>CM056996.1:118341572-120959069 GCA_029891345.1 Dryococelus australis
TGTTCTTGTGTTTCAGTGGATTGGCTCTAGGCGGTATAGCTGGGTAATGTGTAACCTGTGACCTGTATAGGTTGTTTAACCTGTGTCAGCTCTGGCTAGTGTAAGTTTGAGCTCGGTTCATTAGTGGGCAGTAGATCGAAGGTTGTGTCGGTCGTAAGGGTTGGTTCTGCTGGCTCAAGTCCCCAGAATCGTGGGTTGGCGAGTCCCAAGGACTGTTCCTGTCCACTTGAATAATCAGCAAACAGTGTGGGTTTCCTCGCTCAGATGAATGGGGTCCTCGAAGAGGTTCATGAGAATCACTGATGTGGATGATATCTGCAGATGGTGTAATGCTTAGGCTTGGTCCCTCGGTGAGAGTTTCACAAATGTAGCCGGGAGGAGGGGGTTAAGCTCCTGCAGACACCCAGAGGCAATAAGAATCTGTCTAACCTTCTCTCCGATATTACTCAGACGGGAGTAGGGCATTTGGACTGAATCACACTGTCATGACAGTGAAGACAGCAGATAATGTGATACCGAAGGTGGTATCCCTATCGCAGCGCTTGGTATCAAAACACGGTGAACATGGCGAGTCAGGCCTTGCCGGTGGACAGTCCCTGCACACGTGGATGAGTGTGTCAGAAGGAACAGTCTCCTCCAACTCGGAGAACACTAACTCCGGCACCGTAGCGCAGTGGTGAGAGTAACCGCTGACCTGGCAAGCTGGCCTTGAGAGACTTAGTACCTAGTGTCAGGGCTTTACCGTTCTGTACACCGTGGTGCACAGAAAAGGTGGCCATCCTTTGTGCATGTGGGTACTCTGTTCAGTGTATTGCAGTTGAGTAAATTCCCCGGCCACGTGCAATCCCTTAGATGGCATGGAGTTTACTGGGAGAGATTACTCTACAGGAAAGATTACCTTGAGTTTGTAAACAATCGGTTTATTCCTTCTTATGGGAAATAAACACGGTGGTGTCGCAGTACCTCCTAATGTTGGAAAGAGCTTGCGGAAGCTTAACCTACACTGAGCCAGGTGAAGGCGACCTGGTCCTAAGCTAACAATGGCAGGATAGACGAGTGTTATGAAACTAACTTGAACTGGTACTACTCCTACTAGTGTTTGCCCAGAAGGGGCCACAGTGTGTGTGTGTGTAGATGACGTTGACTATGGTTGGATTTTCAGCACAGTGTGCGGTGAAGACTAATCTTGGTAGAAGGATGTCTCTGGCAACAAGTTGTGGTGGATACCAAGGAGCAGAGGTTCCTTTGGCAAAGAATGCGGGGAAAGAAAGGTAGGTAGAGCAAGGAAGCAGGCTGGTAAAGATCTCTGGAAGAGTATGCAGTGGAGACGATGATGACTGGTCAAGGAGCAGGTTGCTTGGAATCTGTTGGGACCTTCAGCATGAATGTGATGAAGGTTGAGAGCAGACTGGCGTTTAAGGGCGGGGGTCCGCAATTTATACTAGCTTGCTCACTGATGAGGCGAAGTAGTAAAATCATTGTTTAAAAGACATAGTGCAGCAATTCGCCCCTTCTTCGTTGCGACGAAGGTTCATCCTTGAAGTAACGAGACTATAAAGAAATTCTTTTAAGGGAGTGTAGGAGACACAAGAACAATTTATTTCTCTCCCAGTTGGCTTCTGTAGTTGCCTCCACTCTGTGTTGCTCTCTGCTGTGCTCAACCTGGAGCGATAGTCTGCTGGGTTTGGAGGTCATGGCCGCAGGCAGTGCGCGACTTACTTTGCTTTCTTCGAAGCGCTGGCTGGCTAGACATCTCTGTCTCTCTGGTACATGGCGAATTGGATTTCTCTCTTTCTTCCACCTTGGAGCGCAGCTGTAGGTCAGTGTTTCATGAGCTCTTGTGGGTGGAGTAAGGTCATGTCGAGATAGCGAACCCCGGAACGGGTGTAACGTGAGTCTTCTTTAATGCGTGCCGCCGTACAAGAATAGCGGTTAGGCTTTGGTGCTTACAATAAAAATATTTACACACTTGAACCTGTGAAAAGAATGCAAAGACGTAGCAGACTGCGCACGGAATAAAATTCGACCATAGGGGCATAAAAATATGATTGTAATTGTTGCAATTAATATCAAATAAAATTGCCAAACGCCCCACTTGTAAGGGTTGTCGGTTAAGCTATCCTGCTGTGGTTGCCTGTTATGGAAAATAAAAAATGACCTCTACCCTTGTCTCCTACGTGTTGCACAGCAGGAATATAACTTGTGTTATAGAAAGCTAAGTGATTTAGTCAAGCTGAGAGCGCTTCCGTGGTCTTGGCCGACTGCTAAGCTTTGCAAATGAGTGTTGTGGCAGTGAAGTTAACTATCAAACATTGCATGTGACACACTACAATACAGTGATATAGGATAGAACATGAAGAATATGTTTTAAAAACATGTCACTGGCAATTATATACATTATGTACATTTTATCACAACCTTTTGTTTGTAAGTTTCTCTGTTAGGGTTTGTGATTTCTTGAGGTGACTACACAGTTCAAAAGGTGAACCTTTTTGATTATTTGTAACATAATTAGTAAGGTTGAGGCTTCTTAAAGTGGAAAACAAGAATAAGTTGTAAAAATGCAAAATTATTTACATTGTTATGTTGGATTTAAAATAGCTTTGAAAATAAAAAAAGTTATTAAGTTATAAAAAGTTAGAAATTTATTCTATACAATGCAAAGAAAATGTTTACATTTTCGTGAGGTGATTCTATAAAAAGTAAAGTATGTTGAAATTTTAAAGTCATTCGAAATTGTTGTCAACATACTCAGAAAATTTTTAACGTTTCTGTCCATTTTCTTTTCAACAAGAAATATAACATCTTCAAATGATTTTACACTCGTGACGTCTGTACACTCGCGTCATACGTAGCACTGTCACGTGCCCAAAGTGTTCATGTAAATACTTAACACATGGCAATTAACGAGCCATTTCACTTGTGAAGTTACGTAATTAAGGAGAGATAAGAGTAACTTACACTGCTGCAAAAAGGCAGGTTGCCTTAGAAAAGCTTTCTTAATGTAAGCATTGTGCATAAATTAAGCATCCAGAAAAATTTTTATAATTACATGACTGCATTGTTCATTGAGAGGCGTACGTTGGTGGTATGTGTTTACGAATAATTAGCAAAGATAGGATAGCATACTAACTGCTATCAGTCTTTTAGTTTATTTGTGCCTGGCTCTTTCGCTCACTGTTTTCGGTGTTTTCATGTTTGGTGGTTGTCCTCACTTACGTGTCTGTGTGTAGTGCGGGTTCAGCCAGGTGAAATGGATAGGTGGCCGCCAGGGAGCCTCCTCGGTATCTGCCTGATACTGAGCTGGCCTGAAAGGCGCGGGGCAGCTGCACTTGGTGTGGAAGGTTGGCCGTCGTGATGTGGCCGTTCCCAGCAGTGGTCAAAAGCTGACCTCTAGGTGCTGGGGGACGGGATGCGGCTGCGTCATCATGCTCGTCAGTGGTCTGCGTTGCAGTCAGGGGTAGTCTGTAGGCTGCGTGGCCTACCCCCTAGGCCCTGGGAACTGGAACTGAGATTAAGGCAATAACTCCGGCTCAACAACTCTGATGGGCGGCCCCCCTCGTCATCCAAGGTTGGGGCCTGGTTGGTCTTGATGTTCGGTGGCTCCGGGTTGCTGTCTGGGTTAGTCTGGAGTTCATGTCACCTACCCCCTTGTTCCTGGCCACCTGAGTGATTGATTGCATTGGTGATGGAAGTGGTGGCTCTGGTGCTACCACCTCCTCGAATGCAGTTGCTGGAGCTAAGGTTCAGGAACTGACCTCGGGCTCTAAGGCAGGTTCGTTGTGGATCCTCTTCTTCCCCCATCCGTCGACCATTTGGGGCAGACTGGTCTGACCATCTTGTACTGCCTCTCTGGGTGTAGACTCAGCGATGACCGTGAGGGCGGCAGTGGTGTCAGGCGACGCTAAGTCTTGGAGTCCGTCTGGGGTAGTCATGTCGCCTGACCATCTTCTGCTACCCCTCCGGCTGTAGACTTGTCATGGGTTCTCCCTCGTCCAGGAGGTGTGGCCGTGAAAACGGCTGTGGTGGCGTGATTCTGGAACTTCTGAGATGACTCCCCTTGTCTGGGAAGAGTGGCCATGAAAATGGCCATGGCGTCGAGCAACTTGACCATATCAGTTTTGTGGAGCAGTGGAGGGACCTCTTTGCCTGCTTTTCTAACTGGAGATGCAAATCAGAGGTCGGGTAATGACCTCAGTCTCTACAGCGCCTATTGGTGGACCTCCTTCACGTCCGTGGAGTTGGGCCTGGGAGTCGGCCTTGGTGTGGGGTAGTGCCAGGAACTTAAAGCTGGTGGCCTCTGCATTGAGTGATGACTAAGCCAGCAGGGTGGCCGCATAATCCGTGGAGATTGCGGCCATTGGTACCAGTTGAGTGGCGGCCTTGAAAGGCCCAGTGTGGGCTGGCAGTTCTAGCAGGTGCCTCAGTCGTGGGAGGTGGTGTCTCGGCAGCGGCTGCAGTGACGTCCGGTGCTTACTGTTCTCGCAAAGTTGACTCATTGTAGCTGGTGGTGTCTGAGTTGCCTGTCGATCTAAATGCTTCAGGAGTGCTGTCGGCTCGATGGAATTTGTCTTGAAACCTCTTGGTGATGGAACTTGGATGAGGCCGTTTGAGGCTTGGATCTCTCCGCTGCGATCTGCAGTCCAGCACACATTTTCCTGGTGTCCAGTAACCTTATAGGGGCTCTCCCACTTTCTGGCTAAACCCGCACTGAACTGATTGTTGCCTCTATGTAGGAGGGTGGCTGCATAGTAAGACTGCTTCGCCCATTTTAAAGGCTCCTTTGCCAGTACGTTGTTGAGGATATTTATTCTCTATGTACGCCTCTTGGATGTCCCTTGCTTATTCATCTGGGCCAGGGTGGCTAAGCGAATGTCTTAAGGACTAGGCATGTCAGTCTGTTTGTGCTCCCATTGCCAATCACCTGGGTGCCGTAGGGTATGGCCCAGTAGGAGTTGACTGGGGCTGGAATTAATTGCTTCGTTCGTGCTTTGTCGCAGAGCAAAGAGAATTCTGGGAATGTGGCGATCTCAGTGCTTCTGATTATCCCCCACACTGAGTCGGAGGTTTTCTTGAGCTCCTGGTTCCTCTGCTCAGTGGGGTGATAGGTGGAGTTGTCTAGGTCTGAGCTTCCCATTCATAGCAGGCTAAGAAGCCACTTCTTGCTAGCGAACTGGGTCCCGTTGTCAGTTAGAAAACTTTGTGGGTAGCCCCAGCAGCACATGAAACTGTTTTGAATTTTCCAATAATGTGATGGGGTTTTAGGCTTGGCAGATGGAAGGCATCTACCCACCTGGAGAATAGGTCAGTCAAGACCAACAGATACAAGTTTCCCTTGGTACTGCGGGGATAGGGTCCCATCAAATTGGCGGCTGTGTGTGTCCATGGTGTATGTGGTCTGTGAGGTTTGGCCATTCGCAGGCTCTTCCACCGACTATCTATTCAGTGGCAGACCTTAATTTAGCCTCTTAATTTGTGTGTGTCTGCCTTTAGGGCATTTCACGTGTACACCAGTTTAACTTTTTGTGGCTAAAAGTGAGGATCTAATATTGATGCCACAAAGACATTAACATAAAATAGGTGATACAAGTTGGTAACACTCTGAATAAACAAGTAGAACTTGCAAATTCAGATTGGTGTATGTAATTTTAATATTACGTTGAGAAAGTCATACTGATGCGTAGCTATCTCGTGTTTGAATATTAAAATGGAAGTAATTTGAATTTAAAGTAGGTGAAGGCAATCTACTTGAAAGAGAGTTAAAATACGTAAATATCATTTTGCAAAACAATCTAGTAGAAGGGGGTGCATTCATAAGGAACCACAAATACCAAAAGGTAATTATTAAAAATAATGAGGTCTAGAAGGGGCACCTAAGTGACCTGCTATCACGGAAGGAATGGGAGACAGGGTGATGTTCAATATCTCTCTGGAACCGGCTGACAGTCGTGTCTCTGGTTTTGCAAGAATACTGTTGTCGGAGGTCGAACTTGGACCGTGTTGAAAGAGAGCCTATTGGTCAACTCTGTTGGCATGGGCCCTGATCTTTGCAGACCGAGAAGAAGAGAGTATTACCAATTACCCTGGAGACTTTTTGTAGTACTTGACCACGGTTGCGGGTGATGGCCTAGTGGTTAGAACACTTCTTTCTAGAGTAAAGCTCTGGTATTTGCAGACTGGAATTCAGGATGGCTGCCACTTACCCCTTCCTTCGCCCTCAGCCTTATGCAAGCTGGAGGGCCGACAACTGTCTCGAGCCCAGGAATGGCACTTCCTTATATACTGAAAATCTCTGCTTGGTGGCTCTTGGGAGGATGCGGGGTTGGCTAGCCTCTCCCAGAGGGTGATAAAATTTCGAGTTCTGAGCCTGAGTGGTATATGTATATATATATATGTGTGTGTGCATGTGTGCACATGCGTGTGTGTGTGTAGGGTGTAAACGATAAGTGTTTACAACTGTACACCACAGTGTACAGGGCTCCGAGACGAGCAATCTGATGTAGGACACTTGTGGTCCAGAGGGTCGGAAAATAGCCGTAAGTCGCTTGACAAATGTGTACAAAAACACGTGCAGCACGCTGCTGTGGGTCCTGCTTTAATTGACCTGTTGGTCAGCTGAAGCCGGTTTGTACAGAGGTCAAATCAGGCAGGAAACGTTTAGTAATAGCTTTTGTTTAAACACATGTTGCATTGTCACAATACTACAGACAAGTTACAGAAATCGGGAAAGAATGTATGAAATGCAATATTGTAATGTAATTTCTGCATTCATTATTATAATCTACGTATATTTTTACTCATTCTACACTGTCAATGTCAAAAACTGTAATTTGCACACGGTTATCACATTTTTTGTTTTTCTTTATTTTTATTCATTTTTGTATGTTTAGGATTTTGAATAATTTGATGTTAGAATGGCAATAATTTATGTTTAAATTCCTTAGATAGCTAGATTTTATTATTGTTTGTATTTTAAATAATAATTCAATATTTTCATTTATTTTCTTGGTCGCACACCATTGTAATTGTTTCAGGGAATTTGTGTTATTTTTATTACCTTCTACGAGACCCGTAACTCTTTGAATTAGGCCGTTAGGAGTGTGTGTGTGTCAGATTAGTTGTTTGAGTAGGAAGCCGTCCGATTGGCTGGCAGGTTTGAATCCTGCACCCCCATTGGCTAGGATGATAGCATAGGTCTAGGCGGGTAATTTCAGTTAGGAGATTGCTCTCTCTTCTCCCTCCGTATTGTAAGCAGCTGTTTAGGAGCTTAGGTCAGTTAGACACTGATGTTCCATGAGCTGCAAGCCACGTTAAGAAACACCTTAATTCTACTATGTTTGAATACTACTCAACATTTTCCTGAGATCCTGTCTTGCTTTCTACTATAAATGGCATCATCCTACAAGTAAACTATTTTTATACACTATTAATTTTTCTACAAGTTTAGTCTACTCGTTATATAGGCCTAACAGAGCGGCCATTTGCAATAGAACATTCTACACAATGCCATGTTGGCACTGCATTTTTAGCAGCTAAGAACCAGCATATATTAACCATAATTTAACCTGAGAGAGAGTTTTTATTGTTCTACCACGAAGCTGAGCCACGTTTAATTTTTTCCAAGTAATAATTTCAGACATTTTCAGTCAGTGATTTTTTTTGAAGTGTTAAACTGACACGTTAGGCTAGTTTACATTTTTTTTGAATAAGGGTATTGTTAACAACCGTTATGTCTGACCACTTCCTATCGGCAGTGCTAATTTGAATGATTTTTATAAACCCTTTACTATCACCATTCAGGATTTTAATTAGTTTCATTGACAGCCAGAATACATACAAATTAAAGAAACTGAATTTGAAATAAAAATAATTTGGCTGGAAATTTTATGTAGACATATTTTCCTATTTGCATGAATCATTTTCACTTCCTCGCCTTCACTGATAACCCAGTTCTGCATAATTTCTGCATGTCCTTATAGAAAGTAAGTTTGCATAATTTTGAGTGTGTGACTAATGGTTGCTGCTCTCAAGTAAATTTGGAAAACTGAGGTGAGTGTTCTTCACATTGAATGTCTGGTTCTCGAGCCTGCAAGGGACATGCAGGCGTTTTCCTCGGGGGAGAAGTATTCTACTATCACGCTGCTCAATTGTAATAAATTTTGCCAACAATATACCTATAACCTAAAAAACAATATCAACACACGCTTTTATTTCACACTGTTTTATAAGCGTATGGGAGAGTATGGTTATGTAAACAGCTCAATAGTACACTACCGTTATTCCACTCGTCATGTATTTTATATTCAGTGCCGCATGGTAATAGCCTGTCTGCTCATATTTTATGTTAATACTAAGTACTTGGAATAGGTCTACAGCACGAGCAGCAGATACGTACGGCAGGGCACTTGGCATTGTGTGACACATGTACTGCAGGTAAGCTATGTGTACATTTTTCAGTAAGATGGTGTGCATAAACTATAGTAATATTCAGGCTATATTGACACTAGGAAATAAGACGGCTTCATGTTAATGTGTGTGTGCACGTGCGTGCGTGTGCGTGCGTGCGCGTGTAGACATGCCAACCATTACGATTTTCCCCGTAATTTTTATGGAAAAGTTTGTACCTTACGATTTTACGGGAACTCTCCATATCTTAAAATTTTTCTCTCGGCTGGATTCCGAAATTCTTGCAGTAGTGGCGGCCTGGCTCTTGGCCTCTTTGAAAGTGTCACTTATATGTTGTATTTTCACGATAATTCAAGGTGGGGTCACGAAATCGGGAAATATGGGGAAAAGTCGTGAATTTTCTTGAGTGCCGAGAAAATATTGAAAATGCTAGGAATTTTTCTGCGAGTCGAGAAAGTACACTTGTGAGAGATTTTTTCATGCGCACGCAACAGCTGTTAAGATTCACTCTTATGTAGTCATATTTTGTCTTGTTTTTAACTAAAGAAAATTTTTGGGTGGTTTTTATGTTCCTACAGCCCATTATTATGGTGACACTGGTTCCAGTAACTGTCAAAAACGTACATAAATTAATTCCGCAAAAATAGATAAATGGTTGCCTTGCAGTGTGTGTGGGCGGCGGGCGTAGCAAATTGATCAATATCTTACCTAGCATGCATCCAGTCATGACAACTGAATGTGGCACACGCTGACTGCGGCTAGACAAATGCCAATGTTGTTTGTGTTTATATACTACAAATACGTTTCAGTGTTTGAAAGTTATTAGTATTGTCTTCACGCAAGTAATTTGTGTTAAATAGTGAAAAATATTTGAAGTTCATACTACAGTATATGTGGTTTTTTTTTATGTGGCATGAAAATTCCATTGATGTGAAGCGTATTCTATTTGTGGTCATGAAGAGTTAGATGTTGAAAATATTTTAACGTAATACCTACCATAATTTACATAGATAGTAGCAGGGTTGTGTAAACTTGGCCGGTGTGTTTGTACATTAACTTCACATATTTGTTTTGTTGTCTGGGAGTCTAGCATTTCATGTGATGACATAGGATTGGCGCGAAGACAACGTATTATAAAGTTGATCGGTGTTGATATCCTGATTTTTAGATTTTGCTGCGGTAAAGTATGAGAGTGAGCTTTCATTCTGGTGATACAAAACAAAGTAAAAATGATTTTGGTAAGTAAATTTGCCACATCTTATTTTTAGGTTAGGTATGACCAATGCAGCACGTTTCTCCAGCGTGTATTTGTAAACTGTTTGCTTTGATGTTTCACCGGCTTACTTGTCTCGCAAAAATATTCATATAATTTATATGAAATTACAGCTTCCTGTCATTTAAGTGTTGTAGGAATCTGTTAGCAGTCGTAATACAATAAATTAATAATAGCAGCAAACACTCGCACAAAGTTGTACCGTTATATTAATGTACCCATGTAGTAACAAAACAACAGTGTACAATTTTCCATGTTAACACGTTAAATAACATGGTGTGAGGCGTATCATGGAGCTTGAGAGTTGTGGATAAACGAGGGACTTTAAGAAGTACTGTGTTTGAAGTGTGAAGAAATATTTTATAGTGATTTGCTTGAAGTACGTAGGCTTGAGGTTGTCTTCATAGTCTGGTGCACTTACATAATAGCTGTACAATATGTGAAAAACATATAAGAATACATCCAAGTATTCAGGTCTGCATATTCTGAGCAGTTTCCATTCATTCTGAAATCGGAAAAAGATTAAAAGTATGCGTTTTGTAGTGTGTGTCGCTGTGACATAACTATTTGTCATGTTGGAAAAAGTGACATTACAAATCATGTTAAGAGAGCTTGTTTTTGTTCGGAAGTTTTTTGAATGATTACCAGAATTTTTGTGTTCATATGATTGGTTTTGTAATTTACGTAATGTGCAGACAATATTGGAATATTTGGCAAGTAGCTGAATTTTTCTTTAGAAAAATGTAATATATGTCAGGCTACATGTAATATTATTGTGTTTCTGAATTGATACATGAAGCTCAGAAGTATGTATTGTTGCATCTAGAAATAATTATGTCGATTTACTATCAAAATGTACGTACATCAATAATTTCACATTTTTATAACAATACCGGTAACAGACGATGAACAAGAATAAATGTACCAATATAAAATGCAGCGACCCGATTACGCATTATTTTAAGCATTCTTCAATCTTCTTGATTTCAAACTTTACAAGTTGGCAGGTCTGTATATGTATGTGTGTGTATATATATGCGTATATAAATGTCTGTGTGTGTGTGTGTGTGTGTGTGTGTGTATATATATATATATATATATATATATATATATATATATATTACACACATATATACACACATATATACACACACACGCACTAGGGGCCCAGCCCGTGACCTTTTTTTTTTTAGTATTGTCACGTGCCTAGAATAGTTACAGTGTTACAAATTTTGGTTATCATACAAAGACTGAAAAGAAACATATTACAAATGATAACGATACAAACAAAAACGATAAAACCTACCTCGAGGTAGGTTTTATCGTTTCAGTGTGTTGTGACATAGGAAAGAAATCTAGTGTTAGTAACAAAAACAATAGGGGTGGGGGGCCCTTGGGACCAGAAACAGTAATTCTGGGTGTGGCCCAGTGCACATCGGCTGCACTGAACCACATCTTCTATGCGGTTTTTATACAGCCCTATTCGAACTGACATGTAACATAATTTCCATATTTTAGAAATGTCTACTTTGCTTTGGGTTACTACAACCCCATAGGCTGCAGGTGAGTCAGCTGGTGTTTTAATCTGCCAAGCATTCATTGGTATAAACCCTTTAGTGAGAAGCTCATCCATTAGAAATGTTTTATCTATGTTGTGTGCTAGTCCTTTAATAACTATTTTAATTGGCCTCTCATTTTTTCGTGCATGTGTATAGTAGCGAATTTGCCTATCCCTAATAAAATGGCAAAATTCCTCGTTTTTCTCCTGTTCTACAACAATCCTCAGATGTTGTTTATTAGTAACTGTAATTTTTGCAAAATAATCTTCGCCTAATTAACTATTTAACCACTTCAACTTCGAAGTGTCAAGAATGTATACTGGTGGACCAATGGTGTTGTACATGTGTTTTGTTGTGTAACTAGTGTGCTTGTACTACTAAGACTATCGTCTAATTGGTCTACTTTTTCCAAAGTAGAAAATGAAATATCAGTTGAAACTGATTCACCACCACGTGTATGTTTAACTGTTTTTGATGTGTGTTTTTTGTTTGGTTTGTGAAAATCTGAATGTTGTGTGTTGTGTTGCGAACTATTTGAGTCATCAGAGAAATGAGCAGGTAATGCACCAATTACCTTTCCTCCATGCTCATTTCCTCCAGTGTCCTGTTGCCCGTCATCAGACATCGCAAAGTCGGTGTTGTTGAGTCGCAAGCGACTCTCCTACAACCAGAAACCTCGGTGGCTGACCAGCTCCCTTGAGGAGGGAGACTGGCTAGGCCTTTGGGAGGATATCCTCCCAGCACCGAGGTTCGGTGCGAAGTTAGAAACAGGTCACTTTTAGTGCTGGCCACGAGCACTTACTAAGGGTGTTTTCGACTGACTTTACTGGCGTATCACAGGCCATCCTGAATATAACACAGGCCATGTTGGCTAGTGGCAGGGTTGGGTACAACCCCAGGTAGACTGGTAGTCAGTAGTTGCCTTCCTCTCTTTCGCTTCCTTCCCTCCTCTCTTGGTGAAGGGTGTCAGGTGCTAAAAACCTTTATACTAGGAGATAGGAGCAGGTGATGTGCGTTCCCTATCTAGAAATGTTCTGCCATTTATGCGCAATAGAACGACGCAGAGTACAACCTTATTCCTCATCTGGCAACACAAATGGTGCAGTGGATGGGTGCAAGTTGGTCTAGCGACTTATCTTCTCAAGCAGGGGTATGACTAATGGTTGTGGCTCTACCATTCGGTACACTGAATGGGTGGCTGTCGAATGGTGTGTGTTCTGACATTCGAATTCCCCTATCCAGAAGAGCTCATAGTCCTACACTAAGCTGCAACTGGTATTGGCAAACCCGGTCTCCTGCTCCACTCTGCCAGACGTAGTTTTGACTATGTAGCTAGTGATAACTTTACCTGTCTGTGTACACGTCCTGAAAGGTGCATGTGGTTGCAGTAGCCAGGGGCATATGACTAAGGGTGGCAGTTAACTTCTGGAAGGTTTCCTAGGGGGAGGACGTTTGAAGCCCTGCAGTAGGCGGCGGTGATTTAGAGATCTCAAGGCGGGGTAGGCGATGGCAGTCAGAAAGCTCCGACGAATGAGCACTGTGGAGCAGACTGTCCAGCTAGTGATGTGACTCTCAGAAGAGCCTATGTTCAACTTAGTGGTGTTAGGTCAGGGACTCTGGTGAACGAGTGCGGTGTAGCGAGCTACCTAGGCAGGTGTAGCCCTGAAGAGGGCTGACGATTAACTGATGATTATTCTCCACACAGGAATATATTCTGCTTGGTCTGCTGGCTTGCCTGCCTGGTGGTGGGGGGTACTATGCGTACGTATCGTGGGTGGAGCTAAGGGCGGCCATTGTTGGCATGCAACTTCTCTCTGTGCGCTCTTAGGGTTGTAGCTAGGCGTAGATTACTGACAATCTATTGTTGACGTCTTCTCGAGAGGAGGTATTATGTTGCACATCTTACTGGCCGGCGGTATTGTTGAAACTTATCATTCTGTCACGTCTGTAATTATCCCTGGTCCAGGAAATATCTTGTATGCACTCCGATAGAAATTATATGCTTCCAAACCCCGTTCATTGTTGCTTGTAAATTAAATGTGTATATGAAGCAAAGTTGTTTATTATTAATAACCAGTAAGCATCATGCATCAATGTGTGTGTGTTTTGTGTGTGTGTTTTTTGATACGTAACTATGATCCACACTCAACTTCGCCTCATCTGAAAGAATTTCATTTTGACATAGGCAAGTTTCAAACAATACTAGAAAAGGCTGGTCATGTGTCCACAGGATATGTCCTTGCAATGAGGAATGAGATTACAGACCTGTCAGTCCAGCTTGTATTGTTCACTTTCACCCTCCATACCAGACGTCATGCTAACCCTCCGAAGGGAGACTGTGTTATCAGCCGAGCCACTGATCCCGCCACACAAGGTCACATAGCTCTACGGCGCGCCAAGTGAGGGCGCCACCAGTACTAAGAGGTAAAGCCCGCTGTGTCAGCATAATCTTCCCCAGCTGACGACTCTAGCAGACGACTCCAGCTAACTCCAGAAAAGTCAAGGGACGTAGCTTATCATCTCCTCTCTCCTCGAAAGACCAGTGGTCAAGCAGAATATAAGCCTGTGCACATCCTGAAAACAGCAGTCTGTTTTCTCCACCGCTGAGGCTTGGGCCAGAGAAAGCCACCAGCAGCTCACTCTCGAGTACACCTAGCTTCTTCCACCGTTCTTGGGCCAGAAGAAGCCTACTCCTGTGGCTTGCTTTACCAGAAGCTACTTCAGCAACAGCGGAAAAACCTCAAGACCTTCTGGAAGATTCATCTCCATCAACTCCTGAAGAAGTCTGCAACCTCAGCCTTACCCTTTTTGGTAAGGGCAACCACCACTGCTGCATCTGTCGACAGTCCCTTCAGGACAACCATTTGGTCACCTTATCTGCTTATAATGGCAATCGCTTACCGCAACTCCTCTGGTAGCGGTTACCAACTGTCCCTTCAGAACAACCGGGCAGATAGTTAGGGCCAGTTGTAACTAACTATCTAGCAGTAATCGCCTTCATCAGGTCAGAGCTAGGTCTCCGTCATCTGGCTGTGTGCAAGTTAACTTCGGTTTCAACTCGAGTTTAGTTTAGGAGGTAGTACGTGCCACCGTGTATATTCTCTTTGGTGTGTGTGTGTGCGTGCACGTTTTTTTTTTCTTATTCATAAATTACTTCCGAGTACTAATTTCTTGGCGTGTGTTAGTCCTACGTAGAGACCAGCCCACCAGAGTTAAACTGGAGATCACACTTTTCACATCCTAACTACCACACACCCATTAGACGGCCACCTGTACTGTGCCCTCCTCTGGGTATAGTATGGTAGAGCCCCAACTATTAGCAAGACCAGTGGCTAGCCAGTCAGGCCAACCTATACTCTTCTGTGTGGCTGCGGCCTTGGCGGTACACTGTCGACCTACGTCGCCCGCTTCACTCTCGCGAGGCTGGTAATTGTACCTTTCCCATGCTGTACACCCGGAAGGGTGGTGCTCAGCGGAAATTGAGGAGGGCAGCTAACACCTCTAAAAGTAACTTTAGTTGTCACCCAACTCCTTAGCTTGCACTCTGAAGTACATCCCTGTGAGGCAGAGCTCTCGCTGCCCGCCCACTGGAGAGGTCTCACCTCGCAGTTTAACCCCAACATATTTTCCTGCTGCTCGTCAAGACCACCAGTTCCCCACATCCAATAGTTGAAGCCATCCACAGAAGGGAGGACATCCCTCGGGGTATCACCAACCCTTGGTTCGTATAGCCGTCAAGCATCTCTATATTTGTATGTATGTATATATGTATGTGTGTGTACTCTGTCTAAAAAATTTGTATGTTGTAAAAGTAAAAATATAAAACCTTGCAAAAAGGAAATATTTGATTAACTCTCTAATTTCTCCGAGACAGCGAATTTAGGTTGACATTCGCGAGACTGTATTTGTAGTTACTATCACACTTCGGACCTCGCAGCTAATATAACGGGCTAAAAGGTAATTTGGGAAACTTGCTTGACAAAGCACTTTTATTCGCCAACGACTATTGAAAAAGCAGTAATCCTGCTTTTAATAACTAAACAGTTAGGTTATTCCACGCCACTTATTTCCAACTCTTAAGAGTTGCTTGAAAACTTTTCGCGTGTGTCCCACTTTCTTCTTGTTATTAGTATAATATAGCAACAACATGAAAACAAGGAAATGGGTTTGAGAAAGAACAACATGGCACATAATGGACGTAGACGAACAATTATCAACCCAATAGAAATTAGTAGTAATAAAAATGGCTGTACACAAAATATATGTTCCTTTAAAAATTATGCAGAGCTTTGCAGGAAAATAAACTATTGGTATCTGCTCGTAAATTTATTATTTTAGACATGAAAGCAGTTTTTTTATGACTGGTAGTGGTTGGGAGAGAGCAGACAGATGGCGTGCATGGCATGTTTTTGCGAGCTGAGTGCATTAGTCCACAGGTAGCACGTTGGCCTCCTGATCCCATCTTTTTAAAAGTTGACTTTTCTCTTATTACTGATTCAAAAAGACACATTCGAAATATAGTTAGTCAAATGATTAAAAAAAATAATGTAACAATACCATGCAATACTTCTGCAGGCTTTTGGAATTAACATCAAGCACGTATGGATAGTATGGATGAAGAGTGGAGATACGTGAAATGAACTCCCAAGGTTTGAAGGTGCATTTCATTTGTATATGGATTGTTTTATTGTGCATTTCATTTTGAACATCTATACATTACTACTATAGAACAAAGTTTTAATTTGTAATGCTAACAACCGCTGTTTTGTGACCACATAAACTAAAATGTATTAATTAATCTAGGAACTCTTTATCACGTATTTTCTGCTTGTTTGATGTGATGTGTGGGCAGTGCACTCAGAATAGCCAACGTAATACTAACTTTTGTTCTTTCGTGCATCAGTTGATGCAGGATTTTGTAAAGGAAACTTTGTTTCATATATGTCAATTTGCCTCTCACTGATTGTCATAATCTTGCCAAGTTATACAAGACGGTGTGGGCGCATTTCCATTGGTTCAACATATGAATGGTGAAGGTGTGGCTGCATGTTTGAATTTTTAAGGATATTTATTTGTTATGCAATGGTTTAAGAATGTGGATTTTATAACATTGCTTACAGAAGTGTGTTTCCTTTCTTACGACAGAGTAAATACTTAACATTGTGATAGCATTGTAGACAAGGCAGATTACTGGAAGAAAGTTGAAGACTGCAAAAGTTGTAAATAAGATTCCTCCACTTTTCTGTTTGTCAGTATGGACAAATATAAATTTTGTTGCACTGTTGAACTTTTATGGTTGTTAAGATGGTATGATTTACTGCTAATCTGTAACTTATTTCTCCAAATAGTGTGTTTGTAAATATTTGCACATCTTGTAAACCTGCTTGTTCCCTGGACTGGCCACATTTTATGTCTGCTGGAAATAAATTCACTTTTTTGAAAGAAGTGCATAGGTATTAAAATTTAATACTATTGTGTTAGATTAAATTTATTTTAAGGTGTCTCATTAGCAGTTATCATATTTGTGTATTTTATTTGCAGATTACAGAGCAAAAATTAACAATTGATGGTTTGGAGAAAGAAAGGGACTTCTATTTTGGCAAGTTGAGAGATATAGAAGTCCTGTGTCAGGAACATGATCAAGAACAGAATCCTATCATCCTCAAGATTCTGGACATTTTATATGCAACTGAGGTAATATTCAGATTTTATTTTCACAGTCTAGTTGTTGACACAGTTTTCAGTTGTGTGCTAAAACACGGGCTAGCACATCAGTAACGTAATGTGTAAATACGTATTATTCCAGTGTATACTAATTCACATACTTTAAATCTGAAACTAATGGAAACACTCTTATTGTGATCATTATTAAGTAAATAAATATTGACTTTACACAGATTAGATTTATTACATTTCATATAAGTACGCTAAATTTTGACAATGCGACTAGTTGCGGGATGTATGTTACGTTGGCGGTATTATTATTATGAAAGAAAATAGTACTCAGAACTAAAAGTTTTAATTGAAAACTTTAATTATACTTACAGTATTTATGGTTTAAAGTATGTTTTTAAAGTAAGGCACAATTTTTTGGCTTTTAGCGAATTGGCTTTAAAACATGTTTATAGTCCATTTGCGCTTTTTTCTGCCTTTTAGAATTGAACCTTTGAAAAATCACCCTAGGCATAACATGTCAATCTGTTGTGTTCAATCACTTGTATTCCAAAATTATTTAACCCCGTGATTAACATTAAAGGACTGTGTTCTTGAATAGATTAATAATCTACTTAGTATCTTCTATAACTTGTAATATTCATTTCGTATTAAATACAAATTAATATTGAGAGCAGCGACGTGTTGGCCGGCATTTTTTTTTCGTCCAAGGTTCAATAAGCGAAGCACAGCCCCCACCCCTCTCCCTCTCTTTTTTTCTCTCTCTTTTCTCCTTCTCTTTTTCTCTCTTTTTCTTTTTTTTCTCTCTCTTTCTTTTTTTTCTCTCTCTCTCTTTCCCTTTCTCTCTTTTTTCTCTCTCCTTTTGCTCTCTTTTTCTCGTTTTCCCCTTTTCTCGTTTTCCCCTTTTCTCCTTTTCCCCTTTTCCCCTTTTCTCCTTCTCTCTTTTTCCCCTTCTCTTTCTCGGGAAGTTTGTACCACCTGTAAAGCAGTAAATTTATACATTTTGTTATTTCTGATTTCAGCACATTTCATTCTAATTACAGCAACAATAATGATGTTTGAAACTGTCATTTACAACTGAAATGAGATTTTATTGTTAAAATGCCTATTATATGTTATTTAGATGCGATGTGATGGCGTGACACAAATTCAGCAGGTTGGCAGACGTGGTGCGGAAGGGAGAATCTAGAATTTGGTCACCTTTCCGCTAGACACGCGTTAACCCCAATATGGCGGGCGATTATACCCGTTGCCTTAAGACTGGTAGTGATGTAGCGACATGTCAATGACACTGTGGTTTCTGAACGAAGCGTCAAGTTCGTATTGGTGTTTTTTTAAACTTCCTAGGCAAGTTACAATGTTTTGATAAATATGTTTTTCCACGGCCGTAATAAGCATACTGTTACTTGTTTTGTTAACCGCAGCGTGTGAAATGGCGTGGGTGTTCATTTGGCTGGCCCTGTGTTTGTGCGTGATTTCAAATATTTGATGTGCAATATTTATACGTTTTAACTGTGAACTGTTTTTATGGCGAAGTTAATTGTTCATAGCCACGTCTGTTCATTTATCACAATGTTGTACCTTTGCACTAGGTGTTTGAAACACAGTGTAACGAGCTTATGCTTCTGTGATTTGAATGTCTGCCACAATACCTATAAAACACTAAGCCCAACCAGATAAATTTAAATAAATAATAAAATAAACCTAAAAACCAGTAAGTACCAATGCATGTAAATAAACATTGCGGTAGGCCTATATGTTTGCATGTTCACCACTATCTTTTACGTTTGTCGATGCTTCAAACAATTAATATGCAACACGAGTTGCATGCTTGAATTTGCTGTGTCGTTTTGTTGGACTGGTTCTCTCTTCATTTTAATTTTTATTCCAAATAAGACAGTTATTTTAACGAAATAACCCAAAACATACTAACAACAAGAAGTTAAATACTACTGTTGTTTCTGCCACAGTTGTAACAAACACAGTCATGGCTAAATATGAATGTGTGTTATGTGTAACGTGCTATATTGTGCGTAACTAATAGTTAGAAAGCTGACCTAAATATTGTTATAGGCCTAAATTGTGAACATTCGTAGGAAATACAACAGCATTCTTTGAACAGCTGTAAACAGCAACCAATGCATTTGACAGTTATAAAAGTAGAAGTCACATGGTAGTGTTTATGTATACGTGTAGCAGAAGGATACATAATGAGTAACCAAAAGTAGATATTTAGCAGGGCTTCAGAAAAGGGGAAGTTATTGTGAATCAAGTATAGTTATTATGACTAAGCATGTGGACACTTCAATCAGTGAACTGGCTGTTCACGTTAGGTTCAACTTCCATAAACAAGTTGTATTGGCGTAGGAGTTAGTGCGGAGCCACCATGTTCTCGCACTCTTTTAATACAACACGTGTTTTCAATCTATTCTCCATATTCTAATTTTGTTGAAAGTACTAAGTTAACCTTACATAAATGCAACCCCTTGAGGAAAAGCCGGCAGACCATTCAGCACAAAGCTAAATCCACACACCTTAAGAGGTCATTTGAGCTCTGCCAAACAGGTAGAGCTCGATGGAGTCCAACGCACAAGTAACTCCTCCACCAGGTGAATCAGCCAGACTGGGTATTCCATACTATGCCACCGCTTCTGCAGGGGCCAGAAAGGAGTTGGAATCACCTTAGGCTTATCGACCCCCTGTGGATACCACACCTGGATAGTCAAGTCAGGATATATGTGCTTGAGTTGCCAAACGTTCCGTCCACCGCTCGCAAGGGCCGGATGATAGGAACACCGGGTGTCGTCTCGTCACACCACTGGTTATCCAGAAGTACACAGTGGGGAAATGAGGCACCGGCTTATCTTCTGTGGGCTATTTGGTTCTGTTCCTCATGCTGTACTCTCGAATGGGAGATGTATGGAGAAAGTTGAAAAGGGCTTTAGGTGTCAAGGTAATACAGCTTGCCCTACCTGTTAATAATACTGCCATAAGCAGCACTAGCACTCTGCAGGGCAGAGTTCATACTGCCTACGAAACTTTTGCCCTCAACTCTTCTGTTTAGGACAAGCAGTCCTGCTCATCCTCTATTCGCGCCATCTTGCGACACTACTGCCCTCTCATGGCAAACAAGCTGCTACCACGTGCCTGAGCACAAAAACAGCACAAGTCACATATCACGAATACCACCACAGCAGAAGCTTTTTTTTTTGTTTGTAAACATTCCGCCCACCAAAAATAAACATTTTTTTCCAATTGTCCTAATGTACACCACTTAATATATGTATTAAAAAAACACCAAACAAAAGTATGAGTCTGAAATCTCACACGATACACCATTATTCTTCAGGAAAAGGGCAGATTTTTGTGACTGGTCTGGTGAAGTTACCTTGAGGTGTTCTTAATGACACGACATGCACTAGTCCATCCTGCCCAGGGTGAACTTCAGTCACACGTGCTGTCTTCCACTTCAGTGGAGGCAAGTTTGGCTCATTCAGCACCACCAGTTGGTCACTTGAATGTTGGGCTGCGGTGACATCCACTTGTTTCTCTGCTGTAATGTGTATAGATACTAATTACTCCACCGCTTCCACACCCTATGCTGGAACTGAGTGATTAGCTCCCACTGGTCAAGATGGTTCTGAGGAAGATCTGAAAAGTCGTGATCTGGCAGAGCTACCAAAGTATCACTCACTAGAAAATGCCCCGGGGTAAGAACATCGTACTATCGAGGATCCTCCGACAAAGCACATAACGGTTGAGACTTCAGTACTGCAGATATATGTGCAAATAGAGTTCCCAGCTCTTCGAAGGTAAGCAGCTGTGTTCCCACCACACGTTTCAGGTGTTGTTTAACACTTTTAATTGTCGCCTCCTAGAGGCCACCAAAGTGGGGACTGGCAGGGGGACTGAACCGCCACTTTATCCCTCCGTGACTTGGCCTTACTGACATTTTGTTGCTGGCTTTCTCCATAGAAGAGGCTTTTGTACACTTCATTCAGGTAGTTTCTGACACCCACCAGGTTGGTTCCATTGTCTGAGGATATCTCTGATAGAAGCCCTCGAATGGATACAAAGTGCTTCAGTGCAGCAAGGAATGCTGCTGCACAGAGGTCGGTCACAAGCTCCAGGTGCACAGCCTTCGTCACCATGCAGATAAACAATCACAGATAAACCTTCTGGGTGGTCTTCCTTCTCGCTTTAACTGGGGTAGCAAGGAATGGGCCCCCAAAGTCAATTCCAACATTGCAAAATGCTCTACCCTGGGCGAATCGCGAGGCAGGGAGCATGTCCATCAGTGGGGTTGATGAAGCTGCACTCACTTTAAAAAAACATGCAACACAGTTATGAAGGAGCTTACGAATCAGTGTGAGCAGAAATTATCCAGTGTTCTCGACGTGTTGGGTATAGTGTGGTTGATGGACCTGTGTGCAGGTTGGTCATGCGACAATGCTTTATAATCAATTCAAACAGTCTGCTTTGCTTTGGAAGTAGAATGGGATGCTTACTTTCTTCAGCCAAAGGCGCATTATGCAGCCTGCTGCCCACCCTGACAACACCCTTAGAGTCCTAGAATGGCACAAGGCTTTTAATTGGTTTAGAGCATGGTTCTCCCTTTCCCAAGGCTCTAATCTCTTCCCTGAAGTAATTTGCCTGCACAATCTTGATAAAGTAATTACGGGCAGTGCACAACTCCTCAGTTGTCTGCAACTTGCCAATGGATTGAGGCAGTTTTCGGAAAATTGCTCTCGCTTGTAAGATTCATGCCATGACTCTTTCAAGTCTAGAAAAGGAAGATGATTTCTGCAACAAGCCAAAAGGGTCATCGGAGCTCTGCATCTGATTGGAGTTTGCCACCAAGACACTTGACATCACTGGTTTAACTTCGGGAAGAGATACTCTCACAAGAATGCTGCACAGGCCAGCTCTCACGAGGTTGCAACAGCTAACGTGGTCCGAAAACCATATTGTGTTCACCAATGGAAGACAGCCACGTGAAGAAACATCAGCAGGGTTATGTTCCGACGGAACATGCCTCCAGGAACTAGGTGGTACAATGGACTGAATCTCTGCAACTCTGTTGGCGACAAAGGTTTTTAAACTGTGTGGTGACAATCGTAACCAGGCTAGGACTACTGTGGAGTCTGTCCAGGCATGCAATGTCAGGTTAACAACTTTCGAATCATAGAGTCTTACAACACATTACCAAACCATTACACAATCATTACCAAAACTGCTGCACACAGCTCTAATCTTGGAACAGACAGTCTTGAAGTGGCGCCACCCTGGACTTGGTGACAAGCAGGTGCACTTCAGTGGCACCACCCACTGTAACACGACGAGCATAAATAACTGCAGCGTATGCCTTCTCGCTGGCATTGCAAAACCCATGAAACTGCACGTTATGTTCTTGGACTGGAACGAATCTGCTCACATTAACTTCAGACAAGGATGGCAAAGAGTCCTTAAAATGTGTCCACACTTCATATCTCTTCTCCAACTGGCTCATCCCAACCTAGGCCTGGAGTCCACAGGGTCTGTAACATCATCTTACTGGATGTGACCACTGGTGTTACCCATCCACATGGGTCATAAAGACGAGCAACAGCTGAGAGTATATCACGATTTGTCACTGGTAGGTCAGGGACAGTCACTTTGTACAAAAAGTGGTCTTGTACTGGGTCCCAGCGTAGGCCTAACACTTAGACTGAATCAGGACAACCAAACATACGAGATGAGTTCTCAGATTCATGTTGATGGTCATCCAAGAGCTCCTCATGGTTGGAGCACCACTTATGCAGTTTGAACCATCCTACTGCCAAGAGTCCGATGAGCTGAGACTTTAGTAACTGAGCATCGGCAACAGTTGCAGCTCCTGTAACTATATCGTCAACAAAGACATCATTGAGTATAGCATGAGCAGCTAGTGGAAACTTGTTATCCCATCTGTTGCAAGTTGCTGCAGGGTGTGGAGGGCTTGAAAAAGCAAAGAAGTCAGCCCATACATGACTGTGTTCAACTTGTACACGCTAACTGGATCGTCTACTGAATTCCTCCAAAGAATACATTGGTACTTCCTATCAGTGGGATCAACAGCTATTTGTCTAAACATCTTGCATACATCCACAGTCACAGCAACTGGAAATGTTCGGAAGCTCAAAACTATATCAAAAATTTCATTATGTAATTTTTGCCCAGAAAGTAGAAAATCATTCAGTGATTGTCCATTTGTGGTCTTGCAGGATGCATCTAAAACCACCCTCACTTTTGTCGAAACACTTTCCTCCTTGACTACTGCTTGGTGAGGAATAAAGTATGCTGGCTGAGCAAAATCACTTGTATTAAGGGATGCTTGATAGCCATCATGTGTGGGTGTTAACAGTCCAATATGTGTCATGTGACCCAAGTTTTCATACTCTTCCATTAAGTCTTGGTAGTGCTGCTTCAGCTCTGGCATCTTTGCAAGTAGACGTTGTAGTCCACCAAGTCTACGCACTGCTGTTGAAGGTGAGTTACCCAAATTACATGTGGATGATCTGAATGGAAGTCTGAGGACAAATCTACCATCTTCACCACGTTTGTGGGTACACGAAGTAATTTTCACACTGTTGGGCCTCGCTTGACAGACACTTCACTGATGGAACCTCTTCTACCTCCCAAAACTTCTGAAGGGCCACACCAAGAGATGCATCCACTCGTACAAATAAGGAAACTGACTCACCTTTACTTGCAATGGAGCACCAGCAACTTCCCAACCAAATGCTGTATGAAATGCATGTGGTGGTTTTCCTTTAATCTTGTCATTACATCAGCTACCACATCTGCTGCCAGCAACATGTAAATGCAACCGGGTGAGGCGAATTCGAGATTGGCTAAGGGATTTTTTTTTTAAGATGTACAAGATTTTTTGTATCAATTTCCGCTGAAGGCAAGTTACCAGTAATGTTATTGAGAATCAGCGCTCGAGTAGTAAGATGCAACTCTCGCATGTGAAGCGAGGCAATTTCACATACTACAGCCCCTCTCTATTCTGTCCTAGTATGCCCTATGCCAGAAATGTTCACCCCTGCCTGATGTCGTTTAAGTACCAAGCATTTCACACACCCCCTTTAGTTATGAATGATGACTGGGATGCACTATCCAATGCACGCACAACCTGGTATTGGCCGCTACTATCTTTAACATTGATGCAAGCAGTCTTAAGCAAAACAGTAGTCAGAGGACCATCCTCCTCTGAAAGACACGACGAACACATTGCGACAGTGCTACTATTACCTTCCTCTTCACCAGAAGGGTCTGTAGCATCTTTATCAGTTTCATCAGAACTTGTATCTCGTGACAAGTGAATCAAGGTGTGATGTGTGTGTTGGCATTGCTGACAGCAAAACTTTGAATAGCGATTTACTGCTGAATGTCCTGCTCGCAGGCATTTAAATAACTTGTGGGTTAGCACGCACTCCCTTCTCTCATCTGTCGTCTTTGAAAGAAATGTCTGGCATTTGTGTAGGGCATGAGCTACACCACAAATTGGGCACAACATCTGCTTATCTGTATTGTCCCGAACTGAAACAAGGGTTGTCTTTGATTCTGCTGACTGGCTATTGTTTCCATGGATCATTGACCGAAATTTGTTTCAGGAGGAAAATTTCCTCAGAGGGTGGACTCTTACAGGTGTAGTGAGCAGGAGGTTGATCGTCGGCAGCAAGCTGAACATGCTCCACAGCTCTAGCCTTCCGTTCCAAAAACTTGAGTAGCTTGGAATACGATGGCACATCCTCTTCGTGGGAGAGTTCAAATGGCTGCCTGAATGGTGCATCCAACTTCTCGAGCAATATATTTAGCAGCAGGCAATCCCACTGAACCACTGGAAATTTCTGAGCCTCCAATGCACTCAAATTTTCTTCCACTACTGTAACAAACTTGGTTAACCCACCTTCTTTCTTACTGTCAACCTTTTGTAGATGCATGATCTTCTGGACATGCAGTGTTGCTGCGAGTCTCAAACTTTTGAACCTCTTCTCTAATATTTTCCAAATTACAGAGTAATTGCTTTCGATAACCGGTATATTGTGTACCAACTCTCTGGCCTTCCCTTGTAAACAACCCAACAAGTAATGAATTTTCTGGACTTGCGTAAGGTGTGGAGCTTGACCAACAATTGAACTGAATAACTCTGTGAAGCCTATCCACTCAGCTCTATTGCCACTGATAACCGGCAATGGTAGAGGTGGTAGCACTCCTGTCGGGATTCCTAACCTTTGTGAACAATCACTGTGGGTCGTGTAGCCACAAGTGTTCTTCAGTTTACTATACACCTTTTTTAGTTCACGGAAAACTGTCTCGTATGTTGCAAACTGTTCCTTGAAATCACTTAACATACGCGGATCTTCTTGAGGTGGCTGGGCGCATATAGCAAAAAAATTTGCCAGTAGTTCATCTTTCTTCAATGTAACCTCTTCGAAGACCAATTCGAAGTCTTTCACCTTCGATTCATCTTCCCTAGATGCTTCGTGCAGTTCTTTGGCCTCATCTGCCTGGGCTAGCAAATAATTGAAAATTACAAATTGTAGCTCAGGCGGTGATGCAGCAGTCATTTTATTTAAAGATGTGAATAAGTGTATATCCAACAAACAAGTTGCACTAATGCACGAAGAGCACTGTATAAAATGGCAGAATAATCACGTGCTCGTACGTGAGCGAGGAACGTGGATTAAAAATTCCTTTGACTGGCGGAGATTGTTATTGCAGTGTGTTTATTGACATCAAGTTTAGGTGTGACGTGCCGTAAACAAAACCCGACAATAACCACAGAAACTTTCCAGTTTGCATGCACTGAACTGTTGAAAGGTGTATACTACACTTCTAGCGTACATTTCCATAAACAAAACTGTATCTCCCATAAATAATCCTGCCCAGAGGACCAAAAATGTTTAGGACAAGCAGTCGTGCTCATCCTCCATTCGCGCCATCTTGCGACACTACTGCCCTCTTATGGCAAACAAGCTGCTAACACGTGCCTGAGCACAAAAACAGCACAAGTTACATATCATGAATACAACCACTTCAGAAGCTTCTTTTTTTGTTAGTAAACACCTTCCACAACCTTTTTTCCCCACCTTTGATCAAGCTACCTGGTGAACCCCACCCCATAGTCGAAGCTATCCTACATGGAGAAGAGATGCCTATGGGTCTTGCCTGTCCTTGGTTAGGGGCCAATCTGCAGGCATCCCAGCTACCAGAGAGTTTGAACAATCAGGACACCTTCACCACTTCACGTCTTCCAGAGCCAGCAGCTGACCAGCGGTCCACCAAGCAACTGAGCCAGACACCGAAGAGGAAGATTCCTCTTCCGTTGAAACACTGGTAAAGGATCAGTCAAGTTGAAGGGTCGTGACAGTGGCTGTAGATTTCATGCCTACAATCAGGCCACCAGACCAATCATGTAAACCGATACAGACATCACAACATAACTCTGCTCGAGTGACCACAACTAAATCTTCCTTTCTTAAAATGTACTTTGCCAATTTTGGTAGTGTTTAATCTCCCCATTCGATGGTCCAGAGCTGATGTTAAGCCCAACAAGTAGAACCCCATCCCAATTGGGCATGTGTCAAGCTGCGTAGCAGCATGTTTTTGTGGTGCTCAATGTGGGGCTTTAACTGTTATAGTTCAGACTAGGCAGTTAGGATCAGCCAGTCACGCCCTCAGTGAGTGCCTTTGCTAGATGGGTAATCCACTAACTCCCCCTTTATCATGCCTAGTTCGTGGTATAACCATTACGTTAGTGCTTGGAATGGCCTACGTAATCCAATAGGTTACTTTAGACCTTGGAACGGCTTAAATTACCTCGCCAACTAGTAGACTCCAGGTGATAAGTGACATTAATCGGGAGTCAAACACCAACCAGGACTTCAGGGAGTCAACATATAAAAAAACACTGTGGTGCTCAACATGCTCACCCGTCATGTCTGACTCTGGGCAGTCAACAAGGCAACCCCAAGACCTCAATATATACTTGGAAGTGTTCAGTGGACACATACCTTGGCACGGGGGTACATGTGATTCATTGTGCACACTTCTCTCAGTGCTACCACTATCAATGGTTGGGGTGGGTAGATGAACCCAGGTACACAAATGGTCTGGAATACCGCTGTGTAGCCTACCGCCAATGCTGAGCAGCTCTCTGTAGCTGGCTTAGTGCATTGGACGGGGCACTTGCACTGTATGATGCATTCTTTTTGCATCTGAATTCCACCACATGTGCATAGGCTGGCTAAACAAGCGAATCACTCTGCCCAGCTTAGTGTACCACTGTGAGGTGTGCAGACGTAACCAGGACCACAAAGCATCGAACCCTGGAACCAGTCAGTCCTGTCATGGCACTCACCTCCACCGAATTTCAGCTGTCTGAATTCAGTGGGCGGCCCCACAAAGATCTGGCAACTTTCATACAAGAGTGTGAAAGTGAGCTTTGTGAACACATCATACCTACCAAACAGTTGGTCAGCTGCACCCACAGACAACTACAAGGAAAGGCCTGAGAGTGGTGGACGAAGTACATACAATTTGTGTTGGAATGGGAACAACTGTGCATGTGCCTCACTTCCCATTTCACTGGGGAGGGAGTGAGCGTACTGCTGATTTCAGACTTCCATAGTCGCATCCAAAACTCCGAAGATGAATTGGAGATCTGTATATTTTGGAAAACTCGAAACGTACCAGTGTGTATTGTGTCGTACAGAAGGGGAACAAGAAAGTTTTTATTACAAAACACTCAGAATTTCCAACTGGTTTTAAACTATTTATTATTTACGCTAACCGCCAGTTTACAATTTTACAAAGTGCAGCACACACATCACCAATTTCAAAGCCTTCTGCTCCAACAGGTACAACATTAGTAATTTAGGCGCAAGACAAATGGCGCTTTGATTGATGAAAAAGATTTACCATTTCAAAATTACAAAGAACGTTCATGTACAATATTCATAAAGCATTTAAAACTCACGCACATATCAATTTTAGTTTTCATGAAATTTATAAACTATTATACTAGGCCCGTACACACACACTGAGAAAACATTAGTAAAAATCTTGGTTAAATGAGCCTTTTTACAATTTGCAGGGCACATATTGGGATATTGCAATATTTCATAAGAAGCAATAGTTCAGAAAAAACAACTTTCACCAATAACCAACTAATGCCAACATGTAAGGATAAAATTACTAGATAAAATATTAATGGCTTGGAACAATTAATGTAGGCAAATGAGTTAAACTCCCTAAAACTAAAATCCAATACACTAGTGTACACAAGCCAGCGGTTTTCACAATCACAGTGAAAGATGGCTTAACCATAGAAACTTTAAGAAATTTAAAAGATATCTCGGCTTCAAATTTTTGACATATATATTCCCCTGTAACCATGTTCTAGCAACATGAATAAGCTAAGAACCTACAACTCCGTGAAAATACAAATTAGTCGTATACAATGTTATCTATACCAACATTAAAAGGCCAGACCCCACTGCCAACCTAAAATTCATATTATGCTTGGCCAAATACGCCCCATTTTACTTTGTGTGAGTGAAAATCACAATCACAATCCTTCATAAAATTCCTAATTAATTTGATAGGGCACTTTGACAAATTAGCAATACTAAAATAAATATTTAAGCGATTAGAAATGCTGTTTATCACCAAATCAATACAGATCATATCACAGAAAATAAACCGCCGCCACTCAGTTCTTGTCAGTGAGAAAAGTAACTTGCCCAACAGACAAAATCAATGGCAACAAAATTCCTCAAGTCAACACTAAGCAAAGAGCAAAGTTAACCTTGATGCGTGTGCTTTGGGGTGTGACTATCCTAGAAGGTAGTATGGTAATGTTGACCGTCCTACCAAGCCCAGTTTAGCCTACCACTGCAAATACTATACCTTCAATTAGGCCTAAGAGGCATTAGGGGTTTTGATACAACAGTTGGTCGCTTGGGTACAGTTACAATGGACTGGAGGGGAATCAAACCCCAGAGTGAGTCGGATAGAGGTGATTTCCTGCCCAGGGAGCGCAATCCTTCTCACAATTAGTCACCAATATACACAGGATGCCAGTGAGCCCAAATGGATGTAATGGTGAGGGGTTTAATCTAAAGTGATGATGGGGTGCGTGGTCTGGCAGATGAGACTCTTAGTTCGAGTGGGTTGACGGGCTGGAACAAAATCTACCTAGGGGCAAGTCACACTGGTACGGGAGTTGGGTTGAGCAGGGAGTCGAAACCGGATCACCTTTCCCTTTACCAGTTTAATATATCAATACTTAGGGAGTACTGTGCCTGCAGGGTGTTTCACTCAGATACACCATCCAGATTTTAATTGAACATTTCTTAAGGTTTTCTGAGGCTGGCTAGCAAGGTTATGGGGAATAGCCTCGTTCTGACTTAATAATTTCTCCTGAAACTCGTGTTCCGTTGTCTGATACCCATGCCAATTGCCGAGTAAATGGTCAAGCGGGGATGAGATATCTGAAGGGATAAAACGAGAAATGGATCACCATGTTTGATCTGGACACCTAGCTGGCAGTTCATCCTCAGACGTGGGTTGGGTATTAGCTTGTGCAAGGGCACGATGTTCCCTACGTCGTTGCTTGCTAGGAGCACCACCTTTCTTATTGTACATCTGTTTAGTAGGATTAACACAGCACACAAAGATAGGGAGCAAGTGTCCTCTAACTAATAGTAACGGTACACAAGACAGCACACAAAGATAGGGAGCAAGTGTCCTCTAACTAATAGTAACGGTACACAAGACTTTAACACTATGTGGTTGTTAATAGCTGGGTTTGGTCCCTAGGGAGTAAACGCTGCGATTATCACTAATGCAAGAATGTACAATTAAATTTAATTGTTTTACAATCAATTGGAAAAAAAAAAAAAGCATGATACGAGAATCACGTAAACAAAATGGGGGTCAAGCGAAGGTGAAGCTGAGGAAGAGCAAAATAGAGCTACACAACTTTACAGCAGCTAAAAATGGAAAATTGTTGCAACACAATTTATAGCGGCTAGATGAATTATGGGGGAGCTAATCAGGTAGGAGACATGAAGCGTGACGGCTCATTACCGCGGAGTGAAGAGAAGTTGACTTGGGTAAGGATTACCAGGCGAAGGTGGGGTATACCTGTAGCTGTTGGACTTCTCATGTGCAGGCCCTCTTTAGAGAGAGAGAGAGATTCTTGACTCAGGTTTAAAGTGCGGGTCAAGGAAGGAGGGTTGGCGATAGGAATTAGGGGAGCCCTTGGTCGGACTCGAAGAAGAACCTTCTACAAGCTGGGTGTAGGAGAGTCCTCCACAGACTGGAGTGGAGAGCAGCAGAGTCCTTGCAGACTGGAGGAAGGTAAGTCTTTGCTGACTGAGGAGGACGAGTCTTGCAGATTGAGAAGAGTCTTCAGCAGACTGGGGGGTTGGGCTTTTGTTCTCATCTGTCTCTGAGCCCGGTGCCACTCATTGGTGCTGGCTGCCAGGGCTGTAATTAAACTAAATTTTCTCCGGTCAGCAGTTCTTTGGTGTGCGGGGGGGAACCTACATTCCAACACGGGGGCACATTTATCGGGGTGCAGACGCGCTGCGAGTTTATTGCCCTGCGTGGATGCGATGACAAATTAAAACTGGTCTGTGGGGCTGGCTGCGACGTCACAAGGTCACAGTGTTGCTGCCATCTCTTGTGATTGTAGGAACTTCTTCCAGGGGCCAGACACGAGTAATAGAATTCTCAATAATAATAATAATTCCAATTGCAGAGGTGTCTTTTGCACACACAATTCTGGACGGGCAATGCAAATTGTAATTACGCACGTAATATACAATGATGTGATCGGCCACCCAGGCTTTATTCCGGCCCGGAGCGTACGTGGCTCGTAGATGGGGCGCAGTCATCCGTAAAGGGCACAGTCGCGCTGCGCAGCATTCTGGCATGCATCAACCTAATGGCCTAGGAATCTGGCATCACACTAGAACAAGTCTTAACACTACAAAGAATTATAAGATCACGTAACATTTCAAAAAGGGAACAAACTAGCCAAGATTCAGCAAAAATCATTAGCAACAGCAAGTCCCACGAACTCAAAACTCTGTAATCATGGGCGACTGTAAACAGCCCTTTCAGAGTCGCGATTTTACAGAATTGGAGTCGTCTCAGTCAAAACCTACATTCGTGGAAGTTTCATACAGCATTACACTAAAACTACTGCAAATCATAACCCCACTTTTACAACAGGAAACTCCTGCACCTTAGATTCCCAGAAGAACCGCATTTACAGTGTGAAAAATACCAGCTAAGCTCTATTAAAGAGCACCTGAATTTACGAACATTTACTATCAAGCTGACCACGAACTTGTCTGTCAACAGGGTAGGAGTCATAAATCAGTATCTTAAAGTATTCGTCGACCCCAAATTAAAAGTAAATTAACTCGCAAGCAAAATTATTTGAACAACAAACTAATTGAGTGCACGCGTACAAATTTTTCTGCAATCATGATCACTGCAAATGGCGATGAAATGTTCAACTAAACAAGCAAAATCGCAGTCAGCTATAATGCAATCGTCGAATGCTATCTTGCAGCACTGATGACACCCACCCACATGATAGACGCTGGCCGAAGCAGAAGCAGGTGTAAAGTAACTTCGAAGGCGGCAGACAGAGAAGTCACTACGGAGGGGAAGGCACAAGCCTCGCTCAGGTAAGGTGGAGGGGACGGAGTTGGCCAAGGAGCACGTGTATAGCCAGAGCAGAGTTCAGTCCTGTTCGGTGACCAGGTGACTGTCACAATATACCTCAATGAGAGCGAAGAAGGCTGCGTGCAAAATGTTACGTACTCTACTTCCCTCATTAAGGATTTTACTTTTAATTTCTAAACCCCAAACTTTGTATGAGCTCGTGGAGTGAGTGATGGATATTGAGAAAAACATCAAGGCGCAAGCCTTGTTTTAAACAACGTGTGCCATCAAGGTCCTTATTCCACCCCCCTCCTGAGTGGGTCATTCGCAGCCCATTGCCATTCTCTTGATGTGTCTCTTCCCCCGTGGTAGTACTGCTTGGGGAGGCATTTCAACAGAGATTGTCCCTTCCGGTAAGGGCGAGGAAGGGAAGGGACAAATACGCTGGCACCAGACTCACCTCCGTGTTCTAGCAACATTAAGGTGCCCTGGTGGGAAACGCCACGACTGGGTTGCGCATGGGGCAGCCACCTCAGGCGAAGAACAGCCCTTTAATATTATGAAACTGAACCATGCTAGTGAGGAAAACATATCACCTGAGGCGCAACACATCCAGTTGAATATTAATGGATGTCATTGTATAGCCTTACTCTATTCAAATGCAACAGGAAACTTCATAGGAAGCGACCTGTTGACAAGGGATCGGATGGCTAACTTACAGCCCCAACCTCACCCTGTAAGGATGGCTCAACCCAGCCAGACCTTAAATGGTCTATGGGAAGACCGACCTTACTCTTGGAATCCATTACCTCACACACGTAACCGAATTCACGGTATCCCCATGTTTTGAGATTTTGATTGATAGGCACTCTAGAGAGGAGGATAGTGATGGACACTCATCACACATGAACTGACCACCTCGTCATCTTGGTATTCATTTCTCCTCTTGGGAATTCTACTGGACTACTTGCGAGATACTGTATACATGCGCCTGTGCACTGTATAGTTCTATGCCCACACAAGGGGGAGAGGGGGGCCTCGCTCAGCAGACAGTTTCTCGCTGGATAAAACAACACCGTACCATTACGGTCTACTCACGATATTTTCCACTGTTATTTTAAACTGTAAAAATGAGATGTTGCTATTGGGGCTACCTAAATATATAAATATTTCAATAAGCACCATTTTAATTTACAAATAGTATACTAAAAAAACTAGGTTAATATTTTAACTGAACTATTTCTTACCGGCCATTGCCAAAACGTCGCTGCTCTCACTATTGTTAATTCATATTTTAAAAGAAATAAATATTACAAGTTATAGAAGATATTAAGGTAAAGTTTAATTTATTCAATAATACAGTACCTTAAAGTTAATCAGTGTTATATATTTGTGGAATACAGGTTATTGAAAAAACAGGTTGACTTGTTATGCCTAGAGTGTTTTTTCAAAGGTTGATTTTCATAACTCGCTTCCAATCGGGAATGGGCTATAGTTTTATCGTCGGGTCTGCAGTAGTAGCCCTTAACACAGAGAGAATGATCAACAAAACCATATACTTAAAACTAATCTATTTTATATGTGCTACTTTATCACAGAGGGGAGAGGTTCCTACTGAATTGGACTTCAGTTTTGGTGCAAATGTAAGAATAATTTGCCAAAGTTAAATAATTGAAATACCAGAAGTCTAAGTTAACACTGAATATTTATTCAGAATTAAAACAAAATTAATAACAGTGCCATTTAACAGTTTCAACAAAAAAATATTAATTAAATCAGTAAGCTCTTATAGACAATGACAGTCAACATGTTAAATGAAGCTATGCAAATAGTTAGTTAACTCTAACACACATGTGCTGCTTAGAGAAAATGATTGTTTTATCAAAGTATTGCTTATTTTAGCATTTCAGCATAATTTTAAAACAAACCAGGTATTTTACAGTATAAGGCATCAAAACTGGAAATGCAAGTTACACTTTGCTTACACAGCTCACTGCTGCGAGGAAATTCCCACCAGCACAAATATAAATATTAGTAAACCAGAATATTCAACAATAGCACATAAATTAAGTAAAGAATCGACAATATGGAGAAAAATAGAGTATTAATGCACAATAGGTAGATGCCAGTTACCAAAAAAAAACTAATAATAATAATAATAATAATAATACTGTAGCTGTCTGAGTATTACCATCTTTACGAGTCTTGCTAACATAAGGTAGGCATAACCTCAAAAGTTAAATAGTTAATATCTGAACAGAATCTAGAGGTTTGAGTATTATGTGAAGACAAATTCCATTTATCTATGCTGGGTTGATTTGTTTAACCTCTTAGAGCTATGAGAATGAGTATTCTTTAGGTAAAACAATAATAAACAACTGTAACTGAACTAATAATAAAACAGCAATAAAAGAATTAAATAATAGTTGAGGGTAGACTACATCAAAATTAATGTTAGAGCCTTCTGAGTTTCACAGTTTCTCATTAAAAACAAGAACAATAATAAGAAATATCTATATGATTTAAATGAATATAGCGGGGCAATCAGACCTAATTCCAAAATGTGTACTAATAAGGATTTACAATAATTTGCCTGTATTTTCTTTTAAAACGTCTGAATATACAGCTGCACAGTTTTAAAGGTTAGGAATCTGTTACAATTTCTCAAATAGTTTTTCTGTGCTTAGTGAGCTTGTATGAAAAACCATGTGGATCTCTTTCTTCGGAAAACTGTGTGTCCTAAGCTAAAACGTACACTGGGCAACGAGCAGCTTAAACAAAATGCAGCTCCTTTATTCAACAGGGTGAAATAGTTTTGAACCTAACCAATTATAGAAATTATAAATGAACAATAAAACAATAAACTAACCTAGCAAAATTCAGTCGGCTGAGTAAAATACAACCTCCAACAACAATTTAGGGTGCACTGTATGTAACACACTATATAATATATATATATATATATATATATATATATATATAATATATATACACACACACACACACATATATATATATATATATAATATAACACACACATATATATATACACACACACACACACACACACACACATATATATATATATATATATATATATATATATATATATTTTTTTTTTCTGAACATCCTACTTTGGTCAACTACAGAAACAAGAGGCATCCTGTATAAACCTACTGAATAACAGGATTGTTTGTGCTGACTAGCTTTAAGTTTAAATGAGCATCCTAACAAAGAAAGGACATCAACAACATTATAAAAATAAGAGGTTAAAAAAAAATTAAGTGTTGCTCCCAAAAACAAAAATTATGGGCTGTTTTCAACAACAAGAATATGCAGAGTTAATAGGAGAGGGGGAGAATCAACTTTAACTCTATATCTTAACGAAAAAGGATGGAGTACGTAGCATTAAAGAAAGAAAAGGGAAAAAAAAGCAAAAAAAAAAAAAAAAAAGGCTATTTTCCACGGTCGTCGCAATATGCTTGCGGAAAATATTATCAATTAATTAAAATGACCTGTTTGTTAACACTTGAGATGTTTTAGAATATTTTGAAATAATTTCTGTATTTATCAAGTTGTCAACATATTAAAATTACTGACTTATTGCCTGTAGGCTATCTTAAAGCCTCATGAACTTTAACATTGCTTAACTACTTGACTGCATTAGCATTTTTGTAGAAGGTTGTGAAAATGATATTGAAGTAAGACAAAATTAAAAGGACTATGGCTGTGTACAATATTTGTATATTTGTGTTTACCTGGCCACCTGTGTCCACTATCATCGTCTGCGCTCTTGTACTCTTCTGCTGCAACAAATGGAGGGGAATGGGAATTTATCTGGGAGGCACTGAAAAAGTGTGGATATGAATTCAAGTTATTAATGTTAGTGTCTGCTTGCTAAAATAATATAAAATGTCATAACATGTACACTTTTAAGAATTTTGTGGGATTAAAATGTATCTTGCTCTTTGTTAAATAACACTTTTACTTAATGTGGTTTTCAGTACCAGACAAGATAAAACTTATTTTTAACTTGTACACTATCAGATAGAAAATATGACTGTACAGAAAATCTATTTTATCCATTTGAATGCAGTGGTTTCTCAATTAACTTTAGCTTTTATAGAAGTTCTAGTGTTTTAATATTGCTCAGTAGTATTTGTCAGCACTGATCTGCCGTTTTGTGTGTTATAAAATGGGAAACTCTTTAATCATTTAAAAAATGTGTAAATAGTGTATATTAAATTTAAAACAAACTTTGTGCAGTGAGCATTATATGTTTGCATGATATTCTATTCCTAAGTTACCTTGTGTGATCTTAGAAATTGACAGAGTATACTAATTAACATCATTCATAGCAACTACAATAGCTTAGAGCTAGGGAACATCATAATTGAGATAATGAAGGCTGGCAGCAATGTGGGCGGGTGGACCCAGCTGGCGTCTGAAGACTTACTGTTGCAGTGACCTAGAGCACCGACAGTGGTGGGGAGGCGGGCAGTCACTTCCCTCTTTGGGTACGGCTGGCTGGTCCCGGTTGCCATGACAACGGCTAGCACATGTGCAAGGCGTAACTCTCACTGGCGCATGTGTTCGTGTTGCCAACCATGTCTGGTCGTGGGAATAGTGACTCGCTGCTACTGTTGCGCTGCTGGGATGTGAAGTTGGCAGTCCTGTGACTGGAATGTCTCCCATTCCTAGTCTCCGCCTCCTGGGCGGTCGGTAGTGGTGGGTGGCCTAGCAACCATTGTGCACCTGTGAAAGGTGGGGCTCGTATGCGTGTAGTGCTGCCAACGTCAACATGCAGCTCCGACAGGTACACACTCTGCCACGCTGTGTGGTTGGTAGCAGGTTCTCCTTCTCTGGCTTGTGTGCAGGCTGTCTTCGCGTCCAAACGGCTCTCTTATCGTCACACTTTAAAACTATTTCCCCATAGATATTATATTTACTGTAACGTAGAAAAGAAATTATTAGCCACTGATCCTAATTAAAATATATATAATTTTCCTTTTACCTTGATAGGGGCCATGGTCGTGATGTGTACTATATATATATATATATATATGTCCCTGCTATCAGTTTAGTTATTTAACTTAGTTTGGCACTTGCACATATAACACTATACTTAGGCTATGTGCCTTTCCTAAACTTTTGTATGCTCTAATTACTGTTTTAATTTTAATTATTCAGTTGTATACATATTTCCATTTATATTCTCACTAATTTCCTTTAAATGGTTTTGTTGTTTTAAGTGCAATCTGTGTTGTAATTAGTGGTAACTACAATGGGATGGTGTACAAGGACTTGTTGTGAAAACAAGAATGCACGCTGTGAAGGTGCAGTGTTATCATGGCCTTGTACAAGTGTGCTGTGCTGCAGGCTTCCTGTTGTGATAATATGGCAAAACCGCAATGTAGGTTGTGCCGAGGCGGTGGTGTGGCAATGGTATTCGGCTGCACGGGGGGGGGGGGGGGGGTCGCGTGCTTGGGTATGTATCCTTGAACTGGCTACACTTGTTCAATTCACTAAGTGGAATGTGTACATGACCTCGCTGTAATGTCCGTGTTTTGGAGTTGGCACACATGTTGTAAACTGCATGTAATGTGTCTTTCACGTAACTGTAATGTTTGTTTCTGCCTGCGGCGTGAATCTCCTGTCTCATAAATAATTTTCAATGATGGTTGCTCATTTCAAGTAGACTGCTATAGTAACAAAATTGAAACTGTAACTTTGACTTATTTACTGTATTAAATAAAAAATTTATATCACCTCAGGTTTCCTATGCTACACTTTATTTTAATTTAGACTTTAGTAGCGGATATTGACACCTCTCTGTATTAAATGTTTGTTAGCTATATGTTAACTTCTCGTGATGTTTTGGCAATTTAAATTTATATGTTAATACTCTTCACTGGTGTTCATAACAAAATTTCCTATCCTAACAGATAAATGCACTTACACACTTCATTCTTCTTTACCTAATCATATTATAAATGATACGTATTTCCTTCTGTGTGTGCGCATGGGTGTGCGTGCACGTGTGTATGCACGCATGTGCGCGTGTGGGCATGCGTGCGCAAACCATTAAATGAAGTTCGCAATTGTTTCTGGGGCCCCTAGGTTTTTCCCTATATTCTAAGTACATACATTTTTTTTTAACTTTATGAAATTATTTTACTGGCTGACATTTGCGCCCTGCAATAACGTATGACAATATTCAGTTCAACACAGATCCTCAATACAAACAATTCATATATTAGCCTAAACTTTGTACTTCTTCAATTCTAATGTTGCCACATATTACTCCTTAACCTACTAATAATTTGCGTAGTCCTAATGTATTTTCAAATTCAATATTGTCCATATTAATACAGGGTCTAATTTCATTGTTCCAGTGGCTCCTTGTTTAGGGCTGTGCGAGACGCTTTCATGTGCCTTGCAATGGAAGTCCCCAACTTCCGTTCCGTCCCCATGCCAACTGGAAGTCTCCATGTCCATAGTGGAGTTGAGGCACTTGTTTCTACACTCAGGCGAGAAACAATTAATGTTGAGTTCTAACTGTTGTGTCCGTTATGTGAGGAACGTAATGAGTGGCTATTATTTAGAATGAATTTAATGCAGTATGGTAGCTGACAGAATGTCTGCATGGCACTGACTGGCGGGTTGTCTACCGTTTTACGTGGTCGTATGTGAACCTAGCGTATGGCGTGCATAAAACTACTCAAGTACATATAGCAGCTATTTCTGAAAAATTGATAAGTTTTCCATGGGAGACATCAACTCTAGGGAGCTCAGTTAGATATCTTCACAGATTACAACAGGTATACCATAACTACACTTGTTGACGAACTAGGTTAATCTTTGAGCCATCTAAATACACATTTGAATAATGTGATTAGATATCTTCACAGATTACAACCGGTATACCATAACTACACTTGTTGAACTAGGTTAATCTTTGAGCCATCTAAATACACATTTGAATAATGTGATTTTGCCTATTGACGAGCACACAACTGCCTTCTGTCCCTTATTTTCCACAATATTGTGTAATATAAGTAATTACGCCCTGTGCTCACAGTGGCTTGAAATGTATAACTTTAATGCACCCAAATGCCTGTAACGTAGTACTTATACTATACACTAGAATTACTAAAGTAATTTTGCGTGGTGGGTGGGGTTTGGTCTAGTATAGACGGGGGTGGTGGTTTTCTGCCACTTGATGAGGTGTGTTTTGGGGTGCAATCTCGCTCAGCGTGTTTTTCAGCACTGGTGCAAACACAGATTCATCATTGTGAGTTTGTCGCAGTGTATGTTAAAATAGTTTGTACTGGGTGTGGTGCAGTGTTTTTTAAGTGTTGCAAAAATTACTGGGTGTGGTGTGGTGTATTTATGTGGCCGGAGCAGTGCACTTTGTGTTAACTTATATTTAATTTAAATTAGAAGGGAAATAAACGTTGTGAAGACACTCCGAAATCACACAAAAACAAGTGGAGTGTTTCCAGCTAACAAAGGGAACAGATGTCCAAACAATTACACATGCATTAATTTCACACAGAAAAATATAAGCAATAAAAGGGGATGGCGGGACGGCAAAACGTTGCTGCGCTGTGGCAAGGTCTGCTGCGCGATTACGCTGACACGCACACATGGCTTGTATTGACGTATGCCGTGCTCTGACCTTGGCCATGGGGAAGCTAACAGCTGGTTATGCGCTTGCTCACCTACGCTGCGTTATACAGGATTCTAAGCAATTGGATTTAGTAAAAGCTGATATAGAGGGATAGACTGACTAATTAAATTGTAATTTGAATACTGCAAAAAAGGGATGCGCGTTGTGCTTAGCGTGAGTCGCTACCACGTGTTTTTCGCTGTGAACGTCTATTTTAGCTAATTTAATTACGCACGTGGTAAAGTTGTCTGCTTGGCAATGAGAAGGAAGGAAATACAGCGCCACCACCAGTGTAACGACCTGCCTACCTAACACCTGTGACTACTTCTACATTTAATCTGAACTCTCTTACCACTCTCGCCTAGACACGGTGTCTCTAGTGAGGTAAGGGCTTGCTTTAGGGGGTAGCTAATACTAACGGCTATTCAATGAAAGATGGGAATTCAACTAAAACACATTTATTACAATACTTCGGATATTAAGGAACAATACTTTGAAGACAATACTACCATCAGATTCTCCATACAATACTGTCTTTACTTTACTCCGACTGACAAGATAATTATACAAACATAAGGGAATACAGTTATACAAGAAATGGTAAGTTAATTATAAGAATTTAAGAGAATATGATAGTACAAAGACCCTAGCATTGCCACATGATTAATACTTCAAGATGGGACCTAGATTTCGGGAATGCTGCCCTACCGCCTGGCCAGAATTATGTTCACAGATAAAGACTTTGAATATCTTGCAGATGGGCTGGAGCTCCCTGGACCCTCGTGTTCTTCCGTGTCGCTCCGACACAGACGTTAACATAAACACTGCTGAGAGCCTGGGGGAAGGGGTACTCCTTCAGGTCTTTAAAGCGTGACTTTGAGGTCAGCCAGGCTTGTTTGTAAAACAGAGGGCTCGCTCAAGAATCTATATCCCGTTAAAGTTTAGCTATTTGTGTGGGGGCCCCTTGGAGCCCGCTACATCCAGTTACATGTGTAGGTTAATTACTTCTGCAGCACAGACCTATTGGTAGCACGTACGAGTCACCTAAGTATTTATTGCTTAATAAATACTTAATCTTAAACGTATCCAAGAGTTCTTTGTTATAGTAATATAGCCTATCTACCACCAGTATTTGACCACCAAGTGGCAAGCAATCAGTAAAGCTTTTTAACCTAGAGTAGGATGTCAGTTGCCCTTCAGGGGCCTGCAAGTTACACACACATGCCTCATCTTTCGACGGTCACCCATTCTGTTCATCTTTGTGTTTAGAACACTAACACACACCCCACAAAGGCGGGACATCCAACCTAAGTTGTATCACTGACCGGAGCTCCTAGCCAAGGTGCTGGCAGATAGAGCTGCTTGGGATTGGAGGCCCTACATCTGTGGACAACACCTGGCAGTGGCAGGAAGGCTGTCTACAACCCACGACTCCAGATGCTTGCACTGTTAGGAGTCGGGGAGCGCACCGCCAGCCATTGTCGGCTTTACATGCCAAGTCAGGGATTGTCGATTGTCACTTACAGGAAATTGTGTGCGCTCTAAGTCTATGCCATTCAACAGTAGGTACAGAGCTCAAAGGGCAGTTAAGAAGGCAGAGTTCAGTGCTGCCAAGCAGGTCTGTGCGGATAACCTACTTGCGCCGGGAGTTGATACTCATAGGGGCAGGCCCAAGCTGCCAGTCACATGGGGAGACCGGCATTTCCTGTTGGTACCTATGCATTTGACTCTAACCCATTGCGAACTGGCTATGAGGTACATCCGGTGGTCCGGGTCCTTGTCAGCGGGAGCGACACCAGGCTCGGGAGGGCCAACCCACACATCGGCAGCTGGGTCAGCACGTAGTGGAACCACCGCTGCCATGCAGACAACTACTGCAACCTGACATCCACCAAGAACAGTGGAACCAAGGACTTCACACACACAGTCTACAACACCACGCCTACATCAGACAAGGCAAGTCCACAGAGCACTGGTAAGTCTACCGTGCTCCAGAGGGCCAGTGTTATTGAGGCAAATTGCCTGACCTAGTACACCCAATTACATACCTAGTAGACAGCCTACAAGGCAGACACTGGTATCCAGCAAGAAAGGGAACTGAGTCCCTATTGTAGTGTGACTGATCTAGCGCAGTAAAAGTCTCTTGTTGACATGGGTTTAAGCGACACTCCTTACGGTAGATTGTTTACTAACAGTAAAGCTTTTCCCTTGAGGCATTCAAACAAACACTGGAATTTCTATATCTGCTCATCCTCGATTATTATGAATCGTCGCTTTATACAGCTAGGAGAACATGGGGCGTTCATCCCACTGACCTGAAAATGATGGCAAATTAATTTTCGGCTGACGTATGTTTGCAGAAGGGGTGGCAAGAGAAGATGTGGAAGAAGCTTATACAAATGAGGTTATGAGACATTGTGTGTCAAGATGACTGGGCAAACAAGGACTCGTGCCTTGCGGTAAACACACATTCGTTGAAATCCTCAGGGGTTTGTTAGTAAAAGTTTAGTGCAAAATATGTTTACTCCACTTTCAACAGGATCAAATTGTGAACTAAACGCATTCACTTCGTGAACAACATTGAACTTAACTTTGGGGGCTTTAATCGGTACTTGTATCCTATCACTTATGTGTTTAAGCTAATTTTCTTGGATCTTGAACTTGAGTAAAAATATCTTAAATCCTATGGCTACAAAATGAAACAAATATAATGCATGTGATCTGCAAAATGCCAGATGAGCTAATAGGTTATGTTGATGTGTCCGATGCAATGTACATAAACAAATTTGCAACAACACTCGACCCACAAAGGAAGAAACACTAGACATACATACAATTACTCACCCACGTGGCCACAGGTATGAACAAGAGACAACTTAAATGCCAAACCTTTATGTTTTCGACAAAAAAATATCACCAACACTGAAGATTTCATCTTATGATAATGAATAGGGTAGAAAAAATCTTCATTATATCCTAGGATAAGTTGCGAGAGTGGATTCAGTTGTGGTGCTGTCACTTCACACACGTGGTACATTTTACATTTATGCTGCGCATGTAAAACGAACAAAAGTTTATCACATGCATCACAATCTCTGGATATTAAATCCGACCACGAAGGACCAAAATGTTTTGAGATTTTGAGTGATAAAAACTCTAGAGAGAATGGTAATGATGGACACACATCACACATGAACTTACCGCCTCGCCATGTTGTGAATGCTGCCAGACTACTTGCAAAATACTGTATACATGTGCGCTGTGTGCTGTACAGTTCTCAGCCCCCCCCCCCCCCCCACACACACACACACGTAGTATATGAGAATATCCAACACTCTGGATATCGAGGAAGAGGTTACCCTAGGTCAACCTTGGCTAACCAGCCAGTAGTATGTGATCGACCATGGTAAGATACGTATATACCTGGGAGCGAACAATGACAATGACCCAACAACATACAACACAATTTAGACCCCACCAGATTTTCCAAACTCCAGAATATTCTTGATCACACCAGTGTTTTCAGTTACCCTGGATCGCTATGCCAGATGCGTAGTGATCTACTACAGATGTTCCAGTCTATAATCAACTGTACAAAATGTCACCCTGACTGCATCAAGAAATTCTATGGTAGGTAGAGGAAATAAAGACATAGGGGATTGTAGGGACTTCTAATTCCACGTACAATGCCCACGTATTTGTTCCTAAAAAGGAAGGTGGTTTACATTTTTGTGTGAATTACAAAGACCTTAATGATGTGACTCATCCTCCATCTCTGGGATATCAGGGAGGTTTCGATCTTCAGTACGCTGGATCTACAGTCAGCTACTGGTAGATTAGCTGGAAGTACATGGCTTTCACAACTCCTGAAGGGAAACCATTCAATTCAAAGTGATGCCCTTTGGACTGAAGATTGCTCCCATCACTTTCCAATGGCTTATGTCGGCGGAAGTGTTAACAGGATACATAGGGCAGTTTTGCTTCATGTACTTGGATGACATAATTGTCTACTCCAACTCATGGGAAGAAGACTGCACCCACTTACAAAGAGTCTTTGAACTACCAGAGATGCACAGTCTCGCGTGCAAGCTCACCAAAAGCCATTTTGGTAAAACATCATTAAATTACCTTGGCCACATAGTGACTCCTGAGGGTAATTTTCCCCAATCAGTCAATTTGTGCTACACAAGAGGCTGAACGCTCAGCTAATAAGAAGCAGCTTCACCGCTTCTTGGGGCTATGTAATTGGTTGTGAAACTTTGTGCTTAACATAGTACTCCAGATGGCTCCTCTCCACCTGTTACTTACCAAGGAAGCCCATTGCAGCTGGACACAAAACCACCAAAACACCTTTCTCTCTTTGAACGATAGTTTTTCCCATATCTACTAGATACACCGCCCGCAAAAGGGAAAAACCTTTCATCCTGCAGACGGACGCCTGCCAAGATGGGCTAGGCGGCGTCTTGAGGATGATTCAGGGCACATGTTTATTTACATATAATTTTGAGAAACATAAATTATTTTAATTCCTCCTAGGTTTATAACTATTTCAGTAAAAACAATATTTTTTACTGTAAACCATCAATTCAAATTTTATTTTTAATCTTATTTGTGTAATTCTAGGATTTACTAATATGTACTCTGAAATAAGTGGTGATAACCTAAATATGTTAATTCCAAATTATTTATTAATTTGTATATTTAAATACCGTATTTTACCATGTATAGGCCACATGCCTGTATAGGCCACACCAAGTTTTTGATGAAAAATTGGGGCTAATTAATATTTCAAGTATAGGCCGCACTGAATTGTTGTATTCCTGTAAATATTGTTGTCACAATTCTGTACAAACATAATACCGTATTTACCCGAAAGGAAGACGGCCCTGAATATGACTACCTCTTCCTAAAAAAAATATTTAAACCTGAATTCAAGACTACCCCTATGAAGTGCTGAAATAATTATTAAGTTGAAGTATTTTTGCATAAATTTATGACAAACCCTTCAAGAAGAAATGCTATTATATGAATAATATGTTATATTTGATTTACTTTTAATGAAAATCTAATCACAATGAAATAGGTGTGTTTAACCGGGCTGTATGGTAGCATGTATCGTACACTGTAAAACTTTTGTGGGTGTTATATACCTATTCGTGACTTGAGCCATTTTGCTTCCTAGCAAAGCGCTTCCTCTTTAGAGAAAGTGCTTCCTCTTTATGCCTGGGGGACATCAGATAAGGGGACCTTTGTCAAAGTTAACAGGTACAGTCTCAGTACTACAAAAATATGGACAATCATAGGAGACAATATTTAAGCATGAAAAGCCTTTGTCAAAATCGCCTAGGTTTTAAATTGAAGACTATTCCGGAATTGTAAAGGACCCCTCATTTTTTCTATTCCTTTTCTGTCAAAACTTCCTCTTCATTTCAGGTAAATACGGTAAATTCCGACTTAATTTCTCCCCTAGGAAACATTTGTTACAGAAAATTTGTGTTATTTTGCAATGTGTACGAATATAGATCGTGCAATTACAATTCCACAGAAATTTATAATGTTTATCACTTGTGACTGGAAGTAAACATGTGGTGATGCTCTACCTCTTAAGTTTGACAAGAGCTTAAGGGAAGCTATGCCTACGTAATCCAGGTTGAGGAGATCTGGTCCTAAGCTATAGGGGTGGGGTAGAAGAGTGCTGAGAGAATAACTTAAACTTGACTTACTCCCTAAACCATTGTTGCCCAGAAGGGGCAGCAGTGTAGTGTGTAGATGACTTGGCTAGAGCTTTCTTTGGCACAATGCTTGTATTACAAGGCAGGGCGTGAGAGAGAGGATTGATCTCGGCAAGACCAAAGTTTTTAGGTGGTCCTTTTGGCACTAAAAGTGTAATGAAGTAAGGAGCTAGGAATAAAGCTGGTGAGACTAGCGCAGTGGAGATGTGCAAGCTGGTCAGTTCCATTAATATGTGCGGTGGAAGACTGAAGACTGGTCAGTTCCTTCGGCAGGTAGCGTGGTGAAGGAATGAAGACTGTCCCCGATTGGCTGGCGAACTCGTGGGCTAGGGGTGGCTGCGATAGCATAGCTTCTCTGGTATATCACTGGCCAGCTGGAAGAATGGAAGACAAAGAAACATACTAGTGGTGCCATCTAGCGGTTGTTAGTACTCAGTATTTTGAAGTGCACAGCTTCAGTGGGCCAGTGAATAAAACAATCTGCTGGTTGGAACATCCTTTCTTGCCATAGTAGTCAGTAAAATATCTTACGTCTCATGGCCAACGGTAATGCAAACTCCATGGAAATCAGTCGCAATGCATGCTATGCTGATAAGCTGAAGTCCTCTAATTACTATTGTTGAAACGGGTGATTTGTCAATGTTTCAAATGTTTTCTCAAATTTTGAATTTTTTGTTTGGTAATCGGCGATATGTAAAGTATAGATTTGTGTAAAATAAGCAGCATCAATTTACATAATTGTTTGTAGCATTTCTCATTTCTGTATCTCAACTGGCCTTCTTCATTAATAGTATAATAGTCACATAATGCATTATCCTCTACCAGTATAGGCATGTACACATGTGTACAAGCTGTATAATTTCTTGCTTAATTGCAGCGATTTGTTGTTTTTAGTTGTAAACAATCATTTATTGACAGCGTGCAGTGTTTTGAAATGTTACACTTTCAGCAATTTTTTTTACACAAAAGGTAGGTAAAAAAGTATAAAAACAAGTGTGTGCTTTAAAACCTTTCATTGGACTGAAGGAAATCCAATGGAAATTTTAACTTAATGCAGTGGCCCAAAATTTTTATTTTTGCAAAAATTGTACTAAACATGTTTACCTGATTAATGTATTAACGAAGTTTCAGGATTTTTCTTAAGAAACCTCAAAGAAAAGCAGTTTTTAAATTGGTTTATGGCCTTTGAAGCAATATTTTGACTCTGACTACACAGTTCCAGCTATTCCTAGTTTAACATTAGCTTTATATACATTTATGAAATCCTCCTAGTCATTGGAATCTTGCACTTACATACAAACAGTAAATTTGACATACAATGCAGTATTAACATGGCACACACTTGTATAAAGCATTAATGGAATGGAAACACATAAATAAACATGCAGAAGCTGCATTAATGATCACAATTTTTGAAACTATATACCATATGTAGTTAGCAGCGGTATTACCAAGTAGCAGTTATCAATAAATCAAATGCTAACAAATCTGGAACCGTGAGTGAACTCGACAAATATGCTGTGGTCACTAGATTAAGGAAGAGTGCTGTTGGGTGTGAAAGGTGTGATGTGTAAATTGTGCTGTTATTGGCTCGCTCTGGATTGGGGCATGGGAAAGCCATTGGGGGTAGGGGAGAAAGGCATGGGTAGATAACTAATCATCCCTTTGTGAAATTATGTAGCGCACGAAGCGAACGTTACAAGAGGGCAAGAGAAGGTGGCATACAATGCTCCTGCTTCATGTCAGCTATAATTTTCGGGGAAATTTTTGTCTCATATATTGGCATACTAATTATTGGCAGCGAAATTGAAGCCTCCATACTTTATTGATGTGGGCTTGCAAACATATGTTTAAACAATTTTCCGTGTGGTTTCTTGTATTTGTTTTTGGATTTTTCTTTTTTTTTCTGCTCCTATTTTTTTTTAATGGGTTTTGGTATGTTTTTCACAGTTCCCGATAATCACTTTCTTACAAATACAGAGATGTTACAGATTTCGTAAAATCAGGGTTGTGGTGTAGCTTAGAGGATTTTAATTCTACATAAAAATATAATGTGATCAGAAATCCCTAGCAATGCACCCCAGCAGATGTTCTAAAAAACATTTTGATAGTATTTAACAGGGGAATTTGTCTGATATTTCATTACATTTTCATGCTGCCTCTTTTGTTTCATGACTAGGAATTCAATGCCAAGCTGATGTGGAACTGTTCATCAACAGAACAAATTTATAAAATTGTGTATATTCCGGGTATCACTTGAGGCAGTGGACTTTCATTTAATTCCCCATAATAATAAGCCATAAGTCCAGAGTTTGATACAGTGCTTCACAACATTCATATCATTATGTTGTGTGCAATTGATTAAATGTGACATAACTTAATAGTTAGAAACACTTGAGACAATAAATGGTTAAGGTGTTAGGCTTTAACTGTTGCTGATTTTCACAAATAATGCAGAACGTTGGTAGGTTGTTAAGAAGTCTTCTAAAGTTGTACAGTTGTGTTTAAAGTTGGTACTGATTTCAGGAACAGGAAGAGTTAAATGAATCAAATGGAGCAGAATTTGGTAACAACATCAGCGATAGTGATTTGCAAGAGTAATGTCTAATACAGACAGTGGCAGGTAAAAATGACACTCTTTGGGTTTGGCCATCTTCTCGTAGCTTATTTCTTCATAGTGATACAATGTCAGCAATATTGCGTCTTGGGTTTCTACTTTCCAAAGTAACATTACTACATTTTCTTAAGCATGACTGTAGAAACCTGTCGCTGTCTGTGTTATGGAGGGGGAGTTTTGCATAGTGTTTCACGTAGGTGGTTTAGAAAGGTTTTGAGCACTTTCAGCTACAGTACGCAATTAGTTGGACTTATAGAATAGGTTCATATTGTACATTAATAATAGATTATTTTGTATTAGTTTACTGCTACTTTGCAAAGAATTATTTAGTTTGTGATTAAATTGAGAGGAGAATAAAATTTATGGATTCTTCCAAATTAAGCACAATTTTTTTTTTTTTTTTTTTTTTTTTAGCCTACTTTCCAAAGTGAAAATTCACCTGATTGTTTGTCTGGAATGTATATACACACCCCTCCCCCAATAACGTCAAAACCAATGAACTGAATTTTACATAACTCGGGCCACATATAGTATGCAACAAGTACATCCGACTTGTGTGTTTTTAAATCACTCCGGGTACTTATTTTTAAAATGGCAGTAATTTTAAATATTTAGGGAATTATTATATCTCTTCTACCCAATTTAAACCAAATGTGGTACGTTCTGAGAGCATGATGTAAGTATTCACTTTAGAACATGGTAATGTTATTGGTTGGCCATTGTGGAAGATAGTGCAACATGGAAAAATAAAGCTTTTACAGGATATCTCGAACTACTCAACTGATTCCTGTCAAATTTGATGTGTAAGTAATATTATCATAGCAGGTCATGTTAACACTTCAAAATTAAATGTATAAAGAGCTTACTTTTAAAGTGGTGTCCATAGAAAGAGTTTAGGGTTTTATTTGCCTTCCACGCACATTTGACAAATTTAAAACAAACTTGGTATCCTTAAAGTATATATTGCGAGTGTCAATACATAGTCTCTTCACCCACCATTTTGTAAGATAGCCCCAAATAAAAAATTAGTTTGTGTGGCATATCGGAAAAAAATTAATAAGACTGTTGCCAAATTTGGCAATCGATTATCACCATAGGTCATGTATGTTTTGGTGGGTCTGACACTCATTTTCAAAATGGCAGCTATGCAAATTTTTAGATGCTGTGCTGTAGCTACGAAACCATGCAACAAATTTCAACTTAACTTTGTATGTTGGTAGTATATTTTACAACAATCAAATGTGTTTTCACAGAGCCCCTTTTATCCATTATTTTATGAGGTAATGCTATGTGAATAAATAGTTTTCTCACATCTGGGAAATAATCAAATACCTACTTAATTTGACAAACATTTAGTACTATAGTAGGCCATGTAAACAGACGTGTTTTAAGTTGATCTAACAATTATTTTCAAAATTCTGATTATATAAATATTTTAATTTATTATATAAACTGCACCAATAACATAACTGTCTTGTTCTCCATTAACACGTTCGCTGCGGGTGACACTTATAAACGTCAGAGCATGCCGCAATCACATGCGGCCTACGCTTATAAGCGTTCATGACCTATTGGAGCACAATGTGTATTGGTAACTCTAGCGTGGTGATTACGGTCACGTGTTTGTAGGTGCACCTGACAGAAGCTTTGCGGTATATTTTACCTCCTGCGGTTGTTTTTTGTTGTTGTTTTGGTGGTATGTAGGGTCGAAAATATAGCGGCGAACAAAGCAACAACAGGACCTTCTAATGTGGAGAAGAGATGACTAAAAAAGAAATATACTGATCAGTTAGTGAGTACATTGGCACATAATGATTATGAGTTTAGTGCTAGTGAATCATCAGATAATGACTGGTATCCCTAGAATGCAGATATACATTGGATATTGATGATAGTATGTAAGTGTATATGATGAATATGTTTCGTGATATTGCTGAATCGGAGGAAATAGGCGTTATCAATGATGATGTAGATAACGACGAACCATTGGAAGCGACAAAGAAAATGCAACATGGCATGAGCAATCGTGTGATATGCAGCATCATGCTTTCACAAAACAGGAAAGTTTGCTTATCTTCCCTACTGAAAACATGTCTATGGATTATTTCCGGCTACTGCTAAAACAGTCTAATTCCTTCAACTTGTTGACGAAACAAACGGCAATGCAGAGAAGATATTACAAAATGATATCACAAAAGAAGGATGTAGGATTTGTCGGTGGAAACCCATAAGCATAACTGAACTACTTGTTTTCTTGGGATTTTCATTACGCATGGGAAATGTAAAACTAAGCCGATTGCAAGGTTACTGGAAGAGGGATCCATTTCTTTGGAAACAAAGGTATTGCAATGAGCATGAGCAGGGACAGATTTTTGCTAATCATGTGCGCATTGAATTTTGCTAAAAATCCATAGGCTGGGCAACTAAAATCTGATAACTGACTTTACAAGATATGGGCAGTGATAAATATTTTCAACACCAGAATGTCGGAAGTGTATTATCCAGGAAGAGAACTGTCTTTGGATGAATCAATGATTCTTTGGAGGGGGAGATTGTCATTCAGACAATATATAATGAACAAAAGACATGAATATGGCATCAAAGTGTACATGCTGAACAATCTGGATGGATTTATAAATAAGTGTGCTGTGTACACAAGGATGTTGGACGATTTGGAGGGAAAGGGTATTCTGGAAAGGTTGTTTTGTTTGTTGCAAGATAAACTGAATGTAGGCCATCATGTGTACATGGATAACTATTATAATAGTTTTGGATTGGCTAAAACTCTACTGTACCAGAAAACACGCTGGACTGCGACACTTCGTTTGATTAAGAAAAACACCCCAAAAGACATTGTATCGGCAAAACTGAAGAAAGGCAAAAGTATTGCTAGATATTCTGCAGGTGTGATGATTGGGAAGTGGAAGGACAGACGAGACGTTAGTTACATTTCCACAGAATTTGAAAATACTATGGTTGAAGTAGAGAACAAACGCAAACAAGTCGAAACAAAACCTCTGCCGATTGTGAAGTACAATGCGTTTATGTCTGGGACTGACAAGCAAGACCAGATGTTATCATATTATTTATGTGAAAGAAAGACCATCCGTTGGCCTACAAAACAATTTTTTCACATAATTGAAATTATATTGTTCAATGCACATTATTTGTATGACGAGTATTCGGGATGCAAAATACCTTTGTTTGACTACAGGCTAACGGTAATAAAGGGACTGCTTCCAGTGATGGAGATCCCAAGAGGTGCACGAACCAAGCATCGTATAGACAGCCACATTGTGAAAAATTGGCAAGCAACCGAAGGGGGGAAAACAGGCAATGTAAGTGGTGTGCAGAACGAGGTAAACACATTGATACCACTTATGAATGCATAAATTGTCCTAACAATCCAGGAATATGTTTGAACTGTTGTACCATTACACACTGTTGAGTATACGTTGCATGTACTGTATGCTACATAACTTGTGTTTACATGCCATCATGCTTATTTGTACCAGTGATACACATTTTGGTTTGATTATTTTGCTTTCAATGTGTTTATTTTTTATTTTACATAAATGTATTGTACTCGGACGTGTTTTTGGTTTCATAAATACTACATTTTGGATGTATTTATTTTACCTGTCAAACAGCATACAGGTTGTATCACCTGCGCCAAGTGCTGCTGACTCTTATAAGCGTTTTTGTATTTAATGCCCTCTAGTATTCAGAAATTATATTAGATGTGAATTGTACATAAATACGGAACACTATATGCAATAATTTACATAAATAAGACTTCAGCACTAAGGTCATGTGGGAGTTGCTAGGACCAGCAGCGAATGTGTTAATGAAGGAAGCGCCACACAACAAAATTGAGCTTTTATGTCGTATGTCCAGGACCAATCAACATATTCCCACCAAATTTTGTGCACAAGTAGTACAACAGTAGGCCATGTAAACATACACTTTTTAAAGTGTGTGTCTGGCATTAGTTAAGACTACCATATAATTAATTTAGAAAAGTTAGTTGTATCTATAAAATAAATTAACAAATTTCATTTAAACTTTGCATGCTAATTGTATCAATTAAAAGCATAAAATATTATTATAGAGGCCTTCTTTTGGCCACCTTTTTGGAAGTTGATGCCTCGTTATAAAATGTAACTTTAATGTCATGTCTCAGGAACCAACCAATTAATTCCCACCAAATTGGTCATATTAGTAGTATTACAGTAGTCCGTGTAAACTTACGTAATTTAAATGGGTCAAATATTTGCAGCAGTAAAATCTTCAATCCCAAGTTTTGAATCAATTTCACGTGCCTTTTCTCGTAAAATAGGTTCGCTGATAGGCAGATTAACAGCACGTGCCCCTATAAACCACTCGAGGGAATGTCTTTAAATTCTTTGAATGTAGATTCCTTCACTTTTTTTTTTTTCCAGCTGTGTGCAGCTTTTTCAGTGATAACATCTGATTCTGTAATTATGGTATTGTGTGTGCTCACTGGAATTTCTCTTGCTAAATCCACATAAGTTCCCATGAATTTGTTAAACTTAAAACTGTAACAATGAACACGGCCTACTGTTTTCCAAGCCAGAATGAAATGTTTGGTAACCTTTTATAAAAAAAAATTGACAATATTGCAACAAAATATTAATTTATGTTTATAAACGGACATCTTATAAATAAAATAATGCCACAGAAGCAAATCTATGACCTCCCTCATCACTAAACAATTACAAAAACTGTAACTTTGTATGCTGCATACTTCTTATGCCCAATTTACAAACGTAACAGAAGCTTTGTTGTTCATACCACATACAAACACTGCTTTTCAGAACCCAGGTTACCAAAATTCTATTTTCAACTGACACACTTGGGTGAAATGTTTTTCCTTTCTTACCCCTTAGTTAACTCTCCTTCAGTTAAATCCTGCTCTTCTCACTTGTGTGCTTGATATAGGATGTTACACAATATTATGAAATAAATAATAGAAGCTAAATGCCAGGCTGGGTCGGGGTTTTTTCACTTCGTTGGAGAAAGTTTTTCAGGTTTCTTCAATTTGTTAACTATCAAAGATGAAGGGGAGTTAAACCCCAGGGTAGACTTAATTTGGTAAGTCTCTCGGCAGGAGACTTTAAGTCCTGTTTACTTCGAGGGATGCCAGATATACTGAAACTAGTTTAACGTGGAGCGTGGTAGGGAGGGAGGGGAAGAGAAATTAGGCAGGAACCTTAAGTTCCGGATGTGCCCTGTCTTTATAGAGAGTAGGCCTAGTTGGCTGACGTGTGGGAACAGTCGGAAGCTGCAGAGATAACCATTTGGTGTTTCGATACCTGGTTCTGAAGACAAAGTTGGACGATCTTCCCAGCTGCTGTGCACAAGTCGGAAGCTGCAGAGATAACCATTTGGTGTTTCTATACTTGGTTCTGAAGACAAAGGTGGACGATCTTCCCAGCTGCTGTGCACACTTTACGAGTGGGCGGAGGCATAGCTGTAGACTTGTGGAGTTGAGGAGAGACTGGGATTGTTTTTAAGACGATAGCTGGGGATTGGGGCTGTGGTAAATCAAATCTGTGCCAAGGCCAATCGAGCCATAGCAGATCCTCCCCTCCCTGTCGTATGGCCTCAACAGCAGTATGTTCTCCTGAGGTGACATGTATTTGTGGGTCGTATAAAGGTACTAAAGCATGTTTGGGTTGTGAAGTGTCACTATTATCTGGGGTGGTTTCCACTGGTTTTAAGGTAAGTAGTTTTCTGACAGCGGCCTATAGGGATTTTCTATATTGCTGTTAAAATTAAAAGAAATCTACCTTAAGGGTGACTTCCAGAACACAGTTTATTACCCGGTGTTCCCAAGTGAGGCCTTACCAAACTGGGACTTGAATGGTGGGTAATTGTGATAACTGGGGTCCTGGTAGCAATACCTGCTAGAGGTCGGTTAGTTCGGAATGCTGCGAGTTCTACTTCGGCCTTTTCAAGCTGGGAGAAGAGTTAAACACCCGACCTGGTCGGTTCTCGTAGCAAGTAGGAGTAAGAGGAAAAACTGGTACTTTTAGGCAGTCCTCAGCATGTACAGTCAACTCCCGATTATCCTCGGGCAGATTATCCGCTTTGCAGCTTAATCGTGGTATGTTTTAACATCGAATACATATAATAATTTTTTAAGTTCTTTGTTAATACTGGTGAACAAAGTTAAGTGTGTCAGACGTCCATGTTAACTAGTGGAATACACAACTATCTAAGCCTATTCATAAGTAATTATCGTTGAAGGGCAAAATCTTTGGGTTTCCATTAAAGCTTACAATTTAACTTTTGTATCTGACGGCAGCCTCAGCTGGCAATGCCGCATACGTAGCGGCCGCTAGCTAGTCGGCCCATCCTACGTGCACCTACTGTCATTGCATTTTACTTGTGCAGGCGGCCTTTTATAGTACGTTTTCATGTGTGTTTGTGCACATTTTCAGTCGAGTAACGTCTGCAAAATGAAAGCGTGTAGTTTTGACATTGCAGCAGAAATTAGAGATAGTAAATAAACTGAAAGATGGAAGTTCCATAAAACAACTTTTGGTTACGTATGGCGTGGGTGAAACTATAGTACGGGACATATGTGACAATGAAAAGAACTAGAGTTTTCAAGCAGTGCAGTCTAAAAGTGGATTGTCCAAAAGAAAAACAATGAAACCGTCAACATACAAGGTACTAGACAAGGCAATGTTAAGAGTGGTGTAACCAAAAACGTGCTGCAGGAAAACAAATCTCAGGTGTAGTATGTGCAAAACAGACTCAGTATTTTTCTAAAGAACTTAGGATGGAAGAAAATGTGTTTCTGCTATACCACGAGAAAATGTCTAGCCCAGTCAGCAGTCAAGAATAAGTTTGATTTTACTTGGAGAATAAACAATGTGGCCTACTAAATTAAACTCGTAAAATTAAAGTTTTACAGGTGTATCTGTATTATAACTTTTACGCGGCTATGAAAAGATTGAGGAAATTTGATGTTCACACTTATGGTCTTACTTTTGATGGGTACTGTACATACTAAGTGTGCAATCATGATTTGAATGCGCAAAAAACCTTAGGAAAAATTAATTTGGCACAATAGGCCCTGTTAAGTAAACTAAATTGTGCATTGCAAATTGTGTAATATATAGGCTTACCAACGCTCATGGAAACATGCGGGTGTAGAAATGCACCAAGTATTTGTTATTTATTAGTGAATAGTGCAGTATGGCACTAAAATACATATTTTAATGTAGTAATACATATTCGTACACAATGAAAAAGTTGAACAACGAAACTGCACAATAGTAAGGTTGGCTTACATCTTATTCATTATCACATTAATGCAGGGTTTAAGAATGTAGCATTTTCTTTTAAATAAAACTAATTAAGAATGTATATAGCAAATTACGTAACAAAATACAATCAAGAAATAATGAAAGGTTTCAAAGATAAACATAAGTAATGCAAATTTAATTTGCTTTTGTAATATGTGTTATAACAATTTTGCTGCACTGACATCTGCTAAGTTTTTAAGATTATTTATTGCATTTGTATCTTGATGTTCATTTAATGGATACGTAAAATGTGTTCGTGTGCCCTTGGTAACATTCCCATGCATTGAGTTTGAAATTCCGCTGCAGTTGTGCATGTACGTGAATTCTCTCGGTAACAGAGACTGTGCTGCCAAATTTTAAGTATAATTCATCATAGGATGCCGTTATAGAAAATAGATAATGCTTAATACACGTTTGTTCAATATATTTTCGTGCGTCGTTGGGTAGTTGGTTCGTAATTTGCTATGCTGTTACTATGTCTGATTTTTGTATTATCTAAGTATTTAGAAAACTGCCTCTCCTCGGGCACTTACTACATCCACCACCACCACCATAGCTGTTAATAACTGCAGAAAATTTTTGTCTGTATGGATCAGGCACAGTGGTTTCAGAGTTGGTCCAAGAACTATTTCCCTGTTTTTTTGTCCTGTAAATGCAGTGAATGCTAATATTATTCAAGGTTAGACACCACTGAGAATCAAACCCAACACTCCTTTTCACCTTAGAAAGATTCAATGTACACTGTAAATGTATTCTTTATTCTTGTTCTTATACAGAAAATAATGTTGCTCAGCTGCCAAAATAATTTTTAGTTCTTAGCCTACGATTATAACTCCTCCCTTTGTAATAAATACGTTACAGAAATGCATGTTGTACATTAATTAGAAAATGTAATATTACCATTTTTTTACTTCTGGCACAAAAATGAATTTAAGGTTATCGATTGAATATTCATGCTGAAGTTCTTAAGTGAAATGAAAAATATACTGAAGATAAATGATTCTGAGATTTGAAGTTGCTTGTTCATGCCATTAGCTAATAGTGGATCCAAAATCAATGTGCAAAATTTCCAGCTAGGGCAAGAGAGAAACATGCATAGATTCATTGAAGAGGAAAATATCATTCCAAGCATTGCGCTGATATAAAGAATAACATCCAGTTAATGTAGAACGAAAATCAGAGAAAGTAGATTACATTAGCACGGAATCTCTGGAAAAGTTTTGCAGGGCGATAACGCGACAAATGTTTGTTGGTTAATATATCAAGGTTTTGGATATATTAGGTTTGGTGTTGGACCGAAACAAATGTGAACTAAAAAAAGTTAATCTTAGGTTAATGATGGTAATCACAGCTGTGATTGAGTCGACTGCACCATAAGGTTACCATTTCTGTAATACATATAATGTAATTCATGCCCATTTAGTTTTAGTTTTGAATTAAATACTTATCACAAAAGTGGAGGTTTTTAGCACTCTGGAATTAACAGCTGTGGGTTTAACAAATAGGCATGTTTCATTATGCAATAGTTTTCTTTCAGGTAGTCTATAGCTCGTGTGTGCCAAGAATGAAAACAAATATACGATTTTCAAAGGAATACTAACAAAATCGTTTATGAAGCAAAATGTAGGGGATTGGCACCTAATACTGGAATAATAATGGTTTTTTTATTGCAGTGTTTAAGACACGCCTCATTTTGTTAATGTCTGCTGTGGTACTCGTATAACATGTAAAAAATGCACACAATCAACGTGAAACCTGGAATATGTATGCCTGTCGTCAACTTAATAACGGTGGCGGTCTGGTAGCACACCTGCGGCCGATGGCTTTCATGTGATGTCATAGTGCGCGTGGGCCTTCGAACTAGTTGGTGTTGTCTAGGGCATTTATTCTAAGTTTCTGGGGGAATCTATTGGTAGATCTCGATGGCTATCTCGACAGTCAGCTTCCTGCTGATCGAGGCAAGCCGTTTGAAATGATCAGGAGCAAAATGTGCCCAAATAGCTATTCTAAGCGCACTATCAGTTTGAGACCTCACTACCTCGGCAATCCTCTGGTTTTGCAGACCACTCAACCACAACTCGTTGCCCTGCCTGCTGGTGTTCAGGCAGGCAACTTGATGAACGCAAACACACGCTGTGCCTGCAATCATGTATGATTAAAGTAATGCGATTCTTATAAACTGTGCTTTTTAAGTGGTTAGTTAACGTATAAAAGTGCACCTACACATATCTATTATTTATAAGTTGTCTTATTTAAAACAAATACTATTCCATTTATTAAAGCGTAACGCTGGATATTTAGTGAAATTTCTGGATATGGCTGTGATCGCATTGTAGATGTTTGGCGAGGAAAATGGTGATATGGTCAATGGTTATTTGTTATACACACAGGTTGGCTGTTGAAAATATTACTAATTTTAAAGGAACATACTGTTTAAAGTATAAAAACGACGGTTAAAAGATGAGATAGTTTGTTACATAGTATTCCCTTTTCCTTCTAACAGTCCTTTTAAATTATGTTCACGGTGATGTATGTAGCAAAATGTATAGAAGACGATACGTAAAATGTCATTTTAATAAATACAATTGTAAAGTTAGCTTAGAAAATTATGTTACACCTAAACAACAAATCTTATATAATACAGTGTGTAATTGATTTGTTGTAGGAATGCAGGAATTTCCATTACTAATTAAGTGACGTGCGTCATACCCAAAGACTGAACCCTATATAGTTATTCATTTAATTAGTTTTATTATTGCATGTAGGTATGAGGTAATGGGCGGGTGCGGGGCTTTAGTTCATAATGTCTTTCATGAGAGATTATTTTGATGCTCTTACAAGTGTGTGGCATTTTGAGTAGCATATTGTTTCAATGGAGCAGTGGTAAATTTTGCTTGTATGGAAATAACATATACATTATTGTAACCTTAATGGAAAAAAAAAAGCCATACATATGTCGCTGTTCGTATTCATACAGATGTAGCAGTATACACACACACACTACCCAAAGTTAACCTTACACTCGTTGCATTTATGATATGGACAAATATTATTCACACACTACAAAAATGTGGCTTTTTCAGGCCACGTGCATTGCAATAATTATAGTAATGTTTTACAAATATGTTATTTACGAAACATGCAAACTTACTTTTTGTAAACACCGCAACCTCTTGTGTGTTTTTTCTAGGTTAATCCTTGTATGTGTACTTCATTAAAATCATGTTTGGTCATCACTGGCATTAAATAAATTATTTGCAGAATTATTCAGTAAAATCAACACTGTGCACATTTCCTGAAACTAACAAACTTAACTATGTAAATTATATTCGTCAATTCATTGCAGATGGTGTTTAAGAAAAAGAACTAGCAGTTTAACGAAGCGGTATACACACCACAATTACTATTACACATTTCACTCAAGAAAACGCACTACGACTAACTATGCTTGTAGAAAGCAAATACACAAATAATTAACTACTGATTCATTACTCCGACAACACCAACACGATGCTCTTATAAACACACAACCTCTCTGCCATTGCTACACGACATAATTAACTCACAATACAGATATATAACTTCAGACTCCTGAACATGTGTGGATACAATAATATGCATATAATAATGTTCCACATAATTGTAACCTTTTGTTTGTTATGTATAATATTTAAGAAGTACGAAACCATAAGTTCTGCAATAAATATCGCCACCACGCTTCTCACCCGCCATGTTGAATTTCCACTTCCCGATCAGGACGTGGCTTTCGACGACATATAGCTGTCGAGTGCTCTCAATCGTTTTCTCACAAGAATCGAGAAGTCATCTTTAACTTAGACTACCGAAATCTGGAAATATGACGTAAATCGTTATTTCACGATCGGGAGCTCCTTTTCGACAAACTTAGAATAAACGCCCAGGTATAAGGGAACAGCATGGAGACAAGCTGGCGTTTACAGTGGCGATAAGATGAAAACTTCCCTTCCATCCCCCTCGGTGGTGCTTCACTAATCCTCTATAGTCCAGCGTACAAAATGGGCATAACAACCACGATGTACTGTGCATCTTTCCGGTGAGAAAAACACTTATTTCAGGTCAAGTCCCTCTGACTCTTAGTACAACCCATGGACCAAGGCGTCGTTGCAACAATGAAACAACTGTAGAGGCAGCCTTCTTCAGAAACACATTGACGAAGGTACTGACCTTGAAACATTCTGTAAGCAGCTAACTGTATTGGAGGCAATTTATGAAGTGTCAAAAGCCTGGCACAAGATAAAACCGATGCTAAGTAAATCCTGGAAGAAAATTTTCCCAGACATTGAGGTTGAGGACTGCTTTGGTTTCGAAGAAGACAAATTTTCAGCTGCTAATTTATCTGCTGCCTTACAAGTTACCACAGCTGTGAAAATGTTGACAGCATGGCTATCAGAGTGGTTTGAAGCAGACCGAACAAAACCAGGTCACGAAGTAGTGAGTGACAGTGACATTGTAAAACTTGCTAAAAGGCAGGTGAAAACGGACGACAGTGACGAAGATGAAGCTCTTATACCTGAAAAGCACATCTCTCATGCTTCTGCTTTAGAAATGGACTGATTACCTGCTTGAGTACTTAGAACAACAAGCTGATGTTAAGAAAATTAGAAGCAGCATAAGGAAAAAGGAAGCAGCTGCTGTGAAACAGAAGATAGTTACAGATTTTTTAAAGTGATGTGTGGGTTTATAGCAAACTATTTGTAGTTTTTTTTTTTTTTTTTTACACCTTTGAGTTAAATTAGGACAGTTTGTTTGTGAACACATTATTTATTGGTAAATTACACCACTTGGCCTATATGTTAATAGTGATATTGCATAAAGTTATTTTCTTATTTTAGTTAAATGCAATGACTATGGTAAATGTCAGAGTTGTTTATGAAATGTAATCGTGTTCATGTACTATTCATACTGGGAGATGTGGAGCCAAGATGATTCAGTGTTTTGTGTAACTTTTCCTCGTCTTTTATCCTCACATTTTAAAACATGCGTAATTCACAAATACCTGGTTTGGAGGAGGAAGGAAAGTCACGGCAGATGCAACACAGATAAGAAAGAACAGGGGTAAGCGGTAAGGGACACTAGATCACAAGGGAGGGACGAGGTTGCCACACCTAAACAAAGGCTGACAGCTTGACGGGGTTTCTAGTAGGAAGGGATGGTTGCCCTTGTTCGTGTGACATTGCACGCAGTTACCAGCTCTTATGGTCATTTCCGCTTCGACACACACACCACTCACTCACTCACTCACTCACTCACTCACTCACTCACTCACTCACTCACTCACTCACTCACTCACTCACTCACTCACTCACTCACTCACACACACACACACACTCTCTCACACTCACTCTCACTCTCACACTCACACTCACACTCACACTCACACTCACACTCACACACACTCACACACACAAAGTATGTTTGACTGCTGTTGTATAGCATTTAAAAGTTTCGAAGTCAAGCAAAATAATTTAAATATTGTATGTTTAATTGGGTATGCTGATTCTGTGATTTTGCATTATCCGTAGCATTCGGCCCCATGATTACTGCGGATAATCTAGAGTTGACTGTGCTTGCAGATCACCATGATTACATCTTATGTTCCCAACGTCCGGCCTTTGCAAATTGGGACTGAACTAAGGGTGGGGCAAGCAACTGGGCTCTGGGTGAGTAACCCACAAGAAGTCAACCTGGCCTGAGCACTGCTAGTTCTCCTCCGGCCTTTGCAGACTGGGAGTTGAACTGAGTACCCGGTCTGGTTGTTCCTCTTAGAAGGTTGGAGTTACTAGTGTTTTGGGTGCAGCCGAAGTTCTACAGATAAACAGATCTCGGTTTGCCTCTTGATGTGTGTGTTTACTACCTTTGAGGTTTACACGTGGATACCGGGTTTTCCCATGAGGCAGTAATTACTGAACTTAATAAAATTACAAACACAAAGGTAAGGGGTTCTAAGGGTTACACAAGTCACATTAAAAATGACTCACAAGATTACGGTAAATAACACGTGTTTTACTGATACGTAATAAGAAAGAGAGGTGATATTTCGCTAACTCCTAAATGTATTTAATTAAATGGAAGCCACCTAGAGTTAATACAGGTGGTGGCCAGTGCAAGAACTAGGTGTGATAATTAATAACTGGAATAAAAATGATTATGTAGCATATTCGACAGTGCCTAGCCTTATCAGGTCGTGTTCTGAAGGAACCTGATCAAAATTACCATATTGGTAATTAAAGTGACTTAGAGGTCCAGAAGGAACGTTAGCATGACCTGCTACCATGGGGGGGGGGGGGGGGGGTGCCGGAGGTTTACCAGCAGGGAGGAAGTAGAGAGGACGTCTTCAGGAGCCTCTGGGTATAAAGTCTGCCAGCAGTGGCAGAGTCTGTGGGGTGGCGGTTGTGGCTTAGTGGAGAGTCTCAGGAACAGTCTTCCGGAGCGCAGTTGCGGAGAGGTCTAGTTGTCAGCACCCTTCTAGATAAGTCTTTGGCCTTCACAAACTGGGAGAGAAGGGATGCGGAATATTTATCCTGGAGACTGTTGGCTTACCGGTCTTCTTGAAGCTTGTTTGTGAAGTGGTGTGGTTAGCACTCTTAAGAGAGGTTATCTGGCCTTCGCAAGATGGGGGAGAAGGGTTGGCTACCACTTAACCCTTGCTGCTTACCCTTGGCCTCTGCAAGCTGGAGGGTGCAGTGACTGCTCTGAACCATGAGATCCTCCTTTTGTACTAATTCTCAAAGTTTGTTGGCTCTCCAAGAGGTGCAGGGGTGGTTAGCCCCTCTCCGTATGTGCTGTTTATTCTGACTATGAAGGGGTGCCATTCGTTTATCGCCTCGGCTGGAGGTGTTGACATTCTTTATAGCCACTGTGAGAGGCTGGAGGCTGGCTGCTGCTGGAGTATACTGAGTACTGCACTCAGCGGCAAGCAGAGGCTGTTCTGGAGGGTAGCTATATCTCGGCCAACAGTAAAATCCCATGTTTTGGATTAGGGTGACAGCGTGATGTTTTCTTTGAGTTTCTGCGAATAGTACACTTTCCGGACACGTGTCTGTTGTCCTACTTGACGTGCACCAGCGTACCCTGTAGGTACATGTCCTATTGTAAAGTTTAGGAGTGATGTGAGCGGCGTGCTCAAAGCTGGGGTGCAGTTTAAAAATAGTGTGTGCATCCTTAATGCGCAGAAAGCATCACACGTCGCACGTGATTGTATAAACGCATTGAAGTGTCAGGTTCACTTTGTTATGTCTGCGGCTCTTGTCAGAGACTCATCTTTGTTTCACTGTCCAGAGTTGAATTTTTGAGTCAATTTGTAGTCTTCCATGCAGCTGATGGGATGTCCAAAAAAAGTGTAATTAAGTCAACAACAAACAGTAATTAAAATCCAAGAGAAATCTAAGTCGTTATAACACAAGTAAAGGGACAAGCAAGAAGAGCACAATGATAGGACAAACACTGAGGTTAGTCACATTGCACACCAACACATTTGACCACCTGAGGGGCAGGGGGTGGCCGGAGTTACTAAGTATTGGCTAGTGGTGGAGGCCTACGGTAGAGCAGGGGTGGTATCTATTTTAGATGAACTGGCCTAGGTCTGCACAGCACTCACGAACTGCAAAATGCAATATGTAGCAACCAAAAAAAGTGCAATCAATTAATTTTTCTGTCAATTTCCCTTAGATTTTAGACTTTTTCCATTCAAATTTTTTGTTGTTACTCAAAAACAAGTTGTAGAAAGATTGTTGCTTTAATGAGGTCAGTGTAGAGATCCTACTGTATTTATTTCATCGTCGTTTAAAAGAAAAAGGGGTCTTTATTCCTCATTTCAGTAGTTGAGTTTAGTATTTTTATTATGTAATCCCACAAACGGTGTGTAATGTTAGTAATGACAGAGTGGATAGACATTGGCGACCTTGATGGAAGGGCAGTCAGTCCTGTTAATGAGCGATGTTTATGTTTAGATCTTATCCTCTCCCAAGTTGTACAGGAGGGGCGAAGAGAATCACAATAGTCTGTGGCCAAAATAACTGCAACAAACTTTGGTCCGTTTCATTTAAATATTTTAAATAATTTATCCAAGATTTTATAATTCCCCAAAATAAGGTTTTTTATTTTAAGGGAATCATTTCCGTGGTCATTTAATTTCAAGTTGGCTGTATATGGACATTTTATTATAGTCCATGATTTTTCAACAAGATAAACTTAGTAAAAGCCAAATATGTATACTACTTTCATACCTCTTGTTTGTTTCCTTCAAATCAGTGCTGGTTCTGATTCGTTACCTTTTAGCAGTGTATATTAAGCTTTAATGAAGATTGCATGTTGTATAGTTGGGTATGGTGCTCCACTAAGCCACTCTTCTACTATTTTAATGTTTGGAATGTAAGAGGAAGACATTTCCCCAACATTAATCCGTAGTCTGTCTATTGGCAGTAGCGAGAAGCCAACAGCTAGGGGCCACTTTTCACAGGTAACATTCACGGGTCTTCTCAGGCCAGGTAGTAAGTTAACCAAGTGATTTCATAATGGGGGCTTTGTAGTAATTGTAGAATGCAACTGTTCTGAAGGGGAGTGGGGGGTAGAAGCCTGTTGTGGGTAGAATGGCCATACCTACCTCATTCATAACCTCACTCCCCCTTTGTACCAGTACAAATGCTAGAAGGAAGCAGATTACGTATGTAATTGTGAAACATTGTTGTTTACCTGAATAAACATGTAGAAAAGATAAAAAGGGTAGCTGCATATATAAAAGGAACCAAAAGTTGTGTGTGAAGTGAGATGTAACTATGCACAACTGTATAATAGCAAGAAGTATTTGTAAACAATTATAAAATGAGGAAGAATATGTCAAGATGTTATGAAACCAACACTAGCTAGCATTTGCATTAGTAACATTACAAATGTGTGAAATAATTTGTTACAGGTGTATGTTTCAATATATTCAAACGACTACCCAGCACACAAGAAAATTGCTTAACTAAAATTTACTCATAGATTATTTTTTTGACACATTTATAAAACAAAAACACACCTTTTTCTGATTTTACATAGCAATATCTACTTGACACACACAAATAAGGAAAATATGTAGTTACAGAGTACTAAATTGGTACAAAATAAAAATTTGTTACAATGTAACGTCAGCTAAATTATACTAACTTACAGAAGCCTTTACAGGGAGCTTTATCCTGTCCAAGGTATCAGTTTGTTCATGTCTTTGCTTATTGAAATAAATTTACGTAATTTTTCAAACTTGTGACCTTTGCATCCAAAGACAATCCAGACTTTACAAAGGGAAAACTGATTACTATAATTTGGTACCTCATGCTAACACAAATACTACAGTGAGTGTAAGTGACTGTATATGCACCAATTTTCTTTTGTAGTTGTGCATTGTATGGAAGAAATATATAAACTGCATGAGGTTTCAGATGTATCTGTTGAATACTTACACAGTAGAGCCCCAATTTTTAGTCCATGGTTCCTGACCGAGAATATCGTTGCAAAATCAGTACTCTCTCATACTCAAAACCGGCCAATTTTTTTAACACCTAATATTATTTTCAATTTTGTATACTTAACTACCCATATTCACCGAAAGTATAAAAAACTAGCGCTGAAAAATTTTCAGAGTCTCTGGGGTAAAATCAAATTAAATCAAATCAAAATGAAAAGCAATGTTAATTTAATTTTAAATGGAGATGTCTTTGGACTAAAAATGACTCCCAATAACCTCACTGTTACAAACCAAAGAAAATTTTGTGCTTTCTTTCGATTGATGGATTTAGTATTATTAATACATCCAAATCTAGTATTATTAAAACATCCAAATAAAAAACCATTTATTGATTGGTTTATGCTTTCTACAAAATGGATAAAATAAAAAATATATAAAATTTAGTGTGCTGTTGATGCCAGTCTGAAGGTCACTTAAGACAACCAACACAATTTAATATTTCGTTTATCATCATTTTTATTATGTTTTTAAAAAGTTTGAAATTGTGGATATATATTCAAATCATATAAACATAAAAAGTAAATACAAAAGTTGCAGATGAGTGTTTTAATTATTACGTTATCACAGTTGGGGTGGACAAGGTTGTCTGATCTCATGCTCACTACAATACTCGTGACAGAAAGGTTAAATGCCCAAGAGCACCAGTTAGTTACGGTCAACTAACACACACAAAGCATGAGTCCTCAGGGTGACGTGGAATGCTCAGCTACTTTGGCTGGCAGGCGCGGGTGACAAAAGATAAAACTTTGCTTACACTGAATGACCTGTAGTGCTGTTGGGGTAACACTGCACACCCGTGCAGAAGACTTGTACTGCTACAAAATAATGCATGTGCTGATGCTTGGCTACAGATTTTATTGGCTGTACACGTGGTACAGTTGAATTACATAACAAATTTTGAGGCTGCATGCTTCCATAAAATCCAGGGGTTACAAAATTAAAGTTCTTTTATACTTCAAACAAACGAGAGAGACTGTAGACAATTTGAACTTCTTGCATCTAAGCATCTTAGAAACATAACAAAAAAATAATTGTTCTTAATTCAATTAGGCAAGTTAGCAACTTGGATGACATTTCAAATTAAATTTATTTACAGAAAAAACTTGAAGACATGTTTAGGAAATAAAGAAGAATTAAAGAGTTGATGCTGCCATAAATTCAGAGGAATTAATGATTAGGTAACTTTTAATGCTAAGGTCAATACCACATATGTAGTTAAAAGGGGAAAGAAAGATCATTTGTTCCTGTAATTGTACCTGTAAAATACCATCCATCAGCTTACACTGTCAAAAGATCATTTATAAATATTAAAATAGTTTGTTTAGGGGTTAAAATCAGTGACTAGCAGGTAGGTTTTTGGAAAACTATAACCTTGTCTCGCTCAGCCCCTGGTACAAAACAAAATTCTTTCTACACAGCAGGATTATGCAATTTGGAAGAGAATATTTCAGTCTATAGCAAAATAAGTTTTGCTGGGTGATAAAACCATTTAAAAAAATTACAATAACTGTCTTGCATCACCAAACAAAAAAATTCTTGTCTGCGTCCCTGAGAAGGTAGGACACGGCTTGACGCTGACTTCAATCTTGAGCACTAAAAGACATTAATTTTAAGGCAGACTTTTCAAAAGGTCCATGCTCCTTAAAGGAAGAATGTACTTCTTGGCAGAGAAATTATGTTAAACTGTTATTAATAGAAGGCGACTGTAAAGCATCTCAGCAGGACCCTAATCAGATTCGTCCATCTGCCCAAATTGAGCCACAGGTCTCCGAAATTCAATTTTTGACATTAAATAAGAGTAATGCCAAGACTATAAATAACAAGTACAGAAAAGTCTGATACAATTAACATTTGTTTATAATTAATATTGTAAAATTGTAATACAATTTTTGGGTTTTGGGGTTAGAATTGGTTTGTCAATATGAATTTTGACGAGTGCAACGTGTATAAAAGTCTACTCCCAGGAACCATGAGGACTTTTACATTTTGATCCAGTGGTATTTCTGTGTAGCCGTAAAAATACACATGTCCAGACAGCCTCCTACATACAAACAAAATAACAGCAATTACCCCCCTTCCCCCCGTAGCCAATTGTAAGAGGAGTTCATTAAATGCAATAATGTTTAGAGGACTGTTAAAATAAGGTTTCTCTGTGTAAACAAAGTGTAAAGAAAAGTCAAATTATTGTTGTACTTTGGCCTCTTCTGCTTGGTGAACCTATCTCACAGTTAAGAAAAACATACAATTATTAATTCTTACTGTGTTTCCAATATTCAGGATGAAAAAAACATGCTTCATGGGTTACTTTTTTTCAGACAACCATTGTGTTTCAACTGTTTGTTGGCTAGGCGAGATCGGTTTGCTGGCTAGGTGAGAATGTGTGGGGAGAGGTGAAGGAAGCATGTAGGTTAGGCAAATTGTTGTATATACTAAGATTCTACTCTTTATCCCAAGTGATACGTGTTTATGAAAGAAGGATAACTTAACTTCAGAAACAGCCATGTATGGGGTTATGTCAGTCTACGTGCTATGATAAATAGAGATTCTCAATGTCTGCTTTCTTTCATTGTCCAGGCTGGAATTGTTTATGACCATCTTATTGGACTATTGGACTTATTATTGCTGCCTCGCTTTAATTGAAGAATGCATCTATAATTTCTGAGATGCTGCCAGAGATCTTTCAAATGTTCAGTTTGCTGTATGTTGCCAAATGTGATGTAACTCTAACAAACTTTACTGTTGGTGTTTGCACTAATTTGTATAATGTCTTTTAGAGCTGTATTAGACACAACAGTTTGATTGATAGCATGGCCTCCTCACTCACCAGAACCTCACGCTGCTGGACTTTTTCTGGGGTTTTATGAAGTGTTCAGTTTATGAGACACTGTGCATTCAGATTATCTTTTAGGAAGTATAGATGCTAATCTTCAGAGATTTCGTGCATTCTTCCATACGTAGTTTGATATAAAAGTGCTGAGCCACCTCCACGGTAAAGGTGAGGATCAAAAGCTTGCCATGTGGCTTTTATTTCAGATAAGTAAGAGTACCTGTGAATTGAAATTGTAGCATAATTGAATCCCAAAAAAAAAAAGTTTGTACTCTTGTGGTTGATGGGTTTTGTATTAACACATCAAAATGTAATATCAAATATGGTTTTGTTAATGCTTTCTATGAAATGGATAAAATAAGAATTTAAATAAAATGGGTGAACTGAAGTTGCTAGTCTAAAGATCATTTAAGACAAGCAGCATAATTTGCGTTCATTTTAGTTTTATTAATTTTATAATATTTAAAAAAATTTTAAGTGTGTGTGTGTGTGTGCACGTGTGCATGTGTGTGTGCGCGTGCACGCGTGCGTGTCCATAAAAAAATACACAGGCTGCAGATGAGAATTTTAATTTCATTATTACTTTGTCGCAATTTGGGGTGGTAGAGGTGGCCTTACCATGTGCCCATCTTACTACTAGTGAAATAGGTTAAATGCTCAGGGCACCAATTAGCAGTAGTCGACCAACACGCGTAAAGCATGTACTGATGCTGGTTACTGATTGTATTTGGGCAACCTCTCCAGATATCTCTCTGACCACTGTAAAACACACTTGAATCCAAAACAAAACTGAAACAGTGAAACATTAATTCTTACACATAAAATATTCCAGCATCAAATCACCCTTTCCTGGTGTTAATTATAGTTGAAAAAATTATGAAAATATGTACCAGTTGTCCCAAAAGTCTCCATACATAAGGAATATATTTACAACATAATAGAATGTTCTCAATATGATGGCCATTAAATAGCAGACACAGATCAATGCGTTCGGGCCAGTTTTACTGAAGACCGCATTGAGATAATCCTCTTGAGTGACGCCTTATTTTGAATTGCCTTGGCCTAGGGAGTGGAGATTGTGACATCGTCTCTAGGAGTTTGAGATGTCATGTGACACTTGGGTGCGCATTACCAAACTGTGATGTCAAGTTTCTGCCAAGCACTTTAAATGGTTCACTACTTTCGCTTGCTGCTCTATCACCCTGCTCCCTTGCCTTAACACTCACATTCATACAAGCATATGGTTTTTTTTTGTGGAGGCTGCTGGATAGTCTCTAGGATTGGACTAAAAACAAGGAGAGGAGGTACTACCACATTGCATTACAAAAATTTAGAGAATAATAACACATGGCTAAAAAGTCCTAAATGATTTTCTTTTTATGTTCAGTTGAATTACATAAGAAATTTTGAGATAACATCCATCCAAAAAAATTAATGTTTAGGTTTAGATTGTTATTTTTACACAAAAAAAATGCATTTTTCCTTTCTTGGAGGTTATTGTTAGACATGTAATATAAATACCATCAAAATTCGTTAACGAGGCCATAAGGAATGTCAGAACTATATGCTACAGTCCAAAGAAACAAACGGCTACACAAACTATTTGCTGACATTAACATTTATAGCACAAAACGCATATCTAGAGATGTGCTGTATTTGCTCATGTTGACTTAATAGGCACTAATGCCAATGTAGGAATTGCAGATAATTTACAGCCAATTTGACAAACATAAAATGTTGCCTTATTCTTGAGTATAAATAGTTGGTAGGGCTTGCCTTTGTCAACATTAAAAGTTTTCCCTGTAGAACCACATGTGGAAACGATAGCATCAGTGAGAAAGATGTTCAGCTTCCATTGTTTTTCCAACACAGTTTGTAGTTCTTGCCCCCAAGCTCCACCCTACTGAGATAATGCTCTACCAGCTTGACATTGATGAGGGTGAGGGTTGGAGTCCGAGGATGGAAAATAAGCAACGGTTGGGAGGGACAATTCACAGTTTTCACAGCTGTGCTGTGTTGGTGAGGTGTAAAGTACCCTTTCCATTCTCTCCCCCTACCTCTTCCTCCTACCTCCTCCCCCTCATACTACCTGTCCCCTCCCCAGCAACCACCCCATCCCTTCCTTCCCTCATCACTCCCTTCCCTCTACTTTTACCATACCTCTCCAACCCACCCTCTCCCTCCTTACACCCCTCCCTCTCCCTACACCCTCATTCAACCCACCCTCTCCTTACACCCTTCATCCACCTTCTGCCTCCATCCACCCTCTCCCTCCCATCCCTCCATCTACCCTCCCCCATCACTTATTTCCACCCACCCTCCCATTCCCATCCTCCACTCTCCCTCTTCATCACTTCCTCCACCCTCCCTTTCTCTCCCTCACTCCACCTCGCTTGCTCCTCCCTCTCCCCTTCCCTTGTGCTCCCTCTCCCTAGCACCCTTGTGCACCCTTTGCTCCCTCTCTAATGCCCCCCTCCCCAATTGCTCACCCTCCCTCCCTACCCACCACTCTTTCTCCCTCCCTCCCCACCACTCTTTCTCCCTCCCTCCCCACCACTCTTTCTCCCTCCCCACCACTCTTTCTCCCTCCCCACCACTCTTTCTCCCTCCCCACCACTCTTTATCCCTCCCCACCACTCTTTCCACCACTATATTTCCTTTACTCCCCACTACTCCCTTTCCCTCACTCCCTCTCCATTGCTCTTGCCCTCCCTCCCTCCCTCCTCACCGCTCTTTCCCTCACTCCCTCCCTGCTGCTCCCTTTCCCTTGCTCCCTCCCTCCCCACAACTCCCTTTACCATGCTCCCTCCCTCCCCACAACTCCCTTTCCCTCGCTCCCTCCCTTTCCCTCACTCCCTCCTACCCAACTGCTCTGTCCCTCACTGCTCTGTCCCTCACTCCCTCCTACCCAACTTCTCTCTCTTTTCCTCACTCCATCACTCTCTATTTCCCTCCCTCCCCCTCTCTATTTCCCTCCCTCCCCTCTCTATTTCCCTCCCCTCTATTCCCCTATCTCCTTCCCCCTCTCCCTTTCCCCCCTCTCTCTCTTTATCTCACCCTCTCTTTTTAACTCCCCCCTCTTTCCCCCTTCCCCCACTCTCTCCCCTCTCTTTTTTGCTCCCCCTCTCCTTTTCTCACTCTTTCTCTCTCTTCTTCCTCCACTCTCTGCCCCCTCTCTTTCTCTTTCCCTCACTCTCTGCCCCCTCTCTCTTTCCCTCTACAATGCTCTCCCATCCACTTCATGTTCTGAGTTGGAAGGACTGACATTGGAAACAACAGTTGCCTGAGCATTGGGCACGTGAAGTGACAAGTCACCTTGCTTGCACACACACCAGTGGTAGTATGAGGAGGGTGACTGACCATAAGAAAATAATGTACACAGTGATGTGTGACGTCTTTTTTCAACTACTAATAAGATTTAACCTCATCAGTGCGAACCTAAATATCGCTACCAACCAACGTTGTTCTATAAACACTAAAAGTCTACCAGAAGTACCTACGGGATATGCCCCTTGTACGAGGGTCTGTTACAGATGCCGAGAAATTATACTCTGCAGTCCACTGTAAAATTAAATGCTCATTTCTACAAGCAGAAATGAGCTGACCGCTAAGCCGTAGAGATGTCACGCATTAATGTAGCGTGCCAAGAGATTGCACCACATTTGCAACACCAAGAAAAGCACTGACTCATACCGCCTCAGCTGAAATTTGCGGCTGGGGCCGGTGACGCCACACACCCCGAGAGAGTCGTGCCCCCCCCCCCCCCGCCCTTTTTCCATTAGTCCCATTTAGTATAGCTAACCCCTGTATCACGGCAACAAGCACAGCCCACCGAGGGCCACCAGCAGCGACAGCTATAGCCGACCCGTCAGCGCACCAGGTCCCGGTGCCAGCTCTAGCCAGCCACCACCAGTGCCGTAGCAGCATCCACAGGCTATCCGTCACACAGGTATAACCAAATCCAATCAGACGAAAGGTCGTACTCGCCATCCCCTATTTCATTCCTAGTCGTAAAGCTGCATGGCCTGTTCTTTATACCGGCAAGGTCCAGGTACTTACCAAAGTAAGGCCAAGTCAAAGCAACCCAGTGTATCTAGCCTCACACCGAATAAAAGCAGCCAGACTGCGGCGATCCACCATTAATCCAAGGACATCACATGTCAACTGAGTGGATTTTTTGTCTCCAGGAATTCTTGTTAGTTTGCCTTTCTAATCTTAACGTGGCTATTTTGTCTTTATGCTGTTATTTTCCGTGATACTTTTCACCCACCCACACCAGCAAACCAGATGTTGAAGTGTGGGTGAGATTGTCTTCATTCATGCATTGCTTGTCAACATACATCAGTTGTTAAGCACAGGTTACTATGTACATCAGATTGACTTAGGTTTATATTCTAATTTGTTTTATCAGTTTTTTTCAGTTATAAAAATGCTTTCCCACTGGTTACTAAGATTACCAAATACTGTGCGTATGTAAATTTGGTATATCAGTTTTGTATATTATTTCAAGACAAGTGTACAGATGATGTTTCTCCTATATAGTGATAATAGAAACCCTTCAGATTGATTATAAAAAAATGTTCTATTGTATGTTCACTTATAACATTTTCATGTTAAAAATTAATTCTGTGAAATGCATTTATTTTCAATCTTCCTGTTCATATACAAATATTTTTATACCAACCCATATATGTAGCATAGTGCCCAAGCACAGATCATCAATTGGCCTACATTTTATTTTTTTGAAAGAATTAGGTTGAGTATGTATTGTGCAAGTAATATTAATCGTGTTTATTGTGAAACAAATACATATATAAAAACTAGCCACCATTTTTGTTTCAAGTTGATCCCTTTTCTGTCAACAGGAACAAAACGTGTAAGCAACCCTGGACATGCTTATGGTTTTCAGAGTTCACTAAGTATTTATATAAATATAGAAAAACATGTTTTTAAAATTTTTCTTTCCTTTAACATGCATGGTTTGTTTGATTACTCTATTTACTTTTTGGACACTGTAAATTTAAATAGTTAAAAGATCCTTTTAATTGTGCTGTGTAACTAACCAATACCATTGTTTTAGTGTTATAGTACCCTAAATTCAACTTGAATATGTATAAGCAAAAATCTTTTTCATACATTGGTAGCACATTGGCGAATCAGCATTGCAGAATCGGTACATTTGTGATTTGGCACATATGCATAATTTTATGAACCTGCACAGCTCTAGGAAATCAAATAACTCAATTTATCTTTATGTAGTTGGACATAAACATAATTGCATATTATGTAACCTTAAAGTAAAGCCAAAAATGTTGCATGTCTATCAGCTGCATTGACACGTTTAAAAAAGGAGATACATCTAATAGATCTTTCATTCATGACAATTTGATTAATTGAACAGCCATTGCAGGTCATACATAAATACAGTTTCACAGAGTTAACTTTAGCAATCAACTGAATTTAGCAATTACATTTAATATGTTAAACAATTTATTCAATTTAAAGTCATTTTGAAACCATATATAGGCCATACCATATCAAAAGGAAATACAATTATAGGCTGTTCATGGTAAAGTGAGCACTTTTTAATGCCCTTCTAAATTTTCCCTTTCATCCAATTTCCATCTTCCTGCTGCTTTTTAAGATAAATATTGCAATGTGACCAATAAACAGAATGTATAGATTTCCTCACATTCAAAATTTAATGCCTGAGGCTGCATTAAGATATATTTGTTATTGGTTAATGACTTTTGGAACGGTCTTAAAACGTGCTCACTTTATCGTGAACAGCCTATAACAATAGTATCATCATAGCATATGGAAGTATAGTGGTAAAAAAAATAAAAGTAATGTTTTATGAACTCAAGTCAGGTGAGATGAGATCTGAAATTATAAATTAAAATATAGAAGCAATTGTTTGTTTTCGCCTCCTCCTCCTCCTCCTTGCTTTGCTTGTCTCACAGTAAATAAATTTTCAGGTAAACGAAGACAAAGTAAAACTTTGCCAAAAGAGAACTTTACTCTAGATATTAAAACACCCAGATAAGTGCCCTGAAAACTGCATAGTATGTTGTTACATTCACCTGTTAGAACAAATTATTATATCATTAATATACAGTAAGTATTCAGCAATAAACAAACCCTTTCTTTTCTAACTGGAATGTGTTTGTGAAATGCAGTAGAACCATTGGAATAATGCTAAACAAAATTTAATTGGTTTCTAGCATTCTTATGAAGCATTTACAGTAAATTTAATTTTGGACCACTCAACTTAACCTTAATTTTTGCATCACATTTGCACCTAGTATAGCAGGCTATATTCATTGTATGAACTTGTACTTTTCCTTTAAGATTTGTGTAAACTGGTTCAGGATTATAATTTTGAACATTTTGTTGTGTGTTTCAAAGCGGTTGTCATCTCTGGAATTGATCGATCTGCAGTGGGTGTATGTACATAGTTCTAACTGCTGAAAGTGCATGTGTGGAAAGTATGTTAAAAATATAATTTATATTTGCAGGATGGCTTTGCACCACCAGAGGAAGTGGATGGCGATGGTCAAGTACCTGCGAATGATGAAGAGTACTGATTCCCTTGATGTGTGGTTCAATTTGTGCAAGTTAAAAGACAAATTCGTGCAGCAGCGACTAAACTTCAATAACACGCGTGGTGGATGGACACTAAGCAAGAGTAGTTTTGTTTAAAGATTACATTGATTATTCATGTTGGTAAAGCACTTTTGGGTGAATTGAAGTAACAAAACCTCTGGCACTACCTATTTGTCCATTTTCGCCAAGACTGGTTCACCTTTTGCCAAGGTTACTGTTTTTAGAATAATTTAATTTACATTAAGAAATCTAAGTTATCTCATATATGGATTACTGTTGCAGAATAACTTGATTCAATATATTATTGTGTAATGTTAAAACTAAAAATAATGTGCTGTTTTAGGTTAATGCATTATTTTGTTGCAATGATGTTCTTGTTAAGCTACTTTTTTGCATGTACATTTTTTCTTCTTCAACTTGTTAAAATTGATATTCACTGCAGGTATGTTTGAAATCTGTAGTAGAGCAAAGTCTGTGTGATAATCTTGCCAATTAAAATCTTCTCAAGAGTTCATATATTTTTAGGCTATGCTGGTGCTAAGAATTTCACTCTTGTTTCCCAAAACTTTTCAAGTGTGTGCATTATTGGATATTATTGTGTGCAAAGTATTTTGAAAAAGAGATAATTGCAAACAATCGTAAGTGCTTCTATTTTTATGAAGGTTTTGTATGTTTGGCTTACTTTGGCACTTACAGTTGGAGACTTAGCCTGCACATATGATTTCCAGCAAGATTATAGGAGACACAATGAGAATAATATTTATGTGCTTTATCTATTCCAGTTTTTTGCTGTAGTTGATATCATTACAGGACATATCTTTGCAAAAAAGTAATGTGGTGGTTTTACAACCCATTTGCTGCCTGAGAATATAAAAATATATACAGTTCAAAATAAGGCTGAAATCTGGTAGTGTATCTGAAACTGCATTTATAGATGTTCAAAATTTCCTGTGTACTTATTTTAAGTTAATCAGAATTTTGCATTTGTGATTGCTGGAAAATCTTTATTTTAGATTTGAAAATGATGATAATTGAGCACGGACATTGTAATTACACTTGTAAATTTGTAGTGAAAGCTTGCAGCAAACATTAGGGCATGTTTTCACTCTATACAGTAATTATAACTAGCTTTGATGCACTTAGCATCATGTGCATGTGCACTTTGAAGACTAACAAGGTGTACTAAAATTACAAATTTACTGTGTAACATATTGGCTAACACATGCTGTACTGTAGTTCATTGTTGCTACAATAAATAATTTTATTTCTTTTGCAAATATTATGCAAGTGTAATTTTTTTTTCTTTCTCCAAGTTTTCTATGTGCTGTGGGGATTTATTGAAGCGGTTGATAATAATTAGCTTCCAATTTAAGAATGGAAAGGTGATGTGTGACATATTGAGGACTTCTTTTCTTGGCCAAATTGTATAATGGGTTACTAATGTTGCCAGTGTCATGGGTATGAAATAGAGATTGGTTGGTTCTAGTTACTAGTTCTCTGTTTCACTGGTTCTTGGTGTTCAGAATCAGGACCAGTAATCAATGTCAAAATTTCATTTCTTTACAACCAAAATGATGGACACCCTACTTTTATTTGGTGACAAAAGGTTCTTTTGTGACAAGGTGGGGGTTTCTTTCGAGGGAGGGTGAGTGAAGAGATTTTGGGGGCTGTTAACAGCAGTCTTGAGAGACGATCGAGAGAGTGGAAAAGATTTATTTTGCAACGAGAGCAGGGAGGTTCTAATGTAACTAAAATAGGGAGGGGTGGTTCTATTGTGTTGAGGAGGGAGGGGTGGTTCTATTGTGATGAGGAGGGAGGGGTGGTTCTATTGTGATGAGGAGGGAGGGGTGGTTCTATTGTAACGAAAGTGGTGGGAAGGGTAGTTCTTTTGCTACAAGAGGGGTGGTTCTTTTGCGATGAGAAAGCTGGAGGGGAGGTTACGTTACAAGAGAGGGAGGTTCATTTGCGATGAGAACGGGGAAGGGGAGGTTCTTTTGCAATGAGAGCTAGGGGAGGGGTGGTTCTTTTGCGTTAGGAGGGAGGGAGAAATGGTTCTTTTGTGACGAGAAGGATGAGGGAGAAGTGGTTCATTGGCGACGAGAAGGGTGAGGGAAAAGTGGTTCTTTGGCGACGAGAAGGGTGAGGGAGAAGTGGTTCTTTTGCGACGAGAAGGGTGAGGGAGAAGTGGCTCTTTTGCGACGAGAAGGGTGAGGGAGTAGTGGCTCTTTTGCGACGAGAAGGGTGAGGGAGTAGTGGCTCTTTTGCGACGAGAAGGGTGAGGGAGAAGTGGTTCTTTTGCGACGAGAAGGGTGAGGGAGAAGTGGTTCTTTGGCGACGAGAAGGGTGAGGGAGAAGTGGTTCTTTGGCGACAAGAAGGGTGAGGGAGAAGTGGTTCTTTGGCGACGAGAAGGGTGAGGGAGAAGTGGTTCTTTGGCGACGAGAAGGGTGAGGGAGAAGTGGTTCTTTGGCGACGAGAAGGGTGAGGGAGAAGTGGTTCTTTTGCATAGAGGGGAGGAGGGATGGTTATTTTGCGATGGGATGGGAGCGGCGGTTCTCTTGCGTCAAGAGGAGGGGGAGGGATGGTTCGTTTGGGAAGAGTGGGGGGAGGGATGGTTCGTTTGTGAAGAGGGGGGGAGGGTTTCTTTTGAATAAAATTTTTGAAAACAAATTGTGGAATGTAATAAACAATTTTCATTTTTCATTCAATGCAACCTATCATTTCTATGCTATCAGACAACCTTTATGACAAAAAAGTTTAAATAAAAAAATTAAATTATGAAAAATTATTACAAAGTAATACGATCCATTTTTATTTGTGAAGTGTGAAGTATTGCGAATGTTACAGTTAAATGTAATGAAATTGAATGTTATTTCCTTTTTGTGGCAGCAATTAGTTCATTTAGTACACATTTCCGACGTCAATGGGTTTTTTAAGTCGTCTTTACATCTACTCTGTATCTCAGTCTATGGAGGGTCACTTAACGAATGTTATGACACTATTGGTGCCCATTTATGTAGTATCTGGTTTTCTTGCTTTATGCCAGACGAGTGTGGTAGTGTTGCACTACTTTCTGGAATTTTTTTCCCAAGTGTGGTGGTCATCGTTTTGTATTTGAAGGCATACAGCTCTGGAGAGTCCGCATGTGGTGCCCTAGGGTGCAGGTGGTGTCGGCACAATGGCTAAGGACCACCGCAAATGGAATAATATTTCAACCTAGGTTCTTTACAATATAAGCTTGAGTGTTTCACAAAGGGCGATGCAACATGGTCACTCACTAGGGTCTGTAATTAGTTCAGCTACACACAGTGCTTGCTCTCGTGCAATATTCACCTTCAGCTCATGACATGGACGGTCATGACAGTGTGCTGTGAACAGATGTAGCCTCATAAGTTTTGACCATCCTAATAATTATGAAATGCAGTAACAGTGCATTTTGTATTTTAGATTGGTAAATACTCTATGCTTAGTAAATTAAATATGTATACACAAAATAGCAAAAGTCTTCTCTTTATTACACATGTTAATTGCACACTATGTTTGTAAAGGACAGTCAGTGGCGTCACCTGAGCGTTATTGAGGTGGTGGTGTGGTCAGTGTGAATGAATGGGGGCGTCGTAGAAAGTTGGTCAGTCGCATGTTCAAATTTAAGTACTTTCTACACACCTCTTAGAATATGAGATAAAACATTTTCTCGAGTGTAGAGAGAAAAAAAAATTTAGTGTAAAGTATATGCTAATATGGGATTCGGTGATCTTTGCCTCAATTAAAAAGGTCACTATTTTTATGTAAACAAACATTTAAAAGCTTTTAATTTTAATTTAATTCGTGAAAGCAGTTTTTTGGGCACTAAAAGGAATTTTATAGAAAAATGCATTTTTACACTAAAAAAATTTTTTAAGGATATGAGCCACAAGATACATTGACAAAACTAGATATAGAAGTATAGGCATTCAGAATTGATCCTTAAGAGATATCTTTCCAGTTGTCTACATCTGTTTTCCCAGTTGTGGTTGAGAATGTCAAAAAAAAAAAATGTTCTCTAGCTAACAAACTCAAAAGCCATCCTGTCCATGTTTAAAAAACTAATAAAAGCAAGGAAAAATATCAGCAATGTTTATTTTCCAACAAACAATGGTTGCCTCCCCACCCCTTCTCAGTTTCCAAACCCTCCGTAATGAAACCCACCTGTCAGCCTACTGAAACTCTTGCACTCGCATCCTTGAGCGGATTGAATTTGTGGGGAGTTATTGTTGCAAGAATGTTGTGTCATTGCCCTAGCCTCTTGGAGAGACTCAGGGTGTGGGAACATTCTATATTGGGAAAACGAGACTATTTAAGCTACAATGGGCATCTGAACTCTAGTGTTTGGAGGATTGTACTACAATAAGTGCAGGGTATGCGAAGGCAGCAAAGCGACAGGGTGGCGTCGAGAGTGACTAGCCGGAGTGAAGTCTGCAGACTGCAAGCATCTCTACACGAGAGCGATGGGCTGGACTATTGAACTTAGCGCATGCATAACGGACATTTGAAATGATAATACACACATTGAATATGTGTGAATTAAATGACCATGGCACAGTTCAGATTGCTGTACACACCCAACCAACAACCTCCAGTGCTTACATTTCGACAGCTAACACCCATACCATGCCAAAAAAAAAAATCCCTACCCTACAGTCTTACAATAGGAACCAAACATATCTGCTCCAACAACGGTGATCTCAACAATAACTGTGAACAAATGGCAAGAGCATTTCCTGACTGACGACCCCAGGCACCTCATCCACAATTAGATTCAGCAAGTCATCTCATATACCAGAACACAAACCAGGGTCAACAACTCTGATATACCCCTGGTGGTCCCACATGAAGACCTAAGTCAGCTCAAACATTCTTCACTCTGGATACAAAATTCTGGCTTCCTCACCACAAACACACGACCTGCTTTCCAAACCGCCAAGATTGGTCTTCAAAATGCCAACCAAGCTATCAACCCCAAAGTATCCCACCCATGCAATAGCTCACGCTGTGGCTCCTGTGCCATCCACCAGCCCTCAACTTCTTTCAATAGTAGACTCTCTAACCGTAGATACCTATCTAAGGCAACTACAACTGTGCAACAGGAAATGTGATTAGCAGCTACAGTGCTAACACACTAATGCAGATACATTGGCCTCACCACAAACACACACTGAGATTGAATGGCCACAGAGCAGACACCAAACAAGCCATAGCTGATCACGACAATAACACAAAAGACAAACCAGTTGCAGCACATGCAGCATCATGCAACAACAGTACCAGAGTTATGAAAGCCCTACCACCATCAATCATTAGCTCAGAATGGAGACGCTGGAAATTAGCTCACCAATTTATAACAAAATCCAGGCAGCTGCCAGGCCTCAGCATAAGATAATCACAGCTCCTACAACACTCGTCTGCTATATTTGCAATTTTTCAATTTTGCCGCCCCACCCTAGTTTGCCACCAGGCCGCTAAGTTTACTGCTAATAGCGCCCTTCCACCATACTGCAGTGTTCCTACAACTCACCGCATGATGAAGCTGGCTTAGCCAGCGAAACGTTGCATTCGTACAACCGCATGAAAAATGTGTCGTCCAACTTTTTGTGTGCGATTGTGTCCGGACAAGTACGACTCTGCAAGTACTTTAATTCGTATCCTTTTATATATTTTTAAATAACTAATCATTATGGACACACTGAGAAACACTGTAATTAGAATTGAGATAGACATTAAATATTGAATTTGCTGAGAATTAGAAAAGTAATAGTGGAAATGGGTAGTTGTAAATAATAGCTATGCGAATATTTATAGCATTATAAGAAAATGTAAAAAAATCAAATTTAGTTTTTAAATTTTTATAAAGACCTCCATCACTCATGAATTTGCATAAATCCCTGGAATCCTGTAAAAAATAAATAAAAATATGAAATTTGTATTTCCCGAGTAAAATTTCTTCTCTAATTTATTTGTCAGTTACAGAATTTAACTAGGTATTCAAATATTGAGTTAGACACAATTAATGGACATACCAAATAAAAGGGAAGTTATGACACTGGAGTGTACCCCTTAACGTACTCACTAATATAATTTAACTTAAAATACAATTCATAGTATTGACTTTGAGGATTAATGCAAGAATTTTGTTAAAAAGCAGTTCTTCTGACATAAGAACGTAGTAAATATAATTTTTTTGTAGTTAAAAGGTAAACTGTAATTTACCATGATTGCTGATCATTTATCACGATGTGGACTAACTTTGCAAAAAAAAAACTGATGTAGCATTTAGTTGCAGTATCGGTGTATCCAAATTGGCCTGAAGTAGGCCTACATAATGCGTACCTTTCCCTGGAAGTGACGTAAGTGCTGTCTGAATTGCAAGTGAAGTATGCAAGTAAATGAAAATGTATACTTCTCGTGTACTTGCAGAATATGTGCCACCATCCATTTTGAGAAATAATTTGTAGGTTTCAATTGATTTCAGACAGTATTTTATTTAAAGTTAAATAGAACAACATTACTACTATATAGACATAGCATTTTGAACTTAGTTAATAGTTATCACAAGGTTCACGTTAAAAAAAGGTCTAAACAATAAGTTTCTATTTGAGCTATGTTCCTAACCTACAAAAGCTAAGATAAAACAAGCAATCATTGCAAACTTGTGTACAATAATGCAAGATGATAGATGCTGTGTATATCAAATATTATTTAATACTTGATTTAACCCCTAAGACTATAGGCAATTATCAAATTTTTGTCGGAATACATGTACATTAATGTTTAACTGGCTAATAACTGTTACCGAAGTCAAGACTGCCTGTCCAAATTCATTAAGTTTGGTGCCAAGGGCAAGTGAAGTATGCAAAGATGCAAGTACACCAGTATATATGTACCTGAATTGGGACACGGCCTATGTTACGATGAGAATTATCCCTTTTATTTTTGAAGTTTAATGGCAACGGTGAGTTCATGTTATTTTGTCAGTATGGTTGGACTGTGTTCATTGCCTAACTTGAGACTAAATAAAAATTGCACACACGCAGAACTCTGCAAGACATAAAATGAAAAAACATAATACAGCACCACTGACAGATTGTTTCGTGGTCAATAGAAAACATTACATATATATATATATATATATATATATATATATATATATATATATATATATATATATATATATATATATATATATATATATATATATATATATATATATATATGTATGTATAGGTATATAGGTATATGAAATTATATTATTGACTGCACTGTTAAGTTCTCACGTGTGTGTTGTTAGTTTCCCTCATAATGTCTTTGCTTTTGTTGTTTGTCCTGTTTTGTATAAACAGGTTGTTCGTCCAACTTTTTGTTTTAATTTCTATATATGTTTGTTTCTGTCAACCAGAGGTTCGCAACCTCTTCAGCAACCTCCAGCACCACAGAACCAGCAGCTCCTGGAAGCTGCTACCATCCAGAGGGTCCTGCCAATGTTGCTCTTGTGAACCTCCACCCCCTTCTTAGTTTACGGTCACGACAAAGTCCCCACTGAAGAACCCCATTTTGTTTACCTTCTAGTGAAGCAACCCTTACCCTTCTGGTAATTGACTCCCCAGTCTAGGTTCCTTCAGAACTTTCCCCCAGTAATCAATTAGGTTTTGATTAGCTATTTTTAAATTAATCTTTTGTACCAGTTTCATTTTGCCCACGTAATACTGTAATTAGTTTTTGCATCCAGGTCGCCTTCGCCTAGTTATTAAGATAGGGTTAACTTCCGTTAATCATTTTTATAATATTAGGATAGTGCGGAACCACGTGTTCAAATACGTATTTAATTAAAAAATATTACTTAATAACCTAATTTTTCTTAAGAGCTTTCACCTCACAGTTAGACCTTTAACAAACGTAAGATCTTGTGCTCTGAAGAAAACCCGGTAGATCGTGTAAAGACCACTAAGGTACTTCCACACAGATTAAAAGGCAAACTTGGTAGGTCTTCAGGGGTGCCCAAAACACCTTAGCAACTCCTCCACACGTGAAATAGAGTGACTAAGGATTTCGTAGTCAGTTTCCACTTGCCAAGGCTGGATTGGAGAATGAAGTGCCATAGTCCTCATGACCCACAACTAAACGCTTCCACAGTAAAATGACATGAAATTATCCTGAGCTCTGTCCACAGCTTGCCAAGGACGGACATGGAACACAGTGAGATATCACGTCGTAAAGTTGGTGTTTTTAGAAATATACATTAGGACACGTATATCCCAGCGTAGCTTCAAAACAGTTGTTATGTAGAATTATTTCCTCCTGCCGTACTCCCGACAAGGTGAAGCTAAGAAACGGGTGAAACGAGCATTATAAGAAATCTTAAATGAAATTATTAAATTACCTCCTTTGGAATCTACTGTTAATATGCCATTATATACCATCCCTTGACCGGAGTTGGATAGACTGAGAGCACCAAAAACAACCTCTGCACCACTTTGATGCAGCCAGAGCCTGTCACTCTTCAACCAGCAGAAGTCTCAAAGAGCGAGTCAGCCAGCAAGGAGGCTCACGCCTTGTTCCTCCAACAAAAAGGCATTGTCTCGGTGAAGGGTTGCATGTACAACTCCTGATTTCATGCCTACCAGAAAGCCCACTAGGCCTACGTGTTCATCGGTCGGGCACCTAAACATACATAAGGCCCCTGCATTTCTCTAGTGCCCCTCGCGTTTCTGACATCACGTTGGTTGAAGCCAATCAACGTAATCATAACCAAATTGTCTTGTAAGAAAATGTACAGTGTTAAATTTGTTATGGTGATTAATGTCCGTCCCTAGATTTTGGTTCAGGGTGGATGCAAGCAAACCCCGAGTATAAATTTCAACACCAACGTGGAGAACCTGATCCTAGCCTGGCACTGGCTCTACATTCGTGGGTTTGCATTTGACCCAGACAGTAGTCGGTTGGCAATTTTTAGTGAGAGGTCATACCTCAATTAATGGTGCCCAACAAGGGGCAATTACTGCTACACTCGGCTGTAGTCCATTCCCCACTGGAAGCAATTTTCTCGGAGCCCTGCTAAATATCTCCTTGCAGGCCCATTTCGCATCCTTCCGCCAAATGTAAACAAACGTTGCCATGTAACTGCCATGTAGCATCTGTCAAAACCAATGTTTACATACCATTGTGTTCGTATACTTTCGCCACACGTAAACATAAACATTCAAATGTGACTTCTACTTTTATACCTGTCAAATGTGTTGTATACTGTTTACAACTTTTCAAAGAATTCTGTCATATTCCAAAAACCATTCCGTATGAATATTCGCAGTTTAAGCCTCCAACATTATTTAGGTTAGCTTTGACGTTTTAAACATGCCTGAATTGAAGACAGTTCTTACGGTTATTTTACATTAACGCATTTGTTTACCACGACATAGCACAGTACATGTAATGCACGTAATTTTTTTTGCGCGACTCTGTTTAACACTGTTACAACTGCGAGGTAAAGGGCTTTACTAATTATACTTTTGTTATTGATATGTGTTGGGTTATGTCTTTAAAAGGATGGCCTCAGTTGGAATAAATATTAAAACGAAGGAACAACCAGTCAAACAAAAAAGGCACATTAAATTCAAGCACGCAACTCGTGTTGCTCATTTTTGTCATACTAACTTTAAAAGATAGTGGTGAATGTGCACACAAATAAGCCTACGGTAACTTTTATCCCGCTCATGTTTCTATGTATTACTACTTACTGTTTATTAAGTTTATTGAAATTTATCGGGCTGGGCTTAGTATTTTTCTTCCGAGATTGTGGCAAATTACATTCACAAACTGTGTTTCAAACACCTTAGTGCAAAGGTACAACGTTGTGATAACTAAACAGATGGGGATGTAAATAATTAACTTCGTCATAAAAACAGTTCACAGTTAAAATGTATAAATAGTGCTAATCAAATATTTGAAATCACGCACACACACAGGGCCAGTGTATCGACAACAATGCACAAAGGCACACCATTTCACAGACGCAATGATTAACGAAACTCACATCACAGTATATTTATTACTGCTGTGGAAACACAGATTTATCACAACATCGTAACTTGCCTAGGTAGGTTTAAAAAACACGTCTACAAACGTGAAGTGGTATTTGGAAGTATTTTTCGGAGTAAGAATAATTTACACTTTGTTTGGCAAAAAGCAACATGCCATGTCCTCGCTCGCCACGTCTCCCAACTTCACTTGGTAACTGCCCCACTATCATATCTAAATATGTTAAAATAAGTATTCAAACATTAAAATCTCTTTTCAGTTGTAAATTACAAGTTCAAAAATCATTATTTTGCTGTAATAAGTATGATACAATTGAAATGTATAAAGGTTTCTGCTCAATAGCGAAGTGAAACTTCCTGAGTGTGAAAGAGAGAAAGAAAGAGAGAGAGTGACAAGCCTCGCCTTGCAGACTGGTTTCAGTTGCCATTTTGCTCGATAAAACAACACTGTACCATTACAGCCTATTCGCAATATTTTCCACTGTTATTTTAAACTAAAAATGAGGTATGTTGCATTGAGGCTACCTAAATATTTAAAAATTTCAATGGGCACCATTTAATTTCAAATAGTACACTAAAGAACTAGGTTAAAATAATATTTTAACTGTCAACTATTTCTCACCAGCCGTTGCCAACTCGTCGCTGCTCTCGCTGTTAATAATTCATATTATTTAAAAATAAATAAATATTATAAGTTATAGAAGATATTAAAGTAAAGTTTCATTTATTAAATAATACAGTACTTTAAAGTTACCACAGTGTTATATATTTCTGGAACATAGGTTGACGCGTTATGCCTAGTGTGTTTTTTTTTTTTCGAAGGTTGATTTTCACAAGTCACTTCTAATCGGGAATGGACTATAAGCAGTATTATACCTGACCCTTTGGCTCGCCCTTGGTAAATGAGAATACGTCATGCTTCAGTCTAGTGATGCCTAATGTGGGGCTTTTGCTGTAATAGTTTTGATAGTTTTGACTAAACAGCAGGACTGAGCCAGCCACATCCTAGTTCATGACTATCACGGTCAGTAGCCATAACCTCGATGGTTATAGTGGGCCTAAGCAGTATCTAGATCCCCACAACCTCCTCGCAAGTTAGCGTTTAGCCAGAGGGCTAACCTTCTAACTTGCCATATATCACGCATTACTTGTGATGTGAATTATTTACGCATTATGTAATTCCCGACTAGATACTTTGGAGCTTGTTGCAGCCTAAGTAACTAGAAAAGCCAGCAGACCCCCAGAATTTAGCACACGTTAAACTGGTCTTGAACCTCTACCATGACTTCAGGGAGTCTGCTGAAATAAACACCCTGTGGCGCTCGACAGCCACGAAAATATCACGTCTGCCTCTGGGCAGAGCCAACATGATGCCCCCGAGGCTACAATGCCCGGAAATATTTTTCTTGTTGCGCTCGAGAAATGTGCAGTGGTTGCATGCTCTGGCACAGGTAGTCGCGTAATCTACTTCAAACATTGCCTGCAAAGCTTTTGTTACACCTGTTAAGGGTGGGAAGATGTTTCTAGGTATACAGATGGCTTAGAATACCGCTGTGGAGCCTACAGAGACAGTTGAGCAGCTAGATGTAGCTGGCTTGAGTGCAATGGACAGGGTACAATTACAATCAGATGCATTACTTGTGCATCTAAGTTCCGCATGTATAGGCTGGCCGGATGAGATGATCACTCGCCCCGGTTAGGTATACCACTGCAATAGGTGTTAACGTAACCTGAGCCATAGGCCATCAAACCGAAGAACAAGACCCATCCTAGCCATGTCAATCCCCTACACCAAGTTTCAATTGCCAGAGTTCGGTGGGAGGTCCCACAAGGATCCTGTCACATTTCTAAACTAATGCAAATGAGAACTCAAAGAACATAACATTCCCAATAAGCAGTGGGTCAACAGAACTCACCGCTAACTAATCGGTAAAGCCAAAGAATGGTGGACCAAATATGGGGAGTTTATTATGGAATGAGAGCAGTTGCGTAATCACCTTAATTCTCAGTTCACTGGGAAGGAGGTGATAGCACAACTCATTTTGGACTTCCATACTCGACTCCAAGGTTCAGATGAGGAAGTATAAATTTTTATCTGATGGAAAGCGCAGATGTACCGGCAGATATATCAGACATCGAGGAGAGTTCTGTTTCTAACATTACACGTACTCTGCTCCCCTTTCTGCGAAATCTTTTACTAACCCGGAAACCGCAGACAGTGGACGAGCTTGTGGGAAGAGCATGGGAGCTAGAAAGAAATAACAAGGCACAGACTTTGCTAGACAGGCCGGCATGCACCGCCGAGGTTGCTACCAACCCCTCTTCCCGAGCGGCAAGTCGTCTGCGGCCAGCCCTCTCTTATACCCTCGCTTACCCCTTGCTGGTACTGCCCTGGGAGACATCTCAACTAAGATTGTGCAACCCGGCAGGGCCGAGGAAGGGCAGGAACAAATACGCGGGTGCCAGACGTGTACCAACATAAAGAACCCTGCCCAGGCGGGAAATGCAGTTGCTGGGGTGCGTGCGGTGCAGCCACCTTGGGTAAAATTCGGGTCCTAAATATCATGAAACTAGACCATTCAAGTGAAGACACGTCACCACCAGAGGTGCCCCATATTGTAGTAGATATTAACGGGTGTCCTCGATTAGCTTTGCTGGATTCTGCAGCGCTGGGAAACTTCCTTTAAAGCGACGTGCTGATGGCGAGTCTGAGGGCTAATTTGCAGCTCCAACCTCGCACAATCAGAAAGGCACAGTCTAGCCAGACCCTAAAGGTCAACTACAAATTAAAATCTTACTCTGGGAATCCAGGACATAGCCCACGTTACAGAATTTATGGTATCGCCAGATATCGAGGAGGAAATAATTTTAGGTCAGCGTTGGCTGACCGGACAGGAATGCGCGATGGACAACAGTAAGAAAATTATGCGCCTTGGAACTGGCAATGATGCGACGATCCCATGGGAGCAGAGCCCAGCGGTGATCGTTGCATCTTTTCCTGGCCCCAAGCATGTATCGCCTGAAGTATACATAGCTAGGATTTCTTCGGAAAGACCTAGCAGTATATGCCAGTGTTTTAAACCCGGCAAACTGACAGTGGAGTCAAACTTATAGGCAACTTGGGCTGCAACAACCATTCTACTTTGTGGAGAGGTGTGATCAGCAGGCTCTTATACGTCGTCTGGTGTTTCGGAGATTTCAGATGCAGTGGTGTGTATGTCAGGTTCCAGGACGTTGCTGGGGTAAGGCGATGCTTGTTCTCTGCCTGGGGCTTCTTGAGGCGGAGGCAGCACACGACGCCTTCGGCCTTGGCTTTGGGTCTTCTTGGCTGGTAGGTTTGTGGCCGGTTGGTCATCCATGATCTGTAGCTGCAGTAGCTGCATCTGTTTTGTTGACCTCTGTGATGGGGCTGGAGACAGCACTGTCAAGGTTCGAAGTTGCACGTCAGGTTCGACTCTTGCTTCGCCCTTACTTAGTCTACTGAGGTAAAGGGCTGTCTTCCTTCTTTCCCTTGTAGCTGGCTGGCTTTTCGGGACAATCACGGAAATTATGTTTGCGGTAGAATCAGTATTTAGGTGGCTGCGGTGTGGTGCTGGGAGGGGCAAGCATGACCAATATGGTGGGGGCTGGAGATAGAGGCTCTTCGGGACCCTCTACTTCGACAGCTTCCTGGATCGGTTTGACTTTCCAGGCTGGAAGTTGAGACCTTGTTCATGTCCAGATATCTCCAGGTACCTGAACGGGTTCTGCCATCATGGGGAGTGGACTGGTAATCTCTTCTCCTCCCCTCTCAGCGTGATGAAGGTGGCCATCTGAGGGAGTGGCTTGGTACCGTCTCTTCCCTCTCCGGTATGTTGAGGTTAGGTCTTCTTCCAAAGATGTGACAACTTAAGATGGAGGTATTGGGTGCACCTTAGCCTGCACGGTTGTTGGTGGGTGGGACATCTCCCTGGCCGGTTGGAGAGTATGATGGCTAGAAGTGACGGAATCTGCGGCTGCAGAAGTGACTTCTAACTGTACAGTCATCCGACGGCAGTTTCTCTGCATGTGAGGGAAGGGGTGGTGCACTGATTGCTCCGCCTTCTATCCCTTGGGGATTTCTATACCCTCTGGAGGTGACATGGTTGGAACCGAGCTGGGTGGTAGCGGGAACTGCGACACGTCCAGCTCTGGCTTCTCAGGGTGTTCCTCCTGGGCCGGAGGAGAAGCAGTATGGACTATGTCACCGTCCAGTCACCCTTCCGATCCATCCGGACCATGGCAGCCGATGTCGTGGTGGCCGGAGGCAGAAGTTCTTGTGAGTCCTCCATCTTGATGACGTGCTGAGGTTCGCCAGGTCATGGGAGCCTCTGGCAGTACTCACCTTTCCTGAGGGCTTTGCTATGACACAACTGAGGATGCAGGCTCCCCTTGGGACATCCAGTTGTGTTGGGCTGACATCTGCCCAATGTCGAAGTTGGGCGTCGAGGACAGTGTCCAGGTGGACATGCCTCTCCGACACACCAGTAATGGGATGTCGATGTCCCTAAGGGGGGTAGAGGAGTGATTCCTCTTACTGTCGCCTGGCTGAGGTTCAGGCTCCCTTGGTGTAGGGATCTCGACAATCTGTGGAGGGATTTTTTTCCCTTAGCTGTTGTGCCCAACGGCATCGGGCTCATTGAGCCTGACTCCAGGTCTCTTTTGAGGTTTTTGGGGCTTAAGGGGTGTTTTCACCCAGAGATTTAGAAGGTGGACTGAGGTATGGGGAGAGGTAGCCTTGACCAAGTTACCCTCCCAATCGACTACCAAACTCCTGTCCTGTCCTTTGTCCAGAAGGGCGCAACGTTGCCCACAGTCTATTAGGCATTGCTGTGACTGCAACCAGGGTTGCCCCAAAATCATTTGTTCCCCAAGGTTGGGGGCAACTAGGAATTTGACCCTGATGGTTTTATTGTGGACCCTTATGTATAGTGCTATTTTCCCTTCTATTTTCAACTGGAAGTTGGGTTGCACTATTTCCACAGTCTTCCCTGTTGGGGTTAAACTGGCTCATCAGTAGAGGTACGTTAAAAGAGCATTTATAAACACAGTTTATAGCTTTTATTTTGTGGTTTCAGCATTTTTATAGCATTTATTGCGTGATCTGTAGCGTGTTGTAGCATATATAAAAACTGGGAAAATAGCATTCAAAACTTTTTTTTTTGTGTTATCATTGTTAAGTGTCGACATTTTATTAGTACAGTTTAACTAAAATTATTTTTATTGCTACATCGACAATTTAGATAGATTTTGGCATGTCCAGGCCGCACATTTTTACAAAAAAAAAAAACTACAAAAAGTGGGGTACGGCTTATTTGCGAGAGATTGGCATTAAAAAAATATATTACTCCCAAAACACGTTTAGAAATGTCAAAAATACAGTACATTTTAATGTTTTTACTTAGTTTCTAAGGAAGTAAAATAAAATATGAACAAATGAATAACTCGTACAATAATGTAACAAGTTGTCTTGAATGTGCACCATGTATTTAACAGAGTTTTCACTGCCTATGTATGGGATTTGAAGGGGGAGGTAAGAGGAAGAAATAGTGACAAGATGAGACAGCTAGTGCCACATCACCTGCTTGGTGGTTGGGGGGGGGGGGGGGGGAAGAGAAGGAAAGAGAGTAGGATAAAGAAAAAGGGGCTGCTTGTTGTGATGGATGCTGCCACAGGGTGTGGGGTGTTCGGAACAAGAGGGCGAGAATGAAGACGTTGGCAGGGGAGGAAGAAAGAAAGAGTAATGAAAGAGTTAGAGGGAGAGGATGGGAGTTGAATAGTGTGAGCGTGGCTAGATGGAAGATTGTCTCAAGAAGGGAGAAGTGGGGTGTATGGGTGTGGCTATAAGGGTGGATGTTGGATGGTAGAAGAGGGGTATGGGCATGACCAGGAGGTAGGGAGGGAACAGAGTGTGCGCTGTCGAGGGGTGGGAGGAGGCGGGCTAAGTGTGGAATGTGGACAGCAGCAGAGGGGTATGAGTTTGGCCAGCCGGAGGGTGGTCTGGCGGTGACTGCTGCCTCCTGCCGCCGGAGTTTATTAACGAATGCACGAGAAAATACATACACGTATTTGTATTTTGCCGTTAAAACAGACAGTTCACTTATCTAACTTCTTATTTTATTTGGAAAACAATATTGGTAATGATAAAACTGCAAGGAAACCTAAACAGAGGTAGTTACTCAAAAGGATAGTTATTTCAGATGTTTTTTCCCATTCATGAACTTTCATAAAATTTCGCAAATGTTTAACTAAAAACAGAATTTCGCATATATTTCGCATTTATCGCAGTTGTGAATTTGACGTCCTTTTACTCATTGGCGAGGTGCGAGTAGGTTGCTACATATAAAATTGCCTGTGGCCACTGCAATATTCTGGTGTACACTCACCATTAATTGAGGTGTGTCAGGGAAAAAACGCTCATTCCTAAGGGCCTGGAGAATGACCTTAGCCTTGTTAGCTTGGGATGGCTGCCTTGTGGGCATCCCAGCCGCAGCGTTTCTCGCTTGGTCAGTCCCTTAAAGTTGCTGGAATGCAGTGACGCCCGTGTGTTTTTTTCTTCCCTTCGTTGCCCTTCTCAGGTGGGGCAATACCAGCACCGAGGAAGAGGGAATGGCAAGAGGACTCCATTTCCCTCGCTTGCTCCACGAGCTTGTCCACAGTTCAGGTATGGGAATTAAAAGTAAATTCCTTAATGTGGGAAGTAGTGTATGCATAATATTTCGTACGCAGTATTCTTCACTCTCATTGGGGTATACACAACTGTACTTCTGAGTTTTCTGATGAGTATAAATCTCAGATTCATCCTCAGGATTTCGGACACTTGTATAGAAGTCGGAAATGAGTCTTGCGATCGCTTCTTCGCCATTGAAATTGGAAGTGAGGTAAGTGCACAGTTGTTCCCATTCTAACACAAACTCTCCATACTTTGCCCACCGTTCCCGGGCTTGGTCGGTATGTTATGTTCACGAAGCTGCCTTTCACGCTCTTCGTATGAAAGTTACCGGATTTTCATGGGGTCATCCTCTGAATTCAGGTAACTGAAACACTGTTGAAGCAAGGGCCATGACAGGGCTCTGGCTGTTACGTGGGTTCCATGCTTTGTGGTCCTGGTTAAGTCTGCACACTTCACAGTAGTATACCATGCTAGGATGAGTGACTTGCTCGTCTGGCCAGCCGATGCACACGTGTTGGAATTCGGATGCACAGAGAATGCATCTTACTGTATAAGTGCCCTGTCTGGTGCACTCAAGCCAGCTATAGAGAGCTCAACATTGGTGGCAGGCTACACAGCGGTATTCCAGACTGTCTGTATACCTGGGTTCGTCTACCCACCCCAAACATTGGTAATGGTAGCGCTTGGAGCAGTGTGCATGATGAATCACATTTATCCCAATGCCAGGATATGGGTCCTTTGAACATTTCTCGAGTATATTGAGGAGGTTGTTATCGACCATTGTGGTCTTGGGGGCGTCTTGTTGACTCTCTGTCCAGAGTCAGATTGGACACGTACATGCACATTTGTGTGTGCGTTTGTGTTGAGTCCCCAGGGTGTTTTTATCCATGGACTCCCTGAAGTCCTGGTATGCGGTTCGTCTCCCAACTAATACTGCACTAGTCACCTGGAGTCTACTGGTTGGTGAAGTTACTTAGGCCGCACCGAGGTCTAAAGTAACTTGGATTAGGTTACGTAGGTTGCTTCGAGCTTTGACGTAATGGGTATACCATGAGTTAAGCGTGAGATAGGGGGAGCTAGTGGATTAGCCATCCTGCTAAGGTACTGAGGGTATGGTTGGCTTATCCTAACTGTCTAGTCTGAACTATAACAGTTAAAGCTCCGTGCTGGGTGCCACAAAAACCGCTGTACTATCTTAATGCTTGCCCGGCTGAGATGGGGTTCTACTCATTGCGCTTATTTGCATCAGGCTTGGACCAACAACCTGGGAGGCTAAGTACTACGCCAAACTTGGTAAAGTACGTTTTAATGAAGGAAGTTTTAGTCTTGGTCACGTGAACAATTTTATACCGCGATGACATTATCTTGAGAAACATGCGAGACAGGGGCCTTATTGGGGTACCCGGCTGGTGTACAAGATTCTGGTGGCCTGTCTTGTCGACAGACTCTACAGCCACTGTCATGACCCTTAGCACTAACTGACTACCTGTGTTTTGCCGGGAAGAGGGATGTTCCTCCTTGGTGTCTGGCTCAGATGCTTGACGGGCAGCTGCAGGTGTCCCGGTTGTCCAAGCTCTCTGGGAGCTGGTTTGCCTGCAGGTTGGCCCTTAACCAAGGGCAGGCAAGGCCCAGAGGTAGCTATTCTCCTCGTAGGATGGCCTCAACTATGGGGTGGGGTTTCCCAGGAATCTTAATCAATGGCAGGAAGAAAGGCTTTGGAAGGGCTGAGGGGTGAATCCTCTCCGTTTTGCAGGCGGTTTTGAACTCTGCCCTGCGAAGTTGAAGTACTGCTGAAGGCAGTAGTAGATAGGGGTATAGGCAAGCAGTATTACCTTCTGAGAGTATGGCATGAGGAAAGGAACTAAACAGCCCACAGAAGATAAGTTGGTGCTCACTTCCCTACTGTGTACTTCTGGATGCCCAGGCTTGTTTCCAAATAGGCAGCACTTGCACTCGCAGTGCACCTGCTCTTGCTCTCACACTTGCTCTTGCAATTACACTTCCTCCCTTATGGAACTATCATCACACTCACTCTTCAAATTAATTGATACTGTCTGCAATCAATTGTTGTATGATAGTAATGTAAGAAGAGAGTCGGGTATAAATTTTATCTGCAGTCAACAGTTTGAGTTTGGAATTTTCTCTCCCTTTTTAACATTACGAACTAATAATTTTTTGACAATATACATATATTAAATATTTACTGAAAATAGTTACAGTGAAAGAATACTTGTTCCTGTGCCATTCCACTATTTCCAGTAAAGGATTGTTGCTTTATAAATACATGAATTGAAATGCTTAACCTAAAAGAGGCCTATATATTAGTTTGCGAAAGTCACATGGAAGAGAATGAAACTAAGGCGGTTTATTTATTTATCCCAATGTTATAAAAAAAAAAAAGATTGGCGGTTGTTGCAATTACAAATAGAGCATGCATGTGCACACACTCGTAAACAAACACTGGAAATCGTACTTGCACTCACTCTTTATTAACATTTGGAACAGCACTCTCTGACGTCATTGCCAAGTGTGAGTGCATGAGAGTCCACATTTCTTGCTATTTGAAACACAGCCCCAGTCTTGTAATGGGAGATGACTCTCAATGTTGCTTTCCTACGGCCCTTGTGAGTGGTGGACAGAATGTGGATAGTTCAAGTTACTTCCTGATCGGAATACCCAGGTATGGTATCCACGGGGTCGATCAGCATAAGGTGATTCCAGCTCCTTTCTGGCCCCAGCAGAAGTGATAGTGGAGCATGGAATGCCTAGTCTGTTCAATTCTCCTAGTGGAGAAGTTTCTAGTGCTTTGGGCTCCACTGAATTCTACCAGCTTGGCAGATTTCAGGTGGCCTCTTAAGGTGTGTGGATTTAGCTTTGTGCTTAACGGTCTGCCAGCTTTTTCACAGATGATTGTTCCTATCTAAGAATAACTTGGTACTTTCAAGAAAATTAGAATACAAAGAACAGATTGAAAACCACATGTTATATTAAAAAAAAGTAATAGATCACGGGGGCTCCGCACTACCTCTTAAGCTAATACAACTTGTTTACAAAAGTTAATCCTAACGTGAATAGCCAGGGGAAGGCGACCTGGAGAAAAAGTAAATGGATGTGAAGGCGATTACAGTAGAATCCTGTTGTAGCGAGCACAGTAACTGCAAGAACATGGGTATAACAAGGTCTTTTTGAGGAACTGTAAGAAAAAGCGCGAAAATATTCCATGAAAAATTGTGATTTTACAAGTTGAAACATGCACTGCGAGATTGTGTGAAGCAGGCTTGTGGCGGGACTCGTGACCGTGTGAAGCGCACTTTTCTTATCTGTATGCCGTAAAACTTCACTCCCTCGTCCAACACCTCATTTTTGTAAGTACCTTGTGCCGCTCTCCCTAAGCACATTGTTCTATAAATAGAATCCCGCCCTTTCTACCTCGACACCGTTTTCATGAATCATTTCTGCTTTTCCGTAATTGTTCATGGTTATTGTCCTGTCAACTGTGTTTGGTTTCAAACAACTTGGTGTATGTGTGTCGAACGTTATTGTTAAATTAAAACAAATTTAATTTGAACATAACAGTCCAAGTGATAGCTGGAACCGAATAAAGTTACATATTAATAGATTTTTGCAGTGTTTTTCCTTCAATACTGTGGCTAACCAATTAAAGATAGGTACTCAACTACTACTACTATATTTTATCGCTGTGCTATAACGAACCTTAATTTTAATCTATTTTATAAAGTCTTCGTGAATTTTTGCTGGTTCTGAGTAAGTCTTGCACCATGCAGGTTTTGTTTGTTGAAAACGTATAATGTTTCAGTGACTACCATATTTACTGCTATAATTCTCGCACTGGCACAATTCATGCAGCATATTTGTCTCAACGAACTGGCAGCACGTGCTTTGTTTGACCGCGCCAGGTTGCTGACACTTCAAGGTCGCTGGTCCCTTTATCAATTTCTGGCTGCCGCGCCCGCACTGCAAACATGTAAACGCAATCAGTCACTGAGTTTATTTGTATGTGGGCTGTTTTTTTAATGCAAAGAGAATTGTTTACATTTATATTATTTTTTGTTTAGCACTAATGTGTAATGGGAATATGCCAGTCAAACTGCTGCATTTAAACTTCAGGTAAATGCGTTTGCAGAGGAATATGGCAATAAAGAAGCGGGCCGAAAATTTGTTGTTTCTGAGTTTAACGTGCATGTCTTGTTTTCCCAATAGCCCAGAAAGTGAAGGTTTTATGTCGGGAAAAATTAAGGACAAGTTGAACTTGGCAGATGTTAGTACCCAACTAGAGGTATATTTTCCCAAAAGTCCCCACCTCTCCCCCTGGTGTTTTCTCTCCTACCCATAGAATATTCGATTTGTAAGCTTTTGTATTACTGTTCATATCTCCGTTAATATCTAGCCTAGCTTAAAAAATTTTTACGGTTTTATTCCGTGAACTATTATCTAAGAAAAAAGTATCTATACATTTTCCGCTAAGGTTAATTAATAGAAATTTGCTGAAATACATAAAATTTTACTTTTTTATGCAAAGTTTTTTCACTTGAACATTTTTATTTATGATAATTTGACGAAACACTTAATATGAAAGTTGTAGAACGCTTATTTAGCTTTCCAATGGTGCGTGCATACGTAGGTACGTATGTACGCACGTAGGTACATACGCACGTAGGTATGTACGCACGTAGGTACGTACGTACATATGTACATACATACATACGCATACATACATACATACACACACACGAATACACACATACATACATACATACACAAAGACATGGTACGGCACGTTAGATTGAACCAAGTGCGTGCGCCATAACCTCTCGCTGGCACTGGGGCTGCCATGCCATCTACTCGCGTGTGCCTCAAAAACATAATCATCATAGTTCCTTACAATCTTAAATACTTACTTTCTTCAGTTTTTTAAAATATTAAGTTAATTTCTTTTTATATTTTTTGTATATGCGTTGCTAGTTTGGGTTTGGGAGGGCCTTGCCCTTAACCCATATGTTTAGGGTTGTTCCATTATCCACCACCTATGAACCTGCTGTATTCGGGACTAGCAACAACTGGCAGCTGTGCAGTAATGTTCACTGATACTAATGTACATGTTATTATGAGTATAGAATGCCATCCACAGCATCATGGACCTTCCAACCACTGCTAGCTTGATGTAACAATTTTTACATTCTTGATTTCTGTATGTGCAATATTCATTTCCTGACTCTTTATTAGTTACAAATCATCATTAGTAATTTGTATATACAAGCTCTATCTACACTCGAGTTATTCAATACATTTTACAATCAAATTTATATATAATATTTTCAACAAAATGTATACTTTCTTATTCTAATTAAACACATTATTTACAATAAAATGTATACATTCTTATTTATCATCAGTGATGTCTTCTTCTTTATCCATGGCTGTTCCATTATTACATGTAAGACCATTGCAGTGCTCACACATAGCTGAACATTGTAGACCTGACTTCCTTCAGACAGCCACAAATATTGTCACAAGCAGATTTGCAAGAACATGACACTAAATACAACAGTTTATTATGTGCAAATGGCTTTGAAGTGGTAACTGGTTAAAGTGCCTTTCTCTCTCCTCCAGCTTCTCTTATGGACTCCAGCTTCCATCCTCACTCTGTAGCTGTGAACATTCCTTTCTTCGATAAGAACTCTAGCTCCCTCTCTGTTAGTTTCAAGTTGATGTTTATCACTTGTTGGACATATAAATGTGCAGACTTCAAATAAGGCAAGCGTCCAGCAGCATTATTACTGTCGTATCCAAGTGCATGTCCCAATCTCCTGTTCTTTCTGCATAGATGAATTGCAGAATAAGGTTTATGCACTTTAAAAGATTTATCCAAAGTTTTGAAGTCGTACTTGATGATTCTAACATTTTCATACAGTTTTCTATTTTACTACAAGCTTCAGTAACTCCTAATCCATTTATTACAGCTTCTGGATTTATCCCTTGGTTAATAAGTTGTTTGTGAAACTTCTCCAAGGAGGCGATACTGCCTCTCAGTTCTTCGCGATGTTCTTTCATCACGTTAATGATTGCATAGGCTGTGTGTGTGTCTGCTCGGATATATCTTGTATAGGAATGACCACTGAACATGTTTTGTACTGTATTTTTAGCATATACAATAGCCCATAAACATTCAAGTCCACTCACTTACATTATTTGCCCCACGGAGGCCATAAATGACATTAAGAGGCAAAAACCACCAAGCCTTACTACTATATTTGCAATTTCACTGCCTCTTTCAGCGGAAACTACGATGTCTGTAGCTTTCAAGGACAAGGGTTGGTTAAAAGTCGAGTCATATTTTTCCTTTCTGCTGCTAATTATGTTCATAAAGCCATTCCACCCTGGTTGGGCATTGATTCCAGAAAGTCAAATGAAATTCAGAGGAAATATTGTTGTTAATGTGAAATATGAACTATTTATCGCACCTTTTAATACATTGTAGTCTTTTACAACAATGCTACTTAATCCCCTGCGAGAAATTTTCTTTGGGTACAATCTTTTCCTAATACATTCAGGATTAAATGTTCCAGAATACTTCCTTTCGACCTTCACTTGGGTTTTAATGCTAGTAGTTGGCGTAATACATTGTATTCCCCCATTGGATGAAATGTGTTCAAGCCATCCAATGTACGAACATTAACATCAGCATTATCAAAAACATGATGTGTGAAAGCTTCTTCATTAACATTTGGTGATCCTGCATTCATGAAAGTGTTAATGTATACAAAAGTTTCATAATAGGATGCACAGACACCCATGGAAGATTACATATTGATGAGATGCTTAGAACCATACAAATGATGAAGTGTAAAAGCTAAGCCAATCTGAAGCAGTGACAAAAACGATCTAGGTCCTACAGCTGATATTATAGCATGATTTATGCCTACACATTTTCTCTTCAAATTTTCTAATTCTGAAGTATTCTTATTCTCTGTGACTTTCTGGGTTAATGATGCTAATGTATTTGGAATTAAATTTTCTCCTCCAGACTTAATATCTTTTGTCTGGGTATGTATTGTGACCACACGCCATCTTTTGAATATCTTCTTTAATAATGTCAGCTGCTGCTAATACGATCCTAAGTTTTTCTGTTTCCAAATTGCTCTCTCTATCTTTGCACTAACTGTCAATGATTTTGTGGGCAGTGTCAAACACATAACATTCTACCAAAAACATTAGATACCATAATGTGTTCTTTAAATTGTTCTAAAAGATGATTTTTTTAGATGTTTGTCAGAATGAGTTTCTTTTTCCCTGAAATACCTGACATAATATCTTACAACTCTTGAATTGAGTACTGGCATTCTTCACTTTGTTCAATGTAACTACACATCTTAAAAAAAGACTCTCTATCCTCCATTGGTCTGCCCACAGATCTTTCACGTGGATTTGTCTTTGAAAAAATGGCATGACATTTCTGTGGTATCATGCTTCTGGTGCAACTAGGTCACTCACACTTAAAAGGCAGGCCTTTACTCCCCCTCCCCCTGCCACAAATACATCATTCCGTTCTTCACATTTTTGCAAAAAAATTCCCGATGTCTAATATTTCTACCACGCGAATTTCTTTCCTATGGTGCAAAAAAGTCTTAGAACTGATTACTGCCATATTTCCACAAATAAAGCAATTCAATATGTAGTCAAATAATGTAGCTGCAGCTTTAATACTTGATGGTCTCGTATAATTATGCCTGCACAGTCTGTGCACTCAAACACCTGTTTTGTTTTCCAATCTCTTTTGCACCCCATCATTTCTTATTTTGCGTGCTTCAATAATTGTTTTCAATCCTTTTGTAACAAAAACAGTATATCCTTCCAGATTTTTACCGCATAGAAGACAATAAATCATACTCGTCCATTTTAAAGTATGTAAAAAATTGGGGTCATGCCATAGTAAATTCTTATTCTGAAATATTTGGCTATGGAACTACTGATCACGGAGACAGAACATTTTTGAATTCTAACTGCCGTACAATGAATAGCTGCTACTCATGAATAAATATGAATTGCAATATTAATTAAAATTACTAAAAATGTAACTCTTATTAATTAATAAACCATGGAGGAATATCCAAAATCTCAACATTTAAGTCTTATTTAAAAGTATGTACAAACAAGATAGCAAAATTACTACATATGTTGAGTGATTACTTACCAAAAATAGTCCTCGTGAGCACAAAAGATGTGAAAATTAATTGGCACAATACTGGTACTAATGACAAAAACCATACGAAACCCTCCGTTATGTCGACTCATTGGACTCCACACGACAACTGGTTTGTGTTCCAGGGTAGGCGGGAAGGGCTTCAGTGAGCAGATAGCGCGGGCAGCCTGGTGCCAATGTGATCCTTATAAGAGGGGGGGCGAGCTTCTTCTTTAAACATGTTCCCGTCAAATTCCCCAAACTGCAGGAACATACACACACACACTCTCGTGCAAACACCCCCCCCCCCCCCCCCCCACCGGTTGGAAAGCTAAAGAAGTGTTCTACAACTTTCACATAAAGTGTTTTGTCAAATTATTATAAATAAAAATGTTAAAGTAAAAAAACCGTAAAAAACATTGCATAAAAAAGTAAAATTTTCATATTTCAGCAAATTTCTATTAAAGTATTAACCTTAGCGGAAAAAGTGTGTATACTTTTTTCCTAGATAATAGCTCAAGGAATAAAACCATAAAATATTTTTAGGCTAGGATAGAAATGAACGGTAATACAAAAGCTTGTAAATTGGATGTTCAAGGAGGGGTAGGGGAGAAAGCACCAGGGGGAGGAGTGGGGACATTTGGTAAAATATACCTCTGGTTGGGTACTAACGTCTGCTAGAATTTCAGCTTGTCACTAATTTTTCCCCTTCATTTCCGGGCTACAATACCGGGCCGCTGTTACTAAGTGAACCGGACCTGTAACGACGCCGGCCGCTGCCCGGCCAGAATAATTGTGTATTTACCGACTGACCGACAGCTGCCCTGCTCGAGGATCTAGGGCCGAGCAACAGTGGCAAGCAGCTGAGCCCGGCCACGCTGTAAAGGATCTAGGCGCTCGTCCAGCTACATGCACACAGCAATGCTTTCACTGCTAGCCCACCCCAGCACACGAGTGATTTAATTTTGAGTATGTATCTTCATATCCATTATCAATAAACGAAGTGCTGTGTTTTTAAAAAACGTATTCCCCGCTGTTGGTGGGGATTACCTACAGTAGACCCCATTTTAATGTTTACATGCACGTGTCTTGGCAATTCCTTGCATAATTCAAGCACCCTAATTTTTTTGCACTAAAATCCTGTATAATAGGTGCGAGAATTATGCCAGTAAATACGGGTATTTGGTTTGAGGCGGTTGTGTGGAGCAGTGACGGACGAGTTATCGCTTGCACAGCTGTACTTCGGCGGCCGAGTAAGTGATAGCGAGAAATACTGCGTAGGCCGGGCTACTGATTACGAGGCAATGCTGTGTAGACCGAGCAACTGATTGCAGGCAGAGCAGCTATATGTATGAGGTGCGGACAGATTTTCCACTAATTTTAACACAATTAGTTTTCATATAACAGGATATTTTTATGTTATGGTGGTTTGAACACAGCTTAAAAGCAATTTTAGGGCGATTTTTATGCAGTAGGCCGTACTGGAGATCAAAATTGGTCTAATTCGGGGACAGCGAGGATCAAAGCTGGAACCGTGACATTCGCTATAATGGGACTTTACTGTACTTCTGGCTATTCACGATAAAGTGAGCACTTTAGAAAAGAACCTTAGAAAAAAGTCACTACCCCTGCATGCATATATTATAAGGAGCGCACTGAGTGAGATTCGCCCAGTAAAGTTGGTAACGACAGATGGAAAGTAGTTCTATACCTTAACGTTGAATAAAAAGTGTTAGGTAACCATTTGTGATGACTTAAAATTATTTATTTCGCTTTCTGTTTTTTAATGCATGGAAGTGTAAAAATGAGCAGATATGTAATGTATTTACTTTGTTATTAATTTCACAGTTTTATTTGACTGATGCTTGAATAAAATGATCAGACCCATGGCAATGTTAATTTTACATAAGACGGAGGAGTACACAACGTGTATACAAGGATACCTTAAGCAGGGCTTTCAAAAGTGCTCAGTTTACCATGAACAGCCTGTAGAAATGTTACTGTTAAGTTAATGTATTCAACAACGTCTAACTAACAGGAAATGTTCTGATGAAACACCTGGGGGTAGCAGCTGCCAGAAGGGTAGTTGTCATTGCCATACAGTCCGGTGGGCGAAGGGAGGTCTTGAAGGGACATTGACGTGCCCTTTTAACAGATTTCTGGGTTCAACACCAGGGGGTGGTAAGAGAGAATGATGTCTTCAGGAGCCTCTGAAAGGGGTCCAGTCCCCTAGAAATGGCGGAAATTTGCAGTGACTGCAGCAGTGGTTGGTTTCTGGTCAATGATGTCTTTTGCTGGTAGAGATCCCAGCCCTTGCAAGCGGTGGGATCTGCGGATGTACCAGCGGTCACTCACCTCGATGGCTACCTTCGGCCCTTGTGACCGGTGGGGTGCAGAGACTGAAGGTTTTTGGCAATGCCAGACCTTTTATGCTTACCTCACATAGGTGCTTGGTAGTGAGGGGTGGGGGGATGATAGCTTCGGCCGCACGGGTTGAGAATTATGGAGTGCTGAGGCGGCGCTATCATCCCTTAGTTCGGCCACAGGCTCTGGTGAAATATGTGCTGCCCTCCAGTGGTGCGCTCTGACACTAGCGTGACCTTCGCTGGAGGGAGCGGTGGCTAAATCAGGCAGTACTCTCTTCGTTGGGAGTGTTGGTTTGACAGCTTCTGGGCGATTCTGTGTGAACAGTACAAGCTAGGATCACATGTCTATAGCATGAACATGGCAATCAAAGATGGGGCAAAGTTGTTTTGTAGAGAGTGCATTCTAAATGCGGAAGTGCATCACGCATCATAATGTTGACAGAAATAGTGATAAGTGTGAGGTTTTTTCTTATGCTGTGAATGATTACCTATGTGAACCTTGAACTTGGTTACCAATTCAGGAATTTATATGTGCAATTGTGGTACTCCCATTTGTCGTGTGTTTACATACGGTAAACCCCCTATATCTTGGACCCCACTATCCTGGACTTTGAAATACTCAGATAGGAAAAAAAGTGGAAAATGCATCATTTTTGTTTAGCAAACCCTAAAGGTTCAAGAAATATAATGGTTGTAATTTCCTACATTTGAAACTAGTTCAGCACTGCATTTACCACATATCTCTATTTCTATCTTTCTTTTTTTTTGTGTGTGTGTGTGTGTGTGTGTGCGTGTGTGCATGTGCGTGTGCGTGTGTGCGCTCGTGTGTGTGTGTGTGCGCGCGCGCGTGTGTGTGTGTGTGTAAGGGTGCGGGGAGGGGGGATATATATATCCCCCTCCCCGCCCCTTTTTGCTAAAATGAATTGATTGGTTGGCAGAGATGTGGTAGTGCAGACCACTGTCTGGCAGCAATGTAAGCTTGGACTTGTTCCCTACGCTTGAGGCCACGCTTCACCTTGTAAGGCATAGAGTAATGCGGCTTAACAATTTACGTAGAGCACCTTGACAAAAACAGTATCTACAGTGTTCACCCAATAGCTGCTTGCTGGCACGAGCTCGGTAATAGTCTCCACTGATCCCTCACGCTCTGCGAACTGATCAGAGATGGAGAGCCATGTGAACCGCCAAGCCTTTACTGGTTGTGTGTTCAGGCAAGGTTGAGTGGCAAGTCTCGGGCTATGGTCACTTCAGCACTAACATAGTGCTCAAAGCGAGGAAATAACCCGGGCTTGTAGCCCCTCCTTGGATGAAGGTGTTAGTAGTGGTAGGAGCTCTGCTGTTTCTCCCCACCAGCACTGAATTAGTGCTCGGGTTACTGGAATGAAACAAGTGGCCGTCTAATGTGAGTGTTGCTAGACTCTCAGACTCCTGAATGGGGTCCGTAGACAGTCTAATTCAGTTAAGTAACAATCTCCTGGTTCCTGTCGGTAGTGCACGTCATATCTTGTATTTAGCCGGTGAAACAGAAAAGTACTCTAAAAGAGAAAAAGGTTAGGGATAGAGAACAATAGATGTTTATTGAGAACACAATAAACATGTGACCTGTGCTACCTCCTACAGAACAGTGGAGTGCTGAAGGTAACTGATATCCAAGTGTAGGCGACCTGGTTCTAGGTTACAAGGGAAAGAATGTAGTTCTAGATGAATACAAAGTGAATTATTGTTAAACTGTACTAAGTAAATAGGTGTCTAGAAGAGAGACAGTGAATTTAATAAGTAGTAGCATGTTTGTTGGACGACTGGTTGTCGTAGTTGGAAGCAGTCGCTGGGGGCGTGCTTAAGACTTGAAAGATCTCTGTAGGTCAAGAATGACTGCTGGAGCCCCACTGCACATGGACTTTTATAGTGCTTAAGTCTAGGCTGCCGCAGCGTGGGAGTTGAAAATCTCTGGTCAGCAGTAGTCAGCAATACTGCTTCGTTCATCTTCGGTAGTACTCGGCCTTGCCCGGTGGCAGGCGGCTTGTAGGCCCTCAGTGCAGGGGATGGGGGGAGGCAGCGTGCCCGCTGGTTGTGTAACCTTCTGGCCACGTGCTCAGCTACCCAGCAGATGCTCTGCAGCCGAGAATGTATGTGAGAAGTGTTGCTTGCACTCGTGGGTTGTTTATGTGGACAACTCTTACGTAGGTTGTAGTAAGGGTATACTTCATGTAAAGAGCGATGAGTCATAATCATAGCTGATTAGTAGTAGGAGCGGCACACGTCAAATTGTAGGTTTAAAATACACCACAGAATTACCATAATTTTTTTCTCCATCAATGGGAATCTTTCCTCTACTTCTCATGCTCTAGAACCAGGTACTATTGTCTGAATTATATAGTGAAACTGACCTGTGTTATCTAATTCATCATCTTCATGGGTTTTAGAAATTTGGTTCCAGAACATCAACCATTTTTTCAATTTCACTCCATACCTACTTCTTAAGTTTGACATTCTGTAATTTAAATTTACATTTGGATAATGTGTTACCGCCTCGACTCAACTTGCTTTCATTCATTCGTCGCTTCTTTCATAGAACAGAAGCTGTGATTTCCGTACACCAAGTACCATTTTTTTTTTTTTTTTTTTTTTTTTTTAAATTACAAATCTGAGTAATTTAATTGCGCTTCCAGCTCACTCTCGTCTTTGCCAGCTGTTAAACTTAGGTCAGACACACATTCATCAAATGCTGAAAGTTCACAAAGCTTCCCCTGCAGCAACTCTTGAATATTTTTAATAGTAACTCTTTTGATCCTACTTCTGGATCGTGTAGGCAGCAACTGTCTTGTTGCATTGTAAAGTTTGGTGAATGATGGAATCACTGCCCATATTTTAATAGTTCCCTGTAGTTCCATGTCGCGCATAAAAAATAATCCCATCACTGTCACCACTTGTCACAGCCCATCTACCCGATAAGTAAATAACATTGACAATTTAATATACACGACATGAACACCAAGCCATACTGAGAAAATGCTAGGAAACAACTGTATTTATCCAGTAACTACACACACGAAAAATCATAATATTCTCCTTCCAATTTTTACTAACAACAAAAAAATAGATTCATAAACATGAAAAAATGACAATTCCAACAATCTCATAAACATATTATGTCCTTTCAATTAGACTCAACATAGTCACTTCATGCTATTCACAGCAGTACCTGTTCTTTTAGTGACATATAGTGTAAAAAATACAGGATGAATATAGAGTCCCTGTCCATTTGTGATATTTTTTATATATCTTGTTTTTGTTTTAGATATTGAAAATGAAGAGAGGATAGCTGTGGTCCATGCTCGTCTGAGAGGACTAACATACAATTCAGCGAGAACTGATTTCACATGAAGATTTAGGAAACCCGGCCCCACAAATGTGACCATTTGTCATCTTGTCAATAAATTTAATTACACAGGGAGTGTAAATTCGTTCACACAGTGGAGTGTGGAACTTCCAGCTTGTAACTGATACACAGAGGCAATGCACGAGGGCTTTGTCCAGTGGCTTCCTGATTCTGTTGTACAGGTGTCTTCAGGTACAGATGGCCTACCTGAACGCTCTTCGCCCTTAACACTCCCTGTGTGATTAAATTTGTTGACAAGATGGCAAATGGTCACACATTTGTGGGGCCATGTTTCCTAGATCTTCATATGAAATGAGCTCTCATTACATTGTACATTAGTCATTTCAGATGAGCACGGACCATGGCTATTGTCTCTTCAATGGTGAACATTTTCAACTCCTAAAACAAACACAAGATATGTTAGTGATTTCCCACAAATGGATACGGACTTAATAACCACTTGGTATGTATGGGCAATGCTTAAAACAAATGCAAAGCTCTAGTAGACAAGTTCACATGACATCATTCCTTGTTTACTTTCTCAACTTTGCTGCCAGTAGCCAACAATTTTCCAGTTGAATTTGTATAAAATATTTTGATTTTGCTGTGAATGTTATTAGTTCAGGCACTGTAAACTATTTCTTCAAAAAAATCGCAGAGAGGTGAGATTTTTTGTACAGACCTTTATTTTCATGCAAGAAGAAATATATCAAAATTCATATTTGATCCAAGCTGTACTTGTTGCTCTACACTGTGGAATGGAAAGATTTGCTTAATATTGAGGTCTTGAGAGCCAATTAGGGTGAAGCGAGATGAGTATGGAGCAGCACCGGAATGCAAGGGCAGGGGAAATGGGAGATTGATGAGAAAACCTAATGGCCAGCGGCATCATCCAGGACAATTCCCACGTGTGAAAATCCAGGTGTAACCCCACTGGGAATCGAGCCCGGTTCACCTATGTGGGAGGTGAGTAGTCTAACCACCACACCACCATGGCCCCCACTACACTGTAAAAAAGTACAAAAAACATTTTCTGTTATATCTCCGTTAGTATTGCTTTTATGGTAAAATATGTCATATAAACATGGTAGAAAATTAAGTTTTCTACAATGAAGGTAGAAGCTGTGTGGTTGTAGATATGATAGCCTTACTGTAATAGTCATTTGAATGTGGTGTAAAATGTTTTTGAGTCCCACATGCCCTTTGTCCATGCTGTCAACAAGTGGTATTCAGAGTTTTCAACACAAATAAAATTAAGTATACACGAATAATTCCATTTTTGTGTGTGTTTGTGTGCATGCATGTGTGTGTGTGTGTGTGCATGTGCGTGTGCGCATCTATACATATATATATATATATATTTTTTTTTACTGGAATCAAAAGAAAATGCCCTACATATTACATTACACTAACATGACAAAAGCCATGGGATACCCTTCTCATAACGTATAGGGCCCCTCTAGTCCGAAGAAGTGTCGTGACTCGACATCTCATGGACTCCACAAGTGGATGGAAGACCTCTGGAGAGATGTTAAGCCATACTGTCTGGATAGCTGCCCAAAGTTCCATGGTATTTCTAGGTGCAGGATCTTTGGTGCGAATGGCTCTCTCCACCACGTCCCATAAATGCTCGATTGGGTTCATGTCGGAGGAACGTGCTGGCCACTCCATTCGCTGGAACTCTCCAGAATGCTCTTCGAACCAGTCCTGGACATCCGCAGCCCAGTGGGATGGCGCATTATCCTGTTGGAACATCCCATCGTTGTCAGAAAAACTGAAGTCCATGAACAGCTGCAAATGGTCAACAAGGAGTGTTTTGTAGCGGTTACCTTTGAGTTTTGTGGGTACATGGACAAGTGGACCCAACTCATGCCATGTGAACACACCCCACGCCATTACAGAACCACCACCAGCCTGCACTATGCCTTGTTGACAACTAGGATCCATGGCCTCCTTTAGTTTGTGCCATACCCGAACCCTGCCATCACCCCGAAACAACCTGTATTGTGACTCATTGGACCAGGCCACATGTTTCCAGTCCTCCAGGGTCCAATTAGCAATCTCACGAGCCCAAATGGGGCATTCCCAGTGTCATGCTGTTAACAGGGGCTCTTTGGTAGGTCTTCTGCTTCCGTATCCCATGGAAGCTAATGCACGTTGCACAGATCTGCTAGATACACGTCTGACACCTCTTGCATTGAATGTGGCTGTGATTTAAGCAAGTGTTTGTGCTCTGTTAGCACAGACAGTTCTACCTAACCTCCGCCGGTCAGGATCATCAAGTAACTTTGGACGGCACTGCATTGTCCACGGTGTATAATAATGCCTTGATTTTTATAGTCCCTGTACCCATGTGACACTGTGGATCGAGGAATATTGAAGGTCTCCACAACTTCTGAAATTGAATGTTCCATCCTTCTGGCATCCACAATCATGCCCTGTTTGAACTCTGATACCTTGCGTCGTCTTGCCATGAACATGTAAACGACAGTCAATCCGAATGACACGGCCGCCTGTTCACAACTGAGACCGGTTTAAGCAGTGTAATGTCGTTCTGCAGTGGTGGCGCCACGAGTCTTTCAGTTACATAATGCCATCTCATGACTTTTGTCATGTAAATGTGCGTGCCTTGATGTAAACCACAAGTCATTCAGTTACATAGTGCTATCCCATGACTTGTCACGTCAGTGTACATATAGGATCAATATTCAAACAAAACTTAAATCACTCATTGTGTACATACATTTTTTATTGCTTTATTTAAAGTTAAGTATGCAAGAGAGTACTGTTTTTCACACACAACGCACATAGTGAAATTAAATATTCCCATTATCAATTCTGTAAATAAAGACTTCCATGTATGACACACAAAAACTGTGGTACTATGACTATAGTATCTTGTAACGTTGAAGTTACCACAAGTGTAAGCTAGAACATCAAAGCTCAGCTTAGCTTGATCAATAGACACACGAGACTTCAAAGGTGCTGTATTATAATTAAAATGAATTAACGTCTCGTATTAGTTCCACCTTTTTATTTAGTAAATTTCAAATAGCAAGTAACAATTCCACAATCTTCAAGTGATACAGAGCCACAAAATGGTTAGTTCAACAAGACAAGAGAACAGCGTCACAGTAATTCAGTAATTATTCATGTTAGAAAAACTTGCATCGTGAGATAACTTTACGAAGTCAGGAGGGAAATTATTTCCCTACTGGCATACTACTGGCCTCCCTCGTCTGAAAATAATTAAGTAGATTAGAGTTTTTATGTAAAAAAGTACTTTAAATTAACAAACAATAGAAGTTGAGGTCACGGGTGCTTCAGGCGTGGGCTATATTGTCACACGCCGACATGTCTCCTCCAATTAGTGGTAAACTCTTAAGGGGCAGCGGGCGCTCCTGGCTCACATCGCCACACTCCTACTCTCCCACTCCTTGTACCAAGGTGCTCTCAAATCTTCCACGTGTTGTATGTCGTAATGCTTTGTAGCACAACTTTATCGAACTTCTAGAACATCCTTAAGAGTGGAGTAAAAAGCTTCTATCTACTAAACTGATGTAACCTCACTACGACTTCAGAAAAAACCAATGAACTATCATGCCTACAATACAAGTGCTTCTACCTTTTTTGTATCATATTTAATTATCTTCAATTTTTATACTACATATTTTATTGTAAAAGTAATAGTAATGAGATATGTATATCAGAAACTTTTTTTAAAATTTAAAGTTCATTTTCGACAGTGTAGTGCAATGAGCACAGTTTGTATGTAATATGATTGACAGGGATATAAAGAAAAATACATATACTGTTTTCTAACAAAAACTGTTATTTCTTAAAATTATGAAAGAAATTGAAGTCAGTCTCTTATATTTGTGTCAGATACTGAATATAGTTATCTACATGAATGGATGTAATTTTCTTCAAAACTAAGTAATTTGCAGTAATGTTTTTAGGCTGTGTGGTGGTATTTTAGTACAGTATTAGGTTAGATCATAATTTTTTATATCTTTTCAAGGGATTCTTTCGTTGCAGTAATTACTTATGATGATAATGTAACTCTGGTAGTTTGATTCTTAGCTGTGTGGTCTACAGTAGCAACTTTAAGAAGAATTTCAAAGGAGGGCACAAAGTTAAAAATTAATATAATACTTTATTAAAGATGTAACGAACTAACAAACCTCTAAACTTACCTGGGATTTCACTTTTAGTAGTTTAGTAATGATCTCCAAGAGACTTAAAAAAAAAAAACCATGAAATGTAATGTATTCTTTTATTGTAGAAATTATCTATTGGCTGTTCACAGTAATGTGAGAATTTTTGAAGCCGTAGTTAATTTTTTATTTCAGCCATTTTTAATCCTTTTATCATCTTTTTAAATTATATATTGACATGTAAGTAATAAACACAGTATGTAGATTTCCCTAACTTGAAAGTTAACGTCTAAGGCTAAATTAAAATACTTATGTTGACTATTGTTCCAAATGAGAGGACTTGAAAAAGTTATCACTTTACCATGAATGGCCTATATATATTATTTCTGCTAGTTCATTGTGTTTTTTAACTGACCTTCTGTATACTTTATCTAACTAATTTCTTATACCTTCACACCTGCCCCAGCACTACCATTTTCATTTAATTTAGAAAATACAGTTTGTTCCCTAAAAGTTTTTCTACCTTATCACCCAAATGTCTTACGCAGAAAAACCCCGGAAGTCGCTCACATATTGTCAGTACCAAAAAGAACACAACAAAACCAATGAAATGTGGTTTTATTATATCCTGCTAACCAAATTACTTTTTGGATTTTTAATGCAAATTTACATTTATAGTTTCTCTTTTGGGAGCGATAGGTTCACATTAGAATAAGTTGTGGTCTCAGAAAGTTCAAATAAAATTCTTGGATATCGGTTGCCAAACATAACCATGCCAATATTATAAAGAGGTAATGTGAGTTTGTTTATTGTTTACATGTAATGGCTAATCTTGGAAACTACAGGGCCAATTGTTATGATTATTTCACTGTTGGAAAGCTACATTCTTCCAGATGGATATAGGCTATGTTTAGTTAAAAAACAAATTCCTTGAGATATTTCAAAATTTGTAAACCTAGTCAGAGAAAAATGAGCTACTTGTCTGCGTTCTAAGAATGCTCTAACAAAACCATTGTTAAAGATAAATTGAAACAATGTTAGAAGAAATTGTGTATCTTAATATAATAATGACAAGTAGTCGCAAGTTGTCGGTAGTCACAAGTTGTTCCAAGTAGTCGCAGGTTGTGTCGCAAGTAGTCGCAGGTAGTCTCACGTTGTCGTAGGTAGTCACAGATAGTTGCAAGTAGTCACAGGTAGTCGTAGGTTATTGCAAGTTGTTGCAGGTAGTCACAGGTGCTTGCAGGTAGTCGCAGGTACTCGTGGGTAGCCACAGGTAGTGACGGGTAATAACATGTAGTGACGGGTAATAACATGTAGTGACGGGTAATAACAGGTAGTGACGGGTAGTCACAGGTAGTGACAGGTAGTCATGCATAGTCGTAGGTAGTCATGGGTAATCACAGGTAGTCACTGGTAGTAGCAGGTATTCATAGGTAGTGGCATGTAGTCACAGGTAGTTGCATGTAGTCACAGGTAGTCATGGGTAGTTGCAGGTAGTCACAAATAATCGTGGGTAGTCGCAGATAGTCGCGGGTAGTTGTAGTATATATTTTAATAACCCCATAACACCTGAGCAAAGCAATGTCAGGCTGCTAGTTTAAACTGTTAAGGCGTATATCATAAACATAAATAAATATTCAAATACCTCGTCTCATAAACATAGAAAAAATCAACAATTCAGCAATATAAAAATCACCATGTAACAATAACTAATGTGCCAAGTGTATTGTGATCTAGTGTCAGATTGTGAAAGCTCACATTTGGACAACCCATTTGGAGACTATATTCGGACTGTGTCAATGTAATGTCACTTGACTGACATTCGGACACATCCACATCCACCTGTACAGTCGATTGTGGACAGGTCTTAACACAGCAAGAAAGAACTATGTAAACATCAAAAACTAAATAATACACAAACTTGTGTACCTTTAGCAAGGGAAAAATATACAGCAGCATGGGCATAGACCATCTGTGCACCAAAGCACAGCCCCAAATGTGCAAGGAAAAACATCATCCACACCTAAAGTAAGAAGGAGACACTATTTACAGCCTAGTAATACAGAAGTTAATGACCAAATACATTACTTTCACACTTAAATTATGAAAGAAAGATCTATAGAAGAGTTTTTATTTTCTGGGGCATTTTATATTTTATTTTGGAGGGCACGTGCCTCTGTGCCAATTGACAAGAGCTGCCCCCGGTGGTTTATTCAAACCGAACTACTGTCTTATTATTTTTAATGTGATTTGAAATTCTATACTTCATTAAATTGAACTAAAGACTGGTGCTATAAATTGAACACAAACTTTGCAGAAACCTTAAAAGTTCCTGAGGAAGTTGATCTGAAGTAGTTACTTCATACTATGAACTTGCAGCTTAAGTTAAGAAGATAAGAGTTGTTGAAAACTGTAAATGAATGCTATGATGTACTGTAACCTTGTGATCATCATGGTACAAAGTATGAATGATAATGTATTGCTGCAGAGTTCTCATATGACCTTGACTGTTTGGCAGACCTGCAAGCTGTTTTAATTTCTAAAAGTGTGTGTGTTATTTGTTAAACTTTGTTATACAACAAGGATGTGAATTGCTTAGATAGTTGATGGAAGGTATTGCAGTTGTTACATAGTGCAACAGGTGAACCACTGTCAAAAAGCTAATGCATATTTTAATGAAGAACTGTTTTTTTTTTTAAGTTGAATATTTTATATTTGCTGGTGGGTTCAGTAACATTATTATCACACATCATTTACATCTTTCACTATGATGAAACAAAATGCATTATAGGCTGTTCACTGTAAAATGAGCACTATTGAAAGCCCTGCTTAAGATCTACGTGTATGCATATTATGTACATTCTGTCTTATGTAAAATTAACATTGCCATGTGCCTCATCACTTTATTCATGCATCGGTCAAGTGAAACTGCGAAATTATTATAAAAGTAAACATTTTATAAATCTGCTAATTTCTACACACTGATGCATTAAAAAAAACTTAAAGCAAAATAAATAATTCACATTATTACAAATGGTTACATAAGACATTTTGTTCAACGTTAAGATATGGAACTACTGTCCATCTATCGTTGCCAACTTTACTGGGCGCATGTCACTCAGTGCGCCCGTTGAAGTATATGCACGCATGGGTTGATTTCAAAAGTGCTCGCTTAATATTGAACCACCTTTACATACTTATTGTCAGCAATCTTTAGTAACAATTTATGCTTAAGCAGAGAACTAAACTGATACTACCCTGAGACAGACAAATCATGATCATTTTCTATCAGTATCCAAGTGAACAGGCCAATAATTTTATTCTGAGGTATTTAGTTTTGTCAATTTTTTTTTAAGTTGATTTTGTGCTCTCACTGTACCACTAATTGTCTCTGATCATTTGTAAAAATATTTTTCAAATTAGTTTCAACATTTTCTGAAACTAAATTTATTAGTTGTATCAAAGAAAAGTTCATGTGACACTCGCAAAACAAGTACTATCAGCCATAAATATTGCTGTTGTGAAATTTAATGTTTTTGGGGTTAAATTTTATGTAATTTTCAGCTGTTTGCATGTTAAATTCCTCAGCATTTAAGGTCCCATTCATAAGAATGTTTTTTTTTTTGCAGTATCAGGCTAAAAAAGTTTCTTTGTGTCTGCCACCACCCTACATTTACAGTTTTGTAGCATTTTACATACAATTTTTAAAGCATCAAGCACAAAGGAGAAAATTACACATTTCATGGTATAATATGTGATACTGTTAAAGTTGTTAAAATTATATAAAAAGATAGGAGTTTGAGTACTCACAGTGTAGTACTCGTCGACATGCACAACACACACAGTAGGACGACACACTTTCTATGCGATCGCGCAACCATGTAGAAAGGTTCTACTCTGTGTGTGTGTGCATGCACGTGTGTGTGTATGCGCGTGCACCTGTCAACGAGTACTACACTGTGAGTACTCAAATTCCTATCATTTTATACCATTTTGGTTGCCTAGCGGCCTGCTTGCAACCTTAACTAACATGTCAAAATTGTTAGTACACTTAACACATCCTCCATAATTTTTTGGAAGGTTTAAAAAATTTGTTTCTAAAACCTTGAGCATAACCAGCATCTAACAATTATAATATATTACTTCATCTTTTATAATTATAATACAAAGTTTTTGATTTAAATATGCTTGTTATATTTTGTGATATCACTGTCCTAAATGCCATTTGGTCCCATTGTTTGTGGTAGCTCTGAGTCATTAAAAGTATATGTTAAACCTAAAGTTGGTTTTCTTGTTGAACTAACTTCTCACATTTGTGGGAAAAAAGGTGGGGTGAAGGTTGCATGCTGACTCTTCCTTCTTCTGGAAGCAATACAAACTTGACATACTAGCAAAGAAGTGTAGGTCATGTAGAAACATTGATATTGTATCACTGCTTATGTATACAGCTGGATTTACAGGTTCACATTATCTTTTAATATTTCTTCTTCTGATTTGCTATCATATTTCGCAACAATAGATATCACTTTATGACAAATGGAATTTGTATTCAGGTGAACAGGAAAATTGTTAACTTCAGAGTTTTCCCTTATTACACCTTTGTGCTTCTGTGCTTCAAGAAAGTAGCCTTACAACGTACCATTATTTTGAGAATAAAGAAAATGGTTTCATTGCTTTATTTGTGATGGCAGTTTCTAATAGGTGTGGTAATTATTGGGAGTAATATTTATTGCACAGTAGTGGTAACTGTAAAGTTTGCTTTATGTGGTTTTGAATTTTATGCATTATGCTCTGTTTTGTAGGTTGGGCAAGGGTGACAATATGAAAACTGAATCAGTCATAGTGGTTCTTGCCACTGTGAGTTTTGCAAGTGGAGCCAACATTTTGGCAATATTAGGAATACCGTCTCCAAGTCACCATATCTGGAACTGTTCACTGATGCGTGCTTTATCTGCAAGGGGCCATAATATCACAGTGCTTTCAGTAGACGAGGAGAAGGAAAGAATTCCTAACTACTCACAGTATATTATGGAAAGTGCATATGACGAAACATATGACTTTGTGGACCTTTCCAGCAAGAACATTTTTGAAATCCTTGATGCATATTTTGAATGGTGTTCAGTGACGTGTGAGAAGAATATACAAACAAAAGGTGCCAAGGATCTGATGAGGCTTGCCAACAGTGCTCAGTTTGATTTAGTCATAGTCAATATTACTGCAATGGATTGTCTGTTAGGGTTCATCCACTTGTTCAACTACCCACCAGTGATAGGAATTACTGCCTACAGCCATCCACTGTGGGCCAGCTACATTACGGGCAACCCTCACAACCCAGCGTACATCCCAGAGCTTGTCAGCACTTTCACCGACCACATGACTTTCACCCAGAGAGTGACAAATACCTTGATCCGGTTATACTCTTGGTACGTGTATGAGATGAAGTACCACCCTGAAACAGACAGGATTATACAAGAGAATTTCAAAGACTCAACACCTAGCATCAAAGACCTCCTCAACAGAATTAGTCTTGTGATGGTGAACACACATACGAGCTTTGACTATGCTCGACCTCTTCTACCAGCTGTGGTTGAGGTGGGAGGAATGCATATTGGATCACCACAGCCTCTGCCTAAGGTAAAGAGTTATTGCTATTTTAAACATTTTGCTATAAAATAATTCTCATATTAGTGTAGTTACTCATTTATAACATGACCCAGAGTGCAATGTTGATGTTTAAGAATGTCATACATGTACAGTGTTACACATTTATTGAGTCTCAGTGTTAGGTTGACTATTGTACTAAGCCATTATTACTCTGTTCTGGATTAATTGCTAGTCAAACATTGCAAGGTTTATGATGGCTGGTTTGCTTTCACAGCTTGTTCTCATTTCTTGTATTGTTTCATTCCCATCACTTTTACATTGCTGGCATAACATCGCATCATAAAGTTAAAAGATTACAGACATTTTTCGGGGTCTTTAATAGAGGCTGCTTTTTCTTAGGCATTGGCACCAATGACAGCTGCACCTTGGCAGGCATGCACATTTGTTTTTTAACGTGTTATGTCATACATACAAGAATTGTCACACAATTTTATATCATGGAAATATAGTTCCCCATTTACACCTTTAGAAAGTCATGCTGTTCACTTAATTTTTATTTTCATCAGTCAAGTCACCGCTGCCTCCCCCAAACAGGCAAGTAGTTCAAAGGCACACTGAGAGATGATATCACCTACACTCCAACCAGCAATGGAGGCCCAGCAGAAAACCTTTGGCTCCACCTACAGATAAATGCCTGTTGCACCCCCACTGCGCCGCCCAGGCGAAGGGTTGGCTGGCGGTATATGTACCTGTGCCCTGGCCAAAGAGATAACCAGTTGTACGTCGGCTCTTCATAGAGTCAAAGAGCCCAGTGTGTTTAAGCTCTCTGACAGCTCTTTGTCGCTTAGACAGCCCAGAAGCTCTTCAGTACCATCACCAGCATCTACCAGACCTTCCAGAGGATTTCCCCCGGCCATCCCTGAAGAAGTCGTAAACCCTCCCTAGCCGATTGCCCTTGCTAAATGCTACCCAATGACCCTTCATGAAATGGGCACCCTAAGTCCCTTCAGGATACAACACACAGTAGATAGGGAAAGATAATAGCTACCTAGTTGAAATTGCCATACCCAGCTAGAACCGGTCCCCTTCACATGGAATCTGCATAGTTTAATACTTCTGGTCAGCTCAAGGTAGTTAGGATGTAATATGGGCCACCGTGTTTATTCCTACCTGAATTAAAACATGTTTCTCACCTACTTTGACTGTAGTTTCCTGAGGTGACTGTAGAACCCTAGTAGATGCCACGCCAGCCAGAGTGGAGCAGGAAGACCGGGTTTTTACCAACCAATATTTCCCTTCTATTGTACTACTGCAGGCTCCCCCACAGAGACTCTTATGTTAAATCCACATACATGCTCTACGACCACCCTTTCGGTACACCAGTGCATCAAACGGCAGAGCCCCAACCACTAGTCACACAAACCCTAGGGAGGCTACATCCACCAGGCCAGTTTGCACTCCGTCTACCACACCATTTAAGTTGCCAGAGGGAATGTTTGACTGGTTCTGGGTTGGGCCTGTCCACTCTAGCGCCTACACCCGTAGTTGTGTCGGAACAACTCGGAGAAAACCCTACCTCCAACCACTGCACTGCTTGTGTTGCCAGTTGGTGTAACGGTATGGCTCTGCGTGGGTCTGGTCACAGCTGCGGCAGAATACTATTAGTTAAGGACCAGAATAACCTGTTCTCTCGTGCGGCAGGCTGTAGTATCCCTCCATGCCTTATACCAAAAGTGGGCATAAGGATCTGCAGGAAAAGAAGGCCACTGCAACCTACAGAACCACCTGGGGCTGCACCCCATCCAGTAGGAATTCTGCCATGATATACCCCGGGACCGAGCTCAAGCTGCCTACAAGTTGGTGGGGCTTAATCCCCAGCTCCCTGTTCCTCTCTTTTTGCAGCACCCATGAAGATGCCTGAGACCCCGCAGCCAGTTGTTGCTGTCTTCTGCCTCGGAGACGAAGTACCACTGGGCCTGTCCTACCTTTGGTACCACAGAGGACACAGCACCAGCCCAGCCTGGACCAGCACCAGCAGCTCCAGCCATAGCAGTACCTGGGGATCTGCCGGCTCCTCCAGCATCAGCAGAAACGTCTACCAGCCCAGTTGTCCAGAGCCAGAGCCGAGGTGACAGAGTAACGGCACAGGTAAACAGGTGACCACTGGTCACACGCCCTGACACTTAGTCAATCTGGGACTTGACATTGTACCTAGCTGTCAGGCCACCTGACTCACACTTTACACTGGTTGGGCCCCTACTGGCAAAGTTAAACTAGCCAACCTTACCCTTGTGCGATGGGCCATCACAATAAAACCTAGCTCTTGTCGAGATGTAGTATCAGCCAGCATCAGATAGCATCATGCATCAAGAAAGGCTAAGGCAGTTTTTTGTTGCACCCAATGTGGTGCCTAAGTTACTTTGCGAAACAAGTAGTGAAGCAGAACTCGGCCCACACAACCCGCAAGAACTAGAAGCTAGCCAGACTTCAGCAATCAGCCCATTCCAGACTTTGGGGAGTCCAGAATAACTCTGCATCCAAACACCCCACTAAAGATGCCAGAATGAGAACTAAACCAATCAGACTCGCAATAAGTCATAATGGCTAGGCCAACCCCAATAGGTGCCATATAGTCACTTGCCCTGGCACAGGGGTCAATGCTATAATATGCGCACACTGTCAAAATGTGTTCCATTATTCATGTCAGGGCTGGGCGGATGAAGTATGCTTAACTGATGGATTGGAATACAGATGCAATGACTGCCAAATCCGCCAGTCTGCCTTTTGCAGCTGGATAATCTGTGCATGCCACAGAATCACCATGGTACATTGCATAATGTGTACACAGCCATTTCATCACACTTGCATAGGCCGGCCAGAAGAACGGGTAAACATCCAGGATTAGTCTATTGCTGTGGTGTATGTCGGCAGAATACTGCCACAGTAACCCGGGCATTGGATTAGCCCAATAACTACTCACAACGCCAGCAAACCTCAGCTTGTCAGGTGACTGCATGAGGACCAGATTGCCTTCACCCTAGAATTCAAAAAGGAGTTCAAGGGACATGAGGTACCTATCAAACAATGGGTGACACAGTCCCACATGCAATTACAGGGTAAAGCTCTAGAGTTGTACGGAGAATTCATAATAGAATGGGCTAGCTATGTTCGTGTATTTCTATGCAGTTTCCCAGGGAAGAAATTGACCACCACCTTACTGCAGAGTTTTACAGTGGAACCCAGCACACCAAGGAAGAGGCAGATATATTTATTGGGCACAAAGTCCAGTTGTACTAGAGAATATACCTAACCGAAACCGAGGAAAGCTGTGTGCAAAACATTGCTCGCATGCTGCTTCCCAGATTATGCAACCTCCTTCCAATTCTGAAGCCACAAACAATTAAGGAATTAGTAGAATGCGCCCAAGAGTCTGAAAGAAATTTTAAAGTTCAGGGGCGCTCGACAAGTTACATGAAAGACGGGCTGAACCCAAAAAGCAAACAGAAAAAAAAAAAAAAAAAGGAATCACGCCTCCTATGCCATCTCCTCTCTCACATAAGTACTGGTTCTGCATAGACCAGCATTTTAACTGGGATTGCCCTGCCAGGAAGGCCAGGGGTGGGCAGGGGAGAGAGATGCAGCATGGGTGCCAGAGCACTCTACCCCTCCGCGCAAAGAGGACAACAACAAGAAAACTAGCCAGTCGGAAAACGCAGTAACTGAGGTGAGAAGCAGGCCGCCACAACTGGGAATGAAGGGTCCATCCTCCAGAGATTGAAGGAAGAAAGTGAACCTCCAGAAAAGCCACATATTGAAGTGGAAATTAATTGGGAATAAAATACTTGCACTGTTAGAATCCACAGTGATGGGCAACTTTATGATGTTCTGACCCCACAACAAAGGGTATCACTTCGACCACAAAAACAAGTAGTGTGAATGGCCCAGCATGAAACCACCCTTAAAGTAGAGGGGCGTACCACGCTTGTGGTAAATCTGTACAAACTCTCCGACCCGGCCGAATTCGTAGTCTCGCCATACATTACAGAAGTGATAATTTTAGGCCACCCTTAGCTATGCCAACAACAATGCATCCTAGATTACAGGCAAGGGAGAGTCTACCTGGGAAACAAGATCAGGGTCACGATAAATTGGGAACACAGTCCCACAGCAGTGTCCCACCACGCGTCAACCCGGAAGAAATAAACCACTGGCTGGAGGAGCCGGATTTTGCCCAACTGAGACAGATCTTAGACGAACACACCTGGGCGTTTGGGCAAGTAGGGCAATTGTGCCAAACTTGGAGCATTCAATACGAGATCGGGACTACTACCAAACCTCCCATTTACAACCGCTCATATTGAGTATCCGCCAAGAGATGGTTTTTGATAATGCAATAGATGCAAGAAATGAAGGAACAGGGAATAGTTGAACCATTGGCTTCTCTGCATAATTCGGTAGTAGTTCTGGTACCAAAGAAAGACGGCCAGCTGCGCTTCTGCGTGAACGTGAACTATAAGGATTTGACTGAAGTTATTCGACCCGCAACAAACCTAGTGCACACGCTAAGAGATAAAGGGTAGACCAAAATCTTCAGTACCCTAGGCATGTAGTCTGGGTACTGGTAGATCATGGTCCACCCAAATAGCCGCAAATACACTGCATTTACAACCCCGAGGGTGAAACCCTACAGTTTAGAGTTATGCCTTTGGATTAAAAAATGCACCTGCCACATTCCAGAGAATCATGTCAGCCGGTCCTCACGGGCTACATTGGAAAATTCTGTTTTGCATATCTGGACTACGTAATAGTTTATTCCAAGACCTGGGAAGAGCACTGCAGGCACCTACAGAGAGTCCTGGAGCACTTGGAACTACATGGTCTGACCTGCAAACTGTCAAAAAGTCATTTAGGCAAGACATTGATTAACTGTTTGGGGCATGTCATATCACCTGAAGGAAACTACCCACAAGCTTCATCAATACACGCTATTGAAGAGGCCAAAGAAGCTACCATGAAGATGCAGTTGCACCATTTTCTGGGATTATGCAACTGGCTGCGTAATTTCATGCCAGACATGGCCAGACAAATGGCCCCCTCTACACTCGCTCCTGGAGAAAGAAGCTCACTGGAAATGGGGACTTGAACAATGCCAAGCTTTCCAGGCCCTCAAGGAAAGCTTCTGCCTTGTCACGCTGTTGCACCGCCCATAAAGAGACAGCCCATTAATACTCCAGACTGAAGCCTGCCAGGGTGGCCTTGAAACCATCTTGTACCAAGAAGATGCCAAAGTCCACCCACAAGTAATTGCATATGCTAGCACCCGCTTAAAGGCCACGGAGCAGCGATACCATGTCAATGAGCAACAATGCGTGGCTGTCATATGAGCAATACGAAAATATTGTTACCACCTGGAAGGCCAGAAGTTCATTCACCGCACAGACAGTAAAGCACTGCAGTGGCTCCGGGAGTCATGGAATTCGAAGGCCTAGCTCTGGCGTTGGGAGATGTTGCTCACTGAATTTGACTTTGAAGTTCAGCACTGCCCGGTGAAAACAAATGACTTGATTGATGCCCTGTTGCATCAGCCAGACTTCGATGTGGGAGATAAGGAAGAGGAGGAATGGAACAGAATGGCCCCGCCTCCAGTACCTGATGGCAGCCCCAAGGAACACTTCCAACTGCTGCAACTCCAGCTGACCAAATATCGCATCACCTACCACCAGCAACAGGACCCAGATATTCAGAGATTACTCCAGGAACACCCTCAGCACTTCGAACTCCGAGACAATGTCGTCTAGTTCCAGAGTGGTCAACTTGGAGGGCAGAATGGTGGATGTGGATACCAAAGGACCTGTAGGTGGACTTCTGTTGCCATTATCATGATTACCCACAGGTGGCACACCCGGGATTGAGGAGACCCTGCAAGACTTGGGAACTCACTACATATGGGACGGGGTGAGCTGTGGCATCCGGCAGTACGTCATCAGTTGCGAGGCGTGCTGCCGATGCCAGACCTACCCCGTGCCCCTGCCAGGCCTGAAGCCTCGTCTACCACACACTGCCTGGATGCAGCTGGTGGCCGACTTGATGGGACCACACACGAGAAGCACCCGAGGAAATAGATACTTACTGGTGGTGACTGAATTCTTCTCACAATGAGTGGAAACCTTTCCACTACACAGTCAAGAAGCTGCAAACGTAATAAGCAAGTTTGAGATGGAGATCTTTCCCCGCTGGGGATATGCGCAGTTGATGCTGAACATGGACAAACTCCCCATATCACGTGAAAGCCAACCCCACTGAGCAGAGGAATCAGGAACTCAAGAAGAGCCTCTGACACAGTGTGGGTAATGACCACCATCACTGGGAACAGCACATCTCTACGATCCTCTTCGCCCTCCACAGGACTAATGAGGCAGTCAACGCCAGTCCTAGCCAACTCATCCTGGGCCAGACAGTCCGCTGCCCAGGAGACTGGCAATGGGAACAACAACCCAGTGAACTACCCCAGCCAGAAGAGGTGCGATTGGCAACTTCTGCACCAAGTTGGAGAAGCTCAGATTCATTACATAGAGAAGAAGTAACCTCAGCCATGCGCCGGGGAATGTAGCGTCAAGATGGGCGAAGCAGTCCTCCTCCAGAATCACACTCTTAGCAAAGGCAGCCAGTATAGTGATGGACTGGTCTAGAAGTAAGTGGCAAGGTCCGTATAAGATAGTAGGCAGGCAGGAAAACATCTACTGGGGTGAAGACATAAGAGGGCATATTATAAAAGCCACAAGGGGACAAATACATTCTTTCCCCGGGGAAGTACCTGAACAAGAAGCCCAAACCCAAGAGTCTGAAGTCGATGAGCAGGAAGAGAGAGAGAATGACCCAGACCCCATGCCCGCAGCTGCCGAGCCACCTCCAACCCAGAGACAGGAGGATGGCTATGAACTCTACATGTGAGCTGCCAGGCCACACCGGTGCAATTGGAATTCCCTGTACGTCGAGGCACAGCATCAGTGAAAAATCTTTTCTCAATGCCCAGCAGCTTCCTACATCGCGCAGTCGCCTGTCATGCTCAGATGTCGCAGATGACAATGGATATATTGTGGCACAGCCACCACTAAGTCCAGCCAGGGAGCAAAAAGAAGCACCCCAGGCTGACGAGGTAGAGGAGCATCAAGAGCCTCTACCTCAATTGGCCACACCGATAACACCAGCCATGGAGGGCCCAACGTGCCTGCAAACTGCCACGCCGGACGATGTAGCAGTCTGCGCAGGAACACTGTCTTCTGAGAGAGAGGAACCCAGCCAAAGTGCCGGCGAGGTAAAGGCCATCCTGGAGGCCCCACCTCAGTTCGCACTTTCCGGCCGCGCAGATGCACTGTATAGGAAACCATGTGAGTCATTTTATCATCATTGCGAATGCCAGGAAGAAAAGAATACTGAATCCCCGAAGGTATGGAGGACAAGAATTCAAGGTTCTTTATCTTGTGATGAGCCACCAACCGGAGTGATGAGGGTATTAGGAAAGATCAGCTGAATGATCCCACTTTGCATTCGTTACTAGAATGGAAAGAATCTGGCTGTTGGCCAAGATGGGTAGAGATATTTAACCTGAGCACAGCAGTCAAAGCATATTAGGCACAATTTGATTCCCTCATACTGAAAAATGGCATACTTTACAGAAACTGGGAAGGTAATGATGGAAAACATACACAGTTACAGTTGATCCTCCCAGAATGCAGGGTTCCTGAAGTCTTAAAGGGCAGTCAGTGGGCACTTTAGTGATAATAAGACCCTTGACAGAATTAGGCTGAGATTCTACTGGCTTAATTGTCTGGAGTATGTTGAGAAGTTGTGCCGGTTGTGCGACACCTGCACTGTGAGGAAGGGCCCAAGGACCAGCGGACAAGGTCACCTCCAGAAATACAATGTTGCAGTCCCATTCGAGAGAATGGCAGTATATATTCTGGGTCCCTTGCCTGTTGCAGAGAGGGGTAATCTGTATCTATTGATGGGCCAAAATTATTTTACTAATTGTCCTGAGGTCATTCCCCTCCAGAACCAGGAAGCATGTACTATGGCTGAGGCACTCATAGAGCATGTTGTCTCGAAGTTTAGAGTGCCTCTATAACCCTATTCCGATCAGGGAAGAAACTTTAAGGCTGCAGTGTTCCAGGAGGTGACAAAGATTCTGGGGATGAATAAGACTAGGACTACAGCCTTACACCCTCAGTGTGATGGAATGGTCAAGAGGCTTAACCTCACTCTTGAGCAGTACCTGTTGATATCTTTGTGGCAGACAGCCAAAAGTATTCGGATTCAAAGGTACCATTGTTTCTCCATGCTTATTGCTCGGCAGCTCATGAGTCCACAAGGGTAACACTGTCAAGGATGCTGTTTGGAAGAGAGCTACGCCTTTCTAGTGACCTGCTGTTTGACCGACCGACAAGAGGAATCTGCAGCGCCTGATTATGCCAGCAAATTATGTAATAGACTAGTTGGCATTCATTATTTTGCTTGACAGCACCTCAAAATAAATAGCGACAGGGCGAAGACACTGTATGATATGAGAATGCCAGGCGAGTTATTTCAAGGACAACTGGTGTGGCTGTACAACCCACAGAGGAGAAAAGGGAACTGTCCGAAGCTACAGAAATGTTGGGAAGGCCCCTACAGGATTCTGAATAAGATCAATGATGTGGTCTTTCTGATTGGTTGACAAGGCTCTCGGGCGAAGCCGAAGGTTGTCCACATCGACCGACTGGCACTATATGAAAGTCCGAAAGTTACAAAGTCTGTTCGGGATTGACAGACTTGAGGAGGGGGCAGTATTACACGCTCGCTACTTTGTTCCACATAAGCAAGTGGAAGTAAAGGACAGACCTGTTATATGATAGCGGTGGCTGCAAGTCAATGGAATGTTTTGAATTACAAGCGAGCGATACCCAGGAACCGCCTTTCTGTTACAAAAAGTTAGCCGACATGATTATCCTTTTTTACAGTGCACCCTGCTGACCTTAGTTGTATTAAGTGTCTGTATTTATCGCAAGAATTTTCTAGTGGTTTGCTGCCTAGTTTCTCTAAGCATGACTCGGGATGCATCGAACTTTCCAGGTCAAGGCCAACAGAGTATAAATAGTGCAATGGGCTTTTGGGCCGGCAGTTGTTGAGTGGATGAGTAGCTGTGGTATTGCACGAAGGATGACAAGCGAAACAAGTGGCAGGAGAAGTGACCAGCAAGAGGAAAATCCGTGACTGCAAGCATTGGCGCAGCGAATAGTGCTACTGGCAGGCTGGACTAGTGGACTGAATGTGTGAGTGAAAGACATTACAGATGATGGCAACAGACAGAAAGTGTGTTGATGATGAGTATGGAGTATGAGTTAATTGATTATAACCACAGACATTAAGCAGGACGTCAATTTGAGTTGAAATAAACATTAAATATTGCACTCACTGAACAATATAAAGAGTATAGTGGAGATGGATAGATATATTAATGCTATAAATTATAGCTGTGTAAATAAATTAAAATCAGATTTAGTTCTTATATTTTTACTAAGATTTCCATCCCTCTTAAGCTCGGGTATGCCACACAGGCATCTTAGAACAATATATTTCCAAAGAAACATTTTATATTATAATGGTACAGATTGTAATAAATTAATGTTGTTGAAAGTATCAATCTAAAAAAATTAATTTTAAAATTTTGTAAGTATTGCCAATGTGCCAGATAATGTTAGTGGATGAACTGGAACTGGGTAAAGGAATGCTGATTTGTGTGCATGTGGATTCCTTTTTGAAAGTATGTTGGTCACTCAAAAAGGGCAGATTGGGTGAACAAGGTTAAGTGTTCATTGAAAATAAAACAGATTAGCGATTACTAGTTTTTCAATATGTATAATTACGCTTTTACAGTCTTTCAAGGTGGTGCATTTGGGGTTCACTGTTGTATTAAACTAACCTCCAATAGTTTATAATTTTGTCATTGTTCATAATGTGTGACTTATTAACTATGTACTTTCTCTGAACTGAAACAGCACTTAAAGAAACCCATGGATGCATCTTCAAATGGATTCATTTTCTTCTCCCTTGGATCCAACTTACGCAGTGACAAGTTATCAGCTGAAAGAAGGCAAATATTTTTAGAAGTGTTTGCTAAGCTACCGTACACGGTGTTTTGGAAGTGGGAATCAGACAAACTGTCTAACCAACCCAGCAATGTTATTGTGGGGAAATGGATGCCCCAGAGAGATATTTTAGGTATGTGTAATGATTTGCTTAGAATTCATTATAAATTTTTTAATATTGGCAGCAGAGGTGATGGTGATTTCAAAGATGCTGCAGTGAGTGAGAAGGTAATAGTCTGGACCAGAGCTGCATCTGTCAGTGGAACCTGAAAAAGGAAACACGGTCATGTTTAGAGCCATTTAGATGATCCAGGCCTACGTGGTATGTGTCCTGCTGAAGTGGATTTCAAATCTTGATTTCCTAATCGCTGGGCTTGCAGCTTCTTCACTTAAGCACATATAATGTGGTGGAAGGTAGTTGGGACAATACAGTGTTGGGTAAGTTAATAGTTATGTTAAGTTACTTTAGTGGATATAGTTACTTAACTGAACTCTGTTACTCAGCAGGTGACGTTTATATGTGTCGGCTTACTTTAGCCTGGAACACTGTTAATTTGAAAGAAAATGGTAAAACAGGACATGTTTGTTACAGCAGGCTGTATCAAATGAAGTGTCCCGAATGACTGACTATCTGACCGAACGATTAACCGACTGACGGGTGGCCAGACAGACCAACAGATGGGCAGACCCATATATGGATGAACTGATCGACAGATGAACCGACAGACTGATGAAAGGACCAGCGGAAGGTGGGATCAAGCAACTGGTTTTCAAAATTTAACCCCTAAGTGGGTAAAAAGGGGTCAAGTGTGTTTTTGAGGATTCCTCAATAACTCATTAACTTGATAAGATATCATTTTACTCTTTGCGTTTAAAAGCTACATGTGTAAGTGACTAAAACTATTTTTAGGTTTTCTTGACATTTAACCTCTAAGAAGGTGAGAAAAAGGGAAAATGTGTTTTCAAGGACTCCTCAGTAGCCCATTAATCATAATGCTCTTTGTTTCCAAGTTTGGCTACATACACCAATGATCTGTTTCAGGATTTTTCGAAATCTGGACTGCAAGGTGAAAATGTGTAAAATGCATTTTAGAGTACTCCTCGATAGACTACTAATACAATAAGATATAATTATGCCAGTTAGGGTACTTAAAATGATTGACTACATAAATATCTAAAAATTGTTTTCAGTATTTTTCAAAATTACACCACCAATAAGAAGAAAAGGGTTAAAAAGTGTTTTTGAGGAATCCTCCAAGAGCTCATTAGCTCTACAGAATATATTAATGCTCTTTGCTTACAAAGTTTGGCTATCCAAACACCTAAAAATGTATTTCCATATTTTTAAAAATTCAAACCCCGCAGAAGGTGAACTTATAGATCAATAAAATTATAGCTACTGGTATGTTTTTAAGTTAAGACAGACACTTATTTTCAAAATGGTGGCCATTTATCTATTTTTGCTTAGTGGGTATGCTATATATTTAAAACTATGTAATCAAATACAACTTTGATGGCAGTGTACAACTATAGAATGTGTATGCACTCTTTTTTTCCCACCATTGTTAGAAAGTATCACATGAAATTTTTTTTTTGATGTATCTCTGGAATAAACCACAGATTTCTACCTCATTTGGCAAATTAATTTGCACTGTGGCAAGCTATGTAAGATGATATGTTTTAAGTGGACCATGCACTTACTTTCAAAATGGTGGCTTAGTATGTTATATTTACGACACTAAGAAACAATTTGCAACTTAACTTTGAACGCTGGCAGTGTCTATTACATCCATCAAATGTGTGTATGCAAAGCCTCGTTTCTCAGCCATTTTGCAAGATAGCTTCCCGTGAAAAAAAAAAGTTTTTGGTGCCATAAATCTACAGATTTCCACCAAATTCTTCACACAAGTAGCATTATGGTAGGCTATGTAAACTTATGGTTTAAGTGGCTCGAATACTTATTTTCAAAATGACTGCCCTGTAAATATTTCATGTTAGTAAACCCTGCCATCCAAAACATTAGACTGATTACATATGGTGTTAATGCTCTGAATCCTACTTCCATAATGCATTTGATTGCACACTAGCTTATGGAACAAGGTTTTCTGGGTTCAAGTCCCGGGTAATGCACATGTGCATTTGTAATTGTCTCACTACTGTTGCATATATTTCTGGTTCCATCTCTAACAATATTGCTGTCAATGAGATGGCAAAGCTTACCTGCCATCTAAACTTCTAACTAAGAACTTAATTAAAATTTATTTGCATCTGTGTAGAGGAAAGTATGCTCATGATTTATATCACTAACTTCCTGTTAAACCTGTACAGTTCTTCAGCGTTCATGCAGCTTGTGTATTTTTCTTTTCCATTCTGGAACCACCAGCATGAACTCAGCCATTCTTTTTGTCATCAGCACTTGAGTAGCTGAGACACCAAATGAAGAACTCTATGGAAATTTAAGCAGTTGCTTGTAATAGCAAGCAGTGGCTTAGTTTTATTCCTGCCAGATCTCGAGCAGTGGTTCAGGGAACAAGGACATCAAGCAATTGCTTGCAAGCAGGTTGAAGAAAGCTGTTGTTATTTATTTATATAAAGCCGAGCAGATGCTTGGAATTTATGAGTTTTGAGTTTCTGCTTACTTATATTTATACCTCCCATTGAATAATAGTATTATGAGTAATATAACACAAGTAATACATTTATTGATTATAATAATACAGAAAGTAAAATACTTAACAAAATAGATGCGTGCACTGCCAGCTCCAAAATAAACAGGTGTGAATAACTTTGAAATTACTTTGCCGTGATTTGAAAATGTCTTGCAGGGAATAAATGTAACAATGTTTACATCTGAAAAATTATGATATTTACACTTGCAAAAAGAAAAAAAAGTTTACACTTGCAAATTTACATTGCATTGTTTGGCCTCGGTGGCCTGAACACCTTCTTGAATTTTACACGCTGACACTTGTGTTGCAGCAGCGTGAGATTACATGAACAGTATTTGCAAATGAGAAATGGTGCACTCAGTTTGCGAATTGCCGTGGCAATGCGGCAAACTAACACATGCAATTGTTTGCATGTCCTTTGCCTGCTACTTTGTGTTTGTGATGACATGACTGTGATTTAAAGCACTGCGCACACTCTGTGACAGAATGATTTATCAGCTTTACTGTGCTGTTGTATACACATGATGCAGTTATGGTATGACATGTGGTATTTTCATATGCGGTGGGTGGTGAGGTGATTGGGGGTTTGTGTACGTGTGAACATTTGGTCTGCGGGGACAGCACATACTGAAATTTGCTGCGTTGCTGTCACATTTTCACTCACCTGTGTGACATAGGTGATCTTGATGGTCTGACGAGCTGCTTTCGGCCGGTTACGGCACCCACTGTGCCTGTGGTACCGTGTTGTTATGCAGTACCTGAAGGGGTGAGGTGGGCATGACATTTTTGCCGGCGTCCCGCAGTCTGCTGCAGTACTGTGGAATGCAGTGAGTTAGGACATTGTTACTCTCAGGCATGCGTAGTCACAGTGCTTCAGCTGAGGCCGGTATCGATCTGACCGGCTGGCCATGTGGCGCTGTGTTTACTCTCGCCGAGATGGGTGTGGCAGAGAGTCGTGGCGCGCTGAGTCATGACAGCTCGTTCCCAGCATTGGATAGGTGCGCTGCTGCTGCCAAAACTCGTGCTAGTGCTGACTGTGTACATTGCTTGTTATGTTGTGGTAATGAATGAAGCACTGTTGATGGCACCCGTTGTGGCATGGGTGATGCAGGTTGATTTGGTTTTTGGAAATTTTGCATCACAAAATTATGTAGTTCACTGTCCGAAAACGTGATTAAATCAAGATGCAGTTGTTGACTTTCACTGTTTGTAGCACTGAAGTTATCTCTGCAACAACTTGGCTGGTTAGAATTTGGATTGGTTTAATGTCCGGAATGTCTGAGAGTTCACTGTGAATTTTGTTCCCAATTTCCCCATTACTGTTCATCTCGCGGTTGCGCGCGACATGTTTGTTGGATGGGCTGGTCTTATGATTGCAACGGCATTAGGTTGTGCCTAATTCATATTTTGCTATTAAATCTTGCGGCAATAGGTACAAGCAATGCCGGAGTACTCAATTGTGTTCAGCCAGCCATGGTTTGTAAACAAACCCCTGTGCACGGCGTGGATGCTCAGAATACAAGTCGCGGGAGCATGGTTTTGGGGGGAGAAGGCACCTCCCTTCTTGTGGCTGACCTCTCTGCGCGTGCCTGAAGGAGGTGTTGACCGCCTGACGGAGAGTGTAGGGGGTGAGCGGGCCACCCATGTGACCCACGCTACTGTCAATTGATGCTCCTAGCTGGCACAGATTGGCAGGAGGGAGAGAGGGGTACTGCGTACCTGTCCCTTTATCTGGCGCTGTTGGTGGGCTGATGTCAAGTCGTCGCCACAAGATTGCCACCTTGCGACATGCTTTTGCTCCTTTTCACAATGGCCGCTGCTGATGACATTTTGGCGCATTTTTGCTCACGCCACGTGGTGTGATTCCTGGCATCTGGAATGCATCTGGAAGGTGTCCAAATGCTGTTGCTGGTCTGATTGAGTTCCTCCTGACGTTCCCTTATTGCGGGTAGGCATTAAAAATAGCAATAAAATATTTTCACTGAAAATTTTGCGGGAAAAATTTGGTGCGGAAATTTGGTGGGTTTTTGAGTTCATAGATTAGAACTGAGGATTAGGCCACAAAGTTGGGCGCCATTTGACGGTGCTGAATTGCTTGAAACAGCACTAAAATGTGTAGGAAAGGTGGTATAGATTATAGCCCCATGTTAGGGCAAGCCATTTGACTGCGCCCAGTGCTGGAATGATGGATTGAGAGGAGATTTTAGGTGTGGTAAGGTTTGAGATGAAGGAATTTTGTGGAAATGTTGGTTTTACCCAGTAGGCGCCAGGTATCATCAGTGCGATGCCATGAAGTTTTGGTAGAGCTGACTCTTGCTGATCTGAGAGTTGTTCTTCTGACGACCAAGGCGTAATCCTCTTGGTGAGAGAACTGGTACTCCTCTTAATAAATTAATGACTTATGTGCGTATTGCGCGGTGGCCTATTTGGGCTGACCACATGCCCAAAACATGTAGAAAATGATGAAATGACATTAAACACTGAAAATACACACGTGAACACTGATACAAAAGCACTGAAAATTATGGTGGGAAATGGTGATGGCCCGCGCTCTTAAATACCCAAAGGTAAATGCAAATAAAATATATGCAGTTCCTTCTTACGTTATTTTACTTGACGTAAAATTACATATTCCATTAGGGAACAACATACACTGGTTGCCAGGCATTGTCTGCTGAGGAAGGCTACACTGCTAAAATTGGTGCGAAGCCATGAATTAGAATTAAATTTAAAAATGAAGCTTCCCCAGGCGATGCAAGCACTGGAAAAGGTGAGGGGTGGTGTTCCCGGGCTGCTAAAATAAATGAGGTTCCAAGATTATTAAACTATTGCAGACTAAATGGTTGAGCTAAAAGATACTTGCAGCCCGGGCACGCACAACGCGAGACACTGCAACACACGTCCGTCCCCTCAAGATCCTAAGCAATGACTAACTGGCAGACGTGCCACGCTAGCCGACATTGGTGGGCTGACACATCACGTGGGACTAGTTACTGACCCAGTTTACACAAAACGTATGCTGATACATAGAACATTTACTATATTAACTATTTGTAAAATACTCTGAATTAATGCAATCATAAAAACACAACACTTGCCCTTGATTGAATGAAATATGATAAACACCAGAGGTGAAACATAACACTTGTATAATAAAGACTTTAAATAAAACAATATGCACTGCGGGCACTTCACAGGAATCCTGAGTGTCCCTTTATTTAGGGTTTGTCCGGCATGCACCTTTAAGCCCTTTTATGTATTTGACCTGCCCTATTTGCATTTACATATCCCTCCACGTAGCACTACACTTGGCCGCTCTGGCTGTACCTTGCACTATGACACACCCTTGCACTGCTCATGCGCCGCATGAGACACACTGAGGCGCTGTCGCACAAAGGCAGAGTGCTGATCTATGCTGCATTGCTGAGCTGGTGTACTGCGGACAAACTGTCTTAATGGAGGGGAACATGGCAGGCATCACAGATTTAAATGACGACTAACACTTACTTTATATATTCCTATCATTCTCATTCAGTTCAGTGTGGCCTTCCTATTTTAACTTAACATAATGTTAAAATAGTTTAATTCATTATTTAGTAACATGTGTAGACGTTTTCTGTAAAAATTTTGAAGCAGTCGTTTCTTTAGCATTTAGCTCAGTAAAAACACAGTTTCTTATATAATGTGTGGCCCACCTGGACAGGGCAGATGGCAGCAAAGGTGACTGTAGTAATTTAGGAATGTGGACAGTCAAGCAAGCACCTCTTGCCTCTTTTAACTCATGACTCATTAAGTTTACCTCTTATTCAACTATTCTTACTGCATGAGATTGAACTATTTCTGAGCAAGAAGTAACATAAAAGTGTGTTTATTTTATTTTATTACGGTTATTACTAAGGGCGGGACGATACCCTGTTTTCGATACTCAGTACTCAATACAGTCTTCAACTCGATACCCTGATACTTTCTATACTCAATACTGTTGAGTAAAAAGATTTCAATAATGCAATCAAATTTTTGTAAACTATATTTTCATTGTTCTCAAAAAAATTTAGGATAAAGTTTAAAATCAAAGAAAAATCACGCAAGATAGTATTACAGATGATGAAAACTAATTTGAAATTTATATAACATACCATCTATGGTAGGCCTGTCAAGTGTTCAAAAATTATATGTATATATATATATGCCGGCTAACAGCCAGCCACGTTAAGACTATGAAGCTGCTCACCACTCACGTGACACGTGGGCATGCACGTGCGCAATAAGGCAATAACCTGAACAGTCCAATAACGGAGTATTTATTTGAAGTGTAAAATCATGTCTCTTGTTTTATTTCCAGGTTTCTCAAGTGTTTGAGTGTTTAAAAATGTATGTTTGATAATATTGAAAAATGTTTGGTTATGAACTCAAAATGTGCGCTGTGCGAAGATTAAGAACATTATTATTCCGGCGTGAACACCGTCACAAAAGACATTTGAAGAATACAGAAAATTCACAATTTAAATCTAAAATGTAAATCAATGTTCAAATTATTTATGTGCCATTTATTTAAGAATACAAAAGTTTTACTCGACATGCATAGCACTTCTGCTCATTTGAACCCCGTAGGCAGCCATGGTAGGTCCGCGCGACCTCTGCCTCTGGGCAGTCCGTTGAGGAGAGCTGGCGAGATAAGACACTGTCATGTATGCACCAAAAATTTTTTGCGCTGATGTAGATTACAATAGTTTCACTTTAGTATACCGGTTAACCTTTACTTTGCATACGTTTCGCCAGACATTCCCCAGCATTATGTTTCCGCTTAACCTAATAATTTGTGCCCTTGTGGCTTTTTGAATGTAAATGAGGAAAAGGAAGAGAAAGATGTCGGAGAGGTTATGTGGCCCGCGCAACTTTGAATCGGGCATCATCCGTCAATATTAAAGGCGTTTCAGAGTAATTTCTCTATAATTGCTGCATGCAACTTTAAGGACTTAATTTTCATGTATGTACTTCAGGGTAATTTTTATGTTTAATTGTTTTACGGCCCCATCACTTGCAACCACGTGGTTAATAGCCGCCAAGTCAATGTCTGCACCACCCATGCACTTTGAAGGTTTATTTGTGTAAAATCATGTGCGCCGTAATTTATTTCAGGGTTCTATGTTACTTTTCATTCAGGGTTCCATGTATTTTTCACATAATTGATGCTTTGTATGTATGACCACGCAGTCTATTCCATGATTGATTTTCCCACCAACAGCCACGCTAAAAGTTTATCAACATCACAATTTGCAGGAGAATATTTTTACTATCAATAATAATAATTTGTCTGAACAGAATTTGCCGTTTCACGGAGAAAGATTGAAATTTCATCTTCACCTTGTGATCCGCTATGAATCATATCCGCGCACCAACTAAGTTTGCTTTTACGCATTTGCGTGTTTATTGTGACCATCTATGTCGTGTAGCATCATATTTCAAGTTTATTTTGCCATTTATGTAAAGTGTACGGTGATATTATTTCCGTCCTAGCCGGCTAAGTGTATAGGCCGTCACCACACTAACCACATGCGGCAAGACGAGCCCCGACGAGTCCGCGTTAGTGATGCCAAATAATCACAAGTGTTTGTTCATTTCAAAATTCTCTGCGCCTTATCTTCAGGAAAAATCGGCAGTCCACCCTAGTGGCTGTCGGCCCCTTTCCTTGTGAAGATTGTTTTTTCTAACATCACAGAGAAGTCATCCATTAAGGAGTGCGCTAGATTAATTGCGGGCTGTGGAGCACCCAAACTGAGTTAGCTAGACACGTCCGAGTTTCATAAGGTTAACTTTGGCACAATTTTGTATGGTTGACAGAATATAAAAAGCCAGTATCACAGTGCTTAAAGTCTTTTCTTGTAGTGACAGCAACCTCTTGCCGTTTTTCAGTGATAAAAGTTTGGTAAAGATGTTTAGTAATGAAAAGTGTTTTGTATGTACACTTGGGTGAGATGGACATACAGAACCCACAGCATCCCTGAGAACCCTGAGTCTCAACAGTGTGGTGACTGGAAAACACCACTGGCGCCCATCTATCTTAAGTTTGTGTCACTGTTCGTCTCATGTCTCACCCGACTGCATCAATTGACGTTCCCAAGTAGGGCCAGTGTGTTCATCCGCATCACGTAAACTGTGTTAAAATAGCAGACACCACACCTGATTATCCTTGAGAAGGCCTCAAGACTTCCGTGTCTGTAACTGCGACACTTGTGATCGCGAATGCGAACTTCTTTTACTTGCCGGTCGAACAATGTGTACATTGTGGCAGATTAAATGAAGTGAACTTGCTTGCTGAAAATTCATGGGATCAACCGTTATGCCAATGTACGTCCTATACCGCATCAACGCTGTCAGAAACATGCCTGTACGCATGCACCGGATGTGATGGGGCAGGAACAAAATGCGCACAGTGCCAGCAGTGCAAACGGGACTCTCATTTGCAATGCATAGGGCCTGACGAATATGTAACCTTCCGTGATAGTGTTATAAACTGTGACGAGTGCTGTTAAGACGAACTGTGCAGAGATTGCGCCACTTTCAACACCAGAGGTGAAACCCACACCGCCGCCAGTATTCATTATGTACACGCCACAGTGCTTTAACTGGGCCAGACCGTAATGTACTTTTACCAACTTTTGCGGGACTTGATGTAGAGGACCCCGGGCACATTCCTAGCGGTATGTGAAGAGAAACTACACCGACATCGGGTACACCGCAAAGATTGGACGGAGGTCACCACGGACAGATTAAGGGGAACAGCTGCTACGTAGTGGAACGTAGTGAGAGACTATCGCATAATATGGGAAGAATTCTGTGACAGGTTTCTGGAACGGTTTGGCACAGATGGCGATGCCATCCAGGGGCAAGCGCGATTGTATCACGAACAATAACGTGAGCGAGAAGGGATCAAAGAGTTCATCTAGTGTAAATTAGGCCTTTTCAAACGCCTGAACCCAGGTCAACCGACACGTGTAGTATTAGAGATTATTGTGGCTCTGTCAACACCGGACATTAGGCCGTATCTAAGAAGAGCAACACGTGTGAGCGTAGAGCAGTTTACGCGTGAGGTATGTCTCTATTAGCAGGATGTGCAAGCGGGGCAGGCATACCACTTCCCGAGGCAGAGTTTCCACATGTCAACACCGACCGCACTGCCAGATGTTATGCGACCACCGCCAACGTTTACACCCACAAGATCCAACCGTAGCCAAAGAAACTTTAACCATAACAACAAGGAAAATTACTACCAAGGTCATCAGTCGGGAAACAAGTAGGGAGGTTGGCGAAACAGCCCTGCACCAATCTCACCGCCAGGTCCACCTAATGAAGGTTCAAAAGTGTTTCAGGTTAGTAATAGTACTCTGTGCATTAAGGGTCAAGGTAGAACTTGAAGGTAAAACTGTGATTGCTGTAACTGACACTGCCACAAGCCATAATTTTGTACATGAGGGGTTATCCAGGCAATAACAACAAGAGTGCCACCACGTCGTCTGCAGTTCGCCACAACCAACCAACAGGGCGAGGCAAAAAGTGTGATGCACCTACCCGTGGGAGTATGTAAACTCCGTACAAAATGTGATGTTTACATTGTGCCGGACTTGTGTAAAGAAATTATTTTGGGGTTACCGTTGTCTGCATTGTTATGTGGTAAGCATAAATTTGTATGCACACCTCAAGCTGATCAACCATTCAAAGGTATCAAACTTGCTTTTCTTAATTGTCAACCACTAGCTAGGTTTAACCTGGAATTACCTGTTGTTGTTCACACAGATGCGAACCAAGAAGGCATCGGGTTAGTGTTATACCAGGTGGGAAAACACGAGGAAAAACACATCGTAAATTACCACAGTGCTAAATTCGGGAATGCCGAATGAAAATACCACGTGAATAAGCAGGAATGCTTGGCAATTGTTTACGCACTACGAAAGTACAGGCCATATCTGTTAGGCAGACAGTTCACCTTGATGTTTAGTTCACCAAATGTTTAGTTTGGTTGGAAGGCATGCATAACGGGAAGAGCAAACTCGCCCACTGGGCTTTGCTACTACAAGAGTTTGACTACCGAGTAGAACACGTGGTGGGAGAAACCAATGAACTCGCAGATGCCCTGTCCAGAAACCCGTGTCCAAACATAACGGTAACAGACAACACTGAATAGGAGGAGGCACTACCACCTTGCAGTGCCATGCCAGTAACAGAACCACCAACTTTTGTTTTGCAAAGTATTATTGCCACACCACCCGGAGAACTTGTCTTGCTAAATGTCCACGATGTATTAAGAGAGGTACACACTGCACAAGAAAATTCCCTGGATGCTGTACAATGTCGGGAACACTGTGCCGTGTGATATTCAAAGTACTGGAGAGTAGTAGTGGACCGGGAAATCCAAGTAAAACCCCCCTGTAATCACACAAAATGGCGGATGTATGTTCCAAAAGAAACACGTGATCTTGTGTAGACATATGGACATGACAGTCTAGAGCATGGTCACCCGGGATCCAAACAGACACTTAGGAACATCCTAAAGTTTTTCCATTGGCCCAGAATACAAGGGGATGTGCGGAAACATGTGCAGAGTTGTGTCACATGCAACACCCGGAAGCTGCGGAGGACAGACGGCAATGCTCTGCAACAACCAAGGCTGCCAATGGAGACGTTCAAAACTGTAGCGCTTGACATCATGGGCCCATACCCATGAACAAACGGTGGAAAACATTTCCTCATTGTCGCCACTGACCTGTTTACAAGGTGGACAGAGGCATTTCCAGTCAGCTATGTTCGTGCACATACGGTCGTGCATATGATGCAAACAGAATTTTTTTCCAAGGTGGGGTACCCTGAATATTTACTGATGGACAACGGCACCCAGTTTGTGGGAAGGAAGTGGAGACATTTTTCCACCACATGGGAGACTGAACACCGCACCACCCCGGCATACCACCCCAGGGAAAACCTGACTGTACATCATAACCAATACATAAAAATCCAGTTACGAGTCCGGCTAGGGGCAGATCACACCAGATGGGCAGATTGATCCCAGAAGTATTGTTTTGCTTGCGAAACTGAGTAAATGCAGCAACCGAGAAACCACTCATGGAGATGGTACAGGGTTGCGAACTGTGTGCACCCGGAGAACCCTGCGAAAACCCGCCAGTGCCGCCCGAAGAAATTATCGCACACCAACAGCAGATACACGAACATGCAAGGGAGAATCAGGGCAATTACTGTAACACATGGGTACTGGAAAGCAGAAGGCCGCCGCCAGAATTAGTACCTGGCATGTATGTAGATGTAAGGGAAAACCCACTATCGACGAGAGTCAAGAACCACTGTGCCAGACTGGCACCCAGGTGGATTGGGCCGGTACGAGTAACTGCAAAGATGGGGGTTTCCACATTTCTGGTGAAACTGGGTCAGCGACGAGTCACAAAACTTCACCGTGACGACGTGTGTATAGCCACAAACCTGCAGGAAAGAGGGGCAAAGAGAAGCCAGAAAGCCCAGTACCGCAGCATGCGCGACGTTGCGTACCAGGTGGTACGAAGGATGACAGGAGCAGCACGTGTCAAAACAACACCAGCCTCGTGAGCACGCACCCGGACAATGTAAACAATAATAGTGTAAACAACATGTCATTCAGGGGCTTTGCGCCATCTGAACACTTCACACCATGTAGGGAGGGCGAAGATGATGAACGTGTAAACACACCAGAAAGCGAAGTGGGTAGTAATGAAACACAGTTTCGGGGTTTTCCAGTGCAGGCAAGCAACAGCCTCGTAAACCAAAGTAATTTTAAAGGGTTTAGTTGTGGTAACAACAGTGTACATGTAAATTGCAACACAACCAGTGCCACTGATACCAGTTTTAAGGGGTTTCCCCAAGGCACCAATATAAATGGTTGTAACATAAGTGAAAATGTAAACATTGACACCAGAAGTGAAAATGTAACGCCTGTCAGACGTTTTCCAGCACCCGCAGGGGATAGCCTAGTAGGTCAAGAGAGTTTCAAAGGGTTTAGGGAAAATAGTAGGCGAGTGAATGTGAAGAATAGTGTTACGTCAAATGTCAGCACACCACAACACGTTACTCGTAAGAGGCGGGACGAGTCACCTCTACGATCCCACAACGTGGTTCCAGTCTACACTCCCACCCCCTGCAAATGCCGCAGAATCAGAAGACTCCAGAGGCCATGCTTATGTCCTCAACCGGTGGTCCCAGTTCATAGCCGGGCTAAGTTGAGTTACTCGCACCGTCTTCTTCGAGGGAGGGGTCGTTTGACGCCGGCTAACATTCAACTGCGTTAAGACCATGACGGCGCTCACCACTCACATGACACGTTGGCATGCACGTGCACCAAGAGGCGGTAACCTGAACTTCCCAATAATGGAATATTTATTTGAAGTGTAAAATTATGTCTCCTGTTTTATTTCCAGGTTTCTCAAGTGTTTAAATGTTTAAAAATGTATGTTTGATAATATTGAAAAATGTTTGGTTATGAACTCAAAATGTGCACTGTGCGAAGATTAAAAACATTATTACTCTGGCGTGAATGCCATCATAAAAGACATTTGAAGAATACAGAAAATTCACATTTTAAATCTAAAATGTAAATCAATATTCAAATTATTTACGTGCCATTTATTTAAGAATTTAAAAGTTTTACTTGACATGCACAGCACTTCCACTTGTGTGAACCCCGTAGGCAGCCATGGTAGGTCCGCGCAACCCCTGCCTCTGGGCAGTCCATCGAGGAGAGCTGGCGAGATAAGACACTGTCACGTACGCACTACAAACTTTTTGCACTGATGTAGATTACAATAGTTTTACTTTAGTATACCAGTTAACCTTTACTTTGCGTACATTTTACCAGACATTCCCCAGAATTATGCTTCCGCTTAACCTAATAATTTGTGTCCTGGTGGCTTTTTGGATGTACACGAGGAGAAGGAGGAGAAAGATGTCGGAGATGTAATTTTTCTTTCAGGGTTCCATGTATTTTTCATGTAATTGATGCTTTGTATTTATGACCATGCAGTCTATTCCATGATTGATTTTCCCGCCAACAGCCGTGCTAAAAGTCTATCAACATCACAATCTGCAGGAGAATATTTTTACTATCAATAATAATAATTTGTCTGAACAGAATTTGCAATTTTACGGAGAAAGATTGAAATTTCATCTGCACCTTGTGATCCGCTATGAATCATATCCAGCGGCATCCGCATCATCTAAGTTTGCTTTCACGCATCTGTGTGTTTATTGTGACCATCCTTGTCGTGTCTCATCATATTTCAAGTGTATTTGTGACATTTATGTAAAGTGTACGGTGATATTAGTTCCGTCCTAGCCGGCTATGTGTATACGCCGTCATCACACTAGCCATGTGTGGCAAGATGAGCCCAGACGAGTCCGCGTTAGTGATGCCAAATAATCACACGTGTTTGTTCATTTCATAATTCTCTGCGCCCTGTCTTCAGGAAAAATCGGCAGTCCACCCTAACAGCTGTCGGCCCCTTTCCTTGTGAAGATTGTGTCTTCTAACATCACAGAGAAGTCATCCATTAAGGAGTGCGCTAGATTAATTGCGGGCTGTGGAGCACCCAAACTGAGTTAGCTAGACACGTCCGAGTTTCATAAGGTTAACTTTGGCACAATTTTGTACGGTTGACAGAATATAAAAAGCAAGTATTACAGTGCTTAAAGTCTTTCCTTGTAGTGACAGCAACATCTTGCCATTTTTCAGTGATAAAAGTTTAGTAAAGGTGTTTAGTAATGAAAAGTGTTTTGTAAGTACACTCGTGTGAGACGGACATACAGAACCCACAGCATCCGTGAGAACCCTGAGTCTCAACAGTGTGGTGACTGGGAAACACCGCTGTCGCTCATCTACCGTAAGTTTGTTTCACCGTTCGTCTTGTGTCTCACCTGACGGTGTCATTTTGCATTGATCGTTTTCACAGTCACACACACAAAACACTTAAAATAATATGAAATACTGGTTGTAAACACAAATGGCACGTAAAAAATCTAAATATGTACTTGCATTCAGAATACCTAACATAAATAAATTTTGTCTGTTTTAGAAATGTAGCACAACCACAATGTATCCTTGCACCACAACTGCTCTGTCTATGAATACCAGTTCACTATGATGACATATCAGTATTGTAAATTACAGTATTGTTGTTATAGGACTTTTGCCTTATGTCATCCTCAGCGATAACTTTCACTTGGAAGAAGAAATGCACTCTGAAACTGCTGTAGTTTTTAGTTTTATAATCATTCTTATTTAGATACATGCTCATTCTTGGCTGCACTTATTTCCAGCCCTTCCCAATATTGTGCTCTTCATAAGCCATTGTGAACTGCTAAATACGCAGGAGTCTGTATACAATGGAGTTCCCATTCTTGGAATACCGTTCTTTGCTGACCAATCCCTCAATGCCAGAAAAGCAGTTAATTTTGGGTTTGGAGAGAAAATCTCTTTCCCAAACGTGACAGTTGAAGAACTCCTGGCTGTAATACAGAAAATGACTTGTGATACAAGGTATGTACAGAAATTTCAGTCCTTAATTGCATTTTCTATTGAATGAAGATAATACAGTCATTGTCTGTAATGGTTTGTCTTACTTATTCTGTAAATAAATAAATTAATTTAGAATTATATTAATAGCTACGTTGACAATGTCCGGTCACATTATTATGATGACCAGCTATTGTTAATTTCATGTAAGTGGTAAATTTTGACAATTCTAGAAAAGTAGCATGGCCATAATATATTCTTCTGCCACAGCTTTCCTGTCATGGAAGAAAACAGTGTTTGTAAACAAGTGCTATCGGTCCAGTGCACACATTTCCCGTACCTTTTTTTCTTGTTTCCTTTCAAGGCGGGCACTGAACGGCTGCCGTTATCTAACTTCAGTCTACTACTCAAATACAGGATATTATAGCTAGGTTGCCATTCCAACTTACTTAATTTTTATAATGGCCAAGTAAGACTGGGGCTCTGTTTATTTAATTTCAAGGTGTTAAGGGGAGAGGGTGGAGGTCTTTAGTTTACCATCTTTCATGAGACAGCCTAGTTTTGCGGTTCTTCTTACAAGACAGTGTCATTTTGAATTGCATTTTGTTTTGATAGAACAGCGTAACATAAAAATTGTTTCATTACTTTTGTCTCTTTAAATTCAGTTTTTGTATTCTTTTTAAAGAATTTGAGTGTTAAAAAGTTGTTACACATACTTTTGCTGAACTCTGATTATGATTATGTTCCTTTGCTAATTATAAAGTGTCAGATATACTGTGAGAAATTTAATTTAATTTTACATTACCCATTTAAAAATTACACATAAATATTTAACTGTCTTATGATTGCACTATACAACAATGTTAATGACTAAAGAGCCATTAGGAATTGTTGTACAGTGAAATATCTCATTAATAAAAACATTTTTTAGTACAAAGTTCTCATTTATGTTCTCTTTGTCCATGGATGCTTAATAAAAAATATTAATTTGAATTAAAATAATGTCAAGCCCACTGGTAAAAAGAAGTTATGTTGGTCGTAAGAATGTCTTATTTTCCAACGTGCAAAATGAAATAGTCAGAATTTTAATTTTTGTAATTTATATCATTATATCACAAACATAAGCCTCATTACTATTACAAACTGCAAAAATTCAGATCCCTTGAGGTTTGTTTGTGTTAATGATGTTTCACTGTACATCTTTATTCTCAACAGAAACAAGTTACAATGCCTGGTCACAAGAAATGTGCTGTTATAGTCTAATATTCACTGGGTGGTAATGTAGGTACCGAAAAAATGCCCAGAGATTGTCAAGATTGTTCAGAGACCAACAGCAGATGCCTCTAGAACAAGCAGTATTCTGGACGGAGTACGCTATACGGCACAAGGGGGTTCCACACCTTCGCTCTGCTGGGGCCGACCTGCCCTGGTACCAGTACTTGCTATTAGATGTGATATGTGCGCTTGCCATGGTGCTTGCTGTTGCATTTCTACTGGTTTACAAGATCTGCCATGTGATTATCCGACTGACATCGCATAGCAACAGGAAGAAGAAGAAGCAGTGTTGTGCAGTATTGCAACTGGAAGAAAACTCTATTAGCTTTTCATTACAAATGAAAACAAAATGGCTAGCAAATAAACTGTATGTAAGCTTTTTTGAACTCACTACATCTCATAATAAAATTAATAAATACATTTTATTTTACAAGTCACAGGGTTAAGAATTGGAAATTTTATTTCGTTGAAAAAATTGTAATTTTTCAAACCAATGAATACAAAATATAACAGTATTATGTAACTTTTAATCTGGTTATTTAATTTGAGTTTCTAGTAAACATTTGACATGTTCAGAAATGTGTATTTTACTGAAGAAAATTGTATTTTTGCAATTTTTTGTAACATATTTTTGGTACATCTTTTCTCTTGCATCTCTTTGATTGTGGAGATGTTCTTGTTCCCCACCATTATGAGTGAAAGTAATTTTATAAGTCACTAGCTGTTCCCTCGCCCGCTTCGCTGGGCATTCATGTATTATTATTATTATTATTACAAAAGTTCAAATTTACATTCTAAAAGTACCCATAAAAATTATAAATTCTTGTTAAAGTAATAATACATGTATGGCAAAAATAGATTATAACAATTCAGCCGCTAATTAAAATCTTAAAAACAAAGTCTCTTGAGATTTTTATGTACATCAAATTATTTTGACTTAATAGCAAGTTAAAGCAGCTCGCCATCGCTTCGCTCAGGTTTTAGAGTTGATATATTTCTTGATATATTTCCATCCACTGAGCCACTGTTGCCCCACTTGAGAGTGCTCTAGCCACTGAGCCACTGCGGCCCCACTTGATATATTTCTATCCATTTAGCCACTGCTGCCCCACTTGGAATTGCTCTAGCTAGTGGGCCAGTGTGGCCCCACTTGAAATATTTCTATCCATTGAGCCACTGCTGCCCCACTTCGGATCACTCTAGCCACTGAGCCACTACGGCCCACTTGGGATTGCTCCAGCCACTGGGTCACTGCAGCCCATTTGATATATCTTTATCCACTAAGACACTGCAGTCCCACTTGGAATCGCTCCAGCCACTCACTTGGGATTGCATAGGTAAACCAATGGTAGTTTGCCAGCCCGTCCGCCTGACAGTCAAACCCCCGACTGATTTTATACCTTGCAGCCAGGTTACACACCCAAAGTTGTGCACCGGCTGGGATCCAATAAGTCAACAGTAAGGTCAGTCTAATTAATCTCCCCTGTGCCTGTGACCTGCATGATTAAACCTTCCGAGATCGTAACTACCCCTCTCAGCCAAAGCCCGTCGCGCATCAAGAGTTTTCATGGCACCGAACATGATGCCATCTTTTCCATAGTAGCGACTAGGAGGTAGAACTAGGCCAGCACGACCCCAAGATCCAGAATCTAGCCAGATGATGCAGACCTCAGGAAGCGAGGTTGACCAAGGAACCCAGGACTCAAACCCAGAACAGCCAGTGAACCAAGTGCATGAATTGTAAAACATTCACCAAAACAGTGTATAAATACCAATTAGGAACAGCCGTTAATTTCTGTTGCCAGTGCAAGTGACCAAAATGAACAGACCATATGAAACAGCAATAAACTGCTGTCACCCATAAAACCCGTGAAGCCAAAACAAACTGTGTAATTGTAGGGAAAATATACCCATAGTAGCCAGTGCTATGTACTTAAAGCATAGAGTTCATAGAGTTTCATGGCGCTACTAAAACAGTGCCACGGTTGAATGACAATGCACTTCTATATAATACAGATGAGTTGGACATTTCAAGTATAGGACGTGTCAGTCAGTGAAACAAGACAAACTTACTAATGAAACAAGGACTTCTGTTAGGTAGGAAGAGAAGTACTGGCTTGTGCCTGATATAAACCAAGGACTTTCTCAAAAAAGAAAGAAAATTGTAAATATTTGCAGTGTTTTGTTTGTATGTCTTTTGAGGGTTACATGTTTTTAATTATCTGTAGGTGGCCCGTACAACGTTAGTTAGTACCAGTAATTTTAATCATTTAAGGGTACTCATGTTTGTACATATTAGGTAGATACAGTCCAGCCTAGGTGATGGAAGGCCTAGCGGCAGCCCCCCACATAGCAAATTGTCACGTGAAAAACTACCTGCCGTGCGACACATAGAAAGGCTACAAGGAGAAGCCTCTTTTCAATGCCTTCAGCGCCACGGCAGGTAACAGCTAGCAGAAGTGACACACCCCTCACTAGTGTGATTGTAAATAGTTAAAGGGTTTGATTTTATGTGCCTGCATGTAATTAGACTCTTACAGGAATAATCTGTAAATGATACATGTATATTAATAACCACAGCCCTCAGATGAGCTTGTGAGCAAGCACCATGTAAGTAACAAAGAAACGCATGCATACACCTGACACCGGGTCTTATCGCATTACATAGTTTCTCCCTAGGGAGCAATTTCCCACCAGCCGGTTACTCACCCAGCAAGCCAGCCCACCAGTGCCAGAGAGAGACAGCGCTACTCCAAGCAGCTGCCCAACAAGTTACATGTCACCCGGTGGCTGATAAACTGCATGCCACGCGCCGCAACCCAGAGAGCTCTAGCGCATATAAGAAGGGTGCTACGGATAATAATGAACCAACTTTCTTGTGAGGTGACAGTTCTACATCACCCCAAGAGAGAAATTCTTTTCTTCGTCAAAATGAGTCTGCGTCGCAATGTAGGGGGAGCGAGGGGTCAATTGACACGTGCACATATCCTGACTATACGACACACGACTTTGCCTCATCTGAACTTGTGCCCTCAGGTCACTCCAGGTGGCACCTTGAGTACCTACAGGATTATGTCCCTTGTCACGGGTGCTGTTACGGACACATCAGCTTGTACTGTTCACCCGAAGTCAGACGTCACTTCAACCTCCCTGAAGTGTGATTGTACTATCAGCCGAGCAGCCGAGATCGCCTCTCCAAGGCAACGTAGTTCCACAGTGAACCAAGGGATGATGTTAGCAGACAGCTCTAGCAGACAGCGTCGCTCAGGAGGCAGAGCTCGTCACCCCCACAGCCTCACATCTCAGAGGGCTCACGGACAAGGAGAATATAAGTCCATGTGCAGCCCAGAAAAGCTAGTTGTTGTTTTTCTCAGCAGTTCACTGCCGCAGCTCGCTCCACCACTTGTACTGGAGCTTTCTGCCGCTCTCAAAGTCCTAGCATCCTAACAGAAGCTCTTCAGCGACTTCATCAACGACCTTCCAGAAGCTCTTCAACACTGCTCCAACAGCCTTTGAAGATGCCTTCTACACTCCTTGCCTTGCCTACCCTTCAGGTAACGGCAATTGTACTGCCCTCTCTGGCAGTGTTACCACCACTATTACACCCTCTGGTAGTGTCCCTCAAAAGTCCCTTCTGTACAACTGCCAGAATTAATTAAGGTCAGTTATTTTCGTATCTACCTAGCCGGATCACCTTGTTCAGTTTAGGAACAGGTCTCCTTCACCTTTATACACATAGTCTAACTTCCGTTCAGCACCAGTTAGTTAGGAGGTATTACGGGTCATCATGTATACTCTTCACTGAATAAATACAAGTTTCTCTTAAACCTCTAAGTACTATCTTCTAGGGTGTTTGTTTCTTCCTCAGTAGATGACAACCCACCAGAGCATAGCAGGAAACAGTGTAATTTAATCTGTTTACCAAAACTAGTATAGGACTACAGGTTCTCTTCACTGGGTGCACGTAGGTAATCAGACTACTAGTCCAGTTGATCCACTCTTTCCACCATGCTGTACTGTTGCTGGAGGGAGTGATAAACTGCTAATCTGCCCTCACTTGGATCCACACCCACTGTCGTTGCGTGCCACCCAGAGGACACCCAACGCTCTATAACTACAGCACCTCGTGTCACCGGTTAGAGAGAGGAGCACTGGGTACGACTCTGGTCTGTTCAGCTGTGGCTTTGGCCTCATGCCATACACCTAAAGAAGTGTTACCAGGTGACATGACAGAAAGGCAACTACTACAATAGATGCTAATGGCAGCTGCAACCCAGTTCCAACTGCACTTTGCAGTGTAACCCCACAGGAGCGAGCTCAAGCCACCCTCCAGCTGGAGAGGCCTCACCTCCCACACTTTATTCCATCCTTCTATCAAGAACGCCGGCGACCTCACCCAGTGGTCACTGACATCTGCCAAGGACGTGACGTACCGCTGGGACTCGCCAACCCCTGGTTCCTTTGAAGCCGGGCCAGCATCTCTCCACAGGCCCTATGCAGCACCAACTCCATTTGCCAGCTGCCACATCGGCAGCAGACCAAGGAACTACTACTCTGGACCCCAGCAAACATTGGCAGTTTGCCAGCCCATCCGCCGGACAGTCGGACCCCCTACTGATTTTATACCTTGCTGCCAGGGCACACACCCGAAGTTGTGCACCGGCCAGGGTCCAGTAAGTTGACAGTAAGCTCAGCCTAATTAATCTCCCCTTTGCCTCTGACCTGCAGGATAAAACCTTGTGAGACTGTGACAACCCCTCTCAGCTGAAGGCTGTCACGTGTCAATGTAAAGCTACATTTTGACAGAAATCTTTTAAACTGCTTCTGGACAGGAACAGTGTTTGAGTATCATTATTTTTAACGAACATTGAGTGATGGTTGTACAGTTATATTGTTCATATTTTTCTTTTTATTTCTTATTTGTTAGAAACTGTGTCCCTCAAAATGAAATTTCATTGAAACGACATTTCTTGTATGTATTAGAAAAAATTGTTTGGTCTGTATACTTTCTCCCTAAATGTATTCTAGATGCTGAACATGTCATCTGACCTTGTCCCTCGGCCAGTGTAAGCCTGTGATGAGCCACGCGCATGCAAGGCACAGGGTTATGCAATGTGTGTGAAGTGTGTGTTGCGTGTGGTTGGTGCGTCGACAAATGTGTAAAGTGCACCAAAGGTTGGCAGATGGCCGAAGCCACCAGCAAAAGGGTACTGTTAGTATTAAGACGTTAATATATTTGTTTTGCAGTGCACTCCTGTGCACATTTTGGTAAATTAGCAAATAAGGGTTTATGCATTTATTTTGCCGTGCATTCCTGTGCACGTTCTTGTGATTAGCATAGAGTTTTCCTTCCATTTCGATCATGCTTCATTATCCATGCACGTTGTCAACTCTGGTCCTCCACTTCCTGCGCGGTCTAGTGTTCCCACATCTGACAGTTGTTCACCAGTCTCTTGTTGGAGCTACCACTGATCTGGTAATTCTGTCTGCTTATAATTAACTTCCAAAACCATTTTTATTTGCCCCCGTACCTGGCCTGGCCCTTCCGTTGATTCGGAGGGCCCCTAAATAATAATTTTGCCCTCAGGCTTTTCTCTTGTGATGTGACTTAGTGTTTTTACCTTGGGCTGGATCAGGCAAGGCCTCATGTAAGTGTTTTTGTTGCCACAGTGTTTCTTGTATTGTTCAATATGTTCCTTTTGAGTTTGCATAGTGCCCCGCGCATTGCAATGTTAAAATAATTTATAATAGATGCCGGATGGCTCTGGATCTAACATGCATGCAGTCACTCATTTCCTACGTTTAAGTGATCAGCATCCCTGTACTTGCGTTTGACATGCTCTGTGGCCTACAATGGAGCAGAAGAGTACGTGTTGGTGTTAAGTATCTTGTCACATGGCGACGTCTGTCTCTGGTAAGAGTTTCTTCTCACTGCGTGGCTGATTTTGCTCACATCTACTGCCTTACCTATAAACACCGATAACAAACTATTATTTGGAAGCCTCAGAGATAATGAATGTAGCCATTTGTTGAAGTCATGAGACATGTGCACCTCTCAAGGCATGACACATGGATTGTTACAACACACACACACATTTGGGGATGCACATATATGTGCACATGCATACACTGTACGGAGGGGGTGAAAAACTGGTATTTGATTTTAAAAAGCGGCTACTGTTTCTTTATAGAAACACTATTGTGTTCATCTATGGCATCGTCATTTTGTCTAGTTTATGTGACTTAATTTTTCTTTGAAATAATTTTCAAATTATTTACATGTCTGTTAGTAATATGTACTGCTAACTTACATGTATTTGGTGTTTGTATTTGTGTTTTTTTACATCATACTTGGAGATTTTTGTGACAAAATAGCTTGACAGTGATGTACATCCATAACAGTACGTAAAAATAATTTTTCATTTTCTTATTCACACTGCAGAATAAGTCAATGAACAAAGATGATATAAAGTAAATGTATTGGAAGTAGTTCCTATATTAAACTTGGTGTTGGGAAAAATTTGCTGGAAATATAAAATTTTGTATAAACAAGATGTTTGCAGCTATTTGCAACTTTTTATTGAAGAATCTTCATTACATATGGCAAGACATTTAATGGAGCATGATGTTACATCTTTTACTATGTTTTGCTTCATAGAGCTGGTTATACGTAGTCAAACCATTAAATTATTTCCAGCTATCTGATGGTAAACAACCAAAGTACGTGAATCCTGCCATGTGTAAACACACTATACAAAACAAAAATGTATGGTTTAAGTATCACTTTGTAACCCCTTAAACAAGTCATTTAAAATTAATTATGGTCTGTTTTATGTAAGGTTTCTACTTTTATGACAGTCAGCATGTGGTAATATGACATATACTAAACTAACAATGTCCGATACACAAAATCCTGTATCAACTGCTATGTGAACAATTGGAAGTGAAGTTTATGTTGACTATTTTTGTAACCCTACTGTAGTACAATCAGTGTTGCCAGGCCTCCTGATGTCAGAAGATCTTCCGATATTTAGAGCATGTACATATATATTGACTTTATATTGAAACTTTCCAATTTTTGCTTTGAATACTTACATTCCTCAAATTATAGTTTGAAAGCTACAGCAATAGCATTTTTCAGTTAAAGACATCCTATTAGGATTTTAATAGTGTCAGGAATGCACAAATACATCACAAAAATTCTTGGTGTGTTGTGGTATCACATGCATTGCAATTGTCTATTCTGGGGCCCAGTTTTGGAAACTATCGGAATAAATTCGCTAGCAGATTGACCCTTTACTGCCATTCCTGTAGCAAGTGTCGGAATGCTAAAATGTGTATTTTTTGAGATTACCATAGTGGCTGTCGGAATAAAATGTATCTAATTTATGAAGAATCAGCATTATACATCTTGGCATTATTAATTTCATGTGTCTTCAATGAAGCAAAACCAATCACGTTAAATTTGTTGTGGCAGGAGAATTTGTTTTAAAGACAGAAATCAATATTATATTTATTAGTAGCAATTTCCATAATAAAAACACTAAACTATCTTCAGGCGTGAAAAGGCTTGTAATTTATGGATATTACACATAATGAAGTTACTGAGCCATAGGTAATCCACAGGAACTGGTATTTATCATGCAGTTTTTTTTTCCTTAAAAGAATTTGTGCTTGATGTGTTTACCCCAACTAAGTTTTTAATTGGCGGGTGGAGAGTCCTTACAGCTCCACATAGTAGCTCAATGCAAGTATTTGCATAACTCACAATGGTCAAGTGCGATGGTATTGGGTTGGCTGTGAATCAGCCACAATTAGCAACCACCCTTAAACCATCAGTTCTTCAACATTAGATGTGGAGGACACTGGATGGTCAACCACGACCCTCAAATCTCCTAAGCTTCAGGTAAAGTATTGTCTGTAACACGTCTCTGGACCAGTGAGTGTTTTTCTCTCCAGAAATGTACATGAGATGATGTGCACATGCTACGTCGTCTCTTTCTCCCCTGCCCTCAAATCCTGTTCATATCACTGGTTTATGTATTTTCAAGACACAGCGCTTATGTTTCTGCGATTTCTTGCTTTTGAGGAATCTGTGCATTTAAATAACATTTTCAGTATGAATATGTACTGAAGTACCTACCAAATAATACATCCTGTGAACATTTTGTAACTGTGATTTCAATGTAACTCTCAAAACGTGTTTTCATATAAATGAAACCTGAAAATAAATTACATTGCTAACACTATTCCCATGACTTAACATGTTATACAGATTTCTTGCAAGAAAAGCTTGCTACTAGTATCTCCATATAGGTACTTTTAGGAAGATGGGTACCATTTAACTTGATTCAATTTGAAGAACTATTTTTAAACCACAGTTGTAGGGATTGATTGAAAATTAATATTGTTTATTATTGCCTGGTTTTCAGTATTACACATACTCATAACTACTATCTGTAAAGGGAAGTAAATTTTTCTTCTTGTAATTGAAAAGCTTTTGATAAGGCAGGAAACTGTGTGCAAATTTTCCAGCAAAGTCTGTGATGAAGCCAGCAATCATAAGAAGAATAATGTCCATAAGGAGGCTCGAACTAAGCCAAAAAGTGAGAATCTTGAGAATAACAAATGTCATAATGTAAATTCCGAAAAACAGAATGCAGGGTATCAGTGTGAACAGGTCGTACAAGCAGCAACAAATACTGTGGAAAAGAAAAAAATTATCATCACTACTTTTCTAATACACTTACTAATCTTATAAATAGTTACTTTCTATGCAGTATACTAAAAATTTTGATTCTTAAAAATATAGATATAATAGGAAGCAAAGCAATAATTTTTTGACTGACACTGTACAAGCATTGGTGCATAGTTTTGACACTAAATGCTAAGGCTACTATTAATGTTGGTAACAGAGTTGTCCAACCATAAAGACAGGAACAATTAACAATTTCAACAACCTGATGCGTGACCCGTTAGCTGAATAGTCACGACAGTCAAGGATTCTACCTGCTAGACCAAAAGAGGGGTGAATGCATATGCATGAAGATACAACCGGAGCAGTTGATACTGACTCATGGCTGAGTTGGGCGGTGCGGTCCCGTTCTGTCTGCCTTTCCGGTTTAGGTTGAGGAAATGCACTCAACTATTTGGTGGCAAGGGGCGCTGCGTGTCGCTCCATATGCTTTCGGCCGTACCTCTGGCTGAAAGGTATACAGTCTCTGTTCGCAGGTTACTGGGTACACCTTGATGCGAACAAACTAAATACAAGTTATAGTGTAATTCCAGTTTTGGCTTGCAGACCAGGCTCTGTAAAGTTTCCACTGATCCCCCACGCTAGGCGGGCTGATCAGAGATGGGGAGCCGTTTGTATCACCAATGGCACCACTGGATGTGCATCCACACAGGAATGGACGGCAGGTTGCAAGCCACGGTTTATCCCGGCACTGGAAGCAGTGCTGTGGAATAAGGCAATAACTTGAGACTGTCCCCTGTAGGGTAGGTAACATGTCACTGGTGGAAGAAGTACTCTAGGCAAAGAGTCGTAATCGTATTAGGTTAGATGTCTAAGCGGTACGCGTCAAACCTGTAAGTTAGAATTCACAATAGTTTTTATAATCAAGCTGTTTTAAATTATTCAGGTGTTGCTGAAACAGTGAATGCCAGTTTTATTCATAAGTAGGCTCACAATTTGACCTCCATTTATTGAGGGTTTTTCATTGGCACAGACTTCCAGCGAGTATGGGAAAGAAGCACAAACATACTCAAGATCAAAGATTAAGAAGTTCCAAGATATATCTATATAGAAATTTTCCAGTCTCTACCCAGCCAGTACGATAAGAAACCAGTTGAGGGGTGTCAGATTTCTGGAACAGTTCCTTAGCAGGTTATACAGAGAAGCTGGGGGACAATTACACCGCTGGACAATTAAAAATAGCACGTACAAAATTATGCATTAGATGGTTCAGAAACTAAATACAGGTAGTGATATGGATGAGTAATAGACATAATCACAAAAACAGAGCAGCAAAGTAATTAAATATGGATCTGTGGTCCACCATCCTGTCATCTTCGATAGTGCAATACATCCTCTTGCACTGCGATACACACTATAACACGGTCGGACATGAGTCCAGCAAATGTTGGATGGTGTCCTGAAACAGATGATGTGCCTATAATTGTTGGACAGTGTGTTACAAATCCTGGACTTTACGTACTGCGCCAGCTGGCATTTCAACTGGTCCCACTCATGCTCAATTGTGGGACATGTCAGAGGACCTGTGTTTGGACATGACAGAGACAGTCCTGGGTGACCCATGCTATGTGTGGTCAGCTGTTATCCTGCTGAAATATTGCACTTGGAATCCCGGCCAAAAATGGGAGCAGATGGGGGCATTGGATCTCATCCACATATCGTTGGGCCATCAACATTCCACGTAACACGAGATCAGATTGGCTATCATATGCTATGGATCCCCACTCGATGGTCCTGCTCAATAGCGATATTAAGAGTGTGGTGTTCATCAGGGGCCCTCCACATCCAGGAGTGATGATCATCAGTCACTATAATGAAGCAGTACTCAGCGCTAATTGTCAGTCTGTGGCATTTCACATTGCTCTGACCTTGCACCATTGCAAACAGCGGTGCTACTGTTACAGAGTTAATAGCAGCACATGCAAGGGACACTGGTACTGCAGATTTGCCTCTGCAAGACATCAGGAATAGTTTGTGTGCAGACAGGAGTCCAGACACTGGCCAGTATCATGGATTGGCTTGCCATGTGATCCTCTGCACCTGGTGCACAATTTGTTGATCCTCTCAATTGATAGTTGACCTCGTCTGTCCTGAGCTGGTTCTCCGTATGTGGGTGTCTTAATGAATCCACTACTCCCAACAGCATCAGACAGTATGGTCTGAACAATTTATGTGGTGGTCTGTATGGTGATATGACTATTCTGCAGTTTTCAGCCCGATTATGAGTCCTATCTCAAAGTCCTTCAGTTGCATAAAGCGACGTCTTTGGCATCTTCTCAGCATCATTTTTCACTCTGTATGCTTGCTTGATATCATCTGGCGTTCCTTGCATTAATCAGCTTCAACTACACACCAGTGTCTATGACCGCTGGTCGGTACTTACACTGCCACTGCCAGGTATGCGGTCAATGTAAATGCAGTAACATGGGATCATGTGCATGCCAGCCTGTACTCTTACTATTTACATAATTTTGTGTATGTTGCACTGTTTGGTGTTGAGATGGGGCGTCTCATTTTTGCCATTTTCCCAACTGCCTGATACTTCTACTCGCCTAGTACATGCCTAGCACACAGTTAACGAGTTTTTATCATGGCAATAATTTTGCAAAGCATTGCGAAAGGCAACATAATCACAGTTGAAGATGTCCTACCATGTCTGCGAAACACCATGTCATTCACCTGCACTGCCTTGGGTAAGGCAGGCCTGCTCACAGGTCAGCTGGGCCTGTTGGGGTAGGTCATGGACGACGCAGCCGGCCGGAACCTTCGTGCGCCACATAATAAGGGTGTGCTATTTTCATTTAAGCCCATTTTCTATATTGTCTGATGACATCTTAAGTATGCATAGGCCTTTATATTATTTTCCATCTAGAACTTTTGGTTATTGAGAGTAATAATTATTTAATTAATAAAAATATAAGTAAATAAATAAACTATTTTATTAAGTATCCCAATGAAATTTTTCACTTCTTAGCAACAAATCTATCAAGAAGTGTTTTCATTGAAGCATTGTGAAATGATCATAAATTTAATGGTCAAATGGAAAAAAATTTGTTTTAATATCATTTTGAAGTAGGTACAGGGTTATTGAGTTGTGCATCTTCATAGCTGGTTTAGTAGATTATTTTTATAATTATTAAGATTTTTCTGTTTGGAATATAACTGGCATTTTTTTTTTGTAATATGATCTGAAATTTGGTGTGCCAGTTACAAAATAAATATGATTCTGGCATGTCATAAACTTTATGTGTAATACACCACATACATTCTTCACAGCATTGTAACCTGAGTGTAGACAGTACTTTGAATTTTAAATGAGAATCAATTATGTTGCTAGCTGGTGCTGTGAATAACTCTTTCATTGAACTCGAAGTGTGAGTTGTCGAAAGTTGCTAGACAATGATTCTATTCTTGATTGTGAAGGCTGGTTTTCCAGGTATCCTCAAGTTGGCTCGTACCCTGGCAAGGCAACATGGGTACACACATGTGTGCTGACTGATGAAGCTAGCTGAGGTCCAGAGGTTAGTGATTACATTTACATACACAAATATACACTAGCAAAATGAAGATGGTACGTGAACACTGGAAGAGAGGTAATACTTGATGAATGTGGTTCACGTTAGTTGCACAATGAAAGTTATTCTTTTTATACTTCTCTGTGTTTGGTTGACTGATAGGCCCTATATAATTTTCTGCTCTGTGAAGAGTGAAATTGCGAAACTCGCCAGCTGGGCAGTTATAAAGAGTTTCCTCTGGGAAATTGTGTTATTACTACAATTTTTATTGCAGTTATTTAATGGAAATCATGCACAGTATTACTATTATTTTGAAACATTATTGAATACGAGATTAATTTTCTTAATAATTTTTTATGTTTCAAGTTAAATATTGTAGGAAGTTGTGCCTGACAAGTTATAATCACAAATATAAACTGAATATGAGCATTTCATACTTCAAACACATACTGGCAGCAGACTTTCCTTTTTCAGATATTCTATATTGCTGCAGTGAGAAAGAGTAAAGTATGCCATTTCAGCGGGTACTTATTTGTTACGGTACGTACTTGGAGAATTACAACACCTCTTTGCTAGAAGGTTAAGTGAAAACTAGAGCCTGAAAGCCTGTTACACAACATTTGTGAGTTTAGAGAATGGCAAATTTTTGCCGTGTTAATGTAGATTTATTTGTTTTTATCACATAACAAATGTTTTCGTATTGCAAAAGGTTGTGCAAAATTTTTTATATTTTGAAGTTGGTATTAAAAAATATATATGTAAAACCCTGTTAAGAAGCTCCCACTTAAGTAGATGCCCTGCTCGATAAGCTTACACAGTTTAACCTGGTCTATAAACACATAAGTGATTTAACCCTTTTAAGATTTCCTGGTTAGTAAGATTAAATTTTTCAGTCCTTTCAGAAACATCTTAAGAGAGTTTTACTGTATTAATAATAAAGTATTATTAAAATAAGCAATGCATCTGTAGTTATATTTGCAGAATTTTTGGAATAATATGTTTTTTACTTCTCCATTCAATGATAACAAGGACTACAATTATTTAGTTGTATAAATTAAACAAAAATATACTTATGTATTTTACGTACCTCATGTTTGAAGGTAAGTTACCAACTCAACAGTTGTGCAGCTTATCAAGAAATGAAACAATGTATGCTTTATCAGGCTTGCATCTTTGTATTTGCACTGTGGGAGTATGCTGCTCACTGAGTTATAAATAAGCATTTGGTTTTAAACACTATTGTTAATTTTGCATTGTAAATTCCAAAGCAAACAGCAACCACACTGTTTATATACTGGCAGGAAGCATTACAGATTACTATTTCTTTGCAGCAAATGGATACAAAATGAATGAGAAAAGAAAATAGAGGTTAGAGTAGAGAAATATGTCCAACTGCACATCCAATGAAGGAAAACAAAAATAGAATATAACTTAAGTAAGAAGCTTATTCGGTTCACCAGTTACGAGTGGTCCTGAGGGAAGAAGTGTGTTTGCCTCCAATGAGCTAGAAGCATGGCAACCAGTGCTAGAGCATGTCACTCTTAAAACTTTATTCTCTTTTTGAATAAAAATCTGTCCAACTATAACATACTAGTTAATAATTTTTGAAAAATCTGAATTTGACAATGTAAACAAACGACGCCATCTTGACTTTTATAAGTACGTAAATTTCTAGCACACATGTGCCCACCGCAAAACCTGTGATCCGATTAGTTTCTACCAGAGCTAGACTGTTTAGTGAAAGAACAATTTATTTTAAGGGAATATTTACTACAGATAACAGTTTAATTAATTTGATATTGAAATCAGTATATTCAGACTCCAGCAAGCTATGTCACGTAACCATAAAAGGGTTCAAGTAGGCTCATTACTATGGCAAGTGTGATATGACAAGGTCAGAGGACAATCGTTTGCTTGATGAGATTGATTAAGACATTTTAAAAATAGCTTCTGCTTTTTCATTATGAAAAGTAAAATTAATGAAATTGATTCAAAGGATGTATCTGTTTTGTTGTTTTCTCTGCTCTAGTGTCAAGTTAACCTGTTTCTTACCCAGTGTTTTACATATGTGTAGAGTTTTCAATTGTCTGCCTTATTTTGACGTATACTTAAATGTAAGTTTCTAGAGGGTGATCATGGTAATAAATTTGTTCACCTACTGGCCCAGGACTGCACAGAGGCAGCCTAGGTAAGATCTCATCCTTTCCCACTGATTTATTGCAAGTCAACTGTGCAGCCTGGTCACTGAAGTGTTATATGTGATGTCCCATTGATGTGTATGCAAATTCTACACCATACACAGCACATATCTATTTAAAAATAATATGACAGTATTTCATTATGTTGTAAACTGTTTCGAAACAGTCTTTCTATAAAAGAAAGTTTCCAAGTGTAGATGAGGCTTTACTTAACTTGTCCCGATCATAGTATCTACGGCAGATAAAAAACTCATATCAATATAAATGCAAGCACCTGTACAAGTGCGACACTGTAATCAGTGCATTATATGATTGGTGTACACTATTCTCTCTCGTAGCGCTTTTGAAAGCAAAAATTTACATTTTTGTGAACACAGAAATTTCCTTATAACCTATTAATTCTGCAGGACAAAAATGTAAAATGCTATAATTTTTCGGTATCTGAACACTGGAAATCTTTTCATACTGCCTCTACTTTCATTTCATAGTGCTGATGTCCTGCTCAGGTGTACTTAGTGTGAAATAATGTATTTCATAATGAAAATCAACTTTAATTTTCTTTAACTGAGAAACGGGTCGTTATTAAAAAATAATAATTGAAACAGTTTTCAATCTGATGTGCTTTTAATGGTTATTATTGTTCTCGCCATTTAAAAAATATGGAAATGACATCTTAATTTACTTAATTAACATAACTAGTTCGAAAATAAGTTGGGCACAAAGGATTCCGTATTCGGAGCCGGCTGGCCACCATGTTGTTACGTAACTTGCCCGCCATCTATGCCTCACAAGACATTGACTGTGACCTTGATTCTGGTGACCTCTAACCTCAAAACCCAAAAAATTCTGAATACATTCTTAAAAAATTATTCTGAAAAATTTAATTAAAAAAGGAATTTAAAATGTATTAAAAATACATTTAAAATTTATTACAAAATTTTATTCAACAGTCATTAAAAAATGATTTGAATATTCTACTACCCTAGTGGCCATTTTTCCTAACAATTTCCCTTTTCCCTTAAAATTTCCCATTTTTCCCTAAATAAATTCCCAAAAAAATTTATTGAATCTTATGTAACAATTTATTTAAAAAAACATTTCCGTAGGTCCTCCCAGCATCACATCCAGCAGATAACTAACTCCCCCACCCTCACTCCTCCCACCTATACTCATTCTATCAATGCGCCATATTTGTTTTTCTGTACATTATTTATTATGTTACTGAGGAGGCCAGTCTTGTTTTTTGTTCGTTATTTTTTATGTCACTGGAGGCTGCCATGTTGGTAGGTGCCATTTGTTTATATATGTTATTGGAGGCTGCCATCTTGCTAGGTGTAGTCCTCCATGCTGGTTTTTTTATTGTCATTTGTTTTAAAGTTCATGTCTTGCCTTTTTTTGGTTTTTCTTACTGTGGCCAGCCAAAGTCCGGTCATGCATTTTTCTTTATCACTCTCGTACCTGTGCCCTTTCTGGGTAATACAGGGGTACGGAATGTTCGTTTTTTATTTGTTTTCTTTTATTTGATACTTTAATTTCCCATTACAGCCTTCAAGGATTACAATTTTATATAATATTGCAACTATCTAAACCAAGTTACCTGGAAGGTGAGAGTGGCACAGTTTTCCTGCATTTCACCTTGACTCCCCTGGCAGCTTGGGCGTCAATTTCTTGATATTCTATTCGTTATGCCTATATTGCGGCACTAAACTACTACTACGTAGATTATATGTATATATATTTCAATTCCGGCCATCAGTTGGAATTGGAACTGCCAGTGGAGAGGGGGGCCTGTGGTCTCCTTTTCGATCCCCCTCCTCCCGTAGTCTAGTCCTTTAGTCTGGAACCTTGTCATACCATTACTCTACGTCCTTATACATTGCCTAAGTTCTCAGCATCCTGATTCGTTTCCTATTTACTTGTCTTGGTCATTACTATTTCGATTTCTCATGCCCTTTTGTTCGTTGCTTTGATCTTCAGTATATCTTTAAGGGTTTTTCCGAGTGGGTGGCAAGGCCTCCCAACTCATCAGTCACCTTCTGATGTTTCCTTTCTAAGTTCTAGTCTATGTGCATTGGGAACACCCAAGCTGTGTGGTGGGACCTCTCCCACCACAATGTTTTATAGCGGTTTTACAGTGTCGTTTCCAGTATAACTATTTTTTTTCTTTAATCGGGTAATGGAAACCGTTATCTCTCTATGGAGGAGGATCATTTACAAACTCTTGAGGATTTTCTCGAATCCATTCTTCGAATTCTTCCAGATGTTTGCTTATCTTTCTTGCAAACTTTTCCATTATCTTGGCAGTTTTTCTATTTCTATTTGTCATGATATTTCTAAGATCTATTTCATTTTCTTCTATTTCAAGCTTCCTACGAAGTTCAATTCTTATATCTTCTATTCTTGGACATTCTCTAAGTACATGTTCGGCAGTATCTTCTACCTGACAAATTTGGCAGAAGGGAGAGTCAACTAATTTATATCCATGTAATTTTGCATTATAGTTTCCATGTTCAGTTAGTAACTGTGAGAGATGATGACTTGTAACAGCCCAGTGCTGGCTATATCTTTCCATTATGTTTGGAAATATTCTATAAGTGACTCTGCCCTTCTCCGAATTGTCCCACCTTTCCTGCAAGAGGGATTGTGTAACTCTTCTGGCTTCTTTCTTCATGATTTCCGTTGCAGATCTGCTTGGGTTTCTTGCTTTAGCTGTCCTCGTTCTTCTACAAGCAAATCTAGTGGGATTGCTCCAGTGATCACCTGTAGTGCTTCAGTTGATGTTGTCTTGTAAGCCATTGCTATGGCTAGTAATGCAGCTCTTCGTGTCTTTAGCAATAATCTCTGTGTATGTACTAGTCTTGCTTTCCTATACCACACACCAGCTCCATAAAGGGAGATTCCTAGAAATACACTCTTGTACAGTGTCATCATTGTCCTGAACCCAAGTCCCCATGATGATGCTGAGACTGCCCTCATTTTAGTGAATAGATTCACTGTCTTATCCATCAAATACCTTATGTGTTCCTGGAAGCGAAGTTTGATATCCAATATCACACCTAGGTACTTCACTTTGCTCAGTAGACGTAGTGGTCTTTCCTTAAAACGGGCCACATCATCTGCATATGGAAAGATCTCACAGTCTTCTGGGGACATCCCTGTGAGAGTTTCTTCCTCAATGACACATTGTTTACTTCATACTGGCTATACCTTTCTTTAAAGTAATTAACAACAATACTGTAAATGTTTCTTGGGCATTCCTTGTCCGAGTTGCCAGAGCACCTCTGGCCACCACGCGTTGTCGAATTCACCACTGATATCCAGGAAAATTCCTAATACATAGGTCTGTCTGCTTTAGTTCACTTTTTCAACCACATCCATGACTGCCTTCTCGGTACCTCGTCCTTTTATAAATCCATATTCAAGGAAGCTTAACAATCTCATATTAACTAGTTTTTATAACATTTTCCCCATAATTGGCAACAGTGTTAAATTATGATATGGCTTATATAATGTTGGATATTTATTGCCTCCCTTATAGAGAACTTCAATATTCTTTGTTTCCAAGTGTTAGGAAAACAGCCACTTTGTAGGCAGTCATTCATTAACTGAAACAAATCGAGTTTAATCCGAGGATAAACTTTCCTCATTATTTCAGCAGTGATTCCATCATGTCCTGGAGCTTTCTTGTTTTTCAACTCCATTATAACTTTATACAGTTCTTTTATAGTGAATTCAGTGGCGGGAGGAGTGTTTGGAAACACAGGCATCTTCTGTCTCTTCATTTGATGAATTTCTTCTTTATCTTTCACACTAGCCTCTGGCAGGAGTGCATTTACAAGTTCTCCCGCATTCTCCTGCTGATCGATACTGATGCTTTTCTGGATTTTAAGACTTTTCATGACTTGGTTATGCTTAAGTTTGTTTGCATGGGATCTTGTATACGAGTCCCCATGGGTCTTCATTTCCTTTTTCTGTTACATAGCTTCTCTAGGATGGCTGTTTCTTTTCTTTCAACATTATTGCATAGTTCTTTCGTTGGACTCTATGTTCTTCCAACACTTCTACTCTTCGTCAAGGATCTCTTTGCAATTTCCATTTCCTCCAAAATCTTCGAATCCGTTTATCATACTTTCCAGTTCATCATCCCACCATCGATTTAGTGGAATCCCAGGTTTTTTTGGTTTTAAAACTCTGATGTGTTGTTTATATGTGACATTGGGACAAGAATAAATTTCCATAAAGCAAGAGGTGTGTTGTCATAATTGTGATTTAACGTAAATAAAAGGTGCCTTTTAAAGATAACCTATAACCCATTAAATTACCTAAATGTCTCCCTTTCCAAATGACAAGTTTTCATAGCAACTGTAGTTAATATTTGGTTTTTGTCCAAAGAATGTACTTGGAATGGAGTCAAAATTTGTTACCCAATTATTAATGTAACTAAAATAAGATAAAAAAAAAGAAAAGAAAATAGCATATTTGAGAAGTACAGAAATTGCTCAGTCGTGCCCTGACATTTTCTTTTTGAATTAGGCTTAAATTATAGTCAAAAATTTTACATAGTGAGCAGTTGCAAAGATCAGGGAAATTATGAAGTAAAACTTTTAAAACTATAATGGAATCCTTTATAAAAAAAAAAAGAGTCAAAACTAAAATTTATTGCCATCCACACTAAACGGTCCCCCTTGTGAAAAAGTATGTTTACACTGAAGTAAATATATTCTATTTTCAAATACTTATACCTACAAAGCTGTATTTCACAAAAAAGCATGAGTAGGTACTGTTAAAAGAAAAAAATGTTCACCTTATTTAAATGTTCATTCACAAAGTAACATGTTTGTTTAAACTAACTTGATGAGTGTTCTAATTTACGAACCAAGAGCCTTTGCCTGGCTGTGTGTCTCTGAAAAGTGCATCATAGCTGTGACGAATTGTCACCGCCTGAATTTGCGGTAAGGGTATGAATGCACCTTGAATATCCCATTTGACTAGGGCCAACAGCGATGTCCTCTACACATGCCCTACACTGTACCTTTAATTGTTCATAACAATTATGCAGCTTATTCCTATCGTTTGCTGAACACTTATTCGTACAAAAAACCAAGACAACATGAGAAAATGTGTTTAGTTCATTGATTCTTCAATCGCTTATGCATTGGAACTTAAAAATTTCAAAATAAAGGTGGGCAATTGAAATTATATCCACTTCGTCAAAAAGGGATCAAGGGAATGCATAGAACTGTAGGTGCTGAAGGGATCAAGGGTAAGTATAGCTCGTTCATGGCAAAATGAGCACTTTTGAAAACCCTGCTTAATATCTACTTGTGTGCACCTTGTATATCCTTCCACCTTATGTAAAATTAAAAATGCCATGGGCCTCATCACTTTGTACATGCATTGGTCAAGTGAAACTGTGGAATTATCAAAAAAAGTAAATATTTTACAAATCTGCTCATTTTTACATTTCGGTGCATTAAAAAATAGAAAGCGAAAGAAATAATATAAGTTATTACAAATGGTTACCTAACATTTTTCATTCGAGGTTAAGATATGGAACTACTTTCCATCCTTCGTTACCAACATTACTGGGTGCATGTGACTCAGTGCGCACGTTAAAAGTATATGCAGGCAGGGGCAGTAACCTTTGTAAGGTTGATTTTAAAAAAGTGCTCACTTAATCGTGAATAGCGTTTAACACAGAGGGAGGGCGAGGGAGGGAGGGAGATGGGGGGAGGGGGAGGGAGGAGAGAGGGGGAGGGAGATGAGGGAGTGGAGGGGGAGGGGGAGGGGGGGGGGAGGGAGGGAGTGGGAGGAGGGAGGATATGGCGGTAGGGGGAGGGATATGGCGGTAGGGGGAGGGATATGGCGGTAGGGGGAGGATATGGTGGTAGGGGGAGGGAGAGGGGGGATGGAGATGGATGGAGCGTGTGTGTGTGCACGCGTGTGCATAAATATGCCAAATTAAAAACTGATCTTAAGTAAAATTTCTGTGACATGGCATTTACATAACTGATAACTTTCAGTAAACTTTTAACCTGCAAATATAATTCCATGCTAGCACTTTGCCTAACATAAAAGACCAGATGATATGATATATCAATAAAAACTATTAAGCATTTAACAACAAAATGGAACAGCAACTCATAGGCCACTGCAATTTGAAACATAACAAAAAAACTGAAAACAATGGCATATTTTACCGAATTAATTTTTCTTCTTCAAATACAACAATCGGAAAGAAACAACATTTGCCAAAGTGCCATGATGACTACTTTTTTGCGGAAAAAAAAAAATGTAAAGAATGATTTTGGTTTAACATGCTACGAACCACAAAAGTATTTTCAGTTTTTAACAGTTACATTGGTCTACATTTTGATAGTAGGGCAGCTATAGGTTGTTCACGATAAAATGAGCACTTTTGAGATCCCTGCCCAAGATCTACTTGTGTGCACGTTACATATTCTTCCGCGTTATGTAAAATTGACACTGCCACATGCCGCACCACTTTATTCATACGTCGGTCAAGTGAAATTGTGAAATTGTTAGAAAAGTAAATATTTAACAAATTTGCTAGTTCTTACACTTCAATGCATTAAAAAAACAGGAAGCGAAATAAACAGGGCAAATTTACGTTATCACAAATAGTTCAACCTAACACTTTTTATTCGATGTGAAAATATTGAATTACTTTCCATCTATCGTTACCATCTTTACTGGGCGCATGTCACTCAGTGTGTCCGTTATAATATATACAGGAAGGGGCAGTGACTTTTTTCTGACGATTTCAAAAGTGCTCACTTTATCGTGAACAGCCTTTACACTAAAACTGTTTTTTATTTACATGGCTGGTTGTATAAACGGTACATATTTGACCCCATGTTTACTCATGTTGTGTGTGATGTATGGTGACCTACTTACACACATCTCCAAGGAAATACTATACACCGTAGGACGCAAGTCAAATACATTGCTTGTTAATGTGAATGGCTCTCTCCTGCATGTCCTCACTTGGCAGTCGACGTCCTGCTACATGTCAGTATTTCATGAGCCATAATTGACTGTTGTACTACCTGGGGCAATTCAGATGGTCAGTAGGTTTCCAACCGCCTAATGAAAGTCAAGGATATCACACTTGCCAAGGTGAGACACATCAAGTCAGAGTTGCTGATGCTGCTTTTCAACATGTGGTGCATTACTGTTTACAGCAATGCCTCAAGGCACTACTTTCTCTCAGAGTTACATTGATTCATGCCACAACTGGCAAGTTCTTCATTGTAACAAAATGGTTTTCAGAAATGGAAATACTCAAAATAATACTGAAAACTTAGGGTAAAAAGAAATTAATATATATATTTTTTAATGTTTTTATTTGCCAATCTTGAATAATAATGGAACTTTTAAAAAATTTCAGAAACCCATATAAAATTTACTGATGCTACACAAAAAAAGTTATTTATTCTAAAGCCCAAGATACTGAACAGAACATTTCGAATGTAGGCTATAGGTCTATAGTTGATCTTCCTAAGACAAAATGTCATGTACTGTAGTAGAGAGATTTGGGCATCCCTTAACACTGTGGTCTTGAGAGCCAATGAGAATGGAGCGGTGCCAGAGTGCAAGGGCAGGGGAAATAAGAAATCCCAGAGAAAACCTGCCGGCCAGCACAGTTCTCATATGCAAATATTCTGGAGGAGTGACCCCGCCGGGAATCGAGCCCGGTTCACCTTAGGGGGAGGCAAGTAGTCTGACCACTACACCACCGTGGCCCCAGTTAGTGCACTGATCTACCACAGTTGTCACTTTCCAATTCTGAATTCTCCTTATACCCTAGGCCTCGTATTACAACTCGTTTGTCACTTTCTAGCCTGCATGTATTCATGCGGAATAAACACGCTTGTTTACGTTATGTCGGAATACTATACCACAAAAATCATTGCATTACACAAATTTATCTTCTTTTACTTGTCACGTAAACATTATTACGATTTAAGAAATATAAAACGCGAAATTGCATTAGTAACAACACATTTAACACTTGCTAGCCAATGTATAATTTACGTATTTACATACTTCAGACTACAAACAGAATCCTTAAAATTGTCCATGCTATTCGCATAGTATAGTATGTTTACATTCGGAATAAACACAATTGCTTTCGTTAAATATGAATACTATTACACAAAAATAATTGCTTTACACAAATTTAATCTTCTTTTAATTGTAACGCAAAAATTATTAAAATTTAAGTAATATAAAACACGAAATTACGATAATTCTTACACGTATGACACTTGCAGTGCATGTATTCTTATGGGAGAAACCCGATTGTTTTGGGTCACGCTTCTACTATTACTATTTCTACTCGAGCTTCAATAAGCGTACGCAAAACGACGGCAAGTGTCAGCTCAGACCTGTCTTTATGACCGTGGTCACTTCATTGTGGAAGGCGGTAAGGAAAATGGCGGAACGAGCAGTTTTAATGACGTGCCGATTAATATTACATTTCACTCAAGAAAACTCACTACAACGGCACCTACAACCAACTATGTTTGGAGAAAGCAAATAAAAAATAATTAACTACCGATTAAATATTCCGACAACACCAATAACATATGCGTATAATAAACACGATGAGAAAATAAATGCACGCAGAACTGCCTTCACCGGGCTGGAAACAAACATCATATAGGCCGTTCACGGCAAAGTGATCACTTTTTAAGGCCTTTCTAAATTTTTCCTTTCATCCAATTTCCATCTTCCTGCTGCTTTTTAATATAAACATTGCAATGTGACAAATAAACACAGTGTATACATTTCGCCACCATCAAAATTTAATGCCTGATGCTGCAATAAGATATATTTACTAGAGATAAATGCCGGTTGGGAGGGCCTTAACGAGTGCTCACTTTATCGTCAACTGCCTATCGAAATGTTTACTGTTCGTATGTGTCGACATACTCTTGTCATAAATGCTAAACATATTTTTAAAGTCCCATTACTAATAGCCAAGGAAATTTAATATTGCTTTAGAAATATAATTTAAACCATAACTGTTTTAAGTATACTTAAGATTTTAAATTACAACTTTTAGTTCCGAGTACTATTTTCTTTCAAAGCTATCATCCAAATAGCCAACCTAACAACACGGATCCCTGAACAGTTCGTCAGCTGTTACAATACTGTAGGAGTGAGAGTATTTACTGTGTACATAATGTGTAGGTTGGTCACATTGTCTGTCAAATTTGAAACCACTTATATGAATTGAACAATACTTTCGTCATATAAAGTGTTTTCAAAGACAAAAAAATCGGGAAAACGGTAAAAAAAAATGACATTTTCAAAGCTTGCATGCATAGTTTTCATATGGGCTATTCATGGTAAAGTGAGCACTTTTTGAAGTTGAAATAGTATTCAAAAATATATTTTATAATGGCCTTAGATGTGAACTTTCGAGACCGGTGAAATATATACATTGTGTGTTTTACTTACATGCCAAAATGTATTTTAAAATGTGGTGGAAGGATAAAAAATTATTGATAGGAAAAAGTAATTAGGGTCTCGAAAGCGCTGGGCGCACGTGTTATTGTCGTACCGTATAAATTTGCCTCGAACGCGAAAATAATAAATAGTCTCGAGTCCACGTACCGTTAAAATCTAGCGAGCAATAACACGTTGACGTGGGTAACTGAGTTGTCAAAAAAAAGGGGGGGGGGCTTTGCATAAACCCTTAATGACTAATGAGTGAATGACCTAACATCCGGTGTCAGAAGCAAGTCACCATTGTTTTACTTTTTACGGTCAAGAGTTCACATGTCCCAGTTTTCCACACGTAGCAGGATGTGATTTGATTGTCGTGAATTGTGGGTACAGCTCCGCACTTGGCAATTAGCGATTGTTGTTTGACAACAGCGAGTACGTAAGGTCTGCCCGACTCTTCGGTGCACTGTAAGTAACGGAGTTTCATTACTTTGGTGTTTTTTGGTCCGCCTGCCTGCATCGGTTTTTCTCCGATTTTGGGCGAGAAGCGCGGGGGCTATAAGGGTTACACTGGCACGTGGCACAAGAGCGCCATCACCCGTACGTGCAGGGCTCGGGACTAACTTGCAGTGTCCTCGTAGTGCTGCGTGTACCTATGTGACTTTCAGCGGTGACTCAGTAATTTTATTGATGAAAATTTTTTTGCAAAATTTAATACAGGCTTATATCGTAGTTTGGTTCGTACCCGGCTAGTGTGTTTTGAGATATGGCAGACTGAAACAGTTAAAAGTATATTGAAGGGCTCCAATGTAATATTTACCGTTTGCGTGGTAACTTTAAAGTATCATTACGTCCTCGTCTGGGGCATGTATTTTCGTAGGTAAACATACTGGGGGCACGTTAGAAGTAGTATGATTGTGACGAGTCTAGCCTAATGGATTTTAAACTGTAGCTGTACAGTTGATTGACTTGGGGGGGGGGGGGTCAGAATTATTCGGTTCGACTCAGGGGAGTGCTCGGAAACCTTCGACTCGGGATTGTCGAATGTACCCGAAGGTACTCAGCATATACGGCCACCAATTATTAAAGTGTGTGTGTGTTTTTGTATGTTTCGGGGAAGCCACCGGAAATATTATTTTCATAGGCTTAGTGTGCGTCAAATAGAAAATCTGTATTTATTATCACACTGGCTCGGCTGTATATACAGTATACCAAAAGTCAATTTAATAACATTTGATAAGAAAATAATTTCTTAATAGAAATATACAGCATTGTACTTCTATCTCTCTCTCTCTCTCTCTCTCTCTCTCTCTCTGTAGTATTAGCTAACGTTAAGTCGTCCGCCTACCTGGTATTTGAAATTTACGTATTTGATGGTACTAACAAATGTGTTCCAGTATATCTACGTATGAAAATGCACACTTCAGAATGGCTGAGGTGTTGTACTTCAGTTGGCATAGCGGCTTGCCTTCCACCATCACTAACTGGGCTTCATTCCCAGCAGGGTTAACAGGATTTTCGCATGTGGGAAACATAGCTGATGTTACCGATGGATTTTCTTGGGCACTCCAATTTGCCTCGACATTGCATTCCGCCACTGCTCCATCTCACCTCATTTCACCATCACCAGCGCTCAAGACTTCTCTGCTAAGTGCCGATAAAAATCACTCAACTTAGACGAATCGACCTCCGGCTAAGCAGGAAGGATGCTAATACAAACTCAGACAGAACTGCGAGTCCAGAATCACGCGTTTGACCCACAAACTATTTTCTAAATAAGTAAACCAGATGCTGTCATACTGTATGGGGCATTTGCTTTGATCCCAGATTCCTGCATTCATCTGCTCTTTTCAAGTATATTGCAGTTATGCGAGCAAGTTCAAATATCACAGGAATAGATAACAGGGGCTTGTCTAACAGTAACTACAGCAGTCTATTCCGATGTAACTTCATGTACAGCAAAGCCCTTCCAGCACACAAGGTTTCTAACATCAATATTATCATGCTACTATGCAGATGATTCAGTAGAATTACATTTGAACAACGCAAGAAAAAGAAAATTGAATCAAACCACTCCCAGGTTTTGCGCTCACACCTTGTTGAACAAAGCGAAAGGAAAGGAAATCAAAACAATTTTCTTGACATGAACTTATCTTACAAAATTGATCGTCTTGCTTGCCCATATTAAGGCCACACCTCCGATATTATGTTAAATCCTCCTCGGGCAGTACCTCCTTGTCTTGGAATATCTGTGTGACATACTGGCAACATACAACAGAGGTTATTGTATGTTGCCAGTATGTCACACTGCGAGTAATACAGCAAATGTCTCCTGCACATATGTCGCAAACATCACAGTCAAGATTCAACTAGGGTGCGACCGTATCAACTTCCGGCGAAACAATTGTGATACGCCGCCGGAAGGAAGCAGATAAGATACACCCTATGCATCCACTGTATGCAGATTCCGCGGGAGCACTAGGCTGAGGATAGAAAATTAAAATGGGTCATCACAATAATGAAGGGATTTATTTAGGGATATTTATTTAGGGATGCGATATTGCCAGATATTCTAAAATTTTGAAAGAGGAAGCTTTCAGCTATATAACACTGGGTTTCAGAACATAAGTGGCAGGAAATTTTTCTAACTTTACATCTAAAACTTTTTCAATTGCTTCCAAAAATGATTAGATGTAAAATTTGATTATTTATTATCAACTGTGTTGCAGTGTGTTGGAAATCCTGATTGTAGCCTGACGGTAAACTGACGAATCGGATCATAGCCCAGGGTGCCAGTCTCTGTACATAGGCTGCTGGTGGAATGTGGATACTTGTCCGGCCTCGAACCGGCAGGGTTAAGGGATAGCCCGGTGCATCCTCGAATGGTCAGTATGCATGCCTCAGGGCTGGCTTAAAAGCCATCAGGCCTTGTTTACCCATAAAAAGACATCATACCCCAGACAAGGGCGGAATGGTACTTTGCGCATACTGTGGATATTATTTTATAATACAGTTAGAAACTATTTTTTCTTCAGACAGTCGTATCTTAAAACACACTAGTCGGATACGAGCCAAATTACGATAGGAGCCTACTCTGAACACATCCTGTTTCAGTAGAATGGTTTTTATTTATATTGCTCTGGCCTTTGAATCGCTCGCCGCAGAAAGTACTTTGTTTTGCCACCTACAAGTGCTGTGCCTGGTGTGTTCTCGATGTACTCGGTATCCTCTCTCCTTTCTCCTGCCCCTCTCCTTCTACTTTCCTCCTTTCCCCTTAGTGTGTTCCTATGTTACTCGTAAACTGGTGTTCCAAGACGTCGGTCGTCCCGACGATATTACCTAACACATTTTGGCAGCCTTCCTTCGCTTCATAGACACTGCTGGTGTTAGCTGCTACTATGATTCCATCATGGATAATCGCCCGAGTGATCAAAAGTGTGATCTTTAATATTTTTTATATATCAATATGGTTGGTGCCAAATTTTGTAATTTCCAAAACATGGCTATGTTTAAATTGTTCAAATATTATGTATAGAGGTGTGGCCAGATCTAGATGAGTTGTGGCGCAAGCCATTTTGATGAACAGGGCAGTAGTTTTGCATTAGTTCGTGTCAATGCTATAGTAATTTTGTTGGGCTGCGGCGGTATTGGTAGAGTTTGTTTCGACCAGCACATTTGAATTTTGGGTTTTGCCTTCCAAAAGGTGGTTTCGGTTCCTTTTAGATGCATACCTGTGACTTGTAGCACCCTGTTAGATCACGTTTTTTGTCACCCCATTTGTTCTTCCCGCCTCGATTCTGATTAGGCTCGGGCGCCACAACTCTAGGTTTACGTATAGTATTTTAATATTGTCAAGAATTTATAATTCTTATGGCCGGTCACTTTGATTGGGCTAGCTAAAGCTGCGGGCCTCTGTAGGGCATGAATGCTGCCCCGCCCGAGAATTGCTCTAATTATTGTTCTGAAGCATTAAGTCGGGTGTAGGAACACACTTCTTAAATAAGTTGTGTCGAAAGGTAAATAATTTGGGCTGACATTGATTATTCTGAAACAGAACTTGAATCGATGGCTGTTGTTACTGACCCGCGCAACTAGAATTGCGTTGTGCCAAATCTTTAAGGCGATTGTCCACGCCTGGTCAGATTAATTTGTCAAATGTGCGCCTTCCATATTTCATACTTTGATTTGCAAACGTTTTCGAACCACAGTTTTATGCGTTCGTGTACGTCTTGGGAGAATATAATTACGAGACAGAGAAGCCGAAAGGGCGCAGGGCCAGTAATATATTTTTTGGAATTATTTTTGTGAATCTGCTTAAACTTTAAAGGCTAGGTTGTTATTACAAATAATGTGTACTTAATTAGTTTTTTTTTTAAATATCTAGCCATTTATCTATACCCATTTTTTATACTTACCACTCCTGTTTGAGGAGCTTTGCTCAATATATATTATATAGTGATGTTAGTAGTGGTGTGGCACCTCGGGTCATTTTATACAGTTTTTTTTATGAGTATATCGAAGAAGGTTTATAACGAAATGTGAAATGAACCAGCAATGTTTTCGAAATGAGAATAAATGTATTAACTTGGAAGTGTTATAGTTCTGAGTTTTTTCAATTTGTGGTTTAGTGTGATCATATGCTTTTGGATGAGTCTTAATGTTTATGGTGTTTTGCTCTGCTTTGAATAATTGTGGAGTAGGGTCACCACAATATAAAATAAAAATGGCTGCAATAAGTGCGAATTAGAAACCAGTTTCGTAGATCGCACTTGGCAGATCTTAAATCGCACTTTCATTTATGTAAGTACCGATTACTTTATTAAAGCAATAGAAAACACCGGAATAATTTAATGTCAAACATACTATGGCAATTATGTAAGAAACAAATACTCAGAACATTGGAAACGTACAAAAATTATGAAAACTGCAATGCCTACTGTAATAGCTAGACTACTGGTAGGTATATACTAATTTATATTTAAGGCACTGTAGCAGGAAGCAATTAGTTTATGTTTTGCAAAAGACATATGAATATGACGTGTTCATGACCATATCCAGCTCATGACTCGTGTCTCTATTTTGAACAGTTCGCACATTGCACCATGTCTTTCACTACCGTTTCTTCACATAGCATGCAAAGCCATTTATAAGTATTGACTATTTAAACTTCAACTTCTTCAGATGGAACAGTTCTTAGATTTTCCAAACTTTGGTCTCTTTTCCTGTCTGTTCCTCTGTTTTCCTCTGCTGCCCATAAGTACATTTTTATGTGGGTTGTCAGTAAGGGTTACATATTTTTAGATTGCACATTTCCTTCAGGGTTGTGTGGCTAAAGAGCTCGGTATTGGTATGGGATATACAGTGAAATCAGTATATCTCCACGCCAGGCCACAATTACTCCAACCCTTCTGCGTCCCTAACCATCAGAAAAAAATATCAGGATAAGGATGGGAAAACATACTAAAACTCGTAATAATTCATCACAGCAGATCACAAAATATAGGAAATGATATCTGTTATTTCAAGGCGAAATTTCTTAGTCTAGGATGGGAAAACCCAGGTGCTACCTTTACAATCAGAAAACATCCAACTCTTTTGATTTACATTTACTACCCAGATTTCTCAAAAGTGGTATAAAACACAATAGCCACAATAAGCTGCTAACATTAGTATTATAAATGATTCTTGTATGTTTCTGAAAAACACTCAATTTACATGCTGATTTTCAGCAACCTTCATTCTACCAAAATATTCAAATTTACATGCTGATTTTCAGTAACCTTCATTCTACCAAAATATTCAAATTAACCTTGAATCCCCATAGTGAATTCGCCAATTACATTAGAAATTTCCCCAAAAATACAGCGGAAATACACACTACCCATAAGACATTCAAAATCACTTAACACATTATTGCAGCTTCGTCACTAAATTATCAACAATAGGTATCATCTTCAGAAGCTTCCACATTACACTAGTCCCTCTTTGACACCAACAAAACCTACTTTGTTTTCCCTTTAACATCATACAAGTAGTTAAAACTAAACAGTTTACAATATCCAGTAAAATATTGAATATCCACAGCCCTAAATTTACATTCTCATAGTTCCAGTTTACAGACACGCCCTTAGTTAAATCACAAACAATTTTCACTGAAAGACTGTCGACGAGTGGGTGAGTGGTCTCAAAAGTGAATCCCTAATACACCATTTTCTCCCTCTTGGTCAAGGTCTCCACTCTCCCCAACAAACATCCAACAGCCCACAAAACATCAAGGAAAGTGACATACAATTGCGATGGCCTGAGGATATTCTCCCCACGTAGAAACTAAGTGAATCCGTATTGCCATCACAAACTACTGCACACGCCCAAGCTTAATCCACACCACAATATTGCATTCATTCTCCAGCCCATTCCAAGAGTTCAATTTTACAACTTCCCTAATCCCAAAATCCCATACTCTCCCCAACAATTCGAAGGATTCCCAGACCAATACCCCAAACTACCGAAAATCAACCCCCGGCCACCCAAATCCCAGATCTTCCCGATCCAGCGTTCTACTCTTACTCCACAGCTCCGCTGCAAGCTTACAGCAATCTTCACAACTTGCTGAACGAGACAGTAACGAGTCCCAGCAACGAAAGGTCCTCTGGAGACAAAATTCGAACAAGCACTTCTCTTCGTCAACACTTCTACTTCGGAAACCCCTCGCTCCGACTACTCATAACTTTCTCGGTTCTGCAACCATATTTCAAACCTGAAGTCTTTGGCAGCCTTACGTTTACAACCCCCTATAAATCCCGTTCAAAACAAAGTCCCGAAACGATTCAAAACTCTAAGAGGGTAATTTACCATCAACCACACACTTAACACCAGCAAAGTCCCCACAAGTCACAATTCTGACTAAGTCTACATACAATGCTTTCAAAGACCGAGTCCCGACGACTCGTGTTTTCCATCTGATTCCCACTTCTGTACTGCCAAAACCTAAGTCCGATGACTCGCATTAACAAGCTAAGTTCAACCTCCGCACGGCCAAAAAAATAAGTCCATCGGCTTGCAATTATTAAGACAAAGTTCAGCATCTATGCGGCCAAAAACAAAGTCCCTCGTGGCACATTTTTCGGTCTAAGTCCAAATTCTGCTTGGTCAAAAACTAAGTCCGTCGTTTTGTGATTTTCAGGCAAAGTTCAACTTCCACATGGCCAAAAACTAAGACCCTCGTCTTGCTTTTTCCAGGCTAAATCCCACAGGTACGCTACCATAATTTAAATTCATCTTCCCTACGTCAGAAATAATCGAAGTCCAAACATCAGCACTTCTTCGCACTTCTTCGTAGAGTTATACTTAACTTTTCTGTTGGCGATCTCGAAGCTCTAACCAAGGGTGGAACCACTCACCCATACTCACCCGACCGACCTCCCATATATACCCCGCCAGATCCCCTACTCCCACGGTACCCCCAAGGGAGCTAGAGGAGAGGTAGCGCCGTAACTCACCCTGCTGGCAACGGAATAGGTACCTGCCTGCCGTGACGTCACGTGGAGTACAGGCCAGCTGACCGGCCCTGCCACTTGCCTACAGTAAGCTATAAGTTAGGCGCGGGAGGGTAGCTTCGTTGTGTATCTTCTGCTTATTTCTTTACGTTTCCACAAATTTTTATTTCGTGCGAAGTGTAAAGTTGTGAAATTAAATACTACAATATTTCTGTCGGACATATTGTATTTACTAAATAGATTATTCTGGAAATTTTGACACTTTTGAAATAATGTGCGATTGTTTCTACTTCTGAATAATTTATAAAATTACCAGTGACTTTCTGGTGGGTTAATTTCTAAGTGTTGAAAAGGTTATTAAATAGTGAAATGACATGTTAAAACCTTTTAACGAGTGTTTCGGGTGTAGTTATTAATTTATTTTAGTGCTGCTAGTCGGAATATTATTAAAATTCCTAGGCGTCTGCACCAGTTAATTTATATCTCAATGTAAAGGAAACTGCTTTATACATGTGGAATATAAAATGCGTTGTTGTGCAGTGCAAAACTGTGTAAATTATAGTATAGGAAAACTGGCTCAGTTGTGACGTACAATAGGTTCCCAAATGACTTAGTTACACGGAAAGGTTTTCGAAGCGGATACGTCAAAAGTCTGTTCCATTCATTTCTCTGAAAACGATTACGAGAGAGATCTTCAAAGTGAACTCACGGGGATAAAATGAAAACGAACCCTGAAAACACACTTGGTGCCTCATTTGTTTTTCCAAATGTAACGCCAAATGAATTTCTAGAGGGAAGTAAACGACTAAAGAATCTAACTGTGAAAAGGAAATTAGTTTCTGACCTAACAGAAATGCGGGAAAGGAAAATACATGCAGAAAATTCTAAATGCGAAGAAAAAAAAATGGGACTCATGTGGTAACACAGGGACTGAATGAACAAACAATGTGTCAACCAGGCCCAAGTCAAGACATAATCATCATTCAGAGAGTACATTTTTTAGACAATGAAATGAAATTATTCCAAATGCGAGTATCATCTTCGGAGGAAGAAATGAAGCGAAAGAATACGTCTGAAAAAAACTGAAAGATAAAAATTTGTCTCTGAGACAGGAATTTATTAATATAAAAATCCAGCATAGGTAGTACCTACAATATGCAAACACAAAACTAAGGAAAATTTTCGAAAGACGTATTTACGCCAAAACAAATAGAAAGGCTGATTTAAAAAAACAAAAAGCGAATATGGTGGTGAAATTATGACATAGCTGTGGCTGTAGCTCTTCGTTAAATTTCAAGGAAGGTGTATTATATTGACGGAAGAATGTTGGTCTACAGTTACCTGGATTATCAACAATTCTATTTCTTCAAGATTTTTAAAATGTTTACTATGTCCGTCTACCACAAGTACAACTTTGTTCACAAGAGAATGTTTGGTGTGTTTTACAGTATGTCACACCCACTTCACGGATAGTTCTTAATGTAAACACTTTTTGAAACTTCAACGAGACTTCCATGAGGAACACCAGCTTGCAGCAATGGACTGTTTCGCTGTAGTTTGAAAATAATCATGGGTAGTACAAATATTCCCGAGGTGCTTGTGCACTGTACAATAGTAGTGTTCAACCCTCTTTCACCACTAGATACTGCACCAATCTGGTGCATTCCCTTCTTACCTAAAACTTTCCCAGCCTTTCTTTTGCCAGTAGAAAACCTAGGTTGATCAATATTGAAAATTTTCAGTGCATCAATTTTATTTTCGTCTACTAATCTCTCTAATAGATCGGGAAAAAAAAACCATTTACATTATTTTTATTGAATCCATTTACCCGAGCTATTGATGTGCATTCAGGGTGTCCCAGACTGAGACATGGATGCCTTTTCATGAACTGATAAAATCACTTATTATCCGTTATTTCTAGTTCCTTAATAAATCAGTGATTTAAATTGCATTTTTAAGCAATTTGGAAAGCAAGTTTCCTAACATCAGTTATTCTTAAACCAAACATATGTTCTTCTGGTTTCAAAATGTGCTTTTATAATTCTTTCTCAACATCAGGTGTGGCAACAGTTTGTCGACCGTTTATTGGTTGGGTCCGATCACATAGTCCTGGGCTTCTTTACCCTTCGCCCCTGACATGTCTTAAAAGTGTACGTCTTGGCATATTGTACTGTCTAGCACATTTATTTAAATGTAGTTTGCCCTTCTTGCATTCTTCTATAGCTCATGCCATGTCTTTGGAAGCAAACATCCATAAAGGAAAATTAATATAATTTAATCCCCAGTGTCCTAAATCGCACCAGGAGCGATCTAAGGCATGTTTAGGTGGTGCGAAATAGTCAACTTGTACAAATCACAACGAACAGCAATTCTAAGCTCAAACCAAATATGGCATCAATGAAGTTACAATTAAAATGTATAGCTGTAATTTTAAGGATTCCAATTTGTATACATAAATAGTATCAACATACCTGGGTGCTGTCTTAAAAGACTGCGATTACCAGTAAGAAACTTATAGCACAAAAAAGAAACATCTTCTCTCGATTGTCACACTCATCTGTATAAACTGGTAGGCTCGGTATTACTGCGCATACATCGGTTACAATGTAACTAAATCTAACTCCAGATGCCAGTTGGAGTAATTGATTTTCTGTAAACTAGCAGTAGTGTGATTTAAGCACCAGTGCCATTTAAGCTACTTTCCCATACTTCTAAGAACACTGCACGCCAGTTCAGAGTACATACGCATAGCAGCGATGACGCTCTTGTAGCGCATGCCAGTGTAACCCTTATCTATAGCTTCTTCTCTTTTTGGACAAATTAGGAGAAAAACGATGCAGGCTGTTGGGACCTTTGATGGTAAAGACCGTTCACATTGAACTGAGCACTTCTGAAAACCCTGCTCAAGATCTTCTTGCATGCACATTGTGTATTCTTCCAACATATGGAAAATTAACATTGTTATTGTCATATTCGCTATATTCATGCATCGGGCAAGTGAAACTGTGAAATTATTAGGGAAGTAAATATTCTATAAATCTGCTAATTTCCTGCACTCTGGTGCATTAAAAAATCATAAAACGAGATAAATAATTTAAGTTTTCACAAGTCGTTACCTAACACTCTTTATCCGAGGTTAAGATATGGAACTGCTTTCCATCCATCATTACCAACTTTACTGGGTGTGTGTCACTCAGTGCACCCATTAAAATATGTGCAGGTAGGGACAGTGACTTTTTTCCATAGGCTGATTTCAAAAGTGCTCACTTGATCGTGAACAGCCTTTAGTAAGGATGCGGGGTGTGTTGTAGGTGAGAGATGAATTACAGCTGGTCGCTGTTCGTGGTGTTGGCGGCCCTGGTGTTTGGCGCCCTCAAGTCGCTAGCTGCCACCGCCTGCTCCAGCTTGCTCGTGGACGCGGGCCTGTGTCTGCTGGCGGCCATCTTCGCAGACATGTTGGTCAACATCATGGTCAACACATTGCCCAGGCAGCTACTCCCTGACCTGCATCGCAAGGCCGTGCTCGTCACAGGTATGGCGGAGCAACCACAGACTAAAGCACAATAGAAAACTTTTGTATTTGACTTTACGTTTCCTTTCCTCTGATGAAACCACCAATACACAATACAATTGTAAAGTCAGAGTTCAGACAATCGAACATCGGTTCTGCGAGCTTCGAAAAAATGTGTATCTTGTTATGTAAATAATTGTACTATCCAGGAATGCATTTTACGCACCTTTTTTTAATAGCCTTAAAATTTTCATTAAATGTTTATTTCCAAACAAAAAACTCATTTGCTCACTTTATTAATATATGTCAATTAATATATTTCCTCTCCACATCATATTTGTTTGCCATTTATTTAATTTGAAATGAGCTTTGTTTAATATACCGATATTAAAATCGCCGTACAATAAAATAACGCACTTTCCACATAACCTCTGTTAGATTCTCTGCAAAATGGCTTCTTGACTTTGACTTTAAATTTAAACTTTTCGAAATCGTAAAGTCAAGAGTGGTTGACTTTACCTTTGACAGTTCCATTGTGTCAAGCTCCATAAGAAACAACATGTCGAAAATCAAACGTAAAGTCAAATGGTAAAGTCAAATGTTAACGTTTTCAATTGTGTAAAAGCCTTAATGTCCGGTTGCTCCAACACCTTCCCCGATCCGGGATCAAATGATCCTAGTTCTGAACCAGGGTCCAGTTTGATTTTGGGTCCAATGTAAAAGTGTTGCACAAACGAAATTACATGATTCTGGATTTCCGATTCGTTGATCTTGGTTCCTCAGTGAGAGATCGATATTAAATATGAGACAGATTTTGCTATTGGTTCGTAATATTTATGACGTCATGGAAGTAGGCGTATTTTTCATAATATAAAGAATTAGATGTGCTATCTTTTATCTGATTTAAGTGAATTATTGTTGTACGAATTTTACTGAATAATATTTAAGTACGTATAATGTTGTTATAATTTCCCAAGAAAAACAATCGAACGTAGTTCTATCTGTTGGCGAATTTTCAAACTATATTTGTCGACGAAGGCTGCTGATCTCGGATCGAGATTTCGAACCGCCAATTTCGGCGGTTCGAAATGAAATTCATATCGATCTCCAGTCCAGCTCTGAACTCGAATGGTGCAACAGTTTTCTGTGTATTTTAGGTACGATCTCAGATTGAGTTTCGAACCACGTTAGTGGAACCGGACCTAAGGGTAATTCTACTCAGGTTAGGAACAAAACGAGTTTTCTTATGGCGGAGTTTGACTTAGGCAATATTCCCGCCGCTAGGTGCGCTGTGTTCCAAAGCAGTAACTTTTAATTAAAACTTTAAGCTTCGTGAATAATAAAAGAGAAAGATTTTACTTAATTACATAGTTATTTTATGTTTGATTTTTAACTATTGCAATTATTTTGTTTCTTAATGTAGAAAATAGAGAAAATCAAGTACACACGCGACACTAGTGCTTACCTAGTGGCGAAAAAGTTTAGTTACTAAACTAAAAGCACTGAGCTACCCAACATGAGTAAAATAAACCTTACATAGATAAAAAATGAGGTAGACCGATTATTCGTCTTCTGTGCATGCGTCCAACATTGCCCTACCTCAAAACAATACAACTATCGAAGTCGCATGGTCAATAGTGATGACTGTGTTTGCTTATGTCTTAATTTTCTAAAGGCAATATATTTTACATGAATAGAAATCTTTCACCAATTTTAATTGAATCAAATCGCATTACAGATCTGTAAGTAAGTGTAAAAAAAAAAAAAGAAAGAACTTGTTTACAATCAGTGCTGTAACCTCAAATCCAATACATGCTGTTTATGTTAGTCATGTAGGCACAAACCAGATAAGTGTTGGGACATGTAGTGAGTGAACGAAGAGATTTGGGAGGCTGTTAATATCGAGATATTGAGAGCCGACGAGGATGAAGAGAGGTGAGTATAGAGGGGTGCCGGAATGCAAGAGCGGGTGAAACGGGAGTTCCCCGAGAAAACCCGACTACCAACAGCATCTTCTAGCACGATTCCCACATACGAAGACCTGGGAGCAATCCCACCGGGTTCGCGTAGGTGGAAGGCGAGTGTTCTAACCACTATACTACCGCGGCCGCTCGGGACACAGAGATTTGTTCTGCAAAGCCAGCGAGATCGTTCTACCCCGTATTCATTCTATGGATGCATCTCCCATATGAGTGTCGTTAGCTGAGGGGGATTCATTTGTATGTCAATAACACCGAACAGACAGAGCGGGCAGTACCTACTATGCGACAAAATCAAGTGTAGCCCCGGGTGGAGGTGGCAAGAGCGCTGGTGTAGTAAGGTCCCCTGTGAATGTGTAGGAAGAGTTTCATTAGAGAGGCGAGCAGGCCCTCCCCGTACACTTAGTTCAAAATGTGAGAGACCATCAGGGCCAGCCGGAAAAGGTGCGTGGTTTCCTTTAAGACAAAAACACAGTAGGTATATACATTATTGTCGAATATTATATACAAGAACTATTTTATTTCTTGAGTAATAACTGTTAAGGTGCAACAATGCTGAAAATGTACCTTAAATCAGTTTCTTCCACTCCTGAAATGTTGCCATCACTTGTGCTGTTACTGTCGCTACCGCTGCTGCTACTACTTTCTAAGTTCACCAAAACTTGAGGAATCTCCACCTCCATTAGTCAGTCCTTTACCTAATAATCGTTTTCTAGTTTTTTTTTTTTTTTTTTCAAATGGTCACATTGTTTTTTCCTGTCTGCTGGTGAAATACTGTATATCACTGAATTAATAAATTGCATATTGTTGCAGTTCGCAACATTTACATTTTTGCTAGCAATGTGGGACTTTACCATGCTCAAGATGTACTTACTCTATTGGGTTTAAGTCATAATGGTATGACAGTAATCGGATGACTGTGTGTTCATGGAACATAAACAGTTTATCGATGGTATAAATGGGAGGCTGCTGATGTAACCGAACTTCTACAAGCAGCTCGGATTTTCTCTTGTCGACAGAAAATACGATGTTGTTATTTATCAGACAATTCCTCATGGTGGTAATAGTAGAATACATAGTCGGAGGTTTGTTCTTACGCACGCTATGGTATGGAGCTTTATCAAGAGCAATAATGCTTGGATATGGATTGTTGAGTAGCAGTTGTGTTTCACACCATTTCATGGAATTATTGCTGTTCATTTCGTCATCATAGTCTCCGCGTTTACTTTAGGCTTCAAAAATTAATTCGGCTCCCCCAATAAAGCCGTTTTCACTACCAATGTGAACTATAATCCTTCTCTGGCTTGGATGGTTATTTTTGTACACTCCTGCTACCTCATCATGCTGCCAATGGTTGTTCACAGTGTAATTCGGATCCATCCATGTCTCATCGAGGTATATTACAGGTAATTTACTTTTGCCTTTTCTGTCATTTCCCTTATAGCTTGTAGGTATTTCGCTCGTCACGCGACGATCTGGTTTCTTTCCATTAGGAATAACCTCTTATTTTTACATTTTTTAAAACGTAAACCCCATTGTTTTGATTAATTTTTGCAAAGTTTCCCTATTACCTCTGAAATCAATTAATTTTGTCGTCACTGTCCACAAGTTTTTTAGTGTGGGTGTTGTTGTTTCCATCACGTAATACTATTGCACTTTTCTTCGCACCACTCCAGCATCAAATGAATCGAACTTAACTTTTCTGTCTGCAGTTTTCCTCTTATTACAAGGAGTTGACAATTTTGTTCCGCTGCTAGACACTATACTGCCTTTTTTTTTTTAGGAATCTTTTAAATAAATGCTTCTGCTTTCGTGTTTGCGGCTGAAACAAGTTTTGTTGCACACTCAATAGGAATCATCACATTGCCCACTTCCATTTCTTTATCGGAAAACTGGATTACACTTCTAACAATTTCTCTAGCTCTGCAATGCACAGATCTATGTTTTTACATTATTCATACATTGCAAATATTACAATAGGTAAATAAAACCCCTTTTGGCATCAATATCAATTAATCCTTTCAACACATTTGAATATTTCAACTAAACAATTGACCATTTCAATCAAACAATTAACCCTTTCAATCAATTTAACAATTTGGGCACTGGCCCAGGAACCCGCAGCTCCCACTACTGCATGGGGTGGGGTGGTGGTGGGGCAGGCATCCGGGGTAGATAACCATAGGGGAAGGGAGCGACACGGCTGTCACCTCGCCTCCGGGACCCTCTCAAGCGCTACACAACTGCACCCATCCCTATGTCATTATATAAGATGGTTCAAAACCTGTGCGCTTCCACTACTGGTAGTATATACAGCCACTTGCTGGCTATTGGCTGGAAGGAGACAAGGTAGCAGTGTAGGGAGGTCTGGTTCGCTATCTAGACTCCTTTAGGGATGGTGCCCAAGCAACGGGGAAAAATGGCCAACTAACACCGAGGTTATGGAGACAAGTGAAAACTGTGAATAAAATACACGAGTAATTTAGGCAGTGTCCCAATTCGCCGAGAGAGTACTCTCTCGCTCACTCTTGACGCCACAAGTGTCCTCTCTGCTGTCCCAACTCGTAGGAGAGAGCACGAGAGAGAGAGTGAAGGACGATGCACACTCGGTGCTCTCTCTTGCACCCTCTCTGACAGCCATGTTAATTTCAAGTCTAACCTCAAATATCCAGACATATGAATCCTAATTTGTTAAAAGGTCATTAGTCACAATTAGTAAAGTTGTGGGAAATTAAAGATGATTATTATTTTTGCACGTGGTAGGTTTAAAGTAATTTTTGCTGTTTGTATGTATGCAGAGCACCATTCTGATGCGGTAAATCTATTATAGTAAATTTTTGTAATAATTACTTTGATATAAATTGTTTTTCTTTTAAGGGCTAATGCCTTTTTTTAACAAAATACACCGTTACTCCCAATGAAATTATAATAAATAGTTAGTAAAAATGTTTTTTATTCTTCATACAGATATTTTACTGGTTAGTTTAGAGCTTTTATATTAATGTAACTTAAAATACGAATTTTTTTACACACACACACACACATATATATAGTAAAAAATATAAAGCAAACATTATTAATACATGTCCATTTCTTCATTTATCCACTAGCCGCAGCAACAAAAACTTGTTCACACACATCAGTCATTGAGTACATAGTCCTCCTTATATCCATCTAGCTTATATCCAACAAGCTTCGAAGGCACAATGATTTTACTCATGTAAAATGGTGTTATCCACTGGCCACCCAATAATGCCCTCATAAAACTCCTCGTATTCACTAGGAACATATTTCATAACGTTTTGTAAATCTGTAATCTTGGATGCCTTGATGGGAACCTTGCCTTCTTTATATGCAAGTCTGTCTGGATGAACAATGAGCCCATTTCCAAAAAAAAAAAAATGTATGTGGAATCAGGCCGATAGTTGTTGCATATGTTGTAATGCGACCTTTCATGCCATGACTGTACACCAAATGATAGAGGCTACTAATGCTAATGTCAAATGTTACCCTTTCATCTCTTGGTCTGTGTTTGCTTTCTTCTGAAATTGCATTCTTTTTTGTTTGCCACCACTGCTTGAAGTCTAATATTTCCGATATTTTATCTTCTTTAACAATGGATTTTCCTTGGCTGCTACTTTTAATAATGTGCTCAATTATTTCATAAATGCTGAAATATCTATTAAGTTTTCGCAATCTTTTCGAAATAACTCCGAATTCCCTGTCACATGGCAAAAAGCTATGGCCTCTGACAGGGAAGAAGTGGTGGATTTTTTTAATCTGCCGGAATAAGTTAGTGAAGGAAGATACCTAATAAAGGCCTGGTTTTTATTCTGTGCAGCACAGTTGCCAGAAAATATACGAAGTTCAGTGATTTGTGCTGGGACCTGCTTTACATAGTCATGTAGAAACGAACAGACTTCATCAGGACTTTATCGACTTTCGCCTTCATGGTATACATTAAAGGAGGTGGCTCTAGCCTTAATATTCGTGATGCGAAATACATTGACTGTTAACTGGCGAAGGTAACAAAATTCCTGAACTGGTACTTTAGGTAAAAGAATATTTTGCATGAAATCAAATTATAAAGAGATCACATTGCCTTCTTTCCTAGCCCCTTGTTATTGTTCAAATTGTAATGCTGAATAGAATTTCCTACTCCTGCGGGTATGAACCATTTTCTCAGCCACCGCTGTACGTTTAGCCACCTAATTTAGATGGGATGATTTTATTTTCAACTTAAGCTCCTCACAAGTGCAGCAGGTGTCAACCTGGGGCCTACCAAACCTATAATTGAAATTCTCTCTGTAAAATGACCGGTAAAAGAAATAGCTTACTTTATCATACTTTTCAAGGTGTAATTTATGCATTGTTTTTAAATCTAAGTCAGCACTCAAGTAATACATCTTTTCCCCACAATAATGTGACTCTTTAAATGGGAATGACTCAATATGTTCCTTCACTTTGAGTTTAGTTGTACGAGGAAGGCTATAGCTAACAGACTTGCCCCTTTTGTCTTGTGGGGTTTCCCCTGCTTGTTTAAGCTTCGTCATTCTTCTCACCATTTTGGTTGTTACACCAAAACCAGAAATGAAAGCTTTTAAACGTACGATGACCTGTGAACTTCCTACAAGCAGATGGTATTTACAACCGGCTGTGTTTACTCGTGGCAATTCCTTCCTCGCATATCTTCTCTTAATATCTTGTATGTCTATGAGTCCCTGGAGAAAAATGTCCTGCGCATGCTTAGTTGGAATGTCATGGAACTTTGTGAAGACATCTATGAAGTTATCTTCCCCAAGCTTCTCCATACATTCCTTATTGCATCTGAAAACATACCAAAATGCTTTTTATTCTACTAAATGTATGAATACTGTGCATAAACACCACCACATACATGCATAAGTAAAGACTGCACACAAGTTTAAAAACACTTTCATGTCATAACATAAACTGTATATAAACATTATTGAACATCTTATTTCATGACAAAAAGGAATTTTCTACTGTGGAAATACTACAGCAATTATAAAAGGGGGAGGGGGGGGGGCAAATAACAGTATGACTTACCCGTGTGCCAATCCAGGCGTTTTGGCTGGGACGTGTTTTCCTTTGCGGCTCGTGTGTACTTCACATTTGACTTTGGCGATTTTTATCTTATTTCGCTTATATTCAGTACGATTATATTACCATTTGCGTACTTGTACTTCTTCTATCACACCTAAATAGGTCTCACTTCCACTCATGTTCACATTAGAATGATACATATAATAACACAAGAATAATCACTACCATACTAAGTTTAAACTGAAAAACAACCATAGAATAAGAAACAAGAAGCTGCAACAGTAGATGAATAATGGAGATCCTGGCTAACCCCTTATTTTCATCAAAATATCGAGGTTTTTTTGCTCCAAAATCAAGGCTTTTGAGTCAAAATTTAGGCTCCAAATTTTTTTTTTAAAGGAGCCCTCAACAACAAGCAAATTTAAGCCAAAATCTATCAGTTTTAAGCAAAAAAACAAGCAAATTTTCCAAGTTCGCAAAATGAGCGTGCAGGATTTGGCACAAGGTAAAAACATTCAAAATTATGCAAAAATCGAGTAAATTTCTCTTTTTTCAAGCAATTTTCACGTTTTCTAGAAACGTAAATATATATTTTCTTTATAAGATGTATATTTTATAAACAGTCGTGTTAAAGAAATTCAAAATGGATGGTCATTCAGACACAGATAATGAATCTGGTTTTGGGTCTTCAGAGAACTGCGTTGTATTTCTAAATGGAGAATACGAAGATGATTTCAATTACGAGGGATTTCCAATTGTAGGCCGCCTATCCGATTCTGATGTATCTGGTTATGTTTCAGACTATTCAGATGATTCAGATAATTTAGAAAATTTAGATGCAGAACACGAAGTTGAGGTCGATGCATATTACATATCTGATTTCGATTACGAGGGATTTCCACTTAATAAATACATATATGATAATGATGAATTTGATTACAATGCAGATAGTGAATCTGATTGAAAAACGAAAAAATATTTTATAAATTCAATGAAAACATCATTATCGAAGTTCTACTAATTTTTTTAACACTTGTTCTATTTGCTCTAGATCTTCGCCAATTTCTCGAAGGCCATATTTATCGTAAATGCTATCTAAGACCGATAATTGTCAGTTTTGTAAATTTGAATGGAATTTGTAAACTATATTTTTAAGATCTTCAGATGTATTTTCTAATCCATAGGAAGGAATTTTTGACCCAATATCGCCTTGTCTATTTCTTAATTTTTAAATGAAAAGTACTATAAGTAGTAGGGCGTGAGGGGTTTCATTTCACTTTTGATTAATCATATTATAGATTTGATATCATATTTGTGTCAAATTTATTGAGCAGATTAAGTATTAATCCGATCAAAATTTTTATTTAATCTGCTAATCCTAATCCGATTTAATCCAATGAAATGTGATTGTTTCATCAAAGAAATTTGATCGAAGTTTTCCCATCAAACTTGTTTGATCACATTTCTTTGATGAGAATTTTTTGTGTATATAGTTTTGTGCAAAGATTTGCTAAGGCACTTTATTAATTTTTTTAATTTTTAGGGGTTGGGGTGTGTCGTAGTACGTACTCACCCTCGGAGCTCTGGTGTTGTATGAGGTGGGCTTATGTAGGGGAATGTGTATATAGGTATCAGGTAATATTATTTTTTGGAGAGCGGCATGGTAGGTGCTGACCCTCGGAGCTCTGACGTTGTACTGAGCTGTGCCTGCATTGGGGAAGGTGTGTGTGTGTGTGTGTGTGTGTGTGTGTGTGTGTATAATATATATATATATATATATATATATATATATATATATATATATATATATATATATACACACCCCTTCCCCAATATATACACATATATATATATGCCTATAGGTATTGTGTAATATTTTAATTTTTAGAGTGTTTCGTCTGTCAGGCGACTAAGGCCTAAGACACATTTACTTTTACTGTGGTCTGGTGACGGAAGAGGTTATGGCATATTTAATGAAATTATAATTAAATACACAATTAATAAAATGAAAAGAGGAGTAAATGTGGTTTTCTGTATGCTAGTAATATAATTTACATGAAGGACTTATCGAATCGGAAATACAAATTTCAAACGGACCCCAGCTATCATGATTTTATTAAAAAATAAAAAAATCAAGTAACAGGTTATAGCTATCAATATAAGAATTACATGACTTGAATTCAAAACATGCAGGAATAAATTAAATCATACAAGCAGCTCTCCCAATACATGTCCAAACGACTGTGAGGTTAGTGAAGCAATGCCTTATAATCTGTGTGTCAGGAGCATGACTAGAGACATGGAGCACGGCCGGCATCTGGAAGGCGACTGAGGTTATAGCTACTCGTAAAGAGATGTGAATACACAACTATGTGACAAATGGAAAAAAAATGTGTTTACGACGCATGTACCAGAAGCAACAACAAGCTTTTAAAAAAAAAAAAAAAAAAAAAAAAAAAAAAAAAAAAAATCAAACGAGTCAATATTTCCCTACAAAATAAATTTCCACATCAAAATGAAAACTCGCTTACCAGCTGCAGCAATCCTGCTAACTTAAAGATGGAAGCACATTTATGCAAACGTACTAACGAATTGATACAAAGTAATTAAAAATACCAAAAATATATCCTATTTTCTCTACGAATCTATGAGTTATAAAATAAGTAGATTTTAATCAAACATAATAGTGCATGTCTCCCTCATCGCCTCTGAGTTTTCCATGTACCTTACAATGTTAAATTATTTTAAAACACGCCTGTCCAGCTGTGAGGTTGGTGAAGGAATGACTTCACTGTATCACTTACATCGAATTATAAGCTGAATGAGTTGTTGCTAGCAAACAGAACCTGCATCTGCTTTGGTCGACCGAGGTTATGGAGGAAACTGCTCGACATTGAAAAATTGTGTAACAAATCAATAAAAATTATTTATCTGTGTTTACGAATTCACTGGTTTTTATTTCGCTATCAATCTACTTTTAATGAGTTATTATCCACGAAAAATTTAATCATGTCTTCCTCGACGTTGATGGTTCACATGCAATTTTAAACAATGTACAAATCCAAAAGAATCAGGTTAATGCACAGAAAAATTTACCTTAGACTACTTTCACTTCCCTGGGAAAATTAAATTTCACTATTGTAAGAAGAATATTAAAGTATATCACTTTTAAGACATTTTCCGTCTAAGCATAGGGAGACTCGGATCGCATGAAGAGTGATTTAATACAGCAACACTTTGTAGAAATGTAGGATATTATAAAAAATTAATAAATGTATGAACGATTTCAGTCCAAACACTTTTTCGAAGAAAAACTATAAAATTATTAGAAATAACGGACACACTATATCGATCTGGTCTTAACACACGAAAGTTTTTCCAACAGCAGAAAGAAAAATTATTATATTAAAACATGTATATAATATATAATATCGTATGTAACGATAGGTGAAGCCCAGAGCAGATATCAGATGAAAACGTTTAACGATAGTTGAAGCCCGCTGCTCGGGTCCGCAGATCGCCTACCCCTTGGTGGTGACACAAAGCACCGACAGACGTTGCCCCGGCCGGTTAAATCGGAAGAGCGACGGTCAGTGGTGTGTGTGTGTGTGTGTGTGTGTGTGCGTGTGTCCAGAGCGAGAGTTGTTGATAAAATAAGTTGGCGCTGGACGGTTGGAAGGTCCTGTGTCCTGTCCAGCACTATGAGCCTCCTACCCTGACCCCCTCTACCAACAGCCGTAGCTCCGAGCACATCTTTGTCCAACTCGAGGGCTGCCTGCCTAGCTGCCTCCCCTGGGGCCGCGAATTTTGGACTCACCCGAAGCTTTGACCTGTCCAGTTGTGTGAGAGGAATAGTTATTCCCTTCGCCCCTTTCCTTTAGTCGCCAAGCCTGGAGCAGGTCATCACCCTTCAAGCCTTTTTGCCAAGGATGTTTAAAAATACTTGCATTTCGCGGCTCAAGTGTCTGAACGTTTATTTCCATCGAATATATATTTAACAACTTTCGCTGAAAAGTTGTTCCCTCAACATTAAATGCTATGTTTTATAAAAATAATAGCAGTAGATATGTGAATGTAATTGATCGATTCCAAATAACTTTCGCTAATTCGATAAATGATTTTACACCTCTTCTTTCGAAACCTATCAACTCCCACATCGTGTAGTAAAACTTTTTATAAATCTCTAATGAAATTTTCCGAAAAGTAATTTAATTTCTTCCATTGTTATTATTAGTGGATTTATTGCTACAAAGAAAATGAAAGTATAACATTACTTTTCTAACACCGAAACCCAACCCCGCGTGTAGGATGCTCAAACCCATTTCGAATGTTTAAGAGAAACTAGATGAAAGTGTTGTTAAGAACACACAATGAACACTGGCATAGGTTTTCTCCTATCTCACTCGTCATCCCCTCTCTTCAACCTTGAATCCGATCGTTTATACAGGATCAATAATCCCTTCCCTTTATCATACATATCGTTTGGAAAACTTTGCAGTCTCCCCCACAAAGATTTCTTTCTAGAAAAAATCTACCTTAAGAAATTAATAATCTTGGAATAATATATTTGTTTTTAAACTTAAACAATTTTCCAAAAATTATAATACTAAAAGGAAATAAATGTAATGGATTGCCGCTCAGATACTAATCCAATGAAACAGTAATCTAATCAACAAGCAGATTGATTGCACAATAATTGTACAGCCAAACCCCATTGATATCGATATGTTTTATTGAATGAAAAAAAAAACACATCAATATGTTAAAAATTTCTTATTTAGTATAATAATGTTACAATCATAATATCTTGTGCTTTTGAGAAGGCTCTCCATCAAACCAAGGACCTATCTTTATTTCTTTTAATGATTTTATCAACTAAATATTCATTTGGAGAACTGACTTTTTGTAGTTGGTGTTTGTAAAATCCACCTTTTATAGGCTGTCCATCGTATGTTTCGAGGTTATACACTCTGGGATAAGAATGTCTAATTGAAAACTTTAAATATTTCATAACACCAATTAACCATGTACCATTTCTCAAAGACAAATTTGAGCTTTGATATACGTGTATATATATTCACGAACTTTGAATTTTTGCTTCCTCTGATCGGATATTTTCACATTATTATATTTGGTTTTCATCAAATTATTGTCTGTGACTTTTTCAGGTGACATCTTCATAGTTATTTTATATCTGGAATTATAAAATTTAAGTATTTAAGACAAAACATCCACCCACTTCTAAGTTCCTTTCGGCGTAAAATGTTTGTATATTAACTGCTTAATCGATTTGTTAAATCATTCCGCAACACTGACTTTAAGGTCTGAATACGTGGCATAGTGATTGATACCATAATCGGTCATTAGTTTCCAGAATTGCACAGAAAAAATTTGGATACTCTGTCGGTTTGGAGCGAATTTGGGGTTCTTTCTTGCAAAATGGTCTTTATTGCAACCCTGACCTGTTTCCCTTTCTTGTTTTTCAAAGGTATACCTCAACCATAGTTAGAGTAATCATCTATAATAGTTAAAATATATTTGTATCCCTTATTGGATTTCGAAAGCAATCTCATTTCACACAAATCGGCTTGAGAAAGATTATTTAAGCCTTTAGTAATAACTGGTCTTTTGGGAAACCTTATCCTGGCTGGAGCATGAAGTTCTTGAGCAATCTTACTAAACTTCATTGGTAATATAACCGCTTTCTTTCAGCTCTTCAATAATAGAAACAATTTTGTTTGTATGTGAATTATTCCGAGACACTCTCGAAGTGATGAGAAGTGTTAATCTATCGACCAATTCATTAGGATTGTTCCAATATACAGGAGAAAACCGATCGTGAATTTAATCTTTATATATTCCACTTCCAACAATATCGCTTATTAAATGTAGTTTCGGATGGTTTTCATATCCTAAACGATTATTCACATTCGTACAAGAAGTTCTTTGTATTTCTCCAATATCCATTTTGAATGTTTAAAAATAATAATTCAAACAATCCTTCACTTACATCAGTTATGTAATCACCTATTTTGATTCTATTGTCAGACAAAAATGTAATTACCGAATCTCCCAGAAACCATATGCTTCCATTCCGATATACACCAAATATCATATCACGCATATGTGAAGTATGTTTTAATGCTAAATAATGATGTGTTAAATGAGAAAGGGGTTGCTTTTTCTTTTTCTTGAAATGTTCTTCTTTCGATTTAATTTCCAAAGATGTTTCATTAGGCATATTCAACACAGAATGTAATGTATAAATTCTACTTGTTACAGGTTTAAATATTTCTTCAATAAAAATATCCCGTTACATTTGGGCATACTTAGCTTGTAACTATTTCTCCTTCACAGCAGATATAAAGTTATGTAATTCCGTAGTAGAGTCAGGCATGTTTTGATTACATTAACTTCCAACTAATTATATATTAATTAATTCATTGATTTTTTAACTGATGGAGTAGGTCGACTAACTGCTACATTAGATCGAATAGTTCATGCTTTTTTCAATCTTATCGACTTTATTTAAAACAGCATCTAATTTTGCTATAGTTTTAACTCTCAAATCATAAATAAAATAATTTATTTGTGTTTCCAAATCATTATTTTGTTTTCTCAAATCTGTTTGCGTAACTAAACCAACATTTTTATTAATCAATTCATCACTTATATATTTTGTTAATTATTCCATTCGTGTTTAAAGTTGTTTTGTAATAGCAGTGGTTACCACTTCATTAATTACAACTTTAAATTACCTTGCATTTCTGCAAGTTGTGTTAAAAAAAAATATGTTTGTCATATCATTAAAGTCCTTACTAAATCCATTTAAACATTCTTCTGTTCTAAATTCTTTACTCTGTAAATCATTACTAATATTAGGTAAAATGTTTGGAATTACACTCGTGTTTTTATAAACATTATCATTCCAAATCAACTAACTTTATTAATTTTTCTTTAATATCGGTCGATTGAGATTTAAATACATTTAGCGTAATGGTGTTTAAGTCTTCCATGCAATGATTATTTGCTGCTTCAGTATCTTTCACAGTTATACCCACATTATGTAATATATATCCATTCATATCACAAATCCCAATGACATTTTTGGTTAAACAAGTATTGTAATGATTGTGTTTTATAGCGCTATGTCCAAACTTTGAATTATTCATTATTCTTTCTCGGGAACTAAAAAACTGTCAAATCCAGACGTATATTTGCCTTTATATAGGGAAAGTGTTGTTATAATCACCAGAAAACCGTATTTTTTTCCCAACAGTAAAAACACATATCTTTAAACTTTGTAAATGTCATATCGCCTAAAACATGATGATTGTAAATATGTTGCAGATTCATAATGTCCATTTTAAACACAATTATCATATTTTCATTATTGTACAAATTATGTTTTGGAATACATGTGTAACTTTGTGATAGATAAAAACAATCAATGTTTGAATGTCGATTAAAACTAAAATATTGCTGTATTTCACCTTGTGGTTTACACTAAAAATCGTCAAAAAATTAAGAATTGGGTAATTTGTCATTCAGAGGAACGATATCTTCTTTATTTGTAAAAAGAAATATCGCATTCCTTCAATTAATGATAAAATATTCGCTAATCATTGATATTTCTCTTGTATTGTTTTAGAAAAAACATATACATTTTAAAATTTAAGACCATTTGGATGTTCCAAAAGTGACATAATAACACATGTTTTTCCAGATGAAGTAGGACCACTTATTATACAATGTATATTTGATGGTAAATAATACCATGTTTCTGTTCAATTATGTTTTCCTTCATATTTTCAATTACCAGAATATATAAATTTAGTTTTATAACCTTAATTTATACAGTATTACATAACATAACATACTAACAAAATTATAAACGTAGGTCTATATATAGGTTTGCATTCAGTTGAAAATAATGGTTCGTTCTAAACGTAACAGAAAGGGACATGGAGTATTGAATACATTGATTAATAAATTACCATTTGAATTGCATTTACTGAAATACAATTATTGTGAACTTGGCACTAGACTTGCGAAACGTCTGGCACAGAACGATCAAGGAATAAACTCTTTGGATAATACTTGTAAAGAACACAATATAGTTTACACTCGAACAAACGATTTGAAACAAAGACATATAGCAGGTACGATTCTAGCCAGTAAAGCAGCAAATATAAGGAAAAATCCATCTACATCTACAGGTGAAAAGCTCGGAGCTTGGGTTGTGGATAAAGTGATGCAAGTAAAGGTGAAAAGAGGTATGGCCATCAAATGCAAGACTAAATGAAAAACAAAGAAAGGAGGAATCATTCGATTCCTATTTCCAGCATTAGCAGCTCTTGGATTGATCCTCGGAGGAGTTTCTACAATCAGTAGAGCAGTTAAGTCAAAAGATAAAGGAATGTTTTGAAACCCTATAAAGTTGGGGCAGGACAAAAAAATTCCAAATGTGGAAAAAAAACACAGAAAGTCCTAAATAGTATTCCTAAATGTGCACTAACAAACAAGCGCATTCTCGATTTGCAAAGAAACTGGATATTCCCTATTTCCAAGGTGTGTATATGGGAGACAATTTACCAAAGAAACCAAATCTCCATGAATGTATGATTGTTAATTTAGATTCGAAACAAAACAAAATAACACATTGGATAGCATTACTTAAAAACATAAGTCAATCATTGTATTATGACAGTTTCGGTGATTTATGTCCTCCGATTTAAATATGTAAGTTAATTATTTTAAAAACATACTCTTAAGGTACAATTACAAAATGTAACAATTATCAAATACAATTAATTGTAGACATTAATGCCTATGTTTTGTTTATAAATAGGATATATAAGTAAGTTCAATAGTAAACATATTAGTAATACATCAATAACATTGATATTAAGTGGCAATTCATCATAATTGTGTGCAGTATGTTTCCCAGCATTGGAGTTAGATGGAGAATGGCAAATAAGTCTAATCGAATTTGTTACTTAAAACAGCATACCAAACATGATATGCACAACCAATCATTTACGGTTAACATGAATACTTCATTTAAACTATAGAATTGCATATCTACTCAAAGGAGTGGAAATCGATCAGACAATAGATGTTGGAATTACTTTCATGATAAAGAACCATCTATCGCAAACTCTTAACAATCTTCACACAGGGCTTATGGCTGGATGGGCAATGCTAGTGATTATTCACTACAAATAAACCCAGGCAGAAAATATAAAGTTGTTATACCATTAAGTATGGTACTTGGCTTTGCTGAAGACTAGAAACACATAATATTAAATGATAAACAAGAATTAGTTATTCTATTCAGTAAAATGCATTTGAATGCCACATATGATACTGCTAATAACAAGGAAGGTGTACAATTTGAATTCAACATTGTCGAATGGCTAGCGCCACATATTGAAGTTAACACTCATGAATATGTAAAGTTTTTAAAATACATAGAAAAAAAGAAGAATTTTGACATTTTTTTGGATCATGGGGTTTGGAGTCTTTACCATCACTAATAACATCAAGAAATTAGTGTGGAATGTGAAATCAAGTTTTTCATCCGACCAGCCATGATATGTTTTCATATGTTTTCAAACGAACAAAAAAAAAACAATTTAAAAGGGGATTGATCATTATTCGATAATTGTGATATGGAAAATATTAAACTATATCTAAACAGCCAAGCCTATCCCCATGTTGATTTTAATACACATTTTGGTAATGGGGAATTCCTTATTTGCTACAATGTGTATACAAAGTTTCAGGAATCGTATTATAACAAAATGAGTTCACCAACACTAGAACCCCACAAATTTGTATTTGATGTAAGCAAACAAAATGGTACCTTCAGCAATAGCATAATTGATTAATGAATTGAAATAATTGCAAACACAACCATTCCAGCAAATATGCAAGCCTTTGCTTTGATAATTCATGTTAGATTGGCTAGCTATAATGTAAGAGATAAGCTCATAAAGAAAATGGTGAGTCAGTAGATGATGAACAACGATTGTGATGTAATGTTTTGCATTGTACAGGGATTTCAATCTCCAAATAAATTTAACATTAAAGAATTAGCTATTACTGATAAGTAATAACATACGACTGTATTCAACTTCAAAGCACCATTCGACTGGAAACATCTAACACCCAAATACAAGAAAACTAATAGATGGGTAACCAAACATCACCTTGGCTTAAAATGGGAGAGTGGATGTACGGAGTATATAAATATTGAAGATATTTGCAATCAATACTTAGATAATTGTGAAATATTTGTAGGTGGAGTCGAGCAAAAATATATTCTAGAAATTGTGTGGAATGGGAAAGTAACAGATATTCAAAAAGGATACAATTGTGCATCATTCAAACAATTATGCGAAACATGTGAATATAAATCGACATTCTTCTCTGCAGATGATAACTCGAAAATTAATGCTAACTTGGGCATTGATGTCTGACTAGGGTGAAACAGATTATGATGATTCTTCTTCTGAATCATTAGCAGATATTTTACGAGTAATATGGTACTATTTGGGAAGAGAGAACATTGCAGAGTAACACGTGAAATTTAGTATATAAAGTTATTTTGTTGTATGTAAACCAATATTTTGTAAAGATTGATCAAGATGACAATGAAATCACATGCTTGTGCATACAGAAATCAAAGTGTAAATTGAATATCAGCAAGTTATTAGCACATTGGCATAAACCATTTCGACTTTGCTTTGGAAAGAAGTAATTTTTTATATTTTGAAACATTCTGTAGTAAAAATGTACTTCAGTTTGTTAAACCACTGTATTTGTATATACTTTTTGTCAATAAAATATGTTGCAAAATGAATTTTTTTTTACTTTTATTTAACCTCACCTATTAAAAAGTGTTTTTGTTTTCCTAAGAAAGGAGTTATATTATCACTGACTAAAATCATAACTAATATTGTTACAAAGAGTCTTTGTCTTATAAAATTATGTTCATTAACACGTACGACTCTTGTAAAGGAAACCTAGATGTGTTCAATTTGATAGATGCTTAAACCTAAATTAATCACGAGGAATATTTCCCATGAAACATTATTAACTGAATAATTTTATACTCGATTCGAATTGGTAAACTTATAATGTTTCAAATGTCTCAAGAGGTGCAAAACCATTATGTTTAGAGGTCTATGACCAACAGTGTTACCACCCCTTGAGTAGACTCACAAAATGTTCAGGTTTAATTTAAAAGTCTTTCCAGTGTTACCAACCACAAAATCAAGATCTCCAAAGGCGCACACCAAGTCCAACAACCACTTTAGCTTTACAATACCCTGGAGACGTCTCTAGCATAGCTTTTCACGAAGGAGGTAGCCAAGGCGGCCCGGAGTCCCCTGTTAATGTTCAGGTCAGGTCAATGACTTAACCGTCAACCATACTAAAGCAAAAATGTCTTCCTACCTGATTGCAAGCTATCAAGCAATATATTTTGTTTTCTACTTAATAAAAATTAATAATCACTTTCCAGCATCCACCACAGAGTAAAATATACAGAAATTAAAACAACAAAAATTTAGACTATTTCGAAACATAGTCAAGATTTATATTAAAATATACTATTATTTATATAACAAGCTTAATTCCACATACATACCAACCTTTACAAAAAAATGTAAAATAAAATATCCTATACAGTAGAATTCTAACCATAGTGAAAACATGATCTATATATTAATGGAAGACATCTGTACATGTTCAGCTCAAAATATGAATAAAAAAATACTTAAATTACTTTGCAGTGTATTAATTGTCTACATGAATCTTATAATTAAATTGAATTTATGTTAATTTAATGGTTTACAGAAATATTGTGTGATGTCATAATATTACAAAACATAATAGATCATGTTATTAAACAGTAATTAATTGAAAGCTTCTAAAAATAATAAATAATGACATTTCCTTTAAAAGGTATAACTATTTTTAAAAATCCTTTAATGTGGAATATCGTCAACTGTTAGTAATTTCTTTATATGGATTATAAGAAGTTCTTGTTCTGTAAATCTGTAGCATAGAATTAATATATTGCATTATTTAATGTGTTAAACAATATCATATTTTCTAATCCTTATAATTTTATTAATAATCAAGCAGAATTTATTTGTAATGAAGCAGAATTAATTTTAGTATTTAATGATATTCATTTCTTCCAGGATGGAGGTAGTAGATATGTTTGTCTCAGAGGTTGGGGTGAGTGGTTGAAGATATTTGAAAGTCATAGGTGCAGGAAGGGAAGGGGTGTTTGGCTTTCTGTCTTCCTGGTTGGAGGGGAGAAATCTTTTTTCTTGACCGTTTACCTGGTAATTTGAAAATTTTTATAAATAGGGGTTTAACCTCTAACCCTCCTTTACTGTTACCAGTTGTTTGTCTGTGCTGTTCGCATTGCGATGTCGCACTCCAACCAAGATTATTTTCTTGTATTGTCTAGCCAAGATTTTGATAGAGAACTTCGACATTTTATTGGGATTACTTTGATGATATAATGAACGGTTCAGATCCTTTAGTAACAAATTTGATCGTTTCTTTTGACAAGGAGGAGAGTATTCCTACAATGCAACCATTGTTCATGCCATTGTCCTCCTTAGGGCTAACACAGTCGCTTCCGACATAGTCTTTACTTGAAACTGCAGTGCCACCTCCGGCATCGTATTCACTTCAAACTACAGTGCCACCTCCTGCGTTGTCTTAACTTGTAACTATAGCACTGCCTCTGGCATCATCTTCAGTTCAGACTGCAGCACTGCCTCCAGCGTCGTCTTCACTTCAAACTGCAGCGCTGCCTCTGGCATTGACTTCACTTCAAGCTGAAACGTTGCCTCCAGTGTCGAATTCACTTCCAAGAATGTCAGCATCGATATTTGAAGCTATAAATTTAACAACATCAAAATCAGGTGAGCAACTTTTGCAAAGGCCGAAAATGTGTTCTTGTTGCATTCCATTAGACTTAATGGTTCTCCCCTTAAATGATGCACAGATAGATATGTATAACAACGATTTATTCCAAGAGTTAGAAGAATTTTTACATTTCAATTTTGTGTCTTCACCTGTTCCAAGCTTGCAATCTCCTGATCTATTATCACCGGAATCACCACAGTGCAATTTAATTTCCCCACCTCCTCTTGCCTTTACAGAATCACTTAAAATAAGATATACTCTTATATTATCACCAATAACACCCCTTCACCTGCTTCACCACCACCACCACCTGTAGTTCCTGTAAAGAGATGCAAATAGAGTTTATCTCTTAATTCTAAATGGAAATTGTAGTGAAAATTCAAACTTACAGTGTTTAATGATTTTCAGTCGTAATATGATGAAAAAGTTTCAACATATTTCAGTCGTAATATGATGTTATTTTTTTTAGTTTTATAGTTTTTAATGATTCAGATATAATATGATGAACATGTTTAAACTATTTTCAGGCATAACATAATGTGATTTTTTTCCAGATGTCTCATGATTTGAAAGTTTTTAATGTTACATGGTGAAACATTTGAAAATTTTGTAATGATTTTAATGATTTCAGATGTAAAGTTGTCTAAAGTTGTCTCATGATTTTAGAGTTTTTAAAATGATTTTCAGACATAATATGATGTGATGTTTTTTGCAGTTTTAAAGTTTGTAGTGATTTTCAGATGTAATGTGATGTGATTTTTTAAAATATGTCTCATGATTTGAAAGTTTTTAACGTAGCATGGTGAAAAGTTTGTAAACTTTGTAATTATTTTAATGGTTTCAGATGTAAAGTTGTCTAAAGTAGTCTCATGATTTTAAAGTTTTTTAATTATTTTCATGCATAATACGATGCTATTTTATGGCTTTAATGTTCTTTAAAAAAATTTCAACAATCTTTAACTGTATGATAAAAATTTTTTATATAAATTCCAATGGTGTAGAAATTTACATGACTTGTTATTTAATAGTTTTTAATTTGTCATGTCTCTATTTTGAGAATGATTGTTTGGGTCTGAAAATGAAGTAGTACACATAAATTCTTATATTTCAGGTTTACAAAATTGGAATGTTTATTGCATTTCCTTTAAAAACGTTTAAAGGAGAAGTTTGAAAAAAAAAAAATGTTGCTAAATATGAAAGGACTGGATCAGTAGCAGTGATGGTAAGCTTTTCAGGTTTGGAGTTTCAAAAGAATTCAACCTCAGGTAGCCAGCTGCCTTTCATGAGAAATACAAGTTTCTTGCTTAAAGACAACTCACTGTCTGCTTCATTCTTCATGAGGGGAAAAAATATGTGTATAAATTAAACTTTCAATTTTAAAACCAACAATTCCATCCAAGGAATTTGATGAAAACAATTTTTGAAGAAATTGATGTATGAGAAGGGGGGGGGGGGAGGAGGAACACAAACAAAAGTGTTTGAGAAAATTTTTCACCTGAATGAATATGAAACGAAACAAGGGAACTTGTAGAACGTTGAGAAAACTCTGTCGGCTCAGCTTAACTTGTAACACAATGTGGACACAGTGTGGAGACAGGGAAGGGGGCTGGGAAAGGGGTTAGTGGTCTGATAAAGATACCTCTCGAGAGTCAGGTATAAGAGCTCCTATCACCACACCATAGCTACAAGAATGTTTCCAGAGAACCTTCTACCTCTACAGTAACATCGACTTTTACTTGTAATAAAATATTTTAACATACAAAAAACAAATGACTACTGCTGGAGAATCAATATGCTAATGTCTGCTGCTAAAACACACATACTTTACACAAACATAAACATCTTTAGTCATTAAAAAAAATTCAACTCTGTCACCATTCACTTATTGTTCTTCTTAGAATAGAGAAATTTAATTTTCCCAGGAAAGTGAAATTTCAATATGAGATAGAACACGTTTAAAATAAATTTGGAACAAATTATTACTTAATATAGATTAATTCAACGAGAAAATATTATATTTTCCTATAAAAATGGCGAAGCCAAAAAAAACTAGCATGGAAACTTTGAGAGATGTCTACACATGAAATACGCATTTTTCTCTGTTATGCACAAATATGTAACAGATTGAAAGTTTTGAAAGTATTGTTTTTCATTCCCCTGAATTTAAAGACATTTGGTTTTATCATAATTTCTCAAAAGGTGAAAACTTTTACTTATGAATCGCCTAACTGGAATGATGCATTTTTGCCAACTGTTTTCTTTGAATAGTTAAATTATATTAAAAGTCTGCAAATCTCCTAAAATTAAGTGGATGAAAAAAATCTCTTGTACAAAATTATTCATAATTTTCGGGATTTCTGTGTGAATTTAAAATTTATTATGCATTTGAGAATTAAGAATCGGGTAAGTTTTAATTGATAGTGATGAAGAAAATAATTGTATCAGCAGGAATTGGGAACATTTTTTCTTCGATAGAACTAAAAGATTTAAACAAGCCAGTGTTTGGGTTGGAAACTACGACAAACAGTCTTCTTGACAGGTCAATGGCCAGACGAAAGTCTAAACTTAAAGAGTAGAGGGGAAGGAGGCAAGCAGCATGGCATGGTAAGTTTAAATTTGAGGGTAGAGCGCAGTTTTGCAAATAGGTCAATGCTTTGGGCGAGTCCAAAATTCGTGGCCCGAGGGGAGGCAGCTAGGCAGGCAGCCCTCGAGGCGGACAAAGACGTGCTTGGGGCTAGGGTTGTTGTTAGAGGGGGAGGGGGCTCAAAGCTGTGGACAAGGCACAGGTCCTTCCAACCGTCCAGTGCCATCTTAGTTTTTCGACAACCCTCGCTCTGGACACACACACACTCCACTGACCATCACTCTTCCGATTTTACCGGCCGGGTCAATGTCTACCGGGGCTTCATGCCACCACCAAGGGGTAGGCGATCTGCGGACCCGAGCAGCGGGCTTCAGCTATCGTTAAACGTTTTAATCGGATAATATCTGCTCCGCACTTCACCTTTTGTTTCAAATGATATTATATACATGTTTTAATATAATAATTTTTCTTTCTACTATCGGAAAAAATTTCATGTTTCAAGACCGGATCGATATAGTGTGTGTGTTATTTAAATAATTTTATAGTTTTTCTTCGACCAAGTGTTTGGACTGAAATCGTTTGTAGATTTATTCAATTTTAAAAAATATCCTACATTTATACAAAGTGTTGGTGGATTAAATCCTTCACACAATCCGAGTCTCCCTACGATTCGACGGAAAATGTGTTAAAAGTGAAATATATATTAGTATTCTTCTTCTTACGATAGTGAAATTTTATTTTCCCAGGGAAGTTAAATTTGTCTTAAAAATGGGGAAAGTTTTCTGTGCATTTACCTGATTCTTTTGCTTTGTACGTTGTTTAAAATTCCATGTGAACCGTTTAATGTTGAGGAAGACATGATAAACATTTTCGAGGATAGTAACTCATTTTTAATGAGTTACTAGATTGTTAGGGAAATATAAACCAGTGAATTCGTAAACAGAGATAAATAAATTCTATTGATTTGTGACATAATTTGTTATGTCGAAGAGTTTCAATCATAACCTCAGTCGACTGAAGCAGACGCAGGTTCTGTTTGTTAACAACGACTCGTTCAGCTTATAATTCGACGTAAGTGATACAGCGGAGTCATTCCTTCACCAACCTCACAGCCGGACAGGCGTGTTTTAAAATAATTTAACATTGTAAGGTACATGGAAAACTCAGAGGCGATGAGGGAGACATGCACTATTAAGTTTGATTAAAATCGACTTATTTTATAACCCATAGATTCGTAGAGAAAATAGGACATATTTTTGGTATTTTTAATTACTTTGTATCAATTCGTTAGTAAGTTTGCATAAATGTGCTTCCATCTTTAAGTTAGCAGGATTGCTGCAGCTGGTAAGCGAGTTTTCATTTTGATGTGGAAATTTATTTTGTAGGGAAATATTGATTCGTTTGAATTTTTTTTTTTCATTTTAAAGCTTGTTGTTGTTTCTAGTACATTCGTCGTAAACATAATTTTTCCCATTTATCACATAGTTGTGTATTTACATCTCTTTACGAGTAGCTATAACCTCAGTCGCCTGCCAGATGCCGGCCGTGTTCAACGTCTCTAGTCATGCTCCCGACACACATCTTATAAGGCATTGCTTCACTAACCTCACAGCCGACTGGACGTGTATTGGGAGAGCTGCTTGTGTGATTTAATTTATTCCTGTATGTTTTGAATTCAAGTCATGCAATTTATATATTAATAGCTCTAACCGGTTACTTGATTTCCTTATTTTTTAATACAATCATGATAGCTGGGGTCCGTTTGGATTTTGTATTTGCGATTCGGTGAATCTTTCTTGTAAATTACATTACTGGCATACAGGAAATCGTATTCACGTCCCTTTTCGTTTCATTAATTATATATTTAATAATAATTTAATTAAATACGCCATAACCTGTGTCGCCTACCAGACCACAGTCGAAGCAAACGTGTCTTAGCCCTCAGTCGCCTGACAGATGAAATACTCTAAAAAAATTAATATATTACACAATACCAATATGTTAATATATATATACACATACACACACATTTATACACACACAAACCCCTTCTCCAACACAAGCACACTTTAGTACAACACCAGAGCTCAGAGGGTGAGGACGTACCAAGCCGCTCCCCAACCCCCAAAAATTAATGAAGTGCCTTAGCACATCTTTGCACCAAGCTATATACACAAATGAATCTCATCAAAGTAATTTGATCATACAAGTTTAATGGGAAAACGTTGATCAAATTTCTTTGATCAAACAATCACATTTTATCGGAATAAATCGGATTAGGATTAGCGTATTAAATAATTCTTTGATGGGATTAAGATTTAATCTGATCAATCAATTTGATATAAAATCGATAATCCGATTAATTAAAAGTGAAATAAACACACACACCCGGTTACTACTACTACTATAATATCAATAACATACTTTCACCAAATTTGAATGCAATAAAACTGCATTACAAATTGCATGTAGGAAGTATTCAAACATCTGATAAGTACTTGTTTACTAAATCGTGTTTGAACTTCAAATCCAATCCATGACATTTCAGCCATTCGTGTTGGCAGAATAGCAGTTCAATGTTGGGGAACGGAGACTAGTTGTGCGCAGCCAGCGAGATCTGTACACCTCACTTTGTGTCTATTAGTACTTTTAGGGTAAATTTTCGGACTGGACCGAACTCGGATCGGAATCAACTCGTAGCGAACTTGGAGTGAACTCGTATGGAACGTAAGCGGTTAAGGTAAAGTTTCGAACGTGGACTAAAGTGTAAACAAGACTGAATGCGGATTGAAACGGGATAGAAGCACCTTATTGGCGACTTACAGAACTATAAACAAACAAATTACGAAAGTCCAGTAAACGTAAAATACATTTTTTCCAACATAATTTAAAATAAGAATTCCACATATTTCTCAGTTCCATCATTGCCATTTATTTTTCGCTTCACTTCCAAAAAACACTTATTTTGCTACTCACAGAATTATTCTAACCTCCTGCATACCCAAACTAACGAGTCAATATGGCGGCCGCATCCTCTTTTTTCTAATTTCAGTCCGATGAGTGTTTAAAGTAAACTTTTCAATCCGGATTATTCATTCCATTCCACCTTGGCAACTGAACTATATTATCTATTCCACTCCTACTTCAGCCCAGTACGGATATGTTTATATTAACATTTTAACCTGGATTCGTCAGTCCACACCAGGTTCAATCCGGATTGAAATGTTGCTGTGAACGCACTGTATGTTGCTAACTTGCAGTAGAAGTAACCGCGACCAGTGTAGTGATATAGTGATATAGGTTGTGGCATAGACTTAATGAGGTGTACCGCTCTCGCTGGCTGCGCACAACCAATCTCCACGTCCCAACATTGAACTGCTTTTCTGCCTACACGTCTAGCGAAATCGGCATGGTTTGGATTTTAGGTTGGAAAATTGATTTGTAAACAAATTATTTGAGATGTATGTTTACTTTGTCTAGTCAATTTGTAATGATTAAATTCAAATTGGTAAAAGTATTTTATTCATATAATAGCACTTGTCATTCAAAAATTAAGATATAAACAAACACTTTCATCACTGTTGACCATATGACTTTGACAGTTGTGTAGAAATGGGGTAGGTCAATGTCGGGTACATTCGCAGAAGACGAATAAGCGGTCTACCTCATCTTTAGTCGATGGGTTGTGGTTCAGGCTGCGACACCGGCTTCGGCAACCTCTGCGCGCGGCGTCTAGACGCCTTGGGGGTGACGGTGTTCGCCGGCTGCCTCTTCCCTGGCGGAACCGACGCCGCAGACCTGAGCGCCTCCAGCTCCAGCAAGCTACAAATCGTGCCTCTGGACGTCACAAGCGACCAGCAAGTCGACGACGCAGTCGACTACGTCACCAGGAATCTGCGCGAGCAAGATAACAAACGCCTATAGTTAGGGCCACCTGTACTGCACGAGCAAGGTAACAAACGCCTATAGTTAGGGCCACCTGTACTGCACGAGCAAGGTAACAAACGCCTATAGTTAGGGCCACCTGTACTGCACGAGCAAGATAACAAACGCCTATAGTTAGGGCCACCTGTACTGCACGAGCAAGGTAACAAACGCCTATAGTTAGGGTCACCTGTACTGCGCGAGTAAGGTAACAAACGCCTATAGTTAGGGCCACCTGTACTGCGCGAGCAAGGTAACAAACGCCTATAGTTAGGGCCACCTGTACTGCACGAGTAAGGTAACAAACGCCTATAGTTAGGGCCACCTGTACTGCACGAGGAAGGTAACAAACGCCTATAGTTAGGGCCACCTGTACTGCACGAGGAAGGTAACAAACGCCTATAGTTAGGGCCACCTGTACTGCACGAGCAAGGTAACAAACGCCTATAGTTAGGGCCACCTGTACTGCACGAGTAAGGCAACAAACGCCTATAGTTAGGGCCACCTGTACTGCACGAGCAAGGTAACAAACGCCTATAGTTAGGGTCACCTGTACTGCGCGAGTAAGGTAACAAACGCCTATAGTTAGGGCCACCTGTACTGCGCGAGCAAGGTAACAAACGCCTATAGTTAGGGCCACCTGTACTGCACGAGTAAGGTAACAAACGCCTATAGTTAGGGCCACCTGTACTGCACGAGGAAGGTAACAAACGCCTATAGTTAGGGCCACCTGTACTGCACGAGCAAGGTAACAAACGCCTATAGTTAGGGCCACCTGTACTGCGCGAGCAAGGTAACAAACGCCTATAGTTAGGGCCACCTGTACTTCGCGAAAAGATTTGCGCGGTGTCTAGACTTCAATATCCTACGTGCGCACTTGCAGTCTTCATTTGACACTACTGGCCACTTGTCTTTGTGTAAATGCAGTCTGCTGCAGTAGTGAGCCAACCAGAATTAAGTTTCCCCGATACTGACCGTCCGTGATTCGCAGGCAGGTAGATAAGACGCGTAAAAATTCAAATGATCCAATCACGAAAGTGGGTGTGATGTAAAGTACATTGGAAAAGAACTTGTCCTGAAATCATCTCGTAAAAAACATGTGCCCCTACCTATAGGCCATTCACGGTAAAGTGAGCACTTTTGGAAGTTTTCTCATTTGGAATAATAGTCAATAAATATAATTTGTTTTACCTTTCAACGTTAAGGTTTTAAAGTGCGGTGGAATACACACACTGTGTTTATTACCTACATGGCCATATTAATTTAAATAGATGGTTAAAGGAAAAAAAAATGGCTGAAAGGGTAAAGTCACTAGGGCCTCAAAAGTACTCACTTTACCGTGAACAGCGTATAGTGCCACTGCCGCTTATATGCCTGGCGCCGTAGTTACGGCTCGACACCACCGCCTCTTTTGCAGGAAATATTCGTTTTTGAATCATAATTTCGGATTCATAGTTATGACTGACAATGTAGGCTACAATTATAGAAAACTTACATTTTGCGTAATTTTATGCGTTATGTGCTTGTTGTAAAAAGTGAGGAAAATATTTTTTTTTATCAATAAATTCCTGCTTTTTGCAAGCAGGAAATGACACACAGTAAAAATTAGATACAAATTACTAAACAACTAAGTTAGTAATATCTATTAATCAAACATTTACAATATTACTGAAACTGAAATAATGGCACCTAAACGAAGAATTTCTGCAGAATAGGACAATCTGAGCCTAGCGTTGGAAAAGAAGAAATCTGTTATTTCTATATTTGTACCACGCAGCTACTGTTCATCTTCCAGACACTTGGTATTTAATCTTCGCTCGCAAAAAAAAAAAAAAAAAAAAAAATGGCATAGTTTTAACTTATATGCATGTCAGCATCTCAATCTTACTGTTTTATAAATTCACAAATAACGAAAACAAACTTACGTACAGAAACAACATAATTCACACTGGAAATATATGCCAAAAGCTACGTCAAGACGTCTATAAAATAGCGCGAGAAAATGGTTTTACAGTTTGAAAAAAATTGCTAAAAATGAGGAACTATGTTAGGATCCGCCCAAATCCCTCCACTTTCACTTCGCCCTATCACCCCCCCCTTCCCCCCACCCTACACTCAACACCGTTCCGGTGTGCACCAGCCTAAAATCAGGAAAAAAAAAGTTCTTTTTACAGGGGACTTTTAACAGCATGACTTCGAAAATAGAGAGTACAAAAACATGTAAAGTACATCCAATTGTGGAAAATAAGATTTTCACACGCAACAAAAAAAAATGGCCTTAAGGGGGCATGGGACATGACTTATCACCAAATACGTAAATTGATGTTAACTAGTTTTTGAAAGCCAACATAGAAAAAAGTAAAAATGACAATTCTAGATAATACGTTTTATCAACTTAACGACCAAGTATTTTGCAGTATTACTGTATCAGTTTCAAATAATATCTTGCGCCACGAAAACATACAAAAATTGACGGCGTCAGAAATAGCTTGGCAGAATAACGTCACTGAGGTAAAATATTTGCTCTCGTAGTTAGTAAAAACTATTCTGTATAGTTGCCCTTTCTTTGTTTTCTCTATCGACTTCCAGAAAATTGGTTTAATACTATAAACCCAAATAGCATTAATTTATGCCCCGTGCCCTCTTAAGTTTGGAATGGCAAAAAAAAAAAAAAAAACCTTAATGCTTATAGTCGTCGAGAGGCTTGGATGGAGGCAGTGTTAGTTGCGAGGTTCAGGCGGCTTCATGTACCTGGAGCTGCCTTGGTCACTCGAGGTACAGAGAAGAAGAGAGGGAGCTAGCTGTGAGGGCAACACAGACCCGCCTAAAGGCTGATCACGATAAAGTGAGCACTTAGAAAAGAACCTTAGAAAAAAAGCACTGCCCCTACCTGCATATAGTTAAACGGGCGCACTGAGTAACATACACCCAGTAAAGTTGGTCCCGATGGATGGGAAATAGATCCATATCTTAAAGTCGAATGAAAAGTGTTAGGTAACCATTTGTGATAACTTAAATGATTGAGTTCGCTTTATGTGTATTTTTAATGCGTCGAAGTGTAAAAATTACCATATTTGTACAATATTTACTTTTCTAATAATTTTACAGTTTCACTCGATCGACACATTAATAAAGTAATAAGGTCTCGTGTCAGGTTTAATTTAAAATAAGACTGAAGGATTTACAACGGGCATACAGGTAGATCTTAATCAGGTCTTTCAAAAGTGCTCATTTTACGGTGAACAGCCTATATGTATCTATCTCTCGCCCGGCCCACACATCTACACATGAGGCTCTGAGATGACAGTGTAACCCTATAAATTTACTAGCGCGTAATCTGTAGCAAAGTTTAGTACATGACCCACGCTGGGTTTCAATGCTTTCAATTAGTACATTTTGCTACAAGGCGGTGTGAAAAGGCAGTTTTTAATTTAACTATACATGTTGGACAGCTCGGAAGTAGCGTTCGAAATTTGCGTAGTGTCTTGAAAGTAGTCTTCGCGCCTCGTCCCAAGTGTTTTTTTTTTTTTTTTTTCGCAGATCGGTAGTTACGACTCATGTATATTAGATTCGTAAAAAAGAAAGAATGTATTTCATACACTGCAACGCATTTAAAACTGCAGGTGCGAAGCACCGCGAAATGCAAGAGCGGGGGAAACTGGAGATCTTCGAGAAAACTCGCCGGCCAGCGACGTAGTCCGGCAAGATTGTCACGTGCAAATATGTCCGAGGGCAACCCCTGCCGGGAATCGAACCCGGTTCGCCTTGGCGAGTAGTCTAGCCACTACACCATCGCGGGCTCGCGGGAGTGTTTGTGGGCATAGAATACAGAGATCGAGTAGTTGGGTGTTTGGGGGGGGGGGGGGAAATAGCAGTAGGCTGTAAACTTTTACAAGTTCTGTCAAAAACTGGTATAGAGTGGCACACTATTTGTAGTCTCTGTCTATATAGGCTGTTCACGGCAAACTGAGCACTTTTGAAAGCCCTGCTTGAGATCTTCTTACATGCCCAATGTGTACTATTACGCTATAAACAACATCGACACTGCCACATGCCTGATCACTTTGTTCCTGTGTCGGTCAAATGAAACTGCGAAATTATAAAAAAAAAAAGTAAATAATTTACAAATTTGCTGATTCTTACACTTAGACGCATTAAAAAGACAGAAATCAAAACAAATCATTTCAGTTTTCACAAATGCTTCACCCAATACTTTTATTTCAATGTTAATACATTGAACTACTCCCCCCCCCCCTTTTTCTCACCACACCACCGTCTGTACCAACTTTACAGGACGCATGTCACCAATTGCTCCCGTTAAAACAGATACAGGTATGGGCAGTGACATTTCTAGAAGGTTGATTTTAATAAATATTTACTTTATCGTGAACAGCCTTTACTCAATTGTGTTACGGTGGCGATTGCTGTAGTCGAGCAATGAACTTCACCGCGCTTATGCAAAACCAATTTAGAATAATTGGCTTTTGCTAGCAACTCATATACTTATACAATACAATATATTCAAAATGATGAAACTGGTGTAGTGGAGAGTAAGGGGTGATGAAATAAAAAAATATTGTGATATAACATGATGATAGTGTGAAAACGTAACACAAAGGTGATTGTACAACTAAATTTAACTATAGAAATTTAAATATGTTATTGGCGCCTTTGCAGATGAATAGATGGAGAATATTAAAATCTGTAACGTTTTCAAGCAAAAATAAGTAATGATAAGGAATCGTGTTAAACAACCTCTTTAAAACTAGCGGTCGTTCAATTGTATTATTCTGAAGAACTAGTGTATCTCAACTAAGCACTCGACATACAAAGAACATTAGACAATTAAAAATATTCTACCATTTTAATAAGTCGAAACAAACTATTTCTATTGAAAAATTAAGGGTTCCACATAAAAATAATATTCAATGATTAAACGAACAAAGCGATGATTATACCTGCTGCCAGTCGTGTAAAATAAATAAAATGATTTTAGTTTTAATGGCTTGAAACACAATTACTATTTTCCCCAAACATATTCATCGGTATACATGACTGTGAAATCATGTACAATAGTAATTTTAATAATCTTGTACTGTTTCTTGGAAATTGCTTATAAATTAAATAATTAAGTTTCCGGCCAATCATAGCTCAGTCCTTTTTAGATTCACGATATCTTGTCCCAAGTCTCTAGCCTCTGGGTATATGATTAGCTTGCTACTGTACTTTGAAACACATCCTCGGCCTTAAGCTGATACAGCATGCAAAATAGGATATTGCAATCTTCCATTTATTTGCGACGACTAGTAGACTAGAAGTTCTCGATGCCTTCGAAGCGCAGGGAACCAGAGTAGTTCTGAATAGGATTCAGGCGGACTCCCCGGTCCATCTCGTCACCATCTAAGTAGAAGCCGTTCTCAGCAGTGGAACGGAACTCCAGGCCGATGAGACATCATCCTTTTAATAAGTTTGTAGCTCTCCTTCTCCGTCGTGGAAACTACCTCGTCCAGTCGTGCAGCCATCATCTCCAGAACGTAATAACTTTTTACTTCTCCAGCCAAAACGTTCTACTAAAAAATGTTCCAAAAAACTCAAAGACAAAAGCTCCACTTAGCAACCATTCGTAAGATCGGCATTTTATATGGTCATAAAATTGTTCTCCATGTCGACACGAAGTTTATGAGAAATTTAATAGGAATTCATCAGCTTGTATGTGCGTTGAAAACAAATCAAACATTTAGTTAAAAACACACGGTAGAGTGAGGATAAACTCTGCAGTTTCACATAAACATCTTACAACGAAGTTCCATTTGTGACATAGCCTTAATAAAATCATGTTTTAAATTGAAAACATAGATGGATGGACATTTTAAGGATACGTTAATTTATGATGAAACAAGTAAGATAAATGAATAATGAGTGAGATGATAAACGAGGAACAACCGTAAGGGAACTCCTTACACTGGCTGTATTTGTTTACTTGTAATATTTCTAAAATAGTAATATTTTACCTAGAGTAAAGTTATCCAAGGCTGGCCTTACTCAGCGCTCGCATTTTTCTCTATTCATCTCTCTCTTTTACACTTTTAATTTAAGTACTAAGAATAATGTCATTTGACGAGCAATAAGTAACAGACATTATATAGTACCACGGTTTTATTTTTAAAAGAACGCGAAAGAGAAAGAGAGAAGGGGGAAGAAGAGAAATAGAGGGAAATGCGTGCACTGAGCACAGTCAGCCCTGGAAATTTTTTTATGTAACTAACGTGAGATAGAATACTGGCGATGGCAGGCTAGCGATCATTCACTGAGCCACCCTTGCATACCTGTATTGTGCATGTAGGAGGAAAGAAGTGCTTATTTGTGTTCGTGTTACAGAGCTGTGGGCAGTGATCAACAACGCTGGGGTAGGTGCTTTAGGCGAAGTTGATTGGTCTCCACTGGAGTGTCTCCAGCAAGTCGTGCAAGTGAACACGTACGGGGTTGTGCGAGTCACAAAGGCATTCCTGCCTTTGTTTAAGCAGTTTAGCCGGTAATTCATGTATTTTGAGGCTTATTTATTGCTGTTTCTATGCGTTATTGTTGAAATGGAGTAGGCATTTCCTCAGTACTTTGCGGTGCGCATTTTGGAATGCAATCACATATGCCGAACGATAAAGTCTGGGCAGATGACCATTTGTAGTTATATAAAGAATGGAGCGGAATTAGGCAGACAAACTTCGTGAAGTGATTCCTTACGCAAAATGAAATAGAAAATATTTGGGTCACTTTTTTACATAAACCCGAACGTTAAGGGGAACATGAGTACTTGAAAATCGACATTTTAAAATATATGTTTGCAAAATATCGGAAACGAAGAGAAATTAAATTACAATTCACTGAACATTGTTTTTTGTTATAGGTATATTCAACGCAAGAGCAACCTTTGTTTAATGTCTCGCCGCGTAATTTAAATAAGAGGTGTGGCCACCCTTTTATTGCATACATTTTTTTACGTCAAGAATTATAAACGATTGATGGTGGTTTATTGAGCAGTACGACCTAATCAACAAAAATCTCCCTCTTGCAGCAACTGCCCAGGACTCACAGTTTTCGCGTTATACACATACAAAACTTTCAGTGGCAGCGAATACAGTTCGAGTTGCGTAGGCGATACCAGTCTTCCTGCTGGGAATCGCATACTGGCTGTCACCAGAAACAAACAAGCAGCTTCGGTACTGTAAGCTTAGCAATATTATGGTACAAGTTGTTTACGGTAAGTGTTAAGAATATCTTCCGGCAACTACACACATGCTTTTTAGTGTTGCCTACGTGCCAGGCACTGTATTGCTGAAGCCGAAGATTTGTTGAGACGTTCGTGGCCATCCCTGTTATAGCCTTTTCGCGGTTTCTTCACACTTTTTGAATCAAACTTTTGAAAAATCACCGCAATTATGACGTTTCTCATTGTTTCCTAAGCATGCCAAGTACCACAAGTTTTATACTACTATTTACATTTAAAAAAATAAAACAACTTATATTTGCGTAAATTGAAATTTTACTTACATTTTATCTGTAGATAATAATTTTCCATTTATAATTAATATGAATAAAAATAGAGAGAGAAAGTGTGCGCTGATAATGACTAATAAGAAATAGTTAATATGCGAACTATCATTACACATTGCGGAGAGATACGGTACGTGGTCCCGTTGGTGTAGTTTCCTATACTTGATAAACCTTTGTTTGCGTGAGGCGAAGGAATATCCTGGAAGTAGAACTTCAGCAGGGCTTCAGAAATGTTGGAAGTGATGGTGAATGGAATGGCCCATATTTTCACTATGGGGGAACGTATTAATGAGAGTTGGCTTTCATGTCGGAAATCTCGATAGCACAAAACACTGTTAGGAGAACTGTAATTTAATTTCACTTAGTTTCCGATTTTTGCAAAAACTAAAATTTTAAACCTTGATTTTCAAGTGTTTATGCATCCCTTTTAGAAAGAAAGCGTACTTTATATTTTCTATTTTATTTGGTAAAAGGAATCGCCTTACGAAGTTTTTCGGTCGAATTCGGCCACAACTTGTGTATAAGCAAGCGGAAATACGCCATGGTGTTTATAAAATATCGCATGAAGTTAAATACAAGTATGTTATGATGCAGTTTATTTCAGTTCACCCCATTTAAAGATAAGGGAATTTTCAGCTCACTTTGGTATGTTTACATGTAGTACAGATTGGTGTCATACGCATTTGTGTTAATTTGAATGTGAGTGTATATAAAATAGTTAAAAATTGCATTTTAATATAAGGAAAGTACTTTTCAATTTCCAAAGTCGTACGAATTAAAATTTTAAAATTTCAAAACTGATTTATTTATACTTGTAGCGTAACAAATACATAGTTTAGTGGCCGACGTGTTAAACATTATAACAATTTTTTCTTGCAGGACATTTAGGCATATTTTCGATGGTGTACTATTCGATGTCCAAAAGCGCCGTTCAAATATTTGTCGATGGATTGAGAAAAGAAATGAAGAAATGGTCTGTCTCTGTGTATGGAATCGAGCCAAGTGCATATGCGTAAGTCCAGCCACATTTTGATACTTAATAAGGCAATGGGAAAAATACGATTTTGTACGGCATACCAGCCATATGAGCAGAGTTTGGTTTCACAGTGTTGTATATTCACCAGTGGCCTTGTTTTATTTCCCTTTGTCTGATTTACACGAACATTAAACAACATTTTTGGCGGCCAAACTGGGCCGAGATGTGCATTACATGGGACATGAATCCGAAGAACCTCGTACTATAAGCTAGCATGCAACCAAATGCATTATGGAGGTAGGATTCAGAGCATCAGCTTCAGACGTAAAAAGTCTAATGTTTTTGCAGATAGGGTTTACTAACCGGAAATGTATATAAGGCCTTCATTAAAAAATAAGTACCTGAGTCATCTAAACTACATAAGTTTACCGTGACTACCGTAGTGCTACTTGCGAGAAGAATTTTATGGAAATCGTTTGACTGGTTCCCGATAAATGGCATAAAAATTGTTTTATTGTTTAGTGGTATATTACAAGATTGCCTTAAAAAAAGGCTCTGTTGGTATACGATGCTGTCAGTAGATACCGTCAGCGCACAAAGGTTGGTTGAATTTATTTGAATTGTGTAATATATATGAAAATGTATCTAGATTATTTATATGGCAGCCACACTGAAAATCTGCGTCTACCTTTACTTAAACCATGTAAGTTTACATGACCTTCTGTAGAACTACTGGTGTCCGAAATTTTATGGAAATTAGTCGAATAGCAGTGAAAATATATCAAGATATTCCATTTTCTGACCTGGTACTATTTTACAAAAATAACAGCTAAAGAGGATCTCTGTACATATGATTGATGCTTCTAACGAATGCTGTTAGTGTTGAAAATTCGTTTGAATTTTGTTGAATTATTAATATATATACTAATTATATATATATGGTAATTTAAGAAAAGTCCTCCCACGCTTAAAACATGTAAATTTACATGCCCTACTGTAGCACTATTCGTATATAAAGTTTAGTGAGAATCAGTTGATTGGTCCTCATGATATGGCTTTAAACCTTCATATTTTATGTGACGATCTTCATAAATGGCGGGGAAAGTATGTATTAGCACATTTAACGATTGCCATAGACACTGTCAGTATACCAAACTAAAGTATAATCCGTTTACAAGTTTTGTAGGTAGCCGCCATTTTGAAAATAAGTGCGTGACCATTGAAACCTATTGGTTAACATGGTCTGCCGTGTACTACTTGTGTGTCAAATTAGGTAGGAATCGGTTAATTTTTTCTAAAGATATGACATATAATTTTTTATATATGATTCTATTCTACAAAATTGGGAAAACAAAGGAGATTTTGTGTATATGCGTTTTATAGTTTATATATAGCCAACATGCAAATTAAAGTTGGAATTGATCACGTGGTTTTGACGATGTAGCATATCAAGCTAAAATAACTATATGACCACCATTTTGAAAATAAGTGCCTGATTCATTTAAAGCATACCAGTTTACATAACCTGCCGCAGTATGACTTGTTCGCCAAACTTGATACGAATAGGTCAATTATTTCCTGAGATATGACACAGGGCCTATAAACTCTATTTCTTCATTTGGTTGTTATACAAAATGGCTGACAAAAGTGGCTGTTGATGACGTGTGTTATGCTTCTAATAAATACTTTCAGCATACAATATTTGGCATAAAATGGCAAAACGGTATGATATATATATATACAAATTGAATCTAGAATATTTATATTTACGCCATTTTGAAAGCAAGTGCTTAGTAAATTTAAAGCTCATATATGTGTCCATGGCATACAATAGTATTACTTACGCGCCAAATTTGGCGAGAATCGGTTGATTAGTTTTCGGGATATAATGTAAAAGATTTATTTATTCATGTTGTGTTATCTTCCAAAATGGCTGACAAACAATATTCACCTCTAAATTCATGATGCACTATCAATATACACAATTGGGTTACAATCGTTTGAACGGTTCCCGAGCTATGGTATAACCCCCAAACTTTTTTAATGGCCGTCATTTTAAATTTAAACACGTGACGTGTTTGGAAGCTATAAAAGTCGGATGCCCTTACTATAGGGTCACATACACGATTATACGTGTATGACACACATGCATGGCGTCTACTCGTCCCCTTGCCCTCTAGCCTGTTTGTCCGGCCGACCGCGCCCTCAACAGCGCAGCACACGCAGGCACACTCAGCGTGTGATCATTGCAAAGTGTTAGGGCAGTGCGACGGTTCAGTGCAAGTGCAGGAGAGCAGGCAGTGCAGCGTCACGTACGCGGGCAAGGCCCAGACGCTCCGGCGGAGTGATACACAAACAAAAATGCTCCAAATTAATATTTAGCAATGAAATATGAGCAAGCAACCACAGACACTGCCACGTGTTTACATATTAAAGCAGTTCCATGTTTTCATCGTTGTTGCAGAGTTTTGTTGTGTCACGCTTTTATTCACCCCCATTAGTGCTGTGTCATTTAATGCAATGTTTCAATCATCCAGGGCAAGAGAGTTATTGTGAGAATATATTATGCAAGGGTTATATGTGTGTACGTAGGTTTTCCGGCGGGTACAGTTAGTCAGCAAGTAGCATCGAGAGGGGCAAGTTGTGGGTGGACGCATCGCGTATTCCCGCGTTCGGGCGGCTTTCATGTTTTGAATCAATAATGTAATGTCAATAGCGGTAAATATTTCCGGAACCATTTTGTTTTCAGCCGCCCGAGATACTGCCCCTCGCCTCCCCGAGATTTGTATCGCCCGGGGAGTATTTTCATGTTTTATCGCACACCTTAAACCATCTGTTGGCGTTATGCTATTTCGAAGCGTCACTTCAGTCCCGAAATTAAAGGGGACAGTCTTGTAAGTTGTTTCCTACAGGAACATGTAAAATTACGTAGAATTAAAAGAGTTTCATGGAACGGATGTAGGCCTTTTATTCGGCTGCGGCAAGGCATTTCGAGGCACGGGTCCTTAAATCCCGCCATTTTACCTTCAGTGTTTTATGTAATGTTTCAAGTGTAATTTTGTGTGCAACGTGTAATGAGTGTAACTTGTATGGACGTGTGGTTGGTCCTAACATTCCACGGCGTAGGGCGTTTTCTTAAAATTGCAATGACTTTACAGATGACATCATGGTACTAACGTGTTCCACAATTAGTAGGTTCAACACGGCGGGAATGGTATGCCCATACACAGTCATACATGTATGACATGCACTAAGAAGTATCGGGGAGGTAAAGGAAGCAGCACAGTTATGGGCAGCGAAGACGAAGCTTGTGTTGGTTGCTATTATCCTGACATATGTTTGTGCTAATGTAAAAAAACACGGACGGAACGGTTTTGGGTGAAGAGTTGGAATAAGAAAAGAGCAAAGCTCACACATCATAATCTTGAAAATAAATTTCTATTGACCTCACCAGCACATTACAAGAAATATCTTCGAATGGACCATGACACATTCGTGGAGCTTCGAGCAATGGTTTCGCCATGTATTGAGAAACAACGTACTGTTATGAGGGAAATAGTCCCCCCATGCCAACATTTGTTGTGCACTTTACGATGTCTGGCTACTTGTTGCACATTTGACGACTTGAAATTTCCCACTGCCATCGCTTTGCAGACTATTGGAAAAACAGTGATAGAAACATGCGATACGATCAGGTCTGCATCGAAAGGAAATATACAAGTAATTACAATACAACAGTATTCAAGCATGTATTTATTTAAAATTTTCAGTCTGTACATTTGAAAACCTACTTATATAGCACAAGAAATGAAATGAAGATGTGTCAATTTAACGATAATACATATTTATCCCTATGCAAATGGACTAACACAAGTATTAACATAGCAACAGCTAAGAGGGGTGAAATATTGGTAATCTGTATTGTTTTGTACGATTTAAGAATATTTATTGTCACTAAATAGGTCAGCAACAGATGAATACCGTCTTTCAGTGGTTTGAGAACATGCCTAATACTCTGCTACAGCCGAAGAACTACTGGTAGAGTCATTAGCATAGGGTTGCATCGTTGGAGGCATGCTTTTCGCGGAACAGTGACATTGGTGGAGGCATGCTTGTCGCGGAACAGTGACATCGGTGGAGGCATGTTTGTCGCGGAACAGTGACATCGGTGGAGGCATGTTTGTCGCGGAATAGTGACATCGGTGGAGGCATGCTTGTTGCGGAACAGTGACATCGGTGGAGGCATGCTTGTCGCGGAACAGTGACATCGGTGGAGGCATGCTTGTCGCGGAATAGTGACATCGGTGGAGGCATGCTTGTCGCGGAACAGTGACAATGGTGGTTTATTTTCACCGAGTCCCGATTGAGTGCGTCAATCCTAGCCTTGAAGATAATATCATTTATTGCCTTTTGGGCAAATAACTGCTCAGGAGATGCTTGGTCAAGTTGAACCGCCCACATCTGGCTATGATATCGTCATCAGACGAGGGCTTCTCAAGACATTCTCAAACCAGTTGCAATAAATCTTGCTGCTATTTGTTGCAATATAAGCACTTTTTCCTGTAAATGTTCTTGCTTGGAATGCCAGGTTTCCCTCACGACATTCCTTCCTCACGCTCATTTATTAATATAATCAATAAATGAATATTTTGTGACCATACTGTAAACTTGCATAGCTACTTTCAGGTTTGATACAGAGGACTGATGGAGAGCTATTGGAAAAGGAGTTGGAGATAAATGGAACATTCCTAATTGCGTGGGAGCAGTCAGTGGGAAGCATGTGCACATCAAGAAACCTCGCAATTTTGAGTTCTATTATTTCAACTATAATATATCATTCGACATGGTTTTAATGGCTGTTTCAAACGCTAACTACGAATTCATAATGATTTATGCTGGCAAGAATGTCAGAGTTTCGGACGGGGGTGTTTTTTCTAACACCTGGTTCTACCAACGTCTTAAAGATGTAAATTTGGACATTCCAGCTCCTGGCCTCCTACCAGGATTTGCTGTATAAATGCCCTTTTTATTTTTAGGTGACGGCGCATTTCCTTTACCAAACCACCTCATGAAACCTTATCCTCAAATAGAAATAACAAATGAACGAATGGCATTTAACTACCGGCTATCACGAGCTAGATGGATAATCAATATTGGGTTGGGGGTTCTAGCCTCGCGGTTCAGGGTATTGGTAAACACAAGTAATGTGGCTCCAGAAAAGTCAACTGTAGTTATTCTAGCATGCTGCCATTTGCACAATTTTCTAAGGAAGAAGAAAACACATGTATTTTTGTAAGATAGTGTAGACAGTGAAGACACTGAAGCTGGGCGGGTTATCCCAGGAATTCGGAGAGAGGATTCTCAACAGCTACGTCCTTTAGCATCTACACGGGCACGAAATACTCCAAGTGAAGCACAAGAAATAATAAACAGATAATGTCCATATTTAAATGAAGCTGGAGCGGTAGAATGGCAAGATTAATTGTAAACAATATGCACCCGTAACTGTGGTACCCTAGTATGGCCACATTAAGTAAAATGTTACCTTAATAGCATTAATTCATATGTAATCCTGGAATTACCAAGTCAGGTTAGTTCTACAAGTACACTCAATCCAACATTACATTCCATAAATTTCTGTAATTAAAATTTGTACGTATCTACATTCTATTTGTGAAAGAGATTGGAGATACGTGGCAGGATTTTGACAGCTCGGGCTACCCCATGTGTACCACACACTGTAGGATGAGTACTAACATCAACACTGCTTTCAGTAAGTGCCCTCGGCTGGCTACCAAGTGTAATGTATACATGAATTGTTGCAATTCTTTTTACATTACGATACTGTTGTTTAGAACATAATGTATGTGAACATACATGTCAACATTATACGTGCTGAAGTGGCTTGTTTCCAAGATTGTTTTTAAATCAGTGACCTTCGAAACGAATGGGCATTACATAATATATGTAAGATACTTTGGTAACGGTAAGGTAAAGTACCCAAAAAAGACACATTTTATAAAATGAATATATAAATTTAACATTTTATTATTATTTAGTTCCTGAAAATCATGTTAACCTTTGTTTAAGTCCGAAAAACAAAATACTCAAAAAATTTAATTTTTTTCTGAAGGGTTCCTAATAAGAGACACAGTAATTGTCGTCCATTAACTAAACACAAAACTAGAGAAAAAGTTTGTTTCATTGTAATAAAACATGTATAAAAGTTCAACATTATTGTGTAACACTTCCAATTTAAAAATCTTTTTTTTTACACATAACAAAGGCCTATCTTTAACACAGAAACAAAATAAATGTATTCACTCTGATGCATGTCTCATTTCATTTACAATGCTTGTAGTACAAAGGAAAAAATAAATGGTTCTTCTTCTCCACTGCACTCTCTGTGTGCCCAACGAAATTTGCAACCCTGTGCCCACTTTTCTCCTCTATGGTCCTCAGAGAAAAGTATGATGCAAAATAAGCATTCAGCATCGTCATCTGCACCGACATCCGACTCACTGGAATCAATCATCTACATGTCACCTTCAGATTTATCGTCTCTGGATGAACTCGGACTCTGTTTTCTAGGTTTACATTTTCTCGTCTTCTTTTTTAAAGGTTCTTCAAATAACTTCTTCTTAATTACATTTTGTGGCTTCATTTTTCTATTCAAACTTACTGTTGATTTCTGTTGGTAGGGGCTAGATATTATCAAAGCTGCTTTTCCTGCCCTGGGATGTTTCATTTCAGGTTTCGCAGATGTTGGATAGGACAGCTCGGGATTAGTTGTTGAAGGTTGCAGCTCTTCACTCCTCAAAGATCTTTCTTGTGGCAACTTTAATGTGGGAAGTGGCGAAACTTCAACAGGCCCAACAAACATTTCTGAATTAGGAATAACAATGTCCTCCCTTACATGACTTACATGGATAGCAAAATCTTCATCAGAAAACACGTCCCTATTCTAAGGGGTTACCCAGTCTTTATAAAAGAATTTATTGAATTTTGCATAGTAGTAGCTTTCTGATAGGCAAGTCCAGGCAGTTTAGCGATTTGAAAGTGAGACACTACACATCCCTGGTTATAGTGAAGCCATCTAGAAACCTCCTGAGCATAGTAGGTCTTCAATGACTTCATAAATCCTACATCTTATGGCTGCCTTTTAGCTGTAGAATGGGATGATAACCAAATTATGGCCACATTATTGAGCCTAGCCTTCTCTATTACTTCAATGTTTCGTGTGTGGGAATGATGGCCATCTTAAACTAGAATTACTGGACCTGTCTCTGTAGGTTTAGTGAATTTCACAATATGATCAAACAATTTGGAGAAAATATCGGTTTGTATCCATCCCGATATGTTGCATGCATATATGGAGCCTGGGGGAGCACCATCCATTAGTTTTCCATGAGAGGAAAGACGAAGAGCGGTGGTACAAAGGCCCCTCTTCCTGCAGACGTCATGTTAGAAACCTGTTTTTTATCTTTGGCAGTAACTACTTTCTGAAGCTTGTGTGGAACAACAGTCTGGCAAGTCTCATCAATGTTGTAAACTCTGCGTGCATTGTAATGGATTTTACCTAGTTCATTTTCGTAAATATAAAAAGAAAATGCATTCACATTGTCACGGTTAAATGACCTTCTCGGGTCCAGGTGGAAGAACTGGTTTCCGGTCAAACGTCATTCCAAGAAACTGTTCTGGTGTCTTACCTTTGCTTTGTCGTACTTCTCTAATGTTCCTTTTGGAATACCATATGTCTTTGCAGCTCGTAAGTACTCCATTTTGCCTGCTCGAACAGCTACAAGAGCATCTCTCATCTTCTCTGGGTCCCACATTTTACGCTTTCCTTTCCCACCAGCCATCTAAACAATAAATGGCAAGGAAATTATTGATAACAGGCAGTATAAGTTATTTAAAATATACATACAATGTAAGTTATAATACATGGAAAGGTTAATAACATGCTCTAAAACTGTATCCAGTAAAGCAGCATCATTAGACTTTATAGCAAACTAACTTTTATCTATACGAGTTTACTGTAGCTTCGGCCTAATTGTGTACGATAAATAGATTTTATAGAAATAATGTAGTATTCTTCTAATTTTGTAATGACTTTGGTACACTATTGTATATTCAAATACTGGTAATAAGTATGACATTACTTTTGCTGTTAAACATATTTGGGTACCTCAGAAAAAGACACTGTCCTTATAGGAGAGACTATATCTTAATAGGGACCGTGCGTGTCTCTTATTAGCGGCACGCATAAATAAAACAAAAATGGTAGCCTCAGTTCAAACATACAGTGATTATGATTTTGAAACTGGTCTCTAAAATAGTACAATATATAAGCTTCCTCATAAAATAAACACGAATAACGAAGTAACTCACCTTCAAAATCGTTCAGCACCTCAAACCTTTCCTATAGAAACTTTTGAAATTGAAAAAAGAAAACAAAACACACTATTACATGTCCGTTACATCGCGTAATGCCAACTGCTTTGCGACGCAGGAAGATGATGTCAGGCGATCACGCGCAACAAGTTACCTCCCTAGCCGAGAGGTTGCAGCACCTACCGGATTGGATAACTCCGTGTCTCTTACTAGGCGCCTATCTCATATATTTGGGTACTTTACCTTAATGGTTGCACATGACAGTTAAAGTGTTTGTTCTGGACACTGTGTCAAATAGGGTGGTTTTATTTTATGAAAGTATACATGTGTTGAATATTTCCCACTCTCTCTCTCTCTTACTTCATATAAACCTAACACATGGTATGTGTAGGTTAACATCCATAAAAATATATATTGAACGCCTACTAACTAGGACAGTGCTGCAGTGCATAGAAGTTGCAATAAATATACTTACAAGAACAGAGGAGTTGCTTTAATTTTCGTCGTCTTCGCAGCCAACGATTGTTGACTCCAGACACTTGTTGTTCCTCTTGGTCGCGTAGAAACTCCAAACCGTTAAAATACCAAAGTGTTGGTGTATATACATCCATCAACCCGGCGCCCGACTTCTTACTGGCTTCCTCATAGGAAGCTTATTCTGTGTCTTGTGTCGGTGATACTAGCGTCGGGTTCGCTTTACTTCGAAAGTTATGTTAATTGTTTATAACAATTTTCTTTTAGCTGATTATTTATGTAGCAGTCGCTTTTAACTTTCTACAGTGGAGACACGTGACGGTACGCCTCAATAAAAGCTCTCGGACACTGTTTTCCCGCCATGTGCATAAAATGGCTCAGGAATTACAGACAACGCCACACACGTTCAAACTTGCATGGAAAAAAACACACTATGTGTTTGTCACACCGTGGGATAAAATCAAACACGTTCTGATTGCCGTCATATGAGGTTGGTATGTCAAACACGCTCATAGAGCACAATACATTGTCATCCTGCACGTCATACCTGATGTGAGTCACACAAATATGATCCATATACAGTGTCGTAGAAAATACCACATTCCTCCTGCCACACTTTTACACACACATGCCTGTGAATTGGCCGGAGAATTATGCATTTACATAATTAATTGAATATAATTCCCCATAGGACACATATATGGTCAGTTTAACATAAGTGTACAGTAGTTAGTATTTACAACCAAAACACGTTGTGTCTACTTCCATAGACTTGGCGGCGCGCCTATGAACTGCACGTGTCGTTCTACGTAGCTGCACACGACTCTCTCTGTAGCGGCATCCGTGATACACGCAAGTAGCTCCTCACGTGTTTGTGCTGTCCTTTGGTACACAATATCTTTCATCCATCCCCACACGCAATAATCTAGTGGAGCTGTTCACTGTATTGCGTTTCCAATTTTGTAAATATTTTGATGCTCAACTGTAAACAGTAGAGTCTGTAATTACATAAAAGTAGTTACTTCGACAAGGGTTGTTCTTTTTTCTTCGCCTCTCCAATTTTTCGAAATACTCTGTAAATATTGGGAATAGGACCGACATTCATATGGCACTTTTTGTTCCAAATTACTTGGGAAATAAGCCCTGTGAGTGGCGGTAACTTCTCGTGAATTATCATGTAAGTTAAAATGTTTGTGATATTTAAATTTTTCTGCATTCTCGAAGTTTGTATTTATTGTAAAATGTCTAGGAAAATCAGTTGTTTGGTTTTAATTTTGGGGGATATACAACTTCAGGCTCTTCACGGTAAAGTGAGCACTTTAAAATTTCTTCTAAATTTTTCCTTTCATCCTACTTCCATCTTCCCGCTGCTTTATGATGTAAAACTGCTTTGTGACGAATAAACACAGTGTATACATTTCACCAACTTCAAATTAAATGCCTGATGCTGCAATTATATATATTTATTAGTGATTAAAGCCCATTGGAAGGGCCTTAAAAAGTGCTCACTTTACCGTGAATGGCCTATAGGCGGATTTAGGGTTAAGTATTTAAAAGTGGACATAACTTCGGAACGTTTGTTTCTTTAACATGTACACTTTTGAATATTTTTACAACTTTTCATCGTGTCAATAATATGTAATGTCTATAATTTAAATACTAAATCTATCATATGGACATCATTTTCAGGTGCGGAAGCAAGATTCTGACAGTTTGTGACAAGTAGTGCTAATATTGTGGTTTTGATAACATAACCTTCATTCCTCCATAGGTGTCATGACAGATAAAGCCATATTGTTTACGTTTCTATTGACTGTTGGTTACGTTTCCCTAAAAAAATCATTCCCTATGCTACTGACTATGAGGTTTTGCCGTTTAAAAGAAGAAAAATTTCCCTGGTTGGTGAATTCAAACAGCAAGTGGGGTGAATTTGTTTTTATTCATGAGCACTTTCATTTTGTCCATTTCTCATTTTAATCCATAAATGGTTTTCCTCATAAAAATATAACGATTTTTTTAAAGTTTTGCGTGTTTGTATTTATTCCTTCATTTCGCACCGCGATTGATCTATGTATGTGTGTGTGTATATATATATATACACACACATACATACATTAGAAATTGACTCATTGGGGATGGTTGGACCATTATTGTTTTACATGTTGAGATAAAAGCACATAAAGGCGGAGAAGGCCAAGTAAATATGATTTTACATGGTTTTACGACATCGCTACGAGGACTATGTACCTGCGCGTTCAAGGTCAAGAAGCGAGGGAGCGATACGGGCGACACTAACACGCACGCCTAGCGCCTCATCGCTCCTGCACGCAAGGCGTGCAGTGTTTCCATCCCAACACTTTGCTGTGTTAACTAGATCTGTAACTGTGGGGGTTTATTACACACGATGGAAGTACACAGATCAAACTACCTGTGTATAATCGTACTTATCTCTTACCGCTTAAAGAAACTTCATAGGCAAACTTTAAAAATGCAATATTTCACCACTTTCACGATTTTTTTCTCCATTAATTCACTTAATACGATCAAAGTAAAAATATAGCGACATATAAAATAGTTTTTTTTATCCTTCCTGGTAAAACTTCGTATTTCCAGAACATTTATTTACCGATCCACGCGTTTACGCGCAAACAACGATTTCACAGAAAACGTTTCAGTTCATTGGACCCTTAAAGGATCGGATTTCTAAACCACGAAATTGCTTACGAACAGGAGTAGTAGGGAATAGTTTCTTCTCGAACAAGACACACGATACAGCTCGTGGCTCTGCCCGCCATCTTGGTATTTTTCCCTCAAAATTTCCCTTTTTTCCTTAAAAAAATGTCCTTTTTCCCTAGAAATTTCTTGTTCTCCTTAAACATTTCCCGTTATCCCTCAACAATGAGGAAGCCCCTCATGAAAGCCCCTCAACGAAGCCCCGAAATACAATTTTCGAGCTATTTTTAAGATTGATGTTGCTTACTTTATACTTGTAGGTTATCATTCCGTCTTGTAACCACTGAGACACTGCTACACCTTAGTTGTCTAGTCCCTGAGACACCACGGCACCTCGGGTAATCTAGCCACTCCGTCACCGCGGCACCTTAGGTAGTCTAACCACTGACTTTTCAAATGCAAATTTCTCTTGGCAGAAGTATTATTTCGTAACACATTCATAAAATATTATTTGCCGCATAGCTATATATAAACTTTATAGATATTAATGAGACACCTTGGCACCTTGAATAGTTTAGTAACTTAATCACCGCAGCACCTTTAGGTTTTCTAGCCACCGAATCATCGCGGCACCTTGTGTAGTCTAGCGACTGGGTCACCGTGGCACCTCTTGTTTGTCTAGCCACTGAATCACCGCGGCACCTTAGGTAGTCCAGCCACTGAATCACCGCGGCACTTTGGGTAATGTAGCCACTAACACAACGCGAAACCTTAAGTAGTCTAGCCAATGACACACCGCGGCACCTCTGTAATCTAGGCACTGTATCACCGCGGCACCTTTACGACGTTTGGCCACTGAGATACCGTGTCACCTAGGTTAGGTTAACTGAGGTGTCGCGGTGATTCAGTTGCTAGACAACCAAAAGTGGCCTTGCAGTTTCAGTGGCTAGACAACCTAAAGTTGCCGCAGTGACTCAGTGGCTAGACTACCAAGGGTGCGCGGTGTATCAGTGGCTAGACTACCCAAGGTGCCGCGGTGACTCAGTGACTAGACAACAAAAGGAGCCGCGGTGACTCAGTGGCTAGACTACCCTAGGTACCGCGGTTATTAGTGGCTAGACAACCTACAGGTGCTGCGGTGACGCAGTGACTAGCCTAACCAAGCTGCCGCGGTGTCTCAATGGCTAGACAACCTAAAGGTGCCACGGTGTCTGAGTGACTAGACAACGTAGATGTGCCGCGGTGTCTCAATGGCAAGATTACCCGAGGTGCCGCGGTGATCTAGTGGCTAGACTACCAAAAGGTGCCACTGTGACTCAGTTTATAGACTAACCAAGGTGCCTCGGTGTCTCAGTGGCTAGACGACTCAAGGTGTCGTGGTGATTCAGTGTCTAGACAACCAAATGGAGCTGCGGTGACTCAGTGGCAAGGTTAACCGACGTGACACGGTGATTCAGTTGCTAGATTACCCAAGTGGCCGCAGTGTCCCAGTGGCCAGATTACACGAGATGCCGCGGTGATTCAGTGGCTAGATAAAACAAGGTGCCGCGGTAATTCAGTGGCTAGACAATTAAAAGTTGCCAAGGTTATTCAGTGCCTAGACAACGAATGGTGCCGCGGTGACTCAATGACTAGACTACACAAGGTGCTGCAGTGATTCAGTGGCTAGACTACACAAGTTTCCGCGGTGTCCTAGTGGCCAGATTACCCGAAGTACCGCGGTGATTCAGTGGTTAGATTAACCAAGCTGCCGTGGTGTCTCAGTGGCTTGACTTTCCAAGGTGCCGCGGTGTCTCAGTGGCTATACTGTCCAAGATGCAGCGGTGTCTAAGTGGCTACAAAACCTAAAGGTGGCGTGGTGTGTCAGTGACTATATTACCCGATGTGCCATGGTTATTCATGAGATAGTCTACCCGAGGTGCCGCAGTGACGGAGTGGCTAGATTACTCGAGGTGTCGTGGTGACAGTGACTAGATTAATTGAGGGTCCTGCGATGCCTTATTCGCTAGACTACCCAAGTGCCCCGGTGTCTCAGTGGTAAGATTATCCGAGTGGCCATGGCGCCTCATTGGCTAAACCACCCAAGGTGCTGCGGTGCTTCAGTGGCTAGACTTCCCAAGGTGCCGCGGTGTCTCAGCGGCTGGATTACCCTAGGTGCCGCGGTGATTCTGTGGCTTGACTAACCAAGCTACCACGTTGTCTAAGTTGCTAGATTACCCGAGGTCCAAGGCGTCTCAGTGTATAGACTACCCGTGGTACCGCGGTGATTTAATGGGTAGACTACCAAACGTGCCGCAGTAATTATGTGGGTGAGTTTCGTGTATCTTAGACACATTGAGGATGTTTCAGCCACAACGTGGATTGGTGGTTATTTTTTCTCGGGAAAATCGGAAAATTTTTTAAGGAAAACGGGAAATTTGAAAGGGAAAAAGTGAAATTTTAATGCTTTTTTGTGCTGAAAAAAACTATTTTGTGTGAAAATAGTGGTCGCGTGACCGGAATGAAAGGGCGGGAAGTCCGGTATCTAACATGACGGCTGGTACCTCGCGCCTCCTGCCCGAGCCCTTGCAACTTTTTACTCATATGCCTACTACTGACATGATTAGTAAACATGATTTGGAGTTACATAAATAACGTACTTAGAAAATAATACTTATTTACGGTAAGATGCACTGGAGATATAGCTTAATTTGGTAGGATTTATAAATGAAGTTAGTAAATTTAAATAGGCTTTACAAATGTTTCAGGCAGTTTTTTAAAATTCGTCTCGGGTAACACTCACTTCTAATAGTCAAAATTCTCACTAATGAGTTTGGGTTTGGTTCCTTGATGGCCAAGGGCGTGGGTCGCAGGATCACAGGATTCGGCAGCCACCATGTTGTTACGTCACTATTCCGCCATCTTGAATGTCATTGATCCTGACCCATGACCTTTGACCCATGAAAAAAATTATAAAAGATTGTATTTAGAAATTGTTTAAAACAGTGAACAGTGATATTTGCATGACTTTACTTACGGCAATGGAGTATAACCTACAGGTAATTGAAATAGCGTTTTTTTTTACGTCTCTTGGTATAACGCCTTTAAACAGTCATCTGCTTTATTACAAGGTAAATTAAACCATATTTTTCTTAAATTAAATACTTTCTTCTCCTTGAAACTTTTTGACTGACTAGTTCTGTTCACCTTTCTTTTATGAAAACGTCCTCATACATGCCAACGTATACGTACATTCTCAACTCGAATCAGTGGGAAACCAATGATTCGCAGTGAAATGCAACTACTCGAATCAGTGAAAATGCTCCACCTAGAATCAGTGGAAAACCATTGATTGTTTCAGTGAAAAAATTAATCTTATTTAATTAGTGACGTGGAATTATTTCACTGACTGAATAATTGACAGCCGACTACAGTGGCGAATTAAATATTGTATTTATTGAATGTAGCCAAATAATTACGTGAAATAAACATATTTACGATAGTTTAGCGCAATTTACCGTAATGAAAAAAATAAAAAAAATTCTGAGGTTGCCAGGATTGAACTCACACACCCTTCAAACTCTAGATCGTTACCTTACCATCTTATTTTTGCGTTGTAGTCTTTTTGTTGTAGTTATATTGACGTAACGTTGTCGAGCTCAAGTTAGACCGACTTGTTGAAATTCCTAGTGCAACAACCAAACTGAAATATTCCGTGGGAAAAAAAGGGGGGAGGGCGAATAATAATTTTCGAGAAGATCTTTATTAATAATTTCGTAAGTTTGGTAGTTTTTAGAGAAGTTATTAAAGATATCTTGCAACTCTCATATCTCGCTTAAATTGTTTCCCATTTATAATTTTTATATTTTTATAAAAAGTTGAATTTTTGTGGGGGCACCGAATTGCCGACCCTCTGTAGAGAAATTTTTGTGGGGCAAACAAATAGCCGGAGCTAGTTAGAAACAAAAAATCTTCTATAGAAATATATGTTAAAAAGTTGAATTTTTGTGCGGGCCCAGAATTGGGTACACTTTATTTCTTTGTAATATTTAGCAGTAAAAAGAAGATAAAATAATTACAATTGTTTAATAGTGTATAATATTTTCCTCCTGTAGAAATAAGGACAGCCACTGCCTATTTTATTATCCAAGCCCATAGTTGAAGCAACTATTCTTCGTATTCTGCATTGTCCTCTTCTTCCTTAAAACAATTGTTAATGGCATACAGAATTCTTCCAATATATTTCGATCTAGTTTGCTTATTTAAGTCCATTAATGATAGAAATGCGTCTTTTTCCTTGTCGTAAACTGTAATTTTAGCACAGCCATTCTTAAGTAAAATTTTATCTAAACTTTCTACCTGGTAATCCTTTTCCAGCAAACTACTTCATTTTTCTCTGGTATCTTGGCAACGATTGTTATTGCTGTAGAACAATGATAAAATCTTGGAGAAAAGCTCTTGGTTAACCCTTTATTAAAAATAAAAAAATTACTTAAACATAAAAATTTGCAAGGGGGTAGAGGGGGAATATTTCCCATCTGGAATATTAGAATACAAACAAATATATAAAGCTTATAAACATATTTAAACGCTGGTTGGCTATGAGAAATCAACAGTCTAAATTAATGAACCTGGTATTTATTCATTAATTTTGTCTTCTAAAAAAGAAGAAGCAAACGAATTTAAAAAGCGTATTACATTTGTTAAGTTATTGGATGTAACTTAACAAATTTTGTAATAATTGGTATATCTTCAGATAGCACCATTTTGGTGCTATCCAGGTTTTTATATGTTTTAAAATAAAATTATAAATTTTGATATCCATATGCAGTGTATCAATTTTATTTTCTAGTATAATTCTCTTGTTATCACAATGACTTAATGCGATTTTATCAACTTCTACTGTATATATTTTGTGTTTCTCAGTCCTTATCAAATTCATTGTTCTATATTGAATTTTCTCATAAAAAACAATTCTTATAGTCTTCAAATGTAATCTCTTATTAACAACACATTTTTTCACAACTTTAGATTTTTTGTTTTCTTTATCGCCAACTCTACATGCATACATTTTTGCTCGTAAAACAACAAATTCTTCCATTATTTTCCCATTACATTCGTCTTTTATTTTTCTAAAACTTATTTATTTATTTGTGGCATGTTATAAATATTGTCTTTTGGATAATCATTTGTATGAAATTTTTCTAACATTGTCTTCATCATGTATTCGTAGAAATCTTCTGTTTCTATGCTATATATATATATATATATATATATATATATATATATATATATATATATATATATATATATATATAGCTATCGTTATCTCTTAACAGCATTGTTCAATTTTATCTTCATATTTTGGCTTCATCAGTTTATAATTAAAATCATACATCAATTCGTTCGAAATATCCAAAATGGCCATGCCCACATATATTGGCTTATTAAATTTTACAATAGTTTTATTCGTGTGAATAGCCGCACGATTCTCATTAAATATAGCACTTCTTTTGAAATTTGGTTTTGCTACTAATTTTTTTACATTCTTCAGCATCTGATACTAGTTTTATATCTGCTCTGTTTCTTATATTTTCCATAGTTTAGCCAAACACAGAATTATTCATGAACTTATAAAATTTTTTTATCGAAATCATTTTAGCATTAGTTCTCATTGTTGTATTCAAATCAATATATTTCTTCAACCAATCAGACTGATTAAATTTTAATATTCTAGGTATTTTAGTTAGTTTTAATCCATTATTTAGACACTGTTTCAAGTTGCGATAGTGAATTTCATACTATTGTCTGTTATTTAAAGTTGTTAATAATTTAGATTGATTTATCTTTGGAACTACCTTATTTTCTAGACAAAATGGAAGATCTTTATGTAAATTACGTATTTCTTATGGATATTCTAGATCAACTTCTAATATATAACCATACTCAAAATCATTCTCCGAACCTAATATTTTTCCACTCCAGTAATCTAAATCATTTAATGCATAATACACCCACTTGAAACTTCTATATGGTAAATGTTATGACATTGCCCAACCATATAAATTATTCGCATCGAGATATGTTAAATAATTTGAATCTTGATTTGGATTGAAATCCTCCAAATATTTCTTATTAGCTTTAACATGTCACTTACAACACTGTGATATTACACCTCGAATTCCTTTTTCAATCATTACAATCATATCATAGTTATTTAATCAATCTAGTGGTTGTTTAGTCATTTTAAACATTGCATCCCATGATAAACCTGCTGCTGTAAAATACCATGCAAGGTCTAAATCATATGAATTTATACACGTGTTTCTAAAATTTTCGAATACATCTGCTAACAATATTACATCACTTTTTAAATATAAATCATTATATTCGCCAAAAATTTTTATATTAAACTGGTTACATACACATTTTGAATGTTCGTATTCATCATCAGATATACTATTTTCGTTCAATTTATTGTAAAATTCACTCTTTGGTGGAAGTTCAGTTTCTTCAGATATCTTCCAACTATCCACATAATCATGTGGGTAAACACCTTTCTATTAACTAAATCAACTTGGTCTTCTGGAAAATGTTTTTGTGTGTGTTTCATTTGATATTTACTTACATTAGATGATAATTTATAGAAACTACTGGCCATAAATTTAAATGTATCTATAAATTTCATATTTAAAATATCTGTATTTTTCCCAAAAGTTATAAATTTTTCTTCATTATTTGTAATTTATTCTATATTTTTATCATCATATCCTAACTGTAATAAATAAATGTGCATCATAGTCGGCTAAATTATGAAAATAAATTTGTACAAAAATTTGGTAATTTAAATTTTAGATTACAATTGTTGCATGCTGGATTAATGAATTTTTCACTTATCTGATCATGATGATATGCTTTTTTATTCATTTTCCTCCGTATATTCACACTCGCATACAGTACATAATTTTTATTTCCTATATGATATTTTTCTTCTCTTGTTAATGGGTGCATTGGTTCAATTTGTGAATATATTTCAACAATTTCCTCTACTTCTCTTTTTATTAATTGTATAAATATGTTATGATCATCTGGGCCACGATATACAACTGGCGGCTTATACTCACCATAAGCAGATACAATATAATAGCAAAAACCAGATACTTCATGTAAATGTGAATCATTTTTGAGCAGGATTTGTGAGTCATTTTTGAGCAGGATTTGTGTCATTTTTGAGCAGGACTTGTGAGACATTTTTGAGCAGGATTTGTGAGTCATTTTTGAACAGGATTTGTGAGTCATTTTGACCAGGATTTGTAAGTAATTTTGAGCAGGATTTGTGAGTCACTTTTGAGCAGGATTTGTGAGTCATTTTGGAGCAAAAATATTTTTCTTTATTAATTTTTGCTATGCAAATAACACACAAATGGAATCTCTGCTCAACAAGTTAAACAATTCACTTGAATTCGCCAAACTACAAGATCTAGAAACAAATTAATGGTTTACTGCCAGAGCTCTATGTCAAGATACTTGATAAAAATTCTTTGAAACTAATAAATGAGAATCAGATTTTTGTAATGTATAAAGGCTTAAAAGAAATGAAAAATGAAAAATTTGTCCATGATCTAGAATTATCTTTTAAAAAATTTATAAATTCATTCAATTATATGTTTTAATATTTCCAATCGATGTTGTCGTAAAATTGCTTTATTCAGCTTGCTCGCTTGCAAATTGCTATTTCTAGAAAACACGAGAATTTTACTTGAAAAGCTAGAAATTTGCTTGATTTTGGGGTAAAATAGCTTGTTTTTAAGGTGGCACAAATCTTGCTCGGACATTTTTGAAAAAGTGGTAAATTTACTTGATTTTGGGGTAAAAATGCTTGATTTCAGAGTAAATTTGCTTGTTTTTAGAATGCTTAATTTCTTAAATTTCAAACCATGATTTTGGAGGAAAAAACCTTGATTTTGGAGCAAAAAACCACGATTTTTTGATGAAAATTGATTTTGCGCTAGAACTCCCCTTTTACATCTACTCGCAGCGAAATCGTAAAGATTTAAGTTGTATGCTCTTACTTTTCGTTCTTCGTTTAATTTGTACCGTTAGGATTGTTAAAACGAATTGTATATGTGAGTGCACTCTCTTCATAACATTTTATGCAGTTTAAACTTTCAAACAGAGTGCTGTGATGATTACATGAAAACGAAATTAAAGACATAAAAATGGAATGAAAAGCTGTGTGATCCTAGTACCTCATAAAATGGCGTTTAGAAAGACGAAATAAATTTTAGAAAGTATTTTGTATTGGCTTTACTAGTTCATTCGTTGTTATTTCACTTGATAAACGTTGTTTAACGGCCATTATTAAACGTTGTTTGAAGGCCATTTTTACACGGTGTCTAACTTATCCATTAGTCAAAAATAAACCACTGAGTAAACAGAGGAAAAATGACTAATGAATCAGTGGAAAATGTGACTGACTCATTAAGTAAAGGAAATCGGGCATTTTTTCGCTGATTTGCCAGTTAAATTCACTGAAGTAACTGTGGAATCAGTCAGATACGTTCGAGTGGTTGAAAACAGTGAAATTATCACTGATTCATATTTAGAGTGTAAGGTGCTTAACCACTGAAACAAGTTCCGTTCCAGTTTACACTTTCACTGAACCATAAAGAAACATAGTATGGTGGTTTACGGTAGAATTACACGATAATTACTTACTTAGTCTCAGTTGTTCTCCTACAGAGCGGGAGTAATTAAGAGCACCATCACTTGCATTGCATATTTTCCCATCTATTATGCCAAAGTCATCATCACACACCTACAAGCCCTACATTTTCAGACGGTAAACACCATCACACACTTATTTTACTTATTTTTCTGTATTACAATGGTGATGGTATATTTGTTTGTATACACTTTTGGCGACCACGCAAGCTTTCCTGCAAGTCCTGCTTATAATAGGCTTACCGGTACGTATAGTTTTCTTCCCACTTTGTATTCTCCTGCTATGAACCTGGCCATGAACCCAATTAGCCTACTAGTAGTCATACGTTGATTAAATAAAGATGTAGAAATTATAAGAATGTTAATATGTTAACAATTTGCCAATTCTTGCTCTTATGTATACCGAAACAAACAGAAACTGAATGAAGATGTTTCCGGTGACCACAATATTTGAACACTTCACTGTTAATACGATTGTATAACATGGAACCACTCATGCTACATCGTTGACAGCTTCACTGGAAGCTTACCAGGCAGCGTGTCTATCTAAATACGAGGGTCTATTTATTTACTTTGTATCAGCTCCACAAAACCCCTACGTGTAACCATGATCTAGCTCTAAAAATGAATCGGTGAGAAAATCTCTTTTTGACATGAATACGTCTTTAAATTTGCAACCATAGTGGGAGGTAATCCAGAAAATCCGATGATAACAATATCGGGGGATACAGTTTGGCATTGCAGATCCTAATCTATCGTCTACATTCAAAATTCAATTACACCACTCGATTGCCAAAGGATCAAAGAATATGTTGCGTTTAGTGAGGACTGTGAAGCATAGCGCCCGTGCGGGAGGGGGCGCAATTTTGAGTTAGTTTTGCCGCGTCTCATAACTTCCGCGTAGCATAACTTTTGACTAGCAGCAGCTACGAGGCTCGTTTGAGTTTCAATCGACAGCTCTCGTCAAGATCAATCAATCGCGTGTATAAAAGCATTTGCGTGGCGTGGTTATGGTGAAATTGTATGCGTTTAATGTAAAAAAAAATTAAGAACAACTTAACACAATTTTGGCCTATACTCGTCTAAAAGCCAAGTCGAAATACAGAAATCGTATACGGTTGGAAAGAACATCTCAAAAGAAATCCAGTGATACCCATATTATCTAGTGAAGTGGTACTGGGAACGTAAAATAAACATCAAGGCGTCCGAGCGCGTCAACGTAGACGTATTTACACAAAACAAGCAGCGGTGCCCCCAACACAGCCAAACCCAATTTTATTAATCAGTACGAGGTCTGGTCAACCAAACACTTACTATAATACACTTTTCTGGAAATTAAGTGTAAATACAACCGCTTTCCTTCACTCACTGAATACGTGACATTTCCCACTGATGTGTTAACCAACTGTGGTACTAGTCCTTCTGTTGGCGATCTTACGTAAAAGGTACGTTTGTAAATAAATATTTTCATAAGCAGATAAAAACATAAACATCATATGAATTAATAAGAGCATTAAATTATACTTTTTAAATATTGGTTTCGCCTTTAATAATACCGTTTTAAATTATGCCATGACCATTAAGACTTTCATTTCGTTTTCACGTAGGTAACTGTCATAGCGCTCGGTTTTGAAATTCAGACTGCATGAAATGGGTGAGTGCCAACACATGATTTCGTGTTTGTTCTAATTTACATAAATTACGTATGATTTCACTTTATCAATAGTAACTGTTGTAAATATTTCTTGTAATTATTTAGCAGATAATATTTATTTCGCTACGTGCAGTTGGCTATAGCCTTTAATTGGTGAAACTTTCTTGCAGAAATAACTAGTTTTTTTTCTACTGATTCTAGATGGAGCCAGTTTCTCCGATTTGTGTTGTTGAGGTTAACTATGAAGCAGTGATTTTTCAGTTTAACGAAAAAATAAATATTTATATAGCTATAATGATATAAATAAGCGCCTTATCCATTAATAACGTATATGGTAACAGTATTACCTACCATAGTATCAATTACATACGAAATTTGGCTATTAATCTATTGGGTAATGCCCTGTGTAACTCTGCACCAATAGATGAACACTTCACAATTGTGTACCCAATCAAGTGGAGTTCAGTCAACAAGAGAGTGACTTCACATCTATGCAGCAGCCAGTGGAGAAACGACATTGTCTACTTTACGCAAAGTACTGTGAAGTATAGCATGATGTAAAATAATAACGCGAATTATGCAGGTCCCTAGTTATAGGCTGTTCACGTTAAAATGAACACTTTTGAAAGCCCTGTTTAAGATCAACTTGTATGAACGTTGTGTATTGTTTCGCCTTGTGTATAAATTAACACAGCCATGTACCTCATCACTTTATTCATGCGTCGGTCAACTGAAACAGCGAAATTATTATAAAAGTAAATATTTTACCAATCTGATAATTTTTACACTTCGATGCACAAAAAAAAAAGAAAGAGAAAGAAATAATTTAAGTTATAACAAATTGTTACCTAACACTTTTAATTCGACGTTAATATATGGAACTACTTTCCATCCATCATTACCAACTTTTCCGCATTTACTCAGTGCACCCGTTGAAGTATATGCAGGCATGGGCAGTGAGTTTTTTTCTATGGTTGATTTCAAAAGTGCTCACTTAATCGTGAACAGCCGACAGCCGTTAAGGCCTTTACACAATTGAAAACTTAAACATTTGACTTCACGTTTGCTTTCCGACATGTTATTTCTTATGGAGTTTGACACAATGGAACTGTCGAAGGTAAAGTCAAGCACTCTTGACTTTACGATTTCGAAAAGTTAAAATTTAAAGTCAAAGTCAAGCAGCCATTTGACCGAGAATCAAATAGAGGTTATGTGGAAAGTGCGTTATTTTATTATAGGGTGATTTTAATCTCGGTATATTAAACGAAGCTCGTCTTAAATTTAATAAATGGCAAATAAGTATAATGTGAATAAGAAATACACCAATTGAGATATTTTAATAAAATAAACAAATGAGTTTTTTGTTTTGAAACAAACTTTTAATACAAATTTTAAACCACTTTTTGAAGCAGTTTCATCAGCCATTATAACCAATAAATACATTTCATTGTGGCCTCGGACATTTGGTTTTGAATATGGTGAATGTATACACTGTGTTTGTTACTCATATGGCAGGGTTTACATTAAAAATTGGGGGAAGGATATAAATTGGTTGAAAGAAAAAACTAACTAGGGCTTCAAAAGTGCTCACTTTACCGTGAACGGCCTGCACGTAAAATGCTTTCCTGGATAATATCATAATGATTTACATAGCGAAATATACATTTTTACGAAGCTCGAGGAACCGATGTTCAATTGTCAGAAATCTGACTTTACAGTTGTATTGTGTATTGGTGTTTTCGTCAGAGGAAAGGAAACGTAAAGTCAAATGTTGAAGTTTTCTATTGTGTAAGAAGCTTTAGAAGGGTGGTGTATACTCGCCTGGCACGTAGTGGTCCTCGCAGTCGTAGAAGCCGCCGTGCGTGCACTTGGTGTCCTGACCCCAGCGGTCGTTCACCGCCACGGTATCCTTAACGGGGCTATCGTTGTAGAGCCAGGCCAAGAAGCCAGTGCTGTTCCAGTAGGTGTCGGTCGACTCCCACTCGCCGTCGGACCATACCACCTCCGGCTTGAACAACTCCACCTGCAAGCCACACCGCACCCTCTACTTACATCCCTCCCTCTGGCTTGAACATCTCCACCTGCAAGCCACGCCGCAACCTCTACTTACGTCCCTCCCACCGGCTTGAACATCTCCATCTGCAAGCCACGCCGCACCCTCTATTTACATCCCTCCGGCTTGAACATCTCCACCTGCAAGCCACGCCGCACCTCTACTTACATCCCTCCCCCCGTCTTGAACATCTCAACCTGCAAGCCACGCCGCAACCTCTACTTACATCCCTCCCTCCGGCTTGAACATCTCCAACTGCAAGCCACGCCAAACCCTCTACTTTCACCTCTCCCTCCGGTTTGAACATCTACACCTGCAAGCCACGTCACACCCTCTACTTAAATTCCTCCCTCCGGGCTTTTCTTCGTGGTAAACGTGGAGGACGTTGCTTTTGGCCGCTGCATTTTCTGTGGGTACTCTCATTTGAACCGACATGGCACACAGTGGCTCGCTCTGTACCCTATGCTCCCTCCAAGGCGAACTGGGTTCAATCCCGGATTTTTGCAAGCGGGAATCGTGCCGGATGTTGCCACTGGTCGCCGGGTTTCCTCGGGGATATCCCGTTTCCCCCGCTCTTGCTTTCCGGCGCTGCTCCATTCTCGTCTCATTTCACCCAAGACGTGCTTGTTAAGAGCATTCCACATTTCTCAACTTTTCTGTCTTCTTTTAAACAGTTACACCTACATTAATATTCTCTGTAAACAGTATTTGCCTGTCAAGCCAGGGGTCTGTTTACATAAGTCAACATTTACGAAACGACTGAGTAGCCGAATCCACTTTCTTTGAAATGTGTTGAAGTCGAGTGTATGAATTTATTATCTACTTTCTCGTGAAGTATAGTGGCGCCCCTTGAAAATAGATCGAACAAGAGAATGAAAATGATAACTCGACAAAGTAGATGTCGATATTTCATAATAAATAAATAATAACTACAATAGAGAAAATTCCGTTCAGTTAGCTTGCACACTAAAAAGAATGATTACCTTAAACTATAGTTATTTTTATTACTGTTACTATCTCAAGCCGGCCGTACCAAGCATCATACGTAAAAGTAATTCGTACAAATGCGTTATATAAACACGAATGAGTATGCAGACTTGTGATTATTGGAGATGCTGAAAAGATTCGCATTGACAATCTGCTCATCTTGTGAGCCATTCAACATGATCAAGCACACTAACTGCAGTTCGGACACTGTGATTCGTGAACGTAGCTTTGAATATTTACCAACTAGCGCGGTCGTTGTTGGAGTGTTTCCTTACTGGAACTAGAACAAACGTATGAGGCAGTGGGAATCCTTTCCTATCAGAGAAAACGCCATCCTTCCACCACAACTACTTCGACTGCGTTCGGTTTTCCGTGGTTCTTCGATATCACTCCAGACATATGCTGAGGTGGTTTCTTAAGAAAGATTAGTACCTGCCATCTTAGATTTATACATTTTTTGCCATATGTTCTATTGAGGAATGTTTAATGAAATTTTCCTCATGTCACAGGATAAATAATAGCTTCTCAAGCTGTATCAAATTATTATCAATCCACTGACCTTACTCATTTTTTACTAGTCGCTGCCGGAAAGAAATTGCAATTTTTTCTTGCCGGATTTCACAGGACTGATAGGTATTAGCAACATTAGTCAAACGATACATGTTTTCGAATAATTTTTTCCGCCTTGACAATATCTGAAAGAAAATACAAAATCTATTATGAACGTTATGGCGTAAATTATGTAAATCCAAGATGGCGGGCACTGATTCTCCTTGGGCCATGTCTAAGGTTAATTCTACTCGGGCTGGGAAGCTCAATGCTTTTAAGCCCCTGTCACATTGTCAAATTTTCGCCTTCAGCTATATTTTACAATAAAATTCAAATACAAAATTCGGCCATCAAATTTTTACTTCCAACAACTTTTATCAAATAATCTTGAATGCGGTTGAAAATATGTCAGGCTATCATTTTTTTTTTTACTTGGAGAATCTAATTATTTTATTGCTTTTGTTTTTCAATGCTGTCCACTACAGGTAGAAATGTAAAGGAATGTTGTAATTTATTTTAGCTTGTTTACTAATTTCAAATTTCATTTATCGTAGATGTTTTGTGTTGTACATGGTTAACTGAGCATTTTTTGTCGTCCACGATTGTGATTGGCCGAGTCCGTCAAATATCAAAGGAATTTTACTACTTTTCCAATCTTAAAATGTTTGATTGAAACTGAAGCCATCCAACTTTCTCATACAAGTATGGCGGCGTTTATGACGTTTAGATAACGTCACAACTGTCCAACTTTATTTGACCAAACTTATTGGAAGCAGTTTGACGGAAAAATTTGACACTGTGACAGGAGCTCTAGTTTGGAAACTAAAATTTTTCGCAACTAGGTAAGCGCTGCTGTCGCATTGTGTAGCGGATTTTTTTTTTTCTATTTTCTGCATTAAAAAACAAAATAATTGAAATAATCATGTATCAAATATTAAATAACTGCTTAGCTAAATAAAAACTTTCTCTTTTATTATTCACGTAACTTAAAATTTTAATTACAATTATCTCTTTGGAATACTAGCGTTTTGTTCGTAACCTGAGTGGAATAAACCTTAGCTATGGCCAACTCCTGCACCGCTCACGCTTGTTTGAACAGCCTACACTATTACGTCTTTAATGATCCCACAGTCGATGAAACGCTAACTTCTACATACATAATTTACTATTTATTAACGACAAATTATACCTTTGACTTTCGGAAAATTTATCTTGTCTGTACCAGCAGTACCATTAGAGCTAGTTATTTTTCGCGAAAAAAATTATGAGTACAGGATAAACTTGAATACTTTAAGCACCCAACAGCAATTTGTCTGTTGTCATTGGTTGATGTCTACTTGAGAACACGTTGTCACATTTGACATAGCCACTCAGAATTCGGCAACATCAGCAAGGCCCCTACGTGGTTCGTGTGCAGACAGTTAACACGTGGCAAAAAGTAGTTCCGCCAGATTAAATAGATAAACGACCCTGCAGTGTTTTGAAATATAACTTGTCGTGAAATATTTCCGTGAAATTTCGCTACCCCTAAGTAGCGTGCAGGTAACAAGCTGTCACTCCTATCCCCTCTTACTCCCCTTGTTGGGTCTCTCACTGTGGTGTGAGTGGATTTCCCGCAAGGCGATAAACATCTCATAGTATCTGCGTAATCTGTGTTTGAAATGACACTTTTAGTTTACTAACAAGTCATGTAGTCTATTAAAATGAGGACGTATTTGGTGTTTTGGTATTTAACTTTTAGTATGTAACGAAACTTAATAAAATACCAAATCACGAAGTCGCAACCATCGCTGGAAAAGTGACTGCCGGCGCCTTCCGAATACTGATATAATAAATGGTCAGTTCGTACAGAGCCCTAGTGACCGCCGTGTTGCCGAACGTAAGATACTAGCGGAAACATCAGTTCTAGGAATGCAGTTTATTTATACACACACCTCCCTTACTGTTCGTACACAGTACTAACGGCCGTACGCGCTATCTCCTACTAGAATTCTCGCTGAAAAACAGCGATTTCCTAGCGTGTTGGAAGCAAGCACAGGTGTTACCGACAGCAAAATTTCCACATACAACCCTTAAAATAAGACTACCGCCCGTTTAGTATTTCACCACTGTTTGAGAAAGTAATCGAATATGTAATACAGCGACCAATCATTTAACATGTTGGAAGATTACTAGTCTGGATTTCGTCCTCTTCTCAGTGCAACTACTGACCTGAAATGATATTACTGATAATATTCGTCTAGTCATGGAGGACCGAAAGTTAACACAGTTGTATCTAGTAGATTTTAGCAAACATTTTCATGCTGTTGACCATGAAGTTCTGGTAGCAAAATTGCACCATGTTTATAATTTTTTTGGCAATTATGTGTTAATGATTTAAATAAAATCTAATAACCTGAGCCAGTTTGTTTGGTAAATGTCCAGAAATCCCAATGGTACCGTATAAAATGTGGTATTCTTCAAGGTTCTGTGCTCGACCCATTAAAATCTTATCTATTCATTAATAACGTCAGCATAAGCATATCATTCTCTAAGCATCACATTTACGCAGATGATCTACAAATAAACAGACTTACACTTTATAAATCTGACGTAATATCAGCTGTAGAATACATAAATGGTAATCTTGCAGAAATACAAAGCTGGTAGGTTTGAAATAATCTCAGTGAAAGTCCTATGAAGACCCAGTGCTACCTTATAGGCTCTCCAGCTCTCGTTTTTACTATCGACAAAACTGTTTTTCCGAATATCATATTCAATTACAGTAAAATTACTCTTTCAATTATTGTGAAAATCCTCCACGTTATTATTGACAAAAAACTGCCATGGAGCGTTCATGTTACTTCCCTGTATAGAAAGGTATATAATTCACCACTTTCTTTAGAACGCAAGATTGAAAGCCACGTTTGTTCAGATCCTTAAAGTATCTGTAACTGACTACTGTGATGTTTACAACAGTTATAGAGAGCGCTACGCACAAAGACTACATAAAAAAAACAGGGAAGGTACATATTCTATTTAAAAACACATGGCAGCTTACCTTAGAAAGCTATCATGGGTTAAGCTAGATAAAAGAGGAACCACGTATTTCTTGTCCTATAAAACACTAAGTACTTCTCTATCCCACGAACTGTTTAGAATGAAAGCCATCCGATAAATATACGCTCTAAATCCGATAATAAATTGTTAATCTTACCACACAGAACTAAATATTGTTCAGATTCCTTCACTACTGCTGTGACAAAATCGTAGAACTGTTTGCATTGAACCTAGGAATATTAAAGTTTTAATACATTTAATTTAAATAAATAAACACTACTTGGGACATGTCGGCCTCGTAACACTCCACGAGACTAGCGAATTATCTGTAAACAACCTGCCGTGTCAATAATGTTTCGTTTTTCAGAAAATAGGATTTTGTTTTGTTATAAGTATGTATTTGTTATGGTCGGCGAATTTGTACAGCAAAGCCTTTTTATTTTGTGCATGTCAGCAATTAGAGTTTTAGTTTATTGACATATACGGCTTTCTTTATAATCAGCCTATACAGTGTGGGTGTGCTAATACTTCTTGGAGCGATTGTGTATATATATATATATATATATATATATATATATATATATATATATATATATATATATATAAGATATTAACTGTTAGCAGTCGAACACATTCCTTGAAAATGAGATTTTTCGTCAATTACTTATTGTGGTTTGTTAAACTGTTCCTAAATGTTTACTAGGAGTTCTGACAACAATAATGCGTATCTCAAGTTTATCTGGGACTTTATGGAAATCAAAACATAATTATTGGAAAGTAAATTTCGGATCGTTTTGGTTATACAGGCCCGTTGTGTAAAATTATAAGAAATACGAGCTCCTTACTAATTATTTTTAAAAAATTAAATATTTAACACAAAAGAATTTCTTCATCAGGCGGCCGTATTCAGAGACACACCTGGGTTGGTATTCATAGTCGTATTTCAAGTCTGAGCTTATGCCAGTCTTGGTTAAGATCTTCTTATTTCTCAAGACAGCGTTATTTACGCACCAAGTTTCATAGTCTACAAACAAAACGATCTTCGTGAAGGCGGTACGGCGTGCTTAGGGCGTAGCTTATATTTAATCACTTCTGGCTTGGTCAAGCACGAGCTTAGGGCATGCTACAAAGGCTGGAATTAAAACGAAATATGGCGGCTAGACACGAAATGGAAATAAATAAGCATTTCTTGTCATCACGACGTAATGTATGAGTGATAGTATGTGAGAATTGAAAATTAAATTATTCCAAAATTATACATAAGTATTGCAAATACATAAAAAAATGGTTAAAACGAACAAATTAACGTTAATGTGTTGAAAATTAACGAAACTACTTCTCTAGCTTAGGAAAATGTTGCGGGCGAGTGTAGAAAGAGATTGTAAAGAGAACTGTATGAATAATGAGATTTGTTTACACGAGCAGCAGGCAGAAAATAACACGACAAACTATCGAGACGAGAGCATCACTTTTGAACGGAAATGATCAACAGAAAATTACCAACAAAAAAATACCAAGATATTTTATATCAACTTCACATTAAAAATGATCCGTGTATAATATACTTATATTTTAAAAAATTCTACTTTTATTTTCAATTTAACACTCTGTATAAATTCTTGTACTTCGTTTCTTGTTACGTACGTGTACGCTTATTGCAAATTACTATTACATTTGAAAATAGAAACTTTTTAAAAATAAATTCTATTGTGTTTTGCACTTTCTAGTTACTACTTTGTAATTAATGGAACTTAAGTGCTACGATAAGAATTACATTTAAAAATTAATGGTTTATATACAATCACAGCTCTGTGAAAACTTTCTCAGAGCTGAACAATTTTGATTTTCGTCCAAATGGGTAATTAAATCATTAATCTCAACCTAACACATGTTTTGCTATCGCCATCTTGAACAAATCGTCGTTGGTTCAACATATGAAGCTATCCAATCAGCGTCCGCCATTTAAAAAGCACAGTCTCAAGTCACCGCTACAGTGGACTTGGCGAAGACGAGCTTATTTGGCATCTTAAGCAAGGTCTCGATCACTATGAAACGTGGTTCGAAATTGCGATCTCAAGCAGTGACTATGGAAAATAAATATTCCGTCTTAAGGCGCACAAAAATAAGACAGTCCTCACGAAGACCGCCTTGTTTTCCTGTGCGTTAGACAAGCTTAAGCGGTGTTCATGAAATGTAAATACGAGATTGATACACCAAATAAGATTGTCTTGGCGAAGCTAGAGGTCAAGATATGTTTGTGAATACCACCACTAGAAATTTAGCACCACCAAACACTTATTTTAATGGAGATTGCAAGCGTCACTAAATGTTGTATACTCTGTCAATTTTAGTTTAAGCCTTGTGGGGGTTAATGAAGTTTACTTTGAATGATTACTAAAATATGAAGATTCTCGAGCTTGCCCAAACTTTATGACGTCAGTTGATCTCAGCCAACAGGAAACGCCTGAAACTATGTCGTATGCTTTTTATCGTGTAAAATGAAATAGAGTAGCCTGCTCCTCAAAATACTCAGATGCTTGTTTATTTTTAAATATAATTCATTTGCTTGGGCCAAGAGAAAACGCACGTAGGACTTGCCAGCTTACAAATAACAATAATTTGTGAATGGCCGTTATTAAGATGATGCGAACGGAATTGTACGAGCTGATTTAATTACAAGGACAGGAATCAAATTATAATATTTTATCAATATTCCAAAATACATAAACATAGTGGAACAGTTTCGTGGCAGTTATCTAGAACTACAAGTGTTGAAAATCAGATAAAGCAAAGATGTGTTTTATTGACTTTGTAATAATAAAAGCGGAGGTGTGTTCTTAAACGTACTGTTACGACGATCTAAGTTATACTTTCAATTCAGACTTACAGTTTAGCTTACTATACTTTGAATATTAATACGTATATGTTTATAATAATTTACATTTGCATACGAAGTTAATTAAGTAAATATATTTTATTGCATATTTGCACTATGTAGGTAATGTAATGAAGGGGATAATGCCTTCATACTAATTGCACGTTGCATTCTAAAACGGAACTGTCTGAATAACTCAAAATCAATCGCATTTGTAGATTTTGAGTTTCGTAAATACATTCTCAGGACAGGGATGCGTCGAATTACGCGCACATACACAATCAACTTTTTAAATCTTAATCTAACACAAGCATTTTTAAATGGTAAAATTATCACTTTTGAAAGCCCTGCGTAAGATCTACTTGTATGCACGTTGTATCTTCTTCCGCCTTATGTGAAGTTAACATTGCCACAGGCCTCAGCACTTTATTCATACGTCGGTCAAGTGAAACTGTAAAATTATTAGGAAAGTAAATATTTCAAAAATCTGCTTATTTTTACACTTCTGTTCATTAAAAAAGCAGAAAGGAGAAAAAATAATTTAAGTTATCACAAATGGTTATCTAATTTCTTTATTCGACATTAAGATATGAAACTACTTTTCGATCTTCGTTACCAACTTTACTGGGCGCATGTCACTCAGTGCGCTCGTTAAATAATATGTAGGCGGGGCCAGTGACTTTTTTCTAAGGTTGATTTCAAAAGTGCTCACGTGATCATGAACAGGCTTTATCGACAGTTTGCAGCTATCTACACTAGTTAACAATTTAGGGAGGTAAATCAGCGACTAGACTTCTACATTTATAAAATAGGGTGGACAAACACATAATGTAAATAAGAACACGAAATCAGCCATCTAGTGCAGATTTCTCTTCATTTTTATTAGCAGTAGCGACTAGATTCCTCTCTTCATACGGCCCATGATGTTAAAAAAAAATATACGTATAAATCACAAGTAACATAAAGAATTATTTAAATAAGAAAGTATCTCACGATTTCTTTCAACTCTGGAATAGCTTTCTGTGTAGCGAATGTTTGTGTGCTCCAATTGTCGTCCTTGTCTTGTTCGTAGAGAGGGTTAAACCACTCCAGCATGGAGTGATATATTCCAAACCTTATGTCCGTGCTGTTGCGAATTGCTTCCGCAAGCGGCCCTAAAACAAATATACGTGGAAGTTACATGGCACGTTCAAACTAAAACTAAATATCCACATTAAATAACACGCAGTAAAATAATTTACGAACAGAATAAAATTTACAGGACGCACTCAAATAAAAACAAGTTAACAAAGAAAGTGAATTTTAATGGGGCAGCAGACACGATAAAAATTTGTTTCTTACTTTACTTTGATTAATGACCCTGAAACAATAATTTTTGAAATTTATGACTACTTACTCAGAATATTTTAGTTTTTATTTACCAAAGTTTACTGCAGAAATCACCTATGTAAAAAAATTCAAAATTTCTATCTAAAAACGTAACTTTTCTATATCATGTATAACTAATACGGTTCCAGGTACTCTTTTGGGAAAACGTCATATACACGAGGTTTTACTAATACATTTGACGAGCACCAGAATGAATACATGAGAGAACATAATATTTTAATTGTATATTTTACTTTATATTTGTATGTTTACTTTTTACTGATATTAGAAGTGAAAAAATTAGGAAAATACTATGCGCTACTTCAGTCATCCTTATAAGCTCGCATTGTTCAAATGAGGGAAATTTACCATATTTTTGACAGTGGTTGTCTACGTTTTTTTAAATAATATTTTTAAGCACGCCTTAAAATAGATCAACCAATACATAATAAGATTGTTGAGTATTTTTACTTTCTCTGCGCACGTTTTAAATAGATTTAAGGACGTTTTAAGCCATATTGGATTTTTGCTAGGTCTGTGGTGATCTAAAGTGATCTCATAGCTAGAAATTTGCATTACTTTATTGATACACAAGTCCGAATAATTATAAAACGAGGCAAGTACGATTGTACGTAGACGTTATGAAGATACAAGCAAAGTAGAGGCCTGAGTTCGGACTACAGCCGTGATTAAATGTTAGATATGTTTCGCCTTCCGCATACTTATGATGTGAATGTACAAATACTATATTACGCACATATAAGCCCGTGAGATTAATATTTAGGGAAGAGCTCGACGTAGAAGAGGAACTACTACAGCTGCGGGGCCGTCTATAGCTTGATGTTACGGGGATACTTTGGCTAGCTGCTGCCTACGACGACCAACATATTTTAATCCTCAGTTAAGTCTGAACCGGTTTAAAAAGCATGCAGTTCTTGTTAATTAGCATTTAATTATGCACCACGATTTAATTAAAGTTTAATTTTGATTCAGTTTTGCATAAAGTTGTTCCCACGAAGACCCGGCAAGGAAGAGACATGCTCTTTAACATAATTTTCATGCTCATACATAAATGTTGGCTAGCTTGTGTCGACCGCAATATCAATAATTTGAGGGTAATAAATTATTAATTTTAGTCAGATTCAAGTATTTTGGTAATTGAAAGTATAATTGTTTTATGCACAGTTATATTTTAATTTCTAACCTGCCAGTTTATTAAAATATGACCAAACCTTGCTTATTACATCCTATTCAAATTGTGAAAGAATCGCAGCGGCCACTGTTCTCATTTACCGTAGTTCGTCTGCAGTTAGTTGTAGTATTATTCTGTTTAGCATGCTGTCCTGCAGATGGTGACACGTTTGAATAAGTATCTGCCTGGTGGTATTATTGGAATTGAATTGAATAAGTTTTGTTGGTGTTCGCATATCTATTGGGTTGTACTTCTCATATGTTCTGCAGTGTAAGCCGGACAAAATAACACTCCCGTACAATATATATGAAAATGTATTATGTTACATTAAATGCTACTATATATATATACAACTTTTTTTTCAGCACCGTCACCTTTAAAACACCGAATTACTTTCCTCCGCCAACATCGCAGCAGGTATGGTAGGGCAGTTACGTTTACGTAAAGTACAAATACACTTGCAGACATAGGCTTTGTTAAAGGTTTATTTCAAAAGTGGTTTATTAACTGTGAACTATCTATGGTTATCATTTACATTTCGAATCTATAGTTAACCTAGTGTTCTGGCTGTTGAGAACTCTATGGTAACGATGGCATCTCTCAAGACTTCACCAAAGGGAGGCTTTTCTATAATCGATGAGCACGTTAGTGGCGCCATCGCCATTGTGGACGAAAACAACTTTCGGTGTTCAATTCACCTAAATTCCGATTGTACTTTTTCAGTACAACGTAATGCTTCTGACTACGATAGTAAAGGTGTTATATTAAACCCTTTATTGAGACACTATTTTGTACCTGCAAAAAAATACATAAACACAAACTAAGACCATGCATGAAAAAATAGTTTTTATATTCCAGCTTTTCGTAGCATCCTGTACGTAATGAACTCCACAATACAGTTTTTAATACGCTATTTAAGAAATAAAGTCGATTAAATGGCGGATATGGAGATTCTTGTGTCTGGGTTTTTGCTATGTTTACGATTTTTCTTCTTCACAGAGCTCTGTACGGAGTTTACAACAATTGCAAATGAAGAAGAGAGTAACCCATGAGCCATTTTATTAAGTGCAGAAGCGTAAGAACTTTTCACGACCGTCTGGACGATGTATAAAAAATTACTTCTCATGTATGCTGATATTTATTACGAGACGCTAATGGTTGATGCGAGGTTGCCAGAGTTTTTCAGGATACAACATTACTTAACAAATTTAAAAAAGCCGCTGAAATTTCAGAAACTCTACTTATTTTTAATTAACGGCAGAAGGAAATGATAACGTTAGCAAACTTACCTATCAGGTCTTTGCCAGGTCCTTGGAATTCCAGCTGAAGGAATATTTGGAAGGGTAGAGAACATAACCATCGTGATGCTTAGTAGTGACGACTAAATACCTGCGACAAAACACGATCAAATTAGCACACAACGCCTCCCAGAACGTGTTCCACACATTATCTGACGGACTTTTGTTGAAACACGTACTTTGCTCCAGCTGATGCGAAAATGTCGGCCCATTTCTTCGGCTCATAAAGCTCCGTCGTGAAATGCGTTGCGAACTCTTGATAAGTGAAATTTGGGGGGGTAGTTAGTTATTCTTAACGAAATACACATATTTGTCTTGGTTTTCTGAAAAAAAAAATATAAAAAAGAATAAAATAAAAGGAAAGCCATCTCATATTACGAAACAGCGAGTGCGAAAAATTGCATGTTGTTGTGTTCTCAGTAGTGTAACTCACGTTTCCAGAATGACCAGAACCACTCGTTGTCGATAGCAGGAACTGAGTACACTCCCCAGTGAATTAAAACTCCAAACTTGGCGTCATTAAACCACTCAGGTGTGGACACTATGCTGTCCCAGTTCGCTTCGTACTTCACACCGTCACAAACATTTACCACGAACAGCAGCAGTATGGCAGGGGACAGCCGTCGCACGGCACTAGCAGGCAGGAGAGACATTTCGGTCAGCCTTGTTTTGAACACACATAAAGACAATATATAGCTTACCTGACCACCAGCTCGACGTACGTTCCTTAACCAAGCAAACAGGCTGATAAGATCATTCTTTTCAAGTGTGTACACTTTCTTTGTTTGATTTGAGTCAAGATTAATGCATGCTGATTACCAACTAACAGTAAAACGAGTAATCTGATCTGCGTGATGAGGGCGATTAAAAATACTTCATTACGAGTAATAACTCTCGAACTTTGTGTTGGCTGCTTGGATTCTGCCTCGTTGATATGCAACTAGAAGTCATGAAGTCAAGAACTTCACTTATTATCTATACCGTATCATTGTTTACGCTTCTCACGCGTATTTTCTTACCGATGTCACTTAGGGAAGAGATCGATTCCATCATAAGTTTCTCCATTTATTAATATTTAAATTTTAAGTCCCAGTTTTCATATTTTGCAAACCTTATGGCTAGCGACTTGCAAAATCACGCACATCAGTGAAAACGCTTATGGAAACCAAATATTAGTAAGTTAAGGACAGAACACTGCAGTTTTTCTTCCGAGTATTCTAAGTAAAGAAATAAAGTCGTTTCAAGAAGTAGCATTCTTTTTAATGGCATGCACAACATAAAACATTTACGAAAACATTGATATATACCAATGACTGTTTTCATAAAAGTTGTTATTTGTGCATATGTTTATGCAGCTGATTATGGGGCTATGCATCACTGACGTGAAAGTGTATTAGGGGTTAACGGGAACCATACAAGCGGTGATGTGTACACAGAAACGCAAGGGAGTTCACCATATCTCATCATTATTACATGTACGAGAGTTCATATATTAAGTGTTTTACCAGTCATCTAAATTTCCGCTACAACTGTGGATGGTTTATTAACAGTTTAACCATTTGCATTTGCATTTGCATTTGGTTATCCGGCTGTGAAACCAATCCAGTTGCGCGTGAACAAAAGACAGTAAATACACGGGAATAAGAATTATGTTCATAAATAATTAAGAATATCTAATAATATGAAATTAAAACGGTGTATATGAGTGTAGGTTTATATTGCTGTATTACCTTAGGACACAGACAATTCTAACTATTGTGACGGAGTCGTTTCGATGTTGACCATTGTTTAGCAATTTGGCGCGGACAAAACTCAGATCATTCGGAAAAGTGAACGTCACAAATACCTCACAGCAAATAATTCAAAATTATCATTTATAGTGAGCGATCATAAGACTTTTTTTCACGTTATTTTTTTCAAAACAAAATAAAGGTCAAGCTACACTATAAAAAAAGAAATTGACAAATAATCACACAATGAAATTTAAATTAATGTGATATCATTATTTTTTTAAGAACACAAATACATTTTCGTAATTTTATTTCATAAAATATCGAAAATTCGAAACAAGCTGCGTATTTTGTGAAACGTACCGCTGTAATTTTTAAAACGTATTTATTGTTAGCATATTTCAACGTTTTCATGTATCTTGGAAAGTTTAAATTCATTCAATTTAGCAACCTCCTTCCAAATACGCTTATGTCGATCGTTTCTTACGCAGAATGTTCAATGCAGAACGTGCCTTGCATAAAACTTGTACGTGACCGATAATATTGATAAAAACAAGGGATTTCTCAACTTACCGTAACACCTGGAAACCAGCATTCACTTTTCTTGAACACTCGTCAGGATATTGGAAACGTTTTACACGTTTTTGGAATAGTTACAAGTCATATACTGCAGACTCCGACATAAATTCTGAGCTTAGTTTCCTTACGTATACAGGATATTTGCTTAGTGAAGTAGTAAAATTAATCTATAACAGAATATATATATATATATATATATATATATATATATATATATATATATATATATATATATATAACGGAAATGGCTTATGTGTGAAATATTATTCTGTTGGGCGGCTTTCTTATTTTCTTATTACACCACAATCAATTCTCTTTTACAAGTACATCACGTTAAACTCGAGCATGAGTGTATACATCTACACAAGCGAAAAATAAATAACAGAAAAATATTTCATGCATTCTTTAAACTGCTGAGACGAAATAGTTTATATTCATAAAATATTTAACTGAAACAAAGATTATTTAAAGACAAAATTCGATTTAGAGAAATTGATGCTGTCCATGAAATACTTTTATAACCACTGATGTAAATACCACAGCCTTCTTTACGAAACATATTTAAGAGTGCAAAGCGGAGTAGGGGAAGAGCTATATTTTCTTCCTGTAGGAAAAACGTTGCTTGGTCTCGAATTAAAAACAGAGATTCTTCGTAACTGTCCAAATATTTTAAGAAGTCCAGGATTCATTGGCTAGCAGTCCGCAGAACATTATTGATTATTTTTCTGCATTTCAGTACCGCTGAGTTGAACCGGAATTTTGCTTAGCGGGATCGCAGAAGTCGGCAGCGTCAAACAGCTCTATCCTTCAGGGCGACAAGAAGTTACGGCGCCGCAGAAATATACGTAAACTTCTCGTCAAGCTTTATCTCTCCATGATGGATAGAAACCAGGCGAAAATCCTTGTCTCCACGTCAAAATGTATGCCGGAATATTCCTTTCCGGAAAATATCAACGACCTTGTCTTCGGGTACAATTAAAACTTGCCCATTTCTGGATGTGCATGTTTCAGCAGTCGACTGCAGATTACGACTGGTGTCTTTAGTGGACGGAGCATCAACAAGTCAACAGAGTTATCTTCCTCGGCACATGTTTCTGTTGAAACACCAACAGCGACAGTCCTTACAAAATACTATATTACATGTTGTAAACAACATTTTGAGATCAAGGAAACTACGACTACCTTCAAATGAAATTGGAAAGGGTGTGTACTACTTATGTGTACTGTAGCATTCTTTTATGAACAAACCCATGAAAATACATTTGATGTTCTTACCTTCCAGTCTGCTTGAGGTGGTTACAGATAAAGTCAGCACTTTTGAAATCAACCAATGAAAAAAATCACTGTCCGTAACAGCGTATATTTTGATGTAAGCAATGACCTTAATATTGAAAGTTAAGTTGGCAGCGAACTACGAAAAGTAGTTCCATGTTTTAGCGTCTTACTACTTGCCACGTGCAATTCAGTTTCTTTTTTATGTATGCAAATAAGAATTAAATTTGGCCTAATTGTATGCCGGAATTACATAGCCCTGACCAGCACGACCCCGCAAGCACGACACGACACTCAAAACTAAACAACCAATGAAATACAAGATAAATCTGACTCACGCCCGACCAGCAAATTTGGATTTGAAATGATTTCTATTCTTCGTCATGTCGTGTGGTACGACGCACAGAGTGTACAACTTTGCAAAATGAAATTGTATGATAAGCTTTCCCTACAATGGGAAATACGTAGCTTAAAATAAAACAAATAATGAAAACTATTGTATTTAATTCTTATAAATAATAATTTCACCTTTGTGTGCATTAGCTATAAAACTTTCTCACCATTATGTATACCAAATTTCCCGTCTGCCCACCGCCTTTGAAACTAGCGTAGTTAATCAGCGCCTTCTAAATGGATCCGAAAAATTCTACTCGGGTCACGTGAGTAAACACTGTCGGGCTGTAAATTCGAGCAGGCACATTGAAAATGGTCGTGGTTGCGGATTTTGTCGTGTCTTGCTGTGCTCGTCGGAAATATATGATTCCGGCATAAGCCATGTATGTTTCTACCTCTTTCTCATCTTCACATGGCTAACGCGACGTTCAGGTTAACTGGTGCATTGGTTTTTTTTTTCGGTCCATTCGGCGCGCTCGTGTGTCAACTAAACAGCGGTTTACGAGTGAGCGAGTGAAGAGATTTGGACAGCCGTTAACATCGAGGTCTTGAGAGCCGATGAGGGTGATTGAGGTAAGTATGGAGCAGCGCCGGAATTAAAAGGCCGGGGGAAACGGGAGATCCCCGAGAAAACTCGCCGACCAACGGCATCGTCCGTCACGATTCTCACATGCGAAAATCTGGAGTGACCCGGCCGGGGATAGAGATTTACGACAAACGTGATTTGTTTACTTGTAACTTCCGAAATAAAGAATTCATTATTGTGTAAATAAAATATTTTTATACCTGTTCTGAGTGAAGTGGCATCTTTTGCTATTGCTTTGTGCTGTACTTTCACGTAGTTTCGTGTCCCAGAAATTCTTCAAATTTTACGTAATATGTTGACCTGAAGAATGTGTTGCTTCATGCAATTGAAGTCGGTATATATTTGAAACCTTGAATAAACGTGAAGAAACTTTGAATGAGTGTGTTTTTTTTAATTGTATTTGCTATATGTGTTGCAACTCTGTAAGCTTAAATAAATATGTGCGTGTTATTTGGTATTAAGGTGATTCCCAGCACGATCTTAGAGTTAACATCTCGGCACGTTTTTCACACAATTTGAAACAATAACGACATAAAAAGTTTTATTTTTGCGTGAAACGTTCATTAAGTGTTAAGGAATGCGGTAAAACAGTATTATAATGTCTGCCCAAATGGTTTAATTTGTATTTGCCGATAAATGTATCAAACAGTAAATACTGGTTTTCACGGCTAATCTTTAAGGTATGTAATTAGAGGCAAAATTATATTCTGTATTAAATGTGTGGATGCAGTTCCATGAAAGACACAGTCATTGGCTAGGTATTATAGTGTTTTAGTATTGTGGTGAAATTACATTGATATCAGTGTAGGGATTAACATTTTAGAACAGAAAATAATTTTTTTCGTAAGCAAAACTTTAGGTCTGAACAATCGTCAGTGTTTTGTCATTTGAAAACTGCGTGGCTGGATGAATTTTCACGAAACTTGCAACAGGTAACAAATATTACTGTGGAAGTATGCTGTAAAAATTTAGATCAATTATGTTCCGCCATGGAGTTTCACGACTGTTGTTTTCGTTACTCGTAAAGTAAAAAAAAAAAAAAAAAAAGTCAATTAGCTTGTGCGTAGTCTTGTCTTAAAATATTTATTTGTGAGATATTCCTGCAATATAATTCTACTCGTAAATGTTGTTAAACATAATTATTATGAAATTTAAAGATTGATTGAGGCATTTTGCATTCTGTATGAAGGAGTAAATACAATGTTTTATCTAAAAGCCTGCCTTCCTTTAACGGGCAAGCGTTTCAGATCTAAGATTTTTTTCAAGGTAAACATTCGAAACGTCTTGGCGTTGTTTTTATAACAGGAAAACGAATACTTTTTTAATCTTCTCTTATTCTGTTGACAAACTAAATCAAATATATTTTCTTATTTACTCGGAAGTGATGACTACCCAAAGGGATTAACTAACGTCAAAAAAGACAACGAATTGTGTGTTGATTACAATATTTATTGCTGTTGTGGTTTATTTAATGAGTATGCAGTGGATATATGAGCAAGCTGTAGCTAACACCAGCTGATGTTTTGACAGGTACTCGGAAAGATACGCAACCTACGGGATGAAATTAGAAATTAACAAGGCTTTCAAAAGTGCTCACTTATTGTGAACCTTTAACTTTGGGGTTTGTGTCTCTATTTCCACGAGATTGAGATCAAATACCATCTGCCCCCAGTCCTTTTATAAGAGTGTGTTCACAGGCGTATGCATTTAACTGTAGCTATTGTGGGGTAGGTTGCGTCATCCGCTTGTAGGTGTTACGTTGGTGTAGACTGTGAAACATGGACTATTGCTCAGTGAATCAATTGTAAAGAAGCTATGAACATCAAGTTAAACACACGTTTTATTTGTCTGTAACACCAAAAAATCACCAACAAAAAACCTTTCGCATGCTTTCGACACCTGTGTTACTGTATCACTAACGTGTGAGTCATCTTTGTACGAACACTCAGCTGGACATCCCAGTGGATGATGAAAAATACTCCGCCACAGCTACAGTCAAATGCATACACCTATGAAAAATCGTTTACATCTGAAAAAGTGCTCGTCGGATTTTCAAAATAATGACCTCACTGAACTCGCCACTTAATAACATGTTATGCTGTTGGGAGAAATGAGTATGTTTCCGTTTATAAAACTAGATTTGATATCGTTATCTCAGTAATTAATTAAATCTTGGAACAGATGTAGACGGTGTATTATGATTCCCAAAGCGCCATTTATAAATTCAAAATTAAATTTTTCGATACTTTCAGCGGTTTGAAAGTTATTTGGAGTGAATTCCTTATCTGAATAATCCTGTACATCTTCTGCAATACCGAAATATTTATATGTCAACTGATTCCTCAATATTAATTCATTAATATTACTAATATTCTCAGGATGTAAAGTGCTTTAACGCAGTATTATGTGATGTTAAAAATTTAAAATTAATCGATTCTCTCTCATTTTACACATTTATTTCCACACAGCCCAAGGCATATATTTATACTTATCCCGATGAGCTGATTTTATACAACAAAAAAGTATGTTCAAATAATTCAACTCGATGGTATGATAAATCCGTAAAGAGTTCCGTCGTGAAACGCAAATAACAAATGATTGAGATATTAGTATTTTAGCTGAATAATACAGTCATCAGACCAGAAGCAACATATGGATCAGAATGCCTTACGATGAACAAGAAAGGCTCAAAAATGCAAACAAGACGTGGATCAAGAGGAAAAATGAAGATCTATACAGAAAAACCGAAAAAATTACAGACACAATGAGAAAAAGTAGACTGAAATGTTATGGACACCTCAAAAGAATGAATGAGAATAGACTCACCAAGAAAATATTCAATTACATCGCAAAATTCTAGTCCACAACATGGGGATGATAGAGGCCAGGAAATATACAAGAAAAGTTGGGATAACGGAAGAATTGTTCAACAACAGAGAGAACATCAGGCGACTGATCGACAACGCAAGATTTCCGGAGGATTGACCGAAACCAAGACACAAGAGAGAGTGGACTGAAGAACAGAGACGAGCAGTTGGAGATAAAATGAGGAAGTTCTGGGACGGAAGAAATAAGAAGACGAACCAGAAGTCTTGAGTTCATTGCGGTCATTAGATGGCCAAATTAATATAAAAGAAATATATGATGTACTACATTTTCCCTAAAACGACAGCTTAATTTGTTCGCGTAGTTTAGAGTTCATAAGGTTGTTTTGTGTGAAATTGGTAAATATTATGTCAGGTTACGATGTTAGGCTCCTCTTAATAACGTGTATCCAAAATATATATCGATATTGCAACAAACATTCCAAAAGCATAGTGAAAACATTAAAAATATTTCCATTGCTCTTTGGATACCAACTGTCCTGATATTACTGTGACTTCTTAGTTTCTCTCTTTATCACTGCAATGAAAAAGAAATGCCTATGTATTGTTATTATACCTTCTAATGCAAATTGACACGATACAGTTACTGTTGATGAAGTAAAATTAGTGAAAGTAAGTGGTTTCTAAGAAACTATCATGATCAACTTTACGTTGTAGTAAATTTAATGTCCACGGTAAGATACATACCATTATAAATTTAAGGGTTTGTTTTCTAAAATGAGTAGTTTTGCTCTCAACCCAACACTTCCCATCGATTCTCCAAAGATTACTGGAGATATTCAGAAAGAAAATTCATTGCCGATACTTAATGCCTGCGAAGCTACTGCAAGTCTACGTAAAACGCTATCAAGCAATCCTGAATTACACTACAGAAATACGAACTGTGAAGAGAAATGTAATTGCAACTCACCAACTGTTTTACTGAAGGACTTTGGAAGTTCGAATGTGTCTACGCCAAGGGGAGTCAACAGGTAAAGTGACAGTTTAGTTTCTTTATAGCATGCTTTACAAGGCAAGGATCTGCGTGGTATATGCAGCCATTGTCCCTGTGGAAAAGCTCAAATAAGGGTCCTTTTACAACTCACAAACAATCCGTCAAGATATCTTTATAATTAGCGCTGTGGATTGTAAGAAGTACTACGGATTGGCCAGACTGGTTCCCACTGAAAGTTCCCATTAGTTTACTGTCAGATTGTTTGGACTTAAAGTGACAGTGTTTGAAACTCCACATGATAGAAGGCATAGAGATAAATCATCCTCCCGATTACAGGCTTAATGATGATATAACTTCGATAATAGAGCCAGAAAAATTATTTTTTTATATACGGCCAGACCTGTGTATGTAAAACGTAAATATTCTTACAAAATATTTTTTTGGAGGTAAACGAGATTGTAATGTGAAAATTTTTATTTATTCATATGTACAGAGAGTGAGAAGTCAACAGAATCACGGGTATCCCGAGCTATTTAGGGTTTTCAGAACTAGATAGGACATGTTCCAAGTATGTCGGGCGACATCATTTTGGGGTTTTATTTTTGTGCTAACTGGGTATTTATCACGCCAATCCCTTGTCATTCAAAACCAAAGCACAATAGGACCGAAAATCTTAGGGCGCCGGGTTCAAATAACAAGAGCTGGCCTGATGGTTAGTAATTACGATCTATGTCTCGAATTGATGAGAGAGACTGACAGATTGAAGACTGGTTGAACGAATCCCAGGGAAACGCCGATATGAAAACCGCGGCGTAGTCAAGGCGACTAAAGGTTGTTCACGGTAAAATGAGCAATTTTGAAAGCCCTGCTAAAGATCTACTTGTATGAACGTTGAGTATTACCCCACCTTATATAAAATTAACACTATCATGGGCCTCATCACTTTATTCGTGCGTCGATCAAATGAGAATTTGAAATTATTAGAAAATTAAATATTTCGCAATTATGCTCTTTTTTACAATTCAACACATTAAAAAAAACACAAAGCGAAAGACATATTTTAAGTTATTACAAATGGTTACCTAACACTTTTAATCTGGCGTTAAGATAGGGAACTATTTTCCTTTTCATCGTTACCAACTTTACTGGGCGAATGCCACTCAGTGCGCCCGTTAAAATATATGCAGGATGGGACAGTGACTTTTTTTCTAAGGCTGAGTTCAAAAGTGCTCACTTTATCGTGAAAATCTTTTAAATAGGACGATTCTTTGGTGGTTTGCCATTGCCTATCGCAGTGTTCCCTCCGCAAGACAATCTTTTGAAAATGCCGAGACTCGGACTCGGATCCCCCAAACATGTGAGAACAATGATAATCTCTACAACTTAAATGTAAAACGCGTCCCTGATGTTGAATATCGGCATGATATTTGAATATCTATGGAACAATGAGATATGAGATGACACTATTTTTCACAGGGATGCTGGAGATCAGATACCCGCCCTGGTTCACCATTCCATGAGGGAACTGGACATCGCCAGGTCTGTCGTGGACACCATCTCCTACAATTTGAACCACGACGTCAAGGTGAGACGACAGAGAGATAAGTCGTTACATGGGAATGGACACACTGACAAAAATATGGTTGTAGGAACCATATTTCTGTACCGATAAATAATATAGACTGCTAATATGGGGACAGCAGGTACCGTAGATAGCAATAGAAACAGGTAACTGTATTTTGAGGTTTTTGTCTATGATTGTAACTATGACTATGTATATAGTTCTTACAGTAGAGCTCATTGTCCCTACTACAGCACACAGTCCCGTCCACTTCAGTAGTATTTGGGTTTCTCCTACAGCAAAAATAACTGTGATAAATTAACAGAACATTGTGTCGTTTATACCGAAGTAATTGGTTGCTCCTACCATGAAAACAAATAAATTACATAACTGTTTTACTGTCAATTCTCTTTTGATTTTTTCAGTAATTCTGGCATTGTGCTACTGACAAAGAACTGCATTTACTTTTCAGGGCGTTTTTCAAGAGCTGGCCGCCAGACTGCAGCACATGATGTACCAGTGGATAGAAGATCAGAGCAATTTTCACCAATGTGAGATAAACAATCTGCAGAGCGAGCTGGCGGCGAAGCGACAAGCCCTCGATGAGCAGACTGAGCTGGTGGCGAAGAAAGGAGCGGCTGTGCAGAAACTGGAGCAGGAACTGTCAGACGAGAGGGCCAAGTTGGAGGGCAGTAAGATGCTCGAGGAATGGAAGCTGCAAGGCCTCGACGACTCCATCAAGGTCAGGAATCACCATGTAGAGCTTTGTAAGTTCCACTTCTAGATGTGAGGCTGTTTGATAAATATATGTGTGGCAAAAACAGAGCCATCTTCAGGGGTGTGCGATAGATGAGGCTGCACAGAGCTTCGCTCCCGAAAAAAGATACATCTTTATTTTTTTTATTGTTTAATATTTTCCTCGGTTGCGAGTGATATATTTTAAGATAATATTTAGGCATATATTTAGAAGCATTTATTTATAAAATGTAAAATATTTTAGCAATAAAATATTAGGCCCGAGGCGCGGGCCCTTGATAGCAAAGTGTATTGTTTGGAAGGTGATTGGATTTGTGAGCAGAGGGGATTATCTAGTTTGAAAGGAAATGGTCTTGCGAAAGTTGTTACACCTAGCCTCGCTTTCGCTAGGAACGGCACTGGATAACACTCAACGCTGACGACAAAAACATAGATTTTGAATTCAAGAAGATAACCGTTTATGTACATAAACTTCTAAACCTCTCTTCAAAGTTCGTAAGGGTGCACGATGGTGTCAAAGTTCATGTGGCGAGGACGTCAAGGCGATCGCTGTTCTTTCACATTCTACGGAATAAAGCCCCTGACACATTTGGTTGTTGGTGTTGTTGTTGGTGTTGGTGGTTGTGTAATATCCCTTAACTGCTAGCTTTGGGTCTCCTTAAACTACTTTCTCGTAATTCTATACCTTCCCTATTTAAATTTTCATTAGATACATAAGGTGAGTTCCCATGTCTACTTTGATACACAACTTCAATAGCACTATAAGTATTTACAATAGTTGATTTGAAACAAATAATTTACATTTACAACTATTATTGTCATTCATTTTTTTATATACAAAAGTAAAAAATGTTTTGAGACAATCCCATTTTACACAAATGTACATTAGCAATACACATATTAATATAACAATACTAACCTGTGTAATTATAGCATTATTTGAGACTTTATTATTTGTGTTTATTATTTTCCATTCTTCCTCATGGAACAATTTTTCTACCTCTGATACCTTACTGCTAGCGACCTTCAAATCCTCAAATTGGTTTACAACTGGTTTGAGAGGCAAACTGTTATGAATTTTATCTATACTCAGCTCATATTCGGCATTTCCACAATACTCAACATCTAAATTCACCTTCGGAATAATATATTTAAAATATAATTATTTGTTGTTAGGTCTATTTGCGACACAATGAGAACTCTGGTACCATAACCTTTACATATGTCAAGGAATTGTATCTTGTTAGTGATATATAGTGTTACATCAAATGAATATGCTTCCTCACATACAATAGTAATCTTTTCCTTATTTGGTGCTATGTATAACCACTCGTTATGATCTAACTGTACCCAAAGAGTATTTGTAAATTATACTATCCGTTTTATATAATCATTCGGTATTGTACCTACAGTATGCAACAGCTTAGCGTCTCAGTCTTTGTGGGAATATGTAGTTACTAACAGGAACGTTTACTTAAAAATCTTGAATGTTTTCGTCACCAATTTACATTTTGAAAAATCAGCCATACTTAGTTTCACATAATACTGTTTCTAACATTCCATCATGATATAATCTGTTTCAGGGTTCAAGAAAATGAACTTATTTACACCTGATTTCATTTTTACAGATAATGGGATAATTTTGTAAATATTAAATTCTAACTTATTGGTTACAGGTAATCTAATTTCATAGCATAATATCTAATTTTTTAACTTAATACCTCAAGTACCATTACATTTAGATGTAGACTGTCATGAACAACACCTTATGGAAAAGGTAAGTTGATTTCAGTCGGATGTGTGGACTGAAACAGTTTGAAATGAGTGATGATTTGATACGGTGTCATGCTATGAGGATTTTAAGTACCGTTGAATGCATTTATTACCATATTCAAAATTTAGTCATACTGTAAAAAAAATGTTTCTGCCTCTAGTTTTCTCCTACTCAAGTGTTCATTTACCCTCATTATCGTCTTTCCTGTATTAGTTTAATTGCCATTTTCAAATCTATGCTGTTTATTACAGCAATCAATTTGTCGAAACTATCACCTAATATCTTTTGATTTTCAGTTAAGTCCTTCACTGTTATATTTGCTGTTTGTAAAGTTGACTTTACAACGAAAATTTGCTCTTTACTGAGTTTAAGAAAATCTAACTGTTCGTTCTCAAGTTCGGAAAATTTATCAATGTAAAATCTGACATCATCCTCATTAAACATGCCAAATATTACTTTCCTCAACTGCCTTCCTATCCGATTGAAAGGAAAAATACACCTTCGCTTCCTATTATTTGAACTGCCCTTTTTTACGTCCCTGACCACATTCCTGGTTTTTTATATTGATTCTAATTTACTAATAATTTTCGTAATACTATTAGGACATAATGTTTTATATTTTTATACAAACTCTTCCTGTTCACACAATTTATTCGTCACCTTAGCATATTGTTTTATAGTTTCGTAGTTTTTATCCAGCTGACATACCTTTATTTGTAACTAATCGCCATTTGGTATTATGCAACTGTCCTTCACTCCAATAATCATAGTAGAGACCTTATGATTCTTCTATCTCTGTAATCTGAACATATAATTTGGCTGTTGTTCCACTGGTCTCATTACAGATGATCAGTAAGGTAATCACAATTACTCTGTAACGTTTGAAAAGTTAGAAATAGGGTTTAAGTCTATTGGCGTGAACCTTGACTACGTTATTACTTTTAGTTGCAATGAGGAAATGTCTACCTAATAGGGATTGCCTAAAATGCTTAACCACACAAACAATAGGCAACACCTCGCGTTCGGCGGTCGAATAATGGGTTTCAGGATTGCTTAATATTCTGCTAGCAAAAGCAACAGGCTTGTCCTTACCTAAATCGCATTAGGACAATATAGCGTCTATGGCCGCTTGGCTTGCGTCTGTAGTTTCGACAAAAGGTTTATTGAAGTCTGGGAACTGTAACACTAGCTCCGAACACAAAGTACTTTTCAGTGTTTTGAATGCAACTTCTTGCTCTTTTGCCGACACAAGAGGAACGTCTTTTTTGACCAAATTGTGTAAACGTTGGGCTATTTTGCTAAAGTCTGGGATAAAACATCGTTCATAAGATGCTAGTCCACAAAACGTAGAATTTCTTTGTCCATCGATGACACTCTGGAACTTTTTTTTTACCCTTTCTGGCCCAGGCATAACACCTTCGTCATTGATTACATAACCTAAATATGTCACTTCCGTTTTCAAAATTTCGCACTTGCCAGGCTGAAGTTTGAGGTTATGTTCCCTCATCCTTAAAAATACTTCCCTGAGTCTGGCATTATGTATTTCTACCGATTGTCAATTTATCACAACATCGTCCAAGTATTTGAGACATTTGATTCCTATCAAACCCAATAACACTGAATTCATCAATCTGGCAAAGGTTGCTGGTGCTTCCCTTAAGCCAAACATCGTTCGCTCCATTTCATAGTGTCCTGAAAGGGTACTGAAAGCTGCCTTATGTTGGTCGTCCTTGTTCATTTTAACCTGTAAATATCCACTGGTTAAATCTAAAGTTGAGAAATATTTAGCCTGTCCTAGTTGATCAAGAATGCCGGCAATATTAGGGATTGAATAGGCTGTGCCTATGGTAATTTAATTCAATTACGATAATCCACGCATACGTGCCATTTCTGTTGCCTGGATGCATCCATTTTCTTCGGAATGACCAGGAATCAGGGCATTCCACGTATTCTGGCTAGGTCGTGTACATCCATCCCTTAACATATGGTTTTCCGGTTTCCTAACTTCTTCCTTATTTATTTCGAGAATACGACAACGTCTTACATTTATGAGTGCTATCTCTTTACTTTTCGGAGTACTGTGTTCGACTGTTGTTGTATATGTGGAAGATATTATTAAATTCCCTATATATTTCTAATAATTGTTCCTTCTCAGTGTGATGCAAATGGTCTAACCTGAATACTGAGTCCAAAATCTCGACGCTTTATAACTTAGTTTTGCTGTAATGAAACTGTCGCTTTTCTAGTGGTAACTTTTCCTATTCAAAAGTGGGAACTTCAACTAGTACCACCTTTCATTCGTGTTTATGACAGAGCACACACCCTTACCATTTCTGGTCTCTGGCAGGCTGTCTCCCAAGTACACCCTTCATTGACGCACTGTTATGTATTAAGCCTACACCTTCATTATAAGCCGTTCACGGTAAAGTGAGCACTTTTGAATCCCTAGCTACTTTTCTTTCAACCAATTTGTATGCTTCCACCAATTGTTAATGTAAATATTGCCATGTGAGTAATAAAAACAGTATATATATTCACCATACCCAAAACCAAAAGTCCGAGGCCCCAATGAAATGTATTTATTGGCAATTATGTCTGATGAAATAGCTTCAAAAAGTGCTCACTTTACCATGAAAGGCCTTTACTTGTATGTATTTGTACTATTTTTTTCACATCTCGCCAGAACAACAATATTTAGAGTTCCTGCATATTTTAATTCTTCATAAAAATGAATAACTTCTCCCTGTATCGTTACAACATGTGTTTCAAAATCAATAACCACCTTCTGGATATTTAGAAAATCCTTTCCTAAAATACAGTCATGTGGGTATGTATCTACAATGATGCATTTATGCATCACATTTCTTGATGCATTTAAATAGAAATGTAGCTGCACGAATTCTTTAGCCACTATTTATTTTGTGGCTTACTCACTAATTTGAATTTTTCCAGTATAGTTACGTTGCGCTAATACACTCTCATTTAGGACACTCTCCTTAATTAGGGTTAGATCAGATCCTGTGTATATCAAGCATTAATGCTGTTGTCTCGTCGGGGACACGAAGAGCTGCTTATACTGGTCCCCCACTACTTTCCCTGGTTTCCTGTATATAAACCCTTCTCAACAATTCTAATTTTCTCTATACTCATTATTATCGCTTCTTTCCCTTCCTTATAATTAGGGCCACCTGTTTTATCGCTAAAATATTTACGCAGAGTCTAGACTTTTAATATCCTATGTGTACACCTGTAGTATTCATTTGGCAACTGGCCGCTTGTCTTTGTGTGAAGACAGTCTGTTACATTAGTGAGCCAATCACGGTCATGTTTCTCAGATACTAATCGTCAGTGACGCGCGGGCTGACAGATAAGACGCGTGACAATTTGAATGATCCAATCACGAAGAAGGTTCTGGACTAAAGTGCGTTGGAACACAACTTGTCCTGAAATCTTTCCGCGAAAAGCAGGTGCCCCTATATATCATCTGCAGTCACTCCCAAACTTCTTCGCAAATGAACTCATACCTCTCGGCGATGTGTTACCCTGATACCTCTACTTATTATTGTAACAATTCTTCGTATAGTGCTCTTTTCTTCCGCACGTATAGCAAGTAACTTCTCCCTTAATCATACCTGCTTGCGCTACGTGTGTAGAGGGTCCTTCCTTGTCTCGCCTGTCACTGCAGCAGCATTCTGCTGCCCCGTGTGTGACCATAGTTGTGACAAAATATACACTGTATTTCCCCAATGTAAAACCTTTTTTCCCATTTTTTCTTTCGTTATTTTTTTAGAAAACACCTATCTGTGCTTTGTCCTACCATTCCACAATTGGCACATTGTTGTTTGAGTGTACAGGTAGAAACCTCTCCTGCCTTAAAGGTCGTTGGACTAGCCCTTTACTTAAGAGATAATAATCTAGACTCTTCTTCCAATGCTGTTTCAACTTGAGCCCCTTTACTTCGAACGACTACCTGTATTCTTTCATTCTCTAAGCCCTGTACAAAATATGCCCTGGCTAAGTGTTGAATTAATGTCATAGCACCAACTTCCTCTGAGTGCGTGCATATTCTCAAGGTACATTTTTTTGAGTTCAGTTACCATGGTGTAGACTCTGTTTCCAGCAGGCTACCGACTTACGTGTACCTTGGCGTGCATGGAATAATTTTAATGCAAATAAATCTAACGTTCTACGTACTGTATATTTTTATTCTTACACCTCTTTTACTTCCTCCCCTGTGTTTGTTCTTTCTCTTGCTGAATTTTTAGCTTCCGCACCACGTACTAGTTTTATTTTACGAAATTTAAGAGAACTTCCTGTCTGTCTGGATGCACCAGTTCATATGTGGTGTCGGCACTATCGCCAAACTCCCTAAGCTTATTTTTATTACCATCGAAATGTTGGTTTATTATTTAAGAACCTCTGTGGCACTGTCAGCCATTATTGATTGATATTTTCTCACTGAATACACACACACACGCACTGCTCTTTCTTGAAAACAATATACAACTGCATGAATTATCTAACGCCTGCCATTCCAAACCTTAGCTAACCTTATCATATTTACAAGCCGTAGGTGCGGTGTTCTACTTCGTGGCTCGCTGTATTTTTCTCGAGGGTGGGTGACCTCCCACTGACGCAGTCTTGGGCTCTGCTGCTGCAGTCTCCCTCGTGCGGTCTCCCTCGTCGTTGTTCTCTGGACTCCTGCTCTTCTCCAGCCGGCTCTCTCGGCGCGGCAGCCTCCTCGACTCTGCGCTCTCCCTCCTCTCCCGGGAGGAAATCCCGACTGATGACCTCTCCGATGCGGCTCCTCGTTTTCGCTGTGGAAATCATCTTTGGAACTCCTATATTCGTCTTGCCGCTGCGCTGCACACAGAATGGAAACAGACTCAGCGTCGCTATTATCTATTGACACAGTGACGGCTGAGTCTCTGGGAATCCTGCGTTTACATTTCCTCTGTAAAACGTTCTGCCCTTATCTGATTTTCCTGGCTGAAGCAGGACAACTAAGAATGCTTGATTTTATCCTTTTATTTAGTATAATACTGCATCTCCATTACTGCCGCAGTATTCAACATAATTATAGCATCTTCCTGTTTTAATTTTATTTCTTATTCAGCAATAGTCGCTCCAACCCCACATCTGATACCAAAATTGTAGTATTTCGAGTGGTAGAACAGTCTACTCAAGTTAATTGTGGAGTCAATGTGTAGGGGAGTGATTAAAAGCAACAACTCACTATGTGCTGAACTAAGCTTTTTTTTTTATTATTTCTTCAGCATGTAAATTACAACAGTATATACACAGTACTTACAGACTTCTCTATTATTCTTAGCAATACATATCACTCTTAATATAAGTTAACATACAACTTGATACTTGCCACCAACAATTGTGGCTCATACCTTGCGTTCTACATACTCCCCTCTGGAGTCCGTCCTCACCAGTCCTATATTGATTCCTTTTATCTCCTCTGCATTCCCTTAACAGACCTCATGTGTACTTCCCCATTCTCTGAAGGAGGTGGAGGAGAGGATCCTCTTAACTTTCTGGAGCTGAAAGACTCAGCTGCATTTCTCCACATTACACACACGTTTACAAACATCACATGATTCGCGCCACTGTTTGACGTCCTCACGAGGCATCGTGTTTGCCACTAATAATAAACAATTGGTACTGAGGAAAGCGATAAATGAAAATGTTATGTGACAGAAAGATACCGCATCGTACCAAAAAGAAAATAAATAAAATTTTGTACCTAACCAAAACATAAATTTCAAAGGTTTTTATACATTTGGTTTTTAATGTTGAAAACTGCTGATCGCTGACGGATATCAATACTTTTATGTGCCCCTTTACCCTCCTCCATTTCAACCTTTACACATATTTTTGCGATCACATGTCCAAATGATAAAATGTTCTTCCAGATCATTCCCGGCACGTATATTAGCTCATATCCCACTGTTTCCAACACCGTCGCACATTTTGTTCGCAATGACCCAGGTCGGCTTCATTAAGTTGGATTTCAGACCAAAGCACTTAGAAAGCAGCCCTTCGTTAGCGGGTAAAATAAAAATCTGATGCAGGTATTTGTCAAGATATATATAAATTAATGGTCAAGGAAGGAGTACAGTTCAACTGATAGGCTGTAATTTGTATGGCGCATGAGAAATAAAGCACTGGACGTAAAAATTTAGTGACTGTGGTGAAGAATGATGGAGAAATGGTAATGTTTTGGGGATGGGGCTACTTTGGCGTTACAGCAATAGCCGTTATCTACTAAAGGTTGAGCTCAGAGACTTATATTAAAATTTTCGAGGCAAAAGCTTGGGAGTGAGAAAATTGTTTGATTGCAACGATATAATGGCCCAAAGCATTAGGGTCTGTAAAACCCAGGAGTAGGTACTTTAAGATACACCTCGTTGTTAACATACAAACACGCTTCCTCAGTCACCGGAGGTCAGTCTAGTTTATAATCTATTTGAGAAGAAAGTTTGTAAGTATTCTCGTACATCACGGGAAGAGCAATCACCATCCTGAAGAGCATTTTGGACTAAATATATCCAAAAGAGCCCACTCATATCATGAATTCTGTTTCTATAAGTATACAGGTGATGTATAGCAAGGTTTCCACACGAACTGCTAGCTTATATTTTTTCTGATATTTTTACATTTAAGCTCTGAGTTTAACCTTAGTGCATTTCTGTTTTTTTTTTCTCTCCTTGCGTAGAATTTGCGTTTTTTCCCATGATGTTATCAAAATAATTATATTGTTATTGTCATACAAGTACGGCAGAAATAACTCCCCCATTTGTAATATAAATAACAAAGCAAAGCTAGAAGCTATTCCAAAATTTATTTTACAGTTTGAACGAACTGTGCTGACAATTTACTTCACACACATACACATTCACCATCACGTGGTTTTGAAAATGACATCCTCCAAATGCCGGCCGTCCTTTCCTATGCAATTCTGAAGTGTCTCCTTCAGTATTCGCACTACTTTCCTGAGTTATATCCTGTGACTTCTTGAACTTCTTGATGGATGGCAGCTCTCAAGTCATCACTTTGAGAGGAACGGGTTGGGCTTTAAAAACGAAGCCACCTGGCGTTCGAACACCAGAGAAACACCCTTGCAGTGAGACATGTCAGTACGTAATCTGCTCAACGTCCGGCCCGTAGGCATGCAGTTGCTATGGTAGTATCTGAGCGCACCGTAAGGAGAAGTTTACACACAGAGATGAAGTTCCATCTTTAAAAAACGGCGGGTGTGCGGAAACTCAGTGAACGCGATTGTTCCAACGGCAGAGCATCTTGTGAGTCTATCCTGGAAGCAGTTCCAGATGGCGCCAGTGCACTGGCAAGTGACGAAGCTCACTTTCATCTGTCGGGCTACGTTAATAAACAGAAGTTTTGGTACTGGGCCGGAACCAATTCTCGTCAGCCCCTCCACAGCGAACGTGTTACTGTCTGGTGCGCTCTCACTGAGCTCGGAATTATAGGCCCGTGCGTTTTTGAAGAGGAGAACATAACTGTGACAATACCGTCTGATGGTTACAAACAGATGTTACACAACTTCCTACAGCCGAGACTCAACGAAGTAGGGAATCACGTTGTGTGGTTCCAACAGGATGATGCCACCGCGCACACAGCAAGGGCATCGCTGAAATCTTCTAAGGGAAATGTTTCCAGGGCATCTGATCTCCTAACGAGGCGACTTTCAGTGGATGGCCCATTCCTCCGATATCGTTCAGTGTGATTTCCTTCTCAGGGGATACCTGAAGGAGCAAGTCTACCAACGTGAGCCGCCAACACTGGACGAACTGAAAGCTGCCATCCATGAAGAAATCGCGGTAGTTTCACAGGACATGACCAGGAGAGCAATGTGGAACTTCAGGGAGAGACTTCAGGATTGTATAGAAAAGTACGGCCGGCATTTGGAGTACGTCATTTTAAAAACCACGTGATTGTGAGTGTGTATGTGTGTGAAGTAAATGTACACCACAGCTCGTCCAAAATGTGAAATACATTTTTGAATAGCTTCTAGCGTTATTTTGTTTTTTACGTTAAAAATGCGGGAGATATTTCTGCCGCATCCTGTTTATTATCTTCCTCGTGTGTTTGACGAAGAGAATGCATTTATATAGGCTGTTCATGGTAAAATGAGTACTTTTGAAAGCTCTGCTTGATATCTACTCGTATACACGTTCGTTCTCCTGCCTTACATTGCCATGGGCCTCATCACTTTATTCATGTGGCGGTGAAGTGAAACTGTGAAATTATTAGAAAAATAAATAGTGTTCAAACTTTCTAATATTTACACGTGGATGCATAAAAGAAAACAGAAAGCGAGATAAATAATTTAAGTTATCACAAATGGTTACTTAACACTTCTTATTCGACGTTAATATATGGAACTACTTTCCCAGCCATCGATACCAACTTTACTGGGCACATGTCACTCATTGCACCCGTTAAAATATATGCAAGCAGAGACAGTGACATTTTTCTAAGGTAGATTTCAAAAGTACTCACTTTTTAGTGAACGCCTTTAACAAAGTATAGTGAAAAGTATGGCATGCTGAAAAAACACACGTGTATAGTAATTTGGCAACTGTGCTTCTATGTGAGGTGGTAGTGTATTCAACAGAAATTCAAGGAGCACGTTGCTGACACCGAGTACAAGCGCAAAGTGGTGAGGCGAACCTTCAGCACGTTGCTACACAACGCTAAGGCGAGAAGGAAACAACACCGTGTGTCCGAGTTCTCCGAGAGAACCCACACCGTGCGCCAACAGATGGAAGAAACTTTTGCCAACGAGAAGTCGCAGGTCTGTTATCAGGCAAGATATCTGTTAGACCAAACAAAGTATTCTGGTGTTGTTTTACGTTAGAACTCTATTTGCAATGTGCATTGCTAGGCTCTTGTTCCCAGGTGTACACCTAGGATTTGAAGTTGTGAGTGGCCTCGATTCAATAAAAATTTACATCATGGGGTAATATATTTCAATTCAGATTCAGTTTTCTGTAGGCCTAATAATCCAGTCAAACTTATGAGATGGTAATCAATTTACTAGAAAAAGCTACGCACATTTACACAAGTGTCACATGTCGAAAATAATAGACAGGAATATGTAATAGAAAAGTAACTTATCAAGTTCCCAATCTGGAATGTTTCTGCATCACATTTTCAGTTCATTTGCACTCCTACAGCACAAAGTTTAGTTTTCTTGGGGTTTGTTAAAAACTGAAATAACCTCACCGCCATTATAAGTTAATAAACCTACACTTTATACACATATAACGGCATTTTTGTTTATATCATATAACCAATACATCACATACACTTAAAATTTACAATATACTGTTGGACAACAGAACGGCCTTAACAAAGTTCGTGTGAATCTGCTCAAAGCGACGAAAATGGCAAACTTTGAAAGTGCACATCTTTAATTTTGCTTGATAGGGGTGTTTTCCTCAAAACTGTAGTTGTCATCACAAACTAATACCTGTACACACAATACATAAATAACTGAATTGATATCAGTAATTAAATTTGTAAAAGTGGTAATATGACTGTGTGAATGATAACTAATTACAAAGCGATAATTCCGTACGTACTTTTATTGAGGCAGAACTCGATCTGTTTTTTATTATATTTTGTATACTTATACATCAGTAGTTCTCTTTAAAGTGCTGTCACTACTGCAAAATTGTAAAAAAAAAAAAACTCTTTTCTTGTTTTGTGTTGTTAAACAACCAATATGACTAACGGCTGAAGTGACAAAACCGCAATAAAAAATGTCAGATTTGCCTTCCCTTTTCCCGCTGGCTTTAAAAATTTTTCAATACTTAACTATGAAGATCTGCAATATGGTGCTAAAAGATAAAAATGCCCTTTTCTCGTTTCTACACTGAAAATGGCAGGTAAGCAATGGTATAAGCTATTCACGGCAAAGTGATCACTTTTCAAAGCTCTCTCATTTGGAATAATACTCAATAAAGATATTTTATTGTAGCCCTAGACATTAACTTCCGAGTACGCTGGAATACATACACTGTATTTATTTCTTAAGTGGTAATATTTATTTTAAAAACGTGGTGCAAGGATAAAAGTGTGGTGGAAGGAAAAGAAACAAGGGCGTCAAAGATGCTTACTTATCGTGAACAGCCTATAGTATACAAGTTGTTCGGAAACTACCTGTCGATATTCAAACCACAGCATCTGTGGGCGAACAGAAACAGGAAACTCTAGTCATAAAATGTTCGGAAAAGCCGTTTAGTATTTTTTAATTGAAGTTGAATTTCGGTAAATGATGCCGGGTGTCCGCAGCCGTATGTACCTGCGTGCACAACAAGTTGCATACCATGAAGGCGAACTTATCCAGGGCAGTTCTGCACGTGGCACTCGGCGTTGCCTGTCGGTCGGGCGGGTTGCCGCTGTCCCACACAGAGGCGTCACCGCAGTGGCTGGTGAGCTTGGGTACATCACAGTTGCCTAGGTACAGGACCTGGCCGCATGTCGCGGCACCGCAGTTCGCTTTCGTGACACGCAACTTGTGTATGCAGGTACATACAGCTGCGGGACCCGGTGTCGTGGTTAGCCGAAATTCAACTTCAATTTTAAATTACTCAATGGCCTTTCCGAACATTTTATGACTAGAGTTTCCTGTTTCTATTCGCCCACAGATGCAGTGGTTTGAATTTCTACAGGTAGTTTCCGAACACGTTGTATACACCCACCTACAGTACGTGAAATGGCATGTTTACTACAATGTTCCGTGGTTATAATTGAACCACAAGTGAAGTACTCGAGCGAGGAGTGAGGTAGAAGATGGTGTGTAGTTGGCAGCGGGCCGTGCGGTGTGAACACACGGGGGGCGGTGTGCTTGCAGCTGGAGGCGGAGGTGAAGGACCTGCAGATGGACAAGGAGCAACTACAGCGGGAGATGGGCGAGTTCGAGTCCGCGGTGCAGCAAGCGCTCATGAGAGGGCTCTGCTCTCTCAACATGGAGGCGCTCAAAGTGATCAAGAACAAGGTCGACCTGGACCCCCTACAGTAAGACTGCCTGCACTACCCCGAGCCTATACAAGTACAACTAAATATTTGTCAGTGTTTGCAGTTAGATGTCATGAGTACCTGCATATAGAAACCATAGAATAAAGAGGGGACACGGTGGCTGAGCGGTTAGCCTGCTCGCCTCCCACCAAGGCGATCAGGGTTCAATCCCCGGCCGGGTCACTTCGGACTTTCGCATGTGAGAATCGTGCCGGACGATGCCGTTGTTCGGCGAATCTTCTCGGGGATCGCCCGCTTCCCCCGCCCCTTCATTCCCGCGCCGCCCCGCACTCACCTCAATCACCCTCCTCGGCTCTCAAGACTTCGATGTTAAGAGCAGTCCAAATATCTTCATTCGCTCTTCATAAACTAAGGATATGGTATAACGATTGTAGTATCCTGTGCAGGTCTGCGACATTAACTCAGCCTTGGTCAATACAACTGTCAAAGTCACGTGGCCAACAGTGATGATCTTTTTGTGTATAACTATTTTAATTTTCAACAGAGCCGCCATTTTATATTAACAAAGTGATTTTACTGACTTGAATATATTCTAACTGCATTTAAACTAGTTTAGAGGACGTGTACAAACATCACAAAGTACCTGTTTACTTAAACAACTTCCTTACCTCAAATCCTATCGACTGCAGACAGGAAACTTTGGAGCGGAGAGTGACTACTGAGCAGCTCACATGAGCACTCTGCCCTCTACGATATAAAGTGTACTGATAATACACCAAACAAACCTAATTATTTTACAAGTAAACTCGCTATGCGCACCATGTTTGCGCTTGCAGCCATGAAGTGTGTAGATTAATATATCCATTGGGAGATCTGTCATTTGTACAGACGTTAAAACCAAGTCCTGCTATCGAGTAAGCAGGATGAATCAAATATCTGACTAATCTTTGAACGAAAACAAAAAGACAAGAGCAGAATTTTTTTGAAACGTAAGCGATTTCTTGTGCGTTGATATGAGTTAAAAGTTAAAACCCAAAATATCAATTTTGGATGCTGCATTCACTCAGTGTAATTGAAAAATAAAACATCGATTGAAATGATATGGCGCCAAATTTAATGGCTTTCCTTGTTTTGTAAGAAGATACTTGCTTTTTATTACAGTGAACTTGTCAGAGTTTTTCCTCATGAACGTTAAACTTAGCTTACAAAATCTGAAAACGTAGTGGCAAAGAAACGGTATATTTTTGGCACATAATTTTTATCTGTTACTCACCTTCAAAGTATGGAGTCTGTAGCAAAATATAGAAAGGTACAAAAAAAGCTGAAGTCATAGAAGTACCTGGATCACTATCGAAGCTAAGATGTAAATACTATAATATACGAGCTAACGCACAGCATTTCTAAGCCTCCTAATGCTAAACGGATACAAAAAAATTATTTATGGTTAAGAATACCGTATAATTTGTATCCTCTACAGAATTGGAAAATATTTTCTCTGATAAGTCACGTAAGTGTGTACAGCTCCTCCGTGCATGTGCTGAATTAAAGTAAATTTTCCAACAAAGAGTACCTTTGGGAAAGGTTCGAATTATGGTTAAGGTTGGCGTTTTTAGGTAAACATTCAGCTTCCTGGTTCTTTCACTTCCTTCCTCAAATAGCCTGCCGGCATAAAGCGTAAGCGGCAGTGTGTTAGATGGCAAGTAGATAGGCATGGCTTCCCGTCTCGTTAAGGTTGAAGTAAAACAACTGCCTATGGAGTACTGCACCCGACTATAGAATGTGAAGATCTCAAAAAACAGTAGTACAGACACCATAAAAATTGACACAAAAGTGTGATTTATGCTCTATATGAAAGAATGTTTATATTTTGCAACATTGTGAAATATTTTACTAAAATATATTTTTTAATGTAAAAAATTAATCGATTAAAATAGTCTATATTTTTAAGAACATTTTATCTCATTTCCAAACTGGATGCTTCAGAAAGCAGAATTTTCAAGAAAATCTACATCGTGGAATATCGTCATAATGTTTTCTATGATTGTGTATAAGAAAATTATTATAATAATGTAGGAAATAATTTTTATAATTATTTGTATGTCCATCCAACTGTCACAAACATTTATTGCAGAAACTGATGTAAGTAAAGTTAATTATAAAATTTATATAATACATTAATACTATGATTTTATTACACATTATCACAGTAAACATTGTGACAATCTTTCTTGAAGAAAATTTTCTTGCAAATTCGACTTTCCGAAGCATCCTGAATGCAAATGCGCTTAAATTTGGTTAAAAATACAGACTATTTTTATCGTTTTTTACACTTAAAACGTATATTTTAGTAACATATTCCATTTTGTTGCAAGTGATATACACTCTTCTTTCATATATTGCATAAATTGCACTTTTCTTCAATTTATATGATGTCTATACTACTTTTTTATGAGTTATTAACATTGTATAGTCAGGTACAGTGCTCCATAGGCAGTTGCTTTACTTCAACCTTAACAGCAAGAACACTAGAGACGGCGCAAGTTGCAGGAAGGGGGAAGGAATAGGCCATAGCCTGTAGTTAAAGATCCATTAATTCCACAAAAGTAGAGGGAGCGAGGCTATTATGGGACACTTCATTAGAATCACATGTTGATGGAGCGGATAATCAATTGTTCGATTAATCGAAAGTTCGATATATCGATATGCATGGGCATATCAATACATCGAATAGTCGATTATTGCTGATTAATTAGTGTAATTCTTGAAATCATTTTTTTTATATCTAGGAATTCTTTGATATCAGAAATGTTTTATTTTATTTTTATTGGTATCATAAGGGTGATATTGGCGGTGCAGATTCGGTGTGTACTCTGTGATGTCCTGGAGTCGTCTGACCAGAGGAGTGGGTTGTAATTGTTTATATAGGAGTTGATTTTGGCGTAAGAGCGGTATAAGGGACATTTTAATTTTTGTTTGTGAGTGGAACACATACACGCGGGGCCGTTCTGGTACACCTAGGCGAGCGAGGTGTGAATGGAGCGAGAACACGTGGGGCCGTTCTGGGACACTAAGATTTACGTTTTATTAGCCAACTGAAATAAGTACAAATCATTAAAAAGTTACTTTAATAATGCGATTACCACACACAACATTAAATCGAATTAATATAGACACGAGATATTAAAAATTACTCTAATAATGCATTTACCAAACACATCACAAGAGACAACTCAATAAAACAACTTTCCCCGAGTATGTCGCACACGACAGACCGGAACACAAAATTTATATTAATATCATAACGAAATATGAAGAACGAATTTCCCTAACAATATTTCAAACACCCGAATAAATGACAGTAAATTAATTTAATTTAATTAAACAAAGTTAATCACCCCGAACGAATTTTACACGTTCAAAACACACAAAATTGTTAATGATTATATTCCACACACAAAATCCTACAACAAACTATTTAAATAATAGCACAGAAAAAATATATTTTACACCTACCCAGGAACGAAATAACCATTGCACACTTCACAAATCAATAAAATCACACAATTTATAATCAAAATTACAACTCGACAACACGAATATAAATACATACTTCACCCTCATCGGCTCTCAAAAAACACATCGAAACCAGATGAACTGATTGATTACATAATAAATTAATCTTAACACCAAATTTCAAACACCTGGTATTCTATTAAAACTTGCTATATAATTAAACCATATGCATATACTTCATTATATTACACGTAAAAATGCAGTACGCCGGCATCTCTATGGCTCGCCTAATGCGAAAAACCTGTCGAACGTAAATTAATAATAATAATAATAACCTAATAATTATCCGAACATGCAAAATAAAAGTGTATTGGACATGATCACTACTCCAGACAACTCGTATGCTCGGATAGAACTAAACTCTCCAGGAATGAAGCAGAATGCGAGTCACCCCTCCGACGCCGTCTCCCGACACTGTCAAATAAGCCGCTCAAATATGTCACGCCTCAAGACAGCTGGGGGAGTCGGTAGGGCGAGGAGTAAACTCACCTGTCGAGACAAGCCTGCCATGCCGAATAACTTTCAAATGCCACAACCCAAATGAAATATAAAAGAAATTTATTTTTGCAAAATTTCTCAAAAACATTCAATGTTAATAACAAAATTCAGACCAAAATAATTTTCTGGAAGTGAAAAATGGGTCTCCACACTCCATTATCATATTTAATGAAGTGTAACCTACGAGTTGTTATTTTGAAAGCTACATACAAACTTAACCGACGTTTTTATAATGTTACATTAAAAATATTATTAAAATATAGTTACAAACATTATAAGCTATACATAATCAAAAAAAATCTGTCTTCCTTGCTAAAAATTATATGGAATCATGTGCGTTTCAAACCAAGTTACACCACTCAAACTCGTATTTGTAAAACCTACATTCTAAAATTTCACTCCGAGAAATATAGTAACGAATATTACTTCCGCACAGGACAAATACATCAAAATGGATGTAATTTGTAATATACATATATATATAACAAATTACATGTTATAGCATGAAATTGAAAGGGATGTGGAAATGGGATAATGTTGAGAAATCCTTTGAAAGATATGTTGAATATGTGGTAAGGGGGTAAAACACAACACAGAACACTCTGGCTGTTGGAAATGTATTTTAAAGACCAGTAATAAAATATTTACTATATAAAAAATATGTTTACCTATTTCAGTATATATATATATATATATATATATATATATATATATATATATATATATATATATATATATATATATATATATATATATATATATATATATATATTCAAGATATATTTCGAAGGATTTCTCTAGATTATCCAATTTACACATCCCTTTCAATTTCATGTTATAACATTGATGTTAGTTTACACCGTAAAACTGTTTCAGAGATTTCTCAGAAACAGTTTCATTTAAATATATATGTGCATGTTTAATTATGTGTAAAAAGTATGTTACAGCATTTCGTTATGATAACAGACTTCGTGTATACCATCCATTTCAGCATATAGTTGAAGAATAATATCTCTTCACAGCAGACATCAACGACATCAGTCGTAGTAAAATAATAAGTTATTTTTAAATCATGTTATTTATAAGATTGCTATAAGACAAAGTCGATACCAGCTAACGAGGGTCGCCATTACTTAACCTTACTCTGCAGGGCAACAGTCCGTTTACCTGAAGTTGTCCCAACCCACTTTCCCTTCGATCAATCTTGTCCTGTTCCACCATTGTGTGTTTTATCAAGTTCAGCTAGGCTTTCACGCACCTCCTTCATTGTCAAGATTTTCTCAAGATTCTCCCTCATTCCATTACTTTTCAGAGTTCATTAATTTCTCAACGACTTCCATTTCCATACTTGTTTGTGTAAAAAAAATTATAACTCACCCAAAAATTGCTGAAACATAAAAATGTATATTAAAATGTGACAAAAGGAAATCAAACTACTAATCAACAAGTCACATTATTTCCTTATACCATTAAAATTTATTTATTTTTTCAAAAAACATCCTTAGTGCAGTTACAAATATCTACAAACATTAGAGCAACTATTACAAATATTTACAAACAACTTTCCACAACTTTTCACAAACGTCCATAATCTTATATATATATATATATATATATATATATATATATATATATATATATATATATATATATATATATATAAGAGGATAAGTAAGTCTTCTCTAGAATAAAATATTTCATTTGTTTTTAAACTTTGGATTTAAAGATAACTGTCGCCTTTTCGGGACTGGAGGACGAAAAGAATGCAAAGATATACCAGGAGGAGATGGGTTTCTAATGGGAGGAGGAGTGACAGAGCTTTAACAGATTGTCTGGGGAGAAGCTGTGAAGACTGGTGGAGGTGGTGATTGCACATCATTGAAAAAGTAGAAATATTCAGCTAGCTCAGAAAATAATGACGGTTTAGGAAGAGGTGAGTTTCTACAGCTGAGATCTAACGGCTTGGAACATTTGCTCTTTTTCTCGATATATTCGTGTTCGGTTTTCGGAAGCCATAAATCAAGAACTTCATCATACTTAGAACTGTGAGCGAAGGTCGCTAGATGTGTTGAAGGGGCAGGAGATGGTGCTGGAAGCACCAAGACCATCCTCAGAGGCAGCGTTTGAAGCAGCTATGGAGGCGCCGGGATCGTGATCGCTGGAGGCGCTGGCAGTGCCAAGACCATCCTCGGAGGTGGCATTGAAGATACCAGGATCATCATAACTGGAGGTGCCAAGCGCTTCCTCGCAGGCAGTACTGGAGGCGACGGGATCGTCATCACAGGAGACGATGCTGGAGGTGCCAAGCCTGTCCTCGGTTGCAGAGCTGGATGTGTCACTGGCGATAACTCTTGTTCCACTAATAGAGTTAGCGGAGCAGTATCAATAAGCGACCAGTCATACTCCAAAAGTTCTTGTTCGAGAGTTTGACTAGACATTCCCACGAAATACTCTTCGTAGATTTTAAAAAGTTGTACGTTCAACGAACATTGAAGTCAAACACTGGAGGGGTGTAAAGATTAAACTCCTATTTATACAAATTTTCAAACTCCCAGGTAAACGCGCAGGAAACGAGTCTCATCCCCTCCCCACAGAACCCTCTTCGCAGAAATATGCATCCCTTCCACACACACATTTCCGTATATTGACTTGTATTATAACATCCAGAGCAAGAAAGGCATATCATTTTTTGTTAGACCTGGTCAACATGAAGGGGAAGAACGGGAACATGATTTGCGATCAGCGCCTGCACAAGGTTTCCCACACTCTCCTCATAGGGAATCTCGACGGCGCAGCAGAGAGGGCAGTGTTGGGAAGCAGACTAAAAAATTTCCGAGGTCGGCCAGAAATGTCGGTGGACAATTCTTTCAGCAAACAAAAATATAATTTAACACAACGCTTCCCTCACCCCACTGTTCATCATCGACTCGCCTCTTTCGCAAATTGTCTCCTTCTATGAGTCCGCTGTTCTCCTACGACTCATTTCACGCAGTTCCGACAGCCTTGCTTCGCCACGAACATCCATCTCTCTCAAAGCTATACATTCACGTCTCGACGCAATTCCCTTGCCACCGCCGTGTGAACACTGTTTATCACACATTGGTCTTTCCATCCACACCATTTACCTACCTGACTCTATCCAAGAGACTTTCTATGAGTGTGTTCCCACCATGTTTCGTAAAAAGAAAAAATACCTCGTCATGGTTTAGCACACTATGGGAAAGGCTCTCTTGTGCTGTAAACGATTCTCCATAAACACAAGTCTTTAGTGCGTTAAATATGAATGATTCCACTGTGAAATCAATTTGCATGAACATCATTTATAACAGTATTGGTTTCTGACATATCAAACAAAAAAATATGACAGTCATTTGACTGAGTGAATGAAAATTACATATTTTGATCATGGAATACATACCATGTAAATTTTTTGTTAGGTTGATATGTTTTGTTCAAGATAAATATGTAAAAAAGGTTACACCTATGATTAAATATATGGTCCTCACACAAACATTTTGTAAATGTTATGGCCATATATTGTTAAAGTAATATATTTTAAGTAGATAATGAATGATTCACTCATTTCTTTAAATTATATAGTCTGTTTGGTGTTAAATGAAACAAAATTTCAGTTTGAAATACAATTTATTGTATTCCATTTTTCAAACAAACATAACATTTGTTTACATATACAAAAATCACATTCATCTAAAAATATTTATTCACATATACAAGCAATATTCTTTATTCATTTAAGCAATGCATTTTGAATTGATGTAGTGAAGTTCATATCTGGCAATGAGGCTGACGATATGTTGCAGGGAGATAAATCCATTATTCTCTCAAATATGCGACATGTTTTTACTATAGATGAATCGTTGGTTCATTAACTGACAGATTAGATGACACACTTTTTGAAGCAGATGAAAACTTGATTCACTTGTTGAAGGTGGCTGAGTTGAATTTGTTATGATATAGAGTCTAGTGTTGCGGAAAAATATTTTTTTATCTGTGCATTGGAGCCAGTAAAGAGAATTTGCCGAATCTCGAAACCGAGGTCTTGATAGCAGATGAGGATGAAGGAGTGCTGGAATAGTGTTGGATTACATATCTTCTATAGGCAATAACTTGGTATACTTCCGACCAACGGTGAATGGTCTATACAGGAAGATGTGCACATCCTTTTTTTTATATTAGTTGTATAGTCCACCTGCTTCCATGAGCTCTAATTTCTTCAAGTCTGGTTGTTAAGTAAGGCACTATGGTAGAATTACAAAGGCCACTAATATCTGTGGAGTGTAGAAAGGGGAGAGCTGGAGATTGAAAGTAGAAAGTTTCTGTAGAGGATTCCTCTGTTGTGATGGATTTCAAATACTTACACATTATATTTACACTAAGCATTATTGGTCTGGGGGATGTTGTAGTTAAATCTAGCAGAGGTCCTTGAAAATCCTTGAAAATCTACATAAGTATCTGTTTCGTTGTTAGCCTGCCTGCAAACGCTGTGCTCAGTTTTTCATAATTGAGCTAGGGCAAACCAGAAAGCGATTTGCTTCCCAATCCTGAATTAAGATATTGTCATTTTGAAGGAAATACAGTGGATAGACCAAAAAATTTCAACTGTGGTCCTGACTGCGGAGCCAATTGTGGAGCCAATTGCAGAGCCTGCAGAGACGATTGTGGAGCCAATTACGATGTTGGTTGTGGATGCAGAGAACTAATGATGCAAACTTTACAATATCTCTTCAAAATATCAGCTCGAGAAAATTGCTTCTGGTAGAAATCACACTCAAACTTTTTCTTGAAGATTTAATTCTATAGGTCGTTCTTTCATGACGTCGTAAGTTGTGTAGAGCTGTAAATTCTTTACCACAAAAGTGATACAGCAAAGCCATCATTGTGTCCATACTCTTCCAAGTCTAGATATTGCATTCAGGTTATGGGCTTTGGTGACATTTCCACCTCTACCAACGTCACAAAAAGTTATTTGGTTTGTGAAATAAAGTTTTTCATCTGAGGAATCACAATTTGACATTATTTGTTTTTAAAAAATCGACAAAACAGTTTAAAAGCTGATAGATCAGTATTCGATAATTGTGATATGAAAAATATTAAACTATATCCAAACAGTCAAGCTTATCCCTATACCAATTTTAATGTAAACTTTGGAAATGGGAAATTCCTTATTTGCTACGATATGTACTCAAAGTTCCAGGAAATATATGAGACCAAAATGAACTCACTGATCCTAGAACCTGAATTATTTAAAGCCAGAGGAACATTATTTGTATTTGATGTAAGCAAACAAGATGACACAATTACCATTATCGTAATTGATTCACAAATTAAAATTATTGCAAATACAACAATTCTGGAAAATACACAAGCTTATGCATTGATAATTCGTGATAGATTTATGAGCTATAATGTAAGAGATAAGCTGTTGATGATAATGACTTGAGTCAGTAGACAAGACATGGTATTAACAAGTTTTTTTACTTCCCAACAAAGAATAATGAGTATTTCAAAGTTTGGACATAGCAATATAAAACACAATCATTACAATACCTGTTTAACAAGAAATCATGATGGGAATTGTGATTTCAATGGACATATATTATGTAATGTGGGTATGACTGTGAAAGATGTCGAAGGGGGAAAGAAACATTACGTGGAAGACTTAAAAACCATTACACTAAACATATTTAAATTACAATTGAACAAAATGCAAGCGAAAATAATAATAATTGGAACTATAACAAAAGTGTCTGCTAATATTAGTTATATTTCGGAAATATTGGCAAATGTGATGATTGCATTGCAAAATATAGGAACTATAACAACAAACATTTAGAACATTTAAAAAATGTAATTAATAAAATGGTAAGCACTATGATTACAAAACAATTTGATACACAAATGGATGAAATAATGAAATGTATAAGTGTTGAATTTATCAATAAAATATCTGCTTTAGCAACACAAATGGAACTGAAAAAGCAAATTGATGATTTGAAATATCGAATAAACTATTTTAGTAACAATTTTAGGGTTAAAACTGTGAGTAAATTAGACATTCTTTTGAGTAAAGTCGATAATATTGGAAAAGCATAAACTAATCGACTTAATACAGCTAAAAAACAATCGACTTAATTCATACATAAGTAGTTGAAGGTTAATGAAAACAAAGAAAAATGCCTGACTCTGCTTCAGAATGACATAAAGTCGTATCTGCTGTAAAGGCGAAATTTTTACAAGCTAAACATGCTCGAATGGAATGGAATGTTTTAAACCAATAAATATTAAAACATGTTATGGGTAGAATGGATACATTACATTCTGTGTTGAATATGCCTAGTAAAGTGCCATTGGAAATTAAATTGGAAGAACCTACAAAGAAGAGAAAGTTTTATCAATTAACACAAAGTTATTTAGCTATAAAACAATCTCTACCTATGCGTGATACTGTATTTGGTGTACATCATCATGGAAATATATGCCTTCTGGGAGATTCGGCAATTAAGTTTTTGGCTGAGAATACAATTCAAGTAGGTGATTACATAACTAATGTTAGTCAAGGATTGTTTGAGTTATTATTTTTAATAGTTCCTAATGGTTATTCCGATATCGATTTGGAGAAACATAATGATCTTGTTTGTCGCATGAATGCAAAAAAAACATTTAGATGGTGATGAAAATCATCTGAATATACATTTATTAAGCAATATTGTTGGAAGTGGAATATATAATGAAGAAATTGACAATCAGTTTTCTCCTCTATATTGGAATAATCGAGAGAGTTGGGGATAATTCATATGTGAATGAAATAGTATCTATTATTGAAGAGTTGAAAGAAGATGGCTAAATTATGAATTAAGTTCAATAAGATTGTTCAAGAGTTTCACACTCTTTCAAGGATAAGATATTCCAGAAGATCAGTGATTCCTAAAGGTTTTAACGATCTTTTTAACACTATTTGTGTGAAATGACATTGCTTTCGAAATACAATAAGGGATACAAATATATTTTAACTGTAATAGACGTTTATTAAAAGTATGGTTGGGGCATACTTTTAAAAAACCAAACTGGGAAACAGGGTACCAATGCAAAGAAGATCATTATACGAGAAAGAATGCCGAATTTGCTACAAACCATCAGGGGATCTAAATTTTTTGTGTACCATTCCGGAAACTAATGACCGAATATGGTATTAATCACTATGCATTGTGTTCGGAGCTTAAAGCGAGTGTTGTGGAACATCACAACAAATTGATTAAGCAATTAATAAACAAGCATTTCACATCCAAAGGCACCTATACTTGGGTTGATATTTTGCATGAAATAGTTAAATTTTATAATTCCAGATATCATAGAACTATCAAGATGCCTCCTGAAAAAGTTATGGACAGTAGTTAAATGAAAACTGTGAATAATAATGTTAAATTAATCAACAAAAGAAAACCAAAGTTCAAAGTTGGTGAATTTATACGTATCTCGAAGCAGAAAGGAATCTTTACAAAAAAATTTATGGTTAATCGGTCATACAAAATATTATTATAGTTAGAAATTTATTTCCCAGAATGTATTATCTAGAAACCTAGGATGGTGAACCTGTAATAGATGGTTTATATTAACATGAATTGCAAACAAAAAAACAGTTATCCAACTAAGTATTTGATTGATAAAATCATTAAAATGAAAAAATATATGTCTGTGGTTCGATCGAGAGGTTTCTCAAAAACGCACAACTCGTGGGTGAAGATTCAAGATCTTAAAATATCGAATTACAATATTTTATAAATTGTTTTTACATTAAATAAAATATTTTAAATAATAAATTATGTGTTATTCATCTAATAAGCCTACCAATATTGCTGGAGAATGGATGCGCAATTAATTGTGCAATCATTCCTATTGTTTGGGTGGTAATCTATTACATTTAATTTATGTTAGACTTCTTTGTATTCTGTTATTTTCCTGTTCATGAGGAGTGGAAATATTTGTGTTGTTAATTTTCCTTTTCTCTGCTTAATGGCTGTAAAATTGTTCTACACCTAACATGTAAATCACTGAAAAATAATAATATTATGATACATGACATAACATCAATTTTTTTGTGTTAATTTTTTTGTTTTTAACTAGAATGTAGTTTGCATAGGTTTTGGAAGTATCATTTCTTCCAGATCGCATACATTGGAGTTATGATATAGAATTACATAATAAGGAGGAAATGAGATAGAAAATTTTTTTCGGAGCATTCTGTTGGAAATACTGAAGATTCCTTATTCCTTGTATTCCTCGATGAAGAAAACTGAGCAAAAGTGCCAAAAAGATAGATTTTCTAGGTATGTTTGAATGAGAGAGTTTTTGTAAAGTAAGGTTTACCATTTACCATGTCTTTTTCAAAGCATTGGGAGTTTCCAAACTAGGGTTACTTTTCTCGTTAGTGGGATGAGTGAAGGAAAGTAACATTCATTATTATCAATGAGGTTTGGAAATGGCTTATCTGCCCTAGTGGACAGGGCTGGGACAAGAGTACAGTCGTGGGAAAGGGAATCTGTAATTACCATTGGGGAGTTTGTGGATAGTTGGATGGCAGTACAAGGAAGGGAAGGTTGATGGCTTGGTGATTGGATAGTATTTTTTCGTCGTACAAAGCAGTTAGGCGAATAACTAATTTCTTTCTTGCAGCATGAGAGGTTTGAGTTTGTCCTTGCCAACAATGCCTTGTTTAAGAAAATACTCCAAATTCTTATGCGAAGGGTGTGAGAAGAGACAAACGTGCTGGATGACAGCAAACACCCTATTGTGAACCACATGATGAGACTTGATGGGGCAAGGAGTCCTTGGAAGTGTGGTAAGGGGAGGAAACCATAACTCTCGGGACCGAGTTTAGCGGGGGTGTCCACACCGGGAAAGGGTGTGGGGTGCCAGAGTAACTCATATGTGCAGTAGAAGTCTGGGGGAGGGGGAAGTCGGGGACGGGCTCTGGTACCTGACACTTTCTACATGTAGTAGGCGAAAATGTAAACTGTACCCCTCCTTGTCCTGTGTTGTCTCCGCACAGCTCAGAGCAGAATAATCCATTGTTTTTTTGGTAGTGTGGCATGAGAGGCTTGCACTTGTTGAATACACTTTGGAAAAGGTGGGGGGTGAAACAACAAAATGGGTGGTCTCGAACATGGTGAGAACTTGCGACGAATTCTTTCATCCTACCGACAACATGGGGAGAAAGAGGATGTTGGCTTGAGCTAACAGACATCTCAGATGGATGCATTGGTTGGGTTAGGCTTGTGAAAAGGGGAGAGAAGTGATTTGCGTGTTTGTTACACCTTCTGGAGAAAAAACTCTGAACTATGCATTTATCTATGCCTGCTTGTGTGAAGAGGAATGGGAGCTAAGCAGTGGCGTAGGGGTGTCCCAGTTGAGAGATGGGGAGGGAAAGACCAGATCTTTGCTTGTTTCGTCTGTAGTTGCGCAGTATTCATTTCGGGGTGGAGCTGCATCTGACAGGATTTTGGGTTAGCAGAGAAATTGTTACCTCATCGGAGGTATCAGTTCTGCTCGAGTTGCCTGGAGCAGTGATCTCATCCAATACACTTGAATCTTGCATGTTCGGATAATTATTAGGTTTTTTTGTAATTATTTTACATTCGATGGGTTTTTTTTTGCATTAGGCGAGCAATAGAAATGCTGATGTACTGCATTTTCACGTATTATATAATGAAATATGTGCATATGGTTTAATTATATAGCAAGTTTTAATAGAAAATGCGGGTTTGAGATTTGATGTTACGATTAATTTATTATAAAATCAATCAGTTTGTCTGGTTTCGATGTTTTTTTTAGAGCAGATGAGGGTGAAGTACATATTTATATTCGTGTTGGAGAGTTGTAATTTTGATTGTAAACATGTTTTTATTGATTTGTGAAGTGTGAATTTATTACACCTGGGTTTGTGGGTAATAATAAGTAATTTAGTGTTTGACGATTATTTCGTTCTTGGTTGGGTGTAAAATATATTTTTACTGTTATTATTTAAATTGTTTGTTGTAGGATTTGGTGTGTTCAATCTAATTGTTAACAATTTTGCATATTTTGAATGTGTGATATTCATGTGGTGTGATTAACTTTGTTTAATTAAATTAAATTTGTTTTACTGTCATTTATTCGGGTGTTTGAAATATTGTTAAAGAAATTTGTTCTTCATATTTTGTTACGACATTAATATAAATTTTGTATTCCATCTGTCATGTGTGACATACTCGGGGTAAGCCGTTTTATTGAGTTGTCTTGTGACGTGTTTGGTAAACACATGATTAAAGTGATTTTTAATATCTCGTGTATATATTAATTCGATTCAATTTTGCGTGTGGTAATTACATTATAAAAGAAACTTTTTAATGATTTGTACTTACTTCAGTTGGCTAATTGAATGTAAATCATACTATCGCAGAACAGCCCTGTGTGTTCTCGCTCTGTCCACATCTCATTCCCCTAGGTGTCCCAGAACAGCCCCGTGTTTGCGCATTCCACTCACAGACAAAAATTAAAAAGTCGCTTATACCACTCTTACACTAACACCAACTCCTATATAAGCAATACAACCCACTCCTCTGGTCAAATGACTTGTGCACCTCACAGAGTACACACCAAACCTGCTCCACCAATATCACCCTTATGACACCAATATAATTTTAAAAATCTCAGTTATCACAGAATGATATAATTTTTTTCTAATTCAAGAATTGCACTTATTAATCAGCAATTAATTGACTATTCTATATGTCGATATATCGAACAATCGATTATCCCCTCCATCCACACATCATTCTAATTAAGTGTCCCAGAATGGCCTCGTTCCCTATACTCGCACATTCTTTCAGTGACATATTAGATTGCAAGACTGCAAACTCGAGTGTTCCTTTCATGATTGTATCACACATGTTTGGACATGGCCTAAGCGACTCTTTAGCAAGTATGAAATAGGAAGAAATGTTGCGACCGTGTCTTGTGCAACCAAGCCGAACAAAAAAGGAAGCTTTAACAGTGATAACAACCAGCGACCAAAGAGTTGCGTAAAGAACAGAAATTCGTGTACCTCTACTTGTAGCGGGCAACCCACATCCCCTTGCATTTTTAGCCCGAAAGTTTGCCACTGCCCCAACTTGCTTGGTGGAAAAAAGTGTTGTAACATTGACAATCAATGCACACGCAACGATTAGCATACCATATAGTCGGTTCGTGTGAAATAGGCACTTGCTAAACTGTAATGCATGTGAAGTACACGAATTTCAAAGGAATAATGTGTCACCAGTAGCTGTAAAGATTAACGTTGCAATGAAACACCTGCAAAGAAAAGGATACTTGTTGATGCCCTTCAGACAAAGAAGCAGGTAGTAGCTGAGCTGAAAAAGAGGATAGTGATGAAGATAATAATGAAGGCAGTGTTGGCAGAGTAGCAAGTAATACCTGTGCTGGTAAAGAGAAGGGCGATGAAGATGATAGTGAAGACAGTGTTAAAAGTGAAAACAATAGCGATTTTCTCGATGGCCTTACACATCACCCTACTGGCTTTGCTGGGAGAAGTGGTGTGAAGATGGCAGAAGATGACAAGAACACCAATTACATATTTTCCAAAGGCTCCAATGAACTTGTTAATAACCTCAGACTTTTAATCGCTTTGCAACAAGGTGAGGATTTCTTGCAAATGAAGGAGTTACCTTCAATCATCAGTGAACGGAATGATAGGGGTTACATCAACCCCTAGGGTAAATTTGGATAAACAATTTGTAGAACTTGTAAAATGTAGTCGTTTATTAACACAGTATGCAGTATATTAGCAGGAGTAGGTAGCGATGTCAACACATGCTGTATCATCGTAGGAAGTGGAACAATATTTTTGCAGACCTTAATGTGTCTATTCAAGTTATCACTTCGAGCGAAATGCTTAGGACAGTTATTGCTGCTAAATTCACACGAGATGTGTTCTTGAAATATTTGCTCTTCTCATGTCACCAGGCATTGTAGTCGAATGCATAAACTTTAATGCAGTAGCGCCACTGTCAGCGATTCGATAATGAATGTGTTTCTCTTGACTCAATTTCATCACAGTAGTAAGTATTCATTCAAACGAATAATCTTCAGTACAAGGAGAGTGATCACTTCCAAATCAATGTTCAGAATGGCTTCTTATGACTGTCAGTGTTCTATATAATCACAGAAGGAAAACAATCAAATCTTCTTCTCCTCAACCTTTAAGTTGGTGGGTATCATGCATGTCTTCCAAGCATTTCCTTTGTTTGGCTAACATCTTCAAGTGGGAATAGGTGTTCGTGCCTTTAATGCTGTCTATTAAATTTACTCTTGGTCTTCCTTTTCTCCTTCTACCTTCCAGCTTTCCTTCAAACGAGGTGGTGCACCAGTCAGAATGACGACGCAAGTGGCAAACGAAGTTATTTCTTCTCTTGTTTAAGGTTTCAACCAAGATACGTGTTTCATTTGCTCTTCTAAGGACGTTCTAGTTTGTGACTTTATCAGTCCAAGGTATTCTTAGAAGTCGACGCCAGCATCACATTTCAAATGCCACGAGTCTCAGTACTTCTGATTTTCGCAGGGTCCATGTTTCTGACCCATACCTTACAACACTCTATACAAAGCTTTTCACGACATGCTTTCGTACCTCTATGTTGATGATCTTAGATGTTAGTAGACATTTCTTTTTGAGAACGCTTCCTTCGCTTGTGCAATTCCGGTATTTCCTTCTCTGGTACATTTTCCGTCAGCTGCGATTACACTTCCCAAATATTCTAATTCCTTTACTTGGTCTAGTTTTTCTCCATCCATTATCACATTGGCAATTTGGTCACCAGCCCTAATGCATGTCATTATCTTGATCTTCGTTGTGTTTATTCTCATACCGCACCTCTCTTTTAGTAATTCGTTCATGTGATTTAATGCCTTTTTCATATATTTTTCATTCTCATTATATCAGTGCTATATCATCTGCATATCGTATGGTACTATATAACTTGCCATTAATTTTTATGCCATGATTTCTGGTATCTAAGAATTCCTCTATGGATCCTTCAATATAGATGTTAAATAATAGTGGTATTAGCCCTTATCCTTGTCTTACACCTTTTCCAACTTTTGCTTCCACTCTTTCTTTGCCAATTAATGCTGTCTGGTTCTTGTAAAGGTGGTAGAGTATTCTTCTGTCCCCTGTAGTCTATTTTCAGCTTTCTTAGGATTGCAAACAGTACTTTCCAATTTATGTTATCGGAAGCTTTCTCAATACCAATGAACGCAATTACCATTGGTCTGTCTATTTCTAGGAATTTTTCGATAATAACTCTAAGACTTAGGATGGCTTCTCGTGTGCCTTTTCCTTTCCTGAATCCAAACTGTTCTTCTGAAATACTATCTTGTATTTTCCTCTCTATCTGGTGCTAGATACTTCGAGTTACGATTTTAGAGGCATGGGAGCGGAGGCTTAGTGTTCTATGATCTTCACACATCTGTGCTCTATGCAATCAAATACTACTATTCATATTAATGCTAATATTACTATCTGTTCATTATCACAGAAGGTAAAACAATCTTCGAAATAAATATCAGAAGTTCATGGGCCACGTCACGAACCAAATTTCGGGCCATAAAAAATGCCTCAAAAGCAAGTCACTAGCCATGTCGGAAACTAATAGGTGAGCTGCGAAAAATGCATAAAATTATGTCGCGACTTAGCTCACGCCATGCCGACTGAGGGTCACAGGGCGAAGACGATCCTTAGGTAGGTCAATAAATGTTAGGTATGGTGGAGCAAGTCAGTCTGGCTGCCCGAACCCGACAAAATATATTTTGAAGTATAAAAAATATATGAGAACTGCATGAAACATTTTACAATAGTGGACACATCGCAAGGGCCATAACAAGTTGCGCCGCGCATATCGAACTGCATCATGAGTCCTGCGACGAGTCATCCATTTGAGGTGTCTCCATAGCTACGCTTCTGACATATGGCACATGACCGATACTGTTTAACAAGCTATTGCCCGGCGAATGCTCGTGAGTATACTCACGACCATCGCTGTTGCATTATCTGATCGGACTCGAACTGACGACACACTCGGTATCTATGACGAACAACAGAATGTTTCCCATTTACAAAGCACTCCATGAAACGTGTTCCGAACCATTCATCTATTGTACGAACTTCCCTTCTCGAATCACATCACGAAACACATAACGAAATATCCATCTAATTGGCGAAACATTTCTGGTACTGTGTCAGTAGGGAGCGCAGCTTATGCTCTCAGAAGGCCTTCCACGACACACTTAAATGAAAAAATAATATAAATGTAAAAACTTTTAAAACCCATCTTTTATTTATAAATGCACTAAAAAGAGAGAAATAATTATAATAGTTACACAATTTGTAGAACTTGTAAGATGTGGTCGAACAGCCGTAATAAACTGTATTACAAATTAATGTTTGTATCAATTTATATTTAGTATATAAAAGCTTGGCGCAATATATAACGTATACCTCATTTGTGTAAGCGTATTAAGCACATATATTGCGCAAGGCTCTTAACTATTCACAATAGAGAACGTATATCACATTTGCGTAATCATAGGAAGAACATATCGTGCGTAAGACTCTTGACTATTCACACCAAGCATTTATGTACTAAATATAAATTGATATAAGCTGATCACAGTAAAATGAGCACTTTTGAAAGCCCTGCTTAAGTTCTACTTGTATGCATGTCGTGTATTCTTTCGCCTTATGTAAAATTGACTGTATAATAGGCCTCATAACATTATTCATGCGTCGGTCAAGTGAAACTGTAAAATTATTAGGAAAGTCAATATTTTATCAATCATCTCATTTTTACACTCATGATGCATTAAAAAAACAGAAAGCTAAAGTACTAATTTAAGTTATCACAAATGGTTACCTAACACTTTTTATTCAACGTTAAGATATGTAACTAGTTTCCATCCATCGTTACCAACTTTGCTGGGCGAATGTCACGCTGTGCACTCATTGAAATATATGCAGCCAGGGGAAGTGACATTTTTCCAAGGTTCATTTCAAAAGTGCTCACTTTATCGTGAACAGCCTTTACAAACATATTAATTTGTAGTAAAATTTATTATGGCTGTTCGACCACATCTTAGAAGTTCTACAAAATGTGTAACTATTAGAATTATTTTTTATTTATTTTTGGTGCATTAATAAATAAAAGGTTGGTTTTAAAAGTTTTTTTACATTTATTTTATTTTTCACTTCTTAGTCTCCAATCATGTGTTTGTATCATGAATATGGCTTTCCCTTGCTAAGAAAGATCCCCATGATGTATCGTGATCGACCAGTAGTTCGCTTTCATTCCGATATTGTACATACTGTAGGAGCAAACTATAATAATAGTTTTCAGAACCATTTGCCGCTACAATAAAAGGCACGCGCACAACAGCAGTGACACTTCTAATCTCCATTTGACTGTTACTCGATTCTGTAAAACAAACTCGATACAATGTTTACTGCATGTAGTTGTAGAGTTCTTTTGGTCATCTTCCGGCTCCATCATCAGATTAACTCAGTGGTACCTTCACATTGTATTGTCATGGGAACTACACATGTATGCAAAATTTCAGCTCAATTGGATAATGGGAAGTGGTTTAAAATCAACTTGCAAGATTTCACCCGAACGCACAAACAAAGAAACTAACTAACAAGGCAAGTTTAATTAAAGCTTGTAAAAATATGGTAGCATTCAGGAAACTCACATACATGTTCCGCGAGAAGGAATCACAAATAATTGGTAAATATGCAAATACTGTCATACGTATATATACACACATTTAATTTATTATTTAATATGTTGTTTGTAGGCATATGTTTATATAGACTACAGTGAATTGTAATACTATTTTTACTTATACTGTACACAATTATAGTTGTATATTCCTTTATGACGCTGCTATTTTTATACCTTTACATATATCGGCGACGGTCTGTGGTGTTATCCAATTTTCCCACAATTTTCCATTTTTATATTTTTTAGATCGGTTTTGAAATGCTAAACTATTACTATCTTTAAATTTTTATATATATTTTTTTGGTTTCTGGAAATTTTTAAAAATTTGCGATTTTTCTCGATTTTTTGGATTTAAGTTTGCCTGTGGTCAAGTCCAAGGTCACGGATATACAATATGAATGTCAGGGCCAGTAAAAAAAATTCTCCCGCCACCTCCTATTTTTAAAATTTTTAGCAAATTGTTTTATTTTTCTTGGTTTTTCGGAAGTACGGTTACTCTGTGTCAGGTTCTAGGTGATGTATAACCAACTTGGAGGTAGAAAACAACATTTAATTTTTTTTTTTTTCATTTTTTAAATTTTTTACCAAATTTTTTTTTTCACGTTACTTGGGGGTTAAGGTGAAGGTCAAACATATCCAAGCTCGCAGTCGTGGTCATTCTCTCTAAGAAAGGAAGAAAGTGGTTTCAATAGAGCACTGAACCTGGTTGTACAAACAACATGCAGAATCCATTACAAAGCAGGACACTCGCCTTCAAAATTGTCAGGAAAGTACGGTTTATATTTGTTGACTATGAAAGGTGAATACATTTATTTTGTAACAACGTAAAATATTCTGCTTGAAATTCTTCATTCGACTTATATAAAATTATTAATAAAAAAGAGTTTTTTTATCCGTATTTAAGCGTATTTCCAATTAAGATACTTCAGAAAGATAATTTTCCAACGTTCCCACACCGTCTATTAAGCAAGACTATCATAATAATAACGCTAATTGTATGTAATAAAACTCGAAATATTGTTTGAAAATATTTTCAATAATTCATTTTATGCGCATTTTCGTCAGTCACGAAAGCTATCATTTTTGTGACCGAAGTCAACGTACGTAAAAGTCAGTATTTAAATTTTTTTTACAATAGTACCAGTATTTTCTTACATGCCACTGTAATAATTATTATAATTTCCATCTATTAGGAGGGTTTTCACACAAGTTCTTCACTGTAAGCTACCCTACTTATACCTTAAATGATTTTATATATCGATGTCCCTGAAACAATAACTACCATACGAGTTTTTTTTTCTAATGCCTCTCGTCGTGTAACACACGTCGGTGTTGAAAAAATCCCCAGAGAAAGATGTAGAGAATAAAAGTTATTTCCCAGGGCAACAGTAATAAACTTAAACGCTAGCGTAGTAACTGTTTCATGACTTATTACAGTAGTAATTCTTGCAGGAACTTGTTCTACTATTTGTTGTGAAGCAACATTATATTGTGAGGCACATGTTCACTGCTATAGAACTTACGTTTACATTCTTCAGTTCAGTCTAAGAAACGAACGCGGAAACTTTACTACTACCGTAATTATATCTAGTTTGTGGTTAATAAGGAATTTATGAATTCAAGCTTTGAAAGAATTTCCTGCCTTTTACCTGCATGCATCGAACAGTATGCTTTCAGAAATGTTGGCAGTAATGTAGGAAAAGCAGTTCAAAATCTTAGTTTCATTTGTATACAATTTACATTTATTTCTTTTGTTTACTCTTTATGTGTCATGTGTTAACATTCCTGACGCATGACAATATACAATTTTACGTATGGCGAGAGGATACAAAAGGGGGTGCAAATGAAAGACAGAGCAGGGCTTCCGAAAGCTCTCAGTGTATTGCGAACAGCCTATACATTTACAACAAACCCATCTGACTTCTGTCCTCTTATTAAGAGTCTTGGAGGGTTCTACTTCTAGATATTTGGTTCATGAATTCACTTATTTTCCTATGAGTGATTTTGGCGTGCTATAGTACAGACAGACGGTGTTATTTGGCTTTAAACAATGCGCGATATCTGCTACTGCGAAGTGTATCTGGGAACATTGTCTGTTTCGCGAAGTTACCTGCAGTCACACCAAACATACAGATAAGAATACACCAGCGGCATTTCACAAGAAATCTCAAGATCCTCATGGCAGATATAACTACTAGGAAATAAACCTCACTTCTCAGCAGTTGACGGCAAAACCAAAGGAATCATGTGTAGACTATTCGCAATTTTTCCACACTTTCTGAAATAATCCTTTGAATAATCACTCCGTGTATGACGTGATTTGTTGTCTCCTAAATATATAATGTATCAAAAGCGTTTTATTCTTGTGTTAAACATTGAAGTAACTTATTTTGATTAAATTGGATATTCACATATATTCTATCTTTAAATAATATTTCAATTATAAAAAATAAAAATAAAACAGGGAGGACATTTGTGTTTTGGTAATGCCTAATAACAAATAGTTATAATGCAAAATATTAGTACAGTGAGTGAGCACGAATGCGGTACAGTGTTCCTCTGTGTAGTTTTCAAGACTTGGTAAAGCTTTGTTTGCATTAGGCGGAGGAATATCATGCTTCAGAAATGTTGGGAATAACCGTGAATGGACTATACGTAGGTAACGCTAAAGTTCTGGTAACAGCTGTTCACGATAAAGTGAACACTTTTGAAATCAACCTTAGAAAAAAGTCACTGCCCCTACCTGCTTAGATTTTAATGGGTGCCCTGAGTGACACGTGTACTAGGGACGTGCCCATCATATTTCACTTTTGATTAATCGGATTATCCATTTGATATCAAAGTGTTAATTAAATTGATTGAAAGGGTTAATCCTTAATCCGAACTTAATCCGATCAAAAATTCTTAATCCAATATTAATCAGATAAAAGTTTTCTTAGTCCGATTTTAATCCGATCAAAAATTGAAAAGGTTATTTATTGAAAGGGTTGAATTTATTGAAAGGGTTATTTTTTCTTTTTGGGTGGGGCTAGCAGGAGCTCTGTACGATGGTAATGGTGTGGTGCCCTGAAGGCAGCTGTCCCGAGTGATGGGTTGCAATGTGTTATATAGGTGTAGAGTTGAGTGCAAAAGTGTGCTGAGTGTTATTTTTTAATTTTTTTTATAATTTTGATGAATTTGTAGGGATAGCGGTACAAATAGGCGATTTTTATGGATATATTTAATACACGAGAGAATTTCATAGTGTTTAAACGATTTCAAAGAGTGGCCTAAGTGTAAATATTAGGTTTTTGGGGGATATTGCTGGTAGACGGTGGTGGGAGATAGGCGAATTTGAAAGATGCGATTTAAAAGTTAGTAATGATAAACGATGTTTTTCGGATTGCAATTAAAAATTAGAGAATTTCAGAGTGTTCTGTATATGAATAAATTACACACATCGAATCGCAAATTTCAAACAACTACGTGAATAATAAGTGCAATTTCTCCAGTATGCAATTTAACGTAACATGAGTCTAGAGCTTCGAAATATAATTTACATGAGAGAGAATTTTAACTACATGAATAACATCTGATGTCGACAAATGCTAAACAATGAAAATTACACGAGTGTGGGATTAACCATCTACAAGAAAGTAATTAATGATAGAAAATCCTACCCCAAATGATTTGTTTCAAAATAACCAACTTGTGTAGAGCTTAATCCCACATCATTTTATATATAATGGAAAAAATGCACAAACATTCTCGAAGAGAAAATTATATTTAAAATAAAGGACGTACTACAAATTTCTATAATTAGAGCAAACATGTTAACACAAACAGTATTTTAGTAGATTAAGCTCAGAATATGACAATCTTATCGCAATATTGACTTAACACAAGAAAATTTAAGTTTTCCTGATAAAAAATTTTTATATTAAAATATATACACCATAAAACATAAATCGTGGATATCACTAGAGATGGTCGCCAGTCCGTAGTTGAGGTAACCCCCAATTGTAGCCAAGAGTCTAGAGGTGTGGTGAAGTTGAGAGAGAGAGAGAGAGAGAGAGAGAGAGAGAGAGAGAGAGAGAGAGCTGTACATGTCTGTCTCCTCCAAGCATTAACTACCAACTGAAGATGGTGTCGACTGGGTAGCTGAGGTCACTTCACTCCAGAGCTCCCTAAACCCCCTTCCAACTCCTAACACCCACCCCTACCATGCATCATCACCAGAGCAACAATTCCTGAGGTCATTCACCTGCCTGCCCTCGATTGTCAATTTTTCGGCCCTAAGGCAAGATGGCGACAACTACCACCTTGCGCTCAGATCGGGGAACAGCCACCCCTCCCACCCTATCCTCAACCCCTCAGAACCAGCCCGAGTCCAGGATGCCAACCACCCCAAACACCACCTTTCCTTAGTCCCGAAGGTGACGTTTCTGAAGAGCTCCATTATCGATTTAGCCTGGTGTTCGCAAAAATCTGTTTTATGCACCCCAGCATCAGCCCTGAGAATGATTTTTCGCATTTGTTTTGTGAGTTGGTGCATATGCAGTATGTTTCACGACAATGTGCCCTCCCCTGCTTTAGTATTTAGAAAATGTTTTTCTAGTGTTTGCTCCTTTGCTTCGCCTCGCCGGCCAGTAACCCTCTGAATGTGTCCCTCGAGTGATTTCGCCTAACTCGCTGACATTTAAACCTTATGCAACAGGTTGCCTATATGACCAGCAAAATGAAAGAAAATTTTACAAGTCCCTGAAATCAAATTCCCAATATAAGCCCCGAAATAATGCCCAGATTTAACAATTCATCAACAATTGTATATTTGAATCAAGATAACTATGATTTGTAAAATCGCACAGAAATACAAGACTTATTTAATCCACTCATTTAAACAGAAATATTTTTAGAAGTATTCAAACAAGACATATTTTATTCATCCTTTAAGAAATGTTTTTACTATCAAATCGATGTATAGAAGAGAATAAATATTGGGAGAAATTTGCCCATCTCATATAACAACGAGGTCTTGAGAGCCAATGAGGGGGAAATGTTCAGAGTTGGAGAAGCGCCAGGTTGCGCATGTGAGACTGTGGGAAACAAGAGAGATCTCTGATAAAACCTTTGTATGAGTGGCAACATCTAACACAACATCCACACATTGTGAAAAAAAGTTTTTATGGTGTGACCCACCTGGGAAGGCGAGTGTGCTAACTGCTTAACCAATGCGTTCCCTTTATTTATGCCTAACCAAAAACTTTCCAACAGCAAAGTGTATTCCACATAACATAAAATGTATATGTTTGATATTATTTAATATTTTAACAGTTCTGCCGTAAGTTTAATGAAATAGTATGAATACAGGTGGAAAACAGGTTTTTTGGAGTTGGAAAATAGTGAGTTCAACGTTATTCTTACTTTTTTACTAACAGGTCCAAAATCTTGTAAATTTACTCGAAAATGGCAGCTATTTTGAATCCTTACAGTATATAAGGAAGGATAAATTAATTTGTTTTCAGTCTTAACTCGGCATCTGCTAAAGTCACTTTGTGTGTGTGCATGTGCATTGAAGTAGCATAGATGACGACATCAGGCATCTACTACTGGCATCTGGGAAGCATTGACCTCAACAACCAGCATTGATAATGTGAACTACACCAGGTGTCCACTACAACAACAGATGCTCACTCCAACATCAACTATAATGCTAGATATCCATCACGATTACTACAGCTCCACAATGTCTACTACAGCTCCAGATGTCCACTATAATGCCAGACATCTACTACAACATCGCTACATCTAGATCATCATCAATGCAGAACCTACAAGGCATTTCATCTTTGCATTAGGTACAATGCATCAAGGTCACTGCTGTGACAATTGCGACTCTGAATGTGTGGAAACATTCAATGCTGTTTTAGCTTATGGGAAGGCGAAAACCTTATTAAGTCTAGAGTGTTCCTAACTGTGAGTGTTGCTGAAAGAATTTATAATTTATTTTGCAGGCCACTAAATAAAACTAGTGTATCTATTCCTGGCTGAACATTTAAAAGCTGATGCGGATATCATATCCTATTTACCTTGTAGAGACTGTTCTTGTGACATGCCTGCCTTTGCTAATGATGAGAACTTACACCATTTGTGGAGGGATTGTATGTCGTGCAAGCTGGAACAGCCACTTGAATCTAGAATTATTCCAGATATAGTAATGGAACCATTCCAGAGTCGATGAAGTAGATTCCGAGGCGAGCACTGTCATCTTATAAAAATTATGAGAGGGAGAGACTTTTTTTTTGTAAATAGTGTATAAAAAAGAAATAATGTAAAAATGATGGACTACACTCAGAGTTTCGAAAACTACCAAGACTACTCCTTTGTAATTAAGGAGCTTGCTATTTCTTATGGAACTGATGCTAATGAATCTAAAGTACTATGCTTTAAGTCTCCCAGACCTTGGTACAGTTTAAAACCTGAAGTTAAAATGATGTTTCGGGAACAGACTTACGAGATACATGACACGAAATGGGACCCTGGTTACATAGCTTGCGAAAAGCGTTGCAATATGTAAATGATGCATTACTCGAAGACTATCCCATATATGCATGCTTGGAAAAATACAGAAGGAAATTTTAAAAACCTTAACAAATGCAGAAATAATAAATATCAGAAGATACCATGACTGTTCGAGGATTAATTCAATAGTCAAACCCTATAATATAAATCACAGTGAGGAAAAAATGTTCTGTTGACAATGCAAAAGTGAAGCCTTAAAGAATATTTGTACCAACATCCTACCGACATAAAGATATCAATTTCTCCAAAAAATGGTTTGTTCCAGGTAGCGTAAGATTTCGAAAAAATTCAAAAATTCAACCCAGAGAAGATGTACTCCACCATTTTTAGAGGTCACAAAAAGTATGGTTCCAGTCTCTAGGCAACATATACTTTCAAACACAGATGTGTAACAGAAATGAACATTGGAATTTCGCAAAGAGTTTCGGAGACAGCCTGTATACAGAAAAAGTGCTGTGTGATGAAGAAGAAGACTGCCCTATTCTTAACATGTGACCTGACAGCGAACTGTCCTGTTCTTCTTGAGATCTATGTTTTAAAAATCGCAGTGTAGAAAAAACCAAAGGACAAGATTTTCATCAAATAAAATATAAATTAATTATAGAATTTTATGACACCACCACAACCTTATGGACTGAAACATGAAATAATAAGGAACACATCACACAAATACAAGGCAGTATCACATTTTTAAGGACAACATGAAATGTAGGATTGAGAGGTATGGAACAGTATTGTTTGGGTATGTAAATTTGATCTAACAAAGTTGTCATTGAAGAACTAATTCTAACTGAAAGAACACAGGTCTCTCTCTCTCTCTCTCTCTCTATATATATATATAATATATATATATATATGTCCCTTATCATTTCCATCTTTGCAGCAAGCTACCTTCTAACGATGGTAAACTGTAATTTGAAGCTCACAGTGTATACATCACCAAACACAAAACCTACAAGAAAACCAAATACATTATGCAGAAAGAGTGTAGTTGCTGTTCTCTTACTACAGTCTGGACAGAATAATGCAACAACAAGCAACATTATACGTACATTGGTGACCAAGAATTAATTTCTCCCTGTGGTATGTGGCAATTCAATTTTTTTCAAAGCAAGGAAATCTGGCAGACTATATAAAGGAGTGTTCCTAGCATAAAATCATCAGTAATGGCTAGTATCTTCAACCCTACAGACATATACAAGGTCCTACAAATTGGATACAGAAGAGTTTAAACTGTATGACGATCTTCTACAAGTTCATGTCTGCAATGATGTATAACATTGGTGCTACACTTTCGACAACAGTCTCCGCATTCACTTTGGTGAAGGAATTGCATGCATCGATTGTGCTGTGAGATATATCTTCACCCTGACAGTAACTTCCCAACAACATTAGAAGATTTGATGATTGCCAGCCTTAGCGAGGAGATCGAAGAGGAATGGGAATATGGAGCAATCGACTACCAGCTCACCAGACCTCACCAAGGAATCACTGTTCGTTGGAAGGAGACATGCGATGGGAACATCTACTACTTTATTTTCGAACAAGGAGTATTAGTTTTCCTATCGATGTGTAATTTATACGGATGTGAAGTGGCTAATTCATAATAATGATTCCAATGTTCCCATTGTGTACAATAAAATACAAGTTGTGTTTTTTTACTAAAGGTTTGCATTCCATAACTTACAGCTTACTATATTCACATTTTGTTGTAAAGGAATTGTGAGAGTCAATCATTCATTTCAGATGTACATATTTCATTCAAGCTTTTACAGCACATAATGAACAAAATACTTATGATGCTACTTTAACTAACTGTAACAGTTCTGAATGTCTTCTAAATTAGTACAGACCTCATGTAGTAGATTGTAAGCGTAAACTTAAGGGAGAATGCATTTAAATTTCATATTATGAAGAAGAAAAATATTTGAAACATCTTGTTTATAATTCAGACACTGAGTTGCCTTATCAGTATTTAGAATAATGTGATAATAATCTTCATACTTTATATCATTATAGTGAAAACAAGTATGTTTACATGTATCATACTGGGTGTGATTCATCAAAATGTTATGTACATCAGCAATAAAATTAGCAAAAATAAAATTTAGCTCTAAAAAACATTTCAACATGCAAATTTAGAGAGAATAAATGTATCAATATACATAAATTGTTCCTTGTTAAATATTCTCAGTCGAGTATTGGATGTCATAGTAGCAACATGATGTATTTTCATCCTGCAAATGATTATGCCAGGGTGAAACAAGGAAAGTCCAATACAACTTACACCCTATTGTGGAACAGAATTTTACGAGAATTTACAGAAACCTGTGACAATATTACCCATTTCAAAGTAATTTACTTTCCTCTAGGAGATGAATAGATACACAAACTCATACAGTTCGGTGACAATAAGAAATGTCCAGTGTTTCATATGACTGCAAACACACCTCTTCCATCTAGTATTGAAGATGTGCACTCTCATTATAGTGAATCATTTCCTGATTTGGTTGAAAGCATTGTTTTACACACCCCTACTTGTAATGATGTTTGTGTGCAAACAGATAGATTTAAACCAGGGCATAAGAAATGCTCACTCCTTGAAATCAGAGGTCAAGAAGGGGATCTGGATCCAATTTTAAGAAAATGCATGGAAGTTTGTTCATGGAAGTTGCTAACACTTTATAAAAATATTTGTTTTTGAAGAAAAAAAGTTGTATTTGATAGTGTTAAAATATTTTGTTATCCTGTAGTTGTTTTAGAGCAAGGTGTAATTGTTGTACATATAGTTTTGATCTACCTGTATCTTTTAAATAATTGTCCAATATGTTTTGTAACATGCTGTATTTTCTAATTTTAAAAATGTTTTAAATATATTGTAAATTTAGTAGAGTTTGTTTAACATGGGAATATTTGGAGCAAATTCTACTTGGTAGTATTAAAATATTTTGTTATCCTATACTTGACAGTGCTGAAATGATTCAAACAAGTGTGTCATTTGTGCATGTTTGGAGCAATCTGTACTTGCTTGTGTTAAAATGTTTTTTGGATCACTCTATATTTATATATATTTTTGTAAATAAATATGATGCAAATTGTATCCATTTATTCAAATTTATTTAACCTATCCTTGATAAAAGTAAACTTGTTTTGCTAAGAAAAATATTTTCTCCCCAGAGAGAGAGGGAAAAGTAATTAATGTGTCTCCAACAGAGAGAGAGAGAGAGAGAGAGAGAGAGAGAGAGAGAGAGTGAGCAAGAGAGAGAGATTCTTAAAATGTTCTGTTAAAAGTCTGTTGCATTAACAAGAAATAGTCTTGTAAAGAAAAAATCTGATAAACAAACTTATTAGATCGCCAAAAATACTATTCTACTAAAGATGTCTGCTGGAAAAAAAATGGTAAATATATAAAATGAATTGTTAAATGGCATCAGTATCTGTATAATAATTGGATTAGAAAAGGAGGTTTTGAGTTCGAATCCCGGATAAGGCATGGTAAATTGTAATATATACTTTTCAGGTTCGATCCCCAGCTAAGGCATATTAAATGATAATATATACTTTGCAGGTTCGATTCCCGGCTAAGACATGGTTGATATTAGCTAGGTTCAAATCCTGCTTAGATCATGTACGATTGTAATCTAATTTCTCTATTTCAGTGTTGGGTAGATATATAGATTCTGGGTTTGATTCCAGGCTAGGTCTTGTATGATAATAGCTAATTTGTAAGTAATTAATTCTTAACTAAAAGGATTAATCAATTAAATTACCAATAAATTATAGAAAAAACATGAATTCATATACATATAATGAGTGTTGAATTGTAGCATTAAATTGATTTCACCTCATAATGCAAAAAGTTCATATTGTAATGCCAATTGTTTGTGTAAGAATAAATCATTAAATAAGAATGCAATTCAAACCTAATGACTTAAAAATGGACAATTACACATTAAATTAAGATATAAAGACTAAAATACAGCACATACATGCTAAATTAAAAAATGACTTAAAATTTTTTAAATGTATTAAAATTTCTTAAAACCATGTTAAAATGTCATTAAATGTATTAATCATCTATTTCATATCCATTTCAGATAAATAGCATTATTTTAATTTTTGCGAAAAGGGAGGCTGGTGAGGTTATAAATAGCACCTTCCACCAGTGGTGGATTTAGGAGCAAGTGCCCCTCCCAGAAGACCATTAAATACATTACCTAAAATAACACATTTTTGAAAACATTGTACCTGTAAGTAGTAAGGAAATTTTGCAAAGGAGCATATTCTCCAGTATAGTGGCGACTATTAATGAACACATTTGATGCACTGCAATTTATTGCAACTCAGCTTCATGCCATGAACCTACTTTGAGAATACAATACAATATACAAATATATTCTTCCACAAGAGTTCGCTAGAAGAAGTGTTGTCTACCGAGAATTGTCATTTCCCTGTCTTGACCACAGCCCCCCGCCTACTGGCCATGTGTTTGTGTGAGTCAGGCGCAGCGCCGGCGAATCTAGTGCGATATCACCTTAAGCATCAGGTACTGAACATGTTAACACTCTGCGACACAGTTTAGAAGGCAGGTAGGAGGCTCACTCTCCCCTACCCATCACCCATTCCTGTTAGCATTTCCCAATGCCTGTGTTTCCCCAGCATTCCAACCTGCTGTAGTTCATGTGGACAGTCAACACGTGTGCAAATAGGAGACATTTGTTATGATGAATAGAAATAGACAACTGGGTTTGGATACATTCTTTTTGAAGAAAATAAAGGTGAGTTTAAAAGTTTTGCTAAACTTTAATAAACTGTTCTCTTATTTTATTAAAAAAATTATAGAAGCAAAAAATGAATAGTGTTACAGGTCCTTAAGGGTCCAATGTACCTGGAGCTTTTTTCCACGTTTGAGTCGGCAGCAAAATTTAAAATGAAAATAACATTACTAAAATAACATTGTGTTATTATAAATATTTTTTTGCATTCCAATTAATAAGATATAACACTTTTAGCAGGTCCAGGACCAGGATGAACACATATAAGAGATGAATGAGCCAGAAGTGCCATCAGTGCTTTTTCATCCCAAGGGAACAACAATGAATTCGATTCTACTGATCCTATTTCCAGCTCCACTTCATATATGGTGCCAGAACTGAATAGTGCAACATTAACTACTTCTTGCTTAGACTCTGGACATCTTATTACTGATCAGAATGTTGTTGCTTCACTAACTGATGAGGAGAAATACCAGTGGCTTAACAACTCGTGGGTGCCCTCATTTGACTTTACATTCCCAATGAATGCAGAAGGCAAGAAAAATCTATCATTTCAAAGGAACTGGTTATAAATGTACGAATGTCTGGCCTACAGCAAGAAGGGGATCAGTGGAGGATTGTGTAAAATGAACATACTTTTTGGGCATTGTGGAGGAAGGACAAATAATGTAAAACGGGGTAAATTAGTAGAAACATTGAAGTACCATGCCAGCACAGACTATCACAAGGGAAATATGGTTGCAAGTCATAACTTTTTAATGGTTATGGATGGAAAATATGATGTCATTGTAAGCATGTGAGCAGCAGAAAAAAAGGAATTGAAGAAAACAGAAAAACAAACTTATCCCTATAATCAAAACTGCTTTCTTCTCTGGAGCACAAAACATACCACTTAAGAGGACATAGAGATGAATGGGACTTACAAACAGCATCAGAAAGAAAATATTGAGAAGGTAATTTCAGAGATTTGCTGAAGTTCCAAATAGATGCTGGAGATGAGATTCTTGCCTCACATATCGGTCTTTGCGACAAAAGTGCCAGCCACATAAGTAAGACCACCCAAAATGAAATAATCCAGTGTTGTGGAGATGCCATTACAGAAAAAAATCTTTGCAAAACTCAAGAAAACAACATATTTCACCATAATGGCAGATGAAACAACTGACACTTCTATTAAGGAGCAACTGGCCATCTGCATAAGATATTTCGACACTACTTCGTATGAGATCCAGGAAAAATTCTTCAAGTTCATTGGCATTGCAGATGTCTCTGGGATAAACATTGCTCGCTCAATTTTGCAAGTGTTGGACAGACCAAACCTGGATATCTCTTACTGCTGTGGTCAAGCTTATGATGCTGGCTCTAACATGAGTGGCCTATTCAAAGGTATCCAGGCACGTATTGAAAAAGTACAGTCACTGTGCAAATTATAGATAGAATTTAGCTATTAGTAAAGCATGCTCTGGCAAGTATAAGAAATGCCATTGGAGTAACATCATCTGTTTCAAACTTCTTTCGTGAGTCAGCTTGGTGAATACACAAACTAGAAACAGAAGTGCGAAATAAGCTGCCACATCTCAAAAAAGGAAAACATGCCTTTAAAAATATGCGTGAAACAAGATGGGTTGAACAGTATGATGCTGTTTTGACATTTCTTGAGGCACTCCCTTGCATCCCTGTTGTCTCGGAAACCATTTATGAGTCATCTGAAAGTATAGAAAGTAATGTGTTTTCATTCCTTCATGCTACACAGTTGTCTGAGTTCCTTGTCAGTGTGGTGGTTCTGGCTGAGGTTTTTGGACTAACTCTGGCCTTGGCACAGAAATTGCAAGGAGAATACATGGATGTACTGGAAACAATGAAGCTAGTGGAAACAATTTTAACACGTCTTAGAGAGCAACATTATAAAAGCACTGACACATTCAAGAAAATATTCAAAGAGTCCGAAAAGTTGGCAGTGAGAATGGGGACACAAATCAATAAGCCAAGAACAACCAACCTGCAGAAAAACAGATCAAACTTCAATACACAAATAGTTGAAGAATACTATCGCACTGCAGTGTACCTTCCTTTCATGTACTTCATCATCAATGAACTTTCTTCCAGACTTCCAAAGTCAGAGCTTCTAGGAGTTCAACAGACTCAAAAGCTGCTGTCACCAGAGTTTAGTGATGGCTTTGAAGACAAAGTTCTGAAAGGTGCAGAACCATACAAGGGCAATTTACCCAGTTTTTCAGCTTTGAAAGGAGTATTAAGAGTTTGGAAGCAGATATGGAAATCAGAACCTTCACAAAAGTTTCCAAAGTCTCCTGCGGAAGGCTACGAACAGGCTTCTGCACTACCAAACATTAGAATTCTGTTTCAACTCTTATGCGTCCTACCAGTTACAACGAACACAGTGGAGTTCTTCTTTTCAACATTGTGTCACCTGGAAACCTATCTACGGACCACAATGACCGAATATCAGCTAAATGGGCTGGCTTTGCTGCATATTCACCAGGACATCGGGTTCGCTATGAAGCCTGAAGAAGTTCTTGACATATTTGCTAGGAAGCACAAAAGAAAACTTTCCTTAAACTTCTTTTGAAGCACAAAATATAACAATAAATTGTAATTTTTGATCTTCAACATGTTCTTGTTTTGTTCACAGGAAGTGCTAGCTGCGAGTAGTATACACTTTATTATGTCAGTTATAAGTATTTATTGACTTTCTAACTTAGGAATAGGGAGAATATTAATGTATTGGCAGGGGAATGTTTCCTTTGATGAAAATAATATTAATTATCCAAGTGCGTTATAAAAGTGTTAATTTTTTATGTTGTATTTAGTCATCATATACCCGAACACCCCACCTATCCAGGTGGCAATAACCGGCATTGTAAACTTGTAATTTTTAAGTAAAATAGATGCTGTGTGGTGATACCTCTTTGCAAAATAGTTCACTGAAACAAATTATATCTTTAAAAATTGTACAATTTCTGCCAGCTGTATATTAAATATTTAGGTTCAAAAACTGCTTAAATATCAGCATTTTGCAACTTAAAATCAAAATTAGACGAGGGAGGGCCCCGGATCCCCTACTTCTAGTTTGTGGCTCCAGCAAAAAAATTTGCTATTGGCCCCTCCCAAAACAAAAATCTGGATACGCCCCTGCCTACCACCCACTGGAGCTCATTTGCTCCTGTGACTCCATGGAGGCAACACCTCCTACTCTCTCGCACGTGGGCATCCTGTGAACCGGTCCGCAGTGCCTAGGTCAAGGGCACCAGTCGCCCGTCCACCAGCCGCTTATGGGACCTGACCTGACGGGGCTTTGTGAGCAAGGGATGTGCTCGCTCGCCGATCACTTCTGCTGCGATGGTGAAACCAACCCTCCTCGCCTGCCAAAGAAGTTACCTGCAGAGTTTGCTCAACCGCTTGCTAGGCTACCAGGCTAGGCTCCCACGGAGCTCTCGAGGGGATTGCGAGTGCCCGGCCGCCTGTCCTGATGCTTACTTGACAGAGCAGGGTAGCGCTCAATCTGACTGATCTGGGTTCAGGTCTCCTTCATCAACCGCCATTTTCGCTACAAGAGTTTAAGTAAGTGAATAATTTTTAACATAAAAAGTTAGGGTTTTCGGTATTTTGTTTAAAGTTTCTCGCATTTTCTTTAAACTTTGAGTAAATTGTATGAATTTTGTTAAAATTCTATAACAAAATCGTTGAACTGAAAGATTTTTCTTTATAAATTGTTAGACCTGAAAGAAATTTTTTCTTAAAAAATCGTTAAAACTGAAAGTAATTTTTTATCAAACTGAATGACTTTTCTTTGAAAATTGTTACACCTGTATGATTTTTCTTTATAAATCATTACAAATAAATGAAATATCTTTCAAAATGTTAGATCTAAATGATTTTTCTTTAAAAATTATTACACTCAAATGAAATATCATTATAAATTTTTAGAACTGAATGATTTTGCTTTAAAGATTGTTAGAACTGAATGATTTTTCTTTATAAATTGCTATACCCGAATGATTTTTCTTCAAGAATCATTATACCCAAATGATTTTTCTTTAAAAATCATTCAAACTGAATGAAATTTCTTTGTAAATTGTTACAACTGAATGGAATTTATTTAAAAATCATTGCAGCTGAATGATTTCTATTTAAAAATCATAACAGCCGAATTAAATTTCTTTAAAATCAAAAGAATTTTTTTAACACTTAAGAATATTTGTTACATTATTAACTATTTTTAATGTGTTTAATGATGTTTAAGGGTTTGTATAAGGATGTATAAGGATGGTTTTGGTTAGGTAGGTGTAAATGTGTGTGTGAATGCAGGGGAAAGGTGATAAAAAATTAAATTCCAGATGTACATTTTTATGTAGTTTCCAGATTATATAGCAGAGTTGAGAGGAGAGGTGAACCACCAGTAGTTGCATCTTGCACTATATGGAATAAGGCTGCATCAATAATGCATACCTACAGCCTCTCTTCCCTGTTTAAATATTCACAGAAGTATTTGAAAAAACATCTATAATGGATGTCCAAGTACTCTGAGAAAAATAATTCGGTTAGCTAGTTGTATGACTACATGTGAGTGTGGGGAAAGGTCATGTAAATATGAGTTTGTTTTACATAGTTATAAGAAATATTTAAGGGAGGAATATTGTGTGTATGAGGTATGAACTTTGGAATGGCTGAAACAAGGGAGAACTACACCCCTTACACCAAGTGTAATGAGGGAGATGTATAATCTCATCTCCCAAGCATGTTCAGTATGAGTTGACTGGGGAACGATGTATGATGACGAATATATGAGCCTTGAGTAATTATAATGAATGAAATATTTTTAAGTGTATGTGATGGGGCAGTTTGGGTAATTAAGTTAATTTTTAGATGTTTACCTTGTTTAATTGATGCATAAATGCAAGTGTGTGTGAGAGATTTTTCAAGTTTTTTTTTTTTGTTTCAGTAAATTTTACTTCCAAAATGCATGATTGTATAGTTATAAAAGTATTAAATGATGTAAATAAATATGTAGGTTTGATTCAAGTATTGCATGTTTAGTTTTATAGCTTAAAATGTTTGAATTTTAAGTCTTTTTAATGATTAGTTTATAGTATAAAATGTTTGAATTTTAGTGAAATCCTTTAAATGTTTTGAATGCAACAGAGCAATTCCCTTGCTACAACTTTTGTTATTAAACTTATTTTCGGAAATTTTATAAAAATAATTTTATAGAGTAAATGATGTTTCTATGGTGTATGGCTACTTAAAAGTTTTGGTGGTGTATCACTACTTAACAGTTTCTGATGGTGTAGAAACTTGATTTTTTTATGTTGTAAATGATTTCATAAATGTTTTTTGACAGTGTAAGATTAAAATTTTTTTATTTTAAAGTTTTTCTCTCCCAAAAATTATGTTTAAAGTGGGCATAAACTGAAATGCAATAGCATGAGTTTAAATTTCACTTTTATGTTCTAAACTAAAGCCATGCACACCTGGAGCAAAAAGTAAAATCTTGTGAAAGACGAGGTCGTAAAGCATAGTCAATTTGTTACTGGAGATGGGTTGCAGACTGAAAATCAGTGGAAGCACGGGGTTCGAGGGGAAGTGCAAACTTTCTTCTTTTCCCATCCCTTGTCACAATACAGAGATGCCTGCAGGGTCTACACGATGTGTCGTTTTAGGGGAAAGGGAGAATGTCGAGCGGGCAGGGGGAAGTTCTCCCTCTGTCATGCACGCACAGAGGTGACCAGCAGGCTTTGGGCATCAGCGAGGGAGAAGGGGAAGTTGTTGGACTGGCACAGGATGTGTAGAGCAGCCAGATGGTGGCACATGAAGGTGCTAGCAGCATTTAGTATACTAGAGCTTCCATTCACTTGGTAACACAGCTCCGCACGTGGACTGGCCTGCCTTGTCCCATGCTCACATCATTCACCCTCAATGTGCACATGGACCATCAGGCTGCTGAGACCTTGGCTCATCTATTCCTTATTGTGTTTTTCCCTGCCTGCTAGCTACCTGCCTCTCGTGCACATTTTAAATTATTTTGAACTTGCTACCTTTTTAGTCACAGCTCTCTATACTGTCTTTCCCCAATAAACATAACGTTATGTTTTCACTTATATTGTGTGTATATGTGTGTATGTGTGTTATTAAGAGTGTTTACTTTTTTTCAGATCAAGGGGGTCCCTTCAATTTAATATATTGTGGTGTATAAACTTTTATATCGAGGAAACTAAAGAATGTTTTTTAGTTGGATGAAAATGGGTGAGCATAAGCGATCCTGTATTGATGTCTTGCTTGAATATCTCCACGTAAGCAATTCCGATTCGGAATTTCAGACAGAAAGACAAACAAGCCATCGATACAGTGTCCCTTCGCCTAAGTGGACATGAGTTAATATATTGGAGGATGATCTCTACTTAAGCGATTCGATCACAGATTCGCTTTCAGAGAGATTGTCAAAACCAAATGGTCAAAACATGTCCGCTTCCCCAGACATGAGAAGGTTGATCTTTTGAATGACGACATTTCTATCAGGCACAGAAGATTCTTGTGATTCTGAGAATGCTCCAAACATTTCACAACAAACTTTCGAGTCGATTATAGATATTCCGTCAAGGGAGCCGGAAAATAATTCCTTTTCCGATTTCCAAGCCTCAGTGGAAGCATTGCCAGACATGACATACGAGCTATTGGCAACAGCATTCACAGAAGACTAAATGACGTGCAGATATGGAATGATCAATTAGAATCTGAGGCAGATTTTTGTTGTTTTTTTCCCAGAGGTGTAAAGTCCCTTTATTAAGCTTAATAATGGCATCAGTATTACTATGCATTACTTACGTGTGGACAATTGTTTGCTGCCTGATGTTTTTGAGAATTTCAGGACCATATGTTTGGCTCATTACGGTCTTGACCCTGCCATGTATGTCACAGTTCCATCTCTTTCATGGGACGCTTTATTGTCAATGACATGTGTGCGGCTAGAACTGTTGACTGATCCTGACATGTATCTTTTTGTAGAATGTGGGGTTAGGGGCAGCATTATCCAGGTTTCAAGAAGACATGCGAAAGCCAACAATGTTTACATGGGTGAGGACTACGACCCCAGTGTGGCATCGAAATATATATGCTATTTCGACGTCAATGGGCTGTACAGTCATACAATGCGGTCCAAGCTTCCGATTGGTAATTTCGAGTGGGTTGAGTCTGATGTGTTCTCTTCATGGGATTTTGCAAACACTGTGAATGACGGTTACACTTGCTTTTTCATGGAAGTTGATTTGTCTTTTCTGAAGGAGTGTCACGATAAACTATCTGATCAGCCTTTGTCCCCAGATGGTGTATCCCCGAACTGCTCACATGAGAAACTCCATTTAACACTCGTGCCGCATAAGAAATATGTTAGACACCGGGAAACACTGAGGCAGTACTTGATGTACGGGGCCAAACTTGACTTTGTTCATCGCATCTTGCACTATGAGAAGAAGGCATGGATGGTTCCGTACATCGAGTTTAACATTTAGAAACGCGCCCAGGCTGCGAACGCATTCGAAAAGGACATCTGGCATTCCAGGCAAGACAGATTATCGATGAAAACTTGGTCTTTATCGAGTTGTCAAAGGGTTCTGTTACATTCAACAAACCTTTGTACACTGGTGTTATCGACTTTTCAAAATTAACTCTTTATGAATTTCACTATCAGTACATGTGTACAAAATTTCTTCTGTGGGCTTTGCACCTCCTCTATTGCGACACCGATTCCCTAGTCTATTCTGTTGCTTGTAATGACATATATAAAGTAATTACCCCAGATTTAAAGGCACTGTTTGATACATCCAACTATGCGTTCGATATCCTGCAAGGATTCCCTCACAGGAATAAAGGCAGTACTGTGGTGATGAAAGATAAATGTGCTGGATGTATAATCACACAATTTGTGGGTTTACGTCCTAAGCCATACACATACATTGTTGCGAATGAGCAATGTATTCATAAGGCGAAATGTGTAAAACCCAATGTGATGCAATCGCTCAAGTATGAGAATTATCGAGATTGCCTCCAAAATTGTACAAGGGTAATGGGGTAACAATATCAGATCCATTTGCGTGCTCATCAAGTCTACACCGAACGTGTTTCAAAGGTTGTGTTTGTCAGGTATGGATGATAAACAGTAAATTGAGGCTTATGGAATATCAATTTTACCTCGGGGGCACTATCGAATACCTGAATTTTTTTCCTTCATATATTAATTTCAGCAGCACAATCAATTTATAGACCTCCCAACACCACACAATGCCAAGGGCGTCCATCTGCCGACACCACACACACACCTCCTGTTCCACACTCATCACAGCTGACTACAAACATCGTCACAGTTGACTACACCAACTATAAATTGCATTACCACTCAATGCTGCTGCTCCCTGTTTGCCTAATAAGATTACTACTACTATCATCAATATATTTACCCTTTCTCAAAGAAGAAAATGAAATTTATGGTGGAAACTGTGTGTGTGAGAGTGTGTGTTACACTCTGTCTTTGGCGTGTGTGAGTGGGAAATACCCGGATGTATCATCTACAAAAGAAAGCTCCACAGTAAGTATCTACGGACACATCTTCCGAATGAGTCGTTAGTGTAAATATTGTAAATAATAAGGAAAGAGACGACCTACACATCACTATAGTTTGTAAATTTATTTATTTTTTATTTAGAAAATTTTTTCTTATACATAAATATCTTCAATTGTGTTTTTAGTTTGAGGAAAATAATGTATTTTTTGAAAAGAGAAAAAGTGTTAAATGTGTAAACTCAATGTTTGATATAAATACTTGTTCTTGCATTTTGTATAGAAATGTTAAAAGTGTAAACTCAATGTTAGATGTTCTTTCTTTTTGTATCGAAATTTAAAATTTTTAAACTCAATGTTGTAGCTTTTTGTATATAAACCTGTCAAATCATGTTTTGTGTGTGGGTGTAAAAAATTATTGTTTGATGACATAATAATGTCGTTTTTTAAACATGCTTTTTTAGTAGGTATCAATAATTTGTTGTGACTCATACCATTTGAAAATAATATTTTTTAAAATTAATATTGTTTATACCCTTAAGTATTTTATTTGATTTAAAAAAGATTGTGAATAATGAGTTGTTTGTTGTAAATTGAATATTTTTGTGTGATATTGTAAATACTTAGGTTTAATGATAATTTTGATAAAAAGTAATATTTTATAATAAGATGTTAAAAATTAATAGTGTGTGTCTTGTTATTTATTTTCATGTCGCTAACTTTTTTCAATAATATTTAATGTATAATGAGTGATGGTTTAATAGTAGTGAAGAGAAATTAGTAGGTGTCTATCAGTAATGGTGAATTGATGACTTGTATTTAAATTCAGGATAACATTCTGCTTTCTTTCACAAAGAAAATGTACTTTTCTGGACTTACAAAAAAATAATATATGAAGAAAATCAAATAGTTGAAAGAATTAATAAAGTTTTGCTAAGGAACGAGGCAACAGGTTAGTATCTTGAGAGAACCCTGGTCTGCTCAAGTTGAAGGTTGGAGTAGGATGCAATGCTCTGCTGACCAACTTTTGTGACACCCCAGGGGAACATTGAAAGCGAGTCCCAAATACTTTTACAAAGGCAGGTAGTAAAGACCTCTGTCCCTCAGTATGGCTTTGTAGAGGGCAGATCAACAGAACAAGCTATTTACAGTTTTACTGAAAAAATATTAACTTCTTTTGATAAAAGACAGTTCTCAATAGGAATATTCACAGATCTTTCAAAAGCTTACGATTGTGTCGACCACAATATTTTATTTCAAAAACTTTAACAGTGTGGCGTAAGAGGGGTAACCAATAATATATTTAAATCATATCTTGAAGACAGAAATCAGATCACCTCCATAAGATATTATGACAAAAATTGCATTACAAATATTATGTCCAATACCAGAACTACTCTGGTAGGAGTGCCACAGGAATCAATACTGGGACCAATTTTATTCTTAATATTTATTAATGAGTTTACAGAACAAAATAACCAATGGCTTATCTGGAATGTTTGCGGATGACACAAATATTTTGGTAACTAGTTCAAATAACTCTGTTCTTGAGAAAAAAATACAACAAACAGTGACTGAGATGTCCAGTTGGTTCTAGTATAATAAAGTAATACCTATTAAATGTAAACAAATCTGTGCTCATGAGTTTCATGAAAAGAAATAAACATACAATCCAGGATGAAAGATGCACAACAATAGAAGAAGACGGGTTACAGGCAGTAAATAGTAGGCTACTAAATTTCTAAGGCTCATTGTAGACAATATGTTAACATGGAATGAGCATGTTGATAGTGTCTGTAAAAAATTGAGTTCAATGTGTTTTGTGGTACATATCTTAAAAAAGATTTGTAATAATAATACAATACTTGCGTACTATTTCTCAAATATCCAGTCCATAATAAATTATGGAATAATATTTTGGGGTAAATCGACAAAATTGAAAAAGGCTTTTAGATTACAGAAGAAAATTGTGTGATTGTATAAGTAATAACGAAAAAGAAGCCATTGTAGGCAGCTCTTTATAAATAACAAAATTCTCACTCTTCCATGCATGTATATGCACCATAGTATGTTTTTTTTACATGGAAAACATTTAAAAAGTTGAAAATAGTGATGTACACCATTACTACACCAGACAAACTAATAATCTTCATCTATTAACCTACAGAACCTCAAAATTTACATCAAATCCATACTATGCTGGGGCAAAACTAATAATTAACCTACCCAGTCATTTGAAGTCAATTAATAATTTACAGAAATTAAAAAGAGCTGCTTATTATACTTTTAAAATAAGGCCTTCTATTCCGTAGAAGAATACTTACATGAAGATGAATTTATGTAATGCAGAACAAGACGGATATAAGGAGACTTCATGTAATACCTTGTGTTACAATATAATGTAGACTTTACATATTTATACTTTAATATCTATCTGTATATGAATTGTAACAACTTGTACTGCAACCAAATGTAGTCTTAACATGTTTGTAGAGCAGCTAAAATTAATAAGTGTGTAAATTATATTATTTATTTATTATATATCTTTATGTTAATGTAATTGTGTGCAAATATTCATATTGCATGACCAAAAAAATAATAATCGACAAGTCCTTTCCAAAGTGTATTGGATGTATATGGGATGCAAAAAAAAGTGCTTCATGGAACAGCGAATACTCTAGCCGCTACACCACCATGGCCTATATCGTCTTAGGACGGGAAGAGTTGAGAGAGATTTGGTGGTTAGTAACAATCAAGGTATTGAGAGCAAATAAGGGTGAAATATGGCAGATATGGAGCAGCGTTGAAATGTAAGGGTGAGGAAAACCTCGAGAAAACATGCCAGCTAGCAGCATCAATCAGCACAATTCCTGTATGTGAAAATCTGTGAGTAGCCTTACAGGAAAACCAACATGGATCACATTGTAGAAGGCAAGCGTCCTATCACTATGCCCACCGCAGCACCCCCCCCCCCCCCAAACCCGGGGGAAGGGCGGAGAGGAACCTCATTTCTTCAGCGATAATACTTTTTCTTAGAGGAGTGTTTGTTTATTAAGTTTCTGCAGCATGGTTTTGAGACTGAAACTGAATAGTTTTTAATGTATTCAGAGGAGAATTTCACACTAAAAATAATAATTGCACAATTTGGTAGGTAACAACAAAGAAATTTTGTCAAGTGTGTCTGTGGACTACTTTGGCAGTGGTTAGTACATGTGCGCTTGTTATGAATATCATTGTGGTGCATGCATCTTTCACCCATTGTAGTTCAACAATGTATCCTAATCTAATTAAACTACCTAAAGGAACCTAAAATGCTGGCGAATAAGTTTTCATACATTTTAACCTAACCATAGGGTGGTTCCTTTATTATCCCTAAACGTGTATTTATAGAAATTATATCCTGTTGTAGTTTTCTCTCCCAACGTGAAATTTTTTAACATGTTGCGCTGAATTAAAATTGTGGCTACTGATTGACTAAGTTCTTGACACTAAATTGCATTTGGAGAACGATGTAACACAATTTTTGTAGATATAGGGAATAGAATTGTCCAGAAATGTCTCCTGTCCCTCGTCCTTTTTTTTCTTCTGAAAAATCCCTAAAATACTTGATTGTCCAGTGCAGACAATTTAGTAAAATTTAATTTCTGTTTTAATTATGTACCAAGGGTAACATCAAACGGCGACTAGCTGGATTTCTTGAAGTCAATGATATAATAACTAGCTGTCAATTCGGCTTTCGAAAGAACCGTAATACAGAGGCTGCAGCTACTAAATTAGTTGACAGGATTCAAAAAACTATAGATAAAAACAAGGTAGCTGGCGCCATATTTATAGACTTATGTAAGGCTTTCGACATGGTCGACCATGCCATACTACTACACAAGCTAGAGTATTATGGTGTAAGGGGCGTGGCATTAAAGCCCTTTAGAAGTAATCTAACTAACCGCTATCAGTATGTTCAGTTAATCAAACATAAAAGTTTACCTCAGCTTATCAGTGTTGGTGTTCCTCAAGGGAGTGTTCTGGGGCCTCTATTATTTCTTATTTACATAAGTGACATGGGTAGATTATGGTTAAATGGTTCACTTACGCTTTTTGCCGATGACACAGTTGTATCCTACTGTGATTATACTAATCCTCAACAGTTGGAAACTGGGATGCAAAATGATCTAGACACTCTAGCTACATACCTTAGAATCAATAGACTTGTCATAAATACTGGGAAAACTCAATTTGTGGTATTTAGAGCTCCTCAGCATTTCATGAGTTCATACCCTTTACTGTCAGTTAATGGCTACCCTATCATGCGAGCTCACTATGTTAAATATCTTGGTCTTTACATAGATGAACAATTGAAGTGGAGCGTACATGTAAATAAAGTGATTCACAAGATCCTCCTCCTAGCTAATGTTTTAAACAGATTACATACTATACTCAGGCATTGAAAGAGTAATTTATGATACTTTGGTGCACAGTCATCTTAGATACATGATCTCCTTGTGGGGTGCTGCGAGAAAAACTATTCTCCATCCTTTGCAGATAATTCATAACAAGTGCATTAAGTCTGTCTTCAAATTACCCAAATTAACTCCTAGTAAAGACTTATACCAAATCTACAAAATGTTGCCGATTAAGGGACTATATGAATATAACCTAATACTTTTAATTTCATTGATGTAAGTGCCCTGCTGACCCTGACACAAATAGAGCCAAACATGACCACGCCAACAGAAACTCAAGTGGGAAATTTTTATGTAGTGTTCTGACTGAGTATGGCAAGTCGGCATCCACCTTTCAGGGGCATAAGTTATTAAACTTAGTGATTAATGATTTTAAAAGTTGTAAAAGTTCTGTGGCCCTAAAAACTAAACTGAAATGTATCCTATTAACTAGAATAAAATATTGGCCATCTGTCTTGCCATATTAGCAATAGCACATACCTAGAGGGAATGTTTAATAATATCCAACTGTTCTATCTCTAGTTTGTATGTAACTTGCTTTTATATTCTTATGTTTTTTTGTAGGAATGTGTATGTAAATTGTATGTATTTCTCACTATTATGTATGTGTATTATGCTTACTTCTTAGCTGCAATTTTGTAAAACTTTTTTTCAGACTTTGTTCGTTATCTTTATGTCGTAGTAATTGTATTTTTTTATGATCCCCATACGAGCTATGCTCAAGGGGATCAACAATAATGTATATTCTGATATAACTTGTAATGTAAAAAAAGGAAAATTTTACAAAATCTTTAAAAAAATCTTAATAACTTAACCCTGTCCAACATTATATATGCAAGAAACAAAATTGTACCCTACAATATGGGATAAATAAGTATAAAACTGTATCATAACAGAAAACTAACGTAATGTAAAGAGAGGGAATAACTCAAGCGGGATTTGAATTTATTTACCAGAAACCATTTACTATACTGACATTAAATATATCTAAAGGAAATGAAGTCATATTGAAAACAAACCTCTTGAGTCATTGTCAGTGTTTGGAATTTAAATATAAATTCCAGCAAATAATTATTTATTCGTGGCTCAGGAACATGTGAACTTTGCTTTCCAGAAATTCAGCTAGGCTGCTGCTCGCTGTTTTGTTGCACTTATTACTGATACGCAACCTGCCATACATTACACGACAACGGTAGCACGCATGTTATACTTTATAAAATAGTTTTCCACAAATACTGATATATGAGCACTATATCTCAAACACGTGCTTATTGTCGCACATAACCAATTCTGGTCCGCAGTACACACACATCACGACCGGTAGTTTTATGAGGAAATTATTTGATTGCACAACTAACACAAGCCAATAATACACTAGTAAAACTCCTTACGTGAATTGTAATATGTATATATATATATATATATATTTATTTATTTATTTATTTATTTATTCATCAGCTTCTTTGTTCATCACGAAATGCTTTGACTGTAACCTTTCTCTCAACATCATTCTAATGTAAAACACAATGTTTTGGGTTTCTGTTAAGATGGCGGCTAAAGTCCATAGTAAAACCACCTATATCAAGCGGCTTCACCTACGTCACAACATGCCATCTCCTGTATACTCCTAACTCCATGGTCTGGCGCTCTCTCTGTCTTTGTCTCTTTCACACTCGGGAAGTTTCACTTCGCTAGTATGCGACAAAATTGTACCTGTTTTCCATCGTAGCATATTTCATGCTTATTGCAGCAAAATAATGATTTTTTAATTTGTAATTTACAACTGAAAATAAATTTTAATGTTTGAATACATATTTTAATATATTTAGATATGATGGCGGGACAGAAACAAAGTGAAATTGTTCAGACATGGCGAGCCATGATGTCATGGCGTGTTGCTGTTTTATCAAACGAAGCGTAAATTATACTTACTCCGAAAAATACTTCAAATTACCATATGTTTGTAGACGTTGTGTTTGATAAATCTACCCAGGCAAGTTACGATGTTGTAATTGTAATATCGCTTTTTCGTTGGACAGGCTATTCCTTCGTTATTTGAACTGAGGCCGTCTTTTTAAAGAAATAACCCAAGACATATCAATAACAAAAAGTTAAATACTATAGTTCATTACCCCGCAGTTATAACAGTGTTTAACACAGTCGCGGCAAAATATTAACGTGCATTACGTGTGATGTGCTATGTCGTGAAAAACAAATATGTTACTGTAACGTAACCGTAAGAACTATCGTTAATTCAGGCATTTTTAAAACGCCATAATGCTGACCAATATAACGTTATAGGCCTAAACTGTGAATATTCGTTCGAAATGGTTTTTGAAATAGATCCAAGACAGAATTCTTTGAAAAGCTGTAAACCGTAAACACATTTGACAGGTATAAAAGTAGAAGTCACATTTCAATGTTTACTTTTAGGTGTAGCGAAAGTATACGAACACGTATACACACAATAGCATGTAAACATTGAGTTTGACAGATGCTACATGGCAGTCACATGGCAATATTTGTTTACATTGGGCGGAAGGATACGAAACGGGCCCGTAATTCGATATATAGCAGGGCTCCGAGAAAGGTGCTTCCAATGGGTAATGGACTATATATGGAATCTACTAAAGAATATTCTTGTTGTAAAATTTGTCAGTGACAGTTGCTCACATTCACCATAATTTTACTCTGCTGTAAAATTCAATTTTGAATGCCTTACGTCATTAAAAAATATTCCAACATATGTTCACGCACAGTTGACTTCTCAGTTAGGGTAAAATTCTACGAAGGACGCGTTGCAAATTGAAGAAGTCTAAACCATAAGATTGATTGACTTTTTCTATAGTAATAATCACGGGCTTTACTTAAGTACTAAGAGCGAGCATGGATAGTCCCGTTGCATCATACCTAACCCGCATTGTATAGGTCGCGAGTTCGAACCTAGCCGACTGCACAGAGAATTTTCTAAGTATTGTCCAGTCCCATCTAGGGAAGTTAAAGCTAATAATGTTCACTAGTAAGCCGGATATCAAAACTAACACGCCTACTATACTATAAGAGACAGGTTTTTCAAACCTAATATGCAGTAGGAGAAAAAAGTTCAGTAGCAGTTTTGGTCCACTATGATGACTTATACATATAGTCTGTATTTTATGTGGAATATTGAAAATTCCCTATCTCTGTAAATGCTATCAAGTTAATAAACTGTGTGAGGGGACGCGGGTTTGAATAACGAATAAGACGGATATGTGTAGGCTAAACAATTTTGTCGTAAGTCATGTTAAATTCATTACGTAAGCCATGTTTTTTGCAGCTCCTTATAATCAAATCTCTGATCACTTTTTTTTTTTTTTTTGTGTTTCAGTAGTACTACAAGCTTCGAAACCCCACAGTCAACCTGCGAAGAAGAACTCGCGTCGCAGACATCCGACAATTTTCTAAACCAGTCTAGCGCAAATGAAGAAATTAAAAGTAAGTTTATCTCGGGAATTCTCTCATTTAATTTGCCTCGCACCTTTTCTTGTACTTTACTGCACATCATCGCATTGTCAGCGAAAATAACAACACGGACGTCCTGTCCACATCACTGGTGTATTAGCCTCATTATTTCATCCATTAATAAGAGGATCAAATTAACAGATTCTTTATCGTCATGAGAGATAAGGCTCAACGCTCGTACATCAACTGCAATGTTTCGAAAATTTACACATCTAACTAGAAATTTGACATATAATTAGTAAGTTAGTTCTTAGACACCATTCATGTTCAATTGTTTACATAGCCATCCTTTTCTTGCCTGTGAACTATTGTGACACAAAACCCTAATACAGTTACAGTCAGACCACACACATTGGGGCCGGTTCAGGGCCGGGCCTATTCTGTGCTATGGAGCGGATTTGGATCATTCATGTGGGTTCCAAACTGTTCAGGCCAGGCTTATCCTGCGCGATGGCGCCGACTTGGTTCATACAGGTGGGTTCCAAACTGTTCAGGCCAGGCATTTACTGTGCAATAGAGCGGACTTGGTTCATGCAGGCGGGTTCCAAACTAGTCAGGCCGGGCCTATTATAAGCGATGGAGCGGAATTGGTTCATACAGGCGGGTTCCAAACTGGTCAGGCCAGGCCTATTCTGCATGTTGAAGCAGACTAGGTTTGTACAGGTGGGTTCCAAACTCTTCAGGCCAGGCCTTTACTAAGCAATGGAGCGGACTTGGTTCGTACAGGTGGGTTCCAAACTAGTCAAGCCGGGCCTATTCTGCACGTTGGAGCAGACTTGGTTTGTATAGGTGGGTTCCAAACACTTAAGGCCACGCCTTTACTGCGCAATGGAGCAGACTATGTTCATACAGGTGGGTTCCAAACTGGTCAGGCCGGGCCTATTCTGCACGTTGGAGCGGACTTGGTTTGTACAGGCGGGTTACAAACTTTTCATGCCGGGCATATTCTGCACGTTGGAGCAGACTTGGTTTGTACAGACGGCTTCCAAACTGTTCAGGCCAGGCCTTTACTGCGCAATTGAGTGGACTTGGTTCGTACAGGTGGGTTCCAAACTGGCCAGGCCGGGCCTATTCAGCACGTTGGAGCAAACTTGGATTGTACAGGCGGGTTCCAAACTGGTCAGCCCGGGTCTATAATGAGCGATTGAGCAGACTTGGTTCATACAAGCAGGTTCCAAACTGTTCAGGAAAGACCTATTCTGCATGTTGGAGCAGACTTGGTTTGTACAGGTGGTTCCAAACAGTTCAGGCCAGGCCTATTCTGCATGTTGAAGGAGACTTGGTTTGTACAGGTGGGTTCCAGACTGTTCAGGACAGGCTTTTACTGCGCAATGAAGCAGACTTGGTTCGTACAGGTGGGTTCTAAACTGGTCAGGCCGAGCCTACAAGGAGCTATGGAGCAGACTTGGTTTATACAGGTGGGTTCCAAACTGTTCTAGACAGGCCTATAGTGCACGTTGTAGCAGACTTGGTTTGTACAGGCGGGTTCCAAACCGGTCAGGCCGGGCCTATAATGAGCGATGAAACATGCTTGGTTCATACAGGCGGGTTCCAAACTGTTCAAGGCAGGCCTATTCTGCGCATTGGAGCTGACTTGGTTTGTACAGGCGGGTTCCAAACAGTTCAGGCCAGGCTTATTCTGCATGTTGGAGCAGACTTGGTTCATACGGGTGGGTTCCTAATTGTTCAGGCCGGGCTTATTCTGCACGTTTGAGTAGACTTGGTTTGTACAGGCAATTTCCAAACTGTTCAGGCCGGACCTATTATGAGCAACGGAGCGGACTCGGTTCGCTTTCCAAACAGTTCAGGGTGGGCTTATTATGAACGATGGAGCCGACTTGGTTCCTACAGGCGGGTTCAAACTGTACAGGCCAGGCCTTTACTGCGCAATGGAGCAGTCTTCGTTCGTACAGGCAGTTTCCAAACTGTTCAGGCCAGGACTATTCTGTGCGCTGGAGCAGACTTTATTCGTACAGGCAGTTTCCAAACTGTTCAGGCCAAGCGAATTCTGCGCGTTGGTGCAGACTTGATTCGTGCAACCGGATTCCAAACTTGTCAGGCTGGGCCTATTCTGCGCGTTGGAGCAGACTTGGTTTGTACAAGCGGGCTCCAAACTGTTCAGGCCGGGCCTTTTATGAGCGATGGAGCCGACCTAGTTTGTACAGGCAGTTTCCAAACTGTTCAGGCCGGACCTATTATGAGCAACGGAGCGGACTTGGTTCGCTTTCCAAACAATTCAGGCCGGGCATATTATGAGAGATGAAGCGGACTGGGTTCCTACAGGCGGGTTCCAAACTGTTCAGGCCAGGCCTATTCTGCACGTTTGAGCAAACTTGGTTTGTACAGGCAGTTTCCAAACTGTCCAGGCCGGGCCTATTATGAGCGATGGAGCCGACTTGGTTCGTACAGGCGGGTACCAAACTGTTCAGGCCAGGCCTATTATGAGTGTTGCAGCAGAATTGATCTGTACAGGCAGTTTCCAAACTGGTCAGGCCGGGTCTATTCTGCGCAATGGAGAGAACTTTTTTTCGTACAGGCGGGTTCCAAACTATTCAGGCCAGGCCTTTTCTGCGCGATGGATCGGACTTGGTTCGTACAGGTGGGTTCCCATCTGTTCAGGCTAGGCCTATTCTGCGCGCTGGAGCAGACTTGGTTTGTACAGGCGTGTTCCATACTGGTCAGGCTGGGCCTATTCTGCGCGATAGAGCGGACTTGGTTCGTACAGTTGGGTTCCAAACTATACAGGCCGGGCCTACTCTGTGCGATGGAGCGGATTTGGTTCGTACGGTTGGGTTCCAAACTGTTCAGGCTACGACCGGGCGAGGCACGAAGTTTGTAGGGCAGTCTGCATTTAGGTGTCCCGTAGAGTCATGTTCATATTTTGCGATGCAGGGCGTAGACAATATCCGTGTTCTCCCCCCTCCCCTCGTCGAACTCGTGATTCGCAAAATGTATGAAAGGCACATTAAACAGTATTGAATTATTCTTAGTTATCAGTATCATGAGAAGTTAGACAAATAAAAATGTAATAAAACATTAAAGTTAGTAAAAACACAAACAATTCCACACCCAATGTTGTTCTTCAGGTATAAATATTTATAGGCGCGGTTATATCAATAAACAACATCACCTCCCTACCAACCTCCCTCTTCGCTCCACCCTTTTTCCCGACCCAAAAAAAAAAAACATTTCTGCCTACATTACTTATTGAATGCAATAACAGGTTTTAAAATTTTACCAACGGCGACTTAAGAATCATAGCACTAGCAATAGAGGAGGTAGAAATGCTGATCAGAAGTTGAAAAAAAGATCATGAGTTCACAGTGCTTTGAAAAGTAGGCCATTGGCTGGGAATTTTGTAAATTTGTTCTCTTATTTGATGCTTCACGAAACGAAATTTATGAGTATTTTTAAATAACACATTCACCCTCCCTAAAGCTATTCTTAATCGTTACTGGAGAACGATATGAACCAAAAAAACATACCGTTTAGACACTATTTCACCAAAACAGTTGTGTTAATTAAGCTGTTCCTTTGAGTACAGGTCTTTCGTGCTTGTAATATATGAGGTTGACCAAATTATCGTTAAACTGTCAAAGGTAATTGTGAACTGCCATATTAAACATTTCACCATAACCGTGCTATGTATTACATACTACGTACTTGGAATTGGATTATTTACAACTTCCAGTTCTGACATGAAGGAAAAACATAAATGGTTTGGATAAATTATTTTTTACTGCCCACTATAAATATTGCGCACAAAATTCTTTACAAAATGATTTTAACAGTGTTGTTTCTTATAACAAAAATAACCAAACAAAACGCAGCGCTTTTAAAACATGAGACACTTACATTCACATCTATGTAAACACTAATTTCGAAAATGTTGCGACTGGTTACGTAACATTTACTATAAAATTAAATATTCTACGGAATGTAATTTACATTAGTTCGCTCATATGACAACCAGATTGCATATTATTTAAAAATTGCAGGGCAGTTCAAACCTGAAATTGAGTGTGCAATGCTACATAGACTAAAGATGAGATAGACCGATCTCGCTGGCTGCGCGCAACCAGTTTCCAACATTGAACTGCTTTTCTGCCAACACGTCTAGCAAAAATAGCATGGATTGGATTCGAGATTGTAACACTGATAGTTATACAATTGCTTTGAGATATAGGTATGATTTCTCTAACCAATTTATAATGCAGTTTGATTAAATTCTGATTGATTGTAGTATTTTATTCATATAAAAGTGCTTTCCTTTTGAAAATTTAAATATAAACAAACGCGTTCATCACTGTTGACCACGTGACTTTGACAGTTTTGTTTCTTTGTTGTGTACAGAATACAAATAATCTGTCTACCTCATCTTTAGTACATGGAATACTAGCCTGAACAATGTAGTGTGCTGCCGTTCCGAAATTTCCTGAAGCAGTGATCAGGCCGAGGGCTGGATCCGGGAAAAAGTAAGCCAAACTACTGCAGTCAGTCAGTGATCCTGCGCAATGACACGGCCTGGACACGGCCCTGGCACGTGTAGGGATGTGCGAACACGTGCCTTTATTTATATCTTGTAAGTTGTTTCAGGCTCCACCAACTTCTCGGCCCTGAACATGCCGAGATATGTGTGCCCAGACCTTTATCTACAACGGCAAAAAAAAATTCTTGCTGCACTGCGTGACTAATTCTTGGTGCCTATGTCATAATATTTCTCGGTGTACATGTAATTAACTAGACAACGAAAACTGTTCAAATACTGCGATCAAGTTCCTTTGCTCCCGATATTTCTCAATGGTAAATAAAATCACTTGTTCTCGTTTCTTGCCTGAGGCCCTTCGTCCATGATGTCGTTTCTTCAGCTGTAACGCCATATACCTATATTATAAACCTTTTCTTTGCGACCTACTCTTAAAACTAAGGCTGCGTTACAGAAAGTTCGTTCATCTGTAAACCCTATCTCTAGTATATCTTCATACTTCCCTTACTACAAGGGTAGGCAACCTGGTAACTTGTGTGATTTACTGAGAATTTTCTCAATTCTATTCGAAATGATATACCGTTATACCTTTTGGAAATATCCACAATGGCCATATGTTTTTTTTTTTTTTACTTCTGATAACAGCAAAATACATTTTTATGGTTATATAATTAAATAATTTTGGAAATAAACTATTACAATGAGACCTTTTGATTTTTAGATGAAACACTAAAAATTACAATAAAATAATAATGCACAATTTCGCCTCTTACTCAGTGTGAAACTTGGCAAGAACTTTCCCTAATAGGAGCTTTGATGTTTGGCAAAAAAACTGGTTGCACCGAGTCGAATGCACTGTTCCAAATATTCATCAGTTAGCCTAGTTCTGTACTTACATTTCATGAAGTTCATATTCGAAAATGAAGACTCGCATAGGCATGTTGAAGTAAACAAAGCTCTCACCCGAAGTGCAACGCCAGTCAGCAGCGGATATTTCTCTTGAGGAATGGCAAGCCAACATTTCTTTGGTTCTGCAACACTTGTCACACTCAAGTCGTTTGTCAGTGAGATAATTTCAAGTTCTGTGGCTGTTCCATCTATGTCGAATGTCGTCTCCATTGAGGTAGACAAATATTCCAGATTCAGGTTTGCCCATGGAAAAGACACAAACTGAGATATCGAAGAAATATTTTAGAGATCTGGAAATCTACTATCAAAATCATTTTTCAAGTGAGATATAAGTTTCACGTGCTCTTCTTTTTCATATGGGGTTTCTAGTTCTTACACTTGAGATTTCAAGGTAGGGATGTGCCTTAAGTCACCTAAGTTAAGTTTCTTAATGAAAGAATTTACTTCGTATATAATTTCAACAATTTCTTATCCTTAACTTGGAGTTTTATGTTCAAATCATTGAGGTTATCCATGAGATAAATTAAGAAAGCCATCTTTAAATCTTCAAGAATATTTATCACTGTGTTTTCTTGTTCTTTCATAAATGCTGTACTGGCAGGTAACAGTTGAATGAAACATTGAAGAACTTTGCCCTTACTTAGCCAACGCGCCTCACAATGTAGAAGTAGCTCTCCATACTGCATTTGTAATTCATCCAGCAAATCTTTGAATAGTCTTCTCTGGAGATGATGGGCCCGTATTTTGTTCACAGTCTGCACTACCACTTTCATTTTTTCATTCATGTTCAAATACTTCCCGCACAGAGATTGCTGATGTATGATGCAGTGACATGACAAACATTTTGGAAAGCTTTCATCTCTACGACATTGAGCCAAGAAGCCATTGCTTGAACCTCTAAGTGCAGGATTCCCATCGTTGGTAATGCTCACAAATTTGTGAATTGGACTTTTGTCGGAAATAAGAAACAGCTGCACTGAAAATATATCTTCACCTCTAGTATGGCTTTTCAAATGAATCAATTTCAACAATTCTTCTTTGACTGAAAAATCATTGAATACAAATCAAGCGAAAATTGGTAACTGAGCAGTGCCAGTAGCATCATTTGGCTCATCCAGTTAGAGGGAGAGGTAACAGTATGCATCCAAATCTTCATTTATTTGAAATATGACATCACTGAAAATATTTTCATCTCTTCTTGTGACCAATTATTGCTTAAAGTCGTAGGGACTGATTAGCGGCCATTATTACAGATTTGTTTTTGAAATTTTCAAATAGATCATCACCTGCTGCTAGAAATGCTTCTTTAGTTAATTCCCCATTTTCAAATGGCTTTCTATATTCTACTAACATATTAGACGCGATAAGAAGCACTTGGGGCTGCTTTACTCTTATCTGTTGGTTTTTTTTTTAACATCTGTTGATTTTTCAGTCTTTTAATTTTCTCTCGCCTCAGTTATGAGTTCGGAGGAAACTCTTTATTTATGTTTGAATGTGAAGTTTCAAAATGTCTTTGAACGTTACGCCTTTTCATAAATGTGGTACTTGCTTTTCGCAACAAACAAATACATTTTCCATATGTTTCGGAGACGAAATAGTCATGCTCCAATTACGCATGGAAATTGTAAGTTTTCTGTTTCTTTGAAGCTATCATTTCAAGAGATTCACTTATCACAACACCAGTTACTAATTACGTACTTTAAAGGCAATAGAACACGTGGTTAATAGAAACCTCATAACTATACATATGTACATAACTTTATAAAGCGTTTGGCACTCATACGCTTTGATTACTCTAACGTGATCATCATAACGGACACGGAATAAAAATTGTTTTGTTATTTGTTGCTTGTTTCTTCTTTACGGGCGAAGGTAGAGAAAAAGACGAATAATTTACATTTAGAACAATCATAGGGATGGTGGCCATTTTCTTTCGCGAACAAGGTGTTTTTGAATTGCCCGTAAATCAACTAATGGAATTTTGATTTATTGTTTATGATTCTATGAAAACTTGCAATGTTTTGTGGTTAGCGGCAAAATACGCGATTTCCAAAGTTTACTCTGAATTTCGCACAAAAAATTCATGTTTTCTCATAACATCTTATCATCTTGTATCTAGTTATGGGTAATGTTCTTTCTTAATAATGCTCGCGATCTACTAAATTTATTCTCTTGATCTCCCGGTAGATCGCGATTGACGCGTTGCCGGCACATTGAATATTTCCTCCCGTTCTCTGTTACTGTTGTCCTTAAATTATTCATTTAACACTCCGCAAAGCCATTGTGTTTTTACACGCGTCAGTAGCCGTTTTTAATCGTGGCCTAGGCTCGTTCACTATAATATGCTTTCCACTTTCCTTTGTGTTGTAAGTAGTAGGAATGAGTTCCTTGACTTGCAAGGGCATCGGGCATCGCAGCCGGAGCCGTCCGGCCACCATGTTGTTACGTCACCCGTCCGCCATATGTTTCCCTTTTTCCCCTCAAAATTTCCTTTTCATCCTTCAAAATCGACCAAAATACCCTAACAATTTCTTTTTTTCCTTAAAAATTCCCCTTTTTTCCCCTAAACATTTTCCTTTTTCCCGGAGCAGGCAAGAGGGATTAGTGACCACAGGGTCAGGGATCAGCGACTCAGGTGCCAGGGATCAGTGACCCAGGGTCAGAAAGGAGACAGGGATCAGCGATCCAAGGTCAGGAGAGCAGGACATATGAACTTTGACCTTGACCTTTAGTCTTTGACCTTGAGAAAGCAAGAATCCGAAGAAAATAACAAAAATTCACAAAAAATAAAAAATCGATTAAAAAATTTATGAAAATTAATATTTATAAAATTTAATTTAAAAACAGTTTTACAAATTTAAAGATTTTGTAACAATTTATATTTAGAAAATTTTATTTTAAAAATTTCTAAATTAGAAATTCTTTAACCCTGGCGGCTATATATTTTCTCCCTTTTCCCCTAAAAAAATGACATTAAAAATGTTATAAAAATTTAATTAAAAATCTTACATTTCCTAAGGTCTCCTCCAGTAGCATGTAAACAAACGACGAACGAAAAAATCAATATAGCGGAATGAGTATTGCTGAGGGGAGTGCTTGCGAGGGAGTCAGTCATCTACTGAGCATTGTGGTGGGGAGACCTTAGGAAACGTAAATTTTTTAAATAAATTTTTAAGGGAATTTTTAAGGGAAAAGGGGTAATTTCGAGGTAAAAAAGGGGAAAATGGCCACCGGAATGAAAAACATTTTAATTAATTTTTAAAATGGAATTTTATAAAAATGCATTTAAAGCGATTTTTAAATGGTTTTAAATTAAAATTTTAATAGTACATTTTCTTATAAATTTTAAATCGATTTTTGTGAATTTTTCTTATGTATTGTTTTCTTTTCTGCATTTTCAAGGCCAAAGGTCAAGGTCAAAGGTAATAGTTCCTGATCTCCTGAACCTGGGTCACTGATCCCTGGCACCTGAGTCTATGATCCCTGACCCTATGGTCACTAATCCCTCTTGCCTGCTCCGGTGAAAAGGGAAATTTTGAGAGAACAAAATTTTTTTTAGGGGACTTTGGTCGATTTCGAGGGAAAAAAGGGACATTGTGAGGAAAAAAAGGAAAAAAAGGATGACGGACGGGTGACGTAACAACATGGCGGCCGGACGGCTCCGGCTCCGATGCCCGATTCCCTTGCAAGTCAAGGAACTCATTCCTACTACTGCTGTATTCATCTTGTATAAAATATTGTTCAATTAGCAGGTTATATTTTGTTCAGTAATCTACAATTCCATAGATGTAAGACTTTCCCTAAACGTCTTTATTAATAAAGTTAGTAATAAAGGTAACTTATTTTCATTTATACAAGGAAAACCAATGAAATACGCGATTATATGATCCAAATAATACTGTGCGTGTATGTGTGTTTGTGTGAGTGTGTGAGTGTGTAGTGGGTAAGATAAAATGTGCTAGAGACTGTGGTCATTTTCTAATAATTTCTTCGCATTTTCCTTAAAAAAAGAGGTTAAATTATAGTTGGCAAGAGCAACTTACCTTGAACGTGCTAACACAAAAGATAGCAAATTAAATGCTGTTTATAATAGCGGTATAGCTTTCAGTCTTGTTGACATCGATTGTGGTCTGTGTTGAAACCATCACTTGCGCCTCAGAAGATTCTAAATCATTTAAGTTCCTGTTCTATTTTTATTCAGGTCAGCAAACGTCGACGAAGATGGGAACGGGCGACAGCAGTGGGAGATGTGGGTTGCCCAGAGCTGTGATCACAAGGCACTTCTCCCCGACGTCGAAGCGAGCAAGCCACCTCCACCAACACCAACATCAACACCAACACCAACACCACGCCAGCTTATTGAAGCCTTCACACTTATCCACCCGCAAGTCTGGCAGCCGGTTTGAAAACAAGCTTATCACGTTAGAATCTTTCAGGAAAAATGTCTGAATATTCTTGTAGGTTTTAAATTCCGTTTTTCAGGTTAGATCACTTTCTTTGGTGTAAGCGTTCAGAGAATAACTACAATGGATTATAATACGTCACTCAAAAGCTTTACGAGAAATTAATAAATGTGTTTGTAATTGTATTACTCTATTGCAACGTCAGCAACAAATACAGCAGTGCAAATTATTTATTAATTAAAAATAATCATTGACTAGCCTCACGTACCCGTTTTCTCGCACGTACTGAGTGAACACAGACACTTCTCTCAAAAACGTATCGCACGTAACAGACAGACTATTACCCGTAGGATACAATGGGAAGCTTACAAGTTAGTCCTGTTCGTCATGAATAGAAGACAACTTGTTACCATTATAACGGCATAAATTATTTTCATAGCAGCTATAGTAAACGTTCTAGAATAAAATTTTGTCGATCAACTAATGGTAGGCCTACATTAAATATTTCTGACGATATACACTCTTGCCATCATATAAGGGTAAAATTTTACTTGTGGCCATCAAATCTACGTAGAAATGTTGGTGTAATTGTTCTAATAAACAAAACATCTGTACTTAGTACCCCGGCTAAAGTAGTCTGATAAACAGATTATCAAGGACTCAAACGTATTTCCCATATACGTGTCACCAGGCGTAGCTACCATAGCTGTACGTAGATGGCCAGCCTACAGTTTCTAAGTACTCGCCGACTGTTGCTACATGATATCCTAACGACCCAATACACGAACAAAAATTGAAAATGGCATTATAATCTTAAGTATATTAATTTCAAATGTAGGTATTTAAATATTTTTTATCTTGTGCAAAAATTTTTCCGATCACGAAATCGTTCGTATAATTTTGTTATAAGAATTAAAAAAAAACAACAGTAAACATAAATGCAAGATTCACAAAATTAAATGTCTTACAGGGAGGTCCTGAACTACAGGTACAAATGCTGTGACGTGATTCCCTGTGCAAAATGGGGTAGAAAACATTACACGAACTATGCCTTACAGTAACTGGCAAGGGTGGTAGCCACCCTTGCAATTCGATATGTCAAACGGTGTTAACTTAAAATAATACAACCTACGTGAGATGGAAGAGCAGTTCTGTGCATAATGTTTTCTTTAACCAAGACCTCAAACTTCCGAACAGTCGTGGAGTACTATCATCCCCGTACAGTGAGAAAATAGGAGATGGTATGTTGGTATTCTACCCATGTGTAACCCTTGGGTATTTCTTTAAGACGTCATAATCATACGTACAGTACGTGAATGCATAAATAACGGTACCTTGATGTAACACTCTCAGGCCAACAGTTTGCGAGAAAACAAAGAATGCGCTTCTTTGCCTGCCAGGTACGCAACCCGCTATCAAGACAGGTCGTACTACGTGATGAGACAGTGCCATTGCGCTGTTGGTTCGCAACATGGAGAGACAGTACACGTGCGCAGATATAGCGGATATGCAGCTCGTGTATGGTGCCGCGGGTGGTAATGCAAGAGCAGTACGACGTCTGTATGAACAGACCTTTCCAAACACACGCCAACCAGGTCATCGGATGCTCACGTCTATCGACACACGGTTGCGCGATACCGGAACATGCATAGCGAATAGGTATGACACCGGCGTGTCACGCAACGTCCGGACAGCCAGGTTTGATGAGGAAATGTAGGAACACATCGCCGATCCGCCATTAAGTAGAACATGTGGAATTGCTCGCACAATGCATGCGAGCCACCAGAGTGTGTTGAGGGTACTGGACGGACAACAGCTACACCTGTATAATCGAGAAAAAGTGCAAACCTTGCACCCAGCTGATTTCTAGCCACGTGTCGATTTCTCGCGCTGGTTTCTGCAGCACTGTGCAGGCGAACCAGCTTTCCTCGCGACATTCTGTCAACAGACGAGGCTGCTTTCACACATGATGGTGTTCTCAACAGTCGAAAAGGCACGTTTGGAACGACGTAAGCCCACATGCAATGGTTTAACATCTCCATCAATGAGATGTCCTGTTTACGACTGGACCGGCATTGTCGACAACCTGATTGGACAGTACTTCTTGCCGCCGCGTTTTACTGACCACCTTTACGGGGAGTTTTTAGAGGACATACAGCCCGTTCTGTTGGGGGACGTGGATTTACATACACTCCACCGTATGTGGCTCCTCCGCACTTCCATTTGGAAGTACGTCACAACCTAACCGACACATTTGGTGAGCTTTGAATAGGCAGAGTCTGACCCGTGAGGTGGCCACCACGCTCCCTAGACCTGATGCCATCTTATTTATTTCTGTGGGGTCATCTCAACACATTGGTATACGAGACTCCGGTAAACATGGCAGCTGAACATCGCACCCGGATTACTGGTGGCCATCTCTTTGAACGGTTCCTGTGAAATACACACTTGGATGATTTGCAAGACACATTCTCGTACAGTTACATTCTACGGCCTTCCCCTTTGAATTAAAACTACCAGCAGAGCCTGTACTGTACGAACATACTATCCTGTAACCACTTTATACATCCACATAGAGCAGTAAAGCCATGTTCGTACGACCGACCTTGCATTGCGACACACATTGATAGGATAATAACATACCACCCTCTAGTGTCTCAATGTAGGGGATGATAGTACGCCACAACTGTTCGCAGGTTTCAGGTCTTGGTTAAAGACAACATTACTCACAGACTGGTTCAGTCATCTCGGTTTTCAAGGGTGGCTACCTCCTTTGCGAGTTACTGTACGACATTGTTTGTATAATGTTTTCTATCCCATTTGGCATTGGGAACCGCCTCACTGAGTTTGTACCTGTAGTTCAGGATCATTCTGTATAGAAAATGCGTGACACGTGATATTGTGATATAACAAGAAACTGCAGGCGAGCCATACCGATTTCACAAAGCCACAGGCAGGCCGTCAAGTGGCCATGGACATATACGCAAAAGTTTAGAAAACTACATTTCACTACAACCGCGCCAAATACGAATAAGCACGATTCTCAAAAAGTAACATTCGGTTGTTACGCTCCTTTATGACGCAGCAGGGCTAAAAGAAGGCAAGGATAAGGACGCACGCAATCAAAAAAAAAATCAAGAAAGTATGAACACAAAAATTCCAAAATCAATACAAATATATTGAAGCCCATCTATACATTATCACCACAACAACACCTATTTTGCAACTTGAGCTGAAACATATAAATTGCCTTTGTAATGTTCTGTTGCTTGCTACCAATCGGTGAACTAGGGGAAGGAGAGAACACACATGCACTGGACCGAAAACCAACAATATTAATACATTCTGAGAAATCACCCAACCTGAATAAACACTTGTGAAATACCATTAAAAAAGGTAAAATGACTCCCTGAGTAAAGCAAGCACCATTACAACTTTAAAAGTAAAGTACGCCTGATGATTCACTAAAAAGTACAACATGGAATACTAATTTCAAGAATACCATTGGGAAGAAGCAAAAACCCTCATTACACTTAACCATGAGCATAAAGGCACGCCATAAAATATCCACTAAACTCCTTGGCATTCAAATTCTTTTGGCAAATCGTAGTCAAGGAGACCATTCCTACAGCACGCCAAAAAAAGGAAGAATCCACCTCTTACAAACATTCCCATAAAATACCATATTGAAAATTCACATAAGCAAAACAGTGAAGGAACACTTCCCTACAAAAACCCATATACACAAAAAAAAAACTACTAAAAGGAAACTCTACCCCCCGCATAACAACAACTACGTTCATTGCAATACTTAACACTAGTAGTACTCATATTACGCAAAAACGCGTATAGCATGGTGAAACCGCGAAGTACGAAGTGGTGTGGGCATGATCTATCGTCGGCCAGCCCGCGCATCTCGAAGAGCAACACTGCACACTTACTCAAGCTGGGGACGAACATTTATACGCGAAAACGCGGCTCTGAGAGGTTAAGGATACGGCGGGAATATCGGAGAGGCGTATGGAAGTTGCCAGAGTGTGCGAACTGAACTCGTTGCCAGTAGTAGCCACCAGACAGCGCTCGGCCCCGCCAGGAGCGCCGCGCGCCTCTCTTCAGTATAGCTCAGCGCTTGGAAGCGTTCAGACGTGAGTCACCCCGTGGGGGGGGGGGGGGGGGCTAAGAAAAACAAAGTACCTTTATCTGCAGCAAAAAAATTGGCTCTTCAAATAGTAACCCCTCTCCAAACAAAATAACAGTTTATTAATCTGGGATATCAAATACAGACATGGCAAATAACTAAGCAGACCTGCTAACCAAGTTCATTATCGTCATGTAGTTCGGTAAACACACCAACCCCATAATAGCAGCATTTAATCATACTCCTTAAAATTGTAGGCATCACACATTCCACTAGCTGGCGGGACGAAAAATAAATCGTTCAGGTAGGACAGTCTTTGGCAGGACAGGAGAACTCACATAATATTGCTTGATTTTGCTGATTGACATACGCGTCAGGCTTGAAGCAGGGCTTCACGGTGTTGTTCAGTATGAAACAGGTTATGAAATACGTTACGGTGTAATGACATCCATTTTAACACCTTCTAGAGAATCTGAATGCAAATTGCTTAAGGTTTATTGAGAATATTATTTTAAACTGTTAAATTGGGAGTAGTACAGAAAAGTTTCTTCTGTACCAATGTATAGTATTTTTAATGGGACCTAGAATTTTTGTGAATCAGGTCGATTCGAGAGTGCTCGGCATTCCTCGGTGCTCTGGAAGATGGCTCTTTGATAGTTTTTCGTGTACTTTCGGAGATACCCATGTATTTTCATGTTTCATTTCAGTCGATCCCATTTACGACCAGGGGCAGCTATTAGGTAGTTCAGATATAAACGTCTTACCCATTCTACATGATAGAATTTTCTTCGGAGATTATTCTGTTTGTTCGTTTAACACGCCAAGGCTTCAAGAAATAATGTGATGCGGATTTTAACTTAACTTCAGTACAGCCAAGGGATACCATTAAATCCAAAAAATTCGAAGGCATTTCCAAAAACAATCCGATTTGAAAAAAAAACCGAAATAAAAAGCAAACTAGAAAAAGTCGAAATTTCAACAATTTTGACATAAAAACCTTAATTAAAGTACTTTAAATACTTACATTCCACAAGTCATGTGTTTCATCTGCACTTCCGCCTATCGGAAAATAGCGTACCGGTAGCATAGCGGTACAATGAGAGAAAATCGAACAAAATATTTGTTTGTATAGGGCTAAATATATATTTAGTTTCCCCAACAAAATATATTGTTGAGCAAACAAAATTTGAAAAACAACAAAATTACTTTTGTTCGTCTAAAAAAATATCTATATGTTGAATAAACAAAATCTCTGTATTGGGCCAAAAAAAATTATGCTGTCAATTAAATATGTTGTTGGATCAACTGTATATATTTGTTTGGCCACACATTTGACTGGCTTCGTTCATAAATACAGCTCGAGAATGTGTTTGTATTTTTTGTGACAGTTAGGATAGTAACAGTGTTTGTTAGTGCATCTATTGATGCTTAACAATCGTATAAACACATTAATAAAACAACACAACAAGAAACTGACAAGTAATGCTGTAAAACTTGAAACATTTGCTTGCACACGTTGTTTTGCCCAATATTTGTAGCATATATATTTAAAAACTTTCTAACGACGCCAATTGTCACATTAGCTGAGATTACTAAGGCGTGCTCGGGTGCAAGTATTCTAAGTTCGGAACTCTGTTAGACTTATAAAATGTTTTTACATCGGCCCAAATTGTTTAATGTACGTGTAGCCAGACAAATCTTTAGCTGTACCAACCAAATCTTACAGTTTGGGGCAACCAAATGAGAACAACAAAATAATTTGGTTTCAGCAACAAAATATTTCATTGCCCCTTTACAAACAAATCATTTGGTTGCACCAAACAAATCTTGTTTGATTCAACAAAACCTTTTTATCAGTGTAGGCGAGTAATAGCAAAATTAGTCAATCACCTTCCCCTTTTTCTTGATCATCCCATTGCCCTTAATTTACCTTCGTGGTAAAACTCGCCCGCTCTCCCACATCTTATCACAGTCCCTTCCTAACACTATTCGCTCTCATGTTTGCATATGCTCGGCCCCAGTTACCTTCCAATCCTTGGTCTTTTTTAAATTCACTCGCAGCATTAGTCTCTTCTTCCTTCGGCCCCTCGCTTCCTTCAGTTTAAGGTCTCTCTCGTCCGCCTTCCGAAACTTACCACCAGCCAGCGGCTACGTATTTCCTTACTGGCGTATGTGGACATGGCGAAGAAAATTATAATTTATAGAGAGCATGCTGGCCAGTGAGTCAGCTCGGGCCGCCATCGCTCCTCTCGCCATGTTGGATTCAGGTATCCTGACTTCAAAATATATTATTTCAATACAATAAAAAAAAAAAAAACATTTTTATTGAATATTAAAATGGAACTTAAATTACAACGAAATCATCCTGTAACATGTTTTTTTTTTTTTTTTTTAATATATGATATGTGTTATAACAAACTATATTAAAATAAAAAATTTTAAAAATGGTTCAACTGTTTTTGTCAATGGCGAAATAGTGCACAGAGAACGACGAAGGTATCTCTGAATTTTTATAGGCTGATGCTTTTCTACCCCTCAGCTTAAGAAGTTACAGAACTTTAGTGCTATTATAGCAAAGTATATTTACAATCCCTTGAACTTACTCGAATAAATGTTTTTTTTTATATTTTTTCCACGATTTTTGTATATGGCAATGTAGTTAATACATTTAATAATATTATTACTTCGCAAACTTAACCAGATGGTAATGTGTAAAGGAGGTTTGAGTTAATAAATTTTACCTAGTAAACTGAAAGGGAATTTCTTTTAAACAATTTATATTACAGGAAAATTAAAAATGAACGCCACGAACAAACGACGCATGAGATTTTGTTTCAGTTACTACAATCCGAAACGAAATTGCAATTCCGTCACACTCGAACCGAAAGTAAATTTTAAATCTGATAAGAGAATTTGACAGCAATTTTTTTGGTGAGTAACTGGAAGGCAACTTAAGTTTTCCTTTTCGATGCGGTGTTCCTTATTAATCCCACTCCGTTAACTCCATACGACGTCGACGGCGGACAGTGTACCCATCACCAAACAACCAATGACTAAGAACAATGATGATGACCAAGGAGCTCCAGGGCGAGGTGCGAGCCAGTCTTATGAAACATATCCACATCCAGGTATTTGAACTCATGATCCTGCCAGAATCTCCCATGAGGAATTTTGCTGAAACCCAAATACTGCGGCCTGACTTTAGAGGATGAGCCGTGTCGAGGTGATTGAGTGAGTGAGTGAAGAGATATGGGCACCTCTTAACATCTAGGTCTTGAGAGCCAACGCGGGTGAGGCGAGATGAGTATGGAGCAGCGCCGGAATGAAAATGCGGGGGGGGGGGGAGGGAGATCCCCGAGTAAACTCTCCGACAAACGGCATCATCTGACACGACTTCCACATGCGAAAATCCGGGAATGACCCCGCCGGGAATTGAACCCGGTTCGCCCAGGTGGGTCGAGGTGATAAGTATACTAACGTTACGCCATTGAAATTTAGACCACGATTATGCCCATTGTAATGAATGGCTGAGTCGGTTTACTTTCTCGCCTTAACGCGTCTCCTCCTAGAAAGCCAACACAACCATTGTGACAATGGCCGCGAAACGCTGCAATCATCTCTATAACAAACACCGAGAAGTTTTATGCTTACCCGCTAGCACCAATCTCGCCTGCTGCCGAGGTCAGCCAACCAATAGCAGCAGAGCGTTGCTCGAGATTCCAAACGTTCCAGTACGGATTAATATAGGACAGCATGGCCACCCAGAATGTGACGACACAGCCGTATCAGATTCTTCCCTGCCCGCATTCAGGGAAACCTTGGCGACCACCAAATTCCATCCATTTGAGCCCCTTCTCTGCAGCAGCCTACGTGCCCACTCAATTTTTAATAAATCTCCGTAAGAGGCCGCAACTAAGATAAATAATTTTTGTACCCGTGATTTATTTCGCTACGTTATTCCCAGCGTGTCAAATTTTAGAATATTTTTAGTTTCTAAGTATAGAAAAATCTGCTCTTTGTCAAATGTACAATTTTACTGGTACTAGATATGAGACAAAGAAAAATTTTGCAGTAAACGTTTATACCTAATACCTCCCAACGGATGGATAGTGCCAAATTAATGCTCCATCTTAAACTGCAACACAGTCTAACATCCCATGTATGTTGCTAATATAAGTATCGCAGGAAATTTGTTCTGTGTTTTTCGCAACAGCGATAGTAATTTAGTCCAAACTACTATGAGAACACTGGAAACCTCACATTATTTCAAAATTGTTGTACAATGTAGTTTTCAATTACAGATCTCTTATTGTTTTTATGTAGATGTATATTACTTATTTATTTTTATCGGCTTTCGCGTGTTTAAGTATTTAGCTATAAAATTAATATTTTTCCTGCGTCCACATACCTATACGACACATTCGAGCAAAACAGCAGTTCGGCAATAAACTCGGAACTAACCCTTCTGATCTAGTTGGACGTCGTCATTAACCAAACATGCGAGTATTTACGGTCGTCGCCACAGACACGCGACTCCGTTTGTGTCCAAAGAGACCACGTTTAACATACATTATTCACCCTCCTGAGTAAGTGGATGGCATCGCGCAGTAGTTGAGTGACACGTGGGCGTGAGTGAATCTGTCGAGGTAACACATTGCCTTGAAAAGCGACCTACCGAATGGAGTCGCCAATAAATAACACTCCTTAGGCTGACACACAGCTGCAAGCGAGGTCTCAAACGTGGCGATGAACCCATTGCCCCTAATTATAATTTCTTCCCCGTTTGAGTTGCCTGTAACACTGGCTACACTGTAAAAATTTTTCTGGTAAACTTCCTAAGTTGTAATGGAAGTTTTTAACCTATAAACTGTATGGTGATAATACCACATATCAAGCTGCAAATGTAGGCACGTTTAGCAGCGCTACTATACAAAGTTCGGAACTTCCCATATGCATTTATGCATTTGACTGTTTCCTGAGCAAACATAGGAACACTGCAATGAATGTATAAGGGGAAACATTACCATTCTTGCTTTCTCATTGGTAAATTTCAGCACAATTTCTTAGAGTGTACAGCTGCTGCCATAACACAAGACAACCCTGCTATAGCCGCAATGCATGCACCCTTTTAAGCATAGTAAACCCGACCTAAGGCGTAAAGGGCTTGTCCTGAGACGCATCCCATTCTCCAGCCTTCTCACCTACTAACATGCATGCCGGAGAGGCCATGGAACTGTGAAGGAGCTCAAGTTGAAGTAACGGGATTTCGAGGCTTGCCAAAACGAATAATACACAGAAAATTTACCTTCGACAGGCTTAGTATTGCTCCACGCCGTCCTGTCTTGCGTTTGTTTTTCGTGATTCCTTACTCTTAACAAATATGTGCATTTTTAAGCAATACGAATGATAATACTCAAGCTTTAGAAGACACGCTAAAATTATTGACGAAAGACAGTTATTGCCTAACCTGACTATACACGTGTGTAAACCTGTGTTGGATAACACATGGGAAAACTGGGATTGTGTAAATAAACTGAGGAATCTTACTATTCGCAGGATTATTATGGAGGATCTAAGAACGTCAAAGGTTTACAATATTTTTAATATTTGTTTTCGAATATTTTTAGACGCCTTCTCTGTTACAGAAATACACTCTATTATCAACCATTCTATTCCGAGGTAGTTAAAGTCATTAACAAGTAAATATAGTATTTAATTATAACAATTTTCTGAATTAAAATGGAATATGAAATTATGGATTCTTAAAAGCTTCCGCTTAATTTTAGTGCAGAATGGTGGTTGGCGAAGGTGACAGGATCGCTGACACGCCGGATTCACTGGACTTGGCTCGAACCCAAAAACATGCTCTGCTGCTCTGAGAACTATGTTGACTCATACACGGAGGGCCCTCGAATACACTTTGCTGCTCTGACGTCTTTTGACGTGAATACGTCTTTAAATGTGCGACCATAGTTGGAGGCAATCCAGAAAATCCTATGATAACAAAATCGGGGCATAGAGTTTGGCATTGCAACTCCGAATCTATCGCCTACATTTGGAATTCAATTACACCACTCGATTGCCAAAGGATCAAAGAATATTTTACGTTGAGTGATAACTGCGAAGCATCGGTATTATAACTTTTGACTAGGAGAAGCTACGACACTCGTTTGAGTTTCAATCGACAGCTCTCGTGAAGATCAATCGATTGCATGAGTAAAAACATTTGTGTGGTGTGGTTATGGTGAAATTGTATGCGTTTAATGAAAAACATGTAAGAAAACGTAACACAATTTCGGTCTATACTCGTCTAAAAGCCAAGTCGAGACACAGAAATCGTATACGGTTGGAAAGAGCATCTCAAAAGCAATCCAGTGATACCCATAAAACCCCATATGATCGAGTGAAGCATTGCAGGGAACGTAATATAAACATCAAGGCGTCCGAGCGCGTCAACGTAGCGGTTTTCACGCAAAACAAGCAGCAGTGCCCCCAACAAAGCCATACCCCATTTTTTCTGGACACACGTAGCGGCGTACGCCCAGCTAAGTTGGTAACGGGGGAGGAATGTCATTTCCATATCTCAACGTTGAATTAAAAGTGTTCAATTGGCATTTGTCAATACTACAATGATTCATTTTTCTTTCTGAATTCTTAAGTGCATTTCAGTGTAAGAGTTAAGAAATTTGTAAAATATTTCCTTTTGTTATAATTTACAGTTCCCTTTACTGACGAATGAATAAAGTGATCAGTTCGATGTCGAACTTAATTTTACATATAGCGGAAGGATACACAATTTCTTTACAAGTAGAGCTCCTCGATGCGAGAGCCAAAGAAAAACAAATTTTCTTGGCTCTCACATCGAGGAGCCACAAATCCGCTTTTTCATTTAGGAACCCGATCTGTAAATTTTCCCATTTTAGTTTTAAATTTTTTGAGGAAAAGGGCGATTTTGGGGAAAAATTAACCATTTAATTAGAGAGTTTTTTTTTTTGGGTGAAACAGGCAATTTTGAATTGACGGGCACAACGAAATCCAAGATGGCGGATGGATTCTGGCTTCGGCTCTCCGATCCCAGTCGTAATTCGAATCTCAGAGCCCTTGTCCCCGAGCAAAGAAAATCACTCTAATGTTAGTAATTGCAGCAGCATCACTCGCAACAAGTGAGGTAAAATATGTCACTGAATAACAAAGAGCGCGTGTTTGTTATCACGCCCGATAGTACTGACGCGTGTTATCAGACACCATGCAATCCTGTGAGGTACAGGTTGTTCACGATAAAGTGAGCACTTTTGAAATTAACTTTAGAAAAATGTTACTGCTCCTGCCTGCAACTGTTTTAAACGGGCGCAATGAGTGACATGTGCCCAGTAAAGTTGTTATCCATGGATGGGAAAGTAGTTCCATATATTAACGTCTTAAAAGTGTAAGGTAGCCATTTGTGATAACTTAAATTATTTCTCTAGAGTTTTGTTATTTTTTATTGCATCGAAATGTAAAAGTGAGCAAATTTGTAAAATATTTACTTTTATAATAACTTCACAGTTTCACCTGACCGACGCATGAATAAAGTGATGAGGCCCATAGCAATGTTAATTCTACATAAGGCGGAAGAACACACAACGGGTCTACACGTAGATCTTAAGCAGGGCTTTCAAAAGTGCTCATTTTAACATGAACAGCCTATACTAAATAGTGGCTACGTAGAGCTTAAGATTTGTGTTACCTATTTCGCGGTCTACAAACGTGTATGTTACTATTGGGATGTTATAACAATTATATACCCATGCACTGCGAAATCTGTATTCTATCTGGAGCAACGAATGTTTTTCAAATGCCAGGCAAAGTATTTTGTTTTCAAATTCATGCGAAATAGCTCAAAAACCGTGGGGCTCACGGCAATAGCAGAATACATTTTTCGTTTATTTTAACGCACTGAGATACTGGTAGTGCATCTGTTTCAAGGAATATTATGCAACATCAGTTCGGCAACAATTATTTGTCTATGGCCATACGTTTAGCAGCGACTGTAGATGTTTGTTTCCATAGTATCTCCACACTTTTATTGTAAATAATATCTGTATTGTACAATAAATTAGCCGTTCATCTGAGCCCTTGGGAATCACTGAAGACACAGTTATAGTAAGTTTACTGTAAAAAATAACTTTTAAAACCAAGCTTTAATTTATAAATGCATTGAAAAGAGAAAAATAATTATAGCAGTAACAGAAATTGTAGAATTTGTAAGACGTTGTCAAGCAGACATAATAACCTTTACTAGAAATTTATATTTTTGTATGTATTATATATTTAATATATAAAAGCTGGGTGCAATAAAGAATGTATACCTCAACTACGTAAGCGTAGTAAGCACATATCTGAAGTAGGAATCTTTACTATTTACAATATAGAATTTATAACTCGTTTGCGTAGTCGCATTAAACACATATCGTGCGTAAGGCTGTTAAATATTCGCAATATAGGACGTATACCTCATTTGCGCAAGCGTAGTAAGCACATATCTTGGGTAAAGCCCTTAACTATTCGCGCCAAGCTTTTATGTAGGCCGACTAAATATAAATTCATACAAAAATTTAAATTTGTAGTATAGTTTATTAATGCTGTTCAACCACGTGTTACAAGTTGTGCAAATTCTGTAAATACTGTAATTATTTTTCTCTTTTTAGTACATTTATAAATAAGAGCTTGGTTTTAAAATGTTTTTACAGTTTATTAATTTTTCACTTTTTAGTCTCAACAATTTTTTTTGTTATTATTATATAGGTAGACTATTTATGCATTCATGTACTCGTGCGTCATCGATATCGCTTGCGATCCCCGATGACGTAGAGTCTGGGAATGTATAAATAGTTCACCTATATTATAACAAAAACATTAAGTGAAATTAAAAAGACTTAAAATGTGCAATTTAACACCAGTTGCCTCTTCCACACTTCGGGCTGCAACTTTAAACAGTGATGCAAAAAAAAAACATAGTTGAGACTAAAAAGTTTGTCGTCATCTAGAACAGCACATTTGAAACACGTTTGTAAGTTTCGCAGAAAAATGCAGATGTCTAACACACTATAACGTAGTTCAAATGTCTGATAAAAAAAGGGGTGGGGACGTTAAGGTGGCCGTCTGGGTAGGCCGCCCAACGATGTACAGTGCTCCAGCAGAAAAAAAAAATTAAATAAAAACCATCCAACGTGTCTGAGTGAGCTCTGCTTACAAATAACATTTAAGAAACATTACATGTCTGTAGACCTTGTTCAGTTCCCCCATTTATCTGTAAAGCATGTTTTGTGATAGTGAAAATTGCACAAACGGGTTTTTTCACTGTACTTTTTAGGTATGAACATTCCGGTACAAAACATTAAAAAAGTAATAGGGATGTGCATAAAACAATAATGTTTTATTATTACATCATACAATGAAAGGGTATCCGCTGAAAGTCTCATAGAAGCGTGTTATCGACGGCAATACTGGACGCCAATTCAGTGATTTGCGCATAGAGGCGATAAGAATGTTGATGCTCATGTCTCGGTCGCCCCCATGATTTTAGGTTCTCAGACATGCAAAATTCCTTCAACCAGGCAGGGGCCTCTAAGAAGCGGTGCTCTAGAGCAAAGAATGCCGCAGCCTCAGCAGCGCAGCGCCAACTACCGCGCTCATTATAGACGCAGTGCTTTCCGCAGATGACGTCACGTTATTGTGTAGGAGACAACCGGCGGCAGTCCTTGGCAGCCTGCAGGCGGGGGTGATACTTGCCCGCGAATAGGCGCGCCTTGCGGGTTGCATACTGGCTTGCTAGAGTATCGGTGCGCGCCGGACCGACACCTACAGTACATGCAAACAAGGTACGTTAAATAAAAGCTTGTAAAAACCTTTCAAAACCAACCTTTTAAGACCAAGCTTGTAAATTTTTCGGACTTTCTTTTCCGAGGCGAACCTGTTGCCGCAGATAGTTTTGTTATTCAGTTACACATATACGCACTAACACATGTAAAAGTAACCGGCCTCAGCATGTAGGTGAATGGAAGGGACAAAAACGTAACTGTAACAAATATCAATCGTAATATTTGATGTTACTGTGATACATCCGTAAGAAATATGTAGGGGTCTGCATGTTTGCTGACGCCAACCTGATTTTCATGCGTAGAGATTATTCAATTAAAAAACTAACGGCGCTTGTAAACGAATGAACGTCAAATTCATCTCAGATCTCCATGTAAGTGACGAATGACTTTTTTTTATATATTACCAAATTTAAAAAATAATTGAGTTATAATCGCTTACACAAATATTCTATCTCTTCTTTTTTTTACGTACTCCAAAGACGAAACCATTTCTACAGTTCAAGCGAATAGAAAGGCTTTTACTATTATGAAACAAATCATAATTCTGAGATAAAGTGTGAAAATATTTACATACAATGGGAAAGTGTCTCAAAAGACACTCACAAAGAGCCATGATCGCTATTGAGTTTTAATAGAGGAATAAAAAATGGCTCTATCGCGGATTTAGTGACTTCTTTATCACCTCTTAATGTGACTGCTGCTGTAGAATAATTTTAAAAATTAAATTCCTCACGTTATATTAATGAAGAAACACAGTGATAAACGCAGTTGTAGTTAAATAACTTATTCGAATATTCGTCATGCATGGTGGCTGAAGGTTCTAAAAAAAAAAGAATAAAATACAAATTTCTTGATAACATTAAATTACCTTGCATTTTTCAACAGTGGAAAATAGCCTCATTCATTTTGTGGGGTGCGATGAGACAAGCGTGAAGAAGTATAAAAAGTTTACATAGGTATTTCCGTAGCCTATTTTTTACCCTGAAAAATAAATCATCTCTTGGTCAGCTCCATATTAATTTCTCTTTGTTATTTATAGTGAGAAAACGAAATAGTACATGATAGAAACAGTACAAGTAATAAATTCCGGGAGGGTGGGGGGGGGGGGGTAATAAAAGCTTAAATTTCAGATGCACGAGAGATACTGGCTGAACAAAAACAGTATTAATACAAACACACATACTATAAAGTGTCTTCCATAGTTTATAGATAATACTATACAGGTGATAAAGTTTAAACATGCTGCCAACTTCAAACTGTGATAGCACTAATACTCAATTTCCCGCACACATCAAATTACTATCGTTTCTGTGAGCAATGCTTATCCTCTGTCAAACATCCATGTACTTGAGCAACGTATAAGAACGAACAGGGACGATGATACCCTGAACGCTAGTTCCTTGCAAGCCAATGAGTCCTGTTTACCAAGGATATAATTATTTGATTAAGATTTAGGTGCACAAAGTCCAAATAACTTACCGCACCCGTTGGTAGTGTATACAGGATAAGTCATCTAAAACTTGCACCGCAAATATTTCGAAAATGAAATGGGCTATCTATGTGCTTGTTTCACAGAATTGAAGTTTAGACAAGGGCTCGTAATTGCAGCCCACGTACAGATTTTAATAAGTATTATAATGTGTATTTCTTGAACTACGTTACATTTTCCAAAAGGAGCAATGTCCATTCGCAACAATAATATAAAACTAAGGGAAATTGGAATGTTATCAGCTTATTTTTTTTACAGGATTCTAGTGCAAGTAGTTTACGTGCTATCAAAACATGACAGTTATAAATACTGATAGTTGTCTGCTCCATTTAACTGCTGAGCACTTAAGAAATGAACCTAAGAAAAAAGTCACTGCTCTTGCCTCAATATATTTTAATGGGCGCACTGAGTGGCATTCCCGCAGTAAAGTTGTTGGTAACGATTGATGGAAAGTAATTCTATATCTGAACGTTGATTAAGAAGTGTTTGGTAATCATTTGTGATAACTTAAAATAATTTCTTCCACTTTCTGTCTTTCCTAATGCACAGAAGTGTAAAAATTGGCAGATTTGTAAAGTATTTGCTTTTCTGATAATTTTTCAGTTTTACTTGACCGACGCACGAATAAAGTGAAGAGGCCCATGGCAATGTTACTTTCACTTAAGGCGGAGGAATACACAACGTGCATACAAGTAGGCAGGGCTTTCAAAAGTGCTCATTGTATCATGAACAGCTTATAGTCTACAATGTTCGTTAGCGTTTATACATTATGTTTCCTTTACACCAAAAGCCGACATGCTCCGTTTTCAACATTAAATACCACATTCCAGCACGTCCTACGTCTAGATAGTGTGAACTAGTACAAAATACCGACAAGGAAGGCCCAATTCAATTTTTTCTTTGTTAAAATAGGGGTTATTGCTATTTTTCCTTGTTCTAATAAGCCCGGTACAGAATACTATGATGTGCACGGCAGGTTTACAAGATACGGTCAAATGATAAAAGTCACATCTGAAATCACATGGAGACATGTTGTCAACGATGAGGCCACACCAGTTCCTTGCCTGGCATGTAAATGTCATTGACTAAACTTTCTTAGTTCCCCCCCCCCCCCCCCGATCCACCATCATATCCCAGCAGAATGTATTGTGGGCTTCCTTTCCACTAAACATTTAGGTGTTTTTTTTATAGTAAATGCATTAATTCATTCATGAGTTTCTCTATTACAAATTTTTTTTAAACTGATTTTAGTTTACGAAAATAGTCTTTAATAACACGACAAAATGTGTAAACCTAATAAGTAAAATGTAAAGTGATTAATAAATGAATGGATGCAACTGTTGATAAACGTCTACAACTAAGCAAGGAATAGATATACAGCTACAAATTTTATTTCAATAATTACAAATATTCCATGAAAATATTTCGTAACACATTGCCATGTTAACATTTGTGTCACAGTGTCATCTTTCATTGAGAATGTATTTATTATCTAAGTTCGTCCTCTAGTTTTGCCGTCAGTAAATGTGAGCGAAACATGAGAGTGAGAAATACGAGCACGTGTCAGTAACGCGCTACGTGAACTGCTCGCTGCGTCATAAATCATGCACATTAGAAAATAAGCCAACATGATCAAACAAAATATTGTGGGCTTCCTAATATTCGTCACCTCCCCTCTCCCGACCCACAGTGCAGGTTCTACAGGGATGTACGTTACGCCCCTGGAAAGGCAAGTAGACTTCTGATGCTCATAGGAGCCGCGGTGGCTGAGTGGCTAAACTGCTCGCTTCCCACCCATGCGAACTGGGTTTAATCCCCGGCCGGGCCGCTTCCGGATTTCCGCATGTGGAAATAGTTCCGGACGATGCCATTGGTCGGTGGGTTTTCTCGGGGATCTCCCGTTTCACCCGCCCTTTCCGTCGCTGCTCCATACTCATCCCAATCACCCTCATCGGCTCTCAACACCTTGCTGTTAAGAGCCACCTAAAATCTCTTCACTCGTTTCTCTCATTCTGATCCCCACGCTTCTATCGTTCTCATGTCAAATACCTCCAGCTAAACCTTAATGACTGACACTCCGTAGGTATGCTTGAAGGCACCACTAGCGATTTTCCACATTTTCCTGAGATTTTTCAGTCCTGCTATATTACTTTATCTTCAGCTTTATTTCAAAACATAAATTTTATTTACTTAAATATGTCCAAGTGTCTTATATAAATATTTTAAAATTAAATGTATATTTCATGGAAATAATCGTGCTGAAATAATTCTCCCGTGATTCATGCTTACTTTATCTCGTAGTCTACAGAACTAACCAAGCAGTCTACTCTCAAGAAAAATTAAGGTACTATTAATAGTTTATTTTTAATGTAGAGCAACTTCGTAAGAAAATGAAGATGATATTTCTGCAAAGAAAAAAATCGATGCAGTTTTTACCTGACAATGGTGAAGAACTGAAAAAAGGAATGGTTATGATTTTGACACGATGTATGTATGTAGTATGTATGTATAATTTAGGATGTTTCACTGTAGCATAGCACCTTTGACACCGACTTTGATAAATGAGGTGTCTATCGATTCCTTTTGATAACCCGAGTATCATAGGTTATGACACAATTAAGAAAATCCAATGTGGTGGCCTTGAGAAACAAGATGGCGCCACACGCAATCAGGATAATATCCGACAAAAGGGCAAGTGGATAATTACAATAACGCAATTACGGAAAATCTGGGGAAATCTACGAAACCGTACGATCTTAGAGCAGTAGATACGTCAACTGAAGCTAAAACGTAAGACAGAGTGCCACAAACTGAACATGTCCCGAGCGACACCAATAAAACTGAAGGCTTAGTAAGCTTACTGTATTAAAGATCGAAATTGGGTCGAAGGTTATACTACGCAAACATTTAAACGTTAACAGATGTTTGGTAAATGGAGCCACAGGGGCGTTAAAAATAATTGATTGGCCAGTGCTACGTCGAGACCAACTCGAACATGTGGAGCTACCTAGTGCTGTGCATATTAAATTTGATGACCCGACTATTAGACCTGACAATTCAGAAGATAGTACAATTAAAATTGAACCAACATCTACAGAGTTTGATGGATTGAGGGAAGCGGAACGATTCTAAGAAAAATGTTACCTCTCATTCTGTGTTGGGCGGTTACCATTGCTGCGAATGGTCACATAAGGGTTGCCAAGCAGCGAGCTGATGCGAGACACAGGGCGACCTCGGCCAGCCGAGCCGCTGTTTGTGGAAAACAAATTCCGGGGGAATGAACGCGAGGTCGGGAAGGCGGTGTACAAGCCCAGGGCATTTGGCGGCTCTGGGCGCCATCTTGCCTGTGACGCCGGAGGACCTGCCCGTGGACCGCCTGTCGAGATGACCAGCTGCCGTGGTCCTGCTTCAACACTCGACGAGCCCGCTGTCGAGAGCACCTCAGCGTTGACTTTGTCGCAATGAGGGTAAATATACTCCCTGGTAGGGAGACTGAGGAACAAGAGACTTTGGGACAAGCGAAGGCTACAGCAAGTTCCATAAGAGCAGATTAATTGCCTGCATGATTATTTGTATTAATAAGAAGTGGCGTCAACGCCTCCTATTTAGAAAGTCTGAGTAAAGTAGTTTGACCTAAGCGTTCCTCTTGTTATTTGCTAGCCGCCGCCTTATAGCGGCCTTTGTATTGTTGTCAGATCAATAAAAGTAGTGTTTTGTAATTGAGTTCTCTTTCCATCTAGCTACCCTAATCCCCCTACTTAATGCGTGACGTGCTCCCCTCAGGACAGGCCACAGCACCGTGCATAAATTACAAGGTTTGACTTTGGAACGTGCAGTGGTAGACTTAGGCAAACATATATTTGCCGAAGGTGAGGTACACGTCGCCCTTGGCAGGGTAATAAATTAAATGGACTATTCATAAGTGATCTTGACCCCAGAAATCTACGGAACAGTCCACATGACCCCCAATTCTTTAGCAGAATTGAAAAGGATTCGTAGCCTTTGAAATGTTGCTACTACTCATTTCGACAAAATAATTGGTAAATAAAAAAATAAAGCTATAAAAAACTACAACCCGACTACTCAAAAGTCAAAAACAAGTCTTCAATTAAGTGTAAGAGTATACTCATAAAGACGTAGCCACACGTCGTCCTGTTTAAGACACTTCACATATAGGGGAGGTACAGGGGAAAAATTAATTTTCAATTTTATGTAACATTTAAATTCTAACTAAGTTTGACTCAAGACTGTGACAAATGGAAGGCAAAGGTGGAGGCCTTTGCTCAACAATGGGACATAATAAGCTAATAATAACATTATAATCATGTATAACGCAAGATTGATTGAGCACATAAGCTCATTAAACCACACACATAACTTTACAGAACTACACCTTTTTATTGTGGTTCCGTAATCAACAAGGAGCCTTTATAAGATCATCACGTCCAGCCGTTTATCAATCCTGGGGTTTCTACAACTGTAGTTTCTACAGCACTGAACTTAAATGCTTAGAATTTACTACATATATACCTACTGTAGTTATAATTTTCCCGTGTACCTCTCCTACATGTGAAGTGTGTTAAACTGCACTACGTGTGGCTACGGCTTTATCATTATACTCGTACACTTAACTGATAACTTGTTTTTGACTTTTGAGTAGTCGAGTTTTAGTTATTTTAAAACTTTATATTTTATTGCTACCTATATTTTTAAATTTATATTTATTTTTTGTAACATCGCCATTTTATGTCGCAGAGGGAGTATACGAGCTGCGCAATGACCACTCTTCGTGTTCAAAAATTGGACTGTTTATTTGCCAACAGCACTACCGAAAAACGTGGATAGGATTCGAGGTTAGCACATTGGTTATGTTAGTAAGTGCTTTGAGATGTTTTTACACCTCTTCTAATCTAATTCTTATGCAAATAGAATATATTCAAGTCAACCGAAGTACTTTATTGATATCAAAAATCGGGTCCATTAAAAATTAAAACGTAAACCAGCACGTTCCTTACTAATTACCGTGTTGACAGTTGCTATATTTCATTGTTGTTCTACGCTTTATACCGGTAAGCTAACCTGGGGACGGCTTACATGCAGTACCAACCTAATATGTACTTAAAAACGACGTGCACGCATTTGCGGTTCACCCGAGATCCGGATCCGTAAGGTGCCCTCGACTACGGACTAGGCCTCTCATTTCGGATCTAACAATACCACATTATGATTTTGTTTTGCTACGACTTATATTTTATAAGGCATATCGACTTTTTTTTTATAGCATGACAGAGCATGAATAATAGCTTCCTAAAATATCTGCCTTAAAGTAAAGTTAAACACATTCGCTGCAGTGGCTATTTCCCGACTTGTACCTGCCGAAAAGAAATAAATGTTTTTTTTTTTTTGCACGGGCAGCTACGCAGGTAATAAATAGTAAGAGCAATCAGACTGTACTTATAAATGCCCCGTGCTCATGTACTGAATGATTCCTGAGATGGGGCGGTTGGACTAGACACGTCTTCGTAAATGCAACAAAGGGGGGGGGGGGGGGGGGGGAGCACAGTGGTCCGGATCCCAATTCGGGTAAGAAGGGCCGGGCCTCCACTGGAGTTACGACAACCCCAATGGAACCGCAAATAATACTTTTAAAGGTTGTTCACGGTAAAATAAGCTCTTTTAAAAGCCCTGCTTAAGATCTACTTGCAAGCACATTGTTTATCCTTCCGCTATATGTAAAGTAAACATTGCCGTGAACCGGATCACTTTATTCATGCGCTATTAAAGGGAAATTGCAAAATTATTATAAAAGTATATATTTTACAAATGATATAATCAATACATCTATATGTATTAACAAATCAGAAAAAAATCATTATAGTATTGGCAAATTTTTACCGAAAACTTTTAATTCACCGTAAGATATGGGACTACTTTCCCTCCGTCGTTGCCAACTTCACTGTGCGCATGGCACTACGTTTGCTCGTTAAAATATATGCATGCAGGGCCAGTGAAATTTTTCAAGGGTTAATTTAAAAAGTGCTCACTTTACCGTGAACAGCCTTTGCCGAAATTCCTCCTTTCTCTAGTACCATCTCTTAAAATAGCAGTTGAGTTCAGCTTATATTTTCGCTTCTTCTTCAAAATCGAACGTATTTTAATATACGTATTCGGAATGAAGCGAGCTTCGCGAGGCAGTACAGACTGTGAGAAGTACACTACTACGGAAAGATAAAACATTTTCCCGTCTGTCAGCATGATTACAAGAATCACACACTATGAACGAATTGTTATTTTTAACTATTAAGTTTAACGGATTACATTTCCAATTTTTTTATTCGAACTTAAACTTTAACAAACTATTTTATAAATTCATTTCACTCGTAATAGAGTACTCCTTTTAAGAGTGAATCGTGTACAACCGGTGACTATAAATGATTAAATTATTTATTAAGTTTGACTGTACTTGTAATGAAAGAACTAGGAGTCAAACATAAAAATCTTCGAGAATTCATAAAATTATATTATGAACTAAAAAATTAATACACCTTAAAAGAAAGCTGAGATACTAAGATCTCCTTCTATCTCTGATGGGTGTGGCGTGGCATAGGCCCCGACGTGATGTAATAAAATAAACCCTGTTTAAAGATTAACACCCGCTGGTAAAACATGCTTTCTACGTCCTTGAATGACGTATCAGCTTGCACAACTGGTCCTACTGCTGGGACCAGCTCCTACAAGGGGTAGCGCTGCGTCATGCTGAGGCGAGGCACAGGGCGACTTCGGACAGCTGAGCCTTGTTTGTAACAACACTTCCCGGGGAATCGAATACGAGGTCAGAGAAGTCGTATATATGCTCATGGCACTGGAGGCTCTGGGCGCCATCTTGCCTGCAGACGCCGGATGCTATACGCGAGGACGCCCAGACGAGAGGACCACAGCCCGTGGTCCGCAATCGACGCCAGACAAGAGCCCGCCGTCGAGAGAGCTGTGCCACTGCGACGGCTCAGAGGGTAGATATTAAATCCCTGGTAGGGCGACGTAAGGCACGATAGGGCGCGGGACTCACGAAGGCATAAGCTCCCGCCGAGCATTGTTTTAGCCCTATTAAAGTAAAGCTACTCGGAGCTTAATAAATGGTACAGCGCCTTTGGACGTTTAATAACTGTTGACTGATTGCTACTTGCTATTGTCTTGTTGAAGAACTTTGTCGGAGATTGAGAAACCTACTTGAGGCTAACTTGTAATTACTCAGTATGTAATAAAAGTAGCTATTTTGTATCCGAGTGGTCTTCCTTTGAATTGCCCTCGATCCCCCTAGTTAATCCGTGGCCTGCTCCCTCAGGAAAGGTCACCACAAATGGTGAAGGCGCTCGGCTCTCTCACCCTCCCCTTAACATTAAATTAAAATAAAGTGCATAAAGTAAAGTACAAATATTCGTAAAAACGCGTAGCGGCGTCCACCACCTTCAGGGTTAAATTCCCTTGTGTAGATTGGGTCAACGTATCGAGAGTAGTAAACGTAGAAAAGAATAGTAAGAACTCATTCATGCTAGCGCTTGTTATGTCAGTCAGCAGCACTTTATTCGCAACTGCACCAGAGCACGCGAGACAGAAGTGCCACGTTGCGAAAAGCTGCCAGGCCGAACATAATGTCCGTATACAAAAACTAGCGATTGCAATAACAGAGTATGAATTCGAACCAAAAGTATTCAAAGGAAAGTTAAACACTTTGGCGGACGCCATGCACAGAATTCCTACAACAGGTTTATCAGGTATAACTCACATTAAGGTACAGAAGAAGCAATACCCCATAAAACCATAATATACCAACTGTGCATCCTTTTACAAAGCACTCGCGGAAACACTATTATAAAATCCGCACAATGCTAACGAAGTAAAAACCGCTATAGCTAAATACATAACCAATAATTGGTAAGAAATACAGCCTCTGATTAAACCAGAGATCGCGACAACAGACAAAAGCAGTGTAGCAAAGATAATTATAAACGAGGAATATCCTTGAAGCGATTGCAAAAATAACAACAGCAATATATGAAGTCAATTTTGAAATTACCATGGAGGGCAACACTAATGTAAACCTGTATCGACCCAAGATTACATTGTAAAATTGTCATTTCTACAAAGAACTCTCAACCACTATACTACCCCATCTACATACACGACCAGGAATATATTAAGGTCGAAGATGACACTCACTTATTCCTAGCCTCTATCACACAAATACAATCGTCGCCATTCCTAGCAGAATACGCCAACGACCCTCTCATTGCTCAACTGAATCTGACACTCACAGAACTACAGAAGGCAACACCCAAATACTTAAGACTAGCAAGACGGTACGGCGTAACTGGCAACGGCGAAATATTTTACAATACCCCCAATGGGGTACCTGAAATCATTACCGCACAACACGACGCGTTATTAGGCGGGGGACATTTTGGCAAATTAAAAATATTACAAAAAATAAAAAACTAATACCATTGGGACACCATTGCCAAAGACATCAAGAATTATATTTAAAAAATTGCCCTACCTACCAGAAGGTCAAGCACAGTAATCAGAAACCAATAGGCCTCATGACCCCAATTAAAGCACCGCCCAAATTCCATTCTTGGGGTCTCGGTGCAAAAGGCCCACTACAGACAGCGGCATAGGGAAATAAATACATACTAGTCATGACGGAATATTTCTCACGATATGTGGTGGGAAAACCAGTAAAATATATAGATGCTAACACGTGCACAAAGTTGATCAAGGATGTCATTCTGACCTACGGATGTCCTAAATCCATTCTAACTGATCGCGGAACATCTATACTAATATTATAAAGAGGTAGTGTTTGTAACTTTGTGTGTTTGTGTGTTTGGATGTAGGAGGTAATCTTCGAAACTACTCATCCGATTTTTAAAAATTCTTTCACCAGTAGAATGCTACGTTATCACTGAGTGTCATAGGCTATATTTTATTTTAAAAATCAATAGGTATCCCTACTAAAACTCCAATAATGTAACCCAAAGTATAAATAAATGACCTATAAAATTCCTTACATTGCGTGCGCTGCGAAAACTAATGATGATAGAACGAAATTTACAGAATATTAGAGTTTCCGATCCACGACCGGTATCCTACTGTCGTACATTTGGCTGTACACTTAGAAAACTGTGTATTTCACGACAGGAACGGCTCAAAAGTTGCCCAGAACCCCCGTAAAACTACACTTTTAGCTTTCTTTGAGCTCTGTAACACGGACGAATTTGCAAAAACTCTACTATACCACGAAGTTCCACACTATTATACTTGGGCTAATAACACATTTTCAAGAAGAAAGCGCGGTCAAAACGTAAATGGGCATCCAGGAATAAAGAAAGACGTTGCTTTGGGAAGAGTATATGGTGTACATCCTTCTCAATATGAGTGTTTTTATCTCAGAATGTTATTGCATCATGTACGCGGTCCAACCTCATTCAATGACCTAAAAACTGTAAATGGAATTGTCAAAGAAACTTATCAAGCAGCTTGCCGAGATAGAGGTTTGCTTGAAACTGACGATCATTGGGAGAATACTTTGAAAGAAGCTGCAATTTCGCAATGCCCATTAAAGATGAGGGAGTTGTTTGTAGACCTTCTACTATTTTGTCAGCCTTCTGAACCTTTAAAATTGTGGGATAGCTTCAACGATGATTTTTGTGAAGACATCAAACACAGAATACGACAGCAAAATCAGGATTTAACTTTGTAATTCAATGACGACATGTACAATGGAGGCTTGATAGATATAGAAAATAAGCTTTTGGAATTAAATGAAAAAAGTTTAAGTGGTTTCGGATTACCGTCTCTTATTCGCTCACGAAATTATTAAATAGATACAATGCTGGTACGTCAGTACATGTCAGTGATTTGAATGATTTTGTCAACGAAAATTTGCCAAAATTAGTGTCAGATCAATTGCAAGCGTTTAATACAATAATTGATAGTGTGATGAATAACAAAGGCAAAATATTTTTCTTGGATGCCCCAGGAGGCACAGGAAAGACATTCCTGTCCAATTTATTACTGGCAAAGGTTAGGCAGTCTGGAAAAATAGCTCTGGCGGTCGCTTCTTCAGGAATCGCTGCTACTCTATTAAGTAATGGGAAAACTGCACATTCCACGTTCAAACTCCCATTATTAGTATCTCTGGACCAACAATCTGTATGTTCTATACGCAAAAACGGCCCTCTTGGCAAATTGTTACAGGACGCGGCACTGATAATGTGGGATGAATGTACGATGAGTCACAGAGCCCATGTTGAAGCTGTGGATCGAACGTTAAAGGACCTTAGAAGCTCTACTGCCATTTTGGGGGGGAGTTACTTTTGTGTTTGCTGGGGATTTTCGGCAGACACTCCCTGTAGTTACAAAAGGGACGCGTGCAGATAACATCAAAGCATGTCTTAAATCATCTCCCTTATGGAGTTCTATTCAATACCTAAATTTGCGAACGAATATGAGAGCCTATCTTGGTGGAGACACGCATAAAGATTTCCCACAACAATTGCTCAGACTTGGAGTTTTTCCTTCTCTAAATTTGGGCACTAATTCTGCTGAAATCATTTTAAATGAGACATTAGGTCAGATAGTCCACAGTCTGCAGCATTTTATAGAAGCAGTATATCCGGGCCTCGAAAATTTACTAGAAAGAGACTTTCACTGGTTGTGTTCCAGGGCAATAGTGTCGCCTAGGAACGACACTGTCAATGAAATCAACAATCTCATTATACAAAGAGTTCCCGGCTAAGTCAAAACCTATAAGTCGATTGGCACAGTCGCCAATGTTGACGATGTCGTCCACTTTCCTCAAGATTTTCTAAATTCGCTTAATCCTTCTGGCTTGCCACCTCACGAACTATCATTAAAAGTCGGTACTCCTATCATGCTTTTAAGGAATATAAGCCCTCCTAACATGTGTAATGGCACAAGATTGCTCATTAAAGACTTGAAAGAAAATTTGATTGTCGCGACCATCCTCACCGGTCCAGCAGCCGGCCAGCTGGCAAACATCGCGAGGATTCCCATGATTCCCACGGATTTGCCAATATCTTTCAAACGGTTGCAATTTCCCGTAAAAACATCGTTCGCGATTACTATTAATAAGTCCCAGGGTCAAACTTTCTCTTTGGTTGGAATCGACCTACGAAAAGAGTGTTTTTCCCATGGCCAACTATATGTTGATTTATCACGAGTTGGAAGTCCCGAGAAACAGTATATTTTGCTACCAAACAATAATAGGACGTCAAACATTGTCTACAGAGAATGTCTTAGCCAATATCATATTAAATACTTCTATCTCAGATAAATTGCATTGTAATAATGTATATTAATATGAAACATTATAAAAAAGTAAAAAAAATATATCAAATAAAAATAGCAAAAAACTTTAAATTATAAATTATTTAATTAATTATTAAATTATAATGTGCTTTTTTTTTAATGCTTTAGGAGAGTTTACCCAACCTATTTAACGCCGGGTTGAGCAGTTTTTTTTATCTTAATTGCACCTGTGCGAAGCCGGGGCGGGTCGCTAGTCCTTCAATAACGAGCCTTTCACGGAGCTACTACAGAAATTACAGATAAAAAATTGCAAATGACAGCATATAACCCGTCCTGTAATGGGATGACGGAACAAGTTAATAAAGTCCTGTCGCAGCAACTCACAGCGTGTGCCAACGAGGATCAAGCACACTGGGACGAGTATGTCCAATATATAGTTTTTAATTATGATTCAACTATAAACAGAATTTTTTTTTATTACATGGTGTCGAGGCCGTCCATCCGAGCCACGTCGTCGCTCATACATTCTCACAGCGTGCAGAGGACTGGTGTGAGCAGCTGTACCAAGCCCGTGAACGCGCACGACTGAATTTGATTGAATCCCAAAAACTACAAAAATAACTTTTTGATGGGAGATTTTGTCCAAACGAATTAAAAATAGAGCAAATACGTATGGAGCTCACCTTCAAATATCACGGCCCATACAGTATAAATGACATAGTGGAGCCATCGACCACAGCTAGCGAAATTAAAAAGCGGGGGTTAACTGAAATACATACAGTTAACACAAGAAATATCAAAGTTACGAATATCAGAAATTAACACTTATATGTATGTTATAGGTAACTAGTTACTACAATTGGAAATACGAGTGTTGGGTTCCTGCTGTTACTCGCATACCGCGCGGTGTCAGCATCACCTGGAGCACCCATTTTCAAGATACACAGTGGTATCTACTTTCAATAACTGTCTCCAGACATTGGATACGAAGAGACAATATCACTGGCCTTCAAAATACCGCTTCACCAACATGTAGCTTCTAGTAACATTGATGTGTGGTACCACCAGGCTTGTACCACCAGGAATTCAACAGTCTTCAAAAACGCCGAGCACTTGAGCCAATACTTTAGTGATACAACCCAAAACATTGTACAAGAATTTATATCTGAGGTGTCTGTGTCAAATAAGAAAAAACGTGGCATTTCCTTCCTGGGGGATGTCGTAACATGGTATGGCGACATTCTCACTTCCCGACACTTAAAAGCACTCGTCACTAACGAAGAATCCTTAGCCTTGCAACTGAACGAATTAGAAAACGATGTTATTGCACACAATAACAACCTTGATATTACTATACGTAGCATTCCCGAAATAAAGGGCCAGGTCGAAAACAAGGTAAATGATCTCAGTGAAAATATAGAAGCGATGTCAAGCCAAATGTATAAACACAACAAAGAATTAGAGTCTGCTCAAATTCAATCTCAATCACTCGCCAGTATGGTACTAGAAATAATAAATGATGTTGCCAATGAATTAAGACTTATTACATACATACAGCAATGTCAACAGAAGTTCTTGCCACTCGAAGCAGTGCCTAAAGAAATATTAAAATCCGACCTCCTTAAAATGCAGGAACAGTTTAACGCCTTAGACTCAGAATTAAGTATTCCCACAACACAGATGTTAAAATACTGCGCATCGCCATTAACTGAATGCATGGTATCGCCTACTAAAATGTTAATAAAAGTACAGGTCCTTTTGAAAAATATCAAAAGTACGTGGGAATTATTTCGGTCCACGAACGTCCTATATCAATTTAATAATCAGACATGCGCCGTACAAACGCCTTCAAATATTATAGCTATTGACATTATCACGCAAGAAACTAGGAAATTTTCCATACCGCAGAACAAAATCAGGGAATTGACTTCCTCTCTAAACAAATAGTGGACAATTCCCAATCAAATCGCTTGAAAGCCGCAATATACCTTAAAGATATTCACAGCCTATTCTAAAACTGCAAATTTAAATGCGTGCCAGGGAATTCACTCTATGTCCACGCAACTGAACCTCATCACTATGTAATATCAAACGCACCTGGCGAACTGATACTTAGATGCACAAATACGACACTCAGTAAAGTTATTCCCAACCCTAAGGTCGGAACCATAGAAATTAACGTACCATATGGCTGCGAAATCGCATCCAATAAATTAACAATTATTAAAGCCACCCACGTTTGTGATATCAAGAGCCCTAAGATAGAAAAGGCACATTCGATATTGCCAGTTCAATGATTGCAAAATAACAACTTTGAAGCTCAGCAGTTAAAAGCAAGTGAAGGTATTTCCTTTTAATTAGCAAACGATACAATTAATGATAAGTGGTAGATAACGCACGCGGACCTGCCTACCATCACGTACACGGAAACCAGGACTGCAATTCGTCAGACGCACGTGTTCTCTGTCCTCTCACAGGAACATTATAATTACATCAGCTGTTCCACAATCAAAATCCTGACAATAGCGCTAACAGGTAATTATTATAAACTAATGAAAATTGCTATACTAATGAACAATATGGCTAAAGCGACACATCAGTAAAGAGAGATAGTTGTCACATAGACAGACAACTCAGTAATTAAAATAGCTTCCTCCAATTTTGTTAGTCGAAAAGCGAGGAAATCTCCTACGGGAGAATACGTCAAAGTGTTCAGAGGAAATATGAAATACAAGGCACGTGCGCACGCACTACTACGGCAAGGCGCTTCGAGGCGCATAGCAGATTAGAGATTTCGTCGAAAACAGGCGCATAAAGTATGTCTTTCATTCGTGCTATGTAAAGAAGTAAGAATATATATATATATATATATATATATATATATATATATATATATATATATATATATATATATATATATATATGTTAGTAGCACAGCGTACAATTCCGGCAGGGTGTGCAAAATTCTTTAGCAAGGCGGACGAATGTTGCAACACAGCTCTACCTAGTTGATAAAGTAAGAAGCGCTGACCATAATTTCGCAACTGCAGTCACACTTAGCACGGCAAAGAATGTGTAGAGTGTAGCAAGTACACGCACTCCTCTGGCCAAGGGACTTTTTTTTTCACGCACTAGAATGCGCTCAGGCGGAGCTCCAAAGCCGCGCGGCAACTATCGCTATATAAGTAAGTTCGGGACCCCAATTTTTATAAGTCCCAAAGCCCCGCCACCTCTCTGCCAGATTCTTCACTCCAATATTAAACAGCATGGACTCCACACCTGCTATCTCCTTCAGCATTTTCACTAGTGCTTCCACGAGTTTAACTCCTTTTCTGTCGGTATGGGTTTTACCGTGTTTGTGCGGGTTTTACCATACCCCTTCTCAATGTAGTTTTAACTGTACTACACGTAGGGTGGTAGTCATGGCCCCAAAGTGATGGCCATGCCTACCCATTCCCTCTTGGCCGCGATGCCCGCCTCCTTTGTATTCAATTCCCTCTCCCTTAGGCATAAGGGGCTCAGCCCCGAGATACAATTAGAACCCAACCCTACCTTCGGACTTGCATTTAACACTTATAATAAGATAGTTTAGAAAAAAATTTATAAGTAACTCTGTTCCTCTAATAATATGTATAGTTAAGCTCGTAAATATATATACAAAACTGTAAATAAGAATGTTATCAACATATACATATGTACCAACTCAAAATACGTTGAAAAAGGAAAAAGATTATGTATTCATTTTGTAAAAGTAGGTAGAGTCACACCACACATCGTAAAATCAAAAAGGTTTTAAAAATAGTTATATAAGCACCATGGCATACTATGTTCAATATTAACGTTCGAAGAGGATATTAAAACACGGCGCTATTGTAGAATGTTGAGTTTTAAGAGAGCTCTACCCACATCCACAACCTACCGTGTTCGACGCCGGGTTTCACAATTATATTTTCATTTTCTAAGGGGGTAACAATTTAAAGCGGAGTCGAGCACTACCTTCTCCTTCCTGTCTAACCAACATGAAAACAATAGCGACAGCAAACTAAGTTAACATGCCGGCAGAATACAATTTTTAGAGTAGTAAATTAGTGAATTTTGTTACAATTTAGAGTTAAAGTATTGTTGTAAAATATTGACAATAAGATAATAAAACATATAAATTACTGCACAGGCAAAGAACCTGCCAACAATGTACATAACATTAGTATAATAAGACTGAGTAGAATAGGATAAAACTGTGGTAAAATATTTTATATTCTGGCACCCCAGAACAATATGACATACAAATATAGTGTTTATAAAGATATTGTACGACGTTTCGTGTAACACAAAGTGTTGAAGTTTCACAACTCTATAGAAAATCAAAACTAGTGATTTCGAAAAATGTAACACTGATGCAAAATAATGTCACATGTTCTTAAGAAAATTGTATACAGCAAAGTAATTCTGCCATATCGGTTATAAAAGGAATCAACATAAAATGGTTTAGCATTGCCATAGGCTACCAGTAGTGCAAAGCAAGCTCGACCCTGCGTCCCTGACACCACCTTAGGGAATTGCCTGATTGGAGGGGGGGGGGGGGGGAAGGATAAGAAATTTTTCAAATAGAATAAACTTTAATGTTGACATCACGCTTTACAACAGCTCTTTCCGGCGGGCTCCACAACTTCACCAGGGCTTGAGTATCTTAGGCGCAGCTATATCGCATCCTGGATCAACCGCCTCACAAGACCCGGCCGATCCCCTGCAACATTCGACCCTGGGCTCCAGAGGAGGGCGTCTGGGCGCTCGTGAGAGAGGGGTCTTGCTGGGACCAGCTCCTACGAGGGGTAGCGCTGCGTCACGCTGAGGTGAGGCGCAGGGCGACCTCGGACAGCTGAGCCTTGTTTGTAACAACACTTTCTCGGGGAATCGAGCACAAGGTCAGAGAGGTATATAAGCTCAGGGCACTGGAGGCTCTGGGCTCCATCTTGCCTGCCGACGCCAGATGCTATACGCGAGGACGCCCAGACTAGAAGACCGCAGCCCGTGGTCCGACATCGACGCCAGACGAGAGCCCGCCTTCGAGAGAGCTGTGCCACTGCGACGGCTAAAGTGGATATTACACGATACATGCTGCCGTACTTGGTTCTTGTACAAGCTTCTTCGAGCCCTGGTGTACGAGCCGGTATACCAGCTGCTATATAAGCCGCCGTGGAAGATTCACATTACACGACAGCAGTTCGTGTACTAGCATTTGGACCCTCGGTGGTTGCGCAGTGTGTGGTTTGTAGTTTATGTGAACCCCATTCGTAGAACTGCTACCAGTTAGTAACTTGCGTAGGCCTATGAAAACACTAGCTAGGACATCTTAATACTGCTATATTACTGTTTGCGTTTTACATGAGTTATTTGCTTACTAGCATAGTTTTATTCATTTTCATGAAAATGACGTTCAGTCACTTGAGTACAAGTATGTTATTTTTAATTTTAACGAAAATTACTTACCGGTTCCAAAATATAGTTTTGTCTATGTATACCGGGATATTATCTGCATGTAATATTAAATGTTACAAAAAAATTTGGGTCCGACGGAGTTTCGAACTCCCGAAACTACATATCTCTCGCGGGCGCCGCAACTTTAATACTGTACCATCAGTTCACAGCGCGTAAGTTGAGTTTATATACGACAAAGTAATTTTTAATTAAGTTTTTCATGTAGTAGGTAACATTTTAAGCATTTATAACGGTTTTAAACAGTAATTAAAAGTTGTCATTGCCTATATAATTCGTCGTTGTCGTACTTTAAATCTATTTGAAAGAGTTTCAACCTCAAGGATGTAAATTCAAGATGGAAGCGTCCTTTTCGGTTTCTTCATCAACTGGTTTCAAGTAGTAGCCACGGGGAGCGCCCTACGCTCTGAGACCTCAATGTGATTGGCCAGGTACGAGAGCCGGTATGGAACCTGCCACGGAAAATAGGGAAAGTCCAATTATAGGCTGTTCACGATAAAGTGAGCACTCTTTAAGGCCCTCTCAACAGGCATTAATCGCTAATAAATATATCTTATTGCAGCCTTAGACATTACATTTTGATGGTGGTGAAATGTATACACTGTGTTTATTGGCCACATTACAATGTTTATATTAAAAAGCAGCAGGAAGAAGGAAATTTGATGAAAGGAAAAATTTACAACGGCCTTAAAAAGTGCTCACTTTACCGTGAACCTGTGATGAAATCTGGCAGCGCCAGGCGAAAAATGCCATGACGGGTGCCGTACAGGCCGGTATAACGGCAGCTATGGCAGACCTTGCACAAGCTTTTACGAAGTCTGGTGGTACCTTGTAATATGGCCATTAGAGAGTAGATATTAAATCCCTGGGAGGGAGACGTAAGGCACGATAGGGCGCGGGACTCGCGAAAGCGTAAGCTCCCTCCGAGCATTGTTTCGGCCTTAGTAAAGTAAAGCTACTCTGAGTTTAATAAAGCGCATCAGCGACTTTGGAAGTTTAATAGCTGTTGACTGATTGCTACTTGCTATTGTCTTGTTGAAGAACTTTGTCGGAGATTGAGAAGCCTACTTGAGGCTAACTTGTATTATTTGTATAATTGTATAATTTGTATAATTACTCAGTATGTAATAAAAGTAGCTATTTTGTATCCGAGTGCTCTTCCTTTAAATCACCCTTGATCCCCCTAGTTAATCCGTGACCTGCTCCATCAGGAAAGGTCACAACACTACACAAAAAATGCGTTCTGCATCAGTGAAGTAGTTCAGATTTTGTCCAGCTGGTGTTTTGTTCATAAATATTTGATATAGTCAATTCACAATTACTTCCAACTTTTCTGAAGTCCTACTGAAGTTCTACTTCCAGGATATCCCTTCGCCTCAATGTAACGAAACTTAACCAAGTCTAGAAAATTACACCAAAGGGACAACGCATTCAACTTAATAATATTTTGCATAAGAACTATTCTTTATTAGGCATTGCCAACACACTTATTTTTCCCCGCTTTATTCGCAATAATAAAAATTAAAGTAATAATTTATATAATAAGTAAATATTAAATTTTACAAAAAATAAGATAATTGTATGTGAACAGAAGTATAAAACCCTTTTGGTACATTATATATTCAGAAAATAATCGAACATGGCATACATGGAGTGATTTTTCATAGGTTTGATTCAAAAAGTGTGAACAAACCGCGAATAGACAGTACTATACATTTAGCAGTTAAGGTATTCACTATTCTATATATCACCAAAAACACTTATTTGAGGGGAAGCCCTGATGTGAAAATTCAAACGTTAAAAAAAAAAAAAAACCCACACTCGTCTGCCCCTCATCAGAGATTCCAACCCAAGACGCTTTGCCCCGTTTACCGACGATCAAAAATTATCTTCTCCTCTTTCTCCCTTTCCGGTTTTTCCCGAAAGCGGGAAATACCTGTACCAGTTATCCAGAGGATAATATTGACTGGAAAGAACACTGTACACCCGAGAGAATAAAGGTGGTGTGATTAATCAGTGGACAGATTAGATAAGAACCAGTTTATTTGGGTTATCCCGCTCAGATATATTCACAGTCGCGTAGAATTTTTGGAAATATTGTAAACTATTTTCTTTTCGAATATTCTAGCTTCCAAGTCTGGAGTTTCTCGTGCGTAGTTAACGGTTGCAGTAAATGTGTTAACAAGAACGCATCACAAGTATCCGGAAATAAAAAATGCGAAAGTTTGACGCGTTTACACCAAAATCTATATACGATGCAAATTAAACTTTTGGCCAAACTTTGAGCAAATGTTTGGTGTCGTGGATTTTTCTTCTTTTCCTTGTTAGAACACTTTGTCTGTTACGTTTACTTTTTTTATATAACATCTCTAACCGTGCGGTGAAGGGCTGTAAGAATATTTGCAACTCGCCAAGAGATACACGAATGCACAGAGGAATCAACAAGATGATTAGTTTAAGATTGTATACATACTAATATTGGGCTTTCTTACACTTTCCATGAGACCAACGCCTCAAAAGTCTGCAGTGTGTTTGTTTAAATAAGTTTTAATGATAATACCCAATATAAAGTTTGTGGTTGCTGATAAACCGTTTTTTTTTTTTTTTTTTTTTTTTTTCGCAAGGAAACATTTCCGGGCCACTTCAAGTAAAGCAACATGTCTTTTAAGTAAGACGGTTCTGCCTGAATTCATAATGTATAATGTTATGTTTTCTCAAAGAAGAGCATTTCTGTTTATGTTTCTCGCTTTTAAGTTTTAATTCTCTTTTCTATCATATAGCTATGCTTCCAGTAAACGTTTTCTAACACTGAATAAAATAAATGTAAAAAACTTTTAAAACCAACCTTTTATTTATAAATGCACTAAAAAGAGAAAAATCGTTATAATAGTTACACAATTTGTAGAACATGTAGGATGTGGTTGAACAGCCGTAATAAACTTTACTACAAATGAATATGTTTGGATCAATTTGTATTTAGTATATAAAAGCTTGGTGCAATACAGAACGTATAACTCATTTGTATAAGCGTAGTAAGCATATACCTTGCGCAAGGCTCTTAAATATTCACAATATAGGACGTATATCACATCTGCATAAGCATAGTAAGAACATATCGGGCGTAAGGCTCTTGGTTATTCACGCAAAGTTTTAATATACTAAGTATAAATTGATAGAAACATATTAATTTCTAGTCAAGTTTATTACGGCTGTTCGACCACATATTACCAGTTCTACAAATTGTGTAACCATTATAATTATTTTTCTCTTTTTAGTGCATTAATAAATAAAAGGTTTTAATAGTTTTCTACATTTATTTTATTTTTACTTTTTGGTATCCAACCATGTGTTTGTATCACGAATATGGCTTTCCCTTGCTAAGAAAGTTCCCCATGATGTATCGTGATCGACCAGTAGTTCGCTTTCATTCCGATATTGTACATACTGTAGGAGCAAACTATAATAATAGTTTTCAGAACCATTTGCCGCTACAATAAAAGGCACGCGCACAACAGCAGTGACACTTCTAATCTCCATTTTACTGTTACTCGATTCTGTAAAACAAACTCGATATGACGTTTACTGCACGTAGTTGTAGAGTTCCTATGGCCACCTTCCGGCTCCATCATCAGATCAGCTCAGTGGTGCCTTCGCATTGTATTGTCATTGGAACTACACATGTATGCGAAATTTCAGCTCAATTGGATAATGGGAAGTGGTTTAAAATCAACTTGCAAGATTTCACCTGAACGTACAAACGAACTAACTAACCAACAAGGCAAGTTAAATAAAAGCTTGTATAAACGGCATTTATGAACTACGATACATCGTTAAACTTTAAACATTTATTGAAACACAGATGTGATTATTTCAAGAACGCATGAAAGAACAAATGTGTCATAATTTGTATGGATACTGGAAAACAAGAAAAAGTTCGGCAGGTAAATATATTATAGGAAAGTAGTTGGGCTTAACGTCTCGTCGACAGCGAGGTCATTAGAGACGGTGCAAGTTGCACAGGGAAGATGGATTAGGGAAGGACTGGGAAGGAATCGGCTATGGCCTTTATGAGGGACCCATACCAGCATTTGCCTGGAGTGATTTCGGAAAAACATGGTAAGCTGAGATCGGGATGGCCGGACCGAGAATCGAACCGGGGTTCTCCCGAATGCGAGTCCAGTGAGTTACCACTGCGCCACCTCGCTCAATATATTGAAAATTACAGTGAAAGTTCAGCAGGGTATTATGTTGCAAATAACCGAGGAAAAGTTTAGCAGGGAATTATAGTGGAAATGACAGAAAAAGCTTGGCAGAGAATTATATTCCAAATACCTGAGAAAAAAGATCAAATTAAAATAAATAATTATATTTTCATAATTTTATATTTAATGACTTTTTTGCAATTCGGGAAAATTTAAATAAACTTCAATAAACTCTAATACGGCAAATATAATTTAGAACAACGCATTTACTTAAGAAGAGTCCCGTAAACACTTGTTTTTCACAGCTGTACCATTTAACGTAGCGTGCGTGTTCTCCCGCAGAATATCTAACTTCCATTCGTGAGGTTGTAGATTAGCTGTTTGTACTCAAGGTTAGTAAAGGAGATTGTACTCAGGACTGCTTTCCCGTGTTTTTTTTAATTTTTTTTGTGTTTCAGTACAAAAACGCAGCGCACTTCTACCACAAGTACTTTCCAAAATAATCACGTGGAAAATATAAGTAATCTACGATACCCAATTCTTACTGGTATGGAGCAATGCAAACTTCTTCGCAAATCAACCAAAATTTTATTGAGAAAATCAAGTTGAGAGGGTAACATTCTTTAGTAATGGTTGTCGGCGGTCCTAGTTCAGTCATGAACATAAGTCCTTGCTTATACAAAGGACCACACTGTTATAAGCCGTTAACTGTAAAATGAACACTTTTGAAAGCCCTGCTTAAGATCTATTTATATGCACGTTGTGTGGTATTCCACCTTATGTAAAATTTACATTGACGTGGGCTTCATCACTTTATTCATGCGTCGGTCGAGTAAAATTCTGGAATTATTAGAAAAATAATTATTTAGCAAATCTAGTAATTTTTACATTTCGAATAAGTTAAAAAGAAAGAGAAAGCGAAAGAAATAATTTTAATTATCACAAATGATTACCTAACACTTTTTATTCTACGGTAAGATACGGAACTACTTTCCATCCATCGTTACCAAATTTACTGGGCGCATGTCACTCAGTGCGCCCGTTAAAATATGTGCAGGCCGGGGCAGCGACATTTTTTCCCAGGTTGATTTCAAATGTGCTCACTTTATCGTGAACAGCATTAATCGAAAAATTTCTGATCGGAATGAAATATGGTTGCATTGCCGATTTTTTCCCAGGTTGATTTCAAATGTGCTCACTTTATAATGAACAGCATTTATCGAAAAATTTCTGATCGGAATGAAATATGGTTGCGTTGCCGAATTCAGATACCGAAATTGCGCTCACGCTTTGAGCAGTTCATCTTCTTGCTGCAATTACAGAAGAATTTGCAGCCTACTCAGCAACTATTCGTACGTAAAAATATTCCCGGACGAAGAGCAAAGACTTGCTTCTGCTGGCCACAAATGAATACTTAATTACTATGCCTCTCACGATCGCATAAAGTACATTGGGCTCTCAGCTTATTTCTTCACTCAGCAACAGACCAGCAGATTGTAGCACAGGTACGGCGAGTACGACAGTCGAACAGAAAATTGCCTAACCTACTAAATGAAAAGTCGCGAAAACCTGAGGACATCACAGCATAGAGGAAAATATTACCTGTATAACGTATTTATATGATTTCTTGAGGTTATTGCCCCGCTAACGCCATTGATAGCGTTACACAGATGAAGATCCTGGTGTGTAATAAAACGATTTTTGACTCGAAAGGCTAACAAAAATTTTAATATAAAGACAACACGTAAATTGGTTGTTGGTACCACGTAAAAATTGCCAAACATATTTAAATATAATAGTTTGTACGTACATTCACATTGTTTATAAAACTCGCTCTGTATTTAATTACAAAACTTAGTTTTGCCGCCGACCGGTCTGCGGTGTGGCAGAATCTGGGTTCGAATCCTAGGTAAGGCATGGGGGTTAGTTTAAGTTACGCAATGCGTTAGTTTGTAAACCGTCCCCTGATAAGCCTTCAGGCATAACACCATGGGACGATAATAGCCCCTTTCCAATGCAATACAATTTATTAAGCCAGTACTGAAGTTTGCTTACAGCTGCCCTGAAACATTAGTAAGACAAAATGTTGTGGAAATGTTTCTCGGTACGGGATTTCGGAATGCACGCAATGATTTTTGGAATAGTTATTAGTTATCACTATCGTATCCAATACATTTTGGGATCGCCAGTGAATTCTTCTGTTAGGTCTGGCAAATCTGAAGAAAAAAGCTGCGTGGTCAAAAGAAATGCTCAGAAAAAATTATGTTTATTCATTCCTTCCCTGGCTTTAGTGTTGAGTGGAAAAAGCAATTTACGACTCATATAAAAAGCACGCATATTTGCATACGTAAAGCAAAAGCGTTATGCACAAATCTGGGTCGAGAGAGAAAATTTCAGGGCGAGAGGTAAACACCGGTAAATTACTACCACAAGTGCTACGATCCGAACACAACAGTTCTCTGGCTTTTTTTCGTAGCGTGGAAGAGAGGAAGACAGAGTGATCTACGGTCGTCATCGGCAAGGACAGATGCCACATGAATGATTCCGTTTGGCAAATGACAGTTTTTTCTGAGTCACCGCCAGGCGGGAAAACGATAAAGATAGATAGATAGATAGATAGAGAGAGAGAGAGAGAGGAAGCCTACATGGAAAGGCTCTCGCGTGGCGACCACGTGGGCAGAAACACCACATGCCGTGTGAGCGTGCACAGCTGACGCCGCCATTACAGGTGGCAGGCCGGATCACAGTGTGTCCACTCTGTGACAGGCCGGTGGGCGGGTCATTCATTACCTGACAGTTGGCCCCCTGGCGGCTTTATCGCAGTGCTGGGTGGACGAACCTTCCACACACTCGCTCCATTACCACCAAAACGCCAAATTCGTAGCATCTATAGCTGCTCCGCGGTCAAGCGAACATGTTCGGAATCAACCGCAGATTTTAATCCCTGCATAAACTCTGACTGGAGTAGGTATTTACAGCAATGGTGCTGTAGGTAGGTATAGGCTATTCACGGTAAAGTTAGCACTTTTTAAGGCCCTTCTAAATTGTTCCTTCTATCAAATTTCCACTTCCCTGCTGTTTTTAAATATAAACATTACAATGTGACAAATAAACAGAGTGTGCATTTCCCCACCTTCAAAATTTAATGCCTGCGGCTGCAATAAGATATATTGATTAGGGGTTAATGCCTGTTGGGAGGGCCTTAAAAAAGTGCTCACTTTACCATGAACAGCCTATGGGCAGATAGGGCTTAAGCCCTTCGTCTGCCTGGTGCATCAAGTGCGTTGTAGACGTTTGGCAGATAACATGTCATTCAATAACTGATGGATATTTTGTAGTGGTGTCTACGTACAGAATATATGTAAGAAAAGTTGCGTGCCCAAATACAAGTTTCAACTTTTCATATCAACCCCAAGGATATTTTTTGGCGTGAAAGTGACTGAAACGATGCTATTCACAGTTTATGCCTCTAACATTATTTAGGTCAGTTTTATGACGTTTTAAAAATGCCTGAATTGACGATAGTTCTCACGGTTATTTTACATTAACATATTTGTTTTCCACGACATAGCACATTACATGTAATGCACGTTAATATTTTGCTGTGACTGTGTTTAGCACTGTTACAACTGCGAGGTAAAGAACTGTAGTATTTATCCTTTTCTTATTAATATGTGTTGGGATATTTCTTTAAAAGGACAGCCTCAGTTGGAATAAATATTAAAACGAAGTAACAACCAGTCAAGCGAAAAAGGCACACTAAATTCAAGCCCGCATTCGTGTTGCTAATTTTATCATAAGAACTTAAAAAGATATCGGTGAACATGCACACAAATAAGCCTACCGTAACTTTTATTCCACTCATATTTCTATGTATTGCTACTTATTGTTTATTAGGTTTATTGAAATTTATCGGGCTGGGCTTAGTATTTTGTTGGGATTGTGGCATGTCATGTTACACGACTGTGTTTCAAACACCTATGGAAAAGGTACAACGTTGTGATAAATAAACAGACATGTATGTAAATAATTAACTTCGTCATAAAAACCGTTCACAGTTAAAACGTATAAATAGTGCACATTAAATATTTGAAATTACGCACACACACAGGGCCAACATAACGATCAGGACGCAGCCACGCCCTTCAACACGCAGCGGTTAACAACACGCGTAACTGTATATTTATTCCTGCCGTGGAAACACAGATTTATCACTACTTCGTAACTTGCCTAGGTATGTTTAAAAAACACAACGTCGTCTACAAATGTGATGTGGTAATTTGAAGTATTTTTCGGAGTAGGTATAATTTACGCTTCGTTTCACAAAAAGCAACACGCCATGTTATGGCTCGCCACGTATGCCAACTTAAGATGTCAGGCCTAACTGTCCCACCATCATATTTAAATATATTAAAATAAGTATTCTAATTTTAAAATCTCTTTTTAGTTGTAAATTACACATTCAAAAATCATTATTTTGCTGTAATAAATACGAAATTGATAACATGTATAATTTTATTAGTTTACTAGAGATGCGAAATTTCCCGAGAGTGCGAGATACAAAGAAAGAGAGAGAGAGAGAGCAACAAGCCTCGCTGAGCCGACAGTTGCTCCCTCGCTCGATAAAACAAACACAGTGCCACAACGGCCTACGCACAACATTTCGCGCTGTTATTTTAACCTGTAAAAATGAAATGTGTTGCCATTGGGCTACCTAAATATTTAAATATTTCAATAGGCATCGTTTAATTTGCAAATAGCATACTAAAAAGTTATGCCAAAATAATATTTTAACTGTGAACTATTTCTTACCGGTCATTGCCAACACATAGCTGTTCTCACTGTTGTTAATTCATATTTAATCAATAATAAATATTACAAGTTATAAAATATATTAAGGTAAAGATTAATTTATTCAATAATACAGTACTCTAAAGTTAACCACAGTGTTATATATTTGTGGGATACAGGTTATTGAAAAAACAGGTGACCTCGAGCGCCTTGCGCGTAGAGGCGACGAGACTAGTAGTGATCGAGCAAGAGTCACACTTAGAAGCCTCGAGCGTACCAAACTCACCGCAAGCAGGCGGAACCCTTAAGGGTGTTGGATACAAAAAAAAATTATTTTTCTCAAATATTGTTCAACTTGTACTCGCTGTATGTAAAGCCATTTTCCTCAAGCAAAAAGTTTTTACACTTTATATTTTAAGAATAATTTGATGTCAAGTTCAATTTATTTTTCTCTGCAGCCATAATAAAAAATACTATTTAAATTGTATAAATGGAAACATTTACAATGTAAACTAATAGTCCTACTGTGGACTACTGCGTGACACACGTGTCATATCCAAATAAGAAGCCATATGAAATGAAAACAATTTTTTTTATATAAAAGAATTCTTGCATACTTTTATTTATTTTTCTAATGCTTGAACTGTTATTTGGTGGTTGCATATATGTTAAGCGGTAGTCCACAACATTATTCGACGTCGTAAATGTTTTTATTTCTACAACTTAATTAGTACTTGTTATAAGGCTGCAGGAAAACAGAAAAGTTTTGGATTTGACGTCAAATTATAAAAAAAATGTATTGCATTTTTTTTTATTCGAGGAAAGTGTCATCACACACAATGCGTACAAGTTGAACAATCTTTGGTACAATTGTAAAATAAATAATTTTTTGGCGTCCAACAGCCTTAACGTGTCGTCGACAACGAGGTCGTTAGAGACGGAACAAACTACTGAGAGAAGCGAGGACGTGAAATCGGTCGTGACATGTACAGTAGTGAGGAACTATCTATCCCAGCATTCCCTCGGGTGATTTCGGGAAACCATGGAAGGTCAAGGAGAAGGATGGCTTGGACTGGATTAGAACTCTAGATTAGGAAAGGGAGTAACGACTTGCTAACATTTTCAGGCATATATAAATATGTAATTCTAGGCACTCCAACGAAGAAAAATAATGTTTCGATCAACACTTGCATAGGTTGTTTACTGTAAACATGAGCACTTTTGAAAGCCCTGCTTAAGAACTACTTGTATGCGCCTTTGTGTATTCTTCCGCCATATGTAAACCTAAAATTGCCATGAGCGTGATCGCTTTATTCATGCATCGGTCAAGAGAAATTTAAATTATAAAAAAAAAAATTAAATACTTTACGAATTTGCTCATTAGTACACTTGCACGCATTAAAAAACCGGAAACAAAAGAAATCAGTTCAGTATTCTGTAATGTTTTTTAAAAGGCCTAAAAATTAGTCTATTGTCCAACGTTAAGCGTGGAACTACTTTCCCCCTCTTCGTTGCCAACTTAACTGGGTGTTATGTTAGTCCTTATGCGCGTTGAACATATATTGAACTAAGAGCAGCGGTGTTTTAAATAGGTTGGTTTTCCTGTTTGATATTATTGGCAGCAACAGTTTATACGACTACTGAACATATTCTACACAGTGGTAACGTTTTTTTCAACAAAGTGAGGGACTTCCCCTTATTGAATGCAGTTATCTGCTCTTCGTGTTGCAAGTCACGCTATTAATTATCATCGTTGAGCGAGTTACAGGATCCGATATAACCCGTGTACTGGGACAATACTTTACGGCATGACTTTACGCCTTACGACTTCACTGTTACAATACTGCGAAGAGTTACTTACGACTCCAAAAAAATTGTTACTATGAATTTTCAAAATTATTCAGACTAATAGTATTATCAGCGTTGTTTATAAAACGTCTCGGGCCTCTGTGGTTCACTTAATTTGTGTTCATGGGCAATTTCCAATGATTTTTGGAAAATTGGAAGCGGTGTGGAGGGGAGGGGGAGGGAGGATTCAGGGAACTACCCAAGTCAAACTCGCAGGCAGCAGTTTACTCATGGCTACACTGTAAAAAATTGTCTGGTAAACTTCCTAAACTGAAGTGGAGGTTTTTAACCTATATGTTGTATGGAAATCATACCACACACCAAACTGCAGACATAGGAATATTTAGCGTCTCTACTATACAAAATTGGAAAGTTCCCCTACGCATTTGACTGCTTCCTAAGTAAATGTAGGAACGCTACAATAAACGAATAGGGGAAATAATTCCTACTCCCACTTTCTCACTAAGCGTATACACTGCTATGGTAAATTTCCGAATTATTGCTTAGAGTGTACGGTAACATCCTGATTTTCACGTCAGTTGTGTACATATTTTATTAATATATTTAAGGTTTATTATTTATTATTTCATGCTATAATGTATGTTGGTTTGGAAAGCCGTATCTATGTCAAGAATTTTTCATATTTTTCTTTTCCATTTTTATTATGTTTTATTTTTCATGCTAGGGAGTTGTACATAGAATGTATCGTGGCAATTTAAAATTGTTTAAGGTTAGGATTTTAGTTAGTTAGAACTTTTCATTAATTTTTGTAATTATAACTTCATTTTATTTATTTTGGTCTCATTATGTGATTAATTCTGTTTGTTCAGCATTTATAATCTTCAGCCAGTAGAGCCCCCTTTGAATACTCACTAATCATTGTAGACATATTATAGTTAAAATTTATAGGAGATAGAAGCCGACGTCCTCTTCACGAATGTTTGTATGTATGTTGTCTATGGTTGAAAACAAGCTAAAAACTGTTTTGATTTAAAATACTTACTGCAGAAATGAATGGATTTTTTTTTGTCGTTTTGAGAGGTCTACATTAGCAAGGGCGTCTGGATTTCGCATCTCATTGTATCAGATAAGCACTATCCATGTATGGTACACACAGGAAAAGTGAGATTTCCAGCTTATTTAGTCTAAAATATGAAGGCTTTATGTGTGACTATATGTTAGACGCAGTACTACCCAGTGTTTCAATTTAAGTTATGCCTGCAGCAAACCCGAGAGATTGAGTCATGTACACTGAGCGAGGCACACATAGAATTTGTATTATTTTATTTTGAAGAATGTTTCATTGTCAATATTTTTAAGATAATTTTTATTATTATTCGAAATGAGATTAGGCTGTTGTTTATGTTATCTGTAGTTTTGCCAAATTGCCACTAGGGTTTGAATATTATCAATTCAGAAAGTAATTACGTTGATAAAAGAATTGAATAAACTGGACTTGAGAGGAAACTTGCTATGATGTGGCATACATTATTCTAGTATAATCCCATTGTTTTCTAGGTGTATACTTGTATGCTAGTTGTTCTCCTGCCCAGCCAGTCAATAGACCGGGCACTAATAGACCGTTTCTTATGACTATGCTGGTGAACTGTCTAGATTATTAATGGTTTATTTTGGAAAGTTGAATGTGTGTCCCTATTTCAGGCTACTACTGTTGCTGTCATGTGTGCACGTGCAAATACGATACACTTAAGGTACTAGAACATATACACACTGGATATTTACATCGTTTATGAATGCAGTTATTCAGATCGCTCACACATCCTTATCAATCTGCATAAATTATTCTCAATTCAACAAAAGTGATACTCTTGGAGTGGTTAAACTTATATGGGTCTTGACGATTTAAGGGATAACACACTTTTCAACAGAATTCCACAGAATGTCGACCATCCGTGGGGCAATTACCACAAGGTTTCAGCCATATACTTAATAATTTTTCAGTACGTAGATCTATATACGCTCTTCGCGGCAAAATGAGCAGTTCTGAGGCCCTAGTTACTTTTTTCCTTTCAGCCATCTTGTATCCTTTAAACACTTATTTAAATAGATATTTCCATGTAAGAAATAAACACAGTGTGTATATTCCACCGCGCTCGGAAGAGCTCACTTTACCGTGAATAGTCTGTAGTAAGATGTTGATATGCGGCGGAAGTATAATAAGAAGAACAGACTTAACCAGACTTTTGAAAGCGTCCAACCAGCAGTTAACTAACCATCTATAGTCACTACGAAAGTAGCTCGTGGAGTGCCTGTACACGCAGTGATCGCGTATGTTTGTGGCATATTAGGTTACAGTGAGTACTCTTTATAACAATTATATTAAAATGACCGTATGACAGTGATTTTTTTTTGGGGGGGGAGGGGGTGCGGTGAAGTGGTCACACCACTCACCTCACTTCAGATCGAAAAGAATGATCGATAGCATGCGCTTGTCACGCGCGGACTTTGGCAAGTTGCCGCTAGGTGATGGGTTCTCACGGGGCACTCACAACCTCGCTTGCTATCGCTGCTTCTTCACCCCCCCCCCCCCCAACCCCAGCGGCACTCCCCACCTTAGTTCGCTCTTGAAAGCACGGTGATTACCTCCTTTCGAGAAGATTTTCAAATGAAAATACTGCAGGAAAAATTAGAGAAAGGATGAAATATTACCCTTCATAAAAATATATTTTACACTTCTCTGGATGTAGACAGGTTAGTAACGAGACTGGAGTCCATGCTAATAAGATACAATTATTATAAATACAATTCACTAATTGACTGACAGTAATAGACGAATATACACATTAAATTATTATTGTAAAACCGTCTTGTGCTTCCATATCAGTATATATTCACTAAAAAACAAGTAACAAATATTACATAACCTTAGTTCATTATCGTGACTATCAGTATAGAAATTTAATATGTCCAATAACGGAAAAATTGCACTTTAGAATGTCTAAAACTCATTACTAACAATATTGAGATAAGTATTTCACCAAACTCGTCCCACTGCCATACACTCTCATTGGTCAGTGACAAGACTCCATTATCTGCCTGCCGGGCCATATACAGGAGGTTTCTTAAATACACGGACAAACTCCGCACATGCGTATTCCTCACGTAAAAATAACGCGAAAACATATATACGACTTACCGTCTAAAGTAGCCTACATCCTAATGTCGGTACGCCCCTTTGAAGTAGGAGCAAGAAGACCAGGTAATTACGCTTTCTACATAAAGTATGTACAACCTAACCATGATACTCTGAAAAACGATTAAATGGTCAATGTTCTACGATCCACGTGATGTTTACACTATCAAACAATATATTCATGACAAAATAGAAGTTGAAACCATTATTTTGCAATAAAAGTATATATTACCAGTGGTTCATTGCATTTTATATGGCATATTATGAAGTAACACGTTTAAATAAGCTAAAATGGCCTGAATCATCATTGTCCTAATCCCAACCGTTTCCGATAAATAAATGCATAAATTACACAACCATGAAATACCGTGGCCGGGTATGTAGTCAACACGCAATTCACCTGAGATAATCGGATGTAGCGTGGCATACCAAGCTAACATAAGATCACAAAATACCATGATGGTGGGTTAATAAATGAATTAAAAGTGTGAAGTGAGCGTGGATGTTATCCAGGGAACTGACGAAACCTGGATACCATTCATGCTCACCTCACACAATCAATTCATTTATTAACCCACCATCATGGTATTTTGTGTCCAATCGCAGTCAGTATAGGAATTATGCTTATTTTCACTTACAATTCCGCATACACAACCACTAACAACCTTTACACTTTACTGTCAAAATAATTTCCTAGGGTGTCGTGGACCATGTGTTGCTTCGACTCCACAGTTCATTTTAATTTCATGGGGTTGGGAGGACAATCAACCGACGTCCAATAGTGTACCACAGATTGTCAATTGGCGAGAGGCCGAGAGATCAAGCCGGCCAAGAAAGCATTTGCACACCTTTCAAAGGATCGAGTCTGGTCTGAGTTGTAGGTGTTCGGGCAGTATGCTGTTGAAAATATGCGTCTGGGGCGCCCTGCAGATACGGCATTGTCGCAAGCCGCAGCACTTCACCAACATAGCGGCGTGTCATTAATGTGCTCGTAATGCGTACTAGAGGTGACCCGGCTCTTGGCACTGATGACATCCCAAAACATGACACAACGTTGACGGGTAACGTGGTGTCCGCCTGATGGCCACATCACCTCCAGACTCTCACATGGTGATCATCTTCCGAGTCGCCCCGTACTACTTCATTAAAAACAGATTGGCTTGGATATTAAGCAGTAATTCTACTACGGCTGGTTCCACAATATAGCGATGCGTTGTGTTGAACTGTAGCCAATCAGGATGAAGCTACAGTCCGTCGCAGTGCGTCAGCGACAAGTGCGTGGCATTGCGATTGTCGGCGTCAACCGACGACGGAGAATGAATGAGTGAGTAAAGAGATTTGGGCGGCTCTTTAATGGTGAGGTCTTGAGAGCCGATGAGGGTGACTGAGGTGAGTATGGAGCAGCACCGGAATGAAAGGTCTGGGGAAACGGGAGATCCCCGAGTAAACCCCCGATCAGTGGCATCGTCCAGCACGATTGCCACACGCGAAAATCCGGTGAGTGACCCGGCCGGGAATTGAACCCGGTTCGCCTCAGTGGGAGGCGAGCAGGCTAACCGCTCGGCTAACGCTGTCGCCGACGGAGGAGTGGAAGGTTTTGTGTACCTGAAGAATGAGAGCTATTTGTTTACATTCTGAAAACGACAAGCGCGTTTACGCTTGACAACAACGAAATAATTATCCTTCGTACTGTACGCACTTCGTGTTGATGCTGCCTTGTTGGTTAATCTTCTACCCACGTAAACCATATAACTGTGACAGTACCAATGTTTTTCGTATGTCTCCTGTCACATTCGTGAGGTCTAAAAATGGACTTTTCGTACTTGAAATAGATAGCAGCACCATCTCAAGCTGAGTAAATTAATAATACTCTCAAATGTTAATTTAAATTGAACATTTTTTTTATCGGTGGTGAAATATGTACGGCGGTTTGAATAAATACAGTAGCTGTGGACTCGGTAAAAACTTTACGGACTTCAGAATTTTTTTTTCATACGAAGCTTACATTTATTTGTAAACATGGGCGTTTATTTTAGTGTTCATTAAATTCGTGACAGAAAAGTCGCAATTTTAATTTGTAATCAAATAATTTTACTGCAACTATGTATAAGAAGTTCTTGCTACGTGAATACTATATTTACAAGTTATAACTCCAAATTTCATTAGGGGTATTCAAGCCTTCCGATTATGTGAATTTAGACACGAATGTGAGAAATATGGATTATTAGGCTGGGTAAATAAACCTACATGAAATTTAAGTTATTCCATGCAATGCACCTAAACTATCTGCTACCGAAGGAGCTTAATTCATTCTGTGCTAAGGAGTACTTGCTGAACAATTACTAGCGTTTGTACACACAACCATAAATATGCATATTACTTAAGCTAAGTTTGATTCTAAGGAAACGGAATTGAGATTTCTACATTTTTAACACATAACTGATGGAAATGCCATTTTTTTTTTTTTTATATTTTTAGATCTGGAAAAATGCTGTGCATTAGGAACTGTACTGAACTCAACAGTATTGTGCTTGTAATAAATAAATAAATAAATAAATATATATATATATATATCAAACGCTAGTGTTTAAAATGTGCTGGGCTAATCCATGGCCCCTTGAGAGGATTTCAAACCATGTATTACATGTTACAAAATAATATTTCACTTACAAGGCATGCTTAAAGAATAAATGTTTGTTTAACACAGTCGAGATTATTTATGATTATAATTTGTAATGCATCATGCTCAGCACTTCATTTGACTTGTAAAAATCCCGACAGTTAAAAGTTACCTAGACAACAGAAAGCAATATGTATCATTGAATGGCACTGATGGTGTAGAGTTGGAAGTAACATATGGTGTACCCCAAGGTTCAGAATTGGGATAAATTTTATTCTTAATCTACATAAATGACTTTGGAGTATTGCTACTAGAGGGCCTACTGTCCCTAATTGCAGACGATGCAGGTCATTTTTATAGAGAAAATGCAACAGCCCAACTAAAGTGTTATATGCAAAAATATCTGAATAAGTTTTATAAACGTTTTGTAAAAATAAACCAACAGTAAACATTAATAAATCAAACTATATGATTACTACAAGGTTATCAAGTGCTGAAATATAAACTATTAACTGAATATTAACAACGGTCCTATTTCTCGAGCGAATGTTGCCAAGTACTTAGACCTAAAAATAGATAATAAATTAAGCTGGGCTGAACATGTGGCATACATAAAATGAAAAAAAAAATGTGCTTGTTATTTGTATACTCAGCCATTTTTAATTGCTACCAATAACTACAAAGGAAAATATGTATTATGCATTAATACACCTACATTTTCAATATAAGAATATAATATGTGGCCAAGGAACAAAAAGTATTACAAAATAACTCGAAGTATTACAAATGTGGGTAAAAAAAAAATACTTTATGGCCTTCTTTTTGTGACACAAACATGTAGACTATATCAAATAAGTAATATCAAGCCACTAAAAATGCAAGTTTAACATTGTATTAAGTTTAACATATAAACTAATAACAGCATTCATTCAAACCCTTCTTTTCCTACCAATAAAAATGTAGATGAGCGAGGGTACAGGCTCTCCGCTCTCCTCCGCTATAGCTATCTACTCTGGACGACTACCCCACCACCACCTCGCACAGTAGAACACGCGGGTACGTTTTAGACCAGGAAGTGGTTTATCGCACATATGTAATCGCACCTGTCTCATCTTGATTAATCACAAGTAAAGGGTTAATTACAGGTAAAGAATGAACCATTCCAGACCCACATTTATTTATGGTTTCAGGTGCTGCAAACAAAGAATTTTATGACGAGTGCTATACTTAAGTCGGCACACTTATTTCACTGTCTCAGCCAATGAGCTCTAGGCTATATATTCGACTGCAGTTATATGAACCAATTATGACCTAGGCCAGTAAGACTGTCTGCGAGTCATTTACCCACAGGTAAAATCATTGGTCTTTGAGCTTCTCAGTGTGCAGTACAGACTTAAAATAACCTACACGTGCGTAATGTACAACATTGTGTACACTGGGTCTGAATGGTTTAACCTTTTACCTGTAATTAACCATTTACCTGTAATTAACCCTTCCCCTGTAATGACCTGTAATCAACCCTTCGCCTGTAAGTAGTCAAGGTGCGCCAGGTGCGATGACACATGTACGATAAACCACTTCCTGGTCCAAAACGTACCCGCGTGTTCTACTCATGTCAGTTCGACCAATCTCTTTACTTTTATTTAGGAAAGATGCGTGTTCTCAGCGAATAATCCGCCGAGTTCTGTTGTCTATTTCTGGATTCCAATAAGGTTAAATGTTGGAGGCGTCGGTAAATATAGCGCGAAATCTCGCTATAACACACCCCTGAAACACTGGACGGCTTTGAGAGCAAGAGAATTTCTTGTGAGGAGTTACGAAATTCTGCCGAACGGTTTGTTTATAACAACGCCGCAAGGTACACACACCAGCAAGTAATCCTCTTGCCGTTGTTTGCATTCGTGTAACGTGTACTGATGTAGTAGCAGCCGTATCTCATAATGAAATAGAGTTGTGTTTTGTCTGGATGTGCCAGCGGATGCGACGTTTCCACGCCGTATTAAGGATGTTTAGGTATATACTAAATATACGGTGCAGAACACTACAGAAACTTGTTAAGTACACACTTCAAATTAGAACTGGAATACTTTGTGTCATTTTTATCATTTCCATTTTTAAATTTGCAAATAAATGAGTTTTTTGAAAGCGTCAACATTTTGTATTAACTTGAAGAACTTGGCACTAGAAAAACTGAACGATCTGGGGTCAACTGACATTTAATGACATTGATTACGTTATCATTAAAAATCTCTCACGAATTATATCCATAACCTCCTCAGGACACCAAAAAACTTTCGAATTCTCAGGAAGTAAAAGAGTTATAGAAAACTCATCAAAATAATTTTTATTTGAAAATCATTACATGCTGAGGCTGGTATTCAGCTGGCAACAAATGTGAAATACTTAACATGCAGTGAAAGCGGAAGTTTGATTTTCTGGAGAGTTCCATTAGTTTTAAATATTTCTATATTCACTAAAGAAAAAATGAAAAAAAGTAAAACATTACAAGAACCTCTAAGTTGAATAAAGACAAATGGCCCTTGATTAGCGCGTTCGTGACATCATCCAGCTCCCTATAAAACATAAATTGCTGGAATAACAAAAGAATTTATCGCGAAATGTCTCCCAATTAACAGTTTCTATGGCAGAGCTTTCAACTATCCTTTAAATATATCACACGGAGGTATTCGCAATTAAGTTCATTGATTGGTCTTTTTAATCCTTTCTGCTGCAGTGGGGTTCGGGGCAGAATGCCATAAATAGTATGACTCATGTTAGTACTTTCTCGACTCAGCTGGAGATGACCTTCGTGGTGGTAAGGCGTGAGTGCAGTCTGCCTAATGGCGTGCGTGATCGTGCCTCAGCTTCGAACTAACGATTGCGGATGTTCCTAGCTGACACACCTAATGAGACACCACCTCCACTCTGGACTCTCGAGTGCTGCAGCAGGTTTTTATCCCTGATTTTCACACAATTTCCTTTTTTTTTTTTTAGGTGACAGGAATCGAACCAGAATCCTCGTGTAAGAAGCAAAAACTCTGTTCACTAAAACAAATACGGCAAATTTTATTGACCAAAACATAATAATTCTAAACTACGCTAAAAAAAAGCTATTGTTAAAATACTTTCTCTCTTAAATAGGGTTTTACAATTTCATGCTTTTTAACGATACCTAATATTGTGACTAAATTATTTTTTAATTAAAGATTGTCGTAATCAAACATTCACTAGAATGCTCTGTGTATATTTAATTATATTACTTAAATATTAATTTTCGTATTAGCAAACAAACACAACCAGTCAACACAACCATGTAAATAATTTGACATTTTTGCAGTCGCTCAAATTGATATCATACATAAACAGAATGTTCCAAAATTTTATGACATATAATGCAGTTGTAAGTCATAGAAATAATTATAAATCAGAGCTCGCACAAATCTACTGAAAATACGAACACATTCCCTGAAAAGATAATCTTAGATGCTACTACATATCGTGTATTTGTAATAACTTATTTATTCTGTATTTACAAGGTTTTCCTAATTATTCAGCATGTTTCGTGTTATAGTCTTTAACCAAATCCGTTCATTTTTCTTGTGTTTGGTATGTTTGAATAGCTACTGGAGTGTTCGTCATCAAATAAAGACAGAATAATGCATTTTTGCTCTGTTACTAAAATCATAACACGTTGAACGAAATATAGTCTAATACTTCCAATCAGTGAGCATACGGTTCTGGATAATGTGTGTGGCTTTCGTAGAGCTTATTTTTATTAGCATTAACAATACATTTCATTTTCAAAACGTAAGGGAATTATGTTAATAGTATTTCTTGTGTTATGTTATCGATTTGAAGTTATGTGAAAGGAAGGGAATGAAGAGAAAAGAGGAAAGCGAAAGTTATTCCGTAACGACGAATGGCAATACGATTTTGTTCTACATTAATTTCTGTCGTTACACTGTGTAAATATGCCGAGGAATCCCTTACTTTTGATGCGTCTATGGAAAGTATTGAGCAGTGTGATAACTTTGTGATACAGGAATATTCGTAACTGATCGTCTACTCGACCCAGCTGTATACAAATTGGTTGTGAACGATCAAGTATAAATAGGCAGTCTAGCGACATACAATTAATAATTTGTTGGTCTTTGTAATGCATGAACTCATTTTAGGAATAAAGAACATATGGTTTTTCACGGTAATCATCAACTAAAATAGACATAAGAAAGTACCATCGATCAATTCGACAAAAATGAAACTCATCAACAAAGAAAGTACTGTGGTAGAAACAAACTAGCTTTAAAATTCACTCCAGGCTCGAAGATAAAATGACTGTTTTAGTTTATCTCTCCATCCCTCTCTTCCTCTCTCTGCGTATCCGGGTGACACTAGCTTGGATTAACTCTGAAGGCAAATTATTGTCTAGAGAACTGTAACAATTACTTCTCCTTCCTTAAGCGACTCACTAAGCAAAGCAATGATACTCTTGTTAGAAATCTCAGGGATTTTTATAGGCGAAGAAATGTTTGACTCGTAAGTTCGATGTAGAATCATTTATGTAATTTCTCTGCCAGCAATGTGAAAGGTGCAGTCCTATCTGTAACTTTTCCCTTTTTCTCGTAGAACAGGACACAAAAACACCACGTAGCATCTCGCCGTGTAGGCATCTTTTCTTGAAGTCAGCTTCCTTACCTAGGCACAGGGGCCTCATGTGCTTATTAAGTTCTTTACTTTCAATCACTGTACGCTTTATTACAGTGCACATAAAGGCTGTTCACGATAAAGTAAGCACTTTTGAAACCAACCTCAGAAAAAGTCACTGTCCCTACATGCATATATTTTGACGGGAGCACTGAGTGAAATACACCCAGTAAAGTTGGTAACGATGGATAGAAACTAGTTCCATATCTTAACGTCGAATAAAAAGTGTTAGGTAACTATTGGTGATAACTTAAATATTTATTACGCTTCCTGTTCTGTTTAATTCATCGAATTGTAAAAATATAAACAGATATGTAGGATATTTATTTTTCTAATGATATCACAGTTTCACCTGACCGACGCATGAATAAAGTGATCAGGCCCATCGGAATGTTAATTTTACACAAGGCGGAAGAATACGCAACATACATACAAGTAGATCTTAAGCAGGGCTTTTAAAAGTGCTCATTTTACCGTGAACAGTCTATAACAATCACGCGTGCTGCATGCGACAGACATTCATCTTGGTTTCTCGATCGCGGCCCATCTGAAATTCTTGCCATACACTGTGCAGTGTGCAATGAAGACTCGTTTTATAGCAAATTACTTTAGTTCCCTAACCAGCGGATACCACATGTGTTCCCTGCTTCGAACGTTGGTCTTTTTTTTTAAGATGGCCTGTTATTCTTCTTAGCAGAAGTTCTCCACACTGGAAAAAAAAATTGTAACAAAGTACAATTTAAAATTACCGATTTCCATAGACCACGCTAATGTCACCCTCTTTAAACAAATTCATTTTCGTGGTTACTTAACCTGAAGTTCTGTCGAGCCTTTAATACACGTGAGCAATATTTCTGCATTCAAACATAAACTTTTAATTCCAGTAAATAATAATTAGATGTAATTAAGTTCATTTAAATTTGTCATATTAATCTATTGTAAAATATCTAATGTTTGTTTGTTCATTAAATTTATTTTAATCACAATTGTTGTACCATATTACTAAAATTGATAGAGATTGTGTTTCATCGCGGGTTAAAGTTGACTGGTAGTATTCAACATACTGTATACGTCCGACCGTTTTCTTTCCTTACTGGCTGTCATGTATGTAAGACCCCATTTCACTGGACCAATAAGGATTCTGATAATATAAGGCAGAACGTTCGTGAATGCTCCGCAATCAACGTAGACGAGTCAAAACCTTGTTCGTTCAATCATGAAAGAATAAACTAGTTACGAGTGTTATAGAAGACATGTTGGCGTAAAAATTTTTTCGCGATTTTCCACCCCTCTGGACTTCCCGATTAAAGTGAAATTAAAACCACTTTAATATAAACTGATTGGTTATATATTCTCAGACATGCTCAAGGGCGAGCTTAAATGTGTCTCCAACTTTCTTGCAATGTCAACGACCGGTAGTTATTAAAACAGATAAATTATCAAGCATTATCGCTATTTAAAGGTTGTAAATTAACACAAATATCATCCTTTCATTTGCTGATTACAAGCATGAAGAGACCTGAATAGGGGAACTGGGTGAAGTAATTTACCTACCTGCAGGGAATATGGATTTCCCATTATAACATTGTAGCTGATTTAGGAATGAACAATTAAACAACTACCATGGCTCCGCAAAACAACATTTTCAGTACACTAGCAAATGTAAACACCCGGCTGAATGATGGCGTAAAGAAAACCATAACATTATTTACGAAATTTGATTTCATAGGTTAAACCTATAATCACACTTGGTAAGGATCAAATGAAATAAGAATTAAGTATTGCAAGTTCACTACAGAATAAATGCTTTAAAAAATAGTGCTGTTAAAATGCTACAGTTCTTTTAAATTAGCTGTATTTTTAGGATAAATACTGAGAGACTAACAATTACATTCGACGCAACATACAGTTGAAAAAGCTTCAGCTTATTCAGTCATCACGAAAACTGTGTGCGTGAGGAATTTTTTTACTTAGGTGCACTTGTGAAAACGTTTCGATTATGTGAAAAAACTAACAAGCACTCTTCTGCAGGTATGTGTTGTTGCATCCAAAACAACCCGGGCTTTTGCCATTATCAATACCGAATCTTGTATCTTTCCGTAATATGAAAATAGTATTTTAAAGGTTTTTAAATAAAAATTTTTCACAGTTACACAAAAAGACCGACGTGTTACAACGAACGTATGTAGGAAGTAAACATACCATTCAGCACTCTCTGGTGCAGAGAGTCCGTTCACTGTTACTTCCAACTTTTCTGACGACCTGCTAAAGTCCTACTTTCGGCCTATTCCTCCACCTCATGAAAACAAAGCTTAACCGAGTCCAGAAAACGACACCAAACAGACCGTATTCGTGCGCACTTAACGTAATACAGTATTGCGTAAGAACTATTTCTTACTAGGCATTGCCTATTTTCTCCCTCTTTTATTCATATAAATGATATATTAAATATTTTAATTTGTGTACAGAATATAAGTAATAGTTCAATTTAACCAGAAAATTACATATTTATACGTTGGCAGACTTATAAAACGGTGGTTACACATGGCATATTTAGGAAAGAACCGAGCACGTGATATGGTGTAATTTTTCAAATGTTTGATTAAAAAAGTGTGAAGAAACCGCGAAAGGGCTATATATCAGTTGCTCACAATATGCCTCCGCGATTTGCATTATTCTCTGAAGTTACAAGTCAATAATGTATTATGATGGTGTTATTGGACTGTGTCCATTACCGAACATGAGACTAAATAAAATCACACATACACAGAACTCAACAAGATAAAAAAAAAAAAAAAAAAAAAAAAAAAAACATAGGTAGATAAAAGGTATCCCCCCCCCCCCCCGCCTTTTTTTTTCGTTTGTATCTTGCTGAGTTCTGTATGTGTGTGTGTGTTTTTTTTTTTTTTTTTTTTTTTTTTAGTCTCCTGGTCGGCAATGGACACAGTCCAATCACACAATCATAACAACATGAACTCACCATTGCCATTAAACTCGGAAGATAAAGTCAATAATTAAAATCACAAACTAGCTGCTAGGGATCATAGAGACGCAATTTAGTTTTAGCTCACACTGATGTTGCCAGTCACAGTACCATTTTCAAATACTTGACTGCCACGCCCGAAGGACCTGGACTTGTGTCATCCTTCTTGCAGGCGATGCTCTCGACAGGAGAGCAAGGTTACGGGTCGCCCTCGAGGCGGGTCGTTAGCGGATTTATCTCCGCCGAGTGTTGTCTCTGCGCCGGGTGGCTGTAGCTTTCGCGACCTCCTCCCCCTCCTCCCCACCCTCCTTCAACCCCTAAACGAGCCCTAGCAGGGAGAGCCGCAACTCTGCCGCTGCGCACAGCAAACACGGCCAGAAAGCAAGGTTGCCAGATTGTTTTTGTTGAAGTCGCCTCAATGGGCAATATTTTGTCTCCCAAATGTCGCCCAACTTGATTACACTTTTTATTAAATGATTTTTTAAATATATTGTAGATTTTTCATGTAATATTCTATACGTATAAAAAACGAATAGTTAGAAAATTTTAGAATTATACAGGCTTACACGAAATTTAAAAAATGTCTAACGCATAAACAATCGCGTGCTATTCAATTCGCCTATTCATAGAGATCTGAAAAATTCGCGAGTTCAATGACCTGCAGACTAAACTCTACCGTCTATGTACACATTTGTCGATGTCAACTGTGCATTGGTTGACTGCTGTCACAGTGAACGGCGGCGATTTGGCCAGCGTTCTCCAGGAGATGCCAAAAACCATGTATACCAATGGCTAATGCCATATAAACACACACGTTTTTTAATTCTAACTTATCCCAAAATGAATCCGCGAATTCTTCATTCTTCAGGTCTCTACATATTCAGCGAGTAACAAGAGTCTGAACAAGAGACCCTCTTCAATTGTATACACAGTGGATGCTGTTTAAAAAAACTTATCTTTCTTATGAGATTTAATTATCTTGTTCGCAATAAAAAAACATGCCAATACTAAATAAATTATTCCAAGTAGCCTACATATCGCAAATTCATTACAAAAATCGCCCAAATTGCGATAGTCGAATTTTCGTAATTTTTGGTCGCAAATTTTGCCTTGAAGTAGCCCAAACGGTGAAAAATCGCCCAATCTGGCAACTCTGCCAGGAAACACGCTGCTAGTCACCATTAAAAGTAAGCATACAAATATTTTTTAGTAGATATGTAATGCAGATATTAGCACAGAGCACTAAATTAGGTAAAATTCAAGCAAATTAAAGGCGAAATCTAATCAATTTAAGGCCAAAATCAAACAAATTTCAACATGCTTCAAGCCCCCGTGACCAGGTTTTTTTAATCCTTATCTGCAAGCTAAATCATCATAATTTGATAAAATTTCAGCACCCTTTTTCTTCTTCTTAATAAATTTTTCTTTTTATAAATCAAAATGGAATCGTTTCAACAAGTTAAGCAATTCGTTTGAATTCACTAAACTACAAGATCTCGAACTAAATAAATGGTATGCTGCTACAGATTTTCAAAGTTATGAATCTAATTTTGATAAATAAAAATTAATTGTATCATAGATGGTAAGTATAAAATTACATTACCAGATCGATATGGCAAATTATTTGATAAAAATAGTTTGAAACTAATAAATGAGAAAGACGTTTTTATATAATATAGAGGCTTAAAAGAAATGAAAAATCTAAAATATATGCACGATATAGAGTTCTCTTAAGAATTTCATTAAATGTTGTATTTTATTTATTGCTGAATGATTTGACTTGCAGATTTGGATTAAATTTAGATTAAAAAGTGAGTCGCTCCTGCTCTCTCATTTAAGATCTACCGATCCTATCTTGAATTTAGCTTAAATTTGACTGCAAAAAGACCCTGCTCAGCAAGTTTAAAAAAAAATTACTTGATTTAGATTGTAGATTTGGATTAAATTAGCTTCATTTTGGTTTTAAATTGCTAAATTTCGAAAATAGAATTGAACAGATAAGTTATGTCCCCAGAAGATTTGAAAAAGTAGCTTGAAAGTGAGAAATGTACTCGATTTTTAGCCCAATTATTGCGCTGAGCTTGGATTCGCTTTACATATATACTGAATTTATAAAAAAATCGAACTTTAAGAATTGGTTACATTTTTATTCTTCTTATTAAACTTATTTCTTTATAAATAAATATGAAGTCGCCTGTGTTACCTTGTAGCCTGACTAGCATTTTAAAAGGTGGTGATGTTTCAAATACTCCTTCCTATACATTAAATAATGCGTCTGGCAATCTCAAAGAATTAGTTTTCAAATTTCACTGAAATCTACAAAACTTACAATTATTGCTCTTAGAAAGCAGTTGAGACGAGAATGAACTCAGAGAAATAGGTGAGGAATTTAAGCAAATAAAAGAGGGGTTTAAAAGTTAGTAGCGCTTCGAAATTTCATTTAAATGCATTACAATACGATTAATTACATCGGCTGTATCAGAATCTATTTTATCTGGATTAAATCTTATAAATTTACAATTTAATTGGAATTCTATATATTTTTGTCTATCTATTTCATAAATAACATCTCTATGTTTATGGTTAAATTCGTCACATTCAATAACTAATTTTAAATCTGGAAAATGTAAATATATTCTATAATTTTCTATGGTATACTGCCATTTATAATTTAAATGTTTAAAACATTTAATGATATGAGAGATTAATTTTTTTCTTTTGTTTCTTCATAAACGTTGATTATTAATTAAGTTGTTTAGAAATTTGTTTTACCAATGTTTTATTACCTCTCCTAGATTTTGTCAATAGTTGTATTAATCCTTTTTTATTGATATAAACTTCAGAACCATTACTATTATTTCGGTTTTTAAGAATTGTTTTATCTTCATTTCCAGTATACTTATTCTTCTTTATGTTTTTATAAATATTTTTGTGTTTTCTCTAACATGGTCTCTAATGACTTTCCTTGTGTTAGTGTATTCTAAAATTTCAACAATATCTTTTCCTTTAAACCAAGGTTCGTTATTAACATCTAATACAACAGTTATCTTTTTGTCATTAAAAATTTAATTATTTAAATCAAATAATGTAATCGATTTATTATCTTCTAGGTTTAAATCATCTAACTATTTTTCTTGTGATTCGGCCATCTTGTAAATAAGCAAGAGAATATGTATTTTGATTTGCATTCTTTTTTAATTAAGAAATAAAAATCGAAATAAACCAGATTCATTTCTGACTGGCATTATTTTTTCTTTATTTTATTTCTCTCTTTATAAATAAAAATGGACTCTTATGAAATGGAAAATAATAAAATATGTAAGCATTGTAAAAAAAGTAGTCATATTAAACATAGGTAGTTTTCTATCACATAAACACACAAAAGATAAGCATATTGACACCTGTAATAAATGTTACGATGAATATTTTTGAAGTCATTATGAGTTAAATAAAGAGAAAGTTCTATGGGGGCGTGGAAAATATGTTTGTAAGGAAAATCTCAAAAAGCATAAAAATACTAAATTACACAATACATATGGAGTTCTACAGGATGAGTATTCAACTAAGACATGCCTTATATGCAATGTGAATAAATCTATCGATGCTTTTTAATCACATAAAGGCACAATAGATAAGCATTTTAAGATTTAAAAAAAAAATGTTATGGTGAATATGCTAAAAGTCGTTATGAGTTAAGGAAAGAGAAAGTACTATTCGAATGAGGAAAGTATTATAATCTATCTCTAAAAAATCATATAAAAACTTAATCACACAATACAGCAATAGATATTCTAAATGAAATTCAACATGATAATTATTCGCCGACCTTATAAATTTTATTATATATAAATGACGTCGCTTATTCCAATACGTGAGCTGAGAGAAAAGAGATTACAGGAGTTGAGAGTTATTGGTAGAGATTTAAACATTAAATATTGGTATAATCTAAGAAAAGCTGATATAATTACAGCTCTCATACCAATAATGAAAAATTAACATAGAAAAGAAACTTTGCAAATTTACCTTTTATAAAAGGTACAATAATTTATAGAGGAGCCAAACAGAAATTAAGAGAAATATTTCCCCTTTCCACTAACGTGTTTGTAAAACCTAGAAATAGAGGAACCAATAAAACTAACGCAGTTGAAAAAGTTTTTTAATGTGGGTTATCAAATTATAATATTGAAAATAACTTTAATTTACTATTGCCGAGAAATTTTCTAACATTAGTAAAACAACAAGTATCTAAAATTATACGTGATCAACATATAAAACTTAATGCAATTTAACATTAAATTTGTTGGCAATTTTCGAAGTCGGAAAACTGGTGAAATACGACTATTTGGTGACATTCAATCACCATTTTCAGCATTGACCGAAGGAAACATGAAAAAAATTTACAAAAAAAAAATTAATTAATGAATACTCACGTGAATAGAAGACATTGAAAACAGTTAATCAGATTGGGCTTTATAAAGCATAGTTGGGGTGCAATTAGATATAAACAAGTATAATCCATTAAATAAAGCATCGCATATTGATCTACTAGAAGAGATTAAGAATAAAAAGCATGCATAAATGTAAAAAATGATGATCATAAATATTTTGTTTGGGCAATAAAGTCTTCAGAGTTTCCGTCTAAAAAGATTCCCAAAGAGTAACAGAATATAAAAATCTGGGTCTTAATATTGATCATGTAATATATAAATAAAAATATCCTATTAAAATTGACGATATATCGAAAATAGAATATCAAATTGATACATATATAAATGTATATTCTTTTGATGATAAAAAGTTCAACGTATATCCACTAAAAGTTACAAAACACAAAAAGGAAAACATATTAATTTAATTTATTTCAAAAATTATACAAACTCGCATTACTGTTGGATTAAAGATGTATCAAAATTTCTTTTAGCACAAAAAATAAACATAAAAGTAAAACTTATATATAAGATATGTCTTCGATGTTTTTACTCTCAAGAAAAATTAAAGAAATATGCTGAGAAGTGCTCTAAAAATGAACCAGTAAAAATCAGTTTACCTTTGGAAGGAGAGCAAATATTTTTCAAAAACTACAAACATACAACAAAAGTTCCATTTAGTATAGTAACAGATTTTGAATCAATTCTAAAGATAATATCAACAACTAAACAAAATCCAATGGAAATAATAAGATTTTTATTAATCCAAAATTATCCAGTTTCAACAGGGGATGATATTGATAGTGGCTTTTCTAAGTAGAAACTTAAAGAAAAATATAAAGGTTCTAATTCACAAATAAATACAATTGATTTAAATATGAATGATGAATCATATACAATGACATATCAGTTACACAATGCATCTGGTTTTTCTTATTATATTATATCTAGTTATGGTGATTATAAGCCCCCAGTTGTATATGGATGTCCACTTGCACAATTTTTTTTATAGAAGCAATGAAAAAAGAAGCAGAAGAAATTGGGGAAATATATTCGCAAACTGAAACAATGCTTCCGCTAACAAAATAAAAAAATCAATATACAATAAATCTAGAAAATATGCTGTATGCGAATGCGAATATATAAAGATAAATAGAAAAGTACACCACCATGATCATATAACTGGAAAGTTCATTAACCCAGTATGCAATAATTGTAACCTAAAATTACAATCACTCAATTTTGTTCCAATTTACTTTCATAACTTAGCTGGTTATGATGCACATTTATTTAGAAAAGAGCTAGGATATGATTTAAAAAAGGTAGATTTACTTGCAAACAATCAAGAAAAGTTTATTACTTCTGAGAAACAAACAGCAAATTTAAAGATGAGGTTTATAGACACATTTAAATTTATGGCCAGCAGTTTAGATAAGTTTGCATCTAATTTAACAAAAGAACAAAGTAAGCATGCACAAAACATTTTCCAGAAGACAAAGTTGTTAGAAAAGGAGTTTAGCCATATGATTATACAGATAGTTTAAAAAAATTTAAAGAAATTGAACTTCCACCATAGAGTGAATTTTACAGTAACTTGAATGAATCTGGCATAACTGATTATGAATATGAGCATGCAAAATTTGAATGGAACCAATTAATATGAAAAATCTTTGTGAATCACGATTTATATTTAAAAAGTGATGTATTATTGTTGACAGATATATTTTAAAACTTTAGATATACATGTATAAATGCATATGGTTTATATCCAGCATGGTATTTTACAGCACCAGGTTTATCATGGGATGCAGTGTTAAAAATGACTAAATAATCATTAGATTTATTACATGATTATAATATGATTTTAATTGTAGAAAAAGGAATTAGAGGAGAAAATATTGCAATGTTGTAAGCAATATTTTAAAATAAATAATAAATATTTAGAAGATTTTAATCCAAATCAAGAGTCGAGTTATTTAGTTCATCTCAATTCTAATAATCTTTATGGATGGGCGATGTCTCAATATTAACCATATGGAGGTTTCGAATGGGTTAATTATTAAGAATTTAAATTATATTTTTGGCAGAAATATATATTAAATGTAAAGGCTGATTCTGATCATGAGTATATATTAAAAGTGATTTAGAATATCCACAAGAACTTATTTAAATTACATAAAGATCTTCCTTTTTCCGTAGAAAATATAAGTTACATGAACAAATGAATCTAAATTAACAACTTGACATAATAAACAAAAGTAGGCAATACACTAATTTAATTTAAAACAGTGTCTAAATAATGGACTAAACCTTACTAAAATATATAGAATATTGAAGTTTAATCAGTCTGATTAGTTGAAAAAGTATATATATATATTTAAATACAGAGATAATACTATATGCTAAAAATTACTTTGAAAAATGTTTTTATAAACTGATGAATAATTCTGTGTTTGGTATAACAATATAAAATATAAGGAACAGAGTAGATATGCCTGGTTAAAAGTAAAAAAGTTTGCAAAGAATTAATAGCAAAGCCAAACTTCAAAAGAAGTATTATATTAAATGAGAATCTTGCAGCTATACATACTTATATAAAACAAGTGTATATTCTAATAAGCCCATTTATGTAGTTGTGTCAATTTTAGACACATCAAAAGAGATAATGTATTATCTCGATTATAAAATGATAAAACCGAAATATGGAGATAAAATTGAATTGTGCCATCAAGATACTGATTCATACATTTATAACATAAATACGGAAGATTGTTCAGAGGTATGAAGTCGATATTACATAAATTTGACACAAGTCATTATCCAAATGACAATATCTGTAACATACCACAAATAAATAAGAAAGTTATAGGCATAATAAAAGATGAATGCAACTGGTTTATACGCTAAAATGTATGCATTTAAAGTTGATGATAAAGAAAACAAAAGATTAAAAGGTGTGAAAAAGTGTGTAGTTAATAACATTACATTTGAAGATTATAAGAAATGTGTGTTTGATAAGAAAATGCAATATAGAACAATGAATTTAATAAGGAGTGAAAAACACAAAATATATATTGTCGAAGTTAATAAAATAGCAACAAGTTATTGCGATAACAAAAGGATTATTCTAGAAAATAAAATAGATACATTATCATATGGATATCAAAACATTTTATTTTATTTTATGCACCTCTTAAATGGGACTGCTGTTCCCCCTTGTAATATTATAATAAAGTAGTAATATTATAAACATCTTTAATTTGTAAAATAATATCTATATCAGCACCATCAAAATCAAATACATATATGTTCTCATTTCTAATTTCCAAAACAAAATAATTAAACTGTTCATTATTAGTTATATAAAAATGGCATACAGTTGCTCATGAATAATAGAATCTCTAAATGCAAACATCACTTTTGGTGAAGAACTTCCAATTATATATGTTTCTAAATGACTACATTTTATAACGTTTATATACGTTTTATAAACATTCCATATGCTAAATTACAATGAACATTTATCTCTTTAAATGTTGGTGGAGACATGACTTATTAAAAAATTTGAAGATATTAATGCAAACTGCTGAATGAAGGATATGGTTTTGTTGCATTAGATCTGAGTAGAAAAGTGAAAGAAGGAAAGTACCAAATTTTTTTTGGATTTTATGAGTTTTCCATATTTTCTTCCACAACTTAACTGCAGCGAACTCTTGTTGAGATAGGAAGATGGTTATCACAACTGTGCTGCTATCTACTCATTGTGCGCCAAACACTTAAGATTTTAATTATCTCTTCATGCATCTTACCAAGTAGCTCAGCAGTATGCTTGACTTCAAACTCAAGGTTCCTTGGTTCGAACACCCAAGCTGAGAGGATAATTTATAGTGTAAATATGAAGGCATCCATATTTACACTATAATTATCAACCAAGTCATTTCAAAATTTGAGCTGAAAAACATTGTTCATGTTGAGATAGAAATATATGAGAATTAATTGCTATTATATGGTACTTGTCAAGCTCCAGCAAAAATATTCTCTATACTACACATGTAATATGACAGATGTATGGCTGGAGTTTCTCATATGGTGTAGGCTCCACACCACATTAGAGAGAGAGAGAGAGAGAGAGAGAGAGAGAGAGAGAGAGAGAGAGAGAGAGAGAGAGAGAGAGAGAGAGAGCCAGAAAAAAAATGGAAATAAAAAAATAAAAAATAAAAACTGCCCTCCTCACCACTTAAAAAAAATATCATAGGCCAGCCGAGTGGTGAGAAGGGGAGTTCTCCACTGGAGCTGTGCAGGCCCTAAAATAAGGTCAAAAAATATATATGGTCACTAGCGAAGTATTTAGATACCTGTAAACCTAAATCATAAGGTCACTGGTGTGACATAAAAGTCTGTAAACCTTTTATAATTTGTAAGAATGTTGATTTAAAGAAAATTTACAAAAACATCTGTTTTTATTAATCCAAGAGTTATGACATGTTGAAACATTAATGTGTTAGGTTGCATATTTGAAGGGTGCCCTGTTTCAGGGCTCCCTTTAATATCTCCAAAATATAGCTTATACTCATCATACACATGTTTTCGAATTGCATTTCTTGGTTTCTCATATTCCAAAATTCCAGCATCCTCTTTTTGTAATAAAATTGAATTAACATCAGACTATGTGAAAACAGAATATAAATTAAATCTACATTCATATGAAGAATTAGGTAATCCAAAAACAGGACTACATGACAACATACAAAATATTTCTATATTTGTTAATGAATCTGGTATACATATATTTTTTTAATTTCCTTATTAGAAAAGAATGCAAATGAAAATATTAATTTACTACATACTTACTTATTGTTTACATGATTGCCGAATCAATAGAAAACAATTAGAAAACTTAAACCTAGAATATAATAATGAATTGACTACATTATTTGATTTAAACAATTTATTTTTGATGATAGAAAGATAACTATTATATTAGATGACAATAGTGATTATTATATAAAGGTTTTTTAACGAAGTTATTATAACACATTTTGAAGATGATAGAATATGGTTATATTTATAGGGGGAAATGCCCCCCTCCCCCCAACCTTCTTACTTAAAATTAAGAAAATACTATTTACATTAATTAATATGGTCTTTATTCTTTAATTCTTTCTTCTAGAAAGAAGAAGCTGAATTATTTAAAAAATGGGTTACAAAAGAAGTTTTATCTTCTATTCGTTAAAATTGTGAATACAAACTCAACTGATGAGAAAAACTTAAAAATGAGCAACTCACATTCAAAACAAGAATAATGATCTTGTGCACAATTCTAAAGTAAAAGTGAATATGATGATTATAAATTTTGATACATGTATATAAGACGGTTAGTGGAAAGAAAAAGTATTCTATATTTATTAATGAATCTGGTTTATATAAATTTTTTATTTCCTTATTAAAAAATCAAATAAAAACACTTATTTGCTGCATATTTACTTGGTGTATACAATATGGCTGAATCAATAGACAAACAATTAGATGAATTAAACCTAGAGGATAGTAAATCGATTATATTACTTGATTTAAATAATTTAGATTTTAGTGATTAAAAATAACTGTTGTGTTGGATGATTATAATCAACATTGGTTTGAAGGAAAAGATATTGCTGCAATTTTAGAATATAGAAATACAAAACAAGTTATAAGAAAAAATATTGATGAAGTTGTACTGTTTTATTACAAAATATTACAATATAATTACAAAATCTGATAGACACCCCTTCCTTTTAATGAAAAAAAATATTTTTTACATTCATGAATCTGGCCTGTATTCTTTAATTTTATATTTTAAAAAGGTAGGTAAATTATTTAAAAAATGGGTTTCCAAAGAAATTTTTCCATTAAAAAGAAAATTTGCCTCATAAATTAAAAAAAAACACTTGAGTTAAAAGACCAGCAGATAAAAATGATGGAACACAAATCTGAACAACTTACTTTAAAATTTCAAGAAAAAAATAAACATAGAAGAAAAAATTGAAACCACAAGAAGAAAATAAGAAACTAGAATATTTTAATATGAATATGAAAATTTTTATAGATAAAGTTAAACAGAAAACAAAAATGGTTACATATATATTGCTACATCTAAACAATATGCTTCAATTAATAATTTTAAAGTTGGTAAAACAGATAATTTAATCACTAGGAATTCAAATTTCAGTTATTCTCATAATGTACAAGACAAATTTTATATTTGTTTCCATGAGGAAGTTTATGATGTAAACAAAACAGAAAGATTAATTTATGAACTACTAGATGATTTTTGCATTAAAAAGAATAAGGAAATATTTGTTTTACATTATACTCCTTTACATGAAATTGTAAAATCAGTAATTAAAGACATAAATAAACATGTCGATTACATCAATAATTTAACTAAAATTACTTAGCAGAAATATATTCTTTGAAACTAATTATTCCAGAAGAAGAGCCTTTAAGTAATTATGGTAAATTATTATATAATCTGCAAACAAATTAAAAATAATGTCTAAATGTTTATAGGTAGTTTGAATTAGGCAACATTAGTAATGCAAAATTTTGGAATTAAACAAAACAATTATTAAATAGGAAAGATAGAAAAAAAACAGGTATTGATAACAGTATAAAGATTATAATTACATATGATTAATTTTGAGTTTGTTTCATATACAGAAAAATATTTGAATTTACAGACATCTATCAAGAGTTGGGAAACAAGGCCCTTACTTACAATGAAGAAAACAATATCTAAATTCACAAAAAAAAATTAATTCAAGAGTTATAACAATTATTAAAACCTAACCATGTTTCGTAAATTTGATTACCTCTAGTTTTTAAGACTTTGTCAACCAAATTTTCATCAGGATAGTTAGTTTTCATAATTTTGTATTCATATTAACTGCCTTTTATTTATTCTCCATTGACATATTTTAATTTGTAAGTTGGCACATCATAATTTAAAGCTCAAAAATAATAAATAGTTCTGTTGAACAGTTAGGAGTGAAACACTTTTCAAAAGTTCGTTTATTTTGGCTAACACGGACAACATTGGCAACTTATATTTTGGTTTAGTAAACATATTCGCAAAATCTCATTGTCTTAAATTTTTTTCATTTTTCTTATTAACTTCAATTGGTTGCCTGTCGATAGTTCTGTGTTTTGCATTCTTTTACAAAATCATCGAATATATTGACGCATTTATAATTGTCATTTAAACCAAATATTCCCACTTTTTATTCTTCATCATGAAATTATACATCTCGATAACACTGGCTTTAAGTTCACTGAATGTAGAATAATTATTGGTGTTATAATATTGCATAAGTTCTTTAAATGCTTTATTTTAATTTCAAAGCAGCATCACTTTTAATATTAAGTTGTTTCCTTTTATCAATATACATTCTAAAGGATTTGCTATGTTTTTAGCAGTTTAACTTTAATAGGTATAGCAAATGCATATTTTGGAAAAACATCGATAATTGTCATAATATACTGTATCTATTATTTATATCTGAATGCCTTTTAAATTACCAGTATCCATCTCAACAAGATCAATTTGCCATAAATCATCAATTCCATATGTTATTACTTTTCTTCTGGGAAAATTTATTCTTGCTGGTTATTATAATTCATTGATTATTCCTTCTCTTACATAGGCAAAAAAATTTTAATGTTGACTTATTAGAATTACATATCGAACATTTACTTCTCAGAACAAATCGAACATATTTGTTTTCAATTTTTACATTATTATTTCTAGTAACATTCTTACACTTCATGCACCAAGTGTTCTCCATTTAATAGTAAACAAAAATATTTAATATTTATATTTTATTAATATTCCTATTATAGTCGTCATTCCATCACTATATTCGGATATTTTATATGTATTTATTTTAAAAACTAATTTATCACCTTCATTAACATCAAAAGGCAAATTGTAACCAATCTTTTTAGAATCCATAATAACAGTCACAACATCATCAGGTAAATAATAAGTGTTTATTTTATAAACAGTCATTCCATCAAAAAAGGAAAGGAATATATACTATCTAAGTGAAAAAAAAATAGTTTTTTTATTTCATTTTGCAGGTAAATTTAATGTATGAGATTTTTCTTTCTTATATTGTTCTACTTTCAAATCAATAAGTTTATTTAAATAATTCAAAACTGATTAGTTTAAATTTTGCAATTTAACAGCTATTTATTTATAAAAAAAATCATTTATTGGCCGCATCTTTTCCACTTACAGGATCAGCCATATTATTAACTCTACGATTATGAAGAAAAACATAATCTGTTCTATAAACAAAAACTTTACTAAGTTGATTGTGTAAAACAGTAACAATTATATTGTGTTTTGTTTCTAGGTATGTTTTAATGCATAATCAGAAGCAATAATATTGTGTCGTAAACATACATATTCTTTTAATACATAATCACAAGCAATAGTATCGAATCTTGAATTTACATTTTTTTTTTAGCATAAGCAGAAGTAATAGATGAAGTAACAGATAAAATAGATTTGTATCTTGAATCTACATCTGTTTTTAAAACAGAAGCAATAATTTTGTATGTTGAATCAACATCTGTTTTTTAAGCATAAGCATTGTGGTCAAACATTTTATTTAAAGATTTGATTAATGATTTCCAAAATATATCTGTCATTTAACAACAAAGAAATTATAACGTTAAGCTTAAAACCATTCAAAAAAGACATAATACAATTAAACATAAATGTCCACAGATAACTGAATTATAATTCTGAATTCGATTATCATTGTAATGAACATTTCTGTTTTCGAAACTAATGGGAATATTGCCTCCAAATGAGCCAAATAGTAAACATCATTATTTTCTTTAAAATAACAAACCCAATGTTCTGCACTTAAAATGTCAAAATTAACCACAGCGCATTCATTTTTGTGCATTCTATATGGCAATTCATTATTCATATGAACATTTCTGAAATATTTTATATTTAATATTTTTACATATTTTTCAATATCAATATTAGATAATGGGGTTATATTTAAAAAAATATTTTTTGGTCTCCCCCTTTTTTCTTGCAACTAACCCACTTCCTGATTTACTTTCCATCGCGAAATTTAGTCTCTGTTCTTCTAATTCTTTATTTTTTTTTAGTTTGTTCAACAGAATTGTAAATTGCGGTAGCTCCTCCGGCTAAAGACCCAAGTGTACCTAAAATTGGAATTTAAATTGGTAAAAATCTGCATGATGTAAACCATTTCCAAATTTCCCTTTGGCTATCTTTTGGACTGTTGATAGTGGCAAAGTTAATTTGAGAACTTTTCTTTCTTTACATTTTTTATTTTTGCTTTCAAGTTGATATTTTGTTAAAAAAAAATTATCTATACCCAGATATATTAATTTATCAATGGGTATATATATATATATATATATATATATATATATATATATATATATATATTCATTTATCTTTGTTATCTTCATTTAAAATGAAAAAAAATTAGTAATAATTGAATAAATTTTAATACCCCCATCCTAATTTTCTTTTTATAAACATAGTTGAAGCAACAGCTGCAGAAGAAATTTTTTCACCGATGTAATATTTCAATATTTATAATTTTATGATAATTATTCCATGTCTCTAAATTTTATTTAAATGCCAATCTTTAGTGTAACGTATAAGATGTTGAATGTATGTTCAATGTGATATGTGTATATAGACTGTTCATGCAAAGTGAGCACTTTTCAAGGCCCTTCTAAATATTTCCTTTCATGCTATTTCCATCTTATTGATGATTTTATTATAAATATTGCAATGTGACGAATAAACACAGAGTATACATTTCACCACCCTCAAAATTTAATTCCTAATGATGCAATACGATATACTTCTTAGTGGTTAATGCCTGTTGGAAGGACCTTAAAAAGTGCTCACTTTACCGTGAACAGCCTATCTATTTTGACAGTTGTGTATACTATGTAAGTTTAATGATTATCTGCGGTTTCTTTACATGAATATTTGCCTATGTAACTTGCACTACTCTTGTTTCTCGAAATAATCAGGCCACACCAGCCGGCCTACCAGAATCTATTGATTTCCGAACAATAGTCTTTTAGAACAAAAACATATTCATTCTCAATTGGAATCAGCTAGAGGCCAGCACGGGAAAGAAGACATTCCTCAGTATGGAAGTTAATTTCTGATATTTACGGCGGCGATCAAGATTTATTCGACTACTATTGAAATGCTGAGCCTTTATATTTAAAAAGAAGAAGTACATCGACATAAGCTATATGATGAGCCCAGACGGAAGGACGACCTATTAAAGGAGGGCTTCTTGGATCCAACTTTGAACCAGAGACAACGCGGTGCCTGATATTCGGAGAGCCATATCTGCAAGGAGAGGACTGCTGTCTGCGGATCCAGGCGAGTTCCTGTTCTACGTCCACCTCCGTGTTTACGACCCACAGAGAACGAGATTGCTGAGGACCACCAGGAGATGTGCTGTCAATGGGGAGAGGGAGAGCCGTTCCTGGGTTCTGCACCAGTGAAGGATGACCACGACATCGGCAGAGTTGAGGTGATTTTCCGCTATCTACACAGCTAAGTCGCATTTCTCCCCAGGCAAATTTAAACCTATTTACGACACCAGCACTAGTAAATTCAAATATTCGTAGTCTTTTTGGTGTGCAACATGCAGACTGGTGTTGTCTGTAATTTTGAGAGTTAGAATAACATAATATTTCGAATCTAACGTTTATTCAAACGTACTATATATTTTTTATTGGTTTGGGTCTGTATGGTTCTTGTTAAATTCACTTAACAGCATTAAAACAAAGATAATTTTATTCGTGTATATTGATTTACTCGAATTAAGACTTCTCTGATTGTTTATTATATTTAATGGTCCAACTGTTTTAATCTCCAGAGATAATTCAAATCTGGATGAATATACTGATTTTTTATGTGGCAGCATAGAGGTTAGCCGAGACATAAGTATCATTAATCTAACCTATTAGAATCACCAACAAATACGATTATATTTTATCGTTACATTACACATTCATATCTTATATTACGTATCACAGAAATTATATTTATATCCAATAAGATTGGCCGTAATATTGTAACACATTGCAGTGCTGTTAGAGTATAATAATTTGTATGCCCATACATGTGACAAACTTAACAACTAACTGCTACACCAATTGGAGTATTTTTATCTAACATAATTTTTTTTGCTCCTTTTTGTAAAATATTGTTAGCTTCATGTTTAGACTCTAAATCTTTATGATCTGTATAAGCAATGGCATGATAGTTACATGCTTCTTATGATTTATTTATTCCCTTATCTACTTTTTTAAATCTTTCGTCTAATTTTGTAAATGGTCCACAATAATTATAACCGGGCAAATGCATTTCGGGCAAATTTAAATTGTTTAGTTCCCAATCTATTATTCCTTTACCACGGTGTTCAGAACTCAAGAAGGAATGTGGAATTACATTTAAAACTCTTATGAGATGTGGTATTCCTTTTTGATTATTAATAACAAATTCAGAAAATGTATTGCTCAACATATTTATTATGCTTACTTTTTCATTGTAATAGTTGTTTTTGTCAACGTTTTCTTCACCATGAATAGCTAATAATCTGTCGATCAATTTTCTAACATCGCCCATTCAAACGTATTCTTTTGGTAAAATATGTATTTTTTTTATGCCTTCTCCAGATCTAGGAGTTCTTGGAGAAATCTTTCTTTGGAGTGTGTTTGGCACTGATCGTGAATTTAGTTTTTTTAAATGATTATCATAAATTGGTTTAATTATATCTGCATACTTCCAACTTCTATTCGAGTTTGCTCTCCCACCGCGGTCATATTTCTGGCATGCAACACCAGTTGCTATAACAATGTCTGTGTATTTTTTGTATTTATTAGGGGTGTATATATCTTCAAGATCTGATTGGCCATTTTTGTTAACAAATTAGATACCCCTTCTGTTGATTTATATTCTTTACCATTAACATATAGTTTATCACTATTTATCGTTACTTTTGTATCTCCGATGTAAAAATTATGTTCCTCTCCTCGTAAACCATACATAGAATCAATAACATTAAGTCTTTCGGATTTTTTTTCCAGACTTATATTAGAATCAGGACACGTTACACTTTTTATGGGTAGAATCCCCATTTGCTCTTCCAAATTAGATTTTTGTTCTGAGAATAATTCTCTTTCAAATGATGTTTCATCTGGTGTTGTTGGATAATCTAAAAATTTTTACTGCTACAGGAACGAGTTGTGTAATTAGTTTTTAATTTTCTTCACTTACTTGTTCTACTTTTTTTTTTTTTTACCAATATTTCGTAATTCGTCAATGAACGGAAGCTATTTTTTCTTACTTTTTTTTTTTTCTTTTTCTGCAATATGATTATTTTTATAATTTCTATATTTTTAATGAGTAATTTATGTTGAGAAACATCCTTTGATGAATCTTTCACTTATATATATATATATATATATAATCTCTTATAATTGAGTCATAAAAGTACTGAGAGTTTCGAGAGACAAACGTTTTCTCCAACAGACTAAACTAGAGCGAATTTAAATGTTTACAATAATAGAATTAAATTTGATATTCCTATAGGTGATGGCATTTCTTTTCCAAATGACGCTTATGTTTATGAGCAATTTAGATTACTAAAAAGAGATAAAGAAGGAAATGAGGCAAAATATGATAAATTCTATAATGTTGATGTTTGTTCTAACTTTTTTTTCCTTTTCAATTTTAAAGAGTTGAAATCTCAAAACATTGACATATTATTGACGCTATTGATAATATAGAAATAGCATCAACAACGATGAATACTTTGTTGATATCTCCAGGTGAACAAATTAATTTAGAATTAAGTTGTGTTGATGATTATTATCGAATAAAAGCTACTCATAGTGCTAAACCAAATGAGATAATATATCCATTGAGATATCTGTTTGGTTTTATTAGAGATAACACTGACATTTATTGGAAATGTGTAATTCATCTGATAACAATTGTTTATATGTTTTTCAAAATAAGAAAGTAGATGGTTCACTTGATAGAGATTATGCTGATCCAGGTAAAATTGTTATTCAAAAATTAGAAATTATGTGGCCTATTGTTGAATATGAACAAAGCCGTTGCAATTAAATAAAAAATAAACAAAAACCCTAAAATACACATTAGTTTTAATTATTGGCAATTTTTAGAAAAAGAATTCCTGCTGGAACAACTATTTTTAACTTTGATATAAAAGATCAGTTTAATAATTTACAATTTGACATGCCCGATTTTGTAATTTTAGGATTTGAAACTAATAGAAAATCGTACTGATCAATATGTACACGCTTCTGTGTGATCACTGTAATGTAAGAAATATTTATGTTAAAGATGGAAGAAATGAAATTTTTCCAAAAGAAAATTGGAATATAGATATTGGAAATAATTTTTGTGATAAAGCGTTTCATGCTTATAATGATTTTAGAAATTCAAAATCAAAACTAGATACTGTGTATAGAAATAATGAACTTTATTTTAAGCCGACTCTAAACTTTAATGGTGCCATCAATTATTATTAATTTTGGGGTCGAAGATCATTGTATATTATTGATTGCTTATATAGAAAAACAACTGTAGCTAAAGAAAAAAACAAAAATAAAAATTAGTGTGGATTTTGATAGATCTATTGGAGCAAACGCAATTTGTAATATTGTTCTAATTTGCTAAAGGAATCTAACTTATGATTATTTGAAAGAAAGAATTACCGAAGATATATAATTTATCTCCATTAATAAATAAAGGATGTAAGCGATTTTACGGAAACAACAAAATGTTTCGACAGATTAATACAAATTCTTAGACGTATAGTTAAGTTGTTTAATACTATAAAAAATAATTTTGTTAAACCCGAATGAAATTTTTCTCCTAGTGTCAATTTTATTTGAGCATTTTTTTAAGGGTCAAATATCCTTATATGCCAAAATTTTTAAAAAAATTCAGTTGATATGTAATGTGGATATTAGCGCAGCACACTAAATTAGATAAAATTCAAGCAAATTAAAGCCAAAATCTAGTACATTTCTCATTTCCTGGAGAATCTTTCGAATTGCAGCTCAAAATAAGCACATTTAAGGCCAAAATATTTGATAAAATAGTTTGAAACTAATACATGAAAAAGAAGTTTTTATAGACTATAGAGGCTTAAAAGAAATGAAAAATGGAAAATTTATGCATGATATAGAGTTCTCTTAAGAATTTCATTAAATGATGTAATTTTATTTTTTGGTTTAATGATTTGGCTTGCAGATTTAGATTTATTTGGATTAAATTTACATTAAAAAGTGAGCCGCTCCTGCTCTCTCATTTAAGATTTACCGATCCTATCTTGAATTTAGCTTAAATTTGACTGGAAAAAGAAAATGCTCAGAAAGTTAAAAACAAAAAGTTGGCTTGATTTAGATTGTAGATTTGGATTAAATTAGCTTGACTGTGACTTTAGAATGCTTGATTTTGATATTATAATTGAAGAGATAAATTATGTCACCAGAAGATTCGAAAACGTAGCGCTTGAAAGTTGGAAAATTACTCGATATTTCTTTTAGTTCAATTATTGCGCTGCGCTTGGATCCGCATTACATATCTACTATCTTTAATTGCTAAATTACTTGCCGTATGGCTGCGGTGGAAGGGCGACATGCTTAGTTTCCCAACTGAAGCCTCGTCAGTTGTTTGCAAGCAGTGCCATTTAACAAAAGTGTACTTCCATGTCACAAGGCAGGTAAGTATCGTGTGACGGTCCATTCTGTATTCTTGAACATATTCTATTAATGACGTGTTTTATTGCATTATTTACAATCGTTATCATCATCCATATTTACGAGCCAGTTATAAGTTATTCACGGTAAAGTGAGCACTTTTTGAAACCCTCTCATTTAGAATAATAGTAAATAAATATATTTTATTGTAGCCTTAGACGTTAACGTTCAAGTCCGGTGAAATAAATACACTGTCATTATTATTTACACGGCAATACTTAGTTTAAAAAGTAGAGGAAGGATAAAATAGGCTGATAGGAAAAAAGTAACTAAAGCTTCAAAAGTGCTCAGTTTACCGTGAACAGCCAATAAAAATGATTTTCAATGTAATATGTGCTGCTGAAATGGTTTGTGCTATGTTATGAAATGTGTTTTTTACTATAATATTTCTGACCAGCTATACCCCAAGCTTAGGGACCAACAAAGTGCACAGTAATAATAATAATTATTATGCCTATATGTAGGGCCACCTGTTTTTCCCGAAAATATTTACGCGAAGGCTAGACTCCAGTGTCCTATGGCATATGTGCCATCTTCCTTTGGTTATTGTCCACGTGTCTTTGTCGGGAGACAGTTCCTTACCTGACTACACCAATCAGAATTAGGTAACTCCGACACTGAGTGTCCGTGATTCGCGGATGGACCCCTGCAATGTGTAATAGTTAACACCATCCAATCACGAAAGTGGATCTGAGCTCTAGTGTTTTGGAGTACAAGGAGTCCTGGCATCTTTTCGTGAAAGACAGCTGGCCCTACCTATTTGTGATGAGTTCTGATATAATTGTATGTACAGTAGTGTAAAGAAAATTAAATACTAATAATACTGTTTTTTTTTTTTTTTTTTTTTTCTTTTTTTTTTCAAATGTTTGTCGATGCTGACTAGCGAACGGTGTTCAGCATTTTGCTGGCTAATAGCGCTATTTTGCTATTTTACAGGCGACAGTTTGTGGCAGAAGCCGGTACTTGATATCTGTATAGTTACTTACTCTGTCTGTGGGCGTGTGTTGAGGCCGGCTAACAGCAGTGTTAAGTGTAGAGATGGTGGATGTGTGTTCTGGTCTCACACACCTTCAATTACCTGCCTCTCCCTCTCGCTGGACTGACCACGGCCGACAACGAAGTACAGTACTTCGGAGAGTTGTTAACGTCGACAACGACGTACTAAGTGCGCTCGACCGCTGAGGCGTGGGTTGGGCCGAACAAGAAAGCCACAGATCCCGTTATAGAGAAATAGAGAGAGAGGGTGTGTGTGTGTGTGTGTGTGTGTGTTGAATTGAATGATTTGGGCGGCTCTCAAAAATGATGCCTTGTGAGCCGATGGGGTGGAGCGAGGTGAGAATGGAGCAGCACTGGAATGCAAGGGCGGGGGAAATGGGAGATCCCTGCGAAAACCCGCCGACCAGCAGCATTGTGCGGCACGATTCGCACTTGCGAAAATCCGGTGACCTGGCCGGGGATTGAGCCCGGTTCTGCTTAGTGGGAGGCGAGCGTGCTAATCGCTCAGCAACCTCAGCCCCTCAGTGATAATAGTCAATTATATATATATATATATATATATATATATATATATATATATATATATATATATATGAACTATTTTGTCGGTGTTCCATCTTAAACATTCTTTTGCACTATTTCTAATAAACAAACAATAAATATAATAAAGTAATAAATAAATAATGAAGGATTTAGGCTTTACCTACAAACGTTTATATATGTTCTACTGTCCATATAGATGTTATGTAATATGGAGGCTTTTATTCAATTTATTTGTCTTTACTAATCTGCAGCCATTGTTTGTCGATGCTATTTTGTTTCGATCTGTGAAGTATTAAGGCATGCCAGTTCTTACAGAACCGTAATTTAAATAGTGTCTGTCACAGTCACATGACCAGATTATTCTGCTGGTTTGTAGAACAAGCTTCTGAAAAATGAGTTTAAAAAAGGCAGTTGAAAGTTCAAAAACTAATGTAACCGAAAAACGTATTTTACAAGGTTATATACTGGCGTTTCCTAATTTTTTAAATATATTCTCTATGGTACACACATAGAGCGTTGGCGTAATATTTATTCCTCCTTGCATGGAATGAATTAAAGTTGTATTTTAGTATCTGGCATAAGTATTGCATTTATGGATCCATAACTTTAAAAAAAGCAAGGGATCATGGAAGGTAATTAAAATGCAAATACGCACATGTGTGGTGACAAAAAGTAACCAAACAACGCTGTTCTTTTTGTTTACAACGCTTTGTATCGTGCGGGTCACACGAAACCATAAATCAATGAGCATTCGAACCTAAGCCACAATGTGCAGATGCGAAAAATCCAACTGCAGCCAAATTGAAAGTTTACTCATTTTTGCCACCGCCAGAGCAACATTACTTCGCAAAACGCCATAATTTAATATTCGCTACATAAATCATTAACAAAATAACATGCGGTCATAACATTCGTAATTTTAAAATTCACCTTAATAAAAAATACAAAACTACTCTTCAACATTAAACCCTATTCCGCATATAAAGTTAAGCCCTCTCCCACATACAAATAAGTATAATTGCTATCCGAGACTGCAGAGAAGCAAAGTATGCATTACCGTAAGCAGGTGAACTGACTTAGAACCTCATTTAGTGATCTAAAACTGTTCTTTACATGCTGCTTGTACCTTTTTCTAGCCTCTTGTTTGTTAAAACGCTGGCAGTACTCATTGCATGTGGGCCTACACAATATAAACTAATAATCTTCGAAAAGTGACTTTTAATTATAGTGGACGTTACATTCAAAAAGTTTAAAATTTCACGAGAAAAATTATTTTCGTTTCATTACTATCTATCACTGACGAGTGTGTGAGAAGATTTCCTTTTTCAAATAAAACATTTTTATACAACTTTTATGAATTAGTAGTAGGGAAATGGGAAGTTGGGGACAAGGGATTGGGGAATCGGAGCCCGAGCCGGGGGAGCCGCCATCTTGTTATGTCACACGGCCGCCATCTTGGATGACATTGATCTTACACCCCTGACCTGTGTGACCGTTTAACATGACATTGACCTTGACCCCGTGGACCTTTGACCTCAAAAACATTTTTAAATTCCAAAGAATTCCAAAAAATGCCAAAAAATTCTAAAAAAAAATCCGAAAAAAAGTGTTACTAAAAATTAAGTAAAAATTATTTTAAATGTCATTAAAACAATCCACAGAAATTACCAACTTTTTTCAAAAAGGCTGACAGGAATCAGCGACCCAGGGTCAAACCCAGGTGACCAGGTGACCAGGATCAGGACCTATGATCTTTGACCTTGAAAAAGCAAAAATCTTAAAAACAATTTAAAAAATTAAAAAATTCACTAAAAATCTAAAAATCTATTTAAAAATTTATAAAAATTAATTATTAAAAATCTCTTGTCCCCAACTTCCCATTTCCCTACTACTTGAATCAATGCAAATTAAATGCATAAGCAGGTTTATAACATAGTTGATCCTTTCGGCAAAGTGCACTTAAAGAAGAACTTTTTAGATGTTATTAACTGTGCGCAGAATCAAATAATCGGCGTCCCACACATGACTGTAGGGGATATCCTATATGAAAGCTGGTTTCTCAAGTGTTATCTCGCCTTTATGAAGAATTGTTCGCTCCCCCATCAGACCTGCTACGTGTTGCGTGATGTAGTAACAAGCCTACGGCTCGCACTCGAGAAGTCATTATTTCAATCTCAACCCTCTGCATTCGAAAGGGAGTGTTTCTTCCCATTCCAGCACAATCCTGATGCAGTTCCTTTAATTGCACTTCAGCAGTGGCGACACAACGCCTGTAATTTGGAGGAGGGAAAGTCTTTAAGCGTACTCCGTCCTTTTCATTGCGAATTTTCCTCCCGCTACAAATTGCATTTTGGTGTGATCAACATCTACGTTTATAACATGTGGTATAATATATGCAAAAACATATGTAATCTAGAAATGATATAATAGATAAATGAACATATCTAATCTAGAAGTGAAGATGTATAAAGTATCAAAAATACATATCTACCCATTCATCAGCAGTTGTTGCAAAAAAATGCAATTTATTTTTAATAACTTCTTAAACATTTTACCACATTTGCCATTTATGTTGCCCTCGTAATCATTCTCAAGTTTGTGGTGGGAAAGGGGGTGGTGGGGGGTGAAGGGGGGAGACAACATGTGACATGATTTCTGTAAAAAAATATTTAAATTGTTACTAATAACGTTATCGCCTTCGCCATACGCAAACTACCTACGGAAATAAACGATAACAGAATTATCTTTTTCCTACTGAAACATTCGTGTTAATTCAACTGCGAGGAATATATTGTGAAGGTATAGAACAATCTAGTGGATTTGAACGATATTCTCCTCTACTTCTGAATATGTAGCTTTGCTACTATTCTGAAAGTGAGCAGACCGTAACAGATTTATTGCTACGTATTATTGCACAAGTTGTCCGCATGAAAATACAATCTCGTATATATAGTTAAGTTAAAATGTAATGTAGCACTATTTTGAAATAACACTTGCGCTCACATAAAAAGTAACATTTTATATAGATCCTGGGATGTATAGGGATGAGAGGCTAATGATTCATTATAATCTGAGAATGTTTTCGAGATTAATCGTTACATGCATAACATCATTTCACAGTCCCACGAAAACACGAAATATGCAATTCTAAAATGCAATTCTTCAAATTATCTTCATTTCCTTTTCGCTGGATGAGTGTGAAAAATAGCAGACCTGCAACACCCAAAGGCTCATAAATCGAGACGGCGAAAGGTGTAACTGAGTAATTTTTATCACGGGCCAGTTACTTTTTCGTAATGGCATTTTTACGACCACCGAGCCGAGGATACTGTATTTCAAATTAAGCCGCTGTTGCATCCATGTCCCAGGCTAGTCCCCAACCTCCACTACTTTCGTGTGACTCGAGTTACGATCCTCACTGAAAAGGTTCCACTAAAATTATTAATTTAAGATTTATAGCAACATCAACACAAACACGCAGCATTGGTCGCTAATTACCGCAGATTATATACCCTGATTGAGACTAGCACATTTCTTATTCTACTTTTCAGTGTCTTCGATACACTGCGACAAATTTAAATGCTACTCCTTTAAAAAAACACTAATGCGGTATTATTCAGCTGTCGTAGTACTCGTAGCTTGACTCTCGTAGCCAGTATCACAGTCTTTAACCCCCCCACGCCGGCTTTACCACGACGCATTAATGCACTTTCCTTGAAACCATTCCATGTTTAAACAATCATGCGAATGGTGTCATATATCGTGCACCTAAACAATACAGTTTTTTTTTTTTTATTGTCGTATGACGTGCAAGCCGTTGGTTTGTTAACAGACATTGCGTAAATTCAAAACCATTATACAGAATTTCAAAAGCTAATTTACAGAAACTATCAAAACACTTTCAAGAAATATTTCTTAGGAAGTTGTTCAACAGGTGCACTGAATAAAATAACTGCATACAGCGCAATTTTGAGTATGGCGGGGATAATTACTCAAACAAGATGTCTGAGCAGATAGTATTTTTCCAGCAGATAATAATTAATAACTGTGTTTACGGGATTGGTCGTTGCTGCGGTTTCCAGAGTTCAACTCGACAAATAAACTTGCTAGGTGATGCTAGCTTCAACAAAACACCTACCATGAGATTTCGTGCTTTACGACTGTCGTGCTCAGTGGATTCTCATGCATGATTCACTTATCTACGCGAGACTTCGTCAGAGTGGTGTCTGGAGAAGTTATAATAGTGTATAGGCTGCTCACGGTAAAATGAGCACTTTTGAAAGACCTGCTTAAGATCTACTTGCATGCACGTTGTGTCTTCTTCCACCTTAAGTAAAATTAACATCGCCATGGGCCTCATCACTTTATTCATGTGTCGGTCAAGTGAAAGTGTGAAATTTTTACACAAGTAAATATTTTTTCAAATCTGCAAATTTTTAACACTTCTATACATTAAAATAAAAAAAGCGAAAATAATAATTTAAGATAACAGAGATAGTTATGTGGCTCTTTTTATTCAACGTTAAGATATGGAACTACTTTCCATTCGTGATTACCAACTTTACTGGGTGCATGTCACTCAGTTCGCCCGTTTAAATATGTGCAGACACGGGAGCAGTGACATTTTTCTAAGGTTGATTTCAAAAGTGCTCACTTTATCGTGAACAGTCTTCATGCTCAATGATTTCCAAAGTGACCACACACAGCGATTGTTTCCAGAGAACTTGAAACGACTATTCGTTATCAACCAGTATAATACAAGCGAACAGGTCTTGTGATCGACAATTGACGGGATGCTGTCGGAAAAGGAACAGAGAGATGCTAACCATTTAACAACCCTAGGTACCAGACTGACTTGTCTGGAACTCGTGTTAACTTTAAGTTCTTTAGGAAAACGTTACCCAGAATCTAACACCAAAGAATCTTCGATCTGTTGCGAGATTCAGGCACATGAACTATGAAAACAATATGATAGAGTAATAGCTGGATATGTACTCCAACAAACACCATAAAGGCAAACAAAATTGATAAGCATTATGAAAAAACATTTAAGCTTTACATAATTAACCATTGAAGAAAATGTCCAGCTTCCCTCAAACAAAGACTTTATTAGGTCAATCAAAAATTCAAATTGTAAAATTAACTTGAAAGGGCGTCGTGTCAGTTTGTGAAATCTCGATAAAATAATAACAGACTAAGAGTGATGAAAGAGCGCCTCAAAGGCAAACTAAATCTAAAAGCCAAACATGTTAATGCTATCAAAATGTGACGAAAAATTGTTAACCCAACACAAATAAAAATTAGTATTATCGAAATAGTGTAGTCTACGTCCACATCCTTCACTAGCAACATACTAATTTCCTCCAGCACAATTGCCAGGTTGTAGTAAACTAACTAATTGTCCACCTTGATCTAATGTGTTTGTAATATACTGTAGGATTAGCGTATGCTGTCTATTGGCGTTAGCGATTACTAGTTGTCTGGTACCGTGCAAACTTCCACGCCCCCTGTGTACAGGTATATCTCGTTGTCTTTTCTCTAAATGCCTTATGTAATTCCACTGAATCACCTTCTACCTAATTATGTCCCACCACTCTTGAAATATAGTGCAGTTATTAATATTTTAATTCCGTGGTTAAGTTTGCAGTGCATTTATACAAATTACGAAGTCATAACTTCGACTGCCACCTTGGGTATAGACGCATGTATAGCTTCCGAACATGGCTTCCTCTCAATAAAGCATGGTTACTTGCCGTCTTGAGGATTGGGTAAGTTTGTGGTAGAGCATGCAGGAGTACCCCGAGAAAACCCCATCACCACCGTTGTCTATACCGCTCTTTCAACCCTTTCCCGGCCGTGGAAGCTTGAGGTCGAGCGGTAGAGCTCAGCTACGGAGAGTTTAATAACTAAGAGAAGTTCTGTGAAAAACGTACGCCATACGTGTCGTTTTCAACTGGAAGAGAGACTACAAATATGCATGTAATATGTTTTGACTGACGACAGTAGGCCTAATAAAAGCGGAAATAAAATATAATTTACTGACGCTGGCTATTTAAGACGTATATTAAACACCACGTAAATAAATCTTTTTAAAGTATGGCATATTTATCTTGACTGTAGAAGACATTTTTCACTGGTATTTAAATTAAATTTTACATCGCATTAAAAATAACTGACGTACATCCGGTCGATAAATGTTTATTTCTCCCATACTTTCATAAAGTATAGATAACTTTTCCGTATTGAACTAAGAACGGGTAAACTGCGCTTTTATAATTTTCTTAAACAGTGGGTTTCATTGTAAAGATGCATAAGACAACATATGTCGCATATTACAACAATTTCGCAGATATTTATTATAAAACCTTACGATTCATAAAAAAATTGTATTTTCATTAGTTTCACCGTATTCACAATAGCACAATCATTGCAGTAAGTTTATGTAAGTAGTAAGATTTTTATAGCTATCGGACCAAAACCTTTACGGTGTATTTTATTTCAAAACTTACGATATATATTTCATGTTTAAGCACACGAAGATTAACGGTTGCGGGGGGCATCTTAAACTACAGTGGTCTTCAAACACGGACGTGCATAGCATACAAATTGTGGAAAATGAAAATATAAAATTTAACCCCATCCCACCCCCCTAAAAAAATTTATTTGAAAAAATTCTAATTATTCTGCGGATAGTATTATTCCATTAAAACAATTTCAATAACGTGTTGATATTTAAGAGCACGTTAACTGCTTGCAACTACCCCTTCTCTTATGTTGAGTTTCCCTTGAATTATCGCTCAATTTTTCACCGGTTGTACACGATTTCCCCCCACTAAGCACGGTCCTGGCTTCAAACCACGTGATTATCGACTCACTATCGATTTATCTCGGGAATTCGGCTTCATGAAGTTCGAACTTCCTTTCTCAGATAAAAGTCCAGCAGTTTATGACAGGACGTTGAAGACAGTTTTGGTTTTTTTCTTCACTGGTTACTAAATATTTCAAACAGAGCTCTTGAGACGTGATTATTTGAAAATGCGCCATTGTTTAGTATTTGTTATATGGCGAAGATGTCAAACTGACAGTTATATTGTTACATAGGACACCTGAGGGGCGTATGCAAGTTCGTGAGGGATTGAGGTCTTCATAAAAATAAAAGATCTAAATTCAATAATTATATTTATTCTAGATGCTACAAACAGTCAAGCATCTGATATCTACCAGTCTGAGCCTCCTATTGTATTATTATTCTTATTGAGCGCAATATTTGAATACTCTCTCCATTTCAATTAAAGGCTTTATCACAGTCTTTACTCTTGTCCCTTAAACTGCTCCAATTATTTCCACATACTTAGTTCAAAATGTCTAGTTCCATCGTCCCGAACGTCTTTTCACTCACTCATCCAGTCCACAACCCCGCAGATCAGTCCCACTCTTCACTGCACACAATCTCGCCGACGCGAGGGACGACTACAGATCGCTGCAGTTGCACGAAACGACAAACTCTCTCCCCAGAGACCCGCACGTGGTATTTATACTTGTGGTAGGTGCAATCTAGAACGTTCTCGACAATCCAATTTGTTCTGGAAAAGACAATGGCGATTATGAAGTTTTTCCTGCGTGATAAACGGAGCAATATGAGCTTCTCAGGGTTAAAGAGGTGCGAGCTGCAATAAGTTTATCAGTGAGTGCGGCGGCGTCCTTTATGATACACCGCTCGCTATCATATAACTGCTGTCCTTCACGTCCACTCGCTCGCGCGGGATGCGAAGAAAGAAATGAAAGATTGCCTTGTTCTTAGTTCCAAGATATTCTTTTGTAGTTAAGTATTTTATTTTTATTGCTTAATACTGTATGTAACCTGGCTGACATCAAACAGCGCTAAATAGAGGTACATGTATCGTAAACAAGTATACTTGTACCAGCGACGTTGCACAACTCAAGCGAAATTAAATTATTTGAGCATCTATGCTAGCTCTTCTTCACATAAAAATTCCTGGTTCTTTTACCAAGGCTACGGTGCTGTATCCTCTTATAAAAGGAAAGGAGGCCGCGTTCAGCAAGAGAGTTACTTTATTGCCCTCCTTTTCTAAAGAAAAATTTAATAACCCGGAGAGCCCGTCTCTTTTGTCTTCTTCGTCATCGTGGAAGGAAAGCGCAAAGGGCGATGCGTTGAAGCAACATGCCATATGAGCTTGCATATAATATGCTCGGCGTAATTTATTCAATATTAGGTATTAGAATCTCGAACATTACAGGTACGACTGAGTACAATACTCCTCCTAAGCAACTACTTGCTCCTGCACAAATGTTCCTTGATTGACCTTTTGAGCTCTAGCAACAATATTGGGGCCACGGTGGCTGAGCGAATAGTACGCTCGCCTTCCACCAAGGCGAATCGGGTTCAATACCCGGCCGGCTCACCGGATTTTCACAAGCGGGAATCGTGCCGGACGATGCCGTTGGTTAGCTGATCCTTTCGGGTATCTCCCGCTTACCCCGCCCCATCATTCCGGCACTGCTCCATATTCACTCCAATCACCCTCGGCGGCTCTCAGGACCTCGCTGTTAAGAGCCGCCCAAATCTCTTCACCCACTCTAGCCACAATAAAATTAAATATTTGATTACAAAATGTCAAATCATTGCAAATATCCACAGTGTTTTCACTCTCTGCCGTTCTCACAAAAATCTGCAAAGTTATTTGTCTTCAGTAATAGAATTAGGATGCATGTTATTTGACACGTGACAAATTTCATTATCGATAGCTTTTAATTTTTAGTTGAAACAAAAATGATCTATGTTGTTTGCATTGTTCTTGTAATTGATTAACTAAGCCTTTCTGTACTGCCGTTTCTTTAATTCTTCTGGGGCAATCAGTATATAAATGCACTATGACGAGTTATTTTGGCGTCCCAAATCCCTAAATATATTCGATACAGCGAGAAGCTTTATTACTGAGATTGGTTTAAACTTATGATATTAGGCGACGTCTTCTGCATAGTATTCATTATTTTCGTTTTCTAATGCTAATACGTCTTTCTTGGTTTCGTATTTCCTTATCAGTATAACTTACATTAAATATACACGTTATTGTAACGTGGTCACCACATTAATTATCACTTTTTCTTTTACATTGAGTGAGGACTGGGAAGCATCGCACGCTTCGGAAACGGGGGGGGGGGGGGGTGGCACAATTTTGAGATGAGCTCGTTTCGCCGCATCTCATAACTTCCGCATATTATAAATTTTGTCTAGGAGAAGCAAGGACGCTCGTTTAAGTTTCAATCGAAAGCTCTCGTCAAGATAAATCAATTGCGTGCATAAAAATATTTGTGTGGCGTGGTTATGGTGAAATTGTATGAGTTTAATGTAAGAAATTAAGAAAAATTAACACAATGTCGGCATATACTCGTCAAAAAGCCAAGTCGAAATACAGAAATCGTACACGGTTGGAAAAAGCATTTCAAAAGCAATCCAGTGATGCCCATAAAATCCCATATGATCGAGTGAAGCTGTGCCGGGAACGTAAAATATACATCAAGGCTTCCGAGCGCATCAACGTAGACGTATTCACGAAAAACAAACGGCCGTATCCCCAACACAGTCAAACACAATTTTTATTAAAGCTAGCTTTTCAAAGAATAATGTGTTAATATTTCGTCCCATTCATTTGGTTTTCATGAATTATATATAAGGACTGACATTATGATAGATGCGATGTTTGAACTGCAAGAACTTATAAGCGATTAGAATATTTGATTTGATGTCTTATTTCTCCAGAATCAATTTCCTCTAAAACTGAAGTTCTACAAACTCTTTGAATTTTTAGCAACTTGTAATTTTATATCCTATGTCTTGTTCTTTCCTACTGTTTCCCGACGAACCCTCAAGAAGCCGCGCATTTTCATAGTTTTTATAATAAAACCTTCTATAAAGCAATATAATAATTTTTGATGTCACGGGCGTTTTCCAATATGACCATTATTTTTAATACTCGTGACCGTTAAGGGATCTTCATGAGGTAGAGAAAACGTATTGTAACGTCACAATAAGCTTATTTTTAAAAATAACGTTCCTTCAGTTACAGGAACTTGCCTTTAGTACAGTCAATCAATCAATTATTTTGAATTTTTACTTCGCGCGTGCTCAGCCGATAAGGCCACTATGCCGTCACAACCGCCCAATCGACGGGGGAGAGGCTAACGCCCTCTCGTCGTAGGTGACCTTCATTCTAGCTTGCGTTGACCAGATACAAAGGCCTAACCTGATTCACATGCACATGAGCAGCCACTCTACCACAAGGTTCTGATTCACATGCACATCAGCAGCTACCCTACCACAAGGTTCTGAAACCTTCGCCCTCAGCACCCAAGCATGTGTTCTGTCCAGGATTCTATCCATACCCCTAGTGTCTCTCCAGGACAAATCAGGGCGCGTTACCGTCCTACGCCCGACCTTTCTTTAAGAGGGGGAATATCTCCAAACCTTCTCCAGCGTGTGATGTTGGCTCCCGCCCAAGAGCCATCCCAAGTAGCGTGGAGACAGAAGTCCACTCAAGCAATCTATTCAGCCCCAGCCATTCCAAGATTTCTTTTTCCTAAAGAAAGCCAGCCATTGATAGTTCAGACGAGCAGATAATGTCTAACCGCCAAGCTATTTGGCATTGAAAAGAGCAACTCTTCACTCGCTAGCTGACAATACCTTGCCGAAGCATCCTTTCCCTGCTATTTTCCATTTAAAGAAGTACTCAGATCAACTAAGATATATTTTTTGCCAGTCTAATTCTATCACTACTTTTTTTGCTTTTAAACTTGAGTTTGTCATCGAATTCATAGCCTGACAGCCACTTTACATAATACGTTTCTGACCTCGACTCAGGCTGCTGCCTTTCTCAATAATTTCCCAGTAGCACTTATACTAGACAACTTGAGGGCAACACTTCAGAGCGAGCCGAGATACTGACGTCCTGGAGAGACGTGATCAGATCAGCCAGTTACACCACGACAACACGACATCACAAGAGACGGAGGAGCTCTGTTCCGGTGTCGCTAATTACCAGTGGTAATGAGATATTTGGTTCTGGATGCAGGATAGATCCGTAACCGATATTACGCGCAGAGAACCCCAGAGGTCCCCTGTAAGATCCTTAATGTTTGTTAACGTAATTGTAGCTTGAAAGAGTCGAGTTTCATTCACTATTATTTGTTGAGATATTTCAATCTAGTATTCATTCAGTATTTGTTATAAATGTATTTGAGACCATTTATTGTATGAGGAGTAATAAAATAATTAGTAGTTTGTGAACTTGTCTTGTGTCATTGAACCATCTAGAGTTTTTTCCCCCAGAGTACAGTAACGTTAAGAGGATTAGCCTCAGAGAGTTGTCTAGAGTATAAATTTGGGTTTAACACTAATAACTTCACAGTAGGCATCCCAAGTAAGAACGTTTCAACAGGTATTGTTATCTCGGAATTGTAGAAAAGAGCAGTTGACGAAGAATTAAATAAAATGGTCAAGGCTGTTCACGATAGAGTGAGCACTTTTTCAAATCAACCTTAGAAAAAGTCACTGCTCCTACTTGCATGCGTTTTAACCATGGAGGTATTAGTCTATGGAGTGGAAGCCGAGACACGAAAGTGAGTCGAAAATGAAAGACAAGGACACGACTAGTAGTGGCAAAAAGGTGCGTGTTTTACATAGCTTACTACGTAACTTTTGCCACTCGTAATATGACGGCTGACGTAAACAATAGGTCTGCGCATGCGCAGTTGAAAGAAGTCAGGCAAGGCATCAGCTTCACTTGATAAACGTGGAGAAGATGGGCTGTTGCCACTCCATCATCTATTACCTCCATGGTTTCAACAGGCGCCTGGATGGCATGCACCCAGTAAGGTTGGTAAGGATAGAGGGGAAGTAGTTCCATATCTTATTAACGTCGAATAAAAAGTGTTACGTAACCATTTGTGATAACTGAAATTATATCTTCCGCTTTCTGGATTTTTTTTTTTAATGCATCGAAAAGTAAAAATTAGCAGATTTGTAAAATATTTACTTTTCTAGTAATTTCACAGTTTCACTTGATCGAGCATGAATAAAGAGATGAGGCCCATGGCAACGTTAATTTTTCATAAGGTGGAAGATTACACCATGTGGATACAAGCAGATCTTAAGCAGGGTTTCCAAAAGTGCTAATTATACGGTGAACAGCCTATACCAACAGAAAACCATTTTAAACGCATTAGGATCACGTATGGCCACAAACAACCATTGCGGCAGGCGCTCCCAACACTGCAGTTTACATTCCCGAGAAGCTTAATTACTCGCAAAGTAGACATGTAACAGTAGGTTATTATTAAACGCGATGTAATGCAACGGAAAAAAGTAAAGATGCCACTTTGTACCATTCTGCTTCAACTTTGAAACTGAGCGGGAAAGTGGCGATTGCATATAATGCTTTTTTACCTTTCCTAGAAATACATCATATTCATTGAATATTTTGTTACTCAAGAAACGCTTATATAGGCTGTTCACGCTAAAATGAGCACTTTGGGAAGCCCTGCTTACGATCTACTTGTGTGCACGTCATGTACTCTTCCGCTTTATGAAAAATTAACGTTGCCATCGGCCTCATCACTTTATTCATGCGTAAAAAGGTAAAATTTTTGGGAAGGTAAATATTATACAAATCTGCTCATTTTCACATTTCGATGAATTAAAAAAACAGAAAGAGAAAGAAATAATTTAAGTTATCACAAATTGTTACCTAGAAATTTTTATCTGACATTAAGATATGGAACTATTTTGCCATCCATCGTTACCAACTTTACTATGCAAATGCTACTCGATGAGCTCATTAAAATATATGCGTTCAGGACCAGTGACTTTTTTCTAAGGTTCATTTCAAAAGTGCTCACTTTTGAAATGAACAACCCTTTATGCGTAAACACTAATTTTACAGACAATACGATTACTAGGAAATCCCCTCAACTAGAGTTAGGTTGCGCCTAGAAAATTATACTTCAAGTGCCTTCCCCAAGGATTAATGTATTCAAGTTGAGACGTATATAATACTGTTACTCGTCGCAACAAGAAGGCCGCGGTGGTGTAGTGGTCAGACTACTCACCTCACAACTAGGCGAACCGGACTCGATTCCCGGCGGGGCCGCTGCCGGATTTTCGCACGTGGGGATCGTGCAGCACGATATGTCGCTGGTCGGCGGGTTTTCTCGGGGGTCTCGCCTTTTCCCCGCCCCTGCTCCATACTCACCTCACTTCACCCTCATCGGCTCTCAAGACCTATCTCTCCTCTCCTCTCCACTCGCGGCAACAGCCCTGCACAAACGGCCTTCACCTCTTTCTTCATGACGTGCTGAGCACGAGAATTGTGCCGAACGTTCGGCCACCGACCTTGCTTTTCCCCAAGAGATCAGCTACTTTGAGATGTAGGCATCAAGTGAGTGGGGTCTTCTATTAAATCGCCTTGGAAACAAATAACAAACATTCTGCCGTTTCTCATGCGGTATGAGCTAGTGAGCACAAAATTGCAGTCTTCTGTTTTTGTCACTTTCGTTTGTAATTCGTACCATTTGTATTTTGCCTGAATGGCAAAGGATCAGCGTTTAGAATACGGCAGAAATATATTATGTAATAGCTGTTTGAAAGCAATGGACTGAATTCCGATGGAGCGAATTGACGCCATTCTTTTCGTTACGGACTATTCATATTCTGCGAACAAAATTATCACAAACACTGCCTTAATAATTGGTTATCTTTGTTTTCTCATGCGCGACGAGATTAGAAGAGAGCTTTGCCTAATGAGCGAGAAACCTGGTTAAGAAACTGGATTGGAATTTTTCTGGAAAAGGAATCAAAACAACTTGAAAAGAATGTACAGGGAGAAGCTGGCCGATGTCGAATCCACAACTTCACGATTGCAAGGCACACATAACCACATCACAACCATACAGTCTTCATTAGTCGAAATTGTCTGTTTACTGTGAAGAGATGTTCACACGGTATTCAAGCCTACATAATCTCTGTACACGCTCACCATTGAGTGACGTCACAGTAGGCCTTCACTACTATAGGCTATTCACAGTAAAGCTCACTTGACCGTGAACAGCCTATAACACACATTGTAGCACCAACCAGTTTCCTATGTATTATTACACTACACTAGTAAGAAGAGTCGCTACAGCAATCTTATGACTCGCTGAGATGCAGTCTGATCCTACCACCTTGCCGTACTCTAGTAACAACGGTGATGGCCGCTATATAATACATTAATATTATGTCGAAGTACGTCCGGTCCAATACGTTGCACTGATCTACAGTAGCATGACCACATCATTATGTACACTATTACCTCTCGTTTGTTTTTTAACTCATGCCATTTGACTGATACATTTTGTTTAAATTATTACGATGGCCAGATGCAGTTCACATTCGCAGTACCAAACCTCGTTTACTTGTAAAATACTGTAAACTTTGTAACCATATACATTTATTATTTCAGAAAAATTCTAAAATAGTACACTCGCTCCGGTATTTTTTTCCCTTAGCGATAACTTTTTTTAATCATCTCCCGTGAGAACATTTTATTTACCGAAATATGCAGTTTTTTATACGAGTGCCACCCTGAATCAATTTAAAGCAATTGCCCGTGTTTTATGTTAATTTTCAGTTGTTTTATTAACACATTCACAGTATGCACAAAGGATAAAAGTGTATGGTATACACATATTAACACTTGAACTTAAAAATATAAAGTTGTACAAAATTATTCCATTGCCAGAATTTGAATCAACTGCGTTTTGCTCGTTAAGTGAGACACGAACACTATGCCAGTAGCTGTAACTGATACATATTTAGAGAAAAGTAATATCGGAAAAGTAAATGACACCTTTTATTTAGAAATAAACACACGTTACTTATACTCAAGCTTCTTCGTAAACGGGAAATTCGCTTTCCTTCGGATGTTTAGCTCGTCACGCACAAGATCGCCTAAAATTAGACAGCGTCCCCACACACGCGGGAAATTAGACAAAACTAACAAACGACGGCCGGGATACGTAAATAGAGGACGCGTGGATGTATAGATGGTCGGGAGTTCCTCGGTAGACAACAGGGGCGTGATGTATGATATCATAGCAAGAGACAGGCTGCTACGCACAAGTGGACACGCCCATTAGTCTGTAAGGCGTTACCCTAGCCGTGTTCCCTTAAGGGGAAGTTTCATACAGTCCATTCAGCGTTACTTCCCACTTTTGTGAAGCCCTGCTAAAGTTTTCTTTCCAAGATACCCCTCTGACTCATGCAAACGAAGCTTATTCAAGTCTAGAAAGTTACACTGAGTGTGCACGAATTCGCACTCAGCGTATCAATATTTTGCACAAGCACTATTTCTTACTAGCCATTACCAACACACCTGTTTTCTCACTGTTTTTATTCGTACGAATTATAAATAAAATATAATTTATATACAATGTATAAATAAACGTTTAATTTAAAAAAAAAAATGTGTTTTCACGTTAGCATAAGTATGAAACGCTTGTGATGCATGCAATATTCAGGAAATAACCAAATACTTTATAAATAAGGTGATATATCTTTTTTTGTTTTGTTATATTGCATCCGTAAGATCTTTTTTCAATACATAGCTGTACAAAGATATTGGATAAGTCAAATTGCAGTATACAAGGTTTATACACTGGCCATATATATATATTATATATATTATATATATATATATATATATATATATATATATATATATATATATATATATATATATGTGTGTGTGTGTGTTGTGCGCGTGCGCATGTGTGTTTACTATGTCCAGACTATACGTACACGCATCATATCTTTTCCTCATAATTTGGCCAATCATCCTCCAACATGCTTTAGGGCGTCGTCGTTTTGCTGAAACAGAAGAATAAGGAAACGAGAAAAACTGGAACAAGAAATGCATACAAAGATATGCTTTGCAATAATTTCTTAATTTTTGTAGTTTAGATATTCATCTACACTATAAAAAGCTAGTTTATAAAAAAATTCTTTCAGCTGTTTTTTTAAAGAGTTTTTGATTAGGAAAGCAAATTTCTTGAAGGTGTTGTGGTAACGTATTGAAAAGTTGGCTACCAAGGTAGGATGGCCCTTTCTGGACAAGTTTTAAGTTAACTGAAGCCACGTGTGTTTTTTTTATTCTAGTGTCATGTTTATGAAATAAATGACTGTTTTTGGATATTAATATAAGTACTGAAAACATGTACTCACATGCAAATGTTAAAATCTCTGAGCTCTTGAAAAGAGGTCAACATGAGTCTGACTTTCTTTTGCCATTGATTATTCTTACAGCTCTCTTTTGCATGTGAAACACTTTTTTGCTGTCAGTGGAACTACCCCTAAAAGTTATATCATAACACATGATGGAATAAAAATATGCAAAATATACCATTTTTGCTGTATTTTTGTTCAAGACCTCTGCAACACCCCACAGGGCAAAACATACTGAACTTATTTTAGGTAAAATATACACAATGTGAGATTTCCAGTAACGTAAATTGTCTACTTTTAAGCCAAGAAACTTCATCACTGCAGTTTCATTAATTTTGTCTCTGTTACTGCTAACATATGAATTAGTGTTTTTTTTCTGTTCTTTGTGAGGAAATTCATGAGATATGTTGTATCTAGGCTGAGATTTAATTTGTTTGCAGTAAACCATGCATTTAGCTCTGTAAGGTTTTATCTCTCTATTCTGTACTAGTTATGTTCGAGGAACTGGTGTATATCGATTTAGAGAGTTCGTGAAGCAATAAAATAGTGCGTGCTATTTAAGATATTTCGCGTTTGTTGAAGTAATATTTTCACGTCTAATCCTGTCAGGAAAAGTAAACATTTTTCTTGCCTTTCACACATTTCCATGAGCTATGAGTACCTTGCCAAGAAACAGTAAAAGAAAAAAAGTTGTTATAAGAACTAAAAGCAGTAAAAACTGGGCAAAGTCTTGAGTTGAGAACAGAAGCTGAAACGAAATGGCAGACAGTGTGAGCAACGAAGTATTAATAAATCGAACTGCTACGAAATAATAACAATTTCTTACTTTGAAAATTCTAGGCAACTATTATTTTTGAGATCGTAATCAATTTACGTGAATGCGAAATTTAATTTACTGATTCTGAAAATGAAAGGAATATTATGTCTTAGAAATCGAAGACTGCTCAAGCTCAATGTGTTATAACGACAACTAATAAAATGTATAAAAACCTACTACATATCTTGTGAAACTTCTGCTGATGTATTTTAAAAAAATGTGTTCTTTAAACGAGAAAGTGCGCAGCAAAAATATGTACGTTCTTAAATTCTAGAAACTTTGATGTTTGCTATGTTTTGAGTGTATGATTAATTATTTTAAGTTCATTTTAATGCAGTTATTTGACAGGTAGAAAATTATAAATTCACAAAGTGATGGCGAGGGATTATTTCATATTAGTAGCTCATGGCATGCTTTCGTCTTTCTTCTGTCTTAGCTTTGTGCTGTGTTGTTATCGAAGATGTTGTAAATCAATTTTGAGAATTGATTCACAGCTAACCACGTATTATTTTTTTTAATGCCCGGCTAATTTCTTCATTATATTCTTACTTTCTTCTTTTTCTCCACCACGTGTACTTGGGTTTCATGTGGTTACTAACTGTAATGGATCCGATCATTATATCAACTGACAAACTGACTAATATAACGCCAGTTCTTGAAACGATATCCGTGAAACGTTAATGAACCCTTTCCACTAGCCGCCATTTTAAAAACCACACCCATCAAAATAACGCACCCGCAGAGTGAATGCAAGCGTAGTGTGTTCATGCCATCTGTGCAGGAACATCGTGTCTCAACCATAGACTAAAGATAAAGTAGACCAATTATTCCTCTTCTACACATGTACCCAACATTGACCTACCCCAAAGGAACACAGCCGTCAAAGTCACATGGTCAAAAGTAATGTAGGACAAACGCGTTTGTTTATAACTAAATTTTCAAAAGACAAATACTTTTATATGAATAAAATACTTTCATAAATTTAAACTTTAATCAAACCGCATTCCAAATTGATTATCGGAGGTATAATGCATCCCGAATCAATTGTCTGCTAATCAGTGTTCTAACCTCATATACGATTGATGCCATTTGTGCTATTCGTGTTTGCGGGAAAGCAGTTCAATGTTGGAGCACGGAGACTGGTTGTGCGCAACCATAGACTACAAAGATGAGGTAGACCGATCTCGCTGGCTGCGCACAACCAATCTCTGTGCCCCAACACTGAACTGCTTTCTGCCAACACTTCTAGTGAAAACGGCGTGGTTTGGTTTTTAGGTTAGAAAACTGATTTGTAAACAAGTGCTTAGATATGATTTTATACTTCCTCTAACCAGTTTGCAATGCTTTTTGATTAAATTAAAAATGGTAAAGGTATTTTTTAATATAATAGTGCTTGTCATTTATAAACATGTAAACACACACGTTCATCACTGTTGATCATGTGACTTTGATAGCTGTGTAGGATTGGGGTAGGTCAGCGTTGGGTACATGCGCAGAAGACGAATAAGAGGTCTACATCATATTTAGTCTATGTGCGCAACCAGTGAGATTGGTCTACCTCATCTTTAATCTGTGGTTGAAACACGCGAATTTCGTAGTTGTTCTAATAGTTCTTGAGTCAATGATGAGGACATGGGCACAAGACGATAAGCAAGTCTAAGAACACCTATAACTACTTTCATATTTCTCAATATAGTGGGGTGAGATCAGGATCCCTGATAGCAAGTAATTTCATAATTCTTTCAATGTGAACAGCCACGAAGTTCGCAGCAGACAGGATAGTTTTAGCTTCCAGCACAGAGAAGCTGAGGCTTCACTAAGTTTGCCTGTGATGTGTTTCAAACTATGGGGCATAAAATAATGCTACGCCTGTTGGATGTTTTGAGTTTGTAATATTACATACAGTATTTTAACCGCACAATTACTATAATGCATCCACTCAAAGGCGAGTGTCTGATTTATCACGTAGAAATTCTATATACACCTTGTACTAAATATTATTTTATACAACCTTAGATTACATTTTTGCGTGTTTAGCGCGAGTTTACTGCAATAATAATATAAAGACAAACTTACTAGCCGTGAATTTATCTAATTATTTACACCAACTATAATACGAAAATATTTTACTAAACAGTATTAATACTTACCTAAATACAAAGTAAAAATGCATGCAGTTCATGTGGGAGCTTTTATTCAGATAACAAGAACAAACGGATGTGCAGTGGATTCAGTGTTAGTTTTGCTTAGTTCGGTATCACGAAATATTCCAGAATGTTATAACTTACATAAAAAAAGGTTAGTATAACTGAGTAACCTGACCTAACCCTAAATAGGCTATTCAATTCTGACTTTAAAATACATGCAGGTACGGACAAGCGCGCGCACACACACACACGCATATATATATATATATATATATATATATATATATATATATATATATATATATATATATATATATATATATATATATATATATATAATACTGACTTCAATTTATCCAATTAAGAGTGCCACGTATACAAATAATCTAAAGCCATCTACGGCTTCAGATGTCTTATTGCTTTATTTTTCCGACTCATTTATGCATTTTTTCTTTTGACACTTCCTGTAGCAGTGCTTTCCGTGTGTACCAATGTTATTTGACACCAAATGTCACTGCAATTTTATACTACGTTACTCGGGGCTTAAATAAAACGTGTGTCTGTATACAATTTTCAAATGTTCCGAGCATTTTGGCAGGCCAAGCAGTGTGCACAATTTTTACCATTAACAGGATTTCAAAAGATAAAAGATGTTTTACATTGGAAGATTGATCGTTATTCCCGATCTTCCCTTAGCAGTCCAGCCGAACCGTAAAAGGATGTGCTTCGCCTTCCAAACGTGACAAATCACTCTTTTATTTTTTAGTGATTTATCAGCTCGGATTCGTGTTGACATTCATCCTCTCTCTGGACCGGCCCCATCAATTCGGCTTATGTCAATCTAAAACCAATCAGAATAACTGTTGATAACCGAAAGGCGAGCTATAAAAAATTTAAAATTTCAGTTTTAAAGAATTTATTCCCTCCCCCTTCCTCATATCAAATGCGTAAATACATTAGTATGCCAACCTTTTGAATGTATGTTTAAGTTAATTGTTTAAGGGGTAATTTGGGTTGTATAGTTTCCCAAATGGGAGCCTTACGAGTAACATCCTGGTCATCCTTCCAAAAATATCTGGGTTTGATTATCGAGTGATCACACTCCAGAATTTCGCATGTTGAAAAATCGTGGTGGACGTTGTTGTTTTCTCGGGGTTTTCCTGCTTCCCCAAACGCTGCATTCAATGTTTCTCCAACACATCTCATTTATTACAAGCTCTCTTTGGTTAAATAGACATTTTTAAAAGACTGGTTTTAAGATTTACTTTTTTCATTATGTATCTTCCGCCATATGCTAAAGTTCACATCATCATGGACCAGTCCACATTATTCATCCATCACTTAAATGAAACAATATAAAGGTTAAAAATGTGAATTTTTAATTTTATGGTAATAAAATGTCAATTAAATAAAATATATTCAATTCCACAAAATAAAAACATTTCCCATTCAGTGCGAAGAAAAGTCATCGAACTTATTTTGCTGAAACAACAAACTAATATCAAGCTACTTCGTTTCGCTAAACAAAATATTTGTCATACAATAATACTAAAATAGATTATTTAGTTGTTACAGACAATCAATCCTTTTCAAAGTGTGAATAAAAATAATATTGCCATACTAAGGAAAGTTGTTAGTGTTCGTAACGAGAAAATCCTGTAATTTTTAGTCATCTCAAAATAAAAATTGTATATAGTGTCTTTTCTTTAGTTCGGTAAGTACAGCACACTACTTGGTGAAAGTACTTGAACCCATTCAGACCCAGTGCACGCAATTGTGCACATTACGCAAGTGTAGGTAATTTTAGGTCTGTACTTCACACTGTGAAACTCAATTATCAATTATTTTACATGTAGGAAAATGACCCGTAAACCACATTACTGGCCCGGGCCATAATTGATCCATATAACTGCAGCCGAACATATAGCCTAGAGCTCATTGGCTGCGGCAACAAAACAAGTATTGTGACGACTTAAGTACAGAACTCGTCATAAAATTAATTTTTTGCAACACATGAAACCGTAGATTGTAGTGGAGTCTGAAAGGGAAATTATTCTTCCGTATTAATGAAGTTAAATTTTTACCATAATACAGGTGCTATCAATACCTCCGCTTAGGGTAAGGGAATGGGGAAGGGTCAGGGCATATTTGAACATGGCACACACACACACACACACACACACACACACACACACACACACACACACACACACATACACACGTGTCAACGCATTACCCAGGATTCGAACACAAGATCTCGTAGCCACACTGGTTGTCTCTGGAGTAAGTCACGTGACTGTCTGCACGTGCATTACGCCACAGCTAACGTAACATCACGCTCTGTGTTTGAACATAATGCGCTCACCGTAGTGACGGCACGTTTCCAACTAAGGACTTTGAAAGACAACATTTGAAAAAAATATTCCTTTCTCCGTAACTGTAACCGTTTTAAAATAAACTAAAGCATACAGTCACTAACAGGCATATCTACAGCGAAGCTGCATAGATACACGATAGTTAGTGATATGCTCGTCAATGTAAGAATTTATGTTGTTTTGCTTAACAGACGGATGAATAAAGTGACCATGCCCATCAAGCTGGTAACTTTAATATATACTTAGCCGAACTAAATAAAATACTCTAAAAGGGATTTTTATTTTGAGATGACTAAAAATCATAGGTTTTTCTCGTTACCAACACCAAACACTTCCCATATATTAATTTCTTCCACGCCCAGAAAAGGATTGTTTAAAACAACTAAGCTTCAGAATTATAGGCTGTTCGCTGTAAAGTGAGAGCTTTTGAGGACCTAGTTGCTATTTCCTTACAGCCATTTTTCATCCTTTGGCCACCTTTTTAAATAAATATTGCCATGTAAGTAATAAACACAGTGTGTAGCCTATATTCCACCTTACTCGGAAGATAACGTCTAAGCCTATATTAAAATATATTTATTGACTATTATTCCAAATGAGAGAGTTTCAAAAGTACTCACTTTACCATGAATAACATATATCTGAAAAATTTATAGTTTATTGCAACAAAGTGGTTTGATGGTAGTTTTTGTCTCTATAAAATCAGTTTTCGTTACATAAAACGGCACTCCGTTAAAATGTATATGTAAATTTTAAATACTAAGGTTACATTACTGAGCTCGCAAACATTAAACTTACATGATATGGGAGGTACTTTCAATAACACTCGGTAGTTCACAGAGACATTAGTTAAGCCAATTTCAAAATATTTCCATGTGTGACTACTAAATTATATGATGCGAGCCAATTTTATTTTCGTGATTATTGTTACTTCATATTATCTACCTACTTGCATAGCTCGTAAACGTACTGTGATACGCGCCGGATAATAATCATTTAAAGAGTTTAGAGGCATCAAACTGCAGTAAAACTAACCATTAAAATTTGTGCAGGTGTTTATACATAGTAAGTAACTTAGGTTTAATTATACTGCATACTTCTTTGAAGCCCCATGTTGGTAACAGTATTTTTAAAAAAATGCAAATACTTTTTGTGCAGTCATTTATATAGTCTTTCATTATTATCACTTCTCCCATAACATCACAAATTAAGGTGTAAACGATGGTATACAACACGCCCCTAAAATGTGTGTCTAACAGGAAAGTGAGCTACCATAATACATATTAAATTACCTCATAAATTGAGGATATTTTTTAAACCGCAATGCCGTCATATATATGTATGCTTGTTTTATACCAAGGTGTACTACATTCAATCGTCACACGTTGGATTAAGAGAGTTACTTTTCATTTCGCCCAAGAATTGCAAAAAATCACCAATTCACAATTTACTATACTGTCTTGTGGCCATTGTCTTTTATTTTACACATGACGGCTATTGGATTAAGTTTAAAGCATTCTGGCAATAAACTGTCTGATATTTATACTCTTTGTTAATAGTGTTGATGTTATGATGTAGTTGCTGAAGCGAATGTAAACTAATACTGTATTAGTGATTGGATACTTATGTAGGGTTGGTTAAAATGAAACACTGGTTAATTATTATTAATTTAAAAACTGGCTCGCGTAAAACGTCCCATGCTTCCACAAACCAGCTGCTAACTTGACAGCGACCAAGGTCACCTCCACGCACACAACCAGCTGCTGACTTGACAGCGGCCAAGGTCACCTCCACGCACACAACCAGCTGCTGACTTGACAGCGGCCAAGGTCACCTCCACGCACACAACCAGCTGCTGACTTGACAGCGGCCAAGGTCACCTCCACGCACACAACCAGCTGCTGACTTGACAGCGGCCAAGGTCACCTCCACGCACACAACCAGCTGCTGACTTGACAGCGGCCAAGGTCACCTCCACGCACACAACCAGCTGCTGACTTGACAGCGGCCAAGGTCACCTCCACGCACACAACCAGCTGCTGACTTGACAGCGGCCAAGGTCACCTCCACGCACACAACCAGCTGCTGACTTGACAGCGGCCAAGGTCACCTCCACGCACACAACCAGCTGCTGACTTGACAGCGGCCAAGGTCACCTCCACGCACACAACCAGCTGCTGACTTGACAGCGGCCAAGGTCACCTCCACGCACACAACCAGCTGCTGACTTGACAGCGGCCAAGGTCACCTCCACGCACACAACGATTACATCCTCACCTGTTCGCTCAGCCACTTGCGTGGCTACGGTGCTAGTAGGGTTGCCAACCCCCGCACCGCTACACCGCATCTTCGAAATTTTCTGTGGCCTTTTCTCGAATACTGTTCTCCGGAGCGAGTACGGACGAGAGAATCTTTTGTCTACATTTTGCCTTGGGGAGTAATAATTTGCCTTGGACATTTAACTGCCGCCTAGTGTTCCAAAGTTACCTGCGAAGTTAGGGCGACTACCTCAACCACGGTTTAACAGATTTACAATGTTCGTTTCTTGAAACACGATCCCGATTTTCGTCACTCCATCTCAAGTACGTCTGACATTTTTTACATTCGTGTATTCCAATCTTCGATTTTCAACGCCGTGTAGCTCCCTTGTTTTCCATAAGGAATCGCCTATCGTTGTTTGGGATACGAATTCTGGTAATCGTTGTATACAGTATATATGATTATGTACGCTTGAAGTATACCCGCCTGTGTATGTTTCAAGCACTGGCTACAGGTTTGCTCCAAAAACATTGAGAATATGTAAGATTTCACTTTAATCAGAAAGTTGAAATTTCTAAGTTTATCACGATTTTGTTTTCCCATTCTTCTTCAATAAATTATTGAAATATACATATAATTTGTAGATCTTCTAAAATAACCAAACATAAATTAATATCAATGTTTTAAAGTAGCTTGCAGTAATGAAATTCAATAATCACACACACACACACACACAAATATATATATATATATATATATATATATATATATATATATATATATATATATATATATTTACTAAAGAGTGAATTCACTCTTTAACTCACGTCCATCTTTGGAGGTGGTGGTACGATGTCTGTTAACTACAAACGTTCGACGTAAAACTTTTTCCTTACTATGTTGTCACCTGTCCTCTGACCACGCCATATCTCTCCGCCAGTCTAGAAACAAATGAAATACACTTACACATAATCTCTACATCAATAAACTATTAAAATAACCAAATATTATACTTTATTTTGTTTAACTCCTATAATAAAGCTGAATTTAGAAAATATATTAAATGGATTGACAACATAAGCAAGTACTCTGTAATCATGACCAACGGTAAACATAACCCCTGGAAAACTGCAATGTTAAAAATTATTTTTTTAAATAGTGACGTGACATTTTGTCTACTTTTTTTCTAACAAACTCATGTTTTTATAAAAAGAAATTATTAACGTAAATGTTGTGTATCTAATTTCTTAAATGTGGATCAGAGTACGTGAACTAACATTTAGAAAAACGTTTCGTAAACAACTAACACCTCAGTCGAAAATTAGTGGTTTTGAGATTTTGTCTGTATACTTGCATGTCACGTATGTTTGAAGCATAAAACCTCTGTTTAACGTCTGTTGTACCTTTTTCAAAAATTTCGTTAAGAAATATAAGGTGGTCTATTGTAAAAGAACGATTTAAAAAAGAAATGTACGTGTGCATTCGTGGTAATGGCATCTTCTACAAAGTACTATTATTAAATTCTGCGTTTATAAATAAACCCTACCTTCACGCTCAATTATGAAACGAAAGTATACTGCACGACCTCTAACTGCCAATTTTCAGCAATATCGTGCCATTACGCGGTTGGATGAGATGGTTTCATCCTGCGGAACAATAAGTGAATTTCCAAAATTAGTTAGTTCCTACCGTAAATTATTTTAGTCAGTTCAAAGCAGTCAGGTTTCAGCCAATGCGAAAGTGTTGTTGGATGCTACCTGTTTCACTTAGCGTTGATTTTTTTTTTGTCGCAAATTACGAGCCGCCGGGAACGGAGATTTCTGCCACTTGTCAAGGCGAGGCAATATTCCGAGCAATTTAAAACGTTTACATAGTTCCTCGTATTCGCCAGCGGTAGAATTTTAAAAGCAGTTCATAGTACGTTTGTGAAAAGCATGACGAGATTGGGTTTATGTCGTTAATTTTGCCCTTAAGCTGCACGTCAAAATATAGAGCTCGAAACCAAGAGGGTCGCGTCTACGCGTGTAATTATCGCACGGCCCACACGTGTGATTTATTGTCGTGCTCTTGCATTTAAACTGGTTATTTTTGTTTGCACCAAGTTGCCGACTGGTGCAACCTTCATACCACAATTCCAGCGGGGTGGAAACTAAAGTGTGCCTCTCCGAGTGCGATTGTTTCATCAGCAAGGCTAAAAATGTGATCTCCCGAAATAAAAAGAAACATGATAAAATGAGTTGAAACAGTAGGCTTGAGCTATAATATGTTGCGAAGCATCATATTTGCGTACCACATCTGAGAAAAAATTATAATCTTTGCTCTTTAAAATTAATTCTCCAGTTTTCGTTTTTGACGGTTTAAAATTAAATAGTACTTACAGTTAACTTTTTTTGGCTTATGCTACCTAACCTGAGAAATTTGTGCAGGTAACATTTTGTAAAGCAGTTTTTTGTTTTATTTATCTTAACGTATTTTAGTAGGTATATATAGCCGATACTGGACCACCCCTTGTTTATTCATCGAAAATCAAGCAGTTCTCGTCCAAAAGTAAGCAAATTTAAGCCAAAATAAAGCAATGTTCTCAACTGCTAGGGGCAGCAATTCCAGGATTCGGCACAAGGTAAAAACATGCAAAATTATGCATAAATGAGGTAAATTTTCACGTTTTCTAGAAACTCAAATTTTTTTTTTCTTTATAAAATTTATATCTTATAAATAATCATACTTAAAAAAATTCAAAATGAACGGATTGCCAATTGCAAATAGTGATTCTGAATACAAATCTGATTTCAACGAGGTATTTGATGTAGATTACTATTTTGACCCTGATTATGAGGGGAATACATTGCCCATTTCGTTTATGAAGAATCTGGTAGTGATTCGCCTCTTTTAGACAATTAGAAAAGTTCAGATTCAGATGTTTCAGAAAATTTAGAAAATTCAGATGATGAAATGGGTTACAATGCAGATGATGAATCTGATTGAGAAACGAAATAAACGTTTATAAATTCAATGAAATCATCATTATCGAAGTTCTACTAATTTTTTAAAAAACTTTTTCTATTTGCTCTAGATTTTCACCAATTTCTCGAAGTTCATATTTATCGTCAATGTTTTCTAAGAGTGATAATTGTAAGTTTTGTAAATTTGAATGAAATTTGTAAACTATATTTATAAGATCTTCAGATGCATTATCTAATCTAAAGGAAGGGATTTTTTAATCATCTATCACCTTTTAAAATGTTTGTCAAACTGCACGAAAACAGGCATTTTTAGATTTATTTATTGGGGAAAATAAATTTATTTAGAATTATGAACAGTATCTTTTATTTGATCAAAAAATCGTAAAAGTTTTAAACGTAACCACTCAACTATAAGCTCAAAAAATTGTTTTAAAGTATCGGAACAATTTGTTGATTCCTCCATTTATTAATATTAAAATTGTATATATCTCTATTATTCCTTCCTTTCAAATAATCGCAAGTAAGATTTCGTTTACTAATTAAAACAACATTACAAATGGTACCTGCTTCAACATCTTTATTGAAATCAACACAAATTTTGATGTTTATTTTTTCTTTAACTACGGTTGTTTTTCTGTATGAACAATCAATAACATATTAAGGCCTTCTCCCCCAAAATGAATAGTAATTAATATAACCACCAAAGTTAACATTTTGTTTATAATAAAGATAATTATTTCTATAGCCGGTATCTAGTTTAGTTTTTGAATTTCCAAAATCATTATAAGGAAGAAATTGTTTAAGACAAACACCGTTTGCAATATCCAGATTCCAGTTTTCTTTAAGAAAATGTCATATCTACCATTTTTAACATAAATGTTTCTCATATTACAATGACCAAACATAGTAGCGTGTTTATGCTGTTCAGCACAATTCTGTCTATTAAATTGAAAACCTACAACTACAAAATCATGCAAATCAAATTTTAAATTATTAAACTGATATTTTATATCAGAGTTAAAAGTTGTACCAGTAGGAACTTCTTTTTCTAAGAATTGCCAATAATCAAAACTAATAGGTAATTTAGCTTCTTTATATATTTTTTCTTTAATTGCAATAGCCGTGTTCGATTCATATTCAACATTAGGCCAAATAATTTCTAATTTTACAAAATGAATTTTACTAGGATCAGGACGAATTTTCATAACTTTACTATCTTTATCGAAAGTTTCATAAAGAAATAAACAGTTGTTATCAGTTAATTACGACAAAAAGTAATTGTATAACCACCTTTCCAATAAATCTAATTGTTTTCACGAATAAAACCAAACAAATAGCTCAGTGGATACAATATTTCCTTTTATTCAACAATAGAAACAGTTTTAACCTCTTTTATTATATTATCAGAAACACATTTATCTCGATATAGATTATCAACATCAGTAAACGGTAAATAATTTTGCTCACTTGGCAATCTTAATAAAGCATTCATTATTGTTGTTGTTATACCTGGATTATCAACAGATTCAATAATATTTCCATGTTTTGAAATTTCTACTCTAGAAAAATGAAAAGGAAAAAAGTTTGAACAAACATTAATATTGTCTTCTTCAACATATTTTGCATCAGCTCCAACCTTATTTTCTCTTTAGTAAACTAAATTGATCATAAACATAAGCATAATTTGAGAAAAGTAAAGCCATCTCCTATATGAATACCAAATTCGATTATATTATTGTAAACATTTAAATTCCCCCTAGTTTGATCAGTTGGGGAAAAGTTTGCCTTTCGAAGCTCTCAATACTTTTACTAAATCATTTATAAAAAAATATATATTTAAATTGCAGAACCAAAGGGAGTTTCTCGAGTTAAATTACTTACTGAAAGATATAAAAAATATACAAAAAGGCATTTAAAAGAATGTGAAACAAACTAAGAAGGAAGAACTGTCATTAATTGACGAATTACGAAATATTGGTAAAAAAAATAGAAAAGTAAGTGAAAAAACAAAAAGTTAATAACAGCATTAGTTGCTGTAGCAGTAAAAAATTTAGATTATACACCAACTCCAGAAGAAACATCGTTTGAAAGAGAATTATTTGCAGAACAAGAATCTCCTAATTTGGATAAGCAAATAGGTATTATTTCATTAAAAGATTTGTCACCTAAAGCACATGTTTCTACTATAAATCTCGGAATAGAAATTGCAAAAAGAATAAATGTTATTAATGAAAAATTTGATTTATGTAGAGTTGGGGACAATGTCTGCATTGGTGAAACAAAAGTAACGATAAATAAAGATACACCTCAGCGAAAGTGCGTGTAGTGGAAACAGGCCACACGAGGCGGCAGTCGGCCTTCATCGCTGCTACCACACCAAACGACTTCTGTAGCTAGCCGACATTCCGGAGAGGGGAGTCACAGCTGCCAAATATACTGCATGTATGGGGCCACAGTCGTTGCGGCACAGAGCTGCCGCCCCTGTCAAGTGCCGTTGACAGCACTGGAACTCCAAAAGTCACGCCTTGCGCAGACGCACTATAGTTGCCATGACAACGCCAATCAGTGACAGCCTGGGGAACAAGGAGTGTGGAGCTCACTCCATTCACGAAGCTGTCAAGGTCTGTGTGCTCCTGACAGCTGTGTTGTCATTGCCGGCCATGTATTGTGTGCATGCTAGAGTGTACTGGCGGCAGGCAACAGTGAACTTCGTTTATGTAGATAGTCTGCCACTTTTGTACACAATCCCTCTGACAGTCCCCCAAGTACCCGAAACCCTAGATCACTACATGCATGTGGCATGTGCGAATCGCACGTCACAGTCGTGCACAAATGCAAGGCTTTTGTATGATTATTTGCAGGATGTGGAACGCGGGATCCTCCGCGAGTTTCTCGGCGAGGTCACCACACGCTTCCGCCAGAAGCGTGGTATCCAGTTTCTGTGGGACGCAACATCGTGGTACTGCAATGTGCTCATGGACAGGTACTTGTGGACACTACTCGACAACGACGCTCAATTGGATAACCAGATACACGAACTCACTGATAGTATACACGTCACAAAGAATACACTCAACGTCACCCTTAAGGTGATCACATAAATTGAGGACAAAGTTACTGATAAGGTTAACTCTTTATACAAAACAATTAACAAGCTGTCACAAAGTATGATTAGTCAACAGTCTGCTATAAACACTGTCAATAATCTTGAGTTACAATTCACATTGCTGTCCATGGCCACATTACAACTTTTAAATAGCATTGTGATTGAGGAGCTGGTTTAAACATATGTGCAATCTTGTCAGATCAATCGCCTACCTCTAAGTGCTGTAAACAAATCTCAGTTGACACATGATTTGAATAAGTTGAAAATACAATTGAATAATCTGGGTCTTACATTAGCCACTGATAAGAAAGATAATATTTAATACTACACAAATGACTTGGACGAGTGCAGTTTTACTAGTACACAATTAGTTATAAAGTTACAAATACCTGACATATGTAACAACCCAAACTGGCAAATTTACAATGTCATACCTGTTCCCTATCGTTTCCAGAATCACACTTGCCAAATTCATGTTCCATCCACCATTGTGGCAATTGACCCCGACAAAGGTAGTGTCAAGGCTATATCGCTATCATCAGACATTTCCCCGAATGTTATAGCCCTCCCTAAGGAATTGCTAACATGCGAAAATTCCAAATGTGTTAAAGAAGCCATCCTACTGTCAGATACCAACGAACTGTTCTCAAAATGTAAATTTCAATGCTCTCAGGTCCTCATTTTCAATCCACGCCATTTCCCCCATCAGTACACTCTTACCAACCCACGAGAAGGTACAATTATAAGATGTTTAAATAGATCTCAACACTGATGTGCAAAACCACAAATTGGGCACTGTGGAAATTACATGTTCCGTGTGATTGTTATGTCGACACACAATACCAAGTACTCATAGAAGCCACACATTCATGTGACATACGAGTGCCCACAGTCCTCTCCAGCAAACTGTAGTGCCAGTACACTTGTTGAATCAGCGTTCATTTCACCTCCAACAATTGCATCTCACAACCGGCATTGATTTTTCTAACCTAAGTAATGCACTTGACACTAACTGGCAAATAAACCACACCCAGTTGCCAGTCCTGCCAGAATTTAATTCACAATACTGGTATCATACTGTAAACTAAAATTAACTGTTTTCGGTACTCGAGCCTCTGCATTATGACTACCTGTCCATGGCCGTTATATACCTACTGTTATTTTGTATTGTCGCGCTTGTACATTAAACTCCTCAAGGAGCTTCTGACATGTCTACAAAATACTAATTAAGCAAGAATACCTTTCATAAAGCTTGTAGATAGCCATGCTTAGATGATTAAGGATGTTACAGTATACTCATATAATGGGGTAAGCAGAGAATACGTTTCACAACTATTTGAAGTTTTAAATACCACTTAAAGCCAAGCCCTATAAATGCTAAAGAATAACTCTATTTTGTTCTCATCTAGAACTTATTTCTGCATGTTATTAGTATAATTCTGCATAAATGAAGGTGTATTTTAATTGAAATACATGTCGCAAGTCCTTTATATTTTATGTCCTCTTGCAATTACAAGTCGACCAAATTTCTCTTTTACAAGCATATTATAAGTAAGTGCACGCCAGTTAAGATAATTGCCGCTCAGTTCTGCAGTTATATTCCAAACTTAAGCATATATACATATATGCATAATTAGTAAAAATGTGTATTTTTTAGTGTGTATCCAGCAGTTTTGTCTGGCATTTAAATTGCCAAATTAAATAACTATAGAATAGAACATTGCAATCCTCTGAAGTGAACTTTAAAATTTCATGTTATAATAAATTACACTAGTGGGTGTCAACCAGAACACATTTGTCAGGTTTCTAAAGAATACAGTTAATTATTTGAGATTTGCAACAGATGTTGAACTTGGTGAGTTATCTTAATATGAGACCACTGAGTCTCAATAAGGAAGTAAGTATCAACACGAAGGTTGATTATGAGTCCTTGTCATTGCAAGTGGCATACTTAAATATAAAAATTTTTACCACGTCCATGCCAGGGCAAGGCATTCCAATTGAAAACAACATGCAATTGCTGCTATGGCAGACTCTTGAGGGCTTATATACATACGTGTAGAAGTTGAATCAGTGTTATATTTATCTTGTGTATCCAATCATTCAATTCCTATTATCCATATATGTACTAATGTTTTCTTTTTTTTATCAACCATTATGGTTTTACTCATTTAGGTTTAAAGTTAGAGTACCAGTGTAATCGCTAAAGAGGCAATTACAACCTCTTTCTTATTTGTTATTTATTTGTACTATGTGAAACAATAAAAACTTACCAAACTGTAGATTTAAGAGAGCTCTCATTAAATTAATATTTTATTGGTAGATATATATGAGTATTATTTGGTATAATTTTATATTTTTATGAATGATGTATATAACTAGGTACAATTCTTTCAGTGCCTTAGAGCACAGCTTATATTATTTTCTTAACTCATATACTATGAGTGCAATAATAATTGTAGAACTTTTACAAAGATACTTTCTCTGTGAGGAGTGCTTCCCAAAGTGATATAAAGATTCCGTACAAACATATGTACAGGACATTCCGCATTGTGCATCAGCTCGAAGACAGAAACTTTCCAACAAACACATGTGCTAAAAGTGTAAAAGCACTCCTAACCTACAATTTGAGCCACGTGCTATGACAAAATATAATTATACACAATAATGACTCTGTAGATTTAATCTCATTTCTGAAAATATTGTTCCTAATTTTAGTTTCCTTATACACAGATACGTGCCTCAAAATAAGGCAAGAACACAAAAAAATCGAAAACAGACAAGCCCAGTATCAGCCCGCACCTACTACTTTAACCTATTCGCTCGGCATTTAACATGCGAATGGTGAAACTTCGCGGCAGCGCTCTGTCTCTCTAGACGTTGCCGCTAGGTGCTGGGACCTAATCACCGGATATAATTCCGGGCCCCACATAGCCGCCACTTCCGGGCGATAAAAAAACTTCCGGTTACAACCAAGTGCAATGCACTATCACAACTGATAGAAACATCCTGTTACTGGTACGATACTGGTATGATGCGTATAACACTAAATGACAACATTCCAGTTGCTGTCAGAAGAGGATCAAGAACTCCACCGGTGTTCCTAATTGTACATGTTGAAAGTAGAATTCTAGCGAGATTATTGCTTCCCATATGGGAGATACGAAAACAAAAACCACCTCATAGTTTTACGTAATCATGGTGTCATGTAAATGTGTTGTTCATGTATTTGTATTTGTACTTATCTGCTTAAGAAGTTGCATAGCCACTCCGGTGAGTATTTAAGGTTCGAGTTGTCAAACGTAATACGCCGCAAGTCGGCAAACAGCCAGCTCACTTGTAATATCGCTGAGCCGAGTGAACAAAACATGGCTCGACCGTGCAGTACAGCCAACTTCGGCATGCTAAAACTACCTTTCCTACCTACAGGTAGTAATGTAATTAGAAATTAAGTTTCCTTTTTCTGTTAAATAATGCTTTTAATAACTATGTCTATTATCAATACCTATCATAAAGTTTCAAATTCAATTACTAGCCAACTGGCATATAAATTAATTTCCAACAGTTGTATGAGTTGGTAAAAGTAACTTCCTGGCACGTTGTGAGTAAACTGATACCACATGTGCGCACAAAAATTTGAATTCCTTATTACAAACATCCACCACCTAGTGTTTAGGGGGCTTTCTAAACGTTAAATGTGGCGATGGATGTACCTCCTTCTATCCCATGGTCTCACTGTGCAACATGCATAGGCATTTTTTTTATTGTTCCAATGTTTTAAAACCAAATCAATTTTTGTATAATGTACAAATAATAAATTTCCTACCTTGCCAAATTCTTCAATAACTTCCAATCAGTTCTTACTATATGTGAAACGGTGCCTCGACTCTGGTATTCCACCCCCGACACTGCCATTTGACTGTCAAAAGAACGTACTGTTCCCAAAATTTCCCACCATACTGCCCTATAGCAGACAGCTTTGCCAGTAAAATTTTAAGAGTATGCCGTGGTCACTCAAAAGATCTTCGGAATAGAGATACAGTAACCATGAACGGCTATAAAGCGAAGGCAATAAATTTTCTGATAAAATAACCTCTAATGTTTATGATTCGCTTAAAGGCCTTAACATGGATAACAACTGTATTAGACTTTGTGCAGATGGATATCTACGACAAAATTATAATTCTACACTTAATGAGAGATAGTGCTACCATCCACGCAGAGAAGTGATGCTGTTTTCCCCTTAGTTGGTCACCCATTCCTGCCACATAATAGGGTATTTGGAAGGATTAAGAAGATTAAAAAAAAATGACAAACGAATACACTAATATTTATATGAAATTTGTAACTGTTAATAAACTATAATCTGAGGTTCCGGTATTGGATCGGAAAAGGGCTTCAAAAACTCTTTTGTAGCCCTTTTCCTTTAGGGCAGTGACATTTAAAGTTCACTTTGTGGAGCAGAATAATTTTGATAAAAAAAGGGAAAGTTTTGGAGTTGATGAGCGGAAATGGGCGGTGTAAATCCTTTAAAAAACACGTACATAGAATATGCTACGTATGTATGTATATATATATACACATAATTACTATCCACTGAAATTTCACATGAGCCAATATTAACGCCGGTAATAACTGAAGCAGTGAATCCAAGTTTGTGAGTATGGTGTCAGAATAGTGAGTGTATGATTTTTAAATTAATGAATTACGAATCGTAACTTTGCGTACTAGAGCACTCACCAGATATGGTGTTCATCGCAGTAAAGTTCACAATATTCAAACTTATCTTCAACCTCATACCGCTTGCTTGCAATGTAATTGCATTATGTTTGCACTAATCCATTTATAATTTTTCGAATGAAGATTCCAACATAGAATAAAATCCAGCGACTTCTAGAAGTAAAAGCGAGCCCAATAAACTTAATTTACGATCGTGGGGTAGCATTTGTTTGTGTACATCGGTAGGAATTCGGACATCCCCAGTATGAACTGAGTGACGTCATATTCTAGAGCACCCATCTGTAGTGCTCATAAAGGTGCTCAGCCAAGAGTTATTATTCAGGAACGTGTAAGTTATTAATGTTTCGTTTATTTTATTACTATAAACGAAAAATTACACTTTCTAAGATTATGGTGGAACATATCTCACTTTTCAGTGGTTGGAAACACTACAAATTACCAAGCAATATTTGTTTTTATTTTTTTTATTTCCTTTTTGTGGGAATGATTAAGTCCTTACTTGTATTTCCTCCGTCACTATATACTCCTTGCTGTTTCGGCCCGAGTCTGGCAGATTGGTCTCTGGAAGGTTAACAGACACTCAGAATAAAATATAAATTGACAATGGAAAAGGAGAACATTTAATTAAAAAGGAGTAAAATGCAATTTCGTCAGCACCGCAAATTATTTGTACTGAATATTAATACATAGAGTTATTTTCGTATATAGCTTAATCATAATAGTGGTAAAACAATAAACTCATCAAAAAAATTGTTTAACCTGAAAGTATCGCGTGAGTTCAGCGAAGGTTGCCACACAGTATCGTCATAGCCAGACAAGTGTCCCATTTTTGTTTAATGTTGTTTGCTTGCATGGATGTGCCACTAGGGAGAATACATGTTCCTCCATCATTCATAGCTGCACGACACTGAATAAGGCCACAGTAGCAGTGCGCACCACAGATCCAAGTTCAGTGACAAGCAGCATGCACCGATGGCGCATTCGACAAGCCTTTGTCCAGGTGGGTGAGTTTGAAAGAGGCCGTATCGTTGGCCTTCGAGAGGCAGGTTGGACGTTTCTCCGCTTTGCTCGCCACTTGAACAGTTCTGCCTACACTGTGGGCCAGTGTTGGACTCAGTGGGAAGAGGAGCGCACACACACTCGTCAAGAAGGCTCGGGTACTGGCAGCATAGCAGCTTGTGGATTGACGACGAATTGTGTCCAGCGACGAATCACCTGCGATCGCCGAATTCGAGTCTACAGACGTCTTAGCCAGCACCGTTGAGTTGATAGTTAGGAGATTTGGGCAGCTCTTAATAACGAGGCATTGAGAGTCGATGAGGGTGAATAGAGGTGAGAATGGAGCAGTGTGGGGAATCGAGATATCCCCGAGAAAACCCGTCGACAAGCGGCATCCACTTGGTGGGAGGCGAGCAGTCTCACCACTTAGCCACCCCGGCCCCTAGCCAGCACCGTGATCCACACTTCATTGCAGAGTGTTTCACTGCCCCAATGAAAGGTGTCGTGGTAGGAGGTGTCGTTTCCTACTGGTGGTGACTGAAGGAATCCTGCTGGCACGGCGGTACGTCCAGGAAATTCTGTGATTATGTGCGCCCCCCATTTCTTGGTGCATCTTGACATCCCCATTTCCCAGCTGCATAATGCCCGGCCTCGCACATCATTGTGTTATGGACGCGGGGCTCGATCCCGCACTTCGCTGACCGAGCGCTGTCTTGCTGCACTCGTGGTGAGGGGAACCGCGAGGGTGGCAGATGACATTCCTGTATGTCGGCCAGTCATACAGTATATTAGGCAACTATGACGTCACCCCCCCCCCCTTTTTCTGAGCCACTCTGTCGGTGCCGCATCGAGGGTCATCGACGCCGGAGGTCGGCGTGAGCAACTTGAGAGCAACACTGCAGAGCGAACCGAGATACTTGAACGACGTCTTGGAGAGACGTTGACCTGAACGGCCAATCACCACGACTACACGACATCACGAGGCGGAGGAGCTCCGGTCTGGTGTCGTCAATAATCAGTGGTAAGCAGATAATTGGTTCTAGGTGCAGGACAGATCCGGTAGCAAACCTATGCGGAGCGAACCCTTGAGGTCCCCTGTTAAGAGCCTTATTATTTGATACCGTAATAAAATCAGGAAGAGACAAGTAGTTATACTGTATTGTCTGTAAAGATATTTCAGAACATTTTTGTACGAGAAAGTGTAATAAAATAATTAGTAGTTTTTGTAATTGTCTTGTATCATTGTGCTATCTATGAGTAATAGTAACGCAATGAGGATTTGCCTCAGTGTGTTATTCTAGAGTTCACTATTTATATATTTAGACCAACGTTACAGTGAGTAACATGCTTCCACGGCCAGCATTGTCCCCAGACTTATCACCCATAGATAACGATTGGGACCAGACTAGACGGCAACGTTGGCCAGTGGCAACCACGGCGGATTTAAAGGATCATTAGAGCCAGCTGTAGTCGGATATTCCTCAGGAGAACATCCGACGTCTGTATGCCTCCATGCCAGAGTGTATCACCGCCTGTCTCCATGCTCGGGGCGGTCAAACACGTGCACATTGCAAGTCACGTGCAATGCATAGTTCGTGTGGTACAACAGTATTTTGATGTTTTCTGTTTATATACTACCATGTCCTGTGATCTTTCAATGAATAGTGCAATGAGGGTGAATGATAGATGGAGATTTTTGGACATTCGCCATTGCTATGCAGATGTCTGTTATGGAGAAACAAGAATGAACAGAAAAAAATTACTTAAATAATACAAGTAACCTATGGACGAGAAAATAAATACATGTAATGTATACTTGACCCTGCTTTATCTCCCGTGAGACGAGAGTCTCTACCCGTGCATGGTATCACAAAGTAAATAAGAAGACATAATGTAGGGGGAATAGCTGTTCACACTGCAAGTTCCAGCCACACACGAAAGCAAAATGGCGGCACTGGCCAGCAAAATGTTGTAATGCCGACCAGACGCAAGGCCTGTTCCCAAGAACCTCGCGTAGCCAATCAGAGCATGGGTGCGCCCAAATCAAAGGAACGACCACGCCAGTTCGTCTCTTGTATACTAATCTTCTGTGCGATGGCGTAGTGACATGCAAATGTGTGTAGTCAGCTAAATGTAGTACACGGATCGAGCAGCCCAAAGCGTACACGGGGCTTCTGCGCGGTGTTGTCTATCGCCGTCAAAGACCAATCGGCGACGAAGCGTGTGCTGCAGCCTCAAAGTACGCGGCCGTTAGAGACGCAGTGAGGCGGTTGTGCCTCCTCAGCCGGCAGCGAGGATGGCCATACTGGCAGACTGCATGGCTACCGCTCGTTGTCTCCGAGCGCTCGTGTAGCAAACAGTCATGTTGGTTACTGTGTTGCGTTTCACCGTAGGCAAGCTCGCAGCTAATACGAAAAAAAATCATACACTCTAAAATCTGAATCGGTGAGAATTTCACTGCTAAAATCAGTTTACAGCCACTTTCACTTTACTAGTTGATTCAATGATCTTCTGCACTGATTCATCCACCATTTTATTCGTTGTTTTTCAGTGATTTGTTTTTTGACTGAAGGATTAGCTAAACAAATTGTACAAAATGAAATAAGAACGCATGGACTAATAAAACCAACAAAAATACTTTCTAACACGTGAGTTTCGTTTTCGTAATGCCATTCCGTCTCTACGTCTTTCATTTCGTTTCCACTTAACCATCATTGCGATCGATTTGCAGGATTTAAACTGCATTAAATGTAGTTAAGTGAGAGCACTCATAAGTTATATTTGTTTTAACAATCCTGGCATTACCAACTGTACTAACCCCCCCCCCCCCCAAAAAAAAAAAAGAGTATACAATTTAAATACGCATACTTTCGATAAAGGGACATAATACACTAGCAGCCCGCCATCGCTTCCCTCAGGTTTTATGGAGTTATTAAATTGCATGCCTATTTATGGTTTGTAAAGATTTTTACTTTATATAGGAAATAGTTTTACCGTTCGTGTTATTGTTGGATTTTCGCTAAGATGTATTTTTACTATGTTTTTCCAAAAACTAATATACATTTTATATTATGTATAAAAAATCAATGATTATCTTAAAAACTATTGTCGTTTCGAAAATGTGCTGCTACTGGTGACTACTTGTGACTATCTACGACTACATACGACTACTTGCGACTACCCGCGACTACCTGCGAATACCTACGACTATGTGCGGCTAATTGGTACTACTTGCTAGTACCCACGACTACCCAAGATTATCCAAGACTATCTGCGACTAATTGCGACTACCCGTGATTACTTGCTACTACCCACGAATACCCGAGATTACCCGAGACTACCTGCGACTACCCAGGACTACCTGCGACTGCCTGCGAGTACCTACGACAACTTGCGAAAACTTGCGACAACTTGTGACTACCTGTGACTACCCGTGACTACCTGCGACTACCCACGACTACCCACGAATACCTGCGACTACTCGTAACTACCTGCGAATACCCCTAACTACCTGCGACTACTTGCAACTAACCGTGACTACCTATAACTACCCATGACTATCTGCGACTACCTACGACTACTTGCAACTACCCGAGACTACCTGCAACTACCTGTGACTACCGGTAACTACCTGCGACTACCTGTGACTACCAGTAACTACCTGAGACTACCTGCGACTACTTGCTACTACCTGTGACTACCTGCGACTACTTGCGAATTTTTTTATATTAAGATACGCAATTTCTCCTAACATTGTTTCGATTTATCTTTAATAATGGGTTTGTTAGCGCATGCTTAGAAAGCACCAAGTCGCTCATATTTCTCCGACTTTGTTTACAAGTTTTGAAATTTCTAAAAGAAATTATTTTTTGGTATTAGACATAGCCTACGTCCATCTAGAAGAACGTAGCTTCCTAACAGTGAAATAATTATAAGAATCGGCCCTGTAGTTTCCGAGATTATCCGTTACATATAAACAAATAAACAAGCTCACATTACCCCTTTATAATCTTATATGTATAAAACATATGTTTTCCCCATAGTAGCCACCGTTGACTGATAGCTCATTTGGTGAAATAACGGCCAAAAAGTAGGACTTTTAGAAGTAAAAGCAAGCCCAGTAATCGTCATTTACTACTATGGGGTTGCATTTATTTGCGTACTTAGCAAGGAACTCGGCAACCCTCCCCCCTCCCTCTTCACCGTATGCACTGTGGTTATTAGGGCCCCCGGTGGATTACGATAGCTCCCTTGTGACCCCGGATTATACTTATACCAAACTTACTTTATCATATTTTAAAATAGCAACTGCGTTCAATTTATATTTATTTACATCGACTTCTTTATCAAACATATTTTAAGGAATGCATTCGTAATGAAGCATGCATCACAAGACAATGAACACAGTAGTATACTATTACGAGGTAGCCCCGCTGCGCACGGATCATATGTTTCTAATTTTACGGTAATCTCATTAAAATTTTATTTCGTAAGAATGATTTAATATTTAACTAGGCCTAAGTTTCTAAGTTAAATCAATCAAAAAGTAATTTGAGTTAGGCCTAAAATAGATAACTTGCCTAAATATCTTTATTTAGCTGCATATTATTTCAAACTAATTTGTAAACTGTAGCTTTATCGTAATAAAGTGATTTTAAGTGTGCATCACTTACGATCAGTTGCAGTCAATTATTCATTACTTCCCAAGGCTTATGGTGGATGTTATAAAAGTACTGGCGGTATTTCATAAATAATTTAATAGAACTAAAAGGAAATCTCTGTAATGCACGCGAGCTTCAAGCTGAAGGGTTGCGATAAAAAATATGTTTTATAAACATAAACCACGACTGGAAATATAAGCTTTCTACGCCCTTGAGTCTACACGGTTATGCACGTGGACTAAATATGATATAGGCTCTCCCGATTATTAAGGTTCTCGCATACCTGAAGCTTTTTTCGGTGTTTGAGGCCGAGAGGCACAGACGTAATAAGGACGACACTGCTACGCGCATCAAGTACGTCATCGCCACTAACCGTAGGACTCTTGAGTTGACGTGCAGTGTTCGCGTCGCACTGCGTGTACTCGTGGAACTTTCAGCGGTGAACCTATTGTTTATTGGTGGAAAGTCTGTAGGAAGGTTCAGTTCAGGTCTTGAGTTGTTTTGTATGTACAGGATGGTCCGCCTAACGTGGACACCCTCAACATTTCTGGTACAGTTGCAGATCATGAAATGCGGTTTTCGCTCAATGGAATTACGTACGGGGGCAAGTAATTTGCCGCAAAGTGACTATTCGTAACACGTTAGAAGTAATTAAGCCACAAATGATTTTTCCCCAGTAAACACACATTATACCAACGGCATCTCAAAGTACGTGCAAAAAGGAATTCAGTGATATAGCATATTTAATAAGAGAACACAGAAACGCCAAGAAATAATGTGCAGATATGATCAAGTTAGACGGGGCGGTAGCATGAGGCAGGTAGCATGGGGCAGGGGACCTGTACTCACAGCTGTAAGCAAGCAACACGAGCCGTGACCCATCCTGGAGGGACCGCTTCCTAATAGCATCGCAGCGCTTACCTTACTGGGGCAAGGGGCACGGGAAGCGATATTGGATAAAGGAGAGCATCGCAGTGGAAGGAAGACGGGCAATGTGAGTGCAAGTCTGATATCAATACATTACATTTTATTCAGATACCGATGTAATGCTGGAGATTTGTTTCTAGTCACTAACTGTACTGAGTAACTAGTGCGTACAGATGCACAACAAAAATAGAACAAACCAACCTAAGGAATAATACGATCGCATCTGCATGTATAGTACAAAAGAACACAATATTATGGTGAACTACTTCACACTATGTATTTTCACAGCATGTGTTCGATGTGTTTACCATCGACAACAATACATATCTGTAAACGCACATGCAGCAAGCGACGAGCGGCCTGAAGTGTTTCTGGTGTAATGCCTCTGCCAGCTGCCACAATGCGCTCCTGCATGTCTTCTGGCGTCGTAGGAACCGTGTTGTACACCCTATTTTTCAATGTTCCCCACAGGAAAAAATCTAATCTTACAACACCACCACGACCTAATCACTGGTTTGGAAACGTTTCATTTAACACTTGCCTCGCCACCAAAGCAAAATGCGCATGTCAACCATCATGCTGAAACCACATATCACAACGTATGTCGAGCGGTATGTCTTCTAGAAGTACCAGTAGGGTCTCTCTGAGGAAATGGGCGTACGTACAGCCGGTCAATGTCCCCTTGAATGAAGTATGGCCCTATGACGTAGTCTCCAATGATTCCACACTACATATTCACTTTCCACTCTCGCTGGTGCTCCACGTGTTGGACCTAACACAGATTCTTCATCACCCAGTAGTGCATATTTCGTAAATTTACGCACCCATGGTATGCGAAGGCCACTTCATCAGTAAATACTACGTTTTTCAGAAAACTGCTGCCATTCCTTGCAGACCTCAGAACAAGTCTACAAAACTGAACACGCTGCGGGAAATAACCTCCATGTAATGCCAGATGAAGAGTCACGTGATATAGATGGAATTTCCGTTGGTGCAGTACCCGTTACTCACTTGTTTTACTTATAATAACAACGAATCTGGAAAGTTCTCGTGTAACCATGTGGGGGTTTCCATCAACACCCGTAGATGCGTCTCGCTCGTAGCAGTCTTCCGTCGCACTCGTGTTGTGGAATTCCTGTCACCTCGTGACAAGAGACGTGTGCAAATTCTTCGCACCGTTTGCCGTGAGATGGGCGTCCGATTACGATACCTTTCACCATATATTTGGACGGCTAGCTTGGAATTTTTGCCATACTCACTGTAAATAAGTAGAGGGTCCAGTTTTTCCTCATTCATGAACTTCATTGCGTACGTACAGCCACACACTGCAGTACCACTTACCATGATGGATTACGGGGACTAGTGCTGTGCTGCTATTAGGAAGCGGTCCAGCCAGGATGCTTGCTTACAGCTGTGAGTACAGGTCCCCTGCCCCATACTACCGGCCCACTTAACTTGATCATATTTGCACATTATTTCTTGGAGTTTCTGTGTTACTTCCCACTGAGTATGCCAATCACTGAATTCCTTTTTGCATGTAGTACTTTCAGGTGCTGTTGAAATAAATGTACGTTTCCAGGGGAAAAATCATATATGTGGTTTAATTATTTCTGTCCAAACACGTGTTACGAATAGTCACTCTGCGGCAAACTACTTACCCCCGTGCGTGATTTCGTTTAGCGAAAACCGCATTTCGTGATCTGCAACCGTTCTGGAAATTTTGGGGATGTTCACGTTAGGCGGACCATCATGTACATGACGCGTATATTTTGAGACACGTTGGTTTGAAAAGGCTGTTTTTAGGCATTTTGAAATACTAAGAAATAGTGTTTCTAATGTGCGCGATGTCTTGTAAGCACTCAAAAGACCCCCCCCCCCCCCCCCCCATTTGCCAAGGACACCTGCTGGTAGAGGTTAAAGTAAGTTACGGTTACCATACATATTTTTCACCTTTTTTTCTGCCCATCGTCCTTTGTAGAATTTCTTCGAAAATCCCCTTTCTATTTCTTATTTTACAAATTTTGTTTTTTACGGGATTACATTTGTAAAAGAACGGGAATGTCTTGTACTATATCAGTTTCAAGTTTCGCATTACTTTCTTCACTGACTGGATGCCGAATGATTTCAACTGTTAACTTCCTCCGTTGTCATGTTTGCGAAATTAAACACTATACTTTAGTTCGTATGGTGGACGATGTTGTATCATATGTTCTTTATCAGTCTCATTTTTTAGTTGCCTGTTTACGAAATGGTGAAAATTTGTGAGTTCTAATTTGTAATACCCATTTCGAATTGCACTACTGAAAGAGTTTGTCATTAATAAATGCCTCGATGAGCCTATTCAGGATTTCGTTGTAAAGTACTGGTAATATCTAAAATCTTATATTGCTTACAATTCAAATAGGTACGTAGTTTATACGTCAAAGTTACTTAAAATATATCAATTTCAAAAAATTGTCAAGCAGTTATTGAAAAAGCCCGTTATACTGTTTTATTATACATTTTAAATTGTTTTACCTGTTATTAAATTGCTCCCCTTTTTAGAGCAGGTGTCACACTGGCTGAGCGGTTAGCATGCTCGCCTCCAACCATGTCGACGTGGGTCCAATACCCGGCCGGGCCACTCACGGATTTTTGCACATGGGAATCGTGCCGGATGGCGCTGGTCAGCGGGTTTTCTCGGTGATATCCAGTTTTCCCCGCCCTTACATTCCAGCGCTACTCCATACTAGCCTCAATCACCCTCATCAGCGCTCAAGACCTCGCTGTTAAGAGCCGCCCAAATCTCTTCACTCAATCACTCACTTTATAGAGCACTGTCCTCTTTAAAGTAAAACGCCGTAGTCCGAGAAAAATTCATCTCGTAATCCTGAAGAAAACGAAATGCAAGTTACATATTTGCTCAGTTAAATTTAGTTCACATTATAGATAACCAAGTCGTCAGGAATTAATGTCAACGTCAAATGTCTCCGAGCTCAGTTTTCTTGTAAAATATATTGATTAATTTCAAGGGTTGTTTTCAGACTGACGCTCGAGTAATTTTGTTTATCTATTCCCGTAATTGTTATTAAAGCATACCCTTCTGACCTGATTTATCTGCTGACATTAATTCGTTGCTGTAAGGAAAGATACCCCGAGTGCTACTTTACATTCTCTTAACTTCCGTGGCAAACAAATATTAGCGCTAAGTCGCTTAATATCCATTACTTGAAAGCTGCCTGGGACACAGAAAATTAATTGGTGGGCACTTTGTTTTCATACAGTCAGGCAGACCACCATTGCACTAAAAAAGATATCGCTTTCCTTCTTGTTGTTTAATTTGGATATTTAATCTAAGGGCTGCTTTGTGGGAGACTGAATACCGCCAATTATAATGTGAAAGATAAGTATTTCTGAAGTTCAGCGAGAAGCGGGTAATTTCATAGGAGAACGGCTATAAAAAATGTATTTTTATTATAAGATTTTTGAAATTATTTATTTGCATTGCTGGCATTTCAATTTAAAATTAGATACCAAATACAACAAGGAAAAAATAAATGCCACACTTACCTTCTAGATGTTGATGAATGTTTAATATTTTTAATATGCCGTACTCAGGCGGTTTGTACTCGTTCTTGCCGCACTTAAGCCACTGGAACTAAATCCGATTTGTCAGAAGAATTTATATTAGTTGTTGCTACTTATATTTCGAAATTGTCGGGGAAGAGTGAATAGGGGCGTAGGCAAAGTGTTAAGGACCTAGTAAATTATCTGTCTAGGGCAGGGCGTTTGCGAACATAAACATCGTCGAAGTTCATATGCCTGAAGCAGATGGCGCTAGTGGTCATGAATTCAAATTCCGAGTAACGCGTATTTGAGTGGTCTTTTAAAAATTATTTTGTGTTTTTTTTTCTTTTTTAAGACGTTCTTTTGGTGGCCAAAAACTGAAGGAAAAAAAAAACTTGAAAATCGTATTTTAACATAAAAAGTTTTTAAGTATGCAAACATTTTTTAAACTTGAGAATGGATGCTTTTAATATTTATAAGCGTAATTTACATTAGATTAGTTTATTGGCAGTCGTCCTTCAATCACTGAAGGAATAAAGCAAATGTTATTAATAATCCGACATAAATCAATGAGATACGTTATTCCTAACAGATAGAATATTTAAGGGATTGGGGCCTACGCGTATTTTGTTTGTCGAGTTTTACTTATATGTATCACCTGTCAGTTTAGAGTCCGAAATACTTTTTAAGAGATTGATTCTCTCAGTTCTCGGGTATGATTTGAAATACAGAATCTTGCGCAAATAAAAATTGCAAATCTAAGTCAAACAGAACAAGAGCCACCGAAAATCACTCCCATTGTTCTAACCTGACACGCGACTGTAGTAACTTCAGTTGTGCTTCTGTGCTGCAGCATAATGGTATGTTTCCCTGTCTATTTTAGGACGACCCAAGGAACGCACGTTATCATCATCCTAAGAATACGAATGTGTCTTCGCGTAACTTGGAGGAGTTGAGGGAGGGCGTGGGATGTCCGCTGTTTTGGTGCGTCACCACCAGAGCGCAGTGTCTCTGAACACAACGTCACACGCAGTTCTAAGAACATACATTCACACGCTTCTTCGTCAGCGACTTGGACAGCAAATGTTTCGTGTTCTGTGAGGATAATATATGGAAGGATGAGATAAGAGGTAAGGATGTACCCTAAATCTGTGGAATGGCTGGAATGAGTGGGGGGTGGGAGGGGGCGAAGGGGGGAGGGGGTTAGTGTTCCAACATGTTTAACTTCAGGTTCTACGTCGCTCTATTGTTAACACGCCCTCTGATTGCAAACGGTTCCTTACCATGGAATAATCGGGCGTTGTCCACGGGAAAATGTGTCATTTTATATTTGAACCATAGGCCCTACATTGTTCAACTTGTATTATTATCTGCGTTTACCTTCTTATACTAAGACTAAATATTTTTAGACTGCGTGGTTTTAGCAGAACGACACGTTAAAATCGTAATTTCACTCTTTTTTTGTAATGTACAGATAAAATAAACCAAACTACTTGCAGGAGGTTTAATAAGGGCGTCTGAAAGATCTTGTTTTGATTCATTTAAAGTTATGTTTAACTGGAGTAATTTTCTAAAAATTATGGGGAAGCCAAAAAATAAAAAAAAATATGTAAGAATTTTCGTATTTACGGCATTTTTTTTTTAAATTACAAAAGCATTTCCTTGTACAATTTTATGGGCTTTTGCAGTAGCTCTTGGCATCTTCTTTCAGAGTGAATTATCTTATTTCTGCACTAAAGATGGTTTTCATTATTTGTACCTTTGTTAAACAGTAAAATTGTGATTTTGACATGTCATTTTGCAAAAACCATGTAATATAAAGAAATTGTATCTGAGGAAAACGTAGTAAGAGATAATGTCTGCGAGTTAAACAGCATGTGATATAGTCCATTCACGGTCTATTCGCACTTTTTGAATCAAACCTTAGAAAAATCATCCCATTTATCACGTGTTTGGTTATTTTGTAAATACGTCATGTATCACAAGCGTTTTATACCTCTGTTAACATGAAATTATCTTATTTTTGTTTAAGTCGAACTTTCACTTATAATTTATCTATAAATTTCAATATTTCATTTATAATAAATATGAATAAAAACCGTGGTAAAACACGTGTGTTGGTAACACCTAGTAAGAAATAGTTCTCATTCTCAAGCGAAATGTTATTTATTATAATTGCGTGCGCACTAGTTTGGCGCGTTGTCCTTTGGTGTACTCTTCTAGACTTGGTTAAACTTTGGTTGCATGAGGCGGGGGAATTCCCTGGAAGCAGAACTTTAGCAGGGCTTCAGGAAAGTGTGAAGTAACCGTGAATTTATTATACAAATATAAAACAATATATTTTCCCGTGGCCAGCGCCCTTAACTAACGAGTCTCGCCCGGAGATGGGCCCTGGACGTGTGTGGATCACGACCAGGGGACTAGGGCGTAAAACCAATTCCAACAAACAGTCGGGCGTCTGTCAGAGGCCCATGGGCTGCTTCCTCGAGCCTCTTCAAACACATACACAATGTGGAAAAAATATCTCCACACTTTACAGTGTTGTTGTTTGAAGCAAGATGTGTACTTCGGAATGAAGTTAGCATCACGTGTCTAACTCAAGCCGTAGGCAGACTAAATTCTCTTCCGTGTTTCTTACCACCCAGGAGAAGGCATGAAATGAAGTTTAGTGGCCGGGTATTAAAAAAATTAATTAACGAAACTAAAATGCGGCAGATAAAGAGAGCATGCCGAAAAAATATAACGCAATAAAATTGAGGCCCGAAAGCATGATAATCCACGTTTAAAACTTTCACCAAAGGTTGGTTTTTTTTTTAAATATTTTTGTTAATATTTAAATCAGACAATGGTACGACTGAATTATAAACATATCACTAATTATACTTTTATATGTAAAAAAACACCTATCTCTGTCATCGTATTAAATTAAATTCAATAGTGACTCGAGCACACACACACACATCGACTTTCTTTTACATACATTGGCAGTAGTTTTCCATGTGGAAACATTTGCCATCGCATGTAGGAGAGATGACCGGTGGGTTGTCAAGAAAGTCCTGAGGACGACAGCGCAGGCGAGGTTCGCGCCCTCTTGCGGCGGGTTTATACAGCAAACATTTGCCGCTGGTACACGCTGTATACCAGGGACGGGAGATGATGTGTTCGTGTGGGGGGGGGGGGGGGGTGAAGGCGAACAACAAGCGCGGTGTATACGATGCGCGCGGTCGCTGCTGCGCCGTGACGCCTGGCGTCTTCGCACGCTCAGTAGGGAAGCGACGCTCCCAGCGCGCAGACGTCAGCCGTCCTCTGGCCAGCCTGCACGAGCTCACAACTACCTGTACCTGGCCTCAGCTGCAGGTAAGCTCAGCTCGCCTCGGCCCTTCCTGCCGCACAACAAGTGTACCCTGCACGGAACATAGCAAACTCTCACTCGTGGCGGAGACATCATTCGTTTCTGACACTTAGGCTGTGTTCCAAATAGCCAGCACTCGCACTCACACTCCCTCCTTATGGAACTATCGTCACTCATGAATCGATACTGTCTGCAATCGATTGTTTTTCCTCATGAACAAAAAATATTTACTTAAAAAAAAGACAATATGTTCATTAATATTTACATTCCAATTAAGAATGGCTTGATTAGTAGGGCTGATGATGGGTATGATAGTAATGTATGAAAAGAGTCAGGTATAAATTTTATCTGAAATCAACAGTTTTATTTTAGAATTTTAGCACTGTTTACTATAAAATTATGAATTAATAATTTCCGAATTTATAGATATATTTAATATGCACTAAAAATACTTTACAGTAAAAAAAAAAACTTGTTCCTGTGCCATTCCACTGTTGTCAGTACTGTAGAAAACAAACAAAGGAATGGCGGCTGTAGCGAGCACGGATAGCGAGCATGCATGTGCACACTCGTAAACAAACACTCGCTTTCGATGGACATTTGGAAGAGCACTCTCTGACGTCATTGCCGAGTGCGAGTGCACGAGAGTGCACATTTCTTGTTATTTGGGACACGGCCTTAGGCCGTGTTCGACTTGGCCATTTAGTATACCAAAACTTACACCGCAAATATCTCTGAAATTGAAGGTGCTGTTTATGTGTTTGTTTCACAGGATTGAATCTCACACAAGGGCTTATAATTGCAGCCCAGACACAGGTTTTAATACTTATTAAAATGTGTATTTCTTGAACACAGGTACATTTTTTACAACTGAAACAGTGCCTATTCACATCAAGAAATTAAAACCAGAGGAAATTAGAGTGTCAATGGTGTTTTTGCAGGACTAGAGTGGGAGTAGTGTACAATGCAGAATGCGTAGTACACTTGCCTGATACTTGCGATTGCACGGTAGCTACCTTGCTGATTTTCAGCAACAGTAGCTGGAACATACATTTCGCCCTCTTTTCCGGTCCCTCGTCTGTTTCTGTTACGTTTTCGAGGTGAGCAGATTTGGACGGCTCTTAACATCGAGGTCTTGAGAGCCGATGAGAGTGACTGAGGTATGGAGCAGCGCTAGAATGAAAGGGCGGGAGAAACGGGAGATCCCCGAGAAAACTCGCCGACCAACGGCGTAGGCCGGCACAATTCCCACATGCGACAATCCGGAGTGACCCGGCCGGGGATTGAACCCGGATCGCCTTGGTAGGAGGTGAGCACGCTAACCGTTCAGCCGCCGTGGCTCCGTTGGTTAAGGAGGTTCGCAAATAATTGTCGATATGGTTGACGTCTATTGGGATATCGTTCAGCGTACACATTACAAGAACGAGCAGCATTCTTCCTACATTCGCCTTACACCATGTACCATCTTCCATCACGTCCTACGTCTAGGTAGCACGAACCATCACAAAGTACTAGCAAGGAGGTCTCAACGCAATCAGTGTAAAGGAAACAGAATCTAAACACGCGTACGAACATCGTGGCCTAGTAATCAAGCAGTTAAATGGAGCAGACAACGGCAGGTATTTAAAATTGTCATATTACGATAACACCTAAACTGCTTACACTAAAATCCTCTTAAAAAAACACCATTGCCATTCTAATTATAGGCTATTCACAATAAAGTAAGCGCTTTTGAAAGCTCTCCCGTTTGGAATAATTAGCAATAAATATATTTTATTTTAGCCTTAGACCATAACTTCCGAGTGCTGTGGAATATACACACTGTGTTTGCTGCTTACATGGCAATATTTATTTTAAAACGTGGTTAAAGGATAAACAATGTCTGAAAGAAAATGTAACTAGAGCATCAAAAGTGCTCACTTTGCCGTAAACAGCCATCGTGGTGCAGTATGATGGTGCGCCACCGGTCTGGGATATAGGAGATTCTGGGTTCGGGTCCTATGTAAGTCAAGGGTGTTAGTTTAAGTTAGGTCGCAAGTTAGTTTGTAAGCCATCCCTTGATAAGCCTTCAGGTTTAACACCAGGAGACTTCAATAAGCCCTTTCCAATCCAACCTAAATACATTCTAATTTTAATTTAGTTCTGGTTTCTTGGCGTGTAAAGGCATTGATCCATCTGGAAAAAAGTTAACTTTTTTCAAGAAATACACATTCTTATAAGTATTAAACTCTGTGTCTGAGATGTAATTATCAGTTCTTGCCTGAACTTCAACCCTGTGAAACCAGCACATCAATGGGTGCCTTTCATTTCCGAAATATTCGAGGTGCAAGTTTTGGGTGATTCGCCCTGTATTACACTCCAAATTCGAATAAGTGGAAAACCACTGATTCGCTGTGAAATTTAACTACTCGAAACAGTGAAAATAACTACACTTAGAATCAATGAAGAACCACTGGTTGTTTCAGTGAACAATTGACGTGAAACAATTTCATTGATTGAATAAGTGATGGCCAACTGCAGCGGCGAATTAAATATTGATTTTATTGAGTTTAGCCAAACAGTTACGATAAATAAATATATTTACGATAGTTTGCTATTTATGTTGTGCTTTTAGCGTAATTTGAAAATGTAAAAAATTTCCGCAGGTGGCCGGGATCGGACACACACACACACACACACACACACACACACACACACACACACACACACACACTCCAATTTGCTATAACTCATTCAATACTTCACCATCTGAGCTGGACATATTGATCGATATGATAGATTTGCCGTTAGACACAGCATGTGTGACGTTCGACAGCGTGTGTTTGTGACGTGTGACGAGCTCAAGTATGACCAACGTGACAACAATTTCACAGTCCACATGTGCGCGACATGCGAACTGAAAATCTGCCGCTGAAGAACCGGGGGTGCGAACTCCCGACTACATGTAGGCAACGCTGCCCCTGGGCTATGGCAGCAGAGCTAGCTGTCAAGTCACGTTATAGGCTGTTCACAGTAAAATAAGCACTTTTGAAAGCCCTATTTAAGATCCACTTGTATGCACATTGTGGATTCTTCCGCCCTATGCGAAATTAACATTGCCATGGGCCTCATCACTTTATTCATGTGTCGGTCAGATGCAACAGTGGAACTATCTGCTAAATCTGCTCATTTTTACACTTCGACGCATTACAAAACAGAAAGTGGAAGAAATAATTTAAGTTATCACAAATGGTTACATGGCACTTATTAATAGACGTTAATATATGGAACTACTTTCCATACATCGTTACCAACTTTACTGGGCGAATGCCACTCAGTGCACCCATTAAAATATATGCATGCAATGGCCGTGACATTTTTCTAAGGTTCATTTCCAAAGTGCTCACTTTATCGCGAACAGCCTTCAACAATGAAGAGGAAAATAGATGTGTTAGATTGCCTCATCAAACGTGTAGTTTTAAATTTTACTCTATTTCCTTTCGTTTTTAGTTTGATTGGCAACGTCAGTGTTTTTAAAACTAAAATTATACATGGGTACACTCTCTTCATCACATTATATGTAGTTCAAACTAACATTACACATGGGTACACTCTCTTCACCACATTATATGTAGTTCAAACTAACATTACACATGGGTACACTCTTTTCACCACATTATATGTAGTTCAAACTAACATTACACATGGGTACACTCTCGTCACCACATTATATGTAGTTCAAACTAACATTACACATGGGTACACTCTCTTCACCACATTATATGTAGTTCAAACAGAGCGTTGTGGTGGTTACATGAAAACGAAATAATGAAAGACCTAAAAGCGGAATGAAAGAATGCATGTTCACGTTACCTAAAAAAAAATGGTATTTTGAAAGACGAAACGCATTTTACAAAGTATTTTGTATTGGTTTCATTAGTTTGTGCGTTCTTATTTCACTTGATACATGTTCTTTAGTGGCCATTTTTGCACGTTGTTTGGCGGCCATTTTTACACGCTGTTCAACTGATATTAAATGAAATGGCAATATAAGCAAATACTATGAAATCATATGTAATTATAATATCGGTGAATGACGGTAAATATAACCCCTGAATATTCGCAACGTTACAACGTTGTGTATTTTTTTAATAGACCTACACAAGTCAGCTTACTTGCAGTAGTTGTTCGAGTGGTGTTCGTATTTATACTGCGATCCATACCAGACTTCTCCGGTGGTCAGTAATATGGACCCGCCATAGCATAGGTAGTAGCACAGTTTACGTATCAGTTGCCTCCATAGGAAGGTTATTACTCACTGAGCCTTGCAGTGTACTACAATACCGGGAAAATATACCTTCCCTATGGAGAATGTAAACAACTGCCTACAATGGGAGTGAAAGAGTTAAAAGTAAGCTTTTAACTCTCGTGCTTTTCACTCTTTGAGAAGTTGTTCCGCAGCGATTCTGTGCAATACACATTCTCCAGCTTGGGTCTCTGGCCGTTGACAGTCTCAGTAACATGTAGCAGTACGTCTATTGAACATGTGTGGTGATGCGTTTAGCACGTGTGTGGGAGAACTGCGTTTTCGATTCTGACTAGTACTGGGATGAGGATTCCCCATGAAGTCATACCTCCTCCCCCTCCCCTCCCCCGGTTACCACGTACCAGGCGAATGATGACGTCGATCCTTATTGCACTTCTTTGTCACTCCCATGCCGCTTAGCCAAACACACCAGTCGGCCAATGAGCATGACTAATGGTGAACACACAGCTTACGTCAGATGTTCCCGGATGTACATCAACAGGCTTACTCCATCGTGCCGTAACTTGCGCAGTAATACACTGGGACGGTAGCAAGTAGAATAGTTAAATTCGTAACTGGAAATTACTTTTCTTTTCCGCAAGCGTGAGCTCTAATTTACAGATGCCTCGCGCTGGTGGGGCAAAATGACTGCATTCCGTTCATGGTTACCTCAAACTTATCTAGAGTCCTGCTAAAGTTATACTTTCAGTGTATTCCTCCGCCTCATGCAAACAAAGCTTGACCAAGTGTAGAAAATTACACCAAAGGGACAACGCACCGTATGTCTGCGCACTGAATTTAAAAATATTTTGCATGATAACTTATTTCTTAAAGGCTGTTAACGATAAAGTGAGCACATTAGAAATGAACCTTAAAAAATAGTTACTGCCCCTGCATGCATATGTTTTAACGGGCGCGCTGAGTGGCATTCACCCAGTGAAGTTGGTAAAGATGCCTAGAAAGTAGTTCCATATTTTAACGTCGAATAAAAAGTGGTACTTAACTATTTGTGATAACTTAGAATTATTTATTTCGCTTTCTGTTTTTTCAATGCATCGAAGTGTAAAAACAAGCAGATTTGTAAAGTAATTAGTTTCTTTATTTATTTCACGGTTTCACTTGACCGACGCATGAATAAAGTGATTAGGCCCATGGCAATGTTAATTTTACATAAGGTGGAGGAATACACAACGTGCATACAAGTCGATCATAAGCAGGGCTTTCAAAAGTGCTCATTTTACCGTGCACAGCCTATACTAGGTATTACTAACACGTTTACTCCCTATTTTTGTTTATATTAACTATAAATGAAATATTACTGTTTAAAGATAAAATGTAAGGAGAAGTCCAATTTAACCGAAAATAAAATGCTTTCATGTTAACATAATAATAAAACACTCTTATGATCCATGGCACATTTTTAAAGTAACGAAACACATCATACATAGGTCAGTTTTTTAAATGTGTTATTTAAAAGGGTTAAGATACTGCTAATACAATATAATAAATTAGTGTATATTTTCCTTCATCTATAAAAATTTCATTATGATTAAAAATTAACGATTCCATATTCCCCTTAAGAAGTCTGGCTGTGAAATATGGGAACTAGGAGCTCATAGCACTTCAGAGTATTATTCCGCGTCTTTTAGAATGTAAGCAGAAGTCCCCGTGAGCTGCCTGCTGTCCGTATGCAGACATCGGAAAAGCAATTTACGTAAGCCAACAAATGGTACTACCAACTGTCGCACAAAGACTCGAATATTTGATGTATGAATGCAGGTTGCTCCAGTGCACTAAGCTAAGAGCAACTTTGACGTAATTACAGGCGTAAGATTTTTAATGCTAAGTATGATTTCTAGAACTATTAGTTTTGTATGTGATCATACATTCGTTGTTTCCATCGCATGCGAAAAATCAAGCTCCGTAAAATGAAACATTTGTTGCTCCCGTCTTGTAATAAGACAGTGTACTGTAAGAAATCGTAGCGCCAATTTCTTATGTAATGAGTAATGTGTGTGGGTGGTGTTGAGCCCCAATATATATAAATTGGTATGATGTCTAATGACTAGACTACAGTTGAATGGGAGTCCAGAAGTATTGAGTAGGCGTGTAGCATGTGACTTCAACAAGAAATGAATGACTAATAATGAGATTCCACAATCTCATCAATTGTAGTGACCACAGTTGCATTAATTTTTTTCTCAAACCACTTACCATAATAGACACGGTCAGTGTGAAGACAGCTAAAGAAAAAACACAAAACCACATTCTCCTTTCCAAATAATGAAACAACTAGGTGTTACGACTAGAAATGACACTTACCAAATTACTTGCATGCAATGGTAATTTATTGCAAATAATTAAATCGTACGCAATTACATTCTTCAAATGTCATATTAACTCTGATATTATTTGCAATAACTAGAAAACTCTTGATGACTTACACCTGACATACACGTAGTGGCCGTAACAGAGGTGGCAACGCCCTGTGATATACGATCCATACAATATTTTATATTGCCCTTTCAAATAATTAATGTTTCAAAAATATTAATTAAGGTTCACACCAATCTAATTGGAGGCAGCGCTCTTAGCACTCAGGGATTGCAGGTTAAAACAAATATGCAAATTCTCTTAGTGTCATTGCAGTGAAATGGCGTACGTAGGAGTATAGTATGCAGATTGAATCAGCAGCCATCTCAATTAAAACTTTACTTGCTGATGAAGAAATCTTATTAACTCACAAGCTCATATGTTATGCTGTCAGACGTGGAATGGCAGTGTTGAGGGACACGTGAGGCATCTTCTTTGCAAACTTACCTGGTTTTAGGCACATGGGCCTTGGTGCATGGAATATACAGTCTCTTACGTACCACACGTTAATTCGCGGGAGGTGAACTAAATTTAATGTATTCCGCAGGTTACAGACCAAACAGACTCTCTTCTTTGCTTCTAAACTGTAGCGGGTGTTCTTCAGGCGACCGCTTCGTTAAAATTCAACAAACAAGACTATTCAAACAATAAACATATGGTATACTGAAATCAGTTATAATCATAAATACAAAAATAATTATTTCTAACACTCGAATAATTGAACAAATACTCTGAAATATCTGCAGAGTAGCAAAAATACATTCCATTAGATTATACACCAAATCAAATAAATTATCATATGAATTGTGTCGGAATTTGCATGGCTACTCATTCAGTCTTAATGCCCATAAATTAAGTGACAAACTTCCAGCATGGTTAAGAAATATTCAGTTACTTGTCTCGGACTGGTAATGTCAGCCTAACCAGCAACTTGAACATTTCCACTTGAGACGCTCAAAATAAAACAGTTTTCTTACAGTAGGTAGCCTGTGTGTCACGCCGTTGACGGCAAGAGTACAGGAAATGTGCACTTCTTTAGATGATGGCGGACGTTGCCAGAGACCGGTGCTTTCTTCTCCACTGTAAGGTGAGATGATTTCGGTCAACGATGTTTTGAGCGTCAGTCCCGGAAGAGCCGTTGATGTGTGCTGTTTCAAGATATAAGTTCATATTTTCAAGCTGTTAACACGATGTGTAAACCTTCCTTCGACTAACTTCCTAGCTTAAAGTAGGATCGTTAGAAGCAAAAAAATATGGAACTAATCTATTGTGGAAATCACCGTAAAGTGAAAATATGGTAAAGTGCGCAATACAGCTGCGCAGTAATATTTTTTCGTGTCCTAATGATGACTGATTTTTCTTCTTACAAAACTGTGAGCGAGTGAGGTGAGTGAGTGGAGAGATTTGGGCGGCTCTCAACATCGAGGTTTTAAGAAGCGAGGGTGAAGTGAGGTGAATATGGAGCGGTGGCGGAATGCATTGGCGGGGGAAGCGGGAGACATCCGAGAAAGCCCGCCGACGAGCGGCATCGTCCAGCATGATTTTCGCATGCGAAAATCCGGGGGCGACACCGCCGGGAATCGAGCCCGGTTCGCCTTGGTGGGAGGCGGGCAGTCTAACCACTATACCATCGCGGCTCCTACAGAACTGTCGAAACCATGTGGAGTGGAGTGGAATGGTTTGGGCTGCTCTTAACATCGAGGTCTTCAGAGCCGATGAGGGTGGCTAAGGTGAGTATGGAGCAGCCCCGGAATGAAGGGGCGGGAGAAAAGAGAGATCCCCGAGAAAACCCGCCGACCAACGGTGAAAATAAGAAAATACGGATTTTCCCTGCCGGGGATTGAACCCATATCGCTTTGGTGGGAGGCGAGCAGACTAACCCCTCAGCCACCGTAGCCCCCCGAAACCAAGTGCTTTCTACTAATGTTAGCGTACTATTTACTAAGACAAGTGATTTGATATGCTACTATGCTATGTACTTTTGACTACGTTGGATAACAATTACTAGTTTAGTTACGCAAAATTTTATTTTGTTATTTATTTTTTCGTAAAATCCACCGGTTTGAAGCAAAAGTCGCATCATTCTTGAAACACGAGAGTTTGACGGTTATTTTGGCACTCAACAGTTCTTAAGATGATGTTGGGGACATTCGCAGGAAAAAAAAAAGGAAATAGTTTCTTTACATTTCATTCTTAATTTCTACCTCCATATTTCATTTCTCCGAGTGCTGCTTGCTAATCCAAAATCATGATTCCAAGACCCATCACTCATGCATGAATCACGTCTGCACGCGTTCTTTTGCCATAAACTTCTGTGCAGTACAAATATATCGAAAATAAAAAAAAATTTCGATTAGTAGGCAGGCTATATTTTTCTCCGCATATTTCAATTCATTTGTTAGATTTTAACTACATGTCATGCACACGTCATATTCATTTCACTATGCCTATCAGAATGATGAGAAATAGCTGTGTCCTACCTGGAGTTGTAATAGTTTTTTTAATTGCAAGAAAATAAAAAAATGTATGGACATTAAAGTAGATTACGGGATTATTAACTACAAGTACGTAACTACAGAAGTCGAGACACTTTTAATACTACGTTAGTTTCAATAAAACATGCCCCATGAACTCTCAAGAATTTATAAATCATTCTCCATGTATGTCAGCCCATTGAATAGAGATTACAAAAATGTAAACCTGGCTGTACCTCTCCCGAGATGTTAACAGTGAGGCAAAGAAAGAAAATCTGTGGGAAATGAATTCCACTTGATCCACAAGAACACGACCGAATTTTTCAAAAAAATAACCCAATTCCAGGGATAAAATAAAAGTAACATTTTTCTAATGAATATGCAGATAGTTTTCCAATATTGCGGTGGTGGCTAATGGGTTGCCCATCTTCAGGAACCTACAAACAATTTGTACCAAACTTAAAGCCAAACCACACATTCCCAGGTTTGGGTTCCTTGCCGTAATATGTTCAGTTTGATTACACTTTGTCATTGTGTATTATGTATTTGCATTAGCACGCTAAGTCATCTTAGTAATCGTTTTACTTCCCTGATTGCCTCACCACCGTTCTGTACGATATATATTCGTTACCAAATGAGACAAATTTCTCCCGATGTAAGTCTAAAAACAGGCAGTTTTAATAATAGTTTATGCGTATCAGAAACTGAGGTAGGTATTTGGTTCTACAAGATTCCTAGAGATATTTGGAGGGACGTATTTCACTTAGGTGAACGAATAGAACCGTACGCCATGTGTTATGTAAAATCATGATTATGAAAGAATAGTTTCCTTAAGCTAACGTGAGTCCGTTAGTCGTTGGAAAACAAAAAATTAATGATGTTGCATATGTGTCAGATACAGTTCAACTTCTATAAATCACATCTGGGCTTATTAATATTACTTAAAATAGTCATAATCCATAGTTCCACACGGTCAAAGATAATCACAATATTTATATTATCGAATGACGAACAAAATGAACCATATCAATTAAATAACTAAAGAGGACTTAAAGTTATTGCCTTAATTAATTTTTAAGTTATTTGTAACAAAAGTTGTTTTACACAAATTCGGAGCCAGCTTCAAATCGAAAATACTTACGTTACTTCGTATTCAACAGAAAAAATCTGTGTGATTACATAAACATATAGAGATACTAGATCATTGCACTTCTCTTTTGAAGCGTAAATTAACCCTCTTCTACAATCGAGTCAATTATTATTATTTGTGTGTTACAAAAAGAAAATAGCAACATTGTATTTTCGTTAAATAGTTATGAAAAAGTATGGGCAAAAAAATTGTTCATTACTTAAAACGTCCACAAATTAAACAGGTTGGCACAAACACAATATTTTTTAAATATAACTATCGTATATCGCAAACTTCATTGCGGCTGTTTTACCTAGGTATGGAAGTTCGAAAAAGACTGAAAACAGTTATTCGCTTAGTTCTTGTTTCGTTTTTATATTTACAATAACTCTTTTTATCAGCAAACCATTTTTTAATACCGTGTTTCCAACTTCCGCCGCGAGTGCAGCTCTTAGAAATAATGGCGGGGGCCGCGGTGGTGTAGTGGTTAGACTACTCGCCTCCCTCCCGAGCGAAACGGGTTTTATTCTCGGTGGGGTCGCTCACGGATTTTCGCTAATGGGCATCGCACCGGACGATGCCACTGGTCGGCGGGTTTTCTCTGGAATATCACGTTTTCCCCGCCCGATGCTGCTCCATGCTCACCTCGCTTCACCCCCATCGGCTCTCAAGACCTCAATGTTAAGAGTGGGATGGACCCCCGCGTTTTTGTGAAATAGTTGTTTGCGCGAATACGCGTATCTCGGTAAATAAATATTCTGGAAATACTACTTTTAGTCAGAAAATATAAGAAAATTATCTATGCCTTTATTTCTTTACTTTTCTCTTATTAAGAGTTTTCTCGAAGAAAAAACTTCCTGAAAATGGTCAAATATCGCAATTTTAAAGCTTGCCTATGCAGTTTCCTTACGCGGCAAGATAAAGGTACAAAGATGCGGGCGTGGTTTAATCTGTGGTCTTTCATCGCGTGTAGTAAAAACCCCACTGTTACAGATCTAATTTTAACAGTACAGCGTTAACGACGGAAACACTGCTTAAGGAGCGATGAGACACTAGGCGTGCGTGTTGGTGTCGCCCGTATCGCTTCCCCGCTTCTTGACCTTGGACGCGTTGGTCCATCCCACTCTTTAAGAGACGCTTAAATCTCTCCATACTTGATAAAAAATAGCTTAAAACATCGCATTTTAGTTAATTTTGTATGTAGGTTGTTTATGACGAAGAAATAAATTTCATACAGGTATCATCAAACATTTCAAAGAAGTACAAAAAGGATATGTACGCAGGAAATCCTCGTCCATGTAGCCAGGTGAACTGAATACCGCAAGTGTTTGACAAGAACGTAAGTCTTGTGGAAGGATAGAGGAAAGATTAAACGGCAATAATCACTATCGCTTGAAGAGCGCATCTTCCTCGCCGCTGAAGGTTACAAGCATCTCGTGTAAGTCGGTTTGTTTTCCTAGCGCTCGCGCGTCACACGACGTCCCTGCAGCCATGGCCGTCACCAACATTTTCCCCAAGGGGAGGCATAGGAACTAGAACAAGTTTCGTGCAGAGTAGTGTGACATTTACAACTAAGTTATAACCAGGGCCACCTGTTTTTCGAGAAAAGATTTCAGGACTACTTGCACTCCAAAACACTAGAGTTCAGATCCACTTTCATGATTGGATGGTCACGCATTGCAGGTGTCTATATCCGCGAATTACGGAGGCTCAGTGTCGGAGTCACCTAATTCTGATTGGCCCAGCCGGGTAAGGAAATGTCTCCCGACAAAGACACGTGGATAATGACTAGGGACACCCGAATTTCGCGAAAAGATTTCACGACCAGTTGTATCGCATAAAACCTTAACTCAGATCACCTTTCTTGATTGGTTGATCTAGGTGTTACGCGGCTAAGGTTTGTGCTCGCGAATCACAGACATTAAGGATCGCAGTTACTTAATTCTGATTGGCCCGTTACGTAAGAAAATGTCTTCTCACAAAGACTCGTGGCCAATAAGCAAATGCAAAATGCTGGTACGCCGGTAAGCTATTGAAATCTAATATGAGTAGAAATCTTTACGCGAATTTCGGGTGTTCCTAATAATGGCCAAAGAAAGACTGCATATAAGCGATAGTACATTGAAATCTAGCCTTCGTGCAAATCTTTCCGGGAAAAACAGGCGTCCCTAGTTATACCCCAAATGCATGCAAAAAACACCCACGACATGTAATGTGAATAAATTTGTTTATTTTTAACATTAGACGATATAGTACTAAATACAAAGCACCAACAAATACCAAAATAAAATTATGGAAAACCAGGAATAACTCAATTACTCCTCCCAGCAGGGACTTGTATTTTGAAGTAACGTTGCTAATAAGTAATTTGTTTGTTATAAAATTGTTACTTCACATTTCATAGAAACGAGTAAAGTTTCCAACGGAGGGCAAGTGTCCCCTCATGCTGCCCATACCTGCAACACTTCCCTGTAGCCATGCCTTCAACACTTCCCTAGAGCCATGCCAGCAACACTTCCCTGGAGCCATGCCTTCAACACTTCCCTAGAGCCATGCCAGCAACACTTCCCTGGAGCCATGCCTTCAACACTCCCTAGAGCCATGCCTTCAACACTTCCCTGGAGCCATGCCTTCAACACTTCCCTGGAGCCATGCCTTCAACACTCCCCTAGAGCCATGCCTGCAACACTTCCCTAGAGCCATGTCTGCAACACTTCCCTGGAGCCATGCCTTCAACACTTCCCTAGAGCCATGCCAGCAACACTTCCCTGGAGTTGCCAAACAAACAAGTCGCCGGCTCGTAGCAGACATACTGTGTTGCCAGATGTACGAGAATTTCCGTCGCTACTTGTGCAGAAAATTCCTTTTTTTTCTACGGCATCCTGTTTGAAATTCACCTCCGTGCGCTAAAATATAGAAATTGAAAGACGGGTGTGTTTTATAATATCTATGTTAAAAATCAATTTCATGTGCCATAATAATGTAAAATGTTGTTAAGTACACATACTTAACACTTTTAAAATGTAAAGATATTTTCCTTTTGCACTTTTAAGCTCGAACAAACATATTTGTACAGAGTCGAGAACTGTAATGATTTAATTTCAGTTTGTATTAAATTGGATTTTCCTGATCGTTTACTATATATAAAACTAGAGACCCGGAAATTTCGCAGATTCATTCGGCAACAAGCTAGACTCCACATTCCCTTTGTGCATTCGAGCAACAGTTATTAGTTCACTGACTGTTGCTTCAGTTCAACCGCAGACCAGGATAGCTCAGGATTCTGTTATTATTTTCTTCACAGGTTCGTTATTGGTTGAAAGTCGTTCGGGGCGTGTCTAACAAACTATGGACCAATGGAAGCACAAACACCTATCTTCACATTAATGCAGTTTAACTTGTCCTCAGATGAATCCGCGAAATTTCTGGGTCTCTCTCTCTCTCTCTCTCTCTCTCTCTCTCTCTCTCTCTCTCTCTATGTGTATATTATATATATATAATGAATTATTTATATATTTCCTAATAATTTATTTGTTTCATTGTTATGCATCAGGCCAGTCTGAGTAGGTTGTTACTCTTTTCGACAGACTAATTAGATGTAAATTTATCTCCTGAGATTTGTAATTCAGAGACTAAACTGTTACAATCACAGTGGACCTCTCGGTCACGTATTTTGTATTTTTACGCAGCGCTCTTAGCCTTACGGCCTTACCGCGCTTCGGCCTCCCAATAGGCGGGGAAGAGGAATCACGTCCTCTCAACTCAAGGAGACCAGGATTAATGCGACCGGTGGCCAGACCCTAAGCCCAAACCTGGCACGTCCGTACATCCTTACCCCCTCTACCACAGCGGTTCTGAGATCCTCGTCCTCAGTAACCAAGTGTGTGGTCTAGCCGGAGTTCTACCCATACCCCTAGTGCTTTTCCAAGGCACAACCAGAGCAGGTTGCCGCTCACCGCCCGGCCTGTCAAAGAGAGTGGGAATCTCTCCAGACCTCCTCCAGCATGTGGAGTCAACCACTACCAGCACGAGTCCAACCCTATGATCGGACTCCAGAGAAAACCTCATGGTGGGGCCAACCAATAGTCCCGTGCTACCACTTACTTTCCATGGCACTTGTGGGTTATTCATGGCAGACATTATCCTCCGAATGGAGAGGCAAGAGGAATTCCCTTCCACACAAGGTGGTTGAGAAGACCTCACCGGGCATAGTCTTACACCCAATGAAGGGCCGGTCACACTCCACTCCCTGGGAGCCACATCCTTAATGGCGGAGAATTACTATGACGCAGAATGGCTACCACCCCGGCGGTCGGGCACAAGAGAGCAGTGGGGACCCCTCCCCGGTGTCGCGGCTCACCGGGAATAGCAGCCCTTGCTCTGAAATGGTGAGTTTATATCATATATAGTCATATATTCGCCATAGTTTCATCACTGTTACAAAGTCATTGCTTCCACGACCACCAAGATGTTACGTGATCAATTCCGAGTTCGGGAGGGCGTCAACCACACTTCATGTCATGTATTTGTACTTCTTCCTTGAAGTATAGACGTTGGGCCCCAACGGCTTGAGTGCTAAGTGGTCCAACATCCCGCCAAGAGGTCGAGCCTAGGTACCAGCTATAAATCCAGCCATCATGGCAAAAACCCCTAGCCACTCGCGAGGACCCTGACAGCCCATAGGAAACGGGCGGCGTAGCTCAATCTGCTAAGCGACTATCAGGAGTGGCCCGAGAAGCCTTGGGTCGCCTTGAGTGGAGAGAGGCGCTAAGAGACGCTTCATCCACCTTTAACGGGTTGTTTACGGTACATACCTAGCTCGGCATACTATAGCATTGGTACTGCCACACCGCCTATCATGCCGAGGACCTTCCTCCTGCCTACTACACCCCAGGGATATTTATCCTGAAGAGTACCTCACTCAGGAGTCACACAGCCCAACTAAACTGATATAGTCTAGTCACGGATTCTTAACACTTTTTGAATATAACTTTGAAAAATCACCGTATGTGTGATATGTTTGATTATTTCCTAAATATGCCATAAATCACAAGCTTTTTTATGCTTCTGTTAACTCAACAGTGCCTTGTTTCCGTTCGATTGTAATTTTAACTTTATTTTATTTATAAATTATTATATTTTATATATAATTAATAACGATAAAAACAATGAGTAAACAGGTGTATCGGTAATGCCTAGTAAGAAATAATTCTTATGCGAGATGTCATTACACTGAGTGCGCCTGAATGAGGTGCGCAGTCTCTTTTGGTGCGATTTTCTAGACACGGTTACAATTTGTCTGCACGAGGCGGAGGAATATCCTGGAAGCAGAACTTCAGCAGGGCTTCAGAAAAGTTTAAAGTAACCGTGTATGGACTATAGTGAGTTAATTTGTTTGGCACAGGCTTTTTCCTAGTTGACTAGTACAGATGCATGTTAAAGGCTGTTCACAATGAAGTGAGCACTTTAGAATTGAACCTTAGAAATAAATCACTGCCTCTGCTTGCATATATTCTAATGGGCTCAATGAGTGACATGCGCCCAGTAAAGTTGGTAACGATGGGTGGAAAGTAAGTCCATATCTTAACGGCGAATAAAAAGTGTTTGGTAACCATTTGTGATTACTTAAAACTAATTCTTTCACTTTATATTATTTTAATGCATCGAAGTGTAAGAATGAGCAGATTTGTAAAGTATTTGCTTTCTTAATAATTTCACAGTTTAATTTGCCCGACGCGTGAAAAAAGTGATGAGGCCCACGGCAATGTTAATTTACATAAGGTGGAGGAATACACAACGTGTATACAAGTAGATCTTAAGCAGGGCTTTCAAAAGTGCTCATTTTACCGTGAATAGCCTATAGCATGATTACGAATGTATTTCAGTTTGCGGACGTCACTGAATGCATCTTACAGGCCTTTGCAGCAAACAGGCTTCATGATACGCGTATCATAAATAAATGGTAATTTAAACCATTTTTATTGAAAAAAGTGTATTTTGATTGAGTTCATACGTAAATTGATCCATTAATACGGAACTTTCATGCAACACGAAAGGGAATTTATTTTTGAAAATATGACAAGACTTGCAGGCGAACATGCCGGTGCCCGCGCAGGGAGGCGCCTACACAGGCAGTGTTCCACTTGGTACTGACAGCAGCTGAAATGACTGACGAGCGTTCCTTGACATACTGATTCTGCTCACCGGTAACTGACGAATACCGTTGTGGCGTCTGAGTTGGAGGCTATACTTTCGGCTGAAACTACTGACGTGCAGGATGTCAGGCAGTCTCAGTAAAAGCAGACGACGCAACATGGCGACGATAGATAACGAGCAAGTTACGTTGTTATTACATGCAGAAGATGCAGGTGGAAAGTATATTTTCACATTCTTCGATATCATCATCAATTGATGAGTCTGAATCAGACGAAAATAAATAGGAAAATTGGGGTTTGGCTGTGTTGGGGACACAGCGGTTTGTTTTGTGTAAATACGTCTACGTTGACGCACTCGGACGCCTTGATGTTTATCTTATGTTTCCGCTACCGCTTCACTCGATCATAAGGGGTTTTATGGATATCGCTGGATTTCTTTTGAGATGCTCTTTTCAACCGTATACGATTTCTGTATTTTAACTTGGCTTTTTGACGAGTATAGGCCGACATTTGGTTATGTTTTCTTAATTTTTTACATTAAACGCATACAATTTCACCATAACCACGCCACTCAAATGGTTTTACACACGCAATCGATTGATCTTGACGAGAGCTGACGATTAAAACTCAAACAATCGTCGTAGCTTCTCCTAGTCAAAAGTTATACAACGGGGAAGTTATGAGTCGCGGCGAAAGGAAATCAAAATTGCGCCACCCCCCCCCCCCCCCTTCAACCACGCGCGATGCTTCGCAGTCCTCACTCAATGTAATATATTCTTTGATAATTTGCCAATCGAGTGGTGTAATTTAATTTCGAATGTATACGATAGATTCGGAGCTGCAATGCCAAACTGTATCCCCCGATTTTGTTATCATCGGATTTTATGGATTGCCTCCCACTATGGTTGCAAATTTAAAGACGCATTCCACTTCATTTCGTCCTTGTCCACTGCCGCCAGCAGAAAGGAGAGTGGAGAGCATCGAGGTCTTGAGAGCCGATGAGGGTAAAACGAGGTGAGTTTGGAGCAGCGCCAGAATGCAAGGGCGGAAGAAACGGGAAATCCCCGAGAAAATCCACTGAACAGCAGCATCGTTCCGCAGGATTCCCACATGCGTAGGGCCACCCGAATTTAACGAAAAAATTTCACTGCAAGTTGTATTTCATAGCAGTTAATCTCAGATCCACTTTCGTGATTGTATGATCTAGGTATTAAGTGTATAAGGTGTCTGCCCGCGAATCACAGACGTAACAGGTTTCGGAGTTGCCTAATTCTGATTGGTTAGTCAAGTAAAAAATGTCTTTTCACAAAGACACGTCGCCAATAAGAAAAATAAAACTGCTGGTATTACCGTAGTGTATTGAAGTCTAGCATATGCGTAAATGTTTTCGCGAAATTCGGGTGTCCCTACACATGCGAGAATCCGAGAGCGACCCCGCCGGGAATCGAACTCGGTTCGCCTTGGTGGGAGGTGAGCAGTCTAACCACTACACCACCGCGGCCCTAGTTGACGATGAGGACCCACGGCTCGGCTAATTTGATTAGTCACTGACTTCCCATTTCTGATGTTCCCGGTCTGAACACAGGCCCCGAAGGGCAGAAACTTTCCAGACTGTGGGTTTTCATGTCGGGAGTTCAGAGGGGCGCCGTCTTGGTGTGGGAGTTTTCTCGGGGTTCTCCCGTTCCCTCCACTTTCTTCGTTCCACTGCATCTTCACGCACATCTCGTCTCCCGTCCACTGTCGGGCTGGCTGGAGCTACAGGTCTGTCTCACAGCCTGCTCCGGTTATCGCCAGCATCCTCTCATCCGTAATGGCCAAGTCTCAGTACGGGAACGGGGCCACGGTGGCTGAACGGTTAGCCTGCCTGCCTCCCACCAAGGTGAACCGGGCTCAATTCCCGGCCGGGTCACCGGATTTTCGCAAGTGGAAATCGTGTCGGATGATGCCGTTGGCCGGCTGGTTTTCTCAGGTAGGTATCTCTCGTTTCCCTCGCCCCTTCATTCCGGCGCCGCTACATATTCACATCAATCACCCTCATCGGCTGTCAAGACCTCGCTGTTAAGAGCCACCCAAATCTCTTCACTCAATCATTAAGGTAACCACACATGTATTTTCACTTCACTCGGCGAAGAATACTGTGGTTAAGGCCCGGCGACCATTACATCCCCCCTCCCTCACTCCCCTCACCTAACTGCTCTCGCCTGACACGAGCTTGCGTCGTTCACAAGGAGACCATGACACTTTCCCTGATGCAGTTGAGACGCACAGTGGGGCAAAACACCGCGTATCTTGGTCAAAACCTCTGCCATTGTGTAGCGCAGGTTTTTCCTCTTTATATCGCGTCTACAGCGTCCTTGTAACTACACAGAGCAATAATTAAGCATATATTCTGCATTTCGAAACATTTATGTATCGAGAATAATGAATGGCAATCTTTTGTTAAAAAATAAAAGCAATTACGTACATTTCTGGTATTTCAAATCATAACACAGCAGTTAAAATAATCTGGCTAGTCATCATCGTGGTTATCATTACGCTCACAGCTACCAACGTCTAGAAGGGAAGAAACTTCTGGCCTTATTTTTAATTTTAAACAATTTTCTTTTTGCCAGCAAAACGGGAGTTGAGCGTCACTCTGCGCCGGAGAGAGAGAGAAATGGGATGAAGGTGGAAAGCAAAGGCAGGGGAAAAGGGAATGCCTTCAGCAAACCCGCCGCCCAACGGCAGCGTCTGCCACGTTTCCTCACATATGAAAATACGCGTGAACCCGCCGGGAATCGAACCGGTTCCCTAGGTGGGAGGCGAGCAGGCTACCCGCTCAGCCACCGCGGCCTCTGCTGGGCTTTGATCCACCGAGACGTTAAGGCAGAGGTGGGAGCAGTTCACGAGAGGCAGACTCATTGTTGCACTTTGAGTGATTTACAACAATGCACTGTTTCATTTTTGTTAATAGGGCTATTTTATTTATTTATTTTATAAATGTAATGATATGCTGAGGTCTGTAATGTAGTGAGCGACAGTACAATATGAAAGACAGATTTTGTATTACTCTAAGTAAATTAAACTAAGTTATTTTGTGTAATTAAGATTTCCATCTTTTCCGAACCTGGCCACGCCCAGGCACATACGTGTTTAACACAGCAGCTACCCAGTACACGAGGGATTGTGTCACTTCACTTGTCCAAGTGGCAAGAGAATTTTGAAAGAGTGATGTCACAGGAGTAACCTTCCAGTAGAACGAGAGGCTAATGCAAGCAACACTTTCCACTCTAATATATGGGGTTACTGCTGTGCCTTTTACTTACTAGTCAAATGTAGACGTATTTAAAGTGTGAACACAACTGGCCTGATTTTTGCCCAATTATATTGTTGAGTTGAGAGATTTGGGTAGCTCTTAACAACTAGGTCTTGAGAGCCGATGAGGGTGAAACAAGGTGACAATGGAACGGCGCCGGAATGCAAGAGGAGGGGGGGGGCGATAAATCTTCGAGAAAACCCTTCGATCAGCGGAATCGTTCGGCATGATTTCCACTTGGGAAAAGCCGGTTCACCATGGTGGAAGGCGAGCAGTCTACCCGCTCAGCCACCGCGGCCCCGTACGTTGGCAGAGGAGCGAGGCCAACTTACTGTACATCTCAAGCTTTATGTATGTGCATCTTGTGTTTTTATATTGAGCAGCGAAACGTGGTAAAACAGTCCAGTTCGTGAGTAACGTCAAGTGCTTGTGCACGGAAAGGCTAAAACTATGGACTTCGATATCTATAGTAGGCTCAAAACAATCACACTACAGACTCGGTACTCACATCGAGTTACTGAAAGTTGGGCGCGGAACGTGGTCTTGCGTCTCGGGAAAATCGGGACTGCTTTCATGTTTATTTAGTTCCGGTCTTTCGTCCTATGCGTGCAGTGGACTGTCTTGCCGGCCGTTGGACATGTTAAACTGTTTTCACCTTTACACGCAGGTAGCTAACTGTGATGAGTTCAGCACAATCATTTCTTGCTGTAAGATTTTGACTTCATTGTTGACTTTCAAAACTTTAATTTACCTCTGATCTAATATTTGCAGCAGAGCAAAATGAAATTTGATTAACGTGATAGTGCTTCAGAAGGTAGACTAATAAATATTGTCTGCATCTCCAGTAATTACAGCACAGATTTTCGGCGGTCCACTAGTTCAAACAACACACACATACACACACATACGCTCTCTTTCTCTCTTACTACTTCTCCATTTCTGTCTTTCTCTCTATTTATCCCTCTCTCTCTCTCTCTTTCTCTTTACTTCTATCTCTATTCCTCTATGTACCTCTTTCGTTGGTAGTAAAATTGCTGAGAAAGATTGCAGCATCCGACAACCAGTTGTTACATTTTCGTCTTTCCCTTTATTGTATATAAATTGCACTTTCGACGTATTATTTTATTTGATTGGTTAATTGTGACTTAAATCACCCTTTAATGTTCATACATTCCGCAACGTTTCAACAAATGTCTTATCAATGTACAGTACATCATGGTGGTTATAACTTATATGATTTTTATAGATTTCTGTCGATTATTCTTTCCTCATTCCCTTCTCGCAGGCGAATTTCCGTAATTTGATATTTTACGTCATCTAACAACACCTAATTGTCCAAATACTGTTATCTCCTCTCTCTTCCAGCGCTATTCATATCTGGCGTGCCCATTATAATGTCTATTCCAAACTAAAGTCTTCTAAAGGCTTAATCTTACGTGAAATGATTTTCTATAAGGAGTCAGTCCATCAAATATTTTCATATTTTTATTTTAAAACGTAGTTAAATTTTATTAAATCATATTTACCCAAAACCTTTCTTTGAATTCTGAAATTTATTTTTAAGGAAGTGCTTAAATCATTTAGGACGATATTTTTCCATGCACTAGAGTTACCGTAAAAGGAAGATGTATTATATTCGACACTGTTAGCAATTAACAAATGAATGATTTATGTGAAAAATGTTTGAGTTCATTCCACTGACAAAAAAATTTATACCTTCAATTTGTCGACTGTATCCTACATCTAGATAACTTTAATGTCAAGAAATACAGAAAGGTCGGTTGATAATAAAACGGCTCAAAAGTGTGATCTACATTACACTGCGGTACGTAGATAAAAAACTTCAAGACAACAAAGCAGACGATGCAGTCCTAGGCGTGATCTCGTACAAGCTATGTATCCTGCAACTTCAAGAATCAGAGCCTTGCTATCAATCATTTACGAATTTAATTTAAGTATGTCTGCAATTGTATTAGCTTTACTCAACATTTTATTACATACCTGAAACCAGTTCATGCACTCAAGGCTTATGTGTGTGTGTGTGTGTATATATATATATATATATATATATATGCAGAAGAAATTAATTGCACATATATTTGCACAGCAGTTCGCGTAAGGCAAAATATTTTATTCTGAAGCATACAGCCATTATTTTTGCTATAATTATTTGTAAGAATGTTGAATTGAGGTAAATATACTATAGTGCTGAATATTTCCTGTTCTTCCATAATTTACATTGACATAGCTATTTTCTAACACACCTGCCTTATCAAAGAGAGTTTGATTTCCGTATTGAACATCTTTTGGTACTGTTCGACATCTTCGGAGAGAGCTCAAATGGGTCCATAATGTAGGACACAATCTAATGTAAGTCAGATGGTCAGATCTAATGTATGGCTTATGTATATTTATGTGTGTCGTATATTTTCTGACAACCATAATATTGGCTATGCTGTACAGAAATATTTATCTTAACACCTAATTCACAGAATATCTGGTGCGTTTCCGCATGCAATAAGTTAGGTATAAAGTTTAGGTGCCGATGTTACCACATAAATTTTGAGTATATGAGATGGTGCCCAATTAGTTGCCAATTAATACTACACAGTTCAAAGAAGTAAAAAATTGATCCTTATTTTTGGAACGGAATGTTACTCATTCTCCGATTCCTACATACTTCATGGGAAAATCTGGGGAGTGCTCCTGCCGTGGCAGTAGTCTGACCACTACATCTCCGTGTCACCTATAGGCAACAGGAAATATATTTGCATTCAGTACGAGCTTTGTGGCTTTACTGTAACAGGGCAATCGCAGATTCGATTTGGGCACTATATCCTCACATAACTACAGTCCTTGGCGTGTGGTCAAGTGTCCTAAGGTAAGCTGGTGCTTGCTCGGTTCTGCACACACTCGGTGCATGCAGCAGGAACCAGTTACCAGAGTGGAGCCAAGAGAAAATGAATGTATTGCAGCCACTCACTAGAAAGCTGCGAGGCACACATTGCACACGTGCTGCGAAGTCAAATGCACTACTACGCCGATGTGTAAACTAGCAAACGATTGGGTATATCACAGAGCAAAACAGACCTTACCTTGCAACAGTTCTCAACACGTCACTGCTACCCTGCATCTCTGTTCAGTTTATTACTCACCCACCTCCCACTTCTCAGGTCCCAGGAAGGTTCCGTGGTCACGGCGGGCAGGACATTTTTTCTGGCGGGGTGTTCTCATGTCGAGAGAGTGGCGGAAACTGCCGTGGTGTGGGCGTTTCTCGGGGTTTTCCCGTTTCCTCCCCCGTCTGTATTCCGTTGCGTCTCCACCCCCATCTTGTCTCACCTGATGTATTCTTCGCCTTTGGGCTGGCCGGAGTGACAGGTTCGTCCCTAAGATAGGACAGCTGGTTCGTAAAATAATTATACCAATTTTAACTTAATGAACCTGCATTACTGATTGTTTAGAGAAAGTATAAGTATATCTCAAAGTACTTGTTTACTAAACAGTATTCTAACATCATATCCAATCCACGCCATTTTTGCTAGACGTGTAGGCAGAAAAGCAGTTCAATGTTGGGACACGGAGATTGGTTGTGCGCAGCCAGCGAGATCGGCCTACCTCATCTTTATAGTCTATGCTTTCTTCCATAGTGAACCTGCCATCGAGCTACCGTAAGCTGCTGAAGTACGGGGGATGATTTTGTAAAAATCCCTTGATAAGAAAGTAATTATAAATTGCAACCAATTTAAGTGATACTTTTTTTTGTGCTATCAATATTTCAGTTATTTTCAAAAATGTTAAGTACCCTAATAATTATATAATTTAACTTTGTCAGTGTTTCTGCCACGTCTCTAGTGACCTAGCTGTAGACGAGACATTAAGCCCAACCAACCACTTAGTTATCAAAGTTTTATTATTATTTAGTTGTAGCATTTACAAACTTCAGATCTTTTAGTTTGTTTCCGTTTGCCCATATTTCGTATGACTGTAAGTGACTGTATTCCGCGTATGTGCCTTCGGGCCCTTGTTGACTTAATCTTTCAACTCTTCCCAACATTATCCCTGAGGATGCATTAAACATTAAACATAAGGCTCTCTGAGGCGTAATGCGTCCTTACCTTACTTCTTTCTCGAGTTTGGGTTTTCCGTGTATCCTCTCAACTTGCCGAGCTTTACTTTCCACGCCGATTCCTAAAACTTCACTTCACATTACTTTTATCAACATTTTCAACAACTCTCTTCAAGATTTGACATTATCGTATTTTCAAACTTAACTGTTTTCTTTAAGTCTTCGGTATGTTTATTTTAAAGGTTTTCTACTGCTAGAAAATCTTTGTGTCACTGGACGTTTCATGAAACCTAGTTGGAGTTCTGATAACGTGGCCAACGTCTTGTTACTTCCTTTTGTATATAATTCTTCATTGACAAGATCTTCGATGCATTCCATGTAACGCCAAACGCCCGGTGGCCTGTTTTGGCATTTTGTTCCGTTATTGAAAACGAAATTAAAACAAAATTATATATATATACACACACACACGTGTGCGTTTGTGTGTGTGTGATAAGGATTGCTGCAATATAATTTTATAATTTGTATTTTTATCGATACAATCTGAAATCGATACAGCGTAACAACTACGCCATATTTAATACTGTAATTTTTCTGTTTGTATGTACTGACTCCGAAAATGGCTCCCAATATGTGCAATTTTAGCATCAAACCAGTGAAATTTGATTCACTAGAGTCTGATCATTTTTGGGACGCAGTTGCATGCATTTAACAGTGGTTTATAAAGATTCAACAGATAATTACACTGCTCAGGGTATTTATTTCCACCAGTACGGCGAAGCAGTGGTAACAATCAAATCGCATTCGAGAGCACCTGGGTTCGATTCCCAGTCCGGCAGTCCTGATTTCTGCGTTTCGTAATTTTCCGAAATCAGTATGCAGTCCAAGATGGTTGCTTTATAGAGGCCGTGGTCGATTCCTTCATCAACTCCTCACCTGCTCCTGAGTGCCCCGTCATAACCCCTCCCCCCGTCCCACCCCACCACCTCTTTCACCCCCCCCCCCCTTTTCGGCCGTCTAACGACACCGCTGATGACGAGACGTTAAACCACATATAAACTTTTAAAAGATTAAGCTCCAGTTCGTTCCGCTTTTTCGATAGTCTGTAACAGCTTGTATGTGTATGTGTTTCCGGTTAAGCGTTCACCGATTGATAGCTACTGTTTCACATTAAGTACAGTATGGGCGAACTCTTAATGATGTCACACGGCGATGGGATCGATAAAACACTAAATATGAACCATTGGAATGATTCTTACTGAAACTTCAGTGATTTAGATGTCACCTTCTGGCGAATCAGTGGGACGCACTGAGGTGTTAGCGCCAGGCAGGTGCAATCATAGAGTAAAGATGAGGTAGACCGATCTCGCTGGCTGCGCACAACCAATCTCCATGTCCCAAAATTGAATTGCTTTTCTGCCTACACATCTAGCAAAAATGGCGTGGACTGGGTTTTTTGAGGTTAGAACACTGTTTAGTAAACGAGTGCTCTGAGATGTTTTTATGTATCCTCTAATCAATTTGTAAAGCTTTTTGATTAAATTATAACTGGTAAAAGTTTTTTATTAATATAATTGTTCTTGTCACTTAGAAATTAAGATGTAAACAAACACGTTCATCACTGTTAACCATGTGACTTTGACAGTTATGTAGGAATGGAGTAGGTCAATATTAGGTACATGCGCAGAAGACGAATAAGCGGTCTACCTCATCTTTATTCTATGGGTGCAATTCACTTGGAACCAGTATAAATGACTGTTAAATATGCGAATACCAGTAACTAAAGTAATCAGTATAATTTCACTGATACATAGAAGAGCAGTTTCAACATGTCTGCAGTAAAATTAATTTATTTGGGAGCAGTATGAATATTTTCCATTTCAGAGTGAAACCTGAGTTGCGTTCGGGTAGGAAGGTAGTTATTATGGCCTCGTTGAGAGCGGAATCATTAGAGACGGATCACGTTGCTCAGAAAAGCAGGAATTGGGAATAAATCGGCCATCACCTGTGGTAAGTAAGTATCCCAGCATTCGCTCAGAGTGATTTCTGGGGAACTGTAGGAAACCAAAATAATGATGGACGGACCGGGATCCGAACTTGGGTCCTCCTGAATGTTAGTCCAGTGTGTCAGCACTGCGCCACATTGCTCGGTGAGTTGTGTTCGACAGATGGCAAGTTCGCTCCCGACCGGCTACTAAGGGAGGGATTTTCCCCATTCAACCCCCTTCCCCGCTCTAGACAGATGCGAGTGCAATTCCTTGTTAGTTGCATCCCTACTTCCCCGCCCATTAATCCAAGGCGTCGTTTAAACGTGCAGTGTGAAGGGAAGCCAGCAATGCAGCAGTGATCTGACTACAATGTCGCCGAAGTTGGAATTGTCGTTTGCGCCGTTGACGACAGCTGTGTGCGGACAAAGGCGGTGCCTTCACAGGAGATACAGGCAGCGTGGAGCTAATAAGACAGTCGCAGGCAATCTCCTCGGGCACGGAGGGGAAGAGGACAGGTGAACAACTAAGAGGGTAACTAACTTCTGTACTGTCTCGGCTGTACCAACGTGATAAATATATTTTCCTTGCTTGGCTGTGCCACACCACGTTGGCCGCCAATTTCTCTCGTGTGGAGTATGACCTCAGGGAAAACTATATTTGGTTATTTATGATCTTATGTAGTTAGTTTGGACCTAGTAAATTCAGTAACAGAAGAGGAATAAAATAAATTTTTTAAGAAACGTGTCAGGAAATATTTCTGTAAATATGGAATATTAATTATTCAAATGAAAGAGACATTTCTTTTTGTTACCAGAACAGAAATCTCTGTCATTTCAAGTACCATAAACATGCATGAATTCAATCAATAAACTTATTTGATGAGAAGACCTTAATAACCCTAAAATATACCAAAGATCAACGCATAATAATTTCATTTACTATTTAATTAGAGAAAGCATGAAAGAAGAAAACAAATGAATTCAACAACACTAGAAATGAATATTGCAAAGAATAATAATTGGGACACTGCTGTCAGTCGTATCCATCACTGTAAGGAATTTTCTAAAATCAATAAAACATAACTTAAAAATGTACTCTCTGATGTCGGTACCAGGTAATAATTACAAGAAGTTAAAGTTCTGTAGCTAATCATCTTTTAATACGGATTTCATGAATCTGTCTTCTACTATTAACTAATTAAGACTGCTAGTTCAAGAAAGAATTACAGTTATATTTATCAATGGGACCCCTGGGCACTCATATGTCCAAACGTAAAAATTATTGCCGATTCTCGAAATTCTATATCAATTATGATTTAGCATACTTTCGTCAAATTACTTCAGTTGATTATCACTTAATCTATCAGTCATGGTCCAGGCATATAAATCTCCTGAATGCCAAACAGTGACTGATATATTATTTGATTTGATCATATCCTTCGTTATAATTATACCAATAAATCTTACTTGGATGTAGGAAGTCTTTGAATTCTGTGACTAGTTTCCGGACATAAATTTCAGCAGCGGAAGCTGATTCCTCTGTCGAAAAGAGTGGCGGTCGTCCAGGATGTAGTGGTGTGCCTCTACATCCATCCAAGTAGTCCCACCAAGACTATTTTCCTCCTCAATTCTCCAGAACAGTGTAGCAAGAAATTTTCTATCGTGACGTTTCCCAATGGCTTCATATGAACCCTCCTTCCTTAAAACATTCCAAACAATTACTCTCTTTTGTCTTTTAACAAACTTTTACTACACTCATTCTCAGCTTGGAAATTCTTGTCATCCATGCTCCGATAATTTTTCATTGCACCAACTTCTTTGGAAAACATCAAACAGTTATGTATGTACATTAAAAATTATAAATGACGATAGTTATTATGGTGCTTTTCAAAAATATGACAACTAAACTTTACTTTTATTAAAATACCCATACTGGAAAGCATATTCATTTTTATAAAAATTGTTAAGTGCCACGTAAATTTTATCTTAGATTTTTATATTATTTAACCAAAATGTAAAATAGTATATGACTCTATATATGGTTACATTAGTTACTGGAGGGCCTCAAAATATATACATACTCATGTAAATATCATATTTTGAGACAATTAAAAGATTCAGAAAAACGTAAACAGTAAAAAGAAAATAAACAATGTGACCAACTATAACTCACTTAACGACAACTGGCCATCTTGCAAAGAACTATACGGCACACACACACACAGACCTACACACACCTACACACACGCGCACGCGCGCGCGGTATGGTGGTACGTTTTAAAACGTCTGCTTTTCGCTGTAATGCTAGTCTGTAGAGCCCTGAGTGATTTCGGCGAACCATGGAAAAAAACAAAAACCTTCATGGCCGTACCGGGATTCGAACCCAGGTTCCTCCGAATGTGGGTACCCACTTCGATCGATGGAAGAAGAAGAAGCCTACGCCATAAACTGAAGCTAATATGAAACCGAAATACTAACACATACACTGATGTTTCACCCGAGATTCGAATACAAAAACCTCGCACAGTTCATTTTTATTCCAGCCAACTACATTACAGAGGACAGCGTAACACAATTTTCTTCAGTCAATTTTTTTGGCGGGAAGTCTTCTTTCGTACAAATCTACATAGAAAGGTCTAAGTAGAAGCACTGAGTTTCTGTGTTAAATACACCAAATCCAGTCATCAATTACTTTTTTTAGAAATACTTTAATTAATTTAATGATTTGTATACATGTTTTTGTAATTTAATTTGAACATCGTATAATTTTTTTATTTAATGAACGTTAGGTCCAAAGGTAATTTTCGTGAGAATTTTTATCTTAATTTCTATAACCATATTTTTAATTGCTAATATTTTGTCAGTATGTGTTCTGTAAAATGTAATTTGAATATCTTTATATTGCTATGATTTATAACACAGTCAACAAATCATTGGAAATCTTGTCACGTTTAGGCAAATTGTTCTTGAAATGTGTGCAATTTGTTGGCGACCAAGGTTTTCACAAGTCCCTGTTATTGTTTTCGACAACGTTTGAAACAACACGACAAATTTGTAGGGCTACGAGCGAGCAGCACTTTTCTCTCAATGCTGCGTGACTGTAAGGATAGCTGTAATGGTTTCCAAGGGGCCCGTGATAAATGTTATGGCGTGAGCAGGCCCAAAGTGGCCCTCAAACTATTATTTATCGAGTTAGAGTTGTGGCTGAACTTCAAGACATAGCCTAGCAGCATTGCCTTTCGTCGTAATTCTTCCGTGTTGTAAGTTTCTTCATTACTTTTGGTATGCGTACCACGGCGGTTCGATATTTTTTGTACCAGATATCGATAACTATACTTTTTATTATGAGAACCTGACTAAGAAATTAAAAAATTTGTTATGCAGACTTTGTTTTTAATATTTGCATTCCGCGTGAAATTTGAAGTTTCAGCAATTTTTCTAAAGGACTGATTAACAGACAACTATACATTTCGTAGCTAAACACTTTTTAAAATAGTGGACCTAATATTTTGACGTTCAACATAATTATTCTCCAGTAAAAAAACGCTAGATTTTTCCCATAATTATTACTTAAACAAAAGATTGAGGTTCAAGCTTAGATAAAAAAAATACTTCAAATTATCTTGTAATAATATTAATATTTTTATTTTTCTACCTCATGAATGCTTCTAATTCCAAAGTCCCCATTAAAAATTCTTCTCAAAACTATTTGTTTCACGTGTTTTAGTTATAGTAATGGTTGTAAAACTGCGTTACCTAATATTTTGTGTATTAGTTTTCTTTCAGTGGAAATTCCAGTCTGATTGTCTGCTGGTAGCGATTTTTAACCAGATGTATGTACCTTATGTTTCGTGTAACCAAGTTAATTGGCATTTGTTCATTCGCAATGATATTGTGCAAGATACAGTTGAGGTGCACCACGCCTGCGTACTCTCCGTCTCTCTCTCTCTCTCTCTCTCTCTCTCTCTCTCACCCACACACACACTAACGCACGTACACATTCCATCACCTTCGCATTATCGTGCTGCTGTCCTAGAGGCCAAACAACTATCGCAAGACGTAGATCAATCTTTCTATAATAGCGTTAAACTTATGCGGTAATTGGTCTGCCGGGGAGGAGGGAAGTGACAAATTTTGACTGTCTAGAAACAGACAGAGCGATGGCTTACAATAACCTGCTTGTCTGCCGCACGAAGACGCGAAAAGCATAATGATGAGAGTACAAGCTACCTTACGCACGGCATGAAAACTGGCATAAGAGAGAGCCAAATTCTCGTCATGGCTTAGTTTCTTGTATATTATAATTTATATTCAATACTTCCTCGTTCCGACCAGACATGTTAGTAAGACAAAGTGCACAAAAATAAAATATGTAAAAACAGTAACACTACAGAAGGAAATGTGTATGTACTATTTTTAACATTACACATGGCATAAAAGCTGAATAAATTTTTTTAAAAGTGCAAAACGTGTCTTGTGATGCCAACAAGAATTAATCATTACCCTTTACATTGGATTTTTGCAAGAAAACTGACGAAACTTAGAGCCGTCCCAGTAAACAATTATTTGTATGTTAGCCACAAGTATGTTCGACGGAACAATAGCCCAGTCCCTGAGGTAGTACCAGCTTCCTCACATCTATAGCGACAGCCCGATGACACAAGTATCCTGCGGATATACAGAACGTTATATGGGGTGAAACCGTAAAAGATTTTTTCCCACCACTATTTTGGAGATAGATTCCTGGCAGAACATAATACAGCTTTACAACCGCTTCCGTTTGCTCGTAGTGCTGTTGTGCGGCGAACCAAGTAATTTACGTTGTAGTCCATTCGCGATTACTCTTAACTTTTCTGCAGCCCTGCTAAGTTCTATTTTCAGAATCTTCCTCCGCCTCATGCAAACAAAGCTTAACAAAGTTTAGAAAATTACTCCAAAGGGACGGCGCACCAAATTTGTGTGCACTCAGTTTAATGATATTTTGCATCAGAACAATTTGTTACTAGGCATTGCAAACACACCTATTTTCTCCCTGTTCTCATTCATATTAATTATAAATGAAATATCACAATTTATAAATGGAATATAAGTAAAAGTACAATTTAACAAAATAATATGGTAAATTTGTGTTAACACAAGTGTAAAACGCTTGTGGTAAATAACATATTTTGGAAACAACCAAAGACGTTATACACGTGGTGATATTTCAAACGTTTAATTCAAAAAGTGTGAAGAAACCGTGAATACACTATAGTCATATTTTCTCCCCTCCCCCTTGGCACACCATAGTGCAAATGTATTTGGCCCTTTTAGAAAGATAAAGATCGATAGGTGTAGGCGGTTGACGGTAAAGTTAAACTTTTGAAATAAACGTTTGAAAAAAATAATTGCCCTTTGACTGCATGTATGATGACGTACACGCTGGTGTGCCGGCTCCCAGTTAAGTTGGTATCGAACTAAGTGAAATAGTTCCAAATATATTGCGAGTGTAATGTTAAAATTTATTGCCGATGAAGTTGTTAATGTTTTCTAATTTCACATTTTGTGGATATTATTTACGTTTTGTTGATGTGATATCGATGTTAAGTCGATGAAAATACAAATCAAATTGCCATGGTGCTGCTCCCGTCGTGTTTCGTTTTCGTAACGACCACCGGCTGACAGCGTTCTAAGGCTTTCTCGATGGAGGTGCTGTGTTAATAAATTGCCATGCTCACCCGCCCCTCCTACTTTTTCACTGGCGCCCAGGGTTTCCAGATTGGGTACTGTGTCACCCTTTGGGCGACTCAAGGCAAAATTTGGAACCAAAAATTATGAAAATGTGACTATTGCAATTCGGACGATATTTGTAACGAATTTTCGATTTTTGGGCTACTTGGAATTATTTACTTAGTATTGGTTTTTTTTATTTGGTAACAAGATAATTCATTCTCATAAATAAGATAATATTTTTTTAATGGCATCTACCATCCACTGTGGATACAACTGAAGAGGGTCTCTCGTTCATACTCTTGTTACTCGCTGAAAAGACATGAAGAATTCGCTGATTCATTTTGCGACAAGTTAGAATTCAAAACATCTGTGTTTATATAACATTAGCCATTAGTCCACACTGTGGTTTGCACCTCCTGTAGAACGCTGGCCCAATCGTCGCTTCCTACTGTAACAGCAGACAACCAATGCACAGTTGACGTCGACACATTTGTACATATGACTATATATAATCTAGCCTACAGGTCATTGAACTCGCCAATTTTTCAGCTATCTAAGACTAGGCAAATTGAATATCACGAGATTGTTTATGAGTTTGACATTTTTTTTTTTAATCGTGTGTAGGCCTATAACTAGAGACCCGGAAATTTCGTGGATTCATTCGGCAACACGTTAGACTCCACAATGCTTTGTGCATTCGATCATCAGTTATTAGTTCATTGACTGTTGCTCCAGTTGAACCGTATACCAGGGTAGACCAGGGATTCGGTTCTTATTTTCCTCCCAGGTTCGTTATCGGCTGAAAGTAGTTCGGGGCGTGTCAAATAAACTATGGGTCAATGGAAGCACAAACACGTATGTACGCGTAAATGCATTTTAACTTGTCCTCAGATGAATCCGCGAAATTTCCGGGCATTTACCTATGACATTATTAGATGTTCAAACAATTGGTGTTTCATTCTTATTACATATTACATGAAAAATGTACAATATATTTTTTTTAATGCATCTTATATAAAGTGTAATCAAATTGGGCGACATTTGGGAGACACAATTTGGCTATTTTTGAGACGTCAACAAAAACAATCTTGCAACCTTGCGGCGGCACCAACGATAGAAGTAACATCAAGCTGCCATCGTCATGTGTGTCGTCTACCAGAAGTGTTAAACAGCACAGCGCATTAGGGACTTATAACATTGTCAGTTATCACAATCACGTAACATTGTGTTAAACTCATAGTTTAAACGGTGTGTTGTGGATTGAGAGCAATTTCATATTTTATGGGCGTTTTAGGTGGTAACTTTCTTTTAGTTTGTAGTGGTGCTAGTTTTGAGTGGGCGTGCAGTTGCTGAATTATTCAAAATTTGGTTTGGTGGCACTTCAGAAATGTTTTTGGTGTATATTCAAAGACAATAGTTTGGTGTGTGGTCAGTGCTAGATGTGATAGATCAGTGAGCGCTGCTGTCCCATCTGCTCGCCTGGCTCTGCTGTCGCGTTGTGCTCGTTCCCATGGCTCGCTCGTTAGCTACCTTTTTAAATGTACGTGTTGCGTTGAATTTTAAAGCTGTTCACTATGAAAGGGCTTTTCTGTAGCTGCCATCCAGCTTGGTTGAGTTTTAATGTAACATTTTAGTGTGAATGTTTAATGTGTTATATTTTATGCGTGGTGCGCCGTAGAGGGCTCGTATAACCGCCTCTCCACGTTGCTTCGTTGATTCATAATTTTTTACGTGCCTTCAAAATTTTGTCTTGTGCTTTTGGCACGGAAATTATAAAATTTTATTTGTTAAGTTTTTCATTAAGGAACTTAAGCGGTCTCAGTAACGAAGTAAGGCCGGAATGTATGTCCAACTCAACGTATTTTCGCACAAGTTATTAAATATAGTCTATAAACCAAAGTATTTTGAAGAGTTGATGTCATTTTTAGAAAAATATCAATGTTTGAGGTTTTAATCGCCGTTCACTTTATAAATGGTAAAAGGTACCTCACATATTAAATTGAGATTTTGGAAATAGTAATGTTTATTGGTATGGGAGTATATTATCAACATAAAGAATGTATTAGCAAGTGATTTTTTAACATTGGTATTCAGAGGAGCACTGAATTTTTAAAATTAAATTTATCTCAACGTGTTTTCTATTCAGCTGAGAGCTGATTCGAGTGTCATTGAAATTGTGATTAAATATTGGCACGATGTCAAATGATTTTTTCCGCTCAGCTTCGCTAGGTTAAATGCAACTTGAGTGGCATCCAGTTATGAACTGTTTTGAATTTACTATGCGCCATTAATATTGGTGTCTCTTGGTAAAGTGCTTAAATTTTTCTCTGCATTGCGTTTCACCGTATGTTGGCGTAAACATTTAAAATTGTTTTTGTATGTACGAGAAATATTTTAGTGAAAGGCAGAGGCACCTTTAATGCAAAACTTTTAAATTTCGGTGATAATCAATTGTTTTATCAATACTGTCAAAATCTAAGTACATGATTTTCAATAAGTATGTTGTATAATTGGGCTTTTTGTAAATACAGAGACTCCAAACGAAGTGTTTTGTAATTTAATTTGTACTATTCAGTACACTATAAAATATATTCATATTATTTTTACGGGAATATTGGAATTTTAACTTAAAATATTGATTCTTTCACATTCAATAACATTTTATGACAAAAGCATTGTATTACGAAGTGTTCATTGGAGTTAAAAGAGTCACTTGCTGCTATTTCTTTGAAGCCCGACATTTGGCTAGCCAGTGATAAGGGTTTAGCTTCTAGCTCCTTTGATTCGTGACTTTATCTCGGAAGTTGAAATTGATGTATAGCAAACTGCACGAAAGATTTCCAAGATATGTTTTTTATGTCTTTATAATAACGCAAACAATTATTTTGAGCTGTATCCTCGTATACATTTTGTCCAATTTTAAAATTTGTACGAAAAATTACATAGATTAAAAATTTTTACAGCTTGTTTCATTCGTTTTGAGAAAAAGGTTTTCCTCCATTGCCGTACTTTTATGAGATTATTATTTCGTACCCCTACGAGAATGGGCGTAATATATTTAGAATGCGGAAAATGATGTTAGACTCTTCTACGGATATAAAGTTGCTTAACCGAAAATAAATCCTTTAGTCTACACTGAATTATTCTTCCTTCTAGTAGGCCTACTCTTTTTCACATCCCTTTCTCATCTTGACTTCGTAGTCAAAAGTATAATACTTTCCTCTTTCATCTTTCAGCGGTCGCGGTGGCTGAACGGTTAGACTGCTCGCCTTCCACCAAGGCGAACCGGATTCAATCCCCGGCCGAGCTACCCCCGGATTTTCGCAAGGGGGAACCGTGCCCGATGATGCCGCTGGTCGACGGGTTTTCTCGGGGATCTCCCGTTTCCCTCGCTCTTGCATTTCGGTGCTGCTCCATTCTCACCTCATTTCACCAACGTCATCTCTCAAGACCTCGTTGATACAAGACGCTCATATCTCTCAATTTCCTCTTTCAGTAATGTCACAGTCAAATTTGCTGTGGACAGTTCGTGATGTATTAATGGTAATTTCACTGAAGGCTGTTCAAGATAAAGTGAGCATGTTTGAAATCAACCTTATAAAAAAGTCAAGTCTCCTATCTGCATATATTTTAACGTGCGCCCTGTACTTGAAAGTTGGCAACGATGGGGGGAAACTAGTTGCATAACTTAACGTCTAATAAAAAGTGTTAGGTATCCATTTGTGATAGCTTAAATTGTTTATTTCGCTTTCTGTTTTATTTTTATGCATCGAAATGTAAAAACTAGCAGATTTGCAAAATATTTACTTTTCTTATACTTACACAGTGTATCTCGACGCCGGCTACGAGCCAGCAACAGAGACCACGACGCCACCTCGACGCTCACAGTAACACGTGGGTAAGCACGTGGGTGCGCCCGCTACGACACACGAACTTTCTCAAAATTGGATAATTGATCTCAGCGTCTTATGTCATTCTTTTTCAGGGTAAAATATGCTTGCAAAGTGTAATGTGTTTATTTTCAGAGTCTCATGTCACGTTTACTGTTTCAAATTCAAAGTGCGCGCGGCGCCGAAAAGAAAGACAATACTATTCAGGCCTTTCATAGATATTTGAATAACGACAGAAATTCAGAAATAACAGTCTATCTGCGAAAATATATTTAAATACCTTTTGTGCCATTTTTAATTCAATATATTAGTAGTTTACTCGGCGTGCATAGCACTTCCGCTTGTGTGAACCCCGTAGGCAGCCATGGTAGGTCCGTGAGACGCTTGCCTCTGGGCAGTCGTTCGAGGAGATCTGGCGAGGTAAGAAGCTGTCACGCAAGCACTTCATACTTTTGCACTGATGTAGGTTTCCATGGTTCCATTTTAGTATACCGATTAACCTCAGCTTTGGGTACGTTTTGTCACATATCCCCAGCGTAATGCTATCTGCTTAACTAATTATTTTTCAGCCCTTGTGGCTTTTTGAACTTAAACGAGATGAGAGGAGAAGACGTCGGCCACGCGGCCAGCGCAACTTGTATATCAGGCGCCATCCGCCCATGTTTAGGGCTTTTAAATGTAATTTCTGCATAATTGCGTCCGCAATATTAAGGGTAGCATTTGTGTGAAATTGTTTTGAGGGTCTTGTAATGTTTTAATAGTTTTACGGTCAAATCACCCACGACCACGTGGTTAGCTACCACAGAGTCCGTATCTGCGCCATCATCACGTTTAGAGGGCTAATACATATCCCATCTTGTGCGCCTTATGGTATCTCAGGGTAATATGTATTAATTACATTCAGGGTTCATGTATTCTTCATGTTTGATGCTTTTGTTCATGACCACGTGGTCAATTCACATGTTTGTATTTTCCCGCCATCCGGCGTGTTACGAGCTTTTGTATGCTTACTTATTGAAAGGAACGTTTTATTAAATGCAGTTATCATATTGGCCTATCAATGTTGGCCAAATTTAACGTAAAATCATGCGTTCTATACCCACACACGTGGTCCGGTAAGAACTTCATCCAGCGGCACTCGCGCCATCTAAGATTACTTTCACACATCTGCGTGTTTATTGTGCCTGTTCATACCGTGCCCCAATTTTCATCAAGTGATATATGTGTAATTTTGTATGGCGTCACTATTTTATGTCCTAACCCACTATGTGTATCGACCGTCGCCACACACCCCGTGGTTCGGGGACGAGTCCCGAAAAGTAGGCGTTAGCTACAAAGATAAGAGCACATAGTAGTGTTTGTGTTCATGTCCATACTCCATGTCCTGTCTCTGGGCAAAATCTATAGTCCATCCTAGCGGCTGTAGGCCCCTTGCCTTGCGGAGGCTGTATTATCAGACGCCGCGGAGGACCATCATCTTGGAGTGCGCAAGTTTAGTAAGGTACTGAGGGAATTATCCACCGGATCTGGCTAGTCACGTCCGAGTAGTTGATCATATACCTTACTCTTGACACGGTTTAACTTGCATCAATAAACCTATCTTCACAGTGTAAAAGTGCTAGTCCTTGTCTCGTCAGTACCTAGTTCCACCAAGTGTTTTGTTTGCAGTGTTTTGGTATATAAAAAGTTTTTTTTGTAAGTATGCACGGGTGAGACGAACACATAGAACCCACAGCATCCCTGAGATCACTGAGTCTCAAAGTGCGGTGTGTAGGAACCACCGCTGGCGCCAGTCTATCAGGTAAAAACTGTACCGTAATCGTCTCGTGTCTCACCCAACGGCGTCAATCTTAACCGACGCATGAACAAAGTGCCCAGGCCCATGACAATATTGATTGTATGTACATTTGGCGGAAGAATACACAACGTGCATACAAGTGTATCTTATGCAAAGCTTTCACAAGTGCTCATGTTTACTGTGAACGGCCTATACCATTTAATCATGTGATGTAGCCAAATTTTCACTATAGTGTGTCGTCGACCTGTTTAACAAGCGTGATACATCAAACAGTAGTCATAACTACAGTGCGTTACTGAAGTTACAATGTCATTTTTTTCTGTAGAGACACGAGGATATTTAGTTTTAAATTACGTACGTGTTTGACGTTCTCGTACGGGTTCATGGTTTATTGAATAAAAAAGTGTGTACATGTACGATTTTTTTTGTAAAATATTGCCAAAAATACACATGACAGCAGAATATGGTACAAGACGTGTATAGGCTGTTCACAGTAAAATGAGCACTTTTGAAAGCCTTGCTTGTATGAACGTTGTGTATTCTTCCGCTTAATGTAAAATTAAGACTGATGGACCTCATCATTTTATTCATGCGTCAGTCGAGTGAAACTGTGAGATTATTAGGAAAGTAAATATCTTACTAATTTGCTCATTTTTATACTTCGATGCATTAATAAAATAGAAAGCGAAAGAAATGACTCAAGTTATGACAAATTGTTACCGAACACTTTTTATTCGACGTTCACATATGGAACTATTTTCCATCCCTCGTTACCAACTTTACTGGGCGAATGTCACTCGATGCACCTATTAAAATATATGCAGGCAGGGGCAGTGACTTTCTTCTACGGTTCATTTCAAAAGTGCTCATTTCATCGTGAGCAACCTTTTTGTTTAAGGATAGTTGAACAAACTTATTTCGAAGTCACAGAATAGACTGCTTGGTCATACCGACCGTGGACCGTCTCCCAGAGTTATTTGCGTTCAGAAAGGGCGCTAGTTCTCCAGTAATTAACTCTGGTAATGAACAGGGCGAGTAGGTTTACCGCTCGGAGGCTTACGTCAAATGAAGCACCTCCATTCAGCAGCCAATGCGTGGCAGAGTTGATACGCTGGGCGCACAGAGCTCTTCTTACTTTAATTAAATCTCTCGTTCACTAGCAGCGGAAGTCGTCGTTTCTATGCGTACTCGCAGTCCACTCACAGCGTGTGGTTCTCTTGCTGGAACAATACCTGCGTGTACGTATTCTTAACAGGAACGCATCCCGCTGGTCTTAGAGGCTGAAATCACAAGGGCGATCCCGAAGTTCCGGGTTTGATTGCTCGGAAACATGGACACGTGTCTGGTTATAAGGTGCTTACTTATGATTCGTAAACCTTATCGCGGTCAGACCATACCATCATCATCAAAAAGTGCGGCGTTCATAAGCAAAGAATAATAATTTATAATTCCTCGTGTAAGGCATCAAAACAGCATTTATGTATTTACATGATATGCCATTATATTGGCTGCTTTGCACAGGACGTTACATCGAGTGGATATTTGTCAACAAAGAAGCCAAAGAAATAAGCTCGAGAGGCATACAGCAATAGCGTTAGAAATTTTCGGGAATCAGATCGTGAATGTCTTCGCTTTACAATAATTCAACCTGAAGGCTTCTTCTGACCCATTCTTTAAAAATTACTTCTACTGCAGAGGAAAAACAATATTTCTATCCTACGAAGTTGCTGAGTACTTACAGGGAATACAAATAATTTTGGAACAGTAAATACTAGTTCATGTTTTTACTTTAATCTATAGCTATGACGTACATAAAATGAGAATAAATTGTTCTGGGGGTTTAGTAGTAAAAATTGTTACTATGAATACAAACATGACCTGTTAATGTAGTGAATTGAGCCTATTAGGACTAAGTAAAGGATAGTGAAAGCCTGCACATTTTTCACTTCAAAAAAATATCGAGCCAGTGATTATTATCTCTCTTCCATACGACTTGAGTAGTGTGCCATAGGGCAGTGCACGCTGTAATACAGCTGTCTTGCCTTCATCGTGAAAATAGAGTGATTTGCTAGCCAAATGAGACGATGAGGTAAGCGTAATTCGTTTGAGCAGAGGCAACTTGCTACCGTCAATCAAATAAAAGCTAAACACTGCAGAGGAAGAGCTGAAATATTCCAAATAAAGAAACGTAGAGTGGGAATTGTAGCCAAGAGATACAGAGATGATGATCGAATTGATTTAATTCCGCAGTCTGGCCGCCCAAGAGCATTTACAGCTCGAGAAGAGAGAAGGATTGTCAGGAGCGTGAATAATAATCCCAGGTTAAGTGCTCCGAAATGATATGCCGAGGTGTACGAAAGTACAGGCAAGAAGGTAAAACCTTATGCAATAATAACAGTTATCAAAAGGGCATTGAATGGTCAGGTGGCCAGGAAAAGGCCATTTGTAGACGAAGGAAGTAGGAGGAAGAGAATATGTTCGTAAAAGAATTTATTTGAAAGACGAAGAGTGGTGGCAGAACGTAATATTTGCTGATGAGAGCAAATTTAACACCTTTGGTTCTCAAGGGAGGGCAGTGGCTTGGCACAAACCAAAAACAGAAATGAAAGTAAACAACCTCCTACCTACAGTCAAACACGGTGGCGAAGATATCATGGTCTGGGGGTACATGGCTGCCACTGGGGTAGGAGAGTTAGTGCTTGTTGAAGAGTACATGAACAAAACAATATAATTGGACTTTCTGAAGGAACATCTCCATACAAGTGCCGAGAAGTGAGGACTATGGGGAAAATTTATGTTCTATAAAGACAACGATCCCAAACATAATGCAGACGTCGTGCAGCTGTGGTTGCTGTACAATTTTCCTAAAGTGCTCCATCCACCCCTACAGTCACCGTACTGGAACCCAATCAAGAATTCGTGATTTGTGGCATGAGCTCAATAGCAGAGTCCGGTCTACACCAGTAACGTCAATAGAACACCTTCAAAGGCGACTTACAGAAGAACAGGCTAATATCTCAGTGGAATATGCGAGAAAATTAGTTCATAGTATACCTAATCGCCTTCGGAAGTCGTAATGCGCAAAGGACATCCTACTAAATATTAAAATTAATTTCATGATAATAAATATGTTGTTTTCATTATTCGCTGTTATCTTTCCCAATACTTTTTTGAAACAAATCTGTATATCTTATTTTTTTGATTATGTTGATTATTTGTAATTTTATTTTGAAAGTGCGGTTTGTTTGTGAGATATTATTGTACAGCACTATTGACTGTAACAATTTTATTCAAATATAATATTTCTGTTAAGTCTATGTAAACCAAGCAATGTAAATAATACTGACTACCCCAATACTTTTTTAAATCCCTGTATATTATAACCACTCTGCCAATATTTTTGACGAGAAAAATGTAGAGGCTTTCGATATTTTTTACTTTATAGGCGTAGTTTACTTCATTAACGGGTTATGACTGCATTTATAGTAAAATCCTTTACTAATAAACACCTAGAACAAATTCTACTTTTATGTACGAAATAGCTACAGATGAAAGTAGAAACATGAAAAAGTATTTAGTGTCCCAAGATTATTATGATTCTCTGTAGTGTTATATGGAATTTGTTGCACACAAATCTAAAGCAAATGGTCCAAAATGCGAATACGAGGAAGAAGAGCAGAATTAAAGAAGTATTTTAGGGAAAAGTAGTAAGAACGGTGAGGAATAATAAATGACGGATGACAAAGAATCTACAACGATGTAAATTAATAAAGTTTTATAACATGGTCATATATTTCGATAAATAAACGTTGGTGTAATGGTTTGTTTATGTAGGCTATTTAACACAATAAAAAACAATGACAAATTAATAATATTATTTTCGTGTGAGAAGATGTACTGTATGGGGACCCGCAGTCAGTTCAGTAGTATATAGACTGTGGCCTTCCATCGCTGGGGTCCCCGGCGGGAGGACATTTCTCGTACGGCTATAGGCTCTCTCATGTGGAGAAGGGTGATGGGCGTTGTCGTGGTGTGGGGAGTTTCTCAGCGTGTTCCCGCTTCCTCCTCCGTCTGCATTCCACAACCGCTCTGCCCCTGTGTCACCACGAACAGTCTTCCGACTGGCCTGAATGACAGTCTGTCCTGTCTACTTAGCGCCAGCCGCCTTTCATCAATAGTGGCTCTTATACTGTGGTGTCCCATGCCCTCTATAGTAACTTCTGTCAAAATTACAAACTAACTTTTAAACTACGAATGAAGTGTAGTGTCTCTCTAGAGAGAATAAGTTACACAAGAAATTAATATTCCTGTAAAGAGTCTTTCTGGAATATAATACTTTTTATTGTAATGAAAATTATAAATAGGATTACGAACTAGTCCCTTAAAATGGGAATTGCTTTAGCCATATAAAAACTTAAATTCGTTAAAACCTTCTTCGGCTGTTTAACAATTTCCTTTTTGTACAGCTAGTTCCTGAAGGTACGTCAAAACTATGTCTCTATGTAGCAGTCAGTGCGCGCAATAGTTTTGTGAACTGAACTGCATGCTCTATTGATGGCAAAGGAAAGGAACGCTCTCCTATAAAAAAAATAACTAGAACAGAAAATATTACAGGTGAAACAATTTTTTAAATAATGCAAACAGCAAAATTAGAGATGTGCAAAAGTTTTTGTGAAATTTTGGTTTAGAAATTTATGTGGATATCAACAGAAGACTACAATGAAATGCTGTATATACAAGGCCAAGGAAACTATCACGCGACTAGCTATTCATACTCAGTTTTGCACTGGCGATAATTCTAACTTATCTCGCTACGGGTGTCTCATATGCGAGTTTAAGTTATTTATTTAAATTTTTGGAACAGCGTTTATTGTCAGAACGTGTGGAACAGCAAAGCTCTCGACGACTGTGCGCTTGCGTAAAAATAACAAATGTCTTAGTAAGATTACATTTTAAATTCAACAATAACTATAACGTGCTTTATTTTATGGGCGAAGGAATTAAATAGTAAAACGACTTAGTTCTCAAAGACCACCGGAGTTATTTAGAACACAAAATTATCTGTTTCGTAAAAAGAAAAAACTAACGGAAAACATAACCAGTTATTCAAGCGAACAAGAAAATTATATTTCTGCTCCCGCTCAGACCTACACTGCTGGACAATAAATATAGCGCCAACAGAAGGATGCATCGGGAGTACTGTAACTTTTTAGAGGTAATGATACAGATGAGTATAGGCTATTCACGGTAAAATGAGCACTTTTGAAAGAATAGTAGGAAATAGGAGAGTCTGGCATAAGGGCGTGAGGCGCAGGAGCCGGCCACCGCCATGTTGTTATGTCACCGTCCGCCGTTTTTTCACCTTATTTCCTAAAAATTTCACTTTTGGTTTCCTAACAATTTCCCTTTTCCCCTCAAAAAAGTTAGAAGCCCCCAAAATTGGCAGAAGCCCTCCATGTGCAGAAAGAAACCATTGAAATCCAACTTTACCAATTTAATAAATTTATTGAAGGCCTTCCTTAGGACCGACAGAGCAGTGATGGCCATATTGATTTAATAGGCATAGGGTATCCCAAGTCGATACAAGAGATCCAGCATCAGAGTAGACCTAACAATCAGATATCTTGGTTGGCAGCCATCTTGCATCCATATTTTATGCAGATAACTTTTTACCTATGACCTTGACCTTTGACCATGACAATGTAAACATCCAAAAATAATCACAAAAAATCTCAAAAAATTTATTATTAAAAATTATTAAAAATATTAAAAAATAACAAAAAACTTATACATTAAAAAAACTTACTTTCCGAAGGTCCCCCCAGCACCACGCTCAGCAGACGACTAACTCCCTCACTCCCACTCCCCTCACCAATACTCATCCCGCTATCGAAATTTCTTTCGTCATTTGTTTGTACATTACTGGAGGCCACCGTCTTGGTAAGCGACCGCCATCTTGGTGACGACTATCTTGGTAGGCGACCACCATCTCGGTAGGCGACCGTCATCTTCGTAGGTGACAATTTTGGTAGGTGACCACCATCTTGGTAGGCAACCACCATCTTGGTAGACATCTCCCATCTGTCATATTGGAAGCCAATGGCCATAACCTTGACGCAATTACTTTGAATGACCTTGAAAATCAAAACTCGAGAACAAATGCATAAAAATCGGCAAGCATAATACATTACAGACTACCACCGCCATGTTAGATGCAGACTACTTCAACCTTAACCCCATGACCTTGAATGACCTTGAAAACAAAAAACTCCAGAAAAAATTACTGAAAGTCAGCAACCATAATACATTACAGACTAGTACCGCTATGTTAGATGCAGACTATCTCAAAATTAACTCCATGACCTTGAATGATTTTGAAAACAAAAACTCGAGAAAAAAATATATAAAATTCAACAAGCATATTATGTAACTGACTACTACGTTAACGTCTCGATTTCACTGGCAAGCGAACTGTAGGCACTTACAGTTATATATATATTATATATATATATATATATATATATATATATATATATATACACACCTACAATTTTCCATCCTATTAAAAGAAATCCATTCAATGGTATAGCTACATAGGCTGTTCACAGTAAAGTGAGCACTCTAGAGGCACTAGTTACTTTCTCCTTTCAGACATTTTTTATCCTTTATAATCCACCACAACTGGAAGTCAGCGTCTATGGTTAAACTAAAAAATATTTACTGACTATTTTTTCAAATGATAGGGCTTTCAAAAGTGCTCACTTTACCGTAAATAGCACATGCGACCATTTCGGTCGGTGACAAAAGCCCTCCTTTTTGGGAGAAGGGGGGGGGGGGTATGCCAGGGGCAATTGCCCATTCCTCTTTTCTTTGGCTGCTGTTGGCCTGGAAGGAGCATTTTTCTACCGATTTTCTTCACATTTGGGTGAGGGTTGCCTTTCCATACCCCTCCCTTCCCCCCTGGACAGTTAGGCCCTTCGTAGGAATTGCGCCTTAAGTCTTAATTCTTAAGTCTTACGTTTTGAGTCTTAAGTTTTAAGTACTAAGTATTAAGTCGTACTTTCACCATAATTGCTACTGCATGTCGAGATGTGCGAGTGAGCACGTTCCGAAGTTCCCAGATGACATTGCACGGTAAATACTAATTCGTACGGTTACCTGGTTCATGTATGGTGGCTCATCCCGCGGTTTCCGCGGGCCCGACCCCTGGTTTGTACTTTAAACAATAATCAAAGATGTAGAATATATTTCATTTTCAAAGCATTTCTAAACAGAAATGTCTACTTTAATAAATAATAACTGTCAATTAGTCCTTTGAAGCCGTCATTTTCCTGGAGATACACACACATGAAATTAATGTGATCGATTGTTCGTTTCATTGCAAACAACACAGTGTAGCTGCTAGGGAAAATTTATTTTATTGTTTATAATGGCAATTGCATATTGCAAACTTTTTTGACGGCCCTTTATTTTGTTCTGGTCATTGGGCGAGAACATAATGCTCTGAGCCACGCCGTTTTTATCGTTAACTACTCAGTATACGTTAAGTTGATTGATTACGTTTAAAGGGGATAATGTGTCTGCTAAATTTCGTTCACGGTAAAATGAGTCCTTTTGAAAGCCCTGCTTACAATCTACTCATTTTTACACTTGGATGCATTAAAGAAAACACAGAAAGCCAAATAAATAATTTAAGTTATCATAAATGGTGGCCTAACACTTTTCATTAAACGTTGAGATATGGAACTACATTCTATCCATCGTTACCAACTTTACTAGGCTAGTGTAACTCGCTGCGCCCCCTAAAATATATGTAGGCAGGGGCAGTAACCTTTTTCTAAGGTTCATATCAAAAGTCCTCACTCTATCATGAACAATATTTAAAAAACAACGCTATACAATTCTGAGAGAACACTAACTTCAGAAACGTTTACCAATTGTGCGGTTACTCCCAGTCTTTCTATGGCCCTGCTAAATGTTTCTTTTCAGTCCTCCCTACAACAAATCCTTCCCCTCGTTTAAACAAAGTATAAATGAGTCTGTAAAAAACTTCAAGTGTAAAACAACTCGCAATACTTGTGTGTAGAACGGACAATTAAAAATAAATATTTTTGGACATAATAATGTGCGTTTCCTACGAAATATATATATTTTTTTTTTTTACAAATAACACACCAAAATTTAATTTAAAATTATTTTCCATGAGAAATATTTTTTGTTCGTCGTTACCAACTAACGTCTTTGCTCTCTGTTATACTGCATATTTAATTGATATCAAATTTTCATTATTGAAAAACATAAAACTGACTGATTCTTTTGACTAAAAAGGATGTATATTACGTTAATATTAACGGAAGAATAAAACGCGTATGATATTTTATTTATTAAAGAGACCGCCAAACATTGTAGGCCTACAAGTGGAATGATTTTTACAGGCTTTTATTTAATTTGCCCTGTTAGTTAGTTTGTTTGTACGTTCGGGTGAAATCTTGCAAGTCGAATTTAAACCACTTCCCATTATCCAATTGAGCTGAAATTTCGCATACATGTGTAGTTCCAATGACAATACAATGCGAAGGTACCACTGAGTTAATCTGATAATGGAGCCGGAAGGTGGCCATAGGAACTCTACAACTACATGCAGTAAACATTGTATCGAGTTTGTTTTACAGAATCAAGTAACAGTGAAATGGAGATTAGAAGTGTCACTGCTGTTGTGCGCGTGCCTTTTATTGTAGCGGTAAATGGTTCTGAAAACTATTATTATAGTTTGCTCCTACAGTATGTACAATATCGGAATGAAAGCGAACTACTGGTCGATCACGATACATCATGGGGAACTTTCTTAGCAAGGGAAAACCATATTCGTGATACAAACACATGGTTTGATACCAAAAAGTAAAAATAAAATAAATGTAGAAAACTATTAAAACCTTTTATTTATTAATGCACTAAAAAGAGAAAAATAATTATAATGGTTACACAATTTGTAGAACTTGTAAGATGTAGTCGAACAGCCATAATAAACTTTACTAGAAATAAATATATCTGTATCAGTTTATCTTTAGTTTATAAAAGCTTGGCGCGAATAGTCAAGAGCCTTACGCTCGATATGTTCTTCCTATGCTTATGCAAACGTGATATAAGTTCTATATTGCACAAGTTATATGCTTACTACGCTCACGCAAATGAGGTATACGTTCTATATTGCGCCAAGCTTTTATATACTAAATATAAATTGATACAAACATATTAATTTGTAGTAAAATTTATTACGTCTGTTCGACCACATCTTACAAGTGCTACAAATTGTGTAACTATTATAATTATTTGTCTCTTTTTAGTGCATCTATAAATAAAAGGTTGGTTTTTAAAACATATTTTTTTTACATTTATTTTATTTTTTTAAAGTTTCCATTTTCAAATAATCCAAAGTGGTGGACATACCGTGTGTACGCTATAACAGTGTACGTCTTTCAATTCTGCCTTCCTTCAGCGAGTGTGTTTGTTCGCGTGGTTAGCATGCCTGACTGGTGCGGTAGGTCATGGCAAGTGTCCCTAGGATTGTATTTCCCGCGTGCTCTTCTGTTTGCACTCCAAGTAAAGGCGCTGTTCTTCGGCAGGTCAGTAGCCCCTCTTGCCACTTGCCCACATCTTAAGGTAGAGATGTGCCATGCAAATAGGAAATCCCCCCCCCCTTTTTCCTAATCTTAGTAATCAAATTTCATGGCCAGAAAATAAAATACAAAACTTGACATGACATGGAGGACTTTTTATTTTACAGAATTTTTAAAGTTTGCGCAGTTTCACTTGTATCCATATTTTTCGATGTGGGACAGAAATAATTAAATAATAAGGGAACTTCGATTACGGTTACAAACTTTTAACGAGTAACGTATGGAAAATAAGTCGAATGTATAAATAACTGTTATAATGTTTGCTGGACTTTGACGAACTTGATTTTAAAATATTGAATCGGGTAGTTTAGTAATGTAGTAATATACGTAAATCCAAGATGGTGAGCATTTCTCCACCTTAACAGGCCAAAATTCCGATTTAAGTTTTCCTCCTGGGTATAGGCTGTTCAGGGGTTCTTGCAACTTTTCTGAGCCACAGCTCAAGTTCTACTTTCCGCCTCACGAAAACAAAGCTTAACCAAGCCTAGAAAATGGCACCCATGTGACAGCGTACTGCATTCATGCGAACTCTGTTTAACGACTGTTCACGATAAAGCGAGCACTTTTGAAATCAACATTAGAAAATTGTTACTGCTCATAGCTGCATATATTTTAACGGGCGAACTGAGTGACACGCGCCCAGTAAAGTTGGTAACGATTAATGGAACGTAGTTCCATATCTTAACATTGAATAAAAGTATCGCGTAACCATTTGTGACAGTAACTTAAATTATTACTTTCACTTTTTTATTTTTATTTTAATGCATCGAAGTGTAAAAATTAAATGTACTTTTTTTTTCCTAATTTTCACGCATAAATAAAGTGTTGAGGCCCATGGTAACGTTAATTTTATATAGGACGGGATAAGAAACAACGTGTATACAAGTAGATCTCGAGGAGGGCTTTCAAAAGTGCTCATTTAACCGTGAACAGCCGATAATAGTATTTTTCACGAGGACTGCTTCTTACTAGTCATTACCAACACACCTATTTTCCTTCTGTTATCATTCGTATTAATTAAAGACGAAATATTATAATTTAAGAATAAATAAATTATTAGTAAAAAAATCAATTCGATTCAAAATCAGATACTTTTATGTTAACAGAAGTATAACACGCTTGTAATACATGACATATTTGGGAAACAACCTAACACGTCATACTTAGAATGATTTTTCAAAAGTTTCTTTCTTTTTAAAGTGTGAAGAAACCGCGAATGGTCCACAAGACTTCAGGAATAAACTTATTCAAAAACTGTTTCACGTGCTACAAATAAGTCCGCCTAGGAATATAACTAAAATAATAATAATAATAATAAAATTTCACATCTGTTGACAATTTTCGGTTTTCTGTTTCCGTTTCTCATGTGTATTTTTTAAAAGCGAAAATGGCTGAAACCGAAGTTTTTACAATCGCTTTTTAGGTAATTACGAAAACTTCTGTGCAGGATAAATGCATGTGTGGAGGGATGTGCAACACATATATTTCTGTATTATTGCAATATGAAATGATAGATATGGTCACATCTCAAGTGGCAAGTTGCCTCTTGCCAGTTCACTTCCTTGTCCATAGAGACGATGAGGCATGTGATGAGCGTACATCAGTCGCCCTTATAGTCATCCCGCAATTTTAGGCCTCGGACACGCAAAATACTTAGAGTGAGGCGGAAGCCTTTGTTTGTAAAGGGAATTCATTAGTCACTGTATTATACTCTCCGTCAACCATCTTGGTGGCAGATTTAAATCCCTCTGTACAAGACTCATTATTCTTGTCACTGACAGCGGCGATAATTACACAGTCATCAACAAACAGCTTCATCCGGTCAGATGACTTCGTATCTACGTCGTTATTCACGGCACAGAACCAAGTAAATAAAGCTATAACGTGTAACTTCCTTTCCCTCGCAATTCACTAAAGTGCCGCTTCCATACATCCTAGGGGCAAATTACAAACAAAACATAACTTGCATGGTTTGTGAATAAAAACCTATGACCTAATTGGGTAAGAAAAAATTGACACTAAAGCCACATTACACTGCAGTGAGTAGCCTGATAATATAATTTATAATGGCTTACACATGCAATAATGTAGACTATAAAAATTGTCATTCGTGATAAACGCTTGGGAATACGTGGAGAGCAGACAAGGGAAATGAAATTCCTGAAAAGCAAGTTAGGAGTGGTGGCAAAATATGACTGAGAGTATTGAGTATTAAAGTGAAACAAAACATATAATTTTTATTCTAGAAATTTTTAGTTGTAGTTCATTTATGTGTTAGTAAAAGTTATTTTTAAAGCAGCAAACCCAAAATATATTGGTCTGCTGAATTTAAGTTTTACTGATGATCGTATACTTGCGTCATATCGTAATTTTCACCTCAATATCTCGATACTATCAGAGGAGTGGATGCCACAGTTGTGTACTAGCTGCAGCAAGACCTGCATCTTGGCACCAGACACTTCATTTATGTAGTTCTCTATGAGGTCAGCTACGATATTTCATTGCGTTTTGTTTTCTCCAACAGCACTTTAATTTTGAATCTTGGTACAGCAAACATGATCTGTAAATCAGTCTCTATGTGAGTGGGCGTGATTATATTAAATGCTTTTTGTTAGTGGGTAAATTATTGCCCTACTTTATCTCGAGATAAATCTACATTGACATAGTGGTATTTTGTCACACGACCTTCGCTATAACAGACAGCCAAGCGGCGAGATTACACGCTATCAGTCAAATGGTCGTTATTAGCTTTGTAAACAGCCAGATTACCGATTTCCTAGTCGTCGCCCCCTTCGTTTTTGTAGTGGCTCCAAGGAAAGAGCAAAAAATGCAGTGTGTAATACGACCCTTCATATTTCTTATTCCCCCACATTTATTAATATAAGCCCCGCCAACCGCCTGATTCTCTTCGCTCATCTTCTTGAGTGTAGTTGAAGGTCATAGGTATAAGTAACGTACTTACTAAATCCCACGCTGTCATGTTGGTATAGGCTATTCACGGTAAAATGAGCACTTTTGAAAGCCCTGCTTAAGATCTACCTGTATACACGTTGTGTAATCTTCCGCCTTACGTAAAATTAACATTTTTATGAGTCTCGTCACTTTATTCATGCTTCGGTCAAGTAAAAATGTGACATTATTAGAAAAATAAATATTTTACAAATCGGTTTATTTTTACACTCCAATGCATTAAAAAACAGAAAGCGAAATAAATAATTTAATTGAACAGAAATGGTTACCTAACACTTTTTATTCGACGTTAACATATAGGACTACTTTCCCTCCATCGTTATCCAACTTTACCGGGCGCGTGTCACTCAGTGGTCATGTTAAAATCTATGCAGTTAGAACAGTGATTTTTTGCTAAGGTTGAGTTCAGAAGTACTCACTTTATCGTAAACAGCCTTCAAATGTTGGTAAAAGGGGTAGGTGGATTTCTTTTGGTGCCCGGTACAAAATATAATGTGTTCATCTCCACTCTCTCCTGGTGCGTTTCATACAGTAATCACAGCGATACTTGTTAAAAAGAGGGCTGAATGAGCCACCGCAACTTCTCGGACTGCAGAAAGTACGTACAGTAAAATGTGCATGTGTTGGCGTCTAGGTTCGAATCCAGGAATCCACGACGGCAGTTTGCCGATAGAGGCGCTGTAACTACATACATTAGTGCATAATACTACAATTATATATATATATATATATAATCGAAAGGGAGTTTTTGAAGCAACAAATGTTATGTGCAGGCCTGTATGATTTTGAAAAATGTGCTGTTGTCAATTATATCGTTATCGGCACAAACTTGTGGTGTGTGGTTTGTAATAACCATGCACACCAGAAGTATTTCCTCGCGCTCGTTGAGCTAAAGCCAGTAAGGTAAATAAACTGTTACGAATAAGTCACAACTTCAGTTTCATTATACAACGTGGACCAGAATTCATGTGCCAAACTCCAGGAGGCGATTCCTTGTCGAAAAAAAAGTGGAATATACATCGACAACACCATCATGCAGCAAATATTAAATGAGGTACGGGTTGTGGAAAATCGAATTTTGAAATGCATAAATGTAAATATTTGCAGGAATTATTTGAGGTGCAGTAACCAAAATCGGAATGGTGTTTCACGAACCGGAGATCGTAAATCTGTGTAAAGTTGGTTGGTCAAATCGTCCCCATTCATTGCAGAAGTTTTGGTAGTCACCTAATTTCGCAGGAAACTTTGGGAACACTGGGCGATAAATAAAACGCCAAGGCGCATTTTGACCCACCATGGAACACTGAAGACAAAAGGCCGTCTTGTCCGAACTCGCTCCAGTAAACTGTTTTCGAGAAAATGCCACTCTAATTTTCGAAGGTGCGGTATAGCCCTGCGGGGGTAGGCAACACGTCTGCCACTTACGCAACGCACGTAGCAGCAGTTACAGGTGAGGAAGTAATCGATGCTTGCATGGAGGTGTCCTTGGCTGATGGCATGTGCCTGCAGCTGGTTGTGGAAGCATGGAACGTTAAACGCGAGCGGAGCTAGCCGACAAGCACCTCGTGTACGGAGCCGCCAACATGAATGCAAGGCAAGCAGTGGATCTGTACTGACTACGTTACCCAGCGCGACCTCAACCTTCCCGTGCGACATTTGCACGGCTCCATCAGAGATTGCGCGATGAAGGCTCAACGATAGTGACAAGGCCGAATACTGCAGCACCACGGACAAGGCGAACGGCGGCATTTGACGAGGACATACTTCGCCGTGTACAGCAGGAAGTGTCTGTTATCTCACGGGCTATGGGCCGCGGTGTGGGCGTTAGCCATTCAACGATCCTGCGAGTTCTGCACGAGAACAGTATGCAGCTCTACCACGCAAGGAAGGTCCACGTTCTTAGTGCGAGTGATTACGTGCCACGTGTTACATTCTGCGAACTGTTCCCCCAAGAAAACAATGTGCCTCCAAACTTCACATCAACTGTGCTCTTGACAGATGTCCATTTCATTAGGGATGGAATCTCCAACAGGAGGAACAGTCATGTCTGGGTGCACGCTCATGCGCTAATTCCTACCACACACACCTCATGGGCAACCAAGTGCGCTGCAGTGTCAACATGTGGGCTGGCATTGCCAACAATCACTTGTTGAGGCCTTATTTCCTACCCGGCCGCTACCTGACGTTCCTGCAGGAGGTGTTGCCGGAGTTGCTGGAAGAAGTACATCTTGCCACACCATGTGGTTTCAGCATTGTGGGGCATCACCACATTTTCCTGCTGCCGTACGCCGCGATCTTGAGGTCACATTTCCAGGCCACTGGATTGGCAGAGGTGTGCCTATCCATTGGCCGGCCCTATCTCCAGACCTTACTCCACTGGATATCTTTTTAAGGGGTCATGTTAACTTCCTGGTCTACGAGACGCCTGTGGCTAATGAGGATGTTCTCGTTGCCAGTGTGATGGTCGCATTTCATTATCTACGCGCCACAACAGACATTTATGCACTGGTCCAGGCCAACCTGACCCGCCGTCCGTTGCGAATTATCGTGTATTGAAATTGGGGGACGGCATTTCGAACAGTTGATGTAAATGCTGCCATTAATAAATACGTGCTATGTACACATGTGTCATGCAATACTCCTGTCTACACTCTGTTCATTGTTCCCTACGCTTGTCCTCGTTTAAATTAACCATTAAATGGTGATGTGCGTACATCCAGGTAGCGTGGCACGCCTGGCTGATGTGTTGCCTACCCCCAGGGCTTCACCGTACCTTCGAACCGTTTAGTGACATTTTCTCGAAAACGGTGCACCGGACCGAGTTCGGACAAGAGCACTTTTTGTTGTCATTGTAGCACGGTGGGTAATAATGTGCCTCGACGTTTCCTTTACAGCCTAATGTTCCAAGATTCCCTGCTAAAAAAGGGTGACTACCCCTACTTACGAAATGAAGGGGGACGATTTGGCCAACTAAATTTGCACATATTTACGATCTGCGTATCGTGAAACGCTATTCCGATTTTAATAATTCCGTCTCAAGTATTTCCAGCAATATTTACATCTATGCACTTCAAAATTTGATTTTCAGCACCGCGTACTTCCCTTAATATTCAGCACATGATAGTGTTGTCCATGTGTAATCCACCTTATTTTCCACTAGGAGCCACTTCCTGGTCTTTGGAATATGCGTTATGGTTCATGTTGTATAGGCCAATGTCTGATGTAAACATTTTAATCTCGTGAAACTGAAAGTATAAAAGACAGCGTTTTTATGTGAATAAATTTAACGACCATCACACATTTTTTATGAAAGGAAAGCAACAAAATTTGGAGCATGTTATTGCTTACAAATGAGTGATAAATCTTTAACATATATATTCCATTGCCACAAAGCAGGCTAAAAGAAGAGGTCAGGAAAACGAAATTGGTTTAGAAAATAGGAAAAAGCTGGGGAAATTTGAAACGTAGAAATTTATTGAATAGCTTGAACACAGAGTTACATAAAATAAGTATATCAATATTCAACATAATCTATACTTAACTTTTAACTTTTACAGTTTGGAAAGTCTTTTCTTTGAAAAGAAAGCGAACAATTTATATTTTAAGCTTGGCCATCACATAACATGTTTTGGCCTTTGGTGGTTTCAAATAAACTTTAGGTTTGATTTATTGTCACAACTTTATAAAATTCAAACAGCGAACTAAGAAAATTTTTTAAATCAACATTTACTAATATTTGTATCTAGGATATGACGGCATGTGTATTTTACACTTTATAAACCTGCTAACATGTGTTGCAGTAAAAGAATCATTCATACCTTTCATTTTCCAACTGACGCAGAGCACGGAAAATGACAGATATTTTGGTCTGGAAGGCAACGTTAGACTATCACTTTAACATGCGTAACATGTGTCTGGAAACTGACTTCTGAAAGCACACAGTCAAACATTTTGCAGACGACTCTTCAGATAGTGCTCATATATATTGAGTTGTGCACTTTTTAATGTGCGTTAGAAAAAACTCCGTCTGCAACTGCGTTTATTTTGAAGTAAGTAACAGTAGTACTTACCTAACGTGATGCTGGCAGATTCATTAGGAAAAGTAGTTCAATATTTTAACGACCCAGTATAAGTGCCAATATTAGATTGGCCCTTTGATGAAGGCCAAACTTAAATGGCACTGAAGACAAGGTTGAAGTTAGCTGCATACATCCTCCACTACAGCAGTTCCTGTTATATTGGTTTCTGCATTTCCACTTACCGTCGTACTTATTGGTTCAGGCTACACTCTGCAACGTTTATCACCGGCTGGTCGTTGGCCAATGAAGTCGCGCGTTGATTGTGCACCAATTAATGTGTTGCGACAGATGTGACATGTTTTACAGTATATCATGTTCAACTGAGAAATTATTAAAGAGAACAATTTTATTCTTATGAACTTAAATGTTAATTAGTTGTAATTTTTCACTTCGATTCCGATAAAATCTAGCGAAACTGTGAAACTATAGAAGTGCGAGTTTTGTCTTCAAGAGCAACGAGATGTTCAGATAGACGTGGGCTCGTATAAACGTGCATACTTCTCAAAGGGTTAATGGCAACGGAAATTGGTAATTGATGTAATACTGATATTTAAATGTTTTTAATAATTTCACGGTGTCACAAATCCGATGCATGAATATAAGTCATTGTATCCATTGTAATACCAATGCGTATAGGCTGTTCACGATAAAGTGAGCACTTTTTAAGGCCCTCCCAACAGGCATTAACCACTAATATATATATATATATATATATCTTATTGCAGCCTCAGGTATTAAATTTAGATGGTGGTGAAATGTATACACTGTGTTTATTGGTCACATTGCAATGTTTATATTAAAAATCAGCAGGAAGATGGAAATTGGTTGAAAGGAAAAATGTATAAGGGCCTTAAAAAGTGCTCACTTTACCGTGAACAACCTATACTAGTGGTGTGCTGTTGTTTGCCGAGACCTGTGCCGATTACTTTCCTGGTGGACACGTTAACTCTTCATTGGCTGGTCTCACGTCACATGTGGTCGATACCTCACCTATTACACGCAAATGGTAACAAGCACGACATCTCATCGTTTGTTATTGGCCTAATTCGGCACGTGATGCGAGCGAACACCAGCACGCCTTGCAGCTATGCCCACGGCCACAGAGTACTCAACAATACATCGGTGATATGATGGCGTATATTGCAAAAACCTAGTCACACACGCCTGCAAAATGGCGGGGCGTCGTTTACCAATCAGCTCCTGATGACTAAAGGCAGTTCTCGATAAAGTGAACTCTTTTGAAATCAACCTTGGGAAAACGTCACTGCTACTAACGTAATATATTTTAACGGGCACACTGAGTGACATGCGCCCAGTAAAGTTGGCAACGATTGATGGGAAGAAATTCCATTTATTAACGTCGAAGAAAAAGTGCAAGAGAACCCATTTGTGATAACTTATATTATTTATTTCGTTTTCTGTCTTTTCTAATGCGTCGAGGTATAAAAATGACCAGATTTGTAAAATACTTTATTTCCAATAATTTTACAGTTTCGCCTGACAGAGTATGGATAAAGTGCTGAGGCCCATGGCAATGATAATTTTACATAAGGCGGAAAAATACACAACGGGCAGACAAGTAGATCTTAAGCATGGCTTTCAAAAGTGCTAATTGTACCATGAACAGCCTATATCTCGACAGACGGTAGCCCGACCAATAGGGAATATTCCATAACGCGTAATAGCCAATCAGTCCCAAAGCCCGTTTCCACAGTTTCGCGCGGCCAATCAGCGACCAAGTTCACTTTTATTAATAAAAAAATTCGCGCATTCCGTTTCTGTATACTATCCTAGTCTTTGATATGTCCATAACATTTTTGAGATATGCATAACATTATGGGCTTACACTTGCGAAAATTAAATTAAATCAATAAAATCACACTTCACTGCAAACATTTATTGCAAGTTGTTCTCACTGATATTCTTTCTTCCTTTCTTTTCAAGGCATTCTTTGTTAGAGTTTTTCTGAATTTTTTTCTCGACTTTCTTCTTACTAGCAATATTTCTCACCTTTCAAAGTTTCTCTTACGTTCCGAAAGAGCTGCCAGCTTGTTAATCGAAGCATACGTTCGAGTATTTTTACAGTAGATGGTTTTTCTATCTGCCACAGATCCTACTAGCAGTCCCGAGTACTGAAATGGAACCAGTAAGAAGGTGGAAAGACGAAAACAGTTTGGGGGCGGGGGGGTGTTATGAAAGTAACTCACTATTCGGCGCGTCCATTCACTACGGCGAAAAGAAATTTTCCCGCACTGAGAAACGTATGGGCGAAATTAAATTGAGTTGTCTGATTTTATGTTGGAAAATGCGCGTTGCTTTGAAAATTACAGTGTAAATGATATTTTCCATTTTCCTTTTTGCTGGAGAAATACAAAACATTCTGCATCAGTTAAACTATTCAGACGGAAATATAATTAGGACAAAATAAGTAATATACTACCCAAACATTTATAACAAGTTTCTTAGGCCATGCCAAGGAAAAATTCGCACTTATCAAGTGTCCGCGAAAGTATCCTATATCCACCATGTATGTTGTAAGTTGACGATAAAAATTCCAGTAAATATAACGGTGAAAAAGAGACCTTGCGGTCGCGCGCAGACGAGCAATCGTGAAGGCGCAGCAAACCGTCGACCGTTGTTTCGAAAGTCTCACCCTGACTGAGAAACAGAAACAGTTGCTGGTACCACTACCAGGTATATTTTCTTTGACAATATTGTGTTTACGTTGAACAATATTTGTTTAACGCAAACAAACCCTCTTGCACAAAACAACACGCATAAGTTCCCCTTAACCAAATAATATAGTTAAAAATAACATGTCCTCACCAAACACATTATTCTTTGCTTAAACATTATCAGCATTTAATACAGACAACTATTTCATGATATTTGTAGTACGTTTCATAGAATGTTTTAGTACGTTTCATATTGTGTTGAAATTACTAGCTTGGTCAGAACTGAAAATATTTATTTAACTTAAACAATTAGTAACAAAAAATTTAAATGATTACAGTAGCAGCTTTCATTTGGTTGGATGTGCCAACTTTGTTCGAAAATACAACTCGAGCGTTCGTACACGATGTATGGAACGATTTGGATGCCCTTAGCCATACTGTTTTTTAGTATGGCTGCTACAACATAATGTTGACATAACAAAACTATATCATTAATATAACTTCAAGTGAAAGCAAAAAGAACACATAAATCGGAACATGTGTGTATAGTGGGTTAATACTAGAAATAATGTATATCGCGCTGTGCTCGCTGGAACTTACGTGGCACTGGTAAGTCAATGAGTACGTTGTCAGACATCTGAGTCAGCGTCCCGGGTTCAAGTCTCGGTTGAATCGTCGATGGTTTTTTTTTTTTTTTTTTTTTTTTCCCCAAAATGTTTGTAACTATGAAACGTCCCCCAGTTATGTTTACCTCTGAAAAGACGTCATACAATAGACGAGGACGGGATGTTGCATTAAAGTGACCACGCATGTTGTAAATATTATTTTGGCGTTCTCCAATGTAGTTTACAAAAAAAAAAGAAGCCTTTTTTCAAACTGCCTTATCTTAAAACATTATAGCCGGACACGAGTCAAACTACGATAGGAGCCTGTACTGAACTTTGCTACAGACTTTTCATCGTTAACACGATAGGGTTGCCGCTGAAAGTGTCATAGGTAGAGGCAGCACTACGAGAATACTGTATACCAGTTTAGAGCCCTGCGCGTAGCGGCGATGGTGCACTTGTAACGCGTGCCAGTGTGACCCTTATAGCTCCCGCGTTTCTCGGTCAACAAGGGAAAAAACGATGCATACAGACTGACTCTTGAGGTTGCATTATAATTAAGTACAACTTCCCAGCATAAAACATTTTGAGACCGAATCATTTTTCAATAATGACACGTCAAAATCACAATTTTTGTGTTTCTGGGACTTACAAGCAATAAAAACTAACCCACTTACTGAAATGTGATGTTTAAAATCATGATAAGAAATGTTTTTGCAATTTTTAAAGTTCTGAAAACTAGGAAATATTGGCATAATTTTGGTTTGTGGCAGTTTACGATTTTTTTTTTTTAAATAAATGTTCCTAATTATAACTTAAAATGAATTATGACATTAACTTTCGGTCACCTTCTTTAAATATTTTTGAAGGCTAATATATTTCCGTTGATATGATGTTTACTTTTGAAAAACGCTAGAATAGTAAATCTGACTTGCAATAACGGATAAATTATGCGATCCAAATTTTATATGCGATGAAATAGTATTAACAAGTAATACCTGCAATTTGAACTGTATTTCGTTCGAATGTAATATAATTAACCTTTTTTTTTGTGATCTTAAGGTGTCACAATGACCCAAGGCAAGCGCCGTGAACCATCGAGATGAGTCTACCTGGTTACACGTGGTTACACGAGTGATGTTACACACATTCAGCTATCAGCTGTCCATAGTCAACTGAACACTTTTGAAAGCCCTGCTTAAGATCTACTTGTATGCACGTTGTGTATTCTTCCGACTTACGTAAAATTAGCATTGCTATGGGCCTCATAACTTTATTCATGCGTCAGTCACGTGAAACTGTAAAATTATTAGAAAAGTAAGTATTTTACATGTTTACTAACACTTTTTTTTTTCGATGTTAAGATCATTGGTGCATGGAAGCAGTATATTTATATAATTTTGTCATGACTCGTTTCACAGCGGATTATACAAAAATTTTGGCTCGTCACGATGTACATAACTTTTAGCACCTGCTTACGATGTTAGATATTCACTGCCGTCATTATTCTCAGAGCACTAATTGCAGATAACAAAACAAAACATCCTATATACGACCTATGGTCTAAAGTGAATCGTGAGTGCGGTACACATTTTCGACGTTGAACCCTGAACACTAGTTTAAATATTGGTGAAAAGTATTCGAGATGGAACACTGGATGTCTTAATAATGTCTAACGCCCCTGTCACACGGTCGAATTTTTTCCGTCATATCATTGAGTCATACTGCTTCCAATAAGTTTGATCTAATAAAGTTGGACAGTTATGATGTCATCGAAACATCGTAAACGTCGCCATTTTTGCCTGACAAAGTTGGATGCCTTCGGTTTCCATCAAACATTTGAAGATTGGACCGGTTTTAAAATTTCTTTGATGTTTGACGGTCTCAGTCAATCAGAATCGTGCACGACAATAATTGACGTCAAGTAACTTTAAAATAACGGATAATTGCTGGAAACGAAGTAGGTTATGGATATAATTAATTTATGCAGAAGCTGTCTGTGCATGAATTATATTTCACGTGAATTTTGCACATAAGAGGCGTTAAATATCATTGTACAGGAAAGATCTCTGATAAATAAAATTTTAATTTAGTAAAGAAGCGAAAATAAATTACAACATTTCTTACATTTCTTCTTGTAATTGTAACTGACTGCATGGAAAAACAAAGGCAATATTGAACTATGAAAATAATTTTAAAATAATAATTAAATGAGATTCTGCCAGTAAAAAAGAAATTTCAGTGTGGCACATTTTCAAACACATTCAAGATTACTTGATAAAATTTGTTGTAAGGAAAAAATTTGATGGCCGTATTTTGTCTTCAAATTTTATTTTATAATATAGATGAAAGCGACAATTTGACAGTGTGACAGGGGCTTAACGGAAGAAAGATCTGTAAACACCACACCACCTGTCTGTCTGTCGCTGCCATCAAACACTTTCATACTGAAATAATCTCTGTTACTACTCTTATAGCGGCATGACGCTGTACCAAAGTCAAGATTTAAAAAATGTATTACTAAACTGCATTTCACAATAAAAATGTACACTTTTCGGTAGATGATGTCTTCCATTATTTCATTCCAGACTTTGCTTTATTTTAAAAGCAAGTACTCGGCTCGATTTGTAAACAGTTACACATAAATTGGTCTTGAAAAAAATCTGTGTATCCTTGTTTAAATTACACACGGAACATTTTTCTGTCATTACTTATTCAAATAAAAATATTTATTAATAGCCATAATTAACACAGAAGTAATGCGCCGTGTTTATTTCTTGGCTGACGATTAAAAGAAACACTTTGAAAGTTATTTTTTCCACATTCGATGTTATTAGTTTCCTATTCTCCAGTGGGAGACACCATTAAGACTTATAGAATATATATATATATATATATTTAACGAAATTAATTTCGGTAATATGGGTATTTTAAACGGTTAGGTACGTAAATCACCGCGTAAAAATGTATAGAAGGATGTTCCAATTTCATTTATTTTTGGTGCGCAGCTTATCACACTGAATAAGTTACTCAGCATGTCGTTAAGTATTAATTTTATGGCATAAATTCCGCTACGTATTTGCTATCGAATAGTTAACAAAATTTATACAGATAATGTAAAGATGAAAGTCAGAATTGTTCATAACCTTAATTATTTTATAAATATATACGTAACAGTGATCTCATTACAACAAAAATTGTGGAACTATAGCAATCATAATTTTGAAATACCTACACCAAAAAGAACAATAAGAGTTAGCAACTTGTGCGCCTATCACGATCAATGACTAAACACGTGTTATAGATTTGCGCACAGGAAGAAAATTCTAGACGATTGGCAAATTTTCAAAGGTTTCCTTTCATTTATATTTAGTGTCAGTGTTACCTATGCCTGCTTATTTACTGAATTGTGATCACAACTCAAAGCAATATTTTCTGAAAATTTCAAAAATTATTTTTAAAAAATTAATCACTTTCTTGTATATATAAATATGAAACTGTTAAACGGGTTCTTCAATCTCCTAAAAATACCAGTTTTAAATCTTATATATCCTAATTTCCACTAAAAGCATATTACCTGATATTAGAGACTTTAAAACAGCTTATTTAACAAATAAATTTCATCATTCATGCTATGATCAAAACATGAATATACTTTATATTTCAAGATATACATCAAGTACTAAACATGGAAGGGAGACAAGCGTAGGCCTGGGTTTAAATTACAAAAACACGCATAAACCTTAAACCGTTATTGCAGACGAGTTCCTCAATAGTAATTCTCATGCATTTTGTGTGTACAGTTGTATTAGATAATGTGTAGAGATGGTGTTTAAAGACCAATCACGAACGTCCTGCCTTATAGTATCGGAATCCTCATTGGCCCAGTGAAATGGGGCCTCACATGCATGACAGCCAATAAGGAAAGAAACCTGTCGGACATATGTGCAGTATATCGAATCCTAGTATTCATATCTTCCCGCGATGAACTGCCATCTCTAATCATGTGTGTTAAAGGTGTTGTATAGCGAGAACAGTCTTGATGGCGATGATATCCGTGGCCGAGGTCACTAAAGGTTATTTTCGAGCCACGATATTGCGGATCCGAATCGTGGGCAAGACACCCACAGAGAGGTTTACAGACGGAAACCTCATTTCATGAAACTGGAAAAAATAAAAAGCAACAACAATCGTTTTAATATACATGTTATGGCCGAACCCTAGAAAACAAAATAAGTTCTTATATAAAGTGACATTCCTGATTTATGGCAGGCACTGTTTCACCCTATCACTCTCATCCCACACTACAGTTTCGCTCGGATGTCTAAGGTGTCAGCATCATTCACTTTTTAGCTTCCCAGGAGACGATGTACGTCGTGGAAACAATAAGTGGTGTATAAGTTGCCATGACACGAAGTGAAGTGGTTACCTGCCCGTCAGAATGTCGTAAACTCCGTTACTCCTGGCTAGCAATGCTCACATACGTGGAGTGTGAATGAGAATCGCGCTCCACGTCCGCACGGGCGGCAGTGTGTGTGTGTGTGTGTGTGTGTGTGTGTGTGTGTGTGTGTGTGTGTGTGTGTGTGTGTGTGTGTGTGTGTGTGTGTGTGTGTGTGTGTGTGTGTGTGTGTGTGTGTGTGTGTGTGTGTGGCGCGCGCGTGCGTGCGTGTGTGATAAAATGTGGCGAGATTTTCTAACGTGCCATCAACTTTCATGTGGCAATTCCACGTCTTGCCAGCGGGCGGGTGAGGGCCAGATCTGTGACGATGGCCAGCCACTGAACTCAGCATCGTGGCAGATCGTCGCCACAGCAGCAGCGAGGGGAGCAGCGCCTTCACAGTTGGCTACCTCGCTCCAAAGATTGTCTCTCATCTGGCACACACTCCTTTTGTGTCTTCCTCCATCTATTTCTCCTCGTGAACACTGCTGCATGGCAACATGAACATTTTTCTCCGGGGAATTTTTTAAATTCGAGAGCTTTATTTTTTCGTGCTACTTCTTTTTTACGCCAAAACGTCTTTAAATCTGCGACCATAGTGGGAGGCGATCCAGAAAATCCTCGATGATAACGAAATCGGGGGATATAGTTTGGCATTGTAGCTCCGAATCTATCGTCTACATTTAAAATTAAATTACACCACTCGATTGCCAAAGGATTAAAGAATATGCTACGTTGAGTGAGGACTGCGAAGCATCACGGGCGGAACTGGGGGGGGGGGGAGGGGGGATCACAATTTTGAGTTGGTTTCGCAGCGTCTCATAACTTCCGCGTAGTATAAATTTTGACTGGGAGAAGCTACGACCCTCGTTTAGGTTTCAATCGACAGCTCTCGCCAAGATCAATCGAGTGCGTGTATAAAATCATTTGTGTGGCGTAGTTGTGATGAAATTGTATGAGTGTAATGTAAACGTGTAAGAAAACTTAACACAATTTCGGCCTATATTCGTCAAAAAGCCAAGTCGAAAAACAGAAATCGTATTCGGTTGGAAAGAGCATCCCAAAAGCAATCCAGTGATGCCCATAAAACTCCATATGATCGAGTGAAGCGGCGCCGGGAACGTAAAATAAACATCAAGTCGTCCGAGCGTGTCAACGTAGACGTATTCACGCAAAACAAACGGCCGTGTCCCCAACACAGCCAACACCTTTTTTTTTTTTTTTTTTTTTTTTCTGTTACTATACAGAATGTATCTAGATTAGGCAGACAATCTTCGGCAGCAGGTTAATCACGAAAAAACAAGGTGAAAAATACACACGACCTATGGTCTAAAGTGAATCCTATGGGAGGTACACATCTTAGAAGTTGGGCCTGGATCGCCAGTTCATTTAAAATACTGGAGATAGAACACTGGGTGTCTGGATAATGAGTAAAGTTAATTGTGACATCCGTATAATAATCCATCTTCTAAATCCCAAGTATGCTACAGCGTCATGGAGATCTCGTCGAAATAATTACAGTAAGAGTGGCTATTTCCATTAAATAATTTAATGACAGCGATAGACATAGGCGTCGTGGTGTTTACAGATATTTATTTCACTTCACATTGTCCAGACACACAAGTGTTTCATCTGGAATATTCTCTCCAATATTAGTAATAAATCTATGCTAGGACCAACTTCAAATGTGTGTACTGCCCTTAGGATTCACTTTAAATCACAGGTCATATGAAGGCTGTTCACGATAAAGTGAGCACTTTAGAAATGAACCTCAGAAAAAAAGGCACTGCTTCTACCTGCATATATTTTAACGGGCGCACTGAGTGACATTCGTCCAGAAAAGTTGGTAACGATGGATGGAAAATAGTTCTATGCCTTAACGTTGAATAGAAAGTGTCAGGTAACCATTTGTGATAACGTAAAATTATTTCTTTCGCTTTCTGTTTTTTTTTTTTTGTGCACAGAAGTGTAAAAATTAGACGATTTGTAAAGTATTTCCTTTTCTAATAATTTTACCGTTTCACTTGACCGACGCACGAATAAAGTGATGAGGTCCATGACAATGATAATTGTACATAAGGCGGAGAAATACACAACATGCCTCCGAACAGTGAGCTGACAACCAGTGTGTAAGATCAAAACCTGACGACGCGACTGAGATAACACAAGAACGCACTGTTCTCGCACATACGGGAACAGGTACCCAGGCGAATACCGGGATGGTTTCTCGCTATATGCTGTTCACGATAAAATGAGCACGTTTGAAAGCCCTGATTATCCCTTTCATTCCCACTTTAATCTACGGTTTCAAGTGTTGCAGACAAAAAATTTTTTGACGTGTGCTGTATTTAAGTCGACACAACACTCGTTTCGTTGTCACAGCCAATGATATTTATGCTATATGTTCGGCTACAGTTATATTAATCAATTATGACCTAGACTAGTAAGACTGTTTGTGAATAATTTAGCTACAGGTAAGATCATTGGTCACTGAGCTTGGAAATGTGCAGTAGGAAATAAAAATTACCTACACGAATTTAATGTACACAATTGTGTGCACTAGGTATAAATGAGCTAACATCTACTTGTAAACACTTTGTGTGTTCTTCCGCCTTATGTAAAATTAGCAATGCCATGGGCCTCATCACTTAATTCATGCGTCGGTCAAGTGAAACTGCGAAATTATTAAAAAATCAAATATTATACGAATCTGCTCAATTTTACACTTCGATGTATTAAAAAAAAAAAAAAAAACAGAAAACGAGAGAAATAATTCAAGTTATCATAAATGATTACCAAACTCTTTTTGTTCGACGTTAATATATGTAACTACTTTCTCCTCCATCGTTACGAACTTTACTGGACACATGTCACTCAGTGCGCCATTAAAAATGTCTGCAGGTAGGAGCAGTGACTTTTTTCTAGGGTTGATTTCAAAAGTGCTCTCTATAACGTGAATACCCTTGACCTATTATCGAGTGAGGTGGCACAGTGGTGAAGATTCTCGGAAAGACCTAGCTTCGAATATCGGCCGGACCGTCCATCTTGATTTCGGTTTTCCATTCTCACCGGAAATCACTCCAGACGAATGCTGGGATTGTTCCTTACAACAAGCCCGCGGCAGATAAGTCCGGCGTCCCTGCTTCTCGGAGCGACTTACTCCGTCTGTAATGGCCTCGCCGTCGACGAGATGTTAAGCCCTACATATAGGCTGTTCAAGGTAAACTGAGCACTTTTGAAAGTCCTTCTTAACTTCTACTTGTATGCACAATGTTTATCTTTCTGCAATATGTAGAACCAACATTGCGGTGGCCTTATCAATTTATTGATGCGTCGGTTAAATGAAACCGTAACAATATTAGAAAAGTAAATATTTTAAAATTTTGATAATTCTTACGTACATACGCATTACAAAAATTAAAAATCAAAAGAAATCGTTTCATTATTGATAAATGTTTACTTAATAATTTCAATTCGAAGTGAAGATATGGAACTACTTCATCCTCCGTCGTTATCAGCTTTACTAGGCGCATGCCAATCTTTGTGTCCGTTAAAATACATGCTGGTAGGAGCTAGTGACATTTTTCAAAGGTTATAGGCCTCAAAAAGGGCTCATTAAGCCATGAACAGCGTCTATCTAATTTAACCTGCTGTTGTAGTAGATTTATTTTGACACACCAAAGCACACGAATTCTTCATGCGTAGAAATACTCTGACGTTGGTGGAAAATTTGATGCCACATGCATTTCATGGGAAAATTACACGAGGTTTCATCATCTCTACGTCGCCATAATTTTTAAAACTACTGGTTTTTTTTTTTCAACCGTAAGCCCTGTGTAATAGCCACCCCCGGCAGCACACAGACGAGCAGCAAACACACACACACTCTCTCTCTCTCTCTCTCTCTCTCTCTCTCTCTCTCTCTCTCTCTCTCTCTCTCTCTCTCTCTTCTCATCGCCAGCTGTCCCGGAAACGCGGGAGAGAATTATTCCAGCCAGGATGAGTTGGTCGATTGCAGCTCCATGAATATGTATACGGGATCTTGTTCGCTTCGCCAGACAGTGGTTCCGACGCTCAACACTCTGCATAAACATTTGCTAAACAAAAACGCTTTATGTAAAAAATGCCGACATTAAGACGAGGGCTGAAACGTTGATACGCGATGTCTGGCCGTGGAATTTGCAGTTTACTGCCTGGCTGGGCGTAACTTGAGTGTTTCGCCTAGCGTTCAAACACTGCATTTCTTCAGTCAGTGTGCCGGAGCTGCTGACTTGAGTCGACGTATACTGCATGTTAACATTTAACGGGTGTTCATGCTCAGAGGCGTAAGCAGCGTTGTATATATAATTAAACAACCTCTCCCCCCCCCCCCCCCAACCTTCAAATCCTAGACAATCTTCCATTCCCACCAACAAAAGACCAGAAACAGAAAACAAACATAATCGCTATCTCGACTTGAGTAGCGATTTTGGCCATTGTCGTAGAAGATAGGACGAACCAATTCTTGTACCCGCCAGCATAAGGAAATTTTCAGTTGCTGTCCCACGCCGATATGTTTCAGTGGCGCTGAAAACAGTTGCAGTTGGTTTATAAATAAATTATATTAACGGTACGATATGCATCGTAGAAATACAGCGAGAATTGATCATTATCAAAACCAATAAAACACCACGGCTTAACAACTGACACGAAATAATGAAATAGCCTGGGAGGAGGGGAGTAAATTAGGTCATAAATTCATTTTTGGCTAGTGTGGAGTAATTACGCGGGGGCAAATCTGTATTGAATTTTCTAAAATTAGATTCGAATACTTAAATTGTTATGTCAATAGTTCTTGTTATGTCGATGTTATGGTGTGTTTATTTTGGTGTCACTCATTTTATATTGCTGCAGAGCACAAACATTTCCATTCAGGTGTTGATTAACAAAAAATATATATATTTTTTGGTCTGAACTACTAGCTTAAGGTTTTCGTTGGCAAGTCTTATGCCAAGCTAAGAAGACAATTTTATAAACTTAAGATTATCTATTACGAAACTAAACTAAATATTTTAATTAAAAGTGAACTAGAAATAAATCGGAGTAAAAGTAAACAGCACACGTAGGAAACTGAGGTAAGTGAGAGAAAATATTACATATACATAAAAATGGGTAAATTGCCAGTATTGTTACGCGCCCGCTGCTTGACACCCCGCGCGAGCGAGTGGAAGTGAAGGACAGCAGTTATATGATAGCGGCGGCAGCAAGCCAATAGATTGTTTTGAAAGACAGGCGATGGGCTGGTGGCCACATATCTGTTACAGGAAACGAGCCGACACGATAATCATTTTTGCGGCACTCACTGCTGACCCTGGTTGTATTGGTGTCTGCGTCTATCTGAGGAATTTACAAGTTGTAAATTCTGTCCGCATAACTCGGGCTGCGTCGAACTTTTCACGTCAAGGCCAGCAGAGTATAAATAGTGCGACGAGCCTCCGGGCAGAGTTGTTGTTGAATGGACGAGTGGCTGAGTCCCGAGCGACAGAAGGCGAGCAGCGAGAGAAGTGAACAGCGGAAGGGAAGTCAGCGACTGCGAGTATCAAGCAGTGAAGAGTGCGTCTGGCAGATTGGACTCTTGGACTAAATGCGTGAGTGAAAGACATTACCAATGGAGGCAACAGATAGACTCAATATGTGTTAATGATGAGTATGAGTTAATTGGCTGTAACCAGAGACATTAAGTAGAATGTTAATTAGAGTTCAAACAAACATTAAATATTGCGCTCATTGTTAAATAAATGAGTAATAGTGGAGACAGATAATTTAATGCTGTAAACAATAGCTGTGTGAATAAATTAGAAATCAAATTTAGTTCTTTTACTTTTTTTAAGACTTTCATCCCTCACGAACTCAGATACGCCCCGCCGGTGTCCATGCAACAGTATTTTTGTTATGAAGGACACTGTTTTTATATTTAGAACGAGTCACAATAATGAAACTCACCCACCCGTAAACAGCTGTTTTGTAGATTTCACGAAAAACGTTTCAGGATAAAAAAAATTTATATTCATTGAAGAGCAAATTTATAGTTAGGGAAAGACAACAATGTAACCTAAAAAGTAAAGAACTGTTACATTCTTGCTGCTCTGCATTGCTTTTTCCCGCTCGAGCAAGCGAAACAGTGCGCCAAAGGCAGAGCAGTAACGCGAGAAAAGCGCGGCGATTTACATAGACGTTCCGCCCGCCGCGCGTAGCGATACTGCCAGATCGCGACTCGCGTGCTCCTCATCTTGGGCGGATCGAATTTCCGGGGTTATCTTTGAAAGAATGTCCTGGGCATTGCCCTTATCTCTCTCAGTGAGACTCGAGGTGCGTGGAACATTGTAGGTCGGGCCAGCGAGAATACTTAAGCCCTGACGGGTCTCCGAGCCGACAGTCTAGAGTGGAGTGGAGAAATTTGGGCTGCCATTTACATCGAGGTGTTGAGAGCCGATGAGGGTGAAACGAGGTAAGTATGAAGAAGCGCCGGAATGCAAGGGCGGGGGAAATGGGAGATACCAGAGTAAACCAGCTGACTAGTGGCATATTCCAGTACGATTCCCACATGCGAAAATCCGGGAGCGACTTCGCCGGCAATCGAACCAGGTTCGCCCGTGTGGGAGGCGAGCAGTCTAACACGCTTCCAGGAACACATGAGGTATTTGATGGATAAGGCAGTGAGTCTTTTCACTAAAATGGGGGCAGTCTCAGTATCATCATGGGGACTTGTGTTCAGGACCATGATGACACTGTACAAGAGTGTATTCCTAGGAATCGCCCTTTATGGAGCTGGTGTGTGGTATAAGAAAGCAAGACTGGTGCATACGTAGAGATTATTGCTAAAGACACAAAGAGCTGCATTACTAGCCATAACAAAGGCTTACAAGACAACATCAACTGAAGCACTACAGGTGATCACTGGAGCAATCCCACTAGATTTGCTTGTAGAAGAACGAGGACAGCTAAAGCAAGAAACTCAAGCAGATCTGCAACGGAGATCATGATGAAAGATGCCAGAAGAGTTACGCAATCCCTCTGGCAGGAAAGGTGGGACAATTCGGAGAAGGGCAGAGCCACTTATAGAATATTTCCAAACATAATGGAAAGATATAGCCAGCACTGGACTGTTACAAGTCATCATCTCTCACAGTTACTAACTGAACGTGGAAACTATAATGAAAAATTACATGGCTATAATTTAGTTGACTCTCCCTTCTGCCGAATCTGTCAGGTAGAAGGTACTGCCGAACATGTACTTAGAGAATGTCCAAGAATAGAAAATATAAGAATTGAACTTTGTAGGAAGCTTGAAATAGAAGAAAATGAAATAGATCTTATAAATATCATGGCAAATAGAAAATCTGCCAAGATAATGGAAGAGTTTGCAAGAAAGATAAGCAAACGTCTGGAAGAATTTGAAGAATGGATGCGAGAAAAAAAATCCTCAAGAGTTTGTAAATGATCCTCCTCTATAGATAGATAACGGTTTCCATTACCCGATTAAAGAAAACAAATAGTTATACTGGAAGCGACACTGTAAAACCGCTATAAAACATTGTGGTGGGAGAGGTCCCACCACACAGCTTGGGTGTTCCCAATGCACATAGACTAGAACTTAGAAAGGAAACATCAGAAGGCGACTGATGAGTTGGGAGGCCTTGCCTCCCACTCGGAAAAACCCTAAAATATATACTGAAGATCAAAGCAACGAGCAAAAAGGCATGAGAAATCGAAATAGTAATGACCAAGGCAAGTGAGTAGGAAACGAATCAGGTTACTGAAGACTTAGGCAATGTATAAGGACGTAGAGTAATGGTATGATAAGGTTCCTGACTAAAGGACTGGACTACGGGAGGAGGGGGATCGAAAAGGAGACCACAGGCCCCCCTCCCCGCTGGCAGTTCCAATTCCAAAACTGATGGCTGGAATTGAAATATATATATATATATATATATATATATATATATATATATATATATATATATATATATATATATATATATATATATATATAATCTACGTAGTAGTAGTTTAGTGCCGCAATATATGCATAATATAAACATCAATAGAATAGAATATCAAGGACTTGACACCCAAGCTGCTAGGGGAGTCATAGTGGAATGCGGGAAATCTGCGCTACTCTCACCTTCCAGGCAACTTGGTGTAGATAATTGCAATATCATATAAAATTGTAATCCATAAATGCTGTAATGAGAAAATAAAGAAATCAAATAAAAGAAAACAAATAAAAAGGAACATTCCATACTCCTGTATTACCCAAAAAGGTCACAGGTACGGGGGTGATAAAAAAAAAATGTGTGACCGGACTTTGGCTGGCCACAAAAAATCTAACCACTATTCCACCGCGGCCCCTGACAGTCTATAGCTTGGAGGGTTATGCGATCTTAAGAACGTGCATCACAGCAGAAGGCCTGGCTCAGCTTCTGTATAACATCTGCGTATGTGTGTGCCCGCGCTCACCCAATAAATGTGAGTCAAACGGGAAGGATAATAACAGTTTAGTATTCCAGTTTACGATAACAAGCTGTAGGTCGCTTTGAGTCATCAGCTTACAGCATTTCTGTGCAGCTTCAATGTGCTATAGTCCGTCTCAGCTTAGATAGCAGTACAGGGCTTATGGCGCTCACTGTTGCCAGGTTGCTTCAGTTTTGTGACGTAACTGGCAAGCTGAGAAACAAATGGGCGGTGAAGGAAACGGCCTGATTAAGAGAATTTCTATCTGTTTACCTCCCTGCCAACTCGTAAAAGAATACAGTCCTGCGACGCAAAGCTAAGCGGCTGCTTTGAAACTGAAGCCTGTGAGAAACCCTACCGTTGTGATTGGAAGGCGCGCACGTAGCCAGTTTAGATGGTTTTTTTTTCTAGGCGGCAAAAGGATAACTTATCAGGCAACAGCGCCCGCAGGAACAAGGACAGCGTTAACGACAGAAACCATGTATTGGAAAGAGAGAGTGAATGTCCATTACACCGCACACTGCTATCTAAGAGTGAGGCGCTCTATAGAAGTGTGTGCAGAGGCCGTTCGCTGTGAAACGAGCACTTTTGAAAGTCCTGCTTAATATCTACTTGTATGCACGTTGTGTATTCTTCCGCTTTATGTAAAATTAACATTGCCATGATCCTCATCACTTTATCCATGCGTCGGTCAAGCGAAAGTGTGAAATTATTAAAGTAAACATTTTATAAATCTGCTCATTTTTACACGCTGGTGCATTAAAAATAACAGCAAAAAATTATTTAAATTATTACAAATGGTTACGTAGCACTTTTTATTCGACGTTAAGATATGGAGCTGCTTTCCGTCCATCGTCACCAACTTGACTGGGGGCATGTCGCTCAGTGCGCTCGTTGAAGTATATGCAGACAGGGACAGTGACTTTTTTCTAAGGTTGATTTCAAAAGTGCTCACTTTATCGTGAACAGCCTTTAACAACGGAAGTTTGGTCCTATTAGGACGGATCGAAGATTTGTACTCAAAGCTTATATTTAAAGACATTTCAAAATGGTCAGGAAACTAGGAGCCTTGTGATCTATGAATGAACTGTGAGTGGCGGCTGGTGACTTTTGAAACTGGGAGGGCTTTAGCGATGTTAACTCATATCATTACAAATATCATTTTTTAAATAGGCACAGTGATAAATATATTGCGTACGACAGGCTTAAGTAAGTGCAGCTTATGCAGTTAAATACAAAAAATTAGTGTGGTTGTTTGAAGAAAAATGTATCATCGCCCGATTTGTAATGGTCAACATACTGTGGCCGCTGGTTCAGATCTAATCACTACCACAGGTATGTATTTGTTTTAAGTTTGTTTAGGTTATATGCCTTCCAACCAGTACCTACATGGTGTGGTACATTACACGAGACGACAAGAGATAACATAATAATACCAATTATACCATACTAATGATGATAACTTTAATATACTAAAAAAAATATTTTTAAACCCAAATACTAATTTATATAAGTCTATAGTACATACAAAATTCATGTCAAATTTAAATTAGAGGATGGAAGTGGCATATCGTAATTAATATATTTGTAAAAAAAATCCATTAATCAACCTGTACGCGCTATATAACTGACAATGTCTATTCACCTTACCAAGATGAAACATTTATGGCATTTCTCATATGTTGCGAACATGATTTATGTCTCTAAACTTTGTCTCCCAAATGTTTTAAATCTTTTACCCTATTGACAGTTCACGCAAGATCATTAGGTTTCATTAGCAAAAAAATTAAACAAAATAACACATTTCAAACCTCACACCTGCATAGCCAGTCCGCGAAATTGTATGTTGTTACGTCAAATTTTCTCGTATATAAATATTTTACTACCTTGGCTTTGTTGTTGAATTATATTCAACTGTGGCCTTGCTTTTCCCAGATACTGTAGCTCTAGTTTATTCTCGCAATTGAAAATCTTTGTCGTAATAAGGTTTTAAATGTTACTCGCCGAATTAACAATTATTTACAAGTTTACACAACACGACATTAACAACAATTCAACCCTACTTCTGACCGATGCTCATAGCTCATAATTAATTAACAACAAACTTATTCAGAGTATTACACACTATATTGAAGCTCACGCGAGTTTGAACGATATCTATAAATAAAAAAATAGAAATAAATGCAAGCATTGTTAAGAAATTAATTTAACCGCAAAAGAGTGGAGTGCGAAAGTGTGCTTACAAAACATGTAGTTTTGGTAGCTTTGTCAAATTCCAAGAAACAATTTTTTTTTTTTTTTTTTTTTTTTTTAGCAGGGGCGCGCCCAGCTCTCTCCGATTTATAGCATGTGATTGGCTGAAAATGGCCGAGCCCCTGAAGTCTTCCCTCCCTCCCGTAGCACCCCTAGACCTATGTTACGGCCATCTCTCTCTACTAGCTGAACCCACTTCGGGGCGAAGAATCTGCCGCCCCACCACTCGACATTTCCAAAAACATTTCTCTCGTGACAAAAGTCTCGTCCATCTCAAAAACATTGGCTGCGAAATAACCCCCATATTCGTACGCAGTATTATTTACTGAGTACATTCTGAGATTTTATTAGGAGGGCTGCGCCCCTCAGCCCTACCTCAGAAGCCGCCACTGTGTGCAATGGGGGTGAATTAAAAGATGGAGATTTTTGGCCATTGCGATGTAGATGTCTGTCTAGGAGCTTTCACTAAGAACTTACCTCCTTTTCTGTTCGATCAGAAATGATCCACGTGCAATACTGCCTACGTCATCCCTCGAGTCCTTACAGACTGCATCAGTGACTTGACTGTCTTGCGATGCACGCTCTTCAGCGCCAGATGTGTGGCGAATCGACGAGCTAGCAGCGCGACGTAAGTCTGCTGTACAGTGGAGAGAGATTGACGAGCCGGACTAGTGGACTGCATGCGGAAGAATGATGGCAATTGACAGGTTGGATATGTGTACATAATGAGTGTGAATTAAGTGACTGCAATGTGATAAGTACTTTTATTAGAATTGAGATAGACTTTAAATATTTTTCCCACCTAGAATAACAAGAGTAATAGTTAGATAGTATAATGTTGCAAATAATAGCTGTGTGAATAAATTAAAAATTAAATTAAATTATTTTATTTTTATTAAGACATCCATCCTTCACAAACGCGGATACATTCTTCTCGCGTCTTTTAACAGAACAATTTAAAATTTAAGCTTCATTCGTGACATAAATATTTTGCGATTGCTATGATCCAGCCAGCTTTAGGGCGTGCGTACACGTACGGATAAAGTCGGGACAAATATTAGGCGCTGATATCGTTGACGGCGCCGTCATCGGAAAGAGCTCTGTACACGTGCGCCGGTTAATCGTCCAGATTCGCGACGATTTGTAGTTGTATTTGTTTTCAGGAGCATTATATTGTTGCAGCAAGAACACTTGAAGAATTTTCCTTTTCTCGTTATGGGATACATGGCTTGATGTTCATTTCTGGTTTTCAAATTCCTCGCCTGATCTGTCCCACATACGAAAACTTTCAAAACTTTCGAGGCACTTTATCCAGCTGCAGTAGTTCGGTAGCAAAGTACGGAAACTCCACCTCTCAACAAACGCTACCACAGTTACAGACGATAGCACACACGCCGTAAAAGAAAATTGAGGTAAAATTCCCTTACATGTAAGGGAAGCTAATTACCTCTATATATAAGGTAAAATTACCTCTTAAATCCAGAGTAAAATTACATGACAAATACAATACTATTACCTAATTTTACTGTAAAAGTACCTGACAGAAGTGGGGGAATAATCCCATACAAGTAAGAGAAAATTGACTGTAATGTATAATAAAATTACGTTTCTAGAAATACCGGAATATTTTTACTGCTAACCTTTATATTGTCTACTTACTCTGACGAATAGTAACCAAAACCTAAAAAAAATTAAAACCTCGATACTTGCTGGTGGATGGACGCGAACCATCGTCCTCTATCACGATAGACCGAAGTGCTATCCATTACATCACGACGACAACGCGACGGTATTAGCCAATATTAGCATGTTATATGATTGTTTCACCCCCCCCCCCCCTCCTGTACTTAGCTGTTGGAATGCTCAAGAGATACGCGCACCGTAAAGTGATTTTCTTATCCATGTATGAATTTTCCACTACTGTGTACGTGAGTTTTACTCCAGAGCGCGGTAATTTTACTTTACCCGAAAGGAAAACTACGTTTCCCCTACGAGTTTGCGAATATTATTACGTTACGCTTGTCAGGTAATTTTACCATTACTTTTTTACAGTGGAGCGCTCGTCTGCTGGACGCCGATATCGGTTTAGCATCGAGGGAGCGTCCATAGAGTGAATGCGGTATATAATACGCATAACCAACTGCGCAGTTAACAGATTTCCTATCCTAACGTTGAACTTATTTTCTTTCTACAGAACTGTCAGAACTACAGGTTTACTGCTAGGTTAGCACACTTTCCACATCAATGTGTGTTTTAAATGTTAACATACTTACTAGAAACAAGTTATAAAATAATTAAAATAAGTTGAGGTTACGTTAAACTAATTATTAAAAAGCGGGCTTGTAGTAAAAAAAAAGTTAATGTAATCTATCATCCACGTCAGTGTTTAACACGTGATTTTGACCGTTGTGTAGGCGATTTACAAGGCAATTCCTGGAGACATGCACAGAAGACTACAATTTGTCCGGCAATGGTAGGTTAGGTTGTCTAATTAAGAATAAATGCAATGATATTGTGTTAAACATGATTCATCTTCAGTCTGTGGGAGCACTTGTACCACAACTGACGTGTTATGGTCGTCGCAGAAATGTGGTATTATTGGCTGGCGTACTGCCAGACTGTAAGCCTGCATGCGATTACAGAGCCCTGGATATCGGCGCCACCGTCAACGACAATGATTTTATCGGTGCTTGTACGCTCGCTGGCTATTCGTCCCGTCTTCTCTGTTATATTTTCCTATCCTACGTATTATATTCTTGACCATTTTAAAATTTTTTCTGTTTTTTAGTGTAAGGCAATTAATTAATTCCCTTAGAAAAATCTCTTTATTTTTTACTTTAAATCATTAACTTACTGCCGTTCTAGGCAATCCTAATGCCCATTTCATTAATTCAGGAAACTTACTATAACAGTGAAGCGTTTAAATAAATAAATTCTCCTATTAAGCATACTGATATTTGGCAGAAATCATACTGATATTTTGCAAAAATAGTACTGCGTGGTTAACACGTACACGGAATGATTTCTACATGCAAAGGAAACACTCACTAAAAAATTTACGTGGCCGCGGTGGTCGAGCGGTCAGCGTGCTCGCCTCCCACCAAGGCAAACCGGGTTCGATTCCCTGCCGGGGTCATTACCACATTTTCGCAGATGCGAATCGTGTCCGATGATACCGCTGGTCTGCGGATTTTCTCGGGAATCTCCCGTTTACCTCCGCAATTTCATTCCGGCACTGCTCCATACTCACCCCGAACACCCTCATTGGCTCTCAAGACCTCGCTGTTAAGAGCTGTCCAAATCTCTTCACTCTTCACTAAAAATTCACACACTACGGTAGTAATAATTTGTAAACATTTGAAGTAAATTAAATAGTTAAAACGTAAGCAAAGTAGCTGCTGAGTAAAGTGTTGCGATATCGACGAAGAACTAACATGTAAGTTGGCACCCCGAACTTATTGGAAAATATTGTTTACAGCCCGTTTATAAAGAGAAGACCATTTATTCTAAAACTCACTAAGAAAAACAGAGAAGCTTCCCAATTTGAAGGCTTACAAAACATTCGATAAATCACACCATATCTTGAAGAACCCTAAAAATATCAAGGTTGCTCATACGCAATCAGAAATTATATTATGTCATAAAATTATTTAAAAAAATATCCTCAACTGGAAAATATTTACGATACACTATGTTTAGGGTACAAATGACTCATGAAATTAAAATAACTATTCTGAAATTTCATGAATACTGCCACAAACTCTAATTAAAAAAGATGAAATACTGGCTTTCCTTTTCAAATTCAAAACATTCTTGTATTATCGATCTCCTGTCCTCTGTTAAAGAGGCACGGAGACAATCCAAAAAGCCTGTGCGAAGTCAGTCGGCTGTCCAAGCCGAGGGACGGGGCATGTTGCTGGCATATTTCAAGAGTGGATGTAACGTGAATAAGCGTTGGGGCGGAGACAGGGAGAGAGAAGGATCATCCCTACAAAACCCTCACGCTATATTAGTACAGTAGGCTATTACCACCGCACCGATGAAAGATGGATCCACAGTGCTTCCTTCAGTTACTCACTTGTGGTCCAGTAGCACACTTACATATGACATGAATGAGGGTGGAGCGAGTTGAAGACAAGGCAGCGGCCGAACACAAAGACGTAGGAAACGGAAGAACCCCGAGAAAGCCTGCCAGCCAGTAGCAACGTCCGTCATGTTTCCAACATGTGAAAATCTGGTTGACCCCGCCGCCGGAAATAGAGCCCGGTTCGTCTTGGTGGGAGGCGAGGCGGGTTACCTGACGGTGCTATTTTCTACTTTAATCTCATTTTAGTCAGTCTAAAACTATGCTTTGAAAATAATAAAGGGGTGCAGGCCCCTTCAGGCTCACCCCTCAACTATATTCCAGTCACAGGTTCTTCGGCCTTTTTGAATCAAACCTTTGAAAAATCTCCCCATGTATGACGTGTTTAGTTATTTCCTCAATACGTCTTGTATCACAAGCGTTTTATACTTGTGTTCATAAAAGTTACTTTTTCTCCTGTTAAATTGAAACGTTATTCATACTTTATCTATAAATTATAATGCTTCATTTATAAATAATTTGAATAAAAACAGTGAGGAAACATGTGTGTTGGTAGCGCCTAGTGAGAAACAGTCCTTATACAAAATATTATTACAACAGAGTGCGCATGAATGTGGTGCGTTGTCCTCCTGGTGTAATTCTCCAGGATTAGTTAAACTTAGTTTGCACGAGCGGAGGAATATACTGGAAGTAGAAGTCTAGCAGGGTTTCAGAAAAGGCTGGAGTAACCGTGACTGGATTATATTATGTGAAGTAGCCTACTCCAGTCATTTTCTGGTAGGGATAGGTTTAAATTTTTTTTCAAAAGTTTTTAATTATCCCGGAACCGTTTGTGTTTTGAAAATACATAAACAAACACATAAAACTCTGCGTACACAGCACAAGATAAAAACATGGCAAGAAACTTCTGGCCGCCACCAAAACAAGTACGAGAAAGGGAGAGTGTGAAAGAGGGAAGAGGGGGGGGGGGGGGGGAGTCTGGCGGGGCCCTACGCAAATGTCAAGCCCCACGTAGGTTCACACTAACTCTCTCCTCGTCCTTGCCAGATAACAATTTATTTTTAGGGCGTGTACGGTATACAGTTAACTTTAAAAGTTACCGTGGAGCTACCTGCACAGTTTATCTTTCTATGCGCATACGTCGCACTGTGCGATATTTGCGAAAACAATAACCTAAGCAGAACATTTACTAAACACGAAAAATGCGCGAAAACCCATTAACTATATCTGGAAAAAAACTGCTTAGACACAGCGCATTAAATAAAATACAAGATAAATGCAAAATGTGTCAAACTACACAACTAATGCGAATATTTTGAAATACAATGTGGCAAATGAAAAAAATATAGTATGGTTCGACGGTAGTTAAACTATGAAGCTTACCTAAACATTAACTATAAACATGCAGCTCTATGTCCGTTAAACAGTTTAAAAAAATGTAATATACTGTCTTTCTATTATATTTAATTTCGGATTTGCTAATTTATCTAAGCTGTTCCCTTGAATCATTGTCGGCTTCTTTATGTATTCGTTACAATATTGTGCTCACATGACGCACCGTACCAGTATTCAGGGCTGAACAGGTTGAAAAACGGACGATTTGTAAAAATTATTCCTCTGCACCAATGAAAACAGAGCTCGTGTTTTACAACCTTTCATAAGTCACAAATTGTAATTCGATATAAATTAAATTTTCACTTTATGTGTTTAAATTAACGTAGAATAGTATTTACAAGTTTATAAAAGTAGGTTCTATGCATAAACATATATTAGGAATCATGCTTATCATGAAAAGTGTTTTTTTTATCACCTCGATATTTAACTGGCGAACTTCTGCAGCCTAGTGTTTCTAATTTAATACAAACAACTTCTATCACTTAACTTCTTAATAACAAGTAATTTGCAACCCGTACATAAACCACAATTACAGCCATTATTCCCGCTGTTGAAAATGAAAATTTGTTTTTGAACAAGATTTTTATTGTAAACTTTCTTAGCTTGAAGTACTGTCGAAAAGCCTCCATATCACTTCTAGAAATTTGGCAGCACAGTTTTAAATCATAAATGTTTAATTTTCAAGAACTACGTGGAAAACATTCGTGAATGGTGACGTCACGCTCTTCAATCTTGAGTGCGTGAAGTATAGTATGTTCACGAATTATAAGTTATTTCTCAGTATGACAGTTCACATCGCGCAAAAAACGCAACCTGCACTTGTTGCTCAATTAGATTGCAGCTCTATGTTCTACATATCTCACCTCTACGCATATCACCGTACTTTTCGAGCACTTTTTTTCCTCTCTTTGTGAAATATTTTATTCTTTGAGAACAATTCTCTCTTCAGAAATAACCACTAATCAGTAAGTACTAAAGTTTTGTTGATTCCTGTTCGTCAACGCAATAGTTTTGCAAGTAAGACCGATATGTGACCGAGGTTTATAGCAGAAGTCATTTCTCCGTTGCGATTCTGTAATTAAGGGAAGGTCATACTTCCCCGATTTGTTTACTTTTCATATTCAGACCTGTTCACAACATATTTATCATTATACTGCTATTCATTATAGTGCGGTTGCAGTGCGGTAGTAGTCCTAATCCACTGTATTATTTCGCAAAAACTAGTAACTAAGTTTGTCAACTTAATTTTACAAAACTGCAAATAAGTTGATTTTCACAGATCAAGGATTTTCTAATATCAGTACCTATCATTAATCATAGCTTCTAGCAATAATGCCGATTACGATAATTGACTTCGTATTAAGAATAGTGCTGACAAAGCAATATACATCATAATTAACACCTCGCCTTTAGGACATTGTTCTTAACGGGCATCAGACTGCTGCTGCATACGAAAAGATTATTTTTCGGAAGGCACCAGAATGTGGTTATTAAAACAAATAATCCTTCACAATTCAGCTTTATTGGTCATAAACATTCGTGGAGAAATTGTTTACTATATAATTGATGATTGGCCCCTATGTTTACAATCAGCAGTTTCAGGACAACAATGTGGCTCAAACCTGCTGAGAAGTTTCTCAGTAATAGGCTGAATACAAATACAAAATAGTTATAGCATATTTTTTAAAGTACTTGTGTTGTTTTATTACTACCATGTGAATTGTTTGAAATATTTCCCGTTACTTACACTTACATTGTTTCATTTTGTACAAAAATACGTTTTACAGAACCAGTAATATTTTCATAAACGGACGTGTACGGCTTGAGGTTGTTGCTTGAGTGTTCGCCATCTTGTCTGTCGTTCTAATACCGTTTTGGACATGTCCATGGGTATAGGCTTTTCACGGTAAAATGAGCACTTTTGAAAGCCCTGCTTAAGATTTAATTGTATGCACGTTGTGTATTCTTCTGCCTTATGTAAAATTAACAATGCCATGGGCTTCGTCACTTTATTCATGCGTCGGTCAAGTGAAACCGTGAAATTATTATAAAAATAAACATTTAATAAATCTCCTAATTTTTACACACTGATGCATTGAAAAAACAGAAAGCGAAATAAATAGTTTAAATTACAAAAAATGGTTATCTAGCGCTATTTATTCTCGTCGTGAAGGTATGGAACTACATTCTATATTTCGTTACCAACTTTATCGAGCGCATGTCATTCAGTGCGCCCGTTTAAGTATATTCAGGCATAGACAGTGACTTTTTCCTAAGGTTGATTTCAAAAGTGCTCATTTGATCATGAACAGCCTTTACGAAAACTGCTTTTCCCGGAGTCAGTCTCCTCCGGAGGGGACTGAATTGTAACCTACACGGTAGCAGAAATGCTAGCAATAAATGGGTATAAAAACTACGGGCATTGGTATCGTGTAGGGTCGGCTCGCAGCTCGTTGGGTGCCGACAACCACTCACCATCGAGTCTGTCACATTTCCTCTAGTTCGCAGTCAGCATTACACTTTCCGTCCATGTCCACTCGAGTCGAGCGGCTTTCCGTCTCATTGGTCCCCTCACGGGTCCTGGGCTGAGACACAGCCGGGGAGTCTTGACATTTACTTCTCAAGACCTCGTGGTTTAGAGCCGCCCAAATATATATATATATATATCTTTAACATTTGCCTGCCATATCTCCGTGTCAGCCAAACCTAATTATTTTCTTGTCACTAGCTTGGTTGCTATTGCGAAGTGATCTCCGATGTTTATCCGAATTGTTTGGGCAACAGTCGCTGACCACATTCTTACTTTGCAGTTGCAGACGTTCGTGATGAAGACACCATAACAATCTTTTAACAGTTGACTCAAGGCTGTTCACGATAAAGTGAGCACTTTTGAAATCAACCTTAGAAAAAAGCCAATACTCCTACCTGCATATATTTTAACGGGCGCAACGAGTGACATGTGTTCAGTAAAGTTGGTAACGATGAAGGGGGAAGTAGTTCCACATATTAACGTCGAATAAAAAGTGTTAGGTAACCATTCGTAATAACTTAAATTATTTCTCTCGCTTTCTGTATTGTTTAATGCATCGAAGTGCAAAAGTTAGCAGATTTGTACAATATGTACTTTTCTAATATTTACTTTTCAGTTTCACTTGACCTACACATGAATAAAGTGATGAGCCCACAGCAATGTAGTTTCTACATAAGGCGGAAGAACACACAACGTGTATACAAGTAGATCTTAAGCAGAGCTTTCAAAAGTGCCTATACCTTCGTAGTTTTACAACATAAGGCTACACCACCTTTATGTTAGTTGTTTGTGTTGTTAGTTTCCAATCGGAGAGCCAGAGTTCGATTCCCAGCACAGACTCTTGGTCGGGGGGCTTTAGCTCACTGCGGAAGACAATAAGAAACCACAGCACAATCATCCTATCTAGTCGCTCTGGACGGGTCGTGGTTACAACCAGCAGTAGGGATGCCAGTTTCATAACATAAAGCCACCCTGGTTTGAAATACAGGCAAGATGATGGCATATTATGCAAAAGTATCTGGCCATTAGTAAAGCCAGTAGAACATTATTTACATTACGGTAGCCTGCTGTGGTGGCGTACGATGGCGAACTGGACTGTATCTAACCAGGACGGTACAGGCTGGTTATTGATTCATTCATAATATACATCACTCGTGATAGGTTTAGTCTGCCATAAAGGTAAGAGATTTGAATATATTCACGTCGCGAGGTGGAATGGAGTGGAGAAATTTGGCTGGCTCTTAACATTGATGTCTTGAGAGCCGATGAGGGCGAAGCGAGGTGAATATGGAGCATCGCCGGGATGCAAGAGCGGGTGAAACGGGAGATCCCGAGAAAACCCGCCGACCAGCGGCATCGTCCGGCACGATTCCCACATGCGAAAATCCGGGAGCGACCCCGCCAGGAATCGAATCAGGTTCGCCCAGGTGGGAGGCGAGTATAGTCCAGTCAAGGTAAAGTGAGTACTTTTTAAGGCCCTGCAAATTTTTTTTTTAGTCAATTTCCATCTTTACGCCACATTAAAAATAATTAACATTGCCATGTGACCAATAAACAGAGTGTATACATTCCACCACTCCCAAAGTTTAACGTCTGAAGCTGCCATAAAATATATTTATTAGTGGTTAATGCCTATTAGAAGGGCCTCAAATAGTGCTCACTTTACCGTGAACAACCTTATAGTTTGACTACTACGCCTGTCCTCTACGTCGCGAGGTCCCTCGAGATCTGGGTCAGGGGACATATTGCTGTAACAGTGGGTTTTTACTACCCGTGAAGGTTTACCCTCAATGAAAGATTCACCAGTGAATCTTTACTACCTAGCACAGGAGTGGCCAAAGAAAATGAAGTCAAATGACCAGTGAATTTTTACTCCTCCGCAAGTAGGGCCGCAGTGGCTCAGCGGATAGAGCAACCAAAAGAGGAGCCGCGGTGGGTTAGTGGCTAGATCACCCAAAATTGGGGTCGCAGTTGCTCAATGGGTAGAGAAACGTTCAAGCTGGGTCGTGGTGGCGTAGTGGCTAGAGAAAATAAAACTGAGGCAGCGGCACCCAACCACACCGTACAGAGTCGTGGAGTTGTCTGTGTTCTCACTGAGAGGAGGTGCCTTTATGAGATTACACGGCTGCACGCAGTTGCCTGCTCATTCTGTACGATCACGTGGGAGCAGAGTACTAACTAATTAAAGGACTTAGCCCGTGTGTTCTCTCTCCGAGCCGCAGAACGCTAGCGCCGCGCACATAGCAGGCTGCCTAGTGCTCATTATTCTGCAGATATCGCGGCCGCTACCTAAACATGAGCCCGACTTCTGCGTGGACGCCTGGTACGCAGTCATTAATGATGACATCGTGGCGCGGTAAACATTTTAGCTCCAACTAAATCCGCATGTAGTTTCCCAGGCGCTTAGCACCACGGCGAATTGAATGCCGCTCATTCCGCTTTATGAAATGGATTGCCAGAGGAACCATCGCTTCCTTTTCATCAACCGTATTTCCTAAGTAGCGAAGAGAGAATGTAGCTGCAGTTCGTAACACTACCATCTTAACGAATCAGAAGTTAAATATGGTTCGAAGTTAAGCGTTCTTTAAACCAACGTTTGAAAAATTTCCTGCATATAGCTGTAAAATACTCGATTGAAATACTGGATAGAGAACCTGAAATACCGTTGTCAGCGAATTATATAAGTTGCAATATGAACTTCATTATATTGGTTTATCTTTGTTCTAAATATACTTGAGTAGTAACCGATGACACAGAGACATATTTAGGTTTATAATAGTTTCAGTGTCGCCTGAGCGGCGCACGGATAATAGTCGTTAGCTATGAAAATGTTATTTTAGTTAGCAGAAGAGTAATCATTAAGTGACTTAGCTCACCGCACGATGGCACCACGGGCAAACGGAAGCGCTTGTAAGTCGGTGTATACAATTAAAAATGTACGAAGTAGATAGTTGACTTCATAATTAAGTAACATGTCCGCAGAAATCTACTGTGCAGAACAGCGATCTTACTGCGTGAGTTCAGCCAAAAGAAACGCATCAACATTGAAATAAGCGTTTATTTTGACGTATTCTTGCCTTTGGCGTGTGGTTATTTAGGAAATAGATATAAATTTTAAAGTTCGTTGTTTATTATTGAAATAGAAACAGGTGTGCCAATTTTGATGAACGGTTCAACTAAAGAATTTGGACATGGTATTTATAGATAGCGATTTTGTTACTTTGAAATTTAATTAACAAGCAGTAGGGAATCAATTGCTTAGGCACACCTTCGTTTAAGCCAAAGGGATCGAAAAAATCCTACACTATGAAAACTTTTTCAGAAAACTTCCTAAACTATAATGGAAGTTTTCAACGTTTACACAGTATGGGAAATACGCCATATATCAAACTAAAAATATAGAAATACTACTACACACAGCCGGAAATACATTACGTATTCGACTTTTTCCTGAAAAAAATTTAGGAAAGCGGCCATGAATATATGGGGAAAAAATTTCCATTTCTTATTTCTCAGTACGTGTATACAGTGATGTGGCAAATCTGTGAAACATTTCCTGGAGTGCAGTAAGTTCTACTGAATTGGTCACAATGGTTAAGTTTTTAATTTTCTTTGACATCTAAAGCTACGTCATGTTGGGCTTGGATACTGAGTTCTAAAAGGAGGCATAAATGCTCTTACAGCCCCGTTACATTTAAGCCATCTTTCAGCTCACTCATCGTAGTAGGTAGCAACGTAAGGCAGCCCAAGGCACTAAAATCTGGTGCGGAAGGGAAATAATGATCCGTTGCAATGCCCAAAAATATTATAATGAATCTTCTTCAACTACAAGGAAAATAGGTTAGGGAAATGTAGCAAAAATCACTCACACAGAGAGACGATAGCTCGTGTTGCAGAATCACCGGGTTTGTAATTACAGGTTTGATAGAAGCAGAGGGGTGAGGTATGTTAGCTGTATAACGTTGGGGATTTCCTAAAAATTACATTGGCACACTTATATTATATGGTGTCTATTGCCTCTGTGCGCAAGGCCCTTAACTAACATACAGACTTTTCCTCGCGTTGCGAGTAACCGTATGGAACTTCAAGCGATGAACATGTCATTTTATTAGCAGGAAATCTGCATCAAATCTCAATACAGGCCCATATATGAGTTTTGCACATACTGTTTGAAATGATTCATCTTTTAGTGGAGAAATCACGAAATCTACTTTTTAAAAATACAGTTAGGTACAGTTATGGTGCATCGTAAAATCTAACTGGTATATTTGTAGTAATTTTGACAACGTACTACGGAAAGAAATGCCACTGCAAGAGGAGATTCACACTTCAGATGTGCTCAAAGAGAACTCGGAGCATGATAAGCTGGCTAACGGAGAGAACATTAATAAAATGGTTTATTATATATGCTGATTTGGATCTAGCAAGGAACTGACAAAGGAAATACTTAATAAACGTTGGAATAGAAATTTTGCAACCTTTGCAAAATACTTCTTTGAAACGGGGGAAAAAAAAAAGTTTCATGATTCGAAACTGCTTGACGCAATATTGATGCTTCGGGGAGTAAAGTGATTCCTCCTCTGGTATTTGATAGGCATTAGCAATAATTATATTTCGGGGCGTTTCTGAGCAGACAAGGTAAACACGATCTCTAATATCTTTCTCTTTTGCTAAAGCCTAGAAATGCTCGAGTACGCGCTCTTTTGGATGCCATGCTGTTCCAACGTTCCTGTCATCATGTTTGTCAGATCTCAAAGTAAAATTGTCGTGTTCTCCAATAATTTCTTCATTGATGAATTGGAGTAACTGATTTTTGTTACGTTCACATTTACGGGTTTTACTTGTACCTTGCTTTTAATCATTTGACAATATCGCCTATTGAATCCAGTGTAACAATTTCAACGATATTTGGCTCCGATGGCTACCAGATCTCCTTCTGCAGCACATGCAACGATATGATCATCTCCTAATAAAATATATTTTTGTTGAATTTATTTGATCAGAATCAACTTCTGGGAGGAATTGTCTCTACATGACTTTCGTTTACATAAAACATACACACAATACGGTTGTTGGGTGCAGAACTTTGGTGTAGCACTTCGGTTTGGTATCTTTCTTGGAGAAGTTATAACTGGACATCCTTTTGCGCGGACAAGAGCTGAAACGTTGTTATATAGTCCGTTCCCGACTGGAAGCGACTTATGAAAGTCAACCTTTGAAAAAACACTCTAGGCATAACATGTCACCTGTTTTTTCAATAACCTGTATTCCACAAATAAATAACACTGTGGTTAATTTTAAGGTACTGTATTATTGAATAAATGAAACTTTACCTTAATATCTTCTATAAATTGTAATATTTATTTCTTTTTTAAATATGAATTAACAACAGCGAGTGCAGAGACGTGTTGACAACGACCGGTAAGAAATAGTTCACAGTTAAAATATTATTTTAACCTCGTTTTTTATAATACTATTTGTAAATTAGACGGTGCCTAACGAAATATTAAAATATTTATGTATCCCCGATGGCAACATATAACATTTTTACAGTTTAAAATAACAGCGTAAAATATCGTGAGTAGGCCGTAATGGTACGGTATTGTTTTATCGAGCGAGAAAGCAATTGAAAAACTGTCTGCTGGAGAGGCTTGTCGCACTCTCTCACTTTCTTCGTCTCTTTCACACTCGGGAAATTTCACTTCGCTAGTGTGCAAAGATATTATATATGTTTTAAATTGTAGCATATTTCATACTTATTACGGCAAAATAATGATTTTTGAATGTGTAATTTACAACTGAAAAGAGATGTTAATGTTTGAATATGTATTTTAATATATTTAGATATGATGGCGGGGCATTTACCTAGTGAAGTTGGCAGACGTGGCGAGCCATGACATGGCATGTTGCTTTTTGTCAAACGAAACGTAAATTATTCTTATTCCGAAAAAATACTTCAAATTAATACATCACGTTTGTAGACGTTGTGTTTTTTAAACCTACCTAGACAAGTTACGATGTTTTGATAAATCTGTGTTTCCACGGCAGTAATAAATATACTGTGACGTGTGTTTCGTTAATCATTGCGTCTGTGAAATGGCGTGCCTTTGTGCATCGTGGTCGATACGCTGGCCATGTGTGTGAGTGATTTCAAATATTTTATTAGCACTATGCATATGTTTTAAATGTGAACTGTTTTATGACCAAGTTTTTTAATTTACATCCACGTCTGTTTATTTATCACAACTTTGTACCTTTGTCCTAAGGGGTTTGGAACACAGTCGTGTAACGTAATTTGCCACAATCCCAGAAGAAAAATATTAAGCCGAGCCCGATAAATTTCAATAAACCTAATAAACAGTAAGTAGCAATACATAGAAATATGAGCGGAATAAAAGTTATCGTAGGCTTATTTGTGTGCATGTTCACCGTTATCTTTTAAAGTTTGTATGACAAAAATTAGCAACACGAGTTGAGTACTTGAATTTAATGTGCCTTTTTCACTGGTTGTTCCTTCGTTTTAATATCTATTCCAACTGAGGCCGTCCTTTTAGAGAAATGACCCAACACATATCAATAACAAAATGAAAATTATAATTAGTACAGCCCTTTACCTCGCAGTTGTAACAGTGTTAAACACAGTCACCGCAAAATACTAGCGTGCATTACATGCATTGAGCTATTTTGTGGAAAACTAATATGTTAATGTAAAATAACCGTAAGAACTGACTTCAATTTAGGCATTTTTGAAACGTCATAAAGCTGACCTAAATAATGTTAGAGGCCTAAACTGTGAATATTCATACGGAATGGTTTTTGGAATACGACAGAATTCTTCGAAAAACTGTAAACAACACATTTGGCAGGTATAAAAGTAGAAGTCACATTTTAGTGTTTATTTTTAGGTGTAGCGAAAGTATACGAACATATGATCACACACGATGGAACGTAAACATTGATTTTGACATATGCTACATGGCAGTCACATGGCAATGTTTGTTTACATTTGGCGGAAGGATACGAAACGGGCCAGCACGTAGATATTTAGCAGGACTCTGAGAAAGTTGCTTCCAATGGGGAATGGACTATAGTTCACGGCATGATCTGTGTCAGGACACACGACGTATGTTCTTACACTGACTGTCCTTCTGGTCGTTTTAAGTTTGGATGTGATGAAGCATCAACTTCTCTAAATTGGCGAGCGAGGTTGATTATGCCTCTCCCTCTCTATGCACAACAACTGGGCTGTAGAGGGAACAGGCAAGTTCCTCTGCAGTTTGGTTTTTGTAAAAAACAAGACATATAAATTAGTTTAAATCTGTCGCCATTTACATTCATCTGAAAATTAAAAACAAAAAGTGATTTCGAAATACACATACTATACCAATGGTCACATAAAAATATTTCGTTTGAAGAAGTCATTTCAGGTGACTGTCAGTTAATGGTTACTTTGTACCATACATTTTCATTCTAAATTAATTCTTTACAGCTCCTTATTTGATGTATAACTTCATGGCTCACAATTTTATTCATAAAGAAAACAGTAATGTGAAATCAAATTAGGCGTGTAGAAAAAAGTAGAAAGTCAACTGAAATAACGGCACATATCCCATTTGTGTCATATTTGCTTTTTTAGACCTCCTAACTATGCAAAAGTTTTTTTTCTATGTAATATGGAAGTTCATAAGAATTTCACCTTTCATTTTATACTCTACAAGTACTTTTATACGTTTTCAAAATGTTGACCCCTTTTGTTAAGTCCAACTTATTCCAACTGCCCCCTGGGGGTAAATCGTTGTACACTTGGACTAAAAATGTACAGGCGCTAACCTACAAAACGACGCCGAAAATTTAACTTTATCATCAACTTGAAGCGACCAGTTTTACGGCACGCCACTTAACGCCTCACCTCGTTGCTACATTACTGTCACTTGAATGAAAATGACGCGCGGCCAGCTACCCGCCATCACATGACAACCAGCGGCGTCGTACGGCACGATTCCTACTTGTGAAAGTCCTAAGTGATCCGGTCGGGGATTTAACCCGGTTCGCCTTGGTGGGAAGCGAGCAATCTAACCGCTCAGCCACCATAACCCTTTCGGCGAGTTCAGATTCTTGTGTTCCGCCCTTCTTGGTGGACACGATTCAGCGAGTGTCTCCTGTGAACATACATACAGCCACATCCGCCAGGGATCCGGCAATGCCTTGGGTTTGTAGTTTGTCTGTCGTAGGTTTAACCTTAGTTGCCATGTATTTCAGCTGGAAAGCTGTCTGTATTTCGTGTTTGTTGTCCAATCGGTCGTCTTTTTTTTTGGAAAGGCTGCGAAAATTCCTGTCAGATTTTCTATCGAATTTTCGAGGGCCTTGTACGATTTTATAATGCCAGTACGATAGTCATTCGCCAATAGTTATTTTCACGGTGCTGTTTTTTTATTGACTATTAATTTTGTGTCTGCGCATATTTTCGCAGCTCGGCTAGTTAAAAAAAAAAAGTACGATTCCATCTTTATAAAAGTGTTTGTTGAATGGTTGGAATTAAAGTGTAGGTTCTGGTCGGAACAGAACAAAATTAAATTACATCGGTGCCATATCCGCGTGAAAGCGATATCACCTCTAAACGTCCAGAAGCGAACCAATGCGTCTGTTTACGCCAGGACAATGCTAGGTGCCGCAATTCAGAAAAGATGTGGCCGGAAGCCGGTCGCGTATATCATATCCACACGGGCGATCGCGCGGGCGCTCTCTACTCGCGTACAGTCCGCACCGGAACTGACAGTCTCCTCTGTAAGAAATGTGTAGGCTACTTCCGAGATGTCCGGCCGAGCACAGGACGCAATACATGCATATCAAGGCTGTTCACGATCAAGTGAGCACTTTCGAAATCAACCTTAGAAAAAAAAGTCACTTCTCCTACCTGTATATATTTTAACGGGCACCCTGAGTGACATGCGTCCAGTTAACTATGGATGTGAAAGTATTTCCATATCTTAAAGTCGAATGAAAACTTTTAGGTAACAATTTCTGTTAACTTAAATAATTTCTTTCGCTTCCTGTTTTTGTTATACATCGAAGTGTAAAAATGAGCAGATTTGTCAAATATTTACTTTTCTAATAATTTCACAGTATCACTTGACCGACGCATGAATAAAGTGATGACGCACATGACAGTGTTAATATTACACAGGGCTGAAGAATACACAACGTGAATACAAGTACATCTTAAGCAGGGCTTTCAAAAGTGCTCATTTTATCGTGAATAGACTGTATAGTTGGCGCGCGCCCATCTATAAATCGTTATTAGAGTGAGTGAGGGAAGAGATTTGGGTGTCTATTTAACACCAAGGTCTTGATAGTCGACGAGGGTGAAGCGATGTAAGAATGGAGCTGCGTAGGAATGCAAGGACGGGGGGACGGGAGATCCCCGAGGAAACCCGCCGACCAGAGGCATCGTCCGGTTCCCATGTGCGAAAATCCGAGTGCGAATCCACCGGGAATCGAAACTGATTCTCCTTGTTGGGAGGAAAGCAGTCTAACCACAACTCCACACGGGAATATCGCGCTATCATTTGACGGCTGACTAAAACCGACAATCGCGTTCACATACCAGGTGCTGTCATTTGTTCATTGGCTGGTGCCTTCATAACAAGCACTCCATCCTGTGTGCTGTTAGATTATGCGTGTTTCGCTCCTCTTCTACGCGGGGGCCACGGTGGTTGAGCGGTTAACCTGCTCGCCCCCTACCAAGGCGATCCGGGCTCAATCCCCGGCCGGGTCACTCCGGATTTTCGCACGTACGAATCGTGCCGGACGATGCAGCTGGTCGGCGGGTTTCCTCGGGGATCTCCAGTTTCCCCCGCCCTTGCATTCCGGCTCCCAAGACCTCGATGTTTAAGGACCGTCCAAGTCTCTCCAGCCCACTCACATATTGACGGTAGTTTATTACCTAAATATAGCCTATGGTTACTGTATGTTGTCTGCTTAGTTTCATTTCAAATGCGTTTTGTATTAATACCTACAACGTGTACATTTATGGTTTCTCTTAGTTTATTGTTACATCGTGCAGTGTCAATTTTATAACATTGATTTTTTTGGTTAAACACATTGTAATGTTATAACATCAGTGGAGAAAGGTGCGGTATCATTTTACAGTAACAATTGCGCTAATTACAGTGCAGTATCCTCTTACAATTATTACAGGTTGTTTATAGCAGCGTCAGGTGAGAATCACCAAGCGTTCAGATATTGATTTGTCGTCCTAAGAAAAACTTGTCCAACAGTAACAACTAACGCTTTCTTAAAGAAATGTGTAAGACCGTACACATGATGGGCGTGTATAGTTTGGCCGAAAACATTTCATTGACTTGTGTCAGAAAAATATATATATATTTGACTGTCTTAATTACTACAACAGCAATAAAAATACGTTTGGTACATGCGGGGGAAAACGTATTTACTGCTACTTCCGTGATCTAGGCACCTCTGATACCAGCGATCATTTCGCCAGTTCAGTTATGAATAACAGAGAGTAACAAATTTCAAATGTTCCCATTCCTGGGAACAATAATTTTCTGTTGGTGAAACATGACCCGCAAATATTTAAAAATACAGCTCTGTGTGTGTGCAATTTATGCACGGCGTGTCATTGAAAAAAAGAGGAAATAAATGGCTAATTGATTTTAGATTCCAGCACATAACAGACTCATCGTAGCATAAATCGTTGATCACAGCAATTATATGGCTTACAGCAAAGTCGAAAATATTTCAACAATTTCTCACATAGTTTCGCCCTACGAACACAGCCAGAATCACGCACATTTGCTGCAGATTATTAATATATATTAAAAGAAGAAATTTTTCAGAACTGGTATGGCTTTTTTAAAGGTGACGTTAATTTTTGCGCCACTGAACACTTTAAAATTCTAACGTCCTCGCTACTTTCATTTTGCATTTACAATATTTTACACGAGGTCTTTGTATTCCCATATTACCAAATTTTTATGACGTAGGTATAGTTACATATATTGGCATTGGAAACATAGCTTCAAGTTATTTTACAATAGCTTTTATTTTATTTTAAGAACTGTCTTCAAAGTAGAGCATATGTGTGTATTTAATGATTAAACAGTTAACCCGCAAGGTTGAAACCACACCAGCACACGTTGCTTCCGAAAGTTGAAACAAACCTATACAGAAACTTTACTTATTAAATTTGAGATAGATAACCTATCACAGAAAACTGAACACCGATTTATATTTAATAGTCGTATTGGCACCCTCGCTAGGCTAATTGCGTGTAGGTGTAAATGAAGGGAAGCGGCGAAGGAGAATATGGCTTACATGCTAACCAAAACTAAACTTTCTTCTGAAAACTGCAAGTACATTCATGACGTACTCTAAATTTTGATACACGCACTTCGCGGTACACCATCTTTACCTTGTTCGGTAAAGTGTCAAAGTTGACCAGATAATTCTTAAAAACTTAATCCATCTCCATAAGCATAACGCTTGTATGTGTAGCGCACGCAAGTATGGATAAACTGTGATTTATGTAACAACTTGAAGCCCTGCTTCAAGTCTGACACGTGTGTCAGCAAACTCAAGCAATTTTATGTCATTACTCCTGTACGGCCTGAACGATTTATTTTTCGTCCCGCCAACTGGTGACATGTGTGATGCCTACAATTTTCTGGAGTACGATTAAATGCTGCTATCGTGGGGTTGGTGTGTTTACCGAACTACATGTCGTTAATGAACTTGGTTAGCAAGTCTGCTTGCTTCTTTGCCACGTCTGTATTTGGTAGCCCAGATTAATAAACTCTTATTTTGTTTGAAGAGGGGTTACTATTTAAAAGGGCAATATTTTTGCTGCAGAAAAAAGGTACTTTGTTTTTCTTCGTATATACATTGGCTGGAATAAGAAAAATGGGCAAGTTCGTGTTTAAAAACAAAATTCCACCCAGAGTGGTCACCAGACGTGCTGTATCCATTGACACAGACTTCGGTGTCTGTCAGAGGAAGAACTCGGCAGGCTCTCGCAATATCAGGGAAAACTGAACCTTCAACTGCCACTTAGTGAGTGTGGCCCAAGAAGACTGTTTTATTCTTGAGCCTCAGGTTAGTGTTTTTCTTGACTGCGACCCACCACAAGTTTTATCTGATGGATTAGCCATTCAAGAACTTGAAGGACACTAATTTACATTTCCGACTAGTTGGCATCGAGACTTCAAACAGTCGCATGTAATCAACGGCGCTGATGATGTTTGTGGTTTAATCTGATTCATCGGCGTGTCCAGAAAATAATTTAGCAATAAAAAATTAATGAGCGCTTACAAGAAGAGGTTTTAGAAACTGTAAAAAAGTAATTGAAAAATTTAGAAACAACGAAAAGTCGTCATCACATAGCAAAGATGTTTCGAGTTTTCAGCAGAAGAGCAACCATAGGGAAATAACTATTATCACAGACAGTAGCTTTCTAGAAAGACGCTTCTGAATGTTTACTAGCTATTACAATTTAACTGAAATACCCAGCTAGACAGAGATTGGCCATGAGAAGCCAGTAACATAGCGAAGGCATTTTAATGGCACACTTAAAACAAATAATTCTATATGTACCGCACACGACTCATTCCAAAATAAGGCCACCAATTTATGATTTGTTTCCTTAAGAGAAGCAATTGCACACCTTGAGTTTCTCAACAAAACCTTCCAAAGAGAATACAAATTATTAGGGAGTTTAATGAAGTCTGTGAAAGTTGTACCAGATGCTCTTCAGGAAATGCTATTATATAAACACTTCAAGACCTTGTTTGCTTAATGCAAAGAAAGAATTGAGCACCTTAGTTTGCAGTTCCTTTCTCTTATCCAAGAGTAGTAAAGCTACCCACGCGATTCACAGTACCTGTAGTACATCAAATACATGCAAATGGTGAAGTCCACTTCAGGACAGATATTTCAAGTTGCAGATACTACAATATGTTTGTTAAAATATAGGTTTGACAAGCCTGGCATAGAAAACACTTAGAATTAGAAGGAATATTATTGACTTGATAAAATTGTTCCGATATCAGCGACTATCTGAAAATACATATCATCATCATCTCAAGTGAAACATAAGAATGTTAAAGCAAAAACGTAGCGTTTCTTTTGTGTATGTCACCATGAAACAAATTAAATCAGTATTAAAATGTTTATGTTCTAATGAAACAGAGAGAAGTAGCAGCTCTGCCAGACAGATGAAAATATATCTTTGTATTCCTCAACTACTTAGAAAATACTGAATCACATTGTCCTGTCAAATGATCACAATGACATCTTGGATTCAGTTGTTATTAGAAAAGTTGCTGCAACTTTTGTCTCCAGGTCTGAATTAAAATGATGCTTGGATTAACTATATCATATTTAAAATGTTCGTTTTACTTGCTGAGTAATTGAGTATTTCCTTTAATATTTAATATTTTATGAGTTTTGTAATAATTATGAAAATTCTACTTCATTTTCACGAGGTATTTTCTCATTAGCGTGGTAAATTAAACAGCATGTAAAGTAAGAATTGTTTCGATGAAAATGTTATGTCCCCTAACCCCTTCCCCATCCCCAAAAAGATCCACAGCTAACGACACCCATGGTGTGTTCCAAATTCCGAAATACTGTGGCATGGCGGCAGCTGGCATGTGGCACCAACATGGGCTCATGTGTATAAAGGCTGTTCACGATAATGTGAGCACTTTTGAAATCGACCTTAGAAAAAAGCCACTGCTCCTACCTGCATAATATTTTAACGTGCGCACTGAGTGACATGCGCCTAGCAAAGTTCGTAACGATGGAGGGAATGTAATTCCATACCTTAACGTCGAATAAAAAGTGTTAGGTAACCATTTGTGACGAATTAAATTATTTATTTCGCTTTCTGTATTATTTAATGCATCTGAGTGTACAAATAAACAGATTTATAAAAGATTTACTTTTATAATAATTTCACAGTTTCACTTGACTGACGCATGAATAAAGCGATGAGGCCCATGACATTGTAAATTTTACATAAGGTGGAAGACCACACAACGTGCATATAAGTAGATCTTAAGTAGGGCTTTCAAAAGTGCTCATTTTACCGTGAATATCTTATACCAGCCCGTACACTCGTTATTTACATATTTTCGTGGTTGCCATTTTTCCATTTACCCGATTAAGTATACAATATCCCGGCAGCAGAATTTGATGGTAGTGTGACCAGGAATGACGTTCACATGAATGTTTGTAAGGCGAAATGCATACATATGCACATACGACCCAGCGATGTGAGGAGGAGGAAGATGAGTCAGTCGGCATGAGTATAGTGTATGAATTTATGTATGCTTGAAGACAATACATGCCACTGACGATGTGAAATCGTGTATGCCATGTACTACTACATGCATACCTCCAACGACTGCCCACAAACGACATAGAAAACAATTCTGTTACTGTGCCAAGTCCTTCAGTAACAGTTGCATTGCGCGGCGGCATGAGATGAGTAACAGTTTGAAGAACCCATCTCGTGTGATTTCTAGCTTCAAAAACTGCCCTACCCGTTCACTCGACACATCAAGGCTGATAAATGTAGTGTTTTTTCGCCCACAGAGAAACAGCATGTGATGACTTTGTTACCACCCGTTAATACTCTACATAACATGTTTGCATAAGGCGAGGGAACTCGCATGATGAAACAATACGACAACGACCACACGCAGTTCATGCTAGATGATACACTGAAGGAACACATCGAGATCTGCAAGGGTTCGGCTACTGGGAGCCAGCAAGTGATGTCGCTAATACCTCCTGCTACACCGATGGGTGCTTTTTCTGCAGTCAATTATGACGAGAGAGTTATTGCTAATGACAGAATGAGAGATCTACGAGTCATGATTGAGTCGGTATGTGTGGAATGTACACTTGCAAGATGTTCGCATGAAGTCGACGAACTTCAAAATAAACGGTCTTCGGCTCTAAATAATGATGACGACCATGTGACTCCCACAAAGAAAAGCAACCTTGGTGTTTAGGATGAAACAGGAGGTGAAGACAATCATGGCGACAGTGTTGATGAAGTATCTAATGAAGAGAACAGCGATTCCCACGACATTCCCACACATTTCACCAACGAGTCCTTCGACAAGTGATGCGAACAAGGCAGAAGATGTCGAGAATACTGGCTACCTATTTCCCGAAGACCCGAATGAACTTGTCGATACTCAGATATTTGATTGACCTTCAAAAACGTGAGGATTTCTCACGGATTGTTAAGATATCCTAAGTCAATAGTAAACTGAAGGAACGGGGCTACATCGAATGAAACCATTGTGTGCTATCCATAATCTGCAAACATTTGAGAAATGCAAAGATCCAATGCACAAAATAATTAGAAAGATAAAATGTATATAATAAGTTATTAGATTTAACTTATATATACATAGTAATGTATGTTCAATTTCTTATACAGTCCTTTCAGCTTCTCTGAAAGAGGCTTACCGAGAGTGTGTGGATACTAACAGCTCGCATTGCAGAAAAATCGAGAAATTAATGCCACATGTGTTGAAAATAGAATCCAATATGGAGGGCACCAGCAGAGCAACCTACACTTTAAAAGCACAAACAAATATGGCTGCCACCTGGTGGCGAAAATGATTATTAATACACTAGTGCTACCTACGTGTTGTGAACACATGAAATCCAAGATGGCAACCTTCAGCAATGTATAAACAAATGAACGCCAAGATGGTGGCCTCCAGCAATGTATGAACAAATGACAAAAGAAAAACAAGATGGCCGCACACGACAGAATGAGTATAGGTGAGGGGTGGTGGGGGTCAGTCGTCTGCCAGGCATGGTATTGGGGGCACCTTCGGAAATGTACATTTTTAAAATAATAAATTCTTAATAGTAACTTTTAAATAATTTTAATAAGTTTTGAAATAAATTAAAAAAACATTTTAGGGATATTTTTTTTAGGGGAAAAGGGGAATTTTTTTTAGGGAAATTCAGTCGATTTTGAGGTAGGAAAAGAGATTTTTTAAAAGGAAAAAATGGCCAACAGGGGACCGAAAATTTGTCATAATTTCTTATAAATTTTTGGGATTTTTGGGTTTTCAATGTCAAAGGTCACCGGGGGAAGGGTCGAAGTCACCTGGATTCAAGATTGCTACCGGCCGACCAGAATGACGGAGCATGAACAGCTCCAATGCCCCATGCCAGATGCTGATGTGCCAAAACCGCCATAATTATTCTACTCCTGATTAGGTCAACCAAGGAAGCTGTCTGCCCACTATGAAAGCTTGTTGCCAAACTCTGTCTAGTCACACATCGGAATAGGGAGACAAGAGTATGGGTACTCAAAAGTACTAAAGAATGAAACATGAAATCATTATAAAAGTTATTTGACTAATATACATCAACATACAGCTAGAACTGAGCAAATAAGCATCCAGACATATAGTACAATGAAAAAGGTAAAAATTAGCATTGTTATAAAATGCTTACAAGATATGAAAGAATGCAACATGTATAGTAGGAACAATTAATTAAAATGCCATACAAAAGACACTGAGAAATTATTATGGATAAATAACAATAATTCTTGATTAGTTCTTTAAATTACATGGAAACCATGGTGTGCTCCTAGTCAAATTATATATATTTGCCAAAATAACATGTACTTAGGTAACATAAAAAACGGTACGAGGAACTGGTATCGCCATGCAACACAAACCTGTGCCGCGCGAGTCCAGATAACAGACACAAAATGGGCAAACCAATAAAAATCCAATCAACCTCACTAATAATTGAACCATCCAGTCCACGAATACTGACGGCCAGAAAACATACGAGCGTGGTTCCGAGACCGCACAAAACCAGGCAGAACCAAACGGGAATAAGGTAAATTGAAAATCAAGCCCATCGCCGCCCCCCCCCTCCCCCCAAAAAAACTGCAAGGAAATGCCAGTACACAGTGAAAAATTCCTGTACTTGCTACAAACCATTCTTTGGAAACTAGTTCAAGATTTTCTTTTAACTCTACAGATATAGGCCTAATATTGTATATTTGCAACACCTAAATTTATAAAACGCACAAAACTGTTTATGCAGCTAAATATTTATAGTAAACTGTAAGTGTGATGATGATCAGACATAAAATCAATAGAGGTGTAAGTTATTTGTTACAAAAATATCTTTGGTGACCAGTTATCATAGAATTCCTCGTACGGACACAGAAATATTTTACGGTGCACGATGCCAAGCACCATAAAACAAAAATCAGCTGAAATCTGCTCGTACTAAAATACAGCAATACCAGCTCAAATAACCAAGCAACACAATGGCCATGTACCAAGTATCAATCCTAAATGCCCATAAAATAATCACCAAGACTCTGCATACCTTTGCTCGTGTCGCGCAGCATGACGATGAATAGACATCAAACCAGTAGAGCTACTATAGCTTGTAGACAGCCCTAAGGAGAATTGCCCCTCAAAACGTCGTGCGCCTGTACATATATTCCTCAGACCGCCCTGCTAGCACACAGCAGCACGTCGGAGAACGTAGTAGAAATAAAAGGGGCACAGGCAACCACTGGAAGAGCCAGCAGGGGCTCGCACATTCGGCAGAACCGCCTAATTTTACTGCTCAGTCTTTCATCGCCGGCAACGAGAGCAAGACGCGCCTGCCTCGTGACTTCGGGTGTTCGACAAACAAGTTCACTTATGCATGCTCCTGCACAATCAGAGTCCCAGCCCAAATAACGCGAAAGACACGGGCCAGAAACGAGCCAGTAAAAGCTTGCAGAGACAACTTTTCCAGCCAGTGATGGAACGTTGTCTTATGCCGGAATTGGGCCGATATAAATATGGAATGTCGGCCAACTGTTTACCGAGATAAAGCGCTTCGGAATAAATGAGATATTTGCTCGTCATATTGATGCTACTGATGGTATTATGAACTCGAAGAACTATTCAACTGTACAAGAGACCGATCTAAAGTAAAGTGCGCAGAAACTTGGATTGAATGACGCTTGGATGTTCCAACAAGATGACTATCCCAAACTATGTTGGACACTGGATCCTCCATCAAACACCCCACTACTACCTCGAAATTTCACCTCAATCACAGTGAGAGCCAAAGGTTATCAGGCCATGTGTTGAGGTGGGCATTTGTGTTCTTTGTGAATATTTATTTCTGTTCTCTACCACGTGTTCAAATACTTATTTAGTTGGAAAGGGGTTGTGTGTTCAGTTTATTTTTATTTTATTCTGGATATGCTATATAAATGTGTGTACGAAAATGAAAGAGACAATATGTATCTAACTGCCTGCGCAATGAAGAATCCAATAAAATATTTTACCTTGTTTTGGAACTATACGCGTTTTTATTTTTGTTCAAGGCTTATTAATACTTTTATTGTCACTGTATTTTAACAGGTCCGATGTTACATATACGCCCAGTAAAATTGGTAATGGCAGCCAGAAAGTAGTTTTGTGTCTTAACGTTGGTTTAAAAGTATTTGGTAAATATTTGTGAACGTTGGAAGGTTTCTTTTGCTCGTATGTGTGTGCGTGCACGTGCATGGTATGTGTGTAAGAATTAGTAAATTTGAAAAATATTTATTTTTCAAATAATTTCAATTTCACTTAACTAACACATGAATAAAGTGGCACTGCCTATGGCAATGTCAATGAAACACATGGTGGAAGAATAAGCAATGCTCATACGAGTAGATGTTGAGCAGTACTTTAAAACGTGCTCAGTTTACCGTGAACAGCCTGCTATATGTAAGAATGTCACGTTGTTTGCGCAGCGCAAGAGGAGGAAGCAGTCAGCTGGTGGAGAGTGATGCGGAGGTACAGGACGTAGTGCGGGATGGACCGCCAGCCCCAGGCGACGTCGCCGACGACTTCCCCCTGCGACTGCGCACGTCACAGCGGTGGCGGCTGGAACTCCTCTGCGGAGGGAGGCGGCGAGGCAGCGGCTGACGAGGGCACGCGCCGCCTCTACGTATACGGCGTGCCGCCTCTAGTCGCCTTCTGCTTCCTGTCTGTGGCAGTGAACGCTCGTGTGCTACTCGCAGTGTGCTGGCTGCGGCGCCCAGTCTCGCCAACCCTCGCGCTTAGCCTCAGTCTGGCCGCTGCAGACGCCTACGCCTCGCTGCTCTATGGCCTGCAGCTCGTGTTGCACAGCCTGCTGCCGCACGCCTTCGACATCAAGGTCAGCATCTCCCCCTCCCCCCCTTCAAATCGTACTTCCTCATCTTCGACTAAGATGCTGAGCGAGGTCGTGCAATGGGAAATCACTGGACTCGCATTGACGAGTAGTCGGATTCAATCCCTGTTACAGACATCCACATTTTTGTTTTCCATGGTTTCCCAAAATCACTCCAGGCGAATACTTGGGTCGTTCCTTACTACAATCCATTGCCAATTCCTTCCCTGTCCCTATTTTCCTGAGCAACTTGCTCTGTTTCTTTTACCTGTGCACACCTTCCTTCGACTAAGCTATTTTGTTAATACAAAAGTTTGTCCCCTAATAAATTACCACTTCGGGTAATCGTGATACATGTGCTCTTGTAGAGAAAATCGCCCCAAATGACTGAAATGAAGAGTTCTCTGTGACACTTCATGCTCACAATTCACTTTCCTGTGGCACCATGTGTTGATGTGGAGTTGGCAAGATGCCTGCCTCTCTGGAGATCATTACTTTTGTCTCGAGTTAGCGTGATATTATTTTCGATTTTGATATCACCTCATTCAAGAAAAAGACAATTGATTTACCTATTTAGACTGGCTGGGTTGCGAGTCACTGGTGACTGCTGCCCCAGTGCAGTTGTTGATAGTTAGGGACAATTGAATTTCACAAAAATGTTTTCACACAGGCAAGACAGACAATGTTACGCACACATGCGGCTTTCCTTTGTTTCCTGGCAGCTTGTTTTTGTGCGAAATTCTCCTACTCAGGATGTCAACCATAATTAGGCTGTTCCGATACTGAACGTTTCTGATTCGCCAGCAGACACTTAACACAGGTAAACAATAAAAATTATGCAGTAAAAAATGTGGATCTGAGCTTATGTATTTTGAAATTCAACTTGCAGTGATATTTTTTCGTGTGGAATTCAAGTATGTCTACCGATAGTCCACAAATTAAGGCAGGAGGCCACACTGGTAATGGCTCATGTGGTTTCTCAGTTTACGTAGACCGAATCAGTAACTTGTGGTCTTGAGCTCATTGTCATCTGAAGGTTTCTTAACATTTAACCTGTTAGTGCATAACTGCATGTGCCTGGAGCTATTTTTGCTTTTGAGGCTCGGAAACATGGGATCGATAAGAACTGCATTGACATGTGCATCAAGTGCAGCATCGCCATTATGTGCAAGACTATACAATGACGTGTAGTGCTGTTGTGCTGCGTGTACCTATGGAACCTAAGCGGCGACCCTATAATTTTATTGATGGAAGTCTTTAGTTGAATTCAGTATACGCTCTTATCATAGATTCGCCCTTGTTCGGGTAGCATGTTCTGCGAAACAGCAGTGATGTTGAAGGGCTCCAAAATAATATTTAGGCAATAATGCATGACACCTTGAAATTACCATTCCCTCCTCGCCTAGGGTATGATTCATTTTTGTAGTTAAACATATTGGGGAAACGTACAATTGTTTTGTTTAATCAGGAAAACACGTATTTCAAACATTCTGCAATGCAGTTCAAGTGCTAAGTAGGCACTTAAACGCCAAACCCAGAGTCGCGCCGGAGTGAGACTAACCCATGACCTGGATCGGCAGACTAGGCGGCCATGCCACTGAGGGTAATGATTGGAGGTCCTTGAATTTGGCAAATTCTTTCAGCAACAGGCTATACTTTAAACTTATACACTCTATAGAGTTTTCTTTATGATTGGATCACAGTGGTGTTGACACAGCCTGTTTGTCTCTTTAGCCAGTAATTAATATGAAGAAATAACGTGACCATATCATATAGAACCAAGCTGAATAAAGAAAATTCCTTGCATCACCACAATAGCAGCCAGGCCTGAGCATGTAAATTACTGAGGAGTGTAGGCTGCTGCCTAAATAATTCATGAAATGCAAGTACGTCTAGTTGATGACAGTTGACATGCTGTGTGTTAGGTGACAGAGCACAGATCGTGCCTGTGGATAACGTTGGAGATGATGCGGCTGTCTGGGATCATCGTGGGTGTTATGCACCTGCTGGCACTGGCCGGCAACCACTACCTCGGCATCCGGCAGCCGCTGCGCTACGCCTCCATCATGACACACAAGAATACCGCCACCTGCATCCTTCTGCTCTGGCTCGCACCCAATGCCTTCTTTGTCCTCTACTTCGCCGCCGTGCCTGGCCAGGGCTTCCAGTCTGACTACTGCTCAGACTACTCGTGAGTTTTTCAACTCTCATTCTCTCTCTCCATTGTCAAAGCTCAGCCTCATACACTATGTTGAATTACCAGTTTATTTTGAAACTACAACTATACCTTTCTGGCAATATACTGTACATCATGCTATAGAGCATAAACCTGTGTCAATTAATTATAATGTAATTAAGCAGCATTATTTTTAAAATATCAACCAATTCTTGTAGTTTTACAATTACCAGATAATGCATGGATACAATTTGGCAACTATATTTAAAGACACTTGTAAAATGTAAAAGTGTTACAATAATTAATATTCAGTTAGTATATCATTGAAAAGAAAGTCATAGTCCATAAATGTGGTAGATGAGACAGAGCCGTAACTTCCCTCCATAACAGCAAAGAATAATTTTGTGCAGGAGTGCTTCCTCTAAGTGTACTGTCAAAATATTTCAGCTCTTAATTTTTTTTATGCAAAGAAAAAATTTTATTTACATTTCTTCTTCTTGTAGTAATCAGGTAAAAAATACTGGTACTTGAGCATAATTTTGATTGAAACAGAGTTTCTTTGACAAGTGCTGAAAAAAAAAGAGATTAACATTTTTTGAGGAGAAAAAAAAAGGGGGTGGGGTCTTAGCACTTATAAGTGACAACACTTGATTTTTTTTTTTTTCCAACTGCTTTTTTACCCTGTGAATGCTGAAGACTGTGGTGACATTTCTGTTTGTTACACACTTGGGTTAAGAAACATTTGCAAATTGTGTGTGACATACCCTTCTGTCTAAGTATTTGCTGTTTGTATGTATAATTTTGCATATCTTCGAATATTGTTACATTGTAACCCTCCCTACATTGTCCATTTGGTTAAAAACAATTAATATTAAAATTATTAATTATCATTTACCTGCAATAAAAATGTGCAATTGAGGTGGTGTATGGAAAAAGGGCACATATGCCATAATAGCATTTTGAGATAATTAAAGTAAAGTTTTTCATTCTCACTCTGTCAGTATATTCACTGAAGAGCATATAATACTGCCTTTGTAAAAGGAAACTGGTTTATTGTCTATGAGAAAGAACAAAAATTAAACTGTTAAAAACACTATGAATATTAATTTACATGTAAAACAATGCTTGTCTGTGCCCTTTTTCCAAAGAACATTATTTTCATTATAATAATGTTATTTGATTGTGTTAAAAAACTGCATGTTTTCTATTTGAACAACATAGTGTGTCCATCATTGTACATAGCAAATTCTTAACAAATAATTTTTTTTTTCATCAAATGAATTTCAACGAAGTCACAAGTCACTGTATGTTATTAAAATAGATATTCATACTGGGAATTGTTACTCTTAGCTGATATTATGTCCTGTACCTGAATAATTGGCGACTAAAATATAAACAAGAAACGCAAATCTTCATTTGCAAGTTTTTACAAAATTGAAAAGAAATCATCCACAAGATAGTTCTTAAACTTTCATGTCCTCTATCCAGTCTGCATCTTCTTGGGCAAAAAATTTTACAAGCTGCGCACATCTGCCATTTTCTGATCAGAAACTTTTTGATATGGAGTAATATCGATGTGAAAGTTTCATAAATTTTAAAAATTCATTTTCCAAATTCTGAATGCATTATAAAGTTCAAAGTAACTTTGGGAGCACAAAACATTCCATTTTTTATGAAATTTAAAATGCAATACTTCATAAGAGTAAATGCGTTTGTTGGAGATGTAGGTTTTTTAAGAAAGAAATGTGACAAAGCTTTGTACCACTCCTTCAGTAGTCCTTAGCCAATTATCACTTCAAAAGGGGTGGGTTCCTGTCGACACAAAACCATAGCACTTAAGTAAGGTTCAGCTGACCCAATTACTTCTTTCTTGTTGATTTTCTTCCTTACTAAACCAAAGTTTCTGTCACATTGACAAAACGAGTGACCGCTGACAGGGAATGAAATGCTTTAGCAAACCATGATGCAAATTTTATAACAGTAATGTTTTTGTTTTGCCCTCCAGCAGCATCTTAACGGAAAACAATGGTCTTGACACTTCTAAAAACTTGCATTTTCTTCAGAAGGCAGTCGTATAAAAAGGACAAAACCATATTAGCATTCTTCTTGCCCTCACTTTCCACAAAACAATAACAAAATGAGCTATTGTCATTAAAAATGTGCACATTAAATCAAAACAGCCATAAAATGCATTTGTAAAACTGAGAGTTCACATTTACTCTAGGAATAGCAAAGTTTTGTGCATAATCAAATTCTAGCACTAGGAATGTTTCATCTTTTCCTGCCCTTTCTATATATTCATCTCATATTTTCTTTCTTCTAGCATACTTACGTCTGTGCACCATGAATATTGTATGGCAAGGGTCTGTTGGATTCACTTTTAACTTTTCAGTACATTCTACACTAAAGTCACATACGTCAGTTTTAGGTTTTTGAAAACTATAACCGAATTTAGTTTTAAAATATTCAGAGTATGTCTTACAGCTCATTTTTAATTTGGTTCGTTTTTTCACTGTAATAACCAACAAACATTACATACAAATCTTTAATGGTTAGGTTGATATTGTCAAAGTATTTTAAGTTTGTTTTATGAGCAATATAGCGAGATTCTTGGTGTAGAATACTTTCAAGGTGTTCTCCCATTAACTTGGTGACATTGTCACATAACTTGTGTAGCCTATTAGCATGTGATCCCTGTCTTTCAACAAAGCTAAAGTTCTCCAATACCTTTTTCTGAATTATTATTATTCTTTTTATAGAATCTTGAAACAATTTGAGAGCAAATTCCAGACAGACCTGTATTCTTTTACCATTTATCACAATGCTGTAAGCCCATACATGTTCTCGAGACTTCTTTGGATCAACATATTTTCTAGCCCTTTTTGGTGTTGCTTTTCCCATGCATTGAGATATAAAAGAATCTTGTAGGTTCTTTTCTTGCCTATCATAGAATGAAGAAAACATTTCTAATTGCTCATCAAATGAAATTTTATCACAACACTTGCTAACACAATACTGTGGAACCAAAGTGAATTGTTTACCTTCAATTGGTTTATCACTAGATGAAACATAACATTCACCTCTCACACGTTGTCTTTTCACAGTTTCCAGTTTCTTGCTTGTTTGTTTTATGTACCTTCTTCTTTTTTTGACAGTGTGGCCACTTTCTTCTTCTTCGCTATCAGCACTACTGGAACTCATTTTTCCAATGTACCTAAAGAAACAATCTAAATAACAAACAGCAATATCATAAACACATAATAAACAGACTCAAATGACAACAGTCTAAGCTCTGGTAAAAATAGGTGTACCAACATCAGGTTGTAAAAATATGTGTACCAACCTCAGTTTCTGGAATATCTGTATGGAATTTTTAGTGATTTTTAGTAAACAATATGGCAGTTCTAAAAAACCATTCTGCGGAAAAAAGGGCACATCAGTCTATGTGCCCCTTTCCCATAGACCACCTCAAATGCTGTTCAGTACAGTGCATTTTGTTATATTGTAAAGTAATTTTTCTCACACAATTTGTCCTGATTGTTCTCCCTCGCTTCCTTAACTTCAGTCAGTGAAACTTATCCCCTCTTGAGCAACCCTCCCCACACAAACATTTCTGGCTATGTCGCTTCATACTTTGAACATACACATTTGGCAATAAATAAGTTGAAGCCATAGTAGACTAATAAAATGTAATTTTTATACATATCATTACAACAATGACTGCCCAGTTCATTATTTGGCTGGGTAGTGGGAGCCTGCCGATGTCCCAGGTTGTGTAGTGGGGAGTGAGCAGCTGGTGGTGACGTGTTGCTGCAGGTTCTTGCTGCAGCAGAAGTTCCGCATCATGTTCTCGCTGCTCTTCTTCGCGCCACTCATGGCCATGCTCTTCATCTACTCGCACATCTTCACGATGGTGCGTCGCCACCAGTCGCAGCGCATACGCCTCAGCCAGGCAGCGGAAGGCGGTGGCATGGTGCCCGTCTCTCAACAGCGGGGGCGGCTCGCCAGTAGTGTCAAGGCCGTGCACACCACTCTCCTCATCCTCGGCTCCTTTGTCGTTGGCTGGATGCCCGCCGTCGCCATCTACGTGCTCTGCTGTGAGGACTGCGTGCTGCGCTTCCGTGATGTCGACCTCTTCCACCTCGTGCTCATCAATGTCATTGTTAACCTGCTCGTCATCTGCAAGACCCTGCTCAACCCCATTATCTACGCTGCGCGCATGAAGGACATCAAGGTGCATTTTTCTCCCCTAACCTACCCTCACCTTAGTGCTAAGTGAGTGTGTGTGTCTGTTAGGGATGGGATTTCAGTCCATCTCAGGGCTAAGTCCCATACCCCTACGAGGAAGGGAAGTCATGTATCACAGCAGAGAGAAAAACCAGCGTAGACACTGTAAAAATTCTTCTGACAGAACAGATACCCACCTTATTCATGCATTAGTAAAAAGTGCTACAGGAGAAAGATGGGTGGGAGCCATGCTCTAGTGATGCCTATACAAAACTCTGGTGGACATCAAGGTGGGCTCACCACCAGCTCTTTTAAAAGGTGCCTTTTACATGATTCAAAATGCTTTTCGTATGCCTACATGGTGGAAGCCACTTAGACTTCAACCTCGGATGGCGAGATTATGGTTCTTGATGGATAAAAAAACACGAGCCTTTGTGGATGCCTTTCATTTTATTTTGCCTATGTACTGGACCGATAAAAAAACTTTATACAACAGCTATGCGCCTATTGATTTCAAACTATCACGTAGTAGCTCTAACTGTACAAGATGTTTACAATAAAAGTCCCTACTCTCGATAGGTTCTCACAAAGAAGAGAATAAAGATTTGGCTATTTATTGATACACATGAGTAGCACTACGCATCAAGTTTGTAATACAAAATCAATGAACTTCTATGCGAGTTCCTTTGGTGACAAGTAGGATCTCTTAGTCTGTACTCATTTCCCGTTCAAGTCCTCTGCAACATCCCTGGAGTAATGGAATGGAAAGTTTCTAAAATTGGGCATGGCAGTCTTGAAGGTCTCTCACTCTAGTGGCATAAACTGTCTCTTTGACATAGTCCTCCAAAAAGAAATCCAATAATGTGATGACTTAGGAACATGGAGGCCAATTTGTTGGCCTATTTATTCCTAACTAATGAACTGGAAAACTTTCATCCAGATCTCACCACACATTAAGTGACCAGAGGGGTGAAGCACTGTCCTGTTGGAATAGGATGATAGGCGACAAATGTTCCAGCTGAGGAAAAGCATACAACTCCAGTATGTCTAAATATGAGGAATCCACAATAGTTATTTTCCTCAAAGAAAAATGGTCCAATAATCATTGTGCATAAGGCTGCACCAAAAGTTCAGTTTCGGGCTGTCTCATACATGTTCCATGATGCTATACAGTTGCTCAGATCCCCTAATACGAACACTATACTTGTTGAACGCAACAGATACGTGAAAAGTGGCTTCGTTGGAAAACATTAACTATGTCAGTAAGTCCTGATCTGTCTCATTTGGTCCAGCATCTCACAGGAAACTGGTATTGCCATGGTTCGTTCTTTCATTTTAGCCTCTGTATAATCTGCATTCTGTATGCATAGAGATGCAACTGCTGTTAGAATACCTTTGGAACAGTTGCTAGTGGCATCTGCAGTTTCAGAGAAGCTTGGAGAATTGACTCTCTTGGACTTAAGATGACTGCCTGGTTGATATTCTCTACCTGCTCATTGCTGACGTGTTTCCAGCCTCTGCTGTGCCCTTTCAATACACTAACTACCCATGGCTATAAACTTGCTGTGGCATTCTCTTATCCCTTTAGTGGTACGTACTACCCTCAGATACTTGGACTGAAACTCCTATTGCACAAGCTCCGAAAACCACACAACTTGACTTGCGCTTTTTCCTGAGCACATGCCATTTTGGTGTAAACTAACAACAGTACTCCAGCAGCATGTAAAAGGTAGTGGAGAAATTCTGGAGGCAATTTGAACTCCTGTAGTAAGTATGCAGGAGAATCATTAGGCATGGGAGAGAAAAAAAAAAGAGATTTTTAACAACACACTGAAATTAAGCTGTTTCAATGTAAAAAACCTGTATATCACAAATACTCTCCTACAAATTGAATATATCAGAAGGAACTTCACTATGAATGTTAAAACTATTTGTGATGAAACAACCAATTCTTGACTAGAATAAAGTTTTTATTTTAAATATAAATTTGACACTTATGACAACTTGGTGTACACTATCATTAGTATTCACTGTGAAAATAAAATGCTGTCTAACAAGTTGGAACAGTAGGTAAGCAAAAATTCACTGGTTTTTCAAGAACATTCACCCGAGAGTGTTAACACAAACTTTTTTTAGAATTGAAATGTGAAAAATCCAGATCCCTCATAAAAATTTATCTCACCACAAACTTCCAAAATCTTTTACGACAATAACATGAGAAACCCTTATTTTGTAATGGAGGGCAGTGGTGTTAGCAAAAATACTATCACAAATTACCAATAAACATTCAAGAAATTAATTTTTAGGCATTTATTTCATTGCAACTTTTTCTTAATATTTTTAAATAAAATTTTGATTTATCCAAGGTTGCATGCCTCCCTTCACCCATAGATCGAACATACACAATTGGGTATGCAACACCTATAAAGCATCCCCAGGATATTTCTAACTGTGTTTTTCAAGATATCCTATGAATGAAACAGTAAGATATCCGAGAGATATTTAATAACATTACCCTAGGATAACCAGAATTTGGTATAATATCTGCTATAACCTCAGGATATTCCACATACATAATGATATTGCGGACATATAAAAAAACACATTTGGGATATCTTATGAATATTGTGTGCTGTGTGGAAAGGTTATATTTGGTCAATACTCTACAGTCTGAGGCTCAGTGCCCATTAATCTTCATTGAGTGAGTGAAGAGCGAAGAGATTTCTGTGGCTTTTAACAACGTCTTGAGAGCCGATGAGTGTGATTGAGGTGAGTATGGTGCAGCAACGGAATGAAACGGTGGGGGGAAACAGGAGATTCCCGAAAAAACTTGCCAACAAACAGCATCGTCCGGCACGATTCCCACAGGCGAAAATCCGGAGAGACCCAGTCAGTGATTGAATCAGGATTGCCTTGGTGGAAGGCCAGTAGGCTAACCGCTCAGCCTCACTGAGAGTAATTGATTTGACAACAGTGTTACTGTTCTCGATTATGAATGGTTCTTATTTCTATACGTACAAAGTCTACAGCTTGTTTCTTGTTATAAAGAAATAAGTGCTGTGTCAGCTTCAAGTACAGCATACATCATGAAATTTCTTATTTGTAATAGGTACCTAAAACTCAAATTAAATCAAGTCTGAAATTGTTGATTATTGTAGATCATGATCTGTATTTATACAAGGACTCACCTCATAATGTAATGTTCGAAATAATCCTGTATTTTTTTATGTGCTAGCCGAGTGGGGTATGAACTTTTTTTCAGAGAAAATATATAATTTAAATATTTATTTTTAGGCACATACCCTAATTAAAATGCATACCTCTAAAGATATTTCATACATTTTAGTTATTGCTGCAAATAAGAGCTAATCTTTAGATAACACTCAAGAAATTGCTACTTATTTCATACTGTGATATTTCTTAAATACTATTTGTAGTCACACCCTAAGGCATAATATTTAAACATTTCCCAGTAAAAATCTATCTTTAGGGTACAGAAAGACACTTCATGTCCCTCTAATACTGATCAAAAATATTAATTTCTCTAGATTAATAATGGAACAATATCTGATACTAATGAAAATAATGTATACAGAGAGAGAATCCTAGCAATTGCCATATAGAAAGTGCAATTCAATGCAAATATATTTGAAAGCCTCTTCTCTACATCCTGCTTGAAAACATTGACATGCTTCAGATAGATTACTACACACCAAGAATATTATTTTTTCCCATTTTCCCACATACATGGATAGAATGTGTGGTCATGGCAAGCGGGAAATCAATACCAGCAATTACCTCATCTGTTCTACGTCATGCTGATCATTTCCATCTTATCAAAACAAACAGCAGTCAGATAAAAGTGCTTGTGCTCAAAGATAAATTTAAAAGGTAGAAATGGAAGTGAACAATGTGTATCTTGGTTTTCCCACGTGATGTCATACATGATGGATTAAAGCACTGGAACTTGCAAAGTTTATTTCACTTCAAAATTTCAGCTGGATAGTTCTGGCATTTTTAATAATTTTACCACACAATACTGTCATTGTCAGTATTTTTCTGTCTCAATTAAATAGTTACTTAACTATCAACTTGGGAACTTATTGACCCCTGCCATAAATTCACTTTTTTTTGGTAGTTTATGGACTTCAATGCATCACTTCTTGCAAATTTTTTATGACCATGATAAGGAAAATTTTAAAGAATTTTCATGTGGAGAACATTCTATCCTTTTAATACAGTGCACATTTTCTCAGGGTGATTCCAGTTCCTCCTCCAGGGTTGCCAGATGTATTGTTTTACCCATGTTATAAATTGACTTTTAGTAAATTTATACATGAAGGGGCTGAGGGCATAGCTGAATAATGAGTCATGATTAGGTGGAGCACTACAGTAAATTATGGGGTTTATTGAACATGATGATCATACAATGTCAAATTACGTGATTATTAATAGGGGGAGCTTATATGGAATATAATTATTCTATTTTAACTCAGTTATTATTTACCACACGCCACTACTATTTCAATCTAATTGGTAAGTCCCCACCTTACTCATGATGCCAGAGGCATTTTCTGGTAGCCGGGTCACGACGACCAGACATCCCCATCTCCGTAATCTTCTCGTTGCGATGGCCCAATGAGGAAAGACGCGTCCAGTGTTACACTGGCCTATACCAAGCGCGTTGTTTAACATATTTGGTCCCGATTACAGGCCTGGTACAGGGGGTATATGCAACTGCTTTTTGCAATGTGTTGTTGCAATCATGCTCATGTCCTGGTTCAACGAGTGAAGGTGTGATCAGGCAGGCCATCCACCTAAGGCCTGATCACATCGTAACACCAAGAACAATTTCATTTTTGCACATTTTGTTCCACATACTGTTCTTGTCTCTAACGATATGCTAATTGTTCCATTTTTTTTTAGATAAACTGCACAACCTAACAAAAATTTATCCATTTACAAAAATGGATAATTATTGTATCATCAGTTTAAGAAATGTGTATTATTTTCACAGCACACTCTTTGCATACTAATAATTCAATTAGATAAGTTACGTTTACAACCCCAAAATAAAAAATAATTTTTTCCTAGTACAAAAAATTGTAAGATAAAAAAAAAGGCTCACCATGGCATATTGAAATAAGTATTTATAAAGTTTGCATAATACACTACGTATTTCTGGTTCTGTATAGAACATGTATTAGTTTTCAAGATTGTTTAGTAAAATATAAGTATGTCTATTGTGCATGTATAACCTATATTTAGGGTTGATCAAAAATACCAGTCTCCAAAGAGTATTCTATTTTTTTCTGAATATTTGGCAACTCTATCTTCCTGAATCCATCAACTGTCTTTCTATTACTCCACCAACAGAGATGCCATATAGTGTATCAGACTTATCCACGTTGACTCTGCTTCTGGAAGAAAATATGTGTTGAATTACATTCCAATTTGTTTATGGCACTTGTCATGTACATAGGCGACAGGCATTTACAGTAGGAAGAGTTGGTATGCCTGTGTACATGATGTGTAGGCATGGACGAATGGCGGCTTGTTGAAGCAGTGCAAATTATGGTGTGAACAGGGAACGAATGTTAGAAGATGCAGAATAGAATATGTGGCATCAGAGGGGTAACGGACGCTACTCAGGAGCTGTGTACCAGTTTAGTAGGGTGAGAACATTACAGTGGCGATGAGTATTCTGATTCGGACGTGCACACGTGCGAAAGGTAAACAAAGACAGCGATGGCGATGTTTCCCACATTCTGCGAGTTCATCCCAGGGCGACACACCTGGAAAACCTATTCTGAATGCCTGCAGTACAATTTATTAGCCAATAAAATCAGAGAATGAGGAAAAATGAGCAATATTTTTCACAATCTGTGGGGCCGAGTTGTATAACCTAGTGACTTCATTGGTGGTCCCGAAATCTATGACCGAGGTGACACTCACCGACATTTTGGCATTGTTCACACAGCATTTTGAACCCAAACCCAGTGAGATTGTGGAAGCCTTCAAATTCCACAACAGGAATGAACAGGAAGGCGAATCCATAGCAGAATACGTGGCAGAACTGCGGCGGCTAAGCATCCACTGCAACTTCACAGACCTCAACAGAATGCTATGCGCCCAGCTGGTGTGCTGGGTTCGTGACACCAACCTGCAACATACACTCCTGACTAAAGACAAGTTGACGTTCAGGGATGCGGTGGAGTTGGCATCAGCAACGGAAGCAACAGGCCGCAACATACACAATCTGCGAGCACAGTCTGGCCCTTCGTCTGGGGCAGTGCTTAAGGTAGAGCGCACCTGGTATGAGAAAACGGATAACTCCAGTTCCCAAACTAAACAGGGTCATGTTAGGGATGACCAGCAGGTCACAGGTGACAGACTGGGCTGCTGGAGGTGCAATGGGGACCACAGCCACAACCACTGTCGCCATGTGCATACGGTGTGTAACTTCTGTGCAAAAGTAGGGCACATGGAATGGGCATGTATCATGAAGAAGAAAGGTAAACTAGGAGAGAAGGGACGATGAAGAGAACAGAAGGAGATTGAAAATTTCAGGAAATGGAACAGTAAGAAGGCAGGGAACTACAACTTAACAAACCAGCCCGCTCTGAGGAAAAGGACAAGTCAGCAGCATATAGCATCTTTCAGACAATGGCCATCACACGTAAGAGCAAACCACAGACCATTATGGATGTTTGGCGGGATGGAAAGAAACATCTCATAGAGGTTGACACAAGTGCGAGCTTCTCCACTACCAGCTGAGACATACAAGAAACTGTGGCTGGAACTAACAGTACTTGCAGACGTAAACCTAACCCTACATACCTGGTCTCAGGAAAGGTTGGGTGTCGGGGGGGACCTATAAGTATGAGTAAATACAAAGACAATTCAAAGCAGATTATCCATTCTAGTGGCAGATGGGAAAGGACTGGCAGGAATTGGCTACAGCCACTTGGAATCAAAGTGGAAGGCATTTTCCATTTAGCACAACAGGAAGTAACGCAGGCAGTTCAGCATCATGCACAGGTGTTCGATAGTGCTGATCTTGGGAAGTATAAGCCCCCCCCCCCCCCCCCGTGACAGTGGAGCTTGAACCAGAAGCCAAGCCAATTTTTCGTAAGAGCCGGGGTGTGGTGTTTGCAGTGTGGGACTTGGTAAGCGGAGACTGATAGGCTGGTCGACCAAAGAGTTTATAAACCAGTAGAATTTTTGGCTTGGGCTACTCCAATTGTCCCCATTCGAAAAGCGAAAGGATCAATAAGGCTCTGTGGAGACTATAAAGTTACGGTGAACAGGGTATGCAAAACTAACGTGTATCCCTTACTGACAACAAATGGGGCTTTCGCTAGTTTGGTGGGAGGGACGGTCTTCACAAAGCTAGACTTAACAGGTGCATATTTGCGAGTGTCAGTAGATGACACGACAGCAGAAATATTGACAGTGAATACGATGAAAGGTCTGTTTCGGGTAAGGCGTCTACCTTTTGGGGTAAGAAGCTGCCCAGCTATTCTCCAGCGGCTTATAGGAATGCTGCCACTGGGATTCAAGGTGTTGTGGTCTTGTTAGACTACATATTGGTCACTGGGAAGAAGAAGGAAGAACATTGGAGCAGGGTAAACAAACTATCAACCAAGATAGATAAATCAGGATTGAGGCTTAAGAGGGCAAAGTGTGTGTTCGCAGCAGATTCAGTAATTTTCTTGGGGTATAGAGTTGATAGAGCAGGAGTCCACCCAACCGACGAGAAAACTGAAGCAATCTAAAAGGCTGCAATCCCCAAGTGTAAGAAGGAAGGGCCTCCTGAATTTTTATGAGAGGTTCCTGGCAAATAAGGCAGCTGTCTTGGAACCACTGCATCGCCTGCTAGATAAAGGGATATAGTGGGGTTGGACACCAGAGCACACGGAGTTGTTGTGGAAGGCGAAGAATTTTTTGCAGTCCGATCAAGAGCTTACACATTATGACATGAATAAACCCCTCACCCTGACGTATGATGTGTCGGAATACGGGGTAGGTGCAGTGTTAGCACACACCAGAGAGGATGGCAGTGGCAGTGAAGCACCCGTGGCTTTTGAATCTCGCACCCTACAGAAACATGAAAGGAATTACTCTCAACTCGACAAGGAAGCACTTGCTGTTATGTTTGGTGTAACCAAATTTAAGCAGTATGTAACTGCCCAACCATTTCTGATTGTGAAGGATCACAAACCACTGCTATATCTCCTAGATCCTAAGAGACACACCCCAGACATCCTATCGCCATGCCTCTTGATATAGAGCCTTTGCCTTTCAATGTTCGAGTATTAGATATTTTACAAGTCAGGGACTAAGATAAGCCATGCAGATGCTCTTAGCCGATTGCTCGTTTCCACAGAGAAAGTGCAAATACAGACAGTGGGCGATGTGCTCATGCTGGAAGCCATGCCCAGCTCAACAATTGATGCAAACATGCTGGCCCAACTAACGGCCTCGGACCCCATCCTGTGTCAAGTCAAGCAGCACACACAATAAGGGATGGCAGGAAGGTGACAAGGGCCCAGATGAGTTATGCCCGTACTGGAATAGAAGGGAAGAATTATCCTTACACAAGGGTTGCCTCCTGTGAGGCAACAGAGTGGTCATCCCAGAAGCATGGAGGAGGGAACAGTTGGTGATTCTACATGCTGCACATGATGGCATTGTTAAATCCAACAAGATCGCTCGTAGTTACATGTGGTGGCCAGGTATAGACAGGGACATTGAGCAGATGGTAGGACAGTGTCCAGAATGCCAGCAACAACAAGCCAACCCACCCAAGGTGAAGGAGGTCAAATGGGCAACAGTAATAGAGCCATGGATAAGGCTGCATATTGACTTTCTGGGACCATTTATGGAATTCCTCTGTATTTGGTATCAGACAACGGAACTGCATTCATGTCAGTAGTATAGAAATGCCGGTTCGAGCACAGCCCCCAACCATCAGAAAACCAACAGCAAATTGAATGTCCAAACCAGCAGAAAACCACCAGCAAAAATTACTGTTGTTTTTCTGATCCAAAACATCAGCTGCCGATTCGATCGCAGCGGCAAAAAAGTGACTGCAAAAGTTGCGTTCAAGTGCAACCGCAAAAAGTGACTGCAAAAAGTTGCATTTGGGAGCAGCCCCCAAGTTATCAGAAAACCAACGGCAAATTAAATGCACAGCCCATCAGAAAACATCAACTGCCAATTCGAGCACAACCGCAAAAATTGACTGCAAAAAGTTGCGTTTGGGTGTATCCGCAAAAAGTGAATACAAAAAGTTGCAAAGAGCCACTCAAGAAAATTGAATGCGTAAAAAATAAAATATTGTACATAATAAAGATGGACCAGTTGCTAAATATATTGAAAGGAACCCAACAATTTAAGAAACTTTCTGAACTTACAATTGGACAGACCTATCCCATAGACCATGCTGAAATAAATGATACACGGTATGGATACAAAGTGGTAATAACATCTGGAAATTTTAAAGTAACCTTACCACACAGATATCGCCAGATTTTCAGCGAAAAAGTTTTAGATGGTGTTAATCGTGGAGGTATAAATTTTGCATATGATGGAATGGTGGATTGGGGTGCTAAACAAAGGCATTCCATTTTGTTTTATTAAAACGTCAACGATCGTCGTATTAGACATCAGTTGATTTTTATTTGTGCTCATATCTCTATACAGTTTTAATGGTTATCCAATCATTAAAACACAATTATTTCTCTGACTTCGGCAATGTGTTACAACATAGTCTAATTAAAAATTTAGATACACATCTCCAAATTCGACACATTAAAGTAGCGAAACATTGAGTTCTTTCATTACACTTTCTATAGAAATATTATTCATCTTTATCAAATGAAACTTTAATATATAGAACACGACTACTTCCAGCCCAAAAAATATCTACGGCTTCATCTCTAATACCACTGTTCTTTCAGACAAATCAAAGTTAATTAACTTACCTTTTTCATCCCTAATTTCAACTATTATTTCATTAACTTGATTTGTTTGCACTGGAAAAAATAATGGATAAGCTGGTTCGTAATAGATAGTGTCGCCAAATCCAAATATTGTTCTTGGTTTAAAAGTGACAATTATGCTAGTTTCTATATGGTTATTTTCATCATGTTTTAATATCATACCATTTACTATATTACAGTGTACATTTATTGTTTCAAATGGAGCAAATTTTGGAATTGTATCACCATAATGGTTCACATTTTCTTTCCGTTCTATTTTCTACGAAACCCAAAAGATTTCCTATTGAACCCCGTTTTCCAAACTGTAATTTAAGGGTACATTTTATTTTCACTCTGTTTGTTATTATATCAAGCTCGAAAGATATATAATTTTCTTTCCCGCCCATTGAATCTACACTAACTGAAAAAATTGCTTTTATAGTTTTTTCAAGATCTTTTAAGCTATATTGACCAACTGGAATATCAATTGCTGATTCCGTATCATTTTGGCCCACAAAATATAACTTATTTCTCCCAAAGATAATGTTATGCATTAGATAAGTAGTATAGAACTGAACTAAAGCCAATGAGTGTCACTCTATCTCTGAAGAGTAGTGTAGTCTCTTCTTCAACACTGATTTGTTATCTGTTAATTTGAATACTTTACTCATTTATTACATTATTAAAAAAATCTATTAATAAATGAGCAAGAAACATGTAGACTGCGATATTAAAATAAGAATACCAGACAAGAATGTATCAACAAAACATCACTGAGAATTATTACCTAATAATATTAGGTGTTTGATTGTAAGGTCCTAGTAACTGTGGGAAAACTACACTTATGATAGATAATTTTATATATGCTCAGGGATGGTTGGACTTTGGTACTCTCTATGCATGTTCAAAAAGTCTGGACCAACCAAAATATATCAATTTAAAGAAAGATATAGATGTAGCATCAAAATTATTTAATGAACCAATAGCATACTTCTTTCCATCAAATGAAGAAATGGTTGACGTTAATAAATGTCATAAAGAGTCTGTAGTTGTTTTCGATGATATCATACTTGAAAACCAAAATATGGTAAGGGATTATACTCACGGTAGACATAAAGATATCAATTGTTTCTATTTAGCTCAGACATACTCAAAAGTACCTAAGCAGCTTATAAGAGACAATGCTAATTTTCTTTGCATATTCAGACAAGACAATACAAATCTTAAACATATTCATAGTGATTTTGTTGGTGGTGATATGTCATTTGAGAAATTTAGGGAGATGTGTTCAAAATGTTGGAATAATGAATATGGTTTTGTTACAATAGATATGACTCATAAGTTAAATAATGGCAAGTACCGTAGTAAAATTAAAGACTTTTTTAAATTCTTAGATTATAAGTAAGTTTTGTTTTTAATGGAAGTGTTTCCATTAAAAACTAACATAATCTGATCTTTTTAAACGTATTCATATACCATAACTATTTCAATAAACACAATTGTACCTTCAGGTACATTGTGAGCTTTTGGTATTTTGAAATATATCATATCTTCAGGGTATACTTCAAAAGTTTTATGCATGTCCATTTTTTTCCATTCATGATAACAGTTGATAACATTTTTATATTTTTCTGGTTTTATTATTATTTCAACTATAGTTCCATCTCTCATAAAAAAAAATTCTATTTGATTATCAAAGTAAAATACTTGTTCTTTTGAACTGTATTTTCCAACTAAACAAATAATGTTAATTCGGTTTTTCTGATTGTACTCTAAATTGATTGCAGCCATAGGTGCAATGGGATCTCCCACATGTCTTAGTCATTTTTGTTCAAAATCTATATTATTATCTACTTCCAAGTACGTAAGATAGGCTTTATCCAATGATCTTTTATTTCTTGTCAGTGTGGCTATATAGTCGCTGAATTGTGTGTAGGAAACAAAATCATTAGGATTGATCTTCTCAGTAGTTGTATCATTGTCCATGTGTTCTTTAATTTGATTTTCAATCCAAGAGCTCATTAATGCATTTCCACATATATCCATTGTTTATTAATAGTGAAATAATTTTTGGAAATTTGAAATTATGTGAAAAGTGATTTAGCACAATTACACACAAATGACAAGTTACTTGATTGAAATTTTGAATTCTCTTATCGTAACAAAAATATTACTTCCGAGATATGCTATTAATTGTCGGGGTAGATTTCCACCAAATGAATCAAAATAATATTTGTTGTTTGCTTTTTTCCAATAGCATACCCAGTGTGTACCAAAGTATGTTGAAACATCTATATTAACAATCCCACATTCATTATCGAGTGGCGTGTTAAGTAGCTCATCGATAATAAATACACCCCGAAAATTTGTAATGTTTAATTTTTTAATCATTTTATCAATATCAAAGTTACTGAGTGGAGTAACTTTTTTTAAACATTCTTCAATCCCTTGCCGTAATCCTCCATAGCTAAATTATGTCTGCATTGTTCTTTCAATTCTTGGTTTTTCTTCTTAGCATTAATTACTGATGTAGCGATAGATGATGCACTACCAGCTAATGCTCCTAGAGCTCCCAATGTTGCAAAAATTAAGGGTAAAAATCCACCCTTGTGAACTGTCAGACCATTTACAGTTTTCATTTCTTTGGACATTTTCTTAAGCTGTGTAACTGAAATTGTAATAGTCATCCCTTTGTCCTCCTTTAGTTTCTTGTTTTTACGATCCAGTTGGTCTTTTGTTGGGAAAGAATCAATATTCAAATCCTTCAACTCCTCGTTAGGAACTTGAAATACAATTTTTTTTCTTTCATTTATTATAACAAATATTTTATCATTTTATTTTAATTCTCCAGCCAAGTTTACGTTTAATATGCATCGCAGATCCAGTAACACCAGTCCACAATCTCTCATTGAGACCAGCATCTGAACTTAACAATCTTTTGAACGCTTTCTTTTCTAGTTCTTTGTCAGCTACATGTCTTTCAGCTAGATCTTTATGATAATGATAAGCTATATCATGTTCCATTGCAGCCGTATCTAGTGGATTAATGGGTTTATCACCACGCTCAATTCTCTCTTTTAGTCTGGTACCCGGACTTAAGTACTGATAACCGGGTGCATGCAACTCAAAAGGTAGAGAATTTATTATGTCATTGAGTAACCCTTTTCCGTGATGCTCCGACTCCCAAAAAGTATGTGGTATTGTGTTTAACATTCGTATCATATGTGGTATAACTTTTGCATTATTCACAACAAAGTCACTAAACTTGCTGTTGAGCATATTCATTATTCCAACTTTTTCATTGTAATAGTTATCATTTCCAGCATTCTCTTCACCATAAATAACGAGAAGTCGATCAATAAGCATCCTAACATCATCCATCCATATGTATTCTTTGGGGTAGTCTGTATACTTCTTTATACTTTCCCCTTTTTAGGTGAGGGGTGTTTCTTTTTAATAAAATCGTAAATAGGTTTAACAATAATTTTCCATTTATTCCCTTTACTCGATTTTGGCGTTCCCAAGTTTGGATCATTGTTTTGAAAAACTGCGTTCATATCTGCTAGGATACAACTATAGTGTTCATAGTCGGTTGCAGTGTATGTTCTGCCTTTTACAGTAAATTTGTCATTGATGAATGTTACTTCGCTATCACCAATATACAATCTACCTTTATCAGCCTTTAGACCAAAAACATCATACTTGCAATCAATTACGAAATTGGCCACTTTCTTATCAATAAATGTTGTTTTGTAGTTAGTTAACTGTCGGATATCAGTTTTAAAATGCCCCAACGCTTCGTCATAGCGTTCATCGTCATCTTCAATGCGTTTAAAGCCATCGTTATAGCGTTCATCGGTGCCTGTTTTACCAAACAGTTTTCTTTCAAAGGATGTTTCTGTTGGTGTCTGTGGGTAGTCTAAATTCTTAACAGCAGTTGGAACAAGTTCTTTTATTAATTTCTTATTCTCAATTGTTACATGTCCAATTTTTTGTCCCAAATATTCTATCGCATCTATTTAGTTGAAATGAATTCTGGATCTTTAAGAGGTATACATAGAATTAACAAAGGGTTTAAATATATGTTAACTGTGATAGATGTTTTTTCCAAATATGCATGGACAATACCAATCAAAGATAAAACTGGTGAAAATGTTACGTTAGCATTTAAAACTATTTTGAATGATCGCAAACCCATGCATTTACAAACAGATGAAGGTAAAGAATTTTACAATAAATCATTTAAGACATTAATGACTAACAACACTATTCAACATACAGTGGAAAGAAAGCTAGTGTTGTAGAAAGATTTAATAGAACATTGAAGGAGAAAATGTGGAAGATATTTACTATGCAGGGAAACTATAAATGGGTGGCTATATTACCTAAATTAATAAGTGAATACAATAACACTGTTCACAGTACAATCGGAATGAAACCCACCAATGTAAATGCAAAGAATGAAAGTTCTATTCTAATCAACATGTATGGAGGAGAAAGAAAAATGGTTAAACCAAAGTTTGCAATAGGAGATAAAGTTCGTATAAGTAAAAATAAAAATTTGTTTGAAAAAGGATATACACCAAATTGGTACACTGAAGTATTTGAGGTGTGTGAAGTATTGCACACAAACCCCACGTCATACAGAATAAAAAATTTAAAAAATGAACTTATTAAAGATATTTTTTATGAGCCAGAGCAGCTTAAGACCAAATATGATAAAGACTACTTAGTGGAAAAAGTTTTGCGAAGAAAAGGAAATAAGCTGCTAATTAAATAGTTAGGTTTTGATAGTCATAATTCTTGGGTTGATAAGAAAAGTGTAGTTGTTTAAGAAATTTTTTTTCTATATCAACAAAAAATTGAAAGTAATGAGCGTCAGTCGTTTCCATCAAACGACCAAACAAAAAATAATTTGAATGAATACAACAAGCGCATTGAGTTTAATATTCCTATTGGCGATGCATTTTCACATCCGAATGAAGCTTATGTTTACCAACAGTATAAGCTAACTAAATGAGATACAAATACAGATTATGAAAAAACTGCAACTATTGGTCTTTGTGAGAATTTCTTCCCATTCCAGTTCTCACGAATAGAGATCTCTAAACAATGATAAGTTTAACAAAATTACCTATCCATTAAGATATTTGTTTGGGTTTATGAGAGATTGTAATGAAATATTCTGGAAAGGTGGGTACAAGATCACATTCATTTGAAATTCTAGTGACGATGTTTCACTTTACAGAAGACCTCCAAAGAAAGCATATGGATCTGATGATGTAGATAATACGCCAGATACTGGTAAAATTGTTATTGAGAAATTGGAAATTCTGTGGCCAATTGTTGAATACGATCCTATTTATGGAGACGAAATTAAAGCAAAATTATACAAAACACCCCAAAATTCCAATTAGTTTTAATTATTGGCAATGTCTTGAAAAACCAGTACCTACTAATGCAAACTCATTTCAGTTTGATATAAAAGATCAGTTCAATTCAATCCAATTCGATATGCCAGACTTTGTCATTGTTGATTTTCAGCATAGCAGAAAAGAAGATCCTGGACAATTCACACACGGTTCAATGTTTGACTCTTGTTTCGTCAAAAATATTTCTATTAAGAATGGATGGAATTAAGTGTTTCCCAAGGAGAATTGGAATTTAGACATTGATGATAAAATTTTCGATAAGATGTATATTGCTTACAAAGATTTTAGAAATGCAAAGACTAAACTAGATACCCCTTATCGTAATAATGAACTGTGCTTCAACTCTGTGTCATTTATTGGGAGAAGACCATTGTATGTTATTGATTGTTCTTACAGAAAAACAGCTATTGTTAAAGATCGAACTAATCTGAAACTTACAGTTGATTTTCATAAACCAATATCGGCTTCAACTATTTGTAACGTGGTACTAGCTAGTAAGCCGAAGAAACTTAATTTATGATGTTAAAAGTGAAAGAATCACAGAAGTCCAATAGTGTGCAAACATGTATGGTTATTAGTTTTTATTGGATGGTTATCCATTAAAAACATTTACTGTTATATAATGTTTCTTTAATAGCACTATAAGAGTGTTTTTAATGGGCTCTGAAATAAAAACGGTGAGAAGTTGTGCATCACAATAAATTAAACTAATATTGTGATTACAACAAATTGTGTCAAATATTTTCTCATAACCTCCAAAATACCACATAGACAGCCATATTTCCATTGTAAGAGTAGTATAAGTTGACTGGTCTAAAATGGCCATTTTAACTTTAACTTAGGATAGTTAGAATTAATCACGTTTTGACAATGGTGAAACATAGTAAACCAGTAATCCTAGTTAACTTGTGCTTAAACTTAGCTTAATGAGTTAAACGTGTATGGCGAAACTGGCCATTGTTAGTTGCAAATATTTCTGTCTAGTCATATTTTAGCCTCTACAAAAATCATTCACTTAAATTTGTACCTACTAATCAGTTAAAAATATTATTTTATATTTCTGGCAATTCTGTGTGATTGTAGACAGCCGTCCACCTCATGAATGTATGCCTTCGCCTGCACTGCTGTCCATTCCTCAAGCAGAGAAGTGGAGAAGTCTGCAGCATATGCGAGATGTCTCAGCACAGACTGCAGTACCGTGGCAGCACCATTCTCTGCTGTTCTAACACACTCACCTATCACATGAGAGCACAGAACACCAATAGTATTGGAAGTGCTAGGAGTCCTGATAGCCACAGAATTTCCATGCGGCATCATGCAGGTTCCCAGAAGTTCTTCAGAGCCACCATTACCGACCTCTAATGGAGCTGCCGATGGGCAAGCATCTCTGCCACACTAAAGCTTCGTAAGCAACGCACATATGCAAAACATCAAAACATAATCAATGCCAGAAGGTCTGGATGGCAACAGAACTTCTATGTTTCATGCAAGTTCTCAACAGTATTTCAGGGGCAACACCACCATCCTCTATCCTAGCTACCACTGTGCAAGGATCTCTGCTACATCAGCAAGCTAATGAGTCATGCACATTTGCAAAATGAAAGCACTCTGCAGTATGGAGGCTTCAAGTAGTTCTTGAAAGGTGTCTACAACAACATTTGAGCATGGTGGCGCAGTGGTAACACACTGGATTTGCATTTGGGAGGACCCGGGTTCAATTCCCGGTCCGGCCATCCTGATTTAATTTTTCCATGGTTTTCTGAAATCACTCCAGGTGAATGCTGGGATGGGTCCCAAAGAAAGGCCATGGCCGATTCCTTCCCCAATCCTTTCCCCCATCCTTCTTCCCTGTGCAGCTTGCACCACCTCTAATGACCTCGCTATCGACGAGATGTTAAGCCAACCTACCTACCTACCTACAACAACATTTCTAGTCGAGCTGCAGGTGTACATTGACCTCTCTCCGTTACACTGACAAACCCTCTTATCAGACAGCAATGCCAAGGCGTTCAAATGTTTTTTTTTTTTTTTCCACGAGACAGACATGCTGGCCAACATCTTCACTCCAAGAGTACGAGCAGTGGTCTTGGGTTGATTGACAGACATCTAAGTCACTTGTATAACATGAGAAGAACAGCAACAGAAGTGTTAGAAGTAAAGTACAGGTGAATAAACAGTGTTCTTAAGCAGAAATATCTCCAATACAAGACGTTTCTTTACAATCTCTGTTGAAACTGTGGTTGTGAAAAAGACTTGTTTGAAATATGAAAAAAAAAATAAGGTGCACAAGTCATAAACCTGAGGTGTACCTAAATCTATGGAACGCTTTTGTCGAAAACAACATTTCAGGACAATGAGTATAATCTCTCTGGTAGAGATTTTAAAATATAAACTGATAGACTCCATACTGCGCCTTCAGTGAAAGTGACAAGAAAGTGAAATTGTTATTCGGAATGTATGCAGTATAAAGTTATCTTTCTAGGTACAGTGTTACATGTGGGACTTCATAATCTGTAACAGAACAGTTCCAAGCGTAGAGATTCTTGAAACCAATATTTCTTCTGAAAGTACAGTACTTTACTCAAAGCTCCACCGAGTGTCACTGTAATACTCATAAAAATTTTGCATTCTCAAATAAGAAACACATTTCCTAAACAAAATATCAAGTAGAACAGGATGCAGTCAATATTTTTTCCACTAGCAGGTTTACACATACGAAGAATTTACCAAAAACGGTTATTTCGAGAGGATCACTATTCCAGGGGTCTTAGAATTAAGAATTAACTGTAGTTTGATTGGGAGTTGAAGTGTAAATGTTAATTTCCATATAATTTCACTGAGCAGTATAATAGCTCTGCAGAAATGAAGTTGAGACTTTAAGTGTCTAGAAATAATAAAAGTTGTGATTGAGCATGAACAATGGTATTATTTATATTTTTATGTATGCGTATGTACAGACATGAATGAAAGAAAGGACAGAGAGATAATTTATTCAATACAAAGTTTCAAACCTCCATGAGGTAGTAACGCGAGATGATTTTATTTGCTTATGTGATGGAATCTAATGAACTTTTTTGTTTAGAAAACTGGAGATTCTTACTTCTTGCTTTCAAATCAAAATTTTCCTTCAGAAAGAAGTTTTGGTAAAAATTTTAGAATACAACAAGAGGCATAGTGCAAGGAAATATTGATGATTTTAGTGGATTATCGATCTTGTAAGGATAGTGAAGAATATAACATTAAAAAGCAAATATTTCAAACCATTTTTCTAACTGTGTAGTCTCTGTGTCTGAAAGTCGTGGCTGCAATTATATATATTCATTTTTTTACATAATATGTATGTGTACACATGTATGCATATACATACTACATAAGTACTTCAGAAAATTAACTGATTCCCTCCAGGAAACAAAGAACAAGACAATTGCTGTCTTTTACTGACAAAAGCTAACATAAACATTGAATAATTTCAATAGTATATACACTCATTGCAGCAACATGCTCAAAATCCCTGTTTGTACAACTTTTGTTAAGCATGACATGCACTGCAAGGTATATTAAGAAATTTTGCCCATTTTTATGTTTTAATAATTTTTTCTAAAATTTAGCTTGAATTTTTTTATTTTTTATTTATTAATGCGACAGTCTTTTCTGAGAAAGGCATGTTCAATATTTTTTGGTTTTAAACAGTTATCTTTAAAACTGACACATTAAGAATGAATTTCTTTAACATTGATTGTTCACTCTAAAACTGAGTGGCTGCAAGCTTAGTAAGCAAGCAGAGCCCTTCACCACAGTTGACATGTCAGAGTATGGGAAATGTAAACACTACTGACGGAAAGGAATCCAAAGGATGTAATAGGATCTTTATTCAAAAGTGGGTTCCGAGCACAGGAGGGCAGAAAACAGGGACATCCATGTGACAGGCACGAAAAATGCAGTCCTCAGTAGGAGGTATGTATAATCAGCCCAAACTCCGATGTAGGATATGCATTGTCTGTTCATGCTCAGTAAGAGGTTGTCAATGAGCTCTTGAGGCACCGTGGTCCAGTTCTCTTGTAGTGCTGATTGCTGTTGTGGAGATCACAGTTACGGAGTCACTGCTGCCTGACAGCTGGCAACATGCTGCCAGATGTCTTGTGACAACATCCCACACATGTTCAATTGAATGTAAATCCGGGGACCATGCAGGTCAATCCATGCAGTGAATATCTATGCTCTCCAACAGATCAGCAACAACCTCCGTCACCCATGAAGAGGAACTCAGGGCCCATAGCACCTCAATACACACACATGAGGAACGTGAACCTCGGTACAGTAGCGGTCACCAGTAATGAACTTCCTTAGAAAACGTGGAGTTCAACAAGATTTATAACTCCCTAAAGAAGAACTCAACCCCCTGCTGATCAATACATTTCAACTATGTTGGAGGGATAATTGCATGGTTCCCTGCCAGATGTAACGATGTCCAGAATCACTAAGAAGGCTAAATTGACTCTCATCCGTAAAGAGTTCTCAACCCCAATCCTTGTGTTCCTGACACCAGAACAAACATAGTCTCGAATGGTTAGGCGTGAGTGTGTAGTCTCCTGGCCATGTAAAACAAAATACTGGGCATCCAGTAGTGTGTTACATGTGTCATTATTTTAACTGCAGTCAATCTCTCCTTACCCTATGATGATATACAAGTCCTCATGTTACTATGGTTGCTAAACTTTTTACAGCCAAGCTTGTGACATGATGCTACGTATGATCCCAAATTCCTCTGCTACACTAGCCCCACACGACCTTCATACTTCTTAATCATTCGACCTCAAGTAAGTCATCCAGCACATACCAACTGCCTGTTGGCCATATCAGTCATCAGAAGGCAACTCAATGTCATTCAACCCAATGTGCACTGTGCAATACCTTCAGCTGCAATGCTCAATGTACACAATGCTCATGCTTTATACAATTTGCACATACCACAGTACATCACATTGTGTAAATGCTATGCCCTGCTGTGCCAAAACATGGACGATCCTCTATAGGTCTTTTGGTGGGTTCTGCTCATTTGTTCCACTGTTACATTAATTTCTCCAATTTGTCCTTAATTTTTGCCCACTGGTGTACGAAACCTAAACACTGGAAGACAAATTTAGGATGCAATGGAAAAAGAGATCTCTAATGAATACTGTTAAAAAGTTTAGTTAAATTTTGTTAAAATTGCTTTATAGTGATGCATAACGCTTTTGCAACAAAGGGGATAAACGACTTCAGCTCATCAGAAAACATAACAGTGCCTCTAATTTCAATGGAGTTTGCACTGTTGACTGCCACGAGACGTTATGATATTGTACTGTTCACCACGGCAAGAATGGATGTTCCAGCCTGCATAATTTTATTATTCACCAGCCACCGAGACCAGGCATTCCAAGGCACCAAGTTCCACTGCATGCCGCTAGATGGCTACATCACTATGTTTTGCCATCTCTCATTCTCCAAGCCAGCCTGTGACATCATGTCTAAATAAGCTATGCGACACCCATCTCCAGTGTCAACCCCTCACCCATGAACTTGCCAGCCAAAGACAGCAGAGGAAGCAGCCAACAGAGTATAAATAGCAGGTCACAGTACGCAGATGCGAGTTACTCATCGGCTTGTCTACGAGCCACAATGGAAAACCAGTCTTCATTCCTTTACGCGCTAGCCACAGAAGGAAGGGATCCTTCTCCAACTCCAATCTTCAGTCATCCACCGCACTCACTGCTGGATACACTTACCAGCCTACTCAGCTACACTCCTAGCTTTACCTTCCTTCTTTCACCACACTCTTAGTGCCGAAGGAAAAACCAACTCCTTGGTCTCCACCGCGAATCATCGCCGGAGCCATCCTGTCTCAACCATGCTTAGTCTTCACCACAATTGTGCCAAAGAAATAAACCACCACGTCGTATACACATTTAAACACTGCTGCCTCTCTGGGCAACAATTGCGTAGGGAGATAGTAAAGGTTAAAGTTGTTTTCACAGCGCTTGTATACCCCACCTTTGTAGTTCAGAACTAGGTCACCTCTACCTGGATAACGTAGGTTTAGCTTCCCTAAAGCTCTTGCCAATGTTAGGAGGTAGTGAGACACCACATGTTTATTTCCAGTCAGATGGAATAAACGTTGTGGTTTATCTGACTCATGAGTACTCCTTTCCTGTAGAATTTGCACCTTTCCTAGTTGGCCTCACAGTGCTGAGAGAAACGCAGGTGACCTGGGATTCCTATTCAGTTGAGCCAACACACTGTCTAAATACCCACATGCACTAGCAATGGCCACCCTTTCTGCACACCCTGGTAGGCAGAATGGTAGAGCCCACACCCAGGTACTCTGCTTCTCGAGTTCAGCTTGTCAGCTCGGTGCTCACCTTCTCCACTGCGTTTAGGAGCCAGAGGTGTCATTCCCTGGGTTGGGAAGACTTGGGCTCAGAGCTTACACCCACGTGCAGGGACTGTTGATGGCGAGGCCTAACTCCCAGTGCTCATCATGCTCAGGCGCAGAGTACTATGATAGGGTGTCCGCTGAGTCGGCAGACGATCCACGTGGTGCTACACTATGTAGAGGTACCCATTCCCTGCATTTTGCCTCACGGACGTGAGAGAGTGGTTTGATCTCCAAATGCCTTACACCCATCAGAGTGGTATTTGTGAAAATGTGAAATAGGTGCTTACTACTTCAGTGCATTTTCAACTTACCCCCTCCATTGTCACCTATATCAACCAGCTACTGCCTAAGGAACAAGCATGGTCTCTGTGCCTTCTACTGACACCTTTCCCCCGGAGACCCCTAAGGACTTGTTTGAGATGCTGAAACATCTGAAGAAGAGATTCACCCTTGGATCACCGAATACCTCCGTCAGCCAGATCAGCCATCTACTGTCTCTACTGCATACTTCAGACTAATCAGTTGCTCTGCCCTCAACAGTACGGTCGAACGTCCAAAGCCAGATTATTAACTTACCTGCAGCACATGTACACCCTACTGAAATCCCCCAGGGCCAAGCCTGCCACAGAGGTTACGCGTCACCCAGGTATCCCACTGAAAGCTAACAGCCTGAAACGCAAGATTACTTTGTCCGAACCAGACTTTGTGCCCTACCGCAAAGCAACCAGGACAGTCGTCTACACAGGACGAACACCACTGCCATGTAGGTACTAAATAGAACCAGCAACCCCATAAAAAGGGTGCACCTGACCTAGCGCCCCACAAAACCAAACCCTCCTTGATGCAGTGCTCGCCAGTCAGTCAAGGTATCACACGCCAATAGATATAACTTAGTGCCACCAGGAAAGCTGCCAGAGAGAAGTCTTGGTCTCCCTAAAGGGCAACATGCTGCCTTAGCTTCCATCGCCTCGGGCGAGTGTCACCAGAGATAAGGATCCAGGCAGCCCTGAAATAACATTGTAAGCTCCACCCCCAAGAGGCGGGACTAACCCTCCGCACCCCTCTGAGAGCCAGTAATCTGCTAAAAACAGTATAATTGCCAGAACAGGCCTCAAGAGTCAGTGATTTTGCTGCGCCTTCTGGCTGCAGCCAGCTGAAGGTGCCCACACAGGGCAGAGGCATTTGACCATGCAGTGACCATGGATAAAGCAGTGGGCCTCAGGAGAGACTTCTGCAGCACCTTCTGGCTGAGTAAGCCGAAGGAGTCCTGCACAGGGCAGAGGCTCTCACCTGCGCCAGCTACTGTAGTGTGACAGCCGACGCATTCCAGCTCTGGAGGTCTCCAGCACCCTGAAGGCCCTCAACTTCTTCGGCTGCCTACCACATCCTGCGGAGGTTCGACGCCCGCAGAGGCCTTCATCTTCCTTAGGTTCCAAGCAGCTCCAGAGACTCCAACATCCACCAAGGCTCCAGCACCGTTGTCCTACTCAACCTCCAAACATCCCTAACCATACCTACTATCACGTATCGTGAGGTTGCGACAACAATGTCCCATCTGGACTTCCCCTCAAGGCCTTAACCCGGCCACTACTTCACCGCTAGCATGAGGTAATCCCTTCTCTATCATATTAGATCCCTTCAGGTATCCCCTAATTAAAGTTAGGATCATACACCTGGGGTAGTAACTTTTATTTTGCTTTCAATATTAAACTACTAGTTCACTTGATACAATCGTAATGTTACACATTTTTCCAGGTTGCCTCCCCCTGGTTTGTTGAGAGGAAGCTTTCATACGTAAATATTTTCTTTAAATTTATTTACATGTAGGATCCACATTGTTATTTATAATTGCATCAATTCTTGTTGAATTATTCACGTACTGCAGACTTATAGTGTGTTCTCAGTTAATGTTGTGTTTTGTAATTAATTTGTACATGAACATTAAAAACTATTTTTAAGAATTTAATTCTATCATTTATAAAGTAAGCCTTTTTAGTAGGCCAATAATGTTGAGTATTCAATTGTTCAGCAAAATTACTCACTCAGGATAATGCCGGATCTCGTGTTATGCCATACGGTAGGAAACAGTACACCCATTAAATTTTGCACTAAAGACACGCACACCTAAGGACACATTGTCTACGAGACTTTCTTTCTCAGCTGGAGATAGCCAGATTGTAATTATACAGAGGGTAGTACTAGACTAGTCAGACCTTAGGAGTATACATTAGACCCAACCTATAAACAGCTTTATCCTGTGTTTGTTGATTTAAACGGCTCACTGCCATGCACTCACAGATGTGGAAAGAAGTTCCATCTACTCCAAGCTTTAAAGAAAGTGTAACAACAGATAATAAATACACCACAACCTAGAACCACTGAGGACCAACTCCTCTTTGAATCTCCCACAGTTGTCTTCTCTTTGAACATTTGGTGGCAGTATATTTTGATTTACACGTAGTAGGAATTACACATGAATATCTACTTGAATGTTACACCACCACACCTTCCTCCAGCAACTACAGCCAACTCCAGTACGAGTCAACCGCAACAAGAGCCGGCCACTGTTGCTACACCGGCTACACCGTAGAGTCGCCGCCTGCCTGAGAAGAGAAAGGCATCTCCTCCCGCTGGACCAAAGGTAGCGAGTCGGCGAGTGGTTAAACCTACTATTCCTGATTTTGTACCTACACTGAAAGCAACTCGCCTTACTTTATATACTGGCATACTTCCCCCACGACAGTGTTATTTCGTAGGAGATTTTACAGTGACACTGGCTTCACACCTTTTATTGATGTTCACCATTTTCCCTAGTCATAAGGCAAGCATTTACCATTACCGGTCAGTGAATATAAGACTCATTCTCGAGGTAGAACTCCTCAAACTCCCAAACATCCAGAACTCTTACGATGAGAAAAACCTCTTTCCCCTTTTATGACATGGGGGAAACAAATGACATAGGGCTAGCGTGGGTTCATCACAGTCAGGAGATCAGTGAGTTGGAAAAGCACTTATATTTTACAAGGCTAGGTGACTTCCCCTCCCTGTTGGGATTCTGAGGTTCAAAACCTGACTGCATCCCGACAGACATGAACGTGTATCTACCTTGAGGGTCAATTATCGGAATTACTGCAAGGTTATCTTTAGGTTTCTTCCACCGAGTATCGCCTAGGAGGCACCTAGGTCATCCTGGTCATGGTGCTATCCCCCCCCCCCCCCAGCATCAACACCATTAAAAACTGGCCTGCCACACCTAAAACAGGTTAGTTTACCTACCCTACTGTAACACTACTTGAGTGAAAAATTAGGTGGGAATAGGTTAATTGGTCCTTGAGATATGACATAAAACCTCAATATTTTCAATTGAGAATCTTTATAAATGGAGGACAAAAAGGTTATGTATTAGCACATTCAATGATTTTCGTAGATACTGCCAGTATACAAAGTTAAGTTAAAATTGGCTACATTGTTTTGTAAATATAGCACACTTAACACATAAATGAGGTAATATGGACTGCCACAGTACAACTTATTCACCAAATTTGGAAGAAATCTGTTTATTGTTTCCCCAAGATCTGACAAAAAAAAAAGTATTCTTTTATGCAGGGCTATCTTAAAAAATGGCGAAGAAATGAGCCTCTATATAGAAAAATTTTAAGTACATAATCCTTACTAGATACTGCCAGCATACAAAGTCAAGTAGACATTTGTTTAGTAGTTTCATAGACATAACATACCTAGCTAAAATGTTTATATGGCCAACATTTTTTCAATACGTACCTGAAACACTTAAAACATATCAGTTTACAAGACGTACTAAATTTGGTAAGTTATTGGTTTTTCCCAGAGATATTGCTGCATTACAATTTTAATTTGTCATGTGATGCTTTATTACAAAATGGTGGACAAAAGAAACTTTGAGTGGGCACATTTAATGGTTGTAATATATAATACCAGCATACAAAGTTACGTTGGAATTAATTACATTCTTTAAACTATATTACATACAAAGCTAAAATATCTACATATATGGCTACTATTTTGAAAGTAAGTGTCCAATATACTTAAAACATATTAGTTTACTTCACCTGCCACATTACTACTTGTTTACCGTATTTGATGGGAATTAATCACTTGTTTTCAAAGATATTACATGAAAACTTTATAAATACATATGGGCACTATCTTACAAAAAGTCCTACAAAAGTGGCTATCTTCTGGTGTATAGGATACTTATAATAGATACTGTCAAGATACAAAATTTGGTCGAAATTGGTTGAATGATATAGTAGTTGAAACATAATCAACCTAAAATAATAGTATGACCACCATTTTGAAAATAACAACCTTGTCAATTTGAATTGCATACCTTGGTATGTATGTCAATTGTTTTGGGACAATAACAGAATGAAAATGTTTTATACTGCACGTGAAACATTCACTGAGTGTTAGGAATACATCAAAACAGTATTGTAACATCTGTCCAAACTGATTCATTTGTAAGAGTCAATATATCAAACAATAAGTACGTACTAGCTTCCACAACTAACCTTCAAGGTAGGTAGTAAGAAATTGTCCAAAAGAAGCAACCAAATATTTTATGTCATCTTTCGCATTCCACTTGTGATACCAAACCACTATTGCAGCGTGAGTTACTTCACACACACATGTGCAGAGTGGACCATGCCACTAGCCAACCACTATCACTTGCCCAGGCAACATGACTGGATTGTGCAACAAAGTATGTAAACACAACAAACTTCCTAAACACCAATTAATTTAACTCACTAACTAAGCAGGTTCAATTAAGTGCTGACGTGCATAGCTGCTGCTTAACTGCCTTGCTTAATTTATCTTTGCTTGGAACTCTGGATTCCCACTTCTACCTACAAGGCTGGTCTATTAAGATGGGTAGGCGCTGATTCCTTCCTCATGAAATCAAGCTCTGGCTCCCCCCTTTTAAGTGTGTATTTTTATTGAGAGGGTTACCTGGCTGGGTCATGGACCTTCCCATGTTGGAAGATCTGGGGTGACACTGTTTGGATAGAGGGACCTTAATGGGAGGAGGGGAACCAAACCCCAGGGTGAGCCTGACCACGAATGTCTCCCTCCCAAGGAGTTTGGCCCAGCTCACTGTAAAGGCTGTCAAAAATTGTGATGCCAGCTGTCATGGGGGTTAATGGAAATAAGTCTACGCAAGGACCACTTAAGACTTATTTACTTGTTTAAGACTCCAGTTTACGCCAATAGGGTTTCGGTCGGGTTGGTTTCTGCAAGGGGATTAGGTCTGGTAATACATTGATATCCTACATGCAGGGGTAGGTTTGTTTGGGACTCATTATTTTAAGTATCCTTCATGCGGCTGTGTGAACTATGCAAGCCAGTTCTTGTACTGAGGTGCAAGGGTGAGGCGGCGGGGATGGTTCTGGATGAGATACTGGCGACTCTAACAGATCAATATAATATAGATTGTGCCAGGGCCAGTCGATGCCAAGAAGGGAGTCCAAGTAGAAACTATAATCCTCATCTGAGGGCAGCTGTTCGACACTTGGCTTTATCTCAGGTCCTAGTTGAATTTCGACAACTGTAGGGGTCTGATCTACGTCACTAGAAGTAGCTGAATTTAGAATTTACACTCTACTTCTTGTTGAAGAACCTACCAGGCTAACTGGCGTATTTGACTAGTTTTACCTTTGGTCTTGTATGGCATTTCTTGAATGTATGACCCACAGAAGCATACTCCCCTGAACACCAGATGTAAGCTCAAGCCCTCCTGAGTCCGGTCATTACTTCAGACTGGGACTGAGGTAACCAGTAGCAAATAGACCTGGACTAGCGGTGCAGTGCTGCTAAACTTGTGGCTCTTAGAGAAATAATTATACATACGCGCTCTCATTTTATCCGGAGGGATACTCAAGCCCTCCTGAGTACAGTATGGTTTTCCTAAATCACTCCAGGCGAATGCTGCGATGGATTCAATCAAAGGCCATGGCCGATTCCTTCCCCAATCCCTCTTTCCTGTGCAACTTGCACCATCTCTAATGACCTCGCTGTCGACGAGATGTTAAGCCCAACTACTTACCTACCTGAGTACAGTTTTTACTACAGACTAGGACTGCGGTAAAGGGGTATTTCAGATTCTGTAAAACTGAGAGTGAATCTCACTGGAGGTGAAGGTGCCCCAGTTAATACGTGGATATTCCTAAGTCCTATGCAGACTATGGCCTTATGCAGGCTATAGGGTAACCAAGTAAATTTGGACAATCAGCTCCTTTCAGTGAGTAGTCACTAAAAATGAGCTGATAAACTAAAACTGATTAGTGATGTTCCAGGGGAATTCAGCAACACAAGATTTAAAATTTTACACAATTACATATTTTATTCATACACGTTGGAAAGTACACAGGGGTGCGTAGCTCTTTACAATATTTACAAAAGAAATTACTGACGGCAGGTGAAGGCGAACCTGCTTAACCGCCAAAGTAAACGTAATTAAATTAATTTAAAATTTATGCTTGCTTCTAATTGCATGTGTGTGTGTGTGTGTGTGTGTGTGTGTGTGGGGGGGGGGGGGGGTACCAGTCCAGAAAAAGTGATGTCGGCATGACCTGCTACTGAGCCGAGGAGGCTTGAAGGAGTTAGCCTGCGGGTAAAAGTAAAAGGTGGGGACGTCGAGATACCTCTGGCTGGTGATGGCGTCATCTGCGGACGGCGTCATAGGAGACCTTTGCATTCTTCCTTCAGGGGGTTTTCTCCAAGTGCTTCTACTGGCATGGAAGAATTAGTGAGCATGCACAACCCTGGTTAAATCTGCTCCGCAGGTCTTTTGTAGACTGCAAGGTCAGGATGACAGCCACTTCCCTTGCTGGTGCCCTCAGCCTTATACAAGATAGAGGGCCAATGAACTGTCGGCTCTATACCCTCAGCCTTTGCGGGCTGGAGAGCTGACCAACTTTCCTGAACTGCGTTTTGGCACCTCCTTATACATATATGGACAATTCTGGCTTGTAGGCTGTATGAGGGGTACGGGGTTGGCTAGCCTTGCCTCACAAGGGTAGTTTAAATGAGGGTTGCGGATCAAACCACGCTTTTCAGATCTCCTTGGCAGAAGGCTGTTGATATACCTATCGCCTCTCCACGAGGTAGTGGCGACCTTGTGCGTAGGGTGCTGCTCTCCTGCAGCATCCTTTCAAACTAGCTTCTCTGGATCCGGCATGTCGGTGGCTTGTTGGATAATACAAGTTACCAGGAGGGAAAAGGTAACAGCATGTCGACTTTTGAGTGGGCAGTACAATTTCAATTTAACACCACGTGTCTGTAATTGCTCACTAGGCTGGGAGCAATTCTGAAGGCATGGGATTTATTGTCTGCCGGTGTGTGACATGCCCATTTGAGTTTATTGGCTCGATGATGGGGCGAAGTCGACAAGTAGTGTGCGTATGCCCAATGCGCAGGCACGCAACATGCATCAGTACACACACATTTAACTGGCTCCCACTTTCCCCAGACATTTTGCCCTTGTAATTTTTGGGGGGTTACATTGATGGCAGAATTTAATGTCATCAAATTTCTGAATATTCTATAAATGGAGAGACCTGATTGTAGGTTCTGTGAGTACCACCACTACTGACATGCTGCAACAAACCTGGATGGGACCAGACTACAGACCTGACACTTTATGAGTGATGTTTCAACAAATACACAATATTGTTAAATTTTACTGTTTGAGAAAACATCAAAATTTAGTGTTTCATCGTAGATACTGTATTCTTGATATTTCAAGTACAACTATTATGTCCAATGTAACTCTACTGAATAAATATGTTAACTTGTTACTGCTTTCTTATTTTAGATGGAGCACTGAGAGTGGCTGCAGCCTTCTTTATATACACAATATGCCAAAAAGTTTCATTCATAGAAATACCTAATTTCAAATGTTTGTCAAGAAATAAATTGAAATGTTAAAATTACCTTGGAGGATCCTGAACTGTTAATTCTTCCCTCACAAAACTCAAAACATACCTACTAGCATTCAGCTTTGCTGTAACCCTAAATGTTTGGTGATGCCAAATATTGTTTCCTTATTTACTGCTTCTTTTTACCTCAGTACAGTATTTAGCCAATTACTAACTTAATACAACAAATAAATTACCAGAACACAAAATATGTAAACACCTTTCGCCGTTTGTATCACTTGAGGCAATATAGTCAGGTCAAATAATTACTGATGATACCAAAAGTGTTTAAACTGCAACAGAACTATAAAACATGTATGGGTACAAAAACTTATATATGCACAATCTCATTACCTATTGCTACCAAATAAATTATCACTATTAAGTTTCAATATCTTTATTTACATGGAATAATTGCAGCAAAGATAGTGAATATGTATTTATTAAATAATAGAAATCTCAAAAAAATTATTTCTAGTAAATTAAAAAATACAGCAGTTTCACAAGAAAAAAAAAAAAAAAAAAAACCCCACAACTGTGGACTAACTAATATCTGTCATGTCATTAAATTTGGTTAATTGAACCCAATTTGTAACATTTTAATTTTTCTTTAATTACGTACATACTGCCGGTAGGTAACAAGTTTAATTCATAATGTTTATGAACATACATCACAATACTTACTGTATTCTGCAAATGTGTATATATTCACAGCGATATAAAACTATTTACATAATCAAAATGCTGCATAGCAGCACCACTCACACAATAACAATAGTCCCTGCATTCTCTCTTATGCAGTTGCAAAGATACAACAGATGCTTTTAAAACCACACAAATTATATGTACCAAATCTACTACATGTGAAGTTTGAACAATATACAATTTTCTTTTAAATATTTCCTGTTAAAACCGAAATAAAATAGAAACTTTCATGTCAAAAAACACCTAACTGAAGTTCTCAAGTCCACTAACCGTAGTTCAAATAATTTACGTACACAATACTTTCACATTCAATAAACTTGAAGCAAATGCGGACTGTCTGGCTGTCTGGGTAGCCTGCAAACTGTGTACGGTCCCTGGCCAGTATTTCTGTAGCCCATATGCTAAAAAAGAAAATACAGTGACAAAATAAGCACATATGTGTGAGAATGTGAAATCTATATAGAACAACTACAGGATAGGGGTGGGTGAAGCTACAAATTTCATTATGAAGCAAATTTTTTTAAAATATTCGCGAATTCGAATCAAATACCAAATCAAAGGGTTTTGTTGACAAGTACACATTGCACCAATTATTATTTTTTAAATTTAATAAATACATACATTTTACTAGCTAGGGAAAAGGCAGATAAAAAAAGTGTTTTCTACCGATTTACAAAAAAATGTACCATTGTTTTTTTTACCATGTAAGTACACATATTGCCTTTCATGCTAAACAAATCTAAATAACAAATTGAAAATTAATCCAGGCATAAGGAATATTTAAAAGTAACATACCTATTATAAAATACTTAAAAATCATTTTTCCTCATGGCAGCAATATTTCTTGACTTCAATGCAAAATAATACAAAATAAGAAACTAAAATTTATTCCAGCAAAGTGTGAAACATACAAACAGAATAATTACAGTATAATAGCAGTTGTACTATGTTTTATAATCCAGTAGTTATTTTTTGTAATTTTTATTCAAATTGCATATCTAAACAGTATGATTCAATATAGTATGGTTTTATTACTTTGCATATGTATACATTATTGAATTACATGAGTAGATGTTGTGGAGTGTCAAGTTTGTCTTTACCCCAAAAGCAAAGAGTAAGATAGGATTTAATTAGCGTGTATCTGAGAGAAATAGAGTATGTCCAGTGGCGTCTCGTTAGGGCAAGCAAGGCACGCAGTGCTTGCCCAGACAGTTCCCTGACAATGTTGTATTTAAAATAAATATTAAATTCTAACATATATCTACTTTAAGGTCACTTTTCACTCATGCAGTACACATTCTACTCAGGAAACAATACTGTACATTATACGAAAACAACTCTTTGGCTAGCAAAACCAAGATGTTTGGAAGTGCTGTAAGTAATGCTTTCAGCAGGTAGGCGGTCGCAATGGTTTCCCAGCTGACGGAGGGGCGGAAGGGTAGGAAGACCGCCCGGCGTGGGGCAGGGGCTTATGGCTGTGTCAACCTGTGTTAGAAGCTACGATGGTAGTGCTTTCTTCGCCGAACTGAAGTGGACATAGCTGAAGCCAGCCTAGCCGCAGGCAGTTGGCGTGGTGTAGTTTACAGTAACTAGATTGATGCGTGGGCAAGTTCGTGCACACAACACGAATCATATTGTTTTTATTTAATTTAGTTTTGGTGCTGAGAATGTTATACATATTCGTGCGTGATGTATACCCTCCATAAAAATTATAAAATTACTACGTGAGACTGAGAACCGAGTAGATAGAATCAGTGTAACAGAATCATGTGGATGTAAGTGTGGTGTGTGTGGATTACGAGTGAAGCATTTTTTCCAGCAGTGATTTCACTTTGCAGGAAAGATGTGACATCATAAAAGAGGATAGGCCGACACCTGAACTTATGATCACGACACACGCAAGAAAGGTAATTTTGTACGTCATTTCCAATTTTTTTTATATTAGAAACACTCGTGGTTAGCTGGATGTAAAAGCCTAAACAAACTGTTTTGCTGGCCATGTTTATTGTTTTCAAAGGATATTAACACGTGGGTGTTTACGTTAAAACATTTATTTACTGTATATTAATTGTGACGGATGTGAATGTTTGCAGATTTAATTATAAGTGTAATTTGTGCTGAGTTATCAGAAATGTTAATGCAATGCTGTAGCATGATATCTAACTCCGTACCTGTGATGAATTCTTGTAAATTCTCAATTTCAGTATATATGGTATAAAATTAAAATTAATCATAATGAAAGTGATGTTTATAATATAGTTGCAGTCATGAGTTTGCAGCTATTTTAATCAAGATGTTTTCTAATATGATTATGGCATGTGCTATATCTGTACACTCAATGAAAGACCTCCGACACTGATCAGACCAAACCACCGATAATTTCCAACGCGTGCCAACCTGGATGTCCTTCGCATGCGTCACACTTCCCTCATTGGCCCTCAGATGTTCGGCTGTCTCTAGCAGGTGTATAACAGCTAGAGTGAAAACATCAATATGTGAGCGGTGTGGGAGTGCGTGTACATTCTATATGTGCGAAGAGCATAAATTAACGTAGGTATTGTAATATTTCTGTTGATGATATTAACAGTTGCAACAATGGCAGGGTAAAGTTGTGCACAGTGAATGCAGAGAAGTAATTTTAATGTGCTGAAGTCCATGACCAATGAATCAGAGGAAGGCATTCAAATACCACCTTCTGAGGTAGTGAGAGGAGTCAGTGCAGCGATAGTTGTTCCACCCGCAGTTGTTTACAGAATAAACAGGAAGTAGGGTTTAAGGATGGTAGATTAAAATCTTTTTCTACCTCACACAAACATCGAGCGAAACGACAAATGAAGACTAACATTGACGATTTTGACATTCAGGTAGTGAGGTGGACAATAAATAACTCCCACATGATCAATAAGTGTCGACCCATTGTTGGGGTGGCCAGCAGTGCATTTGTGCGATTATGATTTGTACTCCTACAACATCGATTCAGAAGGTGAACAGTACTGGAAAAATGCATGTACGCATTAGTTTATATGCACATTTCAAGGCTGATGTAAATATTTCCTCTATAAGTACACTAAAACTATGTAGGCTTACATATTTGAATGTATGAATACATGTTCCAAAAGCACAAGGCACATTTTCTTGTAACTACTTAGTGATGTGGCCTGTGGGATGTGTGTGTTGTCTAATCTAGGCATATTACGTCTGTACTGAGTTGCGAGACAACCTTTGTGGTGCAAACTATAGCTCTGGGTGACAATGTTCAGTGTCGGTGCGTCGAATTACACTGATTAACAATTCAAGGACATTAGGGTATCGTAAACACCTGTTACACCTGTGATCGGTCTTCGCGCACACACACCGCATGATCTGCTCATATGTCCCTATATCTTCGCAACTGTGATGCAGCTGGTTGAAATATAATCATCGGTTTATTTTTGGTGAAAGACAGCTGCACGGTACGAGCAGTAACTTACACGGGCGCAAGGATAATGGTAAATGTTTTCAGCTTGGCTGTTATGACTTGGGCTACCCTCCCTCTCGTGTTCCCTCCCTCCTGTAGGCTATCACTGGACACCTCCCCTTCTGTGCTTCCTCTCCTTACGCTGTGCGAGAAGAATCTTCTCTTTTGATGTGCACTCTACTTGCTTCATTTTTTACTGCCTCCTGCTCGTCCGCGTTGACTGCTTTCCATCTTTATACAAACGAATAATCATTTTTCCTGTCTACACTTCTGTCCAAACAAAATTGCTCCGTATGTAAATGCCTCACTGTCGACGGGTATTAAAATAATATTGATTTTGAGTGGATAAGATCGGGGTTGATGAAGGTATTATTGTAATATTGTTCACACGGGAAAATTTTGTGTTAAAAAATATTAGTATTTTTACAAGCAGTGTATTTTATATTTAGGTACGAAAAATGTTTGAATGGCACCATTTTGCACCTTGAAATCCAAATTTTCCTGGGGGATGGTCCCGGACCCCTCCCCCCCTTAATTGGAGAGATCAATGACACTACTGCCCCTGCACGCAGTAGCTTGCCCATGAAATTATAGCACGCATCACCACTGAGTATGTCTGCTGTTGATGCAGAGTGTAAGAAACCAAAAAAGAGTTCAGTAGCCACCTGCAAGTTTCGACAACCTTCCTCGCTCAGCTGATGTCTTCGAAGCAAAGTCAAGTTTAGAAATGAGGGAGGCATCATTTAGAGAAGAGTGCACAGAGTAGCGAGCGCTACAGACGTACAACTGGTAGAAAAAGAAATTGCTGTTGAGAGGACAGTACTACATTATCTCAAAGGAATTTCCTTTCCCACCCCCCACCTTCCCTCTGAGGTGACTCACTAAGAGGAAGGGTGATTGTCTTACAGGGAGCAGATACTTTTGCTTCTACTTCGTGCCGTTGAGTCAGCATTAGTTGAGATGAATATGATTGTCCTGCGAAGGAGAATATATTCCATCTCCGCTCTTGGTTGGGGGTTGATTTAAGAGTTGGAATTGCAAATAACTGAGAGGAAGGGTGATTGTTCCTGTCAAGAAGGGAGAATCTAATTCCATCTCTCCACAGGGATGGGCTAGCCTCATCGTTGTGGAGAAAAGTTACTTGAAGGTGATACCGGCACCCTGCGAAGACAAACCCATGTCTCTCGCAGGTCTATTTGTGATATCTTCTCTCAAGGGCAGAACTATTCTGCCACCCCCATGAATTGAGACTAATAGAGAATAGATAGCGGAGTCCACCCTGGGAAAATCTACTTCCATCTCTGCTCAGGGATGAGCTTAAAGCTTATCCTGTTCAGACGAAGCCAGTCGAGAGAGAGACCTATTGCCTTGGTCCTGCCAAAGGGAATATGTTTCTCATCTCCCTCAAGGATGAGCTTTCGTCGCACCGGAGAGGGGGTAAATTGACGCATGATGCTTTTTCTAACAATGGTGATTAGACGACTTCAGCTTATTCCTACACATAGCCTTGCATTTGAATCCTCAAAGTTTGCATTACCGTTATTATCCCGCATTGTGATGGCATTGTACTGTTTACATTTTAGGATGGATGTTCTAGACAGAGTAGATTGTTTTATTCACCAGCCCATCATAACTATGCATCTAGAGCAGGGTGTACTTTTATAAACTGCTAGATAGCCCCGCTAGTAGGATTCTTTGTTTGTTCTTTTACGCTCTCCAGCCGGCCGGTGACGTCCCACTAGAGAGCTATGCTTTTCACAACCCCCTGCTCTGCTACCCCCCTCGCCAACAAGATGCCAGCTCACCAGCGCCAAGTAGTGGCTCGATTTTAGTATAAAAGGAGAGTTGCCGCTCGACTCCAGACCCGTTCTCTTACTACCACTGCGCTAGCTGCCAAACAAGGATTTAAATTGTCCAGCTTTCAATTGTCTTAGCACCCGCTGCTCAGACATTGATCAGACTATGACATCCATTCTTCGTTAGGGTTACTCGAGCTTATCCTCGCTTACCCTCCTTCCTTCACTGCACCTTTGTGCCAGAAGGATACTAAAAGGCCAATTCTGGCTCACCACCACTAACACCAATAATTTTCCTTAAAAATATAGGAAAAAACTGACACAACTATTTCCGGCTATTTGTAACGAAAGTGAAAGAAAAAAATAAAAACTCAAAATCTGAAATTCTATGATAAAATGATGAAAATCAAGCAAATTAAAGCCAAAATCAAGGTATTTGAGGGCAAAATTTAACTCTAAAAGCTTTTAAAAAAGAGCTCTCAAAAATAAACAATTTTAAACCAAAAGCAAGCAATTTTAAGCAAAAAACAAGCCAATTTTAACAGTTTTTTTTTGTAATGAGCTTGCAGGATTTGACACAAGGTAAAAACAAGCAAATTTTTCATTTTTCCAGCAATTTTCACGTTTTCTAGAAACATCAATTTGCAAGCGAGTAATCTAAATCAAGTAAAATTATGACAAACACAAGCAAAATCAAAAGAAAATATTAAAAAGATAATTGATAAAATTTAAATATTGAATTCAATATCATGTACAGATTTTCCATTTTTCATTTCTTTTAAAACTTTATACATTATAAAAACTTGTTCATCATTTATTAATTTTAAAGCATTTTTGTTAAAAAGCTGTACATATCGATCAAGTAATGTAATTTTATACTTACAATCTAGAATGCAAATAATTTTTTTACCAAACTTAGATTCATGAATTTGAAAATCTGCGGCTTCATAAAATTTACCAATATCTAGATCCTGCAGTTTAATCATTTAATGTTTTCAAATGAAATGTTTAACTTCTTGAGAAGTGATTCCATTTTTGTGTTATTTACAAAGAAACAAATTATTAAAGAAAAATATTTTTTCATTCTCTCTATAAATTAATTTTCATAATAAATAAAAAGAAACGATGCTCGAAATGGAAAATAATACCACATCTAAGCAATGTAAAAAATGTGGTGAAGTATTAAACATACAAAGTTTTGCACCCCATAAACGCACAAAAGATAAATATTTTAACATTTGTAAAAATGTTATAGTGAATATGCTAGTAGTGGTTATGAGTTAAAAAAAGAGAAAGTAATAATGTGAATATGGAAAATATGTTTATAATGCATCTCTCATAAAGCATAAAAACAGTAAAGCACGCAATACAACATTAGATAATTTAAATGAAATGCACCTCGGTAATTATCCAACAAAAACATGAAAAGTGTGCAATGATAATAAATCTGTAAAATTTCCCAATAATTTAAGCACTTTTCGAGCTTTCCAATTATCTTTATTTTATGCTTTCTTTATATATATTTTTTCTCTTAAAAATACAACTATAAAAATGGAGGCTTATATAACAGCTGAGTTGAACGATGCGGGAGTGAGGGAGTTGGAGAGACATTGCTAGATATTTTAAAATAACATTGACACCAGCTAACAGACAGCGAGTGTTAAGACCATGATGGCGCTCACCACCACGTGACACGTGGGAAGCACATGCGCAAAGAGGCCTTAAAATGGAATTTCCCATAACGGGAATATTGTATTTTTCAAGTGTTAAATATATTTTCTTTTATTCCAGGTTCATAGTGTTTTTATGTTTAATATTTGTATGTTCATAAAGTGTTGCACCATACTTGGTTATAAATTCAAACTGCGCGCTGCACGGAGATTAAGAACAGTTCTACTCCGGTTAGGATGCCGTAACAAAAAAACATTAAAAGAAGACAAGAAATTTCAAATTAAAATGTACGTCAATTCATATTTTAATTTCTAAAGTGCCTTTTACTTTCCAATACAAAATATTTTTCTCAGCTTGCAAAGCACTTCCGCTTATGTGAACCCTGTAGGCAGCCATGGTAGGTCTGCACGATGCTTGCCTCTGGGCAGTCGACCCCTTCCCCTTGTGAAGATTGTGTTTTTGCAACTCCCTGCTCTGTGAAGATTGTGTTTTCAAACACCATGGTGAAGTCATCTACACAGGAGTGCTTTAGAGTAATTGCGGGCTGGGGAGCACTCAAACGGAGTTAGCTAGACACGTCCGAGTTTATCATCATTAAATTGCTTGGTATGTTATTTGTATGAGCGGTAAAATAAAAAGTAAGTCTCACAGTGTTCCAATCTTTTATTTGTAGCGACAGTGTCCTCGCCACATCATTTTTAAGTGATAAAATGTTTAGTAAATATTTAGTATTGCAAAGTGTATCGTAAGTACGCTTGGGTGAGACGGACACACAGAACCCACAGCATCCCTGAGTCTCAACAGTGCGGCGACTGGGAAACACCACTGGCACCTGCATCACTAAGTAATTTGTGTCTTCGTTCATCTCGTGTCTCACTTGACGGCGTCAACATATATACAGAGACTAAGGAAAAATTATCTAATTAGAATTCTTATACCATTTACTATGCAATGGCTTATAGACGAGCAGAGAAAAAGAATGCTGAGGAAAAGAAACATTGCAAAATTTCCATTAAAAAAAAAAAAAAAAATCGAAAAGCAAGAGAAAAACGAATTGAAAGAAACATTCCCCTTTTCTAATCAGATATTTGAATAGCCTAGAAATAAAAGTAAGAGGATATCACAGCGGACAACAAAGAATAAATTTACAAAGTTACTAGGGATGTCAAACTCGATTCTACGATTCCTCGATACCAGCGATTCTTGACGAATCATATTATCGAGAATCGGAAGTCCAAGAATCGAAGCATGAAAAACCGATTACTACAAACACATAACCTAAGACTAGAGGCATTATTTCGGGTAAATTGTGATAAAACAAAATAACACCGAAACACAAGTTAAATTGTGGAATAACATGAAATAAGACAAATGAGCAATATCTTACGAAATGAGCTTTCTCCACAAGAAATAAACTATTATAACATGTTATACGCAAAAAATTTCTTCGGCACTGTAAAAATCTAGACACGCGCGAGTCTCGGGAATATCGAGAAATTCTCTAGATGAATAAATTTGAGATAAGCTACAGTAGTTTAACAACAAACTGCCTCCAAGCACTAGTAACAATTGTGCGAAATGAACACTCACAACTACAATGTGTGCAGTAATCTATGGTCGAGACATCGCTTGTTTACATTGACATGCGGACTTGAGTGCGTGAAATGAAAGAGTGATATCTAAATTGATACATTAAACAGACTGTTTTCATAAAATATCTGGTCTCATAAATTATGGAAGATGCCGCAGGCAATGTAAATGACTGTAAAATGTCTATGATTTGGACATTTTATGTAAAAACAAAAGCGCAAAGGCGAGTGTAAAGTATGCAATAAATTAATACAAAAAGATACCTGAATTGGTATGAGAAGAGTTTATTTTAAAATAATTTATATGATGATAATATTTCGTGGATGATGCTTGTCTAGTTTATGTATGTACGTATGTTAAAATTCCTTTATATATATATATAATATATATATATATATATATATATATATATATATATATATATATATATATATATATATATATATATAAAAAAGTATTACAGCATTCTATGCCTCTTTGAACTTTTTGAAATTTCATATGAAACTGGCAAGTTTTATATTATTTATGTTAGTAATAGGCCTACTGCTAATGTAGGTATTGTTTTAATAATTAAATTTCACACCCTCCTATACACGATTTAGTTCTGTAAATTAATTGTCCATAGCAAAAGGAATCACAGTTTTTGGAATCAAGAGTTGTATCGGCATCGAGATTGTGAATCAAGAAAAAGTGGAATTGCTACATCTCTAAAAATTACCTTTAGCTGATGTCGATAACAACAAATTATATCCCAAAGATAAAATAGAATTAGAAAAAATATCTTCATTCTATAACAATTTATTTGTTAACAGAAGAAAAAGAAAAACCAATAAAAATTATTTGGTTAATAAAGCTTTAAAAAGTAGGATAACTACATATAACATTGAAAATACCTTTAATTTAGTACAGCCTATTTATTTTTTGACTTCAGTAAAAAATAAGGTATTTGCGATAATAAACAATAATCTTATCACATTTAGAGGGGTTAAATTATGTTAACCAGTGTTAAATAATATGCCTATTTTCGTAAGCAAGATAATAATCAAATTGAATTATTTACATTTCAATCACCCAATTATACAGTATTGAATGAAGGAGATATTAATAGGATTTATAAATTCATAATACAACAAATTATTACACAATTATATAAATTTCAAAGAAGAGACTCAGGATGGACATTAGATAGAATAATGGGAATGCAATTAGCTATAAATAAGTATAATCCATTAATGGTTCATCATATATTGAATTACCAGAAGATATTAAGAACAAGAAAGCAATCATAAATGTTAAAAATAATGATCAAAAATGCTTCCTTTGGGCTGTAAAATCTGCATTATTTCCAGCAGACAAAAATTTGGACAGAGTAACCAAATATAAAAATGTGGGGCTTAATATTGATAAAGTTGATGCCGGCTAACACCTAGCGGTGCTAGAGCCCATGATGGCGCTCACGTGTCACGTGTAAAACACGTGTGCAAAGAGGCAGACAATTTTGAACTTTCCTATAAATGTTAATTTCAGGGTAAAATATGTTATATTGTCTTTACAGTGTTTAATGTCTTAAAATGTTTTAAAGTGCATGTACTAATTTTAATTGTTTGGCAATGAATATCCAAAGTGCCTGTGGCGGCGAGATTAAGAACACTAAATATTCTGGCATGAACGCCATCACAAAGAGACATTAAAATAATATTGAAATTCGTAACAAAATTATAGAAATGTAAAACAATGTCTAATTTAATTTGTGCCATTTTATTTTCACTATAAAATATTTCACTCAGCATGCATAGCACTTCCACTTATGTGAACCCCGTACGCGGCCATGATAGGTCCGTGCAACGTTTGTATCTGGACAGTCTGTCGAGGAGAGCTGGCGAGGTAAGACACTGTCACCTGTGCACTACAACTTTTGTTCACTGATTTAAGTTTCCATAGTCCATGTAGTTTACCGGTTAATCTTTGCTTGCATACGTTTTTGCCAGACATTTTCCCCAGCATTATGCTCCCACTTTACTAATTTCTTAAGCCTTTGTGGAAATTTTAACTTAATCGAGGAGAAGGAGAAGAAAGATGTTGGAGAGGTCTCGCGACCTCCTGCGCATTTTGAATCAGACGCCATATGCCTATGTTTATGGCATTTCATTGTAACTTCTGCATAATTGCTACACACAATTTTAAGAGCTTTATTTTTCTGTATGTATTTAAGGGTAATTTTCGTGTTTGAATATTTTACGGCAACATCACGTATAACCACGTGGCAGACTGTAACCAAGTTTTTGTATATGCCATCATTGTGTTTTAAGAGCTTATTTATATAACATTGTATGTGCAATCATTTATTTCAGGGTTCTATGTATTTTTCATTGAGAGTTTAATGTATTTTTCACGTAAATTGATGCTTTTTGTACTTGACCACGCAGTCACAGTAATGTTTGATTTTACCGCCAACAGGCATGTTACAAGCCTGTAACAACGCTAATCGTAAAGAGAACCAATTGCCAAACACGAATAATATTTTATCTGAATTTAGTTTGCAGTTTCCACGCAGAAATATTGCAATTTAACCTGCACCATGTGGTCTGCTACGAACCTCATCCAGCAGCATCCGCGCCACCTAAGCTCGTTTTCACACATGTGTATTTATTGTGAATATTCATCTCGTGTTCCATCTTATTTCATGTCTCACTCAAGGGTCTGTGTAATTGTGTAATTAGTGTACGGTGCAATTATTCCCTTCCTAGCCGGCTCTGTGTATAGGCCAGCACCACACTAACAACATGCTGGAGGGCGAGCCCCGACGAGTTTGCGTTAGTGATGCTGAGTAATCACTCATGTTAATGTGTATTCACGGTTTTTATTTGTAATTCACTGTGTCCTATCTTCAGCTAAACGACGAATCATACAGAATGAAATATCAGTTACACGAGGCATCTGGTTTTTGCTATTATATTGTATCTGCTTATGGTGATATAACCGACCAGTAGTACATATAAATGAACATAACATATTTATACAATGAATTAAAAGAGAAGTAGAAGAAATTGGGGGAATATATTTGCAAATTGAACCAATGCATTCACTAACCAAAAAAAAATATTATATAGGAAATCAGAAAAATGTACTGCATGCGAATGAAAATATACGGAGGATAGTAAAACAGTACATCATCATGATCATATAAGCAGAAAATTCATTAATCCAGTATGTAATAATTGTAATCTACAATTTAAATGACCTAATTTTGTCCCAATTTATTTTCATAATTTAGCCAGGTATGATGCTCATTTATTTACTAAAGAGCTTGGATATGATGATAAAAATATAGATTTAATTGTAAATAAAGAAGAAAAGTTTGTTATTTTTGGGAAAAACACAGAAAATTTCAAAATGAAATTTATACACATTTAAATTTATGGCCAGTAGTTTAGATAAATTATCATCAAATCTAACCAAACTACAAATGAAACATACACAGAAGATTTCTCAGAAGAACAAGTACATTTAGTTATTAAAAAAGGTGTTTATCCATACAATTATATGGACAATTAGAAGAAATTAGAAGAAACTGAACGTCCACCAAAGAGCAAATTTTACAATAAATGAAGTGAATTTGATATAACTGATGTAGATTAGGAACATGCAAAACTTGTATGGAACCAATATAATATAAAAACCTTGGTGAATATAACAATTTATATTTTTAAAGTGATGTGTTATTATTAGTAGATGTGTTTGAAAATTTTAGAAATACATGTATAATGCACACAATTTAGATCCATCGTGGTACTTTACAGCATCCGAATTATCATGGGAAGCAATGTTAAAAATGACTGAACAACCATTAGATTCATTACATAATTATGATATGATTTTAATGATAGAAAAAGGAATTAGAGGTGGAATATCACAATGTTGTAAAGGATATGTTAAAGCCAATAACAAATGTTTATAAGATTTTAATCAAAATCAAGAGTCCAACTATTTAGCATATCTCGAAGCTAATAATTTATATGGTTGTGTAATGTCACAATATTTACCATATGGCAGTTTTGACTGGGTTTATTATACATAAAATGATTTAGATTATTGGAGTGAAAAAATATTAGATTTGGAGGATGATTCTGAGTATGGTTATATATTAGAAATTGATTTAGAATACCTGAAAGAAATGTATAATTAACATAAAGATCTACCATTTTGCCCAGAAAATAAGATAGTTCCGGGAACAAATCAATCTAAAGTGTTAACAACTTAACGTAAAAAAGAAAAGTATGTAATTCACTATCATAATTTAAAACAGTGTCTAAATAATGATATAAAACCTACTAAAATACATAGAATATTGACATTTCTTCAGTTCGATTGGTTGAAGAAATATATAGATTTGAATACAGAGATGAGAACTAACACTAAAAATGATGTTGAAAAAGATTTTTATAAGCTGATGAATAATTCTGTGTTTGGCAAGAAAATGGAAAATATTAAAAACAGAGTGGATATAAAACTAATATTACATGCAGAAAAATGTCAAAAATTAGTAGCACAACCAAATTTTAAGAAAAGTACTATATTTAATGAAAACCTTGCAGATATACATATGAATAAAACAACTTTCAAATTTAATAAGCCAATTTATGTTGGCATGTAAATTTTGGAGATATCGAAAGAATTGATGTACAGTTTTCATTATAAAGTTATGAAACCAAAATATGACAATAAAATAGAATTATGCTATCAAGATACTGATTCGTACATTTATAACATAAAAACAGACAATTTTTACAATAATATGAAAACAATGTTTAGACAAATTTGATACAAGTGATTACCCAAATGACAATATATATATAACATGCCTCAAATAAATAAAAAAGTTTTACGAAAAATTAAAGATGAATGTAATGGCAAAATAATGAAAGAATTTGTCGGTTTACAAGCAAAAATGTATGCATATAGAGATCACGATAAAGAAAAACAAAAAATCTAAAGGAGTAAAGAAATGTGTAATCAACAAGTGAATATCATTTGACGATTATAAGAATTGCTTGTTTAACGAAAAAAATATGCAATATAGAACAATGAATTTAACAAGAAGTGAAAAGCATCAAATATATACAATCAAAGTTAATAAAATAGAATTAAGTCCTAATGATAAGAGAATTATACTAGAAAATAAAATAGATAGTGCTATATGGTTATCGAAACAGAGAATCTTAAACATCTTTAATTTATAAAATAATATCGATTTCCAAAACAATATGATTAAATCGCTCATTGTTAATTTTATAGGAAATTAAATATGCAGGCTCATAGCTAATATAATCTTTAAAACCAAACATAGTTTTTGGTGGAAAACTAGCAATTATATAAGTTTATAAATGATTAGATTCGTCATATTTTATGAACATACCATATGCTAAATTACAGTGGACAATATTGTCTTAAACAGAATAAAATAGGGTAATTTAGTGCCTACAGTAATCTTGTCTATTTCTTAATTATATTTATTTCAAAACCACGAATATCAGATAGTATATCATCAAGTTTAATATAAAACTTAGAATTAATAGATATTCTATTTTTTCACGTTGTCTGCTGTCAATTCAATGTTATGTGTTGAAAATGGGGCAATCAAATTTATAGTTTCCTTTAAGATTTAATATCAAATTGTCCTATAGGAATAGTGATAACTTCATTTTTATCAACGACAGCACTCATTTTTTCGATTGTTGTTATAGTATTACTGTCTATATTTGGATTCAAAAATTTTGTATGAAAACTAATGCAATCGATTTTTCACTATGGACAATATCATAATGGAGCTTATTCTTTAGTACAGAAGTATTTTTTGTTAACTTGAATAGTTTATTATCCATTTAAAACTAAAAATTATTGTTATTAAATGAAAAAGCAGCAGCCAAAGCAGTCTATGCTGCGAAAAGTTAATTGGGGTGTTGGTGTTTTGATTTCTAAAGACAACTCTAAGAATACAAAGAATGGTGATTTATTGCCTGATGATATTAGAGGGGTAATTGAAGGCCCGAGCAATTGTGGAAAAACCAAATTAATGACCAATTTTATTTATAAGTTAGGATGGTTAAATTTTAATAAACTGTATGTTTGTTCAAAAAGTTTAAACCAAGACAAATATATTCTCATACAAAATGATTTTGATGAGGCATTTAAGAAATTAAAAGTTAAAGAAAAAATGGCATACTTTTAAAATAATATTGACGAAATGGTCCCTTTAGATCTATGTGAAGATGAATCTCTAATTGTATTAGATGATGTATTATAGATAATCGAGACATAGTTTGCAAATACTTTATTTGTATATGTATTTTTTTTAGAACAAACATATTCGAAAATACAAAAGGAACTTGTGAGAGACAATATGAATTTTGTGTGTATGTTTAGACAAGATGACCCAAACTTGAGACACATCTTTAATGATTTCGTTGGTGGGGACATGTGTTATGACAAATTTAAACAGATTTGTATAGACTGTTGGGAAGAAGATTATGACTTCATTACATTAGATATGAGTAGAAAATTGAATGATTGAAAGTACAGGAATAAAATTAAAAACTATATTAAATTTTCAAATTTTTGAAAGTCTGTTAACGTTAAAACGAACGCAGAACGTATGTTACGAAAGTTAAAATGAACATCAAAAACGATAGTTAAAAACAACCGTTAAAACATCACGTTTTTTGCATTTGAATTAGTTAATTATAAAAAATATTTAAAACTTTTACAAAACAGCTGTTTTATTACTCCAAGAGTTATGCAAATTATCACAACCTAACCATTTTACATACATTTTATCACCTTTAAGACTTTTTTAACTAAATATTCATTGGGATGGTCTGTTTTCATAATTTCGAATTCATAAAAATTGCCTTCTATTTCTTCTCCTTTAGTATCTTTTAATTTGTAAGTAGGCACATCATAATTTAAAACTTTACAAATAGTAAATAACTCTGTTACCAATTAGCAGTATAATCCTTCTCAAAATTTTTTTTTAGTTTCCTCATGTGGATGACATCTCCAACTTTGTATTTCGTTTTAGTAATCATGTCTACAAAATTTGTTTGCATTAAATTTTTTTCATTAACCTTATTAACATCAATGGGTTTCATACCGATAGTTCTGTGTTTTGTGTTGAATTCTTTCACCAAATCGTCTAGTATATTTGTCCATTTATAGTTTCCATTCAAGGCAAATCTCTTCCACATCATATTTTTTGAAGTTTGACTAAATCTTTCTACAACACTTGCTTTCGATTAACTAAGAGAAGAATAATGATTGATATTATATTTTTGCATAAGCTCTTTAAATGTTTTATTATTAAATTTGGACCCATTGTAGCTTTGTATATTGTGTGGTTACCTTTTCGTCAATATAGATTCTAAAGCATTTACTACATTTTTTTGATGTTTTGTCTTTAATTGGTATAGCAAATGCAATTTGTAAAAACATAGATAAGTGTCATAATATACTTGTTTCCATTATTTATATGTGATATGCCTTTCAAATTGCCAGTATCCATTTCAACAAAATCAATTTGCTATAAATCATCAATACCATACAAAATTAGTTTTCTTCTGGGGAAATTTCTTCTCGCTGGCTTATATAATTCATTAATTATTCCTTCTCCGCACTGGGCAAATTTTTTTTTAAAATGTTAATTTATTATAATTGCATATAGAACACTTACTTTTCTGAACTAATCGACCATTTTTAGTATTTTCAATTTTTATATTATTATTTTTAGTAACTTTCTTGCACTTCAAGCACCAAGTGTTCTCCATTTAATAGTAAAAAAATAATTAAATATTATATGTTACGAATACTCCTATTGTGGTTATCAAGACATCATCATATTTAGATATTTTAGATTTTTTTTATTTTAAAAGTTTAAATATCACCCATGTTAACATCAAAAGGCTTACTGTAATCTGTTATTTGAGATCTCTTAATAACAGTTACATTACCGTCAGGTAAATTGGGATTAACAGTAATTATTTTATAAACATTACAATCCACCAAAAAAGTAAAGAAAATGTTGTTATTATCTAAGTGAAAATTATTATTACTTTTATTCCACTTTGCAGGTAAATAAAATATGTGTGATTTTTCTTAGTTACATATTTTTAATTTTCAAGTTAACAAGTGTATCACAATAATTCAAAACTGATTTTTTTAAATTTTGAAATTTAACAGATATTTCTTTATCGAAATATCTTTTATTGACAGCATCTTTTCCATCTACAGGATCAGCCATATAATTGATTCTACGATTTTGAAGAGAAACATACTCTGTTGTATAAACAAAAACTTTGCTTATTTGGTCTCGTAAAGTGGAAACAATATTATATTTTGATTCTACCTATTTTTTAAAATCAGAAACAACTGTATTGTATTTTGAATCTACGTCCATTTTTAAAGCATAATCTGCTATATGATTATCAAAAAATCTTTTATTGAGAGCATCTTTTCCATCAATGGGAACAGCTATATTAACAATTCTATGATTTAAAAATGAAACATACGATTTTGTAAAATCAAAACAAGTGGTTAGTTTACTTTGTAAAGTAGAAACACTTGAATTGCATTTTGAATCTAATATGTTTTTAAATATTCAGCACTACAGTAGACTCTCGAGTATCCGGCTTGCGGCTATCTGGTTCTACTTCCAAAAAATAAATTCTCTGTAATAACATGAGGAATAATTTTTTTTGAATGATCTAATAGACTTTTAACGCCTTCATAAATTGTAACTTTGCCAAGACATTGCCAGCGGGTGTCTGGTACGCTTGTCTCTGGATAGTCTGTCGAGGAGAGCTGGCGAGGTAAGACACTCTCACATATGCACTACAACTTTTGTTCACTGATGTAGGTTTCAATAGTCAATTTAGGTTACTGGTCAACCTTAGCTTGCGTACGTTTGCCAGACATTTTCCCCAGCATTATGCCTCTGCTTTACTAATTTATTTCGCCCTTGTGGCATTTTTAACTTAATCGAAGAGAAGAAGGAGAAAGATGTCGGAGAGGTCACACAACCCATGCAACTTGAATCAGGCGCCATCCGCCTATGTTAGTAGCGTTTCATTGAAATTTCTGCATTATTGATATGTGCAATTTTAAGGGCTTTGTTTTCATGTATATATTTGAGGGTATTTTTCCATGTTTGAATATTTTACAGCAACATCACATATAACCATGTGGCTGACCAACGCCAAGTATTTTTATACACCATCACTGCATTTTGAAAAGTTATTTATGTAATATTGTATGTGCAATATTTTATTCGGGATTCTATGTTTAATTTTATCAGGGTTCAGTGTAATTTTACATAAATTGATGCTTTTTGTACTTGACCATGCGGTCATGTTAATGTTTGGATTTACTGCCATCAGGCTCAGAATAATATTTTGTCTGTATTTAATTTGCTATTTTCACGAAGAAATATTATAATTCCATCTGCACCACATGGTCCGCTACGAACTTCATCCAGCAGCATCCGCGCCATCTAAACTTGTTTTCACACATGTGTGTGTTTATTGTGAATACTCATTTCGTGTCCCATCTTGTTTCATGTATCTTTTGAGGGTTTACGTAATTTTGTAATTTGTGTATGGTGCAATTACTCCCATCCTAGCCGACTCTGTGTATAGGCCCTCATCACACTACCTATGTGCTGGCGGGTGAGCCCTGATGAGTTTGCATTAGTGATGCAGAGTAATTGTACGTGTTAATATGTTTTAATCAAGGGTTTCATTTGTAATTCACCATGCCTGTCTTCAGGGAAAAACCATCAGTCCACCCTAGCGCTGTCTGCCCCCCTTCCCTTGTGAAGGCTGTGCTTTCATGCACCTCTGTGAATCAACCATCTAGGCGTGCGCTAGATTAATTGCAGGCTGGGGAGCATCCAAGTGGAATTGGCTAGTCATGACCGAGATAATCATAATTTAATTGGCACGTTGATGTGTACACATAGTAACAATAAAAACACATCTACAGTGAACTTACCTCCTTTATTCAGTAGTGACAGTTTCCTAGCCACACAAATTTTATTAAGTGTTTATTTTAAGCTATGTTTAGTAAAAGTTTACTATTGCCTACGTGTTTGTAAGTACGCACGGGTGAGACGGACACACAGAACCCACAGCATCCCTGAGAACCCTGAGTCTCTATAGTGCGGTGATTGGGAAGCACCGCTGGCGCCCATATTATCAGTAAGCATTTGTGTCATCGTTCGTCTCGTGTCTCACCCGACGGCGTCATATTTAATAATTTTACATATTTTTCAATATCGATATTAAATAGTTGGTATATATTCAAGTTTTTTTTTGGTTGCCTTCTTTTTAATCTGCTTCCAGATTTATTTTCCATTGCTAAATTGTAGCTCTGTTGTTCTGCAAATTCTTTTTTATTTTTTCTAGTTTGTTCGACAGAATTATAAATTGTGCTAGCTCCTCCAGCTAAACCACCAAGTGCGCCTAAAGCAGCCCATATAATTGGTATAATTCCTCCACGATGTAAACCACTTCCCAATTTTTCTTTCGCCATCTTTTTGACTGTTGGCAGTGATAAAATTAGTTTGAAACTTTTGCCTTCTTTCAATTTTTTATTTTTTCTCGCAATTTGACCATCTGTTAAAAATTTATCTATACCCAAATCTTTTAATTCCTCAAAGGGAATATCGAACGTTATATTTGTTATCTTCATTTATAAGTATTTTATATATATATATATATATATAAATATATATATATAAATCTTCTTTTTGTACACATTGTTGAGGCAACAGCAGCAGAAGCAATTTTGTCTCCAATTGGTGTGATTTTATCTAACATAATTTCTTTAGCTTCATTTTTGTAAAATTTTATCACAATTATGTCTAGATTCTAAATCTTTATGATCTCTATAGGCAATATTGTGATATTTGCATGTTTCATCTAATTTATTTATTCCTATAGCGCATCTTTCTAGCCTTTCATCTAATTTTGTAAATGGTCCACAATAATTATAACCAGGCAAATGCATTTTGGGTAAATTTAAATTGTTTAATACCCAGTTTATAATGCCATTACCACGGTGTTCTGAATTCCAAAATGAGTGTGGAATTACATTTAAAACTCTTATAAGATAAGGAATTCCTTTTGGATTAGTTATAATAAAATCAAAAAACTTATTGTTCAGCATATTCATTATATTTATTTTTTCATTGCAAAAATTGTTATTTCCAGCATTTTCTTCCCCATGAATAACTAATAATATATCAACCAAATTTCTAACATCATCCACTTGAACATATTCTTTTGACAAACTATTGTATTTTTCTTAATACCTTCTCCCAATCTAGGAGTTCTTGAAGAAATTATTTTTTCTAGTGTGTTTGATGCTGATTTTGAATGTGATTCTTTTATATGGTTATGATAAATTGGTCCATTTTATTTTCGTATTTCCAACATTTTTATTAGGATTATATTGTTGGAATGCAGCATTGGTTGTTTTAACAATTTCTGCGTAGTTTTCATAGTCATTAGCAGTGTATTTACTGTCAAGGGCTTCTTGTGAGTTTTTGTTAACAAATTACAAAGTCCTGTTGTTAATTTATTTTCTTTATCCTTAAAAAATAGTGTAGAGTTATTTATAGTTACTTTTGTATCACTATTGTAAAAATTTTCCCCAACTCCACGTAAACCAAATTTTTTATTAGTAACATTATTCCAAGATTTATAGTAGAAACACCTGCTATAGGTGGCATATCTTTTAATGGAATAATACCCATTTGCTATTCCAAATTAGGAGATTCTTGTTCTGCAAACAATTCTCTTTTGAATGATGTTTCTTCTGGTGTTGGTGGATAATCTAAATTATTTTACTGCAACAGGAACTAGTGCTGTTATTAAATTTTTGTTTTCTTCACTTACTTTTTCTACTTTTTTACCAATATTTCATAATTCATAAATTAATGGTATTTCTTTCTTCTTATTTTTTCATATTATTTTACATGACACTTTTTTTATTTTTTATATCTTTCAGTAAGTAATTTAACTCGAGAAACTCCCTTCGATTCTGACATTTATATATCAATTTCTACTTATAAATGAGTTATAAAAATATAGAGAGTTTTGAGAGGCAGACTTTTCCTCCAACTGATCGAACAAAAATACGTATTAGTGTTGATTATTAGCAATTTTTAGAAAAAGAACTTCCTAAAGGAACAAATGTTTTTAACTGATATAACAGATCAGTTTTATAAATTTACAATTTGATATGCCTGATTTTGTAATTGTAGGCTTTCAATTTAATAGAAAAAATCATGCTGAACAGCAAAAACATGCTGCTATGTTTGATCATTGTAATGTGAGAAACATTTATGTTAAAAACTGTAGAAATGAAATTTTTCCTAAAGAAAACTGGAATCTAGACATTGAAAACGGTGTTTATCTTAAACAATTTCTTGCATATAATGACTTTAGAAATTCAAAAACTACACTAGATACAGACTATAGAAATAATGAACTTTAATATTAACTAACTGTACACTTTGATGGTGATATTAATTTCTATTCATTTTGGGGGCGAAGGTCTTAATATGTTATTGATTGTTCATACAGAAAAACAACCGTAGTTAAAGAAAAAACAAATATAAAAATTTGTGTTGATTTTAATAAAAAATTAGAAGAAGCAGGTACCATTTATAATGTTTTAATTAGTCGAAGGAATCTTACTTACGATTATTTGAAAGAAAGAATTACTAAAGATTTATACATTTTTTACTTTATTAAATGGAGGAATCACAAAAATGTTTCGATGTTTTAATAAAATATTTTAGACTCATAGTTGAGTGGTCACATTTAAAAGTTTTACGAATTTTTAGAAATATAAACAAGTTATTTGATCAAATAAAATACCGTTTCCATACCGCTAATTAATTTTTTCTTTGTAAATAAAAATTCCTTCCTATAGATTAGATAATGCACCTGAAGATCTTAAAAATATAGTTTACAAATTTCATTCAAATTTACAAAACTTAACATTAACCATTTAAGAAAAGATTGACAATAAATACGACCTTTTCTAAACTGTCTAAAACATCAGAATATGAATATTCTAAACTGTCTAAAACATCTGGATTTTCTAAATGATCTGAAACAAATGAATACTAACAGAATCGTCCACATTGAAAAAAGCTTCGTAATCAGGATCAGAATAGTAATCTACATCAAAATCAGATTCGTAATAAGAATCGCTATCTGCAATTGGCAATCAGTTTATTTTTAACTTTTTTAAATAAGACTATTTACAAAATATAAATTTTACAAAGAAAAAAATATTTCTAATGTTTCTAGAAAATGTGAAAATTGCTTGAAAAACGAGAAATTTGATGGTCATTTTTGAAAAATTGCTAAAATTGCTTGTTTTTGAGAGCCCCTTTTTAAAAGCTTTTAGAGCTTAAGTTTAGACTTCAAATACCTTGATTTTGGCTTTAATATGCTTGATTTTCATTGTTTTTCCATCAAATTTCAGATTTTGAGTTTTTGTTTATTTTTCTTACACTTTCATTACAAATAGCTGGAAATAGTTATTTTAGTTTTTTTGCTTATATTTTTAATGAAAATTATAGGTTTTAGTGGTGGTGAGCCAAAATCGGCCTTTTACATCTACTGATACTCCAGTTCCTATTATGTCCTACCCAAGGGTTCTCCTGTCACATCCTGCTTAGTCAACCTAGCTCTGTGCCTGTTACACCATTCCGTGACCTACCCACTAGGCCCAGCGGCCCTCTCTGGGCAACAATCAGATACTGCATCAAGCTAGTTTCTCAGTTGTTCTCACGATAGCCTACCCTATCCCTGGATCCGGTCACTTCCACCAACATTACATAGCTACCTTTCCGGCAGACGCTCATGCTGATGTTAGGAGGTAGTACATCACCACTGGTTATTTACTTTATAAGGAAATAAAACGTGTGTTTTGCTGCAATCCTAAGTAGCACACTTCCTGTAGACTAGCACCATCCCAGCTGACTTCGTGGACGCAAGGTCAATACAGGTCATCCCGAGAAATGACTAATTTGAGCCAAAACACATTGTTGCAACCCACATGTATCTTAGACAGCCACCCAATCTATCTACCCCATAGGTAGAATGGTAAAGCCCGCACACATACACTGCTCTTGGACCAGTTTGTTGGTTTGGTGCTCACTTTCTTTCCACTGCATCTCCGTGCCAGGAAAGGGAGGTGTTTCCTAGACTAGGAAGACTCGGCCGAGAAAACACCCACGTAGTGTCCCTCTACGGCGAGGCCTGACTTGCAACATGCACTGCAAATCTGCACCAGGTGTTGGAATGTGTTTGCCTAGCCGACGGCCCACACGTGGTCTGACACCTGTCAAGATCACAAGGAACCTGCCTTGCCTTGTCGACGTGAAGGGTGTTGTGTATTTCTAATGACATACTCCAAGCGCCGTGGGTTTAAGGAGCGTATCAAACAGACCTTACACGTCTCCGGGTGCCTGCACGAGCTTACCCCTGCCCTTGTTGCCTCCATTTCTCAGCTAGACCCAAGGGAACAAGCTCAAGCCATACACCACTTGCAGGACCCCATTGAACCAGTGGTACCAAAGGATCTGTTTCTGGAACCCTTACGAGTAGGCACCAGAATACATCTACTGCTGCCCGCTTACTTCGCTCAGCCAGACCAACAGTCTACTGAAGCAATTGCCTACCTAATTCCAGCTGTGTTAGTTCCCACCACTCGGCCAGCACCTCAACAACACTGTCGCCTACACCTGCTGCTCCACCACGTGCACATAACCTACCTACTGCTGGCCCATCCAACAATCACGTCAGCCACCTAGGCATACCAATCAAGGCAGGAAACCTCAAACAAGATTACGCTGTCAGAACCAGACTTTGCGCCCTGCCAAAAAGATACCAGGCCTGTCCTGTACAATAGGCCTGCCCCAGTACCCCACCAGGACTAAACAAATCCATGTATGAACCCCACCCTCCAAGGATGTGCCTGACTCAGCTCCCGAACGAAAACCAAGTCTCACTGAACGTGTTTATAATCCAACCAGACATCATGCGTCAACACATTACTTTAGCCATTTACTTACTTTTATTAGCTGGTAGTATGAACAGGTGTTATTTCACATTACAAATTCTTAAAAAAAAAAAATTTGGGCAAATTCTTTTGATTTAATTTGTACATAGGTAATGGTTCACTTTGCAAAGCTTTACAAATTTAAAATACATCAGATTTTAAAGTAATTTCATGTGATTTACAAGAGTTCATTTTAAGCCATTTTCTTTATTCTAGAAAGGAAATTCAAACTATGGAGATAATCCTGAGCATGCTGAGAATATTTAAACAGTTATTAATATGAAAATTATGGGTGATGATTTTCCAACATAACCCAAAATATAGGACGCCCTTGAAGATAACACCACCCCCTCATCTTTACTTGGTCTACAGGAAAAATTAATTACTTCACAAATTACGTACTTGGATTTAGCAGGATCTTTTTTACCCTAACACCTAAATACAGGTTTAACATCACCAAATTCTTTGTAGTTAATAATACATATATACACAGTATACTGTATCTTAAATGCATCAAAATGACTTAATGAAATTACACCTTCTTTGCCCATCCCAATATTTTTCTAACTATAAAGCACAGTCTGTAAATGTTTTTAAGATACTGTTGAGTTCGTAATGTACTGTAATTTATGTCTAGTCAAGAAAGATTTTATATAACTTAATACTTCTAAAGAAAAACACTGATGTCAAAAATAATGTCAATTATTTGAAGTGCGACTCGAAATAAAAGTTTATAAATACAGTCTACAAATAAAAAAAACAGTTAGCCAGTTAATTGTGATGTGCAATTTCACCCTCCCACAACATACAATACGCTTAGCTATTACTGTATTTGTTCTAAACAAATGTCTCTTTGTAAGTATTCAAATATAACTGTGTCCAAGTAATGTCGACATTATAAAACTTTCCCTCCCTCCAGTCACAAAATATCTCTGGTATCCAAACTCTCTATACTCGATCCAACATCAATACTAGATTGCTGCAAGGAAGGTAAGGGGTTCTACGGGAGATACTCGTGATGGTGGCTAAATAAGAAGTATCATTGATGAAAATATATATCCTTACTATAACAACTCTAAATAACAGAACACAATACATTTACGTTTAAGTAACAATAAGATTACAGTTACGTTACAGAACAACTATGAGATTACAGTTACGTTATAAATTATACTCAACAATAGTTAAACAGGATTCACAAATATATCGGAGCTATGACCTAACCTTGCCGTAATTATTACAGGGAGGGTGAGGGACGATGACTCGATACTAGAATGGCTCCCTATCACAAACACGTTTATGCTCACTTAATCTCGTAGTACTGGCTGGCCTCAGAGCTCCTCTGTGACCTGGGGTCGTCTGCTTCCTCCGTCTTCAGCCTACAATCTCACTCACAAGTTAACTGCTTCAATACGTGGTGCCGTCAGTGGGGGGGGGGGGGGGGGCAGAGCCATGCGGGGTTTCTTTTATAGCTGGGCCAAGTAGGACACGATTGCGACACCACTGCACGCGGCCACCAGCTATACCTCACACGACCTTAGGCAGTGTAGCGATGCCAGGTTATTGCTACAACATGAATTATAAATACAGTAGAAAACCGATTATCCAGACTAATAGGGACTAAATGTAATTTGAATAATCGAAAATTGGAAAATCGGAAATATGTTGAAAACGAAGATAAAAGAATTTGTAAAATATCATTTTCACAAAACGTAAAATTTATTAAATGTGTGTAGAACACAGTAAGCTTATCCAAAACAGAAACTGTACATAAAATATAAAAATTAAATCAGTTAACAAGTATCCACCCCCCCCCCCCCCTCCTGGACGTGTTTACTGTAAGCAACACAGGAAAGGGCACATAACAAGTGCTGACATAAGTGCTTGTCTCTCCTGCGCGGGTAAGGGAAACACTGTGATGAAAGAGACTTTATATTTTTTCTATTCTCTTTATTTTAAAAATAAGTCGGGATAACTGATTGTACGTATAACCAACGTTTGGATAATCAGCTTTCTACTGATTCAATGAGAAATATGTAAACACCTGTGGAGTACCTATAAATGTAATCATTACGTGCATCCGTTAAACTATTTTGATGCTTCCTCAGTTCCTTGGGAATACATGCTTCATAATTTTGAACAGTCTAAACATTAAGTTATGTTTTACATGAGTTTAGACAAAAACATACACACAAAGCAAATTATGTTGCTTACAAGCTACCTTGATTGCGGCCGCACAGCAAGATCACAACAAAAAAAATGGCACTGAAGTAATGGTGATTAATAATCTAATCGCAGAAATACAACTCCTATTAAAAAACTTTGTTGCTCACAATTCTTTATAATGTAAATTTATTGTACACTTTGCATAGCTCTATGTAATTATTCTTTTCGTGGAAATGTTCAAGATATGAAGAGCTCTAAATTTCAAAGAGAACTAATTAAGTATACAGTCTACTCTATTAGCTTTGACTGCTTATTCCACAACACCCCATCCAACCTTTACTGTACAAAATAAATACTATCTACAAATTTTATTGCACCAAGTGAAAAATATGTATAGTTGGTTTACGACTGGAACAGACTTTTGAACAACACCTTAGTCATCAGCTGCATGCATCGTTAATACAAACATTGACTGGTGCAGGTACAGTTAGTTTGGCAGCACAGAGAGAATATAGTCTGAATGTTTTAACGTACTTTTTATTTATTGCTTAAAAATGGGAGTAGGAAAGATTCAGAGCAAGCCTGTTCCAGTCGTGAATGGACTATATGTATTTGTCCTTCAGAGCAGACCACAGAACTCTGTTAGTGAGGGGGACGGGCGTGTACCTCAACTTAATAGGTGAACAGGATTTTAAATACATGTTAATCCAACTTTTATGCTGTCACACACATACATACACTTCATATTTTGAAGTTAAGTTTTTGATCACACTAATGCTGCAAAAAAATTTAAACCACTCAAGAGCTGTCGTATGCAATAATCAGTTAATATGTGCCAAGTGTTGGTTCCATAACCCCTGTAATAAACACACAAAGATAATATATCAGTAAATCAACCATGTTTTTTAACACGTTGCCATGTTGTCATAAAAATACAATAAAATTATTCTAAGAATTTTATTTACATATATTTTACTAGATATGATAATTTACTCATGGGTAAAGGCAACATTTTAATGTAACTCCTTCAAAAAGTATTCTTAATTATTAATCCCAAAAGTACAATCTCTTGACATCTCTATGAGGATATTGGTGAAAAACTTGTCCATAACATAAAACTTGTCCAGAAAAAGCTTGTCCATACCTGTGGTTTTGTGTTATACAACTTTGTAGTTATTGTCACTCTGTGGAGACTCTAGCGACGGTAACGGTAACGCTTGAAATGGAACCACAACTGGAAGATGTTGTTATGGAACTGGCAACGGAAACCTCTCTTGTATGAGTATTCCCATTCCCTGTTCACTATTTTAAATGCAATATCTTCATATGGTGGACCAGCATGAAAGCGCAGGATGGCAAAGTCACGATTATCTGGGCATGGCGTCTAAAAATAATAAATTAAATTAACCAGTTATAAGAACGCTTCAACACAGCAGGAAAAGTTTAAATTTTCAAAGCAAATAAGACTAGTAAACAGACACAAAAGTAACTTACTTTCTTTAATATATATATTGTTGTTATTAATCTTAGTTTTTCAGCTAAAAATTTACACTACTGTACTTGAAAAGCTCACATATACATTTGATGCGTGACGCATTTGCACATTTTATGCGCACATTATAGTACGACTTCACCTCATCTTTGAGCGCAATGTTCATACTGGGGCAGTATAATAAGCAGCAACAATACCGAAAAGGCAGGGCACGTACCTACAGGATACCACATGGCATACGTCAGAAGAGACTATGTTGCCCCCTCCGCAAGATTGCACTGTTGGCTGAGCCGCTACTTCCTCCAACCTGGCCAAGTTAGTTCCAGCGTGTGGCGAGGGAGGGTAGCACCCTGTCTACTCCCGCAAACAGCCGAAGATAAGGGAAGATAGCACCACATCAGCGCTTTGGAATTTTCAACCCCTGCGACCAAGGCTATCACTCCCTGAACCCGTCACCACCGAGCACCTATATGAGATAAGTATAAAAGGTCTAGCATGACCAGACTCTTGAAGTCTAAGTTCCTCCACCGCTCTTGTATAGGGCCAGAGGAAGCATTAGGATTGCGCGCCCACTGGCACAGTCACAGATTACACTCGCAAGGGCCAGAATCTTCACCACTAGGAAGACATTGTCGATCAGAAGCTCAACACTTCTTCAGCCACCGCAGATCCCACAGCTTCTGGGAGACTGCACCAACTAGAGGCTCCCTCCAGCCTGCCCACCTGACGGTGATTAGCAACACTGACGCTACTCTTCAAGTACTCATAAACAGTATTTGTTCCTTCAGGACAACCCTCAAAGGAGTCAGTAATTTGTCGTTAAATACTAATTTCACCTGATCACTAATTAATCACCTTAATTATCAACTTAATCACCAGGTCTTTTCCCTGGATTTGCTTAGGATTTTCTTCTGTTTCAAGCCTCGTTTAGGAGGTAGCACAGTGCCACTGTATCGTATTACTCTCGTAATAAAATCCGTGGACTTAACTATTCTCTTATTATTAAAGTTCCTTATGTAAAACATCATAGATTTCCTAAGTAGATTAGACTCTAAAAGTGAAGCTGGCGCATCAACAAGGCAGAATACACACAACTTAAGAGGCAGAACGTAGTTCTGCTAAATTGGTAGAATTCAGTGGAGCCCAAAGCACTAGAAACTCCTCCACCAGGAAAATCAGTGAATTAGATCATTCCATACTCTTCTGGAATAACTCTAACAAACTGACCTGCTGCGGATACCACACCTATGCCTTACACCCAGAAGGGAGGTATAAGGATGAAGTTAAGACGTCCACTTGGTACATCTGAAACAAAGACCCCTTGGTGAACATTCTTAAGTTGCACTTTACACTTCCTATCTGGAGCTTCACTCCTCCTCACAACCGATAGCATTATTCCCTCCATTAATTAAGCTTGAAGGCTCATCCAATCCTATTCTAGAGCCTTTCTGATGAGGTAGGAACCTCTTATTGGTATTGCCAACCCTTGGTTGTGCAATCCCAATATTTCAGCACCTGAAGTCAGCAGCACAATACAAGGTCCGAGCAGCTCACAGTCGATGAGTCTTCGAGGCGACCTCCCACCCTTGCCTCAGAAGGGTGGGAGTTTCCAGCCAGCAACACCAGCATTACCTCTGAAGAACATCTATTTTCTAGGTAAATGTGTACAAATGGGACAGCTGACTCGCAGGGCTGCAACAGTGGCTTTGAACTTTGTACCCCTGCGACAGGCCACCAGACCTGTCCTTTACACTGGCCGCCAGCCAGTACCCAGTCAAGGTGCTCCAATTTGTGGTTTTGACATCACAATATAAAACCACCAAGGTATCTAAGGCCTCTTCAATAACAATCAAACGTAGTGTGACAAAGGTTACTCTGTTATTTAACCCAAAAGGTTTTATATTCTTACTTGATGCAGTTAGCCCTTCCAAAGAAGTGTAATTACAATTATACCTCCCCTGGGCATGCACCACATTATACAAAAAAATATTTAACTAACTAAAAGAGCAGGGGAATATACAAATACAAACCCCATTACAGAAGTATACAAAACTTCATTTCTTCGAAGAAAAGAGAAAAGGTCCCTGGGTGTAAACCTAGCCCTTGCTCAGTCAGTAGAGACAAATAACTGCTACATGAGCCTTGAGGCTGTTTGCCAGGAGCTGTTACAGTTTACCAGTGTTCCAGTGCCCTAACCAGACCAATGATTCATACTGTATACAGCAAGTGATTTACTACTACGCAGCATGTAAAAGTGCTTATTTCTGAGATCGCTGCTCACAAACTACTAGCTACATGCAACATGATTACACTGAATCAAGTTTTAGGTATGCAACTATTTTACAACTAGTGGATACTAATCTTTACAAAAATTCCAGAATGTGGTTGTTGGAAATGTATGCAATCAGCTCAAATACCACATTACTGATAAATACCAGTATACACTTCACCCTTTGTCCCTTACTGACGAGTCAAAATACAGTACTACTAATCTATATTATATCAATATACAATAACTTCTCCAAATATATCAATTATGGTTAAAGTTATGTAAATTCAATTATTAGTACTTATAACAGTGACATGCCTCAATGTTGGGAATGGTTACATCTAGCATGTTTTAAGCTTAACTGAGGCAATATGTAACCAAAGCCATGTATGACAAATTAAAACAAAATGCCATTTTTCTTTTCACTTCTGTATAAATAATTCCTTTATTACAAAGTTAAAATCTTGGTGGTGCAATTTATGTTATTTAGAGTTTTTTTATTTGGTAGTTTCAATTTTCATATACTGAACACTTTTACATTGCATTGAAATGTGTGTTGCTTGTTTGGTGCCAGTAATCCACAGCAATGCTGTATGCATTTTCCCAAAGATGAGTGTCAATTTATGCATAAATAATTAAGGTCTAAGGTAGCTATGCAAATCCAGCATTCTCAATGTCACATGCTTTTTAATGAAAGCAAACCACTTTAAAAAGTATAAAAATGAGACAGAATACACAAGTACTCACACAGTGATACTCCTGGAGATACACATTCAGTATGTAATACCTCTTGATCTCAAATTCTTACATTTTATCACAGGACTCTTAGCTGTAAAGCCCTACCGTGCTTTGGCCTCCCAATAGGTAGGAAGAGGAATCACATCCTCTCATCGCAAGGAAAGCAGGATTAATGCGACCGTTGCCCACATCTTAAGCCCAAACCTGGCACGTCCGCACATCCTTGTCCCCTCTACCACAGAGACAAACACACACGACAAACACATTTTCCATGTGGATTTACAGTTGCGACATTATTCTGGCTAGGCCAGCTTCAGGTGCCGTTGCCATATCATATTGTTTACATGTTGGTTTACCACCATCTTGTACCCATCATCAATGTATAACTATAGTACTTACTGGGAAAAAGTGTGTGCCACCACTCGTCGCCTGATGAATCTGGCCTAGCCTGAAAAATGTCGCAACTACGCATTTGCATGGAAAATAAGTTCAACCGTATTTTGTGTGTGTAGTATTTCCAATTGAATGAGTAACATTTCATTTTATTTTAACTCTGCTAAGTTTAGACACTCCACATTTTTGACTTTGTAATAAAGGAATTCTTTATATGGAACCAAAACTATAATTAACAATGCAAAATTTCAAATATGTATACTGTACTTATTAATTTAGTTGTATCTTATTTCACTATCATACCAAATTTTTGCAAACCACAAATTAAAAAAAAACCTGATTGCAAGTTTTCACACGAATTGTCACAATGGTTACATTGGCTTTTGAGGATTAGCAGCACGAAGGTGGTAGACTTTACCAATGGATGGCGAAACACTGATGAACTCTACCACTTCAGCATGACACATTCTTTAAAGTCAAGATCACCAATATAAAAAAAATTGTATTATTTCTACCCAAAGTACACATTTTTACGTTTCGTAGTTTTACCTTCCTTTAAAGTGGCCCAAAAAGAAAATCATTTTTCATGTTTTCAATACAACACTACCTGTTTTCACAATCTTACAGCTCACAAAGTTAATAACTTTCTTGAATTTCTATGACAGTCCACTGTATTCCAGTATCTCACACATGCATTTTATACTGCTGCATTCCATGTTTATGAAATACAGTAGCTGATAACTAGAGAGAAGATTTTATGGTTTTATTTTAAGCTCAATTTTATTTTTAAAATTTGTAGGTAACTAAAATAACACAAATGCATGTTTCCTAATGCTCAGCTTTTTAAAGAACTCTGTGATTAAGAGCAGTATGTATTTGATTAAAAATAATATAATGAAGATATACAATTACATTTTTATATTTTCTGGTACAACTATTGAAGTTTCTAGACAACGTGCATTCCCTTTTGTCAGTATCTTACAGAAATATTCATAAGATAGTTGTTATAGACAAAATAATTAAAAATTCGACACATGCCAATCTTTTAGCTTTAGGCCTATCAAAATATATAATGTTACAGTATTGTAGGATGTTCTGTGTGTAAAGCTGAAAAGCGATGTTTGTATTAACATCTTGGGGAGCAGACGAGCAGCACTTATTTACATTGATGCCGGCTAACAGCCAGCAGCATTAAGACCATAACGGCATTCACCATTCACGTGACACGTGGGTACGCATGTGCACGAAGAGGCCAAAACCTGGACTTTCCCATAACAGGATATTTATTTTAAAGTGTAAACCATGTCTTTATATTTTATTTCAGGGTCCAAATGTTCTAAAATGTTAAAATTGTATGTTCCTAAAGCATTGCACAATGTTTGGTTAAATTTCAAAATGCCCGCTGCGCGAAGAATAAGGACGTTATTATTCCGGCGTAAACGGCTCCATATAGAACAATCAACGAATACAGAAAATTCACAATTTAAAAGGTTGGAATGATTATGTATGCAAATTATATATGTGTAATTTCTTTTTGACATTAATAGTTTCACTCTGCGTGCATAGCACTTCTGCTTGTGTGAAGCCCGTAGGCAGCCGTGGTAGGTCCGCGCAACGCTTGCCTCTGGACAGTCCGTTGAGGAGAGCTGGCGAGGTAAGTCTGTATCTGTGCCATTCATGCGCTTTAAGGGTATATTTTTGTAATATCATGTGTACTATAATTCATTTGAGGGTACTATGTATTGTTTTATTCAGAGTTCCGTGTATTTTCATGATTGATGCTTTTGTAAGTATGACCATGCAGTCTTTTGCACATGTTGATTTTCCACCATCAAGCGTGCTACAAGTTCTTAATTGCTTAAATCTTCAGGAGAATAATTTTCGCAATACTGCTATCACTTTGTCCCATAGTTATGGGCCATTTTTACAGAAAACTACTGCAATTCGACCGGCACCACATGGTGTGCTACGCATTGTATCCAGCGGCATCCGCGCCACCTAAACATACTTTCACGCATCTGCATGTTTATTGTACCCATTCATGTTGTGTCGCATACTCTCTCATCATTATTTGTGTAATTGGTACGGTGGCATTATTTTCATCCTAGCTGGCTATGTGTAAAGACAGTCACCACACTCACCACATGCTGGGAGACGTGTCCCGATGAGCCCGCATTAGTTATGTAAAATAATCACACGTGTTTAATGCTCATCTTGTAATTCTCCGTGTCCTGTCTCCAGGAAAAATCTACAGTCCATCCTAGTAGCTGTAGACCTCTTTCCTTGTGGGGGCTGTATTTTCCAACGCCCCGGAGAAAGTCATCCATCTAGGAGTGCGCTAGAAAAATTGTGAGTTGGAGGTAAGAGCCTAACAGAATTAGTTAGACACGCCCGAGTTTCAATCACTAACTAATTTTTCTGGCACAACTTTGTAATTGGAAATCAATAAATGGTGTGTGACACAGTGTTAACATGTGCATTTACTTGTATCGTCAGAACAGCAAATTTAAAACCTATTTCAGTGATAAAATGTTTAGTATTGATCAGTGTTTTGTAAAGAAGCTCGGGTGAGATACACACAGAACCCACAGCATCCCTGAGAACCCTGAGTCTCAAAGTGCGGTGTCTGGGAAGCACCGCCGGCGTCCACCTACAGTAAGTAACTTGTGTCATCGTTTGTCTTGTGTCTCACCCAACTGTGTTAACATTAATGGCTTGGTTAAAATGAAGCTATAAACTTTGAGGAGCAATAGTAACAATTAACCTTAACGTAATTAACGAAGTAACAATGTCCGTATCGCTTATACAACTATACCTAAAAAAAGTCATGTAATTGTAAATGCCAGGGATAAACATTCAGTGAGAGAAATAAGTCACTACCTGTATTAAAAATAATTTTGTGCATTGAAATTCTTTCATTTGCTAATGTTGGGAGCAGCATCCACTGGCCTTTTGTTTTGTTACTTTGGCCATAAGAAGGGTCACGCACAACCTCTTCACTCAAGCAGCTGCCATTTGGTGATGTCGCCCCCCCCCCCCCCTCCAGTTGGGCAGGTATATAAGCCGGTCACAAGCAGGCGGTGTGCATCTCAACCACTAAGCCCAGGAGTATACAAGAGGAGTATACTACAGATGCCAACCAGCTTTCTTGGACATCACAGTTGTACATCACTTACAAGAAATTTTTTTTTGCCCAGCTGAGTACGCGGCAAAGGAGAAAGGAAGGTGGGGGGAGGATTGACACGTGACGCTTTCTCAGACTTGTACAAATACAACTTTGCCTCACCTGAACGGAGCCTTCACGTAAACCCAGGCCAGGTTTGAACCACTGGACAACTAGCTACGAGCGCCTACAATTATGCCCCTTGTTGCGGGGGCACCCACAGACACTCAACTCAGCTTGTTTTGTTCACCCAGTATATCAGACGTCACGCCAACCCCTTGAAGTGCAAAGCACCAATGGCTGAGCCACCGAGACCACATTACAAAGCGACCCACTTTGGCCGTGAGCTGAGAGATGGTGCTAGAGAAGTGCAGCTCCGCCCAGAGGAGCTCATTACTGCCTGCAATTCTGCATCCCAGACGAACCGGCGGCAGGTAAAATATAAGGCCTTGTACAGCTGAGGAATGTCAGTTGTTCTCGAGCTCCAACACCTCGTGTGCTGAGGCTCTCTGCTGACGACTTCCAGAATTACCAGAAGCTCTTACAGTCCTTCACCAGCAACCCCCAATGACTTCGTCAACCTTTCATACTGCCAACACCCTTCTGGTAGTGGCCCCCGAAGTCCCTTCTAGACAACCGTCATTGAGATAGTTAGGGACAGTAGTTGTAATAGCTACCTAACTGCCTCTGCCTTATCCAGGTTAGACCAAGCCTGGTTCTACGAAGTTTACTTCACGTCAGCTTTTTGTTAGTTAGGAGGTAATACATGACACCGTGTTCATCCCTCATGGGAATAAATATGTATTCCCCTCAAAACTTCGGCGTACTTATTTGTAAGAGTGTCTGATTTAACCACAGTAGACATCAGCCCACCAAAGTGAAGCAGGAGACAGTGGATTTGATTTACCTTTACTGAACCTAATGTAGGAGTGTGGGTTCCCTTAACCAAACGCATGTAAGCTGCAAAACATACCCAGTCGATGGGCACCTGTACTGTGCACCTGGTGTGCAGTAAGGTAGAGCTACAACCTTTAGAAATACAATCCACAAGGTGGCTAGTCAACCAGCCCAGCCTACACTTTGTCCACTGCGTTGAACTGTCACCAGACGGAGTGCAAGTATGGTCCTGGAGGTCTGACCACCTTTGGATCCGCACCTAAACGTCACTGTCGAACGCCCAGAGTAAACCCAACTCTCCGACCACCGCGCTCGTGTCGCCAGTTGGAGTAACGGGTATGGCTCTACACACAGCTAGGAATTGTCGCCTGCTTCCCTCTAATAAGGCCGATATTTGTTTCCACCTGTATGCCTTACAACCAGAGGAGTGGCACTAGGTGGAAAGAGAAAGAGAGGAAGGCAGCTTAAGCCTCCAACACCAATGGAAGCTGCATCCCAGCCCCTACTGCACTTAACAGATCAACCCCACGGGAAACAACTCAAGCCGCCCACCAGCTGGAGAGGGCTACCCTCCCAGCCCCCCCCCCCCCACTACTTATTTGGAGTCTCGATCAAGACCATAGGATGCCCTCACACAGTAGTCACTGACTTCCATCAGGGACGTGATATGCCACTAGGGCTTGCCAACCCATGGTTCCAGTGTTGTCGAGTCAGCAGCCCCCCCCCCCCCCCCGACTCACGACAGCATCACAGTCAATGCCCCAGGTTGGGGCTCCAGCTCCCACCTCCACCAGCAGTCGCAGCAGTTGGGTCAGCAACCACGCTGGGCCACCGCCAATCAAGGTAAACCTGTTGGCTGTGTGTGACCCCACACGCCGAGCCGTAACATTGCTGTTTGATTTTGTGTTGTGCCGCCATGCCACACGGCCCGTATTGTATACCGGCCGATGCCTGGTCAGCCAGTATGCTCAACCAGTGTAACCTCATGTTCCTGACCAACACGAACAAAACGTTGCCTCGACCATGATGTCACTATCAGATAACCGACGTAACACCTCAAGGTGCACATGATAATAGGAAGATCAAAGGTAGCCCCAACCAACAAGGTTACACTCCCCAGACTGGAACTCTGTGGAGCATTGCTTCTTGCAAAGACCATTTGCTATGTGGTGACAGTGTTTGGTAATCAACTCAGGGTTGGTGACATTTTTGCAGGGACTGACTCGACAGTGAAGTTTGCAAAGGATCCAGTCATCGTCTCACCACTGGTAGACATTTGTTGCCAATAGAGTGGGAGAAATTCAGACTAACCCAACACCAGAATGGTGGCACTATGTTCGGTCAGAGGACAATTCTGCGTATTGTGCCTCGAGGTGCTTGATGCCATCACAGCTGGTCAACAACCCACTCTGGTGGACAGGGCCTTCGTGGATGAGGGACAGCCCAATACCCTGCCAGCCAATTAGTGAGTCTGAAGTAAGAGCAGGCATAGAGGAATACTTGTCTGCAGAAAGTCGTGCTCCAGTGTGTCTGATTGAAAGTGTGCAATACATTGACTTATCATTACTTGATCAATATTCATCTTGGAATAAGATAAAACGAATAACTGCATATTGCCTTCACCTCATTGAGTAAAGAAATCCAGACAACACCAGAGTTAAGGGACACCTCACTGTTAGAGTTGTAGGCATCTGTTGTGTTTTGGATTAAGAAAAACCAGGCAGTAGAATTCAGTGCAGAGCTTGCAGCCATAAAAAAAGGGGAGCACTCAGCCTCCCTGAAGAGGTTGAATCCCTTTGTGGACAAGAATGGTATCCTTAGGGTGGGCAGAAAGCTCCAGGCATCATCGCTGCCCTATAACCAGAAGCACAGTGTATTGCTTCCACAGAAGTTTCACCTGGTAGAACTGATAATTGACCAACTGCATAAAGATTTACTTCATCCAAGGTCGCAACACTTGGTGTCTGTTACACAGCAGGAATTCTGGGTTGTAAACAGGCGAGATGCGGTTAGACAGCAGTTGCTTCAGTGTGCGACTTGTTTCTGTCGTCAGCCAAAACCAATGATGCTTGTAATGGAAGGTCTTCCGACTGGGCAGATCACTCCAGCAAAACTATTCTTGAAAACAGGTGTGAACTATGCAGGACCCTTTACCATCACAATGGGCAAATGTCGAAAACCAAGGACATTGCGAGCTTATTTCTGTTTGTTTGTTTTTCAACTAAGGGTCTTCATCTTGAGCTGGTATCACAACTATCTACAGAGGCTTTCATGGTAGCATTCCGAATATTTGTAGTTCGACATGGTTGCTGTACAGAGTTATTTAGCGACTGCGGAACAAATTTTGTTGGTACTGGTAGGAAGATCCAAGAGCTTCAGAATTTTTTCTCTGATGCCAAAAACCATACAGAGATCCAGAAGTCATTATATGTCCCAAACATCAAGTGGCACTTCAATCCCCAGTCGCAGCACATTTTGAAGGTTTATGGAAGGCTGGTGTACAATCAGTGAAGGCACACCTATGGAAGGTTATGGGGATCCAGATCTTGACGTATGAGGAATTCTACACTGTGCTTATGCAAATTTAAGCAGTGCTTAATTCTCGTCCATTATTGGCACTGTCTACAGGCCCTGCTGACCTCACCCCATTGACACCAAGTCATTTTCTAACCTTGGAGCCATCACAAGCTGTTCCTAATGAAGATTTCATAGCTGTGCATTCAGGTCATGTCAAGATGGAATCTCCTGCAGAAAATTCATCAAGATTTCTGGCACCGGTAGAATCAGGACTACCTGCACCAGCTGCAGGTTTAAGGAAAGTGGACAGCAGGTTCAGTCAATGTTGAGCCAGAGGCTATTGTCTTGATTCAAGGTCCCAATGTGCCACCTTTTCGTTGATGACGGTCATGTGGTCAAGACCTTCCCTTGTGCAGATGGAATAGTGCAAGTGGCTCAACTCTGTACTGCTCAAGGGCTTTTGAAGCGCCCAGTTGTTAAACTATGTCCCTTACCCTGATTTACATTGAAATCATAATTTCAAGAAGGGCGGAATGTTCAGTGACCCAGTGTAAATACGGATGTAGGCAGAGGCTACATTAACTGACGGTGACGGGTGTGTGGCGTAAGTGTGAGACAGTCATCTAGATTAAGTTAAACTTTGAGCTTGTCCTTGGTGAAGGTAAGTTATGAGAACTCAAGATGGCAGACTTGGCCAAGTCGGGCGTTTGGTTGTCGTGGAATTTGTTTTGGTTGGAGTAATTAAAGTTCTGCCACCGAACACCTACAGAGTAGACACTCTCTCGTGACAACGTAGTAACCACGGAGTAGCCAACATGGCATTGGTCATGCGAAGGGTCTGTTGGAATGTTGTTCACAACAAGGCGATGTGGGCCAGAGCATGCCTCCTCTGTAAAAAAATTCATGAGAGTTGAAACTGTTAAAAGTACTAAGTAGCAGGGCCAAAATATTTTTAAAACCACTTATGCAACTGGAAACGCGACACTGTTGTTAATGTTTGACAGGAATCTTAAATTTGCTGATATCTTTTGTGCACACTATTTTCAGCAAGTGTTGCCACCGTGAACACATACACAAACATGTTACGAACCAGCTGGTTGTAGGCACTGCAAATGGAGTCATTTGTTGTGACACCATTACAAAGTTGGTGGTTCTGACTGCAATGAAATTGCTTTCGTAAATGAAACACAGTATATATGTGCTGTATTGTATATTGTGATCAATCTTGTCAGCTTCTGTGCACATAATGATATTTAGAAAACATACGACATACATTAAGTGAGTGTACAATAAAAATGCATTAAATGATGCTGCACTGAAAATTTCAACTACATATAATGATAATTCATTATAGCAACAATTTATCTTATCATCAGTATTAGCGTGGTTCCACTGTATTTTGGATTGTTTATTTATTTATTTACTCATCATCCAATGTCTTCACTTTCACAATGAAAGTGGACTTGTCAAACATTAATATTAAAATATATACATAAAATACAGTTACTATTACAAATGCTAATATACTGGCTACATATAATAAAATTATAGATACACTGGATTTGCACATACATAATATAATACTATTCTACAGATAAGAAGAGTATAGAAAATATCAGGTAATTATACTAAAGAACATTTTTTTGTTACATGCAGCAATGACCATGGACCAGAATATCTTACAGTAACAAAACTGTAAACAGCATTATGGAACTTACCAAGAAGTACTCTGGTGTGGTACCTTTGTCAATAAGGTCTGGATAGAATATGTTAAACTTGTACCCTTGCACAATCTTGGGAGGAGGGTTATCCATATCATAATGGGTCTGATTGTACTTGTTCCACTCGAACCCAGTGTGCACTCTGCAAATGATCAAATATCATGCTCAATTAAATATAAAAAATGTAAACCAAAAAAGAAGAATTAAGTACAGTATATACATATATCAAACTGGGAAACTTGCACGAGGTGACATAAAATACATTATGGATAAAACAAAAAATGTCTGTACATATTTTATAGATATAAAATTAATTATTTTAAAATGTGATATTTACATAACCCAACCTTCTAGTCGTGTTACTTTAGATACCTGACTGGTGAAGCCAACATTTCTGAGTTTTAGTTCAAGCCAGGTCTGGGTTTTTTCAGGTTGGGAATAATTACCTTCTCTGGTTCCTTCCAATGTTAAGGACTTTATGCATTAATCTTACATCCTCACACTGCAGGTACAATGTCAAACCACAGCATAATAACCCTGCCTTACACACCTTGGTCATCCAATGTTACATTCCAACTAAACCGATCACATTTCTTAACAAGATCAAAATTTCTCCTAAAATATATTTCATTTTTTGCTATAATAGACTAATAGACATAAGCTAATCTAAACAACCAACAAACCAGCCCTCTGACCTCATTACAAAAGTAGAAAACATACTCAAGATTTATCTTTTACACACAGTTACTAATAAATTTTTAGGAAACATTGGAAAAGTAACTTTCAAAAATAAAAATCGCAGCATTTTTTTGATTTTTTGATATTGTATGTTTAAAGTATTGTTATGCACTGACACTTGCGAGATCCATGCATGGTCTGACCTTGTGGGAGGTGACCAACCTCAACCCTACCCTCCACCCAGGCAGTGCTCGCTGCCCCGCCAGCCGGGGAAATGATTGACAGAGACAACTTGGCTGGCGTCACAGCCCCTCCTCCTCCCCCTAATGGAGAAATCATTGACTTTAGAAGGTGTGCAAGAATATTTTGGGAACTAGGACTCTTGACGCAACACAGCAATTAGAGAAATTTCTGGGCGATGGCTTACGTTCCTATAAATACTGCAGCGGTCCAAGGGTCGGGAGTCTGTTCTGACTGAGTGCAGTACCTTCTGTTCTGACTGAGTGCAGTAATTGGGCAAAGTCGAGTGCACAGAGGAACATTGGTGGAGAGAACAAGGGGATCTAAGGCTGTACGCAAGTAGACGCCCTTGGCTTTTGGTGTGCAAGACTGTTCCAGGTTTGGCTGCTGCTATTTTCTACGAGCATGGTTTTGCGTGCCACTGCACAAGTATGTTGACAACGCAATTTTAAGATGGCGTTCTTCTGGTACGAGACCACACATAGTCTTATGTGGAAGTTATTACTTGGAAAACTTTCCGAACCTGTTAATAGCTGATGTCGCTGCAATCATAATTTATAAAATGATGGAAAATAATTGGCAAGGGCTATTTTAATCATTTGCATTTAGACAATTTTGTGAATGATCCAAGTCATTTCGTACTGTATAAACTGTGAATTGATATATGTGAAAAGTATAGAGATATATTTTTAGTAGCAGTGTTACGTGGAAATATTCACTGATGTTTTTGCACGTATTTTAAAAATAACTCTTAATGCTTTTAGAGTATTATATATTGGCTATCAAAGTAAATACAGTATTACGTGTGAATGTAGTGCTTTCTGCCCTTTGCTCATTATAAACACTTCAGAAAAGTAAAAATTGGCTTTTGAGGACATTTTTGTAGAACTGTCTTGAAGGACATCATTGGAAATGTATAGAGAATAGTCTTACGCTAAGGTATTTGACAAGTAGTAGTATAAGCAAGGAAGTATTGGGACACTGTATATGGAGATTTGAGACGAGATTACTTTTTACCCCACTACAGTGCCGAGGTTTTTCGTGAGTTGTGAAGCAAGTGAAGCAAGGTTAAGAACTTCTGACACTCCCGTGGAGTAGAGGGCTTCTCATACTGTGTAGATTGTTTTATTCCCCGGCCCACCGTAATTATGCATATAGGCAACAAATTCTTTTACCTGCCGCTAGATAGCACTAATAGTAGGATTTTCGTTTGTCTTTGCTTCCCATCCTCCAGCCGGCCAGTGGTGCCACTTTGGCAAGTCATGCTTTCACTACTCCCGCTCAGTGACCACCCCTCGCCTTCATGACGCCGGCCAATAAGCATCGGGCAGCGGCCCAGAGGAGTATAAAAGGAGGTTCAGTTTTTTACTCCTGACCAGTCTTCAGCTCTCCACCACGGAGATGTGACCAGCCTAAACTGCCAGTTCTCTCAACCCCACCACCCTAGCTGCCAGGGAAGGATCAAACTGCCAGTCTTCAGTTGTCTAGCACTCGTTGCTGACACTGACCAACCTACAGTTTTGTGCTTCGGTCTCTAGTACGTACTGCTAGGAAATGTTTGCTAGCTAAGCCCCTGTTGCTACGAGTAGTCTGAACACTCGACCTCTACATTTTTCAAGTGTCTCTCTTCGCAACGAACCTTGCTAACCTACATCTCTATTCTGCACGGACATGCCAGATATAGGGAATCCTATCCTTACAGTCCTTCTTACGACTAACCCCATGCTATCCCAACTTAGTTGTCCAAACGTTGTGTATGTATCTAAGCAACAAAAGGAGAAGGAAACTGCACAATTTGTTCACAGCTACGGAGCCCCCTTTACCATAATTAGATTTCTATCGGCCGCTTCTACCGGATTTTAAGTGATTTAGTTTCCAGTCAATAGCTCGTGCCAATGCAGGAGATAGAAAACATCATGCGTATTTCCCGTCAAACGGAAATAAACTTGTGCCAGCTCAATCCTTGGGTAATGCATTCCTATAGACTTAGCTCTTTGCTCCCAGTCGACTCCTCACGAGAAGGGAACGCAGGTGATCCTGGGAAGGTTACTGATACAAGCCAAAACACTCAATTTTACCCACAAGTACCTAGAACGACTATCCTTTCTATTTTCAGCATAGATAGAAAGGAGGTGCCAACAGGTACACTGATCCTGCTACCACACATCCGTACCAGGAAGGGCAGACGTCCTCTGAATCAGGAAGACTCTGTCAGGGCAACACCCACGTGTGTGACCAGAGATGGTGGGCCTGACTTCCTGCATCCGCGCCAGGTCCTGGAACAGGGTGTCCACTCAGTTCACTGTCCTCACATGGTCCAACACATAAATTGCTCTACAAGGACTCCGCCTTTTTTCTTTTGGACCGGGAGGGTATTTGTGTGTCTTGATGACCTACTGCAAACGGCGGGGTCTGAAGGAGAGAGTGAAGCAGAGATTACTTGCCTCCTGTCAGAGATTCTGCTTCGTGCCTCATCGGGTGTGCTCGGCCTTGCCCGAGGTCTGGGCAGCTTGTAGGCTTCGAGAGCAGGGTGGGGGGAGGGCGGCATGCCAGCCGGGTTGCGTATCTTCCAGGTGAGAAGGAATTGCTTGTAAATTCCCATTGCCTGTAGGGTAGGCAACATGTTTTCATGCCTGTAGGGATGGAAGAGGTGCTCTAGGCGATGAGTCGTAATCATATTAGAATAGATGTAGAAGCGGCACATGTCACCTCCAAGTACACTTCTACCTCACTGGAGATAATGTGGCTATGAAGAGTAGTAAGGAGTTCAGTATAAATATACGAGTAGTCACACGTGTTAGATAGGCCGGTTGTTACAAGAGGTTCGCAACCTCTTTAGCAGCCTCCAGCTCGCATATCCGGGACGCTGACATCATCCAGAGGGTCCTGCCAGTGCCACTCTTGTCAACCTCCCCTCCCTACTTGGTTAACACCCAGAGATAAGTCACGACGTCCTCTCTGGATGAACCCTTTTGCTCAGCTTCCAGTGAAACAACTTACAGTTGCCCTTCTGGTAATTGATTCCCCAGTATAGGTTCCTTCAGAGCGGTAACTCTCCTCCCACACACACACGTGGGGAAAAAAAAAAAAGATATATATATATATATATATATATATATATATATATATATATATATATATATGGTCAATGTGGATTGGCACAAATAAAAAAATATCACAAAATTGTGATTGTAGTAAAAAAAAATGGAACAAAATTGGCAATAATAAACAACAAAAAAAAAACCAGTAAATAAAATTGTATAAAGTGTGGGATAAAACTCAACTTAAGAGTAAATAGCACAGCAAACAAAAAATTTTTTGATAATAATCCAAACAAATATGAAAATGCAAACTTAAGAGGACACTAAATGTTTCCAAGAACTTTGTTGACTTTTGCGATTGTTACTTGTTTTGTTTTTCATCAAGCAGTCGATTTTGAAAATAATTGCCGCTGGAATTGAGTAGCTTTGGTTCTTTTTAGGGATAGGTCGGTTCAGTTCTTCGGTTCCAATTTATACCGGTTCTTGAGGTTTGACTCGGAACCGGTTTTAGGTTAACAACGACTACTCGGTTCTCGTTTCTGCAAAGCAATAAATCTAGTAATATTTTGAGATGATGATATACTTAGTACGAAACATTATGACTTTATCTAGTTATGGCAAAACTCTCTCATTACAAAAATAACTGTGACAAGAAACGTATCAAACAAAAAAACTTCCGTTACGGCCAAAACAATATAGGTTAATTCAATTCACCTCTAACAGGCATATTTTCTTGGCCACGATATTTCCTTACAGCAAATTACTATTGACGTTGAAAGCAAATAAGTATTAATTTATTTGGTACTAATGATCGCAAAAGTAGTTTTTAAGGACAAGCGTTTAATAAAATACAGTATTTGTTTTAATATAGTATTCTAGCAGTTAAACGAGACAAAACGTAAACAGTCTCGTCGTGGCAATGTATGTCATAGATAAATATATACAGAGAAGACACTACTCAGTATAGAGTGAAACAAAATGGCTGATATTTATGTACAGATTTTTAGCTTTGAATCGTTCTAATTGTTCTATACGTATTTTTCTAAATACAGCAGTCTAGGGTATTATACAAGAGAAAAAAAGCGTAAACAAATGGAGTAGAGTATGTGCATATATTTTGTGAGAGCTTCTGAACGTGATAAATGTTTAGTGTGCAACAGAGACCCAAACCAAAATTTTTTGTTATTCGACCCATCCCTAGTTCTTTTGTATTAATTTATTTTAGAAAAGTATTAAAAAGATTTTCTTTTGAACACTTATACAGTAAAACATTATGGCCACTATTAATAAATTACCACTGTTACAGAAAAAAAATAAACCACTAATTTTGTTTGGAGAGACATTTTGTAAACAAAAAATCCACAAAATTCTTCAATTTTATGATAAAAATACTTGGTACCTACACACAGAGAAAGATAATACAGCTTCTACAGCAGTTAACAAACATTATGGCTTTGTTAATTTTATTTTTTTATCTGAAATGTGTGACATGTAGGTTTTTTTTACAATTCAAAGTAAAGTTTTGTAAAAAAAAAATGAATATGAAAGGTAAGTAAATATAATCAGACTTTTTCAGTCTTTGTTATAGAGAGGTTCTGTGCCGAAGAGAGAAAAATAATTTGTTATAAAGAGTGGAAAATGCATTGTATCATATACAGTTTTACCGGACCAGACAAAGACTTTGTTATAGAGAGGTTTTTGTTATAAAGAGGTTCCAGGGTAGCAAGCAATATCCTTATAGATAATTTCCTGACATTTTCCTGACTTTTCCAGGTATCCTGTTAAATTTCCCTGACCAACTTACGCTGCAAATATTATAAATATTTTTATGTCTTTCCAAAAATAACTTACAAATTTTTTTGTCAGTAACAATTATGAATACCATAGCATTCATTAATGGATGCTTTCCTATAAACAAACATTTATAAAAACTGACAAAAAATACATAGGTACAAAGATGGCACGTGGTAAAAGGTGACACAGAGGTTAAATACTAATAATCTCAGAACCCAAAAAAGTCACAATACAAAGACAAGAGAAAATACAAAATATCAATGGTACGAGAACTACTAAAAGTGACTGATGATTATTTAAGTACAATAAAAAATAAAATCTGCCATTAATTATATATAATAAAAGTTACAATTGAAGATACAACAAAAATGTTCCCAGGCTCATAAATCCTCCTATGAAGGTAGAACAAACTAAGTAGCAATAAAATTCATAAGATGGCATATGGCAGAAGTGCAAGAATCTAATATTTATTTTCTTATTAAATACATTCTAAACTATTTTATCTAAATTTCCTGACTTCACTCAAATTTCCCTGACACTTCCCTGACTTTTCCAGAAATGTAGAATTCCCTGACTTTTCCTGGTTTTCCCTGATGCTAGCAACCCTGGGTTCACTATGTAGATATTTTACAGTACATAGTACCTTCTATCTACAACATAATACAGTATATTTAAATCACTGAATGCACACTGTTGGATATACTGTGATCCGTACCTATTGAAGTATCTAGGCTTGCGTGGTCGATACTTGTCAGACCACAAATACACCTGGTTATCAAGTGCTGATTCCACTGAGAACTCAGCTTCTTCTCCTGTCATCCCTTTCCTTGCTTCCCGCAGGAGTGCTTGCTCTTCTACTGCCACCACATTCTGTAGCATAACACCACCTTATCACATGACAATTCTCACTGAATTACATCTGCATGTGCATTAAAATGCATACACTTGCACACACCATTATATTACAAAACCAAAACACAACAAAGCATATACATCATCATCATTAGCTGTTTTCAGGCTGTGGCTGGGTCAGCTTAGTAAAATGCCTCTATCTTCCTCTGTCTCTCCAACCTCCCTTTCTCACTGTTTCCCAGTTACATAACAAACAAGGCATTTAAAAAATTAGCAATGACTGATACTGACCTCTACACGACTGCCAGTACCTTGCACCTGCTTCCTGGCATACTCCAGCCTCTGAAGGTCGTCTTCCTCTGTGGTGATGATAGTTCCAGGATCTAGCTGGGAAGATGACAAGTACTGTGGACTGTAGCCTCCAGACTCGTAGTCTGCGAAGCTCTCCGACAGCATTGCCCGAGCTGCCTGGTCCCCCTGGCTCTCCTCTTCTTCCCTGTAGCACGAGTAACACACACCTTAACTACATGAAACCATACAATTGAATTTTACTGCAATGGGTTTAGCCTATAAACCCACACATGTTACATTGAATGACGTTCCAGTACTGGTTTTGCATGTACAAGCCTTGCTGGCTGTCCCTTCCCACACGTGGCACGATACCACCAGCAGTACATTATTGCTACCCCAACCAGTAGGTGCACACATTGTGGGAGTGAGATGAAGAATGTATGCAATACATGCATCTGAGATTCAAGTAATTTGCAGCTCACCATGTCCTGTAAGTTAATATGGGAGTTCATCCACTTTGCATTGTTATAGTTCTGCCACGCTTCTCTAGCAGATATTTATGACACAATATAAAATTAAACACTTTCGTTCTTTGGTTCCATACATTTTTAATATCAGCTTGTAGCAAATCATGCTCTGAGAATTCCTTCACAGCAGAACTACTCTAGTTATAGGTGATCTGGGAGCCAGAACAGAACAAAAAAATTTTTCCTGACAAACAGCAGCATTCTTTGAAATGTAAATACATAGTACTAAATAACATCCCAGGTGGAAGGAGTGATTCTGCAGTGGGTTGCACTGCCCTGAAAAAAGTGGGCCAATTAATAACCTCTGTATATTCCAGATGACCAACAGTCACATGACACCACAAGTGGATCTGTATAATGTCCTTTCCAGTGTGTAGTTAATATTAATCACAGGAGGTTTCCATGTTTCCCACGACTGTAAACAGTACACAGCAGCACAGAAAATTAGCTATTCAACTATTTCCCAGAAAATGGTCTGATAATACCACATGGTACAAAGGTACCAAGTGTGCGAGACCATAGGGCCTGATCTCACAGGTGAGTCAGTGGAAAGCAATGCACTCGACAGTGTACTCGTTACACATCGCATGATGAGTGCACTATGCCATCAGAGTGCATAGACCAGAGCAACAGTTCCAACACATGGGAACAGGAAGTTGTGGTAAGCTGCCTTCCAGAGTATGAGGTCTGGATCAGCACTTCAGTGGATCCCTTCTCGGACACTAGATTAGGAAGTATGAGGATTGGATCAAGGCTTCAGCACATCCCAGCCACTGTATTATGGGAACAGCACAGGATTGATTCAAGAAGATGAAAACTAAAATGACCTGGTTAGGTACATCTGATAGTATGGACTTAATGGTGATAGTGACATCCACCAGTATCTAGCCGGATGCAGAGTACATGTTGCCCCAAACTAGTGCTGGTATCAGCAAATGAAGACAGACTCCACAACTCACATTACCAGAAATTACCTAGATTACTCCCGCAATTTATACTGCTCACAAACCATAAACAACATAACTGTTTTGCCCATAGGAAGTGTTTATTAATAGGAGATAAAGATTAATAAAAATTGTAATTTGGATGAATTTTAATTTTTTACTTACACTTTCCACTATTCACACTTTATTTTGTTCCACTGAGAAGTCAGGGAAATTAGAGAGAAATAGATAATAAATTGACAAAATCATAGAAAAAAAGGTGTACATTTAATTTGCTATCCCAATGAATCTGATTCTTAACAAATAGGATCATATTCATTGGGATAGCAAATCAAATGTATGTATGTATGTATGTGTGTATATATATATCTCTCTGTGTGTGTGTGTGTGTATATATATAGACACACACACGCACCCCACACACACAGATATACACACACACATAATTTGAAACTAATTTAACCCAGAAGGGAATGATTGAAAGATTTTGACAGGAAATAACTGGAAAGTACTCTATGTAGGCTTACTTGCTTCAATATTTTCCTTCTGTATTTTTATTTATAGAAAAAGTAGAAAGGGGAAAAACTGTTTCAAGGTGAAAATAAAAGACAGTAAAATAAGGTACATAATTATGGTGTGATTCTAGACAGTGCTACTTCTCCTCTACGTCTTATTTGACCTTACATCTTTCACAGATATTAAAATAATTGCAAATGAAAGGAAAATCTCCATTCTACTACATGGTCGAGTAGACATATTTGTGTATAAATCTAGTATGTTAGCAGATAAAAAGTTATAACTTTGGATTTGTCTTGTGACATGAAAAAAATATCAATTTTTTTACAATGTATCAGAACCAAAAATAATACTTACTGAACGATTTTTCAACGGAATGACCCAACAATAAAATTCTTAAAATATGCTTATTTGTGTTTAATTATTTTATGTTGTTAACTGTGTGATGTAAACAACTCAATACAAAAATGCTTCAAAGGATGTTACAAGAAATCCAGAACAAGCTTCCAGGTCAATTCATACGACATCATATTATTTTTAAAGCCTGTATAACTGATATCAAGTTAAGAACAAATGGCACAAGATGATAAACACTAAAACAATAGTAATTTTTCACACTGTTCAAATTCAACAATTTATGCTATGGGCAAGAGGCCATATCATCAAATTTTTAGGCAACATCTGGCTTGTGGACCACCTTTCAATAGCCCCTATCTTGTAGCAAAGAGTATTTATTTACGAGGTTTCTGACAACACTTACTCTTCTGCCTGCTCTTCCTTTTCAGATGCTGTATCATCTTCGTCACTCTCCGACTGTGGCTGGCTCTCCTCCTTTATCTCTATTTCATCTGGATTCTGAGCCGTGGCGGCGACACCTTGCTGTGCCTTCAACACCTCCAGCTTGCGGCGAAGGTTGTCCTGGTGCCTGTCTCGCAGTCTCGCCCGTGCCATGTGAGCTGCAACGTGAATATGATGCTATTCCCTCATTCCACACTGCTTATCATGATATTTTCCAATTCCTAAAACTTACTACAAGTTAAAAAAAATAAAATAAAACTATCACTTTAACTATTGACGCCGGTTAACAGCCAGTGGCGCTAGAGCCCATGACGGCATTCATGTGTCACGTTTACCGCACGTGTGCAAAGAGGCAGATAATTTGAACTTTCCTATAAATGTTAATTTCAGGGTAAAATGTGTTATATCATATTTACATTGTTTAATATAAAATGTTTTAAAGTGTTTGTACTAATTTTAATTGTTTGGTTATGAATACTCCAAGTGCCCACGGCTCCGAACACTTAATATTCTAGCATGAACGGCATCACAAAGAGACATAAAAATAATATTGAAATTCATAACAAAATTATAGAAATGTAAAACAATATCTAATTTAATTTGTGCCATTTTATTTTCAATATAAAATATTTCACTCAGCATGCATAGCACTTCCGCTTATGTGAACCCCGTAGGTGGCCATGATAGGTCCGTGTGACGCTTGTATCTGGACAGTCTGTCGAGGAGAGCTGGCGAGGTAAGACACTGTCACGTGCGCACTACAATTTTTGTTCACTGATGTAGGTTTCCATAGTCAATTTAGTTTACCGGTTAATCTTTGCTTGCATACGTTTATGCCAGACATTTTCCCCAGCAATATGCTTCCGCTTTACTAATTCTTACGCCCTTGTGGCATTTTAACTTAATTGAGGAGAAGGCGGAGAAAGATGTCAGAGAGGTCACGCGACCCATGCATTTTGAATTAGACGCCATCCGCATATGTTTATGGCATTTCAGTGTAACTTCTGCATTATTGCTACATGCAATTTAAAGAGCTTTATTTTTATGTATGTATTTAAGGGTAATTTTCATGTTTGAATATTTTACGGTAACAACACGTATAACCACGTGGCCGACTGAAACCAAGCCATCATTGCGTTTTAAGAGCTTATTTATGTAACATTGTATATGCAATCATTTATTTCAGGGTTCTATGTATTTTTCATTCAGGGTTTAATGTATTTTTCACGTAAATTGATGCTTTTTGTACTTGAGCACATGGTCACAGTAATGTTTGATTTTACCGCCATCAGGCATGTTATAAGCCTGTAACAACGCTTATCGTTAAGAGAACCACTTGCTCAACACGAATAATATTTTATCTGAATTTAGTTTGCAGTTTCCACGCAGAAATAATGCAATTTCACCTGCACCACGTGGTCTACTACGAACTTCATCCGACGACATCCGCGCCACCTAAGCTTGTTTTCACACATGTTTGTGTTTATTGTGAATATTCATCTCGTGTCCCATTTTATTTAATGTATCATTCAAGTGTCTATGTAATTAAGTAATTAGTGTACGGTGCAATTATTCCCTTCCTAGCCACATACTGGAGGGCGAACCCCAACGAGTCTGCGTTAGTGATGCCGAGTAATCACATGTGTTAATGTGTATTAAGGGTATTCAATTGTAATTCACCGTGTCCTGTCTTCAGGGAAAAACTGTCAGTCCACCCTAGCGGCTGTCGGCCCTCTTTCCTTGTGAAGGCTGTGCTTTCATGTACCTCAGTGAGATCATCCATTTAGGCGTGCGCTAGATTAATTACAGGTTGGGCAGCACCCAAGTGGGATTGGCTAGTCATGACAGAGATAATCATTTCATTGGCACGTGATGTGTATAAACAATATGAATAAAAACAAGTCTACAATGAACTCAATTATTTTATTCAGTAGTAACAGTGTCCTAGGACACACAGAACCCACAACATCCCTGAGAACCCTGAGTCTCAATAGTGCGGTGATTGGGAAGCACCGCTGGCGCCCAAATTACCAGTAAGTATTTGTGTCATTATTCGCCTCGTGTCTCACCCGACGGCGTCACTATGTTAGAACACTGCAAATTATGTTGTCATAACATGAATACTGGTACTGTAGGTTTAAGTTATGAGGATATCTGCATTAAAAAAAAAAATTGTGTACTGCCAGTATACAGTTTAGAGATGGCAACTACCTATTCCAAATTATACACCTACATTATTGTAATGCCAAGAAGAAAAAACCAAAATAATAATAAACAACAATCCACAATTTAAAAAGTCAGCTTTGAAAGTTCCTTCCTAAATACACAAAATTCCTCCCCAATACAAGTTTCCCAAGTCCTCTAAACTAGGTACAGAACGTGCTGTAGACACATTATACCGATAACATTAGTAGAGTAGGTTGGAAATGCAAATCTAAATTATCCAAAATTTTTACGAACACTTGAGATTGAGCTTAAGCTTATAAAATTGCAGATAAACAATGAACCCATTATAGTGATTAAGTTTTTTCACAAAAAAAAAAACTATTTACAATATGAAGTCCCTACATCTTGACGTGTGACGCCTTGAGCTGACTGGACGTTCACTACGTCAAGACGGGGCTGGTTTTGTGGGGCGCTAGGTCAGGTGCACCCTTTGGCGGCGTTTACTGGTTTCTACTTAGTTCCTATGTAGTACTGGTGCACGTCCTGAGGAGAGGAGAGGACTGGCCTGGTAGCTTAGCAGCAAAGTACAAAGTCGGGTTCGGCTAGTGTGATGTTTAGCTTCAGAATATTGACTTTCGGCGAGATATCTGGACGACACGTAACCTTGGACGACGGCTTGACATGATTTGTCTCTGACAGGCTTACGTGAGCTGCAGGTAGTTTAGTGGTTTGGTACTCTAAGTTTATGTGAGCTGTCGGAACTGGAGCTGCTGAAGCAAGACAGAAGCTGGAGGTTGGGACTTCCAAGGGCTTATCTGGCTGGCTTAAATACTGTCCCCATTCAGACTTGTGGGTGCCTCAAAGAGGTCCTTGGGGATTTATGGTGTGACAGGTATCTGCAAATGGCGCAATGTTGAACCTTTGGCGAGAGCTGGTTGAGCGCGGCAATGAGGGAGGTGATAAGTTCTTGCAATCACCCAGAAGCAGTTAGCACTTGTTTTACCCTCTTGCGGATACCACTCCAGCAGGAGAAAGGCATCTGGATTAGAACAACACACACACATCCGTGAAGCGAGTGCAAGTGACGTGTAATCCTACTTGGTGTAAGACCACGTGGAGTGTCTGCCAACTCAACAGACACCTTATCGCAGTGCTCAGTGCCTAAACGTTGTGAGCACCAAGAGTCAGGCCTCATCGCTGACAGTCCCTGCACGTGCGTGTGTGCCTCAGAAGTACACAGTCTTCCCAACTCAGGGAACGACTTCTCTGATGCCTAAACGCGGTGGAGAGGGTGACCACCAAGTCAACAAGCTGGGCTGAGAGACAGAGTACCTAAGTGTGGGCTCTGCCGTTCTGTCTACCGTGGTACGCAGAAAGAGTAGCCAGCACTAGTGCATGTGGGTCTTCTGATAGGGTGTTAGCTCATATGAGTAAATTTCCCTTGTTTGGTGAGAGGTACACTAGGAGAGGTGCTATGTCTATGGGAAAGGATACCCTTGAGCACGAAAAACTTTTGCTTATTCCATTTGACGGGAAATAAACAAGTGATGTAGAACTACCTCCTAACGTTGGCAAGAGGTTAGGAATGCTTAACCTACGTTTATCCAGGTAGAGGCGACCTGGTCCTGAGCTAACAATGGTGGGGTAGACGAGCGCTATTAAGATAACTTAAACTGGTACTACACTGACGCATGTGTTGCCCAGAAGGGGCCACAGTGTCTCCGGTGAAGACTAAGCAGGTTGAAAAGGATCGCTCCAGCGACGAGGCGTAGTGGATACCAAGGAGAGAGGTTTCCTTTAGAATGAATGTAGTGAAGGAAGGTAGAGCTAGGAGCGAAGCGAGCATGGTAGCTGGATGCGGACTGTGATGACCAAAGCAGGCTGGTCAGTTCTCCGGTAGCGAGTGCGGTGGAGAAATGAAGACTGGTCACGAGTTGGCTTGTGACTGGCGGGTCCTTCCCCTTCAGTCAGCTGGGTATGGGCGGCACTGGAGAAGGCTTGGCCACAGCATAGCTTCTTCAAGGCACAACATCACCGGTTGGCTTGAAGATGAGGCGGCGAACCGTACTGGTGTAGCAATCAAGTGGCATGCAGTGTGACTCGGTACCTACATGCATAGTCTCGGTGGGCCGGTGAATGATACAATCTTCAGGCTGGACCGTCCATTCTTGCCAGAGTACACAGGAAAAGTTCATAATGTCTCATTGTGTGGTCAACAATAAAACTGTGTTGAAATCAGGAGCAAAGCTTGCTGGCTGATAAAATGAAGTCTTGATGTGGTCAAAAAGATCTATGTTTCCCTTCGTCTGAAAGGGATGGCTGTGGAACCGACCTGGACTGCAGGTGAGACGGGCATCTCTGCGATGACTTCCTCTCGTTTGGGAAGGATGACCATTGGGTTGGTTGTGGAACCGGCCTTGGCAGCTGGGGCATCGGGCATCTAGGCGATGACTTCCTCTTGTCCGGGAAGAGCGGCCATTGGGACGACGGCAATGTCGGACGGCACTGGTAACGTGTGAACAGACTGGAAAGTGGCTATCATAAAACGACCGATGTTTTTGGTGAGGCGGGCGCCTCACTGAAGACCTTTCCTTGGATGTCCTCTTCTCATCCATGAAGATGGGACTGGGAATCAACTGCGGTCCTGGATGGCATTGGGAACTCGAAGCTGGCAGCCTCTGCTTTGAAGGTCGACTCGCGCGACGCAATCCGGAGATATTGCGGCCGCTGGTACCAGCTGGATGGCGGTTTTGGGGAAGGCCTCGTGTGGGCTGGTAGCTCACAGGTGCCTCATTCGTGGGATGCGGTGTCTCGGTGGCGGCTGCTACGACGTCTGACGTTGCAGACTTCTCGCTGAGTTGGCTCGCTGGATCTGTGAGTGCAGGCATAGTTCATCAAGGCGATGGCTTCTGGAGCGCTGTCAGTTTTACGGATCTACCTTATGAAGTTCCCTTGGTGAAGATGAGGCTGTTGGAGTTTTGGTTCTAGATATAGCAGACTTCACCAAGATACTTTGGTTGTGCTGTGTGTCCTCATACCGGGTTGGTTGGCGAACTTTCTTTGGAACTCTAATGGGGTTGCAGGCAGCGTTCGTTCAGATTCCTTGGCTACGGGTTTTGGGAATTCTATCCATGTTGGCACAGAGTATACAGACCCATGGTTAGGTTGCTTCTTCTCATCCTGTTCCTTAGGCTGCGGTGTCTGTCCTGCCTCGGGAGGGGTATTGTCAGCAGGCTCTTCTACGTCACCTGGCGTATCGGAGATTTCTGATGCAGGGTAGTGCGTATCTGGTGCAGGAAGATGCTTCCTACGGCGTCTGGTGCGTCGGGTATGGCTTCCGGTCTTCTTGGTTGGAAGTTTGGGTGGGGCTGGTTAATTATCCATGATCTGTAGCAGCAGTAGCTGTATCCGTTTCGTTGTCCTTCGTGGCGGGGCTGGAGACTGCACTGCCAAGATTCAAAGTGGCACGTCGGGTTCGACCCTTGCTTCACCCTTAGTTTGCTGAGGTGAAGGGCTGTTTTCCTTATTTCCTTGTAGCCAGCTGGCTTTTTGGAACAATCACAGTTGAAATGACATTTGGGGTAGAACCAGCATTTAGGTAGCTGCGATGCTGCGCTGGGAGGGGGCGGGCACGACTTTGTCGGCTTCCCTTCTCCCCGCTTCCTTTTGTCCTGTGTAGCGGAGAAACGAGGTGGCGAATTGTTTATGAATGTGTGTACTGGGGGAATAGGGGAGGGCACACGACCTGTCACTCTCACTTCTTCCTATTCCCTACCCTGCTGTCAGTGGTCGATCTCATCCTGCTTGCAGAAATTCCTCTCTGTTTCATGCGATTTCCATTTGACTGTAGTAAAAATAAAAATAGTTTTCATTCTGTTTATTGTATGTAAACTGCCTATGGACGTCATAAACCATATGCTTACAAGATTAATTTTATTGTGAATAAACTACACGCAAGTCAGAAAACCACTGCCTTGGAAAACGTTTTCTTTTTGACAATCTAACCAACAATACTATATACGACTCCTGTTCCCATTTGCAATTTCAAAGCTCAACCCCCGTACCCATACCTTTGGTATGTACGGGGTAGTGGAATTACTACCAATTGATGGTTCATATAGGGTATAGTTATCACAATTTTTCCGCAAACCCCCAGTGCAGTGTTGTTTCCGAGAAAAAGGAGTAATACGGGTGCTGAGAATCATCCTGTGTACATATATAGTATATATCCATCTCCAACCCAACGCCATCTCTCTCCCCTCCTTCCACACTCTCACTATATATAAATATATAAATAAATAAATAAATATATATATATATATATATATATATATACATACACACATGCATATATACATACATACACATATCTTGAAGCACCTCTTTAGACTGCTTGGTCGGTCGAGAGTTGACTCCTCTCTGGGTTTAACTTAGCCAGTAGTAAAATGCAAGAGTTACATAAGTGAAAGTTGCCAGGCTGAGTCGGGGATTTTCCCACATTGGAAAAATTATGTTTAAGATCTATTTGGTTTAGTGACTAATATGGGAGGAGGGGAGTTAAACCATAGGGTAAACTAATTTTGAAAGGTTTCTCTATAGAAGACTTTAGTTTTGCTTACCATTAGAGCCGCCAGATATTGTGAAGCCAGCTTCACAGGGAGTATGGGCGGAAAGAAACTAGTCGGGTCCCTAAGTTCCAGTGTTGCTCGGCCTTTGTAGATGGTCGGCCTGGTCGGCTGACGTGTGGGGACAAAGTCAGGGGTTATTGAGACAACCTTTCAGTGTTTAGTTACCTAGTGCTGGAGGCGGATGTGGACAATCTTTCCAGCCGTAGTGCTCACTCTGTAAGTAGGCTGGGGTGTAGCTACTGATTTGACAGGACGGAGAGAGAGATGAGTTGTTTTTCTACAGATATGAACAGGATGGGTGAATGAGGCAATTCAAACCCATCCCACTGCCAATTTATCCTCAGTAGTGTTTCTCCTCCCTGTCGTGTTAGCCTCAATTTCCATATGTTTGACAGGGGTGACGCGTACTAGTAGGCAAAATAGCGGTACTGGTTCTGAACTATCTTGCCAAGTGTTGCTGGTAGTAGTGGGGGTTTCCACTGATTCTAGAGCTAATAGCTCTCTTACCACAGCCCCCAGGGACTTCTTACATTGTTTACTCAAACTGCCTTTCACTGCGTAAGGCATTAAAACTCTGTTGATGACTGTTAAAATTGCTAAAAAGCAAGCTGCCATACAAGTTACTTCCGGAACACAGTGAATAACCCGATGTTCCCAAGTCCGGCCTTCGCAAGCTGGGATTTGAACAATGGGTAGTAGGAATGACTGGTGTTCCGGGAGCGATACCTACCAGACGTCGGTCAACTCGGAGTGCATTGAGTTCAACTCTGGCCTTCGCAAGCTGGGAGAAGAGTCTAGCACCCGACCTGATTGCTTCTCGTTGCAAGTACGGGAAAAGAAAAACAGGTATTTCTATGTGGTCCTACCCAGTGTACTTCCAAGAGTGCAGTGGTGACACCCGTTGTTCCCAGCGTCCAGCCTTTGCAAGATGGGCGCTGAACTGAGTACCAACGCTGCTCGAACATCTTTTAAGGTTAGAGTTACTAGTGCTTTGGGTGCAGTCGAAGGTCTACCAACCGGTAGAGCTCCGTTTCTCTCTTAACTCTCTCGCTGCGTGAAAAATGTTCATAATTTGTACCCAAAAAATGTAAATTTTTTTTTACATATAAACAATATTATTATTAACTTATTTCCAAAACAGAAACTATTTACATAGTATATACAGGTTACTACATGTGCAGACATGTATTTACAGGTTATTAGATGAGCACTTGTTAGAAAACAATTCCATGCTAGACACAATGCACCTTAGGAAAAACTCCTATTCAACTAAAGTCAAATACCGCAAGTAAGCAATATTTTCAGGAATTCGAGAATAGTCGAACGTCACAGTTAAAGAGTTAATGTGTGTCTTTACTACCATGGAGGTTTTTCACGCAGATATCAGGTTTTCCTGTGAGGCAGTTAATTACTGATGTTAAAATGAGAGCTTAAAACAAATCAACAAATAAGAAAAAGGAGTCACAAAAGGTTACAGTAATTGAATAAAAATAACACTCATAAATTTCCAGTAATAAATACACATTTACTGATACGTAAAGAAAGAAATGTGATGCTTGCTAACTCCTAATAAATTAAATATGTGGAATCTAGAATTACTAGAGGAGGGATACTAAAAACACTTCCTTGTAAACCTAAGAACAGTAAAATGATATTTAGCTATAACTAACAGGAACAGCCCACTTCTTAAACATTTGAAAACAAGCTATGCGCAGCACCTTCACAGAACAATAGATAGCAGATAACTGAGTACCTACCGACTATAAATGCAGATACAGTTGCACCTAAGTATTAAAATCAGCAGAAGTTGATAAGAGCCACGACGACGGTCCTCTGTGCTGGGATGGAACCGGAAGTTCTCCGGAGATAAGAACCTTTGCGCGTGGCAAGCACCTAGAGCTACACGGCACTGCCGCAGAGTTGGCATGCGTATGTTAAGTTGCTAGTAGTGAGAGCGTAAGGATCTGAGATTTTTCTCGTGTACAATTTCTTTGCATGTTTTAACGTATTGAAATATATGTTTTGTTATTATATTTTATGTTTTAATTTGTTTTCCGTATTTTAATATACATGATGATATACATAGTTTTTTTATTGTTGTAGATATTTGGTATTATCATGTATTGGAGGCATATTCATTCTTCAGAGTATTATCCTAGGAAGGTATTTCATAACATTTTGCCTGTTAGTTATGATGTTGACAAGGGAAATAAGTCATGGTGCATCAAACTGATCGGAGCTGAAGAGAGCTATATCTTGTTGTCATTGATTTTTTCGGTTTGGACTTCAAGGTATTACTGCTAAAGCTTGAAGCAATCTTTTGGAGTTTTACTTCTTCAGAAAAGCTTATAATGCCAAGGGTCCTGTTGCTAAGAATTTGAATGATATTGATCCACGTGATATAATGTGCTGGAAGACTGTTCCAGTTCATGAAGGTATTACTAACAACACTGCTGTTATTAGTATGTATTCTACGGTGGTACTGTTTTCTCGTAGGATGATTAAGATGGAAATTGGAGATCAGGTTTGGCTGTACTGAAAGTTGGTTGGCACTACCGGTAACATGCATATACTTGGCCACGTTGAGGTTACTTTCCATCCTTGACACTTTAACTATGACTAATTCAATCTGGGAATATTTCCTTACTGACTTATCAATTTATGCCAACACAGTGAACTTTGCTTGGAACAATTGAATGTTTTTAATTATCTGACTATTCTACCTTTACTTTATCACATTATGGTGCATATTGCCATTGTGATAAATTATAGGTTATTATTTATATGTTAAAATAGCTATGTTAGCAATCCAGCTACCACAAATTTTTCTCTCACAGCCTAGGCCATACTTTGAGGTTCAGTTTCAAAAAATATATGACATGGTAGCTCCTGTACCAGATGAAAAAATACATACTGAATAAAAGAGTGTATTTACATCTAATAACTTGTTAATTCAAAACAAATTAAATATTAATGGCTCTCAAAGGTCAACAGGATGTATGCAACATCTTTTTCTGAAATGTACATACTTTTAATGATGTGTGTAAAAACATTTGGTTGTGAGATGTAGATTAGGCATACAGCTACAAACCTATAATCAAAATCAGACTCAGACTACTTGTAATTTTTAATGTTAACTGTTACCCTATGCAAGATGACAGAGCAGTTTATGTTACCTTTAAGCTGTGAAAGGAGGGACTCCCAATAACCAATGTCCACACCTTCTGGTTTTCCGCTGATTTTCGTTTCAATCTTCTGTTGCATCGCTTCCAGCTGTGCTGCAGTTTTCCCTTTGAATACTGCAGCTACATCCTTTGCAACAGACTGGTGAATGCCCTCCCTACGTCCCACAGCTAAGCCAAGAAAACAGGTATAAGCAAATTTCCTTACAAATTATTTTGAAATCAATTTACATTGTTTTCAGTCACGATAACTTGACATTATACAATAAATTCAGGTACAGTGATTACAAAATGAGCACTAAATAACAACCATCAAACACAATGAAACCTCTAGTAGTGTATACCTACATGTTGTGTGGTCATCAAAACTGGAATGTTTTGTGTGCATTATTTTATAGAGTTGTTCCGATACCATGTTTTCCGATACAGATACAAATTTCCCGATGCCATTTAGCAATACTCTTGACACCAATTCCCTCCTGTTTTTTTTTGTTCCAGCTCACCATTATTGTGCATAAATATGAGAAATAATAAAAATTAAAAGATATTTTCCCAATATTATCACCACCAAGCGAAATGAAAATTCTTCTCTTGTGTCCATGATATATGTATTTTGGCATGTATATGCAGAATCAGAAGTTTTTGATGAAAAATTAGGGATAATTAATATTCCGTGTATAGGCCACACAAAATTTTTGCATTTCTATAAATATTGTTAAGTTACGATTCCATACAAACATAATAAATTTCAACTTAATGTCTCCACTACAAAACATTTGTCACAGAAAACTGGTATTATGTTTCAATGTTTACAAATAAACTTTGCGTCACACATTTACTATTCCATAGATGGTAATGTGACTTGAGTAAGCAAAACCACGACAACATGTTACACAAAATGGTGTCAATGTGTACTTATAGTACGGTGGCGGCTGTGCGAACTATAAAAGATATCTTTCTCTTGTACAGCAGCAAAATTTTTTTGTCATGTACGATTTGAATAGTTACTGATAAAATGCAGTGAATAGGGTTTCCTTAACTTTATGTTGCCTTTTTCTATTTTTCCGGACATATTTATTAGAGTTACGTTTTTATACATAATGCACTCATAATTTTCACAAAAAAATATTCAAGTAAAAAACTTGCGTGTGTTGGCAACGTTACATCGCAATTAAATATCTTGAAAATATGGCACTGCTGCTTCTTGTTCGTCGTTGCCAACATGGCTGCCGGTCAAAAAAATTGAAACTGTTTGTTGATAATGTAATAAAATTCTATAGTACATATTATATGTGTGTGTGTGTCTATATATATATATATATATATATATATATATATATATATATATATATATATATATATATATATATATATATATATATATATATATATATATATATATATATATATATATATATATATATATATATATATATATATATATATATATATATATATATATATATATATATATATATATATATATATATATATATATATATATATATATATATATATATATATATATATATATATATATATATATATATATGTAATGTATTACCACATTATTTTTGTACTTCATGCTCTCTAAATACATTATGTGTAGTCTGAGACTTCTGTTATTATTTTTTGTTACAAAGTAGGAGTTAAGTGTGACATCATGACTCAACAGGTTATTTTGGAAGTGGTAAATTACACAAATAGGACTAAATGCAGGGCAGCGAGACATAAGTGGAATAATGTGTGTTGAAAAATTATTTTATTTGTGATTTCTATTAGTATTACTTGTGCTTGTTTACATAATGTATTGTACACCAACTTTGTATGTCATGGTAAGTACAGTTGGCTTACACTTTTTTGTTAATACTTCGTTGTTTAATGATCAGAGCATGTGATTTTCGGTGATAATACAAAAATTTTTGTTCAATCAATGCGGATTAATTAAATTTTGATTTCGCCAAAAACTGACATTTTAGCATTATTAACATAGGAATTTGGCCAGGACCCCAGAAAATACTCGTTGGACACGGACTTTCGGTTAAAATGAGTTCAATGGTTTGAGTTTCGACTGTAATAACCTAATTTCATTGTCTATAACCGATACTAATGTATCGACCCAATGCCATGCCCGATACCGATGCATCGGAAAAAGGTTAAGAATCGGAACAACTCTACTACTTTACTGATATGAAAATGAGTAGCGAACCCCTGAAATTTTTTTTTGACATTTCCAATAAAATAAATGAAGAAATTTTCAAAGTAAATATTGTGAGGAATGGAGAAGTTAGGAATGCAACAAATTTTCAGTCAAAAAAAATCTTGTCACCTTCATACAGAGTTAAATTTACAAGGTTAAGCTTACTGATACCGAACATTCAAAGCACCATTTTTGCTGTGAAAATGACACAGCAAATGACTCTCTCCTCAGTGCATGTTTCTGTGTATTCTTGTTTAAGAAAGAAACTTCTCACAATATGTTGAAAATACCCTGCTATATATTTTCATTTGTTGAAAGAAAGTATGTCATTAAACTTATGCAGGAAATTATCACTGTAGAAGTAACTTATGGGCACACTTCCGCAGCACACGTGCTACTCGAGCTCTTCACTGCTGCACCACACAGTGTGAGTGATTGAGCAGCTCTAAACATTGAGGTGTTGAGAGTCGATGAGGGTAAAGCAAGGTAAGTATGGAGCAGCGCCGGAATGAAAGGGCAGGAGGAGATCACCGAGAAAATCTGCAGACCAACAGCATCATCATCCAGCATGATTTCTACATGTGAAAATATGGGCGCGGCCCCATCCGGGAATCAAATCCTGCACGCCTAGGTGGGACACAAGTAGTACAACCACTATGTCACCACAGGCCAACTGCACACTAGGGAAATTTTTAGTCGCCTAAGACGTAAGATCATTCATTCCCAAGTAAAAATGGCTAAGCATTACAGTGCTTATGCAATGCCATTAGACATGTAAATGAATGATTTCACGACATTGCATGACTGCTATTGTGATTAAGAATGGCAACTGTTAAAAACATTAAAAAAATTGTCAAACTCCCAAATGTTAGGAAAAGTGGGGATAATATCTAAATGGAGGCACTAATCAAGAGGCAGGAGTCGCTTCACTTATCCAATGCGGTTCTGGCAGGTCCCAATTTTCATAAACTTCAACAGATTGATATGTTGCTTGGTGCATAAGTGTTCCACAAAATACTCCTTGAAAATTGAATCCATGGATTCCTTGGAGAGCCTGTAGCCATAAATACCAATTTGGGATGGCTGTTAATGGGAAAGTTTAATCAAGGTTCACATTCAGAAACATTACTTCAAACCTCTTTGTATCCTCTCTTTTACATGTAAATAACTTTAATTAAAAGTTTTGAAAGTAGAAGTAGTGCCAACCCATCTCACCATTCAAAATAAAGGAAATAGACAAGAAGAAGCCTTCTTTCAAGAAACATGTTCTTGTAATTCAAATGGAAGATACTGTGTGGCAGTGCCTTTCAAAAATAAACTCCCCAATTTAGGATACTCCAAAACCGTGGTTGCTTGTCAATTTCTATCCCTCAAAAGCAAACTTGCTCGAAATAAAAATGTGAAAGTGCAGTATAAACTTGACTAAGGCCACATGGAATTACTTGGAGAACTTTTACAAGTAAATGCCAATGATTACTTCATCCCTCACCAACGTGCGACTTGCCCAGGTAGTATAAGTACCAAGTTCAGAGTGATGTCTGATGCATCAGCCCATACCAGTAAAGGGGAATTTATAAACAATCATTGCTTTTTGGACCTAAGCTATTGCCTTATCTCGTAACTATCTTTCTATGTTTCCACCATCATTGGTTGCTGCTTAGCACGGATGTACAACAGATGAATTGTTAAATTATATTACATCCTAAAGATTGTACCTATCAAAATTGTGTAGAGATTTTCCTCAGATTAATTACTGCTTGAATACCAACTTAACATCATGACAATTTATCTTTCATCACCACCTTACCAAAGCAATAAAGGTCACTTACAAGTCGCCTCTGGATGAAAAGAATAATTTTCCTACAGCAGCTCAAAAAAATATGCACAACATTTACATGGATGACATCCTGACTGGTGAAAACTCCAGCGAGGAAGTCATTAGTCTCCAGCATGAGCTCACAGGCAACTTTGAAACAGGGTGTTTTACTCTCACCATATGGGCTTCTGATAATTTAGTTGTGACGCGTAATGCTCTCCAGACATATATATCCAAGAACTAAGTCTCATCAGTGTGTATCTCCTTGGCAGAGTCTGAACCAAGTATAATAGCTACCAGGGTACCTACAGTTTACATACCTTGTGGCGGGGAGTAATACAGACTCATCAGTATCGTACTGTTCACCGCAGTCTCAGAGCCACGTCAACTTCCCCTCAAAGAAGATGAGTGAGCCAGTGGCCGAAACCAACCCCGAATAGTCAAGGAGTTCAAGGGCATGCTGAGGGATAACGCATCTGCCATGCCATGCTTGAGCCACCAGCAGACAACCCTTGGCTTCACCTCCAGTGACATCTTGACTCCCACCCCTGCAACCCAGGGGAGGGTGAGCTGGCCGTTATTTATACTTGCGGGTGGCCCAGAAACTCCTGTTGTTCGTCGGCTCTTCTGAGAGCCCCACAGCCTTGGCAGCTCGCTCCATCATTGCGTGTGCTGGAGCTATCCGATCACTCTTCGTCTTCCAGACATTCCCGAAGCTCTTCAGTGATAACACCAACATCTTCCAAACCCTCCAGAGGATCTCCCCCTACAGACTTTGAAATCGTCAACCCCCCTTGCTGCTTACCCCTGGTAACGGCAAACCTCACAACCGTTCAGAAAGTGGGCTCCCTAAGTCCCTTCAGGACACGGATACCGAGTAGATAGGGAAAGTTAACAGCTACCTAGTCAAATCTGCCATACCCAGCTAGAACCAGGTTCCCTTCACCTGGCATATTGCATAGTTTAAACTTCTGGTCAGCTTAAGATAGTTAGGAGGCAGTACGGGCCACTGTGTCTATTCCTTTCATGCGTAAAACAAATGTTCTCTCTTACTTTGACTTTCCTTGGGTGACTGAGATTCCCAGTCAATACCATGCCCACCCGAGTGGAGCAGGAGACAGGGCTTTTACCACCTGATTTTACAGCTTCTAATGTAGGACTGCGAGCCTTCCTCAGGGACTCATGCGTCACTAAAAACACACATGCTTGACGGCCACCCATTCTGTGCACCTTGGTGTACCGAAAGGCAGAGCCACAACCATTACAAAGACAACCCACAAAGAGGCTAAACAGTCAAGCCTGTTTGTACTCTGTCCACTGCACCGTTGTTTTGCCGGAGGGGGTTCTGGAGTCCTGACCGCCTTTGGGCCCACACCCACAGATGTTGTCGGACAACTGAGAAAACCGGCCCTCCAACCACCAGCCAGCATGACCCACCCTGTATACTGGATGGGCTCCAGCCTGCAAGTAAATCTGAACAGCCTCAGTTAACCCTGTGTGTGACTAGACGAGCACACGAAAAATTGCTTCCACCATGACGTAGTCTTAGATTGTTCCAAAGCCCATCACACATCAGTTGTAATGAGTCAGGTTTTCCCATTAAAAATAATTCTTCTATTTTCTGTACATTCTCATGCGCAGAAAACAATTCTTGTTGTGGAATTCCAAATCAGATTGTTTCTCATATGTGTCACAACCTACTGCAGGTATGATATGTACTAAAAGGTAAGTTTTGTCAGTAGTAGTTAGGATCTGTGACCTCTTGAGCCTCATATCACCAGTAGTTTTGTTTGCAACAGCTTAGCCAACATCTTTGGTGATTGCAATTAGGTTGGGATGATCTGCCTCCAGATGTCTTGTTGAAGAAATGGAGTCTGAATCTGGATGGCCTTTCAAAGGCGACACTCATCGGGGGCTAGAAAGTTTAAACTGGATAGAGTTGGAGATGTTCCAGAAAGAGGATATGCTGCAGTAGTCTATCTTTGGGTAGAAATGACTGATAAAGTTGTAGTGTCTCTGGGCTGTACCAAATCTAAAGTAAGTAAGTAACTTGAAAAGATGATGAAAATTGTCAGTGAAGTTTACTCCACTCAGCCAGCGCATGAGCTGTTTACTTGGTCTGATTCCACAATGGCATTAGCTTGGATTAGGTAAATCAGAAGGCAAGGAATGGAAGACTTTGGTACGTAATAATCTGCGAAATCCAGTCTGTGCTAACCACATGGAATGGGCCCATGTGCTATCTGAGAAAATCTCAGCGGATTGTGCATCCAGGGGGTTGTTGCCCCCGCAACATTAATTTAATATACAGATGTCTTCTGAATAAAACTATACCCAAGACATGAGTACTTGAGCTCCACTTGTCATCAAAATTTTTACATACTGCGCAGCACACTAGATTTTTCCAAATGTGACGTCCATTTCCAGCGGTTTCTTACAAAAAAATCAAAGGAATTTTTAAATAAATAGTAATTAATTTCTAATTTATTTAATTAGATGAAAGTTTTCTGAATAAACTGATATCCTGGAAGGCATATAAGACACTTCTTTGTTGCAAAATAATGCAAAACAACAGAGCACCCATAACTCAAGGCTAGCACCAAAATAACAGGAAAAAATCAGAGGATTCTTTTGAAATATTATAACATTTTTTATGACTGTATTTATCTGCCCCAGGTATTTTTACCAAATACGATTCTCCAAAATCACCCTTTGACTTAGAATCAGGATCACTGATATTATGTACAGTTCTGACCAAGTGTATATAAAATGGACATTACAGTATATATTTACCAGCACCATTACATGTTTAATAATAAATTAATCATGTGCCCTTAGTTCTCAAAGATGCACAGTTAGTTATCTTGTCAAATGCACTGTACATTTGCCAAGTGCTCGGATAAATCTGATCTCTAATAAAGTTGATGTCTGTTCGCTTGTGTGACAGATAGCAGTATCAAGTTTATTTCCCTTTGGCGGAGACTACTGGCACCTTCCCGGGGTTCAAGACTGGGGCAGGTAGATTGGGTCAGTGGTTTTAAGGTCTGCTGGAAGCTTAGCCCCTTCGGCTCTATCCAGGGCTTACGATGCCCTGAAGTCTTGATATGTTGGGAAAATAATCCCAGTGAGATGGCCAGGTCTAATGGCACCATGCTCCTTCATCTTGGTCTCACTGGACTGTCGACAAATAGGACACCATGTGTCTGGGGCAGTTAGGGCACAGAACACGGGCTATGGATTCCAAGAGTTTTAGTTGGTAGGTGGAAAAGCCCAAGTCCATATTGCAAGGGCTCCTTGTCTAGTTGCTACCATGCAAGTTGAACAAGCTCTTTCTGTCTGATGCACACCACCTGAGCTGGGAGTCCTTGGAGTGTTGCCGATCAGGTTTGTTGGGTTGCGGCTGCTTAACCCTTCCTTGTTTCGTCCCCTAGCTTGGACATCCTCCCCAAGACATGCCAACCTCTGAAGGTTTCTATTGGCAAGACATTTACAGTAATTGGATTTAAAATAGTGTATGAATAGGTCACAGCACTTCATGTGTAGCGCATGCATAAGTGCTCACCATAAATAATAATATTCCAACTACGGTAAGAGGTGACTATGTCTGCATTAATATTATAGTAAAACCATTATAAAAGGTTTCAGTAAGAACAGCAAAATTTAAGTTTATAACCACGGAATCTCAGACACATCCAATTACTCATGTGTTAACTTGTGTGATAATTGGTACGGTTGTCAGTGACCAAAAATTTTTTTTGACAAACTTTGGTGCGTGCTTATTAAATTTTTCAGTAATGTTAAACCTGCGTAGTATTTTTGCATTTTGCTTACTTGAACAAAGAATTACAGGTGAGTGCTACTAAAATTTTGACAGGAAAACAGTTCACAAACTGTCACATACAAACAGAATAGGCCTAGCCATTTTATGCAGCCTTCACTATTTAAAAAAGTAACTCACCTTCTTCATAAGCACTCTGCTTCTCAAGCTTGCGCAATTTATGGAGCTCATCTTCCACAATGACAGTGATGTCATTCCAGTAATCAAGATTTTTGCCACGCTCCAATTCCTTATACACCTACAATATAAACACACACATGCATAAAAGTACATGTCTGTAAAGTAAACCCGATCGTAACAAACATACAAATACAAGCCACATATCACATGTATCTCTGGAATGTTTCACAGGAAATAATTTTTAACAGAGCCCATGCACATTTACAATTTAAGGTTACAAGTAGGCCGCTAGACTACCAACAATATACAACAGGACAGGAATCCAAGTACTCACAGTCTAGTACTTGTCGGTAGGCATACCACATATAAAGGACAATACATTTTTCAAGCGGTTTCACGATCATGATGCTTCGCTGCCTAAGCCAGCTTCATCAGGCAGTGAGAACATGCCTTTTGGTTTTATTTCAGTTTTAACACTATTTTCCATATAATCTTGTAGATATTGTGCAAACTCATTCTGCTTGATGTATTTCTACCAATGGTAAACTGCTTGGCTCATTATGTATGTAATGTATGCTGTAATCTATAACAACACAATACTTAAAAACTATTTATTAGATCCTCTTATATTACTGGGACTATTTTCCCCACGTAACAAGTCTCAATTTGCGCTGTAGCAACTAGTCAAGAAGCCGCAATAGGGACTCTGGCTTTTAAACCCACCAACTAAGTCACTGGGAACCCGTAACATCCCCCCGGCTACTGTTTTCTTCCCCTTTAGCTCAATGACATGCTACTGGAACATATCAATGTGGAACCTGAATGGAATTATACATTTAGTACCATTTTAATTATTGTGCATTATCAATAAATGACTTGTATACCCTCGCCAAGGCTAACAGCCACTATGAGATACTTATTAAAACAAATAAAAAAGTTTTGTCTTATTTTATCGCAAACTGTGAGTAATAAAACATCTCCAGCACTGCATCTTAAGGTAGATTCTTGGCATCGTTTTTATACTAATTTGACAGTAATGTGTACTCATGTCTGGCATTTTTGAGGCTCCCCTTGACATACTGATTTACTCTGCATCAGATGGAGGAAAATAATCAGCATTTTATTTTCCCTTCTTGCTGTCTCATGAAAATTTTTAGCTTCCGATTTTTCTTATCTACGAAAGGTGCTTTGCGGCACCTTTGAGGCAATCCAAGCTAGGAATATTAGTTTCTTAGTATTGAATTGTTTGAAAAGAGTTTTAAAAAACAAATTATTATACAAAATGTTTTACTTGTAGGTAGTACCACACATTATTTTCGCAGTGCTTTTGGTTGTCCTAAATAATCTCCACATACAGGGGAACCAACTGTATCTAGATATGAAGTTTGATGCATAACGTCTTTTCAACAATAATTTAAAGAATCCTCCTCAATCAGTAAGCAAGCTTTGCAGCTTGATTTCAATGGAGTTTTCATTGTTAACATGCATCACAAGATGCAAGATTGTACTGTTTACTACGCCTCATAGATCACAATCTTAAACAATATATTTTTTTTTTTTGCATTCTTAACTGGTTTTGCGACGTAAGCCGCCGGCTACAAACACCAACCTCTCCCAATAGTTGCAAATGCAGTAATTGTCAAGAATATAAACACAAAACACAGAAGATGAGTAAAGAAGGCAGTGTTTATAAATACTGCGTGCATGTTCAGTGCATAAATTATATTTATCTGCTTTATATATACTGACGCCGTCGGGTGAGAAACAAGACGAATTATGACACAAACGCTTACTAGTAATTTGGGCACCAGCAGTGCTTCCCAATCACCGCACTATTGAGACTCAGGGTTCTCAGGGATGCTGTGGGTTGTGTGTGTCAGTATCACCTGTGTGTACTTACAAACACGTAGGCAATACTAAACTTTTAATAAACATCACTGAAATAAACAATAGATAAAACATATGTGGCTAGGACAATGTCACTATTGAATAAAATAATTGAGTTCAGTGTAGACTTGTTTTTATTGACATTGTTCATACACATCAACGTGCCAATGAAATGATTATCTCGGTCATGACTAGCTAATTCCACTTGGGTGCTCCCCAGCTCATAATTAATATAACAAATGCCTAAATGGATGATCTCACTGAGGTGTGTGAAAGCACAGCATTCATAAGAGAAGAGGGCCGACAGCTGCTAGGGTGGACTGATGGTTTTTCCCTGAAGATAGGACACGGTGAATTACAAATGAAAACCATGAATACACATTAACACGTGTGATTACTCGGCATCACTAATGCAAACTCATCGGGCTTGCCCTCAAACACGTGGTTAGTGTGCTGACAGCCTATAAACAGAGCTGGCTAGGACGGGAATAATTGCACCGTACACTAATTACAAAATTACATAGACCCTTGAATGATACATGAAATAAGATGGGACACGAGATAAATATTCACAATAAACACACACATGTGTGAAAACAAGCTTAGGTGGCATGGATGCTGCTGGATGAAATTTGTAGTGGACCACGTGGTGCATGTGAAATTGCAATATTTCTTCGTGGAAACGGCAAACTAAATTCAGATAAAATATTACTCGTGTTGAGCAAGTGATTCTCTTTACGATTAGCATTGTTACAGGATTGTAACATTCCTGATGGCGGTGAAATTAAAAATTACTGTAACCGTGTGCTCAACTACAAAAAGCATCAATTTACGCGAACCCTGAATAAATCTGACATAGAACCCTGAAATAAATGATTGCACATACGATGTTACATAAATAAGCTCTTAAAACGCAATGATGGCGTATATAAAGACTTGGCTTCGGTCGGCCACGTGGTTAAACGCGATGTTGCCGTAAAATAATCAAACACAAAAATTACGCTCAAATACATACATAAAAATAAAGCTCTTTAAATTGCATGTAGCAATTATGCAGAAGTTAAAATGAAATGCCACAAACATAGGCAGACAGCGACTGATTCAAAATGTGCGGGTCGCGTTACCTCTCCGACATCTTTCTCCTCCTCCTCCTCCTCGATTAAGTATAAAATGCCACAAGGGCCTAAGAAATTAAGAAAGCGGAAGCATAATGCTGGGGAAAATGTCTGGCAAAAACGTACGCAAGCAAAGATTAACCGGTAAACTAAATTGACTATGGAAACCTTAATCAGTGAACAAAAGTTGTAGAGCGTATGTGACAGTGTCTTACCTCGCCAGCTCTCCTCGACAAACTGTCGTGATACAAGCATCACACGAACCTACCACGACCACCTACGGGGTTCACATAAGCGGAAGTGCTATGCAAGCCGAGTGAAATATTTTATATAAAAAATAAAATGGCACAAATTAAATATTGTTTTGCATGTCTACAATTTTCTTATGAATTTCAATATTATTTTAGTGTCTCTTTATGATGGTGCTCATGCCTGAATATTAAGTGTTCTTAATCTCGGTGCCGCAGGCACTTTGAATTTTCATAGTCAAACAATTAAAATCAGTACAAACACTTTAAAACATTTTAAGACATATTAAACACTGAAAAGACAATAACACATTTTACACTGGAAATAACATTTATAGGAAAGATCAAAATTATTGGCCTCTTTGCACACGTGCGGGACACATGACACGTGAGCGCCGTCATGGGTTCTAGCGCCGCTGGCTGTTAGTTGGCGTCAATACGTAGTATTTAGTTTCGTCATATCACCAACATTTTTGGTTAGAGATGTTCGTTTATAAATAAAATACGCATAGTTATAATTTTGTCATTGAACAAGCACCACAACCATTGCGATTCAGCTCAAATATCAACGTTCAACCTTCTACTAATCATTTGATCAATTACGTCATGTTGTGAACTAACTACGCATATATGATGTGGGAGCGATAGATCAATATACAGTTGACGTTCTTGTGAATGAAAATGTAAGACAATGAAAATTATACTTAGAGGTACAACACCTTTTGTTTTTACAAATGTATTTCAACTACCTGAAAAGCAGATACCAAGTATTAAATACATTTTATTAATTTCACCAGAGTTATAGAGTTAACTATGTAGCAACACAAAAGCCAGCCATATCAGTTTCCATTTAATTTTGAATCAACAGTTACTAAAAGATAAAAATTAAATTATGAAAATAGTTTGTCGGTTGCATAAATAAAATTCTATGTGAAAACATATCCTGCAAGATAACCAAGTGCGGTAATTTCCATTATGATTAAATAATTTGGGTTGATTAAATCATGGCCGATAGTAACAAATACCAATCTTTGAGATAATCGGCAGATGCATCGGTATCTGTACATTCCAAGTTTTCATTTCTCCTTTCAGGGGCAGCAGTGGCTAGGGCGCTTACCTCCCACCACAGCGATCCGGGTTCAATCCCCGGCAGGTGGGAATCGTGCTGGACGATGCCGCTTGCCAGCGAATTTTCTCGGGGTACTCCCATTCCCCCCCAACCTTGCATTCCCCTGTCACTCCCTCATGAGGTCTCATTTCAAGCCTTGTTCGGTCGTGGATGACTGGCACCTACGGGACCCAGCTGGAAAGCCTGTCACTTGGTGGGTGTTGCCTCGTCCAGGATTCAATCACCACTCAATTTTTTTTCTCCTTTCAGCTGTTCAGTATTGTTACGTGTCACTGGTCCGCGCCGTTGATGTTGGCTTCACGTCTCGCACGAGTGAAGAGGAGGACAAAAAGTTGTTATATGATAGCAGCAGGCAAGTGAACCACGTATCAGTTACAGAAAGTGAGCAAACACTAATCTCTTTTGCTACACATTCTGTTGACCCTGGTTGTATTGATTTCTGCATTTATTTGAAAAATGCTCTGGATTACTGACCTCAATCTCTCAGCGTGACTCGGGGTGCGTTGAACCTTCCAGATGGTAGGGCCAACACTATAAATATTGTGACAATTCTTCGGGCCTTGAGTTGAAGTTGATGAATGAATGAGTGGCTGATTTCGGAGTGACAGATGACGAGCAGCGGGAGAAGTGACTAGCGGAAAGGAAGTCTGCAACTGCGAGTATCAAGAAATGAAGGGTGTGGCTGGCAGGCTGAACTATTGGACTAGATATGTGAGTGAAAGACATTGTAAATTATGGTAAGATATACACTGAACATGTGTTGATAATGACTCCCGTGTCCGTACAACAAGCCCCTCTGTTGATTACGTCCCAGCACGTCAACCAACTCACCCAGCTAAAGTCTCGTCTGCCAGGTTACACACCCCCATCATTATATTAGAATAAACTTCTCCCCATTACATCCAGTCAGAATCGCTGGCATCCTGCGTATATTGGCGGCCCTAATAGTGAGGGATTACACTCCCAGGACGGGAAGCCACTTGTATTCGACACACTCTGGGTTTGACTCCCCTTCGGCCCATTGCAAACCTGCCCCCAAGTGGCCGAATGCTGTATTAAAACCCCTAATGCCTCAGAGGCCTAATTTGAAGGTATAGTATTTGTCATGGTAGGCTAAGCTGGGCTTGGCAGGGCTGTCAATGTACCATACTACCTTCCGAGATAGTTCACCTTTGTAGAACACGTGCCACATTAAACTTAAATTCTCTCGAAAAAAGATATAAAATAATTAAACATAGATGTCCACAAATAACTGAATCGAAATTCTGAATACTGTCATAATTGTAAATCGCAATAAACATTTCTGTTTTCAAAATAATTAGTTAAGTTAGTAGGAATATTGCCTCCAAATGCATCGAAATAGTAAACATCATTATTTTCTTTAAAATAGCAAACCCAACGAGTGCCAGGATTAGATGATATGTCAAAATTAACTACAGCACATTCATTTTTGAGCATTCTATTAGGTAATTCATCAATCATATAAACATTTCTGAAATATTTAATATTTGACTTTTTTTTTTACATATTTTCAATATTGATATTACTTAGTGGGTATATATTCAAATTTTTTTGACCTTCCTCTTTTTTTAGCGTCTACACCATTTCCTGCTTTATTTTCGATTGCCAAATTGTCTCTTTGTTGTTATTCTAATTCTTATATATTTTTTCTTTAGTTTGTTCAACAGAATTATAAATTGCACTAGCTCCACCAGCTTAAGCACCGAGTGCACCTAAAACTGGAAATAAAATTGGGAAAAATCCTCCATGGTGTAAACCACTTGTTTTTTCTTTTAATATTTTTTTGAGTATTGGTATTGACAAAGCTAATAAGAAAGCTTTGCCTTCTTTTAATTTATTTTTGGCTCAAGTTGATCTTTTGTTAAAAATTTATCTATACCCAAATCTCTTAATTGATCAATGGGTATATTGAAAGTTAAGCTTTTTATCTTCATTTATAAGTAAAAAAATATTAATAATTTAATACATTTAAATGCCTCATACTAATTTTCTTTTTGTAAACATAGTGGATGCAACAGCAGCACATGCCTTTTTTTCTCCAATGGGAGTATTTTTATTTAACATAATTTCTTTAGCTGCTTATTTGTAAAATTTTATCAGTTTAATGTCTAGATTCTAAATCTTTATGATGATTGTAAGCAATATCGTGATATTTTCAAGCTGCATCTAATTTATTTATTCCCGAGTCTCCTCTTTCTAATCTTTCATTTAATTTTGTAAATGGTCCACAATAATTATACTCGGGTAAATGCATTTTGGGCAAATAAAAATTATTTAATGCCCAATTTATCACACCTTTGCCACGGTATTCAGAATTCCAAAATGAAATGTGGAATTACATTTAAAACTCTTATTAGATATGGAATTCCTTAAGCATTATTACCAACAAAATCACAAAATTTATTGTTTAGCATATTCATTATGTTTACTTTTTCATTGTGATAATTTTTATTTCCAACAGTTTCTTCACCATGAATAACTAACAATCTATGAATTAATTTTCTAACATCATCCATCCAAATATATTCTTTTGGCAAACTATTGAATTTTTTATCCCACCTCCGAATTTAAAATCATCGAATGTAAAAATATCACTTTCGTTTGTGTTTGGATCTGGTTTTTTTTATATAGTTATTATAAATTGGACTAATTATATTATTCCACTTCCAACCAATACTTGAACTTAGATTATTCCTTTTCTCATTAGAAATATAATTTTGAAATGCAGCATTGGTAAATAAAACTATTACTGTATAATTTTCAAGGTCATTAGTAGTGTATTAACCCTCAAGATCTGATTGTGTTTTATTTGTTAACAAATTACAAAGTCATGGTGTTAAATTATATTCTTTATCCATAACAAATAGTGTATCTTTATTTAATGTTACTTTTGTATCACCAATGTAGAAATTTTCTCCAACTCCACGTAAACCATATTTTTCATTAATAACATTAATTCTTTTTGCAATTTCTATTCCAAGATTTGTAGTAGAAACACCTGCAATAGGTGGCAAATCTTTTAAAGGAGTAACACCCAAATTTGGTGATTTCGGGAATAATTCTCCTTCAAATAATGTTCCTTCTGGAGTTGGCGGATAGTCTATATCTTTTTCTGCAGCAGGAACAAGTGTGTTTATTAAATTTATGCTTTCTTCACTTACTCGTTCTACTTACCAATATTTCGTAATTTGTCAATCAATGGCAGCTCATTGGCGGATGGCGCCTGATTCAAGTTGCACGGGTCACATGACCTTTCCGACATCTTTCTTCTCTCTTCTCAATTACGTTTGAAAAATATCACAAAGGCAAAATAAATTATTTAAGCGGAAGCAGTATGCTGGGGAATTGTGTGGCAAAACGTACGCAAGCAAAGGTTAACCGGTAAACTAAATTGACTATGGAAACCTACATCAGTGAACAAAAGTTGTAGTGCGTACGTGACAGTGTCTTACCTCGCCAGCTCTCCTCGACAGACTATCCAGAGACAAGCGTTGTACGGACCTACCATGGCCCTCTACAGGGTTCACATACGCGGAAGTGCTATGCACGCCGAGTAAACTATTTATACTTTGAAAAATAAAAGTGATTAAAATTAATATATTTAACATTTTTATAATTTTCTTATGGATTTTTCATATTAATTCAGTGTCTCTTTATTACGGCGTTCACACCAGAATATCAGTGTTCTTAACCTCGGTGCCATGGGCACTTTGAATTTCGTAACCAGAAATTTTAACAACAACAAACACTTCAAAATATTTCAAGACAAATTTAAACCCTACAAATACAAAACACATTTTACACTGCAAAATATTATTGATTATAAATATTATATCTGTTTGGTTTTATTCGAGATAACAATGAAATTTATTGGAAAGGTGGTTATAAAATTACTTTTATTCATAATTCATCTGATAACAACTGTTTATTTGTTTATTAAAATAAGGATGCTCCTGCTGATGCTCCCAAAGATCCTGCTGATCCCAGTAAAATTGTAATCCAAAAATTAGAAATTATGTGGCCTATTGTTGAATACGAAGCTAACACAGCCATTGCGATTAAAGAATAAATATTTAAAAAAAACCCTAAAATACATATTACTTTAGATTATTGGCAATTTTTAGAAAACAAAGTTTCTACTGATACAACTGTTTTTAAATTTGATATAAAATATCAGTTTAATAATTTACAATTTGACATGCCCAATTTTGTAATTGTAGGATTTCAAAATAAAAGAAAAAACTGTGCTGATCACGTAAAGAACGCGTCTATGTTTGATCATTGTAATGCAAAAAATATTTATGTTAAAAATGGTAGAAACAAAATTTTTCGAAAAGAAAATTGGAATCTAGATATTGCCAATAATTTTTTTGATAAAGTGTTTCTTGCTTATAACAATTTTAGAACTTCTAAAATAGAACTAGATACTGTATATAGAAATAATGAACTTTATTATAAGCTGACTCTAAACTTTGATGGTAAAACCAATTATCATTCATTTTGGGGCGAAGATCATTGTATATTATTGATTGCTTATATAGAAAAACAACTGTAGTTAAAGAAAAAACAAATATAAAAATTTGTGTTGATTTTGATAACCAAATTGAAGAATGAGGTAACATTTGCAATGTTATTTTAACTAGCCAATGGAATTTAACATATGATTATTTGAAAGAAAGGATTACTAAAGATAAATAAATTTTTGATTTTATTAAATGGAGGATGTAAACGGTTTTACAGAAACAAGAAACTGTTTCGACATTTTAATACAATTTTTTAGATGTACTGTTAAGTTGTTTGATAGAATAAAACTTTATTTGATAGAATAAAACTAAATAAATTTTTTCTTTTACAAATAACGATGCCTGTGTTGCCTTGCAGCATGACAAAACTTTTTAAAGATGGTTGTAAAGTTACGCCTTCCTATAAAATAGTTAATGCCTCTAACAAAATCAAAGGCTTAGTTTACAAATTTCATTGAAATCTACCAAGTTTACAATTAACACTCTACGAAAACATTAATGATGAATTTATACTTAGTTTAATAGATGACAATTTTGAGATGATAGAAGAAATTTTTAAGAAGTTAGTAGAGCTTTGAGCATAACATCTTTGATAGTGTTACCTTTATTTGTGCCACTTTTATTTGAGTTTTTTTAAAAGGGGCATTATTTTTATATGTAAACATTTTTTATAAATTCAGTAGATGTCTATTGCAGATCCTAGCGCAACTCAATAATTTGACTAAAATTAATGCAAATTTCTCACTTTCAAGCAACTTTCTTCTGAAAACATGATTCATCTCTTCAATTTCACCCCCAAAATCAAGCTAATTTGATCCAAATCTGCATTCTGAATCAGGCGCACTTTTTTTTTAAAAACATGCTTCATTCACTCTTTGAACATTGTCCTTCTCGGAAGTGAATGAGGCCAAATTTAGGTCCAGAAAAGCTAAATTTACTCTATATTTGCATGCCAAATCATTTAGTACGAAAAATTATCACATGAATGTTATGATTATTCTTGGAATTTCATCAAAAATATGATGATTTAGCGTGCAAATGAGGCTTTAAAGAACCCAGCACAAGAGTGAACACAAGTTGAAAATTGATTTTGATTTTGGCCTTAAATTTGATTGATTTTGAGTTGCGCTTTGAAAGATTTTACAGGAAATTTGCTTGAATTTGGCTTGAAATTGCTTGAATTTTTGTTTAATTATTGAGTTGCACTAGGATCTGCAATAAACATCTACTGCACTGGAAACAAATGGTGGAAGGCCTGTAACCCAAACGTTCTTAGCGAATGATAAACCAACAAAGTCTTCTTAGATTCTATAGAATCACGTTTCCACAGTAAACGCTGTAATCAAACTTGAGGAAAATTATATCTCAGCACACACTTATTTTGCGATTTCGCAGTTTTTTAATTTTATTTTGTGACTTCAAGGAAATTACTGTAATTTTAAATAAATATTGTAATTATCTGATACACCTGCCGTGGCCTAGCCCGTGGAATACACGGGCTAAGCTACCACAGGTATATCAGATAATTATGGTAATTTTTTTGTGAATATTTAATAATGCAGTTGCATCAGATAATTATGGTATGTGTGGGATGTAGAATAACGACTCAATCTGCCGACTCGTACCTATCGGTGCTCGCTCACAACTCTCTATTTGCTTTTATTGTACTGAAATATACATCATAAAAGTGATTAGTGGGATAAAAATAAATTAATTGAAAAATATTGGTGCAGCATATAATTGTGGTATGTACTGGGTGTACAATAAGGACTCAAGATGCTCACTTGCGCCTATCGGCGCTCGTTCGTAACTCTCGACGCGTTCTTATTGTACCTCAATTATGTACCATAAAAGTAAATGTCAAAAATCATAATTGCAGTATGTATGGGTGTCATAAAAATACCTCAAGGTGATCGCAGCTGTGTGAATATTATGCTATGAATACAATATGCTATATTAGAGTACACTTTACTTAAAGTTACAAAAGTTATGGTACGCTCATATCATATAACCAAGACACAAGAAAATGGATGTTATAATTCAATACTTTTGGATTTTCTCATGCGATACTTGATACTATAAAGTATCGAGGGTATTGAGGTATTGCGGTATCGAGGCTCCCATCCCTAATTATTACCATGATTATTTTGTTGAGATTTGACTGTACATAAAAAACAAATGTTAATTAATTTTTTTTTTTTAGATCTATAGAATATAACAAGTTCATGAAAAGGAAATATGGATCTGTTAAACAGCAAACCAGATGATCCATCACCAGAAAATTGAAAGTTGACTGTGTCTGTTTGCTACACCAGTGAACGTGTTAAGAAAATTACACAATATACAGGTAATACGATTGAAAGGAAACAAAGTAAACTCTATAACCTTAAATTTTATCCCTGGCAATACATTAACCAAAGAAATTAATAAAACATTGTGTTACCTTGATATCCTCAATAAGATCTTCTAGATCTTTTATTGTGAGTCCATTGAGGTAAGTGTATGGTTCATGCATCTCCACAGCATCGACTTCCTCTTCTGCACTAATATATTTTGCCAGCAGATCAATCGGCTTTGCTAAAAAAAGACATCCAACAGATTTCACGATGATGACGATGATGATAATTATTTATTTATTTAAAGAACTTAGTGTGCCACTCTAAAGTACAAACCTTTTAAAGGGTAACACATAACATATAACTTGAAACAAGAACAAATAACAAATACAAAACACAGAGACATGGACAAAACACAGGACAAACACTACAAATACAACATAATAAAAAAGAAATAATAAATGGAAAAGACTAGAAAACTCTCAAGTTATAAGATTAAAATGCAATAGAAATAAAATTGTGATGCTCTAAGAAATATAATATTTACAAAGTTCAGCAAATGTAATTTTATTTCCTAAGAAAGAATCAAAGTCAGAAAAATACCTATTGTAATGAGATACACATCTGTTCACTAAATCCTTTTAATATGATTGAACTGAAAGTGTATGTGTATAAAAAGAGGTTTTTAGGCAAACTTTTTTATCACAGCAGAACAACCAATATAAGCGAAAAAAGTATTAATAAAAAATAGGGCATCCTTTAAAATACGGCGCTTTTTTAATAACAATGTTTTATATCTAATAAGTTTACTATTATAATTAAAGCCTATACAAGAAGGAAATCTATTAAAAATTACTTTTAAAACTTTTTTTGTATATTTTCGAGTCTGTTAGCATCTGTTGAAGTTATGTAGTTCCGAATTACTGAGCAATATTCAAATCTAGATCTAATAAGTGAATTATGGAACTAAGAACAAAAAGTACTTCTTTTCTGGAAGGAAAGTGAAGTGAAAAATAAATTACTAAGATGTAACAAAGAATACTATTTTTAATTTATTGAATGGGAAAAAGTACAGGAAAAGGGAAAATAATTGATTTGGTTTTGGCAGAAATGGAAGGTGCAAACTGAAGTGAAAAATAATTTTGTGAGAACTCAACCTTAATGAAAATTAAATGAAAATATTAAAATTCTAAACCGGTTTTTAAATATATTACTAAACATATTGTGGCACCTTATCAAATAAACTCCATTTAAAATAGAAAATCAGATGTGTGTAGCAACATCAGTTTCTGTTAAGTATAACAATACTTTAAAAATAATTCTTTTACACTCTCATAAAATTTATGTTACATGAGTGGACTGCTTAACAAAGGAATGACTGCTATTATCAAACCCTTAAAGAACTTTGTTGTTCGCTTTGTGTTTACTCAATGCCAAGTTTGGTCCAGGATGGCATTTCACTCAAAATGTGCCATATAGAATGCAGATGCATGCAGGGCTTTTCATTAAAGTTAGAGGTAAAGAAAGCTCGGAGCCAGCTAGAGCAGAAGGGAAGAGAGACATATTGGCTGGCTGACCTCTGCCATCCTGTATGCGTATGCGGGAGCGCAGGCGCGCCTGCTCCAAGTGGAACTGGTCCTCCTGGCGCTCCCACTCCTGGAACTGGGCCGCCTCCTTGCTGCGCTGCATTAGAGCCATCTCCTCCTCCCGCTGCTGCCGCTCCAGCTCCCGCTCCAGTCTCCTCTTCTTCACCTGCACCCCGACCACTTCACACATCATGCCAATGTCGCTGGCTAAGTGTGCCCAACAAATTGCACTGCTAACATGACAATTGCTACACCCTTTCCTTACCATTAACCTTATTAAAAGTCACTATCTGACAGATGATAGTGTTCCCTGCAACTGCGCACACAGATCAGCCAGTGTTTGAGCAGGTGGTTGATGGTGGTGTAAATGCCACACCATCATATCCCATACTTGTTCAATTGGGGACAAATCTGAACACCTGGCAAGCAAGGGAATGGTGTCCACATCTTATAGAGCCAGTTGAATGATGAGTTATATAGGAACAAGAATCATTTTGCTGCAGAATAGCTTTGGGTTTGTTGTGCAAAAATTTCAGAAAATGGGGCCGCAGAACCTCACTGACATACAGCTGTGCTGTCCCCATGCCTAAAACCACGAAACGTGGCTGTGAGTTGTAACTGATGGCACCCCACACCATAAACACCTGGTGTCTAGGACGTATGGTGTTCATGAATCAGTACAGGATCATCATGTTGCCCACTGTAGTACAAAACTCTCCTTCGACCATCATCTGCATTAAGACTGAAGCAGGACTCCCCAGATAGCACAATGCGGCGCCATTCCTCTCTCCAATTTTGACATTCTGGCACTATTGACAGCATACCAGACGATGCCAATGTGTCAAAGGCAAATGGCACAACGGATGCCGTGCCTATAGGCCAGCCTCATGTGCGGTGCAGACCCCACAGACTGTAGGATCTCTCTGGACGTGGTGCCATGTTCTGCAACTGCATGTTGGCGAATACGAAAATCATCTCTACCTGTAGTGCATCTGGCAGGGCCAGTACCTACTATACATGAAATACGACCTGCATGTATCCACACCCGCACACATTGTGTCACATTGGTGACTGCATGGCAAGATGAATGGCTGTACGAGCTGACTATAGGACCCGATTCTAGGTGGTGATATTCTTCGCGAGTACTATGCCAAGCATTCTGATCTGTATCTTAAAACACAAACTTCTGCTTTTCCAGCCTGTTGTATGGCCCTTTTACGCACAGGGTACTGGCCACAACCACTCCCTTAGACCATGTGTTGCAGTAACGTTTTTGCAATGTCACTAACATTTTCAATGAGCAATTAATACTGTATTTGATTCTTGATTTTATCACACGAAATGTTATCTGTGTAGTGATTTTCATGTCCAGCAGTTTACAGTTTATCATACATACAGCACCTAGGGTTATGTGAATGGACTTTTGCTCAATGCAATGAAAATGAAAAATATACTACTGAATTCCATTAAACCGAAATGAAAAGAAAAATAGTTTTACGAGCTCTCAACCCGAATTAAAGTTCAACATAAATCGTAATTTTCTTTTAATATATTATTAAAACTTAGTGTGCAACATTTTCTAGCAAACTTAATTTAAAATATGAAATCAAATTTGGGTGGACCATCAGTTGTATAATACGAAAAACTTTAAAGATTTCTGTAACACCATCAAAAATTTAATTACATGAGTGGAATTCTTAATGAAGTAATACCTGCTATAAAACCCATAGAGAGCTTTAAAAAATAAACAAAAATCAACAAAATTTTAGGAAAATTTTCATGTTATTTTTTATGATTTTGGAACAATGAATATTTACACAACCCTAACTGAACCAAATGTTGACATCCCAGTGTCACAAACAACCTAACATTCACTGCAAAACTGTCTGTCTGAGTTCTGATAAATCAAAAGATTATAAAGAAATAACATCATCAGAATTTTAATCCACAAGTACATCATACTCTAACACTAAGCGAAACCCTGTCAAGACATTTCAGAAAAATACTGAAAAATATGTGCTTATTAAGTAGGACAACTTTTAATAGGGCAAAATTATGTATTTATAATAGACCAAGTGCAAACTTTCTAAAGCTTATTAACCAGGAAAACTTCTTAACAGAAAACTTCTTAAGAGGGTATTACTCTATTATAGTAGGTAAATGATAAAAATAATTCTGCCCATTAATTCAACAAAAAGTGGTACATGTACTTCACCCCATCGAGTCACTAGACTCATATGTATAAGTCACACCACGGCAGTTCAATTAATTATGTGCCTAGGATCGCCCGCAGCCTAGTGAGCAATTACAGACATATGGTGATTATTTTAAATTGTACTGTCAACCGAAAGCCACCATTCAGTCGCCCATTTCCTGCCTGAGAAATTGTACTGTTCGCCAAGTCAACGACACACCGATATCAGATGAGCTAGTTCCAAGGGATGCTGCAGGAGGGCAGCACACAGCTTACAAGGTCACCACTGCCGCCAGAGCCTCGTGGAGAGGTGATGGATATGTCAACAGCCTCCCACCGAGGAGATAAATGAGTGGCACGGTCCATAAGCATGATTAAAACTACCCCCGTGAAGGAAGGCTAGCCATCCCAGCACCCCTCTGACAACCAACCAGCCAGATTTATATATATATATATATATATATATATATAAGGAGGTGCCAAAATGCAGCTCAGGAGAGTCGCAGACCCTCCAGCTTCTATAAGGTTGAGGGCAATAGCAAGGGAAGTGGATGTTAAACTGACCTCGCAGTCTGCAAAGGCTAGAGCTAAGCTAATGAGGGTTCCTGACTATTAGGCCACCAATGCCGAGGTCGCCACAGTAAAGTCTCTAGGGTAAGACTCGTGATGGTCTCCGACGACATCAGCCACAACGCCGCCAACCACATCCGAAGGACGCCTTACTGCAGTATCCAGAAGTATCTCGACATCCCCACCTGTTCCCTACCTAGAAAGTCTTATTCTTTCAAACTCCATGGTAGCAGATTGTGCCGACGTCCCTTCTGGACTGTCCCCCCCCCCCCCTCCCTTCTCAAACTCCCTTCATTAAGAACCATGTAAACGCTGAAAATTTTATTGATTATATTTTTGGTTTCTTTAATATGCAGGTCGCCTTCGCCTTCTATAACATTAGCCTTTATAAAAGAGCTACACATCCCACTGTACTTTTCAAGGTGTATAAATAAAATACGTATTTGCAAACTAACAACCCTTGTTGACTTACTTTATCAACCGAAAATTAATTCTAGTAATAAATGGTAACAACATTATTGGCTCTAATACCATTAGCCAACCCCTACTGATAGCTACTGACGAACCGAATGTTCTTGGTTATACCCAGCCTGAAAAGGCTGGGATAATATTCTGCCATCTGAATAAGACCAGGAATACCCAGGATATATAATTATCCATTACCTTGGATTGTCTGCAACCAAGACCGGATCTAGGAGGGCTTGTATATTCACCTGGCAATCGGGCGAATAAGCTCTTACAATTCTGGTACATATTCAGTGAGATGCCTCATACTACCAAAGGAAAAGCCAGTCACATTCGTAGATTAGTCCGACGGGCATTACAAAAAAAATTAGAGGCTGCAAATCAAACTTTAGTTCCACCAACTACTAGTGACACATCAACTACGGATAATATCATTGAATCATTGCTTGGGCAAACTGTAAATTTCACTAACGAGATCTCACTTTTATTTGAGGCAGTACGAAAAGGTGGCGACTCTTTACACAGCCTTGATTGGCCCTGGCATAACGTTTATTATATCAGCACCCCAGTTCCATCTTTACCAGTACCAGAACCTTCCACTTCATATCGCTCCACCACCTTACCAGTACAAGCCCCTGTCGCCATGTGCCAGGTTTGCATGGCCACCAGGAAGGTCATTAACATTTGTATGCCACCCAAGGGCAACAACTCCTGTAAAATAGTGTCAGTGGGACTTGACTTTGTTCCCCTTCACAAACTGACTAGGCCTGAGCCTTATAGACAAAAATCTAGCTCAGATCCCTTAGAATAAACTTAGACCCAGTTCTATCATAATTTTATTTCTCTCTTAATTAACTTGTGACAGCTGGCATCACGATTCTTGACAACCTTCATGGCAAGCCCGATCAAACTCCCTGGGAGGGAAACATATTTGATCAAACTTATCCTGGGGTTTGATTCCCCTCCTCCTATTAAGGTCTCCCAGTCAGAAAAGTGTCATCCCAAATCTTCCAGCATGGGAATATCCCTGACCCAGCGAGACAAACTTAGTGCTCAATCATTAGACACCCCGGGGGTAATAAAACAGGAGCAGAATCAGTGTTCACCTTTAAACCAGTTAATTATTTGTCACACCCCTTTTCTCTTAAGGTGACCCAAATTTTTTCTTTTCTTTTTTTTAACAATCTTCACCACGAATGAAAAGAAAGAGGAAGGAGAATGCATCAACATTATAATTTGTTATTTAAATTCATAGTTAGTAATTATCACGAACCTTCTCCAATTCTCGCCGATTTTCTTCTTGTTTCTGTCTATTTCGTATCTCCAACTCATCTCGGCTGACACCCGACAATCCTTCTTTGTCAAGCTTCTTGGACCACACAAATGTTGCAAGCAAATTCCCATCACCGAAAGGGTTATCTGTGTTGGTGTAATGGAGGTAATCATTGTCCCAACCCATGCGCTCCTTACGCTTGCGTTCCTTTGCCTCCTTCTTCAGCAATCGTCGCAGTCGCTTTTCCTCTGGTGTTTCCGTGGCTTTGAGCATTTCCTTTTGCCTACGCTTTTCTTCCAAGCGACGAAGTCTTTCCTCTTGCAATTTCTGCAGAAGCTTTACTGAATGTGACGATGAAGCTGAGCTGTCCGACTCTGAGTCAGTTGATTCTGAATGACAAGATCTGAAACCACCACAAAGACAAAAATTTACTTTTTTGGATAATCCTGAACTGATATTTACAGCATAGTACAGAAGAATGTTACTGGTTCAAATAAAACTGGATGAAAAAGTATGTATTTGGACACCAACTTACATGGATTCCTCAAAAGTAATGCACAATGGCTACACTACATAGTTGTTATGGCTATTAAATTGCAAAAACAAAATACAGTTATAAAGATAGTACCCAAGTTGGGAGTTTTCTTCAACCTTAGCAATGGTGAGTACAGTAATTGATTTGCCTTAGATACATAAGAATTAGAGATGCAATACACACTTTTCAATATTATTTCAATCCGTACTAACCACATCAATTAATGTAATCTAGCACTTCTATTAAAAATTCGAATTTATTGATCTTATAACGGAAATACTTTTAATACAAATATAGTTAGTTACTAAATGGCAATATTAGATTGAAAAAACAGTGTCCTGCAGAAATTTCCCTCCAAAACTGCAATGAACTGCCACTCAGCTGAATCACGTGACCACTGCAAGTACAGGCAACACAGAGACCATAAACATAGTCAATGTTTTAGTCAAACAGTGAATGTAGAAAGGGAAGATAGTATGTATTGACACATGATGCATGATAGATCCCATGGTTAGCAGAGGCGCACATTACAGAAGCTACTTCACCCCATCCGAAAGTTACTTTATTTATTTAAGCAAGTCAATCCCAGTTAAACATAGTAATGGAGGCAGGACACATAAAGAATCAACGTTGACAGAGACTCAACACATCCAATTGCTACGTGCTACTGTGCCCCTGCACTTTCCAAGAAGCCGTCACGTCATTGCCCTTCCCCGAAGAAAGACCGTTCTACTTCGCCGCTCCCACTGGAAGAACAGCACTCCCTTTGAATCTTGCGCCGCTGAAGGGAGGCAAGCAATTGCCAGAAAGTCATGGCCTCCACAAGAGCATCAATGCAAGATGTGTCAACACCTCCCACCAAGCACCACGCTGATAAGGATACATAGTTCATGCATGTGAAGTCACAAGCTACACCCCGGAGAGGCGGGGCTAATTACCCTGTACCCCTTGGAGCACATAGAGGTGGGAGAAATTAGTATGAAAGACACCTCCACACATGGTACGTCAGTGTGTGCAGGGCTGCGGAAGAGCCCTGATCCCTCCCTCTGGCTGTGAAGGCCGAGGACATCTAAGGAATTGCCGCTCCTCCTGGCTGTGAAAGCTGGAGTTTTCAGTAAGGATTGAGTCCCTCTATTGCACCATCAAACATGCAGTGCACCAGTGGTCGCCGGCGTGAGCAGCTCCAGAGAGCCTCCTACCTCCCAAAGCCCTCAAACTCTTCGGCTGCCTACAGTCGCCGCCATCCAGAGGCTTCAACTCCTGCGGCCTCCGCCAATTACTCTAGGGCGTCACCACCAACCACCAGAGGGCAGCACCATCGTCATCCCTAAACTTCCTCAAATACCTTCCTCCCGCAACAGCAACCAGGTAGTGAAGGTCATGGCAACATACTACCTTCTGGACACCCCTTTAAGGCCTTGGCCCGGCCACGCCTTTACTATTCTGGTAAAGGACTCCATTGAAAAATATACACCTAGATCCCTTCCAGACAAAACACTATTATATTCAGCTAGGAATACCTGGCCAGTAATTTATTGAGTATTTTCATAATTTATGTGAGTGGTACAGAGTGGAAGTGACATGGCCAGATGTACTCTTAGAAGTGCAAGCTAGCCCGCTTAATAATTAATTTGAATATTGCACCAGCTTGTCCTCATGGCGGGAATTAGAAGTATTTATAAATTTTGTCAGAAACAGAGAATCCATTATTTACACCTCCTACATGTTTAGGGCAATGTATTTCTTTTGAACACCTATTAATAGTACAAAGTGACATTTCGGTCGTGGGACTCGATCCTGAATGCCTACCTGAGTCATACACTGCCATCCCTTCACACCAATCTTAGTTACCTTCCAGCAGCAATGGCACGAGTCTGCTGCAGTCAACCTCGGCCACTGTTCCGGCGCTAACTGCTCCCCAACAGCTGCCCACAGCAGAGAGTGTGCAGACGGCAAAGGGACAACAGGTAAAGAGGTGAAGGGTCACAGTAAATCATAACTAGACTTCGCTACTGAATTTGCATGTTTATTTGAAGGTAACCTCCTCTGTTAACGTAACATATGTATACAGCAGGTCGTTGGAAAGTTCACCCCAGGGGTTACAATCGTCAAGCTCTCAACCTGTCAGAACGCTCGCAAAACCATTAAATAAACATATCCTCACCACATTGGAATAACCATTCCCCTCGTATAGCTAGCCGAGGGTTTGTATGCAATTACTGATGGAGCTAGGGTGCTTTCTATTATTCACCTCCCTAAATAGCAAACACCTTTCAGAAGGGATCCTGCAGTTTTATTCTTCGCTTTGCCCACACCAGGTTGGGCACCATTATAACCTTTCCTTGGTACACTGATCACTCAAATAGTAATCTGAACCACAACTATATCCAGACACGGAATTGAACTGGAATATGCTAAAGGAATTTCACAGGACTAAAATTCATAAGTAATATAATTCCGATTCAAGTCCGGATTAAAATTATACAATGCTCCCCCAATAGTCCAAACTGAAATTAAATATTTTGTGTGGCTGTAATAAATGCAAAGACTAAAATTGAACTGATTTGACTGAAAAGGAGAATAAAAAGGAGGAGGAGGAGGAGGAGGAATAGGAGGGGGGAGGTGGAGGAGGAAGAGGGGGGAGGAGGAGGATGGAGAAGGGGGGAGGATGGGGAGGGAGAAGGGGGGGAGGATGAGGAGGAAGAAGAGAGGGAGGAGGAGGAGGAGTCAGATAAACAATAGGGACAAACTTACAAAACTATGGAAAAAGATTGGAAAAATTTGAATGTACACACAATGTGAGAAGAGCAATCAGGAAAGGGGAAAGAAGGGAAAATAATTGGGGGGTCAGATGAAACAAAGAGCAAAATGTTCAAAAATAGAGGAAGGTTAAAGAAAACAATAGGGGCAAATTTTGGTGAGGCACACACAACCAGAAAAGAAATGAGGAAAATGAAAAGAAACAAGAGTTAAATTTAAGTCAATGGAGGAAAGAAAAGGGCTGAAGTACGGTAAGGGAAAGGTAAGGAGGAAAAAGGAAAGAAAAGAAAAATGGCGGTTAGAATTTAGACAGAAATGAAAAGAGGAAAAATGAAATGCAGTGTGAGAAAGATAATCAGGAAGAAAAAAAGGAAAATAATTAATAAAGACAGAACAGACAAATTATGATTAAAAAGTAATCTAATATAAATTTTGTATTATAAGAAAAATCTTTGATTCAGAAAAAATTTTTGTAGATTAAAAAGGTCATAGAGATAAGAAGTTTAGATTAAGGAACATGTATAAATTATTAAGGTAAAAAATGTAATTTAAGGTTAAAGAAAGATTATAAATTTTATTACAATAGCAAAGAAGAATGTGCTTCAAGAGAAATATTAATATGTATGAATGTAATTGAATGTATCCATAGAGGAGTGACCTCAGTGACATAGAGATAATAGTAATAAAACAGATGCAAATAATGAATAGAACAGAACATATATACATGTGGGTAGAGTGCTGCTTAAACAGGCAGATATTATAAATTATGTTTACTGCTGTGAATAGAATGAGGAATATAAATGATCAAAATAGTTCTAATAGATGACAATGTGCAAACAATGAGTGGTAAGAAGAACAATATTTGATATTATGCAAAAGAAAATTTAGTAACAATATAAACCGAGTAATAAATTGAAATTTTATAGAATATATAAAAAAATTGATGAAAGAAAATATCCCGAAAGTTATATATAAGTCGCGTAGAAGGAAGTAATTAAGAAACAAATCATACTTTTTTTTAAAATCCAAAATATTAATATCATCATAAATGAATAATTACTATGTAATAGATTAGAAGCTAAGGGTTTAGTGATGAATATATAGTGGCGGAGAATCGTGACGGTAAATGTAAAAAGCAAATTGCAGCAAATATAGAGGATTAACACTTAAATTTATTTTCAGTTTGTAACAAATTTGTAAAATTTGTTCTAAAACCAAGGGGAGGTTACGTAACATTGCAGATTTTGGGGTATATTTACACTTATGCATAGATAATTTTATTTTATACCGATCATTTTATTATATATATATATATATATATATATATATATATATATATATATATATATAAGAGTAGGCTACTTGCTTATGTTATCACTTTCTTTTGATATCTTTCCAAATTAAGTTTCAATATAAGAGTTAACAGTACATAATATTATTTGTTTTATAATAGTTATTTACATAGTGATTCATTTGTTTCTAAACAGTATTCAGTATTACTGTTTATTTTCATTTCTTCCTACAGGGTATAAAGTATTTAAATGTTTATTAACCACAAAAATATCCTGGTTGTCTCTCATTCCGCCATTGCTGATTGGCAAAAAATTTGTCTTGGTCAGACGACAGCCAATCCGAGGACATGAGTCACCATCAGTAACGCTGATAAAAAATAGAACAAAAAAATTTTCCTTTAGAATAAATTAACACTATGCACAGTATGGACATGTTTTAATAAAATGAATAGTTTAATGATTTAATATAATAAAATTGCTGCCAGATGCTTTGGTATGATGAAGAAATGATAATAGAGTAATATGGAATATTACTTTTATTGTGTTGTTTAAGAAGTAATTTGTTGAATTTGTTTGGGAAGATGAGAAAGTAGTTACAATAATTTGTTAGAGACGAAGGAAGATTTAAATAAAAAATACATTTCCAGAAGCTGAGAATGTCAGCTTTTATGATTTAATAGAAAATGGCGCCCAAAGTGTCAAATTGAATATTTGTAAATTGTACTAAATAGTACCACCCTTTGCGATTCTACGATGAAATTTTAGACTCGAGAAGAATTTGTTTGCTACTAAATTGCTATGGTCACTCTGATTAAAATTGTAGCTACACTAACACATAGTGAACTTTAATACCTACTGTATATATTGTGGGGTGCCAGAATTTTTTTTATTTGAATAAATACACAATACTGAAAGGTCGATGACAAAATTTACTACAGACATTGGGTACAATGCAACAGTAATTGATCAGACCCTTCAAACCAATAAATTGACAAAATTTCTCCAATAATATTTAGCATCTAAACTGCTCCAACAACATTTATCACCACATCATTTAATATTCTATGATCGACCATCGAATTGGGCCTTGAACTATACAAACCAAATTTTCTTAACAATTTTAACAAACATCCTCATAACAAGAAAATATTATAAAATACAAGGAATAAAACTTTAATTAAAACTAACACAAATTAGCAGACATGCACCCTATTTACCAGGTCTACCAAAGGTGCTACTGAATATGAATACATATAAAAAATTGCACAAGCAAGCAGACATGCATCCTATTTAACAGATCTATCAAAGGTGCTGCATACCAAGAAATAGAAAAAATACATTGAGGCCTCTGAGGGAGCTGAATACCTAAAATGTAATACAGTTCAATTAAAATGATTAACCATAAAACTCTTTGGTAACAATCTCTGTTCCACACCCGAATGTTAGCAAATACATTATCATAATCCCTTACAAATTCCCATAGTAAGTTACAATTATTATGATGCATGTGGGCAGACAACATTAATGAGCACGAAGGCAGTGGGGTCAAATATGCCACGACAAGTAAAACACTTCTGGCTGAGAAAATACATATAGAAATAACATGGCTCAATACAGGTTACGAAAATGATAAATACTAAACAAGAACTGCAACACCACTGCACCGCGTTAGTTTAACCGAAACCATAAATTTGCAATGGACGTCCAAACAGAATTTAGAAAACACAATGTGCAAAACCATATTAAAAATTGTCACCTAAAATGACTGCCAGACCAACCTGCAAATAGTTGCAGCATGTCGCTTTGATTCACTCAATATACCCACATCGCTGAATAAAGAAATGTAAGATCGCTGAAATAATCCAGTAGGTACAAAGGTTGGAGGAGAATAGACCTAGTTGAATTTTTACATTAATTCAAACCAAAAGACAAAGTAGGGAAAATCTGGCGAGTGCATATGTGCAGAGGGAGGGAAGCCATAGAGGTCGAAGAACGGGAGAAGGGGTGAGACACAGAGATCGGGAAACCGACGGAGTGGTAGAAAAACTTAACCATGGCAAGGAGCGCGCTGCGATCAACTAAATATAGTGCATATAATAAACAGCAATATAAACGGAAAGTAGTGTTCAGAGGAGAAATGCCATTCAACAATTAAACATTGTGTCCCAATGCTGCGCATGCACTCATGACTCTAAAAAATACACTTCTAAATTGCAAACAGACGTATTAAAACTACTTTTCTTTTTAATAAACAGTTTTTATACAAATTGTGTCCACCCTTCACTTCTTTGTTTATAAACAAACAAAATTTACTTTTACCGTGAAATGTCTTAACATTTGCCAAAATATTAATTTGAAAATTGTAGTAAATCATAGAAAAAATGTAAACAAACAATACTTTCATACCAAAACACATAAATATTTACATTACACTTAAAAGCAAGTAAAAATACTTCAAAACACATAAAACATAAAAGTTCTTTAGTGTTTCCTCTTTACTGAATTGGAAATGACAAATGAAACGCTATTTCAGTTCAAGGCAGGTGGTAGTAAACATTTTGTTACATTCTGCAACTAGCGCTGACTCCGCTGCCCCGCGCCGTAATCACAGACTCACCTCGCCCTCCCCTCTTCCTGGAACGATGTGCTCATGGCTGTCTGCCCCCCTTCTGAGATTCTCATGAATGTCGACAGCGGCGAGACTTGCTGGCGTCACAGACCTCCTCTCGCCTGCTAAAGTTTCCGATACGTTTAGCAACGACGCAAGAATGTTCTGGTAAGACTGGCTGGCGCCTCAGCGACACATTACATTAGTTGAGGAAGATTCTAGGTGGCGGCCTAAAACACTATGTATACTGCCGCGACCCAGTGGCCAGTAGTCTTTGACGGAGCCATCTGGTGAGTGTGCTTGAGCGAAGAGAAGTGTGGATGACTGGAGATTGCGGGACAACGGCGAGGGAGGTGTTCGTGGCTTGAATGGACGAGAGGGTGTGAAACCGACAAATGAAGGACACTGTGTGTGAGAGCGCTTAGAGGACTCTAGAACATTGCGACTGGCGGGACAAGGACTGAACTGAGGTAGGACTGAATGGAAGTGTAATACTGATATTAATTTTAAATATTCAAACTGTCAAATGTGGGTGCATAAATTATAAAATAATTAAATAGGTTGATACACTGTCTATTGGGACTGATCTTTAATTATTTAATTTCATTGATTTCTTTGTCGTACTTATAAATTTTATTAATTGGTGTCAGTTTTGAACGGTAAGTGATTTGAATTCATTGTGAGAATTTGAGTTCAGAGAATTTTGTTGTAATAAAATAAGGAAATTATAATTAATTCTTTTATTTGATGAAAACCTTTATCCCTTAACGAACTTGGTATAGCCCACTTAATTTCTAGACAGAATAATAAAATAATAGTAATTAGTATTTGTAAATATCACAATACATATTTGAGCGCACTTAGCAGAGGAATTGTTTTTAAATTTTTGAATGCTAACTAGGAAAATGTCGGCAGACATGGAAGCACTTCGCTCTTTAATTGAAGCACTAAGCGGCCAAATTAGTAATGTAAATGAAAATGTAAATAGAAAAATAGACATTGTTAGTGAATCTGTAAATAGTCAAATTAGTAATGTTAGTGAATCTGTAAACAGCCAAATTATTTGTGCTGGTGAACTAGTAGATAAGAAAATAGACAGCGTAAATGTAAATGTAGAGAGAAAAACAGACAGTTTAAACGATAATGTAGATAGAAAAATAGACAGTGTGAATGAGAATGTGGACATAAAGATAGAAAGTGTTGTGAGCGAGTTGGTGAACAATAAAATAGACTGTGTAGACAAAAAGATTGACAGTGTGAGTGAGAGAATGGATAGAGTGAATGAAAGGAAGGGCAGTGTTGAGCAAGAAATGAAACAGAAAGTGAACGCCCTCAAGAAGGAATGGCAGGAGTTCTTACAGCAGCAGGGTAGACAACATGCAGGGACGGAAGAGGAGCCGAGATTTGTGATCACCGAGACGAGTGCGGGCAGTGAGAAGAAGGTAGAGATTGCCGTCAGTACAGCCATCGCAGAGGAGCAGCAGCAGTTCTGCAGTGTGGGTACGCCCCATTCAGGGGTGGGTAAATGCGTAACAACTAAGCCCACCTCCTACGATGGACAGACACCTTGGCGCGAGTACCGGCACCAATTCAAGATTGTGGCCACCCTGAATGGCTGGACTGAAGAGCAGTGGGCATACTACCTGGCGGCTGTACTGAGGGGACCAGCATTGAGCATAATGAAGTTGCTGCCAGAACATCGTCTAGAATACTCCACATTCGTGTCAGCTTTGGAGCTGCGATTCGGCGACCAGTACCTGCGACACGTCCACCATGCCCAATTGTGAAGCCGTATCCAGCGACCTGGCAAACCACTGCAGGAGCTGTGGCAGGACATTGTAAGGCTGTCACACCTGTCTCTGGAGGGATGCTCAGAAGAGGCACGAGATGTCATCCCAGTCGGCTTCTTTGTTGATGCTATCGCTGACACCGACGTGGGGCAAGCTGTACAGTTAGCTGTGCCTCACACCATGCAGGATGCCTTGGCCCGAGCACTGGAAGTGGAGTCAGCATGGCAGTCATCAGTGCCCCAACATCCAGTGTGGGCAGTGATGCTTGATGAAGGGAAGGACGACAGCGTCAAGGGGATGTTGAAGGACTTGTAGACGACCATGAGGGACATTGCTGCCAGAGTCTGTGCTAGGAAACCCAGTTTTTATCCACCTAAGTGTCGGGAATGTTGGGTATGTAGACAGGCAGGACACTTGAGTACCCAGAACTTCTGAAATCCGTAGAGGCAGCGACACCTTGCCTCGTCGACAGAGGCATTGAGAATGCTGGAACTGTTGAATGGAGATACACTTATGAGCCTGCTGTCCAGAGGTCCTAAACAAAACTACGCATCGAAGAACCGGTCAAGGAACAGCTGCACAAACAAATGGAACTGACAGCCGCAGTAATAATCATCCAAACCACGGGCCCATCAAAACAACCGGTAACATCCTATCTGAGGAAACGAACAAAGAACACCATACGGTGGTAAGAAGAACAAGGATATTACAGTCAAACCATGTAAGAAGCCACCCAGAAGTTCATATAGGTGACGAAACGAGAGAGCTCCGGTTTTCAGATGAAGCTGCACATATGGGTCTTCAGAAGAAGGAAGACAGCCAGGGGGCAGGTACGAACATATCGCAGTGTCTAGTGGCATCAAGAGGAATGCTCGATGTTGTCCAAGAGTTGCAGGTGAAACATTCAGGGAAGGACGGTTAGTGTGGCTGTATGAAAGAAAACACCTTCGGGGAAATACATCTCAAAGCCAAGGATCTTGGGAATGTCCATACAGGATCTTGAAGCGGATAAATGATGTGGTCTACAGGATTTGCCGACAGGGCTCTCGGGAAAAGCCTAAGGTTGTCCACATCGACCGACTGGCGCTGTACGAAGATCTTGATTCTGTAGAGTCTGTTCAGGACGAACAAACTTAAGGAGGGGGCAGTGTTACATGCTGCAGCTGGCGCCGACTCCGCTGCCCCACGCCTTAATTAGAGACCCACCTCGCCCTTCCCTCTTCCTGGAACGATGCGCTCATGGCTGTCTGCTCCCCTTCTGAGAATCCTGTGAATGTCGACAGCAGGGAGACTTGCTGGCATCACAGACCTCCTTTCGCCTGCGAGATTTTCAGATAAGTTTAGTGATGCAAGAATGTTCTGGTGAGACTGGCTGGCGCCTCAGCCCTCCGCAACGCATCACATGAGTTAGGGAAGACTCTAGGTGGCGAGTGAAGCCTACTGTGCATGACTAGAATTAAGTAAGGCTGCACGAGATATAGTTTGAGATACAGTTCTTCCATATTTCCTCTTCAATGAACTGGAAATGAAATTATTCAAGTTCAAGGTTATTCAAGTTATTATAGTTCAAGGCAATTCGTTGACTTGATTGAGAACTTTATTTGTCGAACTGAAAATACCAGACTGGAGTGAAATGGGGCAGTAAAGAATAATAGTTCGAGAAATAGTTCAATGATATTTCCATTCACCGAGAATGAAACATAGAATTGGACAAACAAATATCAGTTCGGGCCATACTTCAATCGGAATGATATCATTTTGTCGGTCCCTGATGCTGAGCCAAAAACCATATGCATCTATGGAATCAACAGTACGAGACTATGGCACCTTCAACATGATATGTGCTATACATGGTTGATGGGGGTGACTGTATGATGAGGAGATGCGTTTCAACCAATAGAGTGTCTGAAGCACCATGTGACATTTAGTGTGTATCATGAAGTGTCAGGAGACCACATACACACCGTCAAAATCTGAAAGTACAAAACGATGGAGTGAAACTTTATAATAATTTACCTTGCAAGGTTAGAGGAAATAAGCAACTACATAACTTTCTAGCAAGCATTACCTATTTGATTTCTTGCTTGAGCAGTATTACTAGGGTAATGAAAACAATGAAATGCATGTATGGATGGATGTATGGATAAATAGATCGATGGATGGATGGATCAGTGGATGGATGGATTGGTGGATGGATGAATCAATGGATGGTTGTATGGATGGATAAATGGATGATGTATGTGTGTGTATATAATTTGTATACGATTTGTAATGAGAATGCATATGACAAGAACCAAAACACTTGTGAAACATTCACAAAGAGCAAAATAAATAAATTGAAATTACACTATACCTATAGGTATAATAAAGGAAGCTCCATAACTTTTTATACAATATCTTATTATTATTATACATGGAAAAAAAAATGTTGATAGTAATATATCAAAATGTTGCAGAGCCCATTCCAGAACATTTCGCAATACAACGTGCAGTAGCAGAGTAAAACCCTTTATTTTTTGAAAGAACAGTAAAAATGCTGCAAAATGAAGAAAATAAAAAAGAAATTTTTACTGTACGATCACTAGAAGTAATGAAAGAAAAATATGTGTAAAATACTGGAAAATATAAAACTGGGCAATGTAAAAAACAGAATCTACTATGTGTAGCCTGCAAAAAGTTGTGCATATGCAACTACTTTATTACTAAAATCCACATGCTATCACCTTTATCATTCACAGATACCAAGAACATCCACAAACATACAGTTTGTAGCACTGTAGATTATATAAATGATAATACTTTTTATAATTGTTTTTCATCTGACTTTTAGTTAAAATCCCCAGTTTATTAGTCAGTGGGTGCATAAGTCTAAATTTTTCCTTTCATGCCACATGTAGACCTAAGGGCTTTATCAGCTTTAATTCGGTGCTGTATTTTAGTTGTTATGCAATACGTGGCATTTTTGAGTTCCAAGGATCGGAGCAAAGTTGCATCGCTTTTGAGATTAGGTTTTATTCTTGACTTCTTTAAATTTTTCATCGCCATCAGCAATATTTGTTTTGAAGCCCTCGCAGTGACGTCTTTTTTTAGCCAATAGGAGGTTGCGAGCTCAGTCCAAAAGTTATTTTTTGATTTTGTTCGAGGAGTGGGGAGAGCTGTATGTGCCTAGCTGAGAACGATGAGCCCTGGTCTCGTCCGCAAATAATTATCACCCGCAAACGCCTACGACCGGAACCTCTGTGGGAAACTGCTATGCATCAAGGGGGAAGGTACTTTTCTACCCCTTGCCTTCGTAAGGTTTCTTGCGAGGCGAGTATTTTTTTTAACATTGCTTAAAATCTACTGTTTTAGAATTCAAAATAAACCTTAACAATATTCCAAAATTGAAGTAAATTATTTATATTTCTTTTAAAAACATGGTGCCAGATTCTTGTAACTCAACAGAGCAAGTGCAGGACTGTATTCGTGGAAAGGCAGGGAACTGACTTTTGCCACGGTACATTCTTGTTGCCCAGGCATATGGGTGAAGAAAAGCAACGCCACAAGTTACAGGCAGCCGCTCTGCGAACGTGTGAGGCAATTAATGACGTAAATAATAGCTGTGTGAATAAATTAAAATAAAATTTAGTTCTTTTAATTTTATTAAGATCTCCATCCCTCACAAACTTGGATATGCCCCCAGGCATCTTGTAACAATACATTGCGACTAACCTCAATCATACTTTGTGACTAACATCATATGGTAATAAAATTAATTTATAACTACCTACAATTTCATACCAAATTCCTTCATCTTCCTATATTACACAAAGTTTCAAAACCACACCAAACTGATTCTAAACTTTTACAAACAGCGCATGCAAAAAATAATTGTTTCTCTACAAGGCAATTTGTACTCACTTTTTCTTCTTTTTACGCTTTGACTTATGAGATTTCGATGATCTAGAAGAATGCTTTTCTTTCCTATGTTTAGGTTTTCCTCCAGGTGACAAACTGCTGGGTGATAGACTCTCTCGTGCTTTCCTTCTTTTCTTCTCCACATCACTATCACTGTCTGAATCTTCTGATGAATTGTACTGGTATTTGTTTGACTTTGGTTTGGCACTTCTACTACCAGAGTATGAGATGTAATTTCTATTTGGAGATCTAAACAAATAGTTACTTATTAAAAATTAAACACACATATTTTATATATTGGCAGGTTTGTTTTATTCTATGTCATGCAGCTAGTCAATGCGAGAGGATGAATATGAAGTAGAAGCAAAGTGTAGACTGGCTTCACACAAATTTACATGTTGATTTCCTAACACATTTTAAGCTCAAAATTTGTCCCCTGCATGTGTTGTCACTTCTATGGAATATACTGAAAGTTAATCTAGACTTCACCAAAGAGCAACAAAATTGCCAACCTTTGTGTGAGAGAAAGCTTTAGTCAGATATTTTTTCAACTTTGGTAACATAATCATTTCTTTGTTTACATTTCCAACAAATAATCCAAATTGATTTAATACTAAATTTTGAAACCTCATTTTATTTAGTAAGATTTGTAAATTCAGGATCACAACTCAAAATTTAATTTAATTATCATAATTTTAAATATTTTATTAATCTTTTAATAAGCATTGAAACAGCAATGGAAATTAGCATAAACAAGCTTTTTGTGCATGTTCTATTTTCTCAGAATTTTAAACTGTCACTGCAGGGTTTTCAAACATAATTTAAAAAAAAAGGCACAGCATTGTGGCTATAGTTTAAAACACTGTTTTAAAGAAAAATAAATATTGTAAATAGCGGAATATTTAGAGAAATTTGTGACCACTTTGACATACTTCAACAACTACTACATTTGCGTTTCAATAACCATATTTATAAATAGGCAACAAAATACTGTCTTTCATTTATGTCCTGAAATATTTTATAATTTATAGATACAACTGCTTACAATGAGATTCAAGTGGCAACTGTGGAGGCACCTGAACTAGAGGAGTCTCCTTCCCATCGTGAAGTGCAGTAGGCGTACTTCATAATCGTACAGATGGATGATCTGCATAACTAGTTGAAATCAGGGTCATAGACAGAAATTTGCGGACCTACCACAAATTAATATTTCGATTTTGGGGGGCCCCTAAACGGGTATCCTTTTTTATCCAGTAACTCAGTGCGTCTAGGGCTCCCCTGAGCCTCTGGGCTTGGGATAAATGTATTATTTCTCCTCCACTGTTGACAGCCCTGGGTGAAACGACTGCTCATCATAACTTTAGTTTCACGTTGGAGAGGCATGGGGCTGATTATTATACACCTTCATGGATTTCTCTTGGTAATTGGCTTGGATGACACTATCTCTTTATAGGTTGAAAAATATGCAACAATGTATAATTACATAAACTCCATCAAATTCAATAAAAGTAATCACCAAATATTAAATGTAATAACAAAGAGAAAAAAAATCAAAAAATAAAACAAAGCCACATTAAAAGGAGGTTTTCATGCTTGCAGTAACACGAGAACAATATGTGTGTACATGTGTGTCCCTTCATATACGTGTGTGGAAAAACTTACATATAATTTAGATATTTGTTTCTTGTGGAGAAATGAATAAAATGTTTTAAAGTAAAAAATACTTCAAAAATAATATTGGGCGATCTAGGAATGAAACAGCTTGTTTCTAGCACGACATTGGTTTTCTCTATGTGCGTGGCATCGAAAAGAAGGTAAATTATGCCACACCGATCTGCTTCCCTTTGAGATAAAACAGACACTCTGCAGGTGACGCAGACTATCTTTTAGTCTAGGGACGGGTAAAATAGGTAGTTTTAACCCCAAGCTTTCAAGTTCCCTAACCAAGTCTTCGCTTATAGAGCTCACTTCTGCAACACTATCCAAGAGTGTTGATACAACTATACCGCATACCCTTACGTTTACCTCTCCACATAAAAATGCCCTTGTACTAGGCAATGAGTCCTCGTCTTCGCATAACAGGAATTTTCTTTCCGTTTCATCCATTAAAACATTAATACACTGGGAGAATTATTACCAATTTAAATTAAAACAGAATTTTCATTATTGCCATTAGGTATATCAAGTTCACACACACTGTTCACTGTCGTTCCCACAATATCAAAACAGGTCAGAACTGGGAGACGCTCGTCAACAACCCTTTTTTAGTTTAACTATGTTTGATCATTTGAGGTTTCTCCCGGTGGTTTTGCTACTACAATACCATTCACAGTAGGTGGCGGAAATGCAGGGGCTAATGGGTTCAGCCCCCGTTTCAATATATATATATATATATATATATATATATATATATATATATATATATATATATATATATATATATATATATATATATATATATATATATATATATATATATATATATATATATATATATATATATATATATATATATATATAGACACACACATATACACACACACACACACACACACACACATACACTCGCAATTAGGCTATCGCACGGTGGCGAGCTCTCTCAACTCTCCTTCACACAACCAACTTCTTTTCCACTCCCTTCCTGAACTTACCAACCCCTCTAACAGATACCAATTCCTCCCTCACAGACCTCACAAGAATGGACTACCTACCCCGCTCCGTTTTCCTCCAAACCATCTGAAGTTTCTCACTGTTGTTTCCTCTTCCTCTAAACACCCCTTTACATAGCTTGCAGTGTATCCCTCCCCATCCTCCCTCTTCATTCACCACCCTGTACATATTGACAAACCATTCAACTTTCCTCCTGTCCTTCAATGAGCTCTTCCCCATTTGTTTCATCATCACTGATGGCCTATAGTTCCCCTCTTCCTCATCATCCAGCCCCTGCCTTCTCCACCTACCCTTCACCCATCTTGCTGCCTTTCTCTGCACCTTTTCCAGTTCTCGCACCTCCACCTCCACATACGGGTCCCATACAGCTGCAGCATATTCTAACATTGGCCGTACCATTGTGCCATACGCCTTCTCCTTCACCACACAGCTGATTCCCTTCAGAACCCTTCCCAGCATACCCTGAGACCTTCTTCCCTTTGCAACCACCCTCTCTACCTGTTTTTTCCACCTGAGGTCTCCCTGCAGTACTATCCCTAGATACTTATATTCTGCTGCTTCTTCTATCTCTTGTCCCTCCCATCTGTACACGTCCATGCTTATCATCTTCTTCCTTGTGAACCTCACTACCTTAGTTTTTCTTACATTTATCTTCATTAAATTTTTTCTGGTCCACAACCATAGCTTATCAATGTCCGCCTGCAAATTTCCACACTCCTCTCCCACCTCAGCATATACAACAAAATTGTCTTAAAAAATCTGATTTTTCCCCTAATCCCCAAACCCATGTCATTTACCATTATGGTAAATAACAAGGGACCCAGCACGTTTCCCTGTGGTACACCTGACGTAACCTCCTCTTCCTCCGATATTGCCTCCCCCACTTTCACCCTCTGCCTTCGCCCCCTGAGAAAGTCCCCTTTCCATTCCACTACCCTCCTGTCTGGTGTCAGCACCTCCACTTTCCTCATCAATGTTCCATGGGGAACCTTATTGAATGCCTTCTCAAAATCTATGACGCAGGCATCCACCTGCTTCCCCTCATCAACTACCTGCACCAGATCCTAATAACCCTGCCAGCTGAGTCTCACATGAGTAACCCCTCCTGAAACCATGCTGGGACTCCTCCAACCAATTCCTATTGTTCATAACCCTCACCACATACTGCACCACCAGCCTATCCATTACTTTTCCTGTACATGATGTGAGACTCACGAGTCTGTAGCTGCCAGGCCTCCCCCTATCCTCTCCCTGCTTGTGTATAGGTACCACCATAGCATCCTTCCAATCTTGTGGTAACTTAACCTCTCTTAAGGACTTTTTAAACAGTACTTCTAAATATTTCGCCAACTCCTTGCCACCAAACTTTACTGCTGCGTTTCCTATCCCATCTGGTCCCCCTGCCTTACTGCTCTCCAAACACCTAATCACCTTTTCTATCCCCCACTCCCTCATATTAAACTCACTATACACCCCCCGAACCCTGTTTGTCCCCCTATTCCAACCCTCCTTTGCATCAAACACTGACAAGTACTGTCCTTGCAGCATCTCCGATTTTTCTTGGTCATTTGTCGCATGCATCCCTTCCTGTTAGCAGAGGGATCCCTTCCTCTCCTCCCCTTAACCGCCTAACATACCTAAACAATTTCCCCCATTCCTTGCCTTTTCCTTCTTCCACCATGTTCCCCAGAAATACACTATTTGACTGTTTGATCTTCCTTTCAAGCTACCTACCCATTTGTTTCATCATTTCTTTAGATCTTATCATCCCTTCATTTCTCCACTTGGCATGTAATTTTCGGCACTTCTTCATTTTCAAAATATCCTGTCCATAATATGGGGGATCTCCCCCAGTCCGTAACCTTCTCAATGGCACAAATTTCTCCAACATAACCTCCATTAATCCTCTAAACTCCCTCCACAACCCCTCTACACCCTCCTCCATAGACCATTTTTGAAACCTGTCTCTCAGGAAGATTTCTGCCTCCTTCTTGTCTCCTCTCCCATACTGCCACACCAACCTTTCTGCCATTTGCACTTCCCTCATCCTGCCAATCCCAATTTCTACAACCGGAATATGATGGTCGCTAATTCCATCCAATACTATTGCACCAACTACAGCATTCCTAGGTCTGACCAACACCACAGCCAGCACTGTTCCAACACCCTCCTCATTCCATCTCGTAGGTGTTTCTACTATCTGGACTAATCCTCTGTTGACTAACTGTGGTGCCATTCTCTGCATTATGCTACCCATTCCTTCTGCACCCTCTACCCATTTCACCCCTGGCATATTCAAATCCCCTGCTACAACAACCCACTGCCTGTCATTTAGTCAATCGACCCTCTCCTTGATCATCTCAATTGCCTGCCATCCCTGTGCTGGTGGTCTATAATCTGCCAGCAAAGTAATACTCCTATTACTACGACCACTCAATTTAATTTCCATTACCTCGACACCCTCACAAACCCATTATTCCGGCTCCTCTCCCATCCCTGTCTCTTCTGAAGATGGTGAACTTATCCTGCCCACATTCAATGTCCCGTACTTCCTCAGTCAACCAAGACTCCACAGCTACCACCATATCCTCCCCATTTCCTTCAACCTTCCCCCAGAAGCCCTCCAGCTGGTTGTACACACTCCTACAGTTCACCACCATTATCTTTATACTAGTACTCTGCTTTACCATCCTACATTGCTTACCTCCTATCTCCACCCCTGCAGCCTCATCAATACTATCCTCTCCATTTCTCCCCCCTTCCGTTTCCTTGCTTCTAACTGATTGCTATTTCAACTGCTGCTCTGCCCTGACCCTCTCCATGCAGTCAGCTACTTCTCTAACTAGCAGATCACCTAGAATCCTCTTTCCCTGTTCTGTCAGGTGAACCTGGTCCCTCCCTACACTTTCCCAGGCTACCCATTTCCTACTATCTATAAATGTAGCCCCCAAATCCCTACACACCCTCTCATATACCTCACTCGCTGCCACTGCCTTTCTATAGGATACTCCTTTCCTAACCAGCACGCCACTGACTACTGCCCTTGCTCCAGGAAACTTCTCCCGTACTTTCCTCAGCAATCCCCTGAGGTCCCGCTCTACCTCCTGCCCCACCTCCATATGAGCCAGGTCATTTCCCCCTACATGAATGAGAACGACCTTTGCCACCCTGCTACCTTTCATACCACTAACCCTTTCCTCCAAATCCCTGGTATTTGCCCCCCCCCCTTCTCAAAGCGCTGCTTTATATGTAATTTCCTTCCTGATATTCCTCAGCTCCATCCCCTTTACAATAGAGCTGTATAGAAACACTACCTCTGGCTCCTTTCCTACAACCTGTTCCTGCTTTGTGGCTTTTCCACCCACCTGCCTACCCTTGTCTCCGGCCTCCTGCAGCACCCTTGTTTCCCTCCCTTTGACCAGCCCTCCTCTCTCCCCTCTGGGACTGAACTGTCCACTTTCTCCTGCTTGCTGGTCTTTGCTAATGGCACACTTGCAAGCCTCAGCATACTGCTTCCTACCTTCTACCACTGTCTGTTCCCTGCTTTCTGTTTCCCGTTCCTCTATTCCTGATTGCTTCCTGCCTACTAATATCACCTTATCCCTTGCTACTATTTCTTGTTCCTCTAACCTTATTTGCTGTCTTATGCCTCCTACTGTCTTATTCCTTTCTACTGCCTCCAACTCATCTATCCTCCTCCTTAATTTTACCACCTCTATCTCTGCCTTTCCTCCTGCAGTTTCTTCTGCAGCCCTACGTGCATTCTGCCTAACTCTTCCTCTCTACTCAGCTTTTCCTCATGTGGACTGGCTTTCATTTTCCTTACCACCCCCTTTACATCTTCCAACTCCTCCTCTAACTTATCCGCCCTCATTTCATCTCTTCTCTTACCCATCTCATTCCTGACCTTTTCCTCCATCCTCTTAATCCTATGCATCATTTCCCTCTCTTTCCTGCTCATCAAATCTACCATCTCCCCTTTCCACCTCTCCTCAGCCACTTCCATTGGCACTGGCACACCCTCTACAAAGCTTCCCCTCAGTATATCCCAAATCCAGTTTCCACCTTCTCCACCCTATTTGTGTTTCCTTCTCTAACCTTAATTTGTTACCTACCACTGCCACTAAACCCTTTCCCTCAGCACATTCCTCACACTTCCACTCATGTTCCTGTAGTGATCCCAGTTCCTCCTCCTTGATCCATATACAGCCAACATGGTACCAGCCGCCACACTTTGAAAATAACCCTGTTGTGGTGTACTAACATTTGAAGCTGCATAGAACCACACATTACACATTATAGATTAAAAAAGTATGAAGAAACCGCGAATAGACTCTACCAGTACTCTCTTGAAAGACTATTCTTTAAAGTGAGACATGGTCTATACTATACTGCTCTGTGAAAGTTGAAGTTAAAACCACCTCTGCTACAGTAAGGGAGTGGAAAGTAAAATTGGAAAAGGGAGGGAAAAGCTTGCCACCGTACAATGGTCCAATTACAAGTTGGACATTATAACATCAATTATTTTAAAAACAATTTTTACAGCAACATTACCTAACCTTAAACAAACACTATATCTCCCATTAACCCGTACACAGCTTACCCGAACATCGTGAGTTTTATATAGTGGAAATCAAAGACGATTACACATCTACAGAACTTCCATGTGAATAAGAGACTGCCAAAAAATCAGCAGGATCACAAAACAACAAATACAAGGTAGAACAAACATAAACATTTAAAACAAAGAAAATAATCATAGACTACACTACATACACTATGGAGGGGCGCATACCCAATACGAATCATTGAATGAGACGTTTTAATTTTGTGTACGGCAGTCTGGCGCACTACAGTGTGTTGTACTACAAGAGTATTTAGTACAAGTTTGTTATATACTTCATTTCTTATGGCGTACTTCATTTGGGAATATTCAAAAAGATTTTGCTGTTATTTTGTGTTTAGTGAACTATATACTTTGTAATTATTTTTGGAACATTGCTATTTGACTGATTGCCAGATGAAAATTGGGAATTTCTGGCCAGCTTTGCAGGAATTTGTTCCTGGAAGATCTGGCAACACTGACAGATTTTGATTCGCGAATTTGCAGACGACGCTCGTCTGCAAAATGTTGTCAAAAGCTACGGCTACGCCTCTGTAATCAATATTAATTTCAGAGTTTGTACGTAGACGTTCGTGACTGCTTTCTCTGTTATGTTTTCACGTCACGTTGTTAAGATATATGTCAAGTGTGAATAGGTCCAGTTTGTATTTTCCGGCAACTATGGTGTGATTAGATGTACGCAAAATGCCAAGTTCTCTATTGTTTGCCATCAACAATGAAGGACGAGTGTTTGAGTTGTCAACAACTGGAACGAAATGGAGAGAGTTTGTATATCTGGGTCTCGAATTTAAACACTTGTCTGCAGTACCTCATTTTATGTGGGCTGTAGGCGGAGACCGTCAGATATATGTCCATGTACATGGTCTTGACATCCCTATTCGGATTAAAGAAGAATCGTACGAAAATGAGGTATGATATTAAAAATAATTCAAACTTGTATGAATTGCTGCTGTTTAAAGTTATTTTTTTTTGGTTGGAGGGGGCCACGGTGTTATAGCGGTTAGACTAATCTCCCACCAAGGCTCGACTCCCGGATGTGGGAATCGTCCTAGACGATACCGCTGCTCCGGGATTTCCCGTACCCCCCCCCCCCCCTCCAAACCTTTTCACTCACTCTTTGGTTAGAAGTTGCATTGTAACACAGGGCCAGAAAATATTAAGTGTGAATAGTATTGACAATATACACCATTTGCATACACCTCTTACATATCTGGACAATCCTTTAGTCCCGCCTACGATACCAGCTCAAGGTGCTTTTTGATGACATACCTCAGAACGTCGGAGCCCCTGCTGTGGCTGAGAATGTGACGTCACGAGCATGTCATTACACCTAAAGGATGATATTAGATCAAATGGGGCCTCATGTGGCTGATTGTCTATAGATGAATACATTTGCCCTCGTATAATGTAACATATGTCTGCTTAGTGAAATATGATGAATAAAGGTATAGTGTGTCTATTTCACTTTGCGTGACATCAGATGCATTTCACTCTTGTGGGCGTGTTTTTGTCCTGTTGTCTGCGGGTTTGGTGCAACCCCCTGTGGAAAAATAGGTGGATTCCCTAGTAAACTATGGTGCAATACCATGCTAAATCGTCAGTTTTGCCTCATCAATTACTGGTACTAGGGAGCCGCTCGCCATGTTGCACTTGCTTGGAGAATATTCTTCCCCACCTTTTCAACCCTCTTGGGGCCACCTAGCACTCCAGGTTCAGCCACATTGAAAAGGCGTAGGGTATAGCGGTGCCACTTACCCCCGTGTTCCCTCCAATGGCTGTTGCGTCTAACGGTGGTGACTTCATGGGAAACACCCTTTAGGCCACATACCAATTCATTACAAGAGTTGCCTCTTGTAATGAATTAAAAATATGATGACCCTCTGACCACGGGTTGCAGAGTATCAAGAAAAGTGTAAACATGCTATTCTTGTCTATCTGCACTGATCGTGATCGAGACCTAGTGTCAATCAGTTGGATGTTGTGGTTGATGCATCGGTGGTGGTACAAATAGGCACAAGGGATACGTTGACGTCCGGAACACGTCAAAGCATCTTGCACACTGACATAAGGTGGTAAGGCACTGCGAGTCACCTGATTGATAGGGTGGAAGTCGACGCAGAACCGCTAGCTGCCAAGTTTCTTCGGTACGAGTATTATTGCGGAATTGTATCTGCTTCTTGTTTGCTTGATAATGACATTCGCAAGCATCTCCCTCACCTACTCTTGGATTATGCGTGCTTGATGTGGTAGGTAACTTCGGGGTGCAGCATAGATAGGTTCCTCATGCGTCAGATGAATTTCATGTTCCGCTACTGTAGTCTGTCTCAGTGCATCATGCTCTGCGAATACATTGCTGCGTTCATCTAGCAGCTGCCAGAATGCCGCCTGGTCTTGTGGCGTAATATCATGGTCTAATTCGGCCAGAGGGACTTGTAGCAGATTTACTAGGTCCTTCCTATCTGTGTTGTACACTGTCCGTCTTTCCTTGGCACGAAAGTGAATCCTCCTTGCGGCTGGTTCCACTATGGTGTTTTGTTCATGCATCCATGGCACACCCAATATCGCATCTTCCCTAATCTCGTCCGTCAACATTGCTGTTGTTATGGTCTCCAGGTCATACACTCGCACTACCACCGTGGCTTGCTCTTCCACATTACCGCTGTGCTGTCCTGTCGCGAGACGTATGACGTGATTGGTGGGGGTGATGTCACTGGCTTTCACGAAGGGTCGCTTGACGAAGTTGTGGGAAGCAGCCATGTCAATGAGTGCATGGCACGGTTGCCCATTTAGATGTACTATGATGCATATAAACTGTGCCATGTTGCAGCTGACGTGTTGTATCAGGGTTTGTTGTGGTGTCTTTATGGGGTGCTTCACTCATACTGTGGTATCGGCGGCATCCGACCTTACCCCTGCTTGCCGTTTACCTTTTTGCTCGGTGCAGGTCCTTGCTAATTATCCATGTGGGGTTATTAGGGCAGTGTTTGTGCCAGTGGTAGACTTCAGCAGGCCTGCAGTAGCGGCAGGGTGTCTGGGATTGATGGCCCCCCCCTCCCTCTTTGCTGTAGGTTCTCCCCTCATCAGGCCTTGCACTATTCCCTAGGCTACTGGGGTTATCATTGTGGGATGCACCATCCTAGTTGTTGTCAGTTCTGACTGTCCTCTTCGTCGCAATTCGAACCTGCTGATGTACTGTACCTTTTGTGTGATGAAAGTGGGTAATTGTTGTTCAGGCTATTGTTCTTGCCACAGCAACTTTCTGCTTGCAGGGATGTGAAAGTACTGCCATACCGGCACTGGAACGGGTGCACAAACTCATCCCAGCCTAAGCTGTAATGGTTAATGGTATTCCACCACTTCCAGCTCCACCGGTAAGTTGATTCCCTACACAATTGGCCCACTCGTCCTCGTAGACACCATACCTCCTTAGCCTCGTGGTACACTCCTTCACAAAGGCCGTGAAGGGTCCTCATTTGCTGTCCCAGAAAAGGTTGTGAGTGTTTGGAATTTTTTTGATGTACGTGGACGTTGGCTTTTCCCGTGGTGATTCCTGATTAGTGACTGGGTCTCATTTTCGTTCCGGTTCCTGCGGCAAATTATGATTGCTTGTTGGCTCACTGCTGTGCATGTGAAGTGTTGTCGTAGGGGTAGCGGTGGGAAAGGGAGCAGGTAACATGGTGGACATTGCGGGTGGGAAAAGTTGCGGTTGGTAGTATGCTGCTGCAAGTGGTAAATACGGCGTGAATGGTTTAAGTGTTAGTGGGACTGTGGTTAGGGTTGATATAGCCAGAGTGGATTGCACACTCGTTGCACTGTCAGCAGCCACGTTCGTTTGTGGAATGTGTTACGCACCGCTGTATACTCCTCCCTTGCTTCTGCAATCCTCGTACTCTCACCTTCCTGCCATTGTTTCTCCCTACTGGGTGTTGAACGGCGTCTTTCTACTTCCATGTTGTTACTAGCCTCTCCTTTTTCATCCCAATCACATGTGGTAGATTTGGATCCTAAATTCTTGTTGCTACTGTCACAAACAAAGTGCATTCCCGACTTGGTGCTTGCCTCAACCTCACTTAAGCACTTGCGATGAAAATAGGTTTAGCACTGCTCACATTTGAATACGAAAGTTCCCTGGCCCGTGCACAGTAAATTCAGGCACCAAATAGGTTGGTAGTAATTTGGAAGATTGTTTGTTGTTTGATTGTCCGAAATATCACCAGGTGTTTCCTCGTGCAGAACATTCTCGCAGTTGTTTGCGGCACGGTTGCACCCGACGTGATTGCATGGTAGACTGGAATTGCGATCGCACCTACAATACTTAGTACTCAGTTCGTACTTGTCAATGACATTGCTTGGTGTAAGTCTCAAACACTGCATGCACGTGAGTACTGTTGCACTCTTGGATGCATGGCCAGCCATGTTGGTAAACATTGCTAAGTGCACGGCATGGAAGGTCAATGCAGCGGTGCGTGGCATGGGTGGCCCTACTCGGTGCGGTGCAGGGGGTCAATGACCGGCACGCGCTCAACTGATTGCCGGCAAGCAGGGAAAGATGGGAGGAACCCCTTTTGTTTCTCCTTCTCCTGATTAGTTTCTCCTCCTTCGCGTGCGGCATAGGGCAGGGGACGGGTAGCGTGGGTACGCGCCTCTTGGTATTTTGTCCTGCTGCTCGGCGACGGGGTGGCGTGTTGGTGACATCACGCCTGCTGCACCAAGATGGCCACCTTGCTGTTCTCCTTTGCTCTTGCAGATGGAATGGCGACTGCCCTGTTGTTGTTGGTGCGCTTTCTGTCGGCTGACCACTCAATGCTGACATTGGCATCCCCCAAGGCATCATGGTGGTGTTGCTGTGCTCTGCTAAACATTCCTCATTGCAGGTATTCACAAGAAAATTTCTGGCAGGAAAATTTTGAAAATATTTGGAAATGTTTGCTTTTGGAATTTAGGTGGGTTTCAGGTTGGAACGTCCATGATTAGGCAACAAAGTTGGGCACCATTTTGACGTGGTGCCGTGGAGCCTCAGTGGGTAGAGGCGAAATTTTAGGAGCGGTTAAATTGAAGATTTGGAATGTGGTATTTTGGAATGGTTATACCCGGGACGCCAGGCATTGCCTGACATTGCAGTGTGTTGAATGGTAGAGCTGACTCTTACATCAGGCATTCGGCTGACGATCAGAGCGTAATAGTGGAGTGGAGGAGCTCTTCTGTAAAATAAGTTGAATATGTTTTCCAAATGCATATTATTGCGCCGTGGCCTGTTTGGGCCAGCCACACGCCTAATATGAATTACGTCGCAAACAAAACCTCACCGAAAATTGACTATTTGCGTACTGCGGTGTGGCTTATTCAGGCTAGCCACACACCTTACATTACTGTACTCTTCGAACATAACCATAACCCTTGCAAAAAATAGACAGATAAACACTTGAAAATGGGGCAGATATTATAAGAGCCTGTGCCTTGAGCTCGAAGGCCACAAAATAAAGTACATACACAACTGTTCTCAATGTGGTATTTACTCGCACGTTAACATGGCTCTGAGGCCAACACTTTACACAAGTGCCGGACTTAACCTGCCAGCATAGGTACTACAGTAAAACGGCGCGGAGCCTACAAAATGGATTATGTAAAATTTTAAGCTTCCCCAGGTGATGCAAGCATTGGGGAAGAGGGAGGTGGTGTCTCAAGCGGCTATCAAAAAACGGTTCTGGAAAAATATTATACTATTGCATGAGAATGATTGGAAACCAAAAGTTGAATGCCGCCCGAGCTCACAAAACCCGAGCCGTGATAGCACGCAACCACACTCCCGAGATGCTCAACGCTGACTGCCTTTGCAGCGCGGCACGCCGGCTGGTATTGGTGGGGTGGACGGACAAGCCTCGTGGAACTATTTTCTAGACACGAGCTGCACTTGAAATAATCTTTACACCTCTTACCTTGCATTCTAACAGAATGTAAGCATTGCAACTTTAACATTGAAGAGAAATCACTTACAAAAATTTCCTTGCTTGTGTTTGACACACATATGGATGCTCATGCCACCAAATTATGTACAAACCCCTTTATAACATAGTTACCTTTAATAGCATGTCTCTTTGCGGCTAAGTGTATCCATCTGCGCGGTACAGCCCGTGGTGCTTATGCATTGCACTGCATTATCAGCACTCACTTACAGCTCTCACTACTCTGCTATGTTTACACTCACAGATGCCTTTCTCACTTAATACTGCACTGCACTGAAGTCGAATGCGCATGTGAGCTGTGCCGTTTAGTTGCGGTGCGGCTATCAAATTGACTTGATGGCGCGGGGACGTGGCACACGTCAACTAATCACACTTAGTAGGAATTGTATTGTGGCTTCACATAATTTCCAATATGTACCATGAAATGTGATCGTGAGGAGGGCTATGAAGATCGGCGTGTTTAATGCAGTAAAACATTTATGTCCAATACTTTTCTATTGGGGCTCTAAATCATGTTAAATGCAAGAATTCCTTTGGAAACCAAGGTAAATGTAAAAAAAAAGGTGCTTTTCCAAATAGTATAATTCCATTCTACTGATTACACAGAACACAAATTTAGTAGGGGCATCAAGATATGATCAGTAGAAACCACAAAAACAATAGGGGAAAAGGGGGGGGGGGGGGTATGAAGATCAGGGAAATTGCGGGGTAAAATAAGTGAAAAATATGTACGTTTTTATAATAAAATTTTACCCCGTAGTTACCCGCCAGTTCATAGCCCTCCCCACTATTGTATTTGCATCTTGTATATTTGTCAATATATGTATTGTTCTGTTACATATTTTTGCAATTATGCGTGTGTTTGTGATAAAATATTACGATTATATCACAAATACAATGAAAATACATTACATAGCAAAATGACCTAACCAAATAATACCTAAATTCACAATATTACCAAAACACACATGCATTATTTTTCAGTGCAAATGGGTTGCACTTGAAAATAATTTCTGGGGAAACCCCAAGCTTTGCTGCAGGATTGCCACAGGTCTGGAAAACAGGAAATGTCAGGGGATTCTGTGATATTCATTATATATTTCGCAGTTCTGTCACCAATCATGTACCGCTTCCAGAATCACATAAAATTGTTTTAATGGTTGTGGACTAAATGCGTAGGCATTTTTCTTTGCAATCTATGTGGTGAGCATGTGATCAGAGAAGTATTTTGGTCTAAAAATGTGTTATAATGCAAAGGTACCAATCCTTATAGATATGCTGTATGTAAAAGATTAATACGGACCGGACATTAAGGACTGACGGTGACTGGTGCTGCAAACAAAAGCTTACACCATGAAATTATTGTTTACGCGCTATGTGTTAAGTCCTAGTGCTGAAATGCAGGAAAACTGCCAGTTGGCCTCTCAGCACTATATAAGAAAATGTTCCAGTTAATTAACAATTATTGATATACTAAATGAATACAGCTTACTGATGAGTGTGCCAAGGGGGCTCGTATGGAGCGAACTCCCGAGCAGCCAGCTACATTGATTGCTAAGGTCAGATTGTGAGAATGGCATTGTTCTGGTTGGAAGATGGCCTAGGCCATTCTCAGAAATTACTTTGAAGTTTTGCGTTCATATAAAAATTTACTTACAAATGCAAGTTGTGATTTTATAGATTGTTGATTCTTAAAACTAAATACATTTGTGACATCCCCGTGTGTCTAAAAGCATTATTTAAGGTTGTGAATGTGATGTCATGGATATGCAGCCGTACATACAGGATAATATTAAATGAAGTGAAGCTTGTGTTGGCAGTTTGGTGATGGATGAAATACATTGACCCTTTTACACTGTTTACATAAATTACCATTGGCGAGATCGCCGGAATAATGGAAAGTTGTTGAATGCGGTGAACTTCAGCTTTGAAACACAAAGTAAAATGCAGTTTCCGGTGATTAACACTAAGTATGATGTTTCTTTCAGCATCTATGCTGTTGAATGAGTCCATTCCTGCAAAAACGTATTTGTTAAATGCCATGCTTGTCTGCACTAACTACAAAAGAAACTCACTGGCTTTACATAATTATGTGAAACAAAGATAATAAACACTTAAGGAAACATATTCCCTGTTAATTGAAAACCCTTGGAGCCATGTAGCACTGTTCATTCAACGTCACGCACATTGGAGAGGCCTCGGTCATCACGGCACAAACAGATCTGATGTTCCCTCCAATTGCCGGTGCACCTGATGGCTGTGACTTTCGTGGCGACACCGTTCTGGACAGCTTGCTAATTTATCCCAAGAGTCTTCTTTTGAGAACAAATTAAGCAAGGCTGCCATTTGAGTCGTGTAGTATCGGTCCGTAAGGTGGTGTAAATTGCCATTCTCGTCTACCTGCACTATCGTACTCTGGGCTTTTCTTGTTGAACTTGATGTACACTAATGGAATAGAGAACTGTGGAGGTGGAAACTGTCATAGGAGCACTCTTGGATGCTTGTGTTCACGTCAAGATGTAATATTCACTTATCTTGAATTCTTTGCGTAAGTGTATAAATGGTTGAGTTATGTTGCATGGCTGCCAACGTATAGAATATGTTTCGGATTCGGGGCTTGGCTGACAAACTTTTTTACTTCCCATAATAATGTAGAAAATAATTTTATTCCTACATGCAATAATCAAACTAATAAAATGGGCAGCTTCTATCAGTTCATGAGTAAATATATAGGCTACACAGATTTTGTACAAAGCACATTACTTGACTAGTGGTAATGGAAATTTGTGTGTTACTGTGTTACATTTTTTATTGTTTAAGATTTGTTTCTTAAGGCCATTTCACACAATCAAATATTTATTAAAGTCAATCACTTGAATTTAATTTATTGAACCAAAAAAAATTACTTTATTTGCCATTCAAAGAATTGCATTCAATAAGCTAGCAAGTCTCCACACAAAAATTTATCAGAAACTTTTTAATTAAACCACTTAAACTACCACAAGTAAATTTTTAGAAGTATCTATGACTCACGCATGACACACTAATAATTGGTTAAAAATCCAACTAATTTTCTTCATTTTATTGTACATTTTGTTTTTAAGAAATGTCCATCCATATTTTGTAAAAACTTTAAATGTGCAAATATAACTCTTTTGTTATGAAATTACTTCCATTAATGCTCTCAGGAAAGCTGTGATAAAGCGATTGAAATGTTGGATTCAAGCAAATATAGAACATGTTCCTAAACAAAAATCTTGAAGCAAAACAAGAAAATGTCCACGATTATGGTGTTTCCATGATGTCATATAGCATTCAATGAATTGAATTCAATAACAATTAAAGGTAATTTGAAAAATAATTTGGTCATGTGAAATGGCCTTTAGGCTTAATTCAGTTTTCTAAACAAACGAACATAATTTTTACTGTATTATTGTATTTATTAAAACAACATTTGATGCAGTCGGGTAAGACACGAGACGAAGGAATACACTTTTACTTACTGGTAGGTGGGTGCCAGCGGTGCTTCCCAGACACCACACTTCGAGACTCAGGGTTCTCAGGGATGCTGTGTAGGTTCTGTGTGTTCGTCATATCCGAGCATCTTTACAAAACACTTTGCATTACTAAACATTTTATGAAAACACTGGCAAAAGTAGTAGGAGTTTGCTGGCTTTAACACTACAAGGAAACATATTCAACTAGCACACTCTGTGATGGATGATTCCTCCGTGGTGTGTGAGAGCACAATCTCCACAGGGTAAGGGGTCTACAGCCACTGTGATGGACTGCAGATTTCACCTGGATATGGGACACGAAATACAGACATGAACACTAAACATGTGTGATTACTTATGTCACTAATGCATACTCGTTGGGACACGTTCCCTAACCACGTGATGTGTGCCGACAGTCTGTGCACTTAGCAGGTTAGGACGAAAATAATGTCACCGTACAAATTACACAAAAATACAAATTACAAAGTATGGGGCACCACATGAATAGACACAATAAACATGCAGATGCATGCAAACATTCTTACAGGATGCGGATTCCGCTGGATGAAGTTCTTAGCGGGCCACGTTGTGCAAGTGAAACTGCAATATTTTCAGTAAAATTCATTGGAATCCTGTCGGAAAAAATTACTGTGCTCATCAGAAAATGGTTTTGGTTTCATTTCAAGCGTGCAAACGTGTCTGAGGTGCCTGATAGCGACAAATCAAACATGTGCGACGACCGTGTGGTCGTTTACAAAAGCATCAATCATGGCAAAATTACAAGAACCCTTAAATGAACAATACATATTACCCTGAGAAAATTATGATGCACATGAAATTACAAACAAGAACACTTTAAGCGCAAGGGTGGCGAGACTACGGACTTGGCTTTTGTTAAGCACGTGGTCGCAAATGGTGTGGCCGTAAAACAATTTAACATGACAAAAACCCTAAAATGCATACATACAAATTTACCCTTAATATTGCTTGTAGCAATGAAGCAAAATTACAATGGCCTTTAACATAGGCTGATGGCGCATGATTCAAAGTTGCGCAGGCTGCATGGTCTTTCCAACATCTTTCCTCCTTCCCTCGATTTAAGTTTCAAAATGCCTCAAGGATGCAAAATAATAATTTAAGTGGAAGCATTATGCTGCGGATGTCTGGCAAAATGTACGCAAAACAAAGGTTAACCGGTAAACTTAAGTGATCTATGGAAATCTAACTCAGTGCAAAAATATGAAGTGCGTACGTGACAGTGTCTTACCTTGCCAGCTATCCTAGAAGAACTGCCCAGAGGCAGGGGTCGCGCGGACCTACCAGGGCTGCCTATGGGGCTCACACAAGCGGAAGTGCTATGCATGCCGAGCAAAACTTTTATCTTTAAAATGAAAAGGCACAAATGAGATTTAATTACATAATAACAAGAACAATTGAAATCCTTAAATATTGGTGTTTGGTAACTGTTCATTTTATAGGCATATTATGCCGGGATATTAATGTTTCTGTTCTTCGCACAGCGCACATTTTAAATTTGAAATAACACTGTGCAATATTTTGGAAAAGACATATTTCACTTTTAATTTGAAAATAGACATGCATGGCACTGAAACAAAGTATCACTTATCCCGTTTTAGGAAAGTCCGTGGTTGTGGCTTCTGCGCGCACGTGCTCACCCACGTGTCACGTGAGCTGTGAGAGCCATCATTGTCTAACTGCCACTGGCTGTTAGTCGGCGTCACATTATACGTATTGTCTTTTATAAGTTTTATTTTAGTACAAAACAGCGACATTTATTTAAATCGACTCGTATAGGACTACTATGTAATGTATTATCTCGTCTTTTAATAGTTTTTTTATATATGAAACAATATGTTCCTTTAAACCGATTAATTCTTTCAACTGCCAACCTGTGTATACATCACATCAACCATTCACTGTCTCGTCAACAATATGAAAATATATAGTGACTATGTTGAGAAATTTTACAGTAAGTATCCTGCAATATTATTGATAAATGGAATAGTATGCCTACTTATTTTATATGACATTTGATTAATAAAAATTATATGTACTGTATGTGCATTTTCTGCTTTAACTAACCACTTAAAATGCAAATTTTTTAAGAATAACTTTAATCTTGTCATACATTATTGCAGGCACAGCATGTGTTAGCATTTTTTACCCTGGCTGTCGAGATCGACTTAGACACCTGCTTGATAGACTACCCAAAAACTTGAGTTAATAAACCATCTGGTCACTTTATTCATGCATTACTCAATGGAAACTGTAAAAGTATCAGGAAGTAAATATTTTGCATATTTAGTATGTCTTCCTCTTAACTTCATTAATAAAAAAACATAAATTAAAAGAAATAATCTCAGTATTCACAAATTTTTACCAAACACTTTTTAATTCTATGTTGTTTTATAGATTTTGTTTCCGTAGGTCGTTTTCAAATTTGGAGGGTACGTGCCAGTGTTTGTTCCCCATTAAAATATGTGCAGGTAGGGGCAGTGACATTTTTCAAAGGTTTATTTCAAAAGTGCTCACTTTATGATAAACAGCCTTTAGAGATATGTATTCTCCAAAGATTTTGTTGATGCAGTCAACTAAACTGACAACAATCAACACAAAATTGGCCATGTTTCATATTCTTTATATTAGGGGCAGAAGAAATCTTGGTTTTGGTAAATTAGATTTTTTATGTATTTATTTCACTTATGAACAGAAATTTGTAACTTTTACTTGAGTTTTAAACTTTATGTTCAGAGTCACTTTGTCATGGAATAGCCCAGTGGTGATTTCCTTTTACTGTAATATTTTAGAAAGTGTTTGTCTCTGCGAAACATTAAACACGAGAGGGACAGAAGGCATTAGAACCGTAAAACAGCTTGGCAAAAAACTGTTAATCTAGGCTAGTTAGTAAAATCATTGTCATCAGCTAGATGGTGAATATGTAAATATTATTATTGTTTTGTACTGTCTTGTTAGTGACATGAACAAAAAATTGACATGGCTTGGGGCTTGCGAGAGGTGTACAATGCCAGATTACCTTAATGATGCTCCAGATCGTCGATGGAGGTGGATTCAGATTGTAGTTTTCCCGGGGCGCCAGTTTGTCAATTACTCGGAAAAGCACGAGGATATTCTTCCGTCAGGGACGTTACAGGTCGACAGCCTGTGGCGGCATCCCTCCCAGCACTAGTCTTGCGATATATGTAAGAAAGTCATGGCAATACTTTAATACACTGAGCACATGGTCGGCGACTACGTGTTTACACTTGCTGGTTAGGACCAATTCCTGAGGTGAAGTTCTTTAAATTAAAATAAGACACGTGGATTTCAACAAAGAAATATATTATCAAAGAGAGAGTACACGTGGTTTTATAAACAATTCCCGTGTCTCAAGTGGGCCTGGCACACGAGGCCTGCCAGAGGCAGATGCTGCGAAAAAATGGTTAACTAGCCGGTGAAAAATTACGTGAAGAAACTCTCCGGGGTTGCGAGTCGGCAGAGAGGAGGGTCGGCACACGGGCGAGCAAAGCTGAGAAAAATGTTCCAGAATAATTAAATGTTTAAACTCTTGACACCCTAAATGATTAACACAACTTGACCCACTGAACCAGACTAAAGATGGTGGCGTGTAGGTACCATTAGCAACGGACACCTTCCCGTCAGCATCTCGAGGGAAATGTTTACACAGGACAAAATGCAAAACACTTCATACAAAAGAAAACTGAGTGCAGGGAAATAATCAGTAGATTATTTTACCTGGATAGAATGTTCAGAACTCTTTAAGAAAGTCTCTCGCTATTGTTGCCAAGTGTCTCTGAAATTTGCACAACATGTATCAATGCCAGAACAGGCGAGCAGAAGACATAAAACACTATAATAAAATTTAACAAAAACAAAACATACATTTAAACCCTTCTCAAACAGCAAAATTAATTAAAGTGAAAATTAATGTGAGAGCTGTTGGAAATTGGTTCCGTGAACTTGGCAATATGGCTGCCAGAACTGCAAGTGTCTTTGAATGTTTATTTTCTTTAAAATGTGAAATCGTTTACCACCATCTTAAAACAAAATAACACACAACATAGCACTTTGAAAAATAACAAAATAATTAAGAGCATCTCAGTTCATGTATGCGTGAACACACGTGTTCAAGGCAGGGATGCAAGGAGGAGATAACACTTCCTCGGGCATGCATTGGACTCTGCTTTAAGGGGGTCACACTTTTACACAGAAAGAAACTAGCTAGGCGCCGGTTACTCTTGTCAAGTGGGTTTTTAGATGCAGTGAACGGATCCCTAGTTCGTTCAAGCATGAATGACATACCACACTACACACATTGATACACAACATGCAGCAGCTAGCACTATCGGGCTGCTCCCTTGATTGGCGCACAGTGTGAGGGCGACTTCAAGATTATATTATCTTATTACTCTATTGTATTTGTATGCCATGATTTCTATGTGATATTTGTTACTGTTTTTTTGTAGTGTCTTGACTTGTATTCCACATCCTATAGCTTAGTAAGCTCAAAAGTAGGAACTACGGAAGCATATTTATTTATTTACTTATAAGTCTTGTAATGGCAAGACAGAGATATATATTTGGGGATCTCAAAATTCAAGTATAAACAAAAATATAAATTTGTAAAATATGTATCAAGAAACATGAAAATGGGGAGAGGAAGTTACATCATTATGATTCTGTAGACCTCCAACAAATACAATAAGTAGGCATACACTAAGTTTGCTGGTGGAATTCTACAGACTTGACACAGCTCATTCTTGTACTGTATCTGGTATAGTCATGTTTATCAGCATAGTTTGGTGTCTGTCTCTTCAGCCCATGTGTCGGTAGATAAATCAAATTTAATTTAATTGCAACAATTGTTCCTTTCATGTTACAGAGGTGGCTTCCATTGGAAGGTTTCTCAGGACGGTTGCTGCCCACGGATCGCTACCACTACTCGAGCTGTGATGGCTCCAAGGACCGCAGCCTGGACAAGATCAGACTACCTTCAATGGCTTGGCAATGGGAAGGGGAGTGGCACTTGGAGACTATGCTTGATGGTCAGGCTCTAGACTCTGATGTGAGTGCACAGTTGTACTGCTTGCTCACGACTATTGTGTAGTCAAGTAGAGTACAGTTTTTTAAATTATTTTTAATCTAATTTTTATTATTATTATTTTGACATTTTTTTACTGCTTTATTTTTATTAAAATGTTTGTGTAACAAATATTTGACTGTCTTTTTTTCAACTGAAGAAAAAGCAATAGGTTTTATTTTTCAGTATATTTTATACGATTTCCTGGTTTCTTCATTTAATAAATGACTAATGTACCATGTTAGTGATTTTTCGTTATGATTAGTAAGATTCCATGAACTTACAAAGTATGTTGTAGAGTTGAAAATATTTTAGACATGAACATGTCATCATCTCTCTTATTAGTTGATGCCGGCTAACAGCCAGCGACGCTGGAGCCCATGACGGCGCGTACCATGCACATGTCCCGCACGTCGAAAGAAGCCAATAATTTTGAACATTTCCTATAAATTTATTTTCAGTGTAAAATGTGTTCTATTGTATTTGCAGTGTTTCATATGTCTTAAAATGATTTAATGTGTTTGTACTAATTTTAAATTGTTTGGTTATAAAATTAAGAACACTTAATATTCCGGCATGAACGTAGTCATAAAAAGACACTAAAATAATATTGAAATTGACAAGAAAATTATAAAAATGTAAAACAATGCTTAATTTAATTTGTGCCATTTTATTTTCAATAATTAAATATTTTACTCTGCGTGCATAGCACTTCCGCTTACGTGAACCGTGTAGGTGGCCATGGTAGGTCCGTGCGACACTTGTCTCTGGACAGTCTGTTGAGGAGATCTGGCGAGGTAAGACACTGTCACGTACGCACTACAACTTTTGTTCACTGATATAGGTTTCCATAGTTAATGTAGTTTACCTGTTAACCTTTGCATGCGTACATTTTGCCAGACATTTTCCCTAGCTTTATGCTTCCACTTTATTAATTTCTTGCGCCCTTGCTGCATTTTTAACTTCATTGAGGAGAAGGACGAGAAAGATGGAGAGGTCACGCGACCTGCGCAATGGAGAATCAGGCACCATCCGCCTATGTTTATGGCATTTCATTGTAACTTTTAAATTATTTGTACGCACAATTTTTAAGTGCTTTATTTTATGTATGTATTTGAGGGTAATTTTCGTGTTTGAATATTTGATGCAACATCATGTATAACCACGTGGCCGACCAATGCAAAGTCTTTGTATATTCCATTGTTGCATTTGAGAGCTTATTTATGTAACATCGTATGTGCAATAATTTATTTCAGGGTCCTATGTCAATTTTATTCGGGGTTTAATGTATTTTTCATGTAAATTGATATATTTTGTACTTGACAACGTGGTCACTTTAATGTTTGATTGTACCACCAACAGGCATGTTACACGCCTGTAACCACTACAATCGTAAAGAGAATAATTTCTCAGCAAGAATAACCTTTTGTCTGAATTTAGTGTGCCGTTTCCACGCAGAAATATTGCAATTTTACCTGCACCATGTGGTCCGCTACGAACTTCATCTAGCAGCATCTGCACCATCTAAGCTTGTTTTCACACATGTGTGTGTTTATTGTGAATATTCATCTCGTGTCCCATCTTGTTTCATGTATCATTCAAGGGTTTATGTAATTTTGTAATTAGTGTACAGTGCAATTATTCCCATGCTAGCCGGCTCTGTGTATAGGCCGTCACCACACTACCCACGTGCTGGAGGGCGAGCCCCGGCAAGTTTGCGTTAGTGATGCAGAGTAATCACACGTGTTAATATGTATTAAGGGTTTCATTTGTAATTCACCGTGTCCTGTCTTCAGAGAAAAACCGTCAGTCCACCCTAGCGGCTGTCGGCCCTCTTCCCTTGTGAAGGCTGTGGTTTCACGCATCTTGGTGAGATCATCCATCTAGGCGTGCGCTACAGTAATTATGGGCTGGGGAGCACCCAAGCGGAATTGGCAGTCATGACCAAGATAATCATTTCATTGGCACGTTGATTTGTTTGCATAATAACAATAAAAGAGTAAAAGCAAGTCTACAGTGAACTTATATCTTTTATTTAATAGTGACAGTGCCCTAGCCACATACATTTTTATTAAGTGTATATTTCCAGTGATGTTTAATAAAAAGTTCAGTATTGCCTACGTGTTTGTAAGTACGCACGAGCGAGATGGACACACACAACCCACAGCATCCCTGAGAACCCTGAGTCTCAATAGTGCGGTGATTGGGAAGCACCACTGGTGCCCAAATTACCAGTAAGTATTTGTGTCATAGTTTGTCTCGTGTCTCACCCGACGGCATCATAGTGTTCAGTGAATTTATATTATTGGTAAGATTATGAAGAGCAGTATATTTGTAGCCAAATCTACTTTGTTATTATATTCATATTTAAAAATATATACTTTCATGAAAAATGTTTTTCGTGGTTCACTATCTCGCTTAAAAATAGACAAATTTATAAAAAAAATATTTTTTTTACGGGATTTGCAAGTCATTAAAATAAATCTTTAGTTTTTCATCAACAGATGAAATAATTGCTTATTGTTTGTTGGCACCTTCTTTAATCTAACTATGTTTATCCTTATCTGGTATTTCTGAAACTACGCCAACTCCTTCAACTATTTTATGTAAATCATTTGCATGAAAAAAAATATGCTTATTTCAAACTTCCCTGCATTAAAATTGTCAGCATATTTTAAGTTTTTCAATAAATAATATTTTATTTTCAATATTAGTCATTTTGAATACTAAAACTAAAGTACTAGCGTCTAACAGTACCTTCATATGAATTAATAGTTGTATTTCGTGGTATTTCTTAAAATACAACACTTTTTAAATTTTTAGTTATTTTTACTTTATTCAAATACTTCCATCCAACAGATTTTTACAGTTCAACCATGTTCTCTGCTATCGTGTTGAAATATGTATTTAAATTGGAAGTACATATATAGATTTTATGAACAAATTAATGTTATTAAAATTTTGTAATTTGTAATGAACATTTACCATACATACACTTTTTAATATCAGTTTGTTACATTTCAAACAAATCACAAATATAAATTTATTATGTTGGGTGCAGTTTATAACATTTCATTAAAAATCATAATTTCACAATTCTCACCTACAAATTATTTTTTATTAAACTCGATTTTCTTCTTCAGCACATTCAACAAGTTATTAATCAGTATTTTCAAATATTATAAAATTCTTCTTCTTTATTTTCAATAACTATTAAATATTAATCTTTAAGAAACATATTGCCACAATTATTTAATTAATATTCACATAATATTCCTTATTATAGTGATGCATGATGCATTTATGATGCACACTCTACTTTGCGACTCTGCGTCATATTGAGCGCAAGTTTCATATCGGGACAGGTCATTAACCACAACAGTACTGAAGAGGCGGGACACATACTTACAGGGTACCATATGGCGCAGCTTCAGAAGAGACTACAGATACGTGATTATAGCTTCTACTTACTGTTTGCTCAAAACTACGTAGCCATCACGTCGCCTCTCCGCAAGATTGTACTGTTGGATGAACCGCCTCTTCCTCCAACCTGGCCATGCTAGTTCCAGAGTGTGCCAAGGGATTGTAGCACCCAGTCTATTCCACGCTCCAACTGAAGATAAGGTATGATAGTGCCGCATCAGCAATCTTGAATTTTCAAACCCTGTGGCCGAGGCTATCACTCCCATCACCCCTGGCCTACGAGCTCTCAAGTGGAGATAAGTATAAAAGATCTGTCATGACCAGAAATCTGCAGTCTCTGCACCTATACACCGCTTGTAAGGGTCAGAGGTAACCATCGGGGTGCGCGACCACTGGCACAGCCGCAGATTCCACCACTCGCAAGTGCCGGAATCTCCACCAGTAGGAAGACATCACCAACCAAAAGTTCAACACTTCTTCAGCACCCGCTGACCCACCATCTGCAGACACCGCAGATCCTGCAGCTACTGTGAGACTGGATCCTCCAGAGGCTCTCAAAGACGTTGCTCCACCTTCCTTACCACCTTCTGGTGTTGAACCCAGAACCTACCCCTTGGTAACAGGTCGCATCAAGCACGTCTCTTCAAGATCTCCACCCTGGCCACCGGACGGTGACCGCAACCATTGACTCTACTCTTCTGGTAGACTCCCCCCCAATTTGTGTGCCTTCTGAACAACCTAAATTTGAATCACATAATTATTTGTCAAATACTCAATTTTCGCTAACACCAAGTAATGTCTTCCCAATTATGCTGAATTCCCAGGACTGCCTTCTCCTGGATTACTTAGGATTTTCTTATGTTTCAAAGTCTAGAGTAGGAAGTAGCACAGTACCACAGTGTCTTATTACTCATGTTATTAAACACGTAAAACTTTTAACTATTCTCTGAATTCTGGAATTCTTTGTGTAAAACATCATAGATCTCTTAAGTAGTTGGGACCACCAATAGTGAAGCTGGCAATACCACCAGGCAACACACATATTAAGAGGCCACCCTAACTCTGCCAAACTGGTAGAATTCGGTGGAGCGCAAAGCACTAGAAACTCCTCTGCCAGGCGAATCATTGAATCAAAATGTTCCATACTCCACCACCGCTCTCTTGCAGGACCAGGCGAAAGGAACAAAGAGTGTTGTCTCCTGTTACAAGATTGGGTTACCAGAAGTACATGTTAGGGAACTACAAGTACCAGCTCTGCTTTTGTTGGTCTCAGTAGTACCTTTATCTCATGTCATACACCCGGAAGGGCAGTGTATGGAGAAGGTTAAAAATGGCTGCTGCTGCCCACGAATCTAGACCACTTGTTGACACCTCCACCCAGAGGCTTCACTCCACACTGCAAACACTCTTCATTAAACTTGAAAGCCCTACTCATCCTATCCTAGAATACGTTCTAAGGGGTGAGGAACCCCCTATTGGAGTAGCTAACCCATGGCTGTGCAACCCCAATCTCCCTTCAACCAGTGCCTGCAGTTGCAAACAGATCCTTAGGTCGTCACCGTCCGAGAGTCATCAAGGCAATCACCAGCCTATCCCACATAATATGCTCAACCATAGCAAACCTAGAATATAATAATGATACATAACTGACTGTTGTCAAAGCAAAACTTTTCAAATGAAAATTATGTGTAAGTAGTAATCATTGATGTTGTAATGAATTAATATGTTAATGCATCAAGCTAACAAAATGGTACCATCTGGATCTTCCTTCTTAAGTGCTCTGTGTTCTATGTTCTGTAGGCGAGAACCCGTACACAAACTTACAGGAGAATTACAACAGCAGTTTTAATTGTTTAATTGCTCGTACTTTCTGAGAAAGAAAACAGAGAAAGTAAAGTAAGAAAGGAAGCCATAGGGCTTTACATAAATTTAATTTACCTGCAACAAAAATCTTGGCTTTTAGAAAAGCCATTAACTTCACTCTCATTAAGAGCCACTGTAAATTACTCATTACCTTTACATGTGCCAGTCGTTAATAATTTTCACAAATTCAATTGTATTAATTGCTAAATTCTCCTCTGCTATATGTGAGCTAGTGCTTAAATTGAAATGAAGGTATCGCAATCTTACACAAGGTAGGACTGTGAGCAGGGAAACAGCTCACGAAAGTGACCTGCATCCAAGTTCCAACCTGCCGTCCTTTGCCAAGAAAGCTAAGAGAAGAGTCAGCTGATGCCGCTACCTGCCACCCACCACTCAGATCATAGCCGAGGGGAAGAGAGGAAGACAGACGAACAAAGAGGGGAGAGGCAGTGAGCCGCTGCATACACAAGCCAGATGCTACGTGCCGAGCAGGATGATGAGATAATGCGCTCAACGTGTCAACCGCAAGCAGCAAGCACATGGAACTGGCGCTACACTAGAACTCCAACTGCTTATATCGTCAAGATGCCTGACCCAGATGTCTCAAAGCAGAAATTTTGTTTATGCGAGGTGGGTTTACATTGCTTCAGAATGGCCGGAGAGGGGGGGGGGTGATGAATTCCTGCACAGTTGGAATGATGCACACTCTACTTGCCACTTCGCCCCATCATCGGGGTCCTGTGCTCATTTAGGCAAGTTCCATTCACATGAGTATAATAAATCACGTGCCTACAGGGTCCAGAATCATCATGTCATAGTGACTACTACAGACATGTGGCTGGGAAAATTGCACTGCCTACTCAAAAGCCATCACGCGGTCGCCCTAACTTCAGCGTGGGAATTTTACTGTTTGATGAGCCATCAACACAGTTTCCCGAAGATAAGCATGTTCCAAGATTTCCTGCAAGAGTGCAGCACCAAGTCCACTGGAACATCACAGCCTCCAATGCCTCATGCCGAGGCGATATGTCAACACCTCCCTCACAGGAGATAAGAAAAGTGTGATGCTGACTTAGGAACGAATAAACAACCCCTGTGGAGAGAGCCTAGCCATCTCTGCACCCCTCTGGTAGCCTACAAGCTTAGAATTTTGGTATAAATAAGAGCAGCCATCCCAGGCTCAAGGCAGTCGCTGTCTCTCCAGTCTGCATAAGGCTGAGGAACAGTAGGAGTAAGTGACAGTCCACACTGCTCTTCCGGTCTGCGAAGGCCGAAGAAATCTCTTAAGGGTGCGACGACCACTAGGCCAAATGCTAAGTGGCAGCTAAGCCTTTCTTCCAGTCTGTGAAGCCTGAATACTGAGGGTTAGCGTTGACCACTATACCACTCTTGAAGTGCGTAATACGAAGGTGTGATGTGAAGCCAACTGTAGTCTGCAACCCCAAAGATAGTGCCACCATCGAGCAACTACATCTTCTAGACGCTACAGAAGAAGTCCTACCACCCACCCTCTGGTATTTCCTCAAAGTTTTCCAATTGGTAGTAGGTTGCAGTTTACACTTAAAGAAAATCAAGTTCCTTAAGAACACACCTCGTAAAGTTAGGTAATAGACACTGTGCTTAAAAAGTCATTTTGAATTTCACGTTTAGGTTTGACCAGGATGCCTTCGCCTGGTTTCATATAGGAGAGCATTTCCTATTTTTATTTTTTTATTCACTATTTATTACGTAATTATTTTGATTGAAGCTAGTATGAACTCATCATGTCTTTTTCATAATACATTATTAAAAAAGTATTTTAATTCATTTGGAGAGTATTTATTTCATTGTATGTTGACCCAGTATTTTGTCTCAGAAATTAATATAATTTCCTAACGAGTCAAGGTAAAGCAAGTAATGCGTAGGAATATCTCTAAGATAATTTACCCACACTTCTTAGAACGGCAAACTAAGGCCTGCCTTCAGGTAGATCATCGGGTGCGCCACACTCTAGGTACACCAATCCATGCCACAGTCGGTCAGACCAGGTATTGTACTTCTCCTTCCCAGTCTGCAAAGGAAAACTGAAAGCCTCTGCCACGGTCTCGGCTCCGTGTGGGTGCCTCATCCAGGTTTGTCACATCCATCTCTCTCTGTCAGTTCCAGTCTGAAAAGGCCGGATGGTAGTAACTGAGATTGGCGGTACTGTCTCCTGGAAGTACACTGTAGAACTGTCGGTCATACTTGCTTTTCCTCAAAGTTTGGTTCAGTACAACTCAAATGTCTTACGCAGAGCATGGTAATAAAAGCAAACAACGCAGAAGAGCTCTCAGAGAAACTTTAAGAGCCTTAACCAATTTAATTTCAACTAAATCTGAGAGCAATAATTCTCAAGTTAGTAATACACCTCAATTACTGCTCCTCCTGTTTGGTTCTTCAATTAAGTTACCTAGTAAGGCCCATCCAACCATAGCATTGATATTACAGGAAGGTGATGCCGTTTTAGGAATTTACCGCCCCAACCCCACATCAACCCATTTACACATCTCAACTAGAACTGTTGCCCTGCACCACTGCAACTGATGTCGGCCACTGTTGCGTAACTCAACTGTCGGGTGAGTCAACCAGCAAAGAGGAATGCACCTCCTTCAACTAATCAGGTACAGTGCCCGACAAAGTGATGTGGAAAACTTTGTCCCCAGTAGATGGCCTACACTGCCAACTGTGTACAACAGTCAGCCCCCGAAGAGGTTGTAAATTACCTTGCCAGATATCTAGAAAATTACCGCATATAGCCCCAGCGAATCTGACCCTGCAAATATTGTTGAAGTATCAGAGTGTATAGATCCAAAGCTTCCTGCGTGGAAGAAAATCTGGTCCAATTCATCTTGGGGTTTACAACCCTTTCGCCTTCATCTCGGATTCATTTAAAGAAAATTTAATCCCAACAATCTCCCTAATGTGGTGAACCTTCGACCTAGCCGGCAATCTAACCATATACCTCAGGTACCAAACCCCGTTAATTTGATCTTGCACCACCGGAAAAGCACTTCAACATATATGCTTATATTAACGACAAAAGTAAAATAAAATATGTTAGTCGGTTCATAAAAATACTTATTTGTAAACACAGCAAATAGTAAGCATGCATAAGGTTGTTCACATGTTTTTTTATATTGACAGTTAAGTGATGGGCTTGAAATAAAAATGGTGGATTGTTTTTGTATATAAATTGGTTCTGCAGTAGACAGTTTTAATGTTAATTGCAAAATATTGTTACATGCTTGCTGCTCTGCATCACTGTGCTTGTCCTGCTCGAGCAAGCGAAACAGTGTGCCAAGGGCAGTGTGGTAACCTGAGGGATGCTCTGCGATTAACAAAAGCGAGGCGCTGCATGTGCCAGATAAGCCTATCTGGACTTGTGCTCTCTCTTCTTTCAGTGGATTTAATTTCTGGGGTTAACCTTACCAAAATGTTCTGGTCATCATCCTAGCATCTTTCAGTAAGATTCGGGGTGCAGGGAATCTTCTAGATTGGGCCAGATAGTTTAGAGTTTGGAGGATTGTGTGACCTTAAGCGCTAGGTGTGTGAAGACAGCAAAGTGACGAGCCAGCAGTGTGACTAGAGTGACCAGTGGGAGCTATGTCTGCTGACTGCGAGCATCGCTACAGTGAAGAGCGAGGTTGGCGGGCAGGATGTATGAGTGACAGACATTTGGAATGATGGCACTAGACAGACTGAATATGTTTAAGAACAGGGTGTGAATTAAGTGACTAACCAGTATAGAGACATTGAGAAGGACTTTAATTAGAGTCGAAATAGACGTTAAATACTGAGCTCACTGATAATAACAATAGTAATAGTGAAAATAGATTTAATGTGGTAAACAATAGCTGTGTGAGAATATTTCTAGCAGTATAAATAAGTTAAAAATCAAATTGTATTCCATTATTTTTATTAAGACCTCCAACCCTCACTAACTCTGATACACCCCTGGCGTCTTGTAACACTATGTACTGTCGTTATCACTGTCTGTATACTAGCCATAGTCACTTAATACTTGCTTATTATTTACACATGCATTAAACCCTGACACGTCACAGTCCAGTCGGTTAGTCTGACTTTATTTTTCCAATGTTCATGAACTTTGCTTGCTGGTAAGTGCATCGAGGCCATTCGTTCCGATGGCACGATACACCTGGCATTAACAGCCGTACAAGACTACTGATTCCCAGGCACACAGTGGCTTATAAAGCTGTGGTATTGTAGCCCAGAAGGTTCTTCGCACCTCGAGTGATGCCAAAGAAGGGAGGGCTATGACCAAAAAATTTGCCCAATTACTACCCAAGTCATATAGTTATCCAAGGACAGGAGCAACATCACTCCGAACAGCGTTACTGTGGTCTGTGTTGACAGTATTATGTCTCACTTTTTAACGTGCACTCCTCTCTGGTTACTGTTGATGCCCTTGGAGGTGTGCTACATACACCCAAGAGAAGAAGGGAAGCTCATAAAGGTAAACAGAGCCGCTCGCAATAGTAATTTATGTGCCAAGGCCATCACTTTGAAAACATATGATTTTAAAATTGAAATGACAGAAACATGAATGTAGACATTTTTTTAACCAGAAATTAGATAATCTAAAAGGTATGAAACAAGTGTGAAAAAATTCATTGACTCATAAGTAAATAATTTTAATACAAAATGTATGTTAGGGTTAACAATACAATAGTTTATGCAGGGAAATCACATTCCCTAACTGGGAAAGAATTTACATCATGCAAGCCAGGGAAACATTTGCATCTGGAGGGACTTTCCCATCTTCCCCCCGTCGATTTTCCCCATGAGGTTATAGCGCAGATAACATATTACCCAGGTTAGGTGAGGTTATAGTGACTTTGTGAGGACCTCTGTCTGTGGTAATAACATGGAAGGATTGCATAAGTTGACGCCATCGGGTGAGACACGAGGCGAACAATGATACAAATACTTACTGGTAATATGGGCGCCAGCAGTGCTTCCCAATCACCGCGCTATTGATACTCAGGGTTCTCAGGGATGCTGTGGGTTCTGTGTGTCCGTCTCACCCGTGCGTACTTACAAACACGTAGGCAATAATAAACTTTTACTAAACATCACTTTGAAATAAACACTTAATAAAATACATGTGGCTAGGATACTGTTGCTACTGAATAAAATAAGTAAGTTTACTGTAGACTTGTTTTTATTATTATTGCTCGTACAGATCAATGTGCCAATGAAATTATGATACTCTTGGACATAACTAGCCAATTACGCTTGGGTACTCCCCAGCCCACAATTAATCTAGCGCATGCCTAGATGGATGATCTCACCGAGGTGCGTGGAAGCACAGCCTTCACAAGGGAAGAGGGCCGACACCTGCTAGGGTGGACTAACGGTTTTTCCCTGAAGACAGGACATGGTAAATTACAAATGAAAACACTTGATGTAACATATTAACACGTGTGACTACTCGGCATCACTAATGCGAACTTGTCAGGGCTTGCCCGCCAGCACATGGGTAGTGTGGTGACGGCCTATACACAGAGCCAGCTAGGATGGGAATAATTCCACCATACACAAATTGCAAAACTACACAAAATACATAAAGACCTTTAAAAGATGATGGGGCACGAGATGATTATTCACAATAAACACACACACCTGTGTGAAAACATGTTTAGATGCCGTGGATGCCGCTGGATGAAGTTCGTAGCGGACCGTGTGGTGCAGATGGAATTGCAATATTTATTTGTTAAAACTGCAAATTAAATTCCAACAAAATATGATATTGAGTGAGAAAATTATTATCTTTATGATTTAAGTGATTACAAGCTTGTAACTTGCCTGATGGCAGAAAAATCAAACATGAAAGTGACAGCGTGGTCAAACACAAAAACATCCATTTACGTGAAAATTACACGTAACCCTGACAAATTTAACATAGAACCCTGAATAAAATATTGCACATATGATATTACATGAATAAACGCTCAAATGCAATGATGGTGTAGACTTATACTTGGCATCTGTTAGCCACGTGGTTATACTTGATGTTGCCGTACAATATTCAAACATGGAAAATACCCTCAAATACATATATGAAAACAAAGCCCTTAAAATGGCACATAGCAATAATGCAGAAATTACGATGAAATGCCACTAACATAGGCGGATGGCGCCTGATTCAAGTTTCATGGGTTGCGTGACCTCTGACATTTTTCTCCTCCTCCTCCTCAATTAAGTTGAGAATGCCACAAGGGCGAAATAAATTAGTTAAGCGAAAGCATAATACTGGAGAAAATGTCTGGCAAACGTACGCAAGCAAAGGTTAACCGGTAAACTAAAAGTCCTATTGAAATTTACATCAGTGAACAAAAGGTTGTAGTGCATATGTGACAGTGTCTTACCTCGCCAGCTCTCCTTAACAGGCTGTCCAGAGGCAAGCGTGACATGAACTGACAATGGCCGCCTATGGGGTTCACATAAGCGGAAATGCTATGCTCCCAGAGTAAAATATTTTATTATTAAAAATAAAATGGCACAAATTAAATTAAATACTGTTTTACATTTTATAATTTTCCTGTCGATTTTTCATATAAATTTGTGTCTCTTTAGGGCTCTTTGAATTTCATAACCAAACAATTTAAAAATATCAACAAACACTTTAAAACATTTTAAGACATATTAAACCTTGCAAATACAAATATAAAACACATTTTACACTGAAAAATAGTATTTATGTGAAAGTTCAAAATATTGGCCTCTTTGCCAACGTGCAGGACACGTGACATGTGCATGGTGAGCGCCGTCATGGGCTCTAGCGCCGTTGGATGTTAGCTGCCGTCAAAGTCAGTAAAAACTAATGTTCTGATTTTCATAGACTTGACGCTGTCAGGTGAGACACACGACTAACGAAGACACTATTTACTTACTGTTGATGGGCACCAGCGGTGTTTCCCATACACCGCACTTTGCGACTCAGGGATCTCAGGAATGCGGTGGGTTCTGTGTGTTCGTCTCACACGAGCGTCTTTACAAAGCACTCGGCAATACTAAACATTTATAAAAACACTTTAATCAGGCGTTTGCTGGGTTTCAACACTACAAGAAGACATATAATTACACTGAGAAAATTTGGATTTATTTACCAACGCATCGTGCTAAAAATGATTTTATGATTAACCTTATTAGCCCAGCACATAACTGAACCTGCGCACTCCTAAATGGATGATTTCCTCATATTGCCAGAAGACACAGTCTCCACAAGGACAGAGGTCTACAGCCGCTAGGGTGGATTGTAGGGTTTTCATGGAGACATGACATGGGGAATGAAGAGATGAAGTTACCACGTATGTCTACTCTCTCTCTCTAACGCTTGCTCATCGGGACTCGTCCCTGAACCACGTGTTGTGTGGCGACAGTCAAACACATAGCAGGCTAGGATATAATAATATTGCTGTAAAAATTACACAAAATAGCACTTAATGAAGGTGGGGCATGGCATGAACAGGCAGAATAAGCATGCAGATGCGTGTAAACAATCTTAGGTGGTGCGGATGCCGCTAGATAAAGTTTGTAGTGGACCACGTGGTGCAGATGAAGTTGCAATATTTTCTGTGAAAATCATAAAATCCCATCGGACAAAATTACGGCAGCGTTCACAAAATTATTCTCTGTACGATGTGAGCATACAAAAGTTTCTAGCTTGCCTGATGGCGGGAAAAATTCAACATAGGTAAGAGACTGCGTGGTTATACATACAAGCATCAAACCTGAACATTACAAGAACCCTTAATTGAAACAATACACATTACCCTGAGAAATGATGGTGCACAAGAAATTACAAGTCCTCCAAACGCAAGGATGGCTGAGATATGGACATGGCGGTAGCTGACCGCTTGGCCGTGGGCTATGTGGCTGTAACACCATTAAACATAAGAAAACCCTGAAAATACATTCATAGAATTATCACCCTTAATATTGCTTATAGCAATTAAGTAGAAGTTACAATCAAAAGCCCTCAACATGTGGGGATGGTGTCTGTTTCATAAGTTGTGCGGGCCGCATGGCTTCTCCGACATCTTTTCTCCTTCCCTCAATTTAAGTTTATAAAGCCACAAGGGCTGCAAATTATTAATTTAAGCAGAAGCATAATTCTGGGGATGTCTGGCAAAACATACGCGAAGCAAAGGTTAATCGGTAAACTAAAGTGAAATATAGAAATCTAATTCAGTGTGCAAAAATATGAAGTGTGCACGTGACAGCATCTTACATCGCCAGCTCTTCTAGAATGACTGCTCAGAGGCAAGCGTCTCATGGACCTACCATGCCTGACTACAGGGTTCACCCAAGTGGAAGTGCTATGCACGTTGAGGAAAATTATTATTTTTAAAATTAAATGGCACACAAGAGGTTTGAATACATAATAACAAGAACAATTTAAATAGTTAAATTTTCGTGTTAGATAACTGTTCTTTGTAGGCGTTTATGCTGGAATAATTATGTCTGTTTCTTCGGCGCAGCGCACAATTTGAATTTGAATGTAACATTGCACAACATTTTAAGAAAAGATATTTCTACACTTTTATAACATTTTTGACCTGAAAATAAGCATACATAGCACTGAAATCTACTTATCCTGTTTTGGGAAAATTTGTAGTTGTTGCATCTGTGTGTACTTGCTTACCCACATATCACGTGAGCTGTGAGCACTGTCATGGTCTGACTGCTGCTGGCTCTTAGCCGGCATCAGACTGATAACATCAAATATCAAGAACATTTTGTCAGCCCATATTAAGTATTTTATAATGTGGTACTTTTCTCTACTGTATTATTCACAAGTTTGCAATATGCTTTATTTTCAGCAGTGAAATTCTTACCTTGATAAACGTGGGTGGAGAAAAGTAAGTCATTCATTGATACTCTTATTTTTCATCCTTCATTTGTTCATTGTCCTGTATTTTACACCAATTTTTCATCTTGTATCATGTCTGCACGGTATTAAGTTTACAGTTTTTATTCTTTTTGGTGACAAATTTTCTCAATCTCATGAAAAGTATAGAAATTATTTTCACAATCAGAATGTAGGAGTATTGTTCTCTTCAACTTAGTGCATAAAAATGCTTTCAGTGCATACACAAGGTATGTGCAAATTTGTTTCTAGAGCTGGACATATGCAGTTGACTTTCCTGCCACATTTTCCACCAAGAAGCGGTGGAAGTCATGTGTAAGACGCCGAAAGTGGGTGCGGTACCGGCGGTACAGTGCTCTCAACTCCTGGTGTGCAATAGCACCTTTGCATAAAGACCCCACTCAGGTACGTGTGCATGATAAGTTGTACAACTTGAGACAGTTGGTAAGAAAACAAAGCATAGAAAGAAGAGAATTCAGCTGTCTACCATTTCATAAATTTTCATTGCTCTATAAGCCATTCTGCATGATGTTAACGTTGCATGAGTAGATAGATTTATAGCATAAGTTCTGTAATATGGGCGAGATCATCAGTTTTATTAACTGTAAACGTATGCTATTTATTTTATTGCAAATTGTGATGCGTGACACTTTCCCGCACATTGGGCATGCACGTTCTACTTTATGACTTAGCCCTATCATCGAGCACCAACGCTCATGGGCAAGTTATACCCTCAGTAGTACAATAAATCACGTGCCTACAGGGTTCAGCAATGAGTGACTACAGACACGTGGTTGGGTAAAATTGTACTGTTCACCTCCAACGTCTTCACGCTGTTGCCTATTCCACAATGTGGGATTTTGCTATTCAACGAACCGTTGACACCCTTCCCACAGACAAGCAAGTTTTACGCGTTGCTATCAGATAGCGGCACCCAGTCCACAAGATCATCACAGCCTCCAGCGCCTAGTGCCAAGGCGATGGATATGTCAACTGCCTCCAACGGACAAGATAAGAAGAGGGTGGCTTGGCCACCAAGCCAGAATAAACTACCCCTGTGGAGGGAGGCTAGCCACACCACACCCCTCTGGAAGCCAACAAGCTTGGAGATTTCGTACATAAGGAGTTACCAAACCCTGGCTCAGAGCAGTTGCTGTGCCCTCCAGCTTGAGTAAGGCTGAAGGCATCAGCCGTGGTAAGCGGTAGCCAACCTGCTCTCCCATTCTGCGAAAACCGAAGGTCTTCTGAAAAAGGATTCTGACCACTAGATCACTCACGTGCCAGCTACCGAAGCAAGTCTCTGGAGTACTTCGTTCGTCTCCCTTCCCTCCCAGTCTGCAAAAAACCGGAGGCCTATCTAACAGGGAACCAACCACTAGACCTCCAGCGATGTGTTCCGGAAAATCAGTGTCCAGCCTGTCACTGCCAGTAGCACCCCGAAGATGCCGCCACTGCTGGTCCACATCATCCAGAGGTATCCTACGACGTCCCTCTGACTCCCATCCCACCTAGAGACCTCTTCCAGCACCTCCCTCCCCCCCCCCCCCCCCCGTGGTAGCAGGTTGTGCGGACATCCTTTCTGGACTTAACCTACCAAAACTAATTTACCGTATGGTAATTTGTCAGGTTCCTTCAGAACATACTTAGTTAATCCCCAAAATCTCTCTAACTGTGCTTTAAATTTATAATTGACTTAGCTTCGAGCAGGACACCTTTAAAGCTTTACATGTTACTTCCATCGCCAGATAGAATTTAGCTACACATCATCCAGTATTTCCTGAACGTATTAATAAATATGTATTTTGCTTAGTATTTTTGATAACCTTGTTCCATTATTTACTTTTTATTCACTTGGTACTATTTTGAAAGCTCTCACGGTAGAGAAACACACAAATTAAGAGGAAAAATCGAGGTCTGCCGCTGGGTAGGTCGTCAGTGGAGGTGGATCCCAAAGCAGTAGAAACTCGGCACCCCCTAAGAGACGCGACCAGACCGGGTACTCTGTTCAACTCCCAGCTTGCAAAGGCCGGAGGAGAACCTGAAGTACTCAGGGTTGTTTGGTCTCTTGAGGGTCACTCACCCTGTGTTTAGTTATCTGATCCACTCTTTGTCAGTCCCAGTTTGAATAAGACTGGATGGTGGGAATGAAGAGTGAATTCACTGAGTCTGGCTTGGAGCAGAGTCAACATAATGCCATGGACAACGAATGCCCGGAAAACACTCATAAGGGCAGGAAACCCGTGTGAAGATGGGGTTGCAAATACAAACTTTATTTAATTACACTGAAACCATGTGATATTAAGGGAAGCAATTCTCTAGACATGCCAGACAATTCAGGCAGTGTAGGATGCATGCACCCATGTTGACCTACCGCATACCCTACATAGTAAAATGGGGGTTGCCACCCCTTCACATAGTGAAAAAACGGTCGTAGAACATTGTTAGGTAAATTATGATCACGGCCTATGAATTACCATTGCAAGACGTAAATAAAAGTCCTTTTGGTAAGAAAACCTGCGACCAATGGTTTGCGAGAAAACAGACCTCCAAGAATTTAAGTACCACATAATGCTTATGAGGTTTGCTAAATGGTGGTAATGACCCACAAGTACTGCTGTAACACAATCACAATTGTTTTATGTGAAAGGTTGGCATTAAATGTGTTTTACTAGGGTGGTTTCAATGTAATTAAATGGTTATTTGATCAATTATTACATCAAGTACATGTTTATTGTTGATGTTAAAGTAGTAAGGTAATTGTCTTCATAATGCTAGTATCTTTAATGTTAGTTTATTTGTGTTAGATTTATATTGTAATTTTTTTTGTTCTTTATGTGATGTGTATATTTATTGTTCTGTTTACATTGCATTACATTGTCTAGTTCTTCTCGATAGGCACACACACAAAGTAGGACAACACAGTTTTTTCATGGGGTTGCATGATTGTGACGTTTCGCTGGTTAAGGCAGCTTCATCAGGCGGCGAGTTGTAGAACACTGCAGTATGGTGGTGTGTAACTCTCATACTTTACTGTGCATTTCATGCTCGTTTCTTGTCTTCCTTACGCCCTTCCACCATACTGCAGTGTCCTACATCTCGCCGCCGTCTGATGAAGCTGGCTTAACCAGCAAAATGTCGCTATCAGGCAAATGCGTGAAAAAATTGTGTTGTCCTACTTTGTGTGTGTTCCTATTGACATGTACTAGACTGTGAGTACTTGGATTCCTGTCCTTTATATATTTTTAGTACCCTAGCGGCCTATTTGCAATCTTAATTAATGTTATTACATTGTAATTAAATTACATCACATGAGGGTGGGTCTGCACCTTTGGGACAAAGTCAGAGGAGATCTTGTAAAGAACATTGTTTGTGAAACAACCGATGACCGCCGACGAGTCCTGTGGGAGGGAAACACCAGCAATGGAAACAAAAATGGTAGTAACACATTATAAATTGTGCCTTAACATTTTGTCTGCAAGTTACCTTACAGGTATTCAAAGTGTCCTCCCTGAATCACATTACACTCAGTACACCGCTGTAGCAGTGACTGTCGAACTCTAGCAAAGATATCAGGCCTCTGACACAGTTGGTCACAAGCTGTGAATATTCGCTCCACCAGATCTTGTCGTGTAGCAACTGGGGTGGAGTACATGATGCTCTTCACATGCCCCCAAAGAAAGAAATCCATTGCGAGTTAGGTCGGACGATTGTGGAGGCCATACAACAGGTCTCCCTCGCCCTATCCAACGCTTCCTGTAGGTGTTGTTCAGATGTTCTTGTACGTCACGGCTGAAGTGCGCTGGAGCATAGTCGTGCTGGAACCACAGGTCTCTGTGTATTGCGAGGGGTACGTATTCCATGACCAGTGGAAGTGTGTGCTGTGGAAAGTCAAGTTAAGCTGCCCCATTCAAACAGGGTGGCATAATAACAGGACCCAGTACATTACCCAACAATTCCAGCCCAGATGTTGACAGAAAATTTCACTTGGTGGCCATAGATGAATCTGGCATGTGGGTTTTCTGTGGCTCGGATGTGGCTATTCCTACTGTTAAATTAGCCGTCTCTTGTGAATCACACCTCATCACTGAACAAGATGCTTGCAGGAAAGGCAGGATTAGCGATACTCTGTTGCAGTAACTACTGGACGTACTGAACACCAGGTGCGAAGTCGTCCGGCCTCAGTGCCTGCACTTTCTGAAGGTGATATGCATGAAGAGAATAATCCCACATTATGCGGGATATGGTTTATAGGCTTGTGCCCATAGTACTGGCAGTGGCACGTGTGCTTGTTGAGGGCTCGTTGGCGACTCTTTGAAAACACCTCTTCATCAAATTCAGGTGTTCGCATGTAGAGCCATACAGCACCAGTGTGCCAGGGACTAAGTGACCCCATGTCATGAAGGTGCTGATGCAGTCGCACAAACACGTGGCGTGGATGACGTGTGTATTGAAACCGTTGTTCGTAGATGCGGAAAGCCTGTCGTCCATTCCCTCTAGCCTCCCTGTAACACATTATCATGTCTGACAGTTCAGGGAATGTGTAGCCTGCCATTCTTGTTGTATCTATCCATTACACTACACAAACATTCAGCATACAGAGCTTATGTAGATGGCGCAGTCAACGCCGACTGCGTCACGAGGCGTGCAATCTGAATTGGTGCTCAACAAAACAAACTAGGTGCACTACAATGGGGCTTGATACACAACGTCTGAAACACGTGTTACCAGCCATAGGTTGTTTCGCAAACAATGTTCATCTTTGAGCAATCTCTTCCGACTTAGGACATTGTCGCAGAGGTGCAGGCAGAGGGTACCATTCACGTGGCCTAATAAAGTCAAATAATTCCACCCCAAGTGACTAGGTCAAACACGTTGATGTATACCACACTGTTGCGCAGCGCGCCTGTATGCTCCATGGGCGACTTCGGCCGATTGAAGAGCGATAGAGCTCGGGGCAAGTCAGAACAGTGGCATACAAAATTCACGTACTGACACAGTTGATTCCACAAGCCTGGACAACCACATTCACACTTATAATTTAAAGATTAATTATAAAATTGTACTGTCCGCCCGGATTCCGACATTTGGTCGCCACGCCCTCAACCCAAGATTGTTTTACCCACCGAGCTATGGATGCGCCAACTTAGATAAAGAAGTTGGAAAGATACCTACAAGATTGCAGCACCCCTACGCCCAGTGATGAAACAGATGCAGAGCCTCGAGCCGAGGAGGTAAAACTGTCGTCAGCCTCAATCAAGGGCGATAAGAAAATACGCTACGCCACCCACTACCAGAGATAACCAACCCCCATGTTGAGAGGCTTGCAACCCTTGGAGAACCAAGAAGCAGAAGCGGAGACTATATAAGGAAGCTTCACACCGCCCTAGCCAGAGTTCATCACTTGCCGACCGCATTTGTTAGCTATCTCTCCTGGGTCTGGAGGGACTCCCCCTCTTCCAGCCCAACAGCTTGAAGAAGACTCTCTCTCGAACTCCAGCAGCCTGCCCAACGTTCAACTTCGAACACCGGCTTCTGCAGGTCAACCAAGCTCACTCTCCAGAAGTAACCTTTACGTCCGCACCCTGCACCCTCTACCCCAGTCAACCCTGACTCCTCGGTAGCGGGCCGTCGTGACATAATAGGTCCCCCCTCAGAAGCCGTCGCTGTAAAGCTCTACATAGATTTCGGAAGTTGGATTTTTCTTTTTTTTAAGTTCCCAGGTTCACTTTCACCTGGTTAAGCATAACTCATGAGGAAAAATATATTTACTTAGAAGCTTGTACTAATCTGTTTTCCCCAGTACTTCCAAAAGCATAAATAAAAATGCTTAAATCAAAATTGTAGTTAATTATTTTACTTGCTCCCTGATCATATAAAATTAAGTTGGTTACTTTGTTTCATAATTCGGCTCAAATATCACTCTAAATATTCTCTGCAGGATAAGTGTGAGCGGATAGTTTCCTAGTTTCAGAGGGTCCGAAAGGGATCTCTGGTCTGAGAGGACATTCTTTGACATCTGGGTAAGCCCAGAAATCCCACGCTTCTCCACAGATTCATACCAACTTTGGCTATGGTTATCCGATAAAGCCTCCGAGTGGCTGAAAAGTTACTCGAACAGGAATACTGAACGACGATTGGAGAAGGCTGTCATAATTGGCGAGCCTAGAATAAGTAAGAGTACCTTTTGGGTCAATGATAATTGTACACGAGTAACTAATTCAGATGAGAAGAAAGGTTGGTGGCTTTCCCAGTAGACTGTGTCGCAAGGCCCGACGTGCGCTGCAATGCAAACTAGAACTATCTACTACCCCTCAGGATAGCACGCCCCTACCTACCATACCCGAGATCACCCCCACCCATACCACAACCAATCTCAATGGTTGTGATCTCCTCGCACCAGTCTGAGCTCAATTCCTGGTTAGGGATTTGTTGGGCGTGGCCCTGTTATGACGACATTAGTTACCTATATGCACCCCCACCTACCCCGGTCATTGAATCGCCAACTCCACTCCTGACTAGACTACAACCGAGTACAAAGACATGCACCTTACACACCGCCGCCAGGAAAGTAATCAAGGTAGTAATCCCACCCCCCGTTCAAAGGCGTAGTATCTCTACGCCATTTCCCACTTACGTCCCTGAGCAAAGGCCAACCAAGCCATCCCTTCTTGAGAGACACTTTTGCCAACATAACGCGGAGTAGGGATAGCCAAGATCGCCATAGCTATCTCCCATTCAACTCGACACCATTTGAAATAAATGATTTTTTTTATTTATTAACTAACCATGGACAACTGACGTCCAGAATCTTGGCAACCATCACGGTGAGCAAGATTGTGCTCCCTGGGAGAGAGAGACGTATTGTAATGCTCAACCTGGGGTTCGATTCCCCTCTACCTCCCCAGCACCCTTAAGATAGGCAGTCCCCTACCAAGAACCCCAACGTGGGTAAACCCTGACCCACCAGGCATGTCAGTTACAAAGAATCACCGCCGAAGGACCATCACATTCACTAGAAGGGAATCGGCACTCAAGAGAATGACAGAATTAAAGGTCCTAAGACACTGCGAATTAAGTTAACATTGCGATATATATATATATATATATATATATATATATGTATGCGCTTCTAGTAGAAGCAAGAGAGATAGGCAAAATAACCGTCTCAAACTGTTGTAGACCAAACACTTTTAGGCCACGTGGTACACATCCCAGACACTCACTTATGTAATGTAAATGAAACAGTAAATGTAGCAATTGCATAAAGTAACAACAATACAGTAACATTTATTAAAGGTAAAGAAACAAACATCACATACAGTGACATCAATTAACGTACATTGTACATTAAGCTTAGAACATTCAATAAATTACACTTAATACTTTAACAACAGAAATAAACACGTACTTGAAGCAATCATGGAACTAATGACCATTTAGATACATTAAACAAGTGTAGTTTAAAATATTTAATGACAGCCTTTCACATAAACAAAGTGTTATTATGTTACAGCAGTACTTGTGTGTCGTTATCAACCATTTAGCCAACATCATAAGCATTATGTGGTATTTAAAATCTTGGAGGTCTGTTTTCTCGCAAACCATTCGCCTGCTGTTTTCTTACCAAAAGGACTTTTTTTCACGTCTTGCATTGGTAATTCATAGTCTGTGATCATAATTTACTTAACTATGTACAATGACCCTTTGTTCACTATTTGAAGGGGTGGAACCCCCCATTTTACTATGTAGGGTATGTGGTAGGTCAACATGGGTACTTGCATGCTACAGTGCCTACATTGTTTCTCATGTCTAGGGAACTGTATCCTTTAATATCACATTGTTTCAGTGTAATTAAGTGCATTTTTTAATTGCAACCTCATCTTCACACGGGTTTCCTGCCCTTAGGAGTGGTTTCCGAGCGTTCGTTGTCAGACATTTTCAAACTGTAATTTTGCAAGAAACATCTTCTCACAGTTTGTCGCAAAGCTGATGACTAAGCTTGTATAACCTAGCTATATAACTTGGAAAGAGAATCAGCCAATGAATATTATCTACTGTGTTGTTTGAGATTCCCTCTTGTACAAACCCAGAGTTGGTTCAAACCTGTTGACAAAGGTTGCCTTATGGGTAACGTAATAGGTGTGCAAAGCTCATGACATAAGAGTTCTTTCTGTGAAGTCTGGTATCCCTTCATGAGAGAAACTACCTTCATTTAAAGGAAATTGTATGTTATTTTCATTCTTAAAGAACTATTTTGTGATTGCTACTCAGTGTATTTCAAGCAGAATTTGTCAGATAAGCAAATCAGTTCTGTGTGCAGCAAAACTAGTGGTAAGCTCAGTGAGTTACAATGTCATATAGCATAATGCAGAGGTTAGCATGTTACATAGCATACTGCACAGATTTTGTGATAGGTAAACTGTTTGGAGCATATTTGGTAAAGTCCATACTTTCATGTACAATTTCCTTTCTGGTATTTTTTGCACTCCTAAACCCTTAAAATTTTCTGGCGAATGGTAGGCAAGTCATTTTTTTTTACCCGCTCTCCTTCTTTTGATAGACTAGAAATATCTGTTCATCATAAACTGCAGTATATTTATAAACAATTTGAATTTGAATGTTGATACTGAGCAGTATCCTGAACATAATTTTGCATTAATTTTATTTGTTATTTTGCAAAACTTGCAAAAAATTTACTTGCATTGACATATTATTATTTAATCCGCTTATTACAGTCTTTGCACATGGTGTGGTATCTTACCATTTTTTTTTGAGAGATTATGCAATACTTACGAAGATTTTTTTTGAACAGGAACCATTTATTGACGTGTCTGTTGGTGGTCAAAATGTACCTGGTGGAGACCCAGGCCACTTACTGGTTTGGGCCATCACAGCACATGGGCGGGTAAGTTCACAATTTATTTATTTTTTTTTGTTATTATCTGGTCAAGTATAAAATTTCTGCATGAAGATAATTATTTGACACACTTTTTTTCCTTAATGTCTATAGTTCTCTCTAACTGGGCTTGTAATAATGACATTCTTGCATTGTTGGTGAATGCCTGTTGATGCGCTACAAGGCAACGTCCGTGGCTTGTAGTAGCCTGCGCCTCTGTTACTGCTCCTGTTCTGTGCCATTACATGCCGTCGCTAACACATGCACCACATCCTCTGTACGCCTCAACACTGGAAGTGTGCTGTGCCGCCTGCCAGTAGGCAGCCCGCAAGCTGGCGCAAGCCACCACTTCGGTGGGTGGGTCACCCCCCTGCCCAGGTTGTGCTGGACTGGCTGGTACCGTACACGCATATTTGACACACGAGAGGGTTGGCTGCCCTCACACTCGCCGCCCAATGCTCCCCTCGCTCGCCACAGCCCTTGGAGCAGTATATAGGCCACGGATCTGCCATTCTCTGGTAATTTTACTGGAGTAGCTCCCTATCCTGAACTCTTGTGAGATTTGCCAAGTTGTCTTCCGTACGTATTGCAGTTACCGCTTTTAAAGAGCTGACTGGGAGTAAGTCTCCAACCTGAGAGCCACATTGCTAGTCAGCTGTCGCTACAGTTCCAAAGTTTAGGGTGTTTGCAGACTGCCTGCCAGTGCTCACCTCAGCCAGTGCTGTTAGTCCATACTTTACGCTCGCCACCACCCATACCTTACGCTTGGTCTCCACCCATCATGCTTTTCTAGGCATAGGTCAAGACTCTTGTTATCTGCATTTTACCATTAAAGACACTTGATCTCAAGTTAGCATTCTGCTTTCACAGCTACTCTTACCTATCACTATCCTATATTAGACTCACGCATGACTTTGCCGCAAAGTGAACCTCCTCATATAATAAAGTTCGGAAGGAAGCTCGTTGTTCTTGCCAGAGTTGGATGCTTGCCTTGGCAAGGGCATAGAGAGTATTTCGCTTCCAAGGCCCGAGCAGGGAAAGCTCCGAGGCTCCAGCTGTGCACCTGACTCAAGCAGTGGGCCGCCCCTCAGACCTCACTGGAGAATTGGATGAGGATTTAGTGTTCTTTACATGGAAAGTCAGTACCCTTAACCTAACTGTTAGACTTGAGCAACTGTGTCTCCCCCCTTATTGCGTATTGACGGGAAGGTAAATTGGGACGAACCCCTACAGCATTGGCACCAAGGGGCATTGCCTGCCTACTGGAAGGGCCACACCAGATTAGAGTTCCCTGCAACAGTCGAATGCATTGAACTACATTCAGATGTGTCTGAGCTTACAGGTTCCAGACAGACCCCTTAGCCTAGTGGTACTCTCAGAACATATCACTATTCCCATGCCTGGTGATCATGCTGGAAGAAGAAGGCAGTTGAGGCCACACTTGCCCAGAGAAGGCATAATGTCAGGCAGGGACCAGCCTTAATAAAAGCCCCGTTAATGGAGCATACAGCTGCCTAGCTCCTAGGGGAGAAATGATGATTCCGTTTCAGAAGCCGAAGTGGCTTCACTGTTATTTCGTTTTCTCTGTTAAAGTGCTTGACAGTTGATCTGACTCCTATGAATTTGTCTTTGTAAATTAGGTTAAACTGTTCAATTCCATTTTCAGTAATGTATTTCACAAGTATTTAGTGTTTTTCTATCAATTTTTAAACGAAAAAAATAATATACATCACATTTCTCTCATACCACATCCCGCAGAGGTATTCTTTACTTGCAGATGTCCAATGTTGATAGTGAAGTTGCCCCAAAGCCATAAAGATCAAGACATCTGCAGGAGATAGTCACCATGTACCATTAGTGTAATTTCATGTTTGTGAAATGACTTTGTGTTGCTAATAACAGAAGTACTGCCAGTATGTTGAGTTATGTAGATATGTATGCAGGTGATGGTCCGCACTAGTGTGAGCACCACTGCACCTGAAGGGCTCCGCTGGACATCCATCTCCATACCACAAGGTTGCGAGGTCACTCAGATCAGCGTAGGCCCCACAGGACTAGTGTGGGCTGTGTTGTGGAATGGTCGTGCCCTCATACGGTCCGGCATCACTCGAGAGAATCCTACAGGTATGCAGAGATAAATCTTTGACTGTGACGTGTAGCTTGTAATTTTTTTTTTTTTTAGGCATTTGAGCTGTTAGAAATTGAGTATTGAAATTATGTTTATTCACAGTAGTTGAAATGGTTGGAGTAGCAGTAGTTGTATAGGTAAGTGGGGGAGGCAGTTTTGTAACTGTGTTACCTGGTGACAGATTGACTGCCCTCACTGATAGTCTGCGTTGCCAGCTCCTTGGGTGGCAGCAGCCTCATGGTGGGCGGTATTGTTTTATTGTGACTAGTAAAGATGGGGCATATGTTTTGAGTTAAGTACCTAGTCTTCGCCGCACTGTACTCGAAGATTTCATTAATTAGTTTGATTTTTTGCTTTCCATGAATTGGAGCTGTTAGGGCACCATCAGAATTTCGCCAATAGATGTTGGATGGGGAGTAATGGTAACATTCTTCCCCAGTCTTTGGATTTGAGGCTCTTCCAGCATTCAAAGGCTTGAGAGATAGTATGTCTGGTGGGTTGTTCATTCGTGATTATACTGGTGTTCTCCACTCTACTGACATACAGTTTCTATTGCTAATACTGTATAGAGACTGTGTTATCCATAGTCAATTATACACATCTGTTCTACCAATTTTAGTGCCCCATTATTACTTTGATGTATGCCACACTGCTACGCAGCACGCCTGCACACTCTATGGGCCACTTCGCCCCATCAACGAGCAATAAAGAGCTCGGGACATGTCACAACAGTGGCAGAGGAGATTCACTTGCCGGCACAGATGATTGCACGAGCCTGGACAACCATGGTCACATTTATAATTAAAAGATTAATTATAAAATTGTACTGCCCGCCCGGAATTCAAACATGCAGTTGCCACCCCCTCGAACCAAGATTGTTTTACCCAGCAAGCCACGGACCACAGATAGCAGAGAAGGAAGTTATGAGAGACACCACATGATCGCAGCACCCTTGTGTCCAGTGACATCACAGCAGCAGAGCCTCGAGCGGAGGTAGTAAACCTGTCGCCAGCCTCAACTCAGGGTGATAAGGAATGTGCGGTGCTGCCGCAACTCTGAGATAAACAGTTCCTGCGGAGAAAGGCTATCATCCCCCACACCCCCGGAAGAGCCCTGAAGCACAAATTTTTGGACTATATAAGGCGGTTCTGAAGTGCCTCTAGCCAGAGTTCATCGGCTCGTTGGCCACATAGGTCAGCGAGCGCTCCCTTGTCTGGGCAAGACCTCCTCTCCCAACTTGCACAAAGCTCTACCAGCTCGTGCAAGACTCTCCAGAGGTAACCCCGATGATCTAACCCTGCACCCCTTTTACCTAAGAGTCATTTCCTGGACTCCACTGTTGCAGGTCGTTGAGACGTCCTCTCTGGAAAACCATCTCTCGGTAAGCAAACTGCTGTAAATTGTGAGTTTCTCAGAGTATCTAATATTGTATTACAAGTACGTCCCGGTTCACCTTCACCTGTGTAAAGTAACCAAGCTATTTGATATAATAATTTAGAGTGTACATTGAACAGGGATTCCCCAGTGTTTTCCAGACGTAAAATAAATATTACATCAAAAGTTATCTAGGTGACTCCATTCTTTAATTACCCTCTCATTTTATTTTAACCGAAAGTGTTTTGTTTTGCCAGTAAATATTAACTTCTCCATGATGTCTGCCACTGTTACTACTAATCAACTATGATTACGACTCATCACTAAGGTTCCTACTTCCACTGCTACAGACGTAAGAAATATGTAGAGAGAATTTTGCACATGAATTCTCGGCTGCCTACTCTACCAGGCAACAGAACTTATAATAAGTGAATTCTCTTCACATGAAGGTTACGCAACCCGGCAGGCAGACCCTCCCCCTACCCTGTGCTGAGAGCCTACAAGCTACCTGGACCTCGGGCAAGGCCGAGTGTCGTCGAAGAGGCATGAAGCAGGAATGCTGACTACTGCTGACCTGAGTTTTTCAACTCCCAAACCAACCAGGTCAGAATGCTCGCCCTCCCCATAGCCCGCGCTGGCAGCATACATGCTTCACCTATGTAAGTCCGGACGCTGCCGGTCTGGGGCAGTTATTCTTGTATCATCTCTCGCTACATCCTGAGCACTATTCAGTGCTGGGACCTCCAAAGATCTACGTATGCAACGACGACCAGTCGGCTAGTGAACACGTACATACATATTTAACTTCCCTTTGTCTCTTCTAGACACCTTTTACTCAGCTCAGTTTAACTGTAACTTTGTATTCGTCTAGAACCAGCTATTCTCCTTTTAACCTAGAATCAGGTCGCCTACACATGGAAGTGCAGATACCATCAGCACTCCACAGTTTGGTAGGAGGTAGCACGGGTCACGTGTTTATTGAGTATTCAATAAACACTCATTGTTGACTACTCTTCCACTTTTCATTTACAAGGTACTTGTCTGTGTTAACGGTTAGAGACGGAATATGACATGCACTTCCAACAGAAACTGAGAGATTGTTGACATCCACATTAGACAGCTACGTGTTTGTTCCCAACTACACGAGCACTAACTTAGTACTGGTGGGAAGAAACAGCAATGCCACAACCACAGAAACATCTTCACATATGGAGGGGCTACAAGATCAGGTTATTTCTCACTTCGAGCTCTAAATTAGTGCTGAAGTGACATTAGTCTGGGGTTTGTCGCTCAACCCTGTGCGAACGCACAACCAGTAGAGGCTTGGTTTTCGACAAGGCTCCACGTCCCTGATCAGTCCACATATGTGGGGGATCAGTGGGGGCTCTCATCGAGCTCGTGCCAGCAAGTCACTATTAGGATACACTGTAGTAACTGTTCCTGTCTAAGTGCATTACGTAAACTGTCAAACTATGCCTTACAAGGCAAGGAGTGACAAAAGACATAAGGAACAATATCTAGCTTATCTTGCTATCAAACCGTGGTTGGCATTACCATCTCCTCTGCAGGAAAGGCAGGTGGAACGGGACTGCGCCGCCCAACTTAGGCACCAAGCAGTAGCACCTGCTCCAGTCATGTTAATCTACTTGTCGCCTTGCCTTCGTACTCATCCATCGTGTCACCTTGTGGTAAGAGGGTTGTTAAACCGAACTGAGGCATGACACTGCTGGGCCAACCCGAACTTCTGGAGTCGTGCAGCATACAACAGGAATCGCCACTTCGGAGTGGACCGAGCTCGCCACTATTGGGTAAACCCGCACCAACAACAACATAGATGACAGTATAAGTAAGCAGTAACCAACACCCCTCGCCTCACGCCTTCTAACCAGAGTTAATCACTCCGCTTTTGGTCTAGCGGAAAAATCCTCGACAAACATGTCAGTCAGTCTAACTGGGCACGCGTCATCCCTGTGGAATATGTGTGAGCAGTCAGAACCCTCATGAGATGTGGTCTGAATAAGGTATTTTGTCCGCAAGGACATATTGAAGCTCTTGGGTGTGTCCAGTACACCCTCGCCTACCCACAGCGGCACTCTAACTTTCACCTGTAAGTCCTCCTGTCCGTGCCTTGGGCTTGTCTGGAGAAGAGAATTCCTCTAGGACTGCACGTCAGCAGGAATGGGAAAGAGTATTGGTTCTATTATAAGATCATGTGGCTTATCTTCAAATGAACAGAAAAGGGGGTGCCAGTACCCAGTAGAAACAGACGTAGAGAGTGACAAGCTCTCCAGCGAGAACTGCTAATTACCGCTCTGCTAGTAGACTCCACTTGCGAGGATGCACGCCCATCTCCAGTGCCTGAGGTTGTCGCATGTCTCGTCTCTCCGATAACTGTGTGCGACCATAAATTGGAACTCGGTGCATATCCGGGAATCTGTTGGCCGTGGGCTGATTTCAAACACGTTGTTCTGGCCATGTCCAGGAGTCAAATGAGCATCCAGCGGACTTGGGGATCCGTGGCGCATGGCAGCCTGGCAGAACACGGTAGAGGCCAAGACACATGGTGTTCGGGGGACAGGAAGAGGGGAACCTAGGCCAGATATATAAAAGTGAGTGCGAGACGTGCACCGCCCCCACTCTCACCTCTCTGCTACCATATTTACGTGTATCTCTTCAAGACTGCTCGAGCTCATCATGACGTGGCACGAGCCAGGGCATCACGACTTCAGGTCCAGAAGGGAGCCTTCCATACAAGTGTCGCCATCCAATATTCCAGTGGTAAGAACCTCGAGATTGGATGCAGGATAGTACCCAGATAAGGAAGTTAGGCCGTGTTCATGTTAGTTACAATAATAGTCTAATTGTAAAGTGCAGTTACTAAGGAAATTAGAAACCCAACATTTCAGCACCCGCTGACCCGCCTCTGCAACCACCTCATGTTCCGAGCTTCTGGGGGACTCCACCAGACCAGAGGCTCCTGTAGACATCGCTCCTCATGTACCACCATCTGGTAACTGCCAGCAACCCCTTTGGTAGCAGGACACATAGACATCCCTTCTGGACCTCTTCAGCCCACCAGGTGGTGCGGTGAGGCTATATCAACTATCCCCCTGGTAGTTGCAGTTCTTAGGTTCCTTAAGAAAATTCCCCGAGTCAGATTCTATTTAGATGTGTTAGCTTTTGAATCTTTTTAATTTGCCAGTTTTATTCACGTTACACCTAGATCTTGCCCAGGTTGTTTTAATGATAGACCCAGTTTTTGTAGCATACATTAGTTCAATGGGAGTTAGTGGTGCATCATCCTGTTTCCTAGATACGTATAATAAAATTAAAATACATATTTTATGGGATTACTTAGGAGTTTCATTCCTCTTAATAAGTAATTTAATTAATACTTTTTCACTTAGTAAATTTAATGTAGTTTTACACCTCAAAGGAAAAGCCTGTAGCTGCATAAAACCACAAAGGTAGACACACACACCAATAAGAGACAAACCGAGCTCTTCCAATTGGTAGACTCTTCCAATTGGTAGATGTGTACACCTCTAATCCACTAATGAATTGACCAGACCAAGAGTTCCATATTCCGCCAACGCTTGCAAAGGTAGAATAGGGGCTGGGATTACTGAGGCCCGATCGACCTCTTGTGGGTGCTACACCAAGTTCTCAGCGAAGAAGTGATATGTGCTGCTCTCAAAAGTTCCGTCCACCACTTGTATTGGCCGGACTATAGGATTTTATTGCAAGTCATAAATTTGAGCACTGGAAGTACATGCTAGGCTCGTTATTGCACCAGCTTATCCTCTGTGGAGTGTTTTGTTGTATTCTTCATTCCTTACTCTCGTCAGGGAGGGGCATGAAAGGATTAAAGTGAGCATTAAGGGCCATAGTATATGAGATCATTAACCTACCCCCTTCAGAAACTGCCTTAAGTAATATTGATACTCCTTTCCCCACGCACGTCATGGTGGCATTATTTCCACACCTAGTCAAAGTACCCGGTAGGGAACATCCAGCCATAGAGGCAATTCTACAGGAAGGAGAGACCCTCTTAGTCATTGGCAAGACACTGGTTAAAGGTCCCCCTGCAAGAGTCTCTGCGACTCATTTCCACAGTCAACAAGGACATCTGCACCACTACACCTCAACCAGAGCCAGTTGCTGTTCAACCGCTCACCCATCGCATGAGCCAGCCAAAATGGAGAAGTACTGCTATTAAAGTACAGTGCCCACCGAGATGAAGGATTGTGTATGTAACCCCTGATTTCATCCCGACTAGACGGCCCACATGGCCCTTGCTATATACTGGTCAGCTCCCAAAGAGAGATTAAGTACCAGTCTTACTTTTGTTTTCCCTTTAATGCACTCTGCAATTCTGGCATCGCAATATTTGAAGTCTCTCAAAGTAACCAAGACTAGTTCTTCCTAAAGGCTGTTCACGATAAAGTGAGCACTTTTGAAATCAACCTTAGAAAAATCTCACTGCTCCTGCCTGCATACATTTTAACGGGCGCACCGAGCGACATGCACCCAGTAAAGTTGGTAACGATGGATGGGAAATAGTTCAATATCTTTACGCCGAATAAAAAATGTTAGGTAATTATCTGTGATAATTTATATAATTCCTTTCCCTTTATATTTCTTTAATGCATCGAAGTGTAAAAATCAGTATATCTGAAAAATATTTACTTTTGTAATCATTTCACAGTTTCACTTGTCCGACGCATGAATAAAGTGATGAGGCCCATGGCAATGTTAATTTTTCATAAGGCAGAAGAATACGCTACGTGCATACAAATAGATCTTAAGCAGGGCTTTCGAAAGTGCTCATTTTACTGTGAATAGCCTATATACGAAAACGTATCTCATCAAAATTAGCATAGGGTTTTAATTCCCTAGACATTGGTCCCAGGTTGATGCAACTAGGACAAAGTGTGATATTCATCCCAACGTGGAGTACCTCTGCCCTATACAGGTCTTGCTTATTTAAAGTTGCGAGATTTGTGACATAACTCTAAGCCTATGTCAACCCCCCTTAATACCTCAAAATGGCGCCCAATCTAGAGCATAAGTACTTCACAGTCATGTGTCAATAAGAGAGAGTCAGGCTTCAAAATGATGCCCAAAGTAGCGCCCAAAACCAATTGAGAGATGCTTCAAAACAGACAGTTTGGAAAAATCTTTTCGTGGAATGTGTTGAAACCATATAAGTAACGTATTTCATAACTCATAGCTGCCATAATTTTTTTGAGTGAATTTTCCACCTTAACGTAAATTTATAAAACCCCTATCCAAAGACAGCATTTGTTAAATCGTCAACATCAGTAGCTTGTTTCCTGAAAAATATTTTTCCTAAGTGACACAAATATTACTTTTGAAGTAGTTTCAATGTTGCTCTTTCATTCCTTGCATGTCATTCATACTGTATGTTCACATACAGTCACACACTCTTGTTGTCAAACTGTTAATTTGTTTAAAATACGGTATATACTTTCGCAAAATTAATTTTTTGATAGTAAAATAGAATCCACTCTAATGGTTACAGGTCAACCTTGTTTGTCAACCACTTCTGTTGTACATCACTAATGCTAACACAAGGTTTGCTTAACACCATAATTTCAACAAAAAATTTTACACGCAAGCAAATGAAAAACAGTGAGAATAGTTCAGAGCCCGTCGTGGTACTGGCCACTTGGGCTACATGCTAGAACGAACACCAACACTGTGTGTGGAGTGAGGCAACTGTTGTGATTCATATTATCTGTTTTGATTAAGCACAAGTCAAGGCTTTGTTATAGTCTGCTTGTAAAGCAAGGCAGAAACATTTAGATATACCTATGAAATATGGTTTTTGACAGGGAAAAATGAAAATAATTGAGTTCATGCATATTCCGTAACAATGTACAACACGGACAGATAACAATACTGACTTTGGATTCTCATCTACTTTTTCAGCAAATTAAGCCTCTTGCTAAAAGTAACTTAATTTAAAGAAATCTTTCACAATTTTAAGAGCGTGTCTGAGAACCGTTTTGCTTGACGTGCTGTGGCCACTGTAACACTGCAAACTAGGCAACAGCGCAAAGCCATGATAGGCTGCTGGCATCAGCTACCAGCTAATGGGAGGAGCGATGCTGTTCAACTGTCCTTGAGCGGCCAATAGGTTATGTGCTGGGTGTAAATTCAAATATTATATTCCAGTACCGGTCTCAGTACATTAACCATCCTCAAAGGTTGAGCCAGAAAAAGAAAAAAATTGTGTCATGTACGTATTATTCAAAAATTTTAATGTTTTACAGAAACAAAAGTTACTTCATGGTTTTTCTGTATGGAGTATGTATGTATTTATATCCTAAAGCACTTTGGCTACACAAAGAGTAGACTATTATGTAGTGTAACAGGAATTTATAATGTATTATAGGTTGTGCTTCATTCATGATACACGAATCCATTTTGTGTAATCTAAAGTTAGAAAAGCTAATTTGTGGTGTTGATGTAACAGTTTCGATATCTGCAGAATAATAGTTCATTGTAATTTATGTACTAACCTTCAGGTAGTATTTTCTAATTTTTTCAGTTGCCTTCTGTAAACAAATTGTTACTACACATGTATCTTCAGTGTGTTGGCCAAAATTTTTAAAAAATATCTTTATGCGAATTTTATACATGTTAAGTAGATTGCTCTATAATAAATTCATAGATACAGATTTTGTTGAAAGCATTAAAAGCACTTGATGTTGCATACTCCTTTGTCTTGACAGGAGAGTTCTGGCTGGAGGTAGGTCCTCCAGAGGACTTGAAGCTGGCACAAGTGTCTGTTGGCACCAATACTGTGTGGGCAGTGACACGGGATTACCGTGTGTGGTTCCGCAAAGGCATTCGAGGAGAGAGTTCAGGAACCAATGATGAGATGGCTCGTGGCTCAGGCTGGGTTGAGATGGTGGGCAACATGGCTGTCGTCTCTGTCGCTGCAAATGATCAGGTAAACTGCAGTTATGTTAAGAGCGTCATATTGTGATTTGTGTTTAAGTTTGTTTTCCCTTCAAAATTCTTGAGAAGATTGGGTCCTATGCAGCAGGTATATTTTCCCCACTTCGTTGCAGAGCCACAGTACTTTAAAGGTCCTGGGTGACATCTTGGGAGAGGCAACGCCTGTGGCCAAGAGACCCTTTCCTGTTTCACACTGGCCACAGATGTGATTTGCTGGGTGCTTGGTATGAATCACCTGACATAGCCTATGTAGCTCCCAAAGGCTGGTTGATGCGAGGTTGGTATGCTATGTTTGTTGAGATGGTGGCAAGTTGAGTACTGCTCTAGTGGGGGCCCTTGCTGGTGTGTACATAAAATGTGGGAATCTGAGGTTTAGGCTGGTCTTGCTAGCCGAAGTTCAGTGCCCGTGTTGCTCCACTTGGCAGCCAAGGTGCTGGTCTTGAAGTGGAATCGGTGGCTGTGACGAAACTAGGGCTGGTGCTCTAACGTACTTCCACCCTGGACTTGGGCATGGTGGAGTAGGATGGATTAATGAATTGAGTGTTGGATGGCCTAAAGGTGGCTACAATTTGATGGTTGTATCCTTTTGGCATGTGCTTCCTCCCATAGGTATGTGTAGATATTAATGGGTCCTTAACAGCTCTCTGTTGCCTGCATACTGTGTTTATAGCCTGTCTCCACCCCACTTTTTATAGTGAAGCAACAGAGGTACGATATAGTAAATTATATGAACATCTGCACTGATTTGCTATCTTTTTCTTAACTGGTGATATTCTGCTGTTAAGATTCATGGAGCCAAGTGACTTGAGCATCTCTTCCACCAAGAATATTCATATTATGTGCACAGGCTTTATAAACACTAGAGACTAAACACTTCCCATTCTATGCCGCAGGGTTCAGGTCCTAGCCGACATACACTCCTATGACACTCTCTTGGCCAATCTTGACACAGTGGAGAGCAGTCATACAAGAGTGAAAAGAATGGATTCTCTTGCTCGGTTTGGTTCCCTAAGGACGAAGCACATGTCTTAGCGACTCCTGGTCACCATTCCTGGTGTTTGTAGATGTGAAGAATAGGGGACAAATCTAGACGTGGGGTCTACACTTGGTCCTGGTTACCCAGTGGTTGCACCAACATCTTTTGTCTAATTCTGAAGGTTCAAGATTTAGAGAAATCAGCACATGAACTGGTGTCTGTGGCCAATCCTTGTGCATAGTACTTCTTTACTACGAAAGCCAGATTTTGACAGTTGTAAGAAAGTAGTATCAGATTTGATATTTTGTTTATACAGTATATTTGGAAATTAAATGCCCAAACTATGAAAAATAAAGTAACAAATATATAGAACACTGTATACCTAAACAGAATTTTAAAGGAGATATAATCCTGTGAATGTTGGGTTTTGGAAATGTATTTTCTCCGAATGCTTTGTACAATGCCTACAAAGTTCCCAGCAGAAATGAGACTTACGCTTTCGGTATTTCAGAGACATATGCATAATGCTGGTCATCCCCGGTCCATGCGCACTGTTTGGCTTGAGGAAGCAGTACATCAGTACATTAACGACGTGCCCTCTACTAGTATATGTTCCATAACATGCCAAATGGGCATGTCCCATTCAACCATGTGGGATGTACTGTGAGTAAATCGCCACCATCCCTGTCGCTGGTAGAAAGTACAAAGCATTCTGCGAAAATACATTTTCAAAATCCAACTTTCACAGAATTGACACATGCCGCTTATACTACTAATTAACTACGATTACGACTCATCGCTCTTTATGTGAAGTATACGGTTACTTCAACCTACATAAGAGTTGTCTATTTCAACCACCCATGTGAGAATTGTGCACGCACCAATTCGCACATAAATTCTCTGCTGCTTATATCTCCCGGGCGGCTGAGCACGTGGCCACAAGGTTACGCAAACAGCAAACATGCTAACAGCCTACAAGCTTAAGACACTTCTGGCACCGCCGAAGATCTATGAATCAAGGAACGCTGACAAGAGGGTTCCCACCTCCCACGCCAGCCTCCACGCCAGAAGGACGTCACGCGCCTTCCCCGCACCCCGCTGTGGCAGCCTAGACTTCTCACTGTATATAAGTCAGTGCGCAGTGGCGCTCCAGAGTCATTCTTGTTTCTTTTCTCGCAACATCTGGAGCACTGCTCAGTGCTGGGACCTCCAGAGATCATCCAAGTCTTAAGTACGCCCCCCAGCTGCTACTTCCAACAACAACGACCAGTCATCCAACGAATTGCGAACATGCTAACACTCATTAATTTCACTTTGTCTCTTCTAGACACCCACTTTCGTTAGTATAGTTTAGTATTAAAGTATTTTTCACGTCTAGAACAATCTTTCCCTTTTTAACCTAAGACCAGGTCATCTACACATGGCTAACGTAGGTAACCTTCAGCACTCCAATGTTCGGTAGGATGTAGTGCAAGTCACGTGTTTATTGATTTTTCAATAAACATTATTTTATTCTCTATCCTTACGCTTTTTCATATACAGAGTATTTTGCTGTTTCGTCTGCTAGGAGCAATTCATGCCGTGCACTGCCGACAGAAACAGAGTATTTTCCTAAACTGAATTAACACACCCATTAGACGGCCGTCTGTTTCTTCCCAACCACCCGAACACTGGTAGTGCTAGCGGGGAGGAACAGAGGAGTCACAACCACTAGGAATACCTTCATCCAAAGAGGGGCAGCAAGCCCAGGTTATTCCCTTGCTTCGAGCACTGATAGTGCTGGAGTGACCATAGCCTGAGCCTTGCCATTGAATCTTGCCTGAAATCACATCCAGTAAAGGCATTGGTGGACCAAACGGCTCCACGTGTCTGATCAGCCCACCAAGCGTGGGAGATCAGCAGAGACTTTTACAGAGCTCGTGCCAGCAAGCAGCTACTGGACTGACACTGTTAAATTGTTTCTCGTCAAGGTGCACTACGTGTGTTGTTTAAGTAGCCATACACTATGCCTTTCAAGGTAAGGCACGGCCAAAGGTGTAGGTACAAAACCTAGCATTTCTTGCTGCCAAAGAGTGGTCTGAGCTTCCCCCTCGTACGCAGGAAAGGCAGGAAGAACGTGACTGCGCCGCCGCCAAGCAGTCGCGACTGCCCCGTGGTATTTGTATATTTTCCACCGCATATTCGCACCAGCCAAGAGTACCACCCGGTTCCAAAAGTACTGGTTCACAGGACCGAGACTAGGTACGGCTTGGCCAGTCCCAGGTTCTGGAGTCGGGAATCTGCTGCCTGGAATCATCAATATGGCGTGGGGCAACCCAGCACCCATTACGTTGAGACCAAAGATCAAAACCTCAAGTTCATCAGCATCACGAAGGTCATCTGAGTAAGTCAGTAGCTAACACCTCTCGCCAGCCACTGATAAAACTGTATAAAACCACGCTATTGGTGTTACGTACAAATCCTAGACGACTGTGCCAAGCAGACCTTGACCCGGCACGCATCTGGCTCATATATCCTGATAGGGTGTCCTATATATTTTCAACTTTATTTTTCAGAAGGAATCACCTCCCATAGTTTGGGTATTTAATTTTTGAACATTCTGTATATCACTCTGCCTCAGTTGTAAGTTTAATGCATTGCTTTCCTGCAAATTACCTTGTAGAAATTTTGTTGTTCCCAGATTTTATGTCGCATACAAAACATGAACAATGCTCAGTATCATTGCTGCCAATGCCAGAGATGCTAATGAGTTTGATGCATGATGCGTATATAGACTTCTTTTTTTTTCTGTAACTACATACCGTCACATGCGCACCATGTGCCCTACAAGTTATACAACCTTGAACAGCAGCTATCATAGCCAACATTAAGTCTCCTTTAACAAGGTAGATGTGTGGAGACTGTAATGCAATCAAAGGAAAAATATATAAAATCGCCCCTGCCTTAAATAAAACCCTGTGAAATGGGAGAATACCAGTAAACCACACTAGTGAAACTGCGCCAGAGCTTGCGCAGGTTAAGCAATCTGCATAGCAGGGATGCCTGCTTCCAGCCATCCCAAGAGATGGCAGCAGAGTTAGGCTCTGCCCAGGAAGGAGGAGCCACTCCTGTCGAAGCAACCCAAAGCCTGAGGGCACCCAAAACGACCCCCCAGCACAGGATAATATACATATGTCCCTGCACCGCTGCAAAACAGCAGTTGGATTCTAGCAGGTCGCTCCACCTCCTAGTGTGCTGGAGCTATCTGCTCACGCTCCTCACTAGATACCAACGGGTGATCTTCAGCTACCAACGGCAGACTTATTGCACCCGCTGTATCCCCAGAAGAAGAGAGAGAGAACCCCCCCCCCCCCCTCTTTTAACACTTGACACTTGCCATAAAACCCACACCTCATGCTTCTCGTTAAGTACCTTCAGGACATCCTGTAGCTTCAGTTAGGGTTTAGTTACCACGGCTACCTAGTTGTTGATCTGTGGTCTGTTAGCTCCCCCTTCAGAACAGGCTCTTCAAGCTAACAGGCACCTTCACATGTCGTTGCTTATCTTCCGAGAGTTAATCTGTGTTTTGGTTGGAGTAGGAGAGTATGGGTCACTGTGTTTTATTCTGGAGAATAAAACACATATCCAGTTTAACCGCCGTCTGCTCTTTCTTGTGTGAATTGTGCTTAGTCTTCCAGTGTAAGCATCACCCCACAACGGAGAGGCAGGGAACTGTGGATTTAATACTTATTTTTGCCGATTGTAGTGTAGAACTGCGGCTTGTCCCATAGAAAGGACTAGATGATTTATGTCATAAAGACACAACCCATTAGACGGCCACCCATACTGTGGCCGTCTACTACCAAGACACACGACGAAGAGGCCAGATTCCCCTTGACAGCTAACCCACTACCTCCATAGCGTATATACTTGCCGGAGGGAGTGCCAGGTCTGGCAAGGAAGGATCTATCACTTCCAAAATACACTCTAGCTAGGGTTAACGTTGTTTGCTGTCTCATTGCGGAAGTGAACCGTAGCACCTCATTCCCTGGTAAATGCAGTTCACCCACGTGAGGGGTAGTAGGTGGAGTGACAGGAAGGCAGCTGCTATCCTAGCTGGCAAGCAGACACTGCTTAAACGGCCTGTCCCAGCCTTCAACTATCTCACCCCACAGGAACAAGCTCATGCCGACCGCCAACTATCGAGGCCTCACCTCACAGTTTCCTACATTCATCTGTTTGGACCCCTGGTAAAACTAAACCAGTCGTCGAGATCCTCCACCTAGAGCTATCACTTGAACTAGGAGTCAAGCCAATTGACACAGAGCCAGCTCCACCAACCATCACCAGTGGCCTCGGCATTGGTTGCTGTCACTGGGTCAGCCTGAATTGGGACTGTATCTGGCGTTGCGGCAAAGCCTCCATCTCGTCCAGGACAAGTGGCCTTTGGTACTGCCTCAGCATCTGGTGGTTGGTGTTTGTTAAAATAACTGGTTGGTCTTGCAAGATGGGAGCCTCGGTGATGTAATTCTCTCGTCCGGGGCGTTAGACCTGGTAGTCTGCCATGGCACTGGGCAGCAGCCTCTGCGCTGTGCGTAGACTTGGTGGCTAGGGTGGCCGCGCAATCCGGGGTGATCGTGGCTGCAGGTACCAGCTGATCCAAGGCCTGGAGGGCGGCCTCACGTGGACTGGCAACTCTGGTAGGTGCCTTCCTTAGAGAAGGCAGGTTCTTGGAGGTGGTGGCTGCTACGGCATCTGACGTGGCAGGTTCCTTGCTGAGATGGTTCGCTGGACCTGGGGTTACTGGCGTAGTGCAGTGAACCATCACCTCCAGGTTTCTTCTTAGCTCTGGGTTTGGGAAACTATTTGTGGAGGCATCAAACATATGGTTCCCTCGTTGATTTGCTCTCCCTTATACAGCTCTGAAGATTGTGACATCCATCCTTCCCTAAGAGTGCTGGGGTTGGGAGTATTTTTTACGTCATCCGACATGTCAGAGGCGATGGATTCAGGAGTTTTTTTTTGGGGGTTTCCGGGGCGTTTCCAGAGTAGGGCCTCATTTGTCCCCTCGTGGTTTTACGTATGCGCCCCCGGTGATCCTCCGTCCAATACACATTTTCTTTGTGATGACCTTGTAAGGGCCTTCCCATTTCCCAGCGAGTCTCACGCTGAATTGATTGTTGCCTCGACTCAGGGGGTGACTGCTGATTAAGATGGCTTCGCCCATTTCAAAAGCTCTAACACCTGTGCATGGTGGTTGGTATTTCTTAGCGCTATACGCCTCTTGACATTCTCTGGTTTTGTCAGCCCGGTTCAGTGTGGCTAGGCCTATAGCGTAGAGTTTTGGCATCTCTGTAGGCTCATGTTCCCATTGCTAGTTCCCTGGGTGGTGCAGCGTCTGTCTTTGAAGGATTTACTAGGGTTAGAGCAGGGTTGCCACCAGCCCTGAAGCTGAAATCCTGATTTCTGTATATAAAAATCTTATAAAACTCTGGAATCATTAGGTCAAATCCTGTAAAATCCTTGGAATGAAAGAAATTGCAAATTACAGAAAATAAGGTGGATATGAAAGACGTTTACATATTTAATTTAGTTGTTTTGGTTTGGAATGTACAAACCATGGTACTAATTCTTTTCGCCTCTCACACTTATACTTTTGTTTATTTTATACGACTGTTTCTGGGATAATTTTAGTTTCCTTACCATTGTGATATCAGTGCCAAATGCAAAAAACACAGACACCAAATTCACATGGCATGCGTAAAAATGGCAATTTGTGCAAAGGTTTTTTCAATAATGACCTTGGCCTTTGCATTTGATTATACAGCCAGGAACATAAATATGTAGATAACTGTATACCTGCACCAGTGAATAATGAGGCAAAATATTTCGAACATACACTATTGAAGCAATGGCGTATGTCCAAAATCCAAAATATTTTGCTTAATTATTCACCTCCGTTGTAAGAATCTTTCAAACAAATGCATCAGTGAAACTGACACGCATCTTTGTGTATCTTGTTCTTTTCTTTCCAGAAAAAGAAAGTACATAATTTGGAATTCCAGGTAATATATTGGTACGATTCTGGTATGCCAACCACCTAACCAAGCTTTTTACACAGAACTGTCCCCAATATACTAACACTTTCTGAGCATAGAGCGAGATCCTTATCCCTCTAACACTCTCTGCACACTTTCTGAATGTTTATTGTTAACGGCAACTAGAACATCTAGCATGTGCCAAGACTAAGGGATACCTAGTTCAAGGTACAACCATCTCTAACAGCTAAGGAACAGTGAGGGATTAGGGATGTGTGTCACCATTGCTGGCTTAGCTTAGGAGTTATGTGGTAATGGATTAGACACATGACAGAGTGGTCCCTTACATCCTCTTGTCCTTGAGATGAGTCTCAGAGCTGGTGCTTCATGTAGTAGTTCCCAGTCTTCTTTGTAGCAGTCCTCTGTTGCTTCGTGGCAATGTATAGACCTCTTTACACTATGATTCTCACTCTGTGGTTACCTGTTGGGCTGCCAAAATGGGAAGCCATATACTTGCAGGGGCTACTAATATGTGTAAATAGTTTTTCTCAGCCACACAACTCTCTTCTGTTCAAGGCAATCTAAAATCATGGTACTAAAGCCTGTAATATAAACCTTTTTAAAATAATGGCACGTTATTTATTTAACATGTTTTCATTAGAAAATCTTTCTCAGTTAAACGAAACATAACAAGTCAATAAGCTTTTAATCATTTTCATGGTATTTAGGTATTGATTTAGATAATCATGTAAAATTCTTGATGTAACAGGTGTGGGCAGTAGGAAGTGATGATCGCTGCCTTTATTTCCGCACTGGGGTGCTCCCATCAGAACTGACAGGCAAGAAATGGCGCCCCATTCATGTGCCGACCCAAATCAGTCGCACCAGCAGCAATGCTAGCCTTTGGTCAGCCTGTGGCAAGAGGAACAGTATTTGTCGGTAAGTATCTTACCATAACTATCTATTGTTACAATCTCTCTCTCTAGAAATTATGTGGGCTATATCAAGTACGTTAAGGGATGGAGCTCTTAATCAAATAAAAGAATTAATTATAATATCCTAATTTTATTTACAATGACTACAGCAAAATTCTCTGATCTCAAATTCTCATAATAAATTTGAAATCACTTACTTTTCACAACTGACATCAATTAATAAAATTTATAATTACGACACAAATATCAATGAAATTAAATAATTAAAGTTCAGTCCCTTTAGACAGTGTATCAGCCTATTCAATTATTTTATCATTTATGCGTCCATATGTGACAGTTCGAATATTTACAATAAAATCAGTATTACACTTCCATTCAGTCCCACCTCAGTTCAGTCCATGTCCAGCCAGTCGCAATGTTCTAGAGTTCTCCGAGCGCCCTCACGCACAGTAGGCTTCACTCGTCGGTTTCACACCCTTTCATCCATTTAAGCCACACACCTCACTCGCCGCCATCCCGCAATCTCCAGTCGTCATCCACACTTCACTTACTCATGCACACTCGGCCAGGCGGCCTCCATCAAAGACTGCCGGCTGCTAGGTTGTGGCAGTATATATAGTGTCTTAGGCTGCCACCTAGAATCTTCCCCAACTCGCGTGATGTGTCACGGAAGGCTGAGGCACCAGCCAGTCTCACTAGAACATTCTTGCATCATCGCTAAACGTATTGGAAACTCTAGCAGACTATAGGAGGTCTGTGACACCAGCAAGTCTCGCAGCTGTCAGCATTCACGGGATTCCCAGAAGGGGAGATCAGGAGGCCGTGAGCACATCGCTCCAGGAAGAGGGTAGGGCAAGGTGGGTCTCAGATTACAGCGTGGGGCAGCTGAGTCGGTGCCAGCTGCAGTACGTAACATTGCCTCCTCCGTAAGTCTGTTTGTTCCGAACAGACTCCACAGAATCAGGACTTTTGTACAGCGCCAGTCGGTCGATATGGACAACCTTAGGCTTTGCCCGAGAGCCCTGATGGCAAATCCTGTAGACATCATTTATCCGCTTCAAGATCCTGTATTGGCCTTCCCGAGATTTCTGTAGCTTCTGGCAATATCCCTTCTTCCTTTGAGGGTTGTACAACCACACCAGTTGTCCTTCTTGAAAAGCCTCCTCTGGTTGTCTTTGGTCATATTGTGTTTTCATTCTGTCACTGTTAATGTTAAGGTGCCTCCGGGCAAACTCATGAATGTCGGTTAACTTCTGACTTAACTTAATAGCATATTTTGGAGTGGCTGCTTCTTCCTCCACTGGACATCCGAACAGCAGGTCACCAGGTAGGTGGATCTCTCTCCCAAACAGCATCCTTGTAAGTGTTACTCTTGTGGACTCGTGGACTGCCGAGCGATATGCGAAGAGAAATAAGAGTACCCTAGAGACACAATCCCTTTGATTGTCTTCTACGAAGATAGCCAGATACTGTTCCAGGGTACGATTTAGCCTCTCAACCATTCTATCCGACTGAGGGTGTAATGCTGTGGTTCGGGTTTTCTTCATTCCTAAAATCCTCGTTACTTCTTGGAAAAGAGTTGCTTAAAAATTTGGTCCTTGGTCCAAATGAAGCTCCAGTGGCACTCTAAATCTGGAGAAAACATTCTCGAAAAGAGCATCAGCTACTGTGCCTGCCGCTTGGTTTGGCACCGGTATGACCTCGGGCCACTTTGTGAAATAGTCTTCTGCTACCAGAAGGTATCTATTTCCTCTCTCAGTGATTGTTTGGGGTCCGAGTATATTAACTGCCATCCTCTCGAATGGGGCCCCAACATTGTACTTCTGGAGGGGACCGCGTCCCTTAACCCTCGAACCCTTCCTTGCAGTACATGCATCACACAGACGACACACTTCTCAACATCCTACCGACAATGCAGCCAATAGAATCTCATTCTGACTCTGTCAAGTGTCTTATTTACACCGAAGTGACCACCTGCTGCTGTGTTGTGTAGTTCTCTTAGCACTTCTGGGATTCAACACTATGGTAGCACCTATTGTAAATGACTCTGTCTCCCATCGTTACTTACCCAATTCCTGGAAAGCACACCATTCTTTATAACAAGGGTATTTGACTGTGCCCAGTATGCCTTGACTGTCACGCCTAGGCTAGATTTCTCCTCCCATCTCGGTCGCTGTCAGGTTTCCTTCCACTTTAATATTGGATGCAGGGTGGGATCACATAGTTTATAATTTCTTATGTCCTCTTTGCCCCATGTAGATAACCTATCGCAAGATACAGAGCCTTGAATTCTTGTCCTCCTGGCTTTCCACGATACACCAACCTTCTCCTCCTGGTGTTCACAATGACGACATAATGGTTCGCATGGTCTCTTTGAGAGTTCATCTGCATTGCTGTGAAGGTGTCAGACGTGTGGTGTATTTCAAGTCATATTCTTGCAGGTGCTGTATCCCGCGGGCTATTTGACCTTCGGGGTTCTTGAGATTTAGCAGCCAGCATAATGAAGTATGATCAGTTCTTAAGATGAAGTATCTGCCATAAAGATATGGATGAAAATGTGCTTCGCCTTACCACTGCCAAAAGCTCCCTGTGTATCACACAGTAGTTCCTTTCGGGCTTGTGTAGCACCTTACTGAAGTATTCCAATGGCCGCTCTTTTCCATCCTGGATCTGAGATAACACAGCCCTGATGCCAACATCACTAGCATCAGTATCCACAATAAATTTACCCTCTCTACTCTGGAAGCCCAGTACTGTGGAAGATATAAGAATTTCCTTTAATCTATTGAAAGTAATTTTGCACTCTGGAGTCCAACAAAATGTTCTTTTTGCATCAGTCAATTCATGCAGAGGTTTGGCGATAGTGGCAAACCCAGGCATAAATTGACAGTAGTAATCACATAAGCCCAGAAAACTTCGAATTTCGATTTTATCCTTTGGTAGAGGGCATTCTCTTATTGCTCTGGTCTTCTCAGGGTGTGTTTCAATCCCATGGGCCGATACAACATGGCCCAAGAAATTTATTTTTTTTTTGGAAAAGGTGGCATTTCTTGGGAACCAATTTCAGTTTGGCCACAGTAACTTTCTGAAACACAGAATCTAAGCGTGCCAGGTGCTCTTCAAAAGTTCTTCCTGTGACCACAATGTCGTCTAGGTACACCTGACAAATATCTAAGGGCAGAACTTTCTCCATTAGTCATTCGAAGGTGCAGGGGCATTGCATAGCCCAAAGGGCATAACCTTGAATTGCCAGGTTCCTTTCCCTTGGACACAAAGGCAGTCTTTGTCTTCCCGGGCCTCCTCGCTCTGCCAATACCCGCTCTTCATGTCTAGAGTAGAAAACCACTGTGAACCTGTGTCAACAACCATCTGGCAAGAAACATCATCTAGGCTCCCCTCCACCAATATGGCATTGAAGTCTTGTTTCATTGAGCACACTTGCAAAAGCATTGGGGCCTTCTCTCCAGCAATCACCGACCTTTGCCCCTCAAGACAGGTGTGTACAAGTTTCCCGAAGACATTGTGCTCTCACCTGCTCCTTGGTGCCTGCTCCCTGGCTGTTGCTGCTGCTGCTGCAGTGCTCGGGCCATGGCATCCTTCTTGGTTTGGGGCACAGCTAACCCCACAGCTTGCCGTACGTTGGTGTCAGCAATAGCATTGACGTGAAGCCAACTTCATTTCTGCTGCCAAGCCACGAGACTTCTGCAGCACACCCATAGCGCGGAGAGTGGAGTCACGCCTGCCAACCTCACACCGCATGCGGTGCTGCAGCAACAGCTACAAGGAGCTGCTACCTCTGCATGACACTGTTGGCAGTCCTGCGCGAGCATGAGCCACGCTCTGCGCAGGCACGCGGTGATTGCCATGGCGACTCCAACTGGTGGCCGCCTTGGTGGCAAGGAGTGGGCAGCTCGCTCCAATCGATACACTGTCGTCATGACAGGCCTCCGTGTACTCCTTCCCGCTGTTCTGAAGCTGCCTGTCTCGTATAGATACATGCCGGAATCTACTGGACACCCACAGCAGTTGATTTCATATACGAGGATGGTTTGCCACACGTATACACAATCCCACTGAATTTTCCACAGACCCCTGAGAATTTGGACCAGTACTTGCATGTTGTATGTGTGAATAGCACATCAACCTTGTGTCAGAACACACACCCTCGGAGGTTTTTAGTTGTTGATAACCTACAGCAGGACTTAATCCTTGGAGTTGACATCATCAAGCATTATGACGTTATACCAATATTGAAATACAACATTATGCTTATTCGTGGCCATGATTCCAACAAACTAGTACAAGTTTCGCTATATTCTGAGTCTTCTGCAGTCAATTCCAATACTTCCCTTGAACATTCCTTGAAAGTATTAGACCACTTGAACACACTTCCGAACCCAAAAATGCATCACACTTCAAACTCTTACATCAAACAAATCAATTTCAAGCTTCCCTTGTGAAATTGTGTTAGAACTATTCATCTTTATATTGAAATTACCTCCTTCCTTGCATCATTTGCTTAGGAAAGGTTTTGAAGAATAAAAATAATAATAAAACACTACGTAATGAAGTTGGCTGTACTTGTAACATCCCATGTCGTCATGCTTAGGTACCTATTATTGCAATTATAAATACTTAAAAATGCCTCAAAATAATGATTTCATATTAACAGGTTTTTGCTCAAAAAAAGTTTTTGTTAGTAATTCAGTTATGGTTATGACATATAAAAGAGCTGTGTGTAGCTCATGGTAAGGCGTTACCTGGCCTCTGGGACTGTGAATATTTATCCATTGGGTGACAAAATCATCCAGATATGTTAATACAGTTGAAAGAGAACAGTTTTATATACCATAAAATTAGTTTACCAGATGTCAGTACATGTCAGTATACGTGTGCAAGTTCAGTGTCATTTTGACATCTGTCATGATGATTCGTGGAATGGCGCTTATCTTCAATACATTGTCACTCCAAAATAATTGTAATCAAGCAATGAAGGCCTCTTAATAATACTGCCCATACTTCCTGCCTACTTATATAACATTGTTGGTTTGTATGAAATCTATCCTAATATTTAGGATAGCTCAGTGTTAAAATAATTATGACTGCTGTAGACTAATCCACTCTGTTCATACTCAACCAAGCCTTCTGTTAATAAAGGTCAAAGAAGTCGTCAATTTCTCCAAGAATAACTGTTAATGATGTGTAAAGATATAACACAAATCTAGATTAGAGTGAATAAGGGGACTTAGTAATTATAATATTAAAACATATAATTTAAAAAATCAAGAAAAAAACTAAGTCTTTAGAATATTAATACAATTATAAATTCTCTCATAAATAAATAATCAATTAATTAACACTAATAACCTAAAATACACAGTTTGAGTGATATAAAAAATGGATATGTGATCAGAAGTAATCATAACTTCTAAATGATGGAAGGCAGTAGACAATTTAAACAAATTATGTATAAAGAAGTATGAATGAAGTGAAGTATACAAAGTAAAAATAAAAATAACCTAATTGTATACAGTAAATAGTAAAAGTAATTAAAAATAGTTGCAAAACTGGACATACTGCGAATGAAATGTTTAAATATATGACCACTGAACTTAGTGTTTTTTTATTTTATGCACATAAGAGTACAAATTTTCATAATATTAAAATATCTCTATTCCTAACAATTCCACAGTTACACTAGAGTAATGTATGACAAAAGTGGTCATGCCCATGGAAATGTTAATTTTACATAGAGCAGAATAATGCAAAATGAGAATACTGTAAAACTTGAAGCTAAGCAGGACTTTCTAAAGTACTTAGTTAACTGTAAACTGCAACCAATGTACAAAAGTGTTAGAGCAGATGTGAAGACCGGTCTTGGTTGTAGCAGGTCATCTAGGGACAAGAGAGTGCGTAGCTGGAGCTCCCTGACGCGGGGCAATGCCTCACTAGGGGAAGCTCCTGGGTCGGGACTCGACTGGGAAGAGACGTCTCGCTCAGCTCCCACTCCCACCTCCCTGAGGCTACAACCCAACCTTTGGCAGAAGAGCAGTGATGGCACGTCGCTTGTCCGCACCAACTGCTCCACTGAATCTGTCAGTGAGAGCACCACTACCAGCAAGAGGTTTTCTTCTCTTTTTTTTTTTTATTTCACAGAATCTGAATGGTGTGCGGAATAAGAGATAAGAGTGCTCGCATGCGAAACCAGGTGTCCCACTATGCACAGTACGTCCGGCTAGCTGTAAGCTTGGCTGGCTCATTAAGTACTCTCTTCTGGTGATTGCCGTTCAAACATTGGGTTACAGATGTCATGAAGTATTAACAGTAATTGTCATTGATTTGATATTGCCAACTACTTTAACGTAATTTCTCAGTGAATGCTACAATTATTACCTTTGTTTTCTCCCGTTTAGGTTTTCAATTTTCATAATTGTGTGCTTTGATTGCAGCAATAGTTTCAACTATAAGATTGTTAATAATTTGTATGTTTCGAAACTGACATGGTAGGATCATTCTTGAGAGTAAGTAGATGCTCAGTTTTAGTACTGCGTGTAAGTGATTTACAGTACGGATGATGCAGCATATAAATTTACCTGATATTTTTATATCCGATACACTAAGTGAAATCCTAAGTGTTTATAATAATCCAATACAATAAATAAAAGTAATAATTGAGCTCAATGTTTGTCGTTTATTTAACGGGTGAGCATATTAGCGATTTAGTTTTTTCAGGTGAACTTATGAAACGTCTTTGGCATTTTTTTATAACAGGAAAAATAATTATGTTTAACTGATCTGCTGTTTTGTTGAAAAACCAAACCAAACACATTTTCTCATGATCTCGGAAGGGTTGACCATAGTTAAATATATAAATGTGTGTTTAGACAGATAAAGAATCATGAATATCAGTCAATATTCACAAACCAATATTATTTACTTACATGAATTTGTACGTGTTTATAGTGCTGATAAGTAAAAATATTTATTATTTTTCTTTGTTGGTTTAGTTGAGTAGTATGTAGTGGACATATGCGCCAGCTGATGTAAACACCAGCTGAAAGTTGCATGGCAGTGTTTATTTTAATAGGTATTTGATAGGTACCTGGAAAGATATACAACCAACCAACGGCCTGAAAGTTCAAACTTAGCAGGGCTTTCAAAAGTGCTCTTTTTTTACTGTGAATAGTCTTAAGCATGGTATCAGTATCATATATTGGAAAATATATTAGTGTGATTCTACCTATTATACTTGGCTCAATTTTTTAATGATTATTGTTTTTTGTTCATCTCCGTACTGTTGGAGTACCTTTGTTTGACTAATGCCCACACTGCAACAACCAGGAAGTATCATTCCAGAAGTCATTTTCATGATTGGTTGCCTTTGGTTTTCTTACTGTTGAATTATGAGTGTAAATGGCTAATAAGATTTGTCAAATTATTTTGCGGCAGGTCGGAGGAGGACCTGAACTCGTCGGACCAGGGTAGCAGTGAGATGATCAGCTCGGTGACGACTATCAAAGAGCACTCGGAGGGATGTGTGACGGAGCTGCCCCCAGTTTTTGTTCTGGAGAAGGGGGTGGGGGAAGTGGGCAAGAAGAATCCTATGGTGTGGAGTCCCATCCGCAGTGTGGGCTCCATCGTGGGCATGGAAGTGCACCCTGAGACAGATGACTGCGTATTCGACCCAGATTTGTCTGGGGACTCTGGTGTGTTCGGGGAGGGTGATGAGGATGACCTGCTGTTTGGGGAGGATGGTGGAATGTTGTGGATCACTGTGGCTGCGGGAGCTTGCACAGTGGACCCCCTCTTCCCTCCCAACTGGTGAGCATAATTCTGTGTGGAGCAGTGGCAACTGTAGTCTGAAATGATGAGTATAGCTCTACAAGAAGTAAGTTAAGTGTAGTTACATATGGTAATGCTGATACGACAATGTTTTGATGATGTGTGAAAAAGCTTTTTGCTAATATTTAAGTTCAAATTAGGTTGCTATAGTACTTAAGCAATGGTATTGGTAAGTGCAGTATTATTACAAATAATTTTTAACTTATTTCAGTTTAGATTGTCTAGAAATAAAATACATTATTTTTTTTTTTTTTTTTTTTTTTTTTTTTTCCCCCACATTTGGGTTGGTATAAAAATTGTTATTTATGAACAGGAAGATTTAAAATTAATGCTATTCACAGGATTAATTTTTAACATGAAAATCTTACTAACAACTTGTAAACACAGTAGAGTCTTGTTATAACAATTGTGAAGGGTACTTTGAGGTAAAACTTCACATCTACACTTGTCTTGAAATATTATACAATGCATTTTATAACTAAAATACAAAGTGAAAAAATTATATTATATAAACCTAAGTCAAAACTGAAATACATTGTAACTTGTATGGATAGTTTTACAAGGGACCACAATAAAAAACTGATTCATGCTGACAAGCAATGTATACAGATTTGATCTCCATTTAGATATCAACATCTGGTATACTGTGTGTTTGTGGAGGGCCTGGGGGGGGAGTTGGGGGCAATATGTCACAGAAAAATAATATATTCTGTAGTTGATAATCTTAAAATAGTCAATCGTGTTATGAAAAGAAATCCAAAATTTAGAGATGGGACGAACCCAGATTTTGAAACCGAACCAAACTAGAACTTAACCCAGAATATTTTTATCAGACCGAACCTTTAAACTTGCACACAAACCGAACTCAAACTGAACTCTAACCAAACTTTAAAAAATGCCTTATCGCACATATTATGCCTTCATTGTTCAGCCCTAAGTTGTTTTTTCTTGTGTGTGTGTGTGTGTGTGTGCGCGCGTGCATGTTTGCATGTGCACGTAGATTTCAATAGCACTTTTAGTATACCGATTAACCTTTGCTTGCGTACATTTTGCCAGACATTTCCCCAGCATTATGCTTCTGCTTAACTAATTTATTTTGCCTTGTGGCATTTTGAACTTAATCTAGGAGAAGGAGGAGAAATATGTTGGAGAGGTCATGCAACCTGCGGAACTTGAATCAGACGCCATCTGCTTTGCTAATGGCGTTTTATTGTAATTTCGGTATTATTGCTGCGTGCAATTTCAAGGGCTTTAATTCTATGCATGTATTTGAGGGTATTTTACATGTTTGAATATTTTACGACAACATCGTCACGTACAACCACGTGGCTAATCGCTGCCAAGTCCATGTCCGCGCCATCCTTACGCTTTTAGAGTGTATTTGTGTAAATCCATGTGGGTCATAATTTATTTCAGTGTTCTATGTCAATTTTATTCAGTGTTCAATGTATTTTTCATGTGATTGATGCTTTTTGTGTTTGACCATGCTGTCACTTTGTTTGCGTTTTCCGCCATCAGGTATGCTACATGCCTGTCACCACTTCAATTGTAAAGAGAATAATTTTCTCAACAAGAATAATAATTTGTCAGAATTTAATTTGCCGTTTCCACAAAGAAATATTGCAATTTCACCTGCACCACGTGGTCCACTACAAACTTTATCCAGCAGCATCCGCACCATATAAACTTTATTTTCTCACATGTGTGTGTTTATTGTGACTACAGTAGAACCTCTCTATTACTACCACTCACGGTTCCCGAGAATAGGGTCGAAATAGGGTGGGGGGGGGGGGGGGTTGGTGGTCGTAATTTAAAATTTGGAAAATTTTGGGCCGATTTTGACCCACCCCTAACCCCTATGCCACCAAACTCGCCATTTTTTGCATGAAGTTCATGTTCAATCGTCTCTAGCGCATAAAAAAACTACTTTTTAAATTAAATATAAATACATTTGTATATTTTAATATCTGGACGTCTCCTGATTAATTTGATACCCAAGAAAGTCATATTGGACTACCCCTTGTCGTAAAAAGAAGGCCATTGAAAGTGTGTGAAAAGATTAGACTATGTATTATTAAAATATAAAGTTATTACTAAAGATCTATTATGCAGGTCTCATGGGTCATACATTGCTATGAGGCACATAGTGATAAAAAAGTTAGGTGGTGTTGCGCAATATGTGTGTGCACGCCGTGCTCTCGCTTTTGTCTGGCCCTTTCATTGCTAGAAAATCGGAAGTATTACGCACAAAGCAGTATCTAAAAACACTGTTGGAGATGACTTACGTTTGAAGTGAAACACCACACTTTATTTATTGATAATAGATAAGAAGATACATTATTTAGATTAAATGACTCGTGTGCTGCGGCTAGCAGCAAATACTGTGCATGACAGAAACAAGCGGCCCTGGAAGGTATGCGGTCGAGCCGAGGTGAGGAGGCGGCATGGTGTTTGGGTTGGCGGTCGAGGGCACGTTATCTTGCAAATAAACACTTACTCATATTTCTACACAATCACTAAAAGTATGTCGTAAGTAAAAATGTTTTTTTAAAAATAATGATTATAAAAAGACGCCCTTGAAAATAGACTTCGTAATTTCTTGCGCTCAATAAAAGGATTTTCCTGTCAAAGTAATTTGCAGTTTCATACGTGCAAATAAAAATTAATTTCATCCCTGAAAATCAGCCAAACAAATCAAATCGGCACGGACACAAACAGATAAACATGCATATTAAATATATATTGAGTATCTACTCACTAAATCCTTTAGATTGCTGGTCCATAAACAGGAACATGAAATGGTGTCAAAGGCCTATAGTTTTATCTTCAGGCAATAAATTTAATCTAAAAATTAGTAATAATAACCATACTAAACATTCACTCCCCATAGAAAATCTATCTCATTTTTGATGATTGGCAACAGTTTTGGAGTAACTGAAATGTTCTTCTCATGCATATAGAAATTATTGATAGTGTTTCAAATAACACAATTATCGAAATCATCCACTTTCAAAGAAGTGTGTCTTTTTACAGTGGAGTAGATTTTTCCAGGCATTGATAAAAAATGTGTTAGTCAGTTTCAATTTCTTTTTGGATATGTTTTATGGCTGTTACACCAACACTCGTGTAAAAAGCAGCGCAACGAGTTGCTTGATTTACCAGTAATGATAGAACCTCTTGTTTTGCTTCGTCATCGCACTTCTCTATTACAGTACTTATAATTTTGCGTTCTTCACTGTAAATTACTTTCCTCTTTTTACTTGAAGTCATTGTCGGAATAATAACAACTAATAGTTCCAAAATGTAATGGCCAAATTTTTACTAAAGTGGAAAAAGGTACAAAGGTATCTTAATATTAACTTTTGGTTTTTATAGATTTGATTGATATGATAATTTATCATAACGCTGAGAAATGCATCTTTCTAGTCATTTTGAAGTGGTATGTGAAAACCACAAATTAGCAAGCAACACAAAAAATTGTTAATTGAAATAATGTAATATTTCAAAAACTCTTTTGCATACATTCATTTAAATTAAGAATAGCACCTGATTTTACACACTATAAAATATCAAGATATATTGCTGTCATCACTGCTACAAAAACAATAATCAAATATGACTTTTAGGTAATTTTTGTTGTGTTGCATTGTTATTTTTCAACTTTTTTGAAGTGAAGTACGGTATTTACTCATCTATAGGGTACACCATGATTTTTGCAACGAGTCCCAGGAAAATCATTTTCTTTTACTAAAATTGCACCAACCATTTGTGGGGCCTTGTTACTAAGTATGTACCAAATTATTCATTTATTTTAAATTAATTTTTATAGATTGCGATATATGTGGAAAATATTTTAATCAAATAACTTATATGGCAAAAGCCAAAACATTGTGGCAATCTGTTAGGTCATGGTAACCTTCTCTAAAAAAAACATGTTGCGTCTTCCCTTCTCCCCCCATGCCCTTCTCCCCCCATGCCCTTCTTCACTCATGTAGAAATTCGCTAGACTCATCCACTACACTTCCCTTTAAATATCGGGACAGTTCAGGAGTGGATAATTTAATACTATCTCTCTACCACTCCGCAGAGATATTTTCCTTTATTTGGGGGGGGGGGGGGAAAGGGGGGTGCTGTACATGTGTAAATGCTTAAGTTCATTAATGATGTTCCTTTCTAGCACAGTTTCGAACAAACACAAACTCATGTAAATTTTTTAACTGAACTTCGACACGGCAATAAATTTTGAACCAAACTCGAACATAACCTGAAAGTTATGCCTGCCAAAGCCCCCTGAGACACTGACTCTTGTTAACATCATGCTGGTAGATTGTTACCTCATAGCAGGGTGGAGCTTGGGACAAAATCTACTAAGGTTGTTTGAAAAAAAAAAAAAAAAAGCAGTGGAAGTTGAGCACCTTTTTCACTGATGCTTTCATTTTCTAGATGCCGTTTACTGACACTAACTTTCAATGGTAACAAAGGCAATATTTATAAATTATATATATTCAAGAATAACTCTGAACTACCCGCAAAATTTTAGGTTTGTCAAATCTCCAAAAAATTATCTGCAGTTCATACATGTTCAAACATCGGCAGAAGTACTGATTCAGTCAACATCAACAAATTCACCAGAAGCCAATTTGAATCGACATAGCTCTACACAAAATACAATATTTTAAAGAATGGTTTTTATTTTTGTCTTAGAGGTCTACAAAATATTTCTCCTATTTTTACGTGTCTACAGCTCTAAGAAGGTCGAAAAACACTGCTTTACACTCTTATAAGCTGTCTCCACATTCACAAATGCCATGCAAGATTTTTTTTGCCATACTTTTATCTTTCCTCAATTAACTGCCGCACTGCAGATATCAGATCTGTAGTAAACCTCCTCTATCTGAAGCCATGCTGTTCCTCTCTTCACCTTCCTTACATCCTTTTTCTAACGTGAGCTTTTATTTATCCTGGATCGAGCTGAAAACTGTGCTGATTGTGCAGGTTTGTTGAAAAACCTGTCTCTGCTGAAGTGGAAGTGGCCAAGCCATGGAGAGTCAAAGTCCTACAGGAACTGAAGCGGAGGACAGCGCGAGAGACAACTGGCTTTGACACATATGAAAAGGCAGTTGAAATGTACGTAACTTTTTACATCAGCTTTGTATTCTTATTGTGTTTTAATAATATACATAAATAATTTATTAATAAAATATAAGCTAAATCAAAATAAAATGTTAAAATTTCTCCATGAGAGAATTACTCTTTAAGTACATAGTGTTAAGTTTTATAAAAACATGTGTTCTTTTAGTTTATAATAGAGTTGTTCCGAGACCATGTTTTCCGATACCGATACCCCGCTACCAAAAACAGATACCAATGCCTTTCGCACTGAATGTTAGAAAAAGTATTACTGTTAATAATACATTAAAAATGTTTCTCCTAGACTCATTTAAATAAAGAAAATAATGTCCTAAAATACTGTATATAATGCATTGTAATCAGACACAAAATGCAAGCTGATAAAAACTTCCAAATCCTCTGAAAATGCAAATAATATGACACCAAATGCAAGTCAAATTTTAAATGTCCCGCACGCACTATCAGCTAAGAGTGCATGGAGAAGTTATCAATCGGGCAGTGTCATGTCGGATTACGTTGGGAGGGGGGGGGTGTGGTGACCTCTCCACGCCGCTACCTGTTGGCGACACCTTGCATGTGTGGCAAATGTCTTTCTTTTAAATTAATAATCATATTTTACTGCAAAGAAAACATGTAATATGATGCACAAATGAGGCAATTATAATTGATTTCTTCACTGTCTTTAATAATTAATCATTCAGAACCACGTCCTATGATTTTCCCTGTCATGAGTTACACTGCACTCAGCTCGGTGCTTTCTTACCCATTATTAGACGGCAAAAGGTGTCGAACAGACACTTACATATTATCAGTTTATTCAAAGATGCGAGTCTATTGAAATTAATAAATATAAATCCTCCAATTTCCTCGCATGAAGTTACTGAAAATGAACACTTATAATACAAGTCGCTCAATGTTCATACAATTTTTTGCTGACAAGTGGTAGAGTATATGCTTTTGGGCATATAATTTTATTCACGAAGATGCTGCCCTTTGAGTTAAATAAATGTTAAGTTTAAAGTCATGATAATTTTATGCCAGATACAATGTAATACCAACCTTACCGGATAAAACAAACTTTAAACACAAAAGAAAACATCTTTACAAATAATCATTTCTCGTTAAAATGTTATGCATAACATTTTCGGGTGAAAACATTTGCTTTGAAATACAAGTGATGTTAGGTGCAAGTATTTTGAGTGACACATACTGTATTTATGAGTGTATAGTGCACACTTGTGTATAGTGAGCATCATGATTTTTGCAACAAGTTCCAGGGGAAAAGATTTTTAAATAAAATTTCACCAAAAATTTGTTGCTCCCCATTAGTAAGTATGGAACAAATTATTCTTTTTCACATTAATGTGTGGGGAGTGTGATATGTTCCGAAAATACTTTAATTAAATAACTTGTGTGCAAAAATCCAAAATAAAAATAATTCTGGTAACTCCCTGTTCCTACTACTCAACATTTTGAGCTTCCTTTTTTCTTTATTTTTTTTTTCTTACTACCCTATAACTAAGTGTTAAGTGAAAGCCTGGTGGGTAGGGTGGGATTTTATTGCATCTCAAGGCTACAAGAAGAGGAACTCATGCAAGGAGACATGCATCTCTGCAGAGAGGGATTGGGCAACCATGGCTTGCAATTGGGGCCATGACTACCTCCCTAAGTGTACTTATAGCTAACCTAATACTAGAAGAGACTGGGAAACACCGGCATAGACACTGTAAAAACCCAGTCAACAGAATAGAATCCAAAATGAGTACACACTAAACAGAAATGCAGAAATGCTACAGGAGACAGAGTGTGTGTGTGTGGAACGTGCTCGTGTTAGTAGAGATGGATAAATGTAGCAGAGAGTGGACAGGAATTCTTTTTTCTCTCCTTTCTCCTTTTAGTAGTGACCGGCTCTTTTTTTTTGCTGTGCTAGAATGTCACACTACCCATATCTAAAAAAAAAAGTCTTGTTCCCCCCCCACCCACCACGAACATGACCTGCTAGCCTCTTCCATGGAAACAAAGAGGGCTTGGCGGGATTATCGAACAGCAATATCTGGGGGTTTTTTGAGGAGGGTGGGGCGTAAACACGTCTCAGCTCTGGACAGGATGTCGTTAAGAGGAAGGAAGGGGTCGCTGAGAGAGAAGGGAGAGGAGTGATGTAAGAGCTAGAGATGAGAGAACAGACAAGCCCCGCCACTTCCCTCAACATCACTGGGACAATTTATGGCTACCACTCCACATTCCATTTTTTTTTTTTCCCATGTATAGCGTGCACCCCAGAATTTTTTCCATTATTTTGGGAAAAAAGGGTGCGCTATACATGTATAAATACAGTATTTGTTCTTATTTTTGTTTTAATGTGCGGCATATACAAACCGAAATACAGTAATTTTTGTGCCTAAAGAAAGTAATAACCTGACTTTGTCTACAACCAATACTAAAGTATTGAACCGATACCATACCCGATACAGATACATGGGGAAAATGCAAAGTATTGGCCGATACTGATACTTAGTATCTGTATCGGAACAACCCTAGTTTATAATAATGCACAAGTTGGGGTTAGGCGTAACTCAGTGGTGAAAACTGTCTCTTTATCTTCTCTGTATTGAGATTATATAATTTACATATAGTTTATAAACTTTTAGCTCTTCTTTAACTCGGAGGAGCTGTTATTATATTAATCGGTTACATTGTGTGAATGATTACTATTACTATTATTTAGTTACTTGATTACTTTAAAGTCATGCCATATTAAATAGTCCATAAAGAACTTCGGTACCTTAACTATGATGTAGAAGGCTGATGACTAGACGTATGTCTGCGGACGGCACGCCCCCATCTCTGGACGTCTTCATGGTGCAGTGTCTTGACAACAAAGACCTCGTTCGTGTTTTTTTCAGCCGTAATATTTGCCCCGTGTTTAGTAACAACCGGCTCTGACTGGAGGCGGTTTGTTTTAAGCGCTTAAGGCTTCGTTCCACTTCCTCGTGGTATGTTTGTACTCTCACAATCAGTCTTCCATGCCTGTTGCTGCACATGACAATAGGTAGAGAAGTGTTAATGCACGGTTGTTCATTCTTCTTGTACACTTGACCAGTGGGGCTGAGTGAGGATGACAGAGAGGCAGCTAAGCATCTAGCAACCAAAGGGATGGCAACAACCACCAACCCTAGTAGGGCACCCTGAAGTGACATGGGCTGTTGGCAGGCGGCAAATAAGGGCATGCTCACTGCTACCATTTGATGTAGCACAGGTGGTCTTTCAGCATAGTGGCACTTCCTTGCAGGTTACAACTGGGTTACAGCTGTGCTCATGCTGCAACATAAACAAAAAATTACTGCTCTTAAATAAAGGCAAAATGACCTTTTAAAACAAGACTGTTTCGGTAGGACAATAATTTTTGTTCATCATAAGATCATTTTATTGCTAAATCTGAATCCTTGGTGAGTCCTTGAAAATTTCTCGTCAAGAGTCTGAATAATGAAAATTGGTTTTATTTATGTTTATGTTAGCATTTTCTTTAATATATTCTGGACGCACTCCTAACTCTTCTGCCCTCTTTTGGCTAGTATGTCCCACTAGTATTGCAAAAAAAAAAAGGGGGGGGGTGGAAATGGAGCGGCTGTGGCTCGATCCCTCAGTCGCTCGACTTAAAACGTTGCGGTAACTTAATTCTTGGTGCCTTAGGCATTTTGATTTGGTAATTCTTTCTAGTGCCGATTCCCTCCTAGTGAATGTGATGGTCCCTCGGGCGGTAATTCTTTGTCACTGATATGCCTGGCAGGTCGGGGTTGGTCCATGTTGAGTTTCACGGCAGTGTTCTGCCTGTCTGAAGGGTGCTGGGGAGGTAGAGGGGAATCGAACAATCGACCCCCAGGGTGAGCTTAACGATACGTGTCTCTTTCCCAAGAAGCACGATCCTACTCACCATGATGGTTGCCAAGAATCTGGACGCCAGCTGTCCAAGGGTGAATTTAAAATTTGTAAATTGAAATGGTGTCGAGTTATGGTGATCGGTAGTTCGATTAGCATGAGATGAGGTATGACGGTCTTTGCTATCCCTACTTTGCATTTTGGTGGCAATGAAGTCTCCCAAGAGGGGATGGCCTGGACAATTTACACACCAGGACATAAGTGGGGAGTGGGGTAGTTATTTTACACCTTTGAATCATAGGTGGAATTACCAACTTTATTACCTTCCCTGCGGTGGTGTGTACTAATCACATTTTCCTATTCTGGCTCCTTACCGACTGGGCGGAGTGGGTGGTTCAGTGACCTGGGAAGGTGGGGGTGCACATAGGTAACTAATGTCGTCATAACAGGGCCACGGCCAATAAATTCCCAACCAGTGATCGAGCTCGGACTGGTGGGTGGGGATCACCATTGGCGAGATTGGTCGTGGTACGTGTGTTGTGGTTTCTGATGCGGACGGCGAGGGCATGCTCTCCTGAGTCGCCTAAGGGTTAGCCATTTGTTCTGGTTGGTGTTGCAGTGCACGTTTGGCCTTGCGGCACAATCTACTGGGAAGGTACCTCTCTTCCTTGTCATCTGAAGATGCTATTCCTGAATAATTCTTATTGGCTCCAAGTTACTCTTACTTACTGAATGCTCCCCAATTATAACACTGGTTATAATTGGGGAGCCATCCATCCCTAGCCATCATCCAGTATTCCTATTCGAGTGACTTTCCAGCCGCTCGGAGGCTTTACCGGAGAACGACGGCTAAAATTGTTTTTAGTCAGTATAGAGGCGTACCGGGCTTACCCAGATGCCAGAGTATGTCGTCTCGAACTAGAGATCCTGTTAGGGACCTTCTGAGACTAGGAAACTCTTGTCTGCCCACATATATCTGACAGAGAGATTTAGGATGATATTTGAGCCAAAATTTTCAACAAAGCAATGAACTTAATTTTATATGAACAGGGAGCAAGTAAAATAAGTAATTACACCATTAATCACGATTCTGAATAAAGTGTTGTATTTATTGATGCTTTTGGAAATACTAGGGAAATCCGATTAATACAGACTTTTAAGTAAAGATACTTCCTTTTAAATTTATGTTAAGCCAGGTGAAAGCAAACCTGGAAACTAGTCCAACTTAATAAGTCAACTTCAAAGGTTTATTTCGCATTTTACAGCGACTGTTTCTGAGGGGGACCTAGGACGTCGTGACGACTTGCTACTGCGGAGTCAAGGATGACTGGGGTAAGGGGTGCAGGGTGCGGACGTAGAGGTTACCTCTAGAGAGTCACCGTGGTCAAGCTACAGAAGGCGGTGTTGGAAGTTGAGGCCTTGGCAGGCTGCTGTAGTGAGAGATTTCTTCAAGCTGTTGGCTGGGAGAAGAGGAGTCCTTCCGGACCCAGGAGAGCTCGCTGACCAATGCTGTCGGCGAGCTGAAGAACTCTGGCCAGGGCGGTTTGAAGCTTCCTTATATAGTTCTGCTTTGGTTTTGGGGCTGTCCAAGGAGTGCAGGAGTCGCAAGTCTCTCGACATGGGGGTTGGTTATCTCTGGTAGTGGGTAGTATAGCATATTTTTTTATCGCCCTTGATTGAGGCTGACAACAGTTCTACCTCCTTGAACCGAGGCTCGGCATCTGTGACATCACTGGGTGCAGGGATGCTGTGATCTTGTGAGTATCTTTCCAGCTCCTTATCTAGGTTTGCGGGTCTGCGGCTCGGCGGGTAAAACAATCTTTGGTTGAGGGGTTGGCAACCGCATGTTGGCATTCAAACAGGCAGTACAATTTTCTAATTAATCTTTTAACTATAAGTGTGACTGTGGTTGTCCAGGCTCATGGAATCAACTCTATTGGCACGTGAATTTAGTATGCCACTGTTGTGACGTGCCTCAAGCTCTTCATCGCTCGTTGGTGGGGCAAAGTCACCTGTAGAGCACACAGATTCACTGTGTGGCAGGATGGCATGCGTCAACGCTTACTGGCCCATGCAACTACAACTTTGTTTCATCTGTGCGTAATTTCCTAGGTGCACCGGACGGGCTCTGAACCAGTGTAATATCTACCAGACTTCCTACAGATTATGACCCTTGTTGCAGGAAGTAATACAGAATTGTCAGTGTTATGCTGTCCATCACCCGTGGTCAGCAAGCTATGCCATGCCACCCCTGAAGAATATGAGAAAATGAGTGAGCCAGCGGCCGAGTAGCCGCTACCAGCCCCGAAGCGGTCAAGTAGTTCAAGGGTACACCGAGGGATAGCATAACCTGCCGCGCTCGAGCCAGCAGCAGACATCGCAGTAAACAACCCTTGGCTCCGCCTCCAGTGACATCTTGACTCCCACCTTGCACCCGGCTCAGAAATGCCAGATGTTCGTCTGCTCTTGTAAGAACCACACCACACCCCCAGCAGCTTGCTCCACTGCCTCTTGTGCTGAAGCTCTCTGACCGCTCTTTGTAGCCTAGACAACCCAGAAGCTCTTGAGCTTCATCGCCATCATATACTAGACCTTCCAGAGGATCTCCCCCAGCAGACCTTTGAGAAGTCGTCAACACCCCATTGCCGATTACCCCTGGTAATGGCCTCATTACAACCCTTCAGGAATTGGGCCTCCTAAGTCCCTTCAGGACACGGCACAGAGTAGGTACGGAAAGTTAACATGGAATCTGCGTAGATTTACTTCCGGTCAGCTCAAGGTAGTTAGGAGGTAGTACGGGCCATTGTGTCTGTTCCTCTCCAGAATAAGATACGACTTCTCGCCTATTTTGCCTTTAATTTCTTAGGTTACTGTGTGATCCCATGTAAACACATGCCCACCAGAGTGAAGCAGAGACTGGGTTTTAAACTGCCTGATTTTACTGTCTAGTAGGACCGCGGGCTCCACCTCAGGAACTTATACGAGGAAACCACACACACACTCGACGGCCACCCATTCGGTGCACCCCGGTGTACCGAACGGCAGATCCCCAACCACTAGTCATACAAACTTCTAGGGGGGCTAGACAGCCAGGCCAGTTTGCACTGCGTCCACCGCACCATTTGAGTTGCCGAAGGAGGTTGTTGACTGGTTCTGGTGGCCTGACCGCCTTTGGGCCTACACCCACAGTTGTTGTCAGACGACTCAGAGAAAACCAGCCTCCAACTACAGCACCGCTTCTGTAGCTGGCTGAGATAAAGGTATGGCTCTGCGGTCGACCCGGCCGCCACTGCAGCTCAACACTCCTAGCTAAGGACCCACTGTAGCCTGCACCCCTCCTGTTAGGTAGGTCCTAGCACCCCTCCATGCCTTACACTAAAAGGGGTGGTGGATCTGCAGGAGAAAAAGGCCATTGCCACTTACAAAGCTACCTGGGGCTGCACCATATCTGATTGGCATTCTGTCACGCTACCCGACAGCTGGAGAGGCCTTACCTCCCAGCTCAGCCCCCTTTTCTCTTTTCAGCCCCCAAGAAGACGCCTGGGATGCCACGCCCTGTGGTTGCTGCCATTCGCCGTAGGGAGAGGGTTTTGCTGGGCATAGCCTGCCCGTGGTTCCGTGGGAACCACAGCTCCAGCCCGGACAGGAGCTCTCTGGAAGCTCCAGCCACTGCAGTGTGTTTGGACCGGCCAGCTCCTTCAGCGCATCCAGCAGCCAATACCATTCTACAAGACTGACTCCGCACCCCAGCCGTTCGAACACCAGCACTATTAAACCAGTGACCTCTACTCACAACACCCAGCAAGTTGCCAAGCCAGGACTCAGTTTCGTACCCTACCGCCAGGCGACTTTACCTGCCCTCTACACTGGTTGGGCACCTGCCGGTAAGTGAGTTGAACCAGCCAGTAGATAATCCTGTATGTGACGGGCCTGCACACATATAGCTAGCTCTAGCCGTGACGTAGCTTCAGACTGTTTCCGTGAGCATCACGCATCATTCTTATGATTTTCCCTCAGAGGGAATGAACAAGGAACACAATTGCAAATTGCCTAAAAGTTTGACTAAACAAATTACATACCAGTATCCTTCTCATATTGGGATTTTTCAAAATAGTAGATTCTGCAGCATGTAGTTTTAAATTCTTCCTTCACATCTTATGTTTACCACTACATAAAATATTAGTTCCACAAAATATTCAAATTGTTTTTATAAGTATAATGTTGCAAATAGCATCTCTTCTGTGTGTATAAATCAACTGAGATTTTTGTTTTGATAGAAAATCTTTGAAATATAAAATAGTTTACTAGCATCTATCTTTTAAGTGTGGTATTAGCTTCATGCTGCGCACAGTATATTTGTCAATCTTATTTCATTGGGTAGACGAGCTGCGACAAATAGCGACCATGACAGGACTGTTTTGGTGCGCAACATGGAAATACTGGAATCTGTTAAAAAGTGAGTGGTTATTCGATCTTCATTCATGAAACTTTACAATGCAACTAGACAGCTGCTGTCTGCAGGATCAAAAGGTAGGATTGACTTAGTTTCTATTAAATTTAATCAAGAGTTGCTGTTGGGGAAGTTTTCCAAACTTTCAGCACTTGATGAATGTGTGTTTGACTAAGTGTATCAGCTGGCCGAGCTTATCTTGAGACAACCCCGGCTGTCAGAGCAACAAGATGTTTTAGACTGTCAGCAGGGGAGAGTCTACTTAGGTGCTACCAAGAGAAGGTTGGTAACTTGGTGGAAGTTTGCCGAGTCTGAACTTCACCAATCCATAACAGGTGACGAGTTGAACCACCAGCTGCAAGGGGAAGTTATGGTACAACTAACCCAAATCATCCACGTACATTGCAGAGTGTTCGAGCAACGCAGTATGCTGCGCAAACAGCCGCAAACTTGCATGAACGAGATACACCTAACCAGCTCGCAGATAATCCACAACCAACCATGTGAAGTCTCCACCAAACACAAGGCAATAATAGAGCAGCAGATTGAAGAGATGAAACAGCTGGACATCATTGAGCCCTTGGACTCTGCCTACAATGCTCAAGTTGTCCTGACACCAAAGAAGGACGGCACGCTATGGTTCTGTGTCAATAACTACGACCTGAACCAGATCACTCGGCCAGTAGCCTCCCCAGCACTAAACCTGGGACACATGCTTAAAGCACTCTGGGAAGCCTGAATTTTCAATACCCTTGACATGAGATGTGGGTTTTGGCAAATTTCAGTTCACCCACAGTTGAGGCCATACGCTACATTCACTGCTCCCAATGGTGAAGCCTACCAATTCAAGGTCATGCCCTTCGTCCTAAAGAATGCACCAGCAACGTTTCAACACCTCATGGCAGCATCAGTACTTACTGGCCACATCTGCGAGTTTTGCTACAACTATCTCGACGACGTCCATTGATCACAACATATTACACAATAAATATTAAGGATTTGCATTAACATTGTGTACCAAAAAAATTTTTTTGAAGTGTCGGTTTTATCATCTTGTGTGCGGAAATTACATGTTTTTTTTAATGAAATACGTATTTATTTTGTTCAATAGCAGATATTTTACTAATTAAATGATGATAATACTACGAAGGTATATACTGTACAAGCTCCCCTTCTTAACCAAAAAAAAATTAACTATTGGTGCCACGTAACTTTCAGCAACTGCGAAGTCTATTTTCAATTGCATCTCGCAGGAAAATCAGATGTTTTATCAAAAATAACCATATTTATCTCAATATTTAGATGTTTTTGAATGAAATAACCCAGAAGTTTACAAACTGGTGGATGCCAAAAATAAAGTTTAAGCTATTTTCATCAAGCGCAAATCCCATTTGAGTTGCTTTTCAAGGAAAAATTGGACATTTTGCTAAAAAATATTGCTTGCTAAGGTTGACTGTTATCTCTCTAGCCTCTGCCACAGCCGCCTGATCAAACTCTGTTGTCCAAACACACTGCTGAACCATCTTGATGAGAAGTTAGCGTGTCTGCAGAGCTGCTACTGCTGCCTGTATGCCTGCTGTCTGCATCACACCTATGCTGGGGTATGTTATGCCCTTCCACCCCTCCAGCCGCTGCACAGAGGTTAGCAGCCCAGCACTTTGCTGCCTTCGGCCATTTTCGCTGCTTTCTCTCGTGATTCCTTTGCTTGACGTGAGGCCCAGAATATATATATATTGGCCGCAGACTGCAGTGCAAAGCTGGTTTGCCTCAGTCCAATTGTAATCTGTTACTCTGTTACTCTGTTTGAGTACGCACATCAGCCATCATTCAAGCTTCAGCATCCTCGCTGCCACCATAGCTCCGGCTATTACTGACTAGCTACAGTGTTACGCTGTGGGTCAATCACATTGTCGCATATCACTAGCCTTCGTGCTACACCCAGTGTCACACGAGTTTGCCACCATCTACCATTGGGGTTGCCCTTGCCCCACTGGCATCCACTTCTACCAAGAGTACTTCTCATGATAGTAGTTGGTAACATAGGTCAGGCCCTTCAGGCCTGGTGTGGATACACATTGGTTTGTTCTGTTTAATTTTGGTTTGTCAATAAAACGTATATAAAATACCTATCAATCTGCTCTCTATCTCTCTAAACGTGTTTTTCTGCTTTAACCTAATTTGATTGCTGACATCACTCACTCTTCCAGGAGTTGGCACAGACTCGCCCACTCTCCCCTTTCAGCCATAATCATCCCTATGTGTGCTGAGGACTGGGGTACAGTGATAGATCCCCGTCGTGTCTATTGCCACTGGAGAGGAGAGTTCATCAGCTGCTGTAGAAACCTTCAGTGGGGTAGTAGGTGATGTACCGGCGATAACCCTACCCTACCTGTGTATTTGCTGGTGGCCTCCAGTGGTGGTTACCCAAATGCACAGCTCGCAAACCTCCCCACAGAGAACTGGAGAGCCGGAGATAAGCCTGCTTGCTTTGCTATCCTGGGAGAGGGAGGAGACAGGTGTTATTTGGGGCACTACATTGTGAGGGAAGTAGCTGCCCACTGGGAGGCTGACTGGGTAGTAATCCCTTACTGCCATCACATTTATACGCCCGTTTAGCTACCTAGAGCCATGCCTACTCAACCCCCTACATCCCTCTTCATCAAGGTCTTTACACATGCACTGTTTTTTACTCTTGTCAGTATTTACAATTTATTGCCACGGCACTCGCTGGCATTGCATATACATCACAGTCATTAATTAAGGTCTTGTGGCTTTCTTTCCCCTCTCTTCTCTCACTGTTTATTAGTTTGGGTCCTTGAGGGCAGCACTCACTAAGCGGTTGGGTAACTCCATGTGCTGTGGGGATGGCCACACAAAGCTCTGGGTGGGTCGCCACGTGGTTTCACGGTACTGGCCGACTTGACCTAGAAGGGCGATGCGGCAAAGTCGCTGCGGCAGCTCTTTTCCTTGGGTGGGTTGGTTTAGCAGGGTGTAAGGGTTTGGCATCTCTCCCCGCTGGTGCGGACTATTCTGTCGTTGGTTCGGGCTTCGCTTGCTGCCTCACTTTGGCACACCGTCACAGCTGGGCTCATCCTTCTGGGCGTTTGTAATTGGGGAAAGGGGTTCAAAGGGGACCCCAGCCTCAACTGCAGATGCAGACTCATCCATCCGGGGTTCGAATTCTACCTTCAGCATCATCATCCTCTCTCTCTCTCTCTCTCTCTCTCTCCCTCTCTCCCTCTCTCCCTCTCTCCCTCTCTCCCTCTCTCCCTCTCTCTCCCTCCCTCTCTCCATCCCTCTCTCCCTCCCTCTCTCCCTCTCCCTCTCTCCCTCTCTCTCTCCCTCTCCCCCTCCCTCTCCCTCTCTCCCTCTCTCCCCTCTCTCCCTCTCTCTCCCTCTCTCCATCTCCCTCTCCCTCCCTCTCTCTCCCTCTCTCCATCTCTCCATCTCTCTCCTCTCTCTCTCTCTCTCTCTCTCTCTCTCTCCTCTCTCTCTCTCTCTCTCTCTCTCCTCTCTCTCTCTCTCTCCTCTCTCCCCCCCCCCCCTCCCCCCCTCCCCCTCCCTCCCTCTCTCTCCCTCTCTCCCTCTCCCCCCCCCCTCCCCCTCCCTCCCTCTCTCCCTCTCCCTCTCTCTCCCTCTCTCTCCCTCTCTCTCCCTCTCTCTCCCCTCTCTCTCCCTCTCCTTCTCCCTCTCCTTCTCCCTCTCTCCATCTCCCTCTCTCTCCCTCTCCCCCTCTCTCCCTCCCCCTCTCTCCCACCCCCTCTCTCCCTCCCCCTCTCTCCCTCCCCCTCTCTCTCCCTCCCCCTCTCTCCCCCTCTCTCCCCCTCTCTCCCCCTCCCCCCTCCCCCCTCCCCCTCCCTCTCCCCCTCTCTCCCCCCTCCCCCTCCCCCTCCCCCTCACTCTCCCCCTCACTCTCCCCCTCCCTCTCCCTCTCCCTCTCCCTCTCAGAACCAGCACTTAAGAAGCGCTGGGGTATTGGAAAGAGGAGTTACAGCAGGGGGTTGCACTCTCCCTTCACTCTGCCTCGCTTCCTTTTTCTCCTGCTTTCACTGGACTTGTCTAAGGCTACCTGTGCTTTAAAATTATTCTGTTTCCCTTGCTCTTTCACAAGCTCATCAATGGTTTGCTGGTGAGGAATTTGTGATAGATTATGGAGGATGGGCAGGAAGAACATGCGTGTAACAGCTCACGAGCAGCTCTCTTCATTTCCTCCGGTTATTATATGTTTGTACATTCACACCTTCATATGTTTAAAAAATTTGGTTTTCATCTTCTATTCCCGGGCTACAACTGTGGAATTCAGTGGTCAGGCAGGCTAGGACCTCTTCTCCGGAAATCTGAGTTGCTGACAGGTTGCATAGCTGTATCCATTTAGTTATAAACTCTCAATACTTGGCCCACCATTTCTGGGTTTCCCACTCCTCTATTTACGGGCTCAGGTGACCCATTGTTGGATGGCACTTCATTCATCCTAAAATTCTTGCATGAAAGCAGCTGGGTCTTCCTGTGGTCTGCTGGCGAACCCAGGTAATTACGGGCCGTCTGGGTTATGGGTCAATGGCGCACTATGGGTACCTGGGTCTCTACTATTCGGCTCATTGACACATCACACCATGATACACAAGTCCAGGGCAGGTAAACCTTTCGAAAGGCCACCCGATACAGCAGTGGCGAAAAGTTTGATGTTGCAAATTATGCACGTCACTCTGTTTATTCCACGACCAGGCACGCAATCCAGTCGCAGTGGGAGGCTTGCTGTTGGAGGCACTGTTCACACTGGAATTCCAAAGTGTTCTGTGTAGCGAGGCTCTTCGTTTTACCCTAGACAGCGGTTGTGGAAACGACCTTGGCAATGCACATGTTCAATTTAAAACTTGCTCCGCGCCATTTCACGAGGGAATGTGATATGTGACACCTCGTTTCTGGGTTTTCTGAGTCAATGGCAGTCATGGAGGTTTCACTAGCGATGGCTACATTATCTCCTACTTTGGACATGTGCCTGGCTAAACTGGATTGGGCGCCACTGGGTTTTTCTCGACTCTCCGATGTCCAGTATTACTGGTGTTTCTCCCAGCCATTTCTCCTTATCTCAGCATCATGCTGACCTGGTTATGTCAAATTAACTTTAGTTAATTAGCTTGTGGCTCCACGTTGAGCACCACTTCAAAAACCCCTTCTCTTAGAATTTACATGTAACTGCCTTAGGGGTAGGAGCGCATCAGTCCTTACTAGGTTTTTTAATTGTGTTAAGTCACACACACTGGGGGGAGCAAACCTTAATGAGGCAGAGTCTGCAGTATTTGGTGCTTAGTCTTGATTGTGTCCATGAATAGAGTGGGGCGGATAAGCCACCTGCTTGGCACAAAGTCTAGCTGGGTTAGATTGGGTTTGTGGTTGTTTGACTGTGGCGGAGCCGCTGGTCTACCTCTGACATGCCTTGGGTCGAGCGCTCGTTGGCGTGGATCCTGGGGTCACCTGACCCAGGTGACTGTTGGTGATGGCGTTTGTTTGTTGACTCCGGTGATTGGCTGGCTCCAGAGATGCATGCAGGCGCTCAGCTCACTGTCAGTGACTGACTAGGCCGGTCTGGCATTATCGGTGGGTGCGACACCAAGTACCAGGGGCAGACCCAGGCGGAGGTACTGGATGATGGGACAGACAGATACGAGGGTCTTTACTAGTTGATAGCAGCTGCCCTTCTGTTGCTCCATAACTGCCCCTTCTGTGGGTGAACGGCATTTACAAGGGGAAAAGGTACTACAGTTCACATCCGCACTGGAGTGGCAGGCAATGAAACCCCTATCTAAGTGTAACCCAGAAGTGGTTGGTCCGTCCTTGTAAAGCCTGGCACTCCTCCTAGCGGGTCCAATCACGGTGGATGGAGTAGGTTAGCTGACAATTGTGATCTAGCCTCTTCGTTGCGTCTCTTGCTAGTGATCAGGGATCTACTGTAAGTGTGCATCAGAGACCTTTGCGTACCTGGTCCACATTATGGGTGGCCATCTAATGTGTTGTGTTTCGACAAATCAATTCTTAAACCACAGTCCCCTGCCTCTTCATTGTAGGGTGACACCAGGAAGGACTACGTACAGTTCACTCAAGAATGAACCGACAGTAGTGAGACTAAGAATGTGTTTTATGCCATCCAGAATAGAACACGGTGACCCGTACTCTCCTGCTGTAAATCAATGCACTGATTAACTTATGGAAGGTGAAAGCAAAAGTCAGGTGAAGAGGCCTGTCGGCTTGAAGAGCCTTGCCTGAAGGGCATGCTAGAAGAACAAGAGCAATGAAGTAGATAGGCATCAGAACTAGTGTACCCTAACTGAAGCTGTGTTGTTCTGAAGGGACTTATGAGGGAATATGGAGTGTGTGAGTTGACGGCAAGTGTCAAGTGTGGTGGGAACAATGGCTCTTCAGGGCTGCAGCGCGTGCTGAAGAATTCCGGCGTTGGTCACCGCGGATAGCTGGGCGTTTCTTCACGAAGTTAAGGAGAGCAGACACAGCAGTTAACCTTAGCACGAGTCATGCTGAGTTGAGCTGCGGGAATCTACTGTCATTCTGCAGTGGTGCAGGGCCATTTATTCTCCTGGGCTAGGGTGTCTTGGGTTCCTTTGGCCTTCGGACGACTTTGGAGGGGTGGCTCCTCCCTTTGTAGGCATAGCTGCTCTGGCTGCCATCTCTCAGGGGTGGCTGGCAGCAGGGTGTTCCTCGTATGCGGGTGGTGCTGGCTGCTCGAGCTTAAGGGCAACTTCACTGGCATTGTCAGCTGGTCTCCGTTCTCATGGGGTTGTGATAGGTGGGGGCAATTTATATTACTCCTTGTCTAAGTTGTATTTCGCTGTCAAGGCATTCGCCTTATCTATGGAGGTGGAATGCTGGCCTGGGTGGCTGCCATTCAGGGTTCGCATTTTTTCTGGGGGAACGTGACATGCACTTGATGATATGAAGTTGCAGCAAAAAAGAAATAGTATAACTACATGTCATGCATCAATTCATTTTGTTTGTATGAAAAATATATCTTGTCACGAATCATGCATTATTCTGTCTGACAAATAGTAATGTATTAGTGTTTCCTTCTAGCCACTATAGATGTGATTTACCGTACTCTGTATATCACTTGCAGAAAGTATTTTTAGTTGCAGTTAATATAGTTGGCCATGCATTTGCTAAGGTTCAGGCTAGGGTATCTTTTACTACATACATAATTTTCTCTAATAAACTGTTAAATTTACCAATTGTTTACTTTCCAGTACACTTTTGAGGCACTTTTTTTCTCTTTTCCCCCAAGAATGAGTTGAGTTGAGAGATTTGGGTTTCTATTAACAATGAGGCCTTGAGAGCCGATGATGGTGAAATGAGGTGAAAATGGAGAAGTGCCGGAATACAAGGGCAGGAGAAACTGGATGTTCCTAAGGAAACTCTCACACTAGCAGCTTTGTTTGGCATAGTTCCCACTTGTGAAAATCCGGGAGTGACCCAGCCAAGGATTGATCCTGGTTTGCCTAGGTGGGAGGCGAGCAGTCTAATCACTCAGCCAATAATATCTTTGAGAAGTATTCTGTACCATGTTTATGAAAGGTCATGTATCATTGGTAAATAATCAAGGCTTACAAGGGGAAATTGGAATAAATGGTTTACCACATGAAAGTATTTTTTTTTTCCTATGTCATGTGTAGTATGTATGCCATTTTAAGTATTATAATTTTTTTGTTCTTACTACAACACAAATTAGTGATTACAGTACATGTTTAGTGGAAAACATTTTGGAAAGCTACAGTAAATTTGAAATAAATTCAGTCTGCTGTGATAAACTACTGGCTTGGTTGAGGGCAGGTCGTCATGGGTGAAGACTGGCCAGGCACGCTGCTTGCTGAAAGAGGCAGCCAGTGGCCAGTATGAAGAGTGTGTTCTGGAGCTGGAGTGGGTTGGCAGTGACAAAGGAAGTCTCGACTTTGGCTCTCTCTCCATTACCAATGCAGATAATACTCAGACCAAGGTACCTACTCCAAGGATGCTACTTTTTTCTTAAATAGTGTGAGGATTACATTTACTCGGGAAGGAAATATTTCATTGCTTAAACATTATGCTGAGGAACAAGATCACAAATATTCTCGTTGAAATACCGTACATTCAGTTTTGACAGAACCCATTTTATTCAGATGTATGGAGATGATGAGGTATACAGTGAAACGCTGTTAAGACGTTTCAGAAAAATACTGAAAAATGTGTGCTTATTAATAAGGAAAACTTCTTAAGAGTGTTTTACTGTTGTGTGTACACTGCCTCTTGGTTGGAAGAATATAAAAATAAGCTAAACACAAAAACACTTCACCTATAGATAATGTTTGACAAAGGTTAGAGCAGAGACACAAGCCCAAGGGTCGCGCTAACTCTGTTTGTTCACTTTGCCGACAGGTCATGGTATCGGCTACGGTGTATAGGGGCTTGCTAATGTTCACTCTGGGATTCGAACCCTGAACTCTTTAATGTAAAGATTAGCTGGTAACGGGATGTAGATTCGTAGGTTGCTTGTCATTTAACCATTGAGGAGTACACAGACCATCGTGATGTCAGTATCACGAAGGACATTTGTGAAATGTCAAACTAAAACTGTGGTGTGTTGCATTTAGGGGCTTACCCGTGTGCAACTGTGGTCGAGTCGGTTTCCTTCTTGGAACAAAATCTGGCGTGGTAAGAATTACACGTGGTTGATGCCTTACCTTTGTCATGCCTGGTTGTGAAGCACTCTGCTGTGAGTCTGGCGGCTTGTAGGTGGAGGCGGCCAAACAGCGGCCAATGCTGGTTGCGGTGGAGTCGTACCCAGGTAGTGCTCAAGGCTGTATGATGGTACTAGGTTTGGAAGATAGGTGGCAAGTATAGGATCGTATCCTTGATAAAGCTTCGTGATACAGATTGATAAGTGTATCACGTGTGATCCTTCCAGTGATTTAGTAGGTGGTTCAAACAAAGTAGAAGGACTTTGGACTTGTTTTGCTACTAGTTCTAATAACTTGTTGACTAGGTTTTGAATATCTAGCTTTCTACGGTCCTTGACTCCACCTTTTGTAAGATAAGGCATATGTACACCGGAAGTAAGCAGTACTGAGAAGTGGCCCGGCCTTTCACGGCGGTGGGTGGAGCGTACAAGATGTAAGCGTCACCGTAGGGTAGTAGTAAACGTGAGGTTTCACTGTGGGTTCGGTGGTCAGGGCACTCCTCTCTCCTTTCCTTCGGACTTTTACAGCAGTGAGGCGGAGTAGGGAGGAACTCTGATCACTAAAAACCACTCGTGAAAGGTGTTCGCCGGCCTTGATGGCTATTACGTGAGGCACCTGCTATTCCTTGAATAAAAGAATTAAGTATGGCCTTAACTGATTGTATTAAATAATGTGTAATACATATTATAAAAAATGACTTAATTATGTCAGTAGGATACACAGAATAGAAATAAAAGTGAGTAATAAATTACGTGAGCTTTTATTAAAAGCTTGACGCATGGCCCTTCCCTGCGCATTTAAGATGCACTCTCTACCATTCAACTTCACCCCATCTCAAGGGTTGGAATGCTCGTGGGGAGGTAATACAACTGCAAAACAACAGTTTTCGTGCCCACAGGCTCACTCTCAGCCTAGTGGATGATTACAGATACTGAAAATAAATAAATAAATTGTATTGTCCACCAAAGCCGCCATGCAGTCGCCCATATTTCCCTCTCAAGAATTTATTTTTCGACGGAACCATCAATACCAGTAAGCCAGAGATGCGAGTTCCAAGGGATGATGCAATATCGTAGCACCCCAGCTACAAGGACATCACAGTCGTCAGCCTCAAGCATAGGTGATAAAAATATCTATAGTCTCCAACAGGGGAGATGAGGAAAGGGCACTGCAGCGCTGAATTCTGAATAAACCAACCCCTGTGGAGAGAGGCTAGAAAACTCTGCACCCTTCAGATAGCCCACAAGCTGATATTTCAAGTATAAAAAGAGGGTACGAGATCCACACAAGACCGTGTTTGTCAGTCCGCCAGCTTGTGTAAGGCTAAGGACCCCAATAATCCTGAGCAAGGCTTTGCCTACCTGCCCTTACAGTCTGAGCAAGGCTTTGTAGCAAGGTAGAGGTAAGTGATACAGGTCCTGCACCTTCAGTCTGCATAAGACTCGAAGCAAGTACCTCAGAACTGTGACCACTAGGCCACTAGTGCCGGCATTACCCGAGTAAGTCTCCGGGAGTAAGTACACTGCTCAGACACTCCAGTCCATGAGGACTGAGTCATTTAACAGAGTAGATGTTATTAGGCTCACATGTCTAAGAAACGGTCTCCTACGCATTGAAGAACCACATGTCATTCGCTGCAAGTAGACGTCTCCATGCCACCAACCAGAGGTATCTCTACGTCCTCATCTGAATCCCTACCCGGAAATCATTCTCTCTAATATCCAAGGTAGTAGGTCATTACGACGCCCCTCCTGGGAGGCCGGGACTGATCTCTAACTAGCACATTTAGCTCACCGTGATATTTATATTTATGCAGGTAGTCTTTGCTTGCTATTTGTGTAATTTTTATATTATTTTTTTAATAATTGTGCAGAACTACGCATCTCAATGTCCTTCCAAATGTATTAAATAAGTACATGTATTATTCTGAACTATGTGTGTCTTACGTTTTACAGTCCTAGGGCAATAATTGTTTCACTCACTGAGTAGGCATATGTGAATCTAATTTCCTTGGATTTTCTTCAACCTTCATAAGGCCAAGGGATCCTGGAATTATTTGGTCCACCTGACCTGCCAAGGATTACAACTCCATATTCTTAAGGCCTCTTACTCTAGCTACTACCTCGACCTCAGCCTGAATAAGGCCAGCTCCAGGAGGTACCAGCTATTGCCTGAATCTGGGGTTTTTCTGTAGCTTGCTAAAAGGACTGTAGTGTGGTGTGAATGCATGTCATTTTACCTGAACGGAGAGGGAGAAATGGACCGGAGATTTCTGGATGGCCCCAGCCTGAATAAGGCTGGACTAATCCGGGAAGACCCAGAGATGCCCACCCTTCAGCTGGGTGTAACTCTGGGATCACAGGCTGGTTTCTTATCCTTGAGTCTCGTCCTAGCCTGGACGAGAGAGGATACTGCTAAATGGAACCAGATTATAATCTGGTACAGTAAAAGCCTAATATAAAGCGGCTGTTGGGGACATAACTCAGACCCACGTTATAGCTTTCCGCGCTGTTCCGGGAGTGACCGAGTACAGTAGCATAAAAAAAGCCAGTGTTCTTATGGAGCGTGGCACATATCTGTCAAACACGGGGCAAGTGTTGTTATTTACTACCATAACTCATGAAACGTTTAGCCCCATGTTATCGGAACTTTAATTTTTTTATCTGCATCACTGGACTTGACAGCACCCAAGGGAGGTAAACAGAAGAAGAGAAGCTTGCTCTAATGAAGGGGGTCACATGCTGTCAAGCAAGAATAGCTAAAAAAATACCAAAAAATACCACATTTTCCAGGCAAAGGATGTACTTATTCCACCAAGGGCGTGTTCGCTGTGAGTTGTTTGTCACGCAGGTTGGAGAGGTGCCATACGTCAACATTAAAATTTGCTATTTTTTGCATGAAGTCCACATTCACTTATCTCTAGCACAAAAATGACATGTTTTATAAATTAAATACAGATTAATTTTAACTGCCTGATGTCTTCCAATAAAGATGATATCTGAGAGGTGTAACTAAGCCTCCCCTTGACACCCAAAATGTCAAAAACCTAAATCGATGCAAGGTTTTACCAAGCATTGCAAGTCCATATTCAAACATCTCTGGCACGGAAATGACATGTATTTTTAATAAAATATATGTTTATTTCAATAGGTAGATGTCTCCTGAAAAGAATTATATCTGAGACACACAGCCTCCCCTTTTCTCCCAAAATGTTAAACACATTGAGTGGCACGATGTGCATTGTAAATCCATGTTCAGTCATCTCTGGCATAATAATAACAAAATTTTTGTATGGAATATTAGTTAAATTCAATACTGAAATGTCTTCCAAATGAAATGATACCACATAAGAGTATCTGTGAGCTCTCTTGTCCCCATAAAATTACAAAAGCTTTAAGATTGGATACAGCATAATTTTCGGCCAGTGAAAATTAATTTCTTGATGGCCTCTCGTGGAAAACCAGAGTATGATTGATGGAAACATTAATCCACAGTAGTAAACAGACATCTTACGAATAGAATGATACCACAGAAAGGTATATGTGGCCACTCTTTATCGCCAATCAATTACGAAAACTGTAACATTGGAGACAGTGTACTTTTCAGCAAGCAAAAATTCAACTGTCGATGGCTTTCTGCAAAAAAAAAAAAAAAAAAAAAAAAAAACACTATTTTAACAAAATATTAATTTACATTAATAATCAGACTATCATTCTAATAAAATGACACCACAGAAATGTTTCTGTAACCCCCTTTGTCACTAATCAGTAGTGAGAGGTGTTTTTCATGAAAATATTTACGGCCATGCTAAATTTCAATATCGTATGCCTACAACTACAACTTCCTTTAGTTATTGGTTCCGTGTCTATGCGAGAAGACATGTTCTTATTTGACTGGGCCAACCGTAAGAATGTACTCCGATACTGAAAGTCCATAATTCGTGGACAGACACTTGAGACACGTGAAATTTAAAATCATCCAACCACAAAAGTGCATATGAATTAAAGTGTTTTGGAGTACAACGGATCTTGAAAACATTTCACAAAAAAAAAAGTCCCTACCGATCAGTTACAAAAACTGTACGGTCTGTGGTTCTTGTCTCTTCTGAATATGGCCTATTTTTCTGAACAAGTTACAGTGTAATTTCTTATACAATTCTGTGATTGTGTATGTAACTCCTGTACGAGTTTCTTATGTGCTAATATTTTCAAGTACGCACAAAAAATCTCTTTAAAACAAATGTATTTTGGTTGACAAATAAAAAATATATTTGCACTTTGTTCTTGTCTTACAGCAAGAACAACGTGAATAGGATTATAGAAGACTAATGCTCAGTGTAACTTTGTTGAGGGGGAAAGGGGTAGGCCGAACCTCTGCTACTATGGTGCTGTGTTATTAATAATGCAATTACTAAAACAAGTAATCTTGTTTTGGAAAGTTTTCATGTGTGCTTTTGTTCCTCCTTTAAATCATTATAGTAGGTGTTCCATCAATATATAAGTTGCTAGCCTTTTCCCCTTCTCATCTTACTTGTGTTGGGTATTAATAAACAAAACTGTCAGAGCTAGTAGCAAAGTCTTACTGCAGTATTTTTCTTTATTAAAATTAATATTTATATTGTTCATAACATTTATTAAGTAAGTGGAAAATGGATGATGTTCAGTTTTGGTTTTGTTGCTCTATTTAAACTGGCTAAAATTAATTTGATTTGGGATACGAATATGCATTGAATGGCTCCCAAACTGAATTGGTGTGTTAAGGATACCAGGTAGAGGTACATTAACACCACTTAAATTTTGCTATCCTCGGAAGTATTCATTTCTTTCTTATTATTGTATATTCATATGATTTGGCACTTACCTGTAGAGACTGCTTTCTTCCTTTTTTTTTTTTTACATAGATAATCGCACGTTTATGTACATTTCTGCATTTTGCACAAGTTTTTGTGAGTGATTTGAAAATAAATACAGAGTTTATGTACATTCTTTTTATTGCTGTGTATTTGTTTGATTAGTATACTATACATACCATTTTTCTGTGTGGAAATTATTAATTCAGTGTCTAGGAATGTAGTTAACCTAACTTGGTAGTAACCTAGTTTAAGCTCAAAAGTGTAAAGTTCTTTGACAGCTATACTTGGGTATCTAGGTGCAGTTCAGCCTGTCGGAGATTACGTGTGTGGTGTGCTGCAGCGAACCCACCCATCCTCGCATTGCTATACACACCCCCAAACTGACCCGGGTGTCTTCCCCAATCAAACTGGAATTTAGTGGGGACTTGGAAAAGGAGGACTGGATGGCAAATCTCACTTCAGGTCAGACTTAACACCATTCCTGAAACCATCCAGACAACTTACACCCAATAACAATGCAAGGGTGTTTAGCTATTTTTAAGATCCCAAGCATTATTCGCCCATATTCACCTGTTTGTGCATCAAGTATACTTTGTTGGGCATGCATGCATGAATATGTGTGTTTATTGTGGTGTTTCATGATACCTATATGAGCTGTGGGAACTTACGACTATCCGGCTACGCCTGGGTAATATTTTAAAGAACGAGTGTCACGGTCTTTTCTTCATTATTCTGTGAGACCAGCAGCTTGGGTTACCTAATTTTTAGTCAAATTTTTCATGTTTGCCGAGTTAATATTTTCATGCAGATCAATTAGCATTTAATAACATAATAATGAGCATGTTGAAATTCATGAAACGACAAATGTTACATAGGAGAGTCAACTATTTTTGTTGCAAAGTACAGTGAAATGGCACTATAATGATAAATGACAATGGCAAGATAAATTATTGCTATAGCAAATTATAGTTGCCACTCAAAATGACTGTAGCACCATTTCATGCAGTGTTATTGAACATTCACTTCCTGGGTACAGTGTTTTTTCTGAATGTTATGTGTATGGAAGCTGACATGTTGGCAGTGAAATACAATGTAGCACATCTAGTGGTGGCATTTTCCAAACATGTCCATTGTTCATGCAAAGATAAGAATAACATTTTTTTTTTTGCCTTCCACCACCTCTAAAGATGCGCAATGAAAATATAAAATAAACACAAATTACCATATTTGTAGGCACAAAGATGACTTTAAAAAAAATTTGTTATAGTTTTGAAGTGACTAAAATAAAAAAAAATTGAATTGTGTGTTCTGAACTAATTCCCTGCCAAAAATATAATTTTTCCTTAACTAACAAGACAAACATTTAGTTAAACTACCTGACGTAGTTGGGTGGGCGAAAAGATGGTAATGTGGAATTTTGGAGCGAAGTTACCCGGTAAGTGCCAGAATTCGCCATGATGGTGTAATTAGATCTTGGAGAGCACGAGGTGAAGTATACTCGGTGCTGCAGGCCAATCACCCGGTCACACCATTCCCGCCGTATTGAACCTGCTTATTGTGGAACACGTTAGTACCATGATGTCATCTGTAAAGTCATTGCAATTTTAAGAAAACTCCTTATGCTTTGGAATATTGGGGCCAACGACACGTCCATACAAGTTACACTTATTATGCATTGCACACAAAATTACACTTGAATCAATACATAAAACACTGAGGGTAAAATTGCGGGATTTAAGGGCCCATACCCTGAAATGTATTGCGGCAGCCGAATAAACGACTTATGTCAGTTCCATAAAACTCTTAATTCAACGTAACTTAAGATGTTCCTCTAGGAAACCATTTACAAGATGGTCCCCTTTTACTTCGGGACTGAAGTAACGTTGCAAATAGCATAATGCTAACAAATGGTTTAAAGTGTGCAAAAAAATATGAAAATACTCCCCGGGCGTTACAAACCTCGGGGAGGCAAGGTGCAGTATCTCGGGCAACTGAAAACAAGATGGTTCCGGAATTACCTACTGCTATTGACGTTACATGTTTGATGCAAAAGATGAATGCCGCCAGAGTGTGGGAAAATGTGACTCATCTGCATACAACCTGCCCCTCTGGGTGCTACTTGCTGACTAACTGTACCTGCCGGCACAAGAGTGGGTGAGAGTGAGCCAGCGTGCCGCGGATTTACTACTTGCACCCTTGCAAAAAGGAACTCTGCTTAAAATTCACGCACACACACATATAACCCTTGCATAAAATATTCTCATAATAACACTCTTGCCCTGGATGATTGAAACATTACATGAAATGATATGGACACAGCAATGATGGGGGTGAATAAAAATGACCTAAGAAAACTCTTCAACAATGATGAAAACATGGAAGGAAAAGGCGGTGTCTGCTTTAATATGTAAACATGTGACAGTGATTATGGTTGTGTGCTCATATTTCTTGCTAAATATTAATTTGGAGCATTTTGGTTTGCGTATCACTCCGCCGGAGCATTATTTGTTTACATCTGGGGCTTGCCCGCTTACGTGACACTGCACTGCCTGCTCTCCTGCACTTGCACTGCACCGCCGCACTCTCGTTGCGTATCATTACACTAACACTTTGCGATGATCAGACGCAGTGTGTGCCTGCGTGCTGCACTGTTGAGGGTGTGGACGGCTGGACAAATGGGCTAGAGGGTAGGAGGACGAGTGGAAGTCGTACCTTTCTTTAAAAAAATATGAGGAAGTGTTTTAATACGGGCACACAATCTTTAGCAGACACATGTAGACTGACATCATTGCCAGCTGCTGCTGGCCTGCCGCCGGTCTGCCGCAGACTTGGCAACGCCACACCAACTACAGAGCTGGGTGCTGCTTGCAAGATCGCTTTGTGTGTTCACTGTTAGTATATAGCCACCGTATCCCAATATTTATTCTGTGATAGAGCAGATGCTACTTGACATTTATAATTATAGTTCAGGAAAATAATCATCACTTTGAGACAACACTGGCTGTAATTACCAAATATGGCGTGAATAATAATAATAAATAACTATAAAATTTACTTTTGTTATTTATTATAGATACTAAATTATAACTTTCATTATTTGCCTCATGGTTGCACATCTAAACAAAACACGTAAATATTAATTACTAAACCTGACTTCGCTTTCTGAATAATTGTAAACAATACTACAGAGCCTTTATTATTTTTGTAATGGTGCTCGTGTCATCTGTATTGTACCAAGGTCACTGCAGACAAAACCTGAACTATACATTGCTCTTGTGTATGCTATTCAATACTCTCTTCAGGCAATCATCTGCATGCTTTCATATTAATTTGGTGTCTGTTCTACCCAGATGCCAGCATCCCTACAATTACTTTACATACTGGCGAAAGTGGTGACCAAAAAAAACTGTATCTCTGGCTGGCTGTTTATGAGTGTCTGAGAAAATAATATGAATTTTTCTATCACCCAACTGAAATGCAGCAGCAATCCAATAAACTAACATTTGTTTTTTGCAGTTTAATGTGTGACGCTTCCTATTCATTATTATCACTATTCAACTTCGCATCATCATATGCATGCCACGTGCCCTCGAGGGAATCTAACCCCCAACTGACTGACTCCAAGGCCAGCACACATGTAATAATAGGAAGTCACGTCGTTGACCCCGCCACTTGTAAACCACCGAGAAGCAGCCGCGAGCATGCAAGAGTTTGCCCCTAAGAGAGTGGCGGATACCGTCCGCAACAACACTCAAATCTCCCCGTCTCCACCCTGACAAGAGATGGCAGCAGTTGCGCCGTCTGGCTTGAACCTGAAGAGGAGACAACCAAAGATTACAGAAAGTGAACTAAGCATGCAGGAACCCTCCAGCCAAGAGGAATATAACACAGTGCACCCGGCAGAAACACCTGTTGTACACGTAGTTCACCGCAGCACAAGTCGTGCTCAGGCTCTCTATACCACACAGCCACAGTCCTCCTATGGACTTCGACGAGAGATCTTCAAGTTGTCCACGTAGTTCGTCTCAGCATAAGTTGTACTCAGGCTCTACTGCACAGCCACAGTCCTACTCAGGACTCTACGAAACCTTCCAGGCTTCTACCAGTTCTTCAGCCGATGACGACGCCTTCCCTACCACAGCTGAATTGTCTTTTCTCCCCCCCCCCCCCCCCACACACACACACACACACACACACTTTCCATTATGTCACCACACCCGACACATACACAACACGTGGTGCCCCAGGTACCTTCAGGACTACAAGCCACAATTAGGGTTCAGTTGTTTTCACTAGTACTTAGTTGTCAGCTCTCGTCCACTCAAACCAGGCTCCTCAAGCCGACAGGCACCTTCACCTGTCTTGCTCTTGTACAAAGTCTGTTGAACACGTAGTGTGAGTAGAGGTAGGAGGTAGTACGGGTCACCGTGTTTCTATTCTCAATGGAATTAAACACATAGTCTAGCTGACTTCTGCCTTTCCTTGCTCTGTAGTGAACATGTGCCTTTTCCCCTACCCAAGTGTCACCCTCGAAGGGAGCGACAGGCGACAGGGAACAGTGAATCTGCAACGCGTTACCAATGTAGAGTAGTAGGACTGTGGGCAGCCCCTAACCAGGACTGCATGTGTGTCACACACAAGAACAAGTTCGATGGCCACCCATACTGTGGACTCAGGACATAGATGTATCTGGTGCACAAGTATGGTAAAGGCCCAACCATTAGAATGACACACGATGAAGCATCCGGGCCAACTAAGTCAGCTAACCCATTCTCTCCAGAGCATATAAACTCACTGGATGGAGTGCCAGGCCTGACAAGGCTTGACCTAGGTACTTGAGTACACTTTAGGTAGGGGTTTGTTGCCTGCAGCACTCTACAGGATGATCATTAGCACCTTTCCTGTCAATAACGTTCGCTCACTGATGAGGGAGCAGGAGTAATGTCCGGAGGACAACTGCTATCCTTGCATCTCGCCACCCCCTAAGCAATCAACCTACACAAGCCCTCAGCTGCAATTCCCCATGAGAGAAAGTACAAGTCGCCAAGCAATTAATGGTGCTTCGCTCCAGTACCCTCTCTGCCAACCTCTTTGGCTTTGCAGTTACTGTTCCCAGAGCTGCCCATCCTGCCGTCAAACTATTCTGCCAGGGGCCCACGCTCTCCTTGGGAGTGGTACTATTTGACCCGAAGGACACCAGTGAGGCACCAGCACCGGCCGACCATGTGCCTGCCAGCTGGCCAGCATCCTGGTGACCAGCAGGCAACAGCCGAGCCAGTCTGCCCAGCCATCCGCTTCAGCCGAAGCCGAAGCCTACCAGCGAGGGCCAGCATCTGCCGCAAGGGTAAGCTAGCCCGATCCCATGTGTCCAACATGTAGAGGCATCACCTTGCCCTCGCAGACTTTGTAGCCGTTAGGTGCCCGACGTGTTCTACATTATGTGAGTATCAGTGCGAGACCAACGGTTCTTACTACAGACGCCTCTGTAGTAGTGTCTGCTCCCAACCTGTGTAACTGACCTGGCACAGAATAATAAACTTGCCCACTCGTCGTGATGTCCCTCACCCTAGGCAGTCATGTGTCAAGTTGTTATGTTTTTCTGTGTGATTTTCACTTTTCATTTGTTTCTTTTCATAGTAAAACCTTGCCATAATAGATGGCCGAAGTTAGTTCTTTGTGAGCAGTAAAGCACTCACTAGGCATATAAATATATTTTTTCATCAGCAATCTGATGGCTTATTACGTTAATATCTTTTGTTATAAAAAATCTATTAATAAAGTGCACTTATGTACAGATTAAACTTAATTTTTACTTAATCTGTAAAAAAACAGTATTACAGCCATGACCAAAAAATGTCCTACTGTGTGTAACAGTTTTCAATATCGCAGATGCATAGTATATTTATCAACCTCTTCAAGCTGCTATTTCATAACACAATATGCATTTTTGGACGTTTTTGTGTGAAATTTTGGAAATTTGTTATCTTTGATTCTAATAAATACAATCCCTTTAATATTAATATCATATAACTTGACAACTTACAACTTAACTTTCAAGCAATTTGTTGGTTACCTAAAAATTTTTTACCTTCATATAAGGTAAGTAGTGCATTTTGAGGTCCCTAAATGTGTAAAAATAGTTGTCTTGTATGCAGGCAAATACGGTACACCTGCCTGAGCCATTTGAATGACATTGCTTCTCCTTCTGATCTCACTGCGTAATTGCTGGTGCTTTTATTTCCAAGAACAGCAATGATCTTTTTCATAATGTTGAAGGTTGAACACTAATTATAGTCTACAGATGAACTGACTGTTGAGCATTAAATAAATTTTCTCTTTCCGCGGCTGTATCTCGTCTCGCATAGAAAAGGCAGGGGAGAGGGCACCCTCTGTTCTTATTCGCCTCCTTCCCTCTTCCAGTTGCTCTTGCGATCAATACTTTCCCCCTCCCCCACCCCTCTTTGTTTCTAAGAATGCAGCTCACGTGGCAATTCCTCAATAGCCAACTAAGTACGAGAAGGAGAGTGATTAGAAAAAGTCAGTATCTTTACAAACAATTTAAATAACTTTTTTTGTTGTTACTTTTCCATTGTTTGCAGTACCAAGCTGCCCAGAATTTTGATGGTTTCATTAATTCGTAATATGATTTCGTCCCGTCCCCCTTTTACCTCGTTCGTTCACAATGCAGTGCTTTGCTGGGAAAGGAGGTGGTGTTTCTGTGTTCTTCGATAAGTTTAACTTGTTCAGCATGGTGTACTTTACATACTTTACATGAAAATGAGAACTCTCATGCCTTCTTGAGCTTTCTTTGCTGCAACTCGACCTTATAGCCCTTCGTGTGTGTGCTATAGTGTCAGGTGTGAATCCTGGCTAGGGTTTGCCACCAGAAGGCACAGTTTATCTGTGGAAGCAGAGTGGCATTGAGCATGCTGAGTCATTGTCAGTTACCACTCAAGTTTAAACTGTATATATCTACTATTTAATACTAAACATTTTGACATTACATGTTGTAAAATAACTCATTCTTCAAATTTTCTTGTGTTGCAGACATTTTTGAATGTTGTGAAAATGAACGCTTTTAAATGAAAATACAGCAATGTGATTTAGTTGTGTGCTGATGTTGTCTGTAGCTAAATACCAAAATTGTTCATTTATCAAGGATTTAACAGAGTAAAAGGACTTATTAAACACTGTAATACCATTTCAAGTAACATCTGTGTGTTTGTTGTTTCTAATGTACATATTTGAGTTAGACAATACAAAATACTGTAAACTCTGGATTCTAAGACCAAAGTGTTGTTATTTCAAAGGGGTTGTTATTGAAAGAACTTTTTCAATTAAATTAGTTTTATGGTTTCTCAAAAAACGATGGTTATTTTGAGGGTCTTGGAAACGAGAGTTGTCAGTAAAGTTTTAATGTTTAGATAGACGTGTCGTGTTCAGGTTTTGCGTTTTGAGCTACTGACCCTGTGTGTTGTAGTAACACTTGGAATATTCTCCTCTCCTTGTATTCATGCTATATGTCACAGTATGCTGTCAGATGTGGAATGCCCATGGCCCTCCAAGTGCTGGTGCCACATGGATCACAACCAACCTGGGAGACGTGTTTGTCTTTGATCCAGCCACACTCGAGGTATCTTGTCCATCCTTCTGTGCTCAACAGTGTCGGTCTAGTAACTCTGTTTGTATGATCCTCTATAGTTGTTCGACTGTTCCAGATCTTAGTATTAAACAATGAACTGGATTTGACTAAGCATGATTTTAATGAAACAAAAAACTATATTTTCTCGCTCATTTCTAGTGTAATTATTTTCTTGCAACATCTTTAGCATTATTTACTATGTGAGTATGATGATGTTAAGGTGAGAGATGTGACTCAGGTAACAAAAGCTTGAAGACTTTAGCCAGGCTTTATGCATTTTTAATGTAGCTCATGTTTTCCTGTGTAATTGATAAAACTTTTGTTTCAGGGAAATTCTAATTCGTTTAAAATTCTGTCTTTTAGTAATGAATTCCAACATGATGTTATCAATTTATTAAGTCACAGATTTGTACATCTCAGCTTGTCAGTTATTTTGAACGGAGTACTGCACTTAAAGCAAAACTTTTTTATTTGTATTATACATTTTTTATGAATTTAAACATTTTGAAACTATGAAAATATCTTTCAATGTAATGTTGTTAGTTTCCCAAAATATAGATTGCCCTGCACTTTGTAGCTTTCAGTAATGTTGCTCTCTATGCTGCAGGCAAGCCAGCTGTGTGGTGAGCTCTATGCACAAGAGCTGGACGTAGCGGGCAATGTTACCCCGTACTATGCTGCTCTACATAATGGCTTTCCTCCAGGCACCATTTTGGTGGTCGAGGCTTCCATTCCAGATGATGCCTATAGGTGAATATATATGATCCTTTGTCTCCTCCTTGGGCAGTTTGGTACTGTAAATACTAATAATGGCTAAAATCATTTCTTCGTTTCATTGCTACCGCTATTTTTTTTTTGTAAGAATCAAAATCTAATAATCAGTTGTTTTTGTATCCAATTTCATGCTATTGTGTTACAATTTTTCCTGTTCCCACAGTTGGTACTTAAAGGACTTCTCAACCTAAAATTAACTTGTGTGTTAACATGTGTGCAATGACGAGATAAGACAAGCAGTGAAAGTCCCACCTGTCTAGGACTCCTGATTATTGAGTTATGGCCATCCACAGTGTATGCAGAAACAGCTGGTAACATTGAATGTGGCTACAGTCTTGGCTTAGATATCAGTATGCTCAGTGTGTTGCACTTCTGTACATGTTTTGACTTTACATTTGTGTAGGTATGTTTGAGCAGTACAATGCTTTAAAAAGATTTTCAACGTTGATTAAGAGATTTACTTGTGACATCCTGTTAAGTTAAAGACTTAAGTGCAGTGAGACTGGTTTTTGTTCGGATGTGGCATCAGACGCACTCTTATATGGAGGTTCTTGCGTAACTTAGTCCTGAATAGGTGCTGGGGCATGCCCATTATACAGGAAAGGCCTGGTAGCTTTGCAGCAGGGAACAAAGTCTCATTCTGGCAGCTTGATCTGGCAACAAGGTATTACTGCCTTCAAGGGTATACCTGCTCAACGAACGCAATTGTTAGATGGGTCGACAGTGGGCGTGTGGGCAACAGGTGCAGGTGTGAAGGGTTGACTTACTGGCGGCCATGTAACTGGTGCGAGTAGAGCTGGGATCAAGAAGGCATCGTTAGTCTGGCTGGCTGAGGTAGGCAACAAGTCATGGGTGCACTTAGGAGCTGACTCATACTGGCTCAGGAAATGTATCCTTAAGTACCTCTGGATTTACATGGTCTTGGCAGATGATGCAGTGCCTGAACTTGTTTCCTTGGACTAAGTTTAGCTCTTGAGGCTACTAAGGCAGGAGTTAGCTTGTGCAGATGCCCAGAGATCAGCAAGGTCAGTTTGACGCGCTCCTTGAGGCCACGGCTCTTGGAGTAGCTCATTGAGAGACACACACACCCTTCACATCAACAAGGTCAGGCAGGTTCCTTGTTATCTTAAGAGTGTGTCAGACCACGTGTGGGCCATCGACTAGGCAGTCACGTTATTCCAACGCCTGGCGCGGATGTGCAGTGCATGTTGCCAGTCAGGCTACACAGTCAAGGGTCACTGCGTGGGTGTTGTCTCGGCCGAGTCTTCTCAGTCTAGTAGGGAACACCCCCTTTCAAGGCACAAAGGTGCAGTGGAAAAGAAGCGAGTACCAAACCAACAAGCTGGTCCGAGAGTGGTGTACCTGTGTGGGGCTCTACTGGTCTACCCACAGTGCAGATAGAATAGGTGGCCGTACTAGATGCCTGTAGGTGGCAACAATATATTTTGGTTCAAATGAGTATATTCCCGGGGTCACCTGTGCTGACCTTGCATCCACAAAGGCAACTGGCATAGTGCTAGTCTACAGGAAGTGTGGTACTCAGAACTGCAGCAAAACACACGTTTTATTTCCTTATTAGGGAAGCAACCCGTGTTGATACACTACCTCCTATGTCGGCACGAGTGTCTGCTGGAAAGCTGACTACACTATGCCGGTAAAGGCGACCTTTGTTAAACTAACAATGAGGACAGGGTATGTTAGTGTTGTGAAATCAACTTCTATCTATCTATCTATCTATCTATCTATCACTGGACCTGTTGTTGCCCAGAGGGGGCCGCAGTGTCTAGCGTGTAGACGACGGGATGGCGTACCGGCACAGTGCTAGATTGACTAAGCAGTGACATGGCAGGATAACCCTCGGGTAGGGCATACAAGAATTGGAATATCCTTCCGGCACAATGTGCAGTGAAGGAAGGAAGGTTAGTGAAGAAAGCTATAGTAATCCTGGCGGCTAGTGCGGTGGGTGTATGTAAGCTAGTACGAAAGCGAATGCTTAAGGTGCAGGTTGGTCAGTGTCTGAGCAACGGGTGCTAGACGACTAAAGACTGGTCTTTTAGGCTGGTCAGAACTCCGCAGGGGAGAACTGAAGAGACGTCTGGAGGTGAGCGGCATCTCCCTTTTTTATACTAATTCAGGCCGCTACTCGGCACTGGTTGGCAGGCGTCTTGTTGGCGAGGGGTGGTCGCAGAGCGGAGGGTTGCAAAAGCATAGCTCTTAGGAGTGACGACACAGGTCGGCTGGAAGAAGACAAGCAAGCAACAAAACAATACGAGTAGTGCTATCTAGTGGCGGGCGAAAGTACTCATTGCTCTAGATGCGTAGTTACAATGGGCCATTGAATAAAACAATCTATCCTATCTAGAATGTCCATTCTAAATGATAAACAGTAGAGATGGAACATGAACATTAAGGTTATGTTCAGTTCTGTTTGAAATTTATTGCCATGTAAAAGTTCAATTCCAGTTTGGTTCGAAAAATTTTCATAAGTTCGTGTTCGATTCAAAAATTTGCTAAAAATGAACATCATTAACGAACTTTAAAATGAACTTAAGTATTTACTTGTACAGCGCTCCTCTTTTTCGCAAAATAAGGGAAAATATTTCTGGGGTGTGTGGTATACACAAAAAAAATAATAAAGGAAGGCGGAGTGGTAGTAGTAAAATGTCCGGAGATGTTTAGAGAGAAGTTTAGTCCAACAGTCTGTGATCTCATCTCTCGCTCTTACACCATCACTCTTCTCCCTTCTCTCTCTCTCTTTCTCTTTCTCAATGACCCCTTCAGTTCGGCCCTCCAGCCCTCCCCCATAACCATCACTGTTAATGCCTCCTCTTTTTTTTGGCTTTCATTGTAAGGATGAGGATAGCCAACTATGAATAACGGAGGAGAAGGGAAGAGACAACACTTTTTTAGAGAACGGTATTGTCACACTCCAGCACGGCAACACCGCCTAAAAAAAATCATAAAGAAAAAGGAAGCCAGCAGCACACCTCAGTGTTCAAAATTCTTCTTCTAACGACAGACCGTAGGTTACAATGGTGATCGTACAGCACAACACAATATTTTGGCTTTTCTCGCCGCGAGTTATTTAATTAAAATATTTTCAAAGTATTACAATCATTACAAATTAATGTAAAAAAAAGAATCATTTGTCCATACTTACTAACAAAGTGCCACAAATTGTTGGTGCATTTTTAGTAAAAAAAAAAAAATTCCCTCTAACTTGTTGCAAAAATCGTGGTAAATTCGGTACTTCACTTCAAATAAGTTGAAAAATAACAATGCAACACAACAAAAATTACCGAACAAGTCATGTTTGTTTACTTTTTGGAGCAGTGATGACAGCATTATATCTTTAACTTTATAGTGTGTAAAACGGGATTCTTTTCTTGATTAACTTACAGCATTTAAGTGATTGTATACAAAATAAGTGATTTGCTTGAGTTTTTGAAAAATTACATTTTCAGTTTTTTTTTTTTTTGTGTTGCTAATTTGTGGTTTCCACATACCTTGAAAAGGACTAGAAAAATATATTTCTCAGCGTTTTAATAAATTATCATAATCAAATCTATAAAAATCAAAAGTTAGTATTAGGTAGAGTTGTTCCGATTCTGATATTAAGTATCGGTATGGACTGATACTTCACCTTTTCCCAATGTATCTGTATCGGGTATGATATTGGGCCGATACATTTGTATCGGTTGTAGACAATGAATTCAGGTTATTACTTTCTTTAGACACAAAAATGACAGTATTTTGGTGTGTATACACCACACATTACAAATAAAAAGAAAAATAAGAAATAAATTGCATCCACTAACAATTTTTTGAGGTCCCTGTGAAATTGCTATTTAAATAATGTTAACATAACCTTTTATCAATTATCACATGTTGCACTAATCAAAGTATATTTTGGGTCCCGTCACCTAAGTTATTCTTCAACTATCGTTTTTAAGCTTGTTGTTTATGCTGACGCGTGCCTGGTTATAGACTGTCGTGGTTTTATTGCACTAAACCAATTGCATGTTTCAACAATGTTTATGGCTAGAGAGTTTGCTGGAGTGTGTTGGTTTATGGATTGGCACGCAGTCTGGGGTTGTTATTTTATTCACTGTGGAGGGTTGTCATATCGGTAGCTGACGAGAGGTGTTATGCTGACTGATGCTTGAGATCTTCAGCCAGTTGAAGTTGGGTTGGTGACTGAGTGGAGCTGGTGTTGCAGTCCTCGGATACCGGTTGGGTTGCACTGCACCGGCTCACACAGTAATGTTTGTTCCAGGTCGCTGACTCCTGGCTCCAAAACCCGGCGTTGGCGATTCTGTACGTAGCTTCCGTCCGGTACACTATACCCCTCAGGACAGTAGGGTAATCTTGGCTTGTATGGACGTGTGGTGGAAAAGATATGTAATGCACTGTGGGAGCAGTCAGGATTGCTCGGAACCTTAGTGAGGCGGCGCGGTCCCATTCCGCCTGTCTTTCCTTCGTAGGAGGGGTTAAAGTAAGCTGTTGTTTGGCAGCAAGATGAGCGATCTTTTGCTCCCTTTGCCATCGCCCGTTCCTTATCTTATAAGGCATAGAGCGTGGTTCGCAGCTGAACAATACACATCGCTCACCATGGACGAGAAATATTCCCTACAACAGTGTAGTCCAGTAGCTGCTTGGCAGCACAAGCTTGTTATCCCTCACCTTAGCGGGCAGAACAGAGACGTTGAGCCGTGTGGGCCATCACTGCTTTTCCTGGATATGATGTCAAGCCAAGGCCAGGCCGCAACACCCAAGCAGATACCCTACCTCCAGCACCTGGGTGCTCTGGTAGGTGATACAACCTAGGCTTGCTGTCTCTCCCTGGATGGAAGTATTCCTAGTGGTTGTGGCTCCTCTGTTCTTTCTATCCAGCACCCAGGTGCTCGGGTGTAGAAACAACAGGCTGCCATCTAATGGATGTGTACATGACTGGAGGACTCCAGAAGGGGGTCTTCAGTCAACTCTAGTTCGATATGTAAATGTTCCCGGTTCTCGTTGGTGGTGCACAGTGTGGATTACTCCTAGCCGGTGAAGTAAATAATACTCTAGAAATGAAAAACGTATGGCTGGAAAACAAAGCTGTATATATTGAGAACTCAATAAACTCAGTGACCTGTGCTATCTCCTACCAAGCAGACGGAGTACTGAAAGTAACCTACGTTAGCCAGGTGTAGGCGACCTGGTCCTAGGCTAGAGGGAAGGTTGAACTAGAAGACTGAATACAATAATTACACTGAACTAAAACTGTATAATTATAACGGGTGTCTTGAAGAGACAAGAAGTTAAAAGTTCCTTAGCTGTAGTAGCAATGTGTGTTCGTGTTTAACTTCTGTTGCAGAACAAAGTTTCCGGTAACTGGTTGTTGAAGACTGTAGTCGCAGGGAGCAGCTGCGTTGGGCTGCTGAAGACTTGTGGTTCGCTGGAGACCCCAGCACTGGAGAGTGCTCAGGGTGAACTCGAGAGAATAGCAAGACGAATGACTCAGGAGACTGGCCGTGCGGGGAGGGCGTGTGACGTCCTGCTGTGAGGCCGGCACAGGGGGGAGAGGGGGGGGGGGAGTAAACGTGTGCATGGCGAACATAATTATATGAAGATTATGCATCGCTCAAAATAGTTGCACCTATCATCACTTGTATTTTGAAGCAAATGGTTTCGCTTCAAAATGTAATGTAAAAACATTTTAACAAGGAATTATTATTTGGAAATATGTTTTCTTTTGTGATTGAAGGTCCTTTTATTCCATAAGGTTAGTGTTTGTTTCTGGCATAAAATTAACATGACTTGAAAACTTCGTATTTATTTAATTGAAAGGGCAGAATCTTCGCAAATAAAATTATATGCCCCAAACATATGCTCTACCACTTGTCAGCAAAAATTGTTTGAACATTGAGCGACTTGTATTATAAGTGTTAAGTTCATTTTCAGTAATATCTTGTGGGGAAATTGTAGGATTTATATTAATTTATTTCAATAGATACGGGTCTTTGAATAAACTGATAATATGTAAATGCCTATTCGACACCTTTTGCCATCCAGTAATGGGTAGGTAAGCACCGAGACGAGTGCAGTGTAACTCACGACAGGGAAAATCAGAGGAGGTGTTTTGAATCATTAATTATTAAAGACAGTGAAGAAATCAATCATAATCACCATAGTTCTGTCTCAATACTAAAAATTTTCTTTGCAGTAAAATATGATTATTTACTTTAAAAGACATACACCATATGTACACAATGTCACCAACAAGTAGTGGCACAGAGAGGAGAGGTAATCATCATCCCCCCCCCCCCCCCCCCCCCCAACCCAAAGCCTTGACATTGCCTGATCGATAATTTCTCAGTGCGCTGTTAACTGATGGTGCACATGGGACATTTAAAATTTGACTTGCTTTTGGTGTCATATTATTTTCATTTTCAGACAGTTTGAAAGTTTAGGTCAGCTTGCATTTTGTGTCGGATTATAATATATTATATATGGTATTTTAAGATGTTATTCTCTTTATTTAAACGAGTCTATGAAAACGTTTAATGTATTATTAACAGTTATACTATACATTTTCTAAAATTCAGTGCAAAGGGCAGTGGTATCGGGGTATTGTTATTTGAAAACATGGTATCGGAACAACTCTACTCATTACCGTGTTCGGTTAGACCCTGGCCCATGGGTCTAACTGTGTCACTCTCGAGTTGCGTGTGTCTCTGGTTAGGCAAGGGCATAACAGTCGCCAATGGTCCTCACAGCCACAAGATTGTCGTGACCTTACCGTCTCCGAGACGTATCAATTATCTGCCATGGTCCAATCCCAATATTGTTAAAGGACAGCCAAGGCTGACCCAGGATAACTTCCTATCCACAGAGGAATGCAAATTTTGCCATCGACCGTTAGGGCCTGGTCCGGCTGTGCCATATGCACTGTAAGTGGCTCAGGCTGAATTTGAGCGTACTGCTCGGCCGTTAACAGGTTGCTTCTTATGAAGTTACTAGTAGCGGCAGTGTCTAATAGTGCCAGGCATGTCCGTTACCTCTATAGAGATATGTGAGCTTCATGCAGTAGATTCACTTTGTTAAGGTGCTCTATTTTTGTGACTTGAAGGGGCGTATTTTTCCCTGAGGTGGCGGTGGCCCCGCACGCACCCCAGGACTGGCATTTCCTGCCAGCACTGAAGGCTTAGGGTCAAAGCACTACTGTGTCCCTGGCAATCACGTTGTCTCTCCTCTCCTCCTCCAGTTCTAACATATGGGAAAATCCCTGTAGAGATGTCTGCCCATGCAGAACCATTAGACGGGTGGTAGTGCAGGGGTGAGAGGAGGGGGTGGGTGGCGGTTGGCTTGCCTTTCTGGCAGGGGGGCTGGGCTGGGCTGTCAACCTAGGCCGGTCTAAGAGCATCTGCTGTCTGTTGTTTTTCTCCACTTCCCATGCCGTATTATGTATTAACTAGTGCTGAACCAATACAAGTTTTTACCGATACCGGTACAAACCGATACTTCCTGTCGATACAACTGATATCAGTACAGACACAATGGACGTATGAGTAATGGACTGAAAGATTTCTACTAGCACTAAAATATTTTGGAAATCTGATGAAAATCTGTGTTAGTCTCACACAATGTATTATTATTAAGTAAACATACAAAACATTAGGAAAATTAATTTCCATTAATTCTTCAAAATCAGAGATTAAAAGTAGTACTCAAAATATACCTTAGTAATTTATTTTTTAATTTAGGTCATAGTAATTTAAGCAATTTATGATTTAAACAAATAAAATTAAAAATATTAAATCTATAAGGTTGTGTATCACATTTCTCAGCATAATTCAACTTTGTTCATATTCAAAAAATTAAAAATTATTAATATGTTTAGTTTTTTAATTCAGCACTCCCGTATTTTTTGAGAGTAAAATTGAAGCACTGCCTGTTCCCGGGTTATGAATGTCAGAATCATTGCTTTTAAATGATTTTAATACTGATATGACAAGGTGTAGCTGAGTGTGGCACCTGCAAAGCTGGTAATTCGGTGACCAGCTATACAAGCTGTAGATGATTGTCCTAAAGTGCTTTTTGCAGCAGGTGGCCAGTGGGAGCAGCATTTCTCGCTCTCTCTTCCTCACTCTTTCCTCTTCCTGTAGATTATCTCTCAGCAGGGAGGCATGTCCCTTCCTCCCTTTGCCATCCTGGAGTGACAATCTGTCAGTGTAGTACTTGGAATAATAACGGCAACTGCTGACTGAAATCTGCAAAAGTTGAGCCCCTCTTAATCCAACATTGCCACCCTATCATCCTCTGGTTTAATGAAAATATCGGGCCTTAATATTAGCCAAAAATAAAATCTGTTCCGGCAGGCTGATATTACTAATAGTATCCGAAGATATTTGACATTGGGTATCAGTATGGGCTCAGCACTAGTATTAGCAAGCTCATCTATGGTTTGTGACTTCATGCTTTGTAGCAAATTACAAAAGGAGGGGAGTAGAGTACGCAAAATATTGTGCACCCAACTATCCTCGCTTTCCTGTGGATATATTCATCTATGCATCTGAGCTTTCTGCTGAATATAAATTTCAACCTCTTTGGTCGAACCCTGGACTTTCAAATGGAAGTCCGCAATGAGTTGGGCCATCACCTCTTTCCCCGGTGAATTGTGTGGTGAGGCGATCCCTCACCTTGTATCAATCCATGATGAACTCATCATACTTTGTCCGCCATTTGTGGGCTTTACCACGTAATTGCCACTATATTTTTATATCCAATGCTTTCGGGGTATGCTGAGCTCTACAAATTCCCCTTCGCATTCCTTGAGAAAGGTGAAGGGTTCTTTGTGTGGATGACTGTTAATTTGTGCAGGTTAAAATTGTTGTCCTTCACTGACACTACTACACTGGGTCTTATATCCGTGTTACTAGGCTTGTAGGACAGGTTGCGCTGGCGTACGTCACAGTGGTATACCTAGCCAGGACGAGTGACCCTCTTGTCCAGCCAGCCTATACACGTTAAATGGAATTCTGAGGTGCATGATATACAGCAAATGGTGTATAAGTTCTGCCCATTACAGTCTAGCCAGCTGCACATGGTTAACTGTCAGTCTCTGTAATCGTTACAGCAGTATTCTAAACCATCTGTAAATCTTGAGAAGTCCTCCCATCCTATGCAGGAGTAGTGAAAACGTTCCTGGCAGTGTGTGCAGTGGATTGTGTGTAATCCCGTCTCAGGGCACCTGACCACTGAACACTTCTCGACTTGATCGAGAAAGAGGCTCCTCGGCATTGCAGTTTCGGTGCTGTCATACTGACTGCGTTCCGAGTCTGACGTGATGAGGCTGGTGTTTTCTCCATGGACTCCCTGAAGTCCTAATATGAGCTGTTACTCTAGGCTCTAATGGGGTTAGCTCGTGAGTGTATTGGCTGATACAAAGTAGATGTAAGTGAATCGTACACAGTCGTCCGGCCATGTTGCTTACAGAACGTTGTGAGTGTTTTACGCTCACTCATTGTGGTAATGATAACGACTCTATTGGTTGTGATCTCCTTCCGCGCTCTAAGTCGCTCCTCTAAAAGAAGCCTAGCTTGTACAATAAGCAATGGTTTATTGTGATAGGATGTTCACCCTATATAGGTTGCGTTGGCGTCACTATATATCTCCACCACTGCCAACTGGTTAACTCGACTTGACAAAGTCGGGTAGGTGTATGCGCTGTGGGACGTGTCTGACACGGTTTAACTGCCAAGCCTGAACTTTATGCAATTACGCCCCAAGTTGGGTGCCATATATTTCACGTGTACACTGCCTCTTGGTTGGAAGTATATAAAAATAAGCTAAAAACAAAAACACTGCACAAATAGTTAATGTTTGACAAAGGTTAGAGCGGAAACACAAGCCCTAGGGTCGCGCTAATTCGGTTTTTTTTTTGCTGGTGGGTCCGGATATCTGCCACGTTGGACCTTGACTATGGTGTAGGGACTTGTTAATGTCCACTCTGGGACTTGAATCCTATACTCTTATCAAGACTAGCTGGTAATGGGATGTGTATTTGTGTGTTGCTTGTTTAGCCAGTGAGGAGTACACAGACCATCGTAATGTCAGCGTCACAAAGGACATTTGTGAAATGTCAAACTATTTATAGTGGATTGTCACATTGGGTGCTTTCCATGTGTACAACCGTGGTCTAGTCAGTTTTCATGTTTAGACGAAATCTGGGGTGAAAAGAATTATACTGGTCGAAGCCTTACCTTTGTTACGCCTGGTCGTGAAGCTCTCTGTGGTGGATGCGGCCGAACAGCAGCCGATTCTGATTGCGGTGGAGTTATACCCAGGTAGTACTCAAGGCTGTATGATGGTACTAGGTTAGGAGGGTAGGTGGCAAGTATAGGATTGTATCCTAATACAGCTTTGTTATATTGGTTGACCAGCAAGTGTATCGCGTGTGATCCTTCCAGTAGTCTACTAGGAGGTTTAGACAAAGGTGGAAGAGTTTCTACTTGTTTTGCTACTAGTTCTAATATCTCTTTGACTAGGTTTTGAATGTCTAGCTTTCTACAGTATTTGACTCCTTTTCTAAGATACTGCATAAGTATACCGGAACTAAACAGTACTGGGAAGTAGCTGGTCCATCACGTATTTCTGCCGTGGTACTGTGCACTTTACTTCCCACTGGATTTGCACATTCTGGCCCGGTCTTTCACAGCGGTGGGTGGAACGTACAGGATGTTAGCGTCACTGTAAGGTAATAGTAAACAGGTGAGGTTTCACTGTGGGTTCAGTGGTCAGGGCACTCCTCTCTCCTTTCCTTCGGTCTTTTACAGCAGTGAGGCGGAGTAGGGAGGAACTCTGATCACTAAAAACTACTCGTGAAAGGTGTTTTGCCTGTGCCTTGATGGCTGTTACGTGAGGCATCTGCTGCTATTCCTTTGGTAAGCTAATTAAATATGGCCTTAAGGATTTGTATAAATAATACTTTGTCGCATGAAGTACCAGGAGTATATACTTACTATACTGTCTTCGTAGTGGGCGTCTGGGTCTTCTGTGTAGAGGCCGAGCCAGGCGCTTCTATATGTACTAGGGGATTCAGTTTTCCTTGGGTACTGACGCCTTCCTGTTGTACAAAACTGGCAGTATGGCTATGCGACTGGGCACAAAATCAGTTGTGGGCAACACGATTCGGTGTCTAGGTGCCACCACTGCCTTGGATATACCTGGGCGACGTTTGGTTGGAGCAGCACTTAAGAAAGGAGTAATTACTTCTGGTACAGTGTTCTGACTAACATTGTCCTGTGGCTTTGGCAGAGGTGCAAAATGACGAATAGCAGGTACTTGGTAGGCTATTACTGGTGTGGGAGATTGATCAGGCTGGCATAGATATTCGATGGGGCCAGTCCTCTTAGGTAGTGGGAAGAAGTTGATGGGCACTGGAACTTCCACTGAGTCTTGCAGATGGTGAAACGCTTGCACCTGTTCTTAAGGTGACAAACTAGCTATCTGTTTGACCAGGGAAGGCTGATATTTGTGTGCTCTACCTGATGCTAAGATTGTGTGCCTAACTCTTTCCTTCAAGACTTTCCTCTGGGTGTAGGGTATTGGGAATTGAAACTTACCCTCCTACTACTGTACCATGTCTGCAGGCTCCTTGTGCAGTGATACTTGTGGCACCACATCATGCGGTAGTGGACAGGCGGTCATCCTATTCCCAAGTGTGGCGGAGACTGCATTTCACGAGGGAAGTCAGGCCTCACTTTCTCCAGATACACACACAAGGGTGTGGCCCTGTCTGTCTTCCCAACCTAAGGGACACAAGTCTCTCTCAGCGGAGACCGCTCAAGAGAGGCAAGTGAACACCAAGCCGACAAGCTGTTCCAAGGATAGTGTATCTGTGTGGCTCCTCCCTTCCATCAATCCTAGAGGATTGAGAGGAAGGGGCAGCCAAAGCTAGTGCGTGTTGGGTAAAAAATAATGTCAGGCTTGTTTTGAGTAATTTTCCCAGAGATCACTTGCAAACGTGTTACGCAAGGGTAACTACAGACAGGTGCTAAGTCTGCAAGGAAGGTACTAAAAGTAAAAGCTGACCCACGTTTTAGTTTGTAAGAAAAAAAAGTGGTGAATACATGCTAGGTCCTGGTCAGTGGCACTAATTTAAGCCGGAAAGCTACAAGTGCAAATTATGATTATTTAAAGGCAACCGGTGCACAACAAGGGGGAATACCGTGTGAGCTACTGTAGTCTAGGCAGCAAACTCTTGCATTGTTGTACGAACGTGTTGTAGGTAACGACATAACATAATCGTCGACACGTAGCAAGATGACTCAGCAAGGAATGTGACAGGATTTAGCCTTAAAAAAGACTTTGACGCAGTCGGGTGAGCACGAGATGAACAATGACACAAATACTTACTGGTAATGTGGATGCCAGCTGTGTTTCCCAATCACCGCACTATTGAGACTCAGGGTTCTAAGGGATGCTGTGGGTTCTGTGTGTCCATCTCACCCGTGCGTACTTACAAACACATAGGTAATACTAAACTTTTACTAAACAATACTTTGAAAGTAAGCACTTGATATAATACAAATGGCTTTTATTATTATTGCGCATACAGATCAACGTGCCATTGAAATTATGATACTCTCAGTCATGACTAGCCAATTCTGCTTAGGTGCTCCCCAGCCCACAATTAATCTAGCGCACGCCTAGATGGATGATCTCACCGCTGTGTATGAAAATACAATCTTCAAAAGGGCAGAGAGTTGACAGCCGCTAGGGTGGACTGACGATTTTTCCCTGAAGGTAGGACACTGCGAATTACAAAATGAAACCTTTATGATACATATTAACATATGTGATTACTTGGCATCACTAACGCAACTCATTTGGGTTCGCCCGCCAGCACGTGGGTAGTGTGGTGACAGCCTATACACAGAGCCGGCTAGGACGGAAGTAATATCACCATACACAAATTATAAAATTACATAAATTGCACAAAGACCCTTAAAAGATGAAAGGGCACGAGATTAGTATTCACAATAAACACACACATGTGTGAAAACAAGCTTAGGTGGTGCGGATGCCACTGAATATAGTTCCTAGTGGACCACGTGGTGCAGATGTAATTGCAATATTTCTTTGTGAAAATGGCAAATTAGATTCCAACAAAATATTATTCTGGTAGAGAAAATTACTCTGTTTGTGATTACAGTGGTTACAGGCGTGTAGCATGCCTGATGGCGGAAAAAGCAAACATTAAAGTGACAGTGTGGTCAAACACAAAAGTATCTATTTATGTGAAAATCACACGGAACCCTCACAAAATTTAACATAGAACCCTGAATAAAAATATTGCACACATGATATTTTATAAATAAGATCTCAAAATGCAATGATGGCATACACTTAGACTTGGTGTTGGTTAGCCACCTTGTTGTACGTGATGTTGCCGTAAAATACTCACGTATGAAAAATACCCTCAAATACATATATTAAAACAAAGCCCTTAAAATTGCATGCAGTAATAATACAGAAATTACAATGAAATGTCTTTAGCAGAAGCGGATAGCGCCTGATTCATGTTTCGCAGGTCACGTGTTCTCTCCTACATACTTCCCCTCCTTTCCTCGATTAAGTTGAAAATGCCATAAGGGCGAAATAAATTACTTTAGCGGAAGCATAATGCTGGGGAAATGTCTGGCTAAACGTACGCAAGCAAAGGTTAACCAGTATACTACAAGTGCTATTGAAATCTACATCAATGAACAAAAAGTTGTAGTGCGTATGTGACAGTGTCTTACCTATGGGGTTCAATAAGCGGAAGTGCTATGCACGTAGAGTAAAATATGTTGTTATTGAAATAAAAGTGGCACAAATAAATTAAATATTTTTACATTTTATAATTTTCTTATGGATTTTTCATAATAATTCTGTCTCTTTTTATTACAGCGTTCACGCCGGAATATCAGTTAATTTTGGTGCCACGGGCTCTTTGAATTTCATAACCAAAATTTTCACACCAAACACTTTAAAATATTTTAAGACATATTAAACCCTACAAATACAAAACACATTTTACACTGCAAAATAATATTTATATGAAAGATAAAAAATATTGGCCTCTCTGTGCACATGCATTTTCACGTGACACGTGCGTGGTAAGCACCATCATGGGCTCTAGCACCGCTGGCTGTTAGCCAGTGTCAACTTTAAAGAGAGGTCCTCTACAGATATGTCCGTAACTGTACGTAGTCACAGCATTTTCAGGGTACGTAGCGGAGAACTCCTAACTAACGGGGTGTTGTCCTGAGCAGTGAGTGCTAGAACGAACATATAACGGGTGTTTCCTGAACACCGAGTGCTAGGAAGTGTTGAGATCAATCTGGTCAGGTCTGAGCGGTGAGTGCTAAAAACTAAGATTATGGCTGTACACCCAGTCCGTCTCTGATTTTGTATTAACCTTTGCCTGCTGCTGATTGGCTTGTGCCGCTAGGGCAAATGGTGGTCACTGAGCCGGGGGGTGGGGGGTTGCGAATGCATGGCTTGCCTCTGTAACATCACCGGCCGGCTGGAATATGATGTGAAACAAAAGACAAGCTATAATTACTGCTACAGCTATCTAGCGGGGGAGTAAAAGAACTCCCTGTCTTTCTTTAAGCATTGTAACAGTGGGCCGGTTAATAAAACAATCTGCAAGGAAGGCAGAAGTACAATGTCCTATATTAACGGTATAAAGTTAACTTCCAACTCCGCAACAACTGACTTAGGGATGGAGAGGAAGTTGTTAAAAAGACATAGTGCGTCAACATAATATTATAAAAATATCTTAAGAGCGTGTTGCAAATAGGATACACTTAAAGCAATAGAAATAAAATAGTTAAATAAATTATGTGAGCTATTATTTAAAGCTTTAAATGACAAATGGGCCCTCACTTTCCCAGTAATAATAAAATAATTTTTAAATAACAATTAAAAAGGAAGTTTTGATTATAACTCAAATGAAGCCATCCTGAGGCAATTGGTAAAGGTGTGTGCAATTGTTATGAGTAGAGTATGACGTGACATGACTGTTAGAAGCCACAATAAAATTAAAATTTGGTAAAGAGAAAGTGTTCTGAACGAACCTAATTAATTTACATAAGCAGCATCAGAAGGGTGCTGAGGAATGGTGTGGCTTTTACCTAGAGGGAACATCGTCATAGGAAAGGAGACCAAGGAAGACCTCAAGGGGTGGTTACCAAGGTAGGGAAGGTGGTTGACAACGTTGGCGGGACCCTCTGGTAGGCATCGATGTCCAGAAGGCGTCTGGAGCTGGAGTTAGCCGAAGAGGTGGAAGGCCCTCTGGACTGCGGGCGGGATCTCCGGAGCTAGCTGCTGGTGGACGTCAATGGTTGAGGACCCTCTGGAGGCTTGCTGTAACTGGCGCATCCAACTGTATACCCTTATCTGCGTGGCGCTCGCCACCTGGCTGGAAGGTGTTGATATATCTTGCCAACCTGTGCATCCTGGAGGCTGTGACTGCTCCAGCAGCAGCACTTTGCTCTCCAGTGGTGGGATTGTGAGATACTGCTGCCGTCCTGGAGTAGCAAGCAATTCAAACTGTAGCGGAGAGGTGATGCTTGTGGCGGTTTCTTGGCGTGGCGTAGTGCTAAATAAGATCGTGTGTTAAATGGGTAATAAGGGGACTGTCCCATGACGCTCTTGGCGGCACGTGTCCCATCTTCCTTTCTTCGTTCTGTAGTGAATTATGACTGGTCCATATGGATTAGTGTTTTCCAAGATTGGATGCAGTCGCAAGTCAAGTGTTCTTCCAAAAAGTACAGAAAGCATCACACATCAAAATATAGAGAGGTAAAGAGAAAACACACATAGGATGTTTATGTCTGTTTTATTGGTGAACCAACAAAATCAACATAACAAGCTTGGACACATACAAGGTCCTGAAAGGCTAGATCTCTGCTTTCAGTGTTTCCTAGCTGGTCAGTTCCCATGGTAGATGTGCAAGCCGATTGGGTGAGGACAGCTACAATTTACAGCGTACTTTACAAGCGAGAACCAGGGGCTAACGCTGTGACTAGCAGAAGTGAAGCATAGGAGCGAGAAGACATTGCACATGTCTGTGGAGTCAAAGCATGCTTGAGCAGAGTAACGTTCTGCAACTGTGCTGAGGCAAACCAGCCTCAAACTTTGGTCCACTGCCAGTATTTATTCACTGGGTAGAGTGAGCAAGAGGGTTGCGGGGGAAGGTGGAGAGGGATAGAGAATGGAAGAGAGAGAGAAAGAGAGAGTAAGGATGCTGGCTGCGTGGCCGGGATGCATGGTGGATTACTTCTCGTGGTCAGTGGCTGGAGGGGTGGCAGGTTGCCTCTTGCCCAAGCGCAGAGTAATGTTGTGATGCATGCAGTTGGCATACAGGCAGTAACTGCAGTCCTGCAGGCAGCTAATCTCACATCAAGTTGATTTTGTGGCATGTATGGCTAATGGTGCGTAACAAGTGGGTCCCACAGCTGTGGCAGAGGCTAGATGGATCAATAATGTTGCAGATGTCTTGACAAATACAAGTACTTATGTAGCGAAGTTGAAAATATGCTTCTAATATGCTGTTAGAAAAACACAAAAATTAAATGTGACTGTTTCAGACAGGCATTGTGTAATTTGACATTAATGAGAAGAAAGTACCTATCCATAATTAATGAATTTGAAATCCGCTTTGTCTAAATCATGGTAAAGTTATACTAAAAATATTTACATAAATTTTTCATCATATTGCAGTATCAACATACACATATGGACAGGAATTAAATGTGTAACAGTTGTGAGCTTGATAATTTATTGTACATACAAAAACATAAGAAATAATGTCAACTGAACAGTCATGATTAAAGGCTGTTAAGTTTGATTTATGAAAGTTGTTACTGAAGTAATTTGGTTTCATTGCATTTCTCCCTCATCATGTAGTTTTGACATTACCTAAGAAACGCTCTTGGATTATTCTTTTCATCTAAGTACAGAAGAACCTTACTAAAATATCAGCTCACAGTTTCCATAGATAATTACACTCTGACTGATTTGTTGCTCTAGATATTTTGGGAGATTTTTGACTGATTTTGACCCATCCCCAATCCCTATACATCAAATTTTGCAATTTTTTTTGTGTGAAGTCTGTGTTCAAATGGTTATAGTGAAAAAAAAGACATGTTTTTTAAATTAAATATAAATTTATTGTATTGTGCAAATATCTTCTGGAAAAAATGATACCTGAGATACTTATACTTAGCTTTCCTTTTGTCACCCAAAATGTTAAAAATATTGTGCAGCATGAGGATTTATCGACCGACAATTGCAAGTCCATGTTTAATCATATCTGGCATAATATCAACATGATTTTTGCATGGAATATTAATTTAATTCAATACTCGGATGTCTTCCAAATAAAATGATACCACAAGCTGCAAACTCCCTTGTTACCAAACAATTACAAAAACTAACGTTTGATGCTGTGTATTTATTTGTAAATGTAAATTCCATTTTTTACATCATTTTGTGGAAAAACCAGAAGATACTTCAACAAAATAGTAATTTATATTAATAAACGTATGTTTTCCAAATAAAATGTAGCTCCAAAAGTAACCTCACTTTTAACAAATTACAAAACTGTAACTTTGAATGCTGCCTACTTTTTGCCCCATGTTTACAAAGGAAACTGAATCTTCATTGTTTATACTGATGCATGTGTTACTGGGTGTGACTACCTTAGATGGTAGTGTGGTGATGTTGACTACCCTTTCCAAGCTTAGCTTGTCCTACTACGGCAAATAATACCTGTTTTGTTGTGCCGGTGAGGCATAAGGGGATTAGGTACAGGATCAGGCCACTTGGGGCAGGTTTGCTATGGGCTGGAGGGGAGTCAAACCCCATAGTGAGGTGGATGAAAGTGGCTGCCCGTCCAGGGAGCTCGATCGTCCTCACTTTCAGGATCGCCAATATGCGGGATACCAGCAATCCCAGATGGATGGAATTAAGTGGTGATTAGTTTGACGTGGCGGTGGAGGTGGGGGTGCGTGGTCTGGCAGAGGAAATTTTAGTGGGACGAGTAGACTGTCATGGCGGGACGGAGTCCAGAATAGGGAGTGTTGCATGGGGTCGGTTGTCTGGTTGGACTGGGAGTTGAACCCGAACAACTTTTCCCGATGCAAGTGTGGTAGAACAAACAAGTAATCTAGGGAAGTAGTAATTTCAATGGGAACAAAAGAGGAAATTGGCAGTGGAGCTTGGTTGTTACACACTAGTTTGGGTTCGTCCTCGAACGTGAAACTTACTGCAATTCGTGCTAAGGTGCGACGTTCCCTATGTAGCTGTCTGCTTTGTGCACCTCCTCTCCTACTGTTCACTGGATTTACTCAAGTTTGTAAAATACCAAATTAGAGGAGAAAGGGGATCGTTAACTGAAAATAATGGGAGACAAGTAATTAAATTTGAAGTTATATTTATTGAACGGATTTTTCCTGGAGAGAGCCGGCTATTCTAAAAAAAAATACAAATATGAAATATTAAGATATCCTGGCTAAGAACTTGGGAGTATAGTAAAATTACTTTGTTAATGTGGATTGGTTGAATCAGGTGAAGGCAAGTCTGGGGATAAAATAAGTAAGCTATAGCATGTGCAACTTTACAGCAGCTAGTGAAATGCAAATATAGCAATGCAACTTCGATAGCGGCTAAAATAAAATGGGAACTAATCAGGCATGCAATCTAGAACGCGCTGGCTCGTTACTGCGGAGTCAAAGGAAGTTGACTGTGGTAAGAAGATACTGGGATTAAGGTGGGGTATACCTGAAGCAGGAGTAGTCTTCTCTCGTGCAGGTCTTCTGTGATGTGCAGGTCTTGGAGAGAGAGAGTTCTTCGCAGACTGACGAAGGCCTTAAGGTGGAGAGTCTTTAGACAGACTCAGGTTGGATGGATTGATGTAGGAAATAGATAGCCCTTGGTCGGACTGGATAGGAAAGCCTTTTGCAGACTGAAGTAAGCGGAGAGTCTTCGGCAGACTAAGGTAGTGAGTAGAGGTGTCTTTGCTGACTCGAAGTGGTAAGTCTTCGGCTGACTGAGGAAGGTGAGAAGAGTCTTTAGCAGACTCAAGGTAGGCCTGGAGTCTTTTAGCAGACTCAGGATGGCTCACGTCCTCTTTGATCGCAGAGCCCAGTGCATCTGTCAGTGCTGGCTGCTGAAGTTGTATTTATACTAAATTTCTACTTAGCAGTTCTTCAGGGTGCAGGAGATGCAGGGGTTTATCGGGAGTGCAGGAGCGCTGCGCTTTTCTTATCGCCCCGCGTGGAGGCGACGACAAATTAAAACCCCTGTCTCTGAGGCAGACAGGTCGTGACGTCACAAGGTCACGGGGGTGCTGCCATCTCTCGAGATTGTAGGAAATTCTTCCAGAGCTAAGCGATAAGTAGTAGAATCCTCGTAATATTTATTTTAATTGGGGGGGGAGGGGGTGCCTTTTGCATGCTTAAATCTGGGCGGGTAATGGTGATTGTAATTACGTGCATAATTTATAATGATGTAATTGGCTACCCAGGCTTGTGGGCTGTCTTAGCGCGATACATATAATTTGGTTTGCCGCTTATATATTCCACCCCTGAGCACATGTGGCTTGTAGATGGGACAAAGTCGTCCATAGAGCGTGCATTCTCACTGTGCAGTATACTGGCATGCATCAATACCACACATAAGCACTACTTTCCAAAACCCAGATTAACGAATCTCTGGTTTCAATTGACTGTATACATGTACTGATGGTCACGTCTGTCTTATGTGTAATGATCTCCAAAGGATGAACCCAGAAAGGCGGAAGTTACAATGGGAGGAAGAATTGCTGGCTTTCACAGTCCAGAGTTGTGTTTGAGAGTCAAGTTTTAGGCTTGCATGAGGCTGATAGCATGTCCAAATAAATTGAGCATAATAAGTAATCAACAAACAGTAATCAGAACCAAGAGAAATCCAAGTCATACTAACACAAGCAAAGTGCCAAGTGAGAAGGCAAGCAAGAGCACAGTGGCAGAACAAACACTAAGAGTAGTCGCACGCACTTGCACCGAAATATTTGACCATCTGAGGGGTGGAGAATGGCTGGATTTAATAGGTATTTGGTTAGTACTGGGGAAAGGGTGGTACCTATATTTAGATATGAGCTGGCTGGGGCCCATACACTTCTCACCAAGAGAAACTCACCGCAGACACCAAAAAAGTGCAACTTTTTTATTTTGAGTGGATTTCTCTCAAATTTTAATTTTTTTTAACTCAAATTTTTTTACAGTTCCTTAAGAACGAGTCATAGAAATACTGTAAATTTGAATATGGTCAATGTAGAGATGTTGTACTGTATATAAACTTTCACCCCTATAGAAATTATTTCAGAATGTAAAACACTTATCCCAAATGAAGTAAAATAAATGCAGCCAAAAATATACAAATGCTGATAAAATATTTTTTATATTACATGTAAACATTGAACCAGACTTACTTTTTTGGGTTTGTTGTACTGACATGAATAATTTTGAACTTTTCCCAGCTCCAAACCTTGCCTATTTTCTGCTACTGTTTGTAAGTGTGAATTACTCAATGATAGTTAATAACTATGTTAGAACATCAATTATCTGTCAAGTTCAGGACCATCACTGTGTAGGATGATTGGGTCGATGAATAATTGAAATACAACCCTTCACCCCTATTTCCCATGATTATGAATCAAAGCCCCAAGCAATTACATTAAAATGTAAATTTAACGTGGATTATTTAATTAGTTTCATTGAAATATATATGCAAATAACAAGGTGCTGCAAGAAAATAAATCACAGTACATACATACATACATACAGTATGTGTTATAAAATTGTCATTAAAATATGTATGTGTTAATTTAAACAAAAAGATGAAGTTAGTTTTCGACTGCAATGTTGTATATTTGGTTCCATTTAAAATTAATATTTCCTCTTTGGGGCTAATGGTTAATAGTATTTGATGGTTAAACAGGAGACTGGTGATGTTCTTCTGTAGTTGTTAATCATGATGTTTGGTGTTGCAGATAATTAGCCAGTGCATAAGAAATTCATACATTTTCAGGTTTACAGTGAATCTTCAATGCCATAATGCAAGTTCGCTGGAGATGACAGACAGAGATGCAAGAGATGTGGCGCTCCACTTCAATCCACGGTTTGAGGAGTCTGTGATAGTACGCAACTCAATGGTCGATGGGGAGTGGGGGAATGAAGAGAGAATGGGTGACATGCTCCTGAAGAGGGGCTCAGAGTTTATGCTGGCCATAGAGTGCGAGGAGGAAAGATTTAAGGTTACATTTCTTTTACATAGCTGATCATTTAATTATTTTGTACATCAAAACTGTTGCCTTATTGTGGCTAGTGAAACTAACCAATTTCAGTACAGTTGTGACATCTTAGGTTACCATACATGTTTATTTTTTTAAGTTGAGTGAGGAATGCAAATGAACAGAAGGCATTTGGTTACTAATTTGTTGAAATAATCATACAAATTGTGCTGTGGTTCTTTTATCTTTCTGACACTCAGCAAAATGATGTGGCATAAGTCTGTGATAGTGTGGGAGACTGTGAAGCAGTTGTTCTCTTACGTGTTCAAACTGTGGGCTCATTGAGAGAGGGATTACTAGGTGTGCCTGCGAAAGAGCCCACATATATCTCTAGTGCTAGTGCGTGGTAGGTGTTGGTTTCAGAGGGCATCCAAGAGAGGCGCACTACTGTCAATTACCAGATTTCCCATCAAAGGGTCGTGGACATCCACTCCAGTGGAAAGGCTACTTTCCCTACTTTTCCTCCTCCAATCAACAAGAGAAGCAATATTACTGCCGATAACCAGGCCTCTATTAAGGTGATGCTCAATGGCCTTTGGCTGAGAGGGGTCGCCACGGTCAATTACTTTTTGTCTGTTTTGGTTCGTGTTGGTCAGTGACACGAAGGTATGTGACGTCGGAGACTAATACCGGTGGCCAGTGTAGAGGGCGGGGCGCGTGGCCTGTCTGCTCGGTACAAAGTCAGGTTCCGCTGTGACAGCCCGGCAGATTGGTTCGCACACTACCATGGGTTTACCTGGCTGGGTGGCAGCCTGTGGTGGCTGCTGCTGTTGGTGCCGGGACCTATTGCACTGGTGACGCTGGTCGGAGCCCAGGATGAGCTGTGGATGTTGATCTGGTGGCCCCCTCCCCCCATCAGGATTTGTCGATTCCAAGAGGGATTTCATTGCCCCTGCAGATTACTGTGACGATCGGGTGTGGGTTCCCGACAGTCTTTAGTGCTGTTCTGGAAAAAAGTATGGGGAAGGAGCTGGGAGGTGGGGCCTCTCCAACTGGTGGGTGGCATAAGCTCGTTCCCGTGGGGTTATGCTGCAGACTGCAGTTAGAGCGGGATTGCAACTCTGCCTGGCTTTGGAGGCAGTAACTACCTTTTTAACCTTCCGCTGAGTTACCACTCTGAGTATATAGCATATGGGAAGGAACAAATACCATCCTCAACAGAGGAAAGGAGGCGACGATGCTCCCTAGCTTTATGTAAAGCCAAGGCCGAAGCCAAACAGGCAAGAGGCATAGCCGGTGCTTCTTAGTCCGGCATAGTTCAGCGTTGTGAATACGGAGTGGTGGGTTTCCTCTGGCTGCACGTCAACGATGCTTGGGTGTAGGTGTAAAAGAGGTCAGACTTCCAGATCCAGGCTCTTACTCCCTCCGGCACAGTTCAATGTGTTGGACGGAATATAGGTTGGTGTGGCTGACTAGCCGCCTTACGAGTGGTTGAGGCTCTACCTTACTATATACAAGTTGTACAGTATGGGTGGCCATCTAATGGGTATGTCTTTGACGTACGTACGTCTCAGTGAAGGGAACACACAGTCCTACACTTTTGTTCATACTCGTTGAGGTAAGTTCCTGGTTTCCTGCTTCATTCCGATGGACGTAGTGTCTCCGTAGGACTAACTTAGTTACCTTTTGAAATGAGTACTCAGAAGTAAGCGCGAATATGTAAACTGTATATTATGTGAAGAATTTATACGGTGTCCTGTACTATCTCCTAACTATTCCAGAGTTGAATGGAAGTTAAACTATATGTATCCAGGTGAAGGAGACCTGGTTCTAAACCGAAAAACGTGATCCGTCTAGGTAGTTATGAAAATAACTGGCCCTAACTAATTCTAGCCGTTGTGCAGAAGGGACTGTTAAGGATCAGTACCAGAGGTGGTAATTGTGAGCAATTGCCGTTACCAGCAGGTAAGGTGAGATTTGGTGTTTCCAGAAAAAACCTTCGAGGACTACTACCAGAGGGAGTAGTGGTTGAGCAATGGCAGTTACCAGTACGTAAGGCAAGAGTGTTGACGGTGTCTTCGGGAGCTGCTGGAGATTGACGGCTGCTGGAGCAATGTTGAAGAGCATCTGGAAGGTCGCTAAAGAGCTTCTGGTAGGTTGTGAGGACTTGGTTGTCGGCAGAGAGCTCCAGCACATGAGGTGGTGTAGCAAGCTGCTGGAGTTAGACGTGACGTGTGACACCCTGTGAGATATTGGGCTTCATGTAGGTCGGCCAGGAAAACAGATGTGATTTGTGCTTAACTTAATGCAATACTGTATTTGGGTATTTGGGTGTTGCAAAGAACCTTGACACATGACGCCTGAGGAAGAATGCTACAAAAAACCTTCTTTATGCTGAGGTTGAAATAAGAAGCTTTTTTCGTGGTCAGTATTAAGGTTTGACACGCGCTCCTATCTCGAGGGATAGTGGTTAAGGCGCTGATCGCCCTCCCGAGTTCTTAAGGTGGTCCTACCGTGGCGTGCTAGTCATTAATTTGGCCTGGTGGGTTGTGGTATGTTCTGGGCGGACCGCGTCGTGGAAGGATACAGTCTGAGGAGATGGGAGTCAAACCCCAGAGTGAGTCGAACCACGACTGATTCCCATCCTGGGAGATCAATCTTCCACACTACAAGGGCTGCCAAGATTCGGGATGCCAGCTGTCCCGGGGGTGTGAGTGTCATGAGAGGATGTTTAAACGATTGTGTTGGTGGGGGGTGGGTGATATGGCTGGACGGATGGCTGCCATCCACAGTGGCCTCGTAGGCTGGCCTGCTGGAATGTAATTAGTCGGGAGGTAACTACGCGAGACTTGGGAACGACCTCTGGTGGGAGTCGAACCCGGATAGTCTTTCCCAAAGCCAATTTATTGGGCACGTATTGTGATTGTCCTTCGGCAAGACTAACTTTGGAATGGTTACGCTTACTGCTGACAGTGGAGTCTCCGGTCGGATAGGACATAGCGGTTCGGTTTCCAGCCAACAAGCACCTAATAGTGCATTTAGTGGTGACTCATGCTCGAGTGGTATGAAGGGTAAAATTGGTCTGGGTGTGTAATCGAGTGCTGTAGGTTGGCGTGTGCCCTCACTTGTGACTTCGTCTACCTCAGGGTTTAACAATATTTGTAAAGCTCTGTGTTCTCTGCACCGAGCACAGCACTTAAGTCTACCCTTCTGCTGTGCATCGAACCAGCCTTCTCACCTTTTCACAGACGTGCAGTCCTTAGGGGTGTGTCTTATTCAGTCACAGCCAAGGCCCTGATGTATAGATTTGCAGTCCGGTATTGAGACGCCACCGAGGGTAGGCAAGGGAGCACCGGAAACCCAGGAGTTGCGGCTTGTCTTATGCAGACTCTAAGCTTTCTGCAAGCTCCGTCACCTGTGGAGATCGGCACGCCTCACGACTATACCTCAGTGGGGTTTTTATTGCACTTGACACAAGATTTACTGACATAAAATAATTAACAAAAAGATAAATGCACCAGGAACTAATATTAAAATTATGGTAAGCAATAATTCAAATTCACGTAATGTTTATTTCATTACTGGAAAAGTGGATAGTCCTGGTTAGATTATAAAATAACTAAAAGATTTATCAAATGAGTTACGCAAGAAAACAGGCGAAGGTGAGCCTGGTAATAATAATAATAAAAATTCAATTCACGTGTTCTACGCTTTTTACAGGGTTTCCTTAATTAAGGGGTTTGTCCAGTAGGGTAATTACATCATCATGACCTGCATTATGCATTACAAAAACTCACAAGTACCTTGAATATCCACACTCAACTTCACAAAACCCTTGTAAGGTGGACTCTTAATGTAAACACGCTAGATTCAGGCTGGATCCCAGCAGTGCATTAGTAACTGTAAGTGTTGTCAAAGTCCGTGCCCGCGGTGATGCTTGATGACATAATACAGAACAACCTGCATGAGCTGAAACAGAATACCGATACTGAATGCGCAGATTCATATTTGGAAATTCAGATCAGTTGTGCTTTGCCCCAAGAAACCTTTCTTTGCAAAGTAAGGTACTGGACTCAAAATACTTGTGTGGTACTTTCTGTTACAAGTGATCGCAAATGCTGAAATATTGTTATTTTCACATACCAGGACAAAAGTATATGGGTAAATAATTCTGCACCCTGAAAACTTGTATGTGCACCAAGAAACTGGTACGTTTAACACCCATGAATCCTACCGCCGCCACCCCTCCTTCACCAGCGGCCGTGAACACACTGCCCAATCAATAAATTCTCCACGCCCTCTCAGCTGATCGAGTGCATGTGGCACATTCAAAATTTGACTTGCATTCTGTCTCATATTATTTTTATTTTTAGAGGGTTGTTGGTCAGCTTGCATGTTTTATGTGTTTATTAGCCAAACTTTTTTCACAGATAATGTACAGCTCTTACTGTACTCAACATAAAGTTTTAAATAAATTTTTTAACAAAATCCACCTAAAAATACTTACAATCGTACCACAGCAATCCACTGCCTTGGGTATGTTGCCTGTGAAAATTTAAAATTATAAAAAAATTATTTTAAACATTACAAAAATGATCTACAGATATGACCCATTTTTTCCAGAAATGCTTACAGGGATCAGCGACTACGGTGACTGCGGTCAGTGACTCCGAGCCAGGTGACCGGTTTAGGGACCTAAGACCTTTGACCTTGACGGTTGACCTTGAAAATACAAAATCCAAAAAATTAAAATAAAAAACACAAAAATAAACAAAATATTAAAAATTTATTAAAAACAAGTATGGCAATAAAAAATACATTACAGCATCAATAAAATACAACTTATAACCTTATAAAACTCTATTAAAAATTTTATTTAAAAAATCTTATTAAAAATTTAATTAAAAAACCATTTTAAAAAACTCAAAAACCATTAAAAACGTATTGTTATAAAATTTTATTTGAAAAATTTTGTAATTAAAAAGTATTTTACCCCAGCAAAAGAAGTTGAAAAAAAACTCAACTCAAAACTCACAAAATATGGCTACGACTTCAGAAACAGCAAACACACTACAGATAACGTTTTAAAATACAACCGCAAATTAAAACTGATGAGCTGTTCCCACTCAAGGTGGAATCAAAGTAAAATTTAACATATTACACTCACTAACAAAAGAAACTAAGAATTCAACCAAAATCCGATTTTATAATAATTATAAAAATCATTAGAAAATATATAACCTGCAAGGCTACAACACAGCAAACAGTAAAACCTGAGATAACGTGGTTGAAGGTTCCGTTGAAGCTTTGCCAACTGGTAGACTACGTGTCCCGCCTCCATTACAGTTTAATTTGAGAGGAGACGTGACGATCAAGTGATTGTGGTTCAAGATGTGGCAAAGTTGTTTGGTAGGGTGCGCTATCCACCAGCGCAGGAATATGTCACATGTCAAACTTCAGAGTGAAAATAGTTTCCTTCAAGAACAATAATGCCAACGTGAGAAATAGTAGCTTCTTTTCAACTACCAATTAGTATATGTAGTCTGCAAATTGAAGTTTTATTACTTGATTTGTTTAAGAAAAATTTAAAGCAGAAGCATAACTGAAAACTAAAAATATTATTTCAATCAAGAAAATATCAAATATCTTCTGACTTATAATGTGTGAAAAAAAAAAAAAAAACCTCCAAATCTTTATTATTTCAATCACTGGAGTTTAATTACTTTAAATGTCCACCATCCTTACAAAAGGTATTTATGGGGAAAGAAAATTAAAATTAAAATTGAAAACTGAAAAATAAATAATGTAATTATAGGAAACTTTACTGCTGCTTATTAATTTGGGTTAAATGGATATTAAATTACAGTTAAATATTATTCCCAATAATTCAAATGACCAAACTCCCTAATACTGATAAAATTCCGAATATGTCACTGAAATACTTGATTTCCTTTTAAATTAATAACTTTTAATGTTGCACAACAGGGGTATATATAAGGTAAGTGCTCCAGCTCTGTCTTAATGCCTATCCAGCATTAATATTACTAAAATCCTTTAGTGGTATACTGAAGTGGAAGTTCAAACAACTTTATAAAGTAGAAGGAGCCCCTCCGGCTCTTTAAAACAGTTGGCGTCGCCTCGAATTAGTTGACGTTGGTATGACGCAATATGGCATCGGCACTAGGCAGCGCCTCTCTTCTGACAGCATTTCAGTCACTTATAAAATTATGATCACTGACGTCTGTGCCCTCTTCTTTACACGGCGCGACATATGTATGTCGGACTGAACTCCTGGGACTTACTCCAACTTAATTTGTGACGGCGCTGGGGATTAAAACAATCCCGACAGTATACGGTGGAATAAACAAGCAACGTCCACTCAAGTCATAACCCCCATCAGAAGTGAACTATAGCTGACATCCTAGTACTAAACTAGCTGAAAACCCAACATACTTCCAGTACGAACAGAAAAAAACTGGGAAACCTAAAAACTAATACATCAAAAATCTAACCTGTAATAATAATTGAAATGAAAAAGAAACAAAAACGCATTAACAATCGATTAGGATTAATTGCAAAATAAAAATGTCTTTGAAAAATATAAAATGAAATTTAAAGTGAAAATAATTAATAAAAATCTAAATTTAAGTTTTACATTAAGTTATGTCAAAATAAGAAAGAAAACATAATAACTGGCGATCAAAACAAATAATTAAAATATAAAACATTGAAAGGAACTGAAAATAAAGCAAAACATTACGTTAATATTTACTGTAAAATAAATATAAAAAAATATTCTGTAATTGACCTATTACAATGTACATGTCAGAAACCTCATCTACGGAAATCCCTCATGTATGAAAGTAGATTGGCAGTCACCTGCATAATGATAGGTAGGGATTTGATTGTAGTACAAGGCAAGGAAACCTCCCTGATAGATCCACTATTTGCATTCTGCCCTTGGAGCGGCTTTTTAACCGAGGGTACTGAACTCTCATTCTGCTTGTGCAGTGAAAAACTATTTCTCTCTCCTCATTGCTTTTCCTTCCTTATTCATCCCTGGCCGGACAGGTAGAAATAGGGCTGGCACAGGACCATCAGATCAGTTCTTTTTTGCTTGCCTAGCAGATCATCATGCAAGCTGCAAGACCATCCACCGTAATCTGTACACTAGCCTAACTCTCTCAAGGAACTTCTCCCATGCTAAGGATAGATGGTCCGTACCGCCATGCCGGCAAACTGCACTACGCTCCTAGTACTTTTCTGTCAGAAGATTCCCCTCAGTCTGCCATACTTGCATATTCTTGGCAGTAAGGTTACCTCTTCCTTTCAGGCATATTGGGCACAGGTAGGAATTATATATGGTTTATTCCAAATGAACCCACATAAACCATACCTTGGACTTTTACTATTCTGTTCACCTGATTCCTTCCCAGTGATCTACAATCCCCTCAGGCTCAGGCATACCCTGAAACTTAAAACCGTTCAGACTTACTATAGCTACACTGGGAACCACACACTATTTTGGTCTGGGCATCTGGTTGCCAGCGATAACACAGCTTCCATGGGCACCACTGGGGTTGAGAGCAAACCCTTGCTATGGAACGTACTAAAGGAGATTTGGTTACCAGAAATAACACTGCTTCTCTGGGTTCTCCAGGGAATAGGTGTAGCTAGGCATCCCACCACCCCAAGGGGTACGTGCAACACCCAAGTTGGAAAAGTTCCCAGACTCGGCTGAGTGTCTTGCTACCAGCAATAATTCTGCATCTCTTAGCCTCCCTGAGTTGAAGAGCCGGTCTCGTCACCGTTAGGTGGTGGGATGCCCTCCATTGGGGAGTGAATGATCTTTGGGCACCGATGCCAGAGAGAGCTTCACCCCTCTGGAAGGCCTACCCTTCCCTTACACACAGTCTAGGACACCTTGTTTACCTACCAGAGCTTGTCTAAGTCTGAGCACTAATTTTGTTACATGTCCCACCATAAAGCAAGGAGGGCAAAGGCTGAGAAGATAGCTGCTGCTTAGGCTCAACATTTTGTGGGTCAGGAGGCCATCTGTCAAAGGATCTATACTCGCTTATGTGAGAAGCTGCTGGTCAATAGTCCAGAAATACTACAGCCACTTCCACCTGGCAGACACCATCCAGGACCAGCATCTTTAGCTCCACAGAGACATACCACCCAGGATACTTCAATATGCAGAGGCCAGTATCCCCCTTGTTTCTGACCCTGCCTAAACGCTGCTTTGAGGCCATCAGACTTATTTCAGGTACAGCAGTTAATGTGCCAACTCATGTTCCTTGGGCATCTGCATTCAGCTAAGGTGACCAATACTGCAACCATGTTCTCCCCTACCTACTTTACTATTCATGCCACTGCCCTCCACGGGCTGAGGGGTAAGTCGTAGTTACTGGAGAAGGGCCTCAGTCACTAAACTGACCCATGGATGGAGCAGCCATATTTCCAGTCTCTGAATTGGCGTGGTGGTGGGGGATGTTAGTGGCTTGGCATCCATGCAGGCCCAGGTTGTGCATCAAGTGACAATATGTATTGATTACTGTTAGAAATATGTTGCAATGAGTCTGAAAAGCAATGCTGAAGTAGTGTTTCACTGTGCTGTCTTTCCACTATCCACTGTTTCATGCCAATTCTTAACTGACTGATTTTATTTTGTTCCTTTGTTGCAGATCAGTGTTGATGACCAGCTCTTAGCATACTTTAGCCACCGTCAAAAGCCTCACTATGTCACCCATGTGAACATTCTGGGAAATGTGGTGCTGAAGAATATTGTCTACCAGTCTAAGATGGTAAGACCCAGTGTACTGTTTTGATAGCAGTCATTTCGCATGATTTCTTCAGTTCGAAACTGCTGTTATGGTTTCACAATGTTACTGCCTTAATACCGAAGCATGCCCTTGGGGGAGGGGGGGGCGATAATTGAAACAAAAATGATTTAGAACGGCTGGCAGTGACAAAGAGTGATCTGAGACCTTTGGGATGAAAAGTTATTGTGATCTTGATCAAACAACATTTAAAAGAAACTCTGGAGGTCTTAGTCACTTTCCTAGTTTTATCACACGATGCCAGAATCACAAAGTTAAGTGCCTTAATGGTGGATAGGCAGACAGCCAGTGTAGAGTACTGGTCGTGTAGTCTGTCTCTCGGGGACAAAATCCAAAGCCACTGTCATGGCCCGACAAGTCGGCTGATCCTTGGAAACACATTTACCTGGAAGATTGATAGTCTGTTTAGGTAGTGGTGTTGCTGCTGCCAGCTGGAGACTCCATCACCGTGTCGTGGGATGGGCTTGTGGTCGCCTTGGTGACTCTCAGACGGTGACTTTCTCTGGATGTGTGTTGTACTATAGGCAACTGTTGATGGGGGATTGGGGTTACACAACCAGGGGTTGGCAGTACCAATGGGAGGCTCTTCACCCCTTAGAAAGGGTTCTAGGATGGGATGAGGAGGGCCTTCAAGCTTAATTAGGAGTGGAAATAATGGTGACTGCAGTGAAGTGGAGTGAAGCTCCTAGGTGGAAGTGCAAAATGCAACCTCTGACTTAGGGTCACAAAGCTGTCTAGTTTCAAGAGCAGTAGCTGCCCACTTCAACATTCTCTGTATACCTCCCTTCTGGGTGTAAGGCATGAGAAGTGAGGGTACAACTGAGACTAATAAAAGTAGAGCCAGTGCTTGTGATTACCTAGCGTGTCCTTCTGAATACCCAGTCTTGTAATGAGAGAGGGCATCCTGAGTTCCTTTCACCCGGCCCTGCGAGAGAACGGTGGACAGAACGTTGAGAATCTTAAGTCACTTCCCGACCAGAGTTACCAGGTGTGGTATCCACAGGAGGTCAGTTAGTCACAGGTGGTTCCAGCCCCTTTCTGGCCCTGCTAGAGAGTGGTGGTGGAGTATGGAGCACCTTGATTCACTGATTCACCTGGCAGAGTTTCTATTGCTTTGGGCTCCACCCAATTCTACCAGTTTGGCAGAGCTGGGGTGGCCTCTTAATCTGTGGGTAGGGATGTCAAACTCGATTCCATGATTCCTCGATACCCACGATTCGTGAAGAATCATATAATTGAGAATCAGAAGACGAAGAATCAAAGCATTAAAACCAGATTCCTACAAATACATAACCTATCACTAAAGGCACGATTTTGTAAATCGCGACAACACTAAATAACACCGAAATACAAGTTAAAACATGGAATAACACGAAATACAACAAATGTGCGATATCTCACAAAATGAGCTTTCTCCAAAAGAAATAAACACTTCTCCTATATTATATCACAAATTTACTTCGGCACTCTAGAAATCTAGACACGCGTGAGTCTCGGGAATATTGAGAAATTCTAGAGATGAAAAAATTCTCGATTGCATCTTGAGACAATTTTTAAATCTCCGAAATCATAGTTCTAAATGCAACAACACATGTAGGTACATTCTTTTTTTTTGCGAAACTAAATGTACATAAACATTCCAAAGATTACACAAGTAGTAAAACATGTACTTCAACATAAGCTACACAGAATTTGACAACAAACTGCCTCCAATCATGCGATGTGAACACACACAACTCGAATGTGTGCAGTAATCTATAACAGCCACTTGTTTACTAACATTGACGGATGTGGGTGAAACGAATGTGTGATAACTAAATTGACACATTAAATGGACTGTTTCATAAAATATCTAGTCTCATAAATTATGGAAGATGCTGCAGCCAATGTAAAAGACCATAAAATGTCTATCATTTGGACATTTTATGTAAAGATAAAAGTGCAAAGGCAAGTGAAAAGTATGCAAGAAATTAATACAAACACAGACTTGAACTAGTCTGAGAAGATTTTTTTAAGAAAAGTATGCAAATGATATTGATATTACGTGGATACTGATTGTCTAGTTTATGTATGTGTCTCATAATTCCTTTGCATTAAAATTTATTACTCTAAATAATATATATTTTTTTAAACTTCTTTGTAGTTCAGAAAAATTGTTTGTGAATTTACCAAAATAATACTGTATTTTTATATTGGAACCTTTTAAATTACTGCTTTAAAAAATTTAACTATGATTGCTTTTTAATAAGTGCCAGTCTTGCAAACATTTAATAATGTATTATGTTGGTGAACATTTATCATGGCAAGTGAGGTTTGGAAATATTTTCGAATAAACTGTGTGGACGAAATATATATATATATATATATATATATATATATATATATATATATATATATATATATATATATATATATATATATATATATATATATATATATATATATATAGATAGACACACACACACACACACACAGAGATATATATATATATATTTTTTCAATAGTATTTCATATGCCTCTTTTGAACTTTTGAGAATTTCGTATTCATATGCTCCGTCTGTTCAAGTGTTATATTATTTATGTTAGAAATAGGCCTACTAGTGTAGGCCTAGTTTAAATAATTAAATTTCACACCCTCCTATATATTAATTAGTTCTGTAAAGTAAGTGTCTGTAAGTAAAGGAATTGCGAGTTATGGAATCGAGAATCGAGAGTGATATCGGCATCGAGATTCGAGAATCGAGGAAAAGTGGAATCATTACATCCCTATGTGTGGGTATATGGCTTGTTGCCTTGTGGTGTTGCCAGCTTCACTTTGAGAAATCTGAACTACTTAGGAAATCTATGATGTTTTACGTAAAGAACTTCAGCACACAGAGAAGTAAGTTTCGCTTATTTTATTACGTGAGTAATAAAACACTGTGGCACCGTGCTACCTCATACACTAGAATCTTTGATACAGAAGTTCCCTAGGCAATCCAGGTGAAGGTGTTGGCATTTTCCTCTGTGTCAAGGACGACCAAGATCTCCTCTCCTATTTCTATAGTAACCTGCAGGGGGGCGTCTGTGCCGTGTGCTACCTATAGAGCATTAACATATATAAAGCCCTGTTTATTATGCCGTGTCTTTGGGCTCTCTCACAGAGAGAGTTTATTCATCCACCTGTGTATGATCCAATGTGATTCTCTGCACAATTGCAGAGTTTTGGAGGACAGCGAAGTATCTACCTGATCCTGATATTCCATAGGGAGAGAGGGGACACACTACGCATCTGTGTTGCTGCTGAGAAACCTCTATAGCACTTCCAAACTTACCCCTACATATTCCTTTCTCTAAGTAAGAAGGAGAAAGGAAGGGTAAAGTAGCTGCAACACAACAATCCCGAGAATCCACCAAAGACATCCTTTTAGATGCCAGCCCAACCTACAAGGTGGCCCAGAAACTAATCGCGACCAGGCACCAATAGTCTGTTCCTAAAGGGAATAATCTCAATGCTGCTATTGATCCACAACCGAGCAGATGTTGAACTTACCTATTGAAAAACTTAGGAGTGTAGTGGCACTCAACAGTGTTGTTTTATTGTACATCACAGCTAAATTTTTGTGAAAACATCACAAAAATATGACCCGTGATGCTCTCCGGATATATGCAACCACGACTACGTCTCATCTGTGTGTATCTTCTTGGCAGATCAGGCAGAGTGAACCAAGTATAATATCTACCAGAGTGCCTACAGTTTACATACCTTGTTGCAGGGAGTAATACAGACACGCCAGTATTGTACTGTTCACCGCAGTCTGAGAGCCACATCAAATCCCCCTCGAAGTAGATGAGTGAGCCAGTGGCCGAGCAGCCGAAACCAATCCTGTGTAGTCAAGGAGTTCGGTGCGCCAAGGGATAGCGCCAACTGCCACACTCGAGCCACCAGCAGACGCAGAAGCAGACAACTCTTGGCTCTGCCTCCAGTGACGTCTTGACTCCCACGCCTGCAGCCCAGGGGAGGGTGAGATGGCTATTATTTATACCTGTGTGCAGCCCAGAAATGCCAGTTGTTCATCAGCTCTTCTGAGAGAGAAACAGCCTCAGCAGCTCGCTCCACTACTGCATGTGCTGGAGCTCTCCGATCACTCTTCATCTTCCAGACATTCCCGAAGCTCTTCAGTGCTAACACCATCATCTTCCAGACCCTCCAGAAGATCTCCCCCTGGAGACCTTGAAGTCGTCGTCAACCCCTCTTGCCGCTTACCCCTGATAACAGCAAACCCCATAACCCTTCAGGAAGTGGCTGCTTAAGTCCCTTCAGGACACGGATAATGAGTAGATAGGGAAAGTTAACAACTACCTAGTCAAATCTGCCATACCCAGCTAGAACCAGGTTCCCTTCACCTGCCATATTGGGTAGTTTACACTTCTGGTCAGCTTAAGATAGATAGGTAGCAGTACAGGCCACTGTGTCTATTCCTTTCATGAGTAAAACAAATGTTCTCTCTTACTTTGACTTTCCTTAGGTGACTGTGAGATTCCCCGTAAACACCACACCCACCCGAGTGGAGCAGGAGACAGGGCTTTTACCACCTGATTTTACAGCTTCTAATGTAGGACTGCGAGCCTTCCTCAGGGACTCGTGTGTCACTCAAACACACATGCTTGATGGCCACCCGTTCTGTGCACCTTGGTGTACCGAAAGGCAGAGCCACAACCATTAGAAAGACAACCCACAAGGAGGCTAGACAGTCAAGCCAGTTTGTACTCTGTCCAATGCACCGTTGTTTTGCCGGAGGGGGTTCTGGAGTCCTGACCACCTTTGGGCCCACACCCACAGATGTTGGACAACTGAAAAAACCGGCCCTTCATCCAACACGCTGGTTGTGTCGCAAGTTGGGGTAAGAGCATGGCTCTGCGTTGGCTCAGCTGTGGCCAAACACTTCTAGCTAGAGAATATTCGTTGCCTGCTCCCTTCTTGCGAGGCGAGTTGTAGAACCCCCCATGCCTTACACCAAAAGGGGTGTGAAGTATTAGCAGTAGAGAAAGGCAGTGGCCTCCTACAAGACTACCTGAGGCTGCACTCCAACCACTAAGGCACTCTGCCACGACAAGCCCCAGGACCGAGCTCACACTGCTCGTCATCTGGAGAGGCATCACCTCCCAGCTCCCTCCACGTCTCTATTTTCAGCCCCCGAAGAAGGTGCCTGGGATGCCTCGCCCAGTAGTAGCTGCCATCTGCCGAGGGGAGGAGGTTCCGCTAGGTATTGCCTGCCCCTGGTTCAGGGGGAACTGAAATTCCAGCCTGGTCAAGCCCCGCCAGCAGTTCCAGCCACCACAGCATCTTCAGGACACCCAGTTCCACGGGCACCTCCAGCAGCCATTACCCACCTGCACGAACGGGACAACAGACCAGTCAAAGTAGCACCGGTACAGGTAACGCCGTGACCGCGAGTCACAACGCTCAACGTGTTGTTCAACCAATACTAGAATTTGTGCCCACTTGCCAGGCAACATGACCCACTTTATATACCGGTCGGGCCCCAACCTGCAAGTAAATCTGGACAGCCACCGTTAACCCTGTGTGTAATTGACCTGCACACTAAAAACACGCTTCAACTGTGAGGTAGCCTTTGACTGTTTTTGAGCACATCACGCATCAAATAAATATAAAAATGGTTTATAAATGCAATTGTTCTTTCGCCACTCTCACAAACTTTTCTCTTGAACATCAAATTAGCATACAGCAGCCATTTTTGCATCCTCTTCAGCAAAGCATATGACTCAACTTTAATTGTGCAGTGTGAGACTTACTTTCATATTCCTTATGCTAAACGTACTACTTTGACACACACCTGAAACAATCCTCTCAAGCTATGCAACAATTGGTTCTCTGCATTTGCTGACACGTACTTATTTTCATTCAGTAACCTTTCCCATTCCCTTCTCGTCAATCTTTCTAACCTGCCAAAGAAAATCAACAGCTAGGGTCAAAGCCTTTGATGGTGACAGCAATTTTCTCTACCCCACCCCCTTCGTCCTGGGGGCCACAGTGGTGCAGCGGCTAGAGTGCTCTCCTCCCACCAAGGCAAACCAGGTTTAATTCCCCTGCGGGGTTTTCCTGGACTTGAGTACATGGGAATCATGGCATATGTTGCTTCTGGGCGGCCGGGCCTTTTTGGGGATCTCCATTTTCCCTGCCCTTGCGTTCTGGCGCTGCTCCTTATGTACCACTTTTCGCCCTCATCAGCTTTCAAGACCCAAATGTTAAGAGCCACCCACCCAAACCTCTCATCGCCATTCCTTTGCCCCCTCCACCTGCTCTCCTTCCCATTACAATCTCTTTTAGTGTGGCCAAGATTGTGCCGCTAGCTGTAAAAATCTAGTTTTGAAATTATGCAGGTTTTTTTAAATCTTTCTATTTAAGGGTCGGACATTGCAATTAAATACAGTAAGAATACACATAACTTGAAAGCATTTAACGTGTCAAATTTTTCTGGCTTCTTCAAACAAATAATATAAAAAATGACTATATAATCCATTCCCGATTGGAAGCGACTTATGAAAATCATCCTTTGAAAAAACACTCTAGGCATAACATGTCAACCTGTTTTTTCAATAACCTGTATTCCACAAATATATAACACTGTGGTTAGCTTTAGAGTACTGTATTATTGAATAAATGAAACTTGACCTTAATATCTTATATAACTTGTAATATTTATTTCTTTTTAAATATGAATCAACAACAGCTAGTGCAGCGACGTGTTGGCAACGGCCAGTAAAAGATAGTTCACAGTTAAAATATTATTTTAACCTAATTTTTTAGTTTACTATTTGTAAATTAAACGGTGCCTATTTAAATATTTAGGTAGCCCCGATGGCAACATCTCATTTTTACAGTTTAAAATAACAGCTGGAAATATTGTGAGTAGACCGTAATGGTACGGTGTTGTTTTATCGAGCGAGACAGCGACTGTCTGCTGAGCGTGGCTTGTCGCTCTCTCTCTCTCTCTCTCTCTCTCTCTCTCTCTCTCTCTCTCTCTCTCTCTCTCTCTCTCTCTCTCTCTCCGCCCCCTCTGTCTCTTTCACACTCGGAAAGTTTCACTTCACTAGTAAGTGGAAAATATACATGTTTTCAATTGTATCATATTTTATACTTATTACAGCAAAATAATAATTTTTGAATTTGTAATTTACAACTGAAAAGAGTTTTTAATGTTTGAATACGTATTTTAATATATTTAGATACAATGGCAGGGCAGAAACAAAGTGAAGTTGGCAGATGTGGCGAGCCATGATGTCATGGCGTGTTGCTGTTCTGCCAATCGAAGCGTAAATTATACTTACTCTCCGAAAAATACTTCAAGTTACCACATCACGTTTGTAAACGTTTTTTTTTAAAACCTACCTAAGCAAACTACGATGTTGTGATAAATCTTTGTTTCCGTGGCTGTAATAAATATACTGTTACAGTGTGTTTCGTTAACCGCTGCATGTGAAATAGCATGGAGTGGCTGCATGGTGATTGTTATGCTGGATCTGTGTGTGCGTAATTTCAAATATTTGATGTGAACTATTTATACGTTTTTAATGTGAACTGTTTAAGTTATTTATTTACATCCACGTCTGTTTATTTATCACAACGTTGTACCTTTTCCCTGGGTGTTTGAACACAGTCGTGTAACATGATTTACCACCAATCCCAACAAAATAACCAAGCCTAGCCCCAATAAATTTCAATAAACCTAATACACAGTAAGTAGCAATACATATAAATATGAGCAGAATAAAAGTTACGGTAGGCTTATTTGTGTGCATGTTCACTGCTATGTTGTAAGTATGTATGACAAAAATCAGCGACACGCGTTGCATGCTTGATTTTAATGTCTCTTTTTCCTTGGATTGGTTATCCCTTTGTTATTCTAACTGAGACCGTCCTTTTAAAGAAACCACCCAACACATATCAATAACAAAAAGTTAAATACTATAGTTCATTACCCCGCAGTTGTAACATTGTTAAACACAGTCGCAGCAAAATAATAACGCGCATTACGTGTAATGTGCTATGTTGTGGAAAACAAATATGTTAATGTAACATAACCATAAGAACTATAGTCAATTCAGGCATTATTAAAATGTCCTAAAGCTGACCTTGATAACGTTATAGGCCTAAACTGTGAATATTTGTACAAAATGGTTTTTGAAATAGACCGACAGAATTCTTTGAAAAGCTGTAAACAGTAAACAACACATTTCACAGGTATAAAAGTGGAAGTCACATTTCAATATTTCTTTTTAGGTGTAGTGAAAGTATAGGAACACATGTACACACACAATGGCATGTAAACATTGATTTTGACAGATGCTACATGGCAGTCACATGGCAAAGTTTGTTTACATTTGGCAGAAGGATACGAAACGGGCCTGCAAGTAGATATTTAGCAGGGCTCCGAGAAAGTTGCTTCCAGTGGGGAATGGACTATATGTTGTTGGACAATGGTTTGACATATTACCTTCTATAAAAAGTGCTAACTATTCTGTATTACCTAGAGCCACATCATCCTAATAATATGACTATTGAAGAAGTTATAAAAAGTAAATGTTTTTGAAGGAAATCTTTTAAAATGTGGTGCAATGTTCATAAAACAACAAAAATTATTTTCTAATAATTAGTCCAGAACCCCGGGCTTAAAAAAAGTGTCTTACTGTAAGTTCTGAAGCAGAGATTATTTTCGGTACCTTTATGTTTTTGGGGTGCTGAACACTAATCTGAGGTGCATAGCAACAGTTCAAATGGAGTTTCCCTAACCTTTTCAGTTCTTCCCGAGAGCTGGTGATATAGGTACGTTTTGTGCGTGTCTTATGCAATAAGAGTGGGTTTTCAGCCATTATAACAGTGCTTTACAGTTTTAGAAGAGTATGCTGTACTTAAAGTAGTAGTTGTCACTGCCCATAATGTCAGTTTTGTATGTGATGCAACTTTGGAAGAGGATGGTGATAGAACAATGGTGGTCAAAGATAAAGGGCTACTATGTTTACGCCAGTCAAGTTTGAAGAGGAAAGCCGGTAAGAACAAATTCCTAGCAGGCCGGAATAGTATTGAAGTTCATGATGCGTATAGGAAAAGTTATACCAATGAAAGGATGATACCAGCTCACCTATGTAGGCTTGAGGCAAGCACTTCACAGGCACAAACAACGAGATCAAAAATAGTGATTTTAATTTTAAAACTCATTATTTACTCTGTTCTAAAGAAGTAAAATTGGAATTTCTCGCCAAATACCCTAATGATGAAAACTAGAAAGTGTACTGTATCCGTCAGATGGAAACCAGGGAATCAGTTTTGGAAACTGCTCGTAAAAGAGGTGACGAGTAGTGCGCTGCAGTAATCACTCGCATCTCTAATGTTTCAGGTATAGTTGCAGCAGATGCACAGTATCGTAATATGTGCATGAAGAAATTCTTTGCCACTGTACGAAGCACTACTGGCAACAAAAACTGGTCTCCATGCAGATGAAATTGAAAAGGCTGTGCAGTACATTTATGAATATATTGAGGAAAGTTCAAATGAGTGTCAATTTTCCCTCACTGATTTGATGGATAAAATTCAGGGTTCTTATTGTCCTCTCATTCTAAATGTCAAACCACAGCTCTTGAAGAAGTATGGAGATGGTATAATAAAGCCATTTCTCCTAATATGGTACAGATTGTGTGCCTTCGTGGTTCAAGGATGAAAATACTGTCTGACTTGTGGTACAGCAATCGTAAAAGCTCAGCAGAAGAGGAAAAGGGCAGTGTGGTTGATGCAGCTGGTGCAATTATAGCAGATGATCTGCGCTCTTACCGATCATACCATTAAATACAGCAGTGGCTTGGAGTAATGAAAGCAGCTCATGACTGGGGATGGCAAGAAGGATCTTCAGGACTGAAGATGATGAACAAGATGAAGAATAACCTGAAGAACAAAGGATTATGAGACTCGCAGTACTTCAAAGCGTCGACGATTTGCAATAATACAAATATATTAGGTAATAATTATTGTACTTGTGCATATCCCATTTGTGTTCAGTTTTGCAAGTTTTTAATTAAATGTCTTTTAAACTAATAATCTTCCTCACTTCTCAACCTTACCTCTTTAACTTATTTCCAAAATAAAAAGAGGAATTTTATAAACTGGATCAATACAACCTATTTTAATGTAATATCATTTTATTTACAAATAAAATTACATATGAATACATATTAAAACATTTTATTTTTGACCCATTCGTCCTGCAAAAAAATGAATGCAATCAATTTTGTAGAAAATTTTGTCTAGTTTTCAAATTTTTAATTACAGTTTCTGTTCCTGCCAAAAAATTGCTATATTGAAAAAACTGTGCAAAATTGGAAAAATTTCGATATTTTTATTAAAAATAGGGTTTCCCAGTCATAATTTTTGTTGGCAAACATCAGATTTGTACCCCAAAAAACATGAAGATACCCAAAATCATCTCTCCTTCAGAACTTCACAGCTAAACCTCCCAGGTGCCAGGACTACAATGTTGAAAGGATAGAACACATAAAATAACATCATATGTATTTAGAAAAAAATAATAAATATCCACCTGTGTTCGTAAACCAGTCATTGTTTAATGAAATTAAAGCGTACATATGTATTTTATTGTTGATCACAATAGTTATTATTTGTTGCCATTTATTTACTGAGTATACTCGTCAGACTTCTGAACAGCTGATATAAGCATTGGTGGAAGTCACATTGCAGATTGTATATTGACGTTGACGTATGTGCTACTTGGGGTGTCTACCTTAGAATATAGGGTAATGACTCCTTCTCAGAACCTAGCTGAGCCTACCTTGGCGGTCAGTACTGGGTTTACTGGACCCGCGTGACCAGATGGGGGGGTAAACAATATTGGACCGGGTATGGGTAGGCTTGCGTCGGGTTTGAGGGGAGTCAAACCCCAGAGTGAGGCGGATTGATGTGGCTGCCTGTCCAGGGAGTTCTATCCTCCTCACTGTAAGGGTCGCCAATATGCAGGATGCCAGCGATCCCTGGTGAATAGAATGAGGTGATGATTAGTTGGTCGTAGAGGTAGGGGTGTATGCTCGGTTAGACAAGATCTTGGTAGGGCGTGTGGGTTCTCGGGTAGGAACGAAATCGGGAGAATGGGGAACTACTCGGGGTCTGTTATCTGGTTGGGCCAGGAGTCGAACCCGTACAACTTTTCTGAACGCTAACTTTATTGAACAGCATTTCGGGAGTACGGTACATTCTGGGTGTAAAACCTGGAATAATCTACCCGACTGAAGTTTGACATTACTAGTTGTCTGGGGTGGTTGCCTAACAGGGAGTAAGTAGTACGATTCTCCAGAGATAGTAATTTAATCTGGTCCTCATATTCAGTTGTCGGATACCCTGACCAGTGAGCACCAAGAAGGTGATCAAGTGGGGTAGTGATATCTAGTGGAGTGAAGGGGGAGTACGGCCGTGGAACATGGTTGTGACATGCTGGGCGGGGTTCGTCCTCGGACGTAGAACTTACCGTAGTTCGAGCTAAGGCGCTACATTCTTTGTGTTACTGTCTGCTTTGCACACCTCCCCTTCTACTATACATCTAACCACTAGGTTCACACACTTCTATACAATACCAAAGTGGAGGGGATACGGGATAATTAATTAAGAATAACGGAACACAATTAAATTGGACGTGATGTTTTGTTATGGGGATTTGCCCTGGAGAGTCCCGGCTATTCCAAGAAAAATTACAAAGTAGTGATTGATTAATTCTGCCTGACTAAACACTTTGATAATTATGAAAATTACTTGAATGTAAAATAATATTTCAGGCGAAGGCGAGCCTGGAAAAGAGAAAAATAAAATGCTCGGGTTAATGAATCTATAGGAATGCAATTTTACAGCATCTATAAAAAATCTCTTGAGATATAGCAACGCAACTTACAGTTTGCTTACTTACTTTGAAGTTACTCAGGAAAGTTCTCTACTATGCACCAGCTCGTTACAGCGGAGTCACAGGAAGTTGATTGGGGTAATAGGATACCGAGGTTAAGGTGAGGATTACCTGACGAAGGTGTAGGTGTCTCTTGCGCTGTTGAAATAGGCTGAACTTCATTGGAGGTCGTGGAGAGGAGTGAGAGTCCTTTGCAAACTTCATAGAAGCCTTAAGAGGAGTCTTTGGGCAGACTCAAGGTAATCAGGAAGTCTTGGGCAGACTTAAGGTAGGTAGGTGGAGAGTCTTGAGCAGACTCAAGGAGCAGGAAGTCTTTGCAGACTGGGGGTGGCTCGTGTCCTCTTCAGCCGCCAGGCCCGGCACTTCTGCTGGTGCTGGCTGCTGGACTCCCTTTTATACTAATTTTTCTCATATCAGCAGTTCTCCGGGGTGCGGGGGGTAACGTAGCCTTCCAACATGGGGGCGCGGGGGTGCATTTCTTATCGCCCCATGTGGATGCAATGACAAATTATTAAAACCCCTGCTCCCGAGGTGGCTGGGCCGTGACGTCACAAGGCCATTGGGGTGCTGCCATCTCTCGAGGTCAGAGGAACTTCTTCCAGGGCTAAGCGTTGAATAGTAGAATTCTAATTTTATTTATTTATTTTGCATGGGTGCCTTTTGCATGCATAAATCTGGATGGGCAAAGGGGGTTGTAATTACGCACATAACTTAAAATGATGTAATTGGTTACCCAGGCTTGTGGGCTTTCCTAGTTTGATACATTTAATTTGGTTTGCCGCTTATATATTTTACCCCTGAGCGCACGTAGCTCTTAGATGGGGCAAAGTCGTCCATAGAGCACGCATCCTCACAGTGCAGCATGTTGGCTTGCGTCGACGTGTAGCAAAAGTATAAACTGCTCACTGCTTTCGTAAATGCTCAATAACCATAAACAGCCTATATAAAAACATTGTTATGCAATATTGTTAGTTGAATGTACAATATGTGTGGACTGTGTATTTGTATGTATGTATATAAACTTTTTCTACAAATAAAAATTATGGTGCACTGTTGAACTGTCTGGCATGAAATAGAAGCAATTGTTTTTTTTTTTTTTTGTTTTTTTAGCAAGTGACTGAAATCCACTGAACTGAAAGATTGTTGTTTCATAGCCTCCTTAGAGGAATAACGTGTGTCAAGAAATAATTTATTAGAGTATGTTATGGAATTAATTGCATTTCCAATAAAAAGTTACAGCTCTGCAAAAAATCCTAGAATAACTGTGGATATTGAAGCAAATTGCATGGCAGAAGACTCCTGAGCCTTCTAGACTGAGACACTAAGCACTTACATGACTATTTGCCATATGTGCGATTTAAAAGTTTTAGTGTTCCTGGAAGAATTTAAATGATTTGTGGATATTTTGAATATAGTTGGAGGCTTAAATAACCTATCTCTAGTGAAAATATATAGTTAATGGTTTACTTGTGGTGTAGACCCCTAAGATATATATGATGAACGAATTATTCCATACAATGTGGCTTTTGCCACAAATGAATTTAAAGACAGAGTTTTTAAATTACAAAGCCTTTGTGTTTGTGATCTGTGGTAGAACTAAGTTAACTGGAAATTAATTAGACAGCAAGTTGCAGCAGTGGTTAACTATAACTGAAGTATTTGGGTTTACAATCTAGACAGTTACATAGAGCCAAATTAGAATTCTGTCACATTACTGGTAATCCTTACAATGTTTAACATTGAGACTATTATGAGATGTGCTTCACTTCAAAATGAATAAACTAATTAAGATATGAGGGTAGTATCTCTTCAAACATACTTTTGAGACAGAATATTTAAAAATGATGGCACTCGGAGTATAAGTCATATCTTGATGGATATTCTTTCATCCGTAAAGTTTTGCTCTTGTTTTTGTTGCATCTGTAAACATAATAAAGAGTAACTCACCATTTATTCTTCTTCAGCCTCCTCCCATGAGAAAATACAGACAAATCAGTCCATTGTGGTTTCAAGAATTCTGTAAAGTATTCTGAATTTTAACATTAATTCTTAACACAAAGTTATAAATAAATTTAAATGGAAACAAAATGCAAGGATACCACCACCTTAAGTTTGTAGGCTGTTGTGTTTACTGTGGCAGGTGATAGTGCCCCCTGTGGACATGTTCTGGAGGCAGATGGGCGGCCACCTGCGTAAAGTTGAGACGTGCTCAGCAGGAGTCGCGTGGGGGCTGGGCTATGACTGCACTGCCTGGGTCTATACAGGTGGATGGGGTGGGGCCTTCCTTAAAGGTGTGTTTCCAAGCAAAATGTAACTCAATTTATAAAGTTTGCATGGTCTCTCTTGAATTTGTTGTTATCTCTGATTGTATTACTTAGCTAAGATATATAGGTTGTAATTGTGTGTTGCTGCAAATTGTGCTATCTGCACATCACTTATAAGTATTGTATTTGAAGTGTAGTTTAGTAGTGACATATTTATATTTTTTTTAAAAGAAATTTTCAATTTGTATTTGATACCATAACTGGAGCACTTCTAAAACTTGGGGGCGCAGCATGGGGACTACAGTATGTAGTATGAGAAGAAGGTGTCCTGTGAGTGTGTGTACGGCTTGGCAGTAACAGTGGGGTCCAAAGTGAGTGTAGTGGGGTGAGTGGACCATGCCTCCTGGAGAACTGAGATCTCTCACTGTGCTGATGCCATAGTGTTCCATTTCTTCCTTGTAAGAAAAAATGTTCATCAGGGTTACTGCTGACACCCTGAGGGCCTCGAAGGGTTCACGGTGCGCTTCCCTAGCAGGACCACCTTCAACTCCTAGCAAGAGAGCAATTAGTTGGTAAGGCTACTGCCAGGGGACCTTTGCTCCCTGTTAGTGTGGAAAAGGCTTCACACACTCCTTCCACTTGTCGACAGACAAGGCAATACTTCAGTTGTCAGCTGTTTGTAGTTTGCCTTAAGGGCAGAAGGTGAAAACTATACTTCTATGCCTTAATGACAAGTAGGGAAATGCTCGGCCATTAAGGAGGGTAGAGATTGTGCAGTCTGTTCTCATGTTGGCAAACAAGGCAGGACTACTGCCATCCCCCCCCCCCCCCTTTTACGAACAGCAGAGGAGGGAATACAACTATCCACAAAGTCTGAAGTGCAGCAGGGTGGATTGGAGCAGTGTGCCCAGACCCGGAAGTATGGTTGAAGATTTGTGGACAAAAGAGGAAAAAGCAAGAAAGAGGGTAGAAGAATAGGGAACAGAGTGTAAGGAAAACACTAAGGTAGATGTGATTAGATTTATTGGACCAACTGATACGTCAAACACATTAAGCCTGTATCATGTCCGAAGCCTAAGGGGTGGTTCCTAGGTGTACACGGATAACTTTGAAGCTCTCTCTGCGGGACGTCCTCGTGGCGGGCCAACATTCAAAGTCTCAAAGTTCCCCATAGGTTGCGGCACCCTCTCGTAGACAGAGGAAACAGCAAAGTCGCAGAACTATTTCCGAAGAGGGACAGTGTGGCTGGGGATAACGGCCGATGACTGGCTAATTTGGGGGTCATGTAGCCTCTTACATACACTCTGACCGGGGATGAGCGAGGGAGGTGAGATATGGTGGAAAAGAGAGAAAGGCACCCTTTAACAGGCGCCATAATACTTGTGGCAGTAAGACTAGGTTGTCCGTACCAGGTAGGGTGGCGAGGCATCATGCAGCATGTGCAGCCATGCATTGTGATGTCTACAGGCAACAGCAGCCAAAGGGCTGGCCTGGGCATCCATAAGATGTGGGAAACCAAGGTATGGCTATAACGGTTCTTCCTGAGGAACACAACTGTGGAGAAACTATGAAAGGATAACATCGCACAAGGTGCATCATCCCTTGCGTACCTTACGCACCATGTATTTCCACTTCCAAATTAGCTACTGAACAGAATTTGCAGCCGACAGTAAGGGTCACGGTACGTAAACAATTTTGTACTGTAGACAGTAAGGGTCTCTTTGCAGTTAACGACAGCAGATTGTGTGGGCAACCCTTGTAATTTATTTAAGCTGGACAACTTTGCAGTCACTGAGAATATGCCTAGTCCCAGCCGGGAACTTAGTTTTTGCACTAAAGCAAGAGTGAGGAGAGGCATAGAAATGCAGACGTATCACTGTAGGAAGTAAGTAATTTTAAAAATTAATCATTTTAGCTACGTAGTATTTTTTTGTTGATATTTTTTTCAGTTATTAGTATTATTGCTTTTATGGTGTAAATTATATTTATACTAGTTTTCTTCCACATGAATTTCAATTTATTAATATATACAGTCGACTCTCGCTCTATTGTTATTCAGGGCACTGCCAAAAAATTTCCATGCATGTGGGGTTTCAGTAGATGAGGGTTCTGACATGTACATCAACAAAATACTACTTCTAACCATATAACACTTTATGTTGAATATAGTAAGAGCTGTACATTATCTGTGAATACAGTTTAGCTGATCAACACAATAAAAATGGGAATTTTAGAAAAAAATACTATTGTTAATAATACATTGAAAAAAACATTTCACCTAAACTCGTTTGAATAAAGAAAATAACGTCTCGAAATACTGTATATAATTTATTGTAATCCGACACCAAATGCAAGCTGACCTAAAACTTTCAAACCCTCTGAAAATGAAAATAATATGACACTGAAATTAAGTAAAATTTTTAATGTCTGGCGCAGGCTCTTTTGGCTAAGAGAGCGTGGAGAAGTTATTGATCGGGCAGTGTGTTCATGGTGGCGGGCAAAAGGAGGGGTGGCGCTGGAAGATTACCACTCCACGCCACTACATGTTGCCAACAACTTGTGCGCGTGGCAAGTGTCTGTCTTTTAAAGTAATTAATTATATTTGACTTGCAAAGAAAACTTGTAATTTTGAGACAGAAATAAATAAATAAGGTGATTATAATTGATTTCTTCACTGTCTAATAATTAATCATTCAAAACCACATCCTCTAAATTTCCCTATCATAAGTTAGCACTGCACTTGGCTCACTGCTTACCTTCCCATTATTAGATGGCAAAAGGTGTATAATAGTTCCTTAAATTTGATTAGTTTATTTAAAAGACACGTGTCTATTGAAATAAATTAATATAAAATCCTCTGATTTCCCTGCAAAAGTTACTAAAAATTAATTTTACACTTATAATACAAGTCGCTTGATGTTCACACAATTTTTGGTGACAAGGGGAGTTCAAGTTTATGCTTCTGAGCATATAATTTTATTCGCGAAGATGCTGCCCCTTGAGTTAAATAAATATAATGTTTTAAAATCATGTTAATTTTATGCCAGATACAATAAAACATCAACCTTACAGGAAAAAACCACCTTTAATCACAGAAGAAAACATTTTTAAAAATAATTCCTCGTTAATTCACACGTTTATTCCTCATTTATTGAGCGACACATAATCGTGATAAAATTACGTTCTACAGGTGTAATTTATTTACTCTGCTGGCCTTGGGCAGTGTGTGGAAGGCAAGCGAAGCGGACGTGGCCGAGAGAGAGAGAGAGACAGAGACAGACAGAGACACAGAGAGAGAAATATATAGAGAGAGAGAGAGAGAGGCAGAAAGAGAGAGAGAGGCAGAGAGACACAGAGAGAGAGAGAGAGAGAGAGAGAGAGAGAGAGGCAGAGAGAGAGAGACAGAGGCAGACAGACACACGCAGGCAGACACACGCACACACACTTGCTTTATCTTTTCCTCGACTATAACTTCCCCTCTCGACGGGATGGAATGTGATGGGAGGAAGGAAGGTGTATGGCTGAGAGAGACAGAAAGAAGGGTGAGAGAAGAAGACGCTAGGTCGCCACACTCGTTGCTATGGATACCCACTTCCCCTCTCGTCAGGAGAAGTAGTAAACCAGACTCTCACCAAGTCGCATGGCCGCAGAGTCGAAAGAGGTGTTGGGAAGACAAGACGTTAGACAGCACGTCACAGAGCAGTTATAAACAGTGGTGTGTGTGATGTATTTCACATCCACTTACTAGACATTTGCATAAACAACCAGCTTAAAAACGATAGTTGATGGAAATATTTGGTGACGGGACCCGAAATATACTTCGATCGATGCTCCATGTGCTAAATGATGCAAGCGGTGAGATTTTTAACATATAGATTTCGCCGGGACCACAAAAAATTGTTGGTGGATGCGGTTTATCAATATATGCGGTAATGATACATTGAGGGTCGACTGTAATGTGGTAGAAACAGCTTCAAACTAATGTTTAAGTTTACCATTCGTTAACACTTGTTACAATGTATTAGTGGAACTGCTATCTTCATATTGTATTGTGGTATCATGGGTGAATAAAATGAATTTTTACAAGTAGGCACCCGTTAGAAATTATTGTTCACAATGTATAGTATCAGTTTTGTGATGGACTGAAAAATTTTGATGTTTTATTGAAAGCCATTTCTGTATATTTTATAGATTACTCATGTACAAAATTATTACATATAGCTTGTTAAGCTTAAAAATTCAGGAAACTACAATTTATTTTGGGAGTTTTGTAGTACTGTGTAAATATGCAGTTACAGTATGCAGTTTGTTGCAGGGCTGGAGACAAGCAGTACTGGAATCCACCAGATGAAGGATACACACACGTACTTTGTGTATGAGAACCAGAGGTGGAACCCTCTGACTGGCTATACAGCCCACGGCTTGCCCACAGACAGATATATGTGGAGCGACAAGACAGGAAAACACAAGAGGACAAGGGAGAAGACCAAACTGCTATCAATGCATTGGCAGTGGGTGAGTGAATCAGTCTCCTTACTGTTCTAGCATGTAGGTAATACAGTACAGCTTAAATAATAAAGAACATGAATGAGATGCACGATGGCCAGTGTGCTGGGCACGTCACTTAGTCTATGGGGGTTTTAAAGTGGATCGAGGCAGAGAACCCTGGGTGGCCTTACGGGCTAATTACTTTGGATTCGCCCTGGCCCCCAAGGAACTGGTATACATAGTTGGCCTGGTCGGGTGGTGGCAAGCATATCAACGTCTGAAGCGGCTGGAGTGGCAGTTGATGTTGGCTTACCACCTGCTGCCCAGTGCTGAGGATGTCTGATGGCTGGCTGCTGTAGGTCTCTCTCAGGGCCCCATCCAGGGGCGGCAGTGCTCAGCTGGAGCTGGCTGGTCTGAATGCTGCTGGGCTCCAGATGATGGTGCAGGTGGTGGCAATTTATGAACGGCACTGACGATGCCGCGACCTACGGGCAGTCAAGAGTCGAAGCCAGGACGTTAACTGGATGAGAAGTTTCGTTGGTCTTCTAGGGTGGCTCAAATAAATGTCATGGGGAGACTGAGGAGTGAGGCCCCTGCAGTTGGCAAGCCACATGTGCTTGATCCCAAGTGGAGGAAAGCCTGAAGGCTGACTGGGATGGGTTACTGGACAATTGGTCAGCTGTAGTGGTAAGTTCTACTTGTCGTTGCAGCAAGCAAGGGGCAGGTGACAGAATTTCGGAGCTAGAGTACCCAGATGCAATGGCATCATGCTGCATCAGGCCTGGCACTCCAACCTGCGAATCTCACGAGGTGGATGGAGTGAATTAGCTGACTTGGGTAGTTCAGTTTGATGCATGACAGACCCGGCTAATTGGCTGCCTATGTCTCACTTGACGCTAGGCGAGTCATGTCTCTGGGTGGTTACTCGTCTCGGGGCTCTGGTGCACCACCAGAGTTCAGTACCGGTCTAGTAGGCCGTCGGCTTGGCACAGAGTCTGACTCTGATAGTTTCACCCTGCGTGGTGCAGGCTTACGTAGTGGTACAGCGGGATGACGTGTGTCCTGCGGGTAGTTTTACTGCCCCTGTTCCCACGGTCCTGGGGCACTGAACTGGAGGTTGGTGTTTGTGCGTGAGGTGCTTGTATTTGTTTCTGGCCTGGAGATCCTAATTACAGCTGGCCTGCTGGTGGACCCTTCGCTAAACAGTACTACCTGCACTATCGGGTGGTATCCTTCCGCAACACGGGTTGGTGGCTCAAACAAGTCGACAGGCATGACGGTGGATACTGGTGCGGTGAGCCATCATAGCAAAGCAGCCTGTTCACACGGACTCAATAGCTGGGAAGGATGCGAAGTCCCTGTGGATTCTTAGAGATAGCCCTCGCCTTCTTAACCGTCCTCTCAACACCACTCCTATGGGTTGACGCGTGCTCCCTCTTTTTAAATAAGTGGTTAGGGCGCTGATTGCCCTCTCGGACCTTCTGAGGTGGAGGGGAGTCAAACCCCAGAGTAATTCAGAGTGCTAGGCTATCCCTTCTGAGCAGCCGTACTCTCCGTACCACAAGGGACGTCAATAGTCGGGACACCAGCTGTCCCGATAGGGGGTGAATGAGCTCAATCGGTTACGAGATATGAGTGATTATGGGTGTGAGCTATCTGGCTTACATTGCCAGGATTGATCTGCCGCGGTCTCGTTGGTTGGCAAGCGGGGATGAAGTTGGTTCTGACTGCATGCAGAGAACTGCCTTGGAAGGGATTTGAACCCTGATTGTCCTTCCGGTAATGCCAATGTTATGGTGCAGAAGTTGGGAAGTATTTCTGTTCTCGGTTGTCGAACCCGAAGTATCCTGCCAGAATTTAATCCCACAATGGTTGATCGGCTATAGGGGCTCTGTGTGTCAGTACTTGAGGTTGATGTCTGTAAAATAGTAGGCTGAACGGGGTTTCCTTGGCTTCGGATTCTTCGTCCGGTTCACACCAACCTAACAAATGTTTTAACAGGGTCTTGTGGTCAGGGGAAATATGATATTATAATTAATAGTGTCATTCGCTGGTTCACAAGTGATTAGTGTACTAGAATGTGAGTCAGTAATTATCTGGTTTAATATAGTTTGTTGCAATAAGGCACACCTCTTATGTCGCCTCTGATGGCTTCCAGTACCACCGTGTTGTTTGCGCATTGAAAAATAAATAAAATTAATTAATGTTGTCAGTAGGTGTTGCGTACGAGCAGTCCTGGGCAGGGTGAATTCTACTGTCACTCCCGCGGACCTGCTGTTCACAAGAGCAACCCAAGTAGTTGAACCTTGTGCCTGGTATCGGCGGCGGGTGCACTGGAATCTCAGGGATAAGATTCAATGTCAGACCCTGCATTCTGAGGGATTCAGCACAGTACACAGCCAGATAAAGACGTGAAGTTGGTTAGAATTACTGCACACTGAATGGATACACAACACTGAATTAATAAAGCAATAATAATTAAAAAATGGCACAGGATTTAAAATAAAAATGATGGTAAGCGACACACAAAAAGGTTAATTTTGTGTCAAATTTTTATTACATTTAAAACAATGAGTTAGCAGAAACCCGGCTAAATAATTACATACTATAAGCTATGTAAGTAATGATATTAAATACTGAATTAAAATCAATAGGCGAAGGCGAGCCTGGGAAAATTAATAAAATGAAATAATTAATCTCCTTTAAAAATTTTTCCTTAATAATTAACCAAATTAAAGTATACGCTATTTTCAGTATGATTGTTATAATGGGCTCTATCCATGCGGACATAAATCACGCAACAACCTGTTAACGTGGACCAAGGGAAGTTGACTTAGGTAAGGGTAAGTAGGTACAGGTGTGGGATTTACCAGTCGGTGAAAGCTGTCCCTGGGTGGTCAACTGAAGGAAGCCTTGTCCAAGCTGAGGCTGCAGTGCTGGCGGCCTTCTGCAAGCTGTCGGCTGGTGGTAGTGGTATGGGCCCTGCCTCAGGCTGCTGAAGTGAAGGAGGCTGAACCCTGGGTGGGCTGCAGAGGAGAGGAGAGAGTCTTCCGCAAACTGTAGGAGAGCTTACGAACCTTATGGTCAGCAAGCTCCGGCGTCTCTGTTGGACCACGGGGTTGTATTTCTATTTATACGAAAATCGCCCTGTGTCAGTGATTTTCCATGGGCTGGGGTAGTGTAGCCTTCCAGCACAGGGGCTGGTTTATCTGCTGTGGGAACGCCGCTCAATTTCATATCTCCCCTGGTGGAGGCGGACATTTTCATGCACCCCTGGCTGAGGCAGGCAGGCCGTGCTGTCAAAAGGTCACAGGGGTGCTGCTATCTTGAGGGTTGTGTGGAACTTCTTGGCCAGGTAGGGTAGCATAGTATAATTTAAATAAATTATATTATTTCTCTGTCTTGGTAGCTCGGGCACGTTCCTTCTCGATTGGTTGGGGAAGAATATAATTTCAGAAGTGAAGTTCAATTACATGGCTGACGTAATTTCAATATATTATTTCCAAGCCTCAGTGGCCAATGAATTTGAATTCGCCCCACGTTTGGAGCGCTCAGATGGGACGAAGTCGGCCGTAGAGTGCGCATCATTGTAGCGCAGAAAGCCTGCATGTGTCAGGGTATAAGGCATTTGGCACTAACCTAAGATCGGGTCTGCAGGAGGTAGGCAGTTGACGTAAGTGTGTCCAAGTGTGGGTGCCATATTGCTACCGCCAACACTGCACCTCACTCTTGACTTCCCCACTGGAGGGAGGGGGAGACTCAATCTGCAAAGTGTTTGTTGTAGGAAATGCATGGTGTTGTATGGGGGTTGGTCTCCCCTGCTCCAGAGTGTAACCTTCTGGGCACCACGAAGGGAGCGGTGAGAGAAGTTCACCCTAGCCGGCAAGCTGATCCCACCAGGAGCATACCTGGTGTCATGGCTCTACCGTTCCTTCCATCTGGGTGTAAGGAACAGGTGGCCTTCCAATATTGGTGAGGTGAGTGCCCAGTGGTCACTGGTCTCCTCAGACTCGAAGAATTTCCCCTTCTCGGCACCACTAAGTGAGTGGTGAGGTAGGGGCGACTTCAAGCCGGCAAGCCAACTTCCAGGGGACGGTATCTTAGTGTCGTGGCTCTACCGTTCACTGCACGGGGTAGAGAATAGGATTTTCTGGTATATTGTAAGTGTAGGTTCAGTACGAATAAACCTGGTCTCCTGATGGCTCCATCAGCTCTGATGATTATAAGAGGAAGCAGGTTTGAGTGATACTCAAAAGGTCAGGTAAGATCAGTGTTTATTTACTGAGAAGGAAATAAACACAGCTGGTGGAAGCATTACCTCCTAATACACACAGGCTTGGCAGAAGGTAAACACCGTAGTGTTAACACGGGAAGGCGCCCTGTGTAAAGCTACGGGAGTAGGCAGTAACTGGTGCATGTAACATATTTATTCCTCAGGGCGAGTTCTACTCTGGTGTCTGTAAGGGACTGAACGTGTCTCAGTGTGCTGCTGTTGATGCCACTGGTTCTTCCTTAGATGCAAGTAGGAGAGGATCTGCGGCCCCGTGAGGAAGTGGTAAAGTATACTGGAGAAGTGCAGACCTCTGCACCAATTGCTTGCGTGGTGAGAGCCCAGGAGAGGAGTCAGTAGACTTGATCGAGAACTGAAGCAGAATTGACGATCCGGAGGCCGGGGTACATCTCCTTTTATACTCCTTGGCAGCATTCCGCAGCATCATGCTGTACTAGCCCCGAACCTCTTGCGTGGTCCCGATGGCCGATCGGGGGAAGTTATATTTTATAATTAGGACATCTGTCCCGCCCCGGTAGAAACAATCATCTTGTAGGCAGCGGCGGCGGTAACTCAACTCTGTAGACAACTGCCAGGGATATAGTTGCACTGATGAGTAGCAGTCATGTATTAATATTTATGAAAGACGTCATGCGTCAAGTTATTTCCTCGTGGAGTGTATCTATAAGGGGACTCTATCATACGTGTGTGCACTTTGCCCACAGTATGGGTGGCCAGTGAATCGTGTGGTGTTTTGCGACATACGTACTGCCCAGTTAAGAGAGCCTGCAGTCCTACTCTATTGTCAGAAACTGTTTGGCAAGACGCAGTCACCTGCCTCTCCCTTGGGGGACGGCATTTACAAGGTAAAAGAGAGGTACAAATCACCCTTGGAATCAGAATGCTGTGCGTATACTTGAACGTATTTATTCTGAGTAGACTCTAACACTACTGTTTAGTGTGACGCTGAAGGCATGGAGCAAGCACTCCCAAGTGGAGTGTGTGTATCGGGGATTGAAGCAAGCTTCGCTGGTAGAAGTTCTCGTTAGGCAGAAAGCCCTAGCATGGCAGTAGTAGGTCGAGTTGCTGAGTTGCTAAAGCAGAGGAATGCAATAATTTGACGTCAACTGGCATTCTGGACGCTCGTCCAGCCCTAAATGCAGTAGACAGCCTCTCTTTTGCTTTCCTCAGTGTGGTCTGGTCATCTTTGTCCGGCTGGCTCCTCCCTTTGTGGGGGGCGTCATCCCTTGCTGCGCTCTCATGGCGAGAGATTTAAGCAGGGTAGTTCTGTGATTTCGTGAGGTATTTGATGCTCTCTTAGAGGCAGGATGGCTTCGTTCGGCTGGCTAGGCACGATTGATGTGTATGCTTTGTACACTGGTAGCGGGCATATTTCAGTCAGTGTCTGGGTGCAGCTGTCTTGGATTCCTTCCCCAGCGTGGTTACCGTGACATATCGTGGACTGAGTTGGAGTCTGAGAAACAAATAAAGCTTTTACCAGCTACACATCATGCATAAATCCCCCCCCCCCCCCCCCCTTCTACCTCCCTTTATAACGTAAATTCAACTCGTGAGGTACAGGTGTTAGTTCAAAATCACTATCACTGGACGTCTCTGACGTTGCTTTCTGTATCTCCCACTCTTCTCTGTGTTCGCTTGGGCTGGTGCATGGCAGCTGGTTTTACTCGTAGATCTGTCTCTCTCTTCCAGGCGGAGGTCGGGTAAGGCAAGTGCCCACTAATGGTTTTAACCTCCTGGAGAGAATGTGTTGGGATTTGTACCCATGTCGGGTGAATGCACACGCCCTTCTTGTTTATGTAAATAGTGTGTCGCTCCCAGAGAACAGCTGAGGGCCGTGGATACTAATACATCACTTTATACAGTTTGACTTGTAAAATGCAAATACATGCGTCCATGTGTATGTAGCACTGGAAACTAAAAAGAGAAGTGTGTTCAAACCCAAACTCACAATGGGTGTGTAATATTCTAGCTGTACCTGCCGTGGTGCTGAAGGCGTGTTAGCAAGGGCCTAGCTCTGTGGCCACTCCTATGGGTCGCAGGGCAAGTAAATTATGTGTGGCAATGAGTCTAACCTAGGCCTGCGCTAAGCCTTCAATCACTTAGGCCGATATGTAAGTTGATCCTATTCTAATGTGAGTTACCCTTTGACGTGCCACAAGTCATGTCATTCATTCATCTAGCCTCGCCACAACCGCAGCCCCCTTCTAAGAAGAACCATTATGCCATACACACCACAAGGCACCTTCCAAGCCAGAGTGGTTTGCCTGACTGTTCCCGCCTGCTGCACTGCAACCCGCTTTGTATCATGTCACCGCTTACACCTTGCACTTGGCATGTGAGGGGAAGTCTCAGCCACTCTCAGTTACTCTCTTCTCTCTTTCAGGTCTCTCTCTCTCCACACCCCGCAACCACTGCGCTGGCCCTGTGAGCAGAGTATAAATAGGACCCACAGTCCTCAGTTCGAGGCTGTCTCACGCCAATCCACCTGTCCGGTGTTATGCTGCCCGAGAGCCACCAGACTTCACGTCTCGCCTTTGCATAACATCATGCTGCCTGAAGAACTACTAACTTTTTCAAGTTGCAACAGTCTTACGTTGTTCGGTTGAGAGCTCTGCTCTGCACAACACTGCAGTGCTGCCTGTCAGAATACCAAAGCCCCCGTGCTTCCAGCTACCTTGTAGCTTACTCTCAGCTATCACGAGTGTGAGTACAGCAGTCTTGGGGTTTTCCTGTCCCTGCGCTGCCGCGTCTTCCTAGACATAGGTAACTATACAAGTTATCAACTTAAAACCGGCTCTTCAGGCCTCAGTCAAGGTACAGGCTGGTTTGTGTGTTTTTTAACTGAGAAATCAATAAAAAAGGCATAAATTGGGCTTGGTCTACGTGTATTTCCAGCACACACTAGTCCTACACCTTGTCCTTTTTCTTTCCAGTTCATCACCCATCTTAGTAAACTCTTCTAGGATTAGCAATGAGCCGACACCTTGCTCCTTTTCTCTCCTATTGATAGCTGTCTCGAAGTGCAGCTTAGGAAGCTTGCTTTCTTGGGCCTCATTACAGCGCAGTTGTCTCTTTGACTACTGACCTTCCACTAAGTGCCTGGGTCAGACCACGACGTTCCGTGCACCAGGTTTCTTGCTTAGAAACGATAGCCCAATTCCCAACAGGAGTCCTGCTCTTCGTGACACCTGGGTCAGTTCGCAACGTTTCGCGCACCAGGGAGCCACAAGAATTGACGCCCTTTGCATCTCCTGTAACCTCCAGCTTGGAACTTGGGTCAGATCGTGATGTTCCGCATGCCAAGTCTCTGAGTTGAAGACCAGTAGTACAAGCCTCCCACCTCATCTGACCTCTGCATCCTTCATTGCATCAGGCTGTGTCTACCCCTTACTGGCCACCCACTATCAACCTAATTGGCTACCCCCACCACCTTATGCCTTATTATAGGTCTGGGCAAGGCAAAGCTGCCAAGCTATGGTTAGCTCAGGCTGTGGTACGAAGGACAAGTGGCCCAGTTGACAACCAGGTATACTCCTGGAAGAAAGAGGAGGCTGCACGTCAAAGAGGGTCAACCACCAGGTCAGCAAACAAATTACACTTCGACAGGTTCTTTGTGACTACTTGTGCAAAATTGTAGGCTCACTTAAGAAGACCCTCGGCTAGGCGAAGACTCAAAAGCGCAGATTGGAATTCTGCCATTTTCAAGAAAACAATGACTGAATGCAAATTAAAAACAAAGACAAATAGACAAAGGGTGGGCGAAAACAGCCACTAGCGAGAACAGAAACATTACCTTCCCATCTCACTAACACAGAGGCAATCTGCGATACACAAGAAAAATACAAGACAAACATATGAAAAATTACTAACCTGTACACAGCACACATTCCAGACAATTCCAAACAAAAATTAATGTGATTAAAATTCTAACCACGTGCATTCCAGTGATGATACCAGGCACTGCACAGGATTTAAAACAAAGAAAAGCTAGGCCACGTGTTCCAAACTGCTAAACCATTGGGAACAAAGATGAACCAAAATTCATTTCTTCACAATCCACTGAGAGCCGAAGTAGGTTAGGTCTTGAGTCTTGAATGCACCTAATCCAATTCACATGTTTTTTACAGAGAACACACAAGTTCAAGCACTTGATCTGCAAGATTACCATGTGTACAAACGAGTCAAAAATGATCGGCACAATTACCACGCGCGCAAACGAGTCAAAAAATTGATTACAAACAAAAATGCCAGCAGAAATCCGGCCCAGAAGACCATAGGTGTTGCTTAAAAAATACAAATTACAAACAAAACAACTAAAATAACACAAGATTGCACTGTTTAGCAGCGATAAAAAGCGAAAAACTTGTGACACGAGCGATCTGCTTACCAAACAAGGTTACGCCATTTTGACTGGTGTTTCCTGGTTGAGCAGGCTTGCTAACCTGGGCGGCCAGAAGTTCTTTGCTCTATGCAATATTGCCAACAATCCGTGAACAAATAGTCCTCTTTTATGTCTACAGTACACTATGTACACTATATACACTTCAAACAGGTTTCAACGTATTCCATGTTATTGGAAATGAACACGTGATGATGTACTGCTCCTGTGTTTGTGAAGAGTTTGACGGAAAGCTAAGCTATGCAGTCCAGGTAGAGGAGATCCATTTCTCAGCTAGCGGGGGTTAGGGTGGAATAGTGCTGTTAACAACTGAAAACTAAACTGACTCCCTGTCACATTGTTGCCCAGAAGGGGCCACTGTGTCTAGTGTGGATAGACTAGTGGCATTATGCTAGGGTAACTAAGCAAGGTGTGATAGTAATAATTCCAACAATGGAGCTTAGTAGAGGTTTTCCATCTGGCACAAAGGTGCGGTGAAGGAAGGTAAGTTTAGTGAGGAATGAAGTTGTCAAGTACTTCGGCGGCTAGCGTGGTGAAGACTGTCAGATCAGGCTGGTCAGTCCCAGCAGCAAATGTGTTGGATGACTGAAGACTGCTCTTGAATCGAATTTATGCTTTATATTTATACTCTGCCGGATGGCTGCCTTGGTGCTCATTGGCTGGCGTCTTGAGTGTGAGGGGTGGTCGCTGAGCAGGGGGTAGCGAAAAAGCATATAGCTCTGTCATGACGTCACCGGACTGCTGGAATAATGAGACATAGGAATGACAAAACATATTAGTGATGCCATCTAGTGGTGATTAGTAGTACTCGTTGCCTTGAGGAGCATAGCTTCACCGGGCCGGTGAATAATATCTCCACTGGCTGAAACATCCATTCTTGCAGGGTAGATAGTACAATCTTCTGACATCACATATGGTCAATAGCAATGCAAACTTTGTAGAAATCAGATGCACTGCTGGCTATGGTGATGAGCTGAAGTTGTCTAATTACCATTGTTGAAAACATGTCTTGCGTCAATACAATGTTGTTGCAGCCATCGCTGCCCCAGGATAACTTTCTCCATGATATCTAGTACCACAATAAATTCCATGCAAATTTCATGGCTGTTTAATTTTATCGTGAGTGTGGTTCTTCCTTCAAGTGGCAAAACGTGTGTGGCACTATCCATGTAAATTTGGTGGGTCTGGGGAGAAAGTTCCTTTAATTGTGTTTGGGCAAGGAGTTCTTTTCACATAAAATTTCCCGTGGCCGCTAAGCAGGGCGGTCGTGAGCCGATTGTTCACCTTTACTTCAATTCTCAGGGCTTCTGGCAGGTTTGGTTGTAGACTCAACGTCTGAATGTTGACGGGTCCGTGGTTTCACTGGTGTTGACATTTCCCAACTGCGGTTTGTTCTTTTTTTGTTCTGGGGCTCGTGGATTGGGCGCACTTGCTGTGCTCGGCTTCCTTCTCTTTAATTCCCTAGCATGCAGCAGACCGGTTTGGACAGTTTATGTTAAAGTGCTGGCCCGGTCAGTGCCAGTACTTTGGGAGGGATGGATTTTGTAGGGAGAGCCGGCTAGGGTGGAGGAGGAGTAGGGGAGGGTACACGCACTCAGTTTCACTTCCTCCTTCCCCTTGCCCTTTTATTGCAGTTTATGGTGGCTTGCGCCTTGCAATTCCTTTATCTTTCTCTTGCTTGTTCCACCAGCTTTTTTGCTGTCTGTGGCTACGGGATTTGTAGCAAATTTCTCAGGTTAGGCAAGAGCATGCGTGTGTTGGCATAAATGCAGCTCTGCTCATCACCTTCAGGGAAAATACAGCTGTACATTTTTGTCTTTCGCCATATGTAAATTTCCGCTATTTCCTCACTAGTGTGTACTCTACTGTGAATTTCGGACATGAGTCGGTCGAAGACTTCCTCTCAGGAAAATGGTACAGCGAGATGGGAACAGAACTGGGAGCAGTCCATGACAAATTCTTTGTACCTGTTCCATCATTCCAACACCTTCCCCGCTAGCTTTTTTCTTGCCATTGTGCTTAGTGACCCATCATTTTGGGAGGACTACGTTGTCCTTAAACTCACTCTCGCATCCTTGTTTGAATGCCACGGGGTCTTCTTTCTGTCTACCTGTGAACTCCGGCTGCTGGGGCCCGTCAAACTCCTATTCGAGGTTGTACTGTGATGTGGTCCGGGTTTTCCTAGGCCTGTATTCTTCTGCTCACCAGCAAACTTCTCACTGGTGAACTAATCGTGAGCGTGTGACCCGATGCAGAGGTGGTGAAACGTCTGGGCACAAGTCATGCATCTGACTGTTCATCCCTCGTCCATTACTGGTTATCCAGGCACAATAGGCATTTTGCCATGTTTGGCACTCTGCGCATGTGAATTCTAGGCCTTCTGTATATCTGAGTTTGTCCTTGGCGATTAACGGACTATGAAACAATGAATTTTTGCTAGTCTTTGTTCCCCATGATTTAGCAGTTCAGTGCACGTGGCTTGGCTTTTGTTTGTTTATAATCCTGTGCAACGCTTTGTACCATCACTGGAGTGCACATGGTTTGCATTTTAGTCATGTGATTCTTTGTTGGGAATGGTCTGGTATGATATGCTGTGTACAGGTTAGTATTTTTTCACATAAACATGTGAAATAATTCTAACCTGTACACAGCATATCATTTGTCTGTTTTTTTCTCGTGGATCGCTGATTGCCTTTGTTTTAGTGAGATGAGAAGGTAGTGTTTCTGTTGTTGGTAACGGCTGTTTTTGCCCACTCTTTGTCTATTTTCCTTTCATTTTTATTTTTATTCAGTCATTGATTTCTTGAAATTGCAGAATTACAATTGGTGCTTTTGCATCTTCGCCTGGCCAAGGGTTGTCTCAAAGGTGCCTACAATCTTGCGCAAGTAGTCGCTAACAACCTGTCAAAACATAATTTGTTTGTTGCAACCAGTCATGGCGTACCAAAGTTTCACAAAAAATGATATGCCTATTATGTTACGGTAGAATTAGCTGCTGTTGAGACTGCAAATGAATCGGTAGAGGTTGACCTGGATGCAGATGCTGCACGCTTGGCAAATTTTGAGAAGTACTTCCTAGTAATGGCTACTGTAGATGCCATGACTGAGGTGTCGGAGAGATATGTACAAGCTTGTGTTCCACCAAAAATGATGTGTTCGTGTGTAGCCTTACCTAAAATAACTCTACCTACCTTTTATGGCGACCCCAAGCAATGGTTAAATTTCTCCAACCTGTTTGCCACACTTGTTAAAAATAATGATGACTTGTCCCCAGTAGAAAAATTTGCTTACTTAAAGACTAAACTTCACAGCAAACCCCATGGTATGATTCAGTCGCTGCTTATGTCAGATGCCAATTTCGATGTTGCATGGAAATTACTGGTTGATGGTTATGAAAACAAATGATTTCTTCTCAGTGTGCATATTGAGGTCTTGTTGCAGGCACTTTTAGCTTCAGTTGACTCGCCCACCTTGTTGCATCATCTATTGTGCTTTCTGAATTATAATTTGTCTGCACCTAAGACCCTTGATGTGCCGGTTGACCAGTGAGATTTAATATTATTGCTACCTGTTTTGTGCAAACTGTTAGACACTACTCTTCAAACACAATGGGAGATGACGCTGGGTTCTGAATTGCCAACTCTAAAGGACTTGTTAGCTTTTCTTGATAGACACTGTCGAGCCCAAGAGGCTGTTATTTCAAGTAGTGCCAAAAGATCTAATACACAGACTGTCAAGTCGAAACTTATACAGACTGTGTGGTTAGCTATGTTCAAGGTAGATTCTATCTATGTACCAAGATCCACAAGTTGTTTTTCCAATGGTTAAAGTTTTGTACGCAAAATACGAAGGAGAGATTTTCTATTTTTAAACAACATAAGTTTTGTTTAAATTGCAGGGGTCGAAAATAGTAATTTATCTCACATATTGTCACTTATTTTGTACAAGTCACTTATTTGTCACTTTTATTTAAAAATGTCTCTTATTTCACTTTTTTTAGACCTTTAGTAAGATTAAGGTGATGCACTGTCAGCCGGCTGGTGTTATCGGCAGTTTCATAACATCAATAACTTATTACCAAAGTGTATCTGCAACATTCTATCATTTAGTGCAATTTCTCAGTTTCTCCACCATGACTGCTCTTAAGTTGGGTTCCAACACCATGATATCTGTGACTTTTCTTGTGAGCTGTTTACGATAGAAAAATGAAACGTTAAACTATGCTTCGTGAGGTATACAGAAGAACTGAAAACATGTTATATTGTGTGTTGGTTTCCAATAGAACATAACAAGTCTTGCGGTGTTGGGATTTTCTTAAGTGTTAATAGAAATTGTTATATATTACATCTTAATTAAAACTTGTTTGGTGGTAACCAATCATAGCAAAGCAGTCAGTGTTGTTGGTGAGAAACTATTAATTAAAATAAGGTAAGCATAAAAAATTACTAAAAGGATGTGTATTTGCATATTTTTCGTTGTTTTTGTGCAGTAAAATAAGCTTATTTGCTAGAAAATGTCTGCTTTGAAGTATGAGCTGCTTAAATATGGTTGTTACTCCAGATTATGTTAGGAACTAAAGTAAACTAGACAGGCTTGTTGCATGTTTTCATTGGCTGGTCTTGAGAATTATCAGTGAATTGGGAATTGTAAATCGAGAAGATGTAGTTGCATGTGTATGAAGTGCGATTACTGCATAATTAATGCATAATTTTTTTTAATTGTTAACCCAGTTTAATAGTGACGGATTTCTTATATTTGTCTCGCATCATTTGTAATTGCAAAATCAATGGAATTAAACAACAGTTTTGTGTGATTTGTGAAACAAAAGCAACAGTAGTGTGTTTAATAATGATGAAGTGCCATTTTCCAAGTGAGTAGCTAGAAAAACATGATGTTAATAGATATATTGTCAAGGAATGGGTCAAAAAACACAGTTAAAGGTACAAGTTAAAGATATTGTAGAGTGAAGAAAAACAGAAGAGAAAGACTGCAGATGCACTTTTTGAAGAGGCAAATAAAAGATTATAGAAGGCTGTGGAAAAGAAAGACATTGCAGAAATCAGTTTGGTCCAACCTATGTTGGAAGGTGTAAATAAAATAAAAAATGAAGCTTCAGAGAATAAAGAAGAGGTTGAACATGTTCAGCACTCAGTGGACCAGAAAAAGTTAAAAATCATCTCAGATTATTTTTCGAAATTTTCAAAATAGCTAAAGGCTTTCAGCTGGCAGCTCCAAGCATTTTTCTTGTATGCTTCTCCACAATATACTTTCATTGAAAATAGGTGTATCACACACTTCCATAAGCACCAATATCGATGTAAATGAATTGCTAATTTGTGTCAGCTACTGCCATTAAAACTACTGAGAAATATGACTTGTAGTTATAATACAAGGAGCCACTAAACTCGTTTTTCACAAGTCTGATGTGCTTTCCGTTGACAGCTCCAAAGCAGTGAGGAAAATTGGCCTTTTTTTCTAAACTGTCAGCTATTGATTCATGCAGTTCTTTTGTAAGTTTAGTGATTAATTCCTCCTAAACATAACCAAATATAGTAGCATGCTTGTCTAACAATCTTTGTAATAGTAGATATTCCTATTCGATAGCTATAATGCAGATCTGTGAAGGAACATTCACTTGCCAGGTACCTGGAAGCATAAAAAAAATAATTTAAATATCAATTTAAACAAATAAAAATAATTTTAAATATAAATAAATTCGTAACAACAAATATTAATGAATTTGGCTTTAGTAGTTTACTGGCTTCAGGTAGTCTTAACCCTAACACTGAGGCTCGGGGTTCTAATCCCAGGCAAGGTATTGATAGAAAATATAAGATTAGTGTAACCCCGTTAATTATTTTTGCATAACATCAGAGAGTGTTAAATCTTAATTTAAATGAGTACAAGTTAGTAAATAAATGTTTTATTGTAAAAATGGTAACCAGTTTGTTCTTGTTATAAGTCAACTGGATGTAAAGAAGTGGTCAAAAATCAGAGACGAGTGGATGAAATCTGTGAAGAAAGAGAAAATATTAAAACAATTTGGAGCCAGTGCATCCAGTAGGCCTACACAGAAATATGTGTATCACAAACAGCTCAAATTTATAGAAAAAGTCTACGTCCACAGACCAACGAGCTCCAGTATGTGCAACGTGACAGATCAGCGCACAGGTGTTGATAGCCAGCAGCTGACTTGAGGTAGCCAGTCAGTGGCTGATAACTCGTCAGCCAGTCCAGATATAACTCAACAGGCTGTGCAGAGCCCATCTATGAAAACACTGTCCGTACAACCGTCAGCAGGACAACATAATGCAAATAAACAAAAGCAAAGCCTAGACGACTTAGAGTTAAGGATGCTTAAAGCGATTGAGACAGGGGAAGAGGAAAACCGTCACATGATGTTTTTTAAGGGGATCCTCCCATCCCTTAACATGTTCTCTGAGGACCAGACTTTAGATTTCCAAATGGGAATTTTACATTTAATTAGAAACATTCAGAATAGACACCATAAGCCCATTTATGCAAAAGCCGCCTCTTTTCCTGCTACTCCATTTTAATTAATTAATAATCTGTACTCTTAACAGTTCAGTGCTTCACTTTCACACACTGAACAAATTCCTATGGCTGGATCTCCACACACTCTACAAATTACTTTGACTGTACCTCCACACACTCAACAAATTTCTCCATTTCACAGTCCTCGGAATTTATAATTTGTCCCACTACAGACAACAGCCTCAAATGTGTGTCATCACTCGATTCCTTAATCCAAATATACAACACTGCAACCCACCATTAGTCCCAGTAACACATCTGTTGCTTCCGAAGACATGCAAAGTCTTGGTTATCCTGCTTTGACTCAGTACTCCGACATTGATTTTTGAATCCTTTAAAATATATTATATACGTAATAAGATTATTGAAGTCTTTGTTTTGTAATGCCGTCTATGAAAGCATATTTCAAATTAAAGTTATTTAGTTATTTGTATTTTAATCAAATCTAAAGAAATGTACTTTTAAATTAAAAATTTTTCTAACCACAAATTATTTTAATTTAAATATAATAAACAAGTTTTACCTTAATGTAACAGCCAACATTTCTATAGGCTGAATGCAATTCCTCAATAGTGTATCTTGTTTCTTTAAAGGTTTCTTCACATGGTGCAGGAGTTCATCAAAAGACTGAAATGACATGCAAAAGTAATTAAGGAATTTCACTTTGTCTTCTCTCAGTTCTTGAAAAAGAATGACAAAAGCTCCTGACACCTTTTTTCTAATAAAGGATGTACCCAAATTTGCCTATGACGACGTTTCTTTTTTCGTTGATGCCTTAACAAAGTGAGCGCAATAGCTTTTCTGCGTCTATCCATCGCAGCCGATGGGCAACTAAAGCTCGCGACACATGCAGGACATGGGCTACAACCCAGATAAACTTTGTCATTGTCTGAAGACAACACAAGGGCGCCGCCCGTCCGGGTAATTACCCGTCCGGGCTATTGCCAGGACCGTGTGAAAGGAGCCTTACGATGTTTGTTGTTGTCCTTTATTTTTGAATACGTTCTGGAACTACATGTTGGTTTTCTCAGTACAGTTTCAGTTTGGCTTGTGTGGGAAAGTGGTTGTGACAGGGTTCGCACCAGTGTCTGAAGAGACTTTTTGTACCACGTGATATATTTTTAGGTAATGATCAGGAGTCTTGATAAGAACAGCACAGCATGATGCCCTTATTTGCGTATGTTTATGGGGCAATGGATGTGAGGGGTTGGGGTGGAGCACTGTTGTTTGTTGGGAGGTGAATAGGCTGACGAGGAAGTGTTTGAGTATCCACCCGTATGGAAAATTGGTGTAACCATGAAATAATAATGTTACATGCAGGTATGTTATAACAAGGCTCTATGTAGTTGACTAAAAGCTGATAAATGTAAATGAAATTTTTGTTGTGAAAAATACTTGAATTCATGAGTTATATGTCAGTTCTTAGTAAGGCTATTGAGCTAGATGGTTTTCGCCACTATAGATCCATCCTTTATTATTCTTGAATCTATCTGCATACTAACCAGCACTTGGTAAGCAGTATCTCAGTTATTAAGCTGGTCTTGAACATGACACAAGGTACTATACCTGGAGTCTCTGTGGCCAACAGGTGTGTGATTGGCACATAGACTTCCATGCACCTGGAGGGGTTGACAAGGAGGGCTGGCAGTATGCGCTGGACTTCCCGGCCACCTACCATGGCCAGAAGGGCTTCACTGACTACGTGAGGCGACGCAGGTGGGTGCGCAAAGCTCAGTTAACGACTAGTGGGCCATGGCAGGAACTGGGAACAACCAAGCTTGTCGACATCTCTCTGCAGGTACTGTCATCTGCATTTATTATTTGTTAATTAAAGGTTCCAAATGATTTGCTATTTAACAATAGCCTTCCAAGATACTCATTTCATTCCCAGGCTCTGCAAGGCTGGATATTTTTCAAGTGGTTATTTTAATGTTATTGTGTGATGCACTGTTACGGTGTGAGGGTATTATCCAAGTTCTGTCACTTCCTCACTCGTACTACAGTGAAAGCCCTTTTTGTGCACTTACAGAAGGGACCATAAAAAAAATTGCAAAATGGCAGGAAAGTGCAAAGATAGGGAATTTTATGCTATACATGCATTACACGGGACAAATAAAACAGATAATGTAGGGTTTCCTATTGTACATAATATTTTTAGCCACATCTTGCCATACATAGTGCATTCTTCAGCAAGACTAGGAGTAACTGTATTACACATTGTTGGAGTGAAGTGTACCCAGCTATCCACAAAAAAAAACATTATCTGTCTAGGCCAAGTTGTAGGCTTTTAGTTTAAAATCTCCCAGTCTTTTGGCTGGAGCTGCAGTGTTACTTGGGCTGGCACAATTTTTTTGCGAGTTCTTCACACAGAGTTATTGTGGTATGTCACTACCAAAAAGTTGCTGCGTTTGGCTTATTTGTAATACAGTCCACTATTTTGTAAGCAGAGCCCTGACATTTGGTCCTGCGGCTGGACTGACCCAACAGTTATCGTGTTGGTTGTTGTTGGCTGGTATTGTTATTTCATAGTATACAGTGAACTCTCGATGTACCGAAAATGCAAGTACCGAAAAATGGTGTCCACTGTTAATTTTCAGTGGTCCCAGCAAAATTCTTCTATAAATAATTATAAAATTACATGCTTTTATCATTTTATTGGATATTGCATTAATCAAAAAAATGTAATGTCCCTTCTCTTTAAGATTTTATGCAACAATTGTTTTTTATATTATCACAGGGATATGGAGTGTTCCAGTTCTACTACTGGAGGTGATGAGTCAGACAGTTAGACATGATCTGCTCCCTCTTCTTACATGCCTGATGAGAAGCTGTTGTCAAGCAGAAAAACTTATTTCTCTCACCTCCCAGTCATTCTCCATTGCTCTGGTATGGATTAAGGCCCCTCCACATTAGTGGAAAACTTTTCTGGCCAATAGGGTTAGTGCAATTCAGGAATACGCTTCCTCAATATGGTGACATCACACATCACATCCCAAGTGAAGACAGTCCTGCTGGTTGTGCATCGCGTGGCCACACTATTTTCAGGACTTGTGGAACGTCCTGTGTAGTGGTCTAGACTGCAGTGTTGTAATAGTCTAAAGAACATTGGCCTCCGCATCCAACCTCCACGCTTGACAATTTATATTCATATAATCATGTACCAGTGGTTCTTCACTCTGCTGTGAAAACCTCATCGTTGTCAAACTTAATGGAGAAATATTCTTATCTCTGAATACGGTCAAGAGGATTTTGTTTTGGACAAGCAGTCGTGCTCATCCCCCATTTGCAAAATCTTGCAACACTACTGCTCTCTCGTGGCAAACAAAGCAGGTAACACTCATCTAAGCACAACAATGGTACACGTCACATATTAGGAATATCACCGCATCTCAGAAGTTTTTGTGTTTGTTATATATATATATATATATATATATATATTGACATGACGGGTTCTGGTTCAGAGTGATAAAGTGATGCATCTCCAAGTGGCTACTTTGTTAGTGCCCGTTGGATGGCACTCTCGGGGTTGACCTGCATCTCAATTAATGTTGGACCGGAACATAGCCTGAATAAAGAGTGGGCGTGTCTGCTGTCGACTTGGGACAAAGTCATTTGCGGGTTTGGCTATTGGTCTGCTGACCGGTTTAGGAGTTGCTGGCTTGCTCAGTCCTGGGCTAGGCTGACTGGGGCTGTTGGCTTACTGGCTGGGGTGCGGCTGCTGGACAATCCTTATTTGACTGTCCCCACTGGCTGCTGAGGCTGAAACTCCAACTACTGCTGTTGAAGGTTCTCGGTGGGTTGGAGTAACATCTGGTCTTGAACCAGGGGCAAGCTGCTCCTACTGGCACCTTCTCTCCTCTGTTGAAGGCGGCGACTACGGGATGAGCGGTGCCTGGAAGCTTCCGGGGAGGCTGAAACAAAGACATGGAGGGAGTTGGGGAGCTAGTCCCCACCAACTGGCAGATGGCTTGAGCTCGTTCCCGTGGGCTTAATTGGCAGAGTGCCATATTGGGTTAAGGTACAATCCCAGGTAGACTGGTAGGCAGTAGTTGCCGGTCATTCCCTAACATCCTTCCCACGTCTCTAGATGAAGGGCATTATGTTCAAGAACCTGAGTTTGGGAGATAGGAGTAGGCGATGTGCTTTCCTTATCTAAACATGTTCTGCCATCTAGGCACACCAGAACGACGCTGAGTACAACCTTATTCCTCAACCGGCAACACAAATGGTGCAGTGATTGAAGAGAGGGTTCCCTCGGAGGCACTCCAATAGCTTCAACAAATGAGCCCCTTGAATAGACAAGTCCGACCCACAGCCTACCAAACACTCCCTCCGGCAACACAAACGGTACGGTAGACCTGTGCAAGTTGGTCTACTGACTTATCATCTCAAGCAGGGTATGACTAATGGTTGTGGCTCCACCGTTCGATGCAGCACGTGTACGAATGGGTGGCTGTCGAATGGTGTGTGTTCTGACGTATTCCCCTATCCGGATGAACTCGTAGTCCTACACTAAACGGCTACTGGTGTTGACAAACCCAGTCTCCTGCTCCACCTTGCAAGACATAGGTGTTCACTATGGTAGTCTGGACAAACTCAAGGGATATTGAGAAAATATATAGGTTCAGACTGTGTTCATTCCTTGAATAAGACACGGTGACCCGTACTATCTCCTGTCTACCCAGAATTGACTGGAAGTAGTAAACTTCACTGTCCAGGTGAAGGAGACATTGTTCTAATCTGATTGGGGGCAGTTTCGACTAGGTAGCTAATGACAACTTTCTCTGTCTGTGTACGCGTGCCCTGATGGGACTTGGGTGCCCATGTCCTGAAGGGTACGGGGGGGTAACCATTGCAAGGGGTAAATGGCTAAGGATGGCAGATGACTTCTGAAAGACTTCGCAGAGGGGAGGGCTTCTAAAGTTCTGCTGTAGACGGCAGTAAGCTGAAGATACCAAGGCGGTATAATGTTGACTGATCTGGACTCCTGCAAATGAGCACAGGGGAGCAATCTGTTCAGTGGTGCGGCTCCTAGAGGAGCCAATGAAAACTGACATTTTCAGCCTTTGCACAGGCATATATTCTGCTTTGAGTGAGTGCATGTCAGCGTGGTTGTGGAGGCTGCTATGTGCACACATCTTAGCGGAGCTAAAGGCGGCCATTGTTGCCATGCGACATCTCTTGGTTTGCCCTTGTTCTCTTTTGGGTTGGAGAAGGTATCGATTACTGATAATAGATTGTTATCTTCTCGAGGAGAGGCAGAGTATTGCATGGCTTACTGGCCGGTGGTATTGTTGACACGTAGAACTCTTGACACATCTGTAATAATCCCCGGTCCAGGTACTTCCAAACTCCATTCATTGTTGCTTGTAGAGAAGCGTGTAGATGAAGTCAAGTCATTAATTCAAATAGCCAGCAAGCATCATGCATCTGTTGTTACTGAGATTCATCTTCGGGGTTCAATAGGTGCCATCCTCTCTGTGATGTAGAACTGTCATCTCTTTGAAGATGGTGGCGGTTGCACTTCTGTGCTCTGTGCACCGGCGTTTCGGACCAGGACGGCAGCACGTGCCGTAAATCATCTGTGGCTAGCTGGTAGGGTGACTTGCGCTGTCTCTCTCTCTCACATTAGTCAGCTGGGTTGTGGCCGGCTTGAATGACCGCTGGTGGTTGCTCCTCTTCTCCCCTCCCCCAGGGTCTCGATGCAATGAGGGATAAAAGAGAGGATAAAAATGTGTATCACAGTGTCGGGTGATAATGCTCGCAGACCCTTCATTTTTAAAGCTTGCCATTCACAAAATCAGTTAAAGGCTTTGGTGTGGGGTTACAAATCTTAATTATAGTTATTTCATGTTGAAAAAGAATGCAAGACAAGCGACATGTGAAAAGTTAGAAACTTTTGTGTTGTGCAAGGACTCACTCGTGAAAGGTGTTGTCAGCTAAGCATTTGCAGTCTGTGGCCGTGTAGGGCGGAGGATAAAAATGGCTCTGCCAGAGCTGGCCTATGTGTTGCACAATGGTATGTGTCACATAATTCTAGGGTTTTTCCGAATCAGAACATTCTGTCATCCTGACTGGCTGGAAGTTAGCTAAATTCTAAATGCAAGCATGAGTGCACTGAAAAATGAAGTTAAATAAAACATTTGGCATATGGGGCGCACTTTCATAACATAAAATATAAAACTGATGCATGACGTCTTTTTAATAATAGTAATTTTAACGACTTCAGCTCCATCCCTAGGTCCTTTGCCATGGAGTTTGCAAGTTAATTTTATCCCGTTAATGTGTGAGATTGTACTGTCTGCCTTGCAGATTGATTTATTCACTGGCCCGCCATAACAATGCTTAAAAGACGGTGAGTTAATTTATTCCCTGCTAGATAGCGTTAGTAGTAATTATCGCTTGTCTATTGTTTTGCATCCCCCTTCCAACCGGCCGGTGACAAAACAGAGGCAAGTCATGCATTCACTCCCCCGCTCAATGACTACACCTCGTCACAGCTACGAGCTGAATGACCTTTGATCACAGTTTTACCTGGTGGTTTGCTGGTATGCAGCTGGTGTGGTCTCTGGTGGTCGCCTTGGATGCTCGTGGGTGGCGAAGCATTCTGGCTTTGCTGATGACTGCTGACTACTGAAGGCTGATATAGATGACCACAATACCAAGGGTTTGCGATCCCTTGAGAAGGTTCTTCGCCCCTTAGGAAGGCCTCAACCACAGGGTGAGGGTTGCCTTTGAGCTCGATTAAGGGGAAATAAAGGTGTTGGAAGCCCTAAGGTGTGAGGCCTCTCAGTAGGGCGGGTGGTATATGAATTCTACCCCGCTGTGAAATTGTAGACTTAGGGTTGCAAGGCAAGCTAGTTTCTGGGGCATAAGCTGTCCATCTTAACTTTCTCTACCTCCCTTCCGGGAGTACGGCATGGGAAAATAAGGGTACATTTATGACCTCGTGAAAGTAGAGCGAGTGCCACAGTTCCCTAAAGTCTACTTCTGAGTAATTCACGGTGTCCCAGGCAGGAACAGTACCTTTTGCTCCCATCGTCCGGCCCATTGAGGAGCGGTGGTCAGAGTGGTAGGTGGTGTTCGAGCTGTTTGATAGGAATACCCAGATGTGGTATCCACAGGTAGTCAGATGGTCAGAGATAATTCCAGCTCCTTTCCGGCCCCTTAGAGAGATATGGCGGAGTATGAAATAACCTGATTCACTGATTTGCCTGGCAAAGGTGTTGCTAGTGATATAAGCTCTACCAAAGTCTACCAGATGCCAGAGCTTGGGTGGCCACTTAATGTGTGTGTACTTGGCTTAGTACTTGGTGGTCTGCCGGCTTCACTTTAGTTGGCTGAAACTACATAGGAAAACAGTGACACACAAGAAATGAGCACACACAGAATAGTTAGTAATCACATCTTTTATTGAGTAAGTAATATAACACGGTGGCCCTCTACAACTTCCTAGACTAACTTCCTTTGACACAAAAGTTCTTAACTTACGCAATTCTAGGTGAAGGCGACCTGGTTCTTTTCTGATTGGGAAATAGGCGATAGACAATGCTAGAATTAAGTAATTTACAACTTTCTCCTTACTGTCTATCTGTTGTTCTGAAGGAAGAAAGAAGAGGTGGCAGCTACCAGAGGGGTGGTGTTGACAATGCCAACACCGTCCGGAGGGCAGTGAGGTACTGAAAGGACTTGGTCCTGACCATTACCAGGGGGTGGTAAGGAAGGAGCAGAAGTCTTCAGGAGCTGCTGAATGGTCCAGTCTTCCAGATGATGTTGGGGTCTACAGTGTGTGCTGAAGTGGCTTCTGGTTGGGATGTCTTCACTGATAGTCAGATTCTTGCCCAAGAAGAGCGGTGGAATCTGCAGGCGTATCAGCAAACATGAACCACCAATGGCTTCCTCCGGCCCTGAACGAGAGCAGCAGAGGAGCTGAAACTATGTTTTGCTGGTTGCCCCAGTCCTTTTATATTGATCTCTTCCAGGGTCTTTGGAGGCGAGAGGTGCTGGGGGTGATATCCTCTGCCCCAGGAGTCTGGAAATGTAGAGTGCTGATGTGGCGCTGTCATCCGTTATCTTGGCTGCAGGGTGGAAGTAAAATGGGTGCTGCCCTCCCTCAACTTGCCATGGAACTTCGTGGTCTTAGTTGGAGGGAGCGGTAGCTCAGTCAGGCAGTACAATCTCACTTCGTAGGGTGTTGGTGTGATGTTTCTTGTAGATTCTTGACAAACAGTACAATCTGAACTGGCGTGTCTGTGATCACTTCCAACATTGTGCCGGTGTATCCTGTAGATATGTGTCCAGCCTCTTCAGTACTGCTAGGGAGTAAGACCTACCCAAAGGGTTGAACATTGCGTTCTAGATGGGGCCAAGTTTAATGTAGAGTGCGCATGAAAGATGCAGAAAATATTCTTGCATCAGTTGTTCTTGAGGTGCTGCTGCATTTCGCTAAAATGTAATACAGTTCACTAAGTATTTTGTAAGCCGAGCCTAGACACATCATTTCTCCATATTTTATCATATATTTTCTATTGTCCTGACAACATTTCTACAGGATGACCCATTGTTCACATACCATTGTGAAACGCGTGCAGTATGTTCAAATAGAGACAATATTTTTTGACATTACAGAAAACCGAAAGATACATGTCTGCCTTTTGTGACAACACAGCTGCCCGTACATGGTTGATGTTCTCCTGTGTCCACACAGATTTCACACTACCACCCAGTTTCTTATCTGCAACAACTGCTGTAGCGGGAAACTTACTCACCCAGTTTGTGATAGTGTGATGTTTCAGTACCCTCCTGTGTCTTCCAATATTGAAATGTTGCCTAAACAATCGCTGTGAGATGACAACAGAATCGTTATGTTTGACATACACTTCCACTGTGAACGCGCGGTGTGCAGGTAACCACCGCTCCATTCTTACTGACAACAGCATCCTCGCCGGACAGGTCTGTCCGTATCATGCCATCACCACCCTAGGGACACACGAGTACTAGGCAAGTCAAATTGGTAGGTGAACATTGGGACATTCTGTATATGTACAAAATTTGCTAAAAATGTTAATTTGTATTGACCATTATTATAGTTTGCTGCAATCACCAAAGATTTAGTGCAACCATTCTTTCACTATGCTGCATTTTAGAAAATATGAAAGAAATACCTTCAAATACAAATGGCTCTATGCAATAATTGTTATTTAATATGTACCTAAACTGTTTAACAGAGATCATGACCCAGCAAATTTGGTAATCAGTCTGCGTAAGGATGATTTATTTTTATATGTTTGTCAAAATGTAAAGCCTGCTGTGTTTTGATTGATAGTATTTGACCTCCTGCCATGTTAGCCCTCACTGGCTATGGAGGTTGAGCCTTATTTGCCACCTTTCATATACTCCCATTAACAAAGGACATTAGAGTGTAGCGTGTTTTCAGGTCTTTGACTAACACAGTCGGCAGAAAGATGTGTGGTTATGTAAGGACATATCTTGTCTGTTTTCAGAAAAGTATGGAAATATTTATTTAAAAGACATTGCCAGTTCATCTCCAGATTTACATACTAAAATATTAATTGAATTAGATTGAATATTGAGATTTTTAATTGTTTCTGTAGCTACATGAAATTTAGGAAATAACTTTAACATTAGAGAATATTGACGTATGATTTACAAGCACATATGGCACACTACACACATCAAATTTATCCAAGAAAACATTCCAATATGAGCCTTGGCTAATTTGGATTTAAAATGGTAAAATAAGCAAAATTGGTGATTCATTTTGTTATTTAGTAGAGATTGCTGATAATGTTTCAATTTCCTTGCTGTCATACTTTAACATGAATTGTTTTGAAAATCAGTGCAACTGTACAGTGATTAGTTGTATTTTAAAATGTCTTGTATTTATATTTCATAAAATGCCCTTTGCTATTGTGTATTTTTTTTTTTATATTTATCACTTTCATTATTACATACTTAAATTTCAAAATATATTGCTTTGCAGGTCAAGGAAGTAAGTACATTGTATGTTTGGTAGATGTGGTCTAATCACTTGAAACATTAAATTTTTCTTTTGCTTCAGGTGGATGTGAATAGTGGCATAGACAATCTAATTGATGCATGGGCTGTGGCAGTCAATGGAGATGCCTTGTTCAGGAAAGGAGTGTCTAACTCATGTCCAGATGTGAGTATTTGTTACGCTGAAATGTTTCTAATATCTACTGACGTATTGCTTGTGATTTATCATGTGATTTAAGCTGACCAAACGTGTACAGTTTGAAATTGATGTTACTTGCTCCACGTAATATACTGGATGATTTGTAGGGTTTGATTTACCCCTGTGGCGTAGACTACAGGTGCCTTGGGTGTCAAGAGTTGAAACCTTGAGTAATGCTTTGTCTCCTTTTCTCTGTGGTTTTAGGGCGATGCAACATTGGGGGTAATTTGGAGGTATATTTTGCTCTGTTTTTCCAGGGTGGCTGTCACCCTCTGTGGTGGGGGATGAGTTACTGTTCTCACCAGGGAGAGGTGGGTCTGCAACCAATGGCAGTTTCGATGTAGGTGGTATCTGAAGGCTGTGGTCCCTTCTGTTTCAGTCCCCCCAAAAGAAGGGGGAAGGCATTAACAACCAAAAGATTGGCTAAATGGAATTTAACTACTAAATACGCTAGTCAAGTTGTGAGTTATTTAATGTAGTTTTATTAGTCATAAAACAGACACACTTCCCGAGTCTGTACCCAGCCGGTTAGGGGCCTTAAGGGCAGGATCAAATAGCAATGTACCTAGGGTGTAAACTGGCTAACAATCTTGCTAAATAAGGATGCTAGGCCTCGGCCACACAAATATTCAAGACGTCCCTTTAGCGATGAACGCCTACACTGAACTAATTGTGGCTCCTGCCGGGTTTGCTCTGGCAGTAGGTTGAGGTTAAATCATCTGGTGGCTTCCTCCGGTGCTGGACTCCTTCGCCGGAATAATGGTCTCAGCTGGCGTTTTCCTTTGGGGAAGAGCTCTTCGGTGGCATGGAGGTCTCTGTTGGCGACTTCCTTCAGCTCTCTGACTTTTCAGAGCTTGCAGCAGGGCTGGAGCTTAGACTCCAGTATGCAACTTCTCCCTTGAGGTTGCCAGCATCAACTGACATTTGGATAGCGTGTTGCTGCATATATCTTTGCGTCGAGCTTCGCACACCGCCTCTTGACTGCTGAGTGGAACCCTTTCTATACTCCGAAACTGCGTGGCCACATATGCTCGCTGTCAAACTGTCGGATCTCGCTGCAATGTGCTTTGCAGGGCTACTAGCTTGCGACAGGTTACATTGATACCCGCTCAGGTGCGAACACATGGACTCATGTGCTATTCTCTCATTGGGAGTGCTGGTTCATTATGGCAGGGGTATGACAGTGGCACTTTAGAATAAAAGCAGTATGTGGCACACATCAAAATGTTGAAGGAGGGGTTAAAAAGTATTGAGATTAGGGCTAGCAGAAAAAACTAGTTGTTCTCATGCGGATACCAAGTATCTGTATTGGCAGATACTTAACATTATTTTGAGGTATTGTATTAGGAATGGTATTACCAATACTTTAGTACCATTTTATAAACTGTAATTAGGTTCCCAGAAAATATACAAATGTGAAGTAACCACGAGAAAGCGTGAGGAAAGTTACTTTATGCATAATAAAATAATAAAAAACTGTATTACTATCTTTTAGTGATGCAGTGCATTAAAAGCTTTGCAACACTACCCACGATGACTATAAACATTAGCAAAATTTTTTGCATCACAGATCTGGTGCACTCATGTAGCACTTCACTCAGAATGACTTGTCACCTATGTAATTATAACCCTAATGCTGGCAGTGATGCTTTGATGCTTTTGAGTGCCACAGCCTTGGGATGCATATACGTACAGTCATCTACATCTGTGATTTATTCCTACCGTGATCGACGACGGCATATTCTGTAATATTTGTTGGATTCATGTATTAAATAATGTTTTCATGTTTCTGCATGCTGTTGCAATTTCTTTGTGTGTTGAAAAAGTGCCTACATAAAAAAAAATTAGCAAAAAAGTTTTTAAAAAAATTAATGTAAAAATAAAAATCTACCAACATGTTATTTTTGCATCCAATTAAATAGCATTTTTAGTGAATTGGTCAGGTTAAAATGTTAGTGCTTTCGTTAATAAATGTTGCATAGAGCATGCGTGAGTTTTTGAGTAAAACGTTTTGGGCAGCTCTTAACATTGAGGTCTTGAGAGTAGATGAACAAATTATAAATATGAACAATACTTACAGAGTTGAAATTGTTTTATAGCTTCAAAAGTATTCTTCTGATTGATGCATGCTTGTCTCCTCTATTTATTAAAAGAAGCTTCATTGCACTCCCAACTCCTTTCCTCCCTTTACCTACCGAGGTCTCCACTTTACCTGTTCTGGCGGGGAGAAGTGGTGGGGTAAAGGAGGTGAGATATAGCCATGTTTAGGTAATAGTTTGGGATGAATTATATCCCGTGCTGATTCTGTTGTCCATACAAAGTTACATGAACATCCTCCTGAAGTGTTGTGTTCAGAATTGGTTGCCTGGCGGAGTCGCAGATCTGCCCACGTTGGGAGATCTAGGGTTACACTTTCTTGGCAGAGGATTTTTAATTGGAGGAGGGAATCAAACTCCATGGTGAGTCTGACCATATAGGCCTCTCTCCCAGGGAGATTGATCCTGCCCATCGTGAAGGCTACAAAAATGCATGATGCCAGCTGTCACAAAATACAAGAGTATTTTAATGGATATGCTGAAACCACGAAATGAGCGGACGTTTATAAGGGGCGGGGCCTAGTTGGCTTCCTGGTGAGGACATAGCCCTGGAACTGGGAAATGTTGTGCTTGGCAATAAACTGCTGCCCAAGTTATGCTGAATGAGCAGGTATGTTGTCATGGTGGAGTGCATGCAATGCTGGCCTTCACCAACTAATGGCATCCTCTAAACATCACAACTCTTCATGGTAGTAGTGCTTATTTATCGTCTGGCCAGCCGGAGCATGCTAGATGAACAGTGGTCTTGTAGTCAAAGAACACTGTCAAGGGTCTTCAGGTTTCTTCAACATGTTCGTGCTTTCTTGGGTCTCTGAGAGGCCGAGGTCTTCAACTGCAAAGACTGTCATCTGTTAAGACTGTAAAAAGTTTTCATCATTCTTGGCACAGTCAGTGATGTCTCTTGTGCAGCTGAAAGCCAGTTTTGTTTTTGGTTAGCTGAGAGCAGGTTTGGCACCAACTTGGCAGACACGCATCTTATACTCTTAAGTAGGAATGAAATGAACTGAACTGAACCAAACTAATGTTTACATTTTCAGATTACTTGCAGACAATGTTTTAATAATATCCTCATACAAGTTAACCCATATATCCTATGTTTTTCTCAGTTTTTCTGGTTACATATTTCGTGGGATGTTTGTCAGTGTTGACACTTCCTCGATCATCTTGGGTACTTTTAACCACACACAATTTCATGTAGGGCTAAAACACTCCCCCACATACATTTTTCTGCAACTTTGAAAAAGTGTCTGTGCAGGTATTTCCAATTTTTTTAGCAAAATTTGATGCACATTCTCTGCTCAACTTCATCTGCCAAGGTGAATGTGACTAACACGTGTGTCACCTAATAATTTAGGAAAGACTAAACACAATGCCAACGACAATAAAAATAAAAGCTGTGACTAACACACTAAGACAAAACACACTACAGGCAAACTCGCCTGTCCTAGTAAGCATCAACCGGGGGCTAAGACAGAAGCAAACCAATCTTACACATGTAAAAACAACAAAACTTTAAGGAGGACAGGAGCATCCCATTACACATGTTAAAAACTTGGTACCTTAGGGTCATGATAAGGTGTGAACATGTAAATGGTATCTGTTGTGTGTAATAAGCTAAACTAAATCGTAGATCAGGCAGTGGCTACACATCTTCTCCTCTTATGATATACACCAACTACCATAAAAATTAAAATCAGCATAATAGTGAGATGTTTTACAATGCTAATCTCCGGGCCCATGGCACCTTGTAAAAGTGGTGGTATGCTGTACAGTGTGTGATTTTACCACAAGAACCACTCATAAATAGCTGAAGAAAAATGTTAATGTAATTTTTATGTACAGGGGTTGAGGGTACATCAACAACAGTCAAAATTCCAATAATGACCCTTTCAAAAAAACATAATTTTTCGTGGGAACCATAAAAAATTGTAGAATCTAGAGTTTACTGTATATAAATTTTTGTAATGCCAGATGGAAGTAATTAGGTGTACATTGTGTTATCGATGAAACTATTATTTACTTTAGATGCTCTGAAGCTAGGAGCACTGCAAGTTTCAAGTTTGATGCCAAATTCAAACACTACGTCCAATCCATGCAATACATTTAACCAATCCAGTAATTACAATCTTAACATATTGTGTATGTATAGGTTTAATTTTCCTGCTAGTATGTACTGTGTCAAAAAAGTGTGTATTGTTTTGCTGTTTGTCAGTTTTATTTTTCATCCCCCTCCCTCCTCCCCCTCTCACCCCCCCCCCCCCCCTGCACCTTCAGGATTACTGAATTATGATCCTCATAACAGTTTAACAAAGTTATGAGTGATGCAATTTTTATTTGATAGAAATACACAAACTTGCAGTTAGGTGTGTTAGTGGGAAGCATGTGTGTGAAGACTGTGTGTGCTGTGTTGTGCAGGGCACAGTATGGGAGTATGTTTCCAGTGACCAGCCGCTCGTCAGCATCAGCTGCGGCCCTGACAACCAGGTGTGGGCCGTGGGCAAGGATGGCTCCGCCTATTGGCGTTTTGGCACTATGGCATCCAAGCGAATGGGTCAGTCATACTCTGCTACCACCTGGCCGTGATTGTAGGTGTGCATGTCTGTGAACCAGTAAGGCTCAAGTAACAAACATTTTGAGGTTGCATTGAATTTATAATTTCTATAAACCAAGCTATTTATTAAATTTTTAATGGTGTTGGTAGTGTTAAAAACATTCATCTGCGAAGTTCAGCCTCAAGACAAAGTTATAATTTCATGACATTTTTATTATCTAACAAACCACCTGCTGTTTTTTGAATTTTAAAAGTAGTTGTAGCCGTTTTTTTTTTAATGTTCCATGTACCAGTAAAATATTAAAGCATTGCTGTACTTAAATGCTTGAAAAACTAGTTCACAAATTGAATTGAAGTACCATATTTACTGGCATCATTCTCGCACCTTTTTTACAGGATTTCAGTGTCAAAAATTAGGATGCGTTAATTATGCAAGGAATCGCCAAGACACATGCATGTAAACATTAAAATGGCATCTGCTGTAAGTAATTACTTGCCAACCGTGGGAATATGTTTTTTTAAAACACAGCACTTTATTTATTGGTAATAGATATGATGATACATATTGAAAATTAAATTGCTCATGTGCTGGGGTTAGCAGTGAAGACATTGCCGTATGCACATAGCTGGGTGAGTGCCTAGATCCTCTCAGCCCTAGATTCTGGGGCTGGGCAGCTGTCGGTTGGTCGCTACAAGATTACTCTGGTGGGCGGCCATTGTTACAGGGCTGGTTCACTTCCCACAGGGGTCCGGTGTTAGGAGAACATGCTGATAGATGCGATTTGTGTCAATGTGTTGAATTTCTACGAAATTTAGGTGGCGTGTTGGCCTCTGCACTGGCATGATGAGGCCCAGCAATGTTTACAGGAATACAAAAATTTTGTGACCAATAGACACACACGACCTTACTCGCCAAAACATGATAATATAGGAACACTTTTTATTTGCAGTATGACTTATATTTACCCATTGCCCATTATGCATTTGTACTAAACAAAAATTAATATAAATGTAAACTATTCCCTCTGCACTAAAAAACCATCCACATACAAATCAACTCTGTGACTTATTTTGTTTATATGTTTGCAGCGCACGCATGGCAGCCAGAAATCGATAAGAGGACCAGCGACCTTGGAGTGTGTGCGACCTGGCACAGTCGAACAGAGTGCACGCAGTGCAGGCCCTTTAGCATTACATACTGCGTGAAATATGAAAGGAAAAGTTTTTTCCCTAATTCGGCACCATAAAATTTGGGTGCGTGAATTATGCCAGGGCGAGAATTATGCCAAGAAATATGGTACTATATTTATTTATGTTGGTGATACTGTATTACAAAAAGAAAGAAATTTTATATATATATATATATATATATATTTGTTTCAGGTTTGTGCTGTTAACATGTTTATATTACAGTAACGATAGCTACCATACTCGGATACTTTGTCATCTTCTGTGTTTTACTTATACTGATGAGCAGTGGTATGAATAATTTGGTTAAAATGAAAAGCATGGTTTGAATGCAAACTCAAAACAAGGTGTCTTTTATGTAAATTGAGAAATAGTTTTTCTCCTACCATTTGAGAATGCATCATGGTCAGAGACAGCATTTGTAGTATGCGTGCTGATAAACACAGCTTGTAGTTTGTAGGAAAATTTTGCAGCAGGTAACACTCGACTGTGTTGCAGGGGAGGTATGGGAGGCAGTGGAGCCCCCAAGCGGCAAGACACTGAAGCAGGTATCTGTGGGACGCAGTGCAGTGTGGGGGTTGGATTCAGCGGGACAACTCTTCGTGCGTCGTGAAGTCACTCCTGTGTTCCCTGAGGGTACACACTGGCAGACTGTCTCTTCACCACAAATGGCTGCTGGAGCTGGTTAGTTACTGCACAGACCATTGCTTTTTTATCCAACACTTAAGTGAATTCATTAAATTGACACATGACATGTTCCTACAATAGTAATTAGACGACTTCAACTCATCAGCATAGCATAGCTTACATCTTATCTCCACTGAGTTTGCATTACCATTGACCACAAGACGTCAGATATTGTACTGTTCACCGTGTAACAGGTTACTGTCCTGTTCTCTCATAGTTCTCAGTAAACACCAATGAACTAGCTCAGCGTGAGTTGGAGACTTTGACTACATAATAATGAAAGTTTGTTGATGCCAGGATTGCCAATAAAAAATAAATAAAACAAGAAGTTAAATGTGCACTGGTGATTTATTGTCATCTCGGCAGAAACAATTAACACTCGCAGCTCTGACAAACAAACAAAAAAAACAAGATAGAATGGCAGCCTTCATAAATCAAAACTTTTCACTTCAAGAGTTACGAAGATGAGAGAGAATCGTTATTTTTCTCTCCCAGTACCCTATTGACTCTTCACACCAACGGAAAATAAATTTAATAGATATTGAACTGAAATGTCCGAAATACAAAAGAAGGTAAAAGTCGCGGCTGGTCGGTGCAAGTAACGTGATCACTCGTTACAGGCTGTCAGACTGACAGCTGACAAACGATTGTGCTGCGACGAATAATTGTGATACCCGAGAAAGGTCATGCTTCCCTATATATTGGTCAAAAGTTTCCTCATTGAAAAGATGTTGTTTTCAAGCAGTCTATCACTTCAGCCAAAGGTGACCCCTGTTACTTTCCTCATTTCACCATGTTGTGCCTTGCGGTGGCAATGTTTTTAGTTTACTAACCCAGTGTAAAGGAAAAGATGCGCTATCTTCCTATGACGTCTGTTGTTATCTGTTACTACTAATGAAATGAGGAAAGAAAAATAATAAATTTGGAAAAACGAAAAATATGAAATGCAAACAAGTTGTCATTGCCATGACCTTTCAAATATTACATGAATTACTATCCTTGATTGAAATATGGACAATTGAAATACTTCCCAAATATACCAATTATATATATCTAGCTGCAATGCTACAACCAGCCCACCGAAGCTATGCACCTCAAGACATTGAGTACTACTAACCACCGCTAGATGGAATCACTAGTATGTTTCGTCGCTTCTCTTCCATTCTCCCAGCCAGCCAGTGACGTCACACACCAGAGAAGCTATGCTTTCGCCACCCCCTGCTCAGCGGCAACCCCTCACCCATGAGATGCCAGCCAATGAACGCAGAGGTAGCCGTCTGGCAGAGTATAAAAGGAGAGTCCGAACTCGACTCTGCGCCAGTCTTCAGTCTGCCATTGCACTCGCTGGGGGAACTGACCAGCCTGCACCTTAAGCCTTCGCTTACCCTCTCTTCAACTTCTCCACCGTGCCAGCTACCGGAGACCAGCCTAGCTACTCGCTATACCTTTCCATCTTCACCGCACTTTCAGTGCATAAGGGACTCTTAATCCTTTCTCTCCTACCACGCCCTCCTTAGTAATCCAAGCATTGTGCCAAGCAAGCTCAAGCCCAGAAGGCAACAATTGTTGCCTTCTGGGCAACAATGGTTTAAGGAGGTTTAGTCAAGATATTAGTTGTTATCACAGCGCTCCACTACCCCACTCTCATAGCTTAGGACCAGGTCTCCTTTACCTGGCTTGTGTAGATTGAGCATCCCCTAAGCTGTTGTTAAACATAGGAGTTAATGCATCACCACATGTTTGCTTCCAATTACGCGGAATAAACAGTGTGTCTAAACCGATCCCAGAGTACCACGTTCCTGTAGACATGGCACCTTTCTCAGTTGTCCTCGCCCCTTGAGAGAAAGGCAGGTGATCCCGGGAACTATACTTAATCGAGCCAAGACACTGCTTGCTATCCACAAAACACTAGCAACGGCCAACCTTTTTGCATACTCTGGTAGGCAGAACGGTAGAGCTCACATACAGGTACTCTTTCTTCACATCAGCTCGTCAGTTCAGTGTTCTGCCTTTCCACCACACTTTCAGTGCTGGAAAGGACATTCCCTGGATTGGAAAGATGCGGCTGGAGCATACACCCACGTGTATAATTTTCATTGTTCGCTGTGTTTAGGCGTCGAAAATTGAAATAGGGTGACTGCTCAGTAGGCAGACACTCACTTGGCTCAACACGTGTACAGTACACAATCCCTGCATTTCGCCTCACGGGCATGAGTTTGTGCTGTGTACTTCAGATGCCTTATTCCAGACATTGTGGACTTGGAGAAAAGGTAAAGAAAGTGGTTAATTGCCTCTGGGCGTTTACAACAGCTGACCCCACTTAATCACCGCCATCAGACAGCTCGCACCCAAGGAACAGGCCCAGACTCTGTGCCATCTTTTCATCCCTGTCACTCCAGAGATACAGAAGAATCTGTTCCAGGACCCTACACGCCTCAGCAAGGAGGTACACAAGTGGCTCGCCGAGTACTTCAGCCAGCCAGACCAACCACTAACAGATCCTATCTAATATCTCACACCAGTTGCTCTGTCCCCAATGATAAGGCTCCACACACGTATTCATCATCCTCCAGTACCTGTGGCGCCCACGCACTCAATTGTTCTGCCACAGGCTGGACCTAGTACAAGCAGCACACGTCGCCCAGGTATACCGCCCAAAGCACCTAGCCTGAAGCGACAGATCACGTTCCCAGAACCTGACTTTGTGCCCTTCTTCAAAACTACCTGGCAAGTCCTTTGTACAGGGTGCGCCCTGTCCTGGAAACAGCTTGTCATCTTGGTGTTCACTGGCCTCTCCTCCACTCCTCCACGGTCTTCGCCGGGAGAGTCTGACGTCCACTAGGTTGGGAAGACTGGGACAGGGCCACACCCCTGTATGTGTCTTTGGACAAGGTGAGGCCTGACTTTCCTCGTGCACCGCAGTCTCTGCCAGACTTGGGAATAGGGTGTCTGCCAGTCCTCAGCCCGCACGAGGTGCCACACGTAAAACTACACAAAGACCTGGAGATGTGGTACGTTAGTAGTAGGGCAAGTCCAATTCCCAATTCCCTACTCCTAGAGGAAGGGTCTCGAGGAAAATGTGTGCCAGATTCTCTCAGCATCTGATTGAACGCATGAGTATCAGCCTCTCTGGTCAAACAGATATCTAACTTCAAGCTTTGACACAAGCACTACGCCATCTTCAAGACGCGGTGGAAGTAGCTGTTCCAAGAAATCTCTTCAACCCTCCAGAGAAGACTGGCCCGACGGAGTACCCTTGGTGGGTTGCCGAGCATCGGAGTCAACCTGACCAGCCGCCGACACCAGTAGTTGCCTATCTAGTACCAGCTATATTACACCTCAGACCTCCACCTAAGTCTCATCTCGTCACCACACTGTGGCAGTACCAGTCATGCCTAGCTCAAACACTGCTCCTGTACACCATCGCCCAGGTCTAACCAAAGTAGGAGTGGCACCTAGACTTCGTAGTGTGTTGCCACACCTGATTTTGTGCCCTGCCGCATAGCCCCACAGCCAGTTTTGTACAACAGGAAGGCGCCAGCTAGGCAGAACTGAACCCCCACACACAGAAACGCCGCGCTCAACTTCTAGCCAAAAAGACTGGGATGTCCTCTGCTAAGACATGTTAGTGAGTATTTATTCCGGGTACATCACACATCAAGAATGCAGCTCTCATTATACTCTACATGAAGTTTAATAAACTGAGAAGTACTATTTTACTGATGTACATGTCATACCCATCTACTGAAATTCTGTATGGAAAGTTCTCTGTAAAACAGTAGATCAGAAGTCTATTGGTGTTTGAATTTTCAAATGTTCGCACACCCCTGTTTATAATAATTTATGACCAATGTACCAATAGTTTGTGCTATGATTGTAATAATCTATGACCGACGTGGTAATAATTAGGGCCAATGACTAATAACTGTAACTGTTCCAGTGTTACTGATATCCGATACCAGTTATTGGCTATGGGGGCTATCACTACGGCAAAGTACAAGTTTTAGTGTTTCAAGGGTGAAATTTAACTGTGTTGTAAAATACCCTACAATTGGTTTTGCAGTTTGTTTGGAGATTTTTTAAGTTTGTGTCCAGGAAGACTGTAATTCAATATTTTGCTGAACAAGTATTAATTCTACATGTACAAGCGAAAACATACCAAAATTACCCCGTCAACTTTGACACAATGTGTTTGCCTAATTGTGAACAGAGCTCTATTGTTGTTGCAGGCACCAACAGTACATCTGCAACAGGAGTGGAGTTCACTCATGTGTCTGCAGGACCTGTGCTAGGGGAAGTGTGGGCCATCACCAATGCGGGAGTTGTGTGTCGACGGTATGGCATTACTGTGGACAACCCTGCTGGTACAGGGTGGAGCTACGGCATTGGAGTAAGTCTGGAGCTGATTTCCAAGGTGCTTTTGTTGTCTCAAAAGAGGGTTGCAAAATTATGGTATACTGGCATTAAAAACATTTTGTTAATAGGTACAGTATTGTCATCACATTTGTTTAGTTGTACTTAAATCATACCATTCCTTCTTATAAATTGGGTTTCTCCACTGAATACAACACAGTTGTCTCCATACCTCCATTTTCCTTGTTTCCTGTTCTAATGTGCTGAATGCTGGAGTCAAGACCAAGACGCTGATTATGAACAATATTTACATATCCGTTGACAAACAGTTTACCATTCATTAAACACTAATTAAATATGATATACAGTCGACTAGTATCATAAACGCATGTATCGATAAATTGTATGCACAGTTAATTTTCAGTTGTCCACAAAATCCCTATATTAATAATGATAAAAGCTAACAGCTTGTATCATTTATCAGATGTTACGTCAATCGAAGTATATTTCAGGTTCATCACATAAGATTTCTAACAACAATCTTTTTTAAGGAGATTGTTAATGCAAATGTCCAGTAACTAGATGTTAAATACATCACATACGCCATCGTTTATCAGTGCCCTGTCTGTTTTCCCAATACATCTGTCTGACACTGTGCAGACCTGCTAACCCTTACTATTTTCCAGTAATTTTTACAGAAAAGTTTGCACCTTACGATTTTACGGGAACCCACCATATCTTACAATTTTTCTCTCTGCCAGATTCCAAAATTCACAATATAGCGGCAGCCGGGCTCTCGGCTGTTGGTCTCTCTGATAGTCTCATATATGTGTTGTATTTTAATGATAGTTAAAGGTGCCCACTTAACTGAGAAATCAGGAAATATGGGGAAAAGCCATGAATTTTCTTGAGTGCCAGGAAAACTTGAAAATACCAATAATTTTTCTTTGAGTTGGGAATGTGCACATGCGAGAGATTATTTTCCATGTGCCTGCGCTGCAAGCAATACATTGCGCACACAACAGCTGTTAAGAGTCACACCTATGTAGTCTTATTTTGCCTTGTTTTTAATAACATAAAATTTTAAGGTGGTTTTTATGTTCCTAAGGTGCATTATTGACGCTGGTGCCAGTAACTGTCAAAAACGTACTAAGTTCATTCTGCAAAAAAAAAAATGGTCAAGTTGGTCTGGGCACATCACATCAATCAATAACTTACCCACCATGCAGCCAGTCATATATTTGAACACAAAACATGCTGACTCTACAGACTGTTGCGGCTAGACAAATGCCAATGTTTGTGTTTATAGAGTACAATTACTTTTCAATATGTGAAAGTCATTAATATTGTTTCTTCACGTGAGTAATTTGTGTTAAATAGTGAGAAATATTTGAAATTCATACTGCAGTATTGGTGGTTTTTTTTTAAATTACTTGGCATGAAAAGTCCTTTGATGAGAAGTGTATTCTATTTGTGGTCATGAACAGTTAGATGTGAAAATATTTTTTAACATATACCACAGTGTACATAGGTAGTAGCAAGGTTATGTAAACTTAGCCAGTGTGTTTGTACATCGAATTGACACGTGCCGCTCAACATACTAAATAACGATTACGACTCATTGCCAATTGTTCCTACTTCCATTACTACAGAAGGAGACAGAGAATTTTCTACATGAATTTTCGGCTGCCTACTGTACCAATCAGGAATCTATGAGAAGATTCTCTTCATCTGAAGGTTACGCAACCCGGCAAGCATGTCGCCCCCAACCCCGTGCTGAGAGCTTACAAGCCGCCTGCCACCGGACAAGGCCGAGCGCTGCGACAAGGCACAAAGCAGAAATGCTGGCCAGCCAGGATGCTCACCCTCCCCACAACCCACTCCCCGTAACCCACTCCGGCAGCCTACAAGCTTCACCTATGTAAGACAGTACGCTGCCAGACTCTGGCAGTTCATTCTTTACAAATTCTCTCGTGACATCCCTCCCAGAGCACTAATTCAGTGCCTGGACCTCCGGGAACTTCGGAAGCTTCGAGTACGCCCCCAGTGACTACTCACCACGCGGCGATATCCATCAAACACATACACATATACTTACTTCACTTTGTCTCCTCAAGACACCCTTTTCTTAGCCAGTTTAACTTTAAATACTTTTGCTTTTGCCTAGAACCAGTTATTCCCCTTTTTACTAGAACCAGACCGCCTACATCTGGAACAGCAGTTACTTTCAGCTCTCCACTGTCTGATAGGAGGTAGCGCAGGTTACATGTTTATTGCATCTCCAATAAACACCCCTTGTTCACTACCCTTCTGCTTTTCATTTACGGGGTACTTGACTGTGTGACGGTCAGGTCAGGAACAGAATACGATGTGCACCGACAACAGGAACCCAGAGTACTGACATTCACATTAGACAGCTACCTGTTTCTTCCCAACCCCCGAGCACTAAGTCAGACCTGGTGGGGAGAAACAGCAATGCCCCAACCATTAGAAACACATTTGTGGAGGGAGGGGCTACAAGCTCAGGTTATCTCTAACTTTGAGCACTAAGTTAGTACTGAAGTGACCTTAGCCTGCGGGTTGCCTCCCAACCCGGTACGAACGCACAACCAGTAGAGACTTGGTGGCCCACACGGCTCCACGTCCCTGATTAGCCCGCATGCATGGGGATTGGTGGGGACTCTTATCGAGCTCGTGCCGGCAAGTCACTATTGGGCTACACTTTAATTACTGTTCCTGTCTAAGTGCACTGCATAGGCTGTCAGACCGGTGTGCTCTATGCCTTATAAGGTGAGGAGAGGCAGGAGGTGTAGAGAGCAATACCTGGCTCATGCTGTTATCAAACCATGGATAATATTACCTCATCCTATGCAGGACAGGCAGGCGGAACGTGACCGCCGCGCCACCCAACTTAGACGAAAAACAGTAGCGCCTACTTCGGTAACGGTAATTGTCTTCCCACCATGTATTTTCATTCACCCTTCGTGTCACCTGGTGGTAAGAGGTTTGCTAAACCGAACAGGGGCCCAACACAGCTGGGCAAACCCCAACTTCTGGAGCCGTGAAGCCTATGACTGGAATGCCACTTCAGAGTAGATCAAGTTCACCACCATTGGGTGAAACCCTCTTCAACCGCAACACCCAAAACGACAGAATAAGAAAGCAATAGCCAACACCCCTCGCCTGGTACCGTAGAATCAGTTTAAACTACACTACTTTTGGTCTAGCGGAAAAATCCTCTACATACGTGTCAGTCAGACTTAACAGGCATGCGTCAAACTGCATATATTTATTTTGTAGTCTGTGAGTAGTGCATTTCATGCAATATTATTGGATTGGCGTGAAGACAACGTATTATAAAGTTGATGGGTGTTGAAATCCTGATTTTAAATTTTGCTGCAGTAAAGTATGTGAGTGAACTTTTATTCAGGTGATACAAAACAAAGTAAAAATTATTTTGGTAAGTAAATTTGTCACATCTTACCTGGTTTATTTTGAGGATAGGTATGGCAAAGGCAACATGTTTCTCCAGTGTGTATTTGTAAACTGTTTGCCTTGATGTTTCACTGGATTGCTTGTCTAGCAAAATTAATCATATAATTTTTATGTGAAATTACCTCTTCCTTTACTTTAGGTGTCATAAGCATCTCTTAGCAGTGGTAATACAATAGATTAAAAATAGCAGCAAATGCTTGTGGCGCCCTCTATGTCCAGAGGACGCAACAAGGCAGCTATACAAAAGCCCTAAGTTGCTCTGAAGTGAGTGGTGCAGAGAAATATCAAAGAGGCACCCATGTAAAGCTAAACTATAGCAGCCATATATATATATATATATATATATATATATATAAAATGCAAAGAGGCCAATATTCATATCAGTTACCAACTGATTCTTAAAATATTCTATTATAATCTTGGATTTTAAGCCCTTTTAAAATATGGTGAAACAGGAGCATGTATCATTCAAAACCTTATACTCCATAACTATATTGATGGTGTCTTAAAAGGAGAAAAATGGCAAACTATTTTCCTAAGGCCATCATTTTAAAACTTCATAAACTTACAACAGGATTTCTACAAAATCTCGTAACATTTTTTTACGAAAATGCTTTCCTTAATATTGAAAGCAAAATTACTATCTCCACAAAGTTCCTGCTAGGACCTCCCATCTGCTCCAACCTGATTTTCATGCCCGCAAGGCTTAAAGTTCAAATGTTCAATAAATGTTCTCAAAGTAATTAACTGACGAGGCAGTCTGATCACCGCGGAGGAACCATCTCTCTCGAGTGGCTCTCCTGGGCAAGTATTTATATAAAAGTCACCAAAATTTTAACACAGGGCTTGGCCAATAAGAACTGTCTCTTCCATGTGCTTCCAATTGACACCACCAGCACACAAAATCTCCATGGTGAGATAAATTCAGGGGGCGCCTCCAATAAACTACTATTTCTTCCCACCATGCCTCCTGGAATCGTGGGTGCTCGCCGAATCGCACAGCGCCTGGGAGTCGGCCGCCCACAGAGCAGCGACGAACAGTGCGCCAATCCGCCGGCAGAATTTGGCGAGCGTGCATGCGCCAGGTAGTATCAGGTGGGGGCCGAATTTCGCTGCTCAGTTGGCATTGGGGAGGCCTGCTTTGCGCTGAATCCACGTCGCTCCGGGCAAACACCCATGCCGGCCGTATGTACAGGCAACAACTCTTCAGCTGAACTTCACCTTTGCATTCGTTGTGGGCACCCAGTAGAATTCTTTCAGATTACGACAAAATGCAAGTAAGTGAGGAATAAGCGAAGACATTAACGTAGTTAGAGATATCTTTTTGCAAAAAGACAAAGCATCATAGTCCGTGTGATCTCTGTCCAAACGGGGCAGCAGAAATTTCTTAACAACGATTACCTCATAATTTATTTGAACAACTTTCCATAGTGAGTAATAAAGTTTTCAATCAGAGAAACATGTGTCGGAATTACATTTTCTGCACGTACAAATTGTGTGCTAATAACGTTGTTCAAACAGATGGCAGATTCCGTTTTTACTTGTAGCAACAGAGCAAAGAAAACTGTAAATTCATTACATGTTTAAAAAAAAAAACCAACATTTTAAAGTCACATATTGAGCAAAAAATAGTTTTGATCGTGTCGGTAAAAGGGAAGGCCTCCCCCCCCCCCCCCCCCCCTTCCTTTTTATATACATAATAGCTGTAAGATGTGTGAAAAACAAAAACAATACGTCCAAGTGTGTGTCTGTGATGTAAGTATTTGTCATGATGAAAAAAGTGACATTACTATTCATGTTAAAAGTGCATGTTTTTGCTTGGAAATTTTTTTGAACGATTACCAGAATTTTTCCGTTCATATACTTGATTTTGTAACTGACGTAATGTGCTGACAGTGTTGGAATATTTGGTAAGTATCTGAATTTTTTTTAAAAAGCAAAAGTAATACACGTGTTAGGCTACATGTAATATAATTATGTTCTCAGTTGATTCATGAAGCTCATAAGTATGTATTGTTGCTTCTAGAAATAATTATGGTGTTGATTTATTACCAAAATGTACATCAATATTTTCACACTTTCATAACAATACCGGTAATGGACAATAAACAAAAGATTTATATAAAATGCAGTGACTTAATTACGCACTATTTTAAGCATTCTTGAATCTTCTTGATTTCAAATTAGTCTGGCTTGCTACTTCCCCTGACATGCGTGACTAGAGGGGAAGTGGCTACCTAGCAAACAGCATCGCAACCTAGCATATATATAATTTATATTTATTTTATTTATTTATTTTTTTGACGAGTTACTTGTATTGCAAGCATAAAGAAGTTCTTTTTCAGTAACTTCTTGATGGGGAATCTGAGGATTTATATCAATTTATTTCTGTAGACATGCATGTTTTGAATAAACTGTTAAAATTTAAGGGTCTATGAGAGACCTTTGGTCGACTAATAATAATTAACCACCTATCCCGAGTGCAGTGTAACTTGTGGCAGGGAAAATCAGAGGACGTGGTTTTGAATGATTAATTATTAAAGACTGTGAAGAAATAAATTTTAATCACCTTATTTATTAAAATCTGTCTCAGAATAAGTTTTTTTTTTTTTGCAGTGAAATACTATAACTAATTACTTTAAAAGACAGACCTTTGCCTTGCGCGCAAGGTGTCAGTAACATGTAGTGGCGTGGAGGGGTAATCTTACCACTGCTTCCCCTTCCCTCTTCTCCCCTTTAAAAACACTGCCCGATCAATAAATTCTCTACGCGCGCTCAGTTGATCAAATACATGTGGAACTTTCGAAATTGGGCTTTCATTCTGTGCTGTATTATTCTCATTTTTTGAGGGTTTTAAAGTTTGAGGTCAGCTTGCATTTGGTGTTGGATTACAATAAATTATATACAGTATTTTGAGATGTTATTTTATTTATTTAAACAAGTTTACGGGAAATGTTTTTAAATGTATTTTTTACAGTAATACTTTTTCTAAAATTCTCATTTTTATTATGTTCATTAGCTAAACTTTATTCACAGATATTGTACAGCTCACATACTCAAAATGAAGTCTGATAAGGTCAAACAGAAATTTTATTTTATTGATGTATATGTCAGAAGCCTCATGTACTGAAATCCTGCATGAATGGAAATTTTTGACAGTCCCCTGAAAAATGATAGATAGGGAGTCGACTATATTATGATGGTTCTCTGTGCAACATGTGTTCATCCCATGTGCAGGTCCATCAAATTGCAATGTCATTAGACATATGAGAGTACTCTAAAATCTAGCTTGAGCACAACACCTGCTTGTGGCTTGTCCTTTTAAAAATAATATAAAATATGTTATTAGTGTGTTTGAATGAAAAAGAGCACTTAACAAGCAATTTTTGTCACTATATCAATTTTGTACTACAGTAATAATCTTTCGTTCTTGATACCAATTAATTTATAAACTGCTCTTGTTTGATGAGAGTAAATTTTGTTAACGTTTGTAGAGTCAACTACACTATTACTGGAAACAATTTTAACTGTTTTCAGCTCAGATATGAAAAAAATGAGAGAGAATGCTTTATCATATATTAAAAATGGCAACACTAACTGTTTGTAAGTGTTTTGATGGTAAAAGAAGCAGAGAATTGTGGTTTTGGAAACATTTTATAAGCAATTTCGTTGTTGTTTCATGAATACAGGAATTATTACAAAAACTCACAAATAAATGTAATTTTCCCATCTTTCACATTATTTAGTGATTTGCAAAAATTTCTAAGCCCTACTAATTACAGGTGGTGCAAAACATTTTTAAGGGTGTGTATAAATGAAATTATCTTGATTATCTAGTACACTTATAAGTGAACTGTTAAAACTGCACGAAAAAATATGTTAGACTAATTTATTAGTCCCAAAATGTACCAGTAAAATGTGTTTGTTTATGCATTGACACATGATGCATTTTGTCCATTGAGAATGCATGCTGTGCTTACAAACTTTGTCCCATCTTCAAGCACGCCGCTCATAACAGGCAATTCTGCTGGACACCCCCCCCCCCCCCCCCAGCATTACAACAGACACGTGGCCTGAAATTGTACTGTTCGTCATGCTGTCGCCCTACCCCCTGACATGGGATTTTTCTGTTGACTGAGATGATGTCACTACTCTCCAGGATGGTCAAGCAAGTGCCTCGGTTTGTCACTGGAGGGCGGCACCCAGTGTACTCCAGCAGCATGAGAGAGACTAGCCACCCCAGCACCCTTCTGAAAGCCTACAAGCTTGGAAATTTAGTGTAAAAGGAGGAGCCAACCCTGACTATGGGCAGTCGCTGCACCCTCCACCTTGCAAAGGCCGAGGGGAGTAGTAGGAGTAAGTAGTTGCCAACCATTCTCTCCCAGTTTGTGAAGGCCGGAGAACTTTTCTTAAGGGCGCTGACCACTAGACATCTTTGCTGCGAATGCGCTGCAGAAGTACATCTCCAGAAAGATTGTTATGTCTACAGTCTCCAGGGTAAGTGGTCAACAACCCCTCTCCCCCAGCTTGCAAAGGTCGGAGAACTGTCATAAGGGCACTGACCACTAGGCCTCTTCGCGAACACGTTTCGGAAGATGGATCCTGAGACTCTCAATTTTGCAACAGCCACCCCGCAGATCCTGCCACTGCTTATCGACTTCATCGAGAGGCTCCTGAAGACATCCCCCTGCTTCTTTCACCTTCCTGGTAAACTTCCAGCGATCCCCGTGGTGGCAGGTGACGTGAACAGGGTTTCCACTCAATAGACAAAAAAATGTAGGACGTCTTTGAAAAATTTATAGGACACCAGCCGAGGACTCTCACCCTCGTGAATATACTTTACTTACAGCATCAGCACACACACAATAAAAAGAAATTATGCAGCACACACATAAAAAGGAATAACGACAGGATTAAAATTTAAGACAAAAAATTACAAGATAGACTGTTCCCATCTATAAATCTAGCCTACTTCTTCAACTTCTTGGCGAAAGTACATGTTTCTTCTTCTTTAACCTTCTTAAGTGCTGCTGTTTTTTCAGTCAGATGTTTGTGTCCTGCTTCTAGAAGGGCTTGGGCTGCAAATATCTCCTGCATATTCTTGCTTTTACAAACAGCAGAAAGTCTCTTATTAGCTTCTCCAATTAAGCAGTGGTTTGCCTGAATAGGTTCTTGCACGATTTATTCTTCTTTAATTTTTCTAATCTTTCTACACCATCTTTCCTTTTTGATTTACTTTCAAGTTCAGACTTTTCTTTCTTGCAGGCTTCTAAGTAGGCCTTGTACTTACTTCTAGCATCTCTGAAGTACATGAAGTACATTGGCGATAGAGGCACCCGTCAAACACCACCTCTTAGTTTGATAACAGATTGCACTCTACGTAGGCCATTTATTGTTTGTGCAGTCAGGAATGAATGAGATGGAGAAACGAAATTCTTGTTCATTGAGAAACCTTGTTCTACATCTGCTTGACCATGGAATAATATTAAAGCTGCTCTAACGAGATAAGAAAGTAAAGGATATTTCAATTCTCCAAGACTGTTCCGTATTTTTTGTATTACGTACCAGTATGCATCGATTCTGGTTATAGAGCCTGAAGGTACTTCTGCAGAAACAGTAGTTTCATCTATGTTTTCAGCCATGTACAGTTTCCACTCATCACAAAACTTATCTATGTCACAACTCTTAATAACCTTGGGCATAACTTCTGCAACCTTCTGTATAAATTTTAATGAATGTGATGCATGTCGAAACAAGAGATGTGAGCACTGGATGTTGCGAAGCAGCTTATTCTCTATAGGTACATTGTCAAGTAAGTATTTTATAATAGAAATAATGAATTTTTTCGCTTCATGAATGAAAAGCTTCCTTTCCTTTTCTTTAAGTTTCATGCCTTCTTTCCTCGTGACACAGCCAACATCAATTTCTTCTGATGGGAATCTATTTTCAATGTTGTGGAGGTCAAAACTTATAAATGCACCTCCAGAAACTTTTCCTATGATCTCTGGCTTAACGATTCTTGCCATGAGGCTTTGAATGAGTCCACACAGCTCATCATAGAGAAGTGAATGAGGGGTTTATTACATTGCATCAGACGAAGGAATTTGTCATATATTTTGCCTACTGATTTCAGAAACATCAGACAAACCAATGTAGAGGGATCTTGTGTGTGTGTGTGTGTGTGTGTGTTTTTTTTTTTTTTGGTAGGGGCGGGGGGAATGTATTTAAGAAAGTACTCTCTCAATGCACTCCACTGCTCAAGGATTCTTGCAATGGCTGGTACCATTGACAGCCATCAGTTGTTTACAAATCTAATCTGTTGCTCTATTCCAAGTTCTATTTGTATATTCACAAAATCTTCTTCCCTAACTGGAAATTTGTGCAGAAACTTGAAAAGAACATCAAGAAAATCATCCATCTCCCAGTGGCTCAACACATCTCACATGCCCCGTCTGAATGAGAATGAATTGTGAACAATGTGCAAGTTACATGTTCTAATATTTATCAGCCCATAACAGCTTTCAGATTTCAGGTGACTATCTAAATCACGTAAACATTTTGCATTTGCCGATGGCCAATAACTTCTTCAAAGGCAATGTATCTCTTGACAATGAATCAAGTAACTAGTCTTTTATTAAAATATATGCTGTTGCGTGACCAAGTTCATTGCAAAATAGAAAATGATTGATGACTTTATCCTTAAAATGATCAGCCATACCATCACATGAACTTAAAGAGTAAACTGATTCCATGACTTTCAGAGGCCACAAAATTTCAGCTTTAGTGACTTTATCAGCTTCATCCATAGTCCACTGCTTTGAAGTTCCAGATTTAAATGAGAGGGTTGCAGACTTTTGACCACTTAAAGAAACACCAAAAGTGAATTTTGCTTGATTTTGTGATAGTACTGCAAATGCAACTGACTTGTGTTTGCTTGCAGATGCATGTTGTACTAACTGCTGCTTTCCAGAGTTCCTAGTATCACACACTGATTTACAAAGAAAACACTGAGCTTTGAAATCACTTCCACTGTCCTTAACATACCATGATCCAATTGTGTGTCGATTTCCATCCTTCTCTGTTAACCATGAGTCTCTAAATGATGTATTACGAGGCATTTTATACCAAGGTATTGTTCTGTTCATCAACACTGCAAAAAAAGGTACACAATGTAGTGTCAGTCTCTTCTTTACATCTGAAACAAAATGTATCTATTCTATGTAACTAAACAATAACAAGCACAATTTCGCATGGCATGACAGCAAAAAATAGGTTCTGATAAATATGCTGATGAAAAATATAAAAGAGAAGAAATTCCACACAGTGACAGTGGTGAATGTAATGAAGGGAAACAGAAAATAAGGGATGACAACAACTATAAAACTCTTAATCTTGAAGGTAACCGACAAGAAAATGCTACAACAGCTTGAGTTACAGCAAGTATGAGTATGTTACATATCCCTCAGTTTCACTTCATTGGGATCTCGTGAAGAAAATATCGGACAAAAAAAAATAGAACGAGTGGGAGGCCTGCGTGGACGTCCCTTCTGTACCTCTAGGTTGCTTCAGTTGCCAGTCCGGTAATTGAACTTTATTAGATTCCTCCAGAACACGTCCCGGTTAGGCTAGGAGCTGTTAAATGTGCTAGATAATCGTAATTCCAGTTTTTAATTATCACACCTAGCTCAAGCACATGTCTCATTTGCCTATTTTAAATTTCTAGGTAGTTTCCATAAACTCATTTTAGGAGTTAGCGTGGTATCACTATGTTTTACATATGACATATATTTTTGCCATATATTCGTGTCAATTTAAGGTAATTTTGTATCACTCTTTCACCTTGCGTTTAATTTTTGCTTCTGAACTGCTTTCACTTCAGAAATGTAATTATTCCATTTTCCCTTGAGGAAAACCTTGTATCCATGTGTAAGTACGAAGGTAGTCCCACACATTAAGAGGCAAACTGAGATCTGCAAACAGGTAGCCTTTGGCTGTGTTCAAAACACTAGCAACTCTAACCCTCGAAGAGATACAACCAGACTGGGTGTTCAGTTCTTCTCCCAGCTTACAAAGGCTGGAGTAGAATTTGTAGCACTCAGAGTTGACTGACCTCCAGCGTGTATCTCTCCCGAGACACCAGTTATCTCAGCTACCATCCGTTCAGTCCCAGCTTGCAAAGGCCAGACGTTGGGAACACCGGATAAGTTACTCAGTCATGGAAGTACCCCTTTAAGTCAGCCTTACTTTAGTTTCACCTCTACAAGTAGAAACTGACTTCTAAGTGCCTTACGCCAAGCAGAGTAGTTTAAGTAAGTAACGTAGAAAGGCCCTGCAGGCCGCTGTAAGAGAACTACTTACTTTAACACGAGTAGAAACCACCCTTGATAATAGTGACACTTCTCAACTTGGTAAAGCCACAGTACTTTTATTTCACCCACCAATACAAACCACCTCCTACGAACATCCAGCTGTCGAGGCCATACGACAGGGAGGAGAGGCTATTTTAGGATTTGATTGGCTATTTTAGAACTTTATTGGCCTTTGCATCAATTAGACTTACCAGAGCTTCAATATCTCGAAGAGAACCCCGTATCTCCCTGCTTCATCAAGCTGCAGCTACACCCCTGCCCACCTGTAGAGTGAGCATGGCAGCCGGAAAGCTCATCCGCCTTCGCCTCCAGAACCAGGTACCGAAACGACATAAGGTAGTAACATTAGCCCCAGACTTTGTACCCTCTCATCAACCTACCAGACCCATGTTATACAAAGGCAGGGCACCTCAGGCTTCTAAGGACCCTGCCTAGTTTCCTCAGATGTTCCCCATGAGACTGGCTTCACGTTATTTGACGTGTCTAAAAGTGAACCGTACCAAGGTTTCTTACCAGGAAACATACAAGGTCAAGTTTACTTTAGGGTTTCAATCCACCTCGACTTTGGTAGTACCTAACATAAAGAAATCTAGAGTGTAGTATCTTCAACATGGGGAACTCTCGACCCAGCCAGGCATTACTTTGTTTTATATTTGTGCACCTTGATGCTTGTATTTCGAAACATCCTACAGAGTGCACCAAAGAGTAGAGGAAAACACTTCAGCATATTATTATAATACATTATTTCTAATAGATTTTAGAGTTGTTCTGATACCGATACTAAGTATTGGTATCGACCAATTCTTTGCCTTTTCCCAATGTATCGGTATCGGGCCAATACAGTATCGGTTGGAGACAATTAAGTTGGGTTACTTTCTTTATAGACAAAAATTACCATATTTCAGTGTGTGTATATATAAAACCTCGTTAATTCTAAGAAGATTAATTCGAAATCATATATAATTCGAAATGTGTATCGCTCCCAGATGGAAGAATAGAATTTTTATATGATCGTGCCAGAGTTTTCACGTATGTTGACTGATTTTCGTGGCCTCTACCACCCACTGAAGAGGTGAAAAGATGCACCAGTGCCATGCACTGCGTGAAGTTTGGGAAAGTAGGACAAAGAAAATTCCGGGCTGCTTGTTGTTACAGTTGGAGGGAGGAAGGAAGTTTGGTGTGGTGTGGGTGTCGCTTGATGATGGAGAGAGAAAAGGAGTGCAGCGATGTGGGCGCGGCTGGGGGATGGAAGAAGGAAGGAAGGGAAGTGCTGTGAGCAGCTTGGCTAATGGGAGGGATGACGGACAGCCGGTGGATGGTAGACTGTTAAAGAGGGGGGGGGGGGGGGGGGGGGACAAAAAGGACAAAGGAAGCGAGCAACCTTTTCAGAGGCCAGACCCAGCTTAAGCAGGTTTTACACGACACAATGTATGCGCAAATTCCTTGCAATCTGCTAATGTTGTGGTGCATCTGTGAGACAAATTTCTTGGAATTTCAAGCGCAATGCAAGCGATGGCACAATTTCTGAGGTTAAAACATGCTCTATATTTCTGTGCAAGACCACTCAAGTTACACGGAACAAGCAACGTGTTTGACCATCCTGGAGTACGCGCATGGTCAGTGTAAACAAAAATGGAAGGGACATGTGATAGTGTTTTGCATTTATTAAACAAATGTAAAGTTTCCAGTGCTCTACAATTCAAAGTCGCCGAATTATCACAAGAAAAATTTGCGTGAGAATGCTTTAAAAGGTTGTGGGTGTGACTGTGATTATATGCAGAACAAAAAAAAAACTCAGCAATAATAAATTTGAAAGTACCGTTTTTACAGCTTGAAATAAAACACATGGTTGACAATTATTTTCTTTTTATCATAAACATTTCCGTCATTGTCAATGCACATAATGCCTTACGCTTTTGCTTATCCATTTGTACAACTGTATGGTGGGAAGGAAACAGATTTCATGTTGTTAAATTGCGCCGTGTAGAAGGAGACATGGAGCGAACGGGATAGATTTCATTGCAATTCTTGGTCAAGTGATTGCGCACGAGGAGCTGCGCAAGAAGATAATTGCATAGTGTAAAACCTGCTTTAGCAAGGGGCTGCTTGACACAAAAACGCCGGCCAGGTAGCTTGGGATTGAGACAACATTCGCCAGAAGTTTATTCATAGTAGAGTGAGCAAGATGGTTCTGGCTACCACAGCTGCAGTTTTAAACTAAACTTTACCTTTTTTTTTATATATATAATATACACATAGTTTTTGGCATAGCAATTAGGCCTCAAGGTAAATGCAACAAACTTACTTTTTTTACTATTTGCTTCAAATTTTTGCCTTTTTTCCACCAAAAATTTTATGGTTTCCCAAAACAAAGTTGTAACTTCAAGAGGGTAGTTTATTCCCGGGTCCAAAGTTGTGTTTACTTTGGGAAGTAAAAATGTGCCTTTCTTAAGACATTATTTTCTTTATTTACACGAATATAGAATGTTTTTAAATGTAATATTAATAGTAATCCTTTTTCCAAAATTCAGTGCTAAGGGCATTGGTATCAGAAAAAATGGTATCGGAACAACTCTAATAGACTTTGTTCAGAATTTAACAGTAAATTATTTTTGGCAATTTCGCTCAAGTTTTAAAAAGAATTTGCTATGTGTGAGGTTTTACAGGTTAATGTACCTTACCCTCATTTTTACAGAATATGTTTGATTATTAGTGATAATAGTGTCATTTTGTTTACATATATTTTTGGAGTGGGTATTTGTGTAGTGAATATCTTTAGCCATGATATTTGTGTTTTTTTACTTTTGTAACTCTGTATCATGTTTCAGGGAAATTGGCATCATGTGAGTGCACGTGGCTGCAGTTTCAAGCCGAACTCGTGATTCTTAAAGCTTGCACAAGCAGCTTGAAGTGTACTGCTTTTTTCATCAGGAAAAGCTGGGATTAAATCGCAAATGCCATAAACACTGTTGGATATTCTGGTTACGTAGCAGTGTTTTTTTTTTTTTGTACAAGCTTGTATTTCATGGTTGCTAGATTTAATTGTTAGCTTTTTGTCATAAATTCTTTCCAGAGCTGTGATGATATTGTGTTGTTATAGATACCATAAATAAAATTATTTCTTAGAAAGTAATTAATGTGAATTAATTCAAAATTAATACATATTTGTCTTGTCAGAAGTGCTGTTTCAAATTATACTCATTCAATGGCTTCAACTGGTACATCATAACACAATATCTTTACTTCTAGTGCATGATATTAATAACAATTGTAGGGTCATTCCATGGAAAATTACTGAAAGTTTAATTGTCACAGACATATTTTAAATGTTTTCTTATGTATGGTTTTATATATTTCTAAAATACAAAAATGGCAAGTTTACTTTTTTTTTCCCCCAGCACATTGGTAGGGTTGCATCTCTTATTTTATTGCGATGCATTTTTGAAGACCCGCAGGTCCTACCTACATGAATAACGGGACTAACTTGAAGGTCTGTCCAGCTGTGAAGGCCAGAACATGCTTAGAATTGATGTTTCTTTTTGTAAAGTGTGCCGTCTCTCTTCATTGTTTCTAAGGGGACTGACAAATAATTTAAATACATGTGGACTTTGAATAAAGGTGGTCTTGAAATGCAAATAAACAAAAAATGGAACCACAGAATATGTTTCATGGATGCAGACTTTCAGTCCATCTGGGTTCAATACCTAGAGGTTCCACTGTATACAAGAAGTGTTTGTAAGTTCTATCACAATGAATTGTGACCAGAAACAAATGATTGATGAATTTGGAGCTCATAGTGTTGAGGCAGTTGCCTACCTGATGTACGGACTGTGTTGCAGCATGTTTTTCAAACATGTTTTATGACGAAACTGTTAAGTGTATCCCCACTGTGTTTACCAATGAAAATAAAACATTTTCAGATTTGGATTGAGTGGTGTTTTCAACATTCAGTTTATCACTCTTTAGTAAAAATATAATTTTAGAGCACTCCACCATTCTTAATAACTACTTTTATGGCTGCTGTTTCTTATACACACTATGAGCAAAACTATGATACAGTGGAACCCCCGTCTTCCACCCCCTGATTTTGCACTTTCCTGCATTTTGCACACACTTTTTTTTTGGTCCCAATATCTGTTTTTACGGAATAAGTTTCCCTCTTTTTACACTTTTCTGCATTTGCAACATTCTCTCCTAGTACAATGAAAAGTGTAAAAGGGGGGTTTCACTTAGCAGCTTGTATTGAACCTTGCTACACACTTTCCACCAATGAAATGATTGAGTCACGTCTTATAGATAGTAACAACACAATGAAAACACTGCACCTCAGTTCAGATTCTTGCACATAGTGGAGACGGCCCACTTGATATGGGTAGCAATATCATCCTTATTGCTCTCGGGCTTCTGAACCTTGACATGTGACGTCCTATAAGCAAAGGAGGCACATCACGGCCCAAGTGTTTGGGGGGGGGGGGGGGGTGAAGGCAGATACATCCGGGGATGAGTTTGACTCTTATTCACAGCGTGGAACAGGAGCCCGGCCAGTGTGGAGGACTGGTTGTGTGGCTTTCCGACTGGGTACAAAGTCGGGGACTGCTAGCACAATCTTTACCTTAGGTGGGACCACTCTAACTGGTATACCTGGGCCACGAATGGCCTAGGGAGACTGCTGGACGTACTACGGTTTTGGAGGCGATGCACTGGGGTTGGTTTCGGAACCTGGGATGCAGGTGGGAAGGCGATCATCGGCACTGGTTATCTCTGTGAGCTAGAACCCCCTAAACCACGAGTTGGCTATACCAAATGAGGTTTCTTCACCACTCAGATAGGCTATTAGTAAGAGATGTGTAACTTCTTCGAGTTTGACTGGTAGTGTGAACAGATCTGGTATGGATCCTGGTGAGGCTGGTTTCTCTAGATGACAGATGGCTTGAGCTTGGGATGGGGCTAAGCTGCTGTTGGTATTTACAAATATTAGCAGTCTTTTTAACCCTCTTACAAATACCATTCTGATGGGAGAAGGGCATGAAGAAATATACTCTTAATACCAGTCCCACGGAGGTGGAGCAGGTGACGTTCGTCCCTACTCAGGCATACTTCCACGTACTGCCACCGCCAGGCCAAGGCTGCCCCCTATCCCAGTATCCGGCACCAGAAGCGTGGAGGACAGAGAGAGAGTTAGGTTTCACTCTGGCTAACAGTCCCAATACGTGGGTGAGTTACCCTGAATGGGTCAGTCCCCTCAGACTGGGAAAATGCTCCTTCCGACACCATAAGTGCGGTGGAAAGAGCACACCTCAGACTTGCAGTCCAACCCCAAGAGGATGAGTACCTAGTGTTGGGGCTCTACCATACTAAACACATGGGTGAATAGAAAGGGTGGTCATCCAATACAGGTGTGTGTGTCTACGAGAGAGTTCGGTAGTCTGGTTAGAGTAAAATTCCCGGTCACCTGCTGTCCCTCAATGGACCTGATGTTTACAGGGGAAGGTTCATTGTCTACGGGAATAATATTCTAAGTGAGACAAAACTATGTTTATTTATGTACGGAAATAAACAAGTTGGTTTATACTACCTCCTATCAACAAGAGTTTAACGGAAGCTTGGCTACGCTTAGACAGGTGAAAGTGACCTGTTTCTAAACTAACGAGGTAGGTGGGAAAAGCAGGTATGAAAATACTCAACTTTAACTGGTGTTGTCCTGAAGGAACCGAACTGTGTTTAAGTGTTCGGCGACTCAAACGATGGGATCTTCGCACCAGGATTGCGGTGAAGACAAGGCAAGAGGAGGGTCTTCGGCACCTGGAATGCAGTGAAGACCAGGCGAGGACTGTTGGTTCCTTCAGCACCCAAGATCATGGTGAAGGAACAGGACAGATTGGCATTCCAAGGGACATGCTCTGGTATTTATACTCTTCTGGCTTGCCCTTGATCAGGTGGAGGAGGGTGGTGGCATTAGATCCTCTCTGTGTGTGACTTCACAGGCCAGCTGGAAGTTTCAGCTGCTGCATGTCTTGACAATACATACTAGTGGTGCAATCCCTCAGCACACATAGGTGATCTTCAAGCATCATCTCAGTGGCTTGGCCTGTGAACAGTAAACAGTACAAGTTCTTGACGTCCGGTAGATTGTACCGCCAATCCAACTCCGTTGAGGTGTGCGGCTGAGTGGTTTGCAGTGATGAGTAGAAATATATTTAAATAAATAGAAAAGATGTCATGTTTCAACCTCAAACACAAAGATAGCTTCATTTAGGAGATCACCTTAACCAAAGATGTCATATGCCTATACAGTATCCATGTGATTCACAGAAATAATGTACACGAGGGGCCTGATCAAGAGAGAGTGAATGGTTAGGGGTGACACCAATGGTGTAATATGGCTGTTAGGGGCAGCACGGATGGTACCACATGCCGAAGAACTACGTTAGCAGTTTCAGATTAGAGGGTAGAAGGATACGCTATCAATTGTCGCAACATTCTGCTCAGGGTAGTATGCATAGCGTATGTTTACAGGCAAGAAGTTTTATAAGACTGCAAACCTGTTTCTTGCCTGTGTTTGAACTTACCTCTTGCTGAATGGTGTAAGTCTCCTCTAACTCCAACTCCATTCCATTTCATTCCATTCCACTGGGTGACTTGTTGCATCAGGCCCAGCAGGTTGTGTGTGTGCGCGCATGCACGCACACATGCGTTCACCCACTTGTTTATGTGGGAGAGTCAGGGGGTGACACTTATTTGTTTACCTGTGGTGCTTAATAGACAGCTGCTTGCTTGTAGGTGCTGTGGTCAGCTGCAGTATTCTGCTAGCAGCAGGTATCTCTTGCTGTCCCATTGGTGTAATCAAGGTCATTTGGGTTTGTCTTATTTACATCAAGGTAGCTGGGCTCTCCCAAGTGTCCTCCAAAAAAAAGTAATGCAAAAAAATTTATAGATGCTGCAGTGAATTGGTGCAAAATCAGTAGAGCGTTCTGATTGAACTACTGAATGTAGTTGAGGGTCTGTCAACCATTCTCACACAGTGAACAAAGTGCTTAAAGAGCTTGGTAAGTGAAAGAAATCATATTTTCCTCCTTGTTTTCTTTCTACTTATATGAGTTCAAGCAGTAGTAGTATTGACAGTATACTGTATTGGGGCCATTTTGTGGAAATGTAATTGCAGAGTGGTCTGCAAGTGGACATGTACAACATTGGCGTCTGAGAAAGGTCAACAGATGGGAAAGGGGGCTGCCACAAATGTACAAAGCATGGCAGTATGTTGAAATATATCAGCAGAGTGTAAATATTTTAATCATGATACTAGGAGGTTCTTTAACAATAAATAAGCATATAATTTGGCTTCACATTTAGCTATTAATAGCTACAGTAGACAAGACTGAATTAGACCGCTCATAACTCCGTAATTATGGTAGAAGTTTGGTTTTTCATATGAAGTCTGTTTCATCATATCTAGTGTAAAAATATGTTTTCAAATTAAATATTTACTCATTTCAGTGGGCACCTTTAGAAAGGAATTATAACCCAAAATGTTACATACTTCCTCTCATTAGGTACCAAAAAATAAGCGTAAACAGAGCACCCTGTGAAGGTCAGCAGGAAACCTTTTCCACTGCGCAGGAAAATTCTGCTAGGCATTCCATGACATTTACTTCAATAAATTTGAGCTGGTTTGACAACTTTGCTTGTAAGACGTTAACATAGGAGCACGCAGAGTAGGATGGAGGTGATTGATTTTCCTTGTAATTTATTTCTTCTATTTATCTTTATTATTTTTCTCTCCCCCCCCCCCCCCCCCCCCCCCCCATAACATAAATTTTCTGTACTTTTAACTGTTCCAGAGAATCACTTTATAAAATTACTGACATTATAAAAAGCAGACAGAATGCACAAGTACTCGCAGGACGGTACTCGTAGATACACACGCAAATAAAAGTCAGATTGCATATTTTCCATGTGGATGTGGGGTCGCTCAACGTTTCGCTGGCTAGACCAGCTTCAACAGGCAGCGAGCTGTGCCACCGGTATCACAGTCTAATGAAGCTGGTCTAGCCAGCAAAACGTTGCATAACCGTGCATCTGCATAGAAAATGTGTTTGTCTGACTTTTGTTTGTGTGTGTGTGTAAGAGTACCACCCTGTGAGTACTTGCACATTCTGTTTACATTTTATAATGTTACCAGTAGCCTAGTGGCCTATTCCACCATATATCTTTGTAAAATTGCTGTAATTGAAAAATCTTACTTCGTAAAATGGGCATTCAACTGCAGTGTCTCAAGCTGCAAAAAAAATGGGTACCTAATTGTTAATGTTGATGCATGCCACACTACTGCGCAGCATGCCTGCACACTCTATAGGTCGACTTCGCCCCATCAGTGAACGCTGAGGCATTTGGGACAAGTTTAAAGCTGCATACGTTTATTACATTAGCTACAGGGTTGATTCCACGTGTTGGGGACAACTACAGACACGAGAATAATTAACATGTTTAACTATGTAAATTGTTCTGCCCGCCCAGAATTAGACATACGGTCGCTACCCCTGAAACTAGAGATTGTTTTACCCAACAAGCCACGAACATGCCAGAGCCGATAAGGAAGTTGAAAGAGTCACCATAGGATGGCAGCACCCCTACAACCAATGACGTCATTGCCGCAGAGCCTCTAGAAGAGGCGGTAAACTTATCATCAACCTTCAGCCAGAGCAATAAGAAATGCGTGTCACCGCCGTCTGCTACCCTGGAATAACCAACTTCTGCGCTGGAAGGTTACCAACCCCCGCACCCCTGTGACAGCGATGAAGTGGAGATATAGACTATATAAGGAATCCTGAAAACGCTCTTGCCAGAGTTCGTCGGCCCACCGATCACGGAAGTTTGATGGCTCTCCTGGGCCTGCATAAGGCCAGCCTTCCTCTCCAACAGCTTGCAAAGGCTCCTCCAGAAAATCCTGCACCTACCCCGCAGCATGCGGAGAAAACCCGTAGGGAAGAACCAGAGCTAATTTTGTCACCCTCACCCTGCACCCTCTTACCCAAATCACTCCTCGACTTCCGCGGTAGCAGGTTCTCGCAATGTCCCTTCTGGATAACCATCCCTCAAGTTTCCAGTTTGCTGTAAATTGTGACCACTAGTTAATTTCAGAGCTAGTGTTGTTGGAGTTAATTTTTTTCTATTCAGGTTCGCTTTCACCTGATGTAACTTAAATAATTAATTATTTTAGATTTATACAGAACTGAATCCCCACTGTTTTCTTGAAGCGTAAATAAAAATGCTACATGAACCATAAATCTTTGTGAGGTAATCATTTTGCACTCCTTGGTCATTTGTAATTTCAATCATATTCTTTGAAAGTGTGATGTCATTTATTTGGCTCTAAACGAACTTATTATTACCGCGGAATAAGAGCGAGTGGGCTGAACCCCTCAGGTTCCCAGAGTTGGCAAAGGCTATAGTCAGAATAAGACTGGGACTCCTGGGGTGTGTGTGGTACATCCACGCCTAGCTACGGTAGCGCTCCAACTCTAGCCCATTACATCTCTCAGCCAGTGCCTCAGAGTGACTGAGCAAGCTGCGCCCATGAGGAATGCACCTCGATGGCTAGGAAAAGAATGAGCCCATTTAATGAGTTGGTATATGGGAAGAAGTGAGATATTATTATTGGTATTGTACTATCAGGCTCGTAAGTTTATTAATGCAGATGACTAAAAAAGGAAGTGGACAGAATAGCCGAAATTGTCACCAAGTTCATCAATCCCTGCAGAGGGAATTATCCCAATTAAGTAGCGTGCCACAAGTCGACTCTACTCACAAGACTACACTCCCTCCACCCCTACCGGAAGTCAGTGTTAACGAACCCAGTAGAATAACTCCTTACATAGCCTGCGAACATGAGACATATTTTGATTCAATGCTAGGCATTTGTTGGCCATGACAGAGGTATGTTAGCACTACTGCACCAACGATGTGTAGCACTACTGCACCAGTGTTGTGTAAGATCCAAACTGCAGCCAAGAAGATTCTTAATATCTTCATACCCCCCCAAAACTATACGGAATCGCCGGATAGTATCTCCCCCTCACAACTTTGTTCCCTCTTGTAAGTCTACGAGGCTGGCACCATATGTGTGTCCCAGTAGCGAGCAAGAAGCAGAGTAAGCAACTATATGTGACAACATCGAACTCGTCCCCATTCCATTGTCATTTAGATCCTCATTTCCATTGTTAATTTTCGTGGTTTATTTTTTCCCCTTTGTGACGGCTGGTATCCCGTATTTTAACGGCCTTCATGGTGAGCAAGGGGGCGGAGACATTTTTGACTAAGCTCACTCTGGGGTTTGATTCCCCTCCAGCCAATTGCAACTCTTCATCCAGGCTCTCAAGACCTCGATGTTAAGAGCCATCCAAATCTCTTCACACTCTTCAATTCTACAGGAACTACTAAAGATGTTTAGCAGGATGTGTTTCCAGGAAGGGACACTGAAGATACTTGGTTTCCCAGACTATTCATGACCTGCCCTTCTCTTTCTACTAAGAATATTTAAGCCCAAGGAAAGAGCGAACCAAGCACATTTCTTTATGAATGCGCAAAGAGTTGTTTCAACTCATACGCACCTTGTATGCACGTAAAACACCAGGTATTTGAATAGGTCAAGCAACACGTCAACCTCCCCGACGCACCCTTCAGACAGTGTGTCACCACAGAGCTGAAGTTGACCAAGCGCAGCAGAGCGCCTGAGGCCATATCCCAAGTGCACGAGGGTAGTTCTCCTACTCTGCGCACTCCAGGCAGACGTCATAGAAGCACATCACGCCTCCCACCCTGGCTCACTGTGTACTCCAGATGAGCTGCATATAAGGCAGTGCATGGCCGAGGTCAGGAGTTATTGTCTCCAGTAGCTTGTCTCAACACTTCTTGTACTGGGGCGCTCTACTGTCTTAGGCCCTCATGGTCCTCTCCAATAACTTCCAGTTCTCCAGTGGTGCAGCCACCACCTACCAGAGGCTTCAACTCCTCCTGGTAATTGCAATCACCAGAAGCTTTACTGCATGAAGACAATGACTATCGACTTAACACTTCAGTTGTTGACACCTACTGGGTGTTCAGCCACCACTACTTGCTGGTAGTGGCTCCCCTGTTTGAGTTAGGGCCTCTTCTAGGCAAACTCCGATAGTAGTAGTTTCAACAGTTAGTTTATTTTACCCTTGCATCTAAGTAGACTTAGGAGTGGGTCACCTTCACCCATAAACTGCGTAGCTTAATTACTTCCGCAGCACAAACCTATTGGTAGCAGGTACGAGTCACCTAAGTATTTATTGCTATAATAAATACCAAGTCGTAACGTACCCAAGAGTTCTTGGTTATATTAGTATAACCTGTCTACAACCAGTATTCGACCTCAAAGGGCAAGCAAGCAACTGAGCAGTGACAACCTAGAGTAGGACGTCAGACCCCCTTCAGGGGCCTGTCTGTTGATACACATCTTTCGACGGCCACCCATTCTGTACACCTCGGTGCACAGGATGGTAGAGCCTCCACCACTAGGACACACCCCACAGAGGCAGGACAGCCAACCTAACTGGTATCGCTGACCGGAGCGCCTAGCTTAGGTGCTGGCAAATGTATCTGCTTGGGACTGGAGGCCCCACGTCTGTGGGCAACACCCGGCAGTTTGCAGGAAGGCGGTTTACGACCCACAACTCCAGGTGCTTGTACTGTTAGGAACCAGGGAGCGTGCTGCCAGCCATTGTCGGCCTTACACGCTTAAGTTAGGGATCGTCCATTGCTTGCCGCTTGTAGGACAAGTGTACTATATGCATATGCCATCCAACAGCCGGCACTAAGCTCTGAGGGCGGAAAAGAAGGCAGAGTTCAGTGCCGCCAATCAGGTCTCTGCGGCAAACCTTGTTGCGCCGGGAGTCGACACTCCGCGGGGGCAAGCACCAGTCGCCCAACATGTGGGGGGACTGGAATCTCCTGTCGGAAGCTACGTGTTTCACTCTGCCCCAGTTAGTACCGGCTACGAAGTACATCCGGTGGTTCGAGCCCTAGTGAACGGGAGCGACACCAGGCTCAGAAGGACCAACCCACACATTGGCAGTTGGGCCGGCATTGAGTGTAACCGCCGCCATCTGGTGGAGAACTACAGCAGCTCCACCTCCGCCAAGGCCAGTGGAACCAAGGACTCCTCCCGCCACACCTGCAGCGCTACTTCTACATCTGCCAAGGTAAGTCCACCAAGCTCTGGTAAGTCCATCTTGCCCCAGAGGGCCAGTGTCATTAGGCATATTGCTCGTCCTACTGCACATGACTATGTACCCAGTAGACAGCCCACAAGGCCGACAGTGGTGTCCAGAAAGAAAGGGAACTTAGTCCCTAGTGTAAGCATGACTGTCCTGGCGCAGACTCAAAAGTCTCTTGTACGACCAGGGTTTAAGCAACACGTGTCAACCTGTCTTATCCCAGACGATAATCAGCACTCCCATTGTTTCCACTCAACCTTGAGGTGAACACCTCAGGCGAAGCTTATAAATAGGAAATTAGTATAAATTCTACTACTAATGGAAAAAAAAAACAAAAAGGAAAGGTTAAGGTAACCCCTCCACGAGAAAGGGAATGTGCGTCAATGTAGTAATAATGGTAATCATAAAAATGCTTTCACCCAATTTATAATTTTTTCGTGCTACCATAGTGTATTTGACAAGCTGTAAAATTTGCAAATTTTAACCTTTTTCCAGTTTTTAAGATTTGTAGGCTGTAATTTTCTTTTTTAAATTTTACAGGTAGCCTATTTATTCTGCTATTACATATACTTCAAAGGATATCTGAATTTTAGCACCTATAACAGAATTATCAAATTTTATGTTATGACAAATTTTTTTAGTACGTGTAATTTTTCATGGCATGACCCAATAAATTTTATAAATGTAAATTGTACAAAAAATTTTGTAAATGCTAAAGTAAACATTGTATTAAAGGTATGTACTGGACAAATTTTCATGAGTACTTGGATGGCACTTCCACAGGCCTGCTTTATTCTTGTAGTTATTGTTGCCATTGCTTCATGTTTTTTTTTACATTTGTATTTTTTCTTCCATCTCCATAGTAGATTGTGTGTAGCAATTGAAAACATTCCTTACATTTGTGGAATGTCTGTGAACTGTTTAAAACTCATGTGCTGGACACAGAAAAAACAAAAGTTGTTGGTGGTACTTGTTGCCAATGTGTGGGCGTAGGCATGTACGCAGGTTAAGTTCCTTGGTTTTGGTGAATATACCATGGTGTATAAAACCAACTTGTATTATTTTACATTATAGTATTTGTTCTTACTGCTGTGTTTATGTGTATTGATGTATTCTAGTCATATACAAGTTATTCACAGTAATTTTTGTAGTTTATTTTAATGCTCTTCCTGTTATATTATTACTAGGGCCCCATATTTAGGGTAAATAAAATGTGTTGTTTTAATTATTAAAATGTTGCCATTTTGTTATTAATTATTTTTTTTAATTTTGTCAAATTTTATAGCAAACATGCACATATTATTAGGACGTGGATCTGATATTTTTGTAACAATTGCAATTGAACTTGAATGGAACCTGTTATTCATTACATTTAATCAGTAGATATTTACATGAAAACATTTTTAAAAATATTTAACAATGAGAATGAAAGGATAATCTGACACGAATACATTTGGTCATGTAATGCACATTGTCACTGTTGATGCGTGCCTGGTTAAACCGAATGGCACGTTGGTTGAGGATTCTGTTGCTAGACCAATAGCGGTGGGGGTTGAGAATTGACTTACACAGTCGTCCTAGTTAACGCTGGTGATGCTGTCCAGGTCTCACTCAATGGCAACAGGCTAGCCCCACTCTGAAGTGGCAATTCCAGGCGGCTGACTCACTGCTCCAAAAGTGCAGGTTTGACCAACCATACCCTGCCTCAGTCTTGTACACCAACCCTCTCACCACGGAGTGGTACTCTGGGCTGGTACAAAGTGATGGGGGAAAAATGTACAAATACCACCTGAGCAGGTGCAACTACTTAGCGTCTGAGTTTGGTGGCGCGGTCCCGTTCTGCCTGCCTTTCCTTCGTGGGAGATGCGAGTGCACTCAACTGCTTGACAGCTATGTTTTTCTCCCTATGCTTTTTGCCGTTCCTTACCTGGTAAGACATACAGTTACTGCTTTACAAGATACAGAGTGAACCCTGACGAGGAAACAACTTCACAATGTATGTCCAGTATCGGCTTGCTGACACAGGCTCGGTAAGAGTCTCCACTGATTCCCCACGCTTTGTGGGCTGATGAGAGATGTGGAGCTGTGTGGACCACCAATGCCTTTACTGGATGTGCATTCACGCAAGGTCAAACTGTAGGTCTTAGGCTACGGTTACCCCAGTACTAAACAGTGTTCTGGAGCAAGGAAATAATCTGGGATTGCTGCCTCTCCTTGAATGAAGGTGTTACTAGTGGTTGTAGCTCCTCTGTTCCTCCCCTCCAGCACTAATCAGTGCTCTGGCGTTTGGAAAGCAACAGATGGCCGTCTAGTGGGTGTGTATAAGGACTGACGGACCCCTGAGGGGCGCCCATAGTCAAAGCTAATTTGGTGGTTTAAAAAGCTCTGGTTCCTGTCAGTAGTGCACGTCGTAACTGGTTTATAGCGGGTGATAAGAATTATACTCTGTGAAAGAAAAGAAGCTGAAGTATAGAGAACAAATTATGTTTATTGAGGGCTCAATAAACATGCGACACTTGCTACCTCCTACCAAGCAGTAGAGTGCTGAAGGTAACTATGCTGGCCAGTTGTAAACGAGAAAGATAAATCTAGACGGTAAAATATATATTACTAGTTAACTGTTCTAGTACAAGGTGTCTAGAGGAGACAAAGTATATTTAATACGTATGTGAGCATGTTCGCTGGTTGTTGGGTTGACTGGTCGTCGACGTTCTAAGTAACTGCTGGGGCTTACTTAAAGCTTAGAAGTTTCTCCGGAGGTCCCAGCACTGAGCAGTGTTCTGGGATGTCACGAGAGAAGAATTACTGCCCGAGCCTGGCAGTGTCTTCACATATAGGTGAAGCTTGTAGGCGGCCGGCACGGGCTGCAGGGAGGGAGAGCATCCTGCATTGGTTGGCTTGGTAGTCGAAAACTCTGGTCAGCAGTAGTCAGCGTTTTTGCATCGTGCCTCTTCGGCGGCGCTCGGCCTTGCCTGAGGTCCGGGCAGCTTGTAGGCTCTCAGGGCAGGAGGGGAGGCGTGCTGGCCGGGTTGCGTAACCTTCAGGTGACTAGAATTCGCTTATAAGTTCCTGTTGCCTGGTAGAGTAGGCAATCGAGAATGTATCTAGAAAATTCTCTGTATGTGTCTCTCACGTCTGTAGTAGTGGAAGTAGTAACACTTAGTGATGAGTCATAATTGTAGTAGATTAGTAATAGGAGCGGACGCATCACCATTAATGTTAATTTTGTGTCATCAGTCTTGTGTCGTGCCGCTCCCAGCCCGATCCGTTAGCGATAGAGTAAGACCGTAGTTTAAGATGAGTGGGCGATCACTCCGTAAGATGGACAAATTGGGAGGGTATGCTGCCACCACCCAAATTTATGATTTAACTAATGTTTTGGGAACCTGATGCTAGATATTCATGTGTTAATAGCCCAACGGTCGCCTATTGCACCTGACGGCCTAAGACATTCTTTGGAAGGGAGTGGGAGTTCATGGAGAATGCTGACCTTGGGACCAGTTAATATAGCTACACAAGCTTCACCTACTACATTTAAACAGAAAGAAGAACCAAAGCAAACACTGTTCGATTTATATGAATTTCATACGACACTCGATTGCTCCTGGGATGTAGGCTGGGGAGGGAATCGTACTGTGAACTCTACATCAAACACACAGTTCAAAGGTTTTCCTCTTGGAAATGCACATTAACACTCTTACTCACTTAACCTAAAAATATCTGACTTGCATACCTATTACCACTCTGTAGCTACCTTAAAATAATATAAATAGATCTAATTTAATTCATGTGGCTTCCTAATCACCTAACGATGATGAGGGGAAAACTTTAACTTGTTCAATATTAAATGTTTTGTTACATTTTTGGCAATGGCCCCTTGTAATAGTAATCGGTACACAAAATACACATGGACAAACTTTTACTTTATTAATTTTGTACATGTGGTTCAGAACTTGAGCTCTACTCTTATGGGAGGGGCAAGGCTTCTAGGGAATTGCACCTTAATACTCCTGATAATGTGGTTCTCTCGGGCATGTATCCAGTGTCCATATTCCTGGGTTATAATGATCAAAATTAGTTTAAGATTTTAGGACATCCAATGAGACAACAAATTCAGTGACCAAAGCAAACGTTTATTCAGTTAACGTGAAGTCATACCTACACAACAACGGAGGGGCCTTTGAATAGCTAAAGTTGACAATAATATGACCGTCCAGAGAATACACTTCTTACATCATACGACTCATTCACCCTATTCCAATAAAATAATCATACCCTGGGAAAAGTGCTGAATATCTGGTCTTTCATCTCACTAAATTAGGAAGTTAATATAAATTTTCAAAGCTATGAGAGGGCATCGTCCACTCTCTTTGACAAGTCACAAACAGCCTGTGTGGCCAAGAAGCTATAATCAAAATGGCAGATGACGAAGCCGGAGCATCCTCTCAAATACCTAATCTGACAGCCAGCCACGCCTTCGTGCATATCCAACCGCCAGTGGGAATCTTTCCTGCACGTGGGCACTATTTCCTCTATCGAGACATGCCAACTGGGCAGTGTGCCACCCAATTAACGAACCACGAAAGACATTAAGTAATGTCAAACTGTTTACAGGGAGGTTTCACATTGGGATGCTTTCCCTGTGTAAATACGTGGGCGTGTAGGTTTGCATACGGATATAAAGTCAGGTGTGGACAAAACTATACTAGAGCAATGCCTTACCTTGAATACTCCTGGACGCAGAGTTCTAGCAGGTGGAGACAGGCGTTTTGCAGGCGGTGGCGACTGAACAGCAGCTGACACTGATTGCAGCAAAGTCGTGCCCAGGTAGCAATCTAAGCTAAAGGAGGGTACTAAGTGGGGAGGATATGCGGCAAGAATTGAGTCGTAACCTTATGAAGAATCTTGGTACTGAGTAATTAGCCAATGTATTTTGTGAGTTTAATAGATGTCTGACTGAGTGGTTTGAATAAGGGTGCTGGGGTGTCTACTAATTCTAGAATTTCATTAACCAGGTTTTGTAAATCGACTCTTGCCTTTTACAGCGGTGATGCGGAGCGTGGAGCAATGAGTTCCACATGTGAAAAGTGTTTGCGTACCTTAGTGGCTTACCTTAGTATGCAAGTCGCCTGCAATTCCTTTTTATGCAAGAATCAATACTGGCCAGATGGGCCTGAATAGAATGAAGTGAAATAATACACAATGCCTTATGGGCTTAAATAAAATTAGGTATAGGCTGTTCACTGTACAATGAGCACTTTTGAAAGCCCTGCTTAAGATCTACTTGTATACATGTGTGTGCTTCCGCCTTATGTAAGATTAACATTGTCATCGATCTCATCACTTTATTCGTGCATCGGTCAAATGAAACTGTGAAACTGTTAAAAAAGTTAATACTGTACAAATCTACTCATTAAAAAAATACAGAAAGCGAGATAATTAATTTAAGTTATCACAAATGGTTACCTAACACTTTTTGTTTGACTTTTATTATATGGTACTACTTTCTCCTCCATCGTTACCAACCTTACTGGACACATGTCACACATTGTGCCCGGTAAAATATATGCATTTAGGGGCAGTGACTTTTTCCCAAGGTTGATTTCAAAAGTGCTCATTTTGCTATTAACAGCCTTTAACCCTTATTCACAAGAAATAAAAGATTTTAATTCAATGGTATAAGCTTTTATTAAAAAGCTGCTTGAACGATGGGGCCACACTCTCCTATAAATATATTTAAAATACATGTAAAAATAAATGTGTGAATCTAAATCAGGGAATAGCATCCTGAATAAAATAATATAATTGTGTGTATGGAATATTACGTGATTGGTAGTAGCCACACTAAATATATAAAATTAAATTTTAATTAAATTAGGGATGTGTACTGAAGGAACCTAATTAAAGCAGCACCAGAGGGGTGCTAAAGAAGTGTGGTGGTTGTTGGGGATTTGCCAGAAGGAACATTGTCAATGGCGGAAGTCCAAGGAAGGGTAGGGGTTGACGGCATTGGCAGACACTCTGGTGATGTCTGCGTTCGGAAGGCCTCTGGAGCTAGATATCCCGATGAGGTAGAAGACCCTCTGGAGCTAGATATCCCGATGAGGTAGAAGACCCTCTGGACTGCTGGTGGGTTTTCCGGAGCTGCTAGTGGACGTTGAAAGGCTACCGAAGCGGTGCAAAGGGATCTAGCAACTAGTGGACCCTGTTAGTTCTACCTCATGGACTTTTACAGCAGGAGACAGAGGCTAGTGCTTACCCTTGCAGGCTGACACTTTCCAGTGGCCTTTTACAGCAGTGGAGGTACAGCAGACTGCCCTGAGGGAAGGTCCTGCTGCCTCTTTTATATTAATGCATTCAGTTAGGGGGTGCTCCGAAGAGTGAGGGGGAAGCTGACTCCACCCTCTTGAGGGTTGGTTTTGTGATGTTGATGGCAAGGTAGTGGAGCAAAGTGGTGGTCATTAAGGTTGGGAGCGGGGTAGGTAAATGTTCTGTAGATTCTCACCAACTATTCTGCTTGCAGATGATAGACGCCAGGTATTTTAAGCAAAATACCAACTAGCTCGTGCAGAGCAAACTCTTCTTCTCTCTGGGTTGTGTGCTGACGACCTATGGGCGGTGTCCTCCTGGTGCTCCTACCGTCGTGATTGATACAAAAACAATCGCAATACTGAAAACCTGCTCAGTGAGATCTTAGGGCAGCTCACACACCCATAATTAGTTGTATGTACATAAAAACACTGAAAGATAAATCACAACACTGATACATAACCCTTAATGATTTGCGGGAAAGGTAGGGGCCCATGCCCCTATGGCCCGTAGGCAACCCGAATGAGAATGCACACCATTTTACGTTAAATCATTGTGTTTTATTAAGGCTCCTCCAGGAAGCAACTTATACACGTTGCCGGGCTTAACCCGCCAGCAGGGTGACACTGTACAACTGTCTGAAGGCGACAAAGACTTTACATGAAACTTAATCCTTCCTGGGCGATACCATTCCACGGGAAGGGAGGAGTGGTAAATCTTGGTCAGCTACGAAATACACAAAGGTTATGGTTAATTAATGTCTATTGCTGTGACGGATTGGTGAACAAATATGAAGCGCCATCTAAACGCGCAAAACACAACCCCGTCGGTCAGCATGTTCCACTCCTCAAGATACCGCGGTCTTATAGTTCCGCGCTGCATTGTGGCCGAGGTTTTGGCGGGCAGGTATGCCGCGCGAACTATTATCTTACACACACACACAATCTCTGTAAACATATCTTCGTTGCTGGAAACATTACAATTCTTACAAAAACAATTACTCTTGGCATGGGAACCCTTTAATAAACATGTTACACTCTATGAAACGAAATGAGGGTGAAACACGTGAAAATGGTAATTGATGAAAAATGGAAAAAATTGTAATTAAAGTCCACGAGGGCAACAAAATATTGTAGGGCTCCTTAACTTGGAGTTGTATGGACGGACGTCCTTGAGAGTTTCTTACTTAAACCTTACTTCACTTATGCCCGATTTTGCAGGTTTTTATTTTAGGACACGTGCGCATGGGAACACGTGGTTTGCTCTGAATTTGTACTTTCCTACCTGCTCACATTACGAGTGCTGATGCGCATGAGCATCGGGTAGAGTGCTGGTAGCTGCAGCGGCTGCCACCGGGCAAACGGGCTAGGGGGAAGCGGATGGCGTCAAATCCCCCCCCCCCCCCCGGCGAGTCCGTTTGCAGCCGACGATTCACTCGTAGCAGGAGCATCTCCTCCTCTGCTCCCTGCAGCGAGGACGCAGCATGTAGACCTCCCTACGTGCTGGCAGTCTGTCGTTCCTGGCTACTGTGAGCGAACCTGCACTCTCCGGAGCGCTGTGGCCTTACCGCAGGTGGGACATTCCCGCACAGGCGCTCTTCGACTCTTGGGACATTGGAGAGGTAGCAGGCGGGCCAACCCGGGACTCTTGCTGTCTTCACTGCATACTCCTCCACTCTCTTCACTGCTGCAGCCGTGTCGTGTCGCGTCGTGTCCGGTTGCGACCCGGTAGTTGCATCCCAGTAGATCGGGTCCTTCCCCAAAGCTCTGTTGCATGGTCTTCCTGCAGGCTTATAGGTGGTGTCGTCGGGGTGGAATCTGGTTCTTCCGCTTCCCCGTCCTCTTGTGGTATTACTGGTGCTGATTCCAGCTCTTCTTGTTCGACAGTATGGCTCGACGGCGCATCCCCGTCAGACCTGTCGTCATCGGCTACCAGGTTCATCCCTGTCGGCACCTCCGAACCTCCTGCTTTCTCTGCCGATATATGTTCCTGAGGTACTGTGTCACCCCCCATCAGTGGACGGTCACCAGGGGCTCGTCAGCGCAGTCATGGGGCTCCTGGTGGTCCTTGTTCCTCGCCGATGGTTCCGGCTCCTCTCGATCTATATACACTTCGGGAGTTCCTTGTCCCCTTATCCCTGCATCGTTGCCATCCCTCTGAGATGCTGCGACCTGCTCGTTCGCGGCACTGGCGTGACGTGACGTAGATCCCTGTTGAACTCCATGTCGTTTGGCGTCGATGCACCACCTGCACTCGGTCTGACCCCTCTTTCAGGTCTTGGACCACTTTCCGCTTCACTACCTCTCCTAACGTGCTTGTCTTGAGCATGGCCTTCCTGGCTGATCTGGGGTTCGTCCCCGTTGTTCTCGGGAGCGCTCTCAGCCGCTGCCTGAATATCGTCACAGTGGATACTTCCGTCTTGCAGCCCGTCCTGACCAGGTATGTGGTCAGACCCAAGGTCTTTGCCACTCGGTGAGGCCCCGTCCAGCGTTGTGCCAGTCCCATGCAAAAGTTCTTGCGGACTGCGGATGAGCTCGGACGTATATGGCCTGCTCTCCCATTAGTGCTGTTTGTGGTTGCTTGGTTTTTGGCAACCAGCAATTTGCGTATCTCATCTGCCGATCCCGTTGTTCGTGATAACGGTGCCTGTGCCTCTCGTCTCACACGCCACTTGTTTCTGTCTCGCTACTTTCTCTGTCTCGCGGACAATTTATCTCGCTCGGCAGTGTTATATTCCTTCCTAGCAGGACTTGTGCCGGGGTTTGTCTGGTCACGGCATTTACTCTTCGCCTGAGTGTGAAGAGTGCGGCGGGCAGGTGTTCAGTCCAGCTGTTGTGGTGCTCACCCACACGGAGCCAGAGTTGGTCTTCAACTCCTGGTTGCGCCTCTCCGTGGGGTTCTCGCAGGGATGGTAAATATCAGTTTTTATGTGCCGCACCACCCAGCCTGTACAAAGTTCACGCCATCTTTTCCTGGTAAATTGGGATCTGTTACCCATAATTCTCTTGGGTATCCCCAGAGTGTGAAAAATTTGGTTTCCGTGCATTTCTCAATTTGTCCGGTCCTAGTGCTGTTTACCGGGTAAGCTTCAATCCATCTCGAAAAGCTGTCTGTTACTACTAGTATGAATCGCCTCCCTCTGGCGGACGTTGGATAAGGCCCCTTGATATGTATACAGACCATTTCAAATGGTCGTATAGGCTGCCTGGGCTGTTGTTGATTTCCGTCAGACTGCTGGGATTTGAACAAATTACATTTGTGGCATCTGTGTACCCATTTCTGACATGAGTGACACCAGGCCAGAAAAACAGTTCTAAAAGGTTCTTAACCATCTGTTCGTCTCCCGGATGTCCTTCCATTATGCTCCCATGAGCGTGTTCAAACAATTTTTCTCCCTGTGACTAGGTGGTACTACAGTCTCCATTTCGTATCGTCTCGCGGTGAGCATGTCTCGATACGCCCTCCTACACATCTCCATCCATCCATGCGTTCCTTTGCATGTCGCTCTCTCTTCTCCCTCGACTCACAAGATTCCTGCGCTGTCACTACATCGTGGTACAAATCTGCTATCAGTTGGTCATTCTCTGTTACCATTATCCTGTTTACATTCGCCTCCGTAACCAGTTCTATAGTAACCGAGGGGGGTGGTAATACTTCCTCCCATTCAACATTGTCTGTAACCGTTACTTTTGCTTCTGGCGTTCGTGAAAATGTGTCCGCCAACTCATTCTCCTTTCGCAGTACATGTTCTATAGCAAAATCGTAAGCTTGCAGCAAAAGTGACCATCTCGTAAGTTTGCTCCTGGCTTCCCTCATGTTGTTGAGCCATACTAGGCAGTGATTATCGGTTCGCAATGTGAACCTACGATATTCTACGTACGGCCTATACTTTCGTATCGCCCATATCACGGCACGACATTCTCTTTCGTTGGCGTAATATCTGCGTTCGATACTTCCTAATTTCACACTCGCGAAGTCGATTACCATTCTATCACCTGTGTCGCCATACTGGTAGAGTACGGCACCCAGTCCCTCCTGGGGATCATACCGCTCTAGAGCAGGGCATTCTCTGAATTTTTCCTTAATCTGCAGAAAGGCTGTTTCTGTTCGCTGCCCCACGCGTACCACTTTTGTGGAGATAGCAGGTCCATGAGGGGCACTGTGATTACTGCAGAATCCTGCACGTGTTCACATAACCAATTTATTAGACCAAAGAATTTACATAGTTGTTTAAGTGTACTTGGTGTTGCCTGACTCAATCAGCCCCAGCAGTTCGGGGTTCGGTCAGTTAACTTGTTCGTTCAACACGTGGCCTAGAAACTCTAGATCGCTTTTGCCAAGCCGGCATTTCTTAATGGCACACATTAATCCATTTATCTCTAATATCTCGAGTACAAGTGACAGGTGTTTCTGATGTTCCTTCCACGTATCCAACCATATGACTACATCGTCGAGGTAGGCGAGTGTGAATTCGCCTATCATACCATCGAGGACCCATACCATCATACTCTGGAATGTGGTGGGAGCGCCCTTTAACCCAAAAGGCATGGCGCAGAACTGATATCGTTGACCGCCTGGCGTACTTGTATTTTCCAGTAACCACTTCGAAAATCGAGCGACTACATGATTTTGGCCCTTCCGAGTGAGCTAAGGGCATCTTTGACACTTATTTAGGGCGGTATAACACTGCACGTCACCTGGTTGATGGGCCTGAAGTCCAGGCAGAACCTCCAGGTTCCATCCTTTTTTGGCGCGAGAGTTATGACCGAGTTATACCGGCTCCTTATCGGTTTGATTACCCCGACTGCAAGCATCTCAGATATCTGCTGTTTTATTATTTTCGCTTGGTGAGGCAAGTAGCTGTGGGGGGTTACTGAAGATCGGTTCTTCCTAAGTCAACGGGATTAGTGTTTTCTGCCACCGTTGTCCTGCGTAATGCATCAGCATCATGGTTCACGAAAACAAGTTTATGCTCATCTAGCAAGCGCCGAAAAGTAGCTTGGTGCACTGAGAGTATGTCATGTTCAAATTCTGTTAAATTTATTTTAGGCAAATGTTCATGGCTATGGCTGTCTACATTATAAACTGTTCATCTTTCCTTCGCTCCAAAGTGGATGCAACGTTCGGCTGGTTCAACTATTGTCCTTTGCTCTGAGAGCTACAGTACGCCTAAAATAACATCATCGTTGATTTCACTAATAATTACTGCTGTAGTTATGATTTCCAAATCTGTTATTTTGATAGTAACGGTCGCTTGGCCTATTACTGTATTAGTGCATTCCCCGTTAGCAACCCAGATCACCTTTCCGATTGAGGTTACATTTGTTGACAAAACGAGGGTGACAAATGTGTGACGCAACCATGTCGACAAGGGCATGACAAAAAATACCATTTACATAGACAATTACATGAACAAATTTACACCCTAGGTACTGATCTTTGTAATTAGGGCTTGTTGTGGTGTTACCGCTCTGCTAGTGCTGCAGGGAGGGGTAAAGTCAGCGGTTTCTGGCCCTACCCCTACAACACATTTCCCTGCTGCTCTTCGTTGCTGTCCGGTTATTGGTGGGCATTTCCGCTGCTGTTGTTCGACTTTCTCCGACGCGGGTTTCCCGGGCAATCGGTGTGCAAATGTAGCTGCTGTCCTGGACAATACCAGCACAGCATCGGAGGTGGTCTCGTATGGTCCCACCGAATGGACCAGTTCGCGTCACTGTACTCATTCACATTTGGCTTGTTCCCGCCACTTCGTGTACGGTATTGAAAACTGTTCACCTGGTTAACTAGCAGCTGTTCCGGTCGTCGCGGTTGAAAGTTCTGTCTGTGTATCCAGTGGTCATCGTTGCGGTTGTTCCCGAACTAGTGAGGTCCTTGGCGCATCCGGGCGCCTCCCGATTCGCATTGCAGAACACACGTGTTTCGTTCGAGGATGATGGCGGCACACATGAACTCTGCGAGTCCACTGTTTAGTAATGGTATTAAGGCTGGTCTGTACTCTGGCAATGCTGTGGCTGCTATCACTTCGAGGACTTCCCATTCACTCAATCCAGTACGGAATCTTCGTACCAGGTGTGTCTTCCTGTTGACGAATGCGGATAATGTTTCGCCCTCCTGTTGTTCTTGGAGCGTGAGTTTGCTTTGAGCTTGGATTGAGGTGAACGTACCTCTGAAACGGCACTGAAACCCGTGGTTGAACTCTCCCCAAGCGAGTCCGTAATGGTTCATTGATCGCCACCATTGCGGTGCATCTCCTTCTAACAGTTTCCCAGCACATCCGGGCCATTCCTCTTCCGACACTTCGTGCCTCTGCAGGTGCATCGTGCAGTCTTGTATAAAGGCGGATGGATCCTCATTCAGTTGGCCGGAAAAGGCTGGCAGTATCTGGAACTTTGTAGGCATTGGTGTAGTCATCATGGCTCTATTTACATCTTTCGGTAAATTTGGAAAAGGTGTTGAGGTAGGAAACTGGTTCTGTTTGGTTGGCAATACTGTGGGAAAATGCGGCGTTTACATAGGCAGGGCATAATATGGTTGCAGGTGTGGAACATAGGGTGTACTAGGTATTAACAGCAAAGGTTGGTACTGGAGAGTAGATACAGGCAGTGGTTGTGACTTGGGTACATTCGTCCTGGGTAGTATCGCGGACGTGTTCTGAACGTCGGGTACTTCAGTACTTGTGGCTTCCTCCTTGATCATGCAGTCTCTACACTTGAACTTTTCCTCACTATTTCGTTGCCGTTCTGTCTCCGTTTGACACTGTACATGGACCCTAATGTTGCAATTGTCACAGCTGCTTATTCTTCCCTCAGAGTTCCCCGTACATCAGTTACGGTCGCAGTGTTTATCCTTTGTAACTAGTCAAATTACGGGTCCCAATTATACATGATCTGCGTGTGGGTTAAGGGTTGTGTACTGCACTGCTTAGGCCTACAAGAAAACATTAGCCCTTTAATTGTTTGCAACTCATTTCCATTCAAACACTGTGTATGATAATGGTTACTACAGTTGGCATTTTAATAAGAATTTGTACCGACCTGGGCAGAGTTGCTCATGGCACCAATTTGTTGTTTGTTTGTCCAAAATGTCACTGTTGAACTTAGTTTCCAAAGTTTTTGGTTCACTGTTCACTCGCTCTTCTCTTTCGCGGTTGTTCCCGATGCGGATACTTCTGCTGGATTACCGGGCACACTTACAGTGCATAGTGTCATATCCATATTTGGCAATAAAGTACCGCGGTCGTGGTCGCAAGCGCTGTGGACAGAGAAACTTGATGGAGTCACTACTGGTCAGGCCAGCCATCGTGTTTGTATACAAGTCCACGTGGTCACAAGAGAGTTGTCGTGGATGCGCGGGAGCGAGCGATGCTCAGCGCAGTGCGGGTGACGTCATGGTGCAGCTGTCCTGCTTGGCCCAGGAGTGGGTAGCGTGAGAAGGAGTCAATTTTCTTTTTCGCCTTCTCTCGTTCCTTTTCCCTCTTCATCCTTGAGTGTGCGCGATGCTGGCGGAGGGGGACAGCCCCTTTGTCTACTCTGCACCTGGGTGGTGCGAGGTGGCTGATGCCGTGGCACACCAAGATGGCCACTATCCCTTGTCCTTCTGCTTTCTCCCTCGTGGTGGTTGTAATGGCGGTGTCCTTGCAGATTCCGCACGCTTTTCCCTTATGCTACGTGCATCGACTTTCCGGCATTCTGAGGCATCGCAATAGTGTCCCACTGCTCCAGATGTGCACAGTAGATGTTGTTCACGCCTCCTTGGTGTTGGAGTATGTCAGGGAAAGCGGGAAAGGTCATTTTCTGATTGTAGAAAATTGCAGAAAATTTTGAAAAAATTTCAACTGGGTTTTGTAAAAGGAATTTTGGCAGTAGGACACACCGCTAAGTTGGGAAGGCCATTTGATGGCAAGGTAGTGGAGCAAAGTGGTGTTCATTAAGGTTGGAAGTGGGGCAGGTAAATGTTCTGTAGATTCTCACCAACTATTCTGCTTGTAGATGATAGATGCCAGGTATTTTAAGCAAAATACCAACTAGCTCGTGCAGAGCAGACTCTTCTTCTCTCTGGGTTGTGTGCTGACGACCTATGGGCGGTGTCCTCCTGGTGCTCCTACCGTCGTGATTGATACAAAAACAATTGCAATACTGAAAACCCACGCAGTGAGATCGTAGGGCGGTTCACACCCATAATTAGTTGTATGTAGATAAAACACTGAAAGATAATACATAACCCTTAATGATTTGCGGAAAGGTAGGGGCCCATGCCCCTATGGCCCGTAGGCAACCCGAATGAGAACGCACACCATTTTATGTTAAATCATTGGGTTTTACTATGGCTCCTCCAGGAAGAACTTATACACGTTGCCGGGCTTAACCCGCCGACACTGTACAACTGCCCGAAGGTGACAAAGACTTTACATGAAACCTAAGACTTCCCAGGTGATGCTATTCCATGGGAAGGGAGGAGTGGTGAATCTTGGGCGGCTATGAAATACACAAAAGTTCCAGTTAATTAAAGTCAATTGCTGTGAAGTGATTGGCGAACAAATATGAAGCGCCGCCCATATGCACGAAACGTGACCCTGTCGGTCAGCACGTCCCACTCCTCGAGATATCACGGTCTTACTTATTGTTCTGTATGGCATGCCGGCCGAGGTTTGGCGGGCAGGCCAGCCCCGCGGACTATTTTCTTACACACACAAAATCTTTGAAAACATATCCACGTTGCTGAAAACATTACAATTCTACAAAAACAATTACTCTTGGCATGGAACCCTTTAATAAACATGTACACTCTGTGAAACAAATGAGGGTGAAACAAGTGAAAATGGCTAATGAAAAATGGAAAACACCGTAACTACAGCCGGCGGGGGCATCAAAATATTGTAGGGCTCATTAACTTGGAGTTGCGTGGATGGGCATCCTTGAGTGTTTCTTACTTAAATCTTACTTCACTTATGCCCAATTTTGCAGTGTCTCTGTTTAAGACAAGTGCGCGAGGGCATACATGGCTTCCTCGGCACTAGCACCTTCCTACCTGCTCACGTCACGAGCTCTCTCTTTTGCCCCTGCGACAGCACCCCTAACTGAGGTCTTCGCGGTTCGACCGCTGCGGTGCACACTCCAACTGGTGCGCACTAGCACCCAGTAGAGTGCTGGTAGCTGCAGCAGCGGCTGTTGGCGACGGTGGTCAAACGGGCCAGGGAGAAGCGGATGGCTTTAACATCACGCATAAGTGATTGGATTCTTGTCTCTTTGGTGCAAGTAGAATGCGCTACATAAAAGCGCAGCTAACATCGCACGTCACATTTTATTATACATAAAGTTAATATACTCCTTATAAATTACAAATGTTTCGATAAAGTTTCCAATCGTCAATCTGTCGAGTTTTATGTAGGGGGAAGTGGCAGAAACGTGCATTTTCTTGAGAATCTGAAAATTACTTTCAACAAATACATGCATTTTTACACAAAGTTCCTTCCAACGTGGCTGTTTCTTGTGTATTATACTATCACTATTCGATGTGTACGGCATGGCCACACTGAATTGTTTATGCTCATGTCTTTTTTAATCTACTCAGTGTTTACACAGCATTATTTCAATTTGATTCATTTTATTTAACACATAGAAGCTTTCACTTTAAAAATCCAGGGTACAATAAACAGTAACTTTTTTTGGCATTCTTACCAATATTGCAACATTAGTAGAAGACTAAAATTTGTATCCTCTCTCGTTATCGTGAACCTAACCACAAATCGCAGAAGACGAAAGCCAAGCGTTTTTACAAATACAGTGCAAATGGTTTAGTATGTAATTATATTTCATTAAACTAAAAATATATTAATCTGTAATATTTACATATATTAACTGTAGTAATTTCACTAACAATTTTGGTTAGACATGACCATTAAAAATTAATGTAAAATATTATTGGTATATTTTGCAGGTTTATTTGTATGTTTAGCATACCAAGTCAATTTATTGAATTGTACAGAGATAATCTTTCTACTTTGCTACCAATTAATTAATTAATTTTTCTAATTTGAGAGTTAACTGTGTACATTTGTGGAGACACGAATATGTTTACTGAAAGTAATTGTAACTGTTATCAACACATATGTGGAATAATTGAGAGAGAATGCTGTATCAATGTATCATACATTAAAAATGGCAAAACAGGCTGTTTTTAAGAACTTTTATGGTAAAAGAAGTTCAGAGTACTGGTTTAGGAAACATTTTTAATGAGCAACTTTGTTGCTGTTTTGTGAATACTGGAATTATTGAAGAATTTTATGAATAAACTTAATTTCTCTGTTTTGCATTATTTAGCGTTATTCTGTGATTCACAGGAATTGTTAGGCTGTTATTTTTACACATCCATAAATAAAATAACACATTTCTGTAATCATATTGTGCAATACCACAAGTTTTTGTATTATATTGATGCATGGCGCCTTCCTGCACGTATGACAAGCGCACACTACTTGTCGACTTTGCCCCATCATCAAGCAAGTAAACCAAATGCGCAAGTCACACATGATTACTCTTCATATCGGGGGTGTACGTCGGCAGACAATCAATCCCGTGTCTACAGGATTGCTGCCAAGCCTAATGAGCAATTAGTAGAGACCTGAAAAATTAGCAAAGAAATTAATGCGAATTTCGACATAAACGAAAAATTGCGATTTTTGAGCATTTCAGCTGCAATTCACGAATTGTTAAAAATCCTGTAGTATTTTCGCGAATTATTATTGTTTTACGTCACATAGTTGCTTCTTAAGACGTATTTTGTTTGTGCTTGGATATTCGAATACGAATGCATGCATAAGTTGGCCAGTAGGTTTCTTCGATTTTGAACTTAAAGGAAAACATATTTACTATACGTCACATGTATTTATCACCATAGTTAACATGAGCGCAAGTATTGATGCGTCACTTTGAGTGAACATTCTACTCACTCCCCTTCAAAAGTTTGCACATTAGGAAAACATGCCGTTTTAGTGTTCACGTCGACCAAGCACCATGTAATTTATGGAATTCACGCCTTGTTTACATTCGTACCGTAACGTCACGTTTTAACCAACAATTCTCTATTTTTTACAGAGCGAGTGGTACGGCGGTGAAAAATGTGTTTATATACATTTACTCATGTAGAATATATTTGTGAATTAAAGTTATCACATATTTTAAATTTGTATTTGTCCAGTAAAATGTATTTTTATCATACACATTCTCTGTAAATGAATGCGGAAAAAAATGAGACTTTTGAAGAAACGAAAGTTTTTTCAACGGGCCTAACGAGAAAATCTGTTGTTCAAAGTTTCGATGGTCCAAAAACGTATAGGCTGATTTCTCAAATTTTTTTTGCTGTTCATACAAGGTGCCTTTATTTTTTTTTTTTTAGCAGTGCTTTTGTAGTTTTGTATAAATTGTTTACATTATTCTTTTTATGAAACAGTGTGCCCTTGCCAGTGCATTGTGGCCGTTTGTTGTTCCAGATGACTGGCAGAATACAAAAGCTTAAGTAAAATCTTAACTTGTTTTCAATTTTGTCTGTTGATATATCGTTGTCTGTATTTAAAAAATAAGTATATATTTCTTTAGGTGGTGGGATTTTTGCATGGAAATAATTAATAGAAAACACCGCGTATCAATAGGAATAACATTACAAATTTCAGGTTTTACGACTTTAGTGACATATCTCAAATTATGTATGATATTATAAAGAGCACACAAAATTGGAGCAATTCACAAACAGAATCCTGCCTTTTGTAGCAAGAAAATACCAGCTATTTTTGGCATAAATAATGCCCTTTTCCAAAAGAATAACACATATTTATGAAAAAAATTTACACCTATTTTCTCAGGTCTCTAGCAATTAGACACCTGGTGATTATTATCAAAATTTTACTGTTCATCCAAAAACCGCCATACAGTCACCCAGTTGTCGCCTGAGAATATGTACCGTTCGACGAGTCCCCAACACACCTGACCTACAGAAGCTAGTTCAAAGGGATGCTGCAGGAGGGCAGCATCAACATACAAAGTCGTCACTGCCGCTGAAGCCTCATGGAGAGGTGATAGATCTGTCAACAGCATCCCACCGAGGAGATAAGAAATTATAGCATGGCTCACAACCATAATTAAAACCACTCCTGTGAGGTGAGGCTAGCCATCCTCGCACCCCTCTGCCAACCTACAAGATAACATTTTCTGTATACAAGAAGGTGCCAAACCGCAGCTCAGGACAATTTGTCGGGCCTCCAGCTTGTACAAGGCTGATGGCACCAGCATGGGAAATGGTGGTCACTCTGACCTCGCAGTCTGCAAATACTTTCATGCAGATTTTAACCAGTGTTGTTCATAACCACAAGGCCACATGCATCAAAATAAGTGTTCAGTGAAAGTCTCAAGTAGAAGTAACGCAACAGTCTCTTAAGACACTGTCCACAGCTAAGGACAGCATCGTCAGCCAGAGGTATCTCGACGTCCTCGCCTGTTCCTTTACCTGCAAACTAATTCTTCCAGCCTCCACAGTAGCAAGTTGTATTGACATCCCTTCTGGACTGACATCCTCCCCCTCCTCTAGAATCATGTAATTATTATAATTAATAATCATTGTGTTTTCTTTTCTTTTTTTGAAGAAGTTTCACCTTCACCTACCATAAAATTAACTTCAGTTTTTTTTTTAATGATTGTAAACAGCTACGCATAATCATTGTGTTTCAATTTATGAATAAAATTACGTTCAGTTGTAACTTGAACCTTGTGTTGCTCATTTAAAACGACCTAGAAAGTAACATATTTCTATAATAATTTTCAATTAGCTCATAACTGAGCAACCGCCTGCTGACAGGGGTTGACGACCCAAACATGTTTGGTTATACTCAGCTTGCACAAAGTCAGCATAATATTCCTTAATCTCTCTAAGATTCCGGTAACACCCAAATATTGTCCGGAGCACCTGCACCTCCAGTAGGATTCGCCCTGAATTATCCAGAATCACAACTACTCATTACCTCAGTTCCAGTCTGTAGTAAAGACGACCCAGGAGGGCTTGAGTGTACGCTTGGCGTTCAGAGGAGTACGCTCCTGTGTGTGTTTGATTATTTTTTAAATGCCTCACAATTCAAAAAGTAAAGCTAGCCAGTTACGCAGTTTAGCCCATCGGTCCTTGCAAAAAGAGACTCATTACATAATCCAGTCAATATTCCAGCCAACAGTGATGTCTTTGAAACTACAAACATTATTGAACCATTATTTGACCCTGTGATAACTCCGAGGGACGAACTTCCAGTCATATTTGAGGTTCTGAGGCAAGACAGGGATTCCTTACTAGGCACAGATTGGCCCTGGCAGAACCTCGATTATATCGACACCTTAGATCCGCCAATGTTTCGTTCTGAACCAACCCCGCCGCCTCACCTTTGTAATACCGTACAAGAACCAGCTGTTACTTGCATAGTTCACACAGCCACCAGAAAGGTATTAAAAAATTTGCATACCTCCCAAATCCAACACTATGCGTAAGCTAGTGTCAGTTACACAGGACTTTGTCCCTTTATGGAAACCAATCAGACCAGAACCCTATCAGCGCAGAGTAAACTCAGAAACGTCTTATTAATTTCTGGCCAGGATTTGTGTAAGCATACTTTGATTGATTTCCCATATTTAACCCATGACAACTGGCATCATGATTTTTTGGATGGCCTTTACGGTAGGCTGGACAATGCGAGGGAAACATTCGTGGTCAAGTTTACCATGGGGTTTGATTCGCCAACCTCCAGTTAAGGTCTTTCCACCTAAACAGTGTCACCCCAACTCTTCCAGCATGGGAAGTTCCACGCCCCACCAATGCATTAGATTTAGTCAATATTTAAACACTCGGGGAGAAGACCAGAGTTTTAAACCAATAGGAGGGAATCAACGCTTGCACAAAGAAAAAGGCGCATATTGTATTTTGGAATTAAAAATAAAATATATCACCTTGGCCAAAGCCAGTCCTCCCTTTCACTCCCACGATCAAATTAACCACCCTTGACCAAGCCTCAAGCGGCTATGTCAGTCGTAAATGCAGATATCACAAACCTTGTTAAAATATACCAAGCTCCTACTTCCCTTATTGCCATACAGACAAATCGGACTTCGGGGAGTCCATTTGTTAAACACCTCATTGTGCTCCTTGTCGTATGTTACGTCCAAATCTGAAAGAAGCTCCCATGATGCCCTCGAGGTAGCGGGGCAAGCAGAAAATATCATTGACATTGACACACAATATCCCATTTAAAACTGCAATGTTGCAGGAATACACATAATACAGTGTGAGTATTGTCGTAGGCAATACTACTACGTTTGCCTGGGGTGGGAAGATACACTCCGGTATACGGATGGTCTGGAATTCAGGTGCCAACCATACCGATAGAACCTGTTAGTAACATGCAACTTGCCCGAATGTGATGGCCAAGGGAGACACACCATAAGGTGTATACTATGCTCCAAAGTATTCCTTTAAAGGTGTATAGGCTGGCCGGACGAGAGGGTCACTCGTTCCGGTCATATATATCAGTGCAAGGTTTGCAGACGTAAGCTCGTGCACAAACCACCCAATCCTGGACCGAGGATAAGCCTGGTTACCTCAGTCCACCCAGCAGACAGACAGTTCCTGGAACTTTTCCTTTCAAATGGAAATGACACCCTAACCTCACGACTAACAGCCCCCTAAAGGAAAATAATACAAGTGCATGAAGAACACTATACAATTAAAAATCCTCTCAGCTGTCAAAACAGAAGAGAGACCTCTTCCAATAGCAGCCCTTAACCCTTGAAGAAGATAACGAATTAACCCTCCTCCACTGAGCTGCCCAACTATTCTCCTGTCTAGCATGTACTCACTACCTTCTGCTAATCAGATGGTGAACCTTAATCATGCGAGGATGCATGGATTTCGTTGTAAAAGAGGTCTTCCTGTGGTCATTATTAGCCAGGGCTGGCAGGCGACACCCCAGCGCCAAGGACGAAGCGATCACGACAAGACAGCCTGGCTGTTATTTAAACACTCCCCCGCCGAGGAAGGTCGTGAGGCTAGGCTGAGTACTATATAAGGTTTGAGAAATCCCGGCTCATGGCAATCTTGCTTCCGAGAAACGACGAGATGCCTGCGAGGACCACCACCAGGCTCATGGCCCCTGCTTCGATGCCCAACACCTCCACTGTCTAGGAGGTCTAGCTCTACAATGCCGACGAGACAGCTAAAGGTTAAATATACTCCCAGTAGTGCACCAGAAGTCATGCAGCATTAGGGTCCTCGTACTAAACATTAAGACTCCCTCTGAGTCGTGAGCACTGTAATCATAATCGTTGCTGCACGTCAGCAGTACTCATCAATCATAAATGCTAGTGGCAGAACAGAATTGTTGAATTAAAAGTAACGTAAAGCTGAGAGCTAATTGCATTTAATATTGTGTAAAGCTGTGAGTAATAAAATATAGTAAATTGTATATGAGTGCCCTATTATCTAGTTACGAATATCCCCCTTTCTTGCATGGTCTGATTCATCCTCAGGACAGGTCACAGCAGTCCTCATGAAGATCCGCTAATCTTCCCGCCTCCCAGGAGTGGAGCTTGTGATGTTACATGCATGAACCATGGATCCTTATCTGTGGTGGCGCTTGGCGCTGGCACATCTTGCTGTTATGCTCTTGGGGAGGCAGTGACTTTGTCGGGTGGCTCGCAGCCCCACAGCGGCGCAAAATTCAAAGTGTCCGCTGTGTGTTTAGCGGGAGTGGCAAAGTAATAGGAGCGCTTCTTAGGAGAGGGGTCTTGACGTGGCGACTTTGGGTAGAGTATTTGAGTACGGTAAAAGTGAAGAACACATGCTTATGTGGTGAGTTGAGTCTTTGTGAACCGAGGTTGGGTGATGTGTCCTGTCTCCATTACCATTTTTACTCGGAAGTGACTACCTACTTTGAGAGTAGCCATCTCAGATGGAGCACAGTCGTTTATTATTTGTGCATTTTTTTATGTACGAAGTGCATCATACATCAAATTTCATATGCAAAATGCATCATACATCAAATTTCATACAAATACATGGCTAAAACAATCAAACAGCCCTTTCAAACAGATAATTGAATCGCATATATATTTCTCTAGCAACATTAGTTTGCATTTAAATCAGTATTGGCTGTTTTATTGGGCATTAAAAATTCAGAATACAAATTATTCCTACAACTATATTCAGCTGCCTCAAAACAAAATTTAAAAAAAATACGATGAACCATTGTCAGTCTTTTTGTTAGGCTCCGAAATTTCTGCATACAATCATACGAAGTATTTTAACAACTTCAGCCACAATAAAATAATCTTTACAATATAAAATAAAACTTTAATCAAATATGACAATGAGCAAGCACGTGCCCTATTTAATGGGCCTACCAGAGGTGCTGCTAGAAATATGGATGCAAATTAGATTACACAAGTAAACTAAAATGTGTCTCATATAACAGACAGATCAGAGGTTTTGCTAACATATGCCATAGCTTGACAAACAATGAGAAATACTCTATTGATATACTAATTAATTAAAATAATTACATTAAACTCTGTTGCAAACCTCAATCATGTACCCAATGACTAGTGATTACCAATTAATAACTATACATAAAACGCCCGTAATAAATTGCAAATAATATCATTGCAGGTGGGCTGGCACACTCTTAAGTAAGAAGGCAGTGTGATAAAATGTACCAATGGAAGTGAATACATACTGGCTGACAAAAGACCAATAAAAAAAAAGTAATTCAAATAGATTACCAAAATAGCAAAATCCTAAACCGGAATCAACCAACACTGCATCGCATTTGTTTAAACAAAACAATAATTTGCAATGGGCATCCAAACAGAATTTTGAAAACACGATGAGCGCTGAAGTTTCCTAACCCGTTAATCAAGATCACAAACTCACTTTCCAAATAGTCACCTATCATAAGTCAAACCCACATGCAAGCTGTCGCCACATGTCACCTTGAAACTCTTAAAGTACTAACATGGTAAAGTGATATATACGATCGCCAAAATAATCCAACAGGTACAAAGGTCGGAGGAAAATAGGCTTATTTAAAATTGTACATTAATTCAAACTGAAAATCAAAGTAAGGTAAATCTGGCGAATGTGCACAATCACAGGGAGGGAAGCCAAGATGGTTCAAAAACAGGAGAATGGGTGGGACACCGATATCAGTAAATGATGGAGTGGTAGCGTAACTTATCGGTGAAGAACGCACTACGATCGGCACAATAAGATTACTACTAATGTATATATGAATGTAAATGTCATTGGTATGTTTGAGAATTACTTCACGTCATCAGCATGTTGTGATTTACTAAACAAACAATCTTACTGTATTTTTGATGGTTGCTTTATTGATCATTCAAGAAATATTAAATATTTTATTGCATTTGTAATATCAGCCTTTAAACTTTTCAAGTGTATACAGTATTAAATATTTTTACTTCTTCCGAGCTCTTACTCAGAGGCATTTGAAGGCAGGGTAAACGACTCCAGGGAAAGGTTAGGTATAAAGTTTGAAAGTTCCATAAAATTCCTGGTATGGGCGCCAGTGCGAGAGAGAGCACGAGAGTTAACCTGAGAGCGTGATGGCCGATGGTCCATGTTACATTCCTGGTAGACCCCCAGTAATGGACGTAAAGGGCAACTAAGTGGTTACCATGCTCACCCTCCAAGAAAGAGAATATCCATGTAGAGCTAAATACAATACTTCCTTGTCTAGTGGGGGTTGTCTGCCTCACCCAGACGCCATTACACAAGAATAAGGTGTGCCGTTGTAGCCTCCCAATGCCATTAGTAAATCAAGACACTTTTAGGTTAGATTCGTATGATATGGTCGAAAAGCGGGCGAGATAAAATAGACACGCAGAGTTTTCCGTCATGTGGTTTTATTTAACATTATTTCTCACAAAGAGCACTTACATTGATTATTCGCCATCAGAACGAGGCGAGATCTGATGCTGATTAGAAAGGCGGAATGTTTACATGACTTACAGTAAAAGTAAAGTTATCCCAGCCGTGTATAAGATGGCTGGGGTGTGAGTCTCTGGGCAAGCAAAGCCAACAGGTTTCAGTAAACTACATTAAGCATCAGAAATTAAGTCATTAGTATAAACACGTGAAATACCTGGAGCCCCACGAGATGGAGGCCGCCTCATATCGAGCCGAGATCAAGTTGGTGAGGACGCGAGGTCCTTTTATTGATAGCGATTTGTCGCCAATGTAACACATGACTCGTGCAAAGTTAAAAAGTAGATGAAAAATGAATGAAAACAACTGGCCACGTGGCTGACGAAATGAGAACACTAGAGAACTCTTATGTAATACACAACTACTTAGTTTTAAAATAATTCAGAAAACAAATCTCCGTTCAACCAATTTACTCACAAGGGACTCTAACCTCACTTCTAGAGGTCTGTTTGCAAGCAGTTTCTGGACGTCGTAGCTCTCTTATTTCTTAACTAATATTTTTTAGAATAAATAAAATTAATAATGAAACATTTTGACACTAGACATAACCCTGAAAAACATACACGATAAGATTAATTATAGTTTTAAAATTACCAGCCATGTGGTAGATGCACCATGTGCACTGGTTGGCTCTACTAACCGCACATTAAACTTTTGCTAGTAATGGCCAGTATTGTGATACTGTCCTTTGGGTTAGGTTTGATTCTCTCTGTTCCTGTGATGTTCAGTCACGTAATTGAGGTGTAATAAATTTATAAATAATATTCTTGTTTGGAATATCAAGACTGTTTACATTTTACGGATGGCATTTCTAAATGTGTAATAGGTGGCACTCTTGGCACACCGGTCATTATTGCACGTGATCTTCTTCACTCTTAAAATAAAGCACACACAAGTACACTAACACAAAACCCAATAAAATAAATAAATAAATGGAGACTATTTGCCTCGTATTTACATGTGTTACACAGGAGACATAGGAGGACAATAATTACAGTAATAATATTAAAATACACATTACATGTAACCTGGATGAAACGTAAACGAACAAACCAAAACCAATGCATGTGCGCAAAGTAGCACGGGCGACATCATGGCACACTTTCAACTTTAATAAAAATCAGACACATTGAAATATCCTGGAAATAACATAACACTACAAACATGAACCCTGAAAAAGATAGCAAAGACGCATGCACTGGGTCACGCGGGCGACTGCATATGTTACACTCACTGACTCTAATATTAAAAGAACACAACACATATACCCAGAAGAAAATAATACAAAACACTGAATACTGCAGTATGTCGCATTAAACGCACTAGTACACACACGTGGGACAATGCCTACAGCGCCCCCATGTAATACAGAATATCCGTTCGCACATTTCCCTGGTAAGGTCCATTCTGCGATGCTTGTTGTTGTATGGCCTGTTGTGGTCAATCATTATCCCAGTATTCCCGGAACTCTATCTGCTGGTTTCCGTTGGCGGGACATGGGGAAATGGGCATACGTAAAGTGTTGCGGGTTGCATTTCCCATCTATTCCACAGGGACATGGTTCATTGCTCTGTCAACATTGTTTCTGGGTGTGGTCTCATCCCATGGCTTAATCCATGCTCGAATTGGCACATTCTCCCGATGCGGTTGCTCGCGACACGGTTGCTTGCAATGCGGTTGAGCTCGGATACTGGCTTCCAGCAACATAACAGTCTGTACAATGTCCCGTTCAGTTGAATGAATTACCGAGGCAGGAGCAATCCGGTACTCGATTCGTCCGGTACTGGCAACAACTTCAAAAATGTCCTTTAACTCCAGCTCTGGGTTATACGTACGACCAAACTTATCTGTTTCATAGCGAAATTGTACAACGACTATTCACCAAGATGATCCTGCTCCTGGCGCGGAGAGATGTAAACATGTTTGAGAAGCAGCACGTATACATTCGGCTAAATTTCTGCCACGTCATTCCATAGTGGTTGACTTCTCGCCACCAGGCTCTTGCATCTCCTCTGAGATGCTCTCCGACACACGATGGCCAGTATTCTGGATCGACGCTGTACCGACTGAGTCACTCTCGTACGATTTTAGAAAAGCCACAGGGCCTTCACTGACCACACTGTCGTAGTGTGGTAGTTGTTGGAAATTGATCAGTGTGGTACCCATAACCAGAACAGCTGTTTGCTGGCACCTGGTCATTGTGACAGGCGTGCAAATATCTTCTGTCTCTTGGGATGTGGGTTGGTTGTTGCAGTGGTGTCAAGCACACATGGGGTGTGACAACTTCAAAACAGGTGTTAGCAGAAGTGGGCTGTATGCTGGGGTAATACTCAGGGTTGAAGTTGGTAGCAATTGGTATCTGTAGTTTTTTAATTGTAGCCAGTTTCGGCAATGGCCGTACCTGTGCATTAGAGAAGGGCATGGTTTGTTGACAGCATAGGCATTCGATGTGCCACATGTCGTTCAATATCACATGTTCCCTGGGTGAAATACATTTGTTGTGATACAATGTCAGGTTTGCAGTCCCCAATCCATGGCAAACTTCAACATTGGCACACTTCTGTAAGTTGGAGCGAAATCGTGAAGGGTGGTGAAAATGCCTTCTGTGTCCCTACACACACGCACAAACTTGGTGTGCATACCGGACTCAAAAATTCTTTATCCTGCTTTAGTTTAAGGCACTGGGTACACATATCGCCAGGCTGTCCTGAGATAGTCTGCGGCCATGCTCCTTCATAAAGCTCAGTGTTGAGTATCTCTACTTGCTCACACATCTGATGAATGGACGTTGCATCACAGCAAGCACATGTTCTCCCTTGAAGATACGTGAGTAAGAACGGACCTTGCTTTGATGCCACTGAAATGGAGTCTCCATCCTAATGTTTTTACCTGACCACATGGTCATTCGTCTCATGGCAACACCCAATGCGACTTAGTGCGGTTGCAGGGGTGATTACTGCTATCACGATGTGGCATGGTTGGAGGGTTACGGCAATGGCGCACTGCCCCTCAGCCATTGCCAAGATGATAGAGGTCGCTTGATGTCACCAGTACAGTTTCAACATGGCCAACTTGTTTTTCTCCCAGCAATTTGTTGTCAAACTCTAATGTGGCTTTTCTTGATAATACACTTATTTTTTGAAATTTCAATCCCACTTGAAGTACTGTATGGGATGCAGCTGCCAGTAGCGGAAAAAGTGAGCCAGAGCTCAAATGGATGGCGAAGATGTGTGCACATGTGGTCTCACATAATGCTCAAAATGTACACATAAAAATGGGAGTACGGAATACACTGATGTACGAGAAGGGCAACCAAGCAGTTAGCATGCTTACCCTCCAAGCTGTTGAAAATCCACGTAGAGCAAAATCAAGTATGCCTTTCCTTGTGAGGGTTGTCCACCTCCCCCAGACGCCATTACACACAAATCAAGTGGGCTGTTGTGGCCTCCTAGTGCCATAAGTAAATCAAGACACTTTTAGGTTGGATTCGTATAATGTGGCCGAAAAGCAGCCGAGTTAAATAAGACACGACGAGTTGTCTGTCAGGTTGTTTTATTTAATATTGTTTCTCACAAAAAGCACTTACATTGATTATTCGCGGTTAAAGCGAGGCGAGCTCTGATGCTGATTAAAAAGACAATATGCCTACATGTCTTACGGTAAAAGTAAAGTTATCCTAGCAGTGTAAAATACAGCTGAGGTGTGAGATGGCACTGTCTCCGAGCGAGCAGGCAGCATGTTCCAGTAAAATACAATAAGTATCAGAAATGAAATGTGATTAGTATAAAAACGTTAAATGCCCAGAGCCCCATGAGATGGCGGACACCTTATGCCGAACCGAGATCAAGTCTAACTTGGCATGGGCGCGAGGCCCTCTCATTGGCAGCTACCTGCTGCCAATGTATTACGTGACTCGTGCAGAGTTAAGAAGTAAAGGAGAAATGAATGAAAACAACTAGCTGTGTGGCTGATGAAATGAGAACACTAGAAACCTCTTACATAATACACAACAACATGGTTTTAAAATAATTCAGAAAACAAATCTGCGTTCAACCAATTTACACACAAGGCACTCCTACCTCACTTCTAGAGGTCTGTTTGCAAGCAGTTTCTGGACGCCGTAGCTCTCTCCCCTCTTATCTAATTTTTTTGAATGAATAAAATTAATAATATAACATTTTGACACCAGACATAACCCTGAAAAACATACATGAAAAGTTAAATTACATTTTTTAAATTATCAGCCACGTGGTCGATGCGCCTCTTGGCTCTGCTACTTGCACATTTAAATGTTGCCAGTAACAGCCAGTATTGTGATACTGTCTTCTAGGTTAGGTTTGGTTCTCTTTGTTCCCGTGACGTTCAGTCATGCAATTGAGATTTGGTTCTCTTTGTTCCCGTGACGTTCAGTCATGTAATTGAGATGTTATAAATTTATAAATAATATTCTTGTTTGGAGTATCAAGACTGTTTACATTTTATGGGTGTCATTCATAAATGTGTTTAATATGTGGCGCTCTTGGTGCACTAGTCATTATGACACGTGATTTACGTCATTCTGAAAACAAAGCACACACAAGTACACTAACACAAAACCGTATATAATAAACAAATAAATAGAGACTATTTGCCTTGCACTTACATGTTTGTTACACGGGAGACATAGGGGAACAATAAAAATAGTAATAATATTAAAAAATACTCATGGCATATACACTGTGACAGCTGCCATGGCTTGGAAAGGGTTTGATTGGGAAGTTACAAAGGCAGTGAAGAATTTTTGGAAAGAGGTGTGTGTTTTGAATTATATGCCCTTGTAGGCATCAGGCGTCGCTTTGGCGACTTCAATGATGCTGTTGCGGTAGAGCTGAGTCATCGTTGCCTTTGGGTGCTGCAGGCCAATCACTCGGCCAAAATTTCCCGAAATGATTTTTCTGTTCACCTGATATGGAGGTATCATTGTTTGCTAAACGAGGGGCTCTTCAGGTGGCCCAATCACAGTGTGGTATTGTAAGTTATTGACATATTAAATTGGCACAATCTGACTTCCTATGCATGGATTTTTAGGGCCAAACCACATGCCCATAACTGCTATTTGCGGATTATGTTTAAGTTGAAGAATACATAAACTTAATATTTACCCTCCTGAAAATCACACAACACTTTCGTATGAAAATGGCGGGTTTTAAGGGGCCCATGCCCTGAAATGCCTTTCGACGAACGAATAAAAAGCACTGGTCAGTTCATGCTGTTTTATTTGGAGACTCTAAATGTTCCCTCCAGGACAACAGCTTACAAAGATGCATGCTTTTAGCCTGCGCCGAAGGCTACACAGTAATAAAAGCACTAGACTGGTATTAAATTAAGTGTGATGATAAATTTACGAACTCCCCAGGCGATGCAATCCTTGGGGCGGTGAGGGGGAATGTCCCGAACGGCAGAAAACAAAAAGGTTCTTGATAAATTAACTATATTGTAGAAAAGTTACCGGCGATGAAGAATTGAGGCTGCCTGGGCTGTAAAAGCACAAGCGCTTTTTCACATGGTCCTCCCCCTCTTTGTGCGGCTTACTAACTTCCCGCCGTGGTGCAAGTGCTGGCAGGCGAGGGCCCACGTGGCACGAAGGGATCTATTTGCACACACATAAGAACATATTTACAGTTACATGCTACAAACAATATTAAACAATGCAAATACAAATCTAATAATTAGATCTGAGGCTTACCTTGCAAATAGGGTGAAATGCAATGGACAAAACACTGGTGGCGTTGAAAATAAACATTTATGAAACACAACATCTCTACAGTAACGATAACACTGGGGCATAAGTGTTTCTAGGCATCTTTACTGTATTTGCTGGTCACGTGTCGAAAATATTCCTGCAAAAATGTTATAACCCTTTCGATGCAATAGCACGTGTTTGTGTATCAATCTGCCTGCTCTCTCAGGCTGGTAAACACACGTAGCATTACCCTGCTTTGCACTGAACTGCACTTGCCCTATCTTGCACTTGCGTGTACCACTCTTGAACTCACATTACACTGACACTACTCGCTGATGATCAAATCGTCAAGTGCGCATACGTGCTGCACTAGGATTAGGCTGGCATGACAAATAGTCTAAGGTGGGGAACGACACGCATCAAACGCCCCCACCCCTTTTTTCTGTAGCAGTTTATGGGCCGATGCCGCTATCTGCAGCACTCGGGTGTCCTCATGGTCCTCTGAGGGTGTAGGTTGTAGGCCCTTCCCTGCTGAGCCGTACCTTGTCTTGGTGCTCTTGCATGTCTGCAGCGAACTGTGCTGCGGGTTGCCAAACTGCAACCACATTGGTGGCACTGCTGAGCCAGGTGAACTCATTGTGACGTCCTACGGAGAAAATTTGATGCAACTGATCTGCTACTTTCACTTTCGCCATCTCTGCTGCTGGTACTTGTGTTTCCTCGCCTGCGCCTACCGTTCCTCCTGTTCTTGCTGTCCTCTTCTATACTTTCATCAGGGTGCCGTTCTCGGGCGCATCCCAGATGGTCTCATCCTCCTGCCCACTTGCGGTGCATTCTCATGGGGTGTGGTGACGCCAGGCAATGGCGGTTATTCTGTCCCCTCTCCTCCACTTCCTGCTGGAGGTACTGATGTACTTTCCTCCCTTCCTGCTTGCTCATGGAGCTTATCTCCCACAAGGCCGTCGTGGGGCTCACCAGGTGGTTCTCCCAGATGCATTGTTTCGGGTGGAGCCGGAGATACTCCTGCATCCTGATGTGCCATTGCACCTCCCTCTCCTCTTCCTGCTTCGATGAGCTCGGCAGCACAGTCACCATCCTGGGGCTGAGGGCACCAGGACCATCCTCGTCGTGGACGACAGCCAGGGTGAGCCGGATGTCATCCTGATGCACCCTCATCCATATCCTGCCGATGTGGATCAAGTAGGTGGTAGGAACAACCACTGTAACACTCTGTGCGGCCCGCCTCATTTAGCCGCGAATCCAGTGGCATAACAACGTCAGGTGGTACCCAGTGCCGAAAATTTCTTGTCACCCTCTTCCCCACCTGCCACCTACAACATATTGAATTAATTAACAGAAAGAAAAATAAGATGCAGTTGAAAGGGTAATTTTCTTGTATATTCACTTAAGATGTGAGCATAAGAACTTAAAAACGTTAACTTTATTCTCTGCATATTTTGAAATCAGATCATCAAGATCAATTCCATTTGATACTTTGTTTTCAATTGACAAGATGGGTAATCCAGAGAGCCGAGCATGATTCGTAGTGGACCTTGCACAACTCTTGGTTCATTTTAGTTTAGAAATCTCTTCTCACATGATGCTATTGAAATACATAAATTTACAAGGAACTTAAGGCTAAAGTAAAATTTGTTCGAGAATCTGAAAGTTCATATTCAACAACAAATTCTAAAAATCTTAAAGAATGCCATTCCATAGAATCTTCTTTTGCAACTTCGGCAGTTTAGAAATATCTTCTTAGTCGTGGAATCTCTCTAACAATTCCATCTTCAGAAAGTTTTGTATTAACTGTGGATGTTCATCTTCTGGGGTTGTGATCTGATGCTTGGGCTCAGGAACTGCAAACCGAGCTAATATACTTTCCATGTATTTGCTGCGAGTGTCGATATCTTGATAAAAGCAGTCAATGCACTCCAAAATTAATATCTTTTCAATTCTTCATTCAACGAGAGTGGTTCATCTTGAGCCTTTTCTCCAGACATCGTCTTCTTTTCACTAAAGGAATGTTCATTTCTTCACAAATGTTCATTGCAAACTGCAGTGCTAGCTCCATGATCTCATATCTTTTGTCTTTCAAAAAGATCTTTGATTTCTCATTTTAATAAAACACTTCTTAGAACTGTTTCCAACGTTCTTTAGGTATTTTTGTGTGCGGTTTACTTCTTCTAAGACATTACTCCAGAAATACAAAAAGCATAAAAAAGAAAAATCACATACTTATCAGTAAAAGTGTTTGTGCTGCTCGTCTGGTTTCGACAGTTTCTGTAGGATCACAAAGTTCTTCTATGGCGTCAACAATCTTCTTGAATTTAACATTAACAGGTTTTACAGCTTCATAGTGAGCACACCATCTTGTATCTGGAAGTCTTATGACTGTATCTCCAACATTATTTACAAGTATTGCCCATCTGTGTGTGAAACTGAGAAAAAGCAGTACAAAATTTCTGAGGTCACAAAAAAGGTTACACATCGTGAAACAGTTGCAAAAGAATGCACTCCACACAGATTAAGAGAGTGATTTGTACATGGAACCAATAATGCTTTAGGATTAAGTTTACGAATCTTCGCCTAGACTCCAGAGTGTACTCAGTCCATTGTAGAGGCATTGTCATACCCCTGACCACAACACAATGTGATATCGCCCTTCCTGTTGAATTGTCTTTATAATTATAATATATTCTGTTATACCAAAGGCTTTCTTTCCATTTAGCTGAAAATAGCATAGAAATAACTCCTTTACTTCTACTTTTTTTATTTTCGATATGATCATATCGAAACATTTCACACATCTGATCAATGCGTGAGATGTCTGGTGTACTCTCATAGATAATACTATAATATTTTGTTTCCTTAAGGACATTTCACAATAGAAAACTTTAGCATTCGACTTTGTGTTTCCTTTCCTCTGACGAAACCACCAGTACACAATAACTTTCTGTAAAGTCAGAGTAAAGACAATTGAACATCGGTTCTTCGAGCTTCGTAAAAATGTGTATCTTGTTATGTAAATAATTATATTATCCAGGAATGCATTTTACTTACCTCTCTTAAAATGGGCTCAAAATTTACATTAACAGTTAATTTCAAAACAAAAAAATCATTTGTTGACTTTATTAAAATATGTCGTTTTATATATTTCCTCTTCGCATTATATTTGTCTGCCATTTATTTAATTTAAGACGATTTTTGTTTTATATACCGTGATTAAAATCGCCTTACAATAAAATAACACACTTTCCACATAACGTATGTTAGAATCTCGGCAAAATTGCTCCTTGACTTCGACTTTTAATTTCAACTTTTCGTAATCGTAAAGTCAAGAGTGCTTGACTTTACCTTTGACTGTTCCATTGTATAAAGCTCCATAAGAAACAACATGTCGGAAAGCAAACATAAAGTCATATGGTAAAATCAAATGTTAAAGCTTTCACTTGTGTAAGGACCTTAAATACCAAACAAAATCTTATTCTTAATACTCGCAGAGAAGTGTGATGAATGCGTATTCTGTGGTAGGGGATAGCGAGATAAAAAATATTTTGCCTGTCTGTGACTGACCTGCCTGCTGTTGTTTAATCAAGTGTTCTCTTAGTTCCGGATCGTACTTTGATAAGAGCTCCACTAGCTATAGAAAATTTCCTCTGTTTTCCGATAACATATGCTCTCTGTGGCCACGGAATGGTAAATTTTGTTGAGCCAAAAATATAGTTACATCTAAGACCCTTTTCAAAATTTCTCTCCATTTCCTTTTTTCTGTTTCTGTAACAGTCTGGCTAACTTGATTAATCGTTTTGTTAGCAATTAGACTTGCTCGTAAAGTTTTCCATTTTTCAAAACAAGCTTAAATGTTGCTCAGAGTTTTCATGACTTTGAACTTTCGGATAAAGTTTCCACCAAGTTTGAAAACCAGTCATAAACTTTGATGGCTATTGATTACCACTCAAAATTTTATCAGTGTCAAAGAGCCTACAACAAAAACATTACAAACTTTGTTTTTTTTCTTTATAAGAGCACGCCATCCAGGTTCTCAGTATTTTCTCACCATTTGGTAGGTTGATAACAACCTATAAGACTTAAGTTGATGGATAGAACCCTTTATTTTATCATTTGATATTGCAACTGTACCAAATGGACAATCTTTGTTACGATATGCTTCACTACCCCTTTTAATTAAATCACCTCTTAGGCTATCTGGAACAGGAAAAGGCCAATCAGATATATAATTATAAAAATATTACTTCTTACTTATTCCCCTTTTGATGTATAATCTCCTTTTAATTTGTCTACTTCTAAAGTAACTTCTTATAATTTATCTTCTGCACATTCTCTGTGCTCTTTAGCAAGAAGTTCATTGTTTTGCCTTTCATGGTTATCCGTTTCAATTTGTATTTGTTCTTTGCTTTCGAAACTGCTATCAGAAAAAGAGAGTACTCTGTTTTCTTCAAAATCAAGTTCATCCTGACTCTTTCATTGAGATACTGTTTCAGTGTTTTCCCTCGCGTCTCCACGAAAGTTTGATTCCTCTGGAACATATTATGTTGATGCCGAATTGGAAGTTGTGACATATTTCAGCAACGATCCGGTCAGCAACTGCACATTTAAAGTGTTGCCTTTCTGTTCTTTTCTTTGCTGCACTCCACTTGGGTGGTTCTGTTTCACGGTCGTATAACTGAAAAATGAAAATGCAGTACACTTTTCTTTGCTTCGAAAAATAAATGCAAAAGTAGTAATGGGTCACGCAATTTAGGTCATAGTGTAGCTGTAGAAAATCATCACACAATCTGTCCAGTGCAGCTCTAATACAGTGATTCTCAAACTTCTTAGAATGAGGGGCCGTTCGTATCCAAGGGCTAAATCGCAGAGTCATAACATTTATTTTAAGGCTTACACATTAAGGATACTTTTAGTAGTGATCCTGATATTAACCTATTTTTATAATTTATAATTTATATTATTTTGAATAAAACTACTAGGTATCAATGAATGAATGATGACTGAATAAATAAAATGCTATTTTATATATTACTAGTGGGTTGCCCATCAAATTTAGGGGGAAAAAATGCCACCTTACGCCTGTAGATTAACTTTTAATTTTATAGCTTTTATTTAATTCCTTAACAATATTATTTAAATTATATTTAAAAGAAAGCCTCCGGTTTCAAAACTCTTAATGCACACATTGAGATCACGTTCTAACACTTTTCTCAAACTCTTGGCATCGGACGCGAGAAGAGATGCATTTGCATCCCTAGAGAGAATTCGGAAACTAAGCAGTGTCCACTAAAGTGCACTTTCTATGGATCCCTTACCCTAAGGGATCCATTAGGCCAGTGTTCGGAAACAGCCATGGAGAATACACCCCTGGTGAAATTTTTTACTTAATTTCGCTATTTTGCAGTTTTGGCTTAACGTACAAATATAAACAAATGGAAATGCAAAGATAAATGGCAGACATCAAGAGGCGAATTTTGGAACCTGCGGAATGGTGAAAAGTAGTCGGCTTTACCATGCATATGTGCAGCGGTGGAAGTTATTTTTACCTGAAAAATAAATTTCAGACTCCATTGCTGAGTATCTAAATATGAAACATGCACGCAAATAGTATTTAATTCCAACAAATCCATATATCTCTGAAAATGATGGCGTTAGGAAGTAGAAAATTGTAAAATATTGTCACGAACTTAGTCAATTATATACGCCAATAAAAAAAACATCAAATTCGCATTGTCGCACATAACTAGGCTTAATAACACAAAATTACATAATATAAAACATATAAATTTACAGTAATGTTCCAATATCTATGTAATTAATTGTCACATACTGCAGTAATTAATTATGATCTAGTGCCACTGTAACAACCTATAAACCACGAAAAACAGGCTAGTCCTAAGACTCCTCTGTGTATGGGAAAAAAATAGAATTATTTTAATTTCTAATATAAATTTAGTTTTATTTTATCTTATTAAAAACACCCAGGTTATCGTTATAATCAATCATCTATGACACAATCACTATTTGCGACAACATCTACACTCTAATGTCAGAAACACGCAAATGGGCTTCAGTATTTTCTGCCATAAAATAACTCTCTATATATATATATACACAATATATTGTGTTTCTTATAAAACAGTCTCACCCACTAAATATTTATTCAATACCTATGAGCTATGTGCAGAATAAAATCCAACAAGATTAATGAAATAAAACTAACCACACATTTACTGTTGCCTAAACACTGCCACAGTGCCACATATGTAAATAAAATATTTATCACCACCCTGTCTGTCTGCTAGACGCGATATTGCTGCGTCTAACATTACTTTGGCACTTTGCATCTCCCACAGTACGTATCAAAACATTTACTTTACTTGCCAAACTCAATATCATAGAGAGGAGTATGATCACAATAAATGAATGAAGACGTACTGAAATAATGTAACAAAAATAAATTCAGTACCACACTTATAAGCTTCAGTAATAATACAACTAACTCAATGGAATGAACTGGGGTGATTGACCGGCGCGGCAGCTGGTAGATTTGGTTGCGGATTGAGTGATGAGTCACCGGTTGTTTACGTATCGCTCGAGTACAAACTGCAGAGTCAGGCTTGGGCGCAAAGAAAAACCCCTCCCCTTCCTTATCAGTGTGCTCTCCACTATTCAGCGTCGAGTTCAGCCGTGTTTCGTTGAGTTTGTTGACTGAACTAAAAAGTTTCAGTATGTATTATGTTGACTTGTTGAGGATATTTAATTGTCAGGCGAAGTTATTCACTCGTTTTAAATACAATTATTTTAAAAAGTGCCATTAGACCACAATTTTTATTTTTTATTTTTGATATTTTGTCACCCCCCTCAGTGATGACACCTGTGGTGGAACGCACACCCGCACCCTCCATTCTACACCACTGCTTGAAGCCTCCGCAAAAATCCTTGCGTGTGGCAGACTGCAGGTGAGTCTTCAAGTATACTTCTTGCCCTAATTGTGGCACCTATGGTGGTCTAGGTGTTGTCGGCACCCATTTGCTGTGTATCGCACATGGTGTTCACGTACCTGATGTCCTCGTTCCCTATATGCTCGATGGTTGGTAGTACTGCTGGGCGCATCATTGCTGTCCGGTCTCCTACATTTTCCCTCTTCAGGTAGGCGTAGGTTCCTACCCAGCAATACTTCTGCAGTTGTTTTGCCGGTGGCGGCGTTGACACATCGGCAGAGTGTATATAAAGATGCTGCAAGGTGTTCTGGTTACTTCGTGTGTTGGTCATCCACGAGGAGGCGAAGCTGAACCCTTAACCCCTCATTCCGCTTTTCTGTTGGGTTAGCCCTGGGATGGTAAATTGCTGTTGTCATGTGCCACACTTCCCCCCTTTGTACATAATTCACGCCACTGTTTCCAAGTAAACTTTGTCCTGTTATCAGTCAAGAGGTTTTTAGGAAAAACCCAACGCAGGAAAAAGTCGTCATTGAGCACTCTTTCGATGTTATTTGTACGGGCACTACTTATGCTGTACACCTCAACCCATTTCGAAAAATTGTCAGTGACTACCACTAGAAATAGTTTCGCGTTAGCTGACCTAGGGTACAGTCCCATTAAATCGAGGCACACTGTCTCGAAAGGCTTTCTTGGCAAATGTGGCTGCTGTTGTTGCTTGCCATCATTCCTTCACTTCTGACACTTTTGCACTAAGCTGCATGCTTGTTTCGTGAGTCCTGGCCGAACAAATGCCCCATTATGTTCCGCACTGTCTGGTCCACCCCAGGGTGTCTTGCTACGCAGCCACTGTGCGCATGGGCGAACAATTGATCCCACACACACACGTACGGACATACACCCTCCATTTCTCCAGGATTCCCAGCGAGCACGTTTCTAACCTGCTGTTCACGACCTGTCAGTCCTCTACCATTCCTTGTTCACACTGCAGCACCTTGTCTTGTGAGAATTGGCAACCCTGCTGCGCTTGCTTTACTTGCTTAAACAATTCCGGGATCAAAATATAATTTTCTATTGCACTTTCTTGCTGTATAATAAGTTCGGAAATAGTCCCGTCACATGGCGGAAGGATCTCCTCCCACTCCACCTCATAATGAAAAATAACTTTCGGGTTCAGTGTATGTGATAATGTGTCTGCTAATTTATTCTCCTTTCCTGCCACGAGTTCCAAAGAGAAATCGAACGACTGCTGATGCAATGCCCAGCTGGTTAGTTTCTTCGGGCCTCACACATATTATGTAGCCAGAGCAGGCATCTGTTGTCAGTGCGCAACGTAAAGCGCTGTTACTCTAAGTACGCCCTGTATTTTCTTATCGCCCAGATTACAGCGAGGCATTCACACTTGTTGACATTGTAGTGCTGCTCGGTAGGGCTTAGCTTGGTGCTAGCGAAGTCAATTACATTTCTTTCACCACTGTCGGCTAGTTTGTTTAGCACTGCTCCTACTCCTTCCTGGCTCACATCTGTTTGTAAATACAAATTCTTGCCTGCATCGTATCTCGCCAGTGTTGGATACGTTTGGAATTTTTCCTTGATTTCCTGAAAAAACTGTTCTGCTTTATCTGACTGTTGAAATCTGTTTTGTGGTGAAAATTAATTTGTCAGCGGTGCTGTTATGACTGAAAAATTTTCAATGTGCTCTCTTAACCAATTAATTAGTCCAAAAAATTTTCGTAACTGTTTTCTCGTTTTTGGCTTCGGGTACTCTGCATTTAGTTTCAATTGTTCTGGATTTGGCTTATTTGCCTCTGTGTCTATGACATGCCCTAAAAAGTCAATACTGGTTCTTCCAATGCGCATATCAGCCCATTAATAGCTAATCTCTCTAAAACTATGGACAGATAGTGCATGTGCTCCTCCCACGTGTTGGGCGATACAATCACATCATCCAGGTAGACCATGGTGTATTCGCCTATTAAACCATCCAACACACGCACCATCATGGACTGAAAGGTGGCTGGGGCGCACTTAAGCCCAAAGGGCATAGCGCAGGGCTGGAATCGGCACCTGTCTGGCCCAGTGAAGCCTGTCTTCTTACGGTCTTCCATTTTTACCAGTACTTGCCAATAACCACTTTTTAAGTCAAGGGATGACATAATCTTTGCCTGTCCTAATGAACTGAGAGCATCTTTTACACTTATATACGGTGGTAATGAATTTTTGGTAACTTGATTTAACGACTTAAAGTCGACACAAAAACACCACATGCCGTCCTTTTTAGGCACGAGCGTTATTGTGTTGTTGTACATACTGTCTGTTGGCTCTATAATACCGTCGTTTAGCATCTCCTGGATCTGTTGTTTAATTATTCTCACCTGGTGCTGTAAATAACAGTGTGTGGTGGTGTCTGTATGAGTTCTGCTTCTAACGGTATTTCATGTTCCGCAACTGTGGTTTGGCGTAAAGCGTCTCGGGTACAGAACACATCCTTATATTCGTTTTAAAAAATGCTGATATTCGGGCGGTAAGTTGTGGTCAAGGTCACTCAGTATGGCGTGCTGTAAATTACCTGCAGGATGCCTGTCCAGATTTTTCTTGCTCTTTAAAATTTATTCTGTGGGCAGCAGGTTCCACAATTGTGTTTTCCTCGAATAACCACTGGATTCCTAAGATGATATCCTCCCGGATTTCTAGCATGACAATAGCTGTTGTTATGGTGCTAATGTCCCATATGTTAACTGTAATTTTTGCTCTTGGTTTAGTGCTGTACTGTTCTCATTTTTAGTGGATTATCTAATGTCAAAAGTAACAGGTTCTACATCTTGTGATTTTACAAATTCTGTCCTAATAAAATTTTGTAATGGTCCAGAATCGACAAATGTTTGACATTGACGCCTGTTCACGTTTACAAGGATAATGCCTGTTGTGGTGTCTGGTTCTGGTGTTTCTGACTTGGATCAGAGGTGGAAGAGACGTCCGGCCTCGTCACACCTGGATCCCGTTTCCCTGCTTCTTACTTGCCGCTTCCTGGATGAGTGTTAGGTGAGGATTGTCGGGGCATTTGTTATGCCATTGGTATGCCGGTACAGATGTCGCGACGGTTGATTCTGGTCCCACGCACAAGAATACACTCCCGCATTATGTGTCGTACCTTGCACTTCCTGCCTCCTCCCTTTCTGGTACATTGGTCTATTCACTTGTGTTCGTCGAATAAAATTTGGTTTAGGTTGGCCGAACTGTTTGTTTTGTTCCTGTTGTAAAGGTGGTGGGGTGGCATGTCCCCATGTGTTTCTTTGCTCGTGATGCCAACGAACTACTCCCAGATCTTGACGTGGTTACTCGTTGTTGCATTCCAGTAATATCGCGGCATGCATGATGTCTTCAGTGGACCTGTTCAATAGTGGTATCAATGCTTCCCTGAAGGCTGGACTTGCTGTTTCCACAATAATTTCCAAGATTTCCTGTTCCGGCAACTGCAGGTAAATCCGGAGGATCAAGTGCATCTTAAGTGTGATGAATGCAGTTAGAAGTTCATTTGGCTGCTGCTCTTCCAATGTGAGGAGGCTCTGTGCCTGAATAGAGCTGAACACTCCTCTGAAGCAGCTCAGGAAGGCACTGCGAAAATCTTGCCACTGTAGCCGGTAATGGATTAGCGATTTCCACTAATACTGTGCATCTCCTTGGATCTGCACACCAACACAGCTAGCCCATTCCTCCTGGCTTACACCATACCTAGTGAGCCTGTGGGTGCAGTCCTCTAGGAAGGCAGTGGGGTCCTCCGACGATGTTCCCGCATATCTGGGCAATATATGAAATCTGCTAGACATCCTGGCATGTACTTGCCCTGGCGCCATTGTGCTGTAGTTTGGCTCAGCGGTTCCTGTTTCCCTAGCCGGTTCCATTGCGGTTCTTGTTGTTGACTGCAAAACTTCTGTTGTAGATGGTACAGTGGCGTCGGGTACATGGTAGGCATTGACGGTAAATAGGTACTGATAGGTAAGTCTGGTAATGGAGTTGCATTAAGTTGAGGTGGATGCAACGCTGCTGACACCAATGGTTGCTGTATTCCTCCGCCCACCATCTGTGTGCTGTTTATGTATGAGTGTTGCTCTCCTGCTTGCGTTTCTGCTGTGTATGCGAGGCGTTGCTCCCCTCCTGCGATTTGTGAAACACTTTCCTGATTCTCCTCCATCTTGCTCATTATGCCCGCTTGCCAATTGAAATTATGAATATTCCTCTCTCTACTGTTTGCATGAGACATGTTGACATTAAGTCCTGAATTTGTTGTGGTACGTTGCAATGTCCAATACTGATGTGACAGGTACCACATGTAAACACTAACCCGCTTGCTGTTGTTTGCTCTTTCTCGCTGAGGCATTCCCTGTGGAATTTGGTTTGACAGTTCCAGCAATGTAGGATAATAGCCCCTTGTCCATCACAAACGAGGTTATCAGAATAATGTGGTATGTGATAGTTGGGATTGTATGATTTCGTCTTGATTACTCGCGATTGCACTGTTTCTGATTGTGAATTTTCCCATGACACCACCGTTTCCACTGTGTGCTGTTGTTTGCGGATATTCGTGGCATGGCTGTTTGTTGTTGAGTCTGGTAGATGGTCGCAACGACAACATTGGTTGCCTCGGCCGAATTTGTCAACAAAGTCCAATGGGAGTGCTTTGAGGCACTGTAAGCTAAATGGTGTGGGTGTCGCAGTGGATGTGGTGTAGCTGGCCATGTTGACATACACAGCCATGTGTGCGGCGCATATGACAGTTCAATTCCACATACATGGGCAGTGGTAACAACGTGGCAGCCCCGATCATGTGTTTGTGAGTGCGGGGGTCAATGAACCAGTCCCACTCAGCTGACCGCCGGTGTATGGCGTGAGTGGAGAGCACGGGGAGGAAGGGAACTTCTCCTCCCTTCGATCCTCCCTGCTGTCCTGCTAGGCATTGCTGCTGGCAATGGAGGGGGTAGTGCAAGACATGCCCTACCTTCCTTTCCTTTGTCCTGCATCCTGCCTGGTGGCGTACGCCCTGACGTCACGTGCTGCACCAAGATGGCTGCCTTTCTCGCCATTCTTCTTTGCTTTCCCCACAATGGCGTCGAACCAGCTTTGTGTGCCCTTTTCCCTGCAGAGCACGTGGTTTGCTTTCCGGTGTCTCCCAGGCATCTGGAAGGCGCCACGATGGTGTAGATGATCTCCTCTGCTTCCTCTCGTTGCGGGTAGGCGGTTAGACAGGGTAAGGATGGGGAAGATGAACAGATTGAGGTGGGAAAAATTTAGAAAGGTTGGCCGAAAAATTCATTCATGGATTATGGCAGGAAACTTGGCCCCACAGGCAGGCGCCAGTTTGATGGTTGTCATGGCTTTGAAAGGGCATTATTGGGAAGTTACAATGGCGGTGAACAAAATTTGGAAAGAGGTGTTTGGAATTATAAACTCGGTAGGCACCAATGATGCTGTTGTGGGAGAGCTGAGTCTTCGTTACCTCGGGGTGCTGAGGGCCAATCACCTGGTCAAATTTTCCCGCAATGATCTTGCTGTTCACCTGATGTAGAGGCCTCGTTGTTTGCTAAACGAGGAGCTCTTCAGACGACCCAATCACTGCATGGTATTGCAAATTATTGACATATTGAATCGGTGCAATCAGACTCCCTATGCGTGGATTGTTAGGGCCAATCCACATGCCAATTAATGTTATTTGTGGACTTTGTTTAGGTCGCAGCACACATAAAATTAATATTTACCCTTCTGAAAATCACACATCACTTTCATAAGAAATTGGCTGGTTTTAAGTAGCCAGTGCCCTGGAATGCCTTTCGGTGACCGAATAAAAAGCTTTCGTCTGTTTATGCTATTTATTGGAGATTCTAACATTCCCTCCAGGAAAACAGCTTAGACAGTTGCACGCTTTTAGCCTGCGGCGAAGGCTACATGGTAATAAAAGCACTAGACTGGTATGGAATGAAGTGTGCTGATAAAGTTACGAATTTCCCAGGCGACACAATTCCTGAGGAGGCAAGGGGTGTATCCTGGACGGCAGAAAACAAAAAGGTTCTTAGAGAAATTGAACTATTGCAGAGAAGTTACCGGTAATGAAGAATTGACGCCATACGGGCAGGAAGAGTGCGAGCGGGATTTCACATGGTCCTCCCCTTCTGGGTGCGGCTTGCCGACTAACTTCCCGCCATGGCGCGAGGGCTGGAGGGCGCAGGCCCATGTGCCATGGAGGGATTTACTTTCACATGCAGAAGAACATATTTACAGTTACATGATACAAACAATATTAAACACTGCAAATACAAATCAAATAATTATCTCTGAACCTTACCTTTCAAATAGGGTTTAATGGAATGGACAAAACTTTGGTGACGGTTAAAAAAAAATTTTTGAACACAACAAAACACTGCAAAAAACAACACTGGGGCATAAGTGTTTCTAGGCATCTTTACTTTATTTGCTGGTCACGTTTCGTCATCATGTGTCTAGAAATATTCATTAAGAAATGTTTATAACTCTTTTGATTCCACAGCACGTGTTTGTGTATCACTCCGCCTGCTCTCTCGTGCTGGTAAACACACATGGTGTTGCCCTACTTTGCACTGAACTGCATTTGCCCTATCCTGCACTTGCATGTACCACTCCTGTACTCACACGACACACACTACTCGCTGGCGAGCAATCGTCGAGTGCGCTGGGGAGTGGCCAGCGTGACAAATGGCCTAAGGTGGGGAACGACACACCTTAGTGTGAATGGCATTATTTTCAGGTGAGAATTACATGTTAGTCTCTGCATTCAATAACATTAACACGTCCGTATATTCCATGTATATTTCTGACACAATTACAGCGAGGTTCGTGTCTGTGTTTACAATTAACATTTTCACGATGTGACCTTTTCGTTGTGAACTCTGATGGTCAACCGGTTACCAATTCAACCGCGAAAATAGGTTTAATTTTCTGAGTGTCTTGCAATGCGATTAAAAAATTATTTTGCTGAAATGTTCCTTGACCAAACTTCATTGTGTTCTACATGTCTGTTGATCTCACATTACTCACCAATTGATTTATTTGAATGCTGTTTTTCAGCACAGTGCATTATTTCGTCGCACTATTACCCATGTAGATGTCTGCTGTTTAGTCTGTTACCCATGTGGTTTGTTGAGCAGGCCACTGATGTGTAGTAGATGCTCTTCTCTGCACCTGGATGTTCGTTTCACCCTTGTTGGGCAAGCCACTTGATGTGTACTAAATGGCTTGCTCGTGCAGACTGATGTTCTATTCGCCCGAGTTGAGTAGACCACTTGACACGCTGCATCCCCAGAGATGATGAGCTCTGTACGTGCCCTGCCTGGTATGGCAGGTATGCAGCAGGAACTGTTGAATGTGCCCGGCGCCACGTTTGGTAGAAAACGATGTTGTTGAGGGCCATACAGCCGATGGCCTACAGCGATCTCTGGATCCATGGTCTATTTGAGGAGAGTCTAGTTTAACGATTTATTATTACGAAAATTAGGTAAAACCCATCTCTAAAAGACAAAGTTATCGGCCACTTCACACGCCAGTGCTAACACTGAAATTACTCTGCTTGTGGGAGGCAGGCCCCGTAAAAGCAATACTTTACACCAAAGTACACTGATGAATAAATCTGCATTAGAGAGCAGTGCCCAATGATTCTCAGGTGATTATAAATCAATAAAAGTAACCTATTCAATGTGTGATAGATTAATTGACTGAGGGGTACAAAGCAATCACACTCTGCAGAATAATGTGTACCTTGATTAAGCGGACCCGGCACTCGTGACCTGCTGGTGGTCGTTGCTGATAAGTAAGGTGAGGGCCTTAAGAATGCTTATGTGAAGAACCTATCACCGTACATGTGAAGTCCTGCAATATTACCTCAGGAGCAAGTCAGACCTCCCCTCGGCTAAATATAAATTATAAAGGTTCTGCTATTACTTTGAACTATTGCGATGAAATAATCAGCTTAAATTGAATTGCCGAGGAGGGTAACGCAGGAGCTTACCGCCTGTCCTGCTGGGTGGTTTGAGTGCTAAAGTCGGACTGGTTTTATATGGCCGCAGCCTCGCTGAGCTCGGTGAGACTGCCGCCAAATTGCAAAACATGAAAAAATGTAACTTCAAAATTTACATGATTAAAGGAATGAACACTACACATAATTATGATTACTAACTATAAACACATTGGTGATATACCCGTGAACGTTGGAGCCCCTGATATGGCTGAGAATGTGACATCACGAGTATGCCACATTTGAAGGATGATATTAAATGAAATGAGGCCTTACATGGCTGATTATCGAAAGATGAATACATTTGCCCTCTTACAACAAACGTATATATTTTGTAATAGTGAAATACAGTGAATAATGGGATCATGCATTTGTATTTTTCCTGTGATGCCAGGTGTCTGGGTGGTGGGAAACAACCCTATGGGAGTGAATCGGCGTGTAAGAAGAGCTGTATACCTCTTACTAGTCCACGCAAATATGATTATAGTGTAACAGCAGCATTTCGAACAACTTACAAGACGTCGGGACATCAGGGAGCTCACATGGGCCGGCGGCCTTCACGACCCTTCATCATCGTGCTCTACACTGGCGCCCATTTCCGGCAAAAACTACAACACCTCCTTTCTGAACACTCAACCTCCTACCCCTGATGATCCCAACCCAACATCGGACATCACTTTTCTGCAATAAAAAGGCTCACTGCTAGTCCTTAAGATGCCTTATTTTTGTGATATACACTAATCACTTTTTCGAAACAATACAGGATTTCTGATATCCATGTGGTCGACACTTGGCTCGATTACTGCTACATGGATTTAATACGGATTTAATCACATCCATTTACTGGATGCTATTTTAATGTGAGGCAAATTTTAATAAATGTAGCACTGCAATCAACACTCATTAAGCGAAGTTATGCCTTGTGGGATTAATAGTCGTAGCACTGATTCGCTTAATAGTAGGGCTGGTGGTGGCCTCTGGCAGTGTGCTTCATCGCCAGCCCTCTACTGCAGGAAGTTCTTACTTGGAGCACTAGATAGTGCACACAGGTCAACAAGGGCTAGACTGCTACCCGTGCTTGCATCAACCCCCTCCCCCCTATAGAGCTCTTTCGACCAGCACCATCACATGATGTCCGGCAGCAGTGCGGTCCATGCTGGGGGCGCGGCTGCAGCTAGTACCGGTGGATGCTGATGTCTGGATGTCGAGATCGAGGCACCTCGCTGTCTCGTGATCTTGGCTGGTGTGCGGTGACACTGCCCAGGCAGCACCGGTATCTTTGTGGCAGACCCCGACGGCGCTGTGGTCGGCGAGGTAGAATGCCAGATGCATCGCTGCTGTCCCAGTCACTGTCCCATGGTGTTGTGCTGTGATGCAATGATTTGGGCCAACCACCCATTTCCCTGCCATCTGCCACCGGTCCCATACTGGATGCAGAGGCGCCGGAAATTGATGCAGAAGGGGCCAACTGTGATGCTGGTGTGCTGGTGGTAGCATGTGGCTAGTAGGCCATGCTACCTGGTGTGTTCTCCCCGACCTCTCTGCTGACTGGGGCCGCTTCTTTATCGGGCATAAGAACGCCAGGCAAGGATGCAGTCAGAAGAGTTGACGCCATCCACAGCTCGTAGCACAAATAGCACTTGTCGACCAGTGAGCCATCTCTTGAACGAGGTAAGAAGCATGGTGGATTAGAGTGATGGCCCTGCAGTGCACTGTTAAAAGCCACCATCGCCAATCACAGTACGTGATTCAGTGCAGTGTCTATTAAGTGTACAAGAGGTATACTTTTGTTTGAGGCTAATTTTACAGTGTTTGCTTGTTTAAAATAAACGCCATAATAAAGAAATGGCCTGCAAATTAATGTAGAAAAATCCTACTTAAAGTAAAGCCATAGAATGTTCGCCAAGAGCGACATGCGTGGAAACCCAGAACTTTGCTATCCTAGCATATTTCGAGAAACTGACTAGGGAATCTAAATCAGTGTATTAAAATTAGCCAAAGCCCACGAACGAGCTATTTTAATGCAAAAAAATGAAATTTGCTAACATAGACATGCTGACACTGTTTGTGTGATGCGGTACGCTCGAACCGCACAGAACAAAATTACTTTCAAAGTTTTATTTATATATTCATGTTAAGTCAATGCTGTTTAAATTAATGCTGTATATTTATTATGTAAATTCTAGGGTAATTGTGTTTTCAATTTCTTTTTAAAGGCAACGCAGAATTAATTGGCTACACGAACATTTTTTTCTAAAAATTACTGTACTCTAATGTTTACATAATTTTCTATTTTTATTTTAAAGTATTTTTATTATAGTTCGAAGGGAAATGTGTTTCGTCCAGTTCTGTGTCTCACATAATTTTTTTTCATTTTTCCTGCGAAGGAGTTTATGCTATGGCGCAGCGTTGATGCCAAGGCGTAAGCGACGCCATGCCATCTCTTTAGTCTTGATTCAACAAGCATCAGGTTTGGTTGTGTCTATGCAGCTTGGAGGTGAAGCAACTTTGTACTTAATCAATTTCAATGCAATAACTTAATTTATCTGGAACGCTTTTCTAATTTCTTTCGTGCATCTCTCGAGTATACAACCCACCGGAGCAGACTCACAACCCTGTGGTTTATTAACTTTAATTATATTTTTCCCACCCTTAAGGCATTTAGCAACTTCAGTCCGTGCGGTGCTTTGCTTCGCATGCCCGCATAACCTCAGTGTAATCGTGTACCATCGCACTTGATTCTTGAATAATCAGTGCTTTCTTTGATCTAAAACGTCTCTGTCCACTTTATTCTCGCTTGCCGAGGTCTTCTAAATTTAATGAAATTAGTATTTTATTAATTATCAACCACGTGTTGCAGACCATGTGCTTACGATTGTTCTATGATTGTCTTCGACATCAAGTGTACTTACACATTGGTAAGGTTTGCTGGGGAGCCTCAATACTCTAGTGTGTGCGCGCAAATCTACATAATTTCAACATATTCAGTGTGTTGTTCTGTTATGGTGTGCTAGGGAGCCAAAATATCCCAGTCCAAGAGTAATTGATCTGTTTTAATTATTTTCATCGTTATCAATCAGTACAGCAAGTAGACGCTAGGGATACAGGGAAATTTAGCCCAGGCTTTTCGACCATGGCCCAAAGGAGGGGACTATACCCTTTCCGACATGCGTCGTACATCTATTCCACTTATTAAAATGTGTTATACATAGTTAAATTATCATAAAAACACTCCTCACTTAACATACACATTAAATTAATATTACAACAATTACAAAATAAAAATGACATTCTGACATCATCAGATTTCTACATAACAAAAACCCAACGAAATTCTCAAATCCACAACAAAATTTTTACATCTAATTACAAATGTAGTTCTTTCTATTATTCCTATAACATTCCTCGCATGTATACATTACAAAAATATATCCTCATTTAACTAATTTAAATACTATTGTTCATTGCCGCCATTATACTAAAATTAACCTAACTAAAATCTCCAAAAGGACCACAAATAAAAAAAAGCATTAACACAGGCTTGTAAAATCTATACAAAAATATAGCATTAACCATAACATATTAAAATCTTTTATATAAACTCGTTAAAAGAAAAACACAGAAAAACCTTGACATTACTTGTCAATAATACACATAAATAATAACAATACACATTAAACTCATTTCAAATTTAAGGTCGTGATCACAAAAAATAAAAAAAAAAACTAACCCTAAAAACTTACACATAACTACACCCACAATGGACCAAGCAGAGGTATCACTATCCAAACACCATCTCACTGCCCCCTCCCGAGTCCATAAAACTTGCATGTATTTCCAAAGAATTTCTCAGTACACTCAAACTTAGTATTCTAAACAGATCCTTTGACCCTATCCCAATATCTTCCAGCTTCTTCACTGTCTCCCTGGGAACTACTCCCCTCACCACGAAAGTCAGTGGGACAACTCTTCCATATCTTTTTCCATCAAACCATCCACCTAGTTCATCCTCCAACACCCGGTACTTTTCCACTTTCTCTCGACTGGCTTCTAATAAGCTGTCAACTTTCTCACATCAAACCATAACTACCACACAAAACCTTCTAGTTAGTAGTCAGCACTAGGCCTAGTTTTTATGTACTCCCGTACACTTCGAGGGTGGGTTCCTCCACAACAATTCCCTCTTTGCTCGGTCCATTCCTGGGCTAAAATCTTGCACACTTCATTGTGCCTACCAGTTCGTGCAACCTTGGTACACGGGCATGCACCTAAGATATGCCCTGTCATTTCAGGACAGTAGCCACAGTGCCTACATCAACATCACTGCCCCTCTACCTCGCTAACATTACCTTATTGTTAATCTGGCTAGTCCTTAACTTTACAGTCTCGATGAATCTCGCAGCCCTCAAGGACTCCGGTTCATATATCCATTTACTTGATTTCTGATTGTCCCTGAGGAACCTCGAGATATCGCCCTGTACATCCTGTACACCTGTACATGCTGAAGCCTTATCCATTCCCTCAAATATTTCTTATATTTTTCAACAGACTTTCCTATATCACCAATAATCTGGTCTCCCATGCACTCACCAAGATCTAAACTATTAAACTCCTTATCATTTACTCTTCCTACATCCACCCATTACACACCGATCTCAAAACTGGATGGTCCAGGTTCTTAATTTTACCAAACTGCTTAATCCTAGAGAGAGTGACAGCGTGCTGGTACCTAAGAAGTCCCAACGCCACTGTCCCTCTTCACCATGTACAAAATTCCATCTGATGTCTGCATTGGAATATTTAATATTCTCTTAACCCCCCTTTTGACAACACCATCCTTTTCCTGTAAAAACCTCTTTCTGACCGCCTGTAAAATGAGGGAGTACAAAAAACTGGGCATCCAGTTCACCTGTACTAGTGCCAGCTTCTGATAACTCCTCTTCAATCTGTTTCAAAAATTTATTATCCATCCCACCAATCAAAAATGTGTGTAATTCCTAGGTGTTCTAGATACTTACTGCCTTTTTTGTCACCAAATGCATCTCACCTAGGATAAAATCTGTCGGCATAAACGCCCGTGTCTTCTCCTTGACTACTAAATGACTGGCGCTACACTTATGAGCCGACAGCTCCACCCCGAGACCAGACAAAAACGACTGAACTTTCTTCAACACTCCGTCCATCGCATTAACCTCATCCAAAACCAAAACCAAATTGTCTGCAAATGCTAACACCGAAACATGATCGTCTCCTATTTTCATTCCTTTAAATTTCTCTAACTCCTTTAACAATGGGTCGATTGTCAAATTAAATAACAGGGGGGTAAAGAGAGTCCCCCTGTTTTATTCCCCTTATAATGTCTATCCTGACTTTATCATTCATCTCTATTTTCGCGAAGCTTCTCTCATACATCCTTTGAATGGACCTGATGAATATCCCAGGGACACCATGTTGTTCCAATCGCTTAATTATTATTATTCCATGAGGCATGGTGTCGAGCGCTTATCAAATGTCCAGCTGAATGAAAACACCCCCAACCATTTTACTCCTCTTGATTAATTGTTGCAGATTATTCACATTATTGAAACACCCTGCCTCATTCCTGAACCCCTTCTGTCTCTCGTTCAACTCAATACCCTTATCGATCCTCTTGTACAGTAAACCATCATACAATATAATCAGTATACATCCAATAGTAACTGGCCAAAGATCTTCAATATTACTACACTCGCCCTTACCCTTCGGTATCAATACTGTTCTATTACATCTCCAATGCCTCAGGAAAAATTTGAAACCTTAAAATGATGTTGAATAGAAGAACTACCATCCCTACTACACCTGATCTGAACAAATATGTTCTTCTCATGCCATTCAGCCCTGGTGCCCCTTTTGGATTCATCCTTATTTCTTTTCTTTAAAAATTCATCAATAGTGATAGGCGTAATATCTATCAAGTCCCATTCCCTCCCTTTTCTCCCTAACTCTCTCCTTAACTTGTACTTCAGTTCTCCAAATACCTATGTAGAATCCACTCGCTTCTCCTAAGCTTTCATTCAGAATCTTCTCCAACAACAGTCTTGGTGATCTAGTGTGACGATTGTATCGTCACGAGAGGTTTTTGGTGGCAATAGTCAAAAGTTGGTAACCTTGCGTGGGCGAGTTGTGGTTATTACCAAATGCTCTGCAATTTTAATTCATATTTTTATATAAGCTTTTAATATGTTTAATTGTTTTATTATGGTTTAATATTTAATGATCATGGTCACATAATTTTTTATTTGCTTTATATCTCAGCTACCTTTTATACGGGTGAGGCAGAAATAATGCCAACATTCGAAAACCAAATTAGAATAAAATGTCTAGTGATAAACGAAAAGTAACAACTGCAATGAAAAGCACATACAATTGAGTTTCGGGTCAGGTGGTTTTGAACATAATACCATGTAAGTGGTTACCCTCATTGTTGACACATTGTTGTAGTCGTTCTCTGACATGTCGCATAACCTTCTTGGTGATCTGTTGGGGAATGGCGGCGATTTCTTGTCGTATTGCATCCTTCAAAACGTCAATCGTCCACAGACGATTTCTGTACACACTTGTTGTGAGGTAACCCCACAGATAAAGGTCACAAGGGGTCAGATCGGGTGACCGGGCCGGGCTGGCCACCCAATGTCATCACACATTTCCTTAAAACGTCGCCCATTTAACTGCGGCACTGCCGATGTGGGGGAAGCACTGTGGCTGTGTCAGGACGGAATGAAGAAGAAGGGGTGGGGGACGTGGTGGACATCGACGCACTGGTGTTGTTTCCAATTGCTGATTTCTGTATGTGCGTCATTGTATGTTATTACATGTCGTCCCACCGAGCACCAACAATGTTGTCGCTGACGTAACGGAGTTGCCTGCATTCCACCCTGGATGATCATGATCGTTATGCTAGATATCGCTGTACGGATATCGCAATGTCTTGACTTGTGTGTAACAATATTCATGTCCACTGAAACAAAACTGAATAGTATGTGCTTTTCATTAGAGTTGTTACTTGCCGTGTATCACTAGCCATTATATTCTAATTTGGTTTTCAAATGTGGACATTATTTCTGCCGCACCTGTATTAACGCATGTATTTATAATTATCCACTGTCCAGCTGAGTGTGACAGATGAAACTCTTTGTATTTTAGTGCGTGTTTTGTGTAGTCGCTGTTCGGGGCGCGCAAGTGATGGCCCTGGTGTAGGTGGCGGGCCGAAGTCGTTGGCTGCCTTGCTAAGGGTGCACGACATGAGCTTGCAAACAGCTGTTCGGTTGCGCGTGTATAAGCAGAAGGCGATGGTACATTTTCCCCGCCGCGTAACTGTGGTTCGGCGTTTGCGAGTTAATGAACGGTGCTAAAGAAGTTGGTGTGCTGTTGAGCATAAGTTTGTTACGTTATCGCACTGTATGTCAAAGTGTAGCCTCCACAGATTTTGCAATAATTTTTGTGTAAGTTTGCGCAGCAATCAATATTTTATGTCTATATTATCAAGTCACATTTGTAACTGCTACGTGTGCGTGAGTGAGTTAAAGTTACAGGAACCAAAATCACGTATAATTTGTGTGTAGTGTATGCATAAACGTGCCAAGTTTTAGAAGACTTTCTTTCGCCATGCCGAGTGGCGTGCGTTCGTCGTCACCCAAGGAGGCTGGAAGGCCTGAGGGACCGCAGCTGCTAAGGACGTCATTCGTTTCAGGTATATGCCAGGTGGTTTGAATACACGATTTATTCGGCCAGCTGAAATAAGGTACTATGTCTACGAATGTATTGCCCGAGAACATCGCGAGCGTTATCATCAGACTTGTTCCCCGATTTTGACAGATTTTTCACTCGCTCTGTCTACGACCGGTGACTGCTTATATGTGTATGCGAGTTATGTATTTTAAACAGTCTTTTAATATCAAGTTTTGGCCTTCGGCACTAGTGCACATTTGTATAATTTTTATGGTGCCATTTTATTAATTGTCACGATATTAAGACCAATGTTTACCATTTATGCAAGTGAAGTTTAAGTACTGTACGAATGATATGTATAGAGAATGGCAATAAATGAACAGCAAAGTTAATTCCGCCAAGTATCTATCAGTAGTGTCGCTAACCCACCTGACTCTTAATTTAAAAATATCTGAGAATAATTTATACATTTTCATGCAAATACAAGTGCCTAAAAATTTTATATATTTTGTCCGAATATATTCATAGGGCGCAATAGCAACAAGGGGTCTTCGAAGACGAGTACATCTTGTTCCTTGAATTATAGTTATTGTTCTGATGACTAATTGCGAGTGAGATAGTGTTAACGTACCTGAGCCCTTAAGAGAGAGGGGTGACTCACTAGCAAACAATATCTGGGCTTCCTAAAATACCATTGCCTTCACCTTACCACCCTGTGACCTAGCTATCCCTTTTAATCTCGTCATCTTACTCTTGAAATCCACTTTCTTCCCTCCCTCATCCTTCGCCAATTCTTTGCTAAATCTAACAAGCCAATCATTAATCCTTTCTTTCACCAGTTCACAATTTCCTAACACTCCTATCTCTATTAGTTCTTCTCTGAAATACAAGTTGTTACTCTCCATCTTCTTCCTGAGCTTCCCTTCTAAGGGCTTACTCAGTCCACTAATAGCTTCATAAAACATATTCAACCACTCCCCCAAATTACTATCCTCTCTTCACTCGCCCCCTCATCATTCTCACTTTCCTCTTTCCCTTCACCTTCACTCTGATTTCTCTCCTCATTACCTTCCCAATTACTAACCACATCATCCCCCATCTCTTTATCCACCATTATCTCATCCTCCTCCTGTCCATCCTTATCTTCAATAACCCCTACACTATTATTTCCTATCAAGCCCTCCTCAACATTATCCTCTTCTAGATCCCTCAGACTCTTGTCAAAAAAAAGATCCGTGCCCTATTCCTATATCTCCTTCCTACATTCTCCTCCTCCCTGCTACTATCCCTGTCCCTCAAAGTTAGCCCCCCCCCCCCTTATTTGTTCCCACATTCGCAAACACACTCTCTTCATCAACCTCAATATCACCTATACTCTCCCTACGAACAGAATTCCCATCTAGTGACCATCTATTCCCGGGCGCATATCCCCTTCCTTCCCTGCCAAAATTCAACCCTCCATTACTAACCTCTTCACTCCTCATAATCTCTGGTTCCAGTATTTCCATTAATGGCACATTTAAATTTCACCATTGTTCCCCTATGATAACACGATAAGTGTGTCAAAAAGTTCTTGTAATTAAAAAAAAAACTTCCCACACATAAAGGACATCCCGCATCATCAAAATGAAATTCACCACAACCTTCCCGCCTATCTTCATGGCTGAATAAAAAATAACGCACGATGCAATGGGTTTAGAACTTCCTTACCTGGGTGGCCCCTAAATTCCACCCTTACAAGTTAGTCTAATCAATAAAACAATACACAAACACAACATAAACAAAATATATATTTCAATACCAAAAGCCATTACTTACTCCTTTAGAGAAAAACAAAACTGCCAACAACATATAATTTCAACAATCTCTATGGGTTCCTTGCTCTTAGACAGTTTTTTTTTTAATTGAGAAAATTCGCCTGTTTAGCTCTCCGATGCACTGTTTCTGAGATATAGCCAATTTTAAAATCTTGGAGCAATAACTGAGAAACAATCTTTCCCCTGTCACTGTTGCATCTTCTTCATCTCCATCCTAACTCAATCTCATCTCATACATCCCAAATTTTTGGGACCTCTCCCAATTCAAAAAAGAAAATGACAATCTATATATTATTTTTAAAGTCTCAATGGGTTCCTTACCCCCACAAACATTTATTTAAAACTTAAACATTTTGTTCGTTTCACTCTCCGACACTTTTTTCCGAGATACATCCAATTTAAAAATCCGCGGGAAAACTCCCAAGATACAACTATGACTCTACTCTGTCCAGAAACTTCGCCTCTTGGCTCACTACACACACTACACTCCTACGAGACCATATAGTTCCCTGGGGCCCACACTCCCAGAAAAACAATTCACACACCAAAACCAATATAATCCTTTAACATATGCTGTTCTAGCCATTTACTTCGCCCCCTGAAATAAATAGAGCTCTCTCGCTATCCTGAGGCCCCTCAACCAAACACCACAATCCACCGCGACCATAGATGATAATCTCACTTCCAGAGATATTGCAACCATTAACAAAACCTTTAACATCGTGGTCTCAACAAGTATAAAACAGGTTATTTCACTCCAGTATTGATGTCTTATGACCACTACAACATCTATGAATTTCACTTCACACTTAAAATTCGTCAAAATTATTAAAAGTAAGTTAAAAAGAGAAGTTACCTTCACTGAATTTTACCTTTCAATACAGCAAAATATCTTCACAACAGTAGTTCACCATATTCTAGCCAAACCAACTCCGAAAATGAATCAAATCTTACCTGTCGAGGGAATATAAACAATTACTCAAACTCCCGCTCACCCAAATCCAATTTTTGGCGATATTTTCGTCAAAATCAAATCCCAGGCTCTGCATACAGTTACACAATCTTCTTACAATTTACGTCCTGTATGTTAGTAATGACAAACAATTAAATATACAACGAATCAAATTTAAGCGTTGATGTTAAACACGAGAGAAAGTAATGGAAATACAAATATAAAACGAACACAACTATGTGAATAACCTGGTTTCGACAAGTGCTAACTCATTAAACGATCACAACTACCGGAGTATTCTGTATCAAATGAATTAACAAGCTACAACGAAGGAAATATGTCCCTATAAATTAAACGGTAGTCTTCCTAAACACAATAACAAGGTATTTGTGAACACGTACAAATTACATATATCTTACATAATTTTAAACGTGCCCATCCGCCTGTGAGACTGGCAAGGAACATTTGAATCGGAAACCACACGTTAAAATTGATGTATTTATTAACATGTGTAAAAAAGAAAATATTTAACAGTCCGTGATTTTAATATACGTCCATTCACTCGGGAGGTCGCTGCAGCACTGACTTGGATATACCACATACGTCGAGTTATAAGCTGAACGAGGTGTTGAGAGTAAACAGAACCTGTGTGTGCTTCGGCTTACGTTTGATTATAGACTGAGGTGAAAAACTCGAACATGAACGAAAAGAGATGTAAATACCATTTATGTGACAAATGGATAAAAATTATGTTTACAATGCACGTGCTAATATATAAATTACACTAGTTGAATTTAAAAAAACACGTAATGAAATCGCACAAGCACCCATCCCAAAACATGTCTGGTTGACTGCGAGCTCAGTGAAGCATTGACTGTAGTCTGTGACATGCGGAAACTTATAAGTGCGGCCGGTGTCAGTCAATGAATGAGATGTGGAGCTTGCGAGCGAGTTGAATTTATGTAACAAATCAATAGAAATATCCTGTTTATGAATTACAGGACATATTTCCCTACCAAGCTACTATTAACGAAGAACAATTTAATCGCGTCTTCCTGAACATTTCACATGAAATTAAAAATGAAAAACTTACCCCACTTTTTAAATGCAAATTTCACTATTGTAAGAATAATTCACTTTTAACACAAATTTCCATTGAAGCATAGGGATACTCGGATGGTGTGAACAAGTCCTCAGGCCCGCTAAGCTTAATCCTGCAACACTTTATAGAAACTTAGTATATATTTTATGAAACTCACAAATGTCCTCCAAGAAAAATTATTAAAAATAACGGACGTACTACACATTTCCGTTAAGTCTGCAAAATTCACAGCCCTAGTTAACAAAACGATAGTTGTAAATGATATAAACTTTCGTCAGCCGAGTTCAGAAACGGGGTTTACACGATAAATGCTAATAAATATAATAAATCCACTATAGAGGCTTAACACACAAAAATTTATTTTTTCCCGATAAATTAAAAGTTATAAAAAATGTCTATATTTAAACGATAGGTGAAGATCGCTGGCCACCGACCCTTCAATCGTCGCACAGAAACCCGCAAGAGCGCCGCACCCAGTGATGTCAAATTAGCTGGTTCAGAGGAGTGATCAGTAGCGTGTTTATCTTATACAAGTGTTTACGAAGAACTAGCATGGCGCCGGCCAGCGAGAACTGTCCACATCGCTCCTGCCTGCAGCCCTCATCCACTTCCCCTAACCCCTCCTCTCTTAGACCAGACTGCATCTTCAGCGATGCGCCTCCCTCCTCACTAGCCCAGAATGTGTCTTTGTGCGAAAATAGGCTTTCTATCCAAGGCCATGCACCCCCTTCACCCCAGAGCACGTTTTCGGCTAGAAGGACCTCTGCCCTGTCCATTCACCCCGCTATCGATCCAACACCACTAAAACCTGTCTAGCGTCCCCCCTAGCCCGAACCCCTCCCCACATCCAGCCCAAAACACGTTTTCGGTTAGAAGGACCTCTGCCCTGTCCAAGGCCACACACCCCCCTCCTCGACTCCACCGCTATTTCTAGAGGGCATGTTTCCCGAGACGAGAGATGCCTCGGCTAGCCATCCCCTACACCCCCCAGCATGGAAGGTGTCTTTGTCCACATCAATGCTAGCTGCTTGTCTATCTACCTTCCCTCGGACCAGAGAATTCTGAACTCACCCGAAGCAATAAGCTGTTTACAAAACTACGCTCTACCCAAGAATTGTGGACTCTCCCGAAAATCTGCCCTGTCCGATTCTGTGAGAAGAGTTCGTATCCCCCCCCCCCCCCGCCCTCCAAATGACTCGCAATACCTGGGGCAAGTCAGCAGCCTTCAAAACTTTGTACCAGGGAATGTTTGAAAAATTCTCTCATTTCGAGTTTCAAATGTCTGAACATTTGCTGCAAACGAATATATTTTAACAATTCCCACTATTTAATTTTTGCACATAATTTGTGAGAAAATGTACAAATACTATCTAATCAGATATAGGCGAACAACTCGAATGAATAATCGCACATAAATTTATCACAATATGAATAAATTTTGGAAAGATTTGAGTCCCTGGAACTTCGTCGAAGAAAAACTATGAAATCAATACTAAATTACTTAACACAAACGCAGTTTATCGATCCGAAATAATTTTAACAGAAACTCAGTCGAAAATGTACCGCAGAGAAAGTAAAAAATAAAAATAAATAAAAATCTCGTAGCGAACACATGTAGACTAGCTTCGAAAATCAACATTTACGAATCCTAGCCGAATAACGTATGGATTATTAAAAAAATAATACACGCGCGCAAACTTCAAAATAACAGAAAATATTTCTACACTAAAAGCTGTCGCAATAAAATTTTAGCAACTCCCATAGCTAACACTTGTAGAGAAACGGAATTCAAACGTTAATCAACGATTATTTAAAAAGAAATAAATCTATTAACTTCCCGTAAAAATATTCTAATTCCTATCGTATTTTATGTTACGGAGATTAAATACGTGAAAAACGGAACTATTTCGAAAAATACTGCTATGAAAACTGGTGTGAACCCCGACCAGATAGATTAATATAGTACCTAGCAAGTGTTGCGAGTAGTCATCGCAGCCAGGCGAAGCACGGAGTCCCTGCTCCCGCAGGCGGCTGGCCGTATTCTCAAGCGAATTCCGGGGTGCCTTCTCCAACAAGCGAGCGAGCGGGCGGGCGTGTGGTAAGCTGGTCCTTTTACTGCCACGGCAGAAGCATAGCAAGCGATGGCTTCCCGAACACGAACGTTGAAGTGATACTCCCTAGCAGCCAAGAGCGGAGATGTGTGTAGAACCAGAAGTGAGGAGAGACTAAAATGGGCTTTCCTGACCGCTGGCGAGGGCTGGAAGGACGTTCCTTTGTCAAGGGAATGCAACACCCTGCCGGACCGTCTTCAAGCGACCAGAGTGTCTCGATCGGGACAAGGACTGCTAGCAATGGTTTGGCTTTATATGTGTCCTGAACATGTCCTACCTTTTGGAAGCCTACAGGCTTGACGCAAAGCATCGTACACATTTGCTTTCTGAATTAACATTACATTAACTGAGTTACACAATAAATGCAGATATAGAGTAAATGCCATTTCTATGTGTTTTGAAAATTCCCATGAAAACTGTTTGTACTTTCTAATACCCATTAACTACATTTTATAGTTGTCTTTAAACCATGCAAACTATTAGTACAATTATTTATTTCGTATTGTTTTCTGTTAAGACACAAAATCGTTTACTCATAGCGAATCTCCATAGTCTTTACTGTATTAAATATTAACGATTACGCAATTTTTGGGTGATATTCACGCCAACTGGTTTCATAGGGAGACAATATTGATCGCTGTTATGGAAAGCGCTCAGACAAAGTGATTCGCCAACTGTTGCGAACAAACACACACTCGCTAAACCGACTGAAGGAAAAGGTACGAATTCAGTTCACATCCAAATATTTCTGCTCATTTAAAACATATCAATTAACCAGGTAATTTTGAGTTTGTTATGTTGATATACATTTTTCAAGATATCTCTGTAAAAAGGTAACACCCACTATTAAATAAAAGTTATTAACACAAATAAACTGCAAAGCTCTGATCCCTGGTGGATAAAGTAATATAATATTTTATTTTGCGAAAACATTGACTTGCTCTTTCTTTAATGTATATATTTTATAAACTTCCAGATCTACAGTTTGAAGATAAGTGAAACACACATTCACTTTGAAATAAACTTAATATATCCCATTTTTCCAACAAACACAATATTTGTTTAAATATACAAAAATCACATTCTTCTTAAAATATTAATTTACATATTCAAAAACACGTTCTTCTTAAAAATATTTATTTGTATATATAAAAAAAAAACACTCAATATATTTGGTCGATGTCACAGGAAGACAAACTCGTTACTCTCAAATGTGTGGGAAGTTGTTATTCACAGCGGATTCTAGATGAGGCGTTCGCTCGCTGGCTGTTAGAATTTAAAATTAGTTATTTTAAGACACTATCAATCAGTTGATATGTTCATTCTTGATACGGCTAGCAATTTAATTGACTCGTATATGCTATTGTGTCAGTTAACTATCTCATTGGCGATACTGCATATAGCAGAGCTGAATTTATTATGGTATTGAGTGCAGTGTCGTGGTGTGGCGGTACTACCGTCACAGGTTATGATTGTAAGTTTTTGATATAAAAGTTGCTAACAACTTGGTAGTGTAAACGGGTGGTTGTATTTTAAACCTTTTAAACAGACTGGTCTGTTGTGTTGTTACATCATAAAGTTCTACAAGTGTTACGGTTATTTATATAATACTTCATTATGTTTTAAATGTGGCTTATATTGTAACATATATTCGCTTTTAGTTGTATATTAGAGTTTTTGCTAGGCGTAAATACGCTTGCAGCGCTACAGTTGTTCAGGCGGTCGCCTCTAGGTGCGTTGCGTGTGGCGAGCATGTGACGTCGTCTGTGTGTGACGCGAATTGTAGGTTGCACGCAGGCGCGAAGCTGAGGCAGTCGAGTCCGAACCCTGCGGCTGCCTTGTTGTGCCTAGATGGTGCCATCTTGTACACGTCTGCTTAATAAGTTGCTTTTATCGTAGTTATGAGTTACGAATCAGTATGGAACTATTCATCAGTACGGCTACTCAATTGTTTTTGCTGACGTTTCTGTTTGTCAATGCAGACGTGTTTTCACCCGGGAAACTATGCTAGTTTTGAGCTATGCTGCATGGAGTATGATTATGGCAGCTGCTAATTGCAACAGTAACTGTGCGTGTGGGAAATCCTGACTTAACGTCGCTTAATCCTACGTGCGTGAGGAGATGCGCCGATGCTTCATCGCTGACTGTGGTGGGCCTAACAGTCATCTGGTGCACGAGTTCGTCTGGTAGGTTTTGTACGCTGCTTCGAAGGTGTGAGGGCGATGTGTGTCCTGTACGCCGCAGAATCATCGGGTTCATCAATCTGCATGTATGAGAGAACCACATTTGCATGCCTGTTTGGTGTCGGGCGAAATATTTGGAAACATGACTTTCGCTGCGGTCTTGAAGATTCCTTGTGTGCCACACGTAACTCCCGAAATTGGCCAAGTTTTTGGCTGCAGATGTTTGGTGCTTGTGCCTTTTAATGTTGTCAGTGTCCTGTAAAAATACTTTTATGCTAGTCTTTTTAATGTGTGAGCACCGTGTGAATTACTAAATATGAATAGTTACTTTGGCGAGATGCTACATAGGATGATTCCGACTGTGTAGATTTTCTGATTGTGCGTCAAACTATGAATAAATGAACATTGTTTGCAACAAGCAATTTGGTGTCACGTTGTTTGTTCATGAATGTAGTCTCCAGTAAGATTATTTTACATAATTTTTGTTCTGCTATAAATATTGGATGTGCTCAACTTAAAGGTATTATGGTTCATGTTAAGAATGCCCCGCTTCACTATACTCTTCTTTCACGAGTTTGCTTTCTACTCCAGTTGGTAATGAATAGATGTTGGGGTTGTTTGGAAATACTACATTGAGTGAAGTAGTAGTGAGAACCCCGGCGCCCTTGGAGGTAGGAGGCGACTCAACGGGGGAAAAAATGTAGACAGGAATTGTAGAATATCATACAGGGATACACCAGACGACTGAATTAAGTGATGGAATTCAAGAAGTGTAAAGTTTACGGAGGAAATTTGAGATACACATCGTACTGGCATGAGGCTCTACACACATTCTGGGTTTCGTGAAACAGGAAATTTACGGATTTAAAAAAACGGGGGTCTTAAGAACCGATGAGGGTGAAGCGAGGTGAGTAATGGAGCAGCGCTGCATTACACATCTTCTTATCGCTAATAAACTCGGATTACTTAGTGTATTTACTACCAGCAGTGAATGTCCAGTATTGAGACACATGCACATCCATTTTTATATCAGTTGTAAAGTCGACCCGCACCCACGAGTACTAAATTCTTCAAGTCTGGTTGTTAAGTAAGGCACTATGTCATTGTCATAAAGTTCACCAACATCGGATGACTGCAGGATTGGGAGGGAATGACATTGAAAATAGAGTGTTCCGTAAAGTCTTCCTCTGCCGTGAGGGATTTCCAATACTTTACGTTACTGTTATACTAATTCTAATAGGTCGTGGTGATGTTTTAGTCAAATCTATCAAAGGAATTCTTCACCTCGTGAAAAAACGAGAAAAGCCCGCATCACTGTCAAATCTATCGTTAACTATCTCCAAATCAGTTAGCCTGCCAGAGAACGCACCAGCCAGTATTTCGTATCTGAGATTGTATGATGAACTTTTGACTGAAGCTGGAGAGTCAGAAATCAAATTACTTTTCATCCCTGAATGAACATATCAAATTTTTGGAGGTAATTCAGGGGGTGGAGCTGGAAATGTTAAGTATATTGCAGTAGGTGGACTATGTGGATCAGATTGTGGAGCATGTGCATCAGATTTTGGAGCATGTATATTAAGTGGAGCAGATTGTGGTCGATTGTAGAGCAGATTGTGGAGGTGGTGAACCAGTGTTTGCAAGTTTTACAATGTCTATTTAAAGCATCATTCCGAGAAAATTACTACTGGCAGAAATCACTCTGAAACTGTTTTCTTGAAGATTTCATTCCACAGCTAGTTTTTTCATGTCGTAAATTCGGCAGAACTGTAAATTATTTACCGCAGAAGCAACACAGCAAAAACATTGCTTCTGTACTATTCCAAGATTAGAATGAAATTGCAAGGCATACACCTTGTGAAAGTAGCTATAGGCAATTCTAGGAAGCAAGTTCATTATAATATTCGTTTTAAAAACAATATGTCAGAATTATATAACGTTAACAGAGTTTTATGTATTAAATTTGTTTTAAAATTACTAAAGGTTTATCTAAGCATTATCCTGCACACAAGCCTTTATGTGCCAACACATTAGATTTGATTGTTAAATGCATGCAAACAAAAGTTCACATAACATTTGATTGTCAGAACATAGGAATATTACAATTCCTGCATTTGTAAAGTCACCAGAAAAGGAAAAATTGATTCAAATCATTTATTTCGTTAGATTTTTCTTACATTTACTAACAGAATACATTTTCTCATAACTGTGTTTACAATTTTTTTTTTACATCATATATTTTCCATTCTCTCCTTGGCAATACTTTAGTATTTTAATCTGTTTTAATTGTTATAATTTTTTTTCATGTTTTTGGGTGCATGTAATATTATACATTCTGGTAAATCAGGAAAAGTTTCATAAAAGTGCGAATACACTTCTTCGATGCTCGCTGGTAGACTTGTATTCGGACACACATGGTATACAGGACATTTTTTTCAGATCTGGGAAATATATTAAATCATTACATTTTTCACCCTCTAAGGGACAATGGATACTTTTTAATGGGAAAAAACCATCTCATATCTCTCCAAAATGACATATTATTTCATTAGTCATACAAGAGTAATTCACACTTGAGTTGCCAGGGGCGACAGAGACGTAAATGCCAGTTGGGTGGAAGAAAGACATGTTTACAGAAGGAATGTCACAAAGATACTAAAACCATTTCTTTCTGAGACAAACTCTAAATGGTTTACTCCAATGTGTTAATAACTTGCTGATATTCAATTTACACTTCGATTTCTATATGCAAGAACAGGCGATTTTGTTGTCTTGTTGGTCCAGCTTTAATAAAATATTGGATTACATACAAACAAATACTTATTATACTAAATTTCACTCATTAGTTCACTCGTCCCAAATAGTATCATATCACTCGAATAATATCTACATGTGATTCAGGAGGAGAATCATCATAATCTGTTTCACCTCAGTCAGACATCATTGCCCAAGTTAGCATTAATGTTTTCCTCTGCAGAGAAAAACATTGAATTAGATCTGTATGTTTTGTTTGAATGAAAGGCAATTGTATTCTTTATGAATATCTGTTATTTCCCATTCCACACACTTTCTAAAACACGTTTTTGCCCAACTCCACTTATGTATATTTTGCAATCATTTAGGTAATGTTTGCAAATATCTTCAACATTCTCATACTCCATACACCCACTCTCCCATTTTAAATCGTGGTGATGGTTGGTAACCCATATATTAGTTTCTTGTATTTGGGAACTAGATATTTCCAGTCAAACTGTGCTTTGAAGGTGAAAACAGTTGTATGCTCTTCCACATCAGTAATAGCTAATTCTTTAACAATATTTTTTTTGGAGATTGAAATTCTTGTACATTGCAAAATATCTTGTCAGAATCATGGTTTATTGTCTACTGTCTCAAGTCATTATCTTCACTAGCTTATCTCTTGTATTGTAACTCACTAATCTACCATGAATTATCAGAGCATAAGCTTGCATATTTGCTGGGATTGGTGTATTTGCAATAATTTCAATTTGTGATTCAATTACACCATTGGTAATTGTATCATCTTGTTAGCATACATAAAAAAAACATTCCTCTGGTTTCAAATGATTTGGGTTCTAGGATCGGTGAACTGATTTTGTTATAATACATTTCCTGGAACTTTGAATACATGTCATAGCAAATAAGGAATTCCTCATTTTCAAAGTTATTTTTTAAATCCATATATGGGTAAGCTTGACTGTTTAGATACAGTTTAATATTTTTCATATCACAATTATCGAATACTGATCTATCATATTTAAATCTATTTTGTTTGTTTGTTTGAAAACAAATTACGGCAAATCATTGTTTCTCAGATGAAAAACTTGATTTCACATTCCAAATGACTTTTTTGATGTTGGTAGCATTGTAAGTGTCTCCAAAGCCCATGAACTGAATGCAATATCTAGATTCTTTCCTTTTTCGATATATTTTAAAAACTGTACTCATTTGCTAATATCGATTTCAATATCTGGCATTAACCATTCAACAGTGTGTAATTCAAATGTTACACCTTCTTCATTAGCTGTATCACATATGGCATCCAAATGTGTATTACTGAATAGAATAACTAATTCTTGTATAGCATTTGAAATTACATGTTTATAGTCCTCAGCAAAGGCAAGTACCATACTTAATGGTATAACAACTTCATATTTTCTGCCTGGGTTTTTTGTAGTGTAAAATTATTAGCATTTCTACACCCAGCCATAATCCCTGTATAACTATCGTTCACAGTTTCCAAGAGATTGTTCTTTATCGTGGAAGTAATTCCAACATCTCGTGTTTGGTCTATTTCAACTTCATTGAGCAGATATGCAATTCTATAGATTAAATTATGTATTCTGTTCCTTACTAGTCCTGTAGCTACAGGATTACTTGCATGGGCTGTCTTTTTTATTTTTCCTTTAAACCTTAGGCTTGATTTCAACGGCAATGTGCAAATATCGTGATTTTGTATAGCAATCCTTATTTCCGATGGAAAAGGATAGGGACCTGCTCGGAATGGTTCATGCACATGTATTTCCATATTGGCGATTGCATCTTCATAACTGATTGGTTCTTCAACATTAAGTATGTCTTCCAGTTCTATTAACTGTATATCCCAATTCCTTTAAAAACAATTAGTTGTGGCATGTTAACTTCAGAGGTAACTTATTAAAAGTGAGTGTTTAATGCTTGCATTTACATCCTTTTTTCGAAATATGTTCCTTAGTGAGATACTTCTTAAAAGAACCACCTACTTTACGTATGTTTTGGGTGTTACACTCAATACCCATTTTTATTGTAATGCACACAGAATGCAACTGTATATATACATATGTGTGTGTTGTAAGCAACAAATTGTCGATCAAGACTGTAAACTGATTAATTTTAGAAACAAAGAAATTGGCCTGCATTTACATTTAAAAATAAAGATATATTTAGAGCTTTTTTAAAATTTAAATACAGGGCAAATTCTTTGTTTATAAAATGAATCAGTTTACAGTCTTGATTGACAATTGTAAGAACTATTTCATCAACATGATTAACTATTGCTAGAAGATATATCAATGTATTCATTTTTTCAATTATTTTATATCCTGGAGCCACCACACACATGAATTCATCTAATATATTTGTCAGTTTACCATTCAAGTATGAACTGCCTACAAGTATAACATTTATACGACATACATTAACCGACAATATATTTACCTGTTTTGACAATTCGTGCAATTGATTAGTTGGATATACTCTCAGTTCAAAACCTAACATATTTGCAATTGAATTGTCTTCCATGAAATCGATATCGACATTACTATACATCATACTCGTTAATGTATTTGAATTACCATGTAATCGGAAGTGTATATTTTCAGGTAATGTCACTTTAATGAACATTTATAAATCATCCAACTAATAAGATTCTACCGGTATCACAATCTTGTAGGTTTTTCTCCAATGTTGACTGTAAATGATTGGTTATGGATATCAATAGTTGGTATGCTGTTGTAAGTAACGAATTCGATTAGACTTACTTGCCATTGTCCCTCTAACTCCAAAGCTGGGAAATATATCGATCGCAATTGCGATGAGTTTCCACTTAATATCAACATAATTGACATATGTTTTACTAATACATCGACTTATATATCCTATTTATAGTCAAAAAACATAACACTAAATGACCACAATTGATTGTATTTGGTAATTCTTCTGTTTTGTAATTGTTTCTTAATTGAGTGTTTTTCAAATAATTGCATATTTCAATTGGAGGACATAAATCGCCAAAACTGTCATAATACAATGATTGATTAATGATTTTAATTAATGCTACCCAATGTGTTCCTTCATTTTGTTTAGAATCTAAATTAACAATCATACATTCACTAAGTTTTGGTTTCTTTGGTAAATCGTTTCTCATAAACAATCCTCAGAAATAGAGGATATCTAGTTTCTTTACAAATACATTAATGTCTTTGTTTGTTAATGAATGTTTTGGAAGCCTACTTAGGACTTTCTGCATTTTTTACAATGTTTTTAGTTATTTCCCTTGTCCAACTTTATAGGATTTCAAATACATTCCTTTACCCTTTGATTTAACTGCTCCACTGATAGCTGAAACTCCTCCAAGGATTGATCCAAGAGCTGTTAATACTGTAAATAAGAACAGAATGATTCCTTCTTTCTTTGTTTTTTGTTAAGTTTTAAATTTTAAAAACCCATGCCTTTTTTAACCTTTGCACGCATGTAATTCTCAACCACCCAGGCACCTAGCCTTTCACCAGTTGATGCTGACTGATTCTTCCTTATATTAAATCGGAAGAAGAACCTTTAACAAAGGAAAAGCAAACTTTCTCAATTAACACATCATTATTTATATTTACGACATTCTTCACCTATACGTGATACGACATTTGGTGTATATCGAAATGGAAACATATGGTTCCTTGGAGATTCGGTAATTAAGGTTTTGCCTGCCAATCAATTTAAAATAGGTTATTAAGTAACTGATGTGAGCCAAGGATTGTTTGAATTATTGTTTAAAAACTTTCCAAATGGCTATTCTGGCACTAATTTGCAGAAATATAAAGAACTTGTTCGTTGTACGAATGCGAATATTCATTCAGGAGATGAAATCCACCCGAAACTACATTTAATAGGAGATATTGTCAAAACTGGAATATATAAAGATGTAATTGACAACTGGTTTTAACCTGCATATTGGAACAAACCTAATGAATTGGTCGATAGATTAATAATTCTCATAGCTTCAACAGAATATTGTAATAATTCACATACCAACGAAATTGTTTCTATTATTTAAGAGCTGAAAGAAGATGGTTATATTACCAATGAAGTTTAGTAAGAATGCTTAAGAGCTTCATGCCCTGAAAGGATAAGTTACCCTAGAAGAAGAGTTATTACTAAAGGGTTAAATGATCTTTTTCAAGCCAATTTGTGTGAAATGATATTGCTTCCCACATACAATAAAGGATACAAGTATATTTAAACCGTAATAGACGTTTATTAGAAATATGGTTGGGGGTATACCTTTGAAAAACAAAACTGGGAAATACATTAGCGATGCAATGAAGATAGTTTTCAAAGAGAGAAAGCCAAATTCGCTCCAAACCGACAGAGAATCCGAATTTTTTAATGCACTGTTCCAGAAACTAATGACAGATTATGACATTAATCACTACGCAATATATTCATAGCTTAAAGCCAGTGTTGTGGAACATTACTACAAATCTATTAAGCAGTTAATATATAAACATTTCACATCAAGGTGGGCTTACAAATGGGTTGATGTTTTGCCTGAAATAGTTAAGATGGCTCCCAAGTAAGTTATGGATAATAGTTTAATGAAAACCATTTATAATAATGCTAAAGTTATCGACGAAAGAAAACCGAAGTTAAAAGTTGTGTATCTCGAAGCAGAAAGCAATCCTTGAGAAAAAATTTATGGTTATTTGGTCTTATGAAATATTTAAAATTATTTAAATTAGACAAACACATCACAGAGTGTATTACCTTGAAACCTATGATGGAGAACCTATAAAAGGTGTTTTTTACAAGCATGAACTGAAAAAATTTAATTCTCCAAATGAATATTTGATTGATAAAATCATTAAAAGTAAGAAAGATATGTCCATAGTTCGATGGAGGGGTTTCCTGAAGGCTCACCATTCGTGGGTTGAGAATCAAGATTTTAAAAGATTGTAATACAATGTTTGTAAAATTATTATACTAAATAAATAAATATTTGATATCTTATTTTATTTAATAAACCTCTGGATGGGGCTTGGATGTGCAATTTATTGTGAAATCAATCAGCTTGTTGATTGGATTAGTGTTTCATTGGGTTAGCATTTAAGTGATAATCCGCTGCATTTACTTCATTTCATTAATGATGTAATTCGTTGCTTTTGATAGCTCTTAATTGTGAAGCAATTCGCATTTAGATGATAATCTGTTACATGTTATAAATAATTCAATTGCTATCTGTGATAGATTGGAAGTTCACATTTAAGTGATAATTTGTTGTGTTTAATTTGAAATTCAATGTGTTGTGTTTAGGTGTTAAATAGATGCATTTGATTTTTAATTCAAGTACGCATTTGTGTCTCATGTTCTTTAATTTCTTTTAATATTACATTTTTTGGAATTGGGATAAAATTCTGTGGAATTTTACAGCTTAAAGACATTTAGAACATAATTCCATTTTAATGTTATTTAGGATGTGTTTGAACCATTATATATTTCTTGGAACTTGGATAATGTTTTCTGGAATTTGTTTCTCGGATTAGATTTATATGATATTTTGTGTTTTAATGCTACAGTTCTAGGAAATATGACAATGTTTCCCAGAATTGTTCAGTTTAATTTAACTATCTTTAATATGTGAGTGTATTTAGTTAGTTAGTATTATTAATATAGAGTGATACTCCCTTGCTAAAATATTTATGAAAAGATTTTTACAGTGTAAACAATTTTTACAGTGAACTCTAGAACATGTTTTACAGTGTACACAAGTTTCTTTTTTGATGGCGTACCCTAGCACATATTTTTGATGGTGTAAAATTCATAAATTTTTGATGGTGTCAAATCAGAAAATGTTTATGATGTACACAAATTTGACAGAGTCGAGTGACTCACATTATTTTTTAAAAAGCGCATTTAAGAATTAAAGTTTTCTTTTTAAACAAATGGTTTTCAAAAATGGGCTTAAAAATGAAATCCAATATCGTGAGTTTAAATTTCTATATTGTTAATGAAGTCCGCGTGCTCCAAATATAAAAGTTGTGAAAGATAGGGAGGCGACTCAGGTCAGGAAATATTGTGTAAAGTGGAGATAAGCTGCATGATAGCAATTCGCATCGCGGACTAAAGTCATCGATGAGGCAGGGGTGGAGCTCTATCGTACAGGCAACAGCAGAACATGCACGGTGGGGCACAGCAGTGAAGCGGTGCGGGCAGGGAAAGGGGAGCGGGTTACAATAGCGGAACACTAGCTGTGCTTTTCTATACCATATTTCATTATCTCGTCTCGTCCGCCTCGTCCACATCTCCCACCCGTGCGGACCAAGCTCTGGTCCGCATCATAGGCTGCTCCCAACCAGTGTGTTTCGTCCTCTTCAGCGCTTGATACCTAAGTTTCGTTCTCTCCCCCACGCACTCAATTCTCGGGTGTCTGCTAGCTAGCTTTGTCCAGAAGACTTTAGAAACAAACATCCGTGGTATATTTATATACATAAATTATTTTTTTACAATAAATTTGGAACTAATTATTACTTAACATAGAATATTAAACTTCAATGAGATTGTATTATATTTTCCTATATTATAGAACAGACGAAATTGTAGGCTGGGAAACTTACCGGGAGAAATCTACATGTTAAAATATGCACAAATATTTTTTAAAAGATGGCTTATGTTTACTATTCCCTTGAATTTAAAGACATTTGGTTTTAGAACAAGTTTCTTTAACCTAAGATTTCAATGGTTGAAAAAAAGTTTAACGTGTGTATTGCTTGAATGGAAAGATGCGTGTTTTTTACTACTTTAAAAAACATTTAGTGAGTGAAAATATCTCTTGTATTTGTGTTACTGTGAAATTAATCATAATTTCCTGGAAATACTTTCAACTTAAAGTTTATGGTAAGTTTGCTAGAAATCAGGATAAAGTTTATTGGATTAAGATATAACATTTCTTGGAATCTTAAATCTAGGGATTATAATATCGGGTAATGTTTAATTCATTTTAGCTTCAGGGGTATAAACTTAATCGACAGGACGAGAAAATGCTTTGGGCTGGAGGAGGGTAGGGTGCATGACCTTGGACAGGGAAATCCTCCAGCTAACCAAAAACATGCTCTATATGGGTGGTAGAGGATGGAGGGGGTTGGGAGTGCATGTACCTTTAGAGATTTTGAAGACCTAGGTATTGGATCGATAGCAGGGGTGCATGGCCTTGGGTAGAAACTCTCATTTTTGACGAAAACGCGCTCTGGGTTGGTGGTGTGTGGGCGGTCGGGGGTGCGTGGCCTTGGATAGAAACTCTCTTTTCGCACAAAGACACCTTCTGTAGTAGGGGTTGAGGGGGCGCAGGCAGGAGCGATATGGACAGTTCTCGCTAGTTTTTCGCAGACACTTGTCCAGGATAGATAGGCTAATGATCACTCCTCTGAACCAGCTCTTCTAACATCACCGGTTGTGGCGCTCTTGTGGGTTTCCATGCAATGATGGAAGGGTCGGCAGCCAGCGGGCTTCACCTATCGTTTTAAAATAAAAACTTTATAACTTTTAATTTGTGGGAGAAAAAATAAATTTTTGCGCTTAAACCTATATATTGCGTTCATTATTTTTATAAGCATTTATCATTTAAACCCAGTTTCTGAGCTCGGCCAATGAAAGTTTATATCATTCACAACTATTGTTTCGTTAACTAGTGCTGTGAATTTTGCAGACTTAACGGAAATGTGTAGTACGTCCGTTATTTTTAATAATTTTTCTTGGAGGACATTTGTGAGTTTCATAAAATATATACTAAGTTTCTATAAAGTGTTTCAGGATTAAGCTTAGCGGGCTTGAGGACTTGTTCACGCCATCCGAGTATCCCTATGCTTCAATGGAAATTTGTGTTAAAAGTGAATTATTCTTACAATAGTGAAATTTGCATTTAAAAAGTGGGGTAAGTTTTTCATTTTTAATTTCATGTGAAATGTTCAGGAAGACGCGATTAAATTGTTCTTCGTTAATAGTAGCTTGGTAGGGAAATATGTCCTGTAATTCATAAACAGGATATTTCTATTGATTTGTTACATAAATTCAACTCGCTCGCAAGCTTCACATCTCATTCATTGACTGACACCGGCCGCACTTATAAGTTTCCGCATGTCATACACTACAGTCAATGCTTCACTGAGCTCGTAGTCAACCAGACATGTTTTGGGATAGGTGCTTGTGCGATTTCATTACGTGTTTTTTTAATTCAACTAATGTAATTTATATATTAGCACGTGCATTGTAAACATAATTTTTATCCATTTGTCACTTAACTGGTATTCACATCTCTTCTTGTTCGTCTCAGAGTTTTTCACTTCAGTCTATAATCAAACGTAAGCCGAAGCACACACAGGTTCTGTTTACTCTCAACACCTCGTTCAGCTTATAACTCGACGTATGTGGTATATCCAAGTCAGTGCTGCAGCGACCTCCCGAGTGAATGAACATATATTAAAATCACTGACTGTTAAACGTTTTCTTTTTTATGCGTATTAAAAAATGTATTTATTTTAACGTGTGGATTCTGTTTCAAAAGTTCCTCACCAGTATCATAAGCAAACGGACGTGTTTTAAAATCATGTAAGGTGCGTGTAATTTGTACGTGTTTTCAAATACTTGCTATTGTGTTTAGGAAGACTTCCGCTTAATTTATAGGGACATGTTTGTTTAGTTACAGCTTGTTAATTCATTTCATACAGGATACTCATGTAGTTGTGATCGTATAGTGAGTTAGCACTTATCCACACCATGTTATTCACATAGTTGTGTTCATTTGAAATTTGGATTTTCATTCATTTCTCTCATGTTTAACATCACTGCTGTAATTGCATTCCTGTTATATATATTGAAAATCATTAACGAATTGGCCTGTGTTATTAAACAATCGTGAGCACACAACGCAGGTCCACAAGTTATACTACAGTAACGAGAGTTATTGAAAATTCGTAATTAAAAAAAAAAAAAAACAGCATTTATGAAAGTGAAAATGTAAATCAGCAGGGAGTATGGCACCACAGAATATTATATTAATGCGTTACGGCAGTGTGGCGCGAATGCTGTGTATCTGGCAAGGGAGGAAGCTAAAAGGGAAGTCGAGGGAGGAGTTCAGCTGAATCGATACTGGCTGATAAAGAGATGGGGACAGTTAAGCGCCCAATGGAAAGGTTGGCAACCGTGTTAAAGCAATGCATAAGGATGTCCAAGGGTCGAAAAATATTTCTTTTATTTTTAGCGTCTTACTTTTTTTTTTGTCGTGACATGAAATGATGATCTGTATGAAGTATGGAATTCGTTGACAATTACTATAATAGAACTAATAAAAGGAACTATAGAAATTTTAAAGTTATATCTTTTTCGTATAGATCTCAAAATTCAACCAAATGGATATATGTAAATTAGGCTGCAGCTCAAAATGTTTAGTCCGTGCATGCAATTCCACGATACTTGTTGGCTTGGTGCGACATACTTACCTTCCAGGATGCTCCATAGAATGAAATACGGTGGGGTAAAGTGAGGCGATCTGGTTGGCCAAAGTCATTTCAAATCTGTATCACTCGTCCATTCATCCCCACCTTGTTACAGTTAAGATACTGCCAGTCTTTACTGTCCAGGATGTTCTGAAGCGTCTTGAGAACTCCCGTATACAGTCACGCCCTACTCGTCCTCTGCAGTTCTCTCAATCTCGTTCATCACCACTGCACAATCTGGGCCATATGCACAGACTCGCTTAGAAACGAAGCACCACTACCACTTCCTGTAGTGGAGATTCAGAGTGTCACTAGATTTTGTATGCTTGGACAGTTTTAGTTTAAGGACTAGTGCGGATTCATGAAGTTTAGTATGGAAGATCACTAAATACGAGGATACACGAGCTTACCCGAAATTAATGACGTCAGTAGATCTCAGCCAATAGGAAGTCGCAGAAACTATGACATCTGATTCTTCTCGTAGGAAATAAAATTGAGAGGTTTGTTCCTCGAAATACGGATATTATTCCTATACTTTTTAAAAATGTAATTTATATGTCGGGATCAACAGAAAACGCATGCAAAATTATAAATACTGCCAGTAAACTAATAAATATATGCGAAATTGCAATTTCTTAGATTTTGTAAACGAAAGTTAATGAAATAATGTAATTAAGAGATTTTTAAAGCCATTTATGAAGTAAGGCATTAATCAATTATCAGCAATACTTCACACGACACACCCCCAGCACCAACCACAAGTTATTTTATTGAAAAATTACTATATAATCGTATGTGTAGTGTTCCAGTTCCATAAATACATTCTCTTACCAAGAATGTGTGATTATACAGCGCCGTACACATTAAAAACTTTAAATCTTAGCCAAATACGGATCTTGTTACCGCCATTTTGCAGAAAATCTCCACTAGATGGTAATTTAGGGATGTCGTTCGGCGACTAGGTTTCTCCACGTAAGAAGTAAGGGCCACTACAACTTAAAGTAACTGAGCATACACACGAGTCATCTAGAGACGATTTACCTTCGGCTCTAGTACTAGCGGGTACTAGATATTTCTCTGCGTACAGCGCTCTCTCGTGACCGCAGTCTCCGCCTCTGGCCCTCTTCTCCGATGGCACGATTTCCGTTCAACATTCTCCTCACTTCGCCAGCTGGCTATCGTATACTCTCTGCTGTGGCGGTATTTATAGTGTGTGTGCGCCTAGACCCTACATCCACGCTCACTCACACACATACCTCTACACTTGGCTGCACGCGAGGTCACAGGCAACATGACAGAAATATTACCTCTAGTTTTAAGTTTGCTTTATTCATTTCTAACACACTAACACTTTTTCCTGTGTTACAGAGAGATGGCTGGCATTTGTCGGGTGGGTGGCTCAGTTCTGTTGTTCACCACCAGGGCCGCATAGCGCGACCCTGGTTAACAATCAGCTTCGACCTCATTCCATTTCACCCTACGTCAAATTCACGAAGTCTATCTTCGTGAACTTACAAAAACCCTACTTTCTCCAGCCCTAATCCGATAATTCCAATAAAAGGAATAATTTTTATCCTGCGCGACTATCGTATAGTTTTCTCTGGGCCCTCTCCGCTTTGCCTGGTGTGCTATGCTCCTTACTAGAACCTTCTTCTTTCGGGGTGCGCACATGGCTACAATTGCGGCCATGGCACTACAGCACTGCTTAGCCCAGGTGCATGCGCCCATTATAATAATTAAACCCGACCTAAGGCGTAAAGGGTTTGCCCTGAGACGCATCCCATTCTCCAACTGACTTAGCTACTAACAAGCTTGCCGGAGGGCACACAGAACTGTGAAGGTGCTCACGCTGGCGTAGCGGGATTTGAGGGCTCGCCACGAAAACAAAAGACCCAGAACCTTCTTCGCGCGTCGGGCTGTGCCGATGGAGGAGATGATCAGACAGTTCGTGCAATAGCCCGCAGCCACCGACACCTACAACAGGGAAGAGACAGTCAGATCAGCTGTCAATCATTCCCACGACCCTGGCATTTCGATTAATGCCTTTTTCGTGTTTTGAAGATTTTGTTTGTGTGTTCGTTCGCGCTTTTCGTTGTTTTTTCTATGTTTATTGTGTTTCTGGCTGTACAGGCTTATGGCCCTTACACAATTGAAGACTTTAGGAACATTTGACTTGACCATTTGACTTTACATTTGCTTTCCGACATGTTGTTTCTTATGGAGCTTGACACAATGGAACTGTCGAAGGTAAATTCAAGTACTCTTGACTTTACGATTTCGAAAAGTTGAAATTTAAAGTCAAAGTCAAGAAGCCGTTTTGCCGAGAATCTAATGTGAAAGTGCGTTATTTTATCGTAGGGCGACTTTAATATCGGTGTATTAAACAAAGCTCATCTTAAATTAAATAAATGGCAAACAAATATGTGTATTGGAAATATACGAATTTACATATTTTAATAAAGTAAACTAATGAGTTTTTTGTTTTGAAATCAACTTTTAATATAAATTTAAAGCCTATTTTTAAAAAGGTACGTAAAATGTTTTCCTGGATAGTATCAAAATTATTTTCATAACAAGAGACACATTTTTTCGAAACTCGCAGAACCGATGTTCAATTGTCTGAGCTCTGACTTTACAATTTTATTGTGTATGGGTGGTTTTGTCAGAGGAAAGGAAACGTAAAGTCAAATGCTAAAGTTTTCTATTGTGTAAGGAGCTTTAGTTCCTAAGGCCAGGCGCATATCGCGCTGAGCTGGAAGGAGCGGCGGTCGCCATGACCTACGCTCATTGCGCCGAGACTGGCAGTGCGTGCTCTCTTCACATGCGAGTTTCCCTCCGAAAACAACATGATCTTGCTTCCGCACCTATCCTAGGCCGCGGTTACACGGGATGCACAACTACTTCACTTTAAACAAGTTCAGCTATTGAAGAGGTTACATTACCTTCGAACGCGTTCCGATCGCAGTTGTTTCTCGTCCAAAGTGAACAATTTTCGTAAGTAGTTTCGATGAACTTCTCTTCTCTACTGCGATCCTATTAGCTGCTTCGAAGTAAACAAACAGTGTAATAAATATGTCTGAATTTGGAGGGAATTCGTGCACATGTTGAATTAACTTAAGTTTAAGGTTGAATGTACAAATACCCACCCATATGCCGTTACAGTAAAATTGTAGGTTTCATAAAAATTAAAAAGATCAATAGTGATAAATGTTGGAGGCTACTATAGTTAAATGTCATACAATTAAAGTTCCATGTTTGATGAGGTTAGAATTTCCATAGATTCCATTCTGCTTAGCGTGTGTCACCACGGAAACATGTTCTGTTTTTAAACTTGTTCACACATGGCTACCGAATGCATTTAGCTGAATGTGTTAAACAGCTCTCGTGTAACCACGGCCCTTCTCAACATATTTGGTTTCTATGGACTCCGCCCTCTTCCCAAAGATGAAAATTCATCCGAAGGTCGCTCCTGTTGTCACCATTGGAGACATCCAGCACGAACCGCAGAAGGTGCTTGACACACTCCAAGATGAAGACTTCCAGGACACATTCCACAAGTGACATGAATACTGGGAGCCCTCTATCGCTGTGCGAGGGAACTATTTCGAAGGATATGGTGTGTAAGCGCAGATAAATAAAGGACTTTCTTGTCAACAGAGCTGGTCTCGAAATTGTTTGAAATCACCTCGTAAGTTACTGTTATAATATAAAATAATGCATGTTAGAACAAGGACAGTTTTGATCATCTTGCGACTTAGGCCGTGTCCGAACTCGGGTGTGTACTTGCGTACTTGCATCCTTGCATACTTAACTTACCCTTGGCTCCAAACTTGATGAATTCGGACAGGCAGTCTTATTGGCTTCGGTGCCACTTATTAGCCAACTAACCACTTTAAATGTTTATGTATTCCGACTAACAATTTGATAATTGCCAAAGGTTTTAGGGGTTAAATAAAGTATTGAACAATATTTAAATTTGATTTATATTAACATTTATTGCCGTGCATTATTGTATGTAAGTGCAGTTTGAATTGCTTCTGTAGGTTAGGAACATGCGCCTAATACGAATTTATTGCTTAGAGCTCTGACTTGCGATAATTATTTATTCAGTTCAGAATTCTATGTCTACGAAGTAGTAATCTTCCCCTATAAAACTTTAAACAAAATTATTACATCAGAAATCAATTGTAACCTGCAAATTGCTTCTCTAAATAGCGGCACATATTCCGCTAGTATTTGAGAAGTATACAACTTGGTTTACTTGTTTACTTCACTTGCAGTTCGGACAGCGCGTACGACGTCACTTCCGGGGACAGGTACGCACAAGTATGTACTTTAGGCCAAATCGGACACAGCCTTATTCTAAGATGCAATGGTCTGGAAAAACACTGTACAACACAAAAGCCAGTTTTTTTGTATGTGACAGATCCTTTCTCCCGCTGCGCCCAAGCGTGTGGCGATGTCGAGAGAACAGTGTGCGAACACGTTACAGGCAGTTGCGTGCAGGGGTCTCCCGCAGCAGGAAGCTACTGCCTCCGCCCCCCCCCCCCCCCCATGCGTGGGGCAGACACCCCACGACGCGCCAGGTGTCCCGCACAGGCGACAGCTGATCGCCGCCATGTGGTACGTCACGCACACACACACGCACGCTCAGTCTCCTCTGCGCGGGCGTCGGAGGCGGTCCGCGGTTCGGCGCCAGAGCTGCGGCGACGGCGGCGGCCAGCTATTTTCGGTCGGGGGCAGGAAACACGATCGTCGGCCCGGCCTCCCCCAAAAATAGTTCGCCCCTGCGCAGTACAGCCGCGGGCGCAGCTGTTACCTAGCACTGCCGCCGTTCGTGTTCGAGTGTGTGAATATTGACAGGCGAACTGAGATAGATACCTGGCAATTGCCCACCCACCCCTGCGAGGAAAGATAAAAGAAGAGGGAGGAGGCGCGTGACTGATATCGCATGTATTGATTATCCTGACGGGTGGGATGCACGGTTGCCTGGCAACCAGACAAGACTGGGAGCCCTAGCTCACCTCCAGTATCAGCGTCCATCGTGGACCCCTCTAGAGTGCCAAACTGCGTTGCGTGCAGCCGTGCGATGTGAGGGGTGAAAGTGCTATAGCGAGTGCAATGGCGATCGGCAGTAAATCTAGTCGAACTAGTCTAGTCGCGGGCTGCGCTACGTGCGTCGGTGAGATAGCCGAAGATGGAAGCGTCAGCCTGGAGAGTGGAGCCAGCAGAGCAGAGAATATCACCAACTCAGGTAGGTATGGGTTGTTCACGATAAAGTGAGCATTTTTGGAGTCAACCTGTGAAAAATGTCACTGCTCCTTCCTGTATGTATTTTCACGGGTACGCTAACTGGCATGCATCCTCTAAAGTTGGTAACGACGAAGAGAAAGTAGTTATCTTTCTTAGCGCTGAATTAAAAGTATTAGGAAAATATTTTAGATAACAGAAATAATTGGTTTTACTTGAGTAATACGAATGAACAGGATAGTAAATTATTTAATTTTCTAATAATTCCGCATTTTTACTTGACCGACGCATGAATAATGTGACCAGACGCATGGCAATGATAATTTTGCATATGGCGGAAGTGAACGGAATGTGAATACAAGTAGATCTTTAGCAGGGTTTTCAAAAGTGCTCACTTTACCGTGAACAGTCTTTAGCGCATTGCACGATGTTGACTTTTTCCCTTCTCCTCGAGTTGTCTCGACAATCTAGTTACACACCGAGCGGGCGGCGACTAAGTTTTCTACCAATGCGCTATAACAATGTCGTGACGCGGATTCTGGCTGTGTATTTACATAGCCAGGGAGGGAGCCAATGGGGTAGTTGAGAAGTTCAGAACGACCAAGAGACGAGGCCAGTAAAGTGCCCATTGGAAAGTTTGGCAACAATGTTAAAGCAATTCTTAAGGTGTTCAGAAGTCTAAAATTATTTTCTACATTTTTAGTGCATTACTTTTTTTCCTCGTGGCATGAAATAATAATCTGGATGAAGTATCAAAATAGTTGAGAAATTATTTAATAAACCTACTAAAACTAACTATTGGCATTTTAAACTGGTATCTTTTTTAGTATAGACCTCAAAACTGAACAAAATTAACACGTTTGGCTACAAATCAAAATAACTAGTCCATGCCAGTAGAATATCATTAGGATTTTTTTTGGTAATCTTTTATGCAATTCTTTTCTTTTATTTATTTACTTATTTAATTTTAACTTGTGAGATAAAATGGTGAAGTCAAAATATTTCAAAGTTAAATCATTATTGTAAACAAAGTGTCTGATTTTAAAGAAAGGTTTAACATGACACTTCTCCTGTGATCACAAAAAAACACTTTAGTATAAATCTAACTTTATGTCAAAGTAACTTTTTGAAACTTACACGAATCAGTAGTTTTAAATTAAAAGTCTCCTACTCATGCTAAAAAAATAAATAATGTATCATATCTCAAAATCTAGAAATAAATGTTTGATCTGGAACAACCTTACTGCAGCAGTCGCGTACCTGCGTTGACCTTCGAAGCATGTTTTAAATGCGTTTCCCCCTCCCCCCACGAAACAATTAAAAATATCCCCACAATATTTATTCACGTGAAGAAAATACGCCCCGGATGAGGACAGAATGGTATTTCCAAGACATCACGCGTGATACCGTATAAATGTTATTTTGGAGCCCTCCAACATCGTTACAAATTGCTTTTGCAGACTGCTGTTATGTTGAAACATACTGCACTACCCGGGTACGAGCGAAACTAAGATAGGAGCATGTGTTGCACTTTGCTACAGACTCCCCGCCAACTAAGTGATGCGGTCACCGCTTGAAATCTTGTAGGTATAATCCATTCACGGTTACTACAAACTTTTCTGATGCCATGATAAAGTTCTACTTCCAGGATGTTCGTCCGCCTTGTTACCAAGTCTATTAAATTACACCAAAGGACAACACGCCGAATTCATGCGCTCTCATTTGTAGGCCGTGTCCGAATTGACAAATTTCGTTGTTTCGTAAATTCGTGATTTGCTAGGTATCAGTTCGGACGTTGTCGACAGTCACTGGTTTAGCATTCGCAGCAACACATTATTACACTAACAGTTCAAATTATTTTTATCTAAATTTAATGCTTAAAACAGACGTAATATTTCTGCAATCATTACAGTTATTTGTTTTAAAAATCATTTTAGTTACGCATCCACGCATGTGTTTTAAAGTAAAAACAAACATGGTGCTGATTTTGTCATTTTGTATTTTTGCTAATATCCGCTAGATACAAAATACGACATAAAAACTACCAAATAAGTCTCCATTTTTTGTATACAAAGGTGGAGTCACGTGATCATTTTGTAAATAAAATCTGCCAATTCGGACACGGCCGTAATAATATTTTGCGTGTGAACTATTTCTTACTAGGCACTAACAAAGCACGTGTTCTCTCGCTTTTTTACTCACGTATAAATGATAATATATAATTTATGAATAAAATATACGCAAAACTTCAATTTAACGAACAAAAAAAGATAGGCGCTACTTTCATGTTAACAGAGGCATAAAACACATACTATACATGGAAAATTTAGGAAATAACTAAACACGTCATGTATGGGGTGAAATTGCAAAGGAAACTGCGAATAGACTTTACACACAGCACAACACTGCTCGCCAGTTCAGAGCCTCTCTTTTCATATAGCTGCAGCGTCGATGGGGCATCGAAAATTTGGGCGCACTTGGAAGAGAAAAAGGGTGACGGGGGGGATTGATTTTTTGGTACGAGCGGTTATTTCGTGTCTGTATTCTTAGGTATTATGTGATATAGTTGCCATGTTTGAATTTATATGCAGCTATTTTGAACAATTTTTTTTAGAATACGCTTTAATATTATTAATTTTAGTTCGGTAAATAAATATTGAGCTATAAACACGAACCTTATTCTGCAGTGGCGCTAGGACAATCGTAAATTTGAGTTTGAGGGGAAAAAGGGGGGGGGGGAGGGAGGACAGGTTGAGACAGATTCAGAAAAACTGCAGACGACATTTTCAAAAGGCTGCTAGAAATAAGCGGGGGAAAAGGAAAGGGTGTTTGGGAGTATTCATATTAAGAATGCACCAACTCTCCTCCTACCAAGGCGAACCGGGTTCAATCCCCGGCCGGTGCACTCCGTATTTTCGCAAGTGAGAATCGTGTCGGACGATGCCAGTGGTCGGCTGGATTTCTCGGGGATCTCCCGTTCCCCCGCCCTTACAATCCGGCTCTGCTCCATCCTCGCCTCACTTCGCTCTCATCGGCTCTCAAGACCTCATTGTTAAGAGCCGTCCAAAATCTCGCCACTCACTCACCAACCCTCCCTTTATGAGGAGTGCGTACTGAAACGTTTACAGTGAAATCGTTGTTTGCGCGAAGACACGCATCTCGGTAAATAAATACCTATTCTGGAAACACAACTGTTTGCCAGAAAAGGTAAAAAATAATTATATATGCTCCTGTTTTTTTATCATATTAATTGTATTCATGAAGAAAAAAATCGTGAAAATGGTTAAATATTGCATAACTATGCATTTTCCTTAGGCGGTAAGAAAAAAGTACGACCATACGGGCGTAGTTTAATCTGTGGGCTTTCATCGCGTGTAATAAAGTACCGCTGTTGGAGATCTAATATGCACAGTATAGGACCATGACGGAAACACCGCACGCCTTGCGCGTAGGACGCCCGCATCGCTCCCTCGCTTCTTGACCTTGAACGCGCAGTTACTTGTGGTATATCTAGCGAGTAGGGGGCTGAGGGGCCTGCAGTCCCCCTCTCCCGAAATTACGCACATTTTAAAAATCCTATTATCAAAATGTCAATCATTATTTTTACATATTTGTTACATGACACACTTTTTTTACAACCTATATTAAATATTAAAACGGCAATCATTATAGTTATTTGTTACTAACCACACATATGATTACATATTCTACATCAAAACTTTATTTTCTGAATAAATGGGGGGGGGGGGAGGGAGGGATAGTGAAGCCTTGTTCCTAAAATGAACGTCGGTAGTACCTACACGTGAACTAGTTTGCATAGATAGTTTCTATCCTCCTTTCCTTTTTCTATCCTTCCACTCTGACTTGTGAACTATGTACTACTTGTGACAATACCAATACTCATAAGACCCCCCCCCCCCGAAAAAAATTATGGATACGCCCCTGGCAGCTCCTCTAGCTCTATTTGGTCAATTGGGAAAGTAAATATTACTTAAAAACATACATCCGCTACTGTCGGTACATGTTGTCACGCGAAATATGTCGTTAGTATGAATTTTAATTGCTTCGATGGGCGGAATGAAAACAAGCGTACATTTCTAACAATTCTGAACTTATATGAAACTATTTTATTCTCTTATCTGCATTTCGTTAAAAAAAAATTTTTTTGGAAGATTTTGTGATTACTTTAAAGTTGACAACAATACTCATTTAAAGGGCCAGATACAAAGGGAAGTTTATAATAGGATTTAAATTGAGTTTTTTTTTTTTTCCCCAATTTCCCTTTTCAACCAATTAATTGGTTGAAAAGGAAGCAAGCGTACTGTTGAAGAGTGGCAAGATTGCTGAAGTTAAGATGGTTGTTTGTTGCTGCATAATTTGTTAGATTACTTACGGTCATTACAATATTGACAATAATACAATTTGAGAAAGGAGGAAGGGGGAGGGGGGTAGGGTGACACGGTGTACCACTGAACCGTTCTTCCCTTCGGTTCCAGAACTTCTGGTATTCTGTGTGTTTGTTACAAGCTAACCAACCGCCCACGCCGCGCTGTGTTCCTGTCTCTCTCCTCGAGGTCCCGCCACTGCCTGGTGCGGATTTAGAGCGCTGCACAGGCGCCAGGCGCCACCGCACAGGGCGCCGAATAAAAAGGGGCCCTGAAATGTGTGCTCAAATTACAAAACTCTTATTTTAATGGACGTAACATGCGTGGCTGTACCGAATGACAAACGTGTAGCAAATCTAATGGTGGAATTTTCAGAAACCAAGAAACCTCGTGAAACAGACTAAATCGTCATGGGCGGGCGAAGTTATAAAATAACTACTGCAGTGCTAGTGGCTAACAGCTGGGCGAGGCGCATTGTCACTAAGAACTTGCGTTCATGGCTTGACACATCTGTTAATATTGATTTTATTTGCTACGCGAAATTAATGTGACGTTTCGTTTGGAAAAGTTTTCTTTGCGTTTCAATAAGAGAAAATATTCTAAAATTTATCAAATTAGTAAATTTGTTACATTTTCCATTTTATTCATATTACTAGTTATTTTCAGGGGTAAAATATGAACTTAAAATTTAATAAATGGACATTATAAAAAATAGCCAGAATAGTGTCCTTTGCTTGGTAATATTTGACGAAATCTTCGCCCACCTTTTACACGTTTAACAATAATGGCTAAGGGGGCGTCCATGGCCAGTCTTGCACAGGGCGCCACTTACCTGGCATGTCGGCTCACCTCACTCGCAGTGGAAGGCAGAGCCAAACAGCAGCTTTGTCCTGTGTATAGCCCATTCTCCGTTGCTGCCGATTTTCTGAAGTTCTGCTAAAGTTCTAGTTTCAGGATTCTCCTCCTCCTCCTCCTCCTCCTCCTCCTCCTCCTCTTGCAAACAAAGCTTGATGCAGCTAAGAGCCCAAAATGACAACGCACTACATTCATGCGCTTTCAGTATTATAATATTTTGCATAATAACAACTTCTTACTAGGTATTACCAACATACGTATTTTCTCCCTGTTATTATTTCCATTAGTTATAAATAAAATATTATAATGTATATATAATATATAAGTAATAGTTATATTTAATCATAAATGGGCACTTTTATGTTGGCATAAGTATAAAACGCTTGTGATACACGGCATATTTAGTAAATAACCAAACACGTCATACATGAGGTGATTTCGCAAATGTTTGTTTCAAAAAGTGTGAAGAAACCGCTAATAGACTATAGCTAGATGTGTTGGGACCGCGGTGGGTGCAGCGGCCTCAGAGCTCCCCCTACCCCCCCCCCAACCTCGACGAACCAGGCTGGGATCCCGTACCTCTGCCCCTATATTACAACGCTGCTACTCATCCACTTCGCTTCACCCTCGTCGACTCTCAAGACTTCGCTGTTAAGAGCGGCCCAAACATACCCGCTATAATGAACATTCACGCATCGTATTACATTGTGTGCTCGCAAGGGCGCGTTTACACGGTGGTAGTAGCTACCACGAAGGTGTGTGAAAGTAACTGCCGCGATAGGTCCTGTTTACACACAGGTAGTTAACCTCAAAAGGGATATGTCCGACAACACTATAAATACACTGATATGCCCTACATTATTATTCTTTTGTCAAGAGGTTGGTATTTGTTGGGGTAGTTAAATATCGTAACAGGATATTATACGCTGTTCACGATAAAGTGAGCACTTTTAAAGGCCCTCCAGACAGGCATTAACCACTAATAAATATGTTTTATTGCACTCTCAGGCATTAGCTTTTGAAAGTAGTGAAAGTATATACCGTATTTATTAGCTACATGCAATACTTATATTAAAACGCGGCTTAAACATAAAAAAATAGCTTAAAAGAAAAATTAGGAGGGGCCTTAAAAAATGCCCACTTTACTGTGAACCAATGACACATAAACATATATTGTTCCCGTTTATTATTATATGACAATAAATATACTGCCAATACTGTTGCGTCATACCTATATGATAATATACGTCCTGTCATACCGCCACACAGTGTAAGAACTGCGACAGATATTAATAGAATCCAAATAATTCGGCAATGGTACTGTCAAAGTGAAAACATGTACAAATTTGCGGCCCGCACTATCGCGATAGCGATGCTACACGGTTTACACCGCGATAGTTACACAATAGTTCTATGTTCTGTCACGACAGTTACTATCAACTGTCTATCTCGAGCCTATATCGCGACGGTGCGACAGTAGCAATCGTGCAGTTCACACGGAGGTAGTAATGCGATAGAAGCTATAGCGTTAGGAACTATCGCGTATTATTATCGTCGTGTAAACGCGCCTTTAGTGCTAAACTGGCCGTTGTCAACCTTTGCAAATAGGAACCAGCCGCAAGAAATGTTTCTGTGACAAACCACTCACCACACTTTCAACTTAGCGATTGAGTTAACTTGTAATACCGAGGAAAAGGAGTTTACCGAACCCAATTTGTTTTCTCGGGAGCATTATGGCATCTTGGTTTCAACTAAGTAGCATAGGTTGGATATCTTGGCTGAGAAAGAATTTCTTTACTCAGAAAAGATTAAGGAAAATAAATAAAGTTACATCAATAGTCACTTTGAGATCACGTGTATATAAAATATACTCGTATACACAGATATTAGATTCAAATGCTGTAAGATTTTCCCTTGCACAAAATTACAAAGAATATATCGTAAGACGCATGACCTGTAATAAGTATTAAGGAATTTTTCGTCCTGAAAATCGACATTTGCAAAGTTAATTTATGTCGAAAATTTTGGAAACTATTTCAGATGAAACAATACATTCCTGAACAATGCTCCTTTTCATAAAGCATGTAGGGCATGCCGTGTTAGTAACTTACAAAATCTAGAAACCCTATGCTGAAACCAACATTTTTATGATGGGTATGAATTATCACGTTTAAGTTAACAAGAAATGTTCAGAATGATGGTGTATCTGTAAATGCACTCATCTCGAAATGTTATTAATGCGACAGCACAGACGAAATAGTGACAATGCTCCATTCAGCTGCGACACAGAAGGACTCCTTCAGTCACATGTCGGAACGCCAAGTCCTTGGACACTTATGTTAATACGTTCGACCAATACTTCTGATAACGGTGCTCTAAGTTAATCTGTTGCATGTCGCAAGATGGTGTATAGAGAAGTTGCTAACTCTCCTATTGCCCGTCTGATAATCATACTGTCTTTCGTATAGTTGGTTTGCTGGGATCGTCGGGAACCCGTCTATTCCCAACGCAACCCGACTTAGAAGGCCCAGACGACGGTCATTTCGTTGCGTCGTCCATTTTGGCTCTTGGAGCCTTAGACAGTGTCTCAATTTAAAGAATACTCTCTCTCGAGAGAGAGAGAGAGCACTCTTTCGCACAACTGGACGAGAGCACTGTTTCGCGCTCTCTCACGCTGTCGCTCTGGGAATTAAGACAACCACTCTCTCGTTTCTCTCCGACGTCAGGCGAACAGCTGATGCCAACTGGCAGGAAATCATGTTAAGCTAAAACCGCGGTCATAGCTATTGTAACTAATTTATGTGCGTTCAAAAAATTCACAAATAATTATAGCACTACCAGAATAATCATTAACGCACAATATACTATTTTTTCTTTGTTTTATATTTTACCGCCATGTTACAGCAATGTGACAAAAACCGTTAATCAATCAGAAATCCGTATTTATATTTTTATAAATACAAGTTGCCTATGTCATTTCGCTGTTTAAAACAGTTGAAATTATTCACTTGCTGTTAAAATGCAGCGTGGTTTTGGCCCAGAAAACTACTATAACCGTATTCAAACACAGAAATAATGTAAACAAATATGGCGCCTGCGATAGAGCGTCAGTGAGTATACAACTCCGTGCTCTCTCTGTGTTCTCGTTCTTTCGCGCTCTCTCCGACGAATCGAGACAACCAGAGAGGATTCTCTCTGACGTCATAATGACGTCGTCGCGAGAGCGAGAGCACGAGCACGAGAGAGCGCTCTCTGGGCCAATTAAGACACGGCCTTAATTATCTGGCCTCTCTATACTCCCATCAGTTGTATGGCCGCCTCGAACGTCTTCTAGTCTTACCTTTCGTACGCCAGTCGCGCCTGGCAAGTATCACGTGTAACATGTATCATGTGCTGTTCTGATTCTGAGGCCTGTTTACATAGGTCACACAGTGAGAGACAGATGGCAGCCCCCTCGCACGGTATGTGCGTATGTGACGTCGCGTGGAACTTAACACTGTTTGCGTATCATCCACCTATATGCTTATTTACCTACTTTCACAATTACTGATTACCAAATTTTTCACAGACCTTTTATATTTATATATATATATATATATATATATATATATATATATATACACATACACACACGCACTACATTAAGTAGTGTATGTATGTGTGTATGTATATATATACACATACACATATATATGGTGTTTTGAATAACATGTCAAAATTAAAATTAAAACCACAGCATCTCTGGGCTAATAGAAATATTACATCCCAGTAACAACATTTTTGGAAAGGTCATCTACAATTGTTAACTTAAATTTGAAGTTAGGCAAAAGAACGCAAAGAGTTTGCAGCATCACCTGCTTGCACAAGTTGCTTATGACTAAGACGAACGGAATTATGTACGTCGTGCGTCGAGTGCCTGCACTTGGACACCATGAATGGAGCGAGTGAAGAGATTTGGGCGGCTCTTAACAGCGAGGTCTTGAGAGCCAATGAGGGTGATTAACGTGGTGATGGAGCGGCGCCGGAATGAAAGGGCGGGAGAAACGGAAGATCCCCGAGGAAACCCGCCGATTCCCAAATTCGAAAATCCGGAGTAACCCAGCCGGAGATTGTACACGGATCGCCTTAGTGGGAGGCGAGCATGCTAACCGCTCAGCCACCGCGGCCCCTCAAAGAAACGTAGCAGCATCACTTTAGTTACACCTTTTAATTTGCGCCTTATTGCGAGGCGATTAACAGACGAAGACATGCATTCTCGACGTTCCTTTCACTGTCGTATGTTGACACCCTGACGATACAGACTTCGATTGTAATGTCGAATTGCGATGCATTGTCGAATTAGCATTTTATCTGGATATGAATTAGAACCGTTATCAAGTATGGAGGGTACTGGAGAGTGCACCTATTCGGTCTTCATTTCTGTGCGACACGCCGCCAGATCTAATGGCATGATGGCGTTGGGAGCTATCTTAAATGTTTCTCGGTTCTACCTGGTAATGACCAAGGGCGCACTGATGGCAAAGTGGCGCTTTCAGGAGATTTCGCAAGCTCGTGTGTTTCTCTTAGAGCCTGTATTACTACCTCTAGTTACTTATCTTTAAAAGTTAACTACGAGCTGGTGCAAATTAGTGTATTACGACCTCTAGTTATTGGTAACTAGAACTGCTATCAAGGGGTTAAACTATCTATCGCTTCAAGTGGTAGACAAGCGTTTGTACCTTTAGATAAGCTTCAAAATGGTGTCTCAAACATCAGCTGCTGGGATTTTGCTTATATGCATGTTGGTTTTGGAGGCTATAAAACATATATGAATTGAAGTTTTTTGTTATTTTGAATGTTATGTATAATATTTCTGCAAAATGCAAGTAAACCTGGCGAATGTCGATAACGACACAGAAGATTAGTTTTGGGAAGTGTATTTTTAAATGGGAAAAGATCGTAAATATATTATTAGCACTAAGCTTAATGCCATTTTGAGGAATCGGATGCCTTGAAATTTGTGAAATAAAATATTTTCCCCTTTTATTCTCAAAATATTAAAAAATATATAATTAAGAAACACAGGCACTGACCTCAATCTTGAATGGTAAAAAACCGAGTCTCATGCAGTGTGATACATTGTATAGAGTTCAGCAAGTTGTGCGAGGTTTGATATCACCAGCGATAGTAATAGTTATAAACACATGTGCTTGGGCTTATAAAGCCCAGTGTTTCATAGATGGAAATTTCGTTCCTAGTTTTTATTTAATTCGCTTTTGCTAAAGAAGCATCAACATATAAACGTTATTCAAAAAACGTCTCGCACTCATTACTGGCAACTGAGCATAAGCCATAACACCAAAAGTATAGTGACTTTTATTGCCAATATACACAGTAACGAACCAACACCTTGGAATACTTATCTAAAGGATAAATTAAGTAATGAATTGTTCATAATACAGATTACCGTCAAACAGCTTATATGTGGAATAGCTGTTCCACACATTTGTCTAGAGATCGTAATATAGACCCTTAATGGTGCGGCTCCAGCGGGTAATTTTCCAACTCGAATGCACCCAAACGCCCACACAAATGCAGGACAAGTTTTCCAGGACTGCATTCGTGCTGTCGATGCCCTTATTTTTCCAACGTGCTTTCCATATTTGTCATTTCTAGAACAGTATGGACGCAGCTGGGATTTCAGTTCCAGCCATCAACTATTTACGACATCTGGAGTGGCAGTTGTTACAACCACCATGCGACAGTCTTCCACGGAGGAGAATAAGACGTATTTGGATCGTATCGCCGCATGTATCCACTTAACGGGTGATGCAACAATGCACTTAAGATATTTTTAATATGCACTATTTGGTGGAGTAAAATACTTATTTACTTGGTATTACAATCAAATCTTGTATTCCCTGTGCCAATTTTTATCCCGTTTCGACGTCTCCTTCTGAATGCTGTTCATATTTTATGGCAATGAGTGTATAGGCTCTTCACGGTAAAGTGAGCACTTTTGAGACCCTAGCTACTTTTTTCTTTGAGCCATTGTGTATCCTTTAACCACCTTTTTAAATAAATATCACCATGTAAGTGAACTCGCAGTTAACGTCTAAAACTAAAATAAAAAATATTTATTTACTGTTATCCCAAATGAGAGGGCTTTCAAAAGTGATCATTTTACCGTGAATAGCCTATAAATTATGTTCACGGTTAATTGAGCTTTTTTTTAAATCGAATTTTTGGAAAATGTAATTGCCCCTATATTTTAACGATTACACTTACTGACATGCACTCAGTAAAGTTGTAACGACGTAGGACAAATTGTTCCATGTCTTAACGTTGAATGAAAAGTATTGCCTAAACATTTGAATAAACTGGAATTATTAATTTAGTTTTGTGCTTTTATTAAGCATGGGCGTTAGCATTTGTAATTTCACAGTTCTACTTGACCGTCTCATTGATAAAGTGATCAGGCCTGTGGTAGTGTTAATTTTATTTAAGGGTAAATAATACCGAATGTGTATACAAGTATAGGCTGTTCACGGTAAAGTGAGCACTTTTGAGGAGCTACTTACTTTTCTCATATCAGCCATGTTTTATGCTTCCGCCGCTTTTTAAAATAATATATTGCTATGTAAGTAATAAACACAGTGTGTATATTTGACCTGATTCGAATTTTAACGTCCATGGCTACAGTAAAATACAAGTTATTTATTGACTGCTGTTCCAAATGAGAGGGCTTTGAGAAGTTCTCAGTTTACCGTGAACGTCCTATACAAAAGTGAGCGTCGTCGTAAGCCGAAGCTGACGCGCGCGCGCGCGCGCGCGTGTGTGTAAAGGACGCGCCGCAGCAGAGCCACGCGAGCAGCAGCTGCAGCTGCAGCTGAGGCTGCGCGAGTCCCAGCCGCAGCACCAGGAGGAAACCAGCGGCGTTGCTACAGCGGCGACCTCCGTCGACTCCTGGCGACCTTCGCCTGGAGACGACGCCGCGCAGACTGGAGACACCGCCAGTTTTACATCACTGGGACGCTACTCCCTCGGCGCGGGAGTGGATCGGTCCCTTGTGAGGGACCTCGGCCACCCAGACGATTACCAGTTAGCTTGTGGAGGTAAGGAGAAGCTAACCCCCTCCACGCCCATCAAAAAAATATTTAATTGCTGCATTAACAAACAATATTACAGTATTCCCAGGGTAGCGCCTGGGAGCTGTTTCCAAAGCTGTGTTTTACTCTCCTTTTCCCTGCATGAACGGGATAAAGGTGAGTAGCGAAGTTAAACTAAATTAAAATGAATTTAATCTGCGCGAAATTTTGAAATTCAGGACTTTGAGGGCTGTCGCTAACCCCCTAAGAGGGCCAGCGCCATTAAAGAGAGAATAAACGGAATTTAAAGCCAAACGAATTTATACAAAACGGTTAAAAAGTTTTCCCATGGCTGGACTGGCGTAGGTAATTAATTAATTAATTGTAATTGTATGTGGCGAATTTTAGTTGCGTAGAAGTGAATTCCATGTGTTTTTGTGATAATTAGAATATTTTAAATATAGGTAATAAATATGTAATAATAATGAATAATAATAAATTGAGTGATTTTACTTATAGTAGTGTATACTGCGTGAGTGAATGTACTGTGTCGAGCGACGAAGGGGTAGTAATGTGATGTAAACATCTGAGAAGGTCGGGGTCTACATGTGGAATGGGAGGCGCAATGCTAGCGCAGAATAGTTTTGTTATAAATGGGCGAATTTTGTCCCGGACCGATCGGAGAATTCCGGCCAGTCTCGGGGTTTATTTTTGATGAAATTAAACTAATATTTGCGCTGAAGGCGCGAAAAACTGTTTGAAAAGCGTTTTCGAATAAGAATCTTTGTTGTTTATGTATAAAACCCGTGAATTCGAAAACAGAGCCATGAAAAACGGATTGAAAAAATTAAATTACTGTGTTACTTGGCCAACGGGCTGTGATTGGCCGGAAAACTTGGTGGGACAAGGCTTGCGGAGTTGCTGAAGAGATAGCAGCACGGTCGTTATTTTACCGTGAACAGCTTGTATTTGGGAACGGAAATTAAAGTATATTAAAAGATGTTATAAATACTGCCATTTAATTGTTTTGAATATATGAAAAATGCTGCAAAACTTGAAACACCATCTACCTGCAGTGTAAAGGCTGTTCACGATAACGTGAGCACTTTTGAAGACAACCTTAGAAAAAAAGTCACTGCCTCCTACTTGCATATATTTTAACGGGCACCGTGAGTGACATGCGCCCAGTAAAGTTGGCAACGATGGATGTGAAGTAGTTCCGTATCTTAACGTCGAATAAAATGTGTTACTTAACCATTTTTTATCATTTAAATTATTTATTTTGCTTTCTGTATTTTTTTTAATGCATCGAAGTGCAAAAATGAGCAGATTTGTAAAATATTTATTTCATAATAATTTTACAGTTACGCTTGATCGACTCATGAATAAAGTGATGAAGCCAATGACGATGTTAATCTTATATAAGGCGAGAGAATACACTACGCCCATCCAAGTAGATCTTAAGCAAGACTTTCTAAGGTGCTCATTTTACCGTGAAAAGCCAATAATTAACTTTACAGTATTAACACTATAGTCCAGTCGTGGTCACTACAACTTTTCTGAAGCCCTGTTATAGTTCTTCTTCCAATGTATTCCCCCGCCTCATGCAAAATATGGTGAATCAAGCTGTCAGTTATATTCAGGTTACGAACAAAATGAAATTTCTTATGGGAGAGTTTGGCATAGAGAAAAATTTTCTCCGCTAGGTGCGTTGTCTTCCAAAATGTAACTTTCAATTACAATTTTCAGTTACGTAAAAGAGAAAGATTTTACTTAGTTACGAAGTTATTGTATATTTGATTTGTGATTATAGCAACTACCCCACTTGTTAATGTATATAATAGAGAAAATCTGGTACAGGCTGTTCACGCAAAAATGAGCACTTTTGAAAGGCCTGCTTAAGATCTACTTGTATATGGACTGTGTGTTCTTTCTCCTAATGAAAAATTTACATAGCCATGTGCCTTATCACTTTATTCATGCGTCGGTCAAGTGAAACAGCGAAATTATTAGAAAAGTAAATATTGTACAAATCTGCTCATTTTTACACTTCGGTCCATAAAAAATACAGAAAACGAGATAAATCATTAGCTATCACAAATGGTTACCTAACACATTTTGTTCGACGTTAATTTGTGGAACTGCTTCTCCCTTCATCGTTACCAACTTTTCTGGGTGAATGTCACCCTTTACGCCCGTTAAAATATTTGCAGGTAGGGATAGTGACTTTTTTCAATAGTTGATTTCAAAAGTGCTGACTTTATCGTGAACAGCATTTACCTTTCCGATACTAGCGGTTACCTAGTGGCGAAACTTCCCAACCTGTAATAGAAGTAAACTTAACCAAGTCTAGAAATTTTCACGAAAGCGACATCGCGCCAAATTCATGCGCATTCTGTGTAATAAAATTTCGCATAACAACTAGGTATTGCCAACAAACTTATTCTCTATCTGTTTTAATTCATAGACTATTAATAAAACGAAATGTTATAATATATAGATATAATACTGTCTTGTTACTTTTGAGGTTGACCTACTAGTTTCCTGATACGTCCTGTAGGACTGTGAAATGGCGTGCCTTTGTTTCATCGTGGTCGATACGCTGGCCCTGTACGTGCGTGATCTCAAATATTTCATTAGCACTATTTATACATTTTAACTGTGAACTGTTTTTGTGACGAAGTTAATTATTTACATCCACGTCTGTTTATTTATCATAACGTTGCACCTTTGCCCTAAGGGATTTGAAACACAGTCGTGTAACGTAATTTGCCACAATCCCAGAAGAAAAATACTAAGTTCAGCCCGATCAATTTCAATAAACCTAATAAACAGTAAGTAGCAATACATAGATATAAGAGCGGAATAGAAGTTATCGTAGGCTTATTTGTGTGCATGTTCACCGCTGTCTTTTAAAGTTTGTATGACAAAAATGAGAAACACGAGTTGCGTGCTTGAATTTAATGTGTCTTTTTCGTTTGACTCGTTGTTCCTTCGTTTTAATATTTATTCCAACTGAGGCCGTCCTTTCAAAGAAATAACCCAACACATATCAATAAGAAAATGATAATTAGTACAGTCATTCACCTCGCAGTTGTAACAGGATTTAACACAACGGCAAAATACTAATGTGCATTATATGTATTGAGCTACGTCGTGGAAAACAAATATGTTAATGTAAAATAACCGTAAGAACTGTCTTCAATTCAGGCATTTTTAAAACGTCGTAAAGCTGGCCTAAATAATGTTAGAAGCCTAAACTATGAATATTCATACGGAATGGTTTTTGGAATATGACAGAATTCTTTGAAAAGCTATAAACAGTAAACAACACATTTGACAGGTATAAAAGTAGAAGTCACATTTCAGTGTTTAGTTTTAGGCGTAGCGAAAGTATACGAACACATGTACACACACAATGACATGTAAACATTGATTTTGACAGATGCTACATAGAAGTCACATGGCAATGTTTGTTTACATTTGGCAGTAGGATACGAGCACTTTTGAAAGCCCTGCTTAAAATCTACTTGTATACACGTTGTGTGTTCTTCCTCTTTATGTAAAATTAACATTGCCATGGGCATCATCCCTTTATCCATGCGTCGGTCAAGTAAAACTGTGAAATTATTAGAAAAGTAAATATTGTATGAATTCGTTCATTTATACACTTCAATGTATTACAAAATACATAAAGCGAGAGAAATAATTTAAGTTATCACAACTGGCCACCTAAAACTTTTTGTTCGACGTTAATATATGGAACTACTTTCCCCTCCTTCGTGACCAACTTGACTGGACTCATATCACTCAGTGCGTCCGTTAAAACATATGCAGGTAGAGGCAGCGACCTCTTTTTTTTTCTAAGGTTCATTTCAAAAGTGCTCACTTTATGGTGAACAGCCTTTAAGAATATTGCATGCAGTGCAAGTGACAGCGCTTGAGGTGTATGCATACTCATCAAGTTTAACTTAGCCGTCGGATGAACTAAATAGCAAAATTTCCGGGTCTGTAGTGATAGATCGTCACTTTTGTATGCATAACTTACCTAACAGCAGATCAGCCTCTGATCTACGTGGTATTCGACCGGCCACGAGTAAGAAAATCGAAAACTACGACTGAGACGAGCAGAGGAAGTTTATATATATAGGAAGAAGTGCTAACCGTCATACATGTTTGTTATTATTCACGCCCACCACAAAACTTCTTGAATGTTATCTGCGTAACGATTTGCATAATAATTCAAGACTAATTTTGTATAAATAGATATGTAATTAGGACCTTGCATGCAATGGCTGGCCGACAGTTATCAATGAGAGAGCTATAAAACCTACATTAAGTCGACCTAACTGGAGTTTCCAGACAAATGATCTGATCATTAGTCAACTGTCCGACGTGGCAGTACAACTAAAAGCTGAAACTGATAGGTAGTTGTCTGATGACAACAGCCAGAAAGCAACTACGAAACAGGGCAGGGTAGCTTATCGACAGTCAGTAGTCATCGTGGTCAGCCAGCGAAGCCCAGATGAAAAGTCAGAGAAACTGTTGTAGATCCATCTCTCTCTGGATAAGATAATATTTGCATGCAGATTGCGTATGATTAATTTGCGTGTGTGTGTTTTGCATAATAAGTGTGATGTTAAGAGAGAGTGAGATTTGTTCTGATCAGTGCCAATATGTTAGGTGTAATATGAGTTTTCCAAAAACAAGAAATAAAATAAATACTTGAGTAGTTCTCTTCACGTAGTGTTGCATGTGCAAGATCTATAGAGCTCCAATTGACGTTAGTGAAGGTAAGTGAAAAGTTCTCACTTCTCGAAAAATAAGAATGTTTAAACACCTTCTTATTAAAAATACTTCTTATTAGTTCTTATATGAACTCAAAAATGTTTCGAATTATCTCATGTTTACCAAATATATGTGCTCCGACAACTAACTCAATCGTAAGAGCGTGGAACACTGGTTACCACTCTATAGAGATTTAGTAAAATGTTTCTTCCAAACTCTCAAAAACTGAAGTAGACACACCAGTGTAACGAACCATAACAATGGGTAGCTGACAGTGGCGCCTTAAACTTTATTATAAGACTGGCGTCACCAGTATGCAGATCGGGTACCAAACCTCCAACATGGCGCCGGCGCTTCGATGATCGGCGTACTAATGGTCGGCTGGAACCACTAAAATATCTAGGCCTATTTTGAGGCTCAGCCCTCTTCTTACTTGGCTGGCGTCAAAATCCTACACTTTAACACCTGGGACCTAAAACATAGCCTAACATTATGCTGGCGTTGGGGATTTCAAAGATGAAATTCCAGCCAAATCAGGCCTGCCGCTCTTTCAAATGGTCCCTCCCAGGAGCCTTCGACTTCCGGCAACTATCTATTTAACTATTCTAACACGGAAAATTACTTCCGGTATAGATAAATAATAAAAACTAAAAATATTAGATACAATTAAAATAATAAAAAGAAAGAAATAATTACAACTCAAAAATTAAGAAATTAATACCGGAAAACAAAAATATCATATAAATGTAATATTTAGTACTTTTAGATTAAGATGTACCATATCTCAGAATACTATTGAAAAAAAGAAAGAATCAATAAAACTAAAAATGGATTTGTGGTTTACAATATTATTATTACGTGATTTTACTTCACTGCAAAGAAATATGAGAGGGGTTGCAAAATCAAATATTCACCATACTTTAAGCAAATAACAATATGTTAATGTCCAAAACATATATTGCTGATTAACACTCATAAAAATAAACATAAAGATACTTGCTATAGTGGACCACTACAAAACTTAGCCAAAAATTAAAAGTAGTTTTGCAAAATCAAACACCAACCCAAAAAATGTGATTTTTTTTGTATTTGATGTAATTGGCAAATGATGGCGTTGCGTTAAACGCAGGAGAACCATACCACTTTAAAATGATTAAGATGAATTCAAATTTTTACTGCCAAAGTAATATTTCTGGTGGCTTGTTTACCATATACGACACAAATGCCATAGCTATTGATATAACAGTTTCAAAACACACGAATACTAGACGGTATTTTCAATATTTATGATTAAATAATCAGAATGTAAAGAAAAAATTTTGAAAATTATTTCTCTCAGACTGGATGACATTTGTGTATATTTATTTTTTTCGCACGGCTTCATACGTGAGATTGTGTTTAGTTGAGGCGTAGAGGTAGAGACTGCAATGTTGTGTGAGGAGGGCACGCACGTGGTTGGCTGTTGCAGCGCGGAAGGCAGTGGGGCTGACCAAGGTGCGTCTAGAGGACTGTCTGCGGTGCGATGCCTGCTCGTGCATCTACCTGGACCAGAGCGACTACGACAAGCACATGAGGAACTTCCACCGACACGACTCCCCGAAGAAGCACAGGTACAACCTACTACACCTTACTATAGTGTGGGGCGGGTCTGTGAAGAACATTTTGCCTAGGTGTTGACCAAACATGTATAGTACAATCGCAATTACTGCCAACTTTTCTGTAGCCTTGTTACAGTTCATCTTTCATGCCATTCCTTCGCCTCGCGCAAATAAAGTTAAACCGAGTGAGTGAAGAGATTTGGGTGGCTCTTAACATCGAGATCTTGAGAGCCAGGTGAGTATGGAGCAGCGCCGGAATGAAAGGGCTAGGGAAACGGGAGATCCCCGAGAAATCTCGTCGACCAGCGGCATCTCCCGGCACGATTCCCACATGCAAAGATCCGGAGTGACTCGGCCGGTGATTGAACCCGGATCGTCTTGGTGGGAGGCGAGTAGGCTAACCACTCAGCCACCGTGGCCCCTAAAAGCTTAATCGAGTCTAGAGAATTACGCAAAAGGGCAACACACAGCATTTGTTCGCACTCAGTACAATAATATTTTGCACTAGAACTATTTCTTACCAGGCATTACCAACACACCTATTTTCGTTCTGTTTGTATGCATATTAATTATTCATGAAATATTATTATGTTATATAAAATATAAGTAAATGTTCAATCTTACCAAAAATAAGGTACGCTTGAAACTAATGATACATGGCATATTTAGGAAACAACCAAACACGTCATACATGGGGTGATTTACCAAAGGTTTGATTCAATAAATGTACATAAACCGCGAATATACTATAGCCTCTTGTTTTCAGTCATTACTCAGTGTTAAGTTGGCAATAAAAATGGGTATAGAGAGACGGTGACCAAGGAAGGGAGTGTCAGACTGAGCGATGTGCTTACAAGCAGGGACCCATAGATGGCCACCATTCCTGAAGTGTGGTGTGAAGTCAGGCACTGAGGTGGAGCGGCGACGGATTGCAAGAGCGCGTGAAGCCGGGAGTACACTGAGAAGACCCAGTGGCAGCGCCCACTACATTTCCCATATTCAAACATTCGCGTTACGGCAGGAATGTAATCCGGATCGCCGTGTTGGGAGGCCCAGCAATGTTTCCTGTAGCACCATTCACTATATGTAGCGTGTCCCCTGAATGTACATACGTTACAAACTTTGTGAGGTGATTCCTGATGTAAATGAGGCGACTCGTAGCCTAAAGTGACTACTGCGGGGGAGTATGCACTGCTCAAGCAAAAGGTTTTGTAATTAATGCATGTGAATATGTCACAAACTACGTGAAACTAAACAACAAATTATCGGTGGATGTTCTATTTAAAAAAATACATATTAAACCTAGCAAAATTTGGTTCGAAAAATTGTTGTCTTTCATAGTTGAAATTGATGTTGTCCAATTATGATCCCATAAAAATATTGCAACCCCTAGATTTTCTCCGATTGTGATGCATGAAGTCAGTGCATACATAGTAACAAGCCAATTGAGGGAAACACGCCTAGCACAAGCGTAGTCAAGAAATGAGTGCCCAAAATTTCAAAGGGTTTAGCGCACTCCTGCGTGGTTAGGCAACACCCAAAGTGTTTTTTACAAAGTGAAACTTTTACTACGGATAACATTGCACTTTACACATTAAAACACGCTTTCATTGGTAAGGCACTTTTCGATTGGACTGAATAAAGGTTACTGATAGTAATCGTGGCAATAATGAATTGTGCTGTTGCAGACTATCGCAATTAAAGTAGCCTTGCAAATAATTATACGAAATGTATTTGTTACCAGGTCATTTGTTATGGGTCGTCCCAAATTCTCATAACAGGAACTGGATAATGCATAAAATCATCCTAAAGAAGAATTCTTCATAAATTCATTTGCTATAAAGTATTGGCTTTTCTGAAATGCCCCGTGTTCTGCTGTAACAATTAAATTATATTTTAATATTTCGTACATATCTGCATTCTAGATTTGTGCATTCTATTTGTGACTTACATTTGTGTATTCTATTTGTGACCTCTAGTGCATGTCACGGAACTTGTAATAGTGACTGCGCTGTTCACTGTTCTTCGTGTGATTATATTAATACTGTACAGGCATTCCGCTCGGTGAACGGAAACTACGGTATTGTAACTTGGAAGATGTAGTATAAGTCCTGATGCACACGTCCGGCAAATTGAATTGCGTCACTGCTTCGGTGACGTTCATCCATGGAGGTAGTAATACCATGAGATACAATGCTATGACGTCAAGCTGCATTTTCGTCCATCGCCATACTGTGACACCCAAAACATTGAAAACGTTGATGCACGTTTTTATATTTAAAGCATGTTAAATGTGGAAGTTTGTAAACGAATAGAAACAAACGCAGCTAAACTTTCAGGCTAAATATCAACATGCTCTGATGCAATAGTTTCATAAAAATTTTGACAGGTTATGTTTCCAATATTCTGAGTATTACAACTTGGCTTACAGGCTGCACAATTTTATCATACATATCCACAGACAGACAATGCCACTCCTTGAGTTCATCCCACGGTGTTGTGTGCACATGTGAGGTCTTGGGTAAGCACTGCCACTTTGTATCTGTTGGAGGTGGAGGCTTACCGAAAATAACGTGTTGTTTTTGTGTGTCTTGTCTATAGGAATATGTTGTCTGAAACATAAGATACCGGATACATTCCTTTACAGAATCCAGGATTTTACGAAGGACATAAAATCTTAAAGATAATCCTGTTGAGTTTCACGCGTTTTTCCTGATTTTCGTAATCAGCACAACCAATCATAAAATTCGCGAAATAAATTAATTTCGCAAGGAAAAATAGCAGACGATTAGCAACAGCACGCATGCACCATAGACTAAAGATGAAGTAGACCGCTTATATCGTCTTCTGCTCATGTACCCAACATTGACCTACTCCCAAAGGAACACAACTGTCAAAGTCACATGGTCAACACTGATGAACGTGTTTGTTTATATCTTAATTTTTAAATGGCAAGCACTGTTACATTAATAAAGTATTTTTACCAGTTCAATATACTCAAAATGCATTACAAATTGATTAGAGGAAGTATAAAACATCTCAAAAGCTCTTGTTTACTAAACAGTGTTCTAACCTCAAACCCAATCAACGCCATTTTTGCTAGACGTGTTGGCAAAAGATAAGCAGTTCAATGTTGGGACACGGAGATTGGTTGTGCGCAGCCAGCGAGATCGGTCTACCTCATCTTTAGTCTATGCGCCAATCCCAAACCCGTTGCTTGTCGGCTGATGCATAGAGTAAATAAGGTGTATACCATGGAGGTAATAGATGATGGAGTGGCAACAGCCTATCTTCTCCACGATTATCAAGTGAAGCAGATATCTTGTCCGACTTCTTTCAACTGCGCATGCGCAGACCGATTGTTTACGTCAGCCGCCATATTATGAGTGACAAAAGTTACATTGTAAGCAATGGAGCTTGATCGCATTTGAAGAGAATTGATAGTGGAAAAGAAAATATTGCAGTGATGTGTTTTAAAATGACTTGTAACGAAACCAATAAATTGCAGGGTCAGCATATGACTCGTGTAGAAAGCTCGTTGTGTATACTATTGGCATGAAATCAGTGACGAGTGTGTGTAAACAGAAGTGGTAGATGCGAGGATAATTTTACGTCCGATACCTTACAAAGTAGAACACTGCCACAACTGCTAAACCTGCTTATGCATATAAATGCCATACAATATTTTGTCACTATACGGAATTAATAAAAAATTAAATACACGCCTATTAACTACATGTAAAACATGCACTTTTTTTGCCACTACTAGCCCTGTCCTTGTCTTTCATTATCGTCTGCTGCCCGGCTTCACTTTCGTGTCCCTGCTTCCACTCCATAGACTAATACCTCCATGGTGTATACCAGAGTAGAGTGGCAACAGCAATGTTATTGAGCGGTCGCTAATTTTTTTGGCTCTCTCCACGCATACCAACTTAGTCGGCACAACTACTGTATCATTTCGAAATACGAAGTTGGCGCTACTGAGTACTTACAGCACTCCTGGCGGATATACCCTGAACTTCTTAAAACTGCAGTTCAAATATTATTATAATCACACGTACCGTTTAATATCTTTAGGAAATCTGAGCACTTGTGAACCACCTTCAACAGTCGAATGAAATGAATTATGTATGGGATCAGAATATTACGATATTCTGCCAAGAATTGCAACGCATTTCAAAAATTCAAACTTATCCTGTCGTTGCGCTTTCGTGATCAACAACAATATAGCCAGATAACATAGTAAAAATTAAGAGGCAAAAATATTTTCATCGTAAATCTATGAGAATGCATATTTTTTTTATGTATAAAATATTTCAGCTTCCGCAGTGTCACAACTACGAAACAATTTGTAATTGCTTTAATGGGTATCAAAAGATTTCACTATAATGAGGGTATGCGTGGAGAGGGCCTGAAAAAATAAGCGACATGTTGTTTCCTATCCTGTGAACACCCCCTGGGCTGATGCCCGACGTGTGCACTGGGCCAAGTCTGCGCGACTACTGAAATGCTGGTGGCTTGTTGCAGGCAGAAGAGGGGCTGCAGGTCGTGCTGTAGGTACTGCAACTGCCGTGGAGATCATCAGCACCAGAGCATCCAGAAGGAACGCGGCAACAACAACCTCTTCCACTACAACATCAAGGTACACTCGCCTGCACTCGCGTTAGTTTTCGCGTCTCGCAGTTGACTAGATGCAGGTCAAAGAACCGGCCATTAATACAGACCATACCACATTTCTAACTCCCTGGGATGTATATGTAAAGGTTGCGCACGGTAAACTGAGCACTTGGTATATTCTTCCGCCATCTGTACAATTAACATTACCGTGGGTCTGATCACTATTCTTGCGTCGGCCAAGTGAGCCTGTGAAATTATTATAAAAGTAAATAATGTATAAATTTTATCGTACTTACACTTATAAACATGAAAGAAAAAGAGCAGACAAAATATACTAGTTCAGTATTTACTAATGTTTACCTAACACTTTGTATTCAACATTAAGAGATTGAACTACATTTTCTCCGTCCTTACCAAATTGACTGGACTCGTGCCAGTCAGTATGACTGTTAAAATATGTGCAGATAAGGGAAGTGACATTTTTCAAAGGTTGGTTTCAATAGTGCTCAATTAAGTGTGAACAGCCAGTGGGTAAGTTAGGCTTAACGTCTCGTCGACACCAAGGTCATTAGAAACCGGACAAAGGGCTCACAGAAGCAGTGAAGGAGTCGACCATGGTCTGTACTAAGGTTTGTTCTACTCAGGTTGGGAAGCCCGATACTTTTAGTTTGGCAACTAAAAATTTTCGCGACTAGGTAAGCGCTAGTGTAGCATGTGTACCAGATTTTTCCTATTTTATACGTTAAAAAATAAAATAATTGCAGTGATATTTAATTAAATATAAAATAACTTCTTAACTAAGCGAAATATATCGTTTTTATTATTCGCGTAGCTTAAAATTTTAATTATGTGACCTCTTTGGAACACTGCGCACCTAGCGGCGGAAATATTGCTTTTACCAAACTCTTCCATAAGAAAATTTGTTGTTTTTTTTCGTTACCTGAGTAGAGTTAACCTTATCTGCACTAACGAACCATCCCAGCATTCGCCCGGAGTGATTTCGGTAAACCACGGGATACCGAAATCCAGATTGCTGGACCGGGAATCGAACCCATTTCCTCCCGAATGCGAATCCAGTGTGTTGCCACTGAGAGCCACAAGGACCGCGGTGGTGTGGTGGTTTGACTACTCGTCTCCCACGTAAGTGAACCGGGTTCGATCACAGGCGGTTATCGCTCCCGGATTTTCGCAAATGGAAATCGTGCCGAACGATGCCGCTGGTCAGAGGGTTTTCTCGGGGAGCTTCCTTTCCCCCGCCCTATTATTCTGGTTCTGCTTCATCCTCACGTCGCTTCACCCTCTTCGGCTCTCAAGAAGCCCAAATCTCTTCACTCACTCACCACTTCACTCGGTCCATGTCACGTTGATTCTAATTCATTGCTCGGATTCTCAGCAAAGTCGCGTGTAGGTTTTGTTTGGTTTGTCCTCCTTGGCTATCAGAGCCTACTAGTAGACTGTGTACAAATTTATTTTTGGAATGTAATTTTATCTACCTACCTTAAGGCAATGATGTTCTGGGTTCAACGCTGGAATAAGCTGTTTTTAAGTATGCGTTTAAGTTAATTTTGTTTTCAGAGTGGTCCTCCCGTGCTAATATTAGCCTCCCAGCACCTTAATAAACCCAGTCAGACTTAACTGTTCTACATCAGTTCTACAAGTGCGCTGTAACTTCTTCAGCGCATACAGAATCCAGAGCTCAGTTCGACGCACGAGGCTTTTCTCAAGTCATGGTTCATGTGATCACTAAATTGCTATGCAAATACAACGGCCCGTCACCGTGTTGTGTTCAAGATTACTCTGAGACCTCTAAAAGCATGGGATCTATTGCCTGCAGCCTTCTGTTGTACTCTTCAACCTTGATTCGTAAAACCGTAACACAATTGTAATATTGCGACGGCTGTTTATGGCATGTTCTCTAAAATTGAAGGACTATTTTCTATTTTAGTATAAATTATTTTTTTTTTTTCGTTTACGATGCTATGCGGTTGATAACATATTGGCACCGATTGATCGCTCTATCTTCGGATGAGATTAAAAGCAACTTTATTTGCATATAGGCTTATAAAACGTAAATTATACCCTGATGCATTAGACAGTAATTAGCACACTTATAAGTCAAGGTTTTCTTAAGAGTGAATAGCCCACACTGTTCGCCACTAAACAAAAGTGCGTTCCTCGCCACTGAATCCTTATGTCTCACTTCATCTAACTCTTCAGGGATGACAGAGAACACTGTGTCCACTTTAGAAACCTATCACCAGTTGCTTGTCGCATTAAACCTAGTTTGCAGCCTTCATACTGCATTTTGTTTATTTAGTATTACATACTCCTTACTTCCTTTACCTTTTATTTCAAGTTCCTTGCGTAGAGTTTTTCTCTGACGGAGCAATAATGTACTTCGCGAAAATTATTTCGAATTTACGTAGCTCCCAAATAGCTTCTTTTGATCCATCGAAGTGAGAAAATTGCACGCTCGAAATACTGTCTCATTAGAAAGTTTCCATTCCAAACTCATATCAGTAAAACTGGAGCCTGCCAATAGTACCCAACTTGGTTGATATAGGAGTAAGTACCTTACCAAACCAACATATTTATACTGCCGCACTTAACAATTATTTCGTACCAAGATTAAATTACACGACATTCTGAAACTATCATTCATTGCTTCTTTGGATTTCATTATAATTCTTCCTCTGAACAAAAATGCTGCATATTTTTAGTCCAGTTATTCATTGCTTACAATAGTTTTTAATGCTGAGAGTCACTGTTAATCAAATTATATGTTCCCTTGCCACTATTTGATAACCAAGCTGTGGCAATTAAAGTGATTACTAATTTAAATTTATCTTTAGGGAATATGTTAAAATTCCTTCATGCCAGGCATTACTTGTTGTATCAGTCCCTGGTGATATGAGAGATGTGTGCAGCAGCTGTATTCAGTGCTGATGGCGGCGAAGTGACATAATGACGGGGCAGCGACATAATGCAACGGTAAGGAGATGCGGGAATACTCAGAGAAAACCCACTGGTCATCTGCAGCTCTGCCACGTTTTCCACATGCGAATATCCGGGTTTGACTCCGCCGGGACTTGCACCACGTTTGCCGTGGTGGGAAGCGAATGGCCCAAAACCGTTGTGTGTGAAATCTTTCAGTGCTAGGTAATATTAATTATGTTTAGAATTAAACCAGTTGATCACTTTGTAGGCATTAAGTATTTACTTATTTAACTACAGTCAGGGTGTAATTTGAGAGTTGAGATATTTGGGCGGCTCATAAAAACGACGTCTTTAAGTATAATTTCATGTCACGCAGGATCGCTGGACAAAGATGGTATCTCGGAGGTTGAACTCCGATGAGCCGATGCAAGATATTAAACAAGACCCTGATGACTGCTCGGATGATCCGCTGCCATCGGTCGATTTCAGTCATCTGCTGAGCCAGGTGGAGGTGAAGATAAAGACGGAGCCTGCTGAAGACCAAGAATTTTCTGTCCAGTAAAGAGCATGCGAGTAACCAAGTTACATGTTGCCTTCAGAAGCTAGAAGCACTGCTCTCTCTGCTCCCACAATACTGTTAAGATATCAGTTGATAAACGCATGAACTTGAGAACTAAAAAGATATATATTTTTCTATTATTTTCATAAGCAAAATGCATTTTTAATGTATTAGAGAATAACTTTATTGCAGTCCAAGTAAATTGTCATAATGACGATAATATGCACAAAATATTAACAACTTTGAGTTAGGATAACTACCTTCTAGATCAATAAAAACCATTACGACAATTCTCTTTGTTTCATGCGGAATTGTTAATGTAAACGGCAATAAGAATGTCACGCATTAGCTCTTCCTAGCGTAAGGTGAAATATTCTAGGTTTTCAAATGAGAATTGTTCTGAATGACATAAAATAATGAATTAAAAGCAGGTGTACACGAGATACAGTTGTCCAGTTCTACACAGTTTGTGAAGTATAAATAATAGTGGATTTTCTTTAGTATTAAAACATGCACCATGTAGACTCTGTATGTTCTGGGGCAAAACTGGTCATGAGAAGTGGTGTCCATTCTGTATTTCTCTGCACACCATTAAAGTCAAGCGGAAAAGCAGATATTTCAAAAACGAAAAATACAAATCAGAACAAAGCTACAATATCCGCAAATGGTTCGAACTGACTTTCAGGCGCGGAACTCACTGACTTTTTTTTCCAAAGCAACAGTTTCGTGTGAAAATTGGCAATGATTAAATAAAATATCAGTATATATAAGTCTAGTATATGCCGATAATTAGAATTTCTTATTTTTTAGCTGTAGGAAATAAAATAATTAGCAATGTATTGGATTCGATTGAAAATTAAGAGTATATTCAAGGGATATCGATAGTGAAAATGCATCACTCTGATAGAATAAAGCAATTGGGTTAAAGCTGGTAAATGAATTTTTATAAGTATGCATTTATCCATTGGCACTTTCGAAAGTGATTAAAATGAGTAATAAAACAGTAGCAAAATGTTTTAATAAATGTACAAGAGTGTACTGGATGAGTTATTCACAATTGGTGACCACATTGCCTTATCGGTATATAAACGAATTTAGTATCGATTAAATCAGTAAATTACAGAAATCGTTCTATCGTTTAGTATGTAATCCTTTAATCGAAATGCATAAAAATAATTCATTTAGATATTTTGCTTCTGGCTATGCTGTTAAATGAAAAACAACACTTTAATACTGAAGCAAGTAATTCAGGATAGAAACAGGTTGTGTGCAAGCACATGCTGGAATGTAATACTTGTGCACTTTATGGAAATATAACACCGATTTAAAATTTTCAAGTTCTTTCGAAAAGTGGTGTTACGAAGCTGCATTAATGCATCAGTCAGGAATGTAATATTAGTAATTTACAACGGAAACAGCCAAGTTTTATATTGTATCTTGAACTATCTCTATATACCGTATTAAACTGCATTTAAAACTGGAAAACATAATTATAAGACCAAATCAGTGCTCATAACCATATCACTGTGTAGCTTCATCTCCAAACAAGCCAGCTCACAGTATAATGTGTGTCAGAGTGATGTTTAGATGCGTTATTACCCTAGTCATAATACAGTGCCACCTGCTGTTTGCTGCTATAAACTGATCACATCGCCCTCCTGGTTCACTGTCGATAGCAGCTGGGAGGCTGGTCCTCCTGTTGTTCAACACATGTGTAGCACATTATACTGATTCCTGCCACATTCTGAACAATTTATTTATTGGTAAAGAAATACTAGTCTCGAATGATGGTTAATCAGTTTATACAGCTGGTTTATACGTAAATGTGGTGTTTGTGCTGTTATTCTAGTCACAATGCTTTGAAAATTGAGTGATTTTGTACTTTCAAATCAATGTAATAAATATTATATTAATTATGAGTACAATTATTTTTGCTCCATTTCTTTCCTCACATCCTTACCAAAGTACAGTTTATATTTTCCCCACAGATTTATCGTCGGTCTGTTTTGGCAATATAGTTACAACTGAAAGCTCTTGATTGTAAATGTATAGTGAAAATTGTTTTAACTTTGGTTAATGGGGCATTTATTATAACAGTAGTTAACTAGATGACGATTATTGCAGGGCAGAGACAGGAGAGGAAGTGCTGCAAACTCTGAGAAAAGTTCAGGGCAATCATTTTCTGGAATGCTGCATAAGGAATTTTGGAAGGTTGGGTATCGATGTTGAGGTGAAAAGGAATAACAGGATGCCAGTTGACGAAATGTTAAAGCTGGGCCAACTAAGCCGTCGGTGAAGCGATGTAGGATTGCATGGTCGTCCTCCCAGTACGGCAATCCTTTTCAGCTACGTGATAAAGATTGTGATTTAGAATGTCCCGAAACACAAATTGGGAATGCAGTCCTCCTAAATATCAGAAAACAGAATAATGGACCTGTTCTGGGCCATTCCATGCGCCCGAAGACGTATTACTTGCCATGAACACTGTAAGAGAATTTAAGTGAGACTTGGGTACATTTTCCACCGAGCATCTCTAGTTATTTTTCACTAGGATCATTGTTTCCGGACTGTCGCTTTTGACTTGTGTGTATGGTTTAGCATTGTTCTGTCTTCCCCTCCCCCTCCCTGCACAGAGTGTTAATCGCTGGAGGCAGTAGTGTCTGTTGCAGGGCTAGTTATCGCGACTGCTCCTGAACTGGAAAAGACACAAGCCACTAGCAGCTATTCACATGCAGAGGTATTTTGTTCGTGTTGTGCTTTTGACTGTGTTATGAAATGCCTGGAAATTTATATTTTTCTCCAGCAGAGGCTGAAAATCTCGTGGAATAGATACTGCCGGCACTGCTGGTACTAAATACTTATGAGTTTACACAAATTGCCCTGTTATGGCTGACTGTTGGCAACTGGACACTTGTCATGCCATCAATGGCGCATTAATGGGATGTTTATGGAACTGAAACTGATGGCTGAGAGTGGGTGTACTGTTAATGATCCCCAAATGGCTTGCCAACTGTCTTTCAGCACTGGCAGCACTTAACTTATCCATGGTCCAGAAAACTTATGGATCTACACAACTGGCTCTATTATGGTTAACTGCTGGCATCAAGACATTTATAGCACATAGATGGAATTTTGATGGAAATGAAACTGATAGTAAATGAACTACTAATGGCCCATAAATGGCTTACCAGCTGTATTCTAGCAATGGCCGCACATAACCTATACGTACTGCTGGTGAAAGTATGGGTAACCATCTGTAGGTCACTTGATGTCTGTGAAGTGGTACATCGATGGACCATTGCTGGAGCAATTTGTCTTATGGGAATTTTTATGGATCCCACTCTTCGCAGATAGCTTTTTCAAACTACAAACGCATGTTTATGCATACTTGTGTGTGTGTCTAATATAATACTAGATCATATGATATAATAAGTAGAATATTTGTAAATATATAGTACTGGAAATATCTATGGCAAAATGCTGTAAATATTGTAAGGTGTGACTTCGTGACTGGTATCGAATAATTTGACATGCGTTATAATTTAAATGTACGACTGTGTATAATTAGAATGAGAAATAAAAAAAAACAATATCGAACCACCTTTAGAAAATTGACATTGAAGGGTTTTTGTTGTTTCACATCACTAAAATATTCATATATGCCGACTGCATTTGAAAACAGATTAATAAAATCCAGGTACTTACATATTGCGAAAAAATTCATTAAAGGCAAGGTTTTGTTTAAATATCGCGATTCAGCTAGGAAGTTTTCTGTCAACGACAGTAAGCTATTATTTTGTTTATTTGCACCTTTTTTAAAAACTCAATTGTTCGCATGATATATTTTAAGGTTATGAAATAACTGGTGTAATTTATATTATATTAATTATTGTTAATCTTTAAAGTCCAAATATATTCTAAATTATGATATCTAAACATAATAATACAGAGTGGTGTAATGATTAGCATGCTGAGCTGTCACCACCAAGGGTCGTGAGTTTATGCCCCCTCTACTCCTCCCGTAAACATAAGATTTTCATGTCGTGTGATGTATTTAGTAGTGAAGTAAACGAAACTGAAAAACAATGGAAATTGAGAATGGTTCGAAAAAGGATTAAATTTGGGATATGGTGTTTGACTTGTGGTAGAAGCATGGCTAGCCATCAATAGGCCATCTGGTGGCTGGGAAGTGGTACATTGATGGGCTATTGCTGTTGTAATCGTATGGGCCATGTTTGAGCCATTTGTGTTCGCCACACCTGGGCCAACTATGGGCAGAGTATGGCTAGTTAGTGGTGCCACTTCAGGACCATCAATGGTGCCGGGTGCATGCCAGCTGTTGGCCAACTTTTAGACGCCTTGGCATCCTACTGTAAACCATAAATGGGCCATATGTGTTTTGCTACTTGGGTAGGAAAGTATCCCGTGCTAAGAAATTTGGCACATGAAGACTATAGATTATAGGAAATTTGGAATCACATAGCACAAGGCATTGGAAAATCAAGTGAGCAATATCGATCATCACATTTATAAGCAAAATAAATGGCTACATCGCAAATCCTCTTCAGCATGTTCTTCGTGTCACTCATAACACGTTCTTCATCAATAATAGACTTATTTTTCGAAGTATCTTCAGCATCTTTACCATGACAATGCATCGCATTCTTCAGTGTTCATGACAGTGTGTTTCAAAATGTCTCTTCATTATCTTTATTTTAGCTGTATCTCATACTAAGGACTATGTTATGCAAAGTCTCTTTATTTAACATCTTCTTCATCATAACCATGATTGCCTCATTATCAGTAATAATGACTGTCTCTCAATATACTATATGTGTCACCATCATCATTTGATAACAGGTGGAGGGAAACTAACATCAGAATCATTATTTGATGGATTAAGGGGAGTGAGCTCTCTACATATTTTACAAATTCAGGGAGAGGAACTACATTTGTGTCTCGTTATTATACATTCTTTGTCAGGAAAAGACCTGTTTTATGTGTCGCCAATCTCGGAAGATGAAACGAAAAATGTTACACACCTGGGGAGAGTCCATTCCTCCACATTCACCCTCACTTATACAAAAGGCATCATGCCAATTCCATCTCAATAAATATCCTTAATATTTTCTTCGTGATATCGTCACTTCTTAACTCTTCTTATATAATCTGCCTGTCTTCTTGTATCTTCATGATGTTTCGCCTGGTTTCATAACATTTCTTATTCATAATTTATTCTGTGTATCAACGTGACACTGAATGACATCCATCAATCAATATACACCTCTTGTCCCGCCATCCCAAGGCTAAATTGTTGATGCATTCTCTTACTGTAAAGAAGATACTGTGAGCTAATTGTGTGCACATTTACTTATATTTCACACATCTACTTCAAGATGTGCTTACAATATTGAAAATTAATTATATTTTTACAAATTATTTTTGTACAATTGATGCTCTAAACAATTTTACCTTTTCAATGGCCCCTTTTCAAACTCATTCTTATAATTCCCTAATACTTTGGCACTAGTGGTTAAATAACAGGGATGGTCGGCAGGTTAGCTCAATGTGTCGAATCCATTCAGGAAAGCAGGATCAGTAGCTAGGTCTTGGCAAATGTCGTCAATGCCAACGGTATATTTAAAACTATCAGTGTCCATGGAAAATAATTCGCTATTTTCTCCATGCAATTGTTTTACTGCATCATAATGACATCTGTAGACATAATGGTCTAGTTTAGAGACACGTCGATATCGGTTTACCAAATGAAATTGTCTATCTCTCCAGGTGAACTAGGGCAAATTCGTCATGATATATTCTATCTTTAAGTGCTGGTTATACAAGTTACTCCGTGGCATACTGTACAATTTCCGACCTGCAATATTTTCTCTTGTTTTCTATTAGCTTGCTGAACACAGAACTGATGGCAAGCTTGATGCGACTACGATGTGAACACAAAACGAAGTTGGTTTTCGCTCATGCATCCGGTGGAAGAAAAGGGGGGAGGGATTGACTGGCGGCAATCTTGGGCGTGGGCGAAAATCAGTAGTAGGGGCGCACGGGTTCAACTTCACTTTGATTAATCGGACTAACCCTTTGATATCACACTGATTGAAAGGGTTAATCCTTAGACCGATCTTAATCCAATCAAAAACATTTAACCCGAAGATAATTTTTTTGGATTAATCCTTACTCCGATCTTAATCCGATCGATTTTTTTGTATTTTAATCGAATAATATGGTATGTAACTTTTATTTAATACTCTAATTAATTTAATTGAATTAATCAATCAAAATAGTTGTGAGATATGTGTATGGTCGTACTTCATTTTTTCTTTCTTTTTGGGTGGGGAGCAGCTGTGGTATATCCTCAAACTTGGAGATCTGGCACTCGATGAGGTGTGGCATGTTGGGGACAGGATATATATATGCTGAGTTTTGTGCAAGAGTGGCATAAGTTAATTTTTTTGGGTTTGGAGTGGGATATTGCTTGTAGATGGTGTTGCGAGTTAGGCGACTTTGAAAGATACAATTATTCCGAATGGATAACAGCACTGACGTAATACACGAGAGAAATTTCGGAGTGTTTAAACAAAATATATTTCAAACGAGTTCTACATATGTATTAATAACATGAGAGAGAATTTTAACTACGTGAATAACCTGGTGTCGACAAGTGCAAACTCACTAAATGATCACAACTATGTGAGTATCCTTTATAAATGAATTAACAAAGCACAAATGTCCCTATAAATTAAATGGCAGTCTTCCTAAATGCATTAATAAGGGATTTGAAAACACATACAAATTACATGTACCTTACATGATATTAAAACATGCCTGTCTACCTATGAGACAGGCGAGGAACTTTAGAAACGAAATCCAATGTTAAAATGAATTTATTTATTAACACGTGTAATAAATATGATGTTTAATATACATCCATTCGCTCAGGAGGTCGCTGCAGCACTCATTTGGATATACCACTTATGTTGACCAATAAGCTGAACGAGGTATTGAGAGCAAACAGAACCTGTGTGCATCGACCTACGTTTGATTATATACTGAGGTGAAAAACTCGGAAATGAACGAAAATACAAACAAAATGTTTCCAAATAAATTAAACTGTGAACGAACACAAGTACATGACGATCACTAAACACATTACGGAACCCAGGTATCCTGTTTCGTTTTAATAAATTAAATCGCACAAGGAGCTCTCTGAAAACACATCCATTCGATGTGTAGTCTGGTGTATGAATGAGGTGAGCTTACATCGAGAGCCTGACTATATATGTGGAGCACACCCGATAAGCAACTGAGTTGAAATTTATAACAAAACACTGAATACACTACATCCTACAACAGACAATCAAACAATAATTTTGTTTTAAAATAACTTACCCAGATGGTTAATGCAAGTTTCACTTGCCTGGGAAAATTAAATTTCACTACTTTCAGAATAATTCACTTTTAACACAATACTTCATCGAAGTTTAAGGAGACTCGGATGGCATGAAGAAGGGCTTAAGCCCACAAAGTGTAATCGTGCAGCATTTTATAGAAACATACTATATATTATATATTATTTTTAATTCACAAACTTGTTCGAAGAAAAATTATTTAAATAGCTTACTTACTAGAAAGTTTTCTGTTAACACTGTGAAATTCACCACACTACTTACCAAAATGACAGTTGAAAATGCTACAAAGTTTTGTCGACGGAGCTCAGAAATGGGGATTATACAATAAACACACTATAGGTTTAATGCATTAAAATAATTTTTTCTCAATAAATTAAAACTTATTAAATTTTTTATATGAAAATGCATATACAATATCACTTAGCAAAAGCGAAGCCTGCTAGTCGCTGCATCTGGTGAATAGATGGTTCAGAAGAGTGCTCCATAGCGGGTCTATCAAGGGTGAGGGTTGGCGTGAAACTAACATGGCGCCGGACAGCTAGAACTGTGCACATCAGTCCTGCCTGCAGCTGCCATCCCCCACCTTTAGACCAGACTGTATCTTTGTGCAAAAAGAGAGTTTCTATCCAAGGTCATGCACCTCTCCACCCCAGACCACGTTTTCAGCTAGAAGGACCTCTGCCATGCCAACACACACCTCTATCGATACAATACCACATAAACTTGCCCAAGGCAATGCGCCCGACCCCTTCCCCTACAGCAGCTGAGAGCACGTTTCCTGCTGGGTGGAGAACTGTCTAGTTCCAAGCACCCTACCCTTCCTGTCGATTCAAGGTCATGCAACACCAGCCCAGTGCATGTTTTCTGCTATCTCGAGAGCTGCCTGCCTGCCTCGACCAGGCAGGCCCTCAGTCCATAAAATGTGCCTTTTGTCCGCAATGTTGGAAACTCTCCTTCCCTCAGGCCAGCAGATTTTGAACTGATCTTGGTTAATTCCCTCTGCCCGCTTCCCTACAAACTGTTACTTTCGCTTGGAGACTGAAGATTCCTCCTATTTTCGAGATGCAAGAACCTGGTGTATTCCCAGCAAAATAAAATTTCACAACTCCCGCCGATGAAATTTATATCCCTGAAGCTAGATGTTAACCAATATTGAAATCCCCACAAGATAATCCCCAGATTTAACATTCCAACAAGAACTTTATAGTTTAATCTTGTAAACTGTATCTGGTTTCCCAGCAAACTTATTTAAGTATTTCCATGAAACTATGATTAATTTCATTACAACATAAATGCAAGACATATTTTTCACTTATTAATTTATTTTACCATTGAAAGAACTCCAATATTTTTCGAACATGCATCATTCTATTTAAGGAATATACAAGTAAATGTTTTTACTTTCAATTTGACTTTAAATATTTATTCGTATCACAGAGAAAACATACATATTCCATCTGTTTTTAAATATTTGTGCACATTTTTACATGTAGATTTCTCTGTATGTTTTCCAGGCCAGAATTTCTACTATACTATATAACATAAAATGTATGTTTATTTGAACTTTTTTTATTTTAGAAATGCTACATTTCAACATGATACTAATGAAATAGCACGTATTCAACCTGAAATTACTCCTATCGAAGCCGAAATCTGTCAATTTCCACGATATTTCAACTGGCTTTCCTAGAAGTACATATTTAAGGATATTTAAAGGAAATCTCAGCCATTTTGAATCAGTTTACTATATAAGGAGAGATAAATAAAAAAATTTCAGTGTTAAGTTGTCAACTGCCAAGCTCACTTTGTGTGCATATGTGTGAGTGTGCATTGCTTTAACAGTAGTGGGACTTAGGCATCTACACTGAGAACTATGCTAGACATCTACAACAATGACAGGCGTCCACACAGAGAACGATGACAGGCATCCACTACAATGTCTACATAAACAACAGGTATCCACTACAACTCCAGACTCCCACTACATCATCTAGATCAACAACACAGTATCTACAGTGGATTTCATCTCTGCATCAGCCTGCAATAGGTACAATGCATCAAGATTACTGCTGTGACATTTGTGATGCATAATGTATTGAATTATTCAATAATTTTAGCATACAGGAAAGCGCAAATGTTATAGAGTTTAGACTGTTCCCAATTGTGAATGTTGCCAAAAGAATTTATAATTTATTTTGTGGGTCACAAAATAAAACTAGTATATCTGTTCCTTGCTGTACATTTACAAGCTGATGTGGCTATTGTGTCCTATTTGCCACGTGAAGACTATCCTTACGACCTGTATGCCTTTCCTAATGATGAGAACGTACAACATATGCGGAGGGATTGTATGCCATGAAGAATGGGACAGCTACTTGTAGCTAGAATATTTCCAGATATAGTAATGGACTTATCCGTAGTCGATGAAGTGGATTCCGAGGAGAGCACTGTGATCTTGTAAACAAAATGAGTTGAGAGATTTCTTTTACATATTGTATAAATTGACAGTGTAAAAAAATAAATAATTTAAAAATGATATGTTACGCACAAGGTATCGAAAATTACCAAGACAATTCCTTTGTAATTAAAGAGCTTGCTATTTCTTATGCAACCTATGCTAATGAGTCTAAAGTATTATTCTTTGAACCTCCCAGACCTTGGTATACTTTAAAACCTCAAGTTAAAATGATGTTTCAGGAACAGATTTACGAGATATATGACCTAAAATGGGATTCTGGTGTCATAGCCTATGAAGAGCATTTCCAATATGTAAACAATGTGCTCCTGGAAGACCATCCAGTATATCTGCTTGGAAAAATGCATAAGGGAATTAAAAAAAGTTTAACCAATGTTAAAGTGATAAATATTAGAAGGTATCCCGACTGTTCGAGTATAAATTCAATAGCCAAACGCTATAATACAAATCACTATGAAAAAAAGTGTTCTGTTCACAATGTAAAAGCAAAGCATTAAGAGAATATTTGAACAGTATATAGCTAGCATAGGTAGCTATGTATAAAGATATATCAATTTCGAAAAATGGTTTCTTTCTATGTAAGATTTCGAAAAAAATGGAAAAATTCAACCCAGAGAAGACGTACTCCAGTATTACTCGAGGATACAAGAAAGTGTGGTTCCAGTCTCTAGATAACATATACTTCCAAACACAGATGTGCAACAGAGATGAACATTGGAATTTTGCTAAAAGTTTCGGAGGAAACACATATACACAAAGAGTGTTGTGTTATGAAGAAGAAGACTGTCCAGTTTTTAAAATGCGGCCTGACAGCAAACTGCCCTGTTCTTCTTGGGATCTGTATTTTAAAAATAGAAGTGAAGAAATAGCCAAAGAACCAGGTTTTCGACAAACAAATTATAAACTGAGTCGAGAATTTTATGACATGGACTAAAACATGTAATAATAATGAATACATCATTCAAATGCAAAGCAGTAGCCGGCTTCAAAGGTCGCCCTGTGGTATGCGGGAGTGTGAAGTTAGGAACAGTAAAATTTGTATCTGTAAATTTGATTTAACCAAGTTAATGTTGAAGAACTAATACTATCTCAAATTTTAAGAAAATTTAACTCTTTAAAGAGAGAACATGATACACCAAAGCTTCAATTGTGATGGAGAGGTTCGACACAACTCTTCCTTATGCCAGTGATACTCCATGATACAGGCGAGTATGGTTTCGAATTGAAGGTGAACTAGTCCACTACAGATACAGATGTGCAATGGAGATGAACATTGTCGTTTCTTGTTAATCAGTCCTGATTATACTTTAAAAGTTTTCGACGTATGTTATGGGAAGAATTCTTGTCCTATATATAATTTACATCCTGACAGCAAGCTACTTTGCAATGATGGTCAACTAAAATTTGAAGCTCAAAGTGGGTACATAACAAAATGTATGTCCTACAAGAATATCAAATATACAATGCAGAAGGAATGTAGTTGCTGCTCTCTTACTACAGTTAGGACAGAAAAATGTAACAAGCAACATTTTACATACATTGGTGACCAAAAATTAACTACTCCCTACTGCATGAGGAATTGTAAAGTTTGGCTCAGCAAGAACAGTAAAAAATGAGAAAAAGTGATTAAACAACAGCTAAATAAAAGAGAGTATTCAATATTAAAACATCAGTCATGGCTAGAATCTTCGATCCTACTGACATATATGAAGTCCTGCAAATAGGATACAGAAGAGTGTTCTTTAAACAGTATGATGGTATTCTACAAGTTCATGTCTGCAATGATATAGAACATTGGTGCTACACTTTCAACAACAGTCTTGGCATTTGCTTTTGTAAATGAATAGCATGCAATGATTGTGCTGTGCGATATCTTCGCCACAACAGTAACATACCAACAACATTAGAAGATTTAATGATTGCCAGTTTTAGCAAGGAGATAGAAGAGGAGCATGGTCATGGAGTAATTGCTTACCAACTCACCAGACCTCATCAGGGAATCACCATTCGTTGGAAGGAAGCCTGCAACAGGGAAATCCACAGATTTATTTTCGAACAAGGAGGATTAGTTTTCCCATCCATTTGTAAATTATATGCATGTGAAGTGGCTAATGCAGAATAATGTATCGCTTATACACAAGGATGCATTTTTAAAATAAGGTTTGTATTATGTAACTTATAGCTTAACATATTAACATTTTGTTGTTGAGGAAATGTGTGAGTCAGACATTCATTTCAAATGCAAGTATTTCTCTCAAGCTTTGACACCACATAGTAAACCAAATAGCTATGATTCCACTTTAACTAACTGCAATAGTTCTAAATGTCTTGTAAACCAGTACAGATCTCATATAGTAATATGAAAGCATAAGCTTACGGGAGCACTCATTGTAACATCATATTGTGAGGAAGAAAGATGTTTGAAACATCTTATTTATAACACAGACAATGTTTTGCCCTATCAGTATTTCGAAGAATATGGTAATAATCCTCATACTCTCTATCATTATAGTAAACACAAGTTTGGTTATACAGCTCATACTGGGAGTGATTCGTTAAAATGTCATGTGCATCGAGCAATAAAATTTTCAAAAATAAATTTTAGCCCTCAAACATGTCATAACTTACAAATTTAGAGAATGAACTTTTCAATATATATATATATATATATATATATATATATATATATATATATATATACATATATATATAGTTCCTTGCTAATTTTTCTCAGTTGAGTGTTGGATGTCATAGTAGTAACATGATGTATTTTCATCCTGGAAATCATTATGTTAGTCTCAAATACGGAAAGTCTAATATAACTTGCATGCAATTGTGTCATGGGCCTTTGCGCAAATTTATGGAGACTTGCAACAATATCTTTCATTTTAAAGTTATTTATTTTCCACTAGGAGATGAAAAGAGCCACAAACTAATTCAATGTAGTGATAACAAGAAAGGTCCAGTGTTTTATATGACTTCAACCACACCTCTTCCATCTAGTAATTAAGATGTAAACTCACATTATGTTGAATCATATCCTGACTTGGTTGAAAGCATTGTTTTAAATGCTTCTGATGTAAAGATGTTTGTGTACAAATAGACAGGTTAAAGCCAGTGTGTAAGAAATGCTACCTCCTTGAAAGCAGGGTTCAAGAAGGGGATCTAGTTCCAATATTTAAAAAAAATGTATGAAAAATTTGTTTACAAAAGTTACTACCAGCTTATAAAATATTTGTTTAAAAAAGAATGTTGTATATATTTTGAATCAACCTATACTTGACAGTGTTAAAACATTTTACTTAAATTTGTTCAATGTTTTACGACATCCTGTACTTGTTCGATTATATGTGTGATAATGTTGTACATAAATTTTTGGATCTACCTGTATTTTTTAAATAATTGTCTAATATGATTTATGATAACCTGTACTTACTAGTGTTAAAATTTTGTACATAAATTTGTGAAACAAGTTGTCTTTTTATATACTTTGTGAATAAAATATATCTTAAAATGAATTTGTTTACTTTTTCTATTCAAAAATATTGTCTCAACACAGAGAATTTAATATCTCTGGTTTCTAACAAATTGGTGTTGTAATGAAAAAAAGCCAGAGGAAAAAATAAATCAGATAACAAACAAAAATACTATTCAACTAAAGATATTTGAACTTGTCTCCAGGCAAAAGATATCTGCTGAAAAAAATCTGAATGATACTTTATAAAACACAGTAAATACTCAAAAAATTGTTAATTCTTTCACCATACTCCATACAGTAGTCAGTTTATGCCAGAAGGCTCTGGGTTCGAATCCCTGATAAGGCATGGTTGATAGTAGTTAGTTTCTGGATTCGAGTCCCAGGTAGGTCTTGAATGAATGTAAGGCAGTAACCTTAATACATAAAAGTAATAATGAACCAATCACATAATTAAAAATATACAATAGGTTGATAATTATTCATGTGTGTATGTTAAAAAGTGCAAATGGTGTTGAATCGTAGTAATTTGCACTAAAATTCAGGTTACAAACACCTCGTATTGGGAAAATCTCATATTGGAATTACAATTGTTAGTGTACAAAATTGTTAAATAAGAATGTAATTCAAATCTAATCACTTAAAACTGAACAAATACACATATTCAAACATATGCATGGTAGATTTAAAAAAATTAAACACCTCTTAATTGCATTAAGTTTGCTTAAAATATATTTTAAAACATCTCAAATATGTAAATTCTTAATTTTATTTGTATTTAAAGCGAATTACAAAACATAAATTTTTGCGATGAGGGAGAGAGGTGGGGTATAAATAGGGGTTCCCACGCACAGCACGTCATCTGCTGCTCTGACTTCATGGGGCAACAGCTCGCCTTCAGTGCGCATACATACATTGAACTGGTCCACGCTGCTAGGAGCTGCTCGCCTGGAATTGTTTTGTTCAAGGACACCAGCCACCCACCTGCCGCTAGCCTAGCTCTGCCTTACTCTTCCCCGATGAGGGTGATGGAACCAGCGGATACGACCTTGAGCCAAGCTGGTAGCTTGCTAGGGAATATGGTCACTTGCTGGGGTAAGGACTCCGGTGCTCACCTTGCGGAGCAGGCTACCACTCAGTTTGGCTGACCTTGGGTTCAAGTCTCATTCCACGCCTACCACCTTCACTACTAGACTATATGTAAGTGAATAATTATAAACACGTAGGTTTTTTTTAATTCATTTGCGGTATTTTGTTAAACTTTTAGGAAAATTTCTCGTGTATTCTTAAATTTCTTTAATCTTTTAGTAACTTTTAACATTTTTCTTAAATTGTTTAATCTTTTATTAAACTTTTTTTTAACAAGTCTTTAGAGTTTGAATGGAATTTTTTAAAAATTATTGCAAATTGTTCCAACTTGAATGAATTTTTATAAATTTTGTTAAACTTACTTAGCAAATCATTAAAACTTTTAACAAATTGAATGACATTTTCTTAAAATCATTGAAATCATTTCAACTTGAATGAATTTCTATAAATTTTGTTACTCTTTCTTAGAAAATCGTTAAAGATTTGAATGAAAATTAGATAAAATTAATTCGGAATGTGATATATTTTGTTTTCAGAATTTGATAAAAATTGTTTCATTTCAAAAAATAATTACTCGAATGGGTGCTTGTGGCAACATGGTCCTGCCCTGCTGATTAAATAGTTTACTAGTATTAATTAATGATAATTTGAATGGGTGCTTATGGCGACGTGGTCCCACCCCGCTGATTAAATAGTTTATTAGTGTTTATTAATGATAATTCTAATGTGTGCTTGTGGCAATGCATGTGTACGACTGTGTGTATGTGGGTGAAGGCGTTTCAGTTAATTCTAGGTGGGTTGTTGATGAATATTTGAGAGGAATTTAATAGAGTTTAGAGGGAGATACTGGATGATCGCCATTATTCTTATAATGGGCCTAAGGCGAGACAATATCTCAAATGCAGGGCCTCTCTACACTGTTAAATATTTGAAAAAGTATGTTAAAACCATCCAGAACAAAATACCAAGTACTCTGAGGAAAAAAAATATAAAAAAATAGGTGTATGACTGTGTATGTGAGGAAAGGTGTTTCAAGAAATTCTAGGTGGGTTGTTGATATATGAGGTATGAATTATGGAACAGCTAAAATAAGGGAGAACTACACCACTCATGCCTAACGTGTGGTGGAGGTGCATTACCTCAGCCCCCAAGCTTGTTCTGTGTGTGTGTGCTGTTTGGTGATGGATGTTTGAGTAATGGATTAATATGCTTTGAGTACTGCTAACAAATGAAATGTTTTTGATGTGTATGTGATGGGATGCTTTAGCCATATATATTTTTTAGAATATAAGTAGTACTGAGGGATTTAATTTTCAAAGTTTTGTAAAAATATGCAAGGAGATAGAGAATCGAGAATTTTTTTGTATAAAATCTAAGTAAATTTTATTTTGAAAATGTCCATAATGTATATTTTAAGAGTTAGTATTATTAATATAGAGTGTTATTCACTTGTTAAAACATTTAGATGAAATTAATTATTAAATTTATGAAAATGTTTTGATGGTGTAAAATTCATTAAGGGTTTTGATGGTTTGAAATTCATAAATTTTTTACGGTGTAACATTCATAAATTTTTACAGTGTACACAAGTTTGATTGTGTCCAGTAACTCACAATATTTTTAAAAAAGCGCATTTAAGATGTAAAGTTTTCCTTATAAGCAAAAGGGTTTTTAAAAAAATGGCCTTAAATTCCAATGCAATAGCATGAGTTTAAATTTCAATGTTATATTCTAAACAAAGTCTATTTGCTTTAAATTAAAAAGTTGTGAAAGACAGATGAGGCGAGCCAGGTCAGGAGTCTCACTGTGTACTGTGTAGAGCTGTGGTGACGGGAACTTGCCTTGGTTTAGCTGGAGTCGACAGAGAGGTGCAGGGAGAGGTATGGGGTGAAGTTTTCAAGCTGGTGTGCATGCACGTCCACCAGTCTCTGCACAATGAGTACTACTGGGGGAAGGCAGGTTGTCAGGTGGGACAGAGGAAGGGGAGCGTACCTGGACAGTGGCAAGCGCTGCAGGATTTTTCATTCTTTCGCCCGCTTCACACGCGGCCTAAACTTTCGTTCGCGTCTTACACTCCTCTGACTCCACACGCGTGGCCTCATCTGGTTTTGATGCCTGCCATTCGCCTGCTCCCCACACACTCAGTTCTCTACCGTCTGCCACCTGGCTTTGTCCCTGGGGCTTTAGACACCCTTGTCCCCCGTAACTTTTGTAAAAACTCGTCGCTGTAGTTGACTGTTTTTTCCGAACAAACAGAACTTCCTCATAAAATCTTATTTATATTAAAGAATACACTCATTTATGTTAGTATTATAAAATTAATTTCAACAACATCATGGTGAGGGAATAAAGTGGGCTTATTTTTCTCTCTTTTCAGAACAATGAGTTTCTTTGAATTTATTTATTGTGGAGTTATAATTTTTATATTAGGGAAACTAAATAAAACTTTAGTTAGTTAAAATGGGTGAGTGTAAGCAGCAAAGTATTGACAGTTTGCTTGAAGATCTTTATGTAAGCAATTCAGATTCTGAATAGCAGATACAAAGGCAGTCTACAGCGAGCTGTCGAGACAGTGTCCCTTCGTCTAAATGGACACGAGTTAATCTCTTGTAGGATGATCTCTACCTAAGTGATTCGGGCATGGATTCGCTTACGGAGAGATCATTAAAAACAAAATGTCGAAACGTGTCCGCTTCCCCCAAAACATGATAAGGTTAATTTTTAAATTATGACTTATTTCTATCAGACTCTGAAAATTCTTGTGATTCGGAGAGTGCTTCAACCATTTCACAACCAACTTTCGAATCGATTAGAGATATTTCGCCAAGGGAGCCAGAAAATAATTGGTTTTCCAATTCCCCAGCCTCAGTAGAAGCCTTGCCAGTCTTGACATACGAGTTCATGGCAATGGTGTTTGTGGGAAAACAAAATTACATGCAGATACTTAACAATAGGCTTAACAGTGATGTTGACTTTTCTCATTTTTTCCAGTGGTGTAAGGTCCCTTCATTAAACTTAATAATGGCATCATCCCAACCAGTTAGAGTTTCAGTTACCATAGCGGGTACCCCTACAGAAGTACTTTATATCCAAATCCTCACCAGGTTTTGAATACTGAAGGTCTGTTGATACCTGTAGTCATACAGGATATTCGTATGTTCGTGGAGAACAATTCTATTTCTCTCAATGCCTACTGTGTGAGAGATAAAGATAATAATATAATTGATTAAACTTGCGATAAGGGTGGAATCGTAGTACCCATGCATATTTCTTCTGTATGCCATGACAAACATGTGAATATTTTGGCGATTTGTGCGAGTTGAAATTCTGCTCATTTTCATTTTGTCTGTATTAGAAAATGTTTATGGCTGATTGGTAGCCAGCTAAGTAAGGAGAAAAACAGGAAATTCGTTTGTGAGCATTGCCTCCAGTATTTCAGAACTGAGGAGAAACTCACAAGTTACAGTATTCTTTGCTAGCAACGAAAAGCTGTTCGCAGTACTTTCCCCACTGGGAATGACAAGTACTTGCAACTTAACGATTACAGCAAATAGCAGAGATTGGGTTTTGTCGCCTATTGCGACATTGAAAGTTGCCTGAAACCCATGTCCACTGGCTTGCCTAATGATGAAACTATTAATACGACTACCATCAACCAACATGTTCCTTATGATTGTAGCATTTTGTTGGTCTGTTCATACAATCCAAGTTTATCTAACTATTTAGAGTTTGTGGGTACTGATTATATGTACCAATTAGTTGATAAAATAGTATAACATACAAAGCGGATTTCAGGAATCTACAGCGAGATTGTTCCGATGAAGCCAAAAACCCCTGCTGATGAAGCTAGGTTGGTGGCCCAAACATGTTGTCACATTTGTAAGGAAAAGCTCGGCACAGATGATATTGTGGTTCATCATGACCATCTGATGGGCGAAATCAGAGGACGTGCACATAATAAGTGCAACTTGAATTTCAGACTGCCCACAAGACAACTTGTTGCTGTTTTTCATAACCTGCAGAATTACGATGCTCACTTTTTTATAAAACCCCTGACTGAATGTCGCATTCCACAACCCGGCAGAACTATGGTTATCGAAAACCCGCGTAAAATCTAGGTGATTGGAATGATCCTAGAGAAATACAAATGCATTACCAAACAAATTCCCAATGGGACTGATTTCAAAGGAGAGGCGCAATATTTAAAATTACGATTTATTGACCATTCCAATTCATGAACGCGTCTCTGGAAACTATGGCAGGCAACTTACTACCGGCGCAATTGAGTATCACCCTCTTGATGTTTCCAGACAACACCCAATTCGAAGTGGCAAAATGGAAGGGATTTTTTCCTTATGACTTTGTTAAGTCGCCAGACAGTCTGATGTACAAGTCACTCCCAACAAAGGATGCATCTCATGATGTGATGAGAGGCAAAGGCATTAGCGATGGGATACATGGGATGCGTTCACCTGTATAAACTTGCTGCAGTATGCCATTCAATACTATGCATGGACACTTGTATGCTGGCAGATGTTTTTGAGAATTTCAGGACCATATGTTTGGCTCATTGCAGTCTTGACTTCGCCATGTAAGTCACAGCTCCATCTCTTTCATCGCACACTTTATTGTCAATGACATGTGCGCGGCTAGAGCTGTTGACTGACCCAGACATGTAGCTTTTTGTAGAACATGCAGTTAGGGGCATCATTACCCAGGTTTCAAAAAGATGTGAAGAAGCCAACAATATTCACATGGTTAAGGACTACGACTCCAGTGTGGCATCGAAATATATATATATATATATATGTTAATTCGACATATACGGGCTGTACAGTCACACAATGCGATCCAAGCTTCCAATCTGCAATTTTGAGTGGGTTAAGTCAGGTGTGTTTTCAACATGGGATTTTTCTATCATGGTGAATGACGTTGACACTTGTTTTTTCACGGAAGTTGATCTGTCTTTTCTGGACGAGTGTCATGATGCATTATCTAATCTGCCTTTGGCCTCAGAGAATGGCATACCCCCCAACGGCTTGCATGAGAAACTTCTTTTAACACTCACGCCGTGGAAGAATTATGTTATACACTGTGAAACACTGAGGCAGTACTTGATGTATGGAGCCACACTTGACTCTGTCCATTGTGTTTTGCGCTTGGAGAAGAATACTTGGATGGCTCCATACATCGAGTTTTACGTTGAGAAACATGCCCAGGGTGCGAACGAATTCAAAAAATCGTTTTTTAAATTGATGAATAATTCTTTTTGTGGAAAATTGTTGCAAAATATCCACCAGCAAAGGAACATAGTCGTTTAGAAGTATGAAACTATCTATGGGGATGCAGAGCTGTTAGGATGTCCTACATTCCAGGCAAGACGGATTATCGATGAAAATTTGGTCCTTATCGAGATGTCAAACAGTTATGTTGTGTTCAACGAACCTTTGTAAACTGGTGTCGTCATTCTTTATCTATCAAAATTAACCCTATATGAATTCCATTATCAATATATGTGTACCAAATTTCTTCCACCAGCCTTGCACCTCCTCTATTGTGACACCGATTCCTTGGTATATTCTGTTGCTTGTGATGGCATCTATAAAGAAATTACCCCAGATTTAAGGCTGCGGTTTGATACATCCAGCACTCAATAGCTCGCAAAAATTCTGTTATAAGTACAAAGGCCGTACCGGGGTGATGAAAGATGAATGTTCTGGTCACATCATCACACACTTTGTGGGTTTACGTCCCAAGCTTTACGCATACGTTGTTGCGATTGAGCAATATATGTTAGGCGAAGGGTGTAAAACCTAGTGTGTGATAGTCACTAAGGTATGAGGATTAACGAGATTGTCTCGAAAATTGCACAAGGGTTTTGGAGACCCAATATCAGTTCTGTTTGCGTGCTTACGAAGTCTACACTGAATGTGTAACCAAAGTAGTGTTGTCAGGTATTAATGATACGTGCTACATTGAGGCAGATGGAATATCAACCATACCTTGGGGGCATTACAGAATACCTAAGTATTATTTTTTTCCTCCCTAAAATAGTTACAGCACCACAATAAATACAGCCCATCCATAACACCACAACTGCTAGCACCACGCCACCAATGACGTCCATCTGCCGCCACCACACACACCTACTATTCCACAGCCAACTTCACATCTATCTACAATTGTCTACAACTTCTACCAATATCTACAACTGTTTGCAACACCTGTTGCATTATAATCTAATGCTGCTGCTACCTGTTTGCCTATCTGTAAGACATGGCATAGCTATAGTATCAAGAATACAACTGTCTTCGATATATTGTCCCCTTCTCAAATAAGAAGAAATTCACAGTGTGATACAACATCTACTGGAAACTGTGTGCGTGTGATGTAACCAGTCATTGGCATGTGTAGGTGCCTGGAAAATATACTACCAGATGTGACAAAAGAACACCCCTCTGTGTGTCTTTGTAAACTCTTCAAGAGAATGTCAAATAATTGTATATAGATAGTTTTAGGAAAAGGACGATCTTCCGATCGTTGTATTATATTTGTAAATATTATGTGAATCATTTTAATATATATTTTGTTCTTGTTATTTATTATGTATTCTGTGTAAGAAAATTTTGGAATGTTGTAGCAGTAGTAGTAAACAGAAATAGTGTTAAGATGTACATAACTTTGAAAATGTTTGTTGATGTACACAGCTTTATTGCAAAAATGTTTAAATATAGTTATAGGTATCTGGTTGTTCTTAAAATGTCATTAATCAAATGTCTTCTTGTTGTTAAAATATCATCAGAAAATGTTTGGTAATATAGTTTGTAAGATGATACTTATAAATTTGATTCTCGTGATATGTTTGTTTTAAAGTAGTGAAACATAGTTTTTGTAGATATTTATTTGCTAAAAAAGGAAATATAAAAAAGGTTTGATGTAAAGTAATATTGTATGAACATTGCAAATATTTTGTTTTAGGGATGATATTTTTTCTCAAAGAAAATTTTCAAAAAAATTTTCATATATTAAAACGGAATAATGGGACTTGCTATTTATTAATTCCTCATGTCACTAGTTGTTATTAAGTATCTTGTTATGTTAAAAATTGGAGATGGAATGTGTCTGAAGACGAAGTACTTTTATATGACTGGATATTAATATCTTAAATGTTTAAATAAAAAATGTTTAAATGAAAAATGTTGGTAAACATGAAACGCGTAGGTAAGTATCATTGATGCTTTGTATTTAAAGTCAGGTTGCAGGATAGCTGTTTGCTCACTTTCACGGAAAAAAATAGAAAGTTTATTGCTTCTTAATGAGGGGGAAAAATGTTAATAAATTCAATCATAGAAACTTCCATCAAGGAAATTTAATAAAACCAAACTTTGAAGAACTGAGGAGGAATTGCAAAAATTTTGGAGAGAATCGAACACGTCTGAATGAATGAATTTGCAACGAAATGAGAGGGAACAGACAAGTATCTTCAGAAAAAATCTGTCGGCCCATTGGTCAAGTTGAAGAACCCTGGGGACCTAACGAAACTGAGAGTCAAGTGACACAAATACCTTTTCCAGAGGCAAGGCCTCTTAATGACACACCACAGATCAAAGAACATTTTCCCGCTGTTCTTCAACTCTGCAGCTGCGAGAGTCCAGCGAAATTTGAAATAATTTTTTTTTTCTCACATTAAAAAACAGATTACTACTGATGCAGCTGAAGATTCAACACGAAGATGCCTGCTGGTAAAACATAAACTCAGAAAACATAACTAAAATGTTTTTAAACAAAAAATGCCACTCTTTCAGAAACATGGATTCTTATTCTTACAATAATGAAACTTGCGTTAAAAGCTGGGTAAGGTTTTTTTTATTATTGTTTTGTTGTCTGTTGTAGGATGTAATGTATTCTAAGTTTTTGTTGTAAATTTCAACTCAGTTGCCTATCGGCTCCGCTCCACGTATATAGTCAGGCTCTCGATGTAAGCTCAACTTATTCATACATCAGACTCCACATCGAACCAATGTGTTTTCGGAGAGCTCCTTGTGCGATTTCATTTATTAAAACGAAATAGGATACCTGGGTTTCGTAATTCGTTTAGTGATCGTCATGTACTTGTGTTCGTTCGCAGTTTAATTTATTTGGAAACATTGGTTTTGTATTTTCGTTTATTTCCGAGTTTTTCACCTCAGTCTATATATAATCAAACGTAGGCCGACGCACACAGGTTCTGTTTGATCTCAATACCTCGTTCAGCTTATTAGTCAATATAAGTGGTATATCCAAATGAGTGCTGCAGTGACCTCCCGAGCAAATGGACATATATTAAATGTTTTCTTTTTTACGCATGTCAATAAATTAATTTGTTTTAATGTGTGAATTTCATTGCTAAAGGTTCTCACCAGTCTCACAGGTGGATGGATGTGTTTTAAAATCATGTAAGATATGTGTAATTTGTACGTGTTCTCAAATCCCTCGTTAATGTGTTTAGGAAGACTGCAGTTTATTTTACACGACATTTTTGCTTCCTTAATTCACATCTTACAGGATACTCACATAACTGTGATCGTTTAGTGAGTTTACACTTGTCAACACCAGGTTATTATGTAGTTAAAATTATCTCTCGAGTTATTAATTCATATGTAGAGCTCGTTTGAAATAAATTTCGTTTAAACACTCCAAAATTTCTCTCGTGTATTACGTCAGCGCTATTATTCATTCGGAATAATAGTATCTTTCAAAGTCGCCTATCTCCCAACACCGTCTACGAGTAATATCCCACTCCAAACCCAAAAAATTAACATTTATGCCACTCTTGCACAAAACTCAGCACACGCATGCATATATATATATATATATATATATATATATATATATATATATATACCATGTCCCCATCACGCCACGCCTCATCGAGTGCCAGATCTCCAAGTTTGAGGGCATACCACAGCTACTCCCCACCCATAAAGATAGAAAAATGAAGTACAACTATACACTTATCACACAACTATTTATGATTAATTAATTAAATTAAATTTATTGGATCAATCAATCAGAGTTATATACCATTTTATCCGATGAAAATACAAATATAAAAAACCATTCGGATTAAGATCGGATTAAGGATTAATATAAAAAAATTCATGGGATTAATTTTTTCATCGAATTGAGGATTAACCCTTTCAATCTATTTTATATGAAAGTGTTAATCCGATTAATCAAAATATGAAGTAGAATCCTGCACCCCTACTACTAAAATTGCCGGGCAGTACACAGATTTGCAAACACCACAGCACATGTCGCTGTCATCTAATTATTTAATGGAATTAGTTACCGTTATTTCCCCTATTCCAACTTGATCTCCATGGCGTGGTAGAATACTTGGAATTTAAAAACTGGATTATTAATCCTGCAGGCCACAATTACCGTACACTTCATCAAGACACTCAGGCTGTGTCTCAAATGGTCAAAATATACACACTCGCGCACTCTCGCTCGGATGTGACGTCAGAGAGTGCTGTTCCACATGACAGAGTGCGAGTGCACGAGTGTGTGTCGATACATGCTCTATGCATGCTCTCAGGATATTGCTTGTTTATTTACGTTTGGACACTGTCGTCATCCACACGATTCCGAAAGAACAAACCATTTGTCACTGCAAGTAAATGTTTACAATAGTGGGGGGGGGGGGAAACACTTCTTTATAACAAGATTACTATTCTATATCATGTTCAACATGCATCCCAATAAAAGTGTTATATGGTATAAAATTACCAGCATCCGCAATTATAAGGATTAAGTTGATTTGTTTACTTCAAGTGAACGAAAACAATAAACAACACACAATAATAATACTCATAAATAGCGAGAGCGAGTTCGAGTGTAGATCTGTTCCAAATGAGGAGTATGCAGGGAGTTGTGGGAGGGAGTGCGAGTGCAGAAGCTGATTATTGGAGACACAGCCTCAGCGTCACATTGTAAATATTTTCTCCAGTATTTGTAATAAACTAGTTAATGCTCAACTTCAAATATGTGTACCCCCCTAGAATTCACTTCAGATCATAGGTCGTATAGCGGTTGATTCAAAAGAACAGCGACAGCGATTGTTATGTTGTGCGGGGCGGCGAACCAATTTTTTTTCAAGAACGGCGGAGGGAGGGGTATGTCTGGAAAAGCATGGTTTGGGCGCTGTGCGCCACACGACGCTTCGGATATGGTAATGGGTGCCCGTTCCACTTTGTGTCACGAAACTACTTCCATTCCAACATCGTGCAGTAATCTGATTACAGAGCCTACATCGACGGCGCAGAGAATGACGCACATGTGGTCGTGTACTCAGTAGTTCAGTATTTGCATGTATTCGTATGATAAGACCCTCCCCTGATAGTATAGGAGACTTCATAAACCATACCCTTCATAGTAACCCAAAGAAAATAGTCAAGAGGTGTAAGATGTGGTGACCATTGTAGCCATGGAACAGACCTCAAAACGCTCAAACCATATTTTTCCGGACATGGATACCCTATTGGAAAATTATCGGTATGCCATCCTGTACAGCAATACTACGGCTGTTTACGGAAACGTGAGCACTTTTGACGCCCTAGTTACTTTTTCTTTTCAGCCAATTCTTGTACTTTAATAATTTAAAAAAAAATAAGTTTTGCCATGTAAATGATAAACACAGTGTGTATATTGCACCACACACGGAAATTTACATCTAAGGCTAGAATAAAATATATTTACTAACTATATTGTTCCAAATGCGAAAACTTTCAAAAGTGCTCTCTTTACCGTGAATAGCCTATACGCGTACGGTACGGTGTATGTTTTCACCTCTTTTCGTGAGTATCGTGATTAACCTGCAGCTGAGGTTGGTCGGTCGAATTTTAATATCAATATACATATATATTAGTTCATAAATGATATGGTTCGAAATCCGGCAAGTTATTTAACTCCATACATAACACAACCACATGTACACACACACACACACACACACAGGATGTGGTAAAATTACATGTCAATACTTCGGGTAAACATTCCTCACAACTGGAGGATGAAAAAATGTTATGTGAACGTCGGTCCGCAAATGCTTCATTTCTTCACTACAGCCCGTGTATATATATAATATATAATATTATATATAAAGCCGATACACATGGTTCGCGTCGATGCGAATGGTGAGTATAAAATGTAACTAAAAAATTTTGGAAACCTTGAGCGCGAAATTGAAATTTGTCTACGAAATATGATGTACAACTATTAAATCATAGATTCTGTTCGAGGTTGAAGCCGGTTTTGGCGACGAAGTCCCAGGTTTTAATTACGGCTAAGCTATGTTTGTGCCTGCAGTTTAGTTTGTAAGTAGCAGCCTCCTTCCCCTCTCTGTAGTTAGTCCTCGGGCTTAAGTGCGGGTAGTTAAAAGGCTACTATGAAAACCGTTTGAAATGCGTTAAACGGAAGCTGAGAGGTTTTTTTTTTGTGTACCAAAAGAAGTGGGGATAAATTGTGCCCAACACTGTAAACTATTGCAGCTACAAACAAACTGAGACGTTGCTATTTGTGTAGCGGTTTGAGTGCTCGCCTCCCACCAAGAAGAAACGGGTTCAATTCTCGACGAGGTCGCTCTCGGACTTTCTCACGTGGGAATCGTGGCGGACGATACCACTGGCCGGCGGGTCTTCTCAATGATCTCGCGTTTCCCCCCGCGCTTGCATTCCGGCGCCGCTCCATTCTCACCTCGCTTCACCCCCATCAGTCACCAAGAGCGCATTTTCGAGAACCGCCTAAAACTACTGCACTCCACTTTCCACTGTACGGTTAGTTATCAGATCAAAGCAGGCACACACTTCATATAGAAGACTTACATACTGGAATCAACTGCCGAAATATGAAAGTAAATAATATAGGTAGACCTATGGGTAGGGACACCCGAATTTCGCGAAAAGATTTCACGGCCAGTTGAATTCCATAACATTTTATCTTAGGCCCCCTTTCTTGAGTGGATGATGTAGGCGTTACACGTCTTAGGCGAATGCCCGCGAATCACAGACGTATAGTTTCGGAGTTACTTTAATTCTGATTGGCCAGTCAAGTAAAAAATATCTCCTCACAAAGACGCGCCGCCAATAAGCAAAGAAAAACTGCTGGTACGCACGTGGGATGTTGAACCCTAGCATGTGCTGGGTGTCCATACCTATAGACTGTTGGCTTTTGAATAAGCACTTTTGAAAACCCTACTTTATTTGTATCCTTCTGCCATTGGCCAAATGATTTGATTCCCGCGTCAGCCAAGTGAAAACGTGTAATTGATAGGGAATTAAATGTGTTTGTAATATAGGAATTCCCGCTGTTGGCGGCGTTCCAAAACGTTACTCCGAGAGTAAAGTAACAGAGAGTAACTGCTGAATAGAGTACGAGTAAACATGGTTTTACAAAGAGCATGCTGTAAATAGCATGCTGTGTTTACAAAATGATTAATCAGCCATCGTAGATTCCAAAAGATATATTTATGACTTTCCCCAAATTCTTTCTTCTCCAAAGAAAATAGCTTTATACATAAACAGCTTTACTTGCCATAAGTTACTCACAGACATTACGTCTAAAAATGCCACCTTTATATTAGTTAACATTTAAATAAAAATATTAATATTATCTGTCGTCATTTGTAATTTTCCCATGTGTGTCTGTAACCAGAGTGCCCACATTTCTTTTAAGTTTGTTTAATTCCACTGAACTTCCCACCATTTTCAGTTTACCCTTCGTTACTCGCTGAAGTAGTGGATGTTAAAAGTTTTACTCTGTCAAGATTCTCAGAGTAATAATTACTCTGCAGTTTTGGGACTGCCAAGAGAAACTAAAACAGACTCGACGTGTTTTGGGACAGCCTACGAAAAATATTTACACGCATAGTAACGTTTTGGAATACCGATTAACCACTAATAAACATATTTTATTGCAGCTTCACACGTTAACCTTTGAGAGTGATATAATCATTTACACTGTGTTTATTAGTCATATAGCAATGTTTGTATTAAAAAGTGACAGAAATACATAAATTTTCTGAAAAGAAAATTTTAGCTGAGCCTTAAAAAGTGCTCACTTTAACGTGAACATCCTATAGGAGCGTACATACCACAGGGATGAATTGAGACCATGGTTTCGGATGGCGAACTCTGTTGCCCAATTTTATTACAATGAATAGGCCACGCGAAGCTCAGTTTCTTTAAATTCGTGAGCAAAACACAGAAATATTTTCCATCTAGCTACGCAACAAAACAGTCACATGCGAAATGAAGCTTATTTGTAGGTGTAATTTGGATCAGTTATAATACAAATAATTAACTGATAAATATTAATATTATTCCCTCTGAGATTAATAAAATATTTTGGCATAAATATTAATACCTGTTTTAAAATATATTCAGAATGACAGTACCCTAGTACCGATCGTTAAATATCCTTTATACTTAATTAATAAAGATGTGGTATATATGATATAGATCACATGACATGTGGTTTAGTTGTAGTTATGAGCTTAGAAGCATGGGCTCCCATATTCCGAAATGTTCGACTTTTCGGTGCTATGTTTTGAAAACGGTATTCATTTGACTACAAATATTTACATTTATGTGGTCTTTGTATAAATCTCTTGCAGGTAATGAAATAAGAAATATGGGCTTATGTACAGTGTATACCGCGTGAGTCCTTTAAAAGAGGCACCGTGGGACATTCAATCAGTGCTCCGAGAATAACGAACGCTGTGAATTCGTAACAATGTAAGAAGGTGTTAAAAATTGTTATTTACGTCTTGTCGAGCAGAAAATTTCGAAAAATCCTCTGTGAAACAAGTTGTGAGAAAAATTATGTAAATATACGGTTCTCGTGTGCCATTCCCCCTAATTCTCTCCGTCCATCCGTCAAAACCTTGGCAAGCTTTAACTTTTGACGGACGGATGGAGGAAATTACAGCCTTCTAAACTTGCACGTTTTGTTACACATTCATCCCGAGTTATTTACAAGCCTATGTGGTGTGTGCAGTGTCTGGTTTTGGCTGTCTTTTGTTTTCATGTGTTTGTTTATGTAACGGTATAATGAAATATATTTGCTGAAGATTGACACGTTTAGAAATACGAGCTTCTTTTGTGCGATAGTAAAAATAATAAAACCTTGCTTTATATGATATTTAATTTTTTTTTATATAGATTAATTTCCGTTGCGTATGAGTATGTTTGTTTTTTGAGTACTAAGAGGTCAATGGCGGCCACTTCCAGCACCTACTCTAGGTATTTTGTTGTCACACTCGACTGTATTTCCTATTTCCCTCGCTCCGTTACACACATGTCCCACTGGGCCTCTTTTAAAGGACTCACCCTGTAGTAGGGTTCACATCCCTGATGTCGAGGCGCTGAGTGGCTAGTGCAGCGCGCTTGTCGGCAGGGTGCAGCAGTTGTGGCCTCCCTCCACTCCGCGGTAATTGTGGATGATTAGTGGCTTCCACACCACGGGCTGATAACTGCTCTTCCCGACCCCGTGACCTCCGACCCGGCCAAGCAGCGCTCCCCGGCGGGCCGACGGCGGACTAACCAATGTCCCCGGGATGCCATGCTGGCAGCGCGGGCCCCCTGCGACCTGCAGTGCAGCTGCTGTTCCAGTCGCCGGTCTCATGTCGCGAGTCCTGCTGCTGTTCGTACTGCCGCTGCTGGCCGCCGCACAAGGTACGTCACTGATACGGCGGTGTTGTGGTAGGACAGGCCAGTCTCAGGAAGACGCAGTGCGGTACGCAGAGTTATGTTATGTATTGTGCAAACATCGGCTCCGTGTGTAAAGATCGGTGCTGTCAGGCAATGCAAGTTCGTTTCAGGGAATTCTCCCATCAGTCGCTGGGCCGTTCGGCAGTTGCTCGCTCTCCGCTCTACCTCGTGATACACACCGAGTCTGTGTGCATTCGCGTTCAAGGAGATGACATGTGACACGACGTCGGCTGCGGGCGAGACATTCACTACAGTCCGTCTCACTCGTAGATTGCAGTAAAGAGTGCATGATGCGTGCTGTTTCCAGATGGCTAGCGATTACCAAAAGCCAATAGGTTATGCTGTGTTAACAGAATAAGTTCATACCTACAAAAATACGTAACAAAAATTGTCAAATGGTATGGTAGTGTACAAATATAAAATTGTTTGATTAGTTACCTACTGCAATCTAAGAGTAAGACGCGCTATAGATGATCTCCCGACCAAGGAAAGCTATTCTTACTAGATTTTCCGCTTACCAGAAGCATCTTTACGTAGTGGAAACAATAAGCAGGGTGTAAGTTGCCATGGCACGAAGTGTAGGGGCCAACTGCCTATCAAAATGTCGTAAACTCCGCTAAGCCCGGCTAGCGATTCTCACTTCATTGGACCCGCGAATATGTGTAAAAGTTAATGGGAATTGCTCCCCAAGAAACTAGCCGATGTAGTTCTGCACAAGCACAGAGGCTATGTAGAAGGGTAGGGGGAGGGGCCACCGAAGGAAACTCGGTGGATTTAGCCCATATATGTAATTTTTCTGATGGGAATTCGTTATGGTGGCATAGATGAACCTGCAACAAAGCCTGAGCGTATCGAATACTCCTGGAGAAAATGTTTAAATCTTAACCATACTTTTCTGTTGTTCATGCCGGTCAGAGAGGCCTCTGTAAGGGCCTCGGTATGGTCTCCAAACTTTACCACCCACGACCACCCTCAACTCTTGGAGCAGTATATTCGCGAATAAATTCGTTTTGAACTCCGCTCGAGTCAGTGGCGTATGGCGAACTATTGTAAGGAATGCTGGCGTTTGTTCTTTGCTGTATTTGATTGTTCTTAGCTTGTACATTTACCGCTATAACTTAGTTGCCCAACTGGCGTCGCGCCACGTGTGGTTTGGTTACCTCACATCCTGTTCATGGGTCGCCGTAATGCGATACACCCTGCAATTTTATCACACGCCACTTGCTTGCATCTGCTTCATTGTTGTGGTAGTGTTGTGCTGAAGTATCGAGACGTTTTTGTACAGGCTTTCTATTATTCTCAACAATCGAGCGCGCTTTTGTTCCATTTAGTATAGAGTTTTCATATAACAACGCTGTCTGAGTGAGTGAGTGCAGAAATTTGGGCGGTTCTTAACAGCGAGGTCTTGAGAGCCGATGAGGGTGATTGAGATGAGTTGGAACAGCACCGGAATGAAAGGGCGGAGGAAACTGGAGATCCCCGAGAAAACCCACCGACAAACGGCATCGCCCGGCACGATTCCCACATACGAAAATCCGGAAACGCGGTTTGAGTTTAACCACTGATAAAACTTTTTTTTGTAATGTTACGTAAAATATTCCTGTAGTGTTTTAAGGGCTAGCTACAAGTTTCGCGAAGTGCGTTTCCGCCATCTACACTCAATAAAAGGTAGCATTGCTTACCATTCCCCGCAGTAGTTTGACGTAAGTGGCATGTGCACGGATTTAAAAATGGGCGGTGTCATTGTGGTAGAGAAAAAGCTATACCAACATTGCCATAAGTTCATTTTCTGGTACAGCCCAAAGAAATTCAAGGAATAACTAACTATTGTCACTTTGTAGAGGATAATTAAAACTGTGGATGGCACAATTTGTTTAGAATTATTAAAATGCTTTTTGGTTTTATTTCTTACAAATTCATGGGATGAGTTTCCCAAACCCCTCCCGCTCACACAGTGCTGGATGTATGAGAAGCTGGCCAACAGCTCAGTGCCTATTACAGGACAGTGCATTATTCTTGGACAAGGAAATAGGGCGATGCTTTTTTAAGGGTGCAGGTCGCCAAAGAATGCATTATTTTATATTTGTACGAAATGTTCTTCAACTCGTAGACCTTGCTTAAGAATACTACTTCCTCGCATAAAATTTTTTGGACGGAATATTTTTTATACAATAACCTGTCAAAATCGTTATTTTAGTGTATTTGGGACTTACAAATAATAAAAGCTAACTCACTTGCCAAGATTAGATAATTCACATTGAAATAAGTTATCGTGAGTTACATCAAGGAATATTTTAATTCACGCTATGATATATTTTCGCAGTTTTAGAAAAATTGCTTAAAATGAGAAAATTTTTTTCCATGTTTTCAATTTGTAGTAGTCTATGATTATTTGTAAAATAAGTTTCACCAAGCATACCTTAAAATTAATTAACACATGAACTTTCAATGCTTTTGTTAAATTTTATGTAAATGATTTTATCTATTTTATTTGTACGTGCCAAAATCACGGCCGTAGAATGCAGGTCTGGACACTCACCTATCAAAGAGTGTTAGCGAATTTACCCCTTATTGACTGATTCAGTTAATGCAATAGCCGCAGAGCGCTGCACGCACACTAGTGTTGTTAGCATTGCTGGTATAGGCATAGAGATATGGGTGTCATTTTCCCATTTTAAGAAAAAATTGCAATGCCCCTCCCTACACTAGCCATGTCAAACAGCACTACTGCGGCTGGTTCGTGAACTAAAGAGGTCAATGAGGGCGTCAAATTTTTAAGCTAGTGTCCGGACTTGTCTTCTACGGCTGTGGCCAAAGTACTAAAATTGGGGTTTGACACGCCACGATGCAAAAACTATGCTACCTAAATTTTTTTTATGGAAAGAAGTTTGACGGTTTTCGTACAAGTATAGAACAATGAATTTTCTAGTGACCAACACCAAAAACTCATTCGCGTAATACACGGAGCAGTCTGTCTCATTGGAGAAGCTTTAGATACAGGAGCTGCCATTTGAGAACGGAGTCGAAGAAATACCGCCGTTTATATTTGAAAGCAAAGGGAAGGGAGGTTTCTACTCATTCCTCTTGCCCAAGTTTGTCACTATTTTTTTTTTTTGTTAAGTTTATCAGTAAAAATTAATTTTAAAAAATACTATGTGATGTTCATATGAATTCAAAAATAAGTTTACACGTTCGTTTTGGTACACAACTGCGTACTTGTGCAGCTGAGGCATTGGTTCACTGCAAAATGTAGGGAGTACAGGTTACCTCGTTCATCCTGATCGTGTAACACTGCCGGGCTCTATATCAAACTTTACGTAGACATAAAGGAGGTTAACAACCCTAGGAAAAAGAGCGAGAGGTCTGCACACATTCACTGTCACTTAAGACAAATTAGAAGTGAGCCACTTATATCCACTACTGCAAGAACACAGGTTCTGTTGGTGTGTGTGTTAGAATTCACCATCGTCCTATTGGTTCATGCCACACCGGACACACTCTTGTACTTTACAGCGTTCATTATTGGCAGGTCATCGGCCAATGGAGAGCCGAGCTGTTATTGACCCAATCAAATGTCCTTTATTGTATAGAAGGATTTACAATCAAACATGTCCCTTTGAATGGCTATAAAAAATAAATTCATTGTTAGTAATATCATTGTTACTGCATTGTGGTGTTTTTGTGAGGCCATGTTAAACCCCGTGGGTTTCGTTCGGAGCAACGAAGAAATTGTCAAATTCGCTTTGCTCGAGCTACACTCGAGCATAGTCTGCAAAGTGTTAATTTGCACCCCTTTATTCATCTCCAGCTACGACCGCGCGCTTCGGAACTGTTGGCACTGGGAATACGACGCACGTTTATACTACCGTTCACAGAAACCTACAAGTTACTATCACTCAAAATTACGTGGGCTCCCAAACCACGGCCACCAATAAGTCGTTTGCGGACAATAATTTAAAACTGTCGTAGTGAAACAGCTTTGAACGAGAAGAATTCCATACTGAAACACACGATTACTCGAATAGTACCAAAATGATTGTATGGACATCGAAGTCGTAGCACGTGACGTGAAAGTACGTCTTCCAGCTTCATTTAATCCGTAGCACACCAACTCGCTGCCCACTGCCCACAGTCGGGCACGACTTTGTGTGTGCTGTTTCTCCACTGGAACACCAAACACGACCCTTGTCACCCCGGAAAGTTTCGCGTTATCTGTGTGGACTGTCGTAGTCCGTGTACAGTCAGGTCAGGGTGCAAATTGTATTTGCAGTATCACTATAAATATATTAGCTAAATGGTTTCACATAATTTTTTTATTATATAATAACTCTAACCTAGTAAACATTTTTTACTCAAAGCAAATTCTCAAATTACGACGTAGTTTTACCGCAGGCTTTGCAAACAGATGCTCTTACCATACGCCACAACTATATTAATCGACTACATTGTTTACTAATCTAAAATTGATTCACGCAGTATTTTTTTCTATATTTGTTGGTTCAGCAATTTTAGTGCCCACATTCAGCCAGAAGGTAGCATTTTTTATTAACTTACAAAGGATTTTTGTTGGGGAAAAAATATTCAATTTCCAAAAAGGGGAAGAAAATATTAATGTAGAAATAGGAATTTCTAAATATAGCAGGTGCTCACTTTTTGCCACAATACTAATGTGTGCGTTCTTATATTTTCACTTTCAAAAATAATAAAAAATACTTGCAGTGATAACACAAATTTGACCACTAATTTAATCATTCCTTTGAAAATTATTGTTAAATCAATTCTAAACTTGTCAAATAATCATACACCTTAAGTTCGTGTAGGTAGCCGCACTATTCTTAAAAGTTATTATTTATTAGGCGTATCGATAATTTGTTTTTTGGCATACATAGGTCAGTACTTCTTCATTATAAACAATTCCTATGCTGACCTTGTCATCGTAATTTCTGTGATACTTATCTAATAATGTTGTGAAACTTGTAGCCTTGAGAAGTATTTCGATCGTCAAAACAACTTCTCATGTAGCTGGTATTAACGTCACAAACTTTTAGCATGAAAATTTGTTTGCATAATTTTCAAGGGAACCGCTTGAAAAACACGACCACTTGTCATGGTCACAGCTACATGAAAGATGAAGACCTCCTCTCAATACGAATTATCGCCAAGTGTGTTAGTTGCCTGTTCATATTCTGTTCTTAAATACGTACTACATTTCTGAAAATACTATATGTTTTCATTTTTTTTAAGAAACTGTCTCAAATATAATAAAAACATTGCATTTGCCAGAAGTTTTAATGTTTAATACGGTTACAAGGACATCCTCTTCACATACATCTACGCATATTTTAGTACAGGCACTTCCATATTTGAAAAACTTTAAAAATAATGGCAACTTTAAATGACAACATTCAAATTCTAAGAGTATTGCAGCATTCATTGTTTTTTTATTGGCACTCCAGTAGTAGGGGCGTGGGGGTTCTAGATACAAAGGGATGCCACTTTTTTTATTGAACTAATTAGTTTGAAAACAAAAGGTTAATTAAATTGATTGAAAGGGTTGATCAAAAGGGCTAATAAAATGGTTAATAAATGGGGTTGATCGAATTAAAAGGATTGAATATAGTGAAAGGATTAAATTTATTTAAAGGGTTAAATGTATTGAAAGTGTAAATTTTTTTATTTATTTTTTTCTTGATTTTGTTGTTGTGTATAGTTGTACTTATTTCCTTTTGTGGAGAGCTCTGGTACATCCTCACACCTAGAGCTCTGGCACTCGATGAGGTGTGACGTGTTGGGGATGGGGCATATATATGGTGAGATTTGGTGCAAGAGTGTGCTAAGGGTCAGTTTTATTTCTTTCTTTTTGTGGGGAGGTCTGGTACGTCCTCGCCCTTGGAGCTCTGGCACTCGAATGAGGTGCGGCGTGTTGGGGATGCGGTGTGTATATATATAGTTTTGTGCAAAAGTGGTCAAAGTGTATTTTTTTTTAGTTTGGTAGTGATCTTGCTCATAGACAGTGTTGATCAATAGGCGACATTGAAAGATACTATTATTCGGAATGCAATTAAATGTTAGAGAAATTCAGAGAGTTCTATTTAGGAATAAATTACACGCATCGAAAAGCAAATTTCAAACTATCACAACTATGTCAATAATCAGTGCAATTATGTGACTCTCCAGTATGAAATTAAATGTAAAGAAATGAATGAGTCTACCCCGACCTCTATGCTAGCAATATAATTTAAACAAGAGAAGTATAACGAACGAACACAGCTACGTGAATATGGCAATTACATGAGTGTGAAGTATAGAATTAATTATCTACAGCGAATAAAAAATGTCCCTATAAATTAAACAAACACAAAAAACAAGATATATGATACTACTTCACGCCTCTCGCACATACCTTACACATCTATCTGCCTGTGAGACTGGCGAGGAGGAACTTTAGAAATGTAATTCACATGTAAAAAGAAATTAATTGATTAACATGCGCAATAGAATTGGGCCTCTCCCAAAACACGTCTGTCCGGCTGTGAGCTCAGTGAAGCACTGTTTGATTATAGGCTGAGCTGAAAAACTCGGAAATTTTAAACGTAACGAATGTTTTCAAATAAAGTTGAAAAATACATGTAAAACACATCCATCCACCTCGGAGGCTGGTGAAGGAATGAGTGGCTCTTATGACTTGCGCCTATTTATAAGCTGTTATGTGGAGCGTGGCTGAGTTTAAATTCACGGCTGACAGTACATATTTCCTTACCAAGCTACTGTTAACGACTTGATTACACTATTCGTCCTACAAGTACATGAATGTATAAAAGTGAATAATTTAAAAATAATGGACATCCTGCAATTTTTTCCCCATCCAGACTGTGAAATTTGTGGCATATGGCAATAATAATGCGAGTTGAAAATGTTACGAAGTTCCATCGACCGAACAAAGAAACGGGGTTTACATGATAAACACACTATCATGTGATAAATTAAAGACTTATAAAAAACTATTTTACACTATAGCTTACAAAGAATGTGAACGAGATCTGAACCCTGGAGAATAAAGTATTGCTTAACAAGAATCACAGCCATCACACTCTGAAGCCTGGTATACATGAAGGAGCTGTTGAGGTATATATCTGTCTAGTCCAAGCTTCTATGAGCAACAGAAGATGCTGGTGACTGGATACAAGGGTGCAGATGGCTATTGACCTCCCCAACCACTCGCCAAAGTACCCTACTCTCCCCTTGAGGTTACTCGTCCCTCTGCCCTCGATTGTCAATTTTTCAGTAATGTAACAATATAGCGACGACTGGCTAGATACGGCCACATCGCTCCCGACCTCCCTATACCATCCTCCTACCTCAACCCCTCACCAGAGCAATATGCCCTGAGGTCATTCCCTTGTCTGCCTCGATTGTCAATTTTTCGCCACTGAGTCAAGATGGCGACGACTTGCTACAGAGCTTCACATCGGCCCTGCTTGCCTGTAAACACCCCCTAACCTCCACCCCTTGCCAGAGCGACATGCTCTGAGGTCAAGAACCCAGACCATTCCTACCACCTGTCAAACACAGAGTACGTTCTCATCCAAGAAGTCAGTTTCTTCTCCAAGGTTAACCACCCCAGCCCTTGTCAATGACCATTTCTTTGGTGATCTGTCCCCTCCAACACAGAGTTCGTTTTTCTGAGGGCACTACACCCTGGTGTCGATCCAATACCAAGCACCCCGACCTCCTCCCTTTACCGTCAGCTCAGAACATATCTTTTGTCCAAGAACAACTTCAGGGACTCTCCAACTGCCAGACACCCCTTAAGGCACCAAGTTGGATTCTTTCCAAAACTTTTATTTGTTTGCAAAACTATGCTTTACCAATGAATTGTAGAATCTCCAGTTCTGTGACTTATTCCCCTATTAGCTCCTTCTCCCCGACTCGCCATACCTAGAGCTGGTTAAGAGTCTGCAAAGATTTGTGGCAGACAATGTTTGAGAAAATTATTGCATTTCAGGTATCAATTGTCTGATCCTTTATTTCCATCTAATAAATATTTATCATGTTTTGCTGAAAAAAATTCGCTTTAGATTAATAACTAGATTGACAATATTAGCAGTAAATATTAACTCTATTTACGTAAATGCGATTAATTGTTTCCGAATAACTTCGGCTATCATGATAGAAAGGAATTTTACTACCGCATGGTGAAGTGAAAACTTTTTATAAAACTTTGAAGAAAATTTTCAGAAAAATAAATTTCTTCCATTGATATTATTAACGAATTTAATGCTACGAAGGAAATGAAAATTATAACATTCGTAACATCAGAAACCAAGCCTACATGTAGAATGTCTAAACCGATTCCGCATGTTTAAGAGAAATTAGATGAAAGTATTGTTAGGAAGATGCAATAAACATCGACCCAGGTTTAGCCCTATCTCTCCCGTTCTTCTATTCTCTCTCTTTACATCCTTGAATCCAAATGCTAATGTAGGATTAATATCTCCTTCCTTTGTAATAGGCAATGCTGATGGAAAACTTAACAGTTTCCCTGCAAAGGATTTTTTAAAAATCTAAGTTAAGAAACAAATAAGTTAGGAATATTTTAAAGAAATGTATAACTAACATTATTAAAACACACTGGATTATCGCTCCAGCATTATCCAATGAAATGGTAATCTAATCAACAAGGTGATTGATTACAGAATAAACATTAAATTCATCATCTTGATTCTTAACCCAGGAGTCGTGTGCTTTTGAGAAAACCCTCCATCGAACCAAGGACATATCTTTTTTCCTTTTAATGATTTTATCAAACAAATATTCATTTGGAGAACTGACTTTCTGCAGTTCATGTTCGTAAAAACCACTTCTTATTGGTTCTCCAACATAGGTTTCTATGTAATACACTCTGGGATGTGTTTGTCTAATTAAAATAATTCTAAATATTTCAGAAGACAAATAAACCATACTTTTTTTTTTTAAAGATACCTTTCTGCTTCGATATGCATATAAATTCCCCAACTTTGAACTTTGGTTTTTTTTCTTCAATAACTTTAACATTATTATAAATTGTTTTCATTAAAGTATTATCCATAACTTCCTTGGAAGCCATCTTAACAGATCCATGATATCTGGAATTATAAAATTAAACTATTTAAGGCAAAACGTGAACCCATTTGTAAGTCCCCCTCGATGTGAAATGTTTATATATTAACTGTTTAATAGATTTGTAGTAACATTCCTCAACACTGGCTTTAAAATCCGAATACGTTGCATAGTGATTAATACCATATTCAGTCATTAATTTCCAGAAGAGAGTAGAAAAAAATTCAGATTCTCTGTCGGTTTGGAGCAAATTTAACTTTCTCTCTTTCAAAACGATCTTCATTACATTGGTAACCTGTTTCCCAGTTCTGTTTTTCAAAGGTATGTCCCAACCATATTTCAAATAAACTACTATTATGGTTAAAATATACTTGTATTCTTTATTGTATGTGTAAAGCAATGTCATATCACACAGTTCATCATTTAAACCAAGAGTTACAACTCTTCTTTGAGGATATCTTATCCTTGCAGGAGCATGAAGCTCTTGAGCAATCTTACTAAACTCCATTGGTAATATAACTGTCTTCTTTCAACTCTTCAATAATAGAAACAATTTCGTTCATATGTGAATTATTCCCAGACTCTCTTGAAACAATGAGCAGTTTTAATCTATCGACCAATTCATTACGATTTTTCCAATGTAAAGGTGAAAACTGGATGTCAATTTCATCATTATATGTTCCACTTCCAACAATAGCTCCAATTAATTGTATTTTCGGGTGATTTTCATCTCCTGAACTAATATTAGCAATCGTTCCACGAATAAGTTCTTTATATTTCTGCGAAACAGTATCGGAATATCCATTTGGAAAGTTTTTAAACAATAATTCAAACAATCCTTGGCTCACATCAGTTGCGTAATCACCTATTTTTATTTTATTGTGAGGTAGAAACTTTACTACTGAACTCAAGGAACCAGATGTTGTCATGATGATAAACACCCAAGGTCGTATCATGTGTAGAAAAGATTGTTTTGAAGCTAAATAATGTCGTTTTAAGTGAGAAATAGTTTGCTTTTTCTTTGTTAAAGGTTCTTCTTCCGATTTAATTTCCAAAACTATTTCATTAGGTTATTCAATACAGAATGCAATGTATCCGTTCTACTCGTAACAGGTTTAAATATTTCTTTGTTTAAAACATCCCATTCCATACGAGCTTGTTTGACTTGCAAATATTTTTCCTTCGCAGCAGATATAACGTTATGAAATTCTGAAGCAGATGCAGACATGTTTTGATTATATTACATTAAATTCAAACTATTTATATATTAATTAAGTCACTTCTTTTTTAACTGATGCAGTAGGTCGAATAGTTTGCGCCTTTTCAATCTTATCGACTTTACTTAAAACAGCATCCAATTTAATTATAGTTTAGCTTTCTAATCAGTAATAAAATAATTTGTTCGTGTTTCCAAATCATTATTTTGTTTTCTCAAATCTGTTTGTGTAACTAAACCAAATTTGTTATTAATGAAATCATTTATTATATATTGTGTTATTTTTTCCCTTCATGTTTCAAGTTATTTTGTAGTACTATCGTTCACCACTTCATTAATTACAACTCTTAGATTAGTCGTGTTGTATAAACTATGTTTGTCATATCATTAAAGTCTTTACTGAATCTATTTAAATGTTCTTCTATTCTAAATTCATTTCTCTGCAAATCATTACCAATATTGGTTAAAATTTTTGTAATTACACTTGTGTTTTTTAAAAACCATATAGTTTAAATCAACTAATTTTATTAATTTCTCTTTAATATCATTTGATTGCGATTTAAACACATTTAACATAAAAGTGTTTAAGTCTTCCACATAACGATTGTTTACTGCATCACTATCTTTCACAGCCATACCCATATTACATAGTATATGTTCATTCAAATCAGAATTCCCATCGCGATTTTTGATTAAACAGCTATTGGAATGATTGCATTTTATACCTCTATGTCCAAACTTTGAAATACTCATTGTTTTTAGCCTGGAAGTAAAAAACTGTCAAAACCAGACCTGTATATGCCTTTATATAGGGGAAGTATTGGTATAATCACAAAAAAAAATCTTTTTCTTTCCAACAATAAAAACACATATTTTTAAACTTTGCAAATGTCATATCGCCTAAAACATGAACATTGTAAATATGTTGCAGATTATTATTATCCATTTTAAACACAATTACCATATTTGCATTATCATGCAAATTATATTTTGGTATACATGTGTAACTTTGCAATAGATAAAATCAATCAACGTTTGAATGTCTACCAAAACTGAAATATTGCTGTATTTTACCCTGTGGTTCACACCAAACATCGTCAAAAATAAATACAGAATTGGGTAAGGTTTCATTTGGAGGCTCTCTATCTTCTTTATTTGTAAAGGGAAAATATCGCATTCCTTCAATTAACAACAAAATGGTTGCTAATCGTTGATATTTCTCTTGTATTGTTTTAGAAAACACATATACATTTTCAAATTTAAGTCAATTCGGATGCTCCAACAGCGACATGATAACACAAGTTCATGCACGTGAAGACAGACCGCTTATTATTCAACATATAGTTGATAGTAAAAGAATACAATATTTCTGTTCAATTGTGTTTTCTTTTGTATTTACAATTACCAGCAGATGTACATTTTGTCTTATAACCATCATTTCTACACAATTACACAGTATAACGTAATGAATCGTAACATAACATACTAACATAAAACTATAAATGTAGATCTGTATATAGGTTTGCATTCAGTTGTAAACAATGGCTCATACTAAACATATCAAAAAAGTATGGGGTGTATTGAATATATTGATTAATAAATTAACATTTGAATTACATTTACCAAAAAACAATTATTGCAGACCAGGTAATAAACTTGCCAAACATTTGGCATGGAGTGATCAAGGAATAAACTCTTTGGATAATGTGTTTAAAGAACATGATATAGTTTATGATCGAACAAACAATTTGAAAGAAAGGCATATAGCAGATACAATTCTAGCCAATAAAGCATCAAATATAAGCAAGAATTCATCTACATCTACAGGTGAAAATCTTGGAGCTTGGGTTATTGATAAAGTTGTGTGCACGAAGGTGAAGAGAGGCATAAGCTTAAAATGTGAAACCAAACTATAAATAAAGAGAAGAGGAATCATTCCATTTCTATTTCCAGCATTAAGAACTCTTGGATCAATCCTCGGGTGGGTTTTCGGCAATTAGTAGAGCAGTTAAATCAAAAGGTAAAACATTGTATTTGAAAACCTATAAAGTTGGACAAGGACGAAAAAACTCGAAACGTGGGGAAAATGCAGAAAGACCTAAATAGTCTTCCAAAACATGCATTAACAAAGAAAGATATTGATGTAATTCTAAAGAAACTGGATATTCCCTATTTCTGAGGTGTGTATATGAGAAATTATTTACCAAAGAATCCAAATCTTCGTGAATGTATAATTGTTAATTTAGATTCGAAACAGATGAAGGAACACATTGGGTTGGATTAATTAAAAATGCAACTCAATCATTGTATTATGACAGTTTCTGTGATTCACATCCTCCAATCAAAATATGTAATTATTTCAAAAACATGCAATCATGGTATAATTACAAAAATGGAACAATTACAAAATACAATTAATTGTGGTCAATTATGTATACACTTTTTGAATATAAATAGGATATATAAGTAAGTGTGATAGTAAAATATATTAGTAATATGTAATTTATGTTGACATTAAGAGGAAATTCGTCGCAATTCAGTGCGGTATATTTCCCAGCTTTGGGGTTAGATGGAGAATGGCAAATAAGTCTAATCGAATTCATTACTTACAACAGCACACCAGATATTGATATGCGTAACCAATCATTTACATCTAATATTAGTAAAAAAAAAACGTACAATATTGTGATACCAGAAGGATCTTATGAGTTGGATGACCTTGAAACATTCATTAAAGCTGCATTACCTGAAGATGTACATTTCCGATTACATGGAAATACAATTAAATTAACTAGTGTGATGTATAGTAACATCATAATCAATTTCTTGGAGGACAATTCAATTGAAAATATATTAGTTATGAACAGAGAGTATATCCAGCTAATCAATTGCACGAATCATCAAAACAGATAAATATATTGTCGGTAAATGTATGTCGTATAAATGTTAATACTGTAGGCGGTTCATATTTGAATGGAAATACCCCAACAAATTCAATACATTAAACCACATGTGCTTAGGCTCCAGGATATAAAATAATTTAGAAAACAAAACACATTGAAATATCTTCCAGTAATAGTAAATCATGTGTATGAAGTAGTTGTTACAACTGTAGATCAAGACGGTAAACTGATTAATTTATTAATTACAGTTTGTTTACATTAAAAAGATCGATATAAACAGTTACATTACATTGCACATTACAATCATAATGGGTATTGTGTATAATAGTAAAATCGGATGTAAATTAGGCAGTTCATTTAAGAAAAATGCCATTAAGGATGGTATTTCAAAGAAAGGAATTATAAAAAGAGATAAACACCAAAATAAAATGCTCACTTCAAATAAGTTACCCATGAAGTTAACACAAGTCAACAAATTGTATTTAAAAGAATTAGGATATACTGTTAACAGAAATGGAAGACATACTTAATGTTCAAGAACCAATCAGTTCTAAAAATGCAATCTCCAGTACAGAAATACACGTGTATGAACCATTCCGAGCAGGTACATATATGTTTCCTTCGGGAATAAGGATTTCTATACAAAATCACGATATTTACATGTTACCATCGAAATCAAGATTAATGTTTAGAGGAGTAATTAAAAATCCAGCCGATGCAAGTAATTCAGCAACTTCAAAAATAGTAATAAATGGAACACTTCATTTAATCGACAGAATTGCATATCTGCTAAATGATGTGCAAATTGATCAAACACAAAATTGTTGGAATGACTTCCACAATAAAGAACTATCTCTCAGGAACTGTAAACAATCTTTATAGAGGGCTTATGGCTGGGTGGAGCAATGGTAGTGATTATTCACTGCAAATAAACCCGGGTGGAAAATACAAAGTTGATATACCATTAAGTATGGTTTTGGGCTTTGCTGAAGACTACAAATACGCTATATTAAATGCCAAACAAGAATTAATTATTCTATTTGGTAATATGCATTTCAATGCCATATATGATACAGCTAATAATGAGGACGGTGTAACATTTGAATTAAGCAGTGTGGAAACGTTGATGCTGCATATTGAAATTAACACTCATGAATGTGTAAAGCTTTTAAAATTTATCGAAAAGGGAAGAATTTAGTCATTGCATTCAGATCGTGGTGTTTAGAGGTTTTTCCAGCTCTACCATTAGCTCAAAAAATTGTGCTGAGTGTGAAATCAAGTTTTTCATGGGAAAACCAAGATAGTTGTCATTAGTTTTCAAACAAATCGACGAAACCATTTAAAAGCTAATAGATCAGTATTCGATAATAGTGAAATGAAAAATATTACACTGTATATAAACAGTCAAGGTTACCCCTATGTGGATTTAAATATGAACTTTGCTAATGGTGAATACCTTATTTTCTATGATATGTATACAACATTTCAGGAAACACATTATAACAAAAGAAGACCAGCTATCCTAGAACCCCAAACATTTAAAAGTAGAGGAGCGTTATTTGTATTTGATGTAAGCAAACAAGGCGACAGAACTACCAATGGCATAATTGATTCACAAATTGAAATTATTGCAAATACACCAATTCTGGGATACACACAAGCTTATGCTCTGATAATTCACGATAGATTAGCACATTACAGTGTTAGAGCTAAGCTGGTGAAAATCATAATTTGAGTCATTAGGCAACGAACCATGGCTATGACAAGATGTTTTGCAATGTGCAAGGATTTCAATCTGCAGAAACAAAATGTATAATTAAAGAATTCGCTATTACTGATATGGAAGAACATATAACAGTATTCAGGTTCAAATCACCATTTGACTGGAAATATCTAACTCCCAAATACAAGAAAACTAATAGATAGGTTACTAACCATCACCATTGTTTAAAATGGGAAAGTGTGGGAAAATGGGAGAGCATGGGAATATTGAAGATAATTGCAAACATTACCAAAATAATTGAGAAATTCATGTAGGTGGAGTTAAGCAAGAATGCATTTTCGAAAGTGTGTATAACAGGTAAGTAATAGATATTCAAAAATAATACAATTGCCCCTAATTCAAACAATTGCTCAAACATATGGGTCCTAATTCAACATTCTTCTCTGCAGAGGAAAACTCGAAATTAATGCTAGTTTGGGCAATGATGTCTGACTGGGGTGAAACAAACTATGATGGTTCTCCACCTGATCACCTGTGGATATTATTCGAGTGATATTACATGATTTAGGACGAGTAAAATTTAATATAAAAAGTATTTGCTTGTATACCATCCACTAGTTCGTAAAGATGAATCAAGATAATTAAATAACATGCTCATGCATAGAGAAATCCAAATGTAAAGTGAATATCAGCAAGTTATTAGAGTGTTGGAGTAAGCCATTTCGAATTTGTTTAGGAAAGAAATAATTGTGGGACATTCTATATTTTTGTTGCTATGTGTGATAATGTTTTGGGACATCCTGTGGTTACTTGTGTATGTTTTTAATATACTATGCTGCTTCAGTGTTAAAATGATTTTTTTGAAACAGCTTGTTTTTGTAAATATTTTGTCAAAAATTTATTTTGTAAAATGAATCTTCAAATTTATTTAAACTATTTCTTTTTTAAAGTGAATTTGTTTTCCTAAGAAAAATAAAAATATTTTCTCAACAGAGAGAGGCAAAAGTTCTGGAAGTAAGCACTCTAGCCACTTTTCTATAACTAAGTAAATAATGTAATATATCGGGTAAGACATGATTAATATAAGCTGGATTCGAGTCTCAGTTATGTTATGTATGATTGTAAACTTGTAAAAGGAATAACGAATGTGACACTGTTAATTAAACTAATATAAATTAGTTTGTGCATGTGAAAGAGTTAGATGTGCTACTTTTATACATGTTTAAACTTAAATGAATCACATAGAATATTACAGATTAAACATTATTACCTGACTAATTTATACTTGCTTCGAATTGGTATACTGATAGCGTTTGCCACTATCTCAAGACATGAAAAAACTGTTTAGAGATCCGATGTCTTAGCAGTGTGACCGCTCCCTGTCCAGAGTCATAAAACTGCAATGTTAAATTTCAACTTTTTTCCAATAGTACCAACTACAAAACCCGAGCCCGAGATTTTAGAGGTTGCCAGCCTGAGTCCAACAAACCCCCACAAACACAATTCAGTTTATAATACCCCTGGGAAAGTGCCTCTTTTCACAAAGGAAACTGTCAATGTCTGTCCTGGTGGGGATAAGACTTCAGGTCAACGATTTTAACTGCCAAATATAGCAAGGTCGAAACATTTTCCTAGCTGTTTGAACATTCTCGAGCAAAAATATTATGTTTTGTACTTGATAAAATTAATATTCACTTTGCAAGCTCTATTATGCAGGCAAATAAAAAAATAGGTTTAAAAAAAACCAGTGAAGAATTATATTAAAAATGAACAAATATTTATAAAACAGCTTTTACTTCCCAGCACACAGGTACCTTTACCACCAAAAAATTTATAAAATTGAATTTCAGCCATATTGAAAACATTTTCGGTCACATTAATGAAAAAAAAAAAAAAAACAAATATCTGTATATTGTTAATTATATTTATGTTAAACATATACAGAATAAGAAATGGGAACATATATACTAAAACTAGATAGTAAAGCTTAACATGTTACTAGATTAAGATAAGATATATTTCGAATTAAAAAATATTGTAGGAAAAATTTAATGTTTTGAGATATACTGGACGATGTCATAATATTTCTAAACGTAATACTTCATTCTATTAAAAAGTAATTACATTTAAAGTTTTGAAAACAAGAAAAAATTAATAATAGGTTTAAAAGATTAAACTACTCTTAGAGAAGCGAAAAAAAGAGGGATAATAGCAAGTGTGAATGGTAATTATGTAATATCATACTTTGTTTTTTTTTCTATAAATTATATATTGCTTTATTAACTGTGTTTATCTCTATTACATTGCTTACCCTTTTAATTGATTACTAAACAGAATTTATCTGTTATGAAGCAGAAGTTATTTTACTGATAAATAAATATTATTCATTTCTTCGAGGAAGAAACTTAGCAGAGAGGTTTGTCTCAGAGGCTGGGGTGTTGGCTTGAGGATATTTGAAAGTCAGGTGTGTCGGAAGGGAGGGGCTGGGTGTTTGAACTTCTGACTTCTGGTTGGAGGGGAGATACCAGACTTCCTGAATGTTTACCTAGGAATTTGAAATTTTAATAAATAGAGGTTTAGCATCTACCCCCTTCCATTATTTCCAGTTCTTTGTTAGTTCGGTTTGCCTCAGCATGTCGCGCTCGTATGGAGATCATTTTAGTGGTTTATCTACCCAAGATTTTAACAAAGAACTTAGAGATTTTAACTGGGACTATTTTAACGATCTATTGAACAGACCAGATGCTTTGGCAAAAAATTTATTACATATTTTAGATGAAGAAGAAAGTGGATATACTCTACAACCGTTGCTCTTGCCAACACCTCCAACATTAAGAACAGTTACAGTGGCGTATCCAGCAGTGGTGCCTTCGACGTTGAAACCAAGTATATTGAAAGTTGCACTAACGAGACCAACAGTCACACCTTCCACATCGAGGTCTGCAGCGACGACTGCGACGTCGGGGTCTGCAACACCACCTACGGTGTTGAGGTCTAGAACAGCATTGAGAGCTACAGCAATGCCTGCAGTGTTGTGGTCAACAGCAATGCCTGTAGTGTCGAAGTCTACAGCGACCCCTGCGACATCGAGGTTTGCAACATCGCCTATGGAAATGAGGTGGATGCCTTCAAGATCAATACCTTCGATGGCAATGACTTCGAGATTGGAACTTTAGATTTATCATCAGTTAACAAGTCAGGTGAGGTACATATACAAAAACCACCCATGTGTTTATGCTGCAGTCCACTAGATTTAACCTCAAATAATGTGCAGGAAGAAATGACAAAAAACCAATTATACCAAGAGTTGGAAGAGTTTTTAGAGGTCAGTTTTGTGATTTCATCCGAGTCAAGTCTACTGTCTCCTGAATTATTGTTATCACCTGAATCACCGCAGTATAAAATAATTCCCCCACCCCTCGTCCTATCATACCTTCACTACAGGAAATTATTTATACTCCTATACCATCAACAATATCATTACCACCAACGCCTGTTGTTCCTGTAAAGAAATGCAAATTCAGATTATCTCTTAACCCTAAACGCAAATTTTAATGAAAAAAAAATTCAAACTTACAGTGATGCTTTTTGATGCAACATGATTGAATATATATACTTTTCAGTTTTATAATTGTAAATATATTCTAATGTGATATGGTGACATAGTTTTCAGGTGTAATATGATGTGTAATTTTATATCGATTTAATAATTTTTTCACTGGTAATAGGCTGAGGAGTTTTTACAGTTTTAATGATTGAAAGTATAAAGTAGGAACAATTTCAAAGACCTGTCATTCAGTTAGTTAAAAAGTTTTCTGATTTTAAAGTCTTGTTTTACCATTTCAAAGATCCATAATTCAATTGGTTAGAAAGTTTTGCGATTCTAAAGACTTGTTTTACTATTTCAAAGACCCATAATTCAATTTATTAAAAAAATTTACGATCCTAAAGACTTGTTTTGCAATTTTAAAGACCCATCATTCAATTTGTTAAAAAGTTTTATGATTCTAAAGACTTGTTGTTTTACAATTTCAAAGACCCATCATTCAATTTGATAAAAAGTTTTATGATTCTAAGGGTTTGTTTTACAATTTCAATGACCCATCATTCAATTTGTTAAAAAAAAATTACGATTTTAAAGATTTGTTTTGCAATTTTAAAGACGTGTCATTCAGTTTGTTAAAAAGTTTTACAATTCTAAAGACTATTTTCTCAAAAACAATCACAGAATAATGCTATGCTAAGAAAGTTTATGATTTATGGTGTAAAATGTTGGAAAGTTTAAATAAACTTTATTATTTCAATGAAAAAAAAGTTGGAGAGTTATTTCAGTCGTAATTTTAAATGTTTAAAGTTACTGTAGTTTTATGACATAAAATGGCGTTTTGGTTACAAAGTCAGAATGGCTTACACACTAATGATAAATATATTTAATGATTTTCAGTCGTAATATGCTTTGTTGTGATGATTTTTTTTACAGTTTATGATGTAAGATGGTGTTTTGGTAAAAAGTTGCAATGGCTTACACACATAATGATAAATATATTTAATGATTTTCAGTCGTAACATTCTCTGTTGTGATGATTTTTTTACAGTTTATGATATAAGATCATGTTTTGGTTAAAAAAAAGCTTGGATGGCTTACAGTCCTGACATGTTGATAAATGTTTGTAATTAATTGTATTGTTTTTTATGTAACAAGCGGAAGTGATATTTTTCAAGCTTATAAGGTTTTCAATAGTACCATGTTTGATGTGAATATGTAAATACATTGTTTTACGAGTGTTAAGTAAGCTATGCATAATGCATTTCTGAAAGAAAAAAAAGAAAATTTTAATAAAAAATTTTTTTGTTAAAATAAATTCTGTGACTTGTTATTTATTAGTTTGAAAATTCCCCCCATGCCATTGCTTTGTGTTTAGTTGGATAAGCCATAAGTACTTATATTTTAAATGAAAAAATGTTCTTGTGATGAGTGGGTGTTGTTAAGTTGTTTGAGGTTTGTTGAAACAATTTTTAAGCCAGGTATCTGGAAAATAATATTTTTACAAGTTTTCGATGTCAAGTTTATGAGGGAGAAAAACACTCTGAAGGAAGATCTTACAAAATAATTATGGAGAGAAACGAACATGTCTGAATGGATGAATTTTTAAACAGAAGGAACAGACTTAGATATCTCAAGAAAGCATTGCTGGGCAGTTGGCCAAGAACTCTAGGGAATTTAACAAAACAGAAATTTACACACAAATATCTTTTCAGGACCAGGTATAAAGAGTCCTTGGCATCACACCATAATGATTCTATGCTGTCCTACAACTGGGAGAGTTTAACCAACTTTTAAAATAAAAAAATATTTTCTCACAGTATCAAGATTGCAACTACTGCAGAATCAACACACAGATGTCTGGTAATGAAAAATCATAGTCACACTTTACACAAAATCAGAAAAAAATTGAAAAAATTCTTTAAAAAATTTTATTTATCCCTCCTTATATAGTAAATTGATACAAAATGTCTGCCATTTTCCTTCAAAATTACATTAAATTTGCCCAGTTAGGAAAATCAGTTGGAATATCGTGAAATTTAACATATTTGAGCTCAATAGCAGTTATTTAAAGCTGGATACCTGTTATTTCAGTAATATCACATCGATTTTTATTTTACAGGGACAAGAATTCGTAAATGTATACACTCTTATGGTAAAAATTCAAAAGTGGGAAAATTATATATTAAATAATGTTTTTTACAAAAACAGATTGAAAGTATAAGATTTATCGAACAAGGTTGTTTAACGTATGTTTTAAATGTTTGAAAAATAAACTCTAACTTGAGTATTTGCTTACATCGTAATAGTTAAAAATTAAATAAAGATGTGTTTTTCTCATTACTAACAAAAAAAAGATGTCTTGTAGCTGTGTTGTTATGAAAATGAATCATTTATTAGTTAAAAGTTGTTGAAAAATTGGAATAATGTTTGCTGGAAACGGGAGTAAAGTTTGCTGGAAAATGGGAATAATGTTTGCTGGAAACAGGAGTACAGTTTGCTGGAAGACAGAATAAAGTTTACTGAAAAATGGGAATAGTGTTTGCTGGAAAATGGTTTATATTTTTTAATTGAATATAGTGAGTGTTGAAGACAATTGGAACGTATTTCTTAGTAATGAGGAAAATTTAGTTTTATTGATAGGAGTTTGGTAGCAAAATTTTATTTAACTGGGAATACACCAACCTCTTGCACCTCGAAAAAATAGGAGGAAGCTTCAGGCTCCAAGTCAAAGAAACAGTTTGCAGGGAGGAGGGGAAATATCCCAGGCCAGTTCGAAATCCGCTGCTGCCTCCCTAGGGAAACCGTTGTGTTGGCCTTGAAGCACGTCTCTGTTCATAGCCGAGGCGGTGCTCTGGGGGTGAAGGGCGGGGCCTTCGTGGATCGACCAGTTCTCGAGATATCCGAAAAATGTGACACTTGAGTGCTGTATGGGGGGTGGGGTAGTGCATGGTCTTTAACCGATAGCGAAGGCTTTGCAGTGCCCTCTGTGGCCAGTCATTCAAAAAAAAACCTTTCTGACATCGAGGAGGGCGGGTTTTGGGAAGCACCGTGTTGTAAGGGACAGTTCTTGGCTGGTGTGGGCGAAAGATGTGTTTGCCACTAAACAGGTTCTTGTAGTGTTGAATAGATAGCAGGGTATGTGGTCCAGAGCTTTGGAAACTACAAAAACGAAATCATCGTTGGAGGGGCAGGACGGATGGTCTGGGTTCGTGACATCAGGGCACGTCACTCTGGCGAGGGATGGAAGGTAGGCGGCCTACAGGCAAGCAGGGCCGATATGAAGCCCTCTAGCAAATTGGCGTCATCTTGACTCAGTGGCAAAAATTTGACAATTGGGGCAGATGGGTGAATGACCTCAGGGCATATCACAGGTGGGAGTGCAGGTGTAGGGAGGTCAGGAGTGATGTGGTCATTTCTAGCCAGTCATTGCCATCTTGTTACATTGCCGAAAAAATTGACAATCGAGGGTATAGGGATTTGTATCCTCAAGGACAGAGTAGTATGCTTTGGCAAGGGTTGGGGGAGGTCAGGAGCCATCTGCACCCCTGGATCCAGTCGCCACCATCTTCAGTTGCTCATAGAAGCTTGGACTAGATAGATGTATACCTCACAGCTCCTTCATATACATCGGGCTTCGGAGTGTGATAGCTGTGATTCTTGTTAAGCGATATTATATGCTCCAGGGTTCAGATCTCGTTCACAGTCTTCATAAACTATAGTGTAAAATTATTTTTATAAGTCTTTAATTTATTGTGTGATAGTGCATTTATCGTGTAAACCCCATTTCTGTGTTCGGTCGACGAAACTTCGTAACATTTTCAACTCGCGTTTTTATTACCATATGCCGTGAATTTCACAGACTTGACGGGAAAAAAAATTGTAGTACATCTGTTATTTTTAATAATTCACTTTTATACATTCACGTACTTGTAGGATTAATAATGTAATCAAGTCAGTAATACTAACTTGGTAAATAAATAGGTACTGTCAGTCGTAAATTTAAACTCAGCCATGCTCCACGTAACAGCTTACAAGCAGGCACACGTCATATGATCCTCTCATTCCTTTACCAGCCTCCGAGGTTGACGGATGTGTTTTGCAAAAGGTGCGATTTCATTACGTTTTTTTTTAAATTTATTTGGAAACATTCATTTTGTTTAAAACTTCCGAGTTTTTCACCTCAGTCTATAATCAAACAGTTATTCACTGAGCTCGCAGCCGGACAGATGTGTTTTGGGAGAGGTGCAATTTTATTATGCATGTTAATCAATTAATTTATTTTTATGTGTGAATTACATTTCTAAAGTTCCTCCTCGCCAGTCTCACAGGCAGACAAATGTGTAAGGTATGTGCGAGAGGTGTCAAGTAGTATCATATATCTTGTTTTTGTGTTCATTTAATTTATAGGGACATTTTTTATTCGCTGTAAATCGTTAATTCTATACTCCACTCTTATTTAATTGCCATAGTCATGTAGTTGTGTTCGTTCGTTATACTTCTCTTGTTTAAATTATATTGCTAGCATAGAGGTCGGGGTAGACTCATTCATCTTTTTACATTTAATTTAATTCTATAAAATAACATAATTGCACTTATTATTCACGGAGCTGTGATAGTTTGAAATTTGAGTTTCGATGAATGTAATTTATTCATATGTAGAATACTGATTTTATCTAACGTTTAATTGCATTCCGAATAATACTATCTTTTTAAGTTGCGTGTCAACCAACACTGCCTATGAGCAAGATCACTACCAAACAAAAAAAAATACACTTGGACCACTCTTGCACAAAACTATAAACACATATATACCCCGTCCCCAACACGCCGCACCTCATCTTAGTGCCATAGCTCCAAGGATGAGGGCATATCAGAGTTCCCCACAAAAGGAAAGAGAAGTACAACTATACACAAAAACAAAACCAAGAAAAATTAATTAATTAACCCTTTCAATAATATTACCCTTTCATTAAATTTAACCCTTGTAATTGATTAACACCTTTTATTAACCCTTTTAATAACCCTTTTTATTAGCCCTCTTTATTAACCCTTTCAATAAATTTAATAAATTATTTATTATCAAATTAATTAGGTCAATGAAAAAGGCGACATCCCTTTGTTTCTAGTACCCCCACGCCCCTAATACTCACTCCTATAAGAGTGTAACACATGCTATAAATCATGCTAAGTTGCTGACCAACTATCTCTAATTTAACTGTAGTAAACTGCAACCAGGGGCTTAAATCAGTAACAATAAATGTCAAACATTTCTAAAGTAAATGCAGAGCATGTGGTTCATGCAAATAATAATACATGTCAGAAATTACAGCCAGTTCTCATTCACTATTGGCAAATTATAGGATTCATTCAGGAAAATTGCTTCCTGTCGAATTTTAAAATAATTTTATATCCCTCTTTACTTCCAGGACTCAGTTTCATAAAATTATGCTGATTTGGCTGATGCTCAGTGAATTCACCTACTCTAAATCACCCCCATCCTTCAGTTTTTTTTTAAATCTGGTTACGCTGCTGTTACGTTTGTGCATCCTACACACACAATCTGAGGGGAGGAAAAGGTTGTACTGGCTCAGGTATTCAGGTAATCGTCGTTTTGGAAAAGTTCGAAAATGTGCTGCTAATTCGAAGTTTTGTCGGTAACCGGAAGTGAATACCAACTACTGTAAATGCTGTCGCGTGGTGCACGAGGCTCTCATAGACTAAAGATGAGGTAGACCGCTTATTCGTCTTCTGCGCATGTTCCCATCATTGACCTACCCCAATCCTACACAACTGTCAAAGTCACATGGTTAACAATGATGAACGTGTTTGTTTACATCTTAATTTTTAAATTACAAACACTGTTATATTAACAAAATATATTTTACCAGTTTGAAAGTAATTAAAAAATCATCACAAACTGGTTAGAGGAAGTACAAAAACATCTCAAAATCACAGTGTTCTAACCTCAAACCCAATCCACACCATTTTTGCTAGACGTGTAGGCAGAAAAGCAGTTCAATTTTGGGATACGGAGATTGGTTGTGCGCAGCCAGCGAGAGCGGTCTACCTCATCTTTAGTCTATGGGAGCTCTAGGGTAGTGTTGCATTCGCGCTGGAATAACCCCGGAGATACACCTTTCACAATAACTTGATGACTAGCGTCGAAGGGTGAACACACGAGAGGCAGAGGTTTGGATAGGCTTCCCTGGTTTTATTGCGGTTATTTTTTCTCTCCTACCTTAAAAATAAGATGATATTCGGGGGTTCTAGGTATGGAAGGTACCTAGGTGCATCTCAAGGTAGAGCCACATACACTTAGTCATGCAGGAAGTATTCAAACTAAGAGAGACATGCTTCGCGGCTTTACTGGGATTGGACAAACATGGCTGACATTAAGTCCATGGTTGCCTTCCATGCTTGCTTCTGACCTGTACTAAGAAGGGAGGGGGGAAACTGGCAGAGACCTTAGAAAAATCCTTCGACAGACAACAATGCAATTTGTGAAGACAAAATACGTTTATACCAAAACAAAGGATGTTAAAGGATAATCTTTATTATAAGAGCGTTTGAAACATTAGAAGAGAAAGAAAGGTGAGAAGAGCTTTCTTTGATTTGGTCGCGCCGGCTTTGTTTTGTTTGAAACAAAGGGAGGGAGAGACTACATCCCCGGCTTTATCGCCCGATTTCTTACATGTATAAACTTACACTGTTGATACACATCATTAACATCACTCTTTGACGCGAAATCGCGTGGATCTCCGCTATGAGGCTCATAGTCTGTCTAACTAGCTGATTTAAGAGGTGCACGATGAGGAAAATCACTCAACCCCACCCCTATCCTTACCAAAAAAAAAATAGCATGTTTAAAAATTGGAGAAGGATAAGGCTATTACATTTGGATCCGTAGGGGCGTACTTTGAAATGGCAATCTGAACACATGCATACAAGAAGTATGAAAATTACTAAGCAACTAGTATCACACTACTAAAATTACTTCGTGCGCAATGGGTGGGGGGAACAAAATAGTGATTCACCGAAGATACTACTGTTGTATGTGTTTCAGTAATGGCCGGCTAACTCTTGTTGCACCGGCAAGCAAGGAAGTAAAGGCTATTCGCGGTAAAGTGAGCACTTTTGAAAGCCGTCTCCTTAGGAATAATAGTTAATAAATATATATTTTTTGTTTTTTAGTCTTAGACGTTAACTCCCGAGTACGGTGGAATATAAACACTGTGTTTATTACTTACACGGCAATGTTTATTTTGAAAAGTTGTTTAAGGGGGAAAAAGTAACTACGTCCTCAAAACTGCTGGTTTTAACGTGAACAGCCTATAAACAATTGCCAGTCAAGCAGCACATTCCTATGGTGCAGCTCATGTTTTGAGGAGCATTTTCCATGATTGAAATTAGGCCTAACTATTTGGGTTATGGGCTGTTCACGGTAAAGTGAGCAGTTTTGGAATCAACCTTTGAAAAATTGTCACTGCTTCTAACTGCGTACGTATTAACGGGCACACCGATATGCGCCGTTTAAGTTTCAACATTGAAGGAAAACATTGGTGAATAGTGAAATAATTTATTTTTCTTTCTGTTTTTTAATGCATTATCACAGAGCAGGAGCACCCACAGGAAACCCCACCACTCCATGACAGTGACCTTCAAGTCACCTTCCTTCCATTCCTCTCATTTAAACACAGTGAGTCTTGCCAAAAAAAAAACCTTCAAGCAGCAGAGTTTAAGTAGCAGAGTACAAACAAATATCGCAGTCGCAATAAATTGCGACAATTCAACCATCCCCTGATATGAATTCGCATACAAGATAATTAACCTCCAAAATTTTGAGAAATTACTCAAAATTATGTTTGATTTCTATTTCCTTTATCTCCGGGCTTATTTTTTTCTCATAAGCTGCCCATATAAAAAATACAAGTAATAAAAAATATAACTAGTCAAACAGGCTTTAAAATATGTTACAATTATGATTGTTATGAAAATTACATGAAGTTACATTTAATAATTGGCTCCCATAGCAATACATACTTAGCCGAAATATTGTACCATTGCAAAATTACAGAATATAGAAAAACTTCTTTTAAAGTTTTTTCTGATACTTGCCCTATAAAATGTCCTCGTCTAACATGGCAGGATATGCATTCTACCAAGTTATAATGTTCTCCATCGTGAGATCCCTATCCAGTCTCTCTCCCAAGACGAAAAAAAAACCGTTTTAAATTAAGGAAATACGTTGACCAGGGTATTGAGGAACATCCCAGACAATTTCGTTGGTTCGAGTCCAGCAACATTCAAATTTTGATGACATTGAAGGTAGCGTCGAACGGTTGCTAGACGCCATCCATACACGTTGGAAAGAGGGGAGAGGGCATCAGAGAGGATTCAAGCCTCCACGCCGACAGTCTGTGCTCACCTGCCAAGCTACGCAACCGCGTATGTACCGACGTCCATGACGACTCAAAGTCGAACAGGTTACCAACAAGGTAAGCCTCAGCTCCTTCGTCGATCTAGCCCCGTATAACGATGTACAACTTGCTGCTCTGGTATTAATGCTGGATGTACGGTGTCCCAGCACCGTCACAGCATATGAGAGCAAGAATCAACAACTTGGTCAAATATTTACTTGACCGCCGCAAGCATAAAGTGATCAGGCCTGTGTCAATGTTAATTTTACATATGGCAAAATAATTCACAATGCGCATACAAGTAGATCATAAGCAGGGCTTTCAAAAGTGCCCAGTCTACTGTGAACAACCTTTACTAAGAAATCTTCCGTTAGTATTTTTTTTGTAAAAAAAAAAAAAAAAAAAGTCACATTTTCTCTCTTGCCAGTATTGCTACAAGTATGACTTCGCCGAAAATCGATGTTAGTGATACCACCTCGCATGATTAACGAAAAACGTCGCCAGTTTTCTCATGGTATATTTATTGGTAACACATTAATAATGAAGTCATTTTATAAGTGTTCCATTAAATAATAAGCAACCTCTCTTGTCAATTTATACTCATTGTGAAGAGTTTGCAGCTGTGAAAAAAGGCATAATTTGATGCAAATGCCTAAGAATTTTAGGCTGTCACCCAACTCGTTCAGTAAACTCAAGTGTACTACGTGTGTAGGCAGAGCGCAAGAATTTCGGTGTTGCTCGCAATCTGTTGCATTATTTACACTTATTAGTGGCAGCGCCTAGCATTATACTAGTCTGGTTTTGCGTCACAATTGGGATACGCGAAACCTAAATTTGAAAACTAGCAGTTCCATGAGTTGCTATCTCGGATAGCTTACACGCAGTTGAAAATATGTGTAAGATTAAAACTTTTATGTCCATATTTGTGAAAACGCCTTCCAAGTGCAGTACAGAGTGCTCCTATACTACGAAGATTAATGACGAATACGAAGGCCTTCCTTTGACCTCGACGGTCATGGAGCCCCGACCTGCATCATCGCTAACTGATTGTCGCCCAGTGCCGATTCTGCGATAGAGTATGAAGATATAACTGCATGGTGATGTGATCAAGGAACTAGTATCTAAAGCCTGCCTACCTGCCTGTGTGTGATGTCTCAATGCCTTCACGCGAATGGTCAGCTGCAACCATGTGGTAACTAGGTGATTGGCTAGTCAGTGTCCGAATAATGTATAAATGGTGCAATACGATTGGTTCAAAGTCAATATGACTTCATATTGCTTGCATACTCTTATATTATAAGCAGTAGGAAGGTCAGCTGAGAGGCATAGTATTTTTTGGCAACGGCTGCCGGGAAAGATACATTGTCTAGGCTAGCTTCTACACCAGGTATTGCATTGCTAGTTACGTTAAAGTGGAGTGGATATTGCCAGTTAATGGTTTCTCACCATCGATTTCTTCTTCAAGTGACATGTATCCTGTTTTGCCAGCACAATCGACTTCTATTGCTGTGATGGCTACGTCACTACCAGCATCTACTGCCACCAGTGCAGCACGATCATCTACAAATGCAGCTGTACCAACGACTTCTTCAGCTGTCATGTTTAAGAAATCGTCAATGGAGTCATCGAACTTTTCGGCTGAGGTACCTAGAACACTATTTCTGGCGTTACCTGTTTCTTTAGCTCCATCACCTACATATCCAACAGGTCCGCCCGAGTCTTTGCCTCAACTACTATGTTGTCATCAATGTCCTTCTGTGAAAATACCTTTAGTAAAAGTGTCAATGCTCGGCGACATGAGCGCTGTAATTGTGCCAAAAATCCTTGTTGCATGTCATATTTGTGTAGGTGCAGTAACCAGATCATCCATAACGAGTATTTTCTGAGACATGCAGGGACCCCTTAAAAGGTGAAGTGCATTTCTCATCAGCTCCTCGGTACCAGGTTTGCTGCAAGCAAGTATCTTGTGACTTTTGGTAAATTACCTCAAAGGTGTAGTAACCTACATAACATTTGACGGGATGTAATTAAAATTTAAAAGGTCCGAAAATAATTTTAATAAAAAAGAATTGCATAGCGTTCTATGTTCCCATATGTACAATTATATACCATTTTTTTTCTCGAGTACTTTTGTTTGTAAGGTCATCTAAGGTCATGGGATTATTGGTCAAAGGGTCAAAGTTCCTCCTCCACATTCACCTCATGTGATTTCTCAGTGCCTTCATGAGATTGGTCAGCTGAAATAATGTTAGACATGTATGACATGTGTGTGCTTAGGATACATACTATTTTTAACTGGACTATAGTAGGTTAGATTATTTCTGATTTTTCTGGCCTTTGGTAGGTTAGGTTATGCTATGTTATTCTGAATTTTTTCTGGCCTTTGGTATGTTAAGGCAGGTTAGGTTATTTCTGATTTTTTCTTCCCTTTGCTAGGTTAAGGTAGGTTAGGTATTTTTTGGGCTTTAGTAGGTTAAGTTATGTTAGTTTGGCAGGTGGTAAGAATGTTTGTGTTGCGGGTTAGTCGGGACTATAAATTTCCTTGGTACATTTGGGTTAACATGAATAGTATGGTTGGTTAATGTTGGGTGATATGTTTTACAGTATATCTTATTTTGAGATTGTGGGTGTATGTCGAAATGTGTGGACAGTATGTGTGTGTCGGTGAGTCCTGTAATGCTAAGGCATGTTTGAGTTATAGTAACGGGTTTGGGTGGTCAGTGTATTTTTGAAGTGTCAGTCGGCATGGTTGATGGTATAAGAATAAGTTGATTGTGTCACTGGTATGGACTGTATGGTTTACTTTGTATGGTCTATGTGGACGAATGGATGAGGTATGCTAGAGTTATAGTGGGTCATATGGTTGGTAGGTAAAAGTGGCGATGGTTGGTAAAACAAGTAGAATGGCTAATAGGTTATGGGCTGGCCTCAGCTGTATAGTTGCTTGGTACACTTGATCTATGATGGATAATGTGCTTGGTAAATTGGGTAGTGTGGTTGAATTGAATTTTATTTTGGTTTTAGCAGATAGAGTGTTGGGTGGTCTGGTATGATTTGGGTTATAATCGATGGTTGGTTGAAAATCGCCAGGGTCTTTCTGGTGGATCCCATTGGAATTACTGCATGGCAAATACATATCATCGACGAAATTGCATAAAAAATAGCATTGTCTTATAAATACCACATGAAAGTATTTCCTTGTTGCTTTTGTATTCAGAATGCCCATACCAGGGACCAGTTGTTGCTTACAAAACCAAACATTTATCGGTTGCTAGGAACACGTGCTCTGAGTGAGGATTCATAAACACAGTTATTATTTGTATACGCAAACATAGAAAACAACAAAATGAAGTAGAGTGTTCGAATTTACTTATACTGTGCTTTGTAACCCATGCTACCACCTGTCGTAATCAGAGTTCCCCCTAAGCAATATTCGGCTTGTTTGAAGGGGAATGTACTACGGCACAAACAACACCTCTCGCCTTACACCTAGATTGCCACGGAGCTACATCATTCGGCATTCATGACGGCATCTTCCTGTCGTGCTGATGGTGAAAGAATGGCGCAAGTAATCCTTTATGTATTCGGCTGGGCTGGTTCCTAGTTATTACAGCAGTTCCATCTGGACAATATGGTGGTCTGAAGATGTGACTGCAAGTGAAGTTAGCATCCCGGTATCACTGTTGTGTGGCGTGACTACCGTTGTTGCCAGAAATCGTAGTGCCTGAAGGCGTTTCGCCAGAAAGTGTTTGGTCTACAGGTGTTTCACATAACATGAGTTTTTCCTACAGGCTTTTTCCATAGCACTCTATTAACCTATTAGGTGTTTATTTTACTAATTAAAAACGTTCCTTATGTTTCCCGACAGCATTAGGCCTTCAGACACTTTGTTGAAATGCATTCTGCTTACAGGGGTATTGCTACACATACGTTTAGCATAAACAATTTATAAACCTTCATATTTTGATAGGTATTTTTCTTACAGAAGTTTTACCTAACAGGTGTTTCGTTTATAGACTATTCCCTAATATTAGTTTAACCCACGTAGTGTTTTACCTGAAAATCTATCATCTTCTTAAATTTACAGACAGGCAGTTAGTGTACAGACATTTTGCGTAAGAGATGTTGCACCCTCAGGCCTTTTTGCCTTCAAGTATTTTTCCATACTGTAGTTTTGCATACGAGACTTTTTTTTTCTAAAGATGGGTGTCCTACATTTTAGACAAAACGACTGGTACCCAGTATGGACGGGCTATATAGCTGTTATGCACTAGGCTACCCTTTTTTCCATGAAGGCCGATGTGGTCACGATAGATACGGCCGCGCAGAGTGCAATGGGGGCAGCGTCTCTGGGTCAATGTTAACCGGATCTAACTGCTTCTTCCTAGGCAGCCATTCATCCACATAATAACCACATGATTCGTTTATGTATGCTATCCTAACCTGCACGGTGGCAATTGTGGTCTTGAAGGCAGCATGTTTGGGCACTTTTATCGCTTGCTAGAAACAAGATATCTGGTGGGCTGGCGCATTATTGCACATATTCCGAACTATAGTATAGCAAGATAGCAAGGGAAACTATGGTCACTTACCAGGTGAAATAATTTCAATTACTCATTGGTTACTGCACAAATTAAACGCTTTTATCTGCGTCAGTAGACCTGATGCTGGAAGTCGATGTCTTGCTACAGTTCTTTACTTGGTACGGACGAGTCTAGTCGCATGACGGACTGGTCCTTGAGTCGCGACCTTCCTTGTGAAAGTAGGTGGGTTACAGTGGTGTCTGTCGGGATCAGCAAACCTGCATGCCAATGGATCGTCAAATAAAACAACAGTATAATTTCTACAGTGCGTGGCGTCAGTCGTCATACGGCTTCTTTCTAGTGCAGTATTATGGGTAATCGATGAACGAGAGCGGCCCAGAGGTCACTGACGTGTGAATCTGTTGTACAAACAGTACAGGGATATCAGTCACCAGAAGAAGAGTACTTAAGTGGCCATGGATCTGTTTCAAGGCAAGAACGAATGAAAACTGCATAGCAACTTCAACACCTTCGTCATATATTGTAACTCGCAATTCACGCTTATGCACGCAGCCAGGGACTCCATGGTGGGTAGGTCAATTAAGAGCAGCCTATCTCAGAAAAATTTCATTTTTATGACAGTCGCTCACTATAGAGTAACGCCATTGGCTAATGCTCTTCTTTGTATTCTAGAGAAACTAGCGATTTTCGTTGTCTACTGCGTTTACTCAATTTGATGAACATTAAAACATAATTCTTAGCTTATCATCTTATAAATATCGTAGACAGCAATTGAATCAATATCATTTGGGTAATTTGTGTGTTTTTTTTCGACTGCGATGAAAAAAATTAGTTATAAAGAGCAGATTTACAGAAACGAGCTTTGCTTTCTTAGTTTCGTATAATATTACAAGCCATTCATTGCATCCTTTAGTACAAATGGAAGGAAAGAGTGAACGGTAAACCGCAGATAGCCCTCTTAGAAGACACAGAGAAAGGTAACTAAGCAGGGAATTTTTTTCTTGGAATTACATGTGAAAAGAAAGTAAAAGTTGTTTTAGGTAAACCACATACTGAGGAACAAGTGGGAGGTGACCAAGGAGGAAGTCTTTGGCAGTCATGGCAGGGATCTTTGGCAGTCATGGCAGGGATTAGTTAGCTCTGCTGGATATATGATTCATATTGGTCTTTGCTTTGAACGAAAAAACAGATTATTTAAAAAATGGAATTTTACAGCAGGGGGGTATGTTATTGATATTGATCTATTTATGTGAGTTCTTTTCATCTGTTAATTGATATACGCTCATTTTCATCCATCCTGGATATGAAGTAAGAGTGTAAGCAGGGATATGTGGTTGTGGTTGGGGAAAAGTGTAAGGTGTACTTAACAGTGCGGTAAGGTAGAGGATGTAATGCCATTTGCGAAAATGATTGGAGGGGGGGGGGGGGTTAAAATTAGGACAGATTAAGAATATCCAAACAATCCTGTTTCTGTATAGAGTATATGCTGCTATTTTTATGCCAGTTTCAAATTGGCGACATAGCAGATTTTTTTGTACAGTCCAAGCGAGCATCCTGTGGTAAAAGAAAAGTATGACATTGAGTTAGTGAATATATTTTTACACGAGGCATAAGAAATTTCACATGAGACTTCGCATGCAAACTCCCATTCAAATTCCATATGAAAGGTGTTCACACACTGTCAACATAGAGAATATGTTGTAAAATATGACCTTGCTATAGAGTAGCTCCTGAAATTTTAGTTTTGAACTAAATTTGTTGATAATATTTAAAGGGCCCTCCTGCCTGGCACTCGAACTGCGTAGCAGTGTGTTGGAAAAATGTTTACCAAACTATTAAATGTTCATCTAATGCGCTGAACTATGAAAAGAGCACGCACTTCAGACTATGTCTGTCATGGCTTGCAAGACACCATGCACTTTAGAAACACACACTTCAGACTATGCCTGCCATGGCTTGCAAGACACCACGCACTTTAGAAACACACGCTTTAGACTATGCCTATCATGGCTTCCAAGACACCACGCACTTTAGAAACACCAGTTCACAGCTCTCCAAAAGAGTTTTAAAAAAATATATCTTTTTCAAAGCGCTGTAGCTTGAAATATATACGTTATATACATACATAAGTGCTCGGGGGGCAAACACTGAACCTTGCTTCACGCTTTCCACCAATGAAATTATAGGATCACCTCTTAAAGTCGTATAGGTACACGCATCACGACGAGACCGCTGCACGCTTGTTCAGAGCTCCTGAGCCTAGGGGCGATGGCGTACTTGACACGCATGGCAGTGTGGCCCTTATCGCTCCCTCGCTTCTCGGCCACAAGCGCGCTAACCACTTTTAGGTAAGCGGTGCCCTTAATGTGAAGGAGCTTCTTCCTTCTCTCTTCAAACATATCACAGCTCAACTCAATATCTTGAAAATATACAGCATTCTCAAACGCAATACGTTTCGCCACAGGCTTCTTTACATGGCTTAAAAGCACAATTCTTTCTCATTCCTCTGGTTAATACAAAACTGGTTATAGGCTGTTCACGATAAAATGAGCACTTTTGAAAGCCCTGTTTAGGATCTACTGGTATGCAAGTTGTGTATTCTTCCACCTTATGTAAAATTAACATTGCCATGGATCACGACACTTTATTCATGCGTCGGTCAAGTGAAGATGTAAAATTATTGGCAAATTAAATATTTAACAAATCTGCTCATTTTTACACTTCTATACGTTTAAAAAAAAAACTTAAAGCGAAAGAAACAATTTAAGTTATCATAAATAGTTACCTAACACTTTTTATTCGACGTTAAGATATGGAACTACTTTCCCTCCATCGTTACCAACTTTACTGAGCGCGTGTCACTCAATGCGCCCGTTGAAATATATGCAGGCAGGGGCAGTGACTTTTTTCTTAGGTTGATTTCAAAGATGCTCACTTTATCGTGAACATCCTTTATAAGGCCACCTTAGAAGGACCAACATACTTGGTCCTCCCTGATATCATACGAGATCTGCCTTGCAAGAGAAATCATCGCCTGGAAATTGAGTGCAAAGTCTGCATGTTGCATCGTGTGAAAGCTATTTAACGGCTTGCAGTACGCAGTTTTGCACGAGGATATCGAGCAAGCAGTGAGGGGGCCGTGGTCGTGGTTGGTTACAGAGCCGCCAGCAGGAGGCGATGGAAGCACATCTTTCACCCCCGACCAGGTCGTCGAGGCTGAGCGCAAGGTGAGCGAGCAGGTGAGGGCCATCATCGAGCACTACCGCAGCGCCGACCCCGTCGGCATGCCAGGGGTGCCCGTCGACGACCCCATGTCCATCCCCGAGATGAAGAACTCCTTCTCCTTCTACACTTTGACGTTCAAGAACGCCAGAGTCTACGGCCTCTCCAAGTTCCGCATCGACTACATCAACACTGACCTCACAGCCATGAAGGTACCACTCCACTCTCTCTCCTGCCGAAAATATTTTATCTTTATTGACTTGTTTATTAAAATTTCCAAATGAAAAAGAAAACCTTGAAATTTCAAAATAAATATTAGTTTCTTATAATGTTTGCAAGGAGTGAATGAATTAGTTTTGTTATATGAACAATTTGTTGTTCACTTCTTAATATCCCTCCTATAAATTACGTACAAAGATAATCAAAACACAAAACAGCCACCCAAAACAAAGATGTGTGTAATCGTGAACATGATGTGTCATCTCGTAACTTTAATAATGATTAAATCATACAGTGTCGGCGGCTGTATTGAGTAAATTTCGTAATTGTACAGTTGGTGAAACTACACTTACCGGCTGTAGGAAATGATGTTTGCCACTAGGTGACGGTGGGGGTGTCCATCGCTCAGCTCGAGATGAAAGGTCTGTACACGATGTCAGCTTTCATGACAGGCACCAGTAGAGGAGATTTCTTTGTGAACCTGACAGCGGCCCACATCACCGGCCATGGCAGGCTGGAAGTGCAGCGTAGCGGGCAGCTCCAGGCTGAGGACATCAGCATGGACATCGTTGTCGAAGATATCTCGTTGGACTTCCAAAACCTCGGCTTCATGGGCAGCTTCATTCAGGTGCGCTTCGCATGCTTTTATTTATTTATTTATTTATTTTTGTGAATTTTCATTTCTCATTGTCTCGTTATAATTGAGTGCTTCTTCAACTAAATACTTGCATATAATATAGAACAATAAAATCGTTGACCAGTTTACTTGTGTAAGAAAAATATACCGTTTATTGTTTGTTCGACGGTTTGCAAATAAAGTGTGGAAACAAACAAGTCAGTAAATTATATCATACTTTCACAAATAGCGGTGACCATGACGATACCAACGATAGTGTTGTTATTATTATTACTATTATTTCGAATACTTCCCAGAATCTTGAAGCTTGTTCATTATTCTCATGTACTGACTCTAGATAGATTTAATTAGTCTCTAAGTGAATTCAACCCTACAATGGCGGGCTATATATATATATATATATATATATATATATATATATATATATATATATATATATATATATATATATGTGTGTGTGTGTGTGTGTGTGTGTGAAACGAATTTATCTGACATAGTATTGCACTGTATAGGCCTTTTTATCCTACCCCAGTTTTATGCTTGAAAGCTTAGCAAGGAATGGTTTACAGTTTAACTTATAACATAACTTAAATAAACACCCATGCCTTACCTGGGATTCGAACCCAGAGCCTCCCGCTCCCCAGATCGGTGGTGCACCAACCGACTGCACAACGGGAGGTCGACTCCAACATATAGTAGTCGAGCAGGACATATAATTTACAATTTTCGAACACGGGTTATTATAATCTTGGACACTGTTTTCTTGAAATCAGAATGATAGATCCTCATTTTTGCCCCCAAGGCAGACTCTTAGGAAATGCCATGGAACTACTATGTAAAGGAATTGAATAACAAGAGGTATGTGGTAGCGCTGCCATGTCATTACACGATGTGTTGCATACCTGAATATACTGCCTATAAATAAGTATAGACTTCGATGACATTTAGTAGCATAGCATTGCTGGGACTGGGAGTAAAATACAGTAGCAAACGCTCTACTTGCATGTTGTCACCAAGAAAGAAAACACTGTGAGCAGTGCCAAAGCATGCAAAGTAACATCTTTCAAAGAGATGAACGCCAGTTTTGATCTAGTTGTTTCTGCCACTCTCCGGCCTGCTTGCAATTCTTGCAGCTGCTTCTTGCTTCCTGCATCTCAGAAACTGCAGTTGTGATAGCACTAGTGTTTCGCGTTTGCCTTGATTTTTAGTTTCTGTTTGACTCCTTTCCGTGCACAACCTTACTGCAGATTCCTCAGTCTGACTGGAAACATTGCAACATCAATGCATTGACTAGCCGACTTTCTAAAAAATGCCAAAACGATTCCTAACCTGGTCGCAAGCCTCCTGTATACTCACAATAAATACAACGCCCATCTCCGCAAGCATGTTGTATACCCTAATAAATATGTGGATTCGCACGATATTAGGTTGGGTGACTATGGTGACCATGACACACGCCCACCTCTCTCAATCCACTTGTCACCAAAAATGCTTGGGAGATGGTGACGATCATGAGAATGCGGCAATGCTCTATCATGATGAAACGCCATATTTTGTCCCACGTTCAGCGGCATAACCTCCAGTATTTGGAGCAGAGTGTTGTAGAGAAAACTGAGGTGTGCCTGGCCTTTTGAACGTGACATAAGTACTTAAGTCGCTCATGGTATCAGCCCAAATACTTGCAGTAAATCTGTGTTGGTGATGTGTAGAAGCCATTGCGTTTTAAGTTATTCCTATATGCGGATGATGTGGGTTTTAAAAATATCTGATTTCTTAAAACAAGTTTCACCGAGACGCCAAATTTGGTTGGTCAGTGAATCGCTGCATGACGGGGAAAAATCGGCATAGGCACCGTGAAAACCATTTCACCAGAATTGAATTCAAAATTATTGCACGCTTTAATAAAAAAAATACTGCAGGAGACAGTAAGATAGGAACTATGCTCTTTATTAGTGGTATAAAACTAAGGTCGAGTTATCCCGGAGGCAATCATGAACCCCTCTGGACCTACGCCTTTGATCTGGGACATCCGGCTATTATAAGCTCGAGTCGGTGACGCAATTGGACTCGAGTGCCTATAACAGTTGGCTAATGTTAATGATTAATCCTAGCCTTGAGTTATCCTAGGGCGATCATGAGGCCCGCTGGACCTACGCCTTGTTCCAGGAGTCCCATACCGACTCATTCGCAGGCAGAGTCGCTAGAACATAGTGTGATGATGTCGCCATCTGTTGGGGAAGTGTTCATAGTAAAGACGTCATGCAACTCGTTCACTGTTTCTGGGTTCATTGTACATAGCATGTACATGTCCGTCAGCTCTGAGAGTAATAAACCGTCCATAACGTGTGAGGTGTACGAAAATCACTCCAGGCTAATGTAGCAAATCTTAGTTGTGTAGTGTAGCTACTATAGCAGTAATGAATTGGCAGATATGTGTAGAGAAGTGAACACGACTTGTAGAAAGACCATGCTAATGACTGCGGCATTCTAGGTAGAAGTAGAGTGACTTCCAGTGGGGCACTTAACCTTACCGTACAACACGCACAACTAATTTAAACGTAGTATAGTCATTCGTGTTTTCTTCACACTTTTTTAATCAAACCTTTGAAAACTCACTCCATGTATGACGTGCTTGGTTGTTTACTAAATATGTCATATATTTCAAGTGTTTTACACTTCTGTTGATATAAAAGCTCCTTTTTTTTTAGTTAAATTGAAATCGTACTTATATTTTATTTACAAATTGTAGCATTTCATTTATTATGAATTAACACAGAGAGAATATAGGTATGTTGGTAATGCCTAATAATAAATAGTTATTATGCAATATATTATTACACTTATTGCGCAAGAATGCGATGCGTTGTCACTCTGGTGTAGTTGTCTATACTTAGTTACGCTTTATTTGCACGAGGCGGAGGAATATCCTGGATGTAGAACTTAAGCAGAACTTCAGAAAAGTTGGAAGTATCCGTGAGCGGACTCTACACCAAATACCAAAGTTGTCATAAAGGTGCGGTTTATGTTGCGTTTTTAAGAAGACTGCTTATATTTTGTAACACTGTAAAATAGAATGCTATAATTTACTTACATTAAACACTGCCCATCTGCCCGACGTGAAATTATGACTCTACACCATGGCCACTACGGTCACCCCCTCTACGCCATTCACTTTTTTCTTGTGGGCTCACGTGACTGGTCGGGTGTTGCATTACGCCTGTGTAGAAGCGCAGTTTCCTCGACGTGAGGATGCAGAGTTGTAAGTGCCCGCTGAGCATTCGAATCATTGTGCAGGCGAACTGCCTACCTTCTAAGAGTGATGGACTGTCGCATAACGGCCCCTGGCGTTGTAAAGAGGTTTTTCCGAACACTTTTTGCTAACAAACTTTGTTTCTCTATACACGAGAGTCGATCCTTACAAGTTTGTCGCAATGAACTAGAAATACTTAGTATTTTACTCAATTATCATCACTTTTAGGTACCCTTTTCAAGTTTTAAATGGGGGAATTTTAAGATATGGCGTGGTTTCACAGTTAGGGCTTGAGGTATTAACTGTAAAATAAAAGAACAAGTTTTGTGTTATAAGGCCAGAAGCAGGCAATACGTAGAAATATTCGAAAAGCTGGTAGGCATGTCTCAGTGTTGAGATAAATGTAGGCAATGTTTGGTTGGAATCTATGAATACGTTCATTAGCTTTAGGGAGGATACATGAGACACATATCTATTATAACTTACGCCTGATGATATCATACTCACTTTAAAGAAATATTCTTTTAGAGAAGAAACTGTATAAAATTAAGTATATATCACATGAGTGTGAATTTCTACTCAGAGCAGTTTATAGTTTTCTTAGCCGTGGGAAGAGAAAAACTCTCAGCTAATAGCAACGGTCGAGTGCTTCAGAAAACTCACATCGTACAGGAGTGGGACTTGCAAGGGAAGGGAAGATCTGTATTTGTACATTTGTCGACTCAATCACTCTCTTCAGTCAGATGATCTTTCACGAAAAGAAGGGATGCGCATTCGCCACCACATAAATAGACTCTCTATGTCCATAGATGATTTGAAAACATTAACTGCCACAACTGTATCAACTCCCAGAATATCGGGTGGGAGAATTAAGAAATGGCGACACATTGAATATGATCATTTATAGTTCCCGATGGTTGTGTTTCAAACAATAAATTTTACATTTATTCATATAAAATCTTAACATGTGATTTTTCTACAAGTCTTATTTTTGTACACGGCTTGTGAAATGAGTACTGAAATTAAATGTAGCATGTGAAGTGAACTATGGTTAGGAAATAAAGACGAAATCAAAGACAACAGCGGTACTTCATTCTGACATCCAGGCACTACAGTTAATGTTTACACCTTTATACTGTGTGCAATAAGTTTGAAATATTTTACTTTCCTCTTTTGAAATTATTCAGTTTCTTATTAGATTTATTAACTATCATTTCAAACGAGGAAAATATTATTGTTCTGAAAAAGCGATTGGTTACTATTTGTTAACGTAATAAGTAGAGAAAGTCCATTTTTTTGTTTGCTTGTTTTTTTTAGTAGCACATTTATGTTTCGATACAAAAAAGTTTGATAATGAAAAACGAAACTACTAAAATATGGAAAAAATTATTTCTACTTACTTGAGGAAATACAAATGCGCCGTAGAAGGTAAATTACGATATTCTTATGTTTCTTCTTTGTTTCAGGGTATTTTAAACTCAGTCGGCACCTTCCTGTTCGACAGCATCAAGCCCTTCATACTTCAGCAGGTGAACACGAAAATACGCGGGGAAGTGAACAAGAATCTCTTGGAGATCCCACAGAGGTTCCCTAACTCCATCCCGCCCCTAGACATGGCGATTGCCGAAGCCAGGAAGTACGTGCGAGACAAAGGCTACGACCCCTACCACCTCAACGACTACAACTACAGGGGGATCTTCATCTCCGCAGACATAACGCACATCTGGGTGAACGGGCTGGCGTCCTTCCACCGGGTCGGTAACGTCAGCATCAACATGACGAAGACGGAGCTCCGCGTAGCTCTTCACGTGGGTACAGGACAGCTGGAGGGCAAGTGCCAATGGGAGGTGGGGGTGGGGGGGATCCTCTCCAGGCCGGGCACCACATCCTTCTCCGTCGAGTACCTCCAGGCGAGCATCGTGGCCAGCCAGCCGCTCGGCGTCAGGAACAACCCCAAACTGGAGGATCTCGATCTCAAGCTCGGCAACATACAGATGCGCTTCGATGGCGCTGGAACTGTGGACTATGCCGTCGAGTTGGCCGTCAACATCTTACCGAACCTTCTCAGATACCAGATAGTTAACGCGCTCGAGAAACCGCTGAAAAATAGGATACAGGAGGTATTGGACTCTCTGGATATTGAAGAGATTCTGGAGGAGAAGCTTCCGCAGCTAGATAGGCTGTAACTCCGGGAATCAGTAGAACTCGTCAAGAGCAGAAATACGTCAATCGTTTACTGCGAATGAGTGGAGGGCGTTTGTATTGCAAGTTTGAGTAGGGCTGAAGGAAGCTTAACTTATTTAACAAGCTGACTTTTTTGTTGAAATGTATTAGAAAATGACTGTGTATTTATAACGACTTAAAACTTCAAAAACTTTAAACACTATCGTATATGGTTGTCTTGTTTTCCATGTCGTAAAGTACCATGTATATCTCTCTCATGTGTTTTATTCGTTGCTCTAAAGTTTTTTCCCCACAGAATGTTCATTTAATGCATGCTTTTCAAATTTTTGCTCTCTGTTTCAAGAACGACCATTATCAGCACGGGTGTACGAAGTACAGTGAAAAACCAACTAATCCAGTCAAGTTTCGCTTATCGTAGATATGAAATTATTTATATCAATAATACCCTCAAAATAAAAATAAAAAAAACAAAATGATGGTATATTAATATGTCATAATTATGTACAACCATGAATATGCCAAAGGTAAGTTATCAAACATTATAAAGATTAACAGTGGGTTTTATTGAAGGAAATTGTTCAAATGCAAAGTTTTGTAAAACTTATATAAATAAACTTTCATGTAAGTAACATTTTTAATAGAGATGTTATGGCTATTTAAGAAAATCATTAACACCTAAATACCCAGTATTATCCCAATAGGCAACCATCTGGGGAGCAGTGGTCGCATGAATATTTTGCCGGCCTCTCACCACGGCGATGCAGGCTTGGTTCGAGGCCGGACTACGTAAGGATTCCCACATACTGGTGAGGTGGCGGTCGTTGCCGGAGTCCGCAGGTATTTCTCCAGACACTCTTATTTCTTCCACGCTTGCATTCCAACGCTACTCCACCTTAGCTTTTCAGGGACGACAGGCACCTACGTGTCACATCCCCCCCCCCCCAAAGACATAGGAATCAATCTCCCTATACTTTATCATTATGACAATATCAATAACAACAACCCTCTTAAAATATCCCAAATGTCTACTTAATTGCTGCATCCACAACGACAGTGGTCAAAGGATTGCAGTTTTATGAGAATATATTCACTTCTATGCCTGGAATAAATGTCACATATTTAATAAAAGGAAAACTTTTGTACGTAGAAAACAAAGGTGGCATGTACATGTTAGATTACACCGACCACTGTACAATCGTTTGGTTAAGGTGGCGACCCAATATTGTTGACGTGACACGTGACGAGCTGGCGTGTGTATCAATTATTATATTCGGAAATTCACCGACAGTTACGCCAATGACGAATATTCTGGAGCGCCTCTATATACCGATTGAGCGACTTTCTTAACAGTAGGTTTTATATCATTTATGTCATTGATACAAAGGAAAAAATCAATAACTTCATGCTACAGGAAACCCCTTTGATCACCACACCAATCTATTTATTCATTAACACGCTGCACTTTTTTTAAATACAAACCATGTTTAATTTTTTTCGCGTTGTTCCTTACGCAAATTAATTCCATTGCTAATAAACACGTTTTCAACTTACGTTCATTCAAAGTGATATTTTTTTCCCCGATGATACGTCTTGCAAATTATTGATTAATTTTCTGGTGCACAGCCATCAGATCTATAGAAATTTCAGCACTGTTGAACCGGACGATTAATCGATTTAAACGAACTTGACTAAAACAGCGATTTCCGAACGTCCGGTGCACACCAGTGGCCATGTCGAAGATATTTATAGTGTGTGTAATACAATTTTTTCTTGAATCCAGTAATGTGCTTTAATTTTTCACACTTTACTGACACTTTCACTTACAATAGGGAACTGCTGGGGACTGTCTGGGCATTGTTGCATCGCTTAGTTCACGCGAGAAGGAATGTGGGTAAGAATGTTAGTGCACTATTACTCCCGATGTATGCGACAACACAACTTATTTCAGAAAACATAAATACAGCAGAAAAAAAACCTTTTACTATATTTGTAAAGTTGAGAATTTGATTTAATGGTATTACACGCATTAACTCTTTTTCGCTAAACGTTGCCAACATGTGGGTTTCCTCTTTATAATCTATATTGGCTATGAAATAAATAGGTTCTATTATCTTCTGGAGACAAAACATACATTTAATCGAAAAAGGAAGTACGATGTATGCGATGTCGTTGATGATGTCATGACGCTGTTTGTCGTGGTCACACAACATCTGCTAAATTGACATGAGCCCAGGGCCGGTATAGCATATGAAACTGCGCACATGCGTGCTAGGAGAATGGCTGTGCCAATTTACAGAGTATGGTGGGTGTCTCGAACTAATCGTAAAATTTATTCATTTTCCCAGAATAACCTAGAAGTGGCTAAGTGGCTGCATTGAAATAACGCAAAATATGAAATTCAGTATTGGAATATTAACTTTTCAAGCAGTACAACACATGTTATAAATTGCAGGTGTGCAGCATTTTGTGGACCTGTGCCAAAGTATACACATTAGACTAGGCGGGAATAATTTTAATGAAATATAACATTATGCACAAGACCAGGTGGAAGAAGGGAGATGCAGGTTACAGGTGAGCAGAACTAAAATGTTCTAGAATACTTAAATTGGTGTTCCAGAAACACTTATTTCATAGCTACTACTACAAAAAATTTTATTTTTGGATTTTGAGTTAGGGGTCGGGGATTTATTCCCCTTTAATTCGTATATATTATTTTTTTAGTATATTGCAAATTTTTAAATATTTTTAAAAGGTTTACTAAAAACCAAATGACTACAAGTGTATGTTGTTCTCGCAATATTATGTTCTTCGCACCCTTTAATGTAAATTATAAAGTTACGAAATTTCGTCGGCAAATGAGAGTCGATAAATCCTGTGCATTGGTGAGCCTTTGTTTCCTTGAGGCACGCTGGTATTTCAGTACCGTTGTTGTCAAGTGCCTAAGAATGGTACTCGAGCTACCAGGAAAGTGTGTGGCATGTTTTAGATGACTGGGACTCCTGGAAGGAAGTCAACTGTTCCTGGGTAATAAGACAATTGTCCTCGGCTGCAGGCGACACCCTCCATGAACCCATTCCTCCGCGATGCATCATGTCACCCATGTCCCGGAACTGTCATACCCCTCGACTCGCAGTGCTTTCTGAAACACCGTAACATCGGCCTACTTCAGCAGCGGATAAACCTGCTGCCTCAACAAAGCCTATGACTCTCTCCCAAACCGATTGGCTGTGGTGAGACATCGCTACAGAATGTTTTTTTCATTTCCTTGAACCTTCTGGCTCTGGCGAGACATCGCTACACAATAAAGTGTTTTAGATTGGTTGTATATGCCTGTGACATAGAAGGTACACATGCCCAGAGTCGAATGGGGACCCAAGGTGTGCGAAATGCATGTGTTGTCAGAGGACATCTGTTTAAAAAGGGAGGACACCATAAGGCATGTCCGAAAATGCAATAAGGTTCTCAACTGATCATGTGACGAAGTTCAGGGCTACAAATACCTGGGCAATCAGGAAGAAACTCTGTGGCATTGGAGAGGCACACTAAATACCCAAACCGACCATCAAATAATCTGATGCTGGTTACTTTCATTACCTGTTGCATTATCGTGCAAACACAATGGTGTATATAAAAACACGAATATGAACAGTTAATTGCAGACATGTTATTTTTTGTGAGAGTTAGCCTTTTGTTTGCCAATACATTAACTTGTATTATATTTTTATTTATTATATGTGCCTCAACCAAGACATCTGATAAATGTAGTATTATTTGCAAAGGACCAAACAATAAACAAAGAAATATATTTCCTACAGATAATATCGCCTGCCTTCTTGGCCCTGCGACCCTTCTCATCGTCAGGGGTGAGGTCTCTGTTATGAATTTGACAGCTATACCTTACACAGTATGGAAATAATAGTCAACTATGCTTATAAATAGACATAGGGTATACTTGACCCTATGACCCTTCTTGTCACCATGGATTATGCCTATTTTATGAATTTGGCAACTAAATCTTACATGGTTCGGAAATTACAGACAACTATACTTATAAGTAGACATGGTGCATACATGGCCCTGCCACCCTTCTTATTGTCATGGATGATGTCAATATTATGAATTTAGCAACTATATATTATGCAGTTCGGAAATTACAGCTAACTATGCTTATAAGTGGACATAGGGTATACTTGGCTATGCGACCCTTCTCAACATCATTGATGATGTCTATGTTATGAATTAGGCAACTATATCTTATATTGTTTGGAAATTACAGCCAACTATGCTTATAAGTAGGTATAGGGTATACGTGATCTTGTGATCCTTTTCATCATTGTGGATGATGATCATGTTCTTAATTTGGCAACCTTATCTTACACAGTTCGGAAATTAGAGTCATATGTGCTTATAAGTAGATGTAGGTTATAGTTGACCCTGTGAGAACTTATCGTCGTCTTGGGTGATGCCTATGTTACAAATTTAGTACTATACATAATTCAGAACTTAAAGCCAACCATGCTTATAAGTAATATTGGATACACTTAGCCCTGAAACTCTTCTCATCATTGAGTGTGATGCCTGTGTTATGAATTTGCAAACTATATTTTACACATTTCGGGAATTACAGCCAACTAAGCGTACAAGTAGATATAGTATATACTTAGCTCTGAGACCCTTTTCATCATCATAGATGATGTCTATTTTATGGATTTAACAACTATACATTATGTAGTTCAGAAATTACAGCCACTTATGCTTATTAGTAGATATAGAGTATATGTGGTCCTACGATCCTACTCATTGGCATGGATGATGATCAGCTTATTAATTTTGCAACCTTATCTGACACAGTTCAGAAATGACAGTCATAAATGCTTATAAGTAGATATAGAGTACTCATGGTCCTGCCATCTTTCTCATTATATATGATGCTCATTTTATTAATTTGGCAGTGTTATCTTACACAGTTTGGAAACTACAGTCATATATGCTTACAAGTAGATGTAGGTTATACTGGACCCTGCGACCCTTCTCATTGTTGTAGATCATAAATGCATTATGAATTTGGCAACTATATCTTATGTGGTTCAGAACTTACTGACAACTATGATTATAAGTAGACTTAGGGTATACTTGGCTCTGCGACCATTCATGCTGTCTTTAATGACGTGTATGTTATGAATTTAGCAACTACATCTTATGTGGTTCAGAAATTACAGCCAACTGTGCTTATAAGTTGACATATGGTTTACCTGGCCTTACAACCCTACTCACCATTGTGGATGATGCCTATGCTATGAATTTGGCAACTATATATTGTGTGATTCGAAAATTACAGCCAACTATGTACATAAGTTGACATAGGGTATACTTGGTACTGCAAACTTTCTCATCATCAGGGGTGAGGCCTGTGTTATGAAATTGACAGTTTTATCTTATGCAGTTCGGAAATTACAGCCAGCTATACTTATAAGTAGACATTGGGTATACTTGACTATTCGACCCTTTTCATCGCTGTGGGTGATGCATATTAAATTAATTCATCAACTTGACATATTATGCAGTTAGGAACTTACAGACAACAATGATTATAAGTATAAATCTTTATTTGGCCCTGTGACTCTTAACATCGTCGGGGGTGATGCATGTGTTATGAATTTGACAACTTTATACTACATGGTTCAGAAGTTGCAGTCAACTATGCTTACAAGTAGATGTAGGTTATACTGGACCCTGCAACCCTTCTTGTTCTCATGAGTGATATCTATGTTATGAATTTGACAATAATATCTTACATAGTTCGGAAATTACAGCAATTTATGCTTATAAGTAGACATAGGGTATACTTGTAGTGGTGAACCTTCTCGCCATTGTGGATTGTGCCTATGTTGTGAACTTGGGAACTCACAGTTCAGTACTTACAGCCAACTATGTTTATATTTAAACATAGCATATACTCGGCCCTTCGAAACTTCTCATTGTTAGGGTTAAAGGCTGTGTTTGAATTTCACAACTATATCTTACATGCTATGAAAAATTACAGCCCACAGGACTTATATTTAGACATTTGGTTATACTTATCGCTTTGATAATTCTCGTCGTCGAGGTAATGCCTGTATTTGAATTTGACAACTATAACTTACATGTTATGGGAATTACAGCAACCTATGCTTACAAGTAGACATATTAATATAATTGGACCTGCGATCCTTCTTGTTGCAGTGGATGATACCTATCTTATTAATTTGACAACTGCAACTTATGCATTTCGGAAATTATTGCCGACTATGCTTATAAGTAGACATAGGATATACTTGTAGCTGTGAACCTTCTTATCGTCGTAAATTGTGGCTATGTCATGAATTTGGCAAGTATAACATACACGATTCGGTACTTACAGCCAAGTAAGCTTATAAGGAAACAAAATATATACTAAGCCCTTTGCTACTTCTCATTGTCTGGGTTGAAGCCAGTGTTTGAATTTCACAACTATATCTTACATGTTATGGAAATTACAGCTCACTGGGCTTATAAGTAGACATATTGTTATACTCGGCCCTTCGACATTCCTCGTCATAAGGTGTGATGACTGTGTTTGAATTTGAAAAGTATATCTTATGTGGTATGGGAATTACAGGTACCTATGCTTATAAGTTGACATATGATTATACTTATCCCTGACCCATCTCGTTGTGAATGATGTCTATGTTATGAATTTGACGACCTTACCTTACAGAGTTCTAAAATCACAGCCATCTATGCTTATAAGTAGATGTAGGGTATACTTGACAAAGCGACCCTTCTTGTCGTCGTGGGTGATTCCTGCATTATGAATTAGGCCACTATATCTTGTGTAGTTCCGAAATTACAGTCAACTATGCTTATAAGTGAACATGAGGTGTACATGGCCCTGCTACACTTATCATCTGGGGTGATGCCTGTGTTACGAATTTGACAACTATATCTTACATGGTTCCGATATTACAGCTAACTATGCTTCTAAGTTCAAATAGGGTATACTTGGCCCTGCGACCCTTCTCATCATCGCGGGTGCAGAATGTGTTGTGAATTTGACAGTTATATCTTATGCGGTTCTGAAATTACAGTCAACTATGCTTTAATGTGTGCTTAGGTCTGGTAAGCGTGTAAGCCGATGCTGGTATTCGGAACTGCATTACGATGCTAGGTAGACAGATCCTGAAAGGAATGACAGAGCATGAGACTCGGCACCCACCAGGACACTAGGTGAAAGGATCCCAATACCATGGTATCGGATTGACAGAGCAGGCGGTTGGGATCCAAGATGGCCGCCATGGGCATGAAGGAACATGCGAAATTTTTTGGGGGGAAATGGGAAAAACGGGACATTTTTCCCGCCTGACGTCAACAAAGATGGGGTCGCCTAGTTCCCTTCTGCACAGCTCCAAGCTCCTCTTAGATTTCCGTTTGTATACTACTATTAAGTCATTATATCGTGCGAAGTTTTACTTGAAGAGATGCATAAAAATTCAGTACTTAGTGGTTACTACATTAGAAATATAATTATATACAGCTTTTTGACGTTCCCATTAATTTCACTGACACCAAATAGGTTGAACAATTTCTGGGAAATGCTATTATAAGCATTATACCTGAGGTACCGCTTGTCTTCCAAGATGGCTACCAATATGGACTTATATACTGGTACTGGCAAACTTTTGTGCACACGAGTCCCCTCTTACTCCCTACACTGCGGCTCGGCACAGTCCAGTATTCGCGAGGACATTAACTCATTCGGTATTTTGTCTTGAGTAACAGCAAATGCAAAACCGGACACGGAGACTTTTTACTGGCGACAACAGGTAGCAGTGCTCTTGTGACAGTGTGTGCTGGAGGATTTCTTTACCTTTAGAGGGTGTTGTTCGATAGAATTGAATTGCTTTTCTATTATTGAGCCCAATTTTTCTGTTTAAATATTAAATAGTATCGAATTAAAAACACGTTAGATAAAAGTAACAACGATGGAGATGGAATACTTGCTGTGATTTGATGCATCAACAGATTACTCGTTCCTTTTCCATATTTTCATCATTTCTTTCACCATTAAAATGGGGGTGAGTGGAGGAAATAAATATTTGATCTGAAGGTTTACGGCGCGGCGTAAGAAATATCTCAATGGGAGTTCATTATTCAAGACAAAATTTGTTCACAAAATTTGCAAACATTGAAGGGCTTGAGACAGCATAATGCTAAACCTACTTGAACACATTTTACAGCATAGTAGTTTTACTTCTAAAAAAAACCGAAATCATGCAACTAATTACACACAAATTCGTCCAGAGCTGTCATCTATCTAGCCAATGCCGAAGTAATTTCGTAACATATCCATTATTACTGGCACGATATTTTTTATGGCATAGAATTCTTGAATTTTGTCTCTTGTCAAAATCATCAATCACAATACGGGGCAGGGAATAAATTTATTATAATAATGAATAATAGATTTAAAACATTTTAAGTTATAATAATGTTCTATTAAAATAATAAAGTAATATTTAGTAGAATCACTGCTAGACAATAACACAAAATAGAACTGAGAAAAGAATAAAGATATATTTTTATTTTCAATTTTTTTTATTCCAAAGAAAATAGTGATGTATTAAGGTTAAGATAAACTACAAATGTTTTAAAACAATGTTCAGAACTTTGCCTGCAGTTTCTGCATTTAATTCAGCTCAAATATAGGCAAGCGAATACCAACCAACGTGGCAGTGAATTATAGGCACAATGTGGAACAATTAATTAATATATTACTTAAATTGTAACTTAGAAGTTATCTCCAGTGAAATAAGCTGCTTTTTGTTCAATTAAAATAAGTTCTTATAACCACTGACAGTGTTCCGATTGACCTATTGACTGCCACCTGTGGCGCAGTTGGTTGAGTGTTGAGCGTGAGTGGTTCCGGTTTCGAATCCCGGGTAGAGCAAGGGTGAGATTTATGCTTGTCCGTAGGAGTCAACCTTTCTTGGGAAATGTCACTTTCAATAGTATGTCACTTCCAATAGGAGAATTAAGAGAAATAAGTTGTCACGTAATAAAAACATTAGTGCTGTAAATCTGGAAGCATTTTATAGTAATTATACAAGTAAAACCTTGAAAACTAGTAACCAAAAGGATACTTGCCTTTTCTTGTAATGAATAGATTATCCTACTAAGTAGGCTTGCAATATATAGATATTTAACGTTACAGTTTAACTTGAATTTCAGTCGCATTTGTAAATAGAGTATCTTAATTTATGTATAACATACTTTCAAACATAAATTTATTTATGCCACAAATGTAATACCAATATTAAATTTTATATTATATTGAAATAGATACGTTACAATTACAACTCGAACCCACAACTTCTTGAGTAAATATGTGTGACCTTAACAACAACCACCACAAACTAATTTACTTATTATTATAATGATAGTGTTAGTTTCTAATCTGTTTCTCTAATAATTTGACTGGCATATAATTTCAACCTGTTAATGTTTTAGTTTTTAATGCTTTTCAAATATGATTACACATTTGCACATTCTTTGTTTCATAATCAAGAAAATATTTTCTTTCTATGAACATTGCATTTGGAATAACATTTACTGTCATAAATGATAGACAAACGTTTATTATGGTCTGTTAAATTAGTACAAATAACTGTATCATACATGCTACAGCAGTATTTGGAAAAACATCTGTACAGGTGGCATTAATTTTTCACGTGAATCAGAATTCTAGAACCAATAAATAAACCGACAAGATAATTAACACCTTTTTATATAAACTCTAAATGTTTACTGTGATTTTCGTGAGCTTTTAAATTTGAACACCCAGGTGTATGTAGGCCACAATTGCACATAAACCACCATTTAGCACGGCAAGAATGCTTACACGCAGATTAATTTGATGGAATTTTTAAGTAGATCAACATTTTGCTGTAGATTGTTATTTTATTTTATTTCTTGTTTTATATACACTGTATGTAGGCTATGCATTATTTATAGTGTGGGTCAGTCTGCTATGGGCAAAAACACTAATTTTCGCGACTTTGTACAAATAAAGATATAAAACCTTTTCTGTAGTTTCAAAAGAGAAGCACTGGCCTGAAATTATTGTTTTGCTATACCTTGATAATATATCATATAATATCATGGTCAAGTGCAATTTTGTAACACTGAGGATAAATTTCCTGTACCTCTGCGAACTTCCTTCGTCCTCCATTGCCTTACATATATCTAAGCCCGTCGTAAATGTTGTTTGTGGAATAGCCGATAGTACAGCCAGACCTGTGTTCATTCCCCCCCCCCCCCCCAACCTTTTCCCTCTTTTTCTCGTGCAATGCTTAACACGCTCCGCGAGCTCAGACGTGCGCAGACGTCTGCCGGCTACAGTAATTAATACGAAACTTATGTACTGATTTGATTTGGAAGCGTAGAAATAGGCCCGGTTAAATAGGACATGACTTTTCATGCAGACAGCAGCTAGTTGCAAGAGAAACATTCTTGATGTGTGCATACAATAATTACATCTTCAACATGCGCCGATCGTTTCATTAATGTTCAGTGGCTTTATTTACTGATGAATATAGGCATATATACTGCTAAAGTGTGATATTCGGTTTTCGCAAATGCGTACGACAGCCAGAAATTCGTTTCTGTGTATCGATAATAAAAGACAAATATTATAACTAAATAATGTCTCGCATAGAATAGGGTTTATTTTAATTATTACAGATGAATTATGTATTTCTCTTTTACAGTTATCTATAATTATAGTCATTTCATATACGTTCACTGTTTCATTGTTTGAAGCATCGAATGTCGCGTACATACTTCAAGACAAGCTATATTGCACAACACTGTAGCTCAGCTCGCCTTTATGATTGGTTTTCTTTTCGCTAAGTGTTACCTGCTTGCACGACTCGCGAACGTTAGTGTGTAGCTCATGTGAGGTAATCGCGTTAAAATATTTCAGTACAAGCTATGTTTCACAACACTGCCGCTTAGCATGTATTTATGACTGGTTTTCTTTCCGCTGTCTGCTTGCATGTCTCACGAACATTCATGTGATGTAATTCCGCTAAGATATTTCGGGACAAGCTATGTTGTACAACACTGTAGCTCAGCTCGCCTTTGTAATTGGATGTTTATTCCCCTAAGTGTTACCTGTTTGCGCGTGAGACACGGACTTCCAGTGTGAAGTTTATGTGAGATATAAAGTTTTTGCATTAACTTCATAAATCGCAGTAGGAGATGCTTCATCCAATTAAATTCGTTATATTCACTTGGAGAAGTCGATGGCAGAATGATGATCCAATAGAAGCTAAGAGATTCTTGGCGCAGTTAGAACACTGATGATTGGCTGGTTGCCTAAGAGCCAAGGCGATACATCTTGTCTAAAGCCGAACTATGCTCCTCGGAGCATAGTTGCGAATATATTGCACATGAAAGAGTTCGGGGCTCCAATTCGCTGCGGTTTCCTTTCTCGAAGAAGGCTTTCTGTTTGGAGATGCGCACCAGGTCGCCGATCTTGGCTTTAGGCCTGCGAGGATTCCTCATCTTCTCAATAGTGCACACAGTTCGAAGAAAGGAGCTGTATTTCACAACTTCGGGCTTCATGGGAGTTGTAGAATGAATGGTAAATGAGTGAGTGAAGATATGAGCGGCTCTTAACATTGAGGTCTTGAGAGCTGATGGAATCAATGGTAGAATTGTACTCGTGTACGAGTCTTGGGAGTATATCCAACCACTTGTAGTTTCCATTCGCTGTGAAATGCCTCCAGGTCTTTCCCTTCAGAGTGCTGTTGAACCTCTCGATGACAGATGCTTCGAAATTGCTGTACATGGAATAATGATTTATGATATGTTTCTTCATCAGGACCTTGAACTTCGCATTGCAAAATTCCTTGCTCTGGTCAGTCTTCAGATAAGTCAGGATGCATCCTTCGTGCCATCGCCTCAGTGACATCGCATACCCGTTTGCTATAGGTATCGATGTCTGTCAACATGTATTTGTAGCTCTTGTTGACCCGAGCATACTACTTCATATCGACGAGGTCGGCTTGAAACAGGCCCTTCATATCGCAAATCATGACCTTTCGGCGATGGTAGTTGCGCCTGGCAGCCACATGCAGTTATGGACGATTCCCAACCGACTTATAGTAAGTAGCCTCCCTCTTTCATATCTTCGACGATGGATTTAATCCCGTTGGTACACAAGTAATTTCCAACCTTTTGTGAAGCGGCCAGTAGTCACAGTCTATCGATGAGTTCGATCGAGTTGTCCCAAAACTAGTAGTCGATGCCTATCTTCTTCAGACCTTTCCCACTTTTCAGTGCTATACAATTGAAGAGATCTGCGATAATGTCGATTTTTTCGTGATCATCGTCCTTATAAACACCAGTCTCGGGATTGTTATCTTGGAAAAGCATGCACATAAGTTTGAGCTACATGTTGTAGTCCATCAGGTCATCAACAGCATACTCCCTAGGCTCCTTGCAAAATAGAAGTTCATAAAGCCCAAGGGTTCCATGCTGCTTGTAATCGCCTACTAGGATGATCTCAACTAATAGAAATTCTATTTCATCAGCACGGAGGAACTATTTATCAGTATGCCTGTATACGCTGTACATCATATCATTATTACGAAGATCATAGGTATCGACGAGCCAAAGCACTGGATTTGAGGGCTCTCTTCCATACCTTTTTCTTTGTAACAAATCCGCATCTGGTTCATCGTCTCGATCCATAAGCACATCGTCATCACATTTCTGCTTCTTCATAGGCTCAGCAGTACAGTCGATTTCGGTCTTCAATACTAAAGGTGCTCCATCACTCTCCTAAGTACATCGAGGTGGCTGGTAATGGCCTTAAAGATTTCTTAATTTATAAGGTTACGCGAAAGTTTGGCTCTCTTGCGTCCAAATACTTCGAGCGAACCGACTGTATCGCTCGATAAAGGTGTCTATCAATATCCATCCTAGCACAGAATAGAAATGGCTACTGTTACTCTCTTTTATGGGTTTATTCATGATTCCCCAACAAAAGACTTTCGATCTTGTCCAAGTGTTCGCTGTAGATATCCAATATTTTCCTGCTGTGGTTTTAGATAACCATTTTCGGGGCGAGACGGGAGATCAAAGTAGCGAATGGGTGTGTCGTATATTGTTCCAGGTTTTTCAGTTTATTTTTATTTTGTCCAGATGCCACATTTATTCTGTCGATAATTAGCATTCTAACACTCATTATGTGCTCGTCCATTGTGATCCCATCGCGATCAATCTCGGTCTACACACATTCCATCTTCGCCCCGAGCTCGGACCTGTAGTTCCGAAAGAATCTGTACTGTTCAGTCAACATAATGCGTAATTCCGAAATGATAATATTACCAGTTTCGACGATGAAATGTTTTGTAGCGACATCTTCAGTTAGTTCGGGTTAATCAACATTTTGAATAATTCTTCTACCGTGATCGTAGGTTCCATCATTTCGTGGTACAAATCAACCTTCAACTTTGTATTTGTCAAAATGCAGCTTAAGGCTACTTTGCGCGAATTTTGATGTGTTGTAACTTATTCTCGGTGGCTGACGATGAACTGATCGAAGCTGTGTCGATGCCTCCCATTATATAGGGGCCAGTCCTTGACGGTCGCCAATAATCAGTACTAGTCTTTACAGTAAAAGGCACACAGACTCTTGTAATCTGGTGATAATATTATGTCTGTGTTCATGTGTTCAGCATACATGTGTCGCAAATTCATATAATATATGCGAGATAACACAAGCACATTTCCCATTGTCGTGTAGCAGTTTTTAGGGTATGCGCGAATAAGCCTGGCTGAGATACATGTAGTTTACATTCGCAAGGCATTCCATGCAAAAACTCCTGTATACACTTTTTCTTCTCGCAGGCACTGAATTCGCTCAGTGGCACAATGGCTTCGTTATCACTGCATTGAAAATAACCCACACTTCCATGGCTTTCAGTATGCGTACCAGTCGCTGGTATTTAGTTACAGGATGGATTTCCAATATAGGCCTAGGTACACATTTTCGAATCGAAGACCACTGGGCTCCTCTAGCAAACTTAGGAACACATGTATTTTTCCCAGTGCATTGTATTCAGAAATCGGCTTCCATGACATGATGGGGGACTGCTTCATTTAAGCAGTAATGTGTATGGGCAGAGAAACATCTTGCTTGATAATATGTATGTTACCACTACTATCTTATTAGGCATGTAGTGCTGATTGTGGTGTGTGTGTGTGTGTGGTACTGATTGTGGTGTGTGTGGTGCTGATTGTGGCACATATGATCCTGATTGTGGTGTGTGTGGTGCTAACTATAATACATGCAGTGCTAACTGCAGTGCATGTAGTGCTAACTGCACTGCATGTGGTACTTACTGTAGTGCATGTGTGTCTAATTATGGTGCATACGGTAGTTGTGGTTTGCTGGAGACAAGTGCTACAAATTTTTTAATGCCTCTTCAAAATATCACTCAGAGTAAACTGATGTGATAATATTTGCACTGAAATGTCATATTTGAAATTTTCATCCTGCAGGTAGTTGATTCATGTTTGTGCACACTGTGCAAAGCTGTGTATGCTTTAACATAGAAGCGACAAATGAGATGCATCATTTCAACTTTACATCCGTGCTTTTCCAAGTCTGGAATGAAACTGAAACAAAAAAGTATGAAACGACCATATTTATACTTTTTGCTATCAGTTCACCACGATGTATCGAAGAAGTAAGACCACAGCTGGAAGTGGGATCGTCGATACGTTGTTCTACAATTCAACAATCTGCCATTCGAGCTGCTCATTCCCGGGTGCAGACTCTGTGAACTGGGAACGAATCTAGTAAGAAAGGCTGTCATGCAAAGATACGGGCATTAACACCCTGGATGAAGCATCAAAGCAGCACAGCAGCGCTATTCCCAACACAAGGATCTTGAAACAAGACATTTGGCGGACAGGATAATTGCATAGAAGGCTGACGAGATAAGAAAATCGTCAGCTGCAAGGCTCGGAGAAAAACGTCACTTGAGGCTTTCCAGCATGATGAAGGCCAAGGTGAAGATGGACATGGGTGCAAAGATCAAGCGAAAGGAGCACGCGAAACAAAGAGTGTCGACAAAGGGAAGAAAAGCATGCAAGACCAAGAAGACATATATGGGCGGATTTTTGGCATTGTTTTTGTCTGTACTCGGGGGCCCCAGGGGCCTAACCGGGGCCAAAAGTGGTATCGTCCGAGCTGTCAACACAGCATCGAACGAACAGAGGTAGTTGTCTGGAGTCTGAAGACACAATGCAAATATAGAAGCAATTGCCATGGGTAAAAAAATGGCCAGGGCCTCGACCTAATGCCATATACAGTAGGAGGAAGAAGTATCCAAAAGTCACACAGCAGGAAGAGGCATTTATGAAATCTCTACAGAAAAGACTGCTCATGAATATGGATTTGGATCCGCTTGTGCGCAAATTCAAGATAACTCATTTTCACAGATTGTTCATGTGAGATATTTTCCCTCTAAACCCAAAGGTGATAAATGTGGCACAATCAACCTGGACACGACGTCCGAGCTTGGTACTCACTGGGTCACCTAAGTGAAATGTGGCAAACGTGCAGACTACTATGGCAGTTTTGGGAAATTGCACCCTCCGCCCAAGCTGCAAGAGTGCCTGAAAAATTTCAGACTGATTTACAAATACAATATGGAGCAGATGCCGAACATATCGAACTGCGGACACTTGAGTCTTCGCTTTATTGTTCTTTCGTACAAGTGTGGCGTGAAATCAAGGACTCCAGGAAACCGTTTGTACACAGCGTGTCAAACACTCTATCAAGGTCAACAATTTTTATTTACACAAATATTTTCTTTTGTTACAATGCTCACTATAGAAAAATGTTGATAAAAGGCGTCCAAAATTAATGTCGTTACACTTGATTAATACGAGCTTCCAAAACCATACAATATTAAAACTGGTTATTTTACTAACAAATCATTAGATTTATAAACAGGATATTTTTAACACACTGCAGTTTAGCACAACAGCTAGACAAATCAATGCCGCTTAAATTCCTTCAACTAGTGGTTATACAAGGCCGTTTTACCTCTTCAAACACAGTGAAAACTTTCAGAAATACTCAATGATTCCTAATAATTATTTTAAAAATCAGTATAAAAGATTATTAGGATAACGAGATCATCTTTTGCGTGTACAGTTGTGTGGCCAACCCCGATTTCTCTGAAACTCTTTTTAATTAAAGGACTGATTTCAAAGAAAGCTGCTAGCAATGCTATGTTACTAACTTTCCACATCAAGGATAATTAACTGACTAATATACATATAGTAAAATTTTACTTTAAAATTGATATCATTGGAACCAATAATATCACGCCTTTAAATATAAGAACATTTCAGTATTACAGTGTGCTCTTGTGCTTAAATATTTCTAATGAGTGCCAATAAAACTATGCCCTTTAATATATTTCAATATTACCTGTCAGTGGCACCATTGACCACAGACTTAATTTGTTATAAAATGAACACATTTAATTTGAGGATTAGACTAGGACTGCAGTCCAGTATACACGACTTACAACACTGTGTACTTCACACTAAATAGGGAAATGGTAGATTGCGAGCCAGCGCAACATATTAAAATTCCATTCAGAACTTCTCGTAATCTTGATACGCTAGCCGCAAAATTGCTAACTAACAAAGCTCTCCTCATACAATGAGCCTCTCAAGAAATGGGTAATCATTAGCCAATATTCCTAACCTTTCGTTTTAACAACCACTCGTCATTTTATACCTAAGTGCGTGTTTGAAATAACGAAGTAATATAATATTACGCATGTTGACTACACAACAATAATTCACAATAAGTTACCTAGGCTGGTAGGTGCAGGCGACACTCTGTGCCCTGTCATAGCCGCATTCTACCAACTCGGAACTTCTCAGGGCATAATTCAACACTCGTTGGAGTCTAGCAAAAAACCTCAAAACCATCATAAGTTGAAACAAGAGCTGACAAAAATAACAACCACGTCGGCCAGATCAACTGAGGGCTGTAAGCTACGAAACCCAGCACACAACGACTGATTTAACTTAGGGCTGCCAGCAAAACTCCATTACACGCGTCATGTGGAAATGCCACCAAGGCATTACCCTGAAAAATCGTGACCCGAAAACTACAAACTGACATTTCACTCTTCTCAAATGAATTCCACCCCAGGTCTACATGACTCACCATCGTAATCGCTGTGGTAGCAGATTCTGTGTGCAGCTAACGAGTGATGTTGTCCAATATGTCGGCCCAGTGCCTGCAGGTAAGGCTTGCCCAAGTAGTCATCGCTAGAGATGTAGATAAATTTCATGTAGAGTTGTTCCTGATGGCCCCAGTATGGTGAATGACGATCGGAATGGAGAGGTCACGGAGTTCGGTGGCCGAAGAAGGAGAGGAGGGGAAATGTATAGGCTTATGTAGATCAAACCAGACGGGGAATGGAGAGGGGTTATTAAACTGTTCGGCGACACCTAGCGTCTCACAAGCAATTGAATAAAATGCCTGTATATCGACAAGAAACAATCAGTTATGTCCATAATGCTTACCTTGATGGGTTGTAACTCCGAGCTGCATGTGATACACATACCTTCACTTGACCTGAGGGGGGAATGGTACATAGGTTTTGTCGATCTTCCAGCCTACAATGCGATACCAAACACCGATGAAAAAGACTGTATGATGTACCTCGTTAAAAGCAGTAATTCTCCCACTAGGTTACATTGCCTGTTGGTTCTTACGAACTAGACGACATCGCATGGTACATCGTTTTGCTGTCTTGCGACGCAAACTTCGAACTATGTGGAGATTTCAGTACTCTGAAAAATGTCATCAAATTCAGTGAAGTTATCGACTTTACGTAACTGGATTTCGTCGGAATGATGCTGGGGTTCGAGCCATGCATATACGAAGGTGGAAAAACGCACGAGTCATCACGACCTGTAAACATCTAGCCTGTATATATAATACGAATAAATTGCAAATTGGTGAGCAGTAAATATCTCAGTGGTAGGCCGAGCAATACCCTGCACGTAATTTCGTCGATGTTCCCTCCATCCTTTAAACTGACCATGGCACCACAAAGCATTATTTGTGTTCCAGTTCCACAAAGAGAGCACACGATGTGGTCGTGACAATCGTCGGCCAGCACAGAGAGTTTGTGAACTTTCGAAATAAATAAATCACCCTACACTTGCATTTGAGAAGTTGGGAATAAGATTTACGACGACTAAAAGCAATAAAACAAAGCATCACATCAAACCTGCTATCAGTTCGCCGCAGGTCGCCAAAGTGTTAACACATGCTAACGAGATTTTCGTTCGCAGTCTTGGCTTCAAGGTCGATCGCTATAGAAGATTACAAAACGTCGACGAACCGATCATTTTTGAAGACAGCATCACGAAAGTGGAACTTCACGCATACCAGCCATCCTGACTAGTCCATGTAAATTACCATCGGAAGTTTGGATAGCAGTCCAACACCAAGATATCTGCACTCTTCTTTATCAATCTTTCCTATAAATTAGGGGGACACTGATGAAAGAAGATGGATCCAACCCGGCATCGACGAAAATAATGAGCAATAGTATTATTCACCTTACCGACCATAATAATGTATTTTCTCGTAAGTGTCGAAGTGGACCAGGCTAGAAATGTTGGCATAACCACCACGATAAAAAAAAACTACCTCTCGCTATTTTCGAACAAACTGTCTGCGGCTATGATGCTTGATGGGGGCGGGGAGGGGTAGAAAATGACTACAGTCTTCCTATAGACTCAGAAGGTAAATTCGTGGTCTGCATACCTCTAGCAATGTTACTTGTTCGCCAAATACTACAGGCACATTATCGTCAGTTCGAAGCAGGAACTGTACTGCTCCTAGCCAATATGCACGCAGATACCATTGTGGGTATGGGAGAAAACCTGGAGACAGTGGAACTGAAGCTACAGTCTATCGAATTGATACTGCCTCGCATTCAGCTGAGTACTGGCAAATGCATCAAGATGCTAAAGAATGTAGAAGATGGAAAAAACATCGATGTGAGTTTCGGGTCGTGCAGTCTCGAAGCCTACCCCGGAATGGCCTTCTCCGGAATGCCTGCAAGTCAGGGCACCAACTGGATGGTGAGGTCCAGTTTGCCTCCGAGAAACCAAGGTATGTCATCTTTGGGCTACAGACCGGAAGACAGCACAAGGTGAGAGTGAGTTCGCAGTTCGACACATGAACATGAATTTTGAAAATGCTCAGTACCTGCTGGTATATCAAATGTACACTCAATTCCAAAATACATATATGGGCGCACTCAATCACCGATATTGAGCCCATGGTGTCCCATATGAGTAAACCGGACGAATGTATCCATGCGAATGTGTTCGCCTGCGGGGTAGAACTCACTACACTTGAAGATATTCCTTCGCACACATACACTTTCTGCCAAATATTTCACGAACGACGCACATCGTACAACTGTAGAGACAAAGTCGTGACAATTGAATCACTACAGATTTAAAATTAACTTAACACCACTTGATACAAGAGGTGACTACTCCTTGTATCATAAAAGTTGGCGAAATACCCCGCCCGCTGGGGCGGTTTTGATCCTCGGTTGCCAACTGGAGTACACTAAATAACAGCTTGGCCATCTAAGTAATCACCAAAAGGAAAACACACACAAGTTCCAGGTATACTTCTACTGTGGGTTACTTCCCATGCTGGTAGGAGAGATTATGTGGTGGTCTTTCGTACACTAGGCGGGTACGAGAGGTGGTGGTGGCCCTCAAATATCTCGATGTTAACGCCACAGAGATAATACCCTGGGGAACTAATCCCCCTTGGGCAGAAAGCCAGTGCAGAGTGTAGGACATGTTGGTTTCTGGGAGGGGACAAAGTTAAACACAGCAGTAGGTATATTTTTCCGACGGGTTACCTGTGGTGTCGTTGGTATTGGAGCTCTCCTCTGCTCTGTCGAATGAACTGGCCCGGCCGGCTGCGGAATAACAGCCAACTCTGGTTGTCGCGGAGTCGTGCTCGCATTGCTTTAAGTAGGAGGAGAAGGGCGAGGGGATATGGCAGTGTATTCCTCCATGAGGTCTAACGGTTCGATTTCAATCACTGAATGCCCGCAATTTAAAAACAATAATAATTCATTGGCTATCTGCCTTTAATTCTGGAGAGTAAAGCAAAAAGGGATATATTTTCAGTTGTCTCAGAATTACTTAACTTGTTGATACCCTATTCGAGTGACTTGCAGTGTTCTCTTAAGTTTGTTCTTGACTCCACTTTTGTAAGCTCGCAGCATGAGGCCGTTAAAGAACATGGCAATGCAGACCAAAGTGGTACGCAAGGCGAAACCGGTTATCGTAACAGCCCTACTGTGTTCGTCTAGAAACATTACTATGCCCAACGTGTCTCACTGCACAACTCCTTCTAGCCATTCCCTGGCTCGAACGGTTATGCAGCAGGGGCCCGTAGGCAGTCGTAATACCTAGATGTAGTGAGTTCCGAGTGAAGGGCTGTCCCGAAGGTTAGCCAATGCAATACACTGAGCATTACCATAGCCAAACACAGAACACCGCTTGGTGTTCCGTGCATTTGCTGTGTGGCTGGCTCGTGAAGCCACGTTGTTTTATGTACTCAAAATAATAATTCAATAATGCAATTTACAGAGCTCTCATAACGCTTGGGGACAACAAGGTTACTAATGCCTAGAATTTATAAGGTCCTAGAATTCAATTTCAATGTGGTTTTTTATTACAAACTCATAATTGGTAATCAAAGAAATACAGCGAAAAGTATTATATAATAATATTATGTTAAATAAATTTAACATCAATATTCTTTTTAGATGACTATACTCCAGAAGTTTGTTTGAAAGTAGTTCAGGTGGAGTATTTCAGGTTAATATAAAAGAAAGATTTAATAATTAAATAAATTATTCTAAACCTTAGTTAGCCTTGGGAGTCCTAACCTTAATTAGGGGTTGTGCAGAAAGGAGCTCGTGGTATACAAGGCTCTCTACCCAACTGGAAAAAATGGCGTGCTAAGGACTTATAGGGATGTCCTGAAGGGACTACGTCGTTGTGACCTTGGTTTACCTGGAGACATAGGTGGGTTTAGGAAGGTTTAGATCAACGTGTGGTAGCTGCTGATAGTGAAGATGACCCAGAACGTTGGAAGTGCTGCAGAAGTAGAGACCTTCCATGGCGGCACCCTCTGGGGCAGGTGGCGTCGTCGAAGTTTACTCGCAGCGACCGGCGCAGCTGAGGGCTTCGAGCCCTTGTTAGGATATCCCGGCCTTCACAGCCAGGGGTGTTGCAAGACAGAGTTTCCACTGCGGTTAAGGGATTTCCACCCTTAGTATCTTTCCCGGCCTTCGCAGCATCAAGGACGATGAGCAACTAGCGAGCCTCCCCCCCTCCCCCTGGCTCCTTCCGACCTATGCAGCCTGGGGGACGATGAGCAGCTCCTGAGAACCAGTGGGCGCGAACTTTTATAGTAATTTCTGCTGCCCATAGGCAATCAGAGGGGTGCGGGGGAGCTAACCTCGCCTCTTTGGGTGGAGCTTGTGATGTCTCATGCATGAGCACGGGATCCTTATATTACCTGCCACTCGGCATGTGGTGTTAAGATCTCTGGTCCATAGGCACTCGAAGAGACAGCGACTCTTAGTCGATTGGCCCGCTTCCTCCAGCGGTAAGAAGTTTGAAGAGTGCGCACTCGCTCTAGTGAGTGCAGCGAATTATAGCGGTGTTTCATTTAGGCAAGGGCGATGACATTACTGCTTCTTGGAGATTCGGAACGACGGTAAATTTAGGAGCACGAGTTAAGAGGTGTTGAGGCTCTGTCAACATCTGAAAGTCCCTCGTGTCCTGTCTCCATTATCATGCGTAAATTCAGTTTGCTTGCCCATAGACCTTTGTCCTTATTCAGATGGGGCGAAGTCGGCCATTTGGAGTGTGCTTCTTCTAAGCACTGAAATGCATCATGCGTCAATCGCCCCTCCTCTCTTCCGACGGAGACCCATCTGCCACTCGAAAGTTGAAGGTTGTATGGTAGGATCCGGCTTAAGACTCATGTGACTATACACAGATTTGGTTCTGCAAGAGCAGCTATTCTGTGCTGTGTGAGCTGTTTAGGAGTGTGGCAAAGAGAGGTGCCAGTATCTTCCCTTCCTCCGCTGCGCTGTGCGTGGACGTGGCTCTTTTTTTCGTCTCACGCACGGCTGGTTGCTCTCTCTCTCTCTTTCTCTCTCTCTCTCTCTCTCTCTTTCTTAGTTCTCTGGCTGCAGAGAGTATCTGCATCAGCTGTAGAGGGGTTCCACTTCATTCTTGCTGTGTGGATTGGAGGGCAGAATTGAGGGGTGAGGAAGTGGAAGGGCAAGGTCATGCCACGTGAAAGAAAGACCTTGCATGCCTTCCTTTTGCAGTCGCTGGGTCAGTGTACAGTATTAGAAAGGGTATTGTATCATGGTACATCTTGTAGTTAAATTTCACCTGAAATTAAGGGAAGAAAGAATTTAAAACATAATTACCCATCTTATACCTTATAGGAGTACCTAAATGTTCCCCTCGTACACTGGAACGGGGTAAGAACACTAGAGTTTGCCATTGGGGGAAAAAAAAAAAAAAAAAAAAAAAAAGTTTGCTTGGCTTGTCAGCCTGTGGTTTATAAGGCAAACATGTATTGTGTTTGTATATCCTTCCACAATTTTAACTCATTATCTTGTCCCGTAAAAAATGAGTACGAATATAATGTATTAATGGAACAGCATAATTTTTAGTTTACGTACAATACATATTTTTTCCTTGGAAAGCTATTCAAGTAAATTACTTTTGTCATGTAAACAAATGCTTGTATAATGTAAGATTATGTGTATGAATTATTTATGATAGGCGCTGATAATTAGATATGGTCCAAATATTTAAAATTTAATTGTGCTTGTTACTACACATGTTTCTTTTATAATTTAAATTACTGCTAATATGGAAAGAATCTTAACTCTACCTTAACCACATATTCCTTACTATTTAACACATTATTTACATCCCTCTTATAACTTGACGCCGTCCGCCGCCAGTTTTACAGTGACTAGCCCTTTTCGACCATGCAGCGCATTATATAGCGGATAAGGTGAGAACTATCACAACATAGAGGGCAGGCCATGCAGCCCTCTACCAAAGGCCAACACCTTCCAGTGCAATAAAGTGAATCAGAACAGTGACTGTTTAATTGCAAGGGTATCTTTTAATTAACAGTGCTAATTAAAGTGTGCAGCATTTTAAAATAAACCCTACATTAAAGTAACACGCAAAATGAATGTAGCAAAATCCTACTCTAAATAAAAACATAACGAAGGTCCAAATAGTTAATCACATGGGTACGTGGATCTCAGTAATCCCGTAACATTTTGGAAAGCTATCTACTACATCATAATCCACATTTAATGCAATCATAATGAAATAAAGAGCTAATTTGACTCTGCGAAAACAGAAATTACTAACTTAACATTGACTTGTTGACACCAGCAGTGCTAAACACCATGTACGAACAGTGCAGGATGAAATTACTTTTATATTTTATTTAATTACTTATATTATTCTATTGCAAACGAGATACACACAATATATTTTAAAACAAATAAAAAAGTTAATTCCTTGCTTATTCCTCTTTCAGGTCAAAAAGATACAGTTCACAAAATTAATTTTAAATATAAAAATTATTGTGTCGTAAGTTTTTATAAGTTTTTATATTTTTGAATGCAAGTGCCTTGCCTAAAGTGCAAGAATGTATGTTCCTCATCCAGTGTTATGTTCCATCTCGTTAATTTTAAAATATTGGAAGGGATTTCTTCTACTGAGGTCACGAGGTGTCACCGACGCCATGCCACCCATTTTACTCTTGGTTCGACAGGGAGCAGGGTTAGTCGCGCCCATGAAACTCGGAGGTGAAGCAACTTTGAACTTATAATTTTCATGGTAATAGCATACATTATTCTGGAACCTTTTCCTTATGTACCACGCACCTCTCGAGTATACCTCCCACCGGAGCAGAATCATGGCCCCTCCGGCATATTCTTTGATATATTTTTCAATGCTTTCAGGCATTTCCTCAGCTTTCGCCTATGTGGGGCTTTGTTCCGCATGTCCGCATAACCGCATTTCTATCATATACCATCGCACATGAAATACTGAATAATTACAGTTTTCTTAAACTTAAATGTCTTGTGTTCTTTTATTCTCACTTACTGAGATATTTTGAAGCTGCCAATTTTAAGATTTGAATCATTATCCACCACGTGCTGCTGACCATGTGCTTGAAAAGTGTTATGTCACAAAGTGTACTACAATCTGGTAAGACATGATGGGGAGCCTGAATATCTCAGCTCATGTGCAGAATTGTGTATTTTAATCAACCTAAAGTATTTTCCAACACTAACTCATTTAAAAGCCAGGAGCACACAGGGTATAGCTTGGGCTTTTCGACGACGGCCCAAAATTCGGAGTAAAACTCTTTCCGACACATGTGCATTTTTGCATTTAACATGTTTTTTTCTAAAATATTAAAATACTTTATCCTTTATTAGTTGCAATGTACCCAAATTAAAACATTAGAATCCTTAAAACCTTAAAATCGTTAAAAACACAGTGCAGTCATTAAAAGATTAAAATTATCAACAACATATTAAACTCATTAAGACATTAAAATCGTCATCATATTAAACTCATTAAAATGTCAAAATAATCAAGAACATATTAAAATCATTAAGGCATTAAAACAGTAAACATATTAAAATAATTTTAATATTTAAATCGACAAAACACACTAAAAAACCCCACAAAAACAAATTATATTATTGAACTGGACTACATACCCATTGTCAACCTATAACACATAGCCCCGAGAGTGGTATCAAAAACCTACCCTATATACACATCTTCATTTCTATTTTCTATACTGACATCCATAAACTGGGCATATGACTCCAGCAAACTCCTTAAAACATTCAAGGACAGTGTTTTATACAATCCATATGAATTAATACCAAGGTTCTCCAATCCTTTTTTAGTCTCCTTTGGTATAATACCCCTCGACCCCAAAATGACCGGTACTACACCCTTATAAATTTTATTGTCATATATTTTGCCAATTTTATCTTCAAGTATCTTATATTTATCTTCTTTCTCTATTTATCTTATTTCTCATACCTGATAGTCACTTCTATGATACACACCTCCTTCTCTGTAGCAAACGCCAAATCTGGTTTGGAAAATTTGTTGGCCACTTCAAGGGTGTGTTCCTCAACAACAGTTGCTTTATCTTTTTGTTCACTTCACTCTCGTGATATAGTTTTACAAACTTCATTGTGCCTTCTAGTCCTCAAGAGTGTCGTGTTAACCCGAACGGATTCCCCTCAGAGGTTAGCTGGCGCCCACCGGATAATAATCAAATTGCATTTTTGGACCTGTGTCAACCCCGCTAGCAGCAATCGGTCTGCCCATACTTGGGTTTCACCAAGCCGATCTCCACTAGGCACCACACATATAGTGAAAATTGCATGTTTTGGAATTTAGGTTAGAAAAATGATTTGTAAACAAATGTTTGAGATGTATATTTACTTCCTCTAACCAATTCGTAATGCAGTTTGATTAAATTGAAATTTGTAGAAGTATTGAATTCATACATGATGGTGTTCAGTTTTACTGGGCCATTGGGGGATGGCAGTTATGTGGCCAGGTTCGTCAAATACATGTTACCAAGTTTTGGGCGCCAGCTCTCAGTGGAGAGTACGAGTTGATGAAGGGGTCGTGTGGTCGACACTCCATGTGGCTGTCCCCCAGATATTCTTCCATCTCTTGAAATGCTGCAGATGATGATGAGCTAGAAATCCCAAAGGCCTAGGTTAATGGAAGATGTATAGCCCCTTCCAAATGCTTATCTCACTCTTATTTAAGGCTGTTCTGGGCCACCTTCACACCCTTAAGAAATACATATAAATTGGTGAAAGCAGGTTATGTGGTCGTTAAGCGGCCGAGAAATAATTGTGTGTGTCGCGTCGGTTTCACCACACAATTTATTTCATGAAAGCCCTCCGAGGAGGCACTGAAATTTGCATTTATTTCTTCTAGCGGGAGAGTACTGGTACTGATATAAAATGGTGCGAAGCCTGCATGGTTTATGAGTAACTTACAGTTTTTGCTGTGTATAATACAGACTAAACTGTGGGGCAGTGCTCCCTCCGGTACGAACAAAAACAAAACGAGGTTCCAAAAAAGTTAAATTTAAAGTCTATTGCAATTATATGGTTGATGAAAGAACTGGTGGCCAGAGGGGACACATGAGGACATCCATCCTACTATGATCTCTAGACTCTACTGGTGGCAGGTTGGCGTGGAGTTCGCTGAGTATTCGAGCCTTCCCATCTGCACACAAAAAATATATAAAAATAATTGAAGGTGCTGTGTCAGATTAAACATGGTTAGGTTGTGTTTGAGGAGCTGTAATATTATTTACCGCGAAAATTTTATGGGCACTGTACCTGGGCACCAGGCATTTCATATGGAACAACACCAAATTGATGCACAGGGCTGACTGTTGACTCAGTTGATGAGGGGGGGGGTGAGCATTAACATACCATTGATGGAAATGCTGGAGTCACGATTGGTAAGAGCAATAAGGGGAAATAAACAAAGTCTTAATTTCAGTAGAGAAAGGGAAAGGAGATATGCCGCGGGAAACAGGTGGTAGTTTGAGGGGAATGAAGTGTGTAGGGAGAGTGTTGGGGAGGGGGTGATTGAGAGTGATGAGGGGAGTATCTTCGAGAGTGCCATTGTTAATAAGGATGGGATGACATTTAGGGACAGAGGAAGACCAAGACAGAGGGGGAATATGGGGAGAAGAGGGAGAGATAGAAGTAGAACGAAAATGTTTTTTAAATAATAGTTTGGAGGTTAGCTGGCTGATTGTACTCATGTCCCTTTGTCAAACCCATTAGCACTGAATCGGCACGCTTGCAATTGGGCTCCACTCACACTGATCCCCGCTAGGCGTTAGTATGTTGGGTATATGCGCAGAAGACGAATAGGAAGTCTACCTCATCTTTTATCTATGGTATGGACAAGTATGCATTTCTTGAGAATCTGGAAACAGCCATCATATGTGATGAACTTGTTTTATTGATATCTTAATTTTCAAAATACAATAATTTCATATGTTAAAAAACTTATTCCAAATTTAAATTTAATTTAATTGCATTACAAAATGGTTAGAGGGGGTAAACAAACATCTGAAAGTTCTCGTTTACTAAACAGTATTTGGTTATAACCTGAAATCCTATCCATGTCGTTGATGATAGTCGTATTGGCAGAAAAGCAGTTCAATGTAATTCACAAACCATCCTTGAAAGTATGAAATCGTAACTAACTTGGACTTAATTGAATAATAATATAATAATATACACCTGCAATTAAGTTACCTCTCCGTGGCGAGCTCTCTCACCTCTTCCTTGCCAGACTGAACTCGTCTTCCACTCCCTTCCTGAACTTTCCAACCTCCCTCACAGATAACAATTCCTCCCGCAACACATACCATTCCCTCACAGATCTCACAAACATGGACTGCCTACCCCGCTCCATTCTCCTCCACACACTCTGAAGCTTCTCGCTGTTGTTTCCTCTCTCTCTCTCTCTCTCTAAACACCTCCTTACTGAGCTTGCAGTGTAGCCCTCCCCATCCTCCCTCTTCATTCACGACCCTGAACATCCTGAATAGCCATTCAACTTTCCTCCTGTCCTTCAATGAGCTCCACCCCATTCCTTTCATCATCACTGATGGCCTATATTTCCCATCATCCTCACCACCCTGCCCCTGTCTTTCTCCATCTACATTTCACCTATCTCGCTGCCCTTCTTTGCACCTTCTCCAGCTCTCGCACCTCCATGTGCGGGTTCCATAATGCCACAGCATATTCTAACATCGGCCGTACCATAGTGCCATATGTCTTCTCCTTCATCTCACAGCTAAACCCCTTCAACACTTTTCCCAATATACCCAGAGCCCTTCTTCCCTTTGCAACCACCCTCTCTACCTATTTATTTTTCATCTGAGGTCTCCCTACAATATAATCCCTATATTCTTATATTCTGCTGTTTCTTCTATCTCTTGTCCCTCCCATCTGTACATGTCCCTGCAGTTATCTTCATTTTGTTTTCCCTGGTCCACAACCATTATCTGTCAACATCCACCTGAAAGTCCCCCCCCCCCCATTTTTTTCCCATTTCTGCATACACAACACAATCATCTGCAAACAATCTTATTTTTCTCCTAATCCCCAAACCCATGACATTTATCACTATGGTAAACAAACAAGGACCCAGCATGCTTCCCTGTGGCAATCCTGAAGAAACCTCGCCTTACCGTGATATTGCCTCCCCCACTTTCACCCTCTGCCTTTGCTCCCTGAGGACTTCCCTATCAATTCCGCTACCCTCTTGTCCAGTATCAGCTACTCCACTTCCTTCATCAATGTCCCATGAGGCTCCTTATCAAATCCTTTCTCAAAATCTATGAAGGAGGCATCCACCTGCTTCGCGTCATCAAGTACATGCACCAGATCCTCTAACAGCCCAACTAACTGAGTCTCGCATGAGAATCCCTTCCTGAAGATATGCCGTGATTCCTCCAACAAATTCCTCTTGTTCATAACCCTCACCGCATACTAGACCACCAGCCTCTCAATTGCCTTTCCTGTACTCGATGTGAGACTCGCCGGTCTGTAGCTACCAGGCCTACCACTATCCTCTCCCTGCTTGGGTATAGGTACCACCATCGCATCCTTCTAGCCTCGTGGAAACTTATCCTCTCCTAAGGACTTGGTAAACAACACCTGTAAATATTTCAATTACTCTCTCCCACCAAACTTTAGTGCTGTGTTTCCTATCCCATCTGGTCTACCTGCCTTACCTCTCTTCAATCCCCTAATTAACATTTTTATCTCCCACTCCCTCATCTTAAACTTACTTAACATCCCCCGATCCCTATTTGCCCCCCTATTCCAATCCTCCTTTGCCTCAAACACTGACAAGTACTGCCTTTGCAGCATCTCCGCTTTTTCTTGGTCATTTGTCGCACACCTACCATCCCCTCCTTTAAGCAGAGGGGTTCCTTCCTCTCCTCCTCTTACCATTCTTACATACCTAAACAATTTCCCTCATTCCTTGCATTTTCCTTCTTCCACCATGTTCCCTAAAAATACATTCTTTGCCTGTTTGATCACCCTTTCGAGCTCCCTACCCATCTGTTTCAGTATTTCCTTAGCTCTTATCATCTCTTCGTTTCTCCACTTGGTATATAATTGTTTACCCTTCCTCTTCATTTTTGAATCTCCTGTCCATAATATGGTGGATCTCCCTCAGGCCCTAATCTTTTCTCTTGCACAAATTTCTCCAACATGTCCTCTATTATTCTTCTAAATTCATTCCATAATTCTTCCACTCTTTCTTCCATAGACCATTTTTCAAACCTATCTCAGGAAGATTTCTGCCCTCTTCTTGTCTCCTCTCCCCTACTGTCACACCAATCTTTCTGCCATTTGGTCTTCCCTCATCCTGCCAAGCCAAATTTTCACAACAGTAATATGGTGGTCACTTATACCATCCAATACTATTGCATCAGCTTCAGCATTCCTAGGTCTGACCAACACCACATCCAGCACTGATGCAGCACCCTCCTCTTTCCACCTCAGAAGTGTTTCTACTACCTGGACTAATCTTCAACTGTTGACTAACTGTGCTGCCATTCTCTTCATCATCTGCCATTTCTTCTGCGCCCTGATGTGTGCCACATGCCCTCGCCCCTAATACAGTTTGTCTGTCGGAGACCTGCAACGCCACCACAGCAGGGCTGTGTGCTCTACCAATGGGCAGCATGTGCGCCAGGTCGCCGGTGAGCGACAGGATCGGTGCAGCACAGAGCAGTGCAGGGGCACGCCAGTGCATAGCAGCCGGTGGTTGCCATGGTAACATTAGAGACTCCGCGAGGCGGAATAATATGGAAATAGGCCTGACAATAATAGGACTCGTGATCCCACGATCTATACCAGAGACTTTGTTATGTTTTTATTAAATGTTTTATTGCTTGTTATGTTTTCCTGTTTCTTTTGTGCATTGTTAACTTAATATAATCTGTCTCATCCCACATCCAGCATAATGTCCATTTAATTCACCAGTGTTTATGTTATAGGGTTATTTATGTGAATTTTAATCTGAGTTTTATGTAATAGCACCATACAAGGTAAAATTCTGCAGGTTGTAACAGAAAGTAGTGCTGATCTGGCACGTGGGTCAGGCCAGGCTCGCCCGCTCATCAGGCAGGAAGGCTAGTCAGCGAGTAGAATCGGACGAGGGTGGTGCATGTGTCTTGAGCTCCGAATTTTCCCACACACGCTGGGCGGTATTGAATATTTTGGTATGGACACTTCATTGCAATATACTTTAATTTATACTGGAAAGTTTTTCGTATGTAGCCACCCGGTACACCACCCTCCCTTCCCATGGGAATTGCATCACCCGGGGAAGTTTAATTGTACTGTAACTTATTGTGTCGTAAGACTTATTATTGTAACTGCAGTGGCTGTTCCTTACCACCCATTATTGTGTAATTGCTCTCCTAGGAGGAGATTTAATTTCATCGAATAAATACGACTGCGAACTGAATGGTATAGAGTTTATTTCGATCTGTATATGCATTCAAGGGGACGGGCCCTGATAATACCCACTCACACCAGGTCTCCTGTCATTAATTTTTGCAAGAGTCAGTTTAAGCATTGTTCCATGTCTTGTGAGAGAGTTGTTGGCCCTAACAATCCATGTGCGCGAGTGTTCATGTCTAGGCAGTTTTCCTGCCATGAGAAGCATTATAGTACGAAGTCGACCCACTGGCTACTGTGTAGCAAACAGCTACAAAATCACCAATCTGGAGTAACAGTCAAAGAAACAGAGGTCACCAGCATCATTGACGAGGAGATTTAGTCAGGGTGGACGGCCTGCAACCCCGAAATCAGCAGAGTCAACAATCATCTCGATGTCACCTCGATGGCATCTGGCACCTATCCGGGTAAACCACATACTAGACCGCGCCTTCACTGCCCCCAAAATCATATCCAACCCTTCATCGGCCCATACATAGCCATCAAAATGGCTTGCCCGAACATGTGGCCCAGTCCTACACCTTTACGAGCCTTTTGACCACGTCAAAATGTCGCCCCTCCATGAGGCCAAATCTCCCACCAAAAATTTTACCACCAAAATTTTTAACAAGTTTTTCCTGGTCATTGAATTCTCCTGCCTTTCCCTGCCCGCAATAGCGAGAGGACGACAGGAAGTCATCATAAAGGATAACTGCAACATCGGGATGCCTGTGGGATGCTGTTCATATGCTAGGAAGAGTGTCAACAATTAAGAAAGGATGCCATACCGCAAGCCACGCCACACTGCTTGGAGGGAGGAGCAGAGGTAAGAGGCAAGAAGGAGAAGTGACAGGGTGGAATCTGCCCCTCCCTCGTTCCCCTGCACTCACGGCCCTGCACTCACGGCCACTGACAGCCAGCTGACCCCTGCGCCGCGGGACGAGCAGGCCAGCCACAATGCGAGTGGGGAGGGTGATCTCTCTTCCCTAACCCCGTGCATCTGAATCGGTACAGCTGCTACTACCGTGCATGTGGCTTTGTTTACAAACAAAGGATGGCTGGCAGGATGACTTACAGCATGCCGGGGCTTTAGTGTCCAGACTGTTTGCACCCTATGATAGCCTTGACCAATCAGTAAATGAGAGAATTGCATTTTTCCAATGCCACCGCAAGACCAGCCTTGTAAGCAACCATGTCGGTGAAATCCACACAGCAGTGAAATACAGTAGTGGTGACATAACACAGAACAATCAGTACCAAAACACAAGTAAAAATTGAGGTCGAACAAATTCCAAATTTCACATTTCTCCTGTATTGTGGCAGTTTGTTGTGTAATGGCCAGGCTGCCATTGTACTAAAGTGCATGCAGTGTAACATGAAATGTCATAAGGAATCTCTCAGTGACAAAGAACGTAAATCAGCCGTGGGACTTACATTTGCTTGTTTATTATGTCATGTGGCATCAACGCTATCCATGCAGGGCTTATTAGGACAGTAGGATAATGACGTGGCAGTAAATGTTAATAGCAACCTTTCACAAGTAATAGTGGCACGAGACAATAACGATGTGTCAGGTGGGGTGACATAGGGCAAAGGTGGGGAGTGGCATCAGAGTAGGGGAGGAATGCAGCGCGAAGTAAAGACTCCCGCCACACACGTCGCTAATGTCAACAAATCCCCACCACCGGAACCTACCTCAACACAAGTACCGTACCCATTCAAAACACTCACCCCATTTACTCATCAGTATTGCCTGTATTGCCACAGAACTTTCCGAATTTCCTGCCCATAAACCCATACATTACAAACTGCATGGGAACAATAGCACTGCAAACAACAGGACCAGAAAGTGCTGCACAAAGCAGAACTGTGGAGTCCAATACACTACAACAACCACCAGGGCTGACCACGGCCAAAACACCGTCAAAGTTTCAGACTATGCCCACATTCGCCGGGACGCCAACAGAGGATCCGGTAGCATCTCAGAATATTGCGTATCCTGCCTCATAAGGTACAGGGTAAGCAGATGAAAGGACCAGCTGTGTCAGAGCGCAACTCCACAGAGATAAGCGCTCTTGGTGGACATCTTTAAACCATTATGGACTTCAGTAGGAGGAGTTTCGTCGCTCGTTCGAGTGTAGGTTTACAGCCTTGAGCAGGTTGACTCTGGAAGGTCAACAATTAATCATCTCATTAAGCTTTTTCAGCCACATTTGCCAGAGCGAGAAGTGCTCGAAGAAACTGCAGAAACAGCCAGACCTGAATTTAGAGCAGATTTAGTGCCTCTGCTTAATGGTATTCTAGAAGACTTAATGCAGGCTGTGATTATTTTGGAACAAATGCATAAACCACCACGCCATGATGCAAGTGAAATAAAATGATGGCACGAGTAGCGGGAAGAGAATGTAAATAATGATCATTACCCCACCACGTCACCAAATTTTTCACAGCAATCACGTAGTTATAGTGGACAGTCGCATGAGAAAATGTACAGTGGGCAGTCGCATGAAAAGTTGTATAAGCAGGACCAGAAGTGAAGCGGAGCCATGGGGTCATGTGATCAGAAACCACAATGCAAAAGTTCTGCAGGTAATACCAACCAAATGCAGCAGGGATGGAATCCGGATTATCCACCATGATACCCATGCAGGTACTGCCCGAACCAACAATACCACTGGCACAAGTGTCCCAATAATCCGCATATGGGCCAGATTAAAGAGGCGGCGGAACATAAACAGCAGGGAAACGGATTGCAGGGGTGTAGAGGCAGGACGCTTCTGACACCCCACCCGCTAGAATTCGGACACCAGATGCAAAATTAACCCAACAACGATCTTTCATACAACAAATTAGCAGTAGTCATGCACTGTTTATCTGCTTCTTAGTTTCTATTATTGATCAGTTGTGCCACACCTTAATTGATACTGCAACCTCACATAACTTCGTGCGACTGCAGTTTGTACACAAGCAGGATGTTATGCCTACAGACCACATAATTCAGTTGCTAACAAACGAGCATTGTAGTACGGCCGTAGGACAGGCCATAATGACAGTTCAAGTCTGTGACATAGAAACCAGTACCACAGTCATTGTTACACTGGACATCCATGAGGAAGCTATTTTGGGGATACCATGGCTGACAGAACAAAACACGATCGTAGAGCCAGCCGCAAGACGAATTCATTTTGGTGCGAGGGAGAGACGCACGGTGTATAACCTGGACCACTGTCCGATGGGTAGCTTACATGAAGTAAAGCTAGGGGAGTTTGAAAATCAGGTTCCGCCAGAGAACCAGGCCTGTTTCAGTGCATCCTTAATGAATGCAGTGACGTATCTGACAAAAAATTTGCATTGAAAAAACTACGGTCTCCGAGCTTGCGATTCTGCTAATAGATGAGAAGTTGGTACACACCAGCCCATGAGGGTATTTACCACACCAGATGCAGATATAAAATAAAGATTCAGGAGATGCTTGATGACATGGCAATAGAGCCCACAGACAGCCAGCGCGCTCCCACTGTACATCAGCATAAAAGACATGTTAAATGCATTGGGACAGGCTAAAGTTTGGACATCTCTGGACCTTAAGAGTGGCTACTGGCAAGTACCGGTGAAGATTGAGGATAGGCCAAAAATCACGTTCACGGCCCCAGACGGCTGGCAATTACAATTCACCTGCGACGTTCCAGGCAATGATGGTACATGTACTGGATGGCATTATTGGAGAGTATACATTGGTGTATCTTGATGATGTCATTATTTATTCAAACAGTTAGGAGGAACACGTACATCATTTAGCAGTAGTCCTGGATAGGCTAGCGATTAACGGCCTCATGTGCTCAGTCAAAAAATGCCACGTGACTAAACTCAGCATAGACTTCCTAGGCCATGTGATCGACCAGGAGGGAAACAGGCCAGCAACAGCTAAAGCTAATTGACAACTATCCACAACCTAGGACACGCAAGCAACTGCAGAAGATTTTCGGCCTTATAAAATTCGCTGCGAGAGTACATCCCATGGTTCGCGACAATGACAGCACCTTTGATGGAACTGTTCCCACTGCAGGAAAGATTCAAGTGGACAGACGAGACAGATAAAGCGCTCATTGACATCAAGTGTGAGTTCAGAGCATGCCCAACACCAGCACGCTACGATGCGAGCAAACATTTCGTAGTAGAATGCGTGCCTGTCAGGGAGAATGAAATGGTGGACGCATTGCCGCGAAATTCCCACCTTGAGGTGATCGTCCAGGACGAACCAAAATGAGAGGACTTATTACTATCCAGTTCACAGGATCCAGTGTCTGAGGTGTGTGTGCAACATATGACAGTCACAAACAATGAGGGCCTAATTAGCGACCTGTACTGGGAGATCATTCAGGTGCAAAATGACTGTGTGTTTAGTTGGGAAAAAGATAGACAATACGCTCAGCAGGAAGTAGAGGAATGGCGAGTCGTGGATGGCAGGCTGGAGACCTGTTGTACCCAAACAGCCTGGGAAAAAGAGGGTGTATGTCCTCACATGTGCGAGGGATCAAGTTTTCGCCTATTCGCACTATGGCAGCCTGGCTGGACACTCAGGTGTTGAGCAGACAGTTCGAAACATGCGCGACCATTTTTCTGGTCAGGCCTTAGTAGGGACACGAGACGATTTGTACAACAATCCCAGAAGTGCGATGTATACAAGGCACTTCATTCAGATGGAAGGCATCAACAAATGCGGCGCATGCCGCGAAAACCGTTCGAGATGGTGTGCATAGATTTGATGGGTCCATATCTTAGGATGAGAGGAGGAAAATCATTTCTTGTCCTAGTAACTGACAACTTTTCATGCTGGGCAGAGGCATATCCTACCAATGGAGCCAGGGCTGGAAACGTAGTGAGAGTATTGGAGGAGCAGTTTTTCCAGCACTGGGGATTCCCATAGAATATATTAACGGATAATGGCGCACAATTTACTGGCTGGAAGAAGAAAGAATTGTGCATGAAATGGGGTATCAACCATTACGCTACACAGGGAACTTGTAACACCTCGGACAGAGAGCCTAGAGGTGAGGAACAAGAGCAAGGGCAAGAAGAGTAAGAGCGAAAGCAGGATAATCAGGAGCAGGGAAAAATGCAAGTGCAAGTGTATAATGAATGTGGAGGTATGTTTGCAGAGGATGTTCAACCGGGTCGTACCCGGGGATGGCACAATCAGCAGGAAGACAGCAGGAGCAAGGAAGGAGACAGCGAGGGCAGCGAGTCGGGGAGTTTGTTTCGCCTTCGGCATTCCCACCTGCCAAAGGAGTGCTACCAGTGTAGGCAACCAGAGTTGCCTACCAGGACGGGACAACCGCCAGCAACGCAGTGTATGGCAGGGCCACAGGAGCGGTGATATCGCCTGCATTCCCGCAGGCCGGACTGCACCTGCAGCTGCTACAAGTAACATCAGTCAGTCTACAAACTGTCTCGAAAAGGGGGGAGGTGGTTTGACGTGTGCCACATACCTTGACCCCTTAGACAGTTTGTCCATCCAAGACCTGTAACACCACCGCAGCAGGGCTATGTGCTCTACCGATGGGCAGAGCGAGTGCCAGGTCACTGGAGAGTGATTATGATCGGCGCAGCTCAGAGCAGTGCAAGGGCACGCCAGAGCAGTGCAGGTGGTGGTTGCTATTTAATGTTAGAGACTCCGCATTGTGGAAGAATATGGAAATAGAACAGGCAGTAATAGGACTCGTGATACCACGATCTATGCCAAAGACTTTGTTATAATTTTATTAATTTTTTAATTGCTTGTGTTTTCCTGTTCCTTTTGTGCATTGTTTACGTATTATTGTTTGCCTCGTCCCTCATCCAGTATTATGTTCATTTAATTCACCAGGGTTTATGTTGAGGGCTACTTATGTAAATTTTAATATGAGTTTTATGTAATATCACAATACAAGGTAGAATGCTGCATGTTGTAATAGAAAAAAGAGCAGCTCTGGAGTGTGGGTCAGCCGAAGCCTGCTGTGCATCAGACAGGAAGGCTAGTCAGTGATTAGCATCGGACAAGGGTGGTGCGTGTGTCATGAGCTCGGCTTTTCCCGCACATGCTGGGTGGCATTGAACATTTTGGTATGGACACTTCATTACAATAGACTTTAATTTATCCCGGAACATTTTTTGCATGTAGCGGCCCAGTACACCACACTCACTTCCCACGGGAATTGCATTGCCCAGAGAAGTTTAATTCTACTGTAACTTATTGTGTCGTAAGACTTTTATCAGTGTAATCACATTGGCCAGGCCTTGCCACCCTTCATTGTGTAAGTGTTTTCCTAGAGTGAGATTTAATTTCATACAATAAATACGACTGGGAACTGAACGGTATGCAGTTTATTTCGATCACTATATGTGTTTAGAGGGATGGCCCCTGATAATACCCACTCAGGCCAGGTTTTACATAATTAATTTTTGCAAGTGTCAGTTGAAGCATTGTTCCATATCTTATGGGCGTGTTGTTATCCCTAAAAATCCAAAACACAATAGTGTTCATGTCTAGGCAGATTTCCCACCATGAAAAGTATTATGGTACGTAGTCGACCCACCAGCTACTGTTTAGCAGACAGCTATAAAATAATTCAATCTGAAGTAACAGTCAATGGGGCAGAGTTCACCAGCATCATCGGCGAGAAGATTCATTCCAGGTGGACGGCCCGTAACCCCAAGATCAGCAGAGTTAACAATTATATCTATCTGCATAAACCATATCCTAGACCTCACCTTCACCACCACCAAAATCATATCCAACCCTTCATCGGCCCATTTATAGCCGTCAAAATAGCCAGCAAAGTAATCTCCCTATTAATACAACAATTTAATTTAATTTCCATTACCTCAACATCCTCTCTAACCCATTCTACCATTCCTTCCAGCTCCTTCCTTACACACACCATCATTACTCCTCCTCTCCTATCCCTGTCTCTTCTGAAGGTGGTGAACTTATTGTCGGTGTTCATGCGCTCAGAAAGGAGTGAACTTAGGCCAGCAGATGGTTGTCCTGTGGCCAGTGTAAAAATTATGAAATTCAAAGAATTGAATATTGAAATTGCCTGGGTGAAGTGGTTGGAATGATGTGTATTACCCGAGCGTCAGGTACTATCCAGAACTAGAACTAGTGCCGCCGCTGAAGTGGTAGGCAGACGCTTCTTCACTCAGGGCTGTATGACCGACGACCACAGGCAGCTATCCTTCAGTGTGCTGCATCACTCCTCGTAGATGATAAACTGTATTATGTGCTACACTGTGAATTATCTAGGCTATTCACACACCTATGCTACTTTACACTGTAATACCTTCAAACAAAAGCTGAAAAACAATACACACCTGAAGGTTGGTGGGAAATTAGAAGGTCCCATACCTGAAATGCCTTGCAGCTTAACTTAAAAGCACTCGGTTCACGTAATGCTGTTTATTTAGGCACTTGACTACGATGCCTCTAGGGCAACACGTTACATGAAATAGTCTGGACAAATACCGGTAGGCAGTAGTTAAGTGTAAAAATGGCGCGAAGACCCGTGCATGACTTTAGTACATGTTAAACTCCTCCAGACAATGGAAACCTGGAGAAGGTGAGAGGTGGTGTCCCGGGAGGCTTGCGAAGAAGGTTCCGGTTTAACTATGATACTATTGCAGTGAAAAATAACTGGTAGAAGTTGTGAATGCCGCCCGGGCACAGAACCGAATGGTACACGACCTACTTTCCGAGTCTCAATGTCTACTGTCATTCCAACATGGCGCATTCGCCAGGGTTTCCGCCGCAGCACACCACATGGAACTACTTTTTGTCACCTTGCACTTTCATAGCTATCCTTAGCTCTTGATAACTGTAGGGCTTTGAAAATACTCTTACAGGTGTCTCTTTCCTTGCACGTGGCTGTTAGTAATCTCCCTAGCCCTTTTAAGTAATATTTAGGAAAATGAAAGTACACAGATACTCTTTCCCTGTATCCCTGCACGGCTGCGCACATACCATATGGCCACCATCCTACTCTGTGTTGCGTTGTACCTGTAACACACACATTCTGCACTGTACTTGCACCTCAGCTGGTCACTGATGCATTACTGCGCGTGGTAGAGTGCAACTCTTTGCTGCAGATACGGTGGATGGTGGGAAAATGGTCTAAGGGCCGGGAGCTCGGCTCACTGCATTATCCTGCCTATATTCGATATCCAGCATTTACTCATTCAGCCAAGTCTCCACAGCTACCACTATATCCGCCTCATATCCTTCAACCTTTTCCCAGAAGTCCTCCATCTTGTTGTACACACTCCTACAGTTCACCACCATTATCCTTATGCTAACACTCTGCTTTACCCTCGTACTTTGCTTATCCCCTATCTCCACTCCTACGGTCTCATCAGTGTAATCCTCTCCATTTATCTCTACTTCTGTTTCCTTGTTTTTCAGTGATCGTTATTTCAACACTGGCTGCTCGGCTGTTATTGCATAACATATCTTTGTATGCATTTCTTGTTCCAGTTTTTCTCGTTTCGTCTTTCTTCTGTGTCAGCAAAAAACGACGAAGCCCTACAGCATGTTGGAGGAGGATTGGCCAGGAAAAGATGTGATGCGTGTACGTGTAGTCTTATATATATATATATATATATATATATATATATATATATGTGTGTGTGTGTGTGTGTGTGTGTGTGTGTGTGTGTGTGTGTGTGTGTGCGCCCGCACGCACGCTGGTGTGTGTGTGTGCTTGCATATGCATGTGTGTGTTTAGTATGTCTAGTGTATAAACTTTGTATACTGTAATTTGTTTTGTCCAATACCTTTGTACAGCTATGTATTGAAAAAAGATCTTACGGATGCAATTAAAAAAAAAAAAAAAAAAAAAAAACAAGACCCTCTCCATACAGCCAGCTACTTCCCTGCCTAGCAGATCACCAAATATCCTCGTTCCCTGCTCTGTCAGGCGAACCTGGCCCTTCTCTACACTTTCCGAGCTCGGCTTACCCATTTCACATTATCTATAATTGTAGCCCCCAAATCACTACATATATCATAAACCTCACTCGCAGCCACTGCCTTCCAGAATTATGTGACAAATAGTTTGAGACGTATTTACACTTAACATAACCAATTTTTAATGTGAATATTGGTAAAATTAAATATATCACATTAAAGGACCTGTCTTTTGTAAATGAAAATACATATAAACATGTTTAACCATGTTGACTCAGTTCTATTGGAGCAAGGTAGGTTGATTTCGTATCAATGCCAAGAGGACGATATTCTATGTCTCATGTAGTGTATGATCTTAGCGGCAACCGAATTAAAACAAGTGAAAACATCTTTATTTTTTTGTCAATTTGAAAAACATACACCGCGTGAACTAATTGTATTTGTTTTCATTTTGATTAGTGGCCGGAGGGTAATGGAAAGGAGGATTAATAACTATGAGTGTTGTATTTGTTACAGAACAAGGTTGGGTACTTTCTCACAGCTGTTTTGTGAACTGTGTGTATAAAGGTGTACAAAACCAGCATAGATTTGTTTTGAACGGGATATTTTTTCGTTTAAGAACCCCGTTTTTGAAGAATGGACAAAGTACAAATAATGTGTTTAGTGAAAGCATTAATCCTGATGGTATTCCCCGGAAAAAGCGGAAATCGTCTGTAGCTGTTGGTGAAGAACTGTATGTTGGAGAGGTAAGCTTTGGTTTGCGAGTTATTGCGTGTAGTTTGGCCTACGTCATTACAACCAATACATTGGACAGTGGCAGACTCGCAATTGGGCTGCTGTACGCTGGTGGGAGCACATTCTCCTTCACTTCATTTCATTCCATACTATTTGTAAACAGTATTTCATCACTTATGGTTACCAACCCCTTCTACAATAGTACACTTCCTCGCCTTAATTATGAAAGGTTGGACACCCTCGCGCTGAGGTTTTTATCTAGACTAGAGACCTACCTGTAGGAAGTGTAATTATCTAGAATAGGGGCATTTCCGAAAATGAAAATATTCCGGAAAATGATATAAATTGTCGCTACTTATCACAAAGAACACGAATTTACTAGGGGCATAACGATATTCCCATTATACTACCAAATTTGATAGTGGCGAGGGCGATGAATATTAGGGAAATTGTGGGATACAACATTTAAAATGTGTGTAAATTACATGAAATTTGGGTTCCTTAACCACATTATATTGAAAGTAACAATCATGCTGAACACTAATTTACTACTTGTGTTTTGATAAGCTCGGTACATACTACCAAATGCATAGTGGGGAGGACTATGAAGATCAAGTGGGGTAAACCACGTAGAATGTATATCAATTATATGTGACTTGCATTGTGTAACATCATTAAATGAAAGATGACCTAACCTAACGTAAGTCAACTTATAGATAGGTGATTTCAGGCATAGAGTGTACCAAAACTTGATGTAATATGGAAGTGCACATCTGTTCTTCCACCACGTGTGACCCATAGTGAAGTTAGGTGTTGTTCGGTTAGGTCTCCTGCATTTGAAGTGGCTATGCAGGCACCAGTATGTAAGCATTTCAATTTGTACAGTAACATGCAATAACTAGTTACATCAATCATTGTCACGATATAACAAATGTAAGATTTATGTAACTTACATGTAATTGACGTCATAAGTAGCATATGTCATTTACGCCATATGTCTACCAATTTACTAGGGGCATAATGATATTTGCAGTACATACTACCAAATGTGATAATGGGGAGGGTTATAAATATCAGGGAAAGTTCGAGGTATAACATGTAAAATTTATGTAAATTATATGTCATGTGGGTTTTTTAACCATGTTAAATGCAAGAAGACCTAAACCTAGTGTAACCTAACTTCACGATAGGTGATTACAGGGGTAGATGTGTGCCGACACATGATAGCATTGTAAAAAAGTATAATAAGGAAGTGCGCTTCGGTTCATGATTCACCTATTGTGAGGTTAGGTTTAGTTTGGTTAGGTCTTCTGCAATAGACATGACTAGACTGCAGTAGTATTATGTAAGCCCTTCAAAGCAATACTACACAGTACAATTCACTACACTTACATTCTACGCAAACGCTACACTATAAATTATGTTACTCATGTAAGTGGCGAATATAGCTCCTTGGTATCACTTAGAAGACATGTGTACCTTCTATTCTAATTTATTGAAACTCCACACCAACACTCGTAGTTTTGCTCAATAATTATAACTAACACTTCACATGGGCGTAGGCTAATTACAAAGAGAGAGTGAGTGAGTGAAGAGATGTGGACAGCTCTTAACATTGTCTTGAGAGCCGATGAGGATGATTGAGGTGAGTATGGGGCAGTGCCGGAATGAAAGGGCGGGGAAAATGGGAGATCCCCAAGAAAACCCGCCGACCAATGGCATCGTCCGGCACAATTCCCACATGCGAATATCCGGAGTGACCCGGCCGGAGATTGAACCCAGATCGGTTTGGTGGAAGGCAAGCAGGCTAACCGCTCAACCACTGTGGCGCCTTAGTTACGAAGAAACGCTCGTATTTTCGCACATAATTATATTTATCATGTCAAGTGGAAATGATCACAATGAAGCATGCTTAATAGCACTTTTAAATCACAAGCCTTCACATGGGCAGATTCAGGCATCACACCGCATGCCCAGCACACTCCACTAGCCGTGAACTGCACTGACAGGCATCTGACTGTCAACTAACGCACAGGGGGCCGCGGTGGCTGAGCGATTAGTATGCTTACCTCCCACCAAGGTGAATCGGGTTCAATCCCAGGCCAGGTCACCGGATTTTCGCAAGTGGGAATCGTACTGATGATGCCGTTAGTGGGCGGGTTTTCTTGGAATTTCCCCCGCCCTTTCATTCCGGCGCTGCTCCATAGTTACCTCAATCACCCTCATCGGCTCTCAAGACCTCGATGTTAAGAGCCATCCAAATCTCTTCACTCACTCACCAACGTACAGTAACGTTCACATGCTCACAGCAGACAGTCGAATCTCGATTCGATTTTGTTTGCTATCCTATAGAATTGTGGGAAGATACAACATGGTGACACATCTAAACAAAGGGAGAGAATGCATTGCATCATATATTTTTTCTTCCATTTTTATGTGATATAATATGAAGCTTTCTTAAATATCAACCAGGTAAGCCATGCAAAACCCAATTATATCCATTTAATAGGTCTAGCATGTTCCCTTCAAAAAAATATGTTATTCTCGATAATTACCAAAGAGTGCTGAGTGCGAAAAATGCTGTGGGTGCCATGTATTCATTTTGTTGTTTCCAACGGGGTCGGCTGTTGTGTCATAGTCAGACTAATTGCCTTCCACCAAAGTAAACGGTTCAATTCCTCGTGGGGTCACCTGGAATGTTACATGTGGGAAATGTTGCGGCCTTTCCCATTGGTAGATAAGTATTCTTGAGGCACTCCCGTTTCCCCTGCCTTTGCATTCCTTTGCTGCTCCATCCTCATCTCATTTAACCCTCACTTGTGTTCAAGACCATGCTGATAAGCATAGACCAAAACTTATCAACTCTTAACAACTTATTTATGACAAGTGGGCTGTCTGCACAAGTACTGTTCTAGGTCCACATTTACGCCTCGGGCCACTTGTTCGAAACCCCAGTTCATGTCTCTATAAGTATTGCCTTGCTTTTGATTACTGTTTTTTAACAACACTATAAATTATAGCTGTCTTAAGAGTATTTACTTGAAAACCTGGCCGTTAATTATATCTTCCTTGGACGGGATACATTTTTTTATATACTTAATGCTTAAATAAAGATAGATAAAACAGATATTTATTGTTCATCAACTATTTGATCATTTTTAATAATTTAGTATTTTTTTCTTTTGCAGATTGCGCATGTTAGACATAACGCAGAAGAAATAATTCATGCTGCTCAGAAGCGTGGTTACTTGTATTATGCAGCAACAGAACAGGATTTGCACAGCAACAATCTTGAGGCGCGGCAAGCAGCTGATACATTCTACCACAAGGAGAGCAAGCATTTGGCTGGAAATTTTCATGGTGGAAATGGGAGCAATGTTGCTGTTGTGTCGATTGTTCAAGGAGAAAAATACCTCATTCCTCCACGATGCAGATTCTTCTGTTATGATGTTCGGGAAATGCAGAAACATATTCACTTATTGGATGACTCATACGACTTCATCCTTCTGGATCCTCCGTGGTGGAACAAATATATAAGGAGGAAAAAATCTAAGTCCAATTCTACTGAAGGGTAACACTAGAAAGTAATTCATCATTATTGAATATTGTTCTGTTGTTGCTCCTTGCATAGCATACTTTAGTATATGGGCTTACCTGTGTTGTAGTTTTTTTTTTTTTCTAATCATTCTCAAGTATGGAGACTTGTATAGTTTCAGGTGTAGGCTGTTCATGGTAAAGTAATAGCACTTTTTAAGGCCTTCTCAAAATACATTAACATCTAATAAATATATTTCATTGCAGCCGCATACATTAACTTTTGAAAGTGATTAAATGTATACAGTGTGTTTATTAGTCATACTGTAATGTTTACAATAAAAAGTGGCGGAAAGGAAAAATTTTGCAAAACCTTGAAAAGTGCTCAATTTGTCGTGAATAGCTATGGTGTATAAGATGTAAAGTAAGTAGATTGGGCTTAATGTCTTATTGACCACAAGGTCATTATAGACATGGCAAGTTGCTCAGAGAAGCAAGAACAGGGAAGTTATCTGCAGTGGCCTATATTAAAGAACCATCCCAGCATTTGCCTGGAGTGACTTAAGGAAAACCATGGAAACTATATTGTGAGTTCTGAAGACAGTCCTGTTTTCGGCTGTTTCCATGAATACGGTGGTGTGTCTCATTTTGCCACAAATTATGTTTACATAAGCAAACTCAGAAGCTTCTCAACCTGCTCAGTGTGTCAACCGAAAATATTGTGCCATGGAAATAACTGTACCCAAGACTACTTTCAGAACTGTCAAAAAAGTACACTCGTTCGTAAGACAGACTAGTAATAGTTTCTGGTGTCATGATATATGAGATGATATTAAGTGGAATGAAGATATTCGGGCAGCTCTTAACATTGAGTTTCTGAAAGCAGACAAGGGTGAAGTGGGGGGAGCATGGAGAGACACCAGAATGCAAGGGTGGGAGAAGCCAGAGATCACCAAGTAAACCCAACCAGCGGCATCGTCTGGCACGAATTCCACATGCGAAAATCCAGGAGTGGCCTCACCGAGAATCGAACCCAGCTTGCCAAGTTGGGAGGCTAGTAGTCTAACCACAACCCCAATGTTGTCCCAAGACATCCTAAAGATGGCAAAGAAATTTAAAAGTGGTATGCCCAAAAGTTATTAATTTAATGTGATTGCTGTGTGGGCTTCATAGTATAGCTTCATAGTACAATGTTTATAGCCTTACAGAAAATATAAAAAAAATTATTTAATGTGACTTTGAATGTGTATTAAAATTCATAGAACGGGCACTTGCTGGAGTTGTTGTTTTCATATGTATTTTTATGAAGAAAGTAGGCCTATGTCGGTTACAAATGTAAAATCATTGTCATGAATCAGCTTCTTGGAAATCTGTTGTCTATATCTAGTAATTTCAAATGTCTGCCTACTGCTAGAAATGCATCAGCAATAGAGGAACGGGAATCAGAAAGCAGGGTACAGGCATTGGTAGAAGGTAGGAAGCAGTATGCTGAGGCTTGCAAGTGTGCAATTAGCAAAGACCAGCAAGCAGGACAAAGTAGACAGTTCAGGGCCATAGGGGAAAGAGGAGGGCTGGCCAAAGGGAGGGAAACAAGGGTGCTGCAGGAGGCCGGAGACAAGGATAGGCAGGTGGTTGAAGAGCCATAAAGCAGGAAAAGGTTGTAGGAAGGGAGCCAGAGGTAGTTTTTCTAGGCAACTCTATTGTAAAGGGGGTGGAGCTGAGGAATATCAGGAAGGAAATGCCATATAAAGCAGCTTTTGGGAGGGGGGGCAAATACCAGGGATTTGGAGGAAAGGGTTAGTGGTATGAAAGGTTGAAGGGTGGCAAAGGTCGTTCTCATTCATGTAGGGGGAAATGACCTGGCTCATAGGGAGGTGGGGCAGGAGGTAGAGCGACACCTCAGGGGATTGCTGAGGAAAGTACGGGAGAAGTTTCCTGGAGCTAGGGAAGTAGTCAGTGGCGTGCCGGTTAGGAAAGGAGTATCCTATAGGAAGGCAGTGGCTGTGAGTGAGGTATATGAGAGGGTGCGTAGAGATTTGGGGACTACATTTATAGATAGTAAGAAATAGGTAGGCTGGGAAAGTGTAGGGAGGGACCAGGTTCACCTGACAGAACAGGGAAAGGGGATTCCAGGTGATCTGCTAGGCAGGGAAGTAACTGGCTGCATGGAGAGGATCAGGGCAGAGCAGCAATTGTTGAAATAACAATCAGTTAGAAGCAAGGAAACAGAAATGGAGAGGATAATATTGATGAGGCCGCAGGGGTGTAGATAGGGGGTAAGGAACGCAGGAGGATAAAGCAGAGTACTAGTATAAAGATAATGGTGGTGAACTGTAGGAGTGTGTACAACAAGCTGGAGGGCTTCTGGGGAAAGGTTGAAGGATATGGGGCGGATATAGTGGTAGCTGTGGAGACTTGGTCGACTGAGGAAGTACTGGACGTTGAATGTAGGCAGGATAAGTTCACCATCTTCTGAAGAGACAGGGATGGGAGAGGAGGAGGAATAATGGTGTGTGTAAGGAAAGGGCTAAAATGGGCGGTAGAATGGGTTAGTGAGGATGTCGAGGTAATGGAAATTAAATTGAGTGGTAGTTGTAATAGGAAAATTACTTTGCTGGCAGCATATAGACCACCAGGACAGGGACGGCAGGCAACTGAGATGATCAAGGTGAGGGTCGATAGACTAAAGGACAGGCAGTGGGTTGTTGTAGCAGGGGATTTGAATATGCCAGGGGTGAAATGGGTAGAGGGTGCAGAAGGAATGGGTAGCATAATGCAGAGAATGGCAGCACAGTTAGTCAACAGAGGATTAGTCCAGATAGTAGAAACACCTACGAGATGGAATGAGGAGGGTGTTGGGTCAGTGCTGGATGTGGTGTTTGTCAGATCTAGGAATGCTGTAGTTGGTGCAATAGTATTGGATGGTATAAGCGACCATCATATCCTGGTTGTGGACATTGGGATTGGCAGGATAAGGGAAGAGCAAACTGCAGAAAGGTTGGTGTGGCAGTATGGGAGAGGAGACAAGAAGGGGGCAGAAATCTTACTGAGACAGGTTTAAAAAAAGGTCCATGGAGAAGGGTGTAGAGGGGTTGCGGAGGGCGTTTAGAGGATTAATGGAGGCTGTGTTGGAGAAATTTGTGCCAATTAAAAGGTTACGGACTGGGGGAGACCTGCCATATTATGGACAGCAGATTTTGAAAATGAAGAGAAAGTGCAGAAAATTACATGCCAAGTGGAGAAATGAAGGGATGATACAATCTAAAGAAATGATGAAACAAATTGGTAGGGAGCTTGAAAGGAAGATAAAACAGGCAAAGAATTTATTTCTGGGGAACATGGTGGAAGAAGGAAAAGGCAAGGAATGGGGGAAATTGTTTAGGTATGTTAGGAGGTTAAGGGGAGGAGAGGAAGGGATCCCTCTGCTAACAGGAAGGGATGGTAGGCATGCAACAAATGACCAAGAATAATTGGAGATGCTGCAAGGACAGTACTTGTCAGTGTTTGAGGCAAAGGAGGGTTGGAATAGGGGTACAAGCAGGGTTCGGGGGGTGTATATTGAGTTTAAGATGAGGGAGTGAGAGATAGAAAAGGTAATTAGGGGTTTGGAGAGCAGTAAGGCAGGGGTACCAGATGGGATAGGAAACATAGCACTAAAGTTTGGTGGCAAGGAGTTGGCAAAATATTTAGAAGTGCTGTTTAAAAAGTCCTTAGGAGAGGATAAGTTACCACAAGATTGGAAGAATGCTATGGTGGTACCTATACACAAGCAGGGAGAGGATAGGGGGAGGCCTGGCAGCTACAGACCGGTGAGTCACATCAAGTACAGGAAAAGTAATGGAGAGGCTGGTGGTGCAGTATGTGGTGAGGGTAATGAACAATAGGAATTGGTTGGAGGAGTCCCAGCATGGTTTCAGGAGGGGTAACTCATGTGAGACTCAGCTGGCTGGGTTATTAGAGGATCTGGTGCAGGTAGTTGATGAGGGGAAGCAGGTGGATGCCTGCTTCATAGATTTTGAGAAGGCATTCGATAAGGTGCCCAATGGAACATTGATGAGGAAAGTGGAGGTGTTGATACCAGACAGGAGGGTAGTGGAATGGATAGGGGACTTCCTCAGGGGGTGAAGGCAGAGGGTGAAAGTGGGGGAGGCAATATCGGAGAAAGAGGATGTTGCGTCAGGGGTACCACAGGGAAGCGTGCTGGGTCCTTTGTTATTTACCATAATGGTAAATGGCATGGGTTTGGGGATTAGGGGAAAAATAAGATTATTTGCAGACAATTGTGTTGTGTACGCTGAAGTGGGAGAGGGGGGCGGAAATTGATAAGATATGGTTGTGGACCAGGAAAAATAAAATGAAGATAAATGTTAGAAAAACTAAGGTAGTGAGGTTCACAAGGAAGAAAATGATAAGCAAGGACATGTACAGATGGGAGGGACAAGAGATAGAAGAAGCAGCAGAATATAAGTATCTAGGGATTGCACTGCAGGGAGACCTCAGGTGGAAAATACAGGTAGAGGGTGGTAGCAAAGGGAAGAAGGGCTCTGGTATGCTGGGAAGTGTGCTGAATGGAGTCAACTCTGAGGTGAAGGAGAAGGCGTATGGCAGACCATGCTTGTGAGGTCTGTGAGGGAGTGGAATGTGTTGAGGGAGGAATTGGTATCTGTGAGAGGGGTTGGTAAATTCAGGAAGGGAGTGGAGGAGGAGTTGGTTGTGTGAAGGAGAATTGAGAGAGCTCGCCACCGGGCGGTAGCCTAATTGCGAGTGTATGTATGTATGTACATCACTTAACATCTTGTTCACCCTCACAGTTATTACATTTTCTGAATCGTCAAACGAAACATTACCTGATGCTGTTGAACTACATTAAGGCTTACTGTAAAAAATATATGTCGCAGCTGAGGGATCTGTTACAGATGAAAGTTTGTAATGGTGCGGTTAATACTGATTTAATAGATACATTAATTTAATTTACTTTTGTTTTGTTTTGTGATGAAATGTTATTACTTTTTGGTATTTCAGACTCTTGCCAGATTGTGTAATTTTCACGAGTTTGCTTTTCCTAACGTCGTAAAGGTTGCATCAGTAATTAGAAATAAGAACTTTTACAATGTTCGTAGATGTTGTTTCCTTTTGAATATGTTCTCGAAACTCAGTTGTTTAACTTCAGTGCATTTTGGCTCGTGTGGGAAAGTGGGCATGACGGGGTTCGCAGCAATGTCTAAATGGGTTCTGTATTGCATGATGCCCTTGTTTGGTTATATTTTTGGCACAGTTATATGCATTTCATAAGTATGCCCTCGCACTAGGCAGTGTTGTTGCCATCACAACATTTGACCTAATTAATGAGCTCTGTGACACTGTTTTTATAATCCGCCTGGCTTGTATCACAGACTGTTCATGTGTCTACGTTGTGAAGAATGTGAACTGAATTAACTTCAATAAATCTCAGAGGAAATTATGTGATATTTGTTTTTAAGTGATTTATATTATGTAAAACAAATATGACTAACTTCCAGGCATGACACTACTGTAAATACAAGCTAATGTAATAGATCAAAATAACTATTACAATTTTATTGTAAATTAACACACTACCACTATATCTTAACATTCATATTTCTTTTAAAAAGGTTCTTAATTTAAATGAATGGCATGCCTAAAAGTGTTAGTTTGTAAAATAAATTCATAAAACTTGCTGCATGTGTAAATAATAAATGTTTAATGGTTGTTTTTTAAAAGCAGGACGTTATGTAACACAGGACACTTGGCTAAAGGAGGACATTTCACAACTCCTTTCGAATCCTCCAGGACAATGATTTTTGTAGTATAAACATTGTTTTCCAGATAGAAAGCAATATCTTTTGTCTCCAGAACACTGGTCATTTGCACAGTAATTCTTTAAAGTTGTTTTCAACAAGGCTGCTGAAGGTAAAATAGTTTTACAATTTACAATAAATAGTTTTAGTTCTTTTCACAGGGTGTACTGAATTTCCCCTTTTTTGATCTGTAATTTTTCCTGGTTTATTAGATATTTATGTGTTCGAAAACAAAACCAATAGCTGATGATAAACATCACTTTGAAAAATAATTTTGGTGAATGGCTACTGCATTGACATTATAAAACAATACATGAAAGACAGCAGAGTCCTCATAACACCATAAAAGACAACTGAAAAGCCTATATAAACACTAGTTATTTTGTATGTTCACGACTTTTCTGAAAAATAAGACAAACAAACAAATATGAAATTTGGACAAACAATCAAATATGAAATTCAGACAGCTTTCAATCCAAAATTCTTTAAAAAGCATGATCACCATAGTGAAACCTACACTAGACAGATTACAAAGCAAGACAGTGTCTACCAGATCCCTTGCAACTTAAGCTGTACATACATAGGATAAACTGGCAGAACCATTTCCACATGCATCAAATAGCATAAAAATAGCAAGAAGGGTGAAAAAAAATAGACTCTCTCTGAGCATGCTTAAGACAATAGTTATACAATTCTTGGGGGAAATGCTACACCACTTACTCTAGAATCATACCCAATTGAAATAAAAACCAAGAAATCAACATTTATTGCGAGCAACAAGTATTTAGCCAACAGAGCATAGAATTAAAAGCACATGGGCACCATTAATCAAAAAAGAAACAAAACTTTGTCATAAAATAAATGTGAAACAGCCACCTCATGAAGATAATAGCATTTAGCATTTACTCTTATGTGCAGGGCCAATCAGGAAAGTGCTCGACTGTCATTGGCTGCACTCAGAGAAGAGACAAATTGTATATAAATTTAATGATTTTTCCATGAGCAGGATGTAAAGGTTGCTTCGGTCAGGTACTCCAAAGAAAACTGCTACGGGCCATCCTTTTGACTGATTCCTGGAGTTCACAGCAAACAAACAAGTAGCCTTCCAGATGCCAGTTCCTGAAGATATATAAATACACTCGCAATTAGGCTACCGCCCGGTGGAGAGCTCTCTCACCTCTCCTTCACCCAAACCAACTGCTTTTCCACTCCCTTCCTGAACTTACCAACCCCTCTCACAAATACCAATTCCTCCCTCAACACATTCCTCTCCCTCACAGACCTCACAGGCATGGACTGCCTACCCCTCTCTGTTCTCCTCCACACCCTCTGAAGCTTCTCACTGTTGTTTCCTCTTCCTCTAAACAACCCCTTACTTATCTTGCAGTGTAGCCCTCCCCATCCTCCCTCTTCATTCACCATCCTGACTAGCCGTTCAACTTTCCTCCTGTCCTTCAATGAGCTCCACCCCATTTCTTTCATCACTGATGGCCTATAGTTCCCTTCTTCATCATCCTGTCCCTGCCTTCTCCACCTACCCTTCATCCATCTTGCTGCCCTTCTCTGCACCTTTTCCAGTTCTCGCACCTCCACCTCCACATATGGGTCCCATACTGCTGCAGCATATTCTAACATTGGCTGTACGATTGTGCCATACGCCTTCTCCTTCACCTCACAGCTAACTCCCTTCAGCACCCTTCCCAGCATACCAAGAGCCCCTCTTCCCTTTGCTACCACCCTCTACCTGTATTTTCCACCTGAGGTCTCCCTGCAGTGCAATCCCTAGATACTTATATTCTGCTGCTTCTTCTATCTCTTGTCCCTCCCATCTGTACATGTCCCTGCTTATCATTTTCTTCCTTGTGGACCTCACTACCTTAGTTTTTCTAACATTTATCTTCATTTTATTTTTCCTGGTCCACAACCATATCTTATCAATTTCCGCCCCCCTCTCCCACTTCAGCGTACACAACACAATTGTCTGCAAATAATCTTATTTTTCCCCTAATCCCCAAACCCATGTCATTTACCATTATGGTAAATAACAAAGGACCCAGCACGCTTCCCTGTGGTACCCCTGACGTACCATCCTCTTCCTCTGATATTGCCTCCCCCACTTTCACCCTCTGCCTTCACCCCCTGAGGAAGTCCCCTATCCATTCCACTACCCTCCTGTCTGGTATCAACACCTCCACTTTCCTCATCAATGTTCCATTGGGCACCTTATCGAATGCCTTCTCAAAATCTATGAAGCAGGCATCCACCTGCTTCCCCTCATCAACTACCTGCACCAGATCCTCTAATAACCCAGCCAGCTGAGTCTCACATGAGTTACCCCTCCTGAAACCATGCTGGGACTCCTCCAACCAATTCCTATTGTTCATTACCCTCACCACATACTGCACCACCAGCCTCTCCATTACTTTTCCTGTACTTGATGTGACTCACCGGTCTGTAGCTGCCAGGCCTCCCCCTATCCTCTCCCTGCTTGTGTATAGGTACCACCATAGCATTCTTCCAATCTTGTGGTAACTTATCCTCTCCTAAGGACTTTTTAAACAGCACTTCTAAATATTTTGCCAACTCCTTGCCACCAAACTTTAGTGCTATGTTTCCTATCCCATCTGGTACCCCTGCCTTACTGCTCTCCAAACCCCTAATTACCTTTTCTATCTCCCACTCCCTCATCTTAAACTCAATATACAACCCCCGAACCCTGCTTGTACCCTTATTCCAACCCTCCTTTGCCTCAAACACTGACAAGTACTGTCCTTGCAGCATCTCCAATTATTCTTGGTCATTTGTTGCATGCCTACCATCCCTTCCTGTTAGCAGAGGAATCCCTTCCTCTCCTCCCCTTAACCTCCTAACATACCTAAACAATTTCCCCCATTCCTTGCCTTTTCCTTCTTCCACCATGTTCCCCAGAAATAAATTCTTTGCCTGTTTTATCTTCCTTTCAAGCTCCCTACCAATTTGTTTCATCATTTCTTTAGATTGTATCATCCCTTCATTTCTCCACTTGGCATGTAATTTTCTGCACTTTCTCTTCATTTTCAAAATCTGCTGTCCATAATATGGCAGGTCTCCCCCAGTCCGTAACCTTTTAATTGGCACAAATTTCTCCAACACAGCCTCCATTAATCCTCTAAACGCCCTCCGCAACCCCTCTACACCCTTCTCCATGGACCTTTTTTTAAACCTGTCTCAGTAAGATTTCTGCCCCCTTCTTGTCTCCTCTCCCATACTGCCACACCAACCTTTCTGCAGTTTGCTCTTCCCTTATCCTGCCAATCCCAATGTCCACAACCAGGATATGATGGTCGCTTATACCATCCAATACTATTGCACCAACTACAGCATTCCTAGATCTGACAAACACCACATCCAGCACTGACCCAACACCCTCCTCATTCCATCTCGTAGGTGTTTCTACTATCTGGACTAATCCTCTGTTGACTAACTGTGCTGCCATTCTCTGCATTATGCTACCCATTCCTTCTGCACCCTCTACCCATTTCACCCCTGGCATATTCAAATCCCCTGCTACAACAACCCACTGCCTGTCCTTTAGTCTATCGACCCTCACCTTGATCATCTCAGTTGCCTGCCGTCCCTGTCCTGGTGGTCTATATGCTGCCAGCAAAGTAATTTTCCTATTACAACTACCACTCAATTTAATTTCCATTACCTCGACATCCTCACTAACCCATTCTACCGCCCATTTTAGCCCTTTCCTTACACACACCATTATTCCTCCTCCTCTCCCATCCCTGTCTCTTCAGAAGATGGTGAACTTATCCTGCCTACATTCAACGTCCAGTACTTCCTCAGTCGACCAAGTCTCCACAGCTACCACTATATCCGCCCCATATCCTTCAACCTTTCACCAGAAGCCCTCCAGCTTGTTGTACACACTCCTACAGTTCACCACCATTATCTTTATACTAGTACTCTTCTTTATCCTCCTGCGTTCCTTACCCCCGATCTTCACCCCTGCGGCCTCATCAATATTATCCTCTCCATTTCTGTTTCCTTGCTTCTAACTGATTGTTATTTCAACAATTGCTGCTCTGCCCTGATCCTCTCCATGCAGCCAGCTACTTCCCTGCCTAGCAGATCACCTAGAATCCTCTTTCCCTGTTCTGTCAGGTGAACCTGGTCCCTCCCTACACTTTCCCAGCCTACCCATTTCTTACTATCTATAAATGTAGTCCCCAAATCTCTACACACCCTCTCATATACCTCACTCACAGCCACTGCCTTCCTATAGGATACTCCTTTCCTAACCAGCACGCCACTGACTACTTCCCTAGCTCCAGGAAACTCCTCCCGTACTTTCCTCAGCAATCCCCTGAGGTGTCGCTCTACCTCCTGCCCCACCTCCCTTTGAGTCAGGTCATTTCCCCCTACATGAATTAGAACAAACTTTGCCACCCTTCAACCTCTCATACCACTAACCCTTTCCTCCAAATCCCTGATATTCGCCCCCCCCCCCCTCCCAATGCTGCTTTATACTTAATTTCCTTCCTGATTTCCCTTCACTACTGGTTCTTCAATTAAACTTGATGGTGTGTTCTTCTCTTCTGTCTTTGTTGTGTCGTCAGGTTTTAAGCTCACATACGTTGTCTCCATCTCATTGTTCATTTTTGTTGTCCTTGTTGGGACATCTAGAGTTTTATTTGAGTATTTGTATTTGTTTGTTGCTTACCCATTTTGATGCTTAACGTGTTTTGTTTAGTTTGGTAAAACTCTTTGCTGAATTCCTTACGAAATTATCTTTATGTTTTAAATATCTGTTGACAACAGCCAATTCTTGTACACAGGTATGTTCTTTGAATGATACTTGCAGTGGAGGTATGTGAGTATATGTGAAATTATTTAGACATCAGCCATTGTAGAGCTATGTCGCTGTGCATGTATTGTTAGTGAATCATTTTCTAAAAATTATGTGTGAACGATATATTAATTCTAGATGAATTTACTGACTACCCCAAATTGCTATGTGCTTAACAGGATTGCATGGCTCATCATCTGCTTCATTTGAGAGCTATGCATGTATTCTGTGCTTGCCTAAGTCATAGCACATTTGACTATACACCATGTTTTAGTAATAAGGAAACGAGCATTATATTCTGCCGTGAATAAAATAGACTTACAGTAGAGGTGCTCATGCACGCATCATTGTTGGTTTGGAGTGAGAGTGTGAGTGTAGATCTTTTGGGCCAGATACCAAATGATGTACGATGAAGATGTGGCGCAGCTGCCCATATCATCACTGGCTGCTTCTGGTGCACTGGTTGCGGTGTGGTGTACCAACGCAGACAGCCATCTTTCTGCTATAAGGAACAGCTTGTTCCCTGCGTGGGGTGTCACCTACATTGGCAAGTGGTTTTGGCTGAAGGTATGTACAAATGCACCATTCTGAAGCCTAACTTGCACTGTATTGCAGTTATGTGTGTACAGTTTTGACAGCTTTGTGGTACAGTTGATGTGCATCAGTTCACTCAAGACAGTGCCAGTCAGCAGTTGATTGGTTTACATAAATGCAGAGAATTTAGGTATTTACATGAAGTTAATACAGATTCCATTTGTTTTTTAATTTTATTTATTATGTATTTTGAGTGCTCCCCAAACAACGATAAGGCTTTGGTAAGGGTACATTAGACATTCAAGAAGGAATCTGCCAGGGGTTGTATTAAGGAAATGTCCCAGCATTCTCCTGGAGTGATTTAGGAAAACTGAAATCAGGATGGTTGGACTGCAAATCTCAAGGCCCTAGTTCTCCCAAATGTGAGTCCAGTGTTTTACGATTGTGCCACCTCACTCATTATACCATTACATTCCTCTCATGGTTTACCACTGCACCACCTTACTCAGTATACCATCTCACTTGGTTCACATATCCTATGATTACATATTTAAGTTCAATGAAATGCATTTGGAATATGTAGTGAGTGAGACAGAAGGATGCATGTAAAAAATGTAAGAATTCTTGTCCACCTCACATATCCAGACTGTACCACTAAGTACACAATCCATCTTACTTAAACTCGGAGATAACATGAAAAATGGGCTTAAACCAGTTAACCTTTCATAAACAAAATTTTTGTAGTTCTCTCAGATTCATGTTTGACTAATTAAAATAAGTACCTGCATAATGAAGTGTTCTTATTTTAAAACAATGCTCTAGGCCACTGGTTGTGAATATGATTCAGTTTGCAAAATGTAGTTTATTAAGCGTCCGGGATAATTTTGTGTGTTTTCAACAACAGATCAATAGTAGAAAAATAATGTGTATATTTATATCCCTATCTTACTCATGGCTGCTGTTTGCAATGATTGTCTATTTGACCTTTAAAATTTGAAGTAATCAAGTGTTGTGACGGCCAATCAGAATTTGGTAGTTACCATTTATTGACGATGTTATGCACAGGGATACACAGAAAAGAAAGCTACAGTTTTATGCCAGTGGTCTTTCCTGTCCATCACCTGTGCCTTCCATCCCTCATCTACAAACAAACCCAAATGATATGCCGGCTGGCCGCGGTGTATTGATCATTGCCCAGGTTCGGAGAAAGTGCTACTGAGTGGCAAAACAGGATGGGTGAAACACGGCTGCTGCTCACAAATCTCGCATGACTATGTTGCAAAAAGTAAACATATGGCTGACACTATAAGAAAATGTATAACATAGTTATTAAATATTTTTCAAGGGAATGCCAGGTGTCTGGGCATCTTACAACGCTATGCCACTGCAACTGATGTAGTACACTGGTGTTTGAACAATGCTGTACTATCTAAATTTTTACCAAACAATTGTGACTTTGGGTGTTCAGTTGGGACATAGGTCAAGATTCCATCTCATCTTCAACTTAAGAATAATTAAAAAACATGCATTTTATCTTATTAAAAGAAAATAACAGAGGAAAAAACTGACTTGTACCACAGAAATTGGCATGCTGTACTCACAGTTTGCTGGGTGGGGCACACTACATGCAAAAATAAAAGCATATCTGAGACAGTGAAGAGAGCAGCACCTTCACAGTTTCTTTACATATTAGAATATTGCATTATTTTTGTTGCACTTTTTGTGTTGTACAATTACCTGCTATGAATTTGTTTAAGTTATTTTGTAATACTAGTGATAATTTCCTCTTCCCAATTATTCTGATTTCTGGAATAAGAGTTAACACTCTTGGGCTGCCCAAATAAAGAAGAATGCACAACTGCACAGATCAGGATTTACAACCCTGCATGTCTGTCCGTCCATCATTTATCTCTCAATCATGTGACCAACAGCCAATCAGAGGTGTCTGTTAATTCTATCTGTCTATCCATCAAAACCTTGGCATGCTCTAACTTTTGACGGACGTGTGGATAGACAGACAAAATTACACCCTTCTAAACTTGCATAATTTGTTGCCCGTTCATTCAGAGTTCATTTGAATTAGAGTTGTTCTGATACAGATATCCTGATACCATTGCCGATACCAATACCAATGCCCTTCGCACTGGATTTTTGTATTCCTGTAAATATTGTTTGTCACAATTCCGTACAAACCTAATAAATTCCGACTTAATTTCTCCCCTTCAAAACATTTGAGACACAAAATTTTTATTATGTTGTAATGTTTACAAAATATGATGCACAATTTCTATTCCACAGATAATAACGTGACTTGAGAAAGAAAAACCATGGCAACATGTTACACAAAATGGCGTCTATCAATGTGCCCTTGTAGCACTGTAGCGGGCTTGTGAACTATGTAAAATATCTTTATTGAAAATGGTGTCTATGAAGGTGCACTTGTAATGTGGCGGCCGGCGTGCGAACTACATAAGATATCTTTACACAAAATGGTGTCTATTAATGTGCACTCACTTGTGGTGCGGTGGCAGGCATGCGAACTACGTAAGATATCTTTCTGCTGTATAGCAGTTATTTTCTCGTGTGGGGCTTCTATGGCTGAGCTCCAACATGTTTACATTTTACTCCTGCTGGATGGTTATTTTGTTTATGAACGTGACTGAAAAACTATTGAACAAATGAAAAGCTATTTATAATTTTTTTGTAGATATATGCAGCTTATACACGCTGAAATACAGTAATTTTTCTGTCTAAACAGTGTAACCTGATTTCATTGTCTATAATACTATTGTATGGGCCCGATTCCAATATATTAAAAATTGGGGCATTTTCTGCTGATACAGATACTTGTTATCGCTATTGGAACAACTCTAATTTTAATGCTGTGTAGTAGTGCACTGTTTTGTTTGGCAGTTTCTTGTTTTCATATGTTAATTTATGTAGCTATATAATGCAATTACATTTTATTTTTCGTGAAGATTGGTTGCCAATTACATTTTGAAACACAAGTTCCTTCTGTGCAATAGCAAAAGTAGGTGATAAAATCTTGCTTTGTATGTTATTAAAATAAAAATCTTAACATTGACTAATTTTGGTTATTTAAATTGATGCATTATGTGTATATAGACTACCACTTTTTTTGTTGCAACTACGTTTTATCACATGTGTGCCATATGCCCTACAAGTGATACAACCCTGAACAGCAGCTACCCAAGCCAACATTACGTCTCCTGTAATAAGGTGGATGCCTGGAGACGGTAATACTTCCGAAGGAAGAATATATTACATCACCCCGGCCTTATATAAAACCCCGATAAATGAGAATATATTAGTGAATCATGCCAGAAAAACTGCGCCTGAGCTCGCGCAGCCTATGCAACCCGCATAGCAGAGAGACCTGCTTCCAGCCGCCCCGAGAGATGGTAGCAGAGTTCTGCTCAGCCCAGGAGTAAGGAACCATCCCCATCGAAGCTACCCAAAGCCCAAGAGCACCCGAGATGACTCCCAGTGAAAGAGAATATATGTCCCTGCACCACTGCAGAATGGTAGTTCACATCAGCAGCTCACCTTCACACAAGTTGTGCCAAGGTTCTCTGCTCTGTTTGCTCTCTTCCGCTCTCCTCACGAGAGACCACCAGTTGATCTTCATCTACCACTGCTGGACTTCAACCTGCACACGCTGCAGCCCCAGAAGAGTAGTTGTTCCCCCTAACACTTGATACGTACCGTCAACACCACACCCCATACTTCCCCCTTTAAGTCCTGTCAGGACACCCCCAGCTTCAGTTAGAGTTTAGTTGTTATCACAATTTCCTAGTTGTTGCTCTGTGCTCTTTTAACTTGTTCTTCGGGCTAAGCTCTTCAAGATGACAGGCACCTTCTTCACCTGTCCTTGCTTATGTTCCGAAAGGTAATCAGTGCCTTGGTTACAGAAGAGTATGGATCACTTGTGTCTTAATCTGGATAGAATAAAATCCATATTCAGTTTAACCGTTGTCTGCTCTTTCTTGTGTTAATTGTGCTTGGTCATCTCCTATAAGAATTATCCCACAAAGGAGAGTCAGGGAACCATGAATTTAATACTGAATTTTGCCAATCCTAGTGTAGGACTGCGGCCTGTCCCCTAAAAGGACTCAACATACATCATAAAAACACAACCCATTAGACGGTCACCCATACTGTGGACCAGGCATGTGAAGGTACCTGGTGCACATGTACAGTAAAGCCAAGACTACTAGCAAGACACACGGCAAAGAGGCCAGATTCCCCTTGACAGCTAACCCACTACCTCCATAGCGTATATACTTGCTGGAGGGAGTGTCAGGTCTGGCAAGGAAGGATCTACCACTTCCAAAATACACTCTAGTGAGGGATATCATTGTGTGACACCTCATTGCAGAAGTGAACCGTAGCACCTCATTCCTTGGTAAATGCAGTTCACCCACATGAAGGGTAGTAGGTGGAACGACAGGAGGGCAGCTGCTATCCTAGCTGGTATGCAGGCACTGCTTAAACAACCTGTCCCAGCCTTCAACTATCTCACCCCACAGGAACAAGCTCACGCCGCCCACCAACTATCGAGGAATTACCTCCCAATTTCCCCCATTTGTGTATTTGTCCCCTGGTGAAACTCCCCGGGGCTGTACATCTGGTCATCAAGATCTTTTGCCTAGATCTATCACTGGAACTAAGCGTCAAGCCCATCAACGATGCAGATTCTGCTCCACCAACCAGCACCTAGTAGGCCGGAGACCCATTAGCCGCAGCCAGATACACCTCTTCGCTGAGCTGTGAGCAGATGCCATCGTCACCAACCAGGTGGGCCAGGAGATCCGACATTGGCTCGCTCCGAGGAGCACCCATCAACTGGCAGTGGGGGTAAGCCAGTGGCCCCGCCAACACCCCGCAATCGCAAACCAGCAGTAGCACAGCTAGATTTCGTGCCAAGCTGGTGACCTACTCGTCTGACTCTATAAAGGCACCATAAAGGCAAATCGCCACATCTTTGAGACCCGGCCACGGTAAGGTCTGTAAACCCCCTTTCTACGTGTGTGCCTGATCTAGCGTAGAACTAGAAACACAGAACTGTTGAGACTGTCATGTGTCAACGTATATGTGGATTATGCCAATCATTTTTACTTTTAATGGAGAATTGTTTCCAATTTTAAAACAGTTTTGTTTGTGTCAGTTTGAAGCAATGAACTGATGACGGATGTACAAATTATTATTGTAAATTGCTGGGCTGGGAGATGCAGGCAGTGGTATAGCAGTCTGATGGATGACGGACAGGATTGTAAATCCTGCCTAACTTTCCATAATGAATTTATCTCTGTACGCTCAAAGTATTAGTAAAACACCCATATCACATATTTATTGTAGAAATATGAATGCTTAGATTCAGATTGCTATCCCTGATTGTTTTCTCCTTGTATGGTATTGTTTGTTTAAGGGTGCACATTTGGTGGAATTTAGTTACTTGGCAATGAGAGTTTTGTGTCATTTTTCTTCCATAACCATCAAGTGCTTACCAGAATGAGGATATGTTGCATGATTGTGTACATTTATTATAGAGACAATTGGATTGGAACATCTATGTCTGTACACATTAGTTGGAAATTGTGGTAGCTAAGCTCTTGTACAGTTAAAAAAAAACACACAACAGTTTTGAAAAAATTTAGGCTCATAAATTACGAAAACATTGTGAAAGGTTCACATGACCAATATATTTTTTACAGATCATTCACAAAATTATTAGTATAATATGGTAAGCAAAAACTGATTAACAGGATGGTACTTTTTTTTTGGCTTAAGTAGCTCTATATTTATTTATGATCTGATTTTACCTGAATACATGTATAATTAGAATTAGAAACAACTTATGTGATGCTAAATTGTAAAGTGTAGCTCATCTGGCTTAAAGAGGCTACATCCTGAAAAAGGGATTGATATAGCTACTTAATAATAGTAATAATATGTATAATGAGGGAAAATGTATAAATTGAAAGTAATCTCATTTGTAAAATATTTACTGCTGTATTGATATGGACTGTCCCTGGTGGATTTTACAGGTGACATGTGGAGGACAAACAGTTTGTGCATATTCTGTTCCTCCAGGAAAGCAGCCATTTGAGCAGATTGTATTCGGTTGGTTTCAAATAGAGGGAAGAACCTACCCTTTGCCAGAAGATGGTAAAATCATAGTCAGTGTCCCAAGTGCCCTGCACTCCCACAAGCCACCCCTGACAGGTACGCATGTTTCACATCAAGCAGTATCTCCTTCCTACAGTTGATGTGCTGTGTTTTAACTTTTTACAATGAGTAGAATAAAGGTAAGGAAGGTGTAGCTCAATTTTTAGTTATAGGGTATATTTTTAGGGTCGTTGAAAGAAAGGAAGGAAGGACAGTAAAAAGGGGGGGGGGGGAGGCATTAATCAACTTACTTCCGTTGTAACAATAAAAATAAATTATTTTCTCGGTATCTATACATGAGCAGCTTGGTGACCTGTTTTGATGTAGGTAGGTAGGCTTAATGTCTCATTGACGTGTTGATGTCCCTCCTTACAGACAAAACATGTTTTGACAGTCAGATGGAAACAACCTGGCGGCAGAAGGTTATGGAACCTATTTGTTTACTGGTTACTACTTCTATACGACTACATGAGCTTTTCATACACATGCCCTGTACAGGATGTTTCACTTGTTTTCGACCTCTGATGTTTGTTCATACATACCCAACTATTGGTCTTAATGTAATGAAGTGCACTGCAGATGTACTTTGGTGTGTGAAAAGCATATCAATGGTGCTGGTCTAGTGATGTAATTGGAGGTGGCATGCATCTGGAAAACTGTACGGATGTTTATGTTCTTGTCCGTGCTGTTGTGATGCACTTCATAGTAGTTCATGTTTATTCAATTACAGTACAAGTCAGTACTCAGTGGAGCTGCGTGTTTTTATCGTAAGCACATACTAGGAAACAATTTCTAAAGGCATGCCAATGACAGTGTATTGCACAGTTTAGAGGACAGAAACCACGTGCAAAGTCAACCATTCAGTATTTGCTGATGAAACTAGAATGGAAATATTGTTAGTTGTGTATGCAGGAAGATGTCCAGAACTGCCAAATGCAATGGTGCAAGAAGTGAGAAAAATAATACTGGTGTAGTTGCTTAGACTGTCTCAGGAAATAATAGTTTCCATGAGCACATAGCATCAATAAGCTCCCAAAAAAAGCAAAGGTGTATGCATATCATGTTACTACTGTACAACAATTGCAACCTCCCAACAAAGCAAAAAGAGTAAGATATTATTGCTGGTTCCAGTAGTTTGCCAATACACATCCTGGAAGTCTTGGCTACTTATGGTTCTTCAACAAAGCTAGGTTTCCTCTCAGTGGTGTCATTAGTTCCCAGAATATGGAGAATTCTCACAGTGTAAATGAAACACCTATTGTAGTGTGGTGTGCTTTATCAAGGTACTACATTATTGGCCCTATCTTTTCACCACAACAGTGGATATAAACATGAATTTGGTAATCTTCCAAGAGTTTGTGAATTAGTTGGATGACATAGCATTCCATGCTGGCTACCTTCAGCAGGATGGCACTACTTGCCATACTTCCAATGCCAGCACAAGAGAAATTGTGTCCTTCTGAAGATTACATAATTTCCAAAGGACTTTGACCACCCAGCTTGCATGGCTGGACCCCACTAAGATTTCTTCCTATAGGACATGCTGAAAGGGAATGCCTATCGTAAGAAGCCATGGACTATCATGAAACTGCAAGATTACATTGGTAGTACATTGACACTGTGACTCCTGATGTGTTGGTTGTGGCTATCTTCTGTAATATGGAGAGGCGTGTTCAGGCATGCATTGATGCTAGTGATGGCCACTTTCAATACTTGCTGTGACATCACCATATTTCTGGTACATCATTATATGTCCATAGCCCATTTCATTACATAGTGAACAATAGTTCAATACTGTTACAATTTTCTCAAAGTGAGAGGACTAAACCAAGTTCGTTAAGGAATGGAGGTCTTAATTCAATAAAAGAGTTAGTTATAGTTTCATAATTTAATTTACAATAACTAAAAACAAATTTCTCTCAACCCAAATTCTTGCAATTAATGGATTAATTTGCTGTTTACTATTGATGAATTCAATCAATACAATTTACAATTACCTCAAGTAAATTAGTGTAATTAAATAATAAAAAGTCAGCCCCAGTAGACAGTGTATCAAGACCTATTCAATTATGTGTCCACATTTTATAGTTCCAATATTTACAATAAAATATGTATTACGTGTTCATTCTGTCCCACCTCAGTTTAGTTCATGATCCACCAGTCTGCAATATTCTAGAGTTCTCCGAGTGCCCTCACGCATAGTAGCCTTCACTCGTCGGGTTTCTCGCCCTATCTTCCATTCACACCACGAACACGTCTGCTGTCATCTCACAATCTCCCATTGTTATCCGTCCCTCACCATACTTGACTTTGCCCTCCGCAGTCAGTCAGATGGCCTCCACCTAAACCACCGGCACTTAGACCGCTGCAATATTTATAGTCTCATAGGCCATCACCCAGAAATTTCTCTAATTGCTGCATTGAGCCGAGGGTCTTAGTTCCCAGAATACTCTTGCATGTCCTCTAAACTCGCCGGCTTCTCCAGCAGGTGGAAGGAGGAAGGGCTGTGACATCAGCTGGGTTGCCGCTGTCAATTATCTCCCCCCACCCGGGCAAGCGGGTTTTCCTGGGGGGTAGGGGAGCATCAATATGGACAACAATAGGCTTCACCCGAGAGCCCTGTTGACAAATCTGGTGGATCACTTCATTTATCCATTTAAGGATTCTGTACATGCCTTCCCAACATTTCTGTAGCTTTGGGCAATAACCCCACCCCTGAGGGTTGTACAACAACACCAGCTGTCCTTGAAAAGTCCCTTCAGGCATTCTCCTGGGCAAACTGATGAATGTCTGCTAACTTTTGACATAGTTTAATGGCATATTCTGGGGTGGCTGCTTCTTCTTCCACTGACATCTGAACAGCAGGTCACCAGGTAAGCGGAGCTCTCTCCCAAACAGCATCCTTGAAGGTGTTACCCTTGTAGACTCATGGACTGCCGAATGATATGCCAGGAGAAATAAGGGTACTTTGGAGTCCAAATCTTTTCAGTTGTCTTCTATGTAGATCGCAAATTACTGTTCCACAGTACGATTTAGCCTCTCGACCATCCCATCCAACTGAGAGTGTAAAACTGGTGTACAAGTTTTCTTCATTCCTAAAATCCTTGTAACCTTTTGGAAAAGAGTTGCTTCAAAATTTCGTCCTTGATCAGAATGTAGCTCGAGTGGCACTCCAAACCTCCAAACCTAGAGAGAACTTGCTCTACACGTGCATCAGCTACCATGCCACCCTCTTGGTTTGGTACCAGTATGACCTCGGGCCACTTTGTGAAATAATCTTGTGCTACCATAATGTACCGATTCCCCCTCTCAGTTACTGGTTGTGGTCTGAGAATGTCCACTGCCATCCTCAAATGCGGCCCTATCATTGTACTTCTGAAGGGCACCTCGTCCCTTAACCCATGGACCCTTCCTCGTGGTACATGCATCACACAGGTGGCACCACGTCTCAACATCCTCCTGACAATACAGGCAATAGAATCTCATTCAGACTCTGTCAAGAGTCTTATTTATACCACTGCTGTGTTGTGCAGTTCTCTTAGCACTTCCGGGATTCTGCACTCTGGTAGGACCTATTGTAAATGACTTTGTTTCCATCATTACTTTCCCAGTTCCTGTAAAGCACACCATTATTTAGAACAAGGGAATTCCACTGTGCCCAGTATGCCTTGACTGTCATACCTAGGCTGGATATCTCCTCCAATATTGGACTCAACATGGGGTCACTTAGCTGATCATTCCTTATGTCCTTATCATCCCATGTAGGTGACCCATCACAAGATACCAGGCCTTAAATTCTTGTCCTCCGTGCTTTCCTCAATATATCACCATTTTCCTCGTGGCATTCACAATGATGACAGAGTGGTTCGCATGGTCTCCTGGAGAGTGCATCTGCATTGCTGTGAAGGCGTCCAGATCTGTGTTATATTTCAAAGTCATATTCTTGCAGGTGCTGTATCCACCAGGTTATTTTTTTACGGGTTTGTGAAATTTAGCAGCCAGCATAATTAAGTATGATCAGTTCCTAGGATGAAGTGTTTGCCGTAAATATAAGGGTGAAAATGTGCAACTGCCTTCACCACTGCCAGAAGCTCCCTGCGTGTCACACAATAATTCCTCTCAGGCTTGTGTAGTACCTTACTGAAGTATGAAGTATTCTATTGGCCTCTCCTTTCCATCCTGAATGTGAGATAACACAGCCCCGATACGTACATCACTAGCTCCTTTTCCTTGGGCACAAAAAGCAGTCTTTTCCGTGTCTTTTGGGGCCACCTTGCACTGCCAATGCCCTCTCTTCATGTCTACAGTAGAAAACCACTGTGAACCTGCTATGTTATTCAGTGTGTTGTCTATCCTAGGGAGTGGGTAAGAATCGTTCTTAGTCACATTATAAGTTGGCGGTAATCAACACAAAATCTAATAGATCCGTCTTTCTTTTTGACAAACACAGTGGGAGAAGACCATGGACTGACTGAGATGACTCCAAAATCCCTCATCTCTTTCAGAATACCATCAGCCACTTCATGTAAATTTAACGGTAGTCACAGTGGTGGCTGCTTTATGGGCGTGGCATCTCCTGTGTCAATGTGGTGGCATGCAACATTAGTTCTGCCAAGGTCATTGGACTCACAGGAGAAAGCACCTCTTTTTTTCCTTTAGCAATTCTGAAACTGCCCTCTCCTGCTGCCAGTTGAGGTTTTATCGTATTATTGTCTACAGATCCCCTAGAGCATCTGGTGGAGGACAGTCAATATTTGGTGGCATTGAAGCTTCTGGAACATTTGGAAGTACCTGTGAGACCTGCTTGTAAACTCCTATGTGGCCGCCTCCTTATAACTGATAGCACAGTCAGGTAAACTAATCATCCTAACAGGCAAACTGTCCTGGGCTGGTTCGATTATGCCCAATCGCCTGACAAATTGTCCCTGGCATCTGGCTGGAATAACAACTTAGCTAGATGCAGGGAGCACAGTCGACTGATTACACACACCTGGGCAGCTCATTGACGAAGATAAATGCTCGCGTTTACACTACCAACTCGAAATTACCAGCCCATAACATCCACAGTCGTGTATCGATACAGCACCCCAGCTTACGTAATACATCAAGACCCAAAATGCATTCGTCCTCTTCTGCTATGTATATATTATGCTCTAGCTCAAGGTTACCGAGCTGTAAGAGTACCCTTCTCTTGCCTTTGACTGGTGTGGTCTTGCTCATTACTTTAGTTAAATAACAGTGATCCATGCTCTTATCGGATGATTGCTGGGGAAAGGCCCGAGAATGTCCAATCTTACCACCATTATAATCACCCCTGTGTCAATGACCATATCACAAGAAAAATTATATAGGCTCCCCTCCCCCAATATGGCATCCAAGTCCTGTTTCATTCAATGCACCTGCAAAAACGTTGGGGCCTTCCTTCTAGCAATCACTGACCTTTGCCCCTCAAGACTGGTGCTTACAAGTTTCCTGACCATGTTGCATTCTCGCCTGCCCCTTGCTACCTGCTCCTTTGTTGCTGCTGCTGAAGACAGTTGGCTCTCAGGTGCCCCAACTGTCCACACGACCAACATTCCGGCCGTTTGGATGGTGGATGGCGAATATAGCGCGGACCCTGGAGGCGATGTCTCTCATGGTGGTCTGCATTTCTTTCTGAGTACTCTTTACTCTGTCATCCTCTTTATTCTGCTCGCACTGGACATCGGGACACTGATGCCTGCTGTGCTGACTCCACCTGCAGTGCTTGGGCCAAGGCATCCTGTGTGGTGTGAGGCACAGCCAACCGTACAGTTTGCCGCACCTTGGTGTCAGCAATAGCGTCGACAAAGAAGCCGAATGTGATGATGCCCCGTGCCTCCTCGGAGTACCCCTCCGGAGACAGGTGTGACAGTCTCACAATGTTCTGTCATAGCTCCTGCAGTGGTTCCCCTGGTCATTGAATTGCAGCTCCAAGTTCAAAACCAATGTAGAGTACTCCAGTCGATGTCGTTCTGGCAGGGACTACAGTATGTCCAGTGCATGTCCCCTCAGTACAGCCGCCAGGTGGTACACCTGCTGCTCTTTAGTCTGGCCCAATGATCTGAAAACTGGTGCCGGTATTCATACCATGGTGTTTGTCCATCATATGGGGTGGGTTTTATTGTGACGCCTTTACCCACACCTGGCTGAGGCATACCCACACTGCAAAACAGCTGGTCCTCTCTTGTGATGTTGTGATGGCTGTATTAGCGGCAACCTCTATCTTCTCCTTGCTGCCCACGTTTGTCGACTTGGTGGGGTGGATCTCAGCTCCTCCTCAGCCACTGCATGTCGTCTCCCCTGCTGCAGGAATTCTTGCCATTCCTTCTTGAGGGCGCTCACTTCCTGTTTCATTTCTTGCTCAACACTGTCCTTCCTTTCATTCACTCTATCCATTCTCTCACTCACACTGTCAATCTTCTTGTCTACACAGTCTATTTTATTGTTCACTAAATCCCTTACACCTTCTTTCTGTCCCCATTGTCTATTTTCTATCTATAAGTTCACTAACACTACTGATTTTACTATTTACATTGTCATTATCACTATCTACACTATTTTACTATTTACATTTTCATTAACACTAGCAATTAGGTTACTTAGTCCTTCAACTAAAGCACGGAGTGCCTCCATCTCTCCCGACATTTTCCTCGTTAGCAATCATAAATGCCTTAATAATTCTTGGACCTATTACTACAACTATTATTATATAAACAAAGTTATGCTACCAGTAAATATTCTGCTCTAATCTTGATTACAGTTATTTCATTTTATTTATTTAAAAAAAATTACCTCCATTTCACTTCTGACATCAGTGTTACAATTTTCTCAGTCAGCGGGCTAAACCGTGTTGGTTAAGGGATGGTGGTCTTAATTAAATAAAAGAGATAATTATAGTTTCCTAATATTATTTACAATAACTAGAGACAAAAATTCACTCAACCCAAATTCTCACAACAAATTGATATGATGTACTGTTTATAATTAATGAATTCAGTCAATATAATTGACAATTACCCCAAGGAAATTAATTTAATTAAATCATTAAAAATCAGTCGCAGTAGACAGTGTATCAAGACCTATTCAATTAATTTAATAAATTATATGTCCATATTTTACAGTTTCAATATTTACATTAAAATCTGTATTACATATTCATTCTGTCCCACTTTTGTTTAGTCCATGTCCCACCAGTCCGCAATGTTATAGAGTTCTCCGAGTGCCCTCAAGCACAGTAGCCTTCGCTCGTTGGGTTTCACACACTCTCGTCTATTCACACCACGAACATCTTGTCCACTGTTGTCTCGCAATCTCCCGTCATTGTCTGTCCCTCACCGCATTTGATGGCGCCCTCCACATTCAGTTAGATGGCCTCTGCCGAAGACCCCCGACCCTTAGACCACTGCAATATGTATAGAGTCATAGATCATCGCCCAGAAATTTCTCCAATTGCTGCATTGAGTCAATGGTCTTAATTCTCAGTAGAGCTAATTGGTTCTTATGCCCTCCAAATTGGAGGACTAGTACCTGACCACAGTGTACCCCATAAAGGGTTTACTGTAATCAAAAGTACGCCTCCTGTATGTGCAGGCGGCATCCTTTAAGATCTCCTCGGGGGAGAACCTTTCTCCTCTTCTCCAGTAGTACTTATTGAGTAGACTCAAGACCGCCACCTTCTTGGTGGGCAGACCCGACTGGGCAACAACGAGCCTGTTCACAGACTCCAGACGAGGAAAGACTGCCTTGTCTCTCCCTTCCATTTGTCTCACAAGGATGGCAAGGGTTGCTGTCAAGATGGTCAGTTCCTCCAATCAGGATAGGTACACGGTTTATGTGATTTCATCATACAACTCCAGTGTTTCATCTGGGTTCGCTCCTGTGGGCCATGCTTGTACTCCAGCATCTACCATATTCCTTTCATCTAGCCAGCCAATTGTCATTATTTTCTGAGTGCAGGCATTATTGCAGGAATATTTTAGTGTTTCCAAGCGCCGCCGACAATGAGGCGCCGCTTAGCGCCAGGGGCTATATTAGTGAGGATGACGCCAACTCTTGATTGATGCCGGAGGGGCATATAATTGCCTACAAATCATTTCAATGGATTGTTTGTAAAGTCTACTTACCTATCAACAGTTTTCTGAATATTTCATATTTGCATTTTTATTGTGTGATACAATCCAGTGGTCCGACACTCTACGACTTCAGTTACTACCGGAGCAATTTAATCATTTTTACTAACCCCGAGAACTTTATTTTGAATAAGAAATTCTAATTTTTGATTGACGTTTGTGGGGTTGTCAAAACGACTGACATTATTTTTAATGAAGTAGTGAAGTAAAGCTTTGATGTAGACACTTGATAATTAGAGACAGTTTTAATTAGTAACAATTTTATTTTAAGAGATAGAGCAGCACTGTGATTTTTCATTTTCTTTTTTCCTTCAGATTCTCACCAACTCAAATTTTCTAAGAATGATGGTTGTTTGAAGCTATTTAACTCCTTATTAAGTTTGAGCATAAATTTGACAGATTTCAGATTTTTCTGGTAGAGAGTCAGCATCTTCCATTTTCATTCAAAATAATTCTCTATTCTGACATTTTCATCTGATAAAATCTGAGTAAAATTCACCATAATTTTCTTTACAGTAGCGAAAGTACTGAGTTGGATTTATTTCAGAGTATTTTATTCTGTTTTATCCAGTGTTTATCTGTATTTTGAAAGTGTAAATCTCACAACCTATCTACAATCACCACAAACACCAATTTTGATCCACCAAACACATTCTCCAATACACTACACAATACACTGTGTACGTTACAAATTGTGAAAACCTGATATACTGATAATTTTACATTGTAACCAACTCTAATTGACTGAAGTTATTGTCAATTTTTTATAGAAAAAATCTTTCAGAACTATTGCCTCTTAACTTAGACATAGCTTTTACAAAGTGTAAAGCAGAGAACCCAAGTAATTTCTACTAGACAACTGATATGTTATTATATTTTTGTGACCAGCAGTTAAATATGGGTTTTACACCACATCACCATTAACAGGAAAGAATAGATGTACATATATGTGTGTATATATTATCGTAAAACAGCCATTTTTATTGCTATTTAAATGATGAGAATTACTTCATGCTTGATCAGCCTTCCACATCAGTACTTGGAGCTTTAAGTCATCATTCTTTTAAAGTTTATGTCCATTATGGCAGACCATACGAAGATGTATTCTGCCCATATTGTGGTGTAGTGTAACAATTTAATGGTGACAACCAATGAAAATAAGAATTTTTCATCCTAAGTTGTTATGTTGGTACTGTATTATTTTGCTTCCTCTTCCATGACACAGTGTTCTAAATTTGTTGTGTCGGAAAACTCGCACCTTTTACTAAAAGTAACTTAAGGGGGTAGTATTTTTTCCATTTTGCAATTTTGTTTCACTATAGTTTGCTTTTCAGTTCAAATATTTGAAAGTGAGGGCTGTCAGGGCACAGAGCATATCCATACTGATAATTATTTTTAATCCACAATATTTTGCCCGTGTTGTTTGTGTGATAACAATAAATAGTCACTCATTATTTGTTATTTTTCAGTCTCATATCAGCAAATAGAGACTAATCTTTTTATTCTACTAATCTTTTTATTCTAGTTTCAGGAAGTCTGTAAAGTAGTTCTGTAGGTAATAATATGGGTTTTAATTGTAATATTAAAACTTAACAGTCAGGAAGTTATAAAGAGATACAAATAAACACAATATGGCAGGTATACCACTACCTTAAGTATGATAGCTGCACAAAACATTTTTCACTGGCTATACATTTGTATGATTAAAATTTTTTGCACTTTAGAAAAGTGGAAGACACAACAGAGGCAGCAATTTTTCTTTTAACTGTGTCTGCAATTCATTTCTTGTGGCAGTGGTTGGCTGTTGGCTGATTAAGGATTATGACCTGGAGGTGGGAAATTATTTTGCAGGACAGTAATCCAAACTGAACATTTAGTCAACATTGTGTTGAGTGTAATACTTTCCTCCATGTTGCCAAAGTCATTTTAACCACCATAACTATTCCCAACGAAAACAAAAAAACATGGTACAGTCTTTCATACAAAAACATTATAATTTTTTATTTTTTTATTTAGAAGCTAAACTGCGGCTTATTATTATTTAAATTACGAGACTAACTGCTAAACTGTACGGCATATACAGTGTCATTAAGAAAGATTCATTGTTACTGTTGCAGATGTTGTGGCCAAATACTTGCCACCAAGCCCCCAATGCCTGGAGCTGTTTGCTCGATACTTGCTTCCAGGATACACAAGTTGGGGCACCGAGGTGCTGAAACTTCAGCAAATGTGCCTCTATCAACAACAGAGCAGCTGAAAGTGAAATGTTCTTCAAAAAATATTTATACCTTCTTGATGTACACTCAACTACTCAGTAAATACTGTGAGTTGGGAAACTTAAATTTTATTCGGTTGGACTAACAAATTTTGGTATGACCCCTAATATTCAATCATTATTTTGTGAAAGTTTTTTGACTGCATATCATCATGAATCCTAACATATTTCTACCAAAGAATAATTTTTAACCTCTGGTCATTGAAAACTATTTATACCAGTGCAAGGATAGTTTGGAACAAATTTTAGAACTACTTTGTTTGTAATTATTTGTGTGTGATGAGTGATCAGATATTTATTCAACGTGAAAGGTACAAATCATGTGTATAATATATCATAGCACTCAAGACATAACAAATAAATACCCTTGACGTGGCTCTCACTGCCCTGCTTGACTGGTAGACCAATGCTGCTCGCTGTGCATCAGCCACACATGGCCGTATGTGTCGTGCACGGTTCACTGTGCTGTTCATGCACGAACGGGTCCTGTGACACGTTTCGTGATCCAAATAACCTGCTCGCCAAGAGTGACCTAGTGTGTCTGTGATTTAATCGGACAAGTGTTGTAATCTCCTGAAAGCAGAGCCTTAAGTAAATACGGGGTATTGTTATCTCCTGTTTACTTCCCCTCAGTGCTCTGTAGTTAATTAAAGAGTACTCAGCCATGTGGTCAACATAGTGAAAGAGACCTAAACTTGAAGATGCTCTAAATTCAATGCATAAATTTTGAGAGTTGATGCTATCTTTATTTTATTTTTAAAGGGCATATTTTTGTTTTCAGTTTTCATTAACGTAAAAAGGAAGTTGGTCTTGGTAGTTCCGGCAGCGGCGATGCCAAGTGGCCAAACATAAATTCCTAGAGCTTTAACTAAATTAATGTTTTAATTTACTGAAGTGCTTTTGAAGCATCTTTTGTATGTAAAATGTCTGGTGAAATTTTTGTATGATTTTACATTTCTTTTGCAAGCCCATTCAGGCTTTTCCAAGTAACATTAATTTTCCCAGATATGCATAGCAACAAAGACACTAAACAATTAAAAGAAGTAATTTGTCATAATTATCACTTTAATTCCTCCAAGTATTTTGCTATGTTGTAATCAGTTTTATGGCTTTTTCCCTCATGGAGCTGGCGCGAGATCTTCGCCTGGTAATGGGATCTCGACGCCAACCTCCGCAGTCTGCTTCGGCGGGCCTAGGAGAGTGCAAGCGTTCCGCGTCGCGGGGGAATCTCATCGCTTTGTCTGATCATCAAGTACAATAGTAAGTGATTTTTATACCAGAACATTTAATTTCTTTCTTTTCTCCTACGTGCCGCACTCTCATCTCCATAGACTCATGGCCCTGGAGATTTTACTACCTTAAACTGTTCACGCGCTAACGAGTGCTTTCGCAGTATCGGCTGATGGCGGGCCTTGTACGCCATACCTGCTTCATTCGAGGGGTTTCGTCAAGTTGAATGCTTGTATGTTTCTCTTTCAATCAATAGATGTAATTGTGCAGTCTCTCGTTTCAAGTCCACGTGTTCATTTATTTAATACAAAGGCATCAGTGACTTTTTATGTACTTAATTCATAAACGTGAACTGCAAGAGGGATGTGCCATTTGCTTGTCGACCAACTACCGCCCAGATAGCCAGAGTCCATGTTCTCACCCATGATATAGATGATGTGGCACCCTACTGGAACTTATAACTTTTCTGTGATAACTAGTCATGCATTTAGGTTTCTCTGAAACCAGGCATCCCTCGCCTCTCACAAGCTGCCAAGCGACATTATATGGTGCTGCAACTAGTATGGCCTGAAGATGCGCGTAGTGAAAAATGAACACGTGGCAGTAGAATTTGTGTACCGGAAGTCCACCATTCAGGAAACTACATGGAACAGTGAGCCGGCCGCCATGTTGTGTGCGTATCGGACCCCCTTGTCTGAGGGCGGAAATACCCATGATGTCATTGCATGTCACAGTGTTTCCTGTGACATCACGACATGCCTGATGCTTGGCGTGCATGCATGGTACGGGCCGTATGCAGACCACTCACCCCACTAAGCCAGGTATACCGAGTAGCTACCCGAAAGAACTCTTTGTGCACGTGGGTTCTCGTACAACCGCAAACAGCAGTGGCATGGAACTTCTGACCAATGTATGGGACACCGAAGAAACATGTGCATCGTGTGGGAAGTCTGTCTCATTGGACCCATAGGAGAAATACAAGCCAAAATCTACTGCTGTGTAACGTAGGTGAGGAGTGTGATATTCGCTCCTGCAGTCACATCCACCAACAGGGTAGCACGCTGCTCACGCCCTGCTAGTGATGATCCCAGCAGTGACACAATACGCTGTGAGCTGTGCCGCAAGGGAGCACACTTTGCCTGCCTGATAGCTGAAGGATGGCCAACGGTGCAACGTGATGTTTTCACCTGCCAGAACTGCGCATCCAAACAAAATGTTCCAACATGCAGGCCAACCAGCCCACAGCAACACAGCTGATCGCATCCAGCGAATTCCTGCCTACAGTGAGCGCCGAACAACTGGGTGCAAAGCTCGACTGTATCACAGAGAAGGATGTGTTATTGTTGCATGCAACTTGTGCAATAATAAACACCATCCAAAGTGTGTATTGGACTGTGACTGGAGTAGTTTTTGCAAAGGAACATTCCACTTTGAAGTGTGCGCCGGTCCTTGCCAACAATAATAATGAACACATGATTGTCAACAACATCTCTGACTTAATACACATGCCGCAAAGAGGAGCATGGCACACTTCACAACCATGTGCGCCACCTGCCCCAATACCGAGACAGCCTAGAGAGTGAACCGTAGCACCGTGCTACAAGTCCAACCTATAGTCAGCACTGCAACCTGCTTTCAGACACTTCCAATGTTTTCCGGACAAGTAGCGGGAGATTCAAGAGCATTTGTGGCAGAATGCGCCAGCTGCCTGCGAAGGCATGGTGTCAGTGTGGAAGAATGGCGCAGAACACTATAAGGGCTCAATTGGAGGAGACGCCAAGAACTGGTGGCGCTCTGTGACAGAATACAACATGACCTGGACATAGTTTGCGATGAAATTCACTACCTGGTACACAAGCACGTAAACAATGCTGAAGTAGCAAGTGTCCCTGTTCACTGAGGACCAGAAACCGCAAGAAAGTCTGGAGGCATTTGTGGGCCGAAAAATCAGTTTGGCCAACCGACATTACCAACACCTGTCCACAGAAGACTTGTTGGAGTCTATTGTCGGGATAGTGCTCCCGGATTATCGACCGGTTTTGAGACCAATGGTGTACAGGTGATACCAGCATTTTACAAGGGCTGCCGTGATATCACACGTAACTCAGAACCCAGGCACATTTTAGGACTCCCGGGACTCAAAAAGTATGGTGAAACAAGTGACAGTTCCGCAAGCCACGTAAACACACCACACCAAGGGTTGAACGGCCCGGGCATTTTGTCTGCCCACGTGACCAGGCGAGCGTAGACTGAGCGTGCCACGACCACGATGAGGAACAAAGGTTCGAGTGCCACCCCCGCCCAGCGCTGCCAACGCCAAGGTTCAGCACCAGGAGGCACGGTGTCGCATATACAGGACAAACATTATTGGCATCGACAGTGCCAGCTACGGGAAACGTGCCAACTGGGTAGGACCACACCAGGGGCCCGTCTACTCCGCCAGTGTCTCTTCTGTAATGCTCCCACCTGAGGTAAACAACTGGCAGATGCCTATTTAGGACACGTGAGTACTACCATTGACAAATTACTGAAAGTGCCTGTGTATGTATCGCATGTGTCAACTGTTGCCTTGATTGACACCGCAGCTTCGCACAATTTTGTCTGTGAAGAGCTTATCAAATTCTCGGATATCCAAGGTACCAGCTTAACAGTAGAGCTCGCTACACTGCATGGCAAGAGTAATATCATTGGTGTCTCTCAACTTGACGTAGAATCAGGGACCTTGTAATGTGTGTAACAGCCGTAGTCTCAAGAGAAATATGCAAAGATGTTATCTTTGAAGTACCTTGGCTCGTCGATCAGGACATAATTGTAGAGATTCCGAGAGACAGAATCCATTTCAGCAAGCATGTCAGGCGCACTGTTTACAATCTAGGCAGACATGTAGAAGTCAACTTACAGCCTATCGAACTAGATGACTTTGAGCACGGTGTCCTGACAGAATACCACGCCAATTTCGAAGGCATCCTGAATGATGGAAAGATGTTTTCATACCAGTCGATCCTCTCAAACGTATAACAGTTGCCAAACTAGCGACAAAGACCGTTCACAACAATCTGCTCTGGACGACATCTCTTTACAGATTATGACGTGCACCACCGTAATGTAATAAATTGCCAAATCATAGAAATGTTACATGATGGAGTAATTGAACCATCAGAAAGCAGGTACAACTCAACCATAACATTGGCGCCTAAGAAAGATGGAGGATGGCAGTTTTGTATCGATTTTAGGCTCATAAATCAGATTACAGAGAGTGCCCCACCCTCATTTATTAGTGTAAACACAGCACTAAATGTACTCAGTAAAGCAAAAATAATTCTGTCATCTTTCAATCTGAAAAGTGATTTTTGGCTGATTCCGGTAAAACAGGAAGACAAGCACAAAACAGCGTTCACGGAACCAGAAGGCCGCCAGTATAAATTTTGCACTATGCCCTGTCCACTTTCCAGAATATGATGGTGAAAGTCCTAGATGACATGGTCGAGTGGTCGGAGACATGAGAGGACCACACCTGTCACTTAGCAATTGTTCTGGAGAGGCTCGCTATTAACTGTTTGACCTGTGCCGATATCAGAAACGTTGCATAGACAAAACCAGCATGAAGTACCTCGGTCACGTATCCGACGGGGAAGGGAACCGCCCCTCACCAGAACAGTTAACCCTTATTGACGAGTATCCACTGCCCACCACGCGGAAGAGATTACGAAAATTTTTCGGCCTGATCAACTGGCTTAGGCAGTAAATACAAGACTTTGCCGTAATCACCATCCCGCTCTCTGAAATGCTCTCGCCCGCTAAGAAATACACGTGGGATACCAACATGCAGAGTGCTTACGAGGAAAGTACAGTGAATGAGTGAAGAGATTTGGGCGACTTAACAGCGAGGTCTTCAGAGCCGATGAGGGCAATTGAGGTGCGTATGGAGCAGAGCCGGAATGAAGGGGCAGGGGAAATGGGAGATACCAGAGAAAACCTGCTGACCAACGGCATCATCTGTCACAATTCCCACATGCGAAAATCCAGTGACCTGGCTGGGAATTGAACTGGGATCGCCTTGGTGGGAGACGAGCAAGCTAACCGCTCGGCCACCACCGCCCCAATGAAATAAAGTACAGTTTCTCCAAGTGTCATGCACTTGCACGTATTGATACGAGCCGTCACCTATGTTTGCAAACAGACACCAGTCAGGAGGGTAGTGGGGCCATACTGAGTGTTGTGTCATTGATTACGCACGTGCAAAGCTTGACAATACTGAGAAATGTTACGTTGTCAATGAGTGTGAATATTTGGCAATCATCTGGGCCATAAAGCGATACCATGTTCATCTAGGGTATAGGTGATTCGCCCTGAGATCAGATAACCGGTGTTTATTGTAGTTATGCAAGATGTGTCAAGTTTGTAGTAAGCTCACGAGGTGGTCAATGTTACTACATTACTTTGACTTTGTTGTCGAACACGTGCCTGGCCGAGACAATCAGCTGGTCTACACCCTCTCACGTTCTCTGAACGAGAAAGAAGTAGCGGTAGATGAGGAAGAGTGAGAATAACAGCACATCTCCACCCGTGTTTCTGCAATTCATCGCAAGTGAAACAAAACTGCGTCTGCTAGCCAAAACATGCGCAGACGATCTGTATGTTTACATCCTGAACCAACAGATGTACATAGAGGTAAACAAAATTAAGGAGCAGTGCGAACAAGAAGTGTTGGAGGGATGGTGAGTAATCAACAATTGTTTAGACACTCTGAATAACAGCTGTAAAGGAGGCTGGTGGTGCCTCTACGTGCCGCCAGGAGCACGCAACACTGTCATTCACGTCACCCACAACAATCGTATGTCAGGACACCCAGGCATAGCACAAACTGTTCGCAATATCACGTCATCCTATTTGTGGCCATCTCGGACGACGACAGGACCATGCCCACCTGTCAACCAGGAAGAAGTGGGAAAAGGGCAGATGGACCAAAATTTGGAATGTGTTAGGCAAAAGTGAGTGACTTTTGCCGTCTAACCTAAGCCAAGGACTGTCTAACCTAAGCCAAATCCGCAGTCCGAGTGCAAGTCCTACGCCGTTGGGAGGGAGGTTACCACACTGCCTGTTACCACGACTGTCATAACAACTGCGCATAGGCCGGCAACAGAAGAAATAAGTGACGTGTGGGAAGAGGAAACATCATCCCTCGAGTTACGGCCGCAGAGCAGTCAGTTGTCACCGCTGAGTTTCAGTGGGAAGTGCCACAGTTCCTCGACGCGACGTGGGGAGGTGCCCACCCCTGCATCCAACATAGAGCGGGAGCAGCTACAGTAGTGCAATGGGAGCAGTTCTTCTGCCAGCTCAACTTGTTGAGTCAGTTTATTACTGCCTGAACCGCTCACGCCATCAACACAGTGGTCGACCGCCTCGCTTCAGGCACCAGAAACGTGCCAGCCAGGGCTCAGACGTGTTCACTCATGCAACTGGCACACGCCCTTCCTCAGGCCCTAGGATGGGGTGGGTCCTCTGCAATCTTTACGGGCGCCCAGCATTCTCAATGTCGTCAGCGAGCGCCAGACACGTCACACGAGTTAAGGAACTGGCTATTCCCTGCTCACTGGTTGAGGCAGCGCCCCTTGCGCCACCCCACCTCCTGCTGCACATCAACATAGTCTTCACTGCCAGAGGTCGCCTCATTCGTCTGCACTACTCGGGTGGTAGACCAGCGCTGCTTACTGTGCATCAGCCATGTATGGCCGTGTGTGTCGTGCACGGTTCACTGTGCAGTTCATGCAAGAATGGGTCCTATGGCCCGTTTAGTAATCCAAATGATCCGCTCACCAAGAGAAATCTAATGTGTCTGTGATTTAATCGGACGAGTGTTGTGATCCCCTGAAAGCAGAGCCTAAAGTAAATACATGGTATTTTTATCGCCTGTACCCAGCCATTTGTGGTCAACGTAGTGAAAGAGACCTACATTTGGAGACGCTCTAAATTCAATGCAAAAATTTTTGAGAGTTGATGCTTTGTTCCTTTTTATTTTTAAAAGGGCGTATTTATGTTTTCAGTTTTCATTAACATAGACAGTAAGTTGATCTTGGTAGTTCCGGCGGCAGCCATATGAAGCACCCAAATGTAAATTCCTAAAGTTTTCACTAAATTAATGTTTTAATTTACTGAAGGGTCTTTTGTATATAAAATGTCTGGTGTAATGTTTGTATGATTTTACATTCCTTTTGCAAGCCCATTCAGGTTATTTTTTCCCAGACACGCATAGCAACAAAGACACTGAACAGTTAAAATAAGTAATAACGTGTCAGAATTAACACCTTAATTCCTCCAAGTATTTTGTTATGTTGTATTCAGTTTTACATGGACTTGTTTGTAAGATATGTGTGACTGCTTTTTCCTTCACGGAGCTGGCGGTAGATCTCCGTTTGGTAACGGGATCTTGACACCAACCTCCTCAGTCTAGTTTGGCGGGCCTAGGAGAGTGTACGTATTCCGCATCGTGGGGCACTGCAGCAGACTGCAAGATGCCAGTGCAAATGTCGCACTTGCCTCATCCCTGCAAGTACACACTACAAAGTGGTACCATTGGCACAGTAAGTGTCATAACCGGCCACGAGCAGCCTGCAGGACCTGCGAAGATACGATGATGCAGTTTGACCAGGTAAACGAAAGTACAACCGCACCAGTCCCAGTGTGTGAGGTCCCGGCAGACCACATGCTCACTTGTGAAAACATTTTGTTTTCCCCACCACCCACCATGAGCGAAACCACTACATGCAACACCAGATATGCATCGCGTGTGGACAGTAGTCAGCACAGAAAAATTGATACACCACTTTTACGCTAAACATGCCCAATTACTGTTGCGGAATTGGAAATGAAAATTTCACCGCACAATAGCAGCAAACAGACACAACAATTGTGCACGCTAGTTCGCCGCATTGCCTCAGTGATTTGGGAGTTCAGTGCACCAGTGTTTGTTTGTAAACACTGTTCACGTCATTTAACACACACACATACGTGTCAGCGTGTCAAGATTAAACTAGTGTTCCGGCCACCGAAGCCAAACAATGCCATCTAAATTTGCAAGTGTAAACTTTTTTTACAAGTGTAAATATTGTGATACAGCAAATGTAAACATTGTGATATTTATTCCCGGCAAGACATTTTCAACATAATGGCAAGGCAAGTTATTTCAAAGTCATTCATGCCTGTGTGTTTCAGAGCTGGCAATTCACGCGTCACCAGCCATGTGTGTTCGCCGACATTCAGCCCACTCGTCGAATGGCCATACAGTAGTATGCGGATGGCGAGTCACCTTCTTTCCCTCCTTCCTTTCGTGGCCCCATGTAGTTTCAACTCAGTGCGACGGGCAGGGAATCTGCATCCCCTCCTCCACCCCTCATCAGGAGTTCAGACCATGGATTCAACGTCATTGTCATGCCGAATGCAAGAACACTGTGCGCAGGTATTGCCCTAAGCAGTGTGTCCATCACCATCACTTATCCAGCAAGCAATAGAGCTATGGAAAAGTAGTAAGAGTTCAGCAAGGGTGTTGGAGGCCCAAGAAGGCAAGCTTCCTAAGCTGCACTTGGAGACAGCTATCAATAGAGAGAAAAGGAGCAATGTGTCGGCTCATGGCTAATCCTAGTAGATTGTTACTAGGACAGGTGAGGAATACAGAGTGCTGGAGAGACAACTCAACCAAATTAGATTTATGCCTAGGTCATTCCATGTCAGTTCATCCAGGTCATGTAACCTGTGTCCTTTGATTTTGATTAAAATTGGGTCATTTGTTTGTTGACCAAAGGCTACTAAAAATGCAAAATTTCAGATTTTTATCTCAAGTACTCTTGAGATATTGAAGGTTAAATTGTGACATTTTCTAGCCAAAACAGGTTGTCGTGACAGTATAGATTCGTCAGTGTCTGTGTTTCCAAGCTTTGTATTTCACTGTGCTATCAAGATATTTGAAAAAAAGAACACTGTTCCTTATGTGAAATTTTCTGCAGGATTTAAATTTTGCCACAGAATTGTCATATATAGAATGGTTTGGAAGCTATAACAGAAAAAAATTACATGACTGATGTTTCAAATGTCATCGGCAGCCTTCAGCACAAAATAGATTGTATCTTAAAAGGTAGACCTTGTAGAAAGATGATAGCACTATTTAAAAGAGGAGCAAATTTCTTATAAGATGCATGAAAAAAAAAATAGTGGTTTTTTGCTGGTAACATTTAATGGATTACAATGATTCGTTAATTCTATATGTATATTGACATATTAAAGAAATTCTCTCTCATACACAAATCTGTTAATGAATAAGAATTGATACACACAATGCTCACGAATTATACAGTCAGCAAGGTGGCGCTGCATTTTTGATAAGTGTTTCCTCTTAATTTCACACTTGCACAAGTCTTCTTTTATAAAACTGTAAGTTCGGTCAGAGCTGCTTGTTGATGGTGTCTGCAAAATGCAGAGTATATATTCAAGGTGAAGGCCAGTAAAAAGGAGTACTTGACCTGAAGGGTGCATGAAGTTTACTTGAGCATCTCCTCCTGACCTAGTAATGTTTTTTACAGCACCAACAAACCATTTGGTACTGTACACACGACACCTAGCAGCCAGTATACACATCTGATACAATCACCAGGTTCTTTGCCAGCTGCTGTAGCATAATTGAAAACTGAGGAATATGTATTATCCTGACTTGTTTTCTTCATTCCTATTTCATACTGGGATATTGGGCATAATGAAATCCTCTTGTGCCCGGGATTGTCTTTGCCAGAGTATATCGTTGTTGTAGATGAGAACGGATGTCATCCACATCTTTCTTGTCAATGTAATGGGAGATAATACCTGTTATGTGTTCATTGCAATAGATAAACATCTTAGACACTGATGTAATTATGTCTTTGAAGACTAGTTTTTGTCGTCAAATCACTTGACAGTTCCACCACAAGATTTGCCATGGCTTGTGGCAAAGAATGACCAAGAAGCTGTGATATGAAAATCTTGAGTATGATGGCATAAATTGAAGACATTCTTGCAGTTTTTATACTGAGCAGCACAACAATCACTGAAATAATGCAGTTTCTGACTGGTATTATATGGAAACATACGTGATCCAATTCATTTGCCAAAAAAAAAAAACAATGACTGCTTGTTTGCAAAGAAGCATTACTGAACTTTTGTGTTACATGACTACTGGATGAACTGTAGAGTGACTATTAGTCCAATGGTATCCTTGGGCTTCATTTTGAATAACAAAGGAAAACATTTCACTGAAATCCAACGCTAATTGTCTCTTTCAGTTGTTTGAGGTAGTCTTGTTTCTTTGTGATGTAGGAATGGGGTATGAGGAATTCCATTTTTGATACTACCATTTCTATAAAGTCATCTACACTTGAAGCAAGGGTTTGTAGTTGTGTTTGGTCTGTACTGACCCACTATTGGTATTCAATCACATCATCTGGATCGCAGTCTAAGTTATGACAGAGATGCTGCTTTAGGGTATCTGGAGGACGTTGTTCACATTGTCTTAGCATACAAGTAGGATTTCCAATATCACATACAAGATACAAAAGAAGTGAACGGTACTTTTCATCTGCACCAAGCGAATGCAGAAGCAATTTAACATTTGGTGTATAGTGCACACACAGACTGAATGGGTTCCTGCACTTCCTGCTAATACACAATTTTGGACGTTGCATACAAAACTTCAAAAACCCTACTTTAACAGATTGATATTTAGCCTTAAACGAACAATACAGCTCATGCAAGTTGCATAGCAAAAGTTTTTCTGTTTGTACACATTTTTGGATATGCTGACTATCTTTCATTCCTGGTATTTACCTGGAAAACTCATCATCCTGATATAAATTTTGAATGAGTTGCACAGTGTCTTCAGGTAGCTTCTTCCCACCTATAGGATGGATTCACGCACAGATTCCTTTTTCCAATGTTAGCTATCTTACTTGTCTTACCATGTACTCAGAAATGCCAAATTCTTGTGCTGCTTGCTGTCTGGACCATGATTGCGGGATCAGTGTGAGAATCTGTAGTTTTCTTTGTCCATTCACAGTGGGTAGCTTTTGTTTCAGTAAAGACACCAAGCAGTCCAAATCGGCAGCCTTTTGTTCCATCTCACATGTTTACATTTTCTATACTGTCACTAGTAGAGGAGTTGAAAGTTGTACATCTAATACTTTGGATAACTTGTCTGCTACAACTAATGACAGTTCATGCACTTTACGTTTCCCATAACTTTCTTTTGCATGTGGTACAGCATGCAGTTTTGTTGATGACTGTTGCAAATATTTCAAACTTTTGTCAAGTAAGATACAACTCTTCTTTTAATGCTTCGGCCTCTAAAACCTCAGTGACTTCACTTCTATGATTTTGAAGATATCTGTTCAGTTACTTGTTGATTATTGTATACCTTATTCCTACATGAGCACATTTTTTTCCCAGGGATTAAATGAAATCCTTTGTCTGCTGCTTTCTTTAACACTATAATGTGATCTTACCAAAAGAACCCTTAACTGGAACACTATGCACATTCATAGGATCACAGTATGATGTCTGAAATGTTTCGTACTTCTTGAGATAAATTGATTCCTGATGAAAACATGTGGTGTGAAGATTATGTTTGGAAATACTTGTCCTCAGCACAAGAAGAGTTTGATTTTCTTGAGAAAAGGATTCCAAATTTTTGATTCCCTTTGTTTTAGTGTTATACTCTTTACGACAGTCTTCATGTATATTCTTTCCAGCAGAACAAGATTCCAGTTTGGTAGTACTGGTAGTCATAGTTCTCCTACAAACATATAAGGAACACACAAACACTTTCTACTAACATTGCACATAAAAACTGACAAGCCACCAGCACTGGCAGTGCAGGAAGACCAGACTGCACAGTGTAGTCTGCATGGTGGCCCATGGGTATCTTATCTGATGCCCACCTTATCTCTATTGGTTCCATCTCCTAGCCACCCTCATCCCTGCAGAACAAAATAAAAAGACCAAAGCAGTCGAGGAGAGCAGAGGAAGAGTCGCCAAACATTCCTCCCTCCGCCTGCAGGTTGATTGAGCACAGAAACAATGTATGTACTGTCGCATAAGACGGCTCTGCAGATAAGTCGGGGAGGTAATAAAGAGACTTTGAAGATTTCATAAAATTCTACTGATTTATGCTGGAAAATACGGTACACACACACAACCCCCCTTATCTTTTTCCCTCCTGCTTCCATACATCTGTTGGGAGGGACCCCCATCTACTTGGCCAACTCATTTACGTTTAGTTTCCCAACACTCCAGCAAAAAGCCACTTTTTCTTTCTTTCTTCCATATATCTTGTATGAAATTTGCTCCTCTTTTAAATAGTGCAAACCTCATTTCTCTGCGAGGTCTTCCTTTTAAGATACAGTCTTATTTTGTGCTGAAGGATGCAGGTAACATTTGAAACATCAGTCACGTAAGTTTTTCTGTTATATCTTCCAAACCATTGTAGTATGACGATTATTTGGCAAAATTTAAATTCTCTGGGAAATTTCACATAAGGAACAGTGTTCTATGTCTAATATCTTGGTAGCACAGACACTGACCAATCTGCACTGTCACGCCAACCTGTTTGCCAGAAAATGGTCACAATTTAGCCTTAAATATCTCAGGAAGTACTTGAGATTAAAATTTGAAATATTGCATTTTTTAGTGGCCTTTGGCAAACAAACAAATGAATCAATTTTTATTAGAATTAAAAAAAACTTGTGTTATATTTTCAATTCTTGCCGGATGGAATGACCCGCCTGTACCATGATTGAGGCCTCAAGGGCTGGTCGTAAGTTACCTGTGTCTCTGAAAACACAGCAGCATGGGAGGCAAGGGTAATCCCAACACTGTGGTACCTGCACTGATAACCGAGAGTAAGCTACAAGATAGCTGGAAGCACAGGGGCTTCTATATGCTGACAGCAGCACTGAGGTGTAGTGCAAGAGCTCTCGACTGATGCAACTTGAAAAGGGTTTTTTTTTTTTTTTTTTTTTTTTTCCAGGCAGCCCGACGTTCTGTGAAAATGAGATGTGAAGTCTGGTGGTTTTTGAGCAAAGTAACACCAGGCAAGTGGACTGTTGCGAGACAGCAACGAACAGACTGCAGGTCCTCGTTATACTCTGCTCACGGGGGTTAAGGGGTGTGGAGAGAGTAACTGAGAGCGGCAGACACTTGCCCCCGTGCGCCAGGCGCTGAAGGTGTAACATGATGCGAAGCAGGTTGCATTGCCGCAAGCAGAAACAGCCGGGCAAACCACTCTGCCTTGGAAGGCGCCTTGTGTGTACGGCGTAACAGCGCTTCTTAGGAGGGGGCCTGTGGCTGTGGTGAGACTAGCTGAGTAAATGACGTCGCTTGTGGTGCATCAAGCTGATGTATGCACATACAAGTTGTGTGGTTTCCATTTTGTTGAGTGTAAAAACCATCATCGTATGTAAAAATTTTTAATAATTCTTTGACTGAAAGTAAAAAATTTTTTCTTACCCAAGTACAAATTGAGCCATGGTCAAAAAAACAATGGAAAATGGTACATTTTTGCACAAATAACAGTCAAAGAAGAGAAACAAATTTTAAGATGTACAAAATATTTTATTAAATAATTACGCACATCAATGTGCATAATTATTTTATTAAATAATTATGCACATCGATGTGCATTCTCGTACATACACAGTTTGCACTTAGCATCAAAATTTGTTGTAGCTAACAACAGTTATGGTGGCAGACTTTTCTTTAGGTATTTTTCAATGACCTAATTAGATTTGGAAATAACAGAACTGTCAGGTACTTCTTTAAACTATGTTGATTTGATATGACTTGATAATAAAAAAAATTGTAGTACAAGACATTTTAAAGTAACAAGTTTAGAACTTATTTCATGATGGTATTAACAAAACATGCCTGGCCCTCCTCCACCATTTATGAAATAATTTTTTAATTTCACACAGCCAAGGTGTTTTTACTGTATTAAGTTCATGACAGTATAGTTCAGTGGGTACGAGTTCCCATTAAGTGTGGTTCAGCTCCTATTAATGCTGTCCTTTTTTAGAGGGTTAGGTATGCTGTTTCCTTCGGCAGAAGTCCAGTAACCATTGGGGTTCATAGTCTGCCATCGCCAGAAGTCCTCACCTGAAACAGTGTATGAAATTAACAGATGTGCCAAAAAAAAAAAAAAAAAAAAAAAGGAACAGCTAATTTATCAACATAGTTACTTACATTTAAACAAATAGATTTTATTTCTCTAATGATAAATTAAGCTTGCTAAGAAATTTTCATCAATTTTATAAGGGAAACCTTTGCAAATATTGTATAAAACTTTGTGCTAGTTTACCGATACAAGCAAATGATTTCCCTCTACCCTCGTATATTAAATCACACATTGTAAGTGGACTTTCACTACCATATGCTAGAAAATTCCATTAAAAAGATATATTTTATATTAGTTGCATCATGTTAATAATGACTACATTCCATTTGCAGCATGTGTGTGTTGTACCCTCGACCTTCCCGTACACTAACATAATTACATAGTAATTTTGCCAATTGAGAGTTTTTTTATTGTCTTAGTCAAAACTGTCAAATAGCTTAAAACAATTCCTTCCTTGTTTAGAGCACCTTATAATTTGAAACTTTTAGTGTAACATGTTTATGTATTTTTTAGTTATCCATGTGGATACAACTTTGTGTATGTGTAGAATTGTAGTGCTATTCGTAGGGAGGGCAAAACTCACCGAAATCATTACAAACTGAACATACATCTCGCAGTATGAAGTTATACCACCATGTTTCCAAACACATTTCGCCAGACATTATGGCATGGAGTTGTAGAGTTCCTTAATGGTGTCCTGTAATAATTCTTCCATTCATCTTAAATATTCGCTCACGGTTCTTGTAAACTTTGCGGTAGAGTGGCCAATAGCATCCCGCACATTTTAAATTGGGAATAGATTTGACAATGCAGCTTGCCATAACAGAGTATCCATAGCTGTAAGACAAAGGCACATTCTTTAGACGGCAGTAGTATGAGGAAGAGCAATGCCCTATGTATTCCCAAATGGCAGGACTACTGGTTGCAGGATCTCATGAAAGTTTCATTGAGCTGTTAAAGTCCAAGTGATGATCAGCAGTGCATTAGGCATCATGAGATTGCACCCCAAACCATGAACTTGTCATGTTTATCTTGGCACTGCTTACGTTCCCTCCACGCACTGATACATTCATTGTCACCTCCAAAACAAAAGTGAGATATCACTGAAGATTAACAGCAGTTCATTCTGCATAGGTCCATAACAGTCATAACACTTTTGTAGTCTGCGGTGACATTGGTGTATCGAGGGCAGTCGTAATGGTCTGTGTCTATGTAATCCTGCATTATGCATCCATTAAACAGCACTGGCACACTCAGGATACTGCAGGATGGGCATCACTGCTGCTGAATGTCTACAATTGTGGAGGTGGTTCCGACGACATTCTGTGCATATCGGACAATCTGTCAGTTCTTCTTCTTTGTGGTTGGTGGCAGCCTGCCTGATCCTGCTGTTGTGTGTGCATTCCATCCTCTATCCACTAGTGCAAACATGTCTGGTGTGGTGTGCAATATGGTAAAGTAACCATCCTGCTTCTAACAGCCATACAGTGCAACACATTTCAAATGTGCTCAATTGTTTGAAGTGGTTTCTGATGTCGAACTTGTCTTCAAAATTCAAGGCATGCTACACTTTTGAAGTGGTGCTACCAACAACAGCACGAGTCGAAATGGAAAGCATGCACACTGGGACAATCTTACATAATACTGCAATAAGACCCTCATTTGCTAACGTGTGGCTACATGTGAAATGTTAATCATCTGCATATTTCACATTGTCAAACCTACCAACCAGTTTTCATTCCTTGCTGCTTGTGGATGTAACTATTCTTTCGACAGTGAGTGTACATGCAAACATTACCAGTTTGGATTTTATGTTCTTGACTGTGTTCTAAACCAAAAAAATTTGTGAACAACATTACAGTCTCACTTGACTTTCTAACTGTACACACTAGAACTGAACAGCAGTACTATAATATTCAATCATGATAGTACATTAAAAAATTGTTATTCGTACAAGATTCTCATAGTAGGCCATACTATTAGGTATGACATTCTACATATAATTTGTAATTATGGCCTGTACTGGCATAATATTTTCATAGACTTCATTTAACACTGAAAAGTTATGTACATCTACTACTCGAATTCTTAAATGTATTTATGTACGTAATAATGTGGTAGACACCATGGGCCACTGAATAGAAATTTTTCTGTAATGTGTTAGTACACTGGGATTAGAAAGTAGCAAACTGAATGTAACAAATTAGCTTCAGCTTATGGCGCTGCAATTTATCGGCTGTTCACAGTCCAGCACTTGTGAAATACTTATATGCCCATTGTGTATCCTTCCACCACATGAAAAATTAACATTGCTATGGACCTCGTAATTTATTCATGGTCAAGTGGAAGTGTACAATTGTTAGAACGTAAAAAAAAAATATTTCATTCATAACAATAAGAACTGGCATATGTCCACATTTAAATAATACAATGTTAAGAACTACTTTTCCTTCATTATTGTTAACTTTAACGGAAGCTTGCTAGTCATTATATCACAATATATGTTATTAAAAACATGGATATTTTCCAAAATTTTATTTCCTAAGTGTTTGGCAGTTGTGTGCCATATGGCTAGGGTTCTGAATTATGACTTTGTTTAGTTCTGTGTGTATGTGTATGCACACCATATTTTTTGAACTACTTATTTTAAGGGCAAGTTAGTTGGTTAGACTAGAATCCTACCATTAAAAGATTACTCAAGTTTCTCCATGCCTGAACCTCTGTCTACTATATGTGTGGACAGTTAAAGAAAAATTGGCATGTTAGTGTTCTGCACCACATGTTCAATGCATACATTTCCACAACTAACCAATGTACAGGCTACCATGCAAGGTGACCACCACCCATCCATGGAAAGTCTCACCGACTTACACATCTGTTCCAAACTGTATTTTGCTTCCCAGCCTAAATCTTTGACAGCAAGTGCACCATTGGCATACATGGAGACAATGTCGCCTGTGCGCCGCTCATCAATCTGGTAGTACACTGTGGTGTGTGTGACGGCCTGGAATGTGTTCAGCAGCTGCATGACGGAAACCCCACGGCCGGTACCCAGGTTGTAGGTCTGCAAGCAAGCAGCATCATGGTACTTACACATGTCGTGGACGTGGTACCGGGGAGTCCAGTGCAGCTCCAACTGTGCCAGCGACCCATCACAGACGAGACTGTCTACGTCCCCCACTCGCCGGGACCCCATTTGCCAGGGGACAGGTTTCCCAGTCACAAGCGTGAACTTGCTAATAAGCTGCTTCACTGACAGCCCCTCTCCCAGACCTAGGTTGTAGAACTATGCACATTCTGGGATTACTTATACATTATCATTCCTGGCATTCAGAAAGTTCATGTATAGCTACACATTAAATTAACCTTACTTAATGTATGGTAAAGCAGCACAAGCAGAATTTTAATTCACACTCCAAATTCTTAGCAGATTAGTTTCGTACTGTGGTTCAACTGATGTATATGAAATGTAATGAGCTTATTACCTCCAACCTGCTATGCCTTTACATTAAACTAAACATTTTAATATTTTTTCCTTCACATGATATTAATTCTATTACCTGCAGCCATTTTCTATTACCTTGTGTTTTGTCTGTTAGGTATTTCTTGTGATTTATAATTAACTTGCTGACAATTAATAAAAACATACATTTGGCAAAGTGTTATTTTGTCTTGTACGTACACAATTTTCCTGGCAGCACTTCACTATGCCCATAGAAACATGGTACAAAATACAGGAAATGTTTATGCTCAAGAAGGAAGGAATAAATAAATATTCTTGTTGATTACAATTTACTAAAAAATTAATAACTTATAAATATACAATAGACCTCAATTCTACTAGTATGTATTTTATGATGGTTCCAGTAATTTTCAGAAAATTGCAAAATGAAATTTAAAATAGACAAATCATGGCAAAAATGAAAAAAAGTCACAATCAAAACAAATTAAAAATATGTCTGCTAATAATTAAATATAGACCTTAAATTTTGTTGCTTTTAATTGGTAAGCAACAATATGGGGGGAGAAAGTAGAAAACTGCAGCTGGGGTTGTTTTAGAGTGAACTTCACTGTAATGCAATGTACAGGCAGGCAGGCGCACAGGGAAGGGGAGACAGCCACATCAACCCCCTCCCCTCGGTTAGCCACAAGAGAGAGGACATGAGGATACTGTGCTGGTTGCTAGGCTCTCACCTTGCTAGCAACATAAAGGGAGGAAATGAATTCACACTTGGCTGTACTCAGTACTACTCATAGGGTGGTGACGTGCTGTACCTGGACAGCCACCTGAAAATGAAGTATAAGTCTGGGTTGCCCTCCAACAGGCACACTGGCAGTCAGTATGATGTTGGTCCACCCTTAGCACTGATGAAAGCCTACACTCTTGCACACAGAGATACTTTCAATCAGGTGGTGGAAGGTTTACTGAGGAATGGCAGCCCTTTCCTTGCAAAGCACCAAAATGAGGAGGTGTCTAAGTGGGTTGGTGTGATCTAGCACAAGTCGGGTTTCCAAAACATCCCAGAGATGTTCTATCGTATTTAAATCAGGGCTTTGTGCAGGCCAGTCCATTAGTGGCACACTGTTGTTGTCAAACCACTGCCTCGCACATTCTGCGGTATGGGTGGTTGCTCATTCATGTTGAAAGACACAATGATCATCCCTGAACTGGTCTTTGAAGGTAGGCAACATTAAAGAAGTTAACATGTCAACATAAACATGTGCCTTGACAGTGCTATGTTAAGCACCACGGCAGCCAAGCCCCTTCCAGGAGAAACATGACCATACTGTTACCCCACCACTCCCAAATTTGTCTGCACAATACAGGCTGGTAAATGTTGTTCACCTGGCATTCATCACATCCACACTGTAGCGGCCAGGAAGGGCCGCTCACGAAAATTACCACCTAAACTACGACGGGGTATGGATTGAGAAAGTTTTATAAACTCACGAAGCTGATCTACTAGGCAAGGCATACAAAGCGACCATGAACGCCGCCCCCCACACCCTAGCGACTTGACGATGCTCGAGATACCACTACATTAGTTGCCGGAGCTGGAAACGTGAGCATCACGACACCAAGGCCTTGAGGAGCTCTGGGTCCTCTTCTGTGTTATTTGGTGAGCATAACTCGAGCAAGCAGTTAGGGCGTAACGTTATCCTTCAAGACCCCGTTGTCCCCTTAAGCGATAATCAGTATTAACTGCAAGGTTAGGTACTTGAGAATATTGTGACTTAAGCGGTACCGTGCCGCCTGCGAGTAATTGTTAATTGAATATTTGTTTATTTAATCATTATATATGTATACATACACATGCACACACACGCACACACTGTATGCTAATGTTCAATAAAGGAATTGTGTTATGATCTCGCTTTGAACTAGTAAAGCTACGTCCCTGAATAAGTACGTCTACCCCGTCCTAGTCTTCATAACAGATTGAATTAAGATATCATTGGTTCAGTTGTCAGAATACGAGTTAAGGAAGGGGAGATGCTACAACACCCTACCATTAGAATGCCACATTGTATACCATGATTAATCATTCCACACAATGGTTTTCCATTGTTCTACCGTCCAGTTTTGTTGCTTCTTACACCATGCGATATGGCGTTAGTATTAGCCTGTGTGATGTGTTGGTTATCGGGAAGCTGCTCAGCGATGTAAACTAAGTTTCCACACCTCGCGCTGAACAGTAAATCCTGATGCAGGTTGGAATTCCTGTGTGATGGCGGCGATGGATGATTGACGATTATACAGTATGACCTTCTTCAACACTCTACAGTCTCTAGCAGTCAATGTGGGAGGTCAGCCTCCACACTTTTGGGTTTTACACGTCCCTTCACGTTTCCACTTCATTATAAGATTGGAAACAGTGGACCTAGGGATATTCAGGAGGGTGGAAATCTCATGCACAGGCTTCTTACACAAGTATCAAGTATCACCTGACCACGCTGAAGTCTGAGAGTTCCTCAAACCATCATTCTCCTGTCTTGTGCTGTCTGCTGACTGCTGGGATCACATTACTGTGCCACCTCTATGTTAAATACACAATTTGTGTGGTGTCTGATATATGTAGTGTACATGACTCATTTTATTTGGCAGACATTCACCTTTTGAAATGATTAATATTATTTCATGTAAAAAATATGTGACTTTTGAAGCAGGGGCAAATAAATAGGTACATTCTTTAAAATTTGCTTCTTTACAACCTTCAATAATTAGTAATTAAAAACATTTTTTTTTTTTTTTTTAATTTTCCCATAAGCTTCCACTTGTGGCTGCAATGAGTTATGCAGCGCTTGGCCTCTGGCTGCTTACGCATTATTAGGCGACAAAAGATGTGTTGAATATGCCCTTCCAGGATATCAGTGTATTCAGAAGACTTATCTTCTGATTTTAAAGCAAGAAACTAGAGTCTGAAAATGGACTTTGCAAATGGTGTAACTTTGTGATACTAAATTTTAAAAACGTCAAGTATGCCTTTTGGGGTATACTCACGTAACATCTATGTATCCCGAGGAAGAGTCAAACCCAACACGTTATTCACGAGTGCGCACAGGATCGCTCCAACCCTAGTGGATGATCCTAGCATGTGAAATAAGCATTGTTCCAAATGGCTGTGGAACACATCAGCATCTCCAGGCATGGGCCGGCCAAGTGCACAATATAAGGCAGTGCAAGACCGAAGATGCTATTTATCTTCTCCGGTAGCTCGCGGTAGCTCGCCTCAACACTTCTGTGCTGGGGCTTTCTACTGACCTTAGGCCCTCACAGTCTTCTCCAAGAGCTTTCAGATCTTCAGCAACCATCAGTGGCTGTTGCCATCAATGACCAGAAGCATCTACCACTTACTACCAGAAGCTCCGGAAGACGTCAAGCACCACCTGCTTCTAGAAGTTCTTCAACACCAGAAGCCTGCTAAACAACAATCCACACTTCCGCTGTTGACCCTTCTTGATCAACAGCCGCAGCTACTTGCTGGTAAGGGGTAACTATACCCGCTGCCCTTCTGGTAGTGGCCCCATTGTAAGGTCTCTTCTAGACACCCTACGGCATAGTTGTTTTCATGGCCGTCTAAGTCATTCTATACTTGATTAGTTTAGGAGCAGGTCATCTTCCCCGGTTAAGCATAGCTTACTTTCGTTTGCACTTTGCTTAGAAGTAAGTATGAGTCACCAGTATTTATTATTCATAATAAATACAGTTTTTATCCTATCCAGAGAGTAAGTCTGTTTTAGAGGTAAATCCTGTCCGATACTAGGAACTCTACTTCTAGATGGAGCAAACAAGCAACCGGATGTGATAACATTACGAACCATAGTGTAGGACTACAGATCTCCTTCAGGAATCTATACATCAGCAAACACATGCCTCCAACAGTAGCAGGAGACACACCTCAGGTTGTATCGCTGACCAGAGTGCTGTGGGTGTTGGCATGGGTATTCTGCCTGGGACTGGAGGCCTGACTGTTGCTGGACCACACCCCGACATTAGTAGGAAGACTGCCCATACAACCCACTGCTCTAGGTTTGTGCACCAAGGTGCAGATCTGTAGGAGCACAAGGTTCCCACCATCAACTGCTGTTGGGCTCTACACTTAGCTAGGGTTCCATCCATTGCTTGCGCCGACTGAAAGTACATCGAGTGTCAATACTGTCTCTATGACCTTCTGGGAAAGGTACGGTGCTCGAAGAGAGGAGAAAAAGGAGGAGTTCTTTACTGCTAAGCGAGTGTGCACTAACAACCCATCCACACTTGGTGGAGATACCCCACGGATTTGGGCTCAGACTGATCATCACCTTGAGAGGCAGTCCTCTTCAGACAGCACCCCCGTTTATTTCCCCTCGCACATTAGACTTGACGTCGAGACACATCCTGCAATATGAGCACTAGTGACCGGATGTGACATGAGGTTGGCTATTGCCAACTCATTTTGTGGAAGAAGTGCAGTTGTCAACTAAAGCCAGAGACACCTGACCTCTCCTTACGGCACCTCGTCAGCACTACCCAGGCAACTGCTGGCCCCAGCTAGTCTACCTCTACCCCGGAACCCAGGAGATCAGTGAGTGAGTACCCTGGTAAGGCGATCCTGCCCCAACAAGCTAAGGTGGTAGTGAGAAATATTGTGGCACGCCCACAGCAACCTTCGTACCAAGCCACCAGTCTACCCAACTAGTGCTAGTCTCAGTAATTGAATACCCGAGTGTGCCTGACCTAGTGCTCACCAAAAGTAACATTGACTAATCTACGCGATACACATCAAACTAAAGTATTAATTAAATTTTGTGTTGATTTTACATGAAAGGCTATTCAATACAAACTTTGCAGGAAAAAATGCACTTTATAAACACAATTTTTTTTATATTTTATGAGCTCAAAATTGGTGAGTTTCAATTTCAAGAGGGTAGTAATTTCATGTTATTTTTTTTAAGAACTATTGCACCTTGTAAAATTGGAGGTCTACTGTATTACACTGACAGTGAAATATGACCACTTTTAAAAATGTACCAAGTGGCTTGCCACTTAAATAGAAAGTCCAAATGAGTGAAAATAAGTATGTAGGTAGTTGGGGTTAACGTCTCGTCGACAGCGAAGTCATTAGAGATGGGAAAATCAGTAGGTAAATGCCACACTGTAAGTGATTTTGTACAAAGGAAATTTTCAGTGAACAACACATTGTTTGGAAAAGTTGATTGCCCTTTGTGGAGTACTCATGAATATGTAATGCAACTGACCAAATATATTGTTATTTGACTTAGGGTGCAAGTCTGCTCATACAATAGATGCAATTTCATTGTGTTGACAGGTGGTCACATGTATGGCATTTCCCAAGCAGTACTTTCCATTCATGCATGTTATTAACACTTTAATAGCATATGTTGTGGAAGGCTGTTTCAGTGAATTTTGAGACAAATTCCAGCTCCTGTGGTCACCTGATTTCCCACATTTAAACTACATAACAAATGAATGAGGGATAAAGCTTAATTGTGTGCTTAACTGGTGGCTGTGCTATCTTTATTTCAAAGTTTCAGAATGTGTGTCACACTATACTGTAGAGCTGTACAATATTACATAATTTCACAATAATTTTAGTGTGTACTAACTGTGTCAATTTTGATACAAGATACGCTCCTTTAAATAATCAAAAATCAGTAAACACATCAAAGATGTATACAATACTGTACATAAAGTAAAATGTCTTTACAGAATTAAGGTAGTTGTCTACTTGGTGCTTGAACTGCATTGTGGCATGTTTGAAATTAACTTTGGCAAAACTATTAAATGTGTTTACCTACATTTAAAAAAAACACAACCTTTAGAAAAGGATTAGATGATACTTTAAGGATATCACACATGCTATAAAATTATTTTGGAGCCCTCCAGTACTATTAAAATGCTTTTTTCAGACTGCTTTTAACATTGCTCAAAGATATTTTAACTATACTATATATGATTACAGAGTACTTACTTATGTTGTTGCTTCATTCAATATCATTTCTAAATTACACTTTATTATACGAGTTAACAGTATAATCTTTTGTTACTTTAATAGTTTATTGACATAAAGATCATATGTAAATATTTTTCATTTGTTTCTAGATGGTATTCAGTGTTAATATATTATTTGTTATTTTTAATTTCGTTCCTAAAGGGTGGTCAGCATTAAATGCTTATTAAACATTAGTACTAAATAAAACTATCCTGGTTGTCTCTCATCTCGCCAATGCTGATTGACAGAGAGATGTGTCATGGTCAGACAACAGCCAATTGAAGGAAAGGAGACAAAAGGCAGCAGTAAAATACAAATAGTTTTTTCGGGCAGAATAATTCTCCCCACCTCCAAAGATGGACATGTGTATTTAAAAATAAATATAATTATTGAGAAATAAATGCTGCAATATGTTTGGAAAGTTTGTTAATTGATTATGTAAAATGAGTATTAATTATTGAATTTGATTTTACAATAAAAATTGTTTAATTTGTTTGAGAAGATAAAATAATAATTTGTGTAAAGTGTTGGAGATGATGAACGAAAAGAAAAAAAAAAAATTGTGAAAATAATTTCGACTTGCTAATTTTACACAAGTTCTTCATATCTGATTCTATTGAAATGTTACGAACAGCGCACAACATGATAATTGTACATTTGTGATTTGTATGAAATGTAACAAACTGTATCTTAAATCAAAACATATTGTACTACCAGAACACAAACTATAATAGGAGGAGGCTGTACTGAATTTTGTTACTCTGTCTCGTATAACTTGGCAAGATCATGACAGTGGCAACTTGACGTATAGTCTACGAAACCAGCAACGTGTCATTTACAAAATTTTGTATCAGCTGATGCATGAACAAATGAAAATTAATATTATTTGGATATTCTGATTCCAATGCCGACGTACATCAGACAAGCAGGAAATATGTGGATAAGAAAGAGTTCCTACATTAATTAATATATTTTATTTGACGTAGTCGCAGAACAGCTGTTGTTAATGTTGTGCCAAAAAATCATATAGAAGCGTTCAAAATGAAATTTAAATTAAAATGGTTCATGTTCAAATAAAACGCAACTTTAAACATTGGGAGTACGTCATATCCCGAGTCACCATGACATCCATACATGATTTATTAATTCTAAGAGCATACAGAAAGATTTCAGGGTATTCTTGAATTGTTTTTCAAATAATTTAACAAAATATATTTCAAACTCTTGTCAGTTCAGGCCAGTAATAGGAGAAAAATTAACATTGAAACAGACGGGATCCAGAGGCAGGCCAACGTGCTGCTTTAGTCCATTCACGGTTTCTTCGACCTTTTTGAATCGTACCTTTGAAAAATCTCCCCACGTATGACGTGTTTAGTTATTTCCTAAATACGCCTGTATCACAAACGTTTTATACCTGTGTTCAACTTTTTTTCCTGTTAAATTTAAACGTTATTAATATCTTATCTATTTATTATAAGACTTCATTGATAAATAATTTGAATAACAAACAGGTAGTAAATAGGTATGTTGGTAACGTCTCGTGAGAAACAGTTCTTATACAAAAAATCATTACAACTGAGTGTGCACGTATGTGCAGTGTCCTCTGGTGTAATTCTCCAGACTTGTTAAACTTAGTTTGCACGAGGCGGAGGCATATCCTGGAAGTAGAACATTGGCAGGGCTTCATAAAAGGCTGAGGTAACCGTGAATGGATTATACCTGTTGACGAACACACTCGGCTCGCAACATGCCCTGCCACACCATATGTCAGAGAGCTCCCACACACTATTAGCCAGAAAAAAAGCTTTCTTGTATAAAATAAATTTATTATGTTCTTTTTGTGTTCTGTTGTACTGTATTATTAAAAAGAAGAATGTGGGACGCACGTAAGTAGTTTTTAAGGAATTATTACGTTATTCCATGCCACATATTTCCAACTCGCACTATTTAGTATCAGTAATAGCAGAATAACTGTTCTGCAACAGCTGCTGGTGAGTTGTTGGCAAATGAAACGAAGTGTGTTGTCAAGCAAGTTCCTCAAATAACTTTTATTTCCAGTCAACTTATTAGCTGTATCGTCCAAAGTGTGATAAGAACTACAATTACAGTCTCACAAATGTTTACCCAAATTCACTGTCTTTAATAAATTAAAATAGTTAACAAATATTTATTTTATATATATATATATATTCTTTTTTACTTTTATAATCTACAAATTTTTTAGACAGATGTTAGCCTATAAATTCCCTAAAAATTTGTTTAGCATTACAATGACAAGTGGATTAGTTAAGTGTGTGTTAGTAAATTATATGGCCACAACTTGATGCACCAGCTGATGGCGAAAGAATACGTAAATGAAAAGTAAACATTGGCACTACTTTCGTCAAACTGTCAAAAAATCTTGCCAAGTTACATGAGACAGAGAACACAGATTTTCCTTCAACAAGATTACAGGGTCACCGCTTAAAGTCCCATCCATTTATGCACCAAGATGAAAACACTGCTGTCGGTTCATAACCTTGCACATAGGGGCAGTGGCGTACTTTTGCACTGCAGTGTTGCCTTTATTGCTCCCTTGTTTTAGAGTCTCAAATGCATAAATAGCTGTAGGTAGACGACTGCCTTAATGGATGAAATTTGTAGCTGCAATAATTTTTGTTCTGAAAGGCTGCTTTTATTTATTGATTGAACTGTAGGTTGTATGTCTCACAATTTCTGAATTTTGAATCCTACTAATCTCTTACTGATAGAAAACTTCAGAGGTTGGCAGGTATGGTGGTGTCATAAGTTATATGGTTTATGCTTCAGATCCTGACATCCTCCATACTGATTACAACATTTGTGCATTTAGGGAGATAATCATAAATAAGCAGTATACTTAGCGACATAGATAAAATTGGACTCTTCTGTACAAAACCTTTAACAAGAAATACATACAGGGAAAATAAGCTAATATTGCAATTGAAACTAACATGGGCTCAGATATTCTACTTATATTTATTGCCTATGACTTTACTCAAGTTATTTGCATCTGTGCTCCATATGATACTCTTTTGGTCTTTCCTGCAACTGATCATAACATGATAATCTATGTTGGAATTCCGCTAATAGTCGTACTGTCTAGTACCCCAATACTCCCCATGTATGATCCATGCCACAATGTATTCAGTTAGTTATTAGTTTCATAAGTCATACTTGATTGTACATATTGTAAGTGGTCATACATCAGTGTCTACTGAGAGTTTAAATCCTACATGTTGCTCCAAAATAATTATAATTTACATCATTGTAAAAAATTAATTTTTAAATCCTTTACAAATCTAAAATTAGGGTTTCTTAAAACATTAACTATAAAATATGATAAACTCAGAATGTAATAAAGTGACAGCTTTGCACCCATATTGGTTACTGCAGTTTCTTGGCTAGTGGTAATGTACAACTGAAGAGAAGACTTAAGTACTGTGTACTGTACACTTTACCTTTAGCCTGAGGTGTTCTTTCTGTAGCTTGGCCAGAGCTGCCATGTGCCCAGAGGCAAGATCCATCACATGGATGTAGTCCCGTACACCTAGACACACAAACAACTGTCATGATTCTGCTGCAGGTTTTCATATGGTTCTGTCGCTGTACACCAGTACATAATTCCTTACCTGTTCCATCCACTGTATTATAATCAAGACCATATATTGTCAAGAACCGCTTCTTGCCAATGGCTACTTGAGACATGTATGGCATGAGGTTTGTGAATGCTTTCGTGGGATCTTCTCCTATCAGGCCAGATGGATGGGCCCCCACTGGATTGAAGTACCTCAAAGAAATAATGTTCCATTTCTGAAAAATTAATATGATGCAATACATTATCTATGTTTTTTCAAATACGCTCAGCATTTGTCATACATCAAAAGACTTAATTACCGATATTATTTACGACTACATAATGTACATTCATGTTGCTTACTGTTACCATATCATGTACTACTGATTTTATCTGTAGCTTTGAAGAGGTAACTGGTAGTGTGCAATTTTTTATTAGCACTTAAGTAACTATGGAGCATTATAACTGCATTCACTGAATTATGTATGCTTTACTTGAAATAGAAGTATCATACTCTCTTTGCTGCTCACAAATATGAAGACAGCTCTCAGACCAGGAGTTTGATTGACTTGTGAAGGCCTGACCAAGAGTGAGTGAATCTTAGGTCACTGTGAGTAGTCTCTCCATGTGTTAGAGAATCTTCACTGACAAGTTTCCCTGCATCCATAGTTGTGTACTATTTTAGCAGAATGATATAAGGGTGCGACAGATGATGACTAAGCCAACTGATGTATACATAATTCCTCTGTGCATTGTGCTGCACTGGATGATTATTTCTTTTTCATTTAAGGACATTCAAGAGTTGAAAATTATTTTCTACTTTTTTAGCATGTTACATATTTTTTCATTGCGATATGAAATAATATCCTGAAAAATGTACTAGTGATGGAAAATTACTTTTTAAAAATAAATGAAACTAATCATACTAATTTTAAGTTGATACCTTATTTTTTCATACAAATCTCAAAATTTAACCAAATTAGTACATTAGTTACAGCTCCAGATTATTGTTTATGTTATTAAATGGCATGAAGAAAATTTTCTTGGGAATTGGTTTTGTGGTTTGCTCGTGTTTCAGTTTTAAATTTTGAGATACAATTTTAAGTCATTATAGCCAGAAAGTTAAACCTATAAACCAAGTGTTGGGTTTCAAATAAATTGCAGTGTGCCTCTCTGTGACCACGAAACAGTACCTGAAATCAAACTTTGTGTTAAAATAATCTTTTGAAATATTTATGAATAAAGATTTTAAGTTAAATCCTTATATTTATTTTTTAAAAAAAGAAGAAAAAGAATGTTTTAACAACACAACTTTTAAAAATAAAAACATACATAAAGTATATTATACTGATGATTAAAAAGAAAGTCCTTCCAGCAACCATTGTTTTCCTTTAGTGTATATACCATGAAATTTAATGTCGCTAGAAGGCAACTGTAATCATGTCTTAACTCTTGTACAGAACTTAATCATATGAGAGAGAGTTTTAGAACTTCAATAATTAAATTATACCGGATGTCTCAGACCTTCCATACCAGCCCTTTTTCTCGAAAACGGTGCAGCCGAGCTTTTTCGGGTAAAATGCTTTGTACGCAAACCCTTAAGGATGAATTGAATGGTGAACACAACAGTGTCTTAGTATCTGTGGTAAACTAGAGGAAACGAAGGTTACTTCAGAATTTCAAATGGGGAAGTACAAAATGAGTATAGTTGAATAGAGCTCAAACAGAACATCTTTTGTCTGGAAAGTTCTACAGTGCATTTCGCCGTTTTGAAAATATAGACATGAGAATCCTACACGATGGTGGTTTACATCCCTACCACATTCATGTTCATCAGGCATTAAGCAAAGATGATTTCCAGACAAGAATATCCTTCTGCAACTTGATTTTAAATCAAAATCAGGACTTCCCGACTATCGTACTTTGGACACATGAGGCCACTTTCAAATCTAATGAGAATGTAAATATCCACAATGCTCACTATTAGTCAGCAGAAAACCGTCATTGGTTACATCAAAATGACAACCAGCACATTTGGAGCCTAAATATCTGGTGTGGACTCATCATTGAATAAGTTATTGGACGTTATTATTTTGATGAACACTTAAATGGTGAGTGGTACTCTGAATTTCTACAACACTCACTGCCACAGTTGTTAACGTGGCTGCAACAAGACGGATGCCCGGCCCATTTTTCCTTGGTGGCCAGGCAAACTTTCCCTGGTTGATGGATTGGGAGAGTGAGGCCAGTGACTTGGCCACTACGGTCCCCAGACTTAACCCTCCTTGATTTTTTTTTGGGGGGATACATTAAAGACACTGTAACAACAGTGTCCTACGAGAGATGAAATGTAAGACAGAATTAGAGTAACATGCCAGTCTCTGCCAGCTGCCGAGATACTTTGGGGTACACAAAGTGCACGACAGTGGGAACAAATGTGCTTAGAACAGGGCGGGAAACATTTAGAACACCTATTACAGTCAACAGAAAACAAGCAAATATGTTCTTTTGTAATAATTTCTAAAGAAAACATTATTTAAAATGAATGTTTGTACTGTCAAATTGCACACTGCATTTATTTCAAACTGTAACTGGAAGCAAAAGTTTGTTTCCTTACTAGGCCTGCAACATTACAATGGTATTGTTACGTTCATCATCATCTCTTCAGCACCAGTACCAAAAGACTTCTTAGACAACAAATTATCAGTTTTGAGAGCCCTATTCAACTATATTAATTTTGTACCATCCTCCCATTTGAAATTCAGAAGTTACCTTCATTTCCTATAGTTTACCAAAGTTTCTAGACACTGTAGTATTCACCAATCAATTTGTCCTTAAGGGTTTGCCTACAAAGCATTTTACCAGAAAAGGCTCGGATGCACCATTTTCGAGAAAAAGGGCTGGTAGGATAGATCTGGGACAGCCGGAATGGTCATTGTATTTTTAAAAAATATTTGATTAAGCAAAACAAATTTAGAAAGAAGCATTGTTTACTAGACAAATCTGTTTGCTAATAAGATTCAAGAACAGTAACCAATAAAAGAAGTTTAAAAAGTGCTTGTGAAGTAAAGTATTTTCCACCCATGCTAATCTGTAATACATACTTCCATATGCAATACAAACTATACTTTTGATTTGACTACGACTCTTTGAACATGTAAACAAATTTTGTGCAAAAAAAAAATTTACAATGGTCTGGTGAAAAGTACTTCTTACCCTAGGTTTTCCTGGATTGGCCTCTTCCACCATAGTTCAACTTTTATTTTATTCTCTATCTTGTGCACCTGTTTCAAATTTGACTACAGCCAGTTCAATACTCCACAAAGTTCAAATTAAATTAATGTTTCTAGTCAAATTAATGAACTCTGGCATTTTAAAACAAATTCATAAGCATCAAGAATACACGTCTTGCACCAAAAAATTGATCACACAACGTGCAGAGAGAATATTCATGCAGCATGAACAGCAACCTTCACATGCACAAAATAGGTCTCCTGGAAATTATTGTGTTATTTATAATGCAGTTCTAAGTATCTGTTCTGTAAAAGGTTTGTAAGTCCAACTTCATAACTCATATTAAAATTATGGGCATTTTGTACCTGGTAGCAAACTTTTGATGCAATCCCAGATTGATTAGCTGACTATAAGAAAATTTCATGTTAGTAAATTACATGCCACTCCAATCACACATGCCCATGTGTGTTACAAAATGGCAGCAGATCATTAAAGATGTGCATCTTTGACATTTAATGGCAAATATTTTCTTGATATTTTAATATTTTATTTTGTTAGAAGGAAAAGATAGGGCACTGGACGATAAAACCAATAGTATTTGTTCTTATGTTAGTGTGCTGATTTTTTTAATTTAAACTCTTTAGAGAGAGTGGTAGTTGTGTTCCAAGTATAACTGTATTAAATTTGTTGGTGTAATTTGTTGTATAAATTATATTACCATTTTGTATACAAAAGTAACTTACCTTTTCTGCTAATGAAATATCTTTGAGCATTTCTTCAATAAAATATTTAGTGCGGCCATACACATTGGTTACATTTCCAGTAGGATGATCCTCTGTAATTGGTAAATGTTCTGGTTCACCATACACTGTACAGGAACTAGAAAAAACGAGCTGGTAGCAGTCATGATCCTTCATAACCTGTTGGTTAACAACCTCAAATTAAGAATATATAACAATTACAATATTTATACATTCAAAGCACTAATTTGCAGTGACATAATTTTGCTGAGTAAAATTTCATCCAAAATATTAAGTAAATATTGTGAATTACTATTTTGATTAATAGACCATATTTTCGCATCAATGGTAGTTCATGAAAGAGCAATTTCTTGTAGGCTTCCATTGAATCAAATGAATTAATTCTGTTAAGGGAAAATTAGCCCTGAAATAACTGACGCCAGCTAACAGCCAGCAGTACTAGAGCCCATAACGGCGCTCACGTGCGCAGAGAGGCCGATAATTTTGTACTTTCATATAAATGTTATTTTCCAGTGTAAAATGTGTTCTCTTTGTATTTTCAGTATTTAATATGTCTTAAAATGTTTTAAAGTGTTTGTACTCATTTTTAATTATTTGGTTATAAAATTCAAAGTGCCTGCAGCAACGAGATTAAGAACACTTAAAATTCCGGCACGAATGCCATCATAAGGAGACACTAAAATCATATTGAAATCCATAAGAAAATTGTACAGATGTAAAACAATATTTTATTTTATTTGTGCCATTTTATTTTCAATAATTAAATATTTTACTCTGCGTGCAAAGCACTTCTGTTTATGTAGGTCCATGTTACACTTGTATTTGGACAGTCTGTCGAGGAGAGCTGGCGAGGTTAGACACTGTCACGTACGCACTACAACTTTTGTTCACTGATTTAGGTTTCCATAGTTATTTAGTTTACCGGTTAACCTTTGCTTGCATACGTTTTGCCAGACATTTTCCCCAGCATTATGCTTCAGCTTTATTAATTTCTTGCATCCTTTTCAACTAAATCGAGAAGGAGAAAGATGTCAGAGGTCACACGACCCGCACATTTTGAATCAGGCGCCATCCGCCTATGTTTATGGCATTTCATTGTAACGTCTGCGTTATTACTACATGCAATTTTAAGAGCTTTGTTTTTATGTATGTATTTGAGGGTAATTTTTGTGTTCGAATATTTTATGGGAACATCACATATAACCACGTGGCCGACCGACGCCAAGTTTTGTATGCACCATCATTACGTTTTACGAGCTTATTTATGTAACATTGTATGTGTACTCATTTACTTCAGGGTTCTATATCAATTTTATTCAGGGTTCAATGTATTTTTCACGTAAACCGATGCTTTTTTGTACTTGACCACGCAGTTATGTTAATGTTTGATTTTACCGCCATCAGGCATGTTACAAGCCTGTAACCACTCTAATCGTAAAGAGAATCGCTTTCTCAACGAGAATAATATTTGATCTGAATTTAGTTTGCCGTTTCCACTCAGAAATATTGCAATTTCACCTGCACCACGTGGTCTGCTACGAACTTCAACCAGCTGCATCCGCACCATCTAAACTTGTTTTCACACGTGTGTGTTTATTGTGAATATTCATCTCATGTCCCATCTTATTTCATGTATCATTCAAGTGTCTATGTAATTTTATAATTAGTGTAAGGTGCAATTATTCCCTGGTATTGTGTATAGGCCGTCACCACACTACCCACGTGCTGGAGGGCGAGCCCCGACAAGTTTGTGTTAGTGATGCCGAGTAATCACATGTGTTAATATGTGTTAAGAGTTTTCATTTGTAATTCACCGTATCCTGTCTTCAGGGAAAAACTGTCAGTCCATCCTAGTGGCTGTCGGCCCTCTTCCCTTGTGAAAGCTATGCTTTCATGCACCTTGGTCAGATCATCCATCTAAATGTGCACTAGATTAATTACAGGCTGGGGAACACCCAAGCGGAATTGACTAGTCATGACTGAGATAACCATTTCATTGGCACATTGATGTGTATGAATAATATCAATAAAACAAGTCTACAGTGAACTTATATCTTTTATTCAGTAGTGACAGTGTCCTAGCCAGATGTGTTTTATTAAGTACTTATTTCAAGTGATGTTTAGTAAAAAGTTTAGTATTGCCTACGTGTTTGTAAGTATGCACGGGTGAGACTGACACACAGAACCCACAGCATCTCTGAGAACCCAGAGTCTCAGTAATGCAGTGATTGGGAAACACTGCTGACGCCCAAATTACCAGTAAGTATTTGTGTCATTGTTCGTCTCGTCTCTCACCCGACGGCATCATAACTTTCAAATTTTTCTCAAAAGAAGTACACTGTATTAACAAATAAATGTGACAGCTTGTAGTGGGCTCAGGAGCAGGTAAAAGTGTTTAATTGAAAATTTGCGGACACAGATTTTTGTAAGGTTTGTTTAGGTTCATTATGTTCATAATGGTGCCAGTGTGGTGGAGCAGAGACTCTTCTCTAGGAGCAGGTGGTTCACCCACGTGGCTACTCCTGGACTCATCCCACACTGACGAAGACTTCGTATTATTGGAAAGTTATACCTGCCTGCCTAGCAATTATGTAGGTCTCCTCACACACTGCTAATTTACATGTGAAACTTAAGTGGTCGTCTTGCACACCAGTACCCCACAAAGCCATGGTTGGGGGTGAGGTGCACCAGTGGGGTGGGTAGAAGACAAAAAATTACACGGCAATGAGGTAAGACGCTGTCACGTACGCACTTTATATTTTTGCACTGATGTAGGTTTCAATAGCACTTTCAGTTTACCGGTTAACCTTTGCCATGCGTAAGTTTTGCCATACATCCCCAGCGTAATGATATCCGCTTAACTTAATTATTTACAGCCCTTGTGGCTTTTTGAATTTAAGCGAGATGAAAGGAGAAGATGTCAGAGGCCATGCCGCCCATGCTCTTAGTGTATCAGATGCCATCTGCCCTTTTTCAGGGCTTTTCAATGTAATTTCTGTTTAACTGCAGTACACAATATTAAGTGTAATGTGCTTATGTAATTATTTGAGGGTTTTTGTAATGTTTAATTGTCTTATGGCCACATCACCCACGGCCACGTGCTTAGCTACCACCAAGTCCGTATCTGCATCATCACCGCGTTAAGAGTGCTAATTCTTGTAAAATGTTGTGCGCCTTATTGTATCTCATGGTTATATGTATTAATTTCAAGCAGGGTTCGTGTAATTTTCATGTTTGATGCTTTTTGTTGATGATCACGCGGTCAATTCATGTACGTGCATTTTCCCGCCATCCGGCATGCTGAGAGCTTTTGAATGCTCGTTCATTGAAGGGAACATTTTTGCTGAATGCCGACGTACTTTTGGCCGTTAATTCTTGGCTAAACTTAACGTGAAATACTGCATTTTTACACCTGCACAAGTGGTCCACTACGAATGGTATCTGCGCCATTTAAGACTACTTTCGCACAGTTGTGCATTTATTTTGCCTATTCAGATCATGCCCCATGTTCATCAAGTGTTATTTGTGTAATTTTATACAGCGTTATTATTTTCTGCCCTAACCCGCTATGTGTATTGACCATCACCACACACCACATGGTTCGGGGACGAGTCCCGCGAGTTGGCATAGATGATCGTACATGTTCACCTCATATTCCGTATCCTGTCTCTGAGCAAAACCTATAGTCTACCCTAGCAGCTGTAGGCCCCTTGCCTTGTGGAGACTGTGTTATTAGACACCGCGGAGCATCATTCATGCAGAATGCGCAAGTTGAGTAGCGTGTTTTGTTTGCAGTGTTTTGGCATATAAAAAGTTGTTTTGTAAGTACACACGGGTGAGACAAACACACAGAACCCACAGCATCCCCGAGATCACAGTCTCAAAGTGCAGTGTGTAGGAATCACTGCTGGCGCCCATAAAACAGTTAAAAGTGTATCATAATCGTCTTCTCAGCGTCTCACCCGATGGCGTCAGCACATGCATACATGGGGATGTAACATGTGAAGAGGGGGCGCACAAAGGGGTTTGCTGGAGCTCTGTAGCCGTTGTGGCCTCCTCGCTGCATTCATTTCCCCGGTAGCAACTTTACTGGGGGGGGGGATGGTGGTTGTGGTTGGCCCGAATTAATATGCATTCAAAAGTTACCTTTTGAGGACATTAATGTGGGATGGTCACCTGACTCCGGTAGTGCCTCAGACATCATGCAGGTAGGGTGCACTCCTAGTACACTGTGCCAAGGCAGGAGTCAAGGAGGTGTAAACGCCACATTCAGGCAGACACCCCCCCCCCCCACCCCAGTAGTGGGCATATCACAGCTGCACAGGTGAAGCCAGGCAAATGGGCTGAGGGACGGGGCATGCATCAAAGAATGCAATAATTATGTCTTGTTAATCAAATCCTGATAGTGATGCCAAAAATTGAAAATGTGACATGCCAAATAGAAAAAGTTATTGCCAACATAATTTTAATGATTAAATTTTTTTTTTACAAAAAAGGTTTTTAAATGACATTCAACATTAATATGTTACAAATAGGCCTATATCTAATATAGTACCACAGTTCTATGTTTGGATAATAATCCTAATTTATTTTCTGTACTCCATTTGTACTCTAATTAGCAAGAAAAATATTTGCATGAAGCTTGTTTACTTTTTAACATACCTCAAGAAGGTTGATGGTGCCAATTACATTGTTCTTGTAGTATAAGAGTGGCACTTGCATGGACTCTCCCACAGCCTTCATGGCTGCAAAGTGGATGACACAGTCAAATTTGTGCTGATGACAAAAGAAATTGTACCATATTAATATATACAATTATTATTCATTTAATAAATTCTGTACTTGACAGACTTTTTCTGTAACACAATTACTGCTGGAATAGTCTGGCATTGCAAAAGCCTAATAATATCATAGAATAACAATCAAAACCTCCTCATTTTAATTTATTTATTTATTTTCACAGAAAAAATGTTTAGAATAATTATTAAAAATTAAGAAGTTGCTTTTGAAAAATTGGTACAAAAGGAATTGATGTTTCCCATCTCCTTTTTTGAAATTGTATCAAAAACAGTATTAAATATATAATAAAGTAAATTTCATCACGTTTCTAACTGTATTAAAAATGCCCCACCTATTAAACTGAAATTGAGTCAAAGGTAAGTTCTAAGAATAGTCTTCTTTTAACATTTTTTTTTTTTTTTTTGCTACTGGTCAAGTCCTTGAATGAAAACAATCCATTTTTACAATTTCTTATGTTATATGTATATACTTAGCATTCTATACATGCACAAGAAACCTTTTTGCTATTTGCCACAGGATCTTGTGTTAAAGTAGCAGAACCAAATCTATGCCCCGATGGTTCAGAGGCCACAGAATGGAGGTCTTGTCCCTTGAAGCCTTTCTGCACATTACTATACACATGGGACAGCATCACTGCATGCTCGTGGGACAGGGGGCAAGCAGAGACTAACCACCCCAAGTCCTACCTTTTTTGGGTCAGAAATGTTAATAAATGTGACATGAACCAGACGTCCATGAGTGCTCTCACGACTGCTTGCACCTCCGCAGTCATCAATCTCACTAGACATGAATGACGAGTACAATAGCACAGGTCGACAAACACTGCAATTTACACTGCCTTGCCGACAGGTACTGCGTAGCTCAAATGGCCACTTTGCTTAGTTTGTCCAAGAGGTAACTCTTGGAATAAATTAGCAAGCGGTCCGGAATGGTGTCCCCCCGAAAGCCATAGCCATCAGGCACACCAGCAATTGGAGGGAACATCAGATCAGTTCGAGCCGCAACACCCAACGTCCCTCCAATGTACAGGACGTCGACTGGCCTGCTGGCCGAAGCAAAAGTGCTGAGTGGTCCCCAGTGTGTTCATTCCAGAAGGAATAATTTTCCATTTGTGTTCTTATTGTTTATTTCATGCAATAACAGCAAATCAGTGAGTTTTTTTTTTTTTTTTATTATTGTTATTATTTTATTGCAAATGAGTGCGGCAGCCCACACCCATTTTGAGAGACGGACTTGCCAAAACTGCCATTTACTTTGAACAACTTTCCATTAAGGGCCACACACTTTAAACAAATCAACCGGAGACAGTATTTTAGCAAAGTGCCTTTGTTCCAAATATCTCTGTAATTAGAAGTAAGAAAATTATGTAATCAGGTCAATATGTCTCATTCATCAGCAAACTGCAACACAGGCCTCACTTCATTTAATATTATTTTATAAGTGTGGTGACATTCCCTGTGACATCACATTCACTAGCTTAAATAATGCTTCTAGACTAGACGCACAGAGATGTCGCCAATATGTTTAGAATTAATAAGTAACCATGTCCAAAATCACCATTTATGTACACAGACGGTTGCTTGAAAGTCCGCTCAGCGAGGCCTCCTCGGCACATTCACCAATTGGCTGAAATCATTTAGAATATAAATATTGTTTTATTAACTGGAACATTATCCCATAAAGTGCCGAGGGGTAGACCCACCACCTTCCTGCTTTTCCAAACCAGCATTTCACGTGCTACGTGCAACCGATAAGTTCATCATGGCACAAGCTCTTTTCAGCAGCAATGATCACCATCGGAGTATCGAGTCTGCATTACCTAGTATGAGCAGCATCACTGCCATAGTCAAAGCAGGTCAATAAAACGTCAAAGCCAATTAAGGACTTTTATTGCATGTCTATCTATCAAGGTATTTTGGGTACTGCACCCTAATACAGTGTAAAGTTGGTACCACTTGTGTTTTATCCCTAGGGGATAGTACGGGTCCTGCACCCTACTGCAGAGTAACCTCAGTGTAAATAAATGGTACGCAAGGTGGCCTACAACCTTGCTAGAGTAACAGTATAACTGTTACATGAATTCATTGTTGGTAACTGCAATCCCACCGCAATTCAAACAACTTGACGCAGAACTTCAGGGTCCTGCAGGGCCGTCGGCTACACGACCACTTATCATTAACTCTACCTAGTTATGACGCTGGGCAACACATCAGTTTTTGCCTCAGCCTGCTGTGTCAAAGGGCGAGAACCAAGCTTATCAGTCGTGGACCTGCACCACATCAAATGACTACCATTTTTTGTCTTATTAGGCACAACAATATGGAAAACATATGAGATCTTCATGCTGACCAATATGGCAAAGTATCCAGTGCAAAAATACAAATTAATTTTAATTCTCGTAATAAACGAGTCTTTTTGTAATGAAAGTACCATTTCTCACTTGGTGTATCATAAAAATTTTCAAAGTCAAGCATGCAAAGTAGTGGAAATGTTTATATTTTAGACATTGTAATACTGCACACCATCGTTCATGCTGGAAACCTGGTTCCATATCAAAATCTTTCGCAGCCACACTTGTTCCCTAATAGGCTACATTTGTATGCACAGTCTGATAAAGGACTGGGCTACTCTCCTTCAGCACAGATACCTCCAGCTAACGTGACAGTTGACCAGAAAAACAGGTGCAGTCATGACTCTTTCGTACCCTCTCATATTGTTACCAAGACCTGCACTCTCAGGTCTACCATTGAGTCAGCAGATATGCTGTATCCTCATGTCTAAAGACTGTCCGAGACAGTATCAGAGATGTATTGCCACACACTTCATCAACCACTTCCTTCAAAGGGGGGGGGGGGGTATCCTCAAGATCTCCAGAATGTGAAGTTTGAATCACTGCCAGCACAAGTTGACCTGAATGGATTCGTCATTAGAGAGAACCTCCAGGAGAGATTACCTGTGCTCCTACCTAGGTTTCCGTAACAAATGTGGGTTTTACATTTAAGCATCCATTACCATGGCATAAAATAATTTCTTTACACTGAAATTCTGGCTTTGGGACCTAAGTTCCCGACCACTCAGTAGTCCAATACCCTGCCTAGTTTTAGGGCATAGGTGCCAATACCTTCTTCCATAGTAGCAAACATTCTAGGTGCCTGGTATAGTGCTTTTCTGCATCAACCAAAGGGGTTGCTGGTACAAAAGCACCACTCAGTCTGAGATTCACCCTTGCTGGGAAGTGGTTATGTATGTCAATCTGGCCAGATACTAAGGCATGGCACTGCTTTGAAACCTCAAGCACAATTCCTTTCAACTACAGAAAGTTCGTGATTCTTTCCCACAAGTATATCCCAGACAATTTTTAAAAAGCTATCAGCCTTGACCCCTTAGAGCCCCTATTCAACTGTCAACAACCCGTGTCACCCACCCACGATGCTGTGATATCTCGTTAGTTAAGACCTTACTCAACACACAAGCAATTGTTCATTTATATGTTAAAAGTGAAACAAATTTCTCACCTCGCCAAAGATCTTGGTGAGTTTGGGTTTATCTAGCATATCACACTCATAAAAGTGTACTTTCTTTCCTGTTATCATCTCAACCCTTTTTAGACTTGTAGCTTCACCGTTCTGACCACGCACAGAGTTGGCAAAATTGTCAATTGCCACAACGTCGTAACCTGCCTCCAACAACTCCACAATGCAGTGACTGCCAATGTAACCAGCCCCTCCGGTCACAAACACGGTCTTCCATGTTGGCATTGCTGGAAACCTGCAACATAATCACAATTAAGTTAAAATGCTGTTCTAATGAAGCAGAATTTTTAATTAAGACAAATAAGTTAAAACACTTTTTAATTTATTGAATCCAGTAACCTGACAATAAATATGCTTGTACTATATAAAATTATGAGGAAAATATGTGATGTGTTATGTGTAGTCTGACATATGTGTGTGTGTTTACTATGTCCAGTGTATAAACTTTGTATATTGTAATTTGACTTGTCCAATATCTTTGTACAGCTACGTATTCAAAAAAGATCTTACGGATGCAATAAAACAAAACGAAAAATACAGTGAAAGCTCATTATACCGCGGGGCAATTTATATCCCCCGACCTGAATAAATAAACAAATAAGTGGAAAGCGTGTAGACAGGTAGCCTTGTAGTCTCTCTGCGGGTGGTCATGGGTCGCTGACGTGGCCGAAGGGGGGGGGGGGGCATTATCCCTCCTTGCAGCACCGAGGTCTATTTTACTTATTCATTACAGTCAATATTGTATGTTTTTCCTTATTCGGTTTCACTGGTGTAGTGTGATGTCTTTGACGGAAGAATTTCTAGTGGCCTTTTTTACATGCGACCCTATTATATCTGTTCTGCTGTTTGGTTGTTAACCGGTCAAAAATATGTTACTGTAGCAACCTTTTCATCTTATCTGGGCGTTGGATCAGTGTGGGGGATGGCACGACCACATTCTAAGTTTTGCTGGCTCTTACAAGTTAACATGAAATGTGCGTTCGTTGTTTAGCGTAAAACATTCAAGCAATTACAATTATTCGATGTCAAAATGTTTAACCAAAGTAAGTTAAAATACGCTGGAATACTGTTGTAAAAGGGATGCCGACTTCTGTAGCGCATTTTGTATAAAACTGGCTTGCGATGCGAGTGGCACTGGGTAAGGTAGAGACTAAGTCATTTAGGTGTAAGCCTATAATTAATCTCCTACGGGGTATAGCTAGCTCTACGTAATCATTGTAATTATGATGTAGACACTTTGATGTGTATATAACGGCTATTCGGTACGTCTTCTTTTGACTTATAATTTTACTGACGAAAAGTCTGTAGCAAAGTTCAGTACAGACTCCTGTCGTAGTTTGACTCGTGTCCGGCTAACATGTTTTAAGATACGGCAGTCTGAAAAAGCAGTTTCTAAGTATATTGAAGGGCTCCAAAATTATATTTACAGCATGCGCGGTAACTTTACAAGTACTATTCCTTCCTCGTCTAGGGGATGGTATTTTTTCGTACGTAAACATACTGGGCGCACGCATAATAGTTTCCTTAAAAAATAATAAAAAAAAAGGATTTCAAACACACTGCAACGAAATTCCAGCGACAGGCAGACGGCACCATTACCAAATAGTAAATAATATAAAGTTTAAAGGCTTTAAAGTTCGTAGAACTAGGTCGTTACGAGAAATGAAAATGAAGTAACTAGGACGAGACGTTACAGTGATACAAATGAGAATACTTGGGTAGTAGAATCATCCAAAGCAAAAGATGGAAATGAAATAGTGACGTTTTCGACCTTGAAGTAGTCTTCCTCTTCCCGAAGTACTGACGTGCGGTCTTAAGTGCTTGTGTTACGACGTTTTCCTATTGGACAGCACCGCCTGAGCCTCCACAACTCGAAAAGCGCAATTATCGCGTTGACGACCGTCCGAACGAGTTGCTTGTTTGCCCGTCTTATTTGCGCTGAAACAGCCATGCTGACTGAGGGACGGCGTGGAACTTTTTGCAACCAACAAGCTCAACACACAAGTGCAGCATGCAAGTTAATTTCGGAAACAAGTTCAGTCAAGCAGTGCAAGTTGCAGTGGGGAACGAGTTAGTTGCTTAGTTTAGCAATTGTAGTACGTCATTAAAATAGTTTACATCAATATAATTTAATTCGCAATAGTAAACAAATAGTAAAGAGATATTTGAAGTATTTCATGCACATGGCTAATTTCAGTTAGAGTTTAATAACATTTGCTATCTCAGTGCGATCACAGTACACGAGTACACAGATACGAAATGGCGAGAAGTTTTCTCTAAGGTGAGCATAAACAGGCGTGCTCATTCTCCGATTGCCTACGTGAACGCAGTAGTAATTAATGGAAGTCAACACATAATGCCAGGAAACAAATGGTGTGCACACGATAGACGTCCAAAAGAATTGTTTCGAAACTAAATTGTACCAAATTTTTCGACTGCCAGATAACCCTTGAACAGCTGATCGACATCCGAGGTTACAACACGCACTACACGGCGGCAGCAGTCGACCTGACGTCAGCCTGTACACACCAATCTGTCAGAAAGGTAGACATAGTCCGCAGCTTATTTAAAAAATGCTTCCCCCCCCCCCCCCAAATGAATTTGTTTGGCCAGCAGCAAATACGCCCACGGCCAAAATCAACGATTTGAAACGAACAAAATATCAGTCAACCATGCAATCAATTATTACGCGTTATAGAAAATACGAAACAATAAAAACTCGCTAACATTCTAGACGACACAACACAAAATGGCGTCGCATCCCCGACGCCGAGGTCCAAAAAACGCGAACAGTCTCAGACGGCGGCTACAGAAGAACTATGTTGCTTATAAAATACAGCGCGACAACTTTAGTAAAGCCCCAGGGAAAATATCTCACACACACCAGCCCTACCTGCACTGCCATTTGCATTGTCTCATTCCAGCCAATAGCGATCAAGCAGCCTTATCCACAACCTGTGCATACAGTCATGTCACTTGTAAAGTATTGCTAACTGTTGTGGCAACGCAAGTTGTTTTCCAACCAGTTTCGTATCACTCTCATTTACCCGTAAGTTATAAGCATTACCGTCATCGGATGTCGTAACGTGACTTGCAATTTTTTGTGCGTGTGCGCGCATGTGCCCCCCCCCCCCTTTTTTTTTCACCTCCTAAATCGCAGCCAGTTCGATTCATTTAATGCTAGAGTGGTGCGAAGAAAAGTGCAAGAATTTTTTTACGTGACTGGAAAAAAAAACTATACCCAGCCTAAAATACTTGCGGGCAGTGGTGACAAAAGAAATTAATTTCAGAGTTAGCAGGGAAACTTTGTGGAAATTAATCGAGTAATGGGTTTCAAGTTTTAAAAAGTGTAAAAATAGTCAATTATTCTTAATGTCAAGAAACGAGAACGTCGCGCGTCAAGCGAAATACGAGCTGTGAAGGAAATCGACAGCCAAGGCAGAAGTAAATTACCTGCAATATACCTCCATGAGACATGGAATTATCCTAACTACATTCTAGACAAGTGTTGACAGTATGATGTAGCAGGGGTGTACAAAAACAACCATCCAGGCCAGCGATGAACTATTGTTCACACAGGTAGTGGCTATTACCAACATGAGACATTGGCTGGCAAATATAATCGGAAACCTCCCATTTATATCGCCTATAGGCCTAAACTGTTTACGTCCCAAAGACACACAATTATCCGATTACCGCCTTACCGTTGTGATCTAAACCCAATAAAGTACCTCTAGAGCAGAAATGTTAATGTTGCTAACTCGGATATCCTGCAATTGTCTCATTCAGCCAGACAGTATTTCATCAGCAGACTGGGAAAAACAATGCCATCATGTGAAGAAAAAAAAACTAGAAAACTATTACTGGGTAAGTAATGGACTGATGAAGGAGGGGATTCTTCAAGTTATGTTGAATCTACAAAGTAATAGCATCAGTAATAGCAGCCGCAGTGGCAGTAGCAGTAGTGACAGCACAAGTGACGTTACAAAAGCCAAACGCATCTCTGATGGCAACATTTCTGCACTGCGATTCTGTAACTTTCTTTCGCCTCGTCACGATCGAGATAGCCTTTAAATCGATCGAAATAAAAAAAATCAGTTCTGTAACTTGTGTTCATTTCATTTCGATCGAGCTCTTGATTCGATCGACAATGTTAGTCGTTTTCAACATGGCGAAGGGTTATATGTATTATTTTTACACGAACATGAGCAGAATGAAAGAAGAATATTGAGAAATGCGCTAAGATTAAGCAGAAGATACTTGGACTACACAGATCCATTCTCCATTCCAGAAACGCATTTTAGGAAGCTATTTCGGTTCTCTAATGAAGCTGCTCAGCATCTTTGTATTTTATTTAGCCCAGCAAACAAACGTTTCAGCTATTCCTGCAGAAATCAGAGCAAGCTATAATGCTTTTTTTCGCTTTAACGAGTTACTATACTGAAATAAGCAACCATTGTATTGGTAGAGTTTAAAGTGCTTTTCCATTTGCATCCTGTGGTCCTGTTAAACGCTCTTTAGCAAGTCACTGATGTTCTTATATATAGGCAAGCATAATTTCTAGTTGTTGTGGTGTTATCCTGGTAGACATATGTAATACAGGATGCTAAATTTAATTATTAAAACATCAAATATTGACTGCCCTTACAGCACATGCATACATAGGCCTATGCACATTCTTCCACCTTTGGTTAATACATTGTTAATGTTTATACTTTAAATGCTCTATATTCCAGTAATAGGGCCTTACAGAACGCTAAATCCAAATAAAATTGTAAACAATACAAACTACCAAAAAATGACGCTTAACATTACAAAAACCAACTATGAAGGCTTTGTTTTCAGGCGCTTTATTTAATTGTTTACGATACTTACTGAGAGTAATATTCTTGTAACAGAATATAAACGAATAGTTGTATAAATTTTTGACTCAGCTGTAAACTACAGAAAAACTAGTCTCATCTATAACTTCCGTTTAAAGTATTACAGGCATTAATGAATTGACTGTATTCTAGTTACTGTAGGGGCCTTAGTTTGTAACATTCGCCACAATTATTCTAATTTATACATTTTTATATACCGACCGCGCTATCAGATTAATAATATAAAAATTAACACATTGTAAACTATGTTCTTAGCTAAAAAAAATATATTTATTAAATACTAAGCATAAAATCACTTGCTTACTCTGTTCTAAATAGGTACTGCTAACCTCAATACTTAAAATTTAAATAAAGATTAGTGTACATACAAACTAACCACATGTATAACATTTAATTCTTATTGACTACTGATTGCCAAGACGATGCACTTCCATTCTTTCCAAAGGCCATCCAATGTTGCCACATAATCATCGAAGAAAGCGATCGGCAAATCTTGTACCATTTCGGTAGACGAAAAAAGTTACAGAATCGCTTTCTCGCAAACAGGTCGAAATCGAGGCGAGAAGGTGTTGAGCTACAGAATTCGAGCAATGGAGTAGAGGAACCGATCTCATGTTTCTAGCAATGTTGCACAATAACTGTTATTAACCAATAAATAAAATGGTTCCTATATGTTATCTTCTACAATAATGTACATGCTGTGCTTTTGTCTTAAAGTAAACCACGCGTCTCCCGACTGGTATTAACAGGTCTCTTGCATTTTGAACGGAGTGTACAGGAAAAACCTTCCAGCATGTCTACCGATACACCTCCCGCACTGCACGACCGCCTATTTCGTGTAAGAGCCAGACGTCTCATAAAGAATGACTTTTGCAGTGAGGACTGCATGTCATTATCATAATCTAATAGTGTTTCAACGCGAGAATCTATCTTGAGATGGGTGTTAGTATTTTGGCGATGCAGGCGAACTTTGGCTTCTCCTTTGGACGCTCCTTTCAAGCGACATTAGGACAACACCGCAACATGTAACATGGGAATTCGGTGTCGGGGACCTCGACTGGTATAGATTCACGACTATGCAACGTGCCTTACATGATAACGGGCTTTGAGAACAGACGTCCAATCGTTGCCAACCGCACGAGACAGCCCGCCTCATTTAGGCTCGAGAGCATCACCAATCGTCACATTATTAGGATTGGCCTACTCTGACAAGTCGCGTTTCCATCTGGTTCGGGCACATGGAAGAGCTCGTGTGCGGAGAAACCTTGAACACGTGAATCCCGAAATGTGCATGCTGGCGGTAGCTCCGCGATGGTATGTGGTGTGTTCCGCTGGCATGCATTAGGAAGTCTTCCAAACGACGTCAGGTACTGATGAACGATTATATGCACGGCCTTTGGGGACGTGTGACAACCTACGTCCATCTTGATGGGTTTGTCGACTTTCAACAGGAAAAAGCGCCACCGCACATCCAGAGCCGTCAAATTATAGATCGGGAAACGCTCATCCGAGTTGAGGGTCATGTTGTGGCCTCCTCATTCACCTGACTCGAACATTATCAAGCTTGTTTACGATGACCTCAAATGCGCAATACAGTGTTGTGGGACGTTCTTGGGGCGCAGTTTTGTATTGCATATAGACAACTTCGGGAATCTCGTGGCACCCACGTCCTCGGGTATCCCAATTTTTATTACTCCTAGTGTAAATAACAGAAGGTTATCCTCATTGAGTGATTTAAGTAGTTGTAAAAAACGCAGTCCACAAATGGGAGGAATGGAGAGAGATGCTCTCCGCGGAATTAGCGTCCCAGCAGCTGTTTGCTGCCGACGACGACCCTTTGGGAGATCGCCAACGCCCAGAGCTGGTGAGCGGCGACCTTGGCTGCAGATGAGCTAATTGTTTGCGGGCGTCACGAGCGCGCCAGGGACTCCCGAGCCATGCTCGAGTCCACGGTCGACCCGCGCGCCACGTCGACATGAGCCAAGGCCGGACACGTAACCGCGTCGCGCCGTCGACAGACCAACACGAGACGTGCGTCAGCCTTCAGGGTTTATCTGCACTGGTCAGTGACGAAAACGGCCCTGGGACTACACACAGGAAGTCTGGAACCTTACTATGGCAGTTCAACTACACTAAAAAATTGCCACATCAGTACGTATACGTATAGGCCGTTCACGGTAAAGTGAGCATTTTTTGAGGCTGTTTCATTAAACGTAATTACCAATAAATACATTTCATTGTATACTTTTGGTTTTGGGTATGGTAAATGTATACACTGTGTTTATTACTCACAAGGCAGGGTTTACATTAACAAGTGGTGGATGATATAAACTGGTTGAAAGAAAAAAGTTATTATGGCTTCAAAAGTGCTCACTTTATCGTGAACGGCTTATATAGTGGGAAAGCGCACGTGGTAAAGTTATTTCCCATACAGCCATGGTAGCGTTCCTACCTTTGCTCAGGGAACAGTTAAATGCTTAGGGAAGTTCCCAACTTTGCATAGTAGCGATACTAAACGTTCTTACGTACATTTGCGGTTTGATATGTGGTAATATTTTCATTCAATGTGTAGGTTATAAACTTCCAATAGAGTTTCGGAAGTTTCCCAGAATTTTTTTACAGCGTATGTCGTGAAGAGATTGAAACTAAATTCACTTGAAGGTTGTTAAGAGAGATGCAAATATAAGGGTATGTTCTACTGCATGTACCACTGCGTGGTACTACACCAGTACACACCCACAGCCGTGGCAGGCTGTCTGCCTATGGAGTCTGCAACCACCTTCTCCTTTTCTCTCTTCTGTTTGTTTCAGGTGTCTACTGTTGTGCATTCCCCCCTCCCATCAGGGGAGTAGTACTCTCCTCAAATAATAAATAAAACAAAGCCAGCGCGAACAAAATACGAATGCCCTCCCTACTGGTCTCTCTCTTTAAGTGTTTCGAACATCATTTTAATAAAATTATCCTTTCTTATCGCCTGTTCTAGTAGAAACTTTTTTCTACTTCATAAATTTCATTCAGTTTTGCTATTCTTTTCTGTCGAGTGATTTTCAATGCGTCTATGCCGGTCTCGCCCCCCCCCCCCCCCGCCACAATTCCTAAGCGCCTTTGTAGTTCAGGTAAAGTTAGCATGAGTGGTAACAATGACCCGAATCGCGGCCACGTTTGGACGATCTCAGTAAAGCCGCGAGTATGTGTCCCTGCAGTTAGAATAATTCTCTGTGTATGCCTAGGCATATGGGGCTCTGCTCTGAGACGCACTTATGTCCTATCCCTACCCAGGACAACCGAGTATCCTCTTATTGTTAAGGTAGGTTAGAAAAATTCGCAAAGATAAGGAATGAACGATGGACTGTGTTAAGTTACTCGGCTCGCGGTACGATGGGCACACGGGCAATCGGAAACGATTACAAAGTTACCTTACGTAGAACATGCAAACTAAATGCATGCAAATAATCTATTGGCTTCGTTCCTCGCACGTCTCATATTCAACGGCACTGGTAAAAAAAAGCATCTTTGCTATATAAAGGACCTGTTTTAGTTTATGTTAGATTAAATTGAAATTACTTGTATATTTAAATTATAAACTTAGTGTTAAAAATAATTGAAACTAATGTTTAAGTGACGAAGGTTGGAAAAGTACTGTGAAATAATAATAAAAAAATTTGGAGAATAGTTTTCCTTGACCCTTTCCTGACCCCAATGTAAGCTCTCATCACCAGACCACGTATGAGTACAGCCAGCATCCCTGAAGCTTCCACACAAGAGAAGCGCCGCATAAGTTATAAGGACGACACTGCCACGCGCTTCAAGTGCGCCATCGCCTCTACGCGCAAAGCTCTAGATGACGTATTCTCGTCGTGCTACGTGTACCTGTGGGGTTTAAAGCGATAATCCTATGATTTAATCGGGGGAGAGTCTGTAAGCAAAGTTCAATGCCGGTATTTCGTGTGCTTTTTGTGCATTTGACTCTTAACATTTTTAAATACGGTCTTTGAAATAGCAGTTTGAGTGCCCAGAAATGGTGTTTCTAATGTGCCTGATATCTTCAAAGCAGTTCACAGGCGCAGTATGAAGTGTGTGTTATTTTCGTACATCATCAGCACATTGAGCGCAATTTTAATAATTTCCTTAAAAAAAAAAAAAAAAAACTTTATTTCAATTATTTTGTACCAAGTAAGCAGGGCCCTTAAAATGAGGCATAGGCCTGAACATGTTTTGATTTAATAACCGAATAATTAACACTTAAAAAATAATATAACAAGCTAACGGCGCTTTTGTACAAGCAACAAAACAATATAATAAATATGCATTACTAATAAGTATAGGTCTCGAAGTAAGTTGAAAATTGGCACTACCTTATTAACATAAATTTTAAAAAGGTTACAGTTCTGTACTCTACAATTACACCTATTTATGCATTTAAAAAAAAAACCAAGTGGCGCCTTGTTAAATTATATCGGAGTCAAGTCGCCAGTACACATCATTAACAGCTGATTGTCGTATTTGTAGTCGAGGAGAATCAGCAAGTGAACAAACAAGTTACCTATACAACTAATAGCCTACTTTCTCCGTAGAAATACGAAAATTATTTATGAGAGGTATCTACTCAAAACTTCGTCGGAGATGATCGTAATCGCTCTAGTGTTCCTGACATACGGTGGAAGCGTATTGTAACAGCATTTTTTTTTTTTGTTGCAGTAGACCTACAACCTTCCATTCATGCGAACGATCGGCGTTATTACAAAATGAATTTGGTGCAAGTACGTACTTCACATCAAGACTGCGTTAAATTAATTGAATGACACTAGAGATATGATATATAACACCGCAGCTTTGAGTATGAGAGACTATAAACATTTCAGGTGTCTTTCAAGGCATTGTTTACATGCAAATTGTGGTGTGGATAAACAAAGTTACTGAAATGTGACTAATATACAATTCATGTGATATATTTCAACATGGTACCCTACAAGAGTTATTATTTAGTGTATTTAATGTATGCACTATCAGCATGCCAAGAAGTGTTCAAAACGATTTTGTAACTTTTCCAGAAATTATATACGTAAAATCATCTGTAATAAGTATTCATTTTTTAAATATAATTACCTACTCATTTAAAATGATTTAATTGATGTTAATTTGACGACATTCATTAAAGTAGCAGTTCAATATTATTTCTTAAACTTGTTAAAACCTTACCAGTCATACTATTAGGCTGATTTTTCTGTTTAGTATATTTTTACAGGGAATATGATATAACAAACAATTTTACCGCCTTCAAACATTGCAGTAGGCCTAATTCAAAAGTTTTCACACATATGCAATTTTCATTTTAACATTTGTATAAGAAAAACATATTAGATACGAAAATTGTAAACAATAAAATTCAGTTTTTTTTTTATAGCAACATTTAATGTTCGTACGGTGTTCATATTGTCAGACAGCAAATACTATTCACCATGCAACACAGTTAATTTAACCATTGTAACATTTTGTTACGTCTTTCAACTGACTAACGATTTACTTAAAGTTGTAACTGGTCATTCGTGCGCGAAATAAACTAGTCTCCGAGACAAGTTTGCAGAAACAATGCCCCCCCCCCCCCCCAACCCCGTTACATTTCCGACTCTTCTCAGTCTTGAATGCCAACGATATGGCCGTTGCCAACAGCTCCGTCGCTGACCTTATCCAACAATTAGGCTACAGAGTCGGGTGTGAACTACAGTCTACATAAAAATGCTGAGAAAGAGGTTGGAACGATCCCCATTTTTGTTTTGCTTTGCGGGCTTGGAAGCTGTAGTTGGGAGCACGCTTTATAAGCTTGTCATTTATTTCTTGCCACAAGTTGGCTTCGCGCGCGTCACACGGCCTTAACACCGCCACGACGTGCTAGGAGCGGGAATAAACATTAGAGAAGAGCAGCAGATGACTGATGACATGTCACACCCATGTTATAGTAATGATACACAAGCTAATTTAGCCGAAAATACGGGGACAGAACTTTCTAACCTTTCATTTGTATGATTTTTAAGAACTCGGCTATAATTCCAAACCTCTTTTAAAAGTATCGTTTGTAGGCGCTATGCAAAAACAAATTACTCAAGTTACGTGAACTTCGCTAGCCAGGCGTGGCAGAGTTCACGATATTCTGACAAGCAGTGCCCACTAACAGGCTATTTCACGTTAAAGTGAGCACTTTTGAAAGCCCACTTATTTGGAATAATACATACGCTGTGTTTATTACTTAAATTGCCATATTTATTTAAAAAGTTGGTTAAGGTATAAAAAATGGCTGAAAGTAAAAAAGTAACTAGGGCTTCGAAAGTGCTCACTTTACCGTGAACGTCCTATACACTTTGTGCCATAGTAACTCCACGCCTCGTATTGTTTCCACGACGTAAATATACTCCCGCGAAGCGAATGAGAAATGCAGCCATGACCTCGGGCGAAGACACGCAAGGCGGCAGGCAAGAAGTTGATCTCTTGAAAGACTACAGTTTGTTCGCAGGAAATGCGTGCGAGCTAACAGCTCCGCCAGCAGTGCGAACTCTTCCCGAACCACAGCGCGGTTGGCGCTCCAGACCGTTACTCTGCGAGTATACTTGACTGACTTTCCCAAAAGCTCTCCGAGTAAATGTTTTATTCGCTCTTGCGGTGCCCCAAAACTGCACATTAATTAGTCTTAGCATTTCGTCAGTGTTGAATACCACGAAGGCGAACGAAACAGGTGCGCCATGCGGACAGCGCGTGCACATACGACAATAAACTCGAGGTACGTGGGCTCCGCTAGTGGTTGTACGTGTGTCAAACTGCATGAACGTGGTATTGGCAACTGAGTAGTAAAGGCTGCCAGAAGTGATTGCACAAACAGCAGTATTGGTTATGTAGGGTCTGCACTTTTGTTCCCGGTGGCCTACGTGCAGGCGATCGCTACATGACGTGTCAGTTCTGTTCGCCTTAGTGGTATGCAACTTGTTTATGTAGGTACGTGAAGTTGCGGACTCCCGGCGCTGTTTTGCCAACTTCAATTTCAATTAAAAAATACTAGATTAATGTTCAAAACATTATTCTATTACGATTTATTGTTTACAGTCCGCAACTTCACATACCTGCGTTAACAACAAGTTGCATACCACTAAGGCGAACAGAACTGACACGTCATGTGTGTGTATGTATGTGTGTGCGTGTGTATAAAATTCACACTGGTTGCTTAGCAAGGAATTTTTTGTAAACACATGCTATTAACATTACGGGTCATTCCAAAACCACTTTTACTCTAGTTTTGCTGCTTTTACTCTACTCTCGGGGTAGAGTATTGCATTTTAGATCTTCTGTGGTTTTCTGAAGATAAAAATTGATGCAAGTAAAATATGTCATATTACGAGGAATAAAGGGGCTTTTTTTTTACACGTAATATATACATTTTTTAACTATGTTAACTACAATGCCTGTGGACCGGAATTTTTCTATAATTATGTACTACTAGGAAACTGGAATATTGTAATACCGGGGGCCGGACCCGCGGAATCCGCGGACTGAGCCACAATAGGTGAAGCAGGTAACAGTAGAAATTGAAATGTCGTATGGAAACTTCGGCACGTGCCCGCTCGCACATCCCGACATGTGCAAATATGGTGAAAGTAAAATACAAAATTAAGAACTTAAGACTCTAGACTTATGACTTTAGACAACACTTAAGACATAACTAATTAAGACATAACTAATTAAGACATAACTAATTAAGACTTAAAACTTAAGCCGTAAGGCCGAATGCTGGGCAAATAAATACACCATCAAACAAAATTTCAAGAAAATCGGTCGAAAAGCGTGGCTTCCAGAGCCTAGGAGACTTTAGCCAAAAAGTGAATAGGGGGATTGAAAATCATATTACAGTATGCGGGGCAATGAAATACACCACTAAACCAAATTTCAAGAAAATCGGCCCAAAAATGTGCCTTCCAGAGGCTGAGAGGCTTTAGCCCCATAAAGGGGAGGGGGAGGGAGAGTCGAAAACCGTATAATGTTATGCGGGGCAAAGAACTATACCACCCATCAAAATTTTAAGAAAATCTGTCAATAAATGTGCCTTTAATAGGATTAGGGGCATAAGCCCCAAAAGGGGGGGTGAGGGGGATGGCGAAAACCATATCACGGGATGCAGGACAACGATATACGCCACTATACAAAATTTCATGAAAATCGGTTGATGAATGTGTCTTCCAAAGCCTGGGGGGGGGGGGCAAACATACACCCCCCCCCCTTAAAAAGGATGAGTGGGGGAGAAAGTAAACAACGACATCTATTCTTCCTCGAGCACTATCGATCCCCGCTAGTCTCACCCCCCCCCCCCCCCCCTTGGTTGGCAATGAAGCGTTTGACGCAGCTAACTTTCGTTCTTGAATATAGTATATATAGTCAGTAAGACTGAGAAGGAATAGGGGGAGAGAAGAAATTTTCCATACAGCGCTGTCGGCCACTTCACAGATATGAAACGTCATCGCAAAGCTAATACAAAAATAACCAATGTTATTTTTGATGTCTGACACAAACTACGAACCAAGTACGTGCTAGTCAGCACCCTAAATATGTGTGTGAGGAGAGCTGTTTAAGTTTCATAAAGCAACTTCAACACTGATTACTTTTCAAAACCTTCGCAAATACTTGCAGTAATATTATTTATTTATTTATTTATTAGCTGCCTTCGTCCCAAGCCTACTATGAATATAAGTTTCTCGATTTCTTTACGCATACGTAATACGTTTTCTGATATGAGTTTGATAATAAAATAAGATATTACAACATCACTACACGCAGTTATACTAGTGTCGTCTCAATAATTATGCAGTAATTCTGAACCACTAAGCATTCGGTTGAACCCAAAACCAAACGTTGAATTGTGGTTCTGATAAATATGACGTGTTTACAATATCCTGTCTCAAATTTTTTTTGTGAAAAATATTGAAGTACCAACAATATAGTCACGTACAACACAGCAGGTTTTAGCGCTACACAACGAGAACACAACAGTATACTTCTACAGCACAGGAATAATAGGCCTACATACTGCCAAGTTTGAAACGCACACGTGAACTAAAACAATGAATGAATGCTGTTACAGGAAAGGAATATAGGGAGCTCAAACAAAGAACGGGCAGGACAAATGGTAGGAATTGATCAGTATTAAAACATAACATTTTTTAGGTTAAAAGTATTTACCCAGAAAAGGATTACATGTTGATTCTGCAACAGCAGGATTGGTACAGCATTTAATTACTATGCCTGACTTTTGTGTAAAAATATGTCGGACATCCTGCTTTTGTAATCTCAAACCTTTAAGGATAGTGACTTTCGGATTACGTTATATACACTCGAGTACTGCGGGAGAAAAAGTGATGACTGCGGGAAAAAAAGTGATGAGTAGCCTAGGCATGAGCTTCATAATTATTTGGCATTTCATTTCGATTTCAGTTTTACCAGTAATTCGCCAGAGTAACATCTTTCGAAAATAATCATACAACCTGAAATCTGAGTTTTTCGAGACGTTTGTTGCAGGTATTCCAAATGAAATAGTAGTACTATGGAGTAGAGGATTGCTATTTAAAGTGTGTCTAGTGATGTATGAAATAAAATGTTATGTTCGAGATGAACCTGTTCGTTATTAACCATGCGATTGTGAAATCATAGGTGTTGCCATGGGGTGGCCCTGTTATTTGCAGACCATTCATTAGGGAGATACTGATCAAAACAATTTCCTCTCCTCTGCCTTACAAGCCCCCAAGTACTTGATGAATTTAACGAAATACTTATACTGAACCTTGGAGCTATAATCTGTGTGAAAGGGGGCTCCATTGACGAATACAAGCCCAGTCATAACACATGCTACGTCCACCTGGGCACACGCAGCTAAAATGCATATAAGGCGTCTTCAAATAATTCAAAATAAATGCCTGCGAATAGCAGTAGACATGCCCTGATACTGCCCCATCGCGGATCTGCACCGCGAATTTACAATTGAAAAACTAGATAAGCGCTTGGTAAAATTAGCACGAAAATTTTACATTGATTGTGCCAACAGTGTAAATCCGAAAATATATAGTCTCGGGGACTATGACCCTGAGAAGACGCAAAAATATAAGCGGCCAAAGAGCATTTTGGCTCACAAGCCGCCATAAATTCCCCTAATTACACTAGTAGGCCATCAGACCGCGTGATAATTCCCACAGTCGCATATAAAATTGCGAAGCACTATGCCACCTCGCTTAGCTATAAATGCCCCTTATTACACTTGAGTGTGGCGACAGACGATGAGGCTGACATTGCAACACGTAAGGATGCGAAGCAATATGTGATCGCAGAACAAGGCAAAGCATGCACCGCACGATGGCCCTGTGATTTACATTGCAAACACTCTGCTGTACACACACTTGCGCTGAAACACATCCTTCATTCGACAGCCGTTTGTATGTATGGTCCTTCGCCTCAGCCGATTCCAAGACGACAGACGTCGTGTGCTCTCTGCAGCGGTTGGTGGGGATTGTGTTGAGGCGCACCTACACTAACACACACACAGCATACACTACCGCATAACCTACACGCGAAATATCACAGTACGTAATTTCATTTCATTACATAGTTCCCTTCACCCCCTCCATTCCGCTTCCTAAATTTTTCTATTTTCTTGCCTGGAAACGAACCTTTTTTTCTGCTTCCCAGAGAGATGACTGGCATGTGCCGGTAGGTGGCGCCGTTCTGTCCGCTACCACCAGGGTCGTTCTACTACGGTACGACCTTGGTCACAATCCAGCAGCGGTTTGACACATTTCGTATCATCACTCATTAACCTCACAAAGTCTACCTTCGAAAATTAACAAACACCCTATTTTATCCCGCCCTTAATCCAATGGAGGAAACATATTTTCTCCTGCGCGTATGTCGCACAAATTTTCCCAGGCCCTCTCCGCTTTGCCTAGTTTGCTGTGCTCTTATCTAGACCCTTACTCTTTCGATATGTGCACATGGCTACAATTGCGGTCATGATATCAGACAACTCTGCTCAGCCCATTTTTGATAAATAAACCCGACCTTAGGCGTAAAAGGCTTGCTCTGAGACGCAGCCCATTCTCCAACCGTCTTAGCTACTAACAAGCATGCCGGGGGGCTCACAGAACTATGAAGGTGCTCACACTGGCGTAGCGGGATTTGGGGGCTCGCCAGGTTCTGCAGGTAAGCGCATTATTCTATCATTTTTGGTAAGCGACAAGTTAACACCTCCCCTGAATTAAAATTAAATCAGTGGACAAAGTGGGAAAGTGATTTTCGTACACAAATATCTCATTACTTACGGCGTCAGCGTCAGGTTTGGTTTCCATTATTCTACTCTCAACACCAAAACATCTTCCGGTTTCAAATGTCCACGTACTCAACTAACCAAAATCTTAAGCTCAGAGTATTACCACGGAACTGGCACAATGCACGCTTTAGTGAATATGAATAACACACTAGTTGATCAGGACTCGACATAGAAATACAAGAGTTATTTGACAACAGCCTGATTCATTAGGTTGATGCGGGTGCCTCACGGCATACACACTGGACACTCCAAAGTAAGTTTGTTTCCTCCGTGCAAATATGTGGTCAGTGTTCACTGACTTTGTGGGAGTGGTGCTGAATACTCGCCGAGACTCCAGCGGCGTAGCGAGGGGAGACGATATTGGGGGTTGTAACCCCCCCCTCCCTTATTTTCGCCATTTAGGATGTCATCAATTAGCATTACAGTTATTCATAAACATGTAAGTGTAACTTTGAGGCATTTTACTATAATGAAGTAATTTTTCTCCTAGTATTTGTCCCAACTAATACGTGCGTCGGCACCGCTAATGCAATCTTCCTCCCTTCTTTTCAGTCAGTGTTGAATTCCCCCCCCCCCCTTTTTTTCTCACTCACCCATGTCCCCTGAGAAATTTCTAGCTATGTCATCGAAACATGAGGACATTATTTTTATTTGTGCATCGCTTCACGTGATCCAGTTTCTCATTAAACAATATCTACGTATTTTGTGATTATATTTTTGGTATTTTGTGTCTAACTACTCTTATAAAGCGACAAAATTTCTAAACACGGAGGAGCCGCGGTGGCTGAGCGGTTAGCCTGCCCCCCCCCCCCCCCCAGGCGAACCGGGTTCAAACCCCGGCCGGGTGACCGGATTTTCGCAAGTGGGGATCGTGCCGGAAAATGCCGTTGGTAAGCGGGTTTTCTCGGGGATCTCCGGCGTCGCTCTGTATTCACTTCAATCGCCCTCATCGGCTCGCAAGACCTCTTTGTTAAGAGCCGTCCAAATCTCTTCACTCCCTCCAAACACGGACTTGCCAGATCTATACCCAATTAGCTTTGATCTTTAAAACACGCGTGTTAGTGCGTAGTGAATTTCTTTGTTCTTGAACAAATGTGTGATCAAAATATACGATCAAAATAGCACGTAAGTAAAATATTTTGGCAGTAATTTCAATTATTGTTTTCATAGAAAGTATGTTACAGTGCTACATAAAGTAACATCCAAGGCAATTCTGTCACGATCATATACAAAACGTGCTATTTTAAGCATCAGAGTTATTTATATTCAAATACTTTTAGTTATGACTACTTTGTGGCATGTTCCTCGGGAGAGAAACACTGCCAACTGTGTCAACTGAAATACTCCAAACCACGCATCCCAAAATTAATGCAACCTCATCTATAACGTAATTACGACCTTACTTAGTAATACATGGTGGAAAAAGTTTATTTTTAGTAATGTTTCGGATTATGTCTATTTACGGAGACCGCACAGGGGCCGCGGTTTACTCCAGTGGTTACAGTGCTTACCTTCCACACAGGCGAACCAGATTCGATTACTTCTTCTCCAGAAACAAGAAGTCGGCGCCTATGGTCGAAAACGTAACGCGCTCAACGCGATTTGGCAGAACAGAACTACATAAAAATACAGCTATACGTCATCCAGTTATCCATCACATACTACAGAGAATTAATAGCCATGGCATTTACTTGAAATTCCTGAAAATTTGGTTTTGTGTTGAGTTTGTGGATGGTAATTAACGTAAAGACGTTTCCTTCATCTCTTACAACACTAACATAACTGAATATCTTAAAATGCGAAGCATTCTTTGCTGCAATACGTTTCGCATATTCGTCTCTGCACAACTTAAATCCACGATTTTAATTCTATTTCTCTGGTTGATGAGCAGTTGGTCACCATGGAGGTATTAGTCTATGGAGTGAAAGCCGAGACATGAAAGTGAAGCCGAAAATGAAAGACAAGGCCAGGGCTAGTAGTGGCAAAAAGGTGCAAGTTTTACATAGCTTACTATGTAACTTTGGCCACTCATAATATGATGGCTGACGTAAACAATCGGTCTGCGCATGCGCAGTTGAAAGAAGTTAGGCAAGGCATCGGCTTCACTTGATAAACGTGGAGAAGATGGGCTGTTGCCACTCCATCATCTATTACCTCCATGTTCATCGCATGCCCAGCTTAGACGGACCAATTGAATTGCTTGTTCCGTACGACTTGCATCAAGAAATAAGACATGTTCTATGCCCTGATCCCATACAATACAGTTCTTGCACGAGAAATTTTAGTTTGAAACTCAGAGCAAGGTCTACATCTTGCGCACGAGTTTTGCAAGTATCTGGTATAATACCGTGTAACTGGTGTGGTACGCCGACATCTGCGCGTGAAGACGTCTGACCTTGGCAACCATCGTCGCAGTTTTCCAACACTGTACTTCAGCTCTCGGCGCGGAGCAACTACGAACGCTTTCCACAATATTGTTGTTGTAGTACTCCATTAGGAGTTTACACTTAGACCGGCGTTAGCGGTGCTAATGCGCGGCTTAGTTAGGCCAAATACCAAGGGAAAATTACTTAACAATAAAATACGATAGTTTAAAGTAATTATATTTTTTATCACTATAAGGACTGATTAATTGATACTAATTGAATTACTGCATAATTTAATACAATACATAGTAATTTGAAGCAATTATGTATTTTATCGCTATACTAGACACTTATTAATCAGTACTAATTTATGGCAGCCTTAGAGGCAGGGAAGGGGGTTATACAGCTTGATCAAATCTGGCGATCAAGGTTGGGAGCGGCTTATCCACCCAGTACGGCCATCCGCATTACTGTTTTAACAATCTACGGCGGTGAGCAGCAGACTGTAATTAGTTTCGTACCATCAAGTTACTCCAGTAGGCCTGGTGATACATGTTCTCCACCCCCCCCCCCCCCCCCGAGGCGGGAGACTGGGCAGTGTGAAGCAGTGATGTTTGTTCCCGCCGCTAATCCTATATTCCTCGCTTAGCGTGCGCCATGATGAGCTAGTCTGCGTGCTGGATAAGTTTCTCCTGAAGAGAGACAATCTGCGACTTTCCCGTGTAGTGTTACACAACGCCGCCTGGGTAAGGCCACCGAACGTTGTGCACAGCTGCAGCAGAAAGGTTTTATTAAAAAAACCGTCCAACATTTCTGAGTGAAGTCTGCTTACGGTTCGCACTTAAGAAACGTTACATGTCTGTATACGTTTTACACTTCCTCGGTTTCTCTCTAAAGCATGATTTGTGTGTTAGTGAAAATGACACAAACGGGTGTTTTCGCGGTCATTTTTAGGTATGAACGCTCCGGTAAAAGCACCGAAAAAAGGAATAGGGACGTGCATTAAACCTTTGTTTTTATATTACGTCATAAAGTGGTAGGGTCTCCGCTAAAAGTCTCACAGAGGCGCGTTATCGACGGCAAGACTGCACGCCAGTTCAGTTCTCTGCGCGTGAGAGAATTTATGCGCATGTTTCGGCCGCCCCAAATATTCCCACGCTTTTGGGCCCCAGACGTGCAAAATTCTTTCAACCATGCGACCACCTTAAGCGTCTTACACAACAGAAAACTTGAGCATATTACTTTACGTTTCCTTTCCTCTGACGGAATCACCAATACACAATACAATATTGTAAAGTCAGAGTTCAGACAATTGAACATCGGTTCTGCGAGCTTCGTAAAGTTGTGTATCTTGTTATGTAAATAATAATTATAATATCCAGTAATGCATTTTACGTACCTTTTCTTAAAAATAGGGTTAAAATTTCTATTACAAGGTTATTTCGGAAAAAAAAAAAAAAAAAAAAAACTCAATAGTTTACTTTATTAAAATATGTCAATTCGTATATTTCCACTACACATTATATTTGTTTGCCATTTATTTAATTTAAGACGAGCTTTGTTTAATACACCCAGATTAAAATAGCCCTGCAATAAAATAACGCACTTTCCACATAACCTCTGTTAGATTCTCTGCAAAAGGGCTGCTTGACTGACTTTAAATTTCAACTTTTCGAAATCGTAAAGTCAAGAGTGCTTGACTTTACCTTTGACAGCTCCATTGCGTCAAGCTCCATAAGAAACAACATGTCGGAAAGCAAAAGTAAAGTCAAAACGTAAAGTCAAATGTTAAAGTTATCAATTGTGTAAGGGCCTTAAGACCGCGCTAGAGCCACATTCTCCGCCCCCCCCCCCCCCTCACACAAGACCTTCCATGAATTTCCTAATCCAGCCTCCGGATGTCGAGTAACACCAGTACCGAGGGAACACAGCACACAGCAGCGCCGTGTGTTTCTGGACGAAGTTCTAATTTCCGTATTTTTTCTGGCAATTTACAATTCCATTTAACTTCTCTCTTATTTATTGCATTACTTGTCATACACAATTTAACGTCAAGAGTTGGATTAAACTATGCATACGCAGTGCAGTTATCGTAATTTAATTTAAATTGGAAACAACGTTACCGGGCAAACTCAGAAAAATGGGAAGCAGCCATGAATGGTTTATACACGTCGCGTAGAGCACCAGTTTATCTGATATACCGCGAACAAGCAGCGCCATACAGTTCTGCCAAAGTTACATTTCTTTAACGTGCGCAGAGTTGTTATTGTAATTTAAATTACAATTTTATTTAAAAACTAACTAATTATTATTCGTCTATAATATAAAATCCCTGGAATATTCTCGTCTTACACTCATCAATTCGAAAGACGGCATGTTTTCCTATCGTGTGAGCTCCGGAAGTTTGCGGATAGCAAGTAAAAGATACTATACACTATTAACGGTAAAGTGAGTACTTTTGAAGGCCCTCTCAATTGAAACAATAGTTAATAAATATATTCTATTTTAACCTTAGGCGTTAACTTTAGAGTGTGGTGCAATATACACGTGTTTATTACTTGTATGGCAATATTTATCTTAAAAGGTTGTTAGAGGATAAAAAAAATGGCTGAAAGGAAAACGGAAACAGGAACAGTGAACAGCCTACAACTTTTTGTAGTGTAGTGTATATGCTACGTGTTGTTTTGTTGTACAGCGCTGTCAGTCATTCAGTGTTCGGCGACTAGTTTTCGCGCCTTTAACAATCTAATTTGGGCATCCTTTAGGCTGCAACGCGAAATGTGTTGTGTAGTTGCCCACCGAAAATTAGTCGGTTAATACTGTCATAACCATACTAGATAGTTTTTTTTGCACGACAAATTTAAACATGTGAAAAAAAAATATTCTGACGTGTTTACTCACGTTTAAAGATTGCAAAAATGTTTGATATTGTAGGCTTTTCACGGTAAAGTGAGCACTTTTGAGGCCCTAGTTACTTTTTACTTTCAGCCAGTTTCTATACTAACCCACCTTTTTAAAAAAATGTTTACCATATAAGTAATAAACACAGTGTGTATACTCCACCACACTAGGAAGTAACGTCTGTGGATAAAAAATATATATATTTATTAACTAATATTCTAGATGAGAGGGCTTTCAAAAGTGCTCACTTTACCGTGAATAGCCTATAGAAACACGAATTTGGTTGTACTGCGGTAGTGTCGGGTCCACTTTTGGTCAACATTTCATTTTCAGAGCAACTGTTCGAAATCATGTACGTAAGTATAATTCTTAAGGTTGTAGCCATCTTTAGGCAGGGTCGACGTGGATAACAGCTGGCTACCGTACCTGTCGTCCCGGCTATCCCGAATATTGAATGAGGTGAGAGAAGCGATTGAGGTCGTGGGGAGCGGCAGAGGACTAAATACAGGGGAGTAATTGGGAGTGCCACGGGAAAACTCTCGCAACATGGCTGTATGCATTGTCATTGCTCGTTCATTTCAGTTTCCTTTGTTCAGGATTAGTGAATATCGCTATCAGAAATATTCTAGTACCTGAACTCCGTCCCAAGTCGGATTCCGAGTTCCAAGGCAACAGAAAACTATTGCTGCGACCCGGAACTCCCCCCCCCCCCCATTTTTTTTTCCTCCTCGGTTGCCACTCGCCAGCCAGTAGCATACGTGGGTCATGCGGCCATAAGGAGAGACGAGTCAAGTAGGGGATGATGGGTTGCGTGGATGGTGCGGGTCCGGGGAGGGGGTGACGTAGCTTCAACGCGTTTGTGATTGATAACTCAAGTCTTCCAGGTTGGTGGATTACCGCGACTCTTCAGGAAACACTCGATGCTGAATTATGTGATCTCTGCGCGTGCAGAGGTGCGAGATAATTCAGAAAGGATAAGCAGGTGTGGATACAGTCCTCGACCCCAGCGAGTAGTCTCACGAATTGTGTAGACTTGTTATTATAGACAGCGAAAGAAATGTAACTTGGGCAGAACTGCATGGCGCTGGACAAATTTATGCACTGCGCTGCTACGCGTATACTCCATTCATGGCTACTTACACCTTTTCTGAAGCCCTGCAAAGTTTCCTCTTTCCAGCTACTCACTACGTATCCTTCCGCGACGACATGTAGGTCCTACTGTATTGTTACGTGCTACAGCTGGCGCCGACTCGGCTGCCCCGCGCCATGGTAAAGACCCACTTCGCCCTCCCCTCTTCCTGGAACGATGCGCTCGCGGCCTGTTGGTTTCCCCTTCTGGGAATCCCGTGAATACCGACAGCGGCGAGACTTGCTGGCGCCACCGACCCTCCTCTCGCCTGCTAGAGATTCCGATACGTTTAGCGACGACGCATCATGCGAGTTGGGGAAGATTCTAGGTGGCGGCCTAAGACACTATATATACTGCCGCAACCCAGCGAACGGCAGTCTTTGATGGAGGCCGCCTGGCCGAGTGTGGGCGAGAGAAGTAAGTGTGGACGACGATTGGAGATTGCAGGACGACGGCGAGTGAGGTGTTCGTGGCTTGAATGGACGAAAGGGTATGAAACCGACGAGTGACGCCTACTGTGCGTGAGGGCGCTTGAAAGACTAGAACATTGCGACTGGCGGGACATGGACTGAATGGAAGTGTAATATGGATTTTAATGAAAATATTCGAACTGTCAATTTGTTGACGATAAATTGTATATGACAAGTAATGCAATAAATAAGAGAGAAGTTAAATGGAATTGTAAATTGCCAGAAAAAATACGGAAATTAGAACTTCGCCCAGAAACACACGGCGCTGCTGTGTGCTGTGTTCACTCGGTACTGGTGTTACTCGACATCCGGAGGCTGGATTAGGAAATTCATGGAAGGTCTGTGGGGGGGGGGGGGAGAATGTGGCTCTAGCGCGGTCTGAAGGCCCTTACAAAATTGATAACTTTAACATTTGACTTTACGTTTTGACTTTACTTTTGCTTTCCGACATGTTGTTTCTTATGGAGCTTGACACAATTTATAAGATGTTTCCTATACAATTAAATAAATGCCTTTGAGTTCGTAATATTTTGTGCAAATTTACTTCAAATAGCATTAATTCCCAGATAGCTTCTACATAAATTAATTGTATTCATAACTTACTTCGTTTTCAGTAATTGTTCGTTATTTAAAAGTTTCTTTGCGTCCATTTTTGTCGTGCACGATTCTTATTGGCTGAGACTGTCAAACTCACAAATAAATTTTTCAACCGGTCCAATCTTCAAATGTTTGGTGGAAACTGAAGCCATACAACTTTCTCAGACAAAAATTGCTGCGTTTATGACGTTCCGATGACGTCATAATTATCTAAATTTATTTGACCAAACTTATTGGAAGCGGTTTGACGGAAAAATTTGACAGTGTGACAGGGGCTTTAGTAACAGTCGAGCACAGAATGTGGAGGAAAAAAGATCTTAGCGCATTTGAACGTGGCTAAGTCATTGGGACTAGACGTATGGGGCACAGCATCACCGACGTCGTCCAGGCACTGTGATTTGCACGGGCCAGCGTGTCAAGGTTGTACGCCGTGAGTTCATGGATTTGGTTATAACCAACATCGCCAAGGGCAAACGCCGTAACATACGAAGTATCGATGACAGGGGTCGCCGTCAGCTAGCTCGGTTGGTAACACCGTGTAGACAGGCCACAGTGCAGTAGATCACTTGCCAGTTCACTGGTGGACCACAACGACCCGTTAGCCGCCGTGCCATGCAGAACATCTCCTCGCTGTGGAGTACACAAGCCGCAGCACACTGCGGCACCTCTTCTCACAAACGACTAAGGTGAATGGTGCACGAAAATCCTACATTTATATAATTTTTACCACAATTTGTTTTGCAAAGGATTTTTCGAGAATTTTTGGTTCGACAAGATGTACATAACAATTTTGAACACCTTGTTACGTGGTTAAAAATTCTCTGCGTTCATTATTCTCGGAGCTCTGAATGAAGATGAGAATCAAAAATTATTTTCTCTTCTTCCGTCGCTGTATATAATGATAAAATATAAATAATGAAGGCAATGAAAATCTAACAACGTAAAAAAGCGTTGAGAATTATTATTTAAGTCTTATCGAGCCGAAAATTTCGATAAACACTTTGGAAAAAGACTTATATCGAAAATCGGGTTAATGTACTGCTTCCATGCACCATTCCCCTTAATGGATCCGCCTGGTTGGTGACCGAGTGAAGAGGTTTGGGCGGCTCTTAACAGCTAGGTATTCAGAGCAGATTAAGGTGACTGAGGTGAATATGGAGCGGCGCGTGGAATGAAGGGGTGGGGGAAACGGGGGATCCCCGAGAAAACCAGCCGACCAACGGCATCGTCCGACACGATTCCCACTTGCGAAAATCCGGTGACCCGGTCGGCAGTTCCCCTTGATGGGAGGCGAGCGTGCTAACTGCTCAGCCACCGCGGCCCCCTGCGTGATTGGTGCATGGAGTGTGTCGCAGAGGTCTGGTTGGCTTGGATCGCGAAGGACTTGCTAATGTCCCCCGGTGTTATACCCGAAGACTTATCAGGGGACGGCTTACAAACTAATTGATGACCTAACTTAAACTAACACCCATGACTTGCCTGGCATTCGAACCCAGAACCTCCCGAACCGCAGACAGGCTGCGCACCAACTGACTGCGCCACGGGGGGTCGGCGCAGAGGTTTGGTGGAAAACGTGATTTAAAAAACGGTTGGATATTTCGCAGTGGTGTCTGGATACGGAGAGCATTTAAGAAACGTTTCGTGCCCAAAGACAAGTTTGAAGATCTCATTTCAACTCGGAGGATTACCTTTTGGCCACAAAAATGTCTTAAACGGCTGTTTTCAGAATCAGATTTAGCTGCTAAATTTTTCGAGATAAATAAGCTCAGAGCTGTTTTTAGACACGCATTATACTATTAATGTTTACACCTTACTTGCTTAAGTCAACTTGCATCTATGTAATGTTTGTTTGCAAGTGACTTGCATGCAAGGGCTTGCATTCTAGCTAGAATCATTCAGACACTGTTATATTTTTCGTTCACCTTCTTGTGCAAGTAGTTTGTTTACATTTGCGTTTTGTAAGTTTATGTAGTTGCCTTACATTTATTTGTGCTGATATTGTTAATTTGAGAGTAGAAAATATATTTTAATTCTGTACTAGCGATTTGTTAGGTTTGTGAAATCTTTGTGTGTTGTGGTGGAAATGAGCGACTATCATGCTGAAACTTTCAAGTACTACCACTGTGTGTGCAGTGTGTACATGGGACTTTAATACAAGAGGGTGTATGCCTTGTTCACAAAATATGTCCGTCTATATCGGGCTTTAAAGAGGGCGCTGGAACACCGCCATTGGACCCTCGTCACGTGGAAAAGTGTCGCCTGGACGGATGAGTTGAGGTGCACGTTGGTATGCTCCATTCGCTGTTTCTTCACACTTTGCGAATATAACCTTTGCAAAATCACCCTATGGATAATGTGATTGGATGTTTACTTAATATGGCCGTGTATCACAATCGTTTTATACTTCTGTTAACATAAAAGTACCCTATTTTTGGTCAAACAGGACTTTATATTTTATCTATAAATTATAATATTTAATTTATTGTTAATGTAAATGAAAATTAGAAAACAGGTGTGTTGGTAATACTTAACAAACAATTGTTACGCAAAATAATGTGCACGAATTTGGTACATTGTCCCGTTGGTGTAATTTTCTACACTCGGGTAAGCTTTGTTTGCAAGAGGCGGAGGAATATCCTGGAAGTAGAACTTTAGCAGGGCTTCAGAAAAGTGTGAAGTAACAGTGAAAGGAGTACACAGAGTACGCCTGCTAGAGGCGGTCGTTTCCTCGTACGGGGGCTGTTTACGTGAGATTAATGTACCTATCCTGTAGTACACTTACCATCATACTTCATCGGCGAACTTTACAGGAACCTGCAGGCAGATCACGTGCGCTCATGTATGCCTCTACAGCACCCTGCGGGAGACCTGGGGATTTACAGTAAGACAACGCACCGGTCCACCGCTACGGGACTGTGGCAGAGTGCCTGGCTGGCTGGACTCTCCACAGAGAGCGTGCGCGCGCGCGTGTGTGTGTGTGTGTGTGTACCGTGGATCCTGCTCCGGCATATCTTCGTGCATTGTGGGAGGCTGTGCTATGCTGTACAGCCGCCACGAGCTCTTCCTGTGCGTTGTGGAGTCCATGAGACGCCGCGCCGCATCAACGCGACAACAGGTGCTACATGCTACTATAGGCTGTTCACGATCAAGTGAGCACTTTTGAAATCAACCTCAGAAAAATGTTACTGCCCCTACCCGCTTATATCTTGACGGGCGCAATGAGCGACATGCGCCTAGTAAAGTTGGTAACGATTGATTGGAAGTAGTTCCATATCTTAACGTCGAATAAAAAGTGTTAGGTAACCGTTTCTGATAAATTATTTCTTTCGTTTTGTTTTTTTTTTAACGCATCGAAGTGTAAAAATGAGCAGATTTGTTAAACATTTAATCGACTAATAATTTCACAGTTACACTTGACCGACGCATGAATAAAGTGATGAAATCTGTGGCAATGTTAATTTACATAAGGTGAAAAAATACACAACACGTGCATACAGGTGGATCTTAAGCAGGGCTTTCAAAAGTGCTCGATTTACGGTGAATAGCTTGTATACAGGAGTTATTAATTCAACTGCTAGTAGGTATACATCGGAGGAAACAACCAACCACTTCATAAACGGGGTGATCTTTCCAAGGTTAGATACTCCACAACGAGGTGTGGAGATAAGGTGGACAGGCTATACGTGTCGCTGGCGGTCTGCTACGTGCCGCGACGTGGGGACAATGACCCTGCACGGGGGGAACGCCCTTGGAAAGATGCAGTCGTCTCGCTCGAGCGTCTACACGTCCGTACAGCCATTACTTTGCAGGCCCCGCCGCCGCTACGGCCGAAGTCCCTTCCCAAAGCTCTCCTCGACCGTCTACCGTCTTTCCACGAGAACACGCATTAATAATCAGACCGACACATGGGGTGCCAGCACGGACTCGATCGAATCTAGATTTTCAGTTTTTGGGGAAAGGGGGGTCACTTCCTCGTATGCAGTAGTGACGTGTAGGGGGGGGGGAGGGGGGAGGTCCCTAATCTCAAAGTTTTAGGAAACAATATGAGTTAAATTAATTAAATATAATCAGTAGTTTTAACAAGTATGTTATTATTTCATTTCAGTTTAAAAACATTCATTCACACGAGAGTTTCATGTCAATGTGAATTTTTTTTTTTTTGGAGGGGAGGGGTCATATCCTGTGTGACTCCCCGCCAATACCCTGAAACTTTAATATTTAATAAGACTTTCGCCCACGGAGATAATTACCTTAATTGGCTGTAAGTACTGCTGTTAGGCTATAGGCTGTTGACGGTAAAGTGAGCACTTTTGAGACCCTATTTAGTTTTTCCTTTCAGTTAATTTTAATCCATTAACCACCTTTTTTAAAATAAATACTGATGTGTAAGTGATAAATACAGTGTTTATATCCCATCGCACTCAGAAGTTAACATCGCTAAAATAAATTATATGTATTGACTACTATTCCAAATAAGTCGGCTTTCAGGAATGCACACTTTACGGTGAATAGCCTATAATTATTTTACCCCATAAGTTGTGAAATTCATTATTATACCTAGAGGTTACACGTTTTCAAATTAACCAGTTTCCATAATCCTAAATATTAATTCGCGCTGCTGTTTTCCGATGCAGCCACGTGCTGAAATACTGCAACATCTTATTATTGCCTCGTTCACCGAAACCCTCAGTTTTCCAATGATCACTGTGTGATAAGCTCAGCTATTAAGGCACTACACGCGAAAATGCCTGCACAATCGGCAATAGTATGCATTTACCGTTCGCTCTCAGATATGTTTTCCTAGAAGCAAAATTACTATCTCCGTGTTGCAATGTTTGCTTTCTTGGTGTTCTTTGAACTGAAAGAGTACGCATTTTTGCGTGAAAATGCTGGAGAACTTATAATTACATTCATCTTGTGCGTTCCGTCGGAAAGAAGCAAAGGAACTTATGAGCTTCAGTTTCAGTGTGTGGTATTGCATACTGATTCACGTTTACACGCAGTTCACGGTAAAGTGAGCACTTTTGAAAGTCCTCTCATTTTGAATAGTTAGTAAATATATTTTATTTGAGCCTTTGACGCTAACTTCCGAGTGCTGTGGAATATGCACACTGTATTTAATACTTACAATGCAATATTTATTATAAAAGGTGGTTAAAGGATAAAAGAAATGGCTGAAAGGAAAAAAGTAACTAGGGCCTCAAAAGTGCTCACTTTACCGTAAACAGCCTATAACTGAATTCTTCCGAATTTAATATTATCTCTACCAGCAACTACAAATATTTTAATGTAAATACAGGCTGACACCTCGGCTGTAACATTGGCAGTAAGTAAACAAAAGTAAATCTATTTACTAACGTCCTATTAAAGTAGCGACAAATGACTGCGGTTATAGTAGAGTAAGAAATGGCGTTGGGTCACGTTCTTAAGAGACACTCGAATCCAGTCAAGAGTAGTATTAAATCTCGCGCACTGCGAAAGGATACAACTGGCCGAAATAAAAACCTACGCACTAATGAAATTTTCAGTAAATCGTGACCCGCTAAACAACGTAGCATTAGAATAAACAACGCATACGATCAAAAGAACAATAATATTCGACCCGTGGTTTACAATAGCGCCTTTGTTGCGCTAATGTAGTTTGCGTGCTGTGTTCGATGCCGAGAATCTGATTTCTACAGCTTGGGGCTGAATTGACCGGCATACTTCGTGAGGAGATTCCTTATGCAAAATCAAATAGCAAATATATAGGACACTTTGTACCTGAACTAAATATTAAGGGCGTAATAAGTCCCCTAAAATGGAGATTTTGGTATTAATTTTTGCGAAATATTGGAAATCAGGTGAGATGAAAGTATAATTCGCAGAACATTGTTTTATGTTATTGGGATCTTCAACCTCAGAGTAAACTCACAATAATAACAATTCCCGTTACGAAAATAACAGGGGTGGCAACCCTCTTATGGTCTGCAACTTCGTTACCGTCGGGAATTATGAACGTTTGATGTTGGTTTATTGAGCAGTATGGCCTACGAAACAAAAATGGTCCCTTTGTTGCAACTGCCTAGGACCTACAATTTTCGTTTAAAATACACACAAATTTTCCGCTAGATTCCGCTGCAGCGATACAGCGTCTAATATACAGGCAGTAAGTACTACCTGCGTGTATGGCCACAGCACAGACGATGGTGTCGTGTAATCAATGCGTACCATACACGCATGTATGACGTATAGCCTAACCGTGGTTCAGGAATAGTCTTCATTCACGAATTCAGCAGTATTCATTTATGCACAGAGCCTAATCGTTTTATTGTGATAACTGGAACTTTTGTGTTAAATAAACGTGTATTTTTACCATAGTTCTCATCCAATGCCGTTTTAACATCAGTAAACATTTTCCCGCTTTTTTTATTTACCATTTATTAGTGTTTGGTCTTATCGCTGTTTCTCAAAATGTAAAGTAAACAGAATTACAACTATCCTCAATACCACACCCCATCACGCTTCCCTGACTGGCTAACATTTTAACATTGGGCCTATTTGTAGGAAACATTCCATCGAAAATTATACACGACCAATTACGAAAATGACCATGAAAACGGCCAGCAGATAGCCTGATCTTCCATAGAACGATCAATACCAGCGGCCTTGCAAGCTTGCATCAAATATTCCATCGTATAGGCTGTTCACGATAAAATGAGCAATTTTGAAAGCCCTGCTTAATATCTGCTTGCAAACCCGTTGTGTATTCCTCCGCTCTATGTAAAATTAACATTGTCATGGGCCTCTTCACTCTATTCACGCTTTTGTCAAATTATTTCGAAAGTAAATACTTTTCAAATCTGCTCATTTTTATACGGTACATTGAAAAAAAAAAAAAAAAAAAAGCGAAACAAATAATTTATATGGTTACCTAGCACATTTTATTCGACGTTAAGGTATGGAACTAGTTTCTCTCCGACGTTACCAACTTTACTGGGCGAATGTCACGCAGTGCGCCCATTAAAATACATGGATGTAGGGCCAGTAACTATTTTCTAACGTATATTTTAAAAGTGCTCACTTGATTGCGAACAGCCTTTAACACGTGGATGTACCTAAGGTACAAATGTTCTAGGAAGGCAGAGGGAAAATCCCGGTGTACCTGCGAGCCGCCACAACTACTGCCTTTGTTGGGTGAACCTTGCGCTGGCTTTAAATTCAGGCACTAGTCTTACATTCCGGAAATAACGTGGCATCTGAGAAAGCTCTGAAGTTGTGTTCTCGCAGTTCCTGCTTGTAGCCATCATCTACTTGCGCGAATCTACCGGCATTATGACATATAGAATGTAGGAAACCAAGAAGAGGGGAGATTTGGGTGGCTCCCAATATTAGGGTCTTCAGTCAATGAACTTGAAGTGAGGCGAGTAGAGGCGAGTATGGAGCAGCGCTGGACTGCAACAGATCCCCGAGAAAACTAGCCGACCAGCGAAATCGTCGGGCACGATTGCCACGTTTTAAAATCCGGGAGTGAACTTACCGGGAATCGAACCCGGTTCGCCTTGGGTGGAAGACGAGTAGGGCAACCACTGTACCACCGCGGGCCCACCAGTGCTGGCGACTTACCGCCACCAGACATCTTATATCGAAAAGCAGCATGCACGGGAGCACCTACGTCGATACAACCCCACAAGTGTACAAGTTTCCTTCAAAACACTGTAAGTACCTGTAGCCAGAAGGCTTATGACGAGATGATAGGAAAATAATTACTAGTGTAACAACCTCGACTGGATGCGCCATTGTCATATTGTGTAGAAGTAGAAGACTATTGCGGATATTGGCGCAACTAAATAATTTAACTTAAATTCAAACAATTTCACGCTAAATTCAAACAAATTTCTAATTCCCCGTCAAATTTTTCAAAACGTAACTCAAAATCAATCATATTTGGGGTCAAAATCAAAATCAATTTTCAACCTGGGTTCACTCTTTGTGTGTGGTTCTTCAAAGACTCAGTTCCAAGCTAAATCATCATATTTTTGATGAAATTCCAAAAAGTTTAATACTTTTCTTGTTATATTTTTTTGACTAATTGATTTGGCTTGCCAATTTAAAGCAAATATATGCCTTTTTGACCTAAATTTTGCCTCATTCGCCCTGAAAATGGACCACTGATCAAAGAGTGAACAAAGTATGTTTAAAAAAAATGCACTTAATTGAGAACGCAGATTTGGGTCAAATTATCTTTATTTGGGGGGTGAACTTAAAGAGATGAATCATGTTTGAAGAGGAAATTAAAAAATTGTTGCTTGAAAGTGAGAAATTTGCGTGAATTTTAGTTAAATTATCGAGTTGCGCCAATATCTGTAATAGTCTTTTACTTGTAGAGGTAATGAAACACGATGGGGAATTTTGAATTTGACCTTGGGGCTCCAGCACATACGCATGGAATGATGCGGCGAACTCACGACATGGGGAGTCCAGACATGGGTGGCCATTCAGGAGGCATATTCGAAGCGTAGACACTTCCAAATTTAAAATGTGGAACTTCGAACCCCCCCCCCCCCCTTATTTCCCCTCAGTCACATTTTACTAATCAGAAATATGTTCCGAAATCTTGAGAGAACGCCTAGCAAGGCCACTAAGCGACATCGAAAGGCTAAGGCCCGGTTGCACCAACATCTTACCCGATCCGAGATAGAATGATCCTAGTTCCGAACCAAGATATAAGTTTGATCTTGGTTCCAATGTACAAGTGTCGCACCAACCAAATTTCATGGTTTTGGATCTCCGATTTGTCGATCTTCGTTCCAAAGTGAGAGATCGAAATTAAGAATGGGGCAAATTTTGCTATTGGTTCGTAATATTTGACGTCATGGAAGTAGGCGTATTTTTCACTATAGATAGAACTAGATGTGCGATGTTTTATGTGTTTTAAGTGAATTATTTTTGTACGAATTTTACTTAATAATATTCAAGCGCGTATAATGTTGTTTTAATTTCCCAAGAAATCAATTGAACGTAGTTCTATCTGTTGGCGTATTTTCCAACTACATTTGTCGAAGATGGCTTCTGCTCTCGAATCGAGATTTCGAACCGCCAAAATTGGCGGTTCGAAAAGAACTTCATCTCGATCTCCAGTCCATGTCTGAACTCGAATGGTGCAACAGTTTTCTCTGTCGATCTTAGATCCGATCTCGGATAGAGTTTCGAACCATGATGGTGCAACCGAGCATAAGCAGTAAATCTTAGTTCTGTGTCACGAATGCAAAGTGTAAAGCGAGTTTCACACGATGCAAGACGAGTGCCAAACTTGCGCGAGATGCCGACCTTGCACGAGAATTTCTTGCACAAGTTCGTGTGCAAGGCACATCTTGCACCAAATGAGGAGATAGAGCAGGTCCTATTTTTCTTGTGCAAGGCGATGCAAGTTGCGATCCTATTGGTCCTTGTATGCTGGTCATGTGACTTGTAAACTCAACCATATAGAGTATAAGAAAATCATAACCCGAGGTGTGCGAACAGGAATAATACAGGGAAATAAAACATTGCTGGAAAATAACTTTAAATCGTGGATTGGAGTTCAGACAGTTCGCTGAGAATAAAATAAAAAACAATTATATTTTGGAAGGATAGCTTTGAAACAAATACCTAGTTGAAGTAAGCAACTTCATATCTTGTATTTTAATACCCTGGCTGTTTGGTACTCACCAGAGCTATAAACTAATATTGATGCGAGACAGTATACATCTTATTTATCTGCGCGTGAACTCGTTTCGCACGCAATTTAGGCCGCGGTTACACGGCATGCAGAACTACTTCACTATAAACAAGTTCAGCTATTGAAGAGGTCACATTACCTTCGAACGAGTTCCGATCGCAGTTGTTTCTCGTTCAAAGTGAACAGTTTCCACAAGTCGTTTCGAACGACATCTCTTCTCTGCTGCGCTCATATTGGCTGCTTCGAAGTAAACAAGCAGTGTATCAAATATTACTGAATTTGGGGGGAATTCCACACTTGTTGAATTAACTTAAGTTTAAGGGTTGAATGTACAAATACCCACCCATTATGCCATTACAGTAAAATTGTAGGTTTCATAAGAATTAAAAAGATCAATAGTGATAAATGTTGGAGGCTATCATAGTAAAATAGCATACCTTTTAAGTTCCATGTTTGTTGAGGTTAGAATTTCCATTGATTTCGTTCTGCTTTGGGTGTGTAACCGCGGAAACACGTTCTGTTTTTAAACTTGTTCAGACATGGCTACCGACTGTATTCAGCTGAATGTGTTTAACATCACTCGTGTAACCGCGGTCTTAGTTGGCATTCTCGTACGAAATGTTGCGCGGAATGCATCTCGCATCGTGCGAACCCTGCTTTATACTCCATGTGCTACGTCCTCAGTCCTGCACCTGGTTGTGTCATACTGCGAGTAGGCATCCTAGTCCAAGTAGAATGAAGCGAGCACCGAGTGTGCGTGGGCGTTCTCAGACTGCTTTCACGCCAACTCCAAAGATTTACGTCATCCTCAAGAAAAGCGCGAAGGACTAAAACGCCGAAGCACAGAATCTTCAATCAATTTTCTAATGACTGTGACACTGCATGATAACTGTTTATTTGCGTCAATGAAAGGAAGCTGGCGAATTATTTTACTGAATAGTGCGATATAGACTAGTGTAGGCTGTTCACGGTAAAATGAGCACTTTTGAGAGCCCTGCTTAGTATCTACTTGTATGCACGTTGTATATTCTTCCACCTTGTGTAAAATTAACATTGCCATGGGCCTCATCACTTTATTCATGCGTCGGTCAAATTAAACTGTGGAATTATTAAGAAAGTAAATATTTTACCATTCTGCTCATTTTTTACACTTCCCTGCGTTAAAAATATAAAGCGAAAGAAATAATATTAAGCTATCACAAATGGTTACCTAACACTTTTTATTCGACGTTAAGATATGGAACTACTTTCCATCCATCGTTATCAACTGCACTGGGCGAATGTCACTCAGTGCGCCTATTAAAATATATTCATGCAGGGGCAGTGACTTTTTTCTAGGGTTTATTTCTAAAGTGCTAACTTTATCGTGAACAGCCTTTATCATAATGTATAATCAACTCTTATAAAACATTTTTAGCGGTAACGTGATTCTGTTTAATATTTTAAATGCAACCAAGAAACTTTGCACGTCCAAGCTTGTACAGAATGTACGTAGTACAAAGTTCGTGGAATGGCGCCCACGTGTAGGCAGCCACTCATCACGGCGTCCACCTAAGAGGGCACGGAACATAAATGAATGATACTGATGTTTATCTTATTTTACAAATTATTTGGAAGCCGATAGAGAAAACAAAGAAATGGCAACCATACACAATAGTTTTTACTAACTACGAGAGCAAATAGTTTACCTGAGTGACGTTATTCTGCCGAGATATTCCCGACGCCGTAAATTTTTGTGTGTTTTCGTGGCGCAAAGACATTATGCGAAATTGATACAGTAATACTGCAAAATACTTGATCGTTAAGTTGACAAAACCTGCTATCTAGGATTGCCATATTTACTTTTTTCTACGTTGGTTTTCAAAAACCAGTAAACATCAATGTACGTATTTGGTGTTAATTTATGTCCCACGCCCCCATAAGGTTGATCAGTTCCCGCCATCTTGGATTTTCACTATTTTTGTCATAAGTTCCATTTAAGAACATTTAATGAGATTTTTCGCACGACATGACAAATAATAGCTCCTTAAGCTTAATCAACATATTACATTTCTATATAGTGTATTATTTTCTCACTAGTGACTAAAGGCAAAAAATGAATAATTTTTTCTTGCTTTCGGTTACAGAAATGGACCTGGCAACAATAGTCTAGCATGTGCAATGCAATGCCCTACGCTTTGTCAAAGCCCAAAATAAAATGCAAACTCTGTGATGTAATTTACGACGAAAATTCCAAAAATCCGAGATGGCGGGGACTGGTCCACCTTAAGCCCCGTTTATATCGAAGCAAACAGAAGCGAACGAGCATTGGCGAAACATCCACACATGTTTGCTACCTGTAGCTCCTGTTTAATTCGGAGCTGTTCGCCCCGGTGCAATGAGTTCGCTTCTGTTTGCTCCGATCTAAACGGGGCTTTACGCAGACTTGACTCGTCCCTCAGAATAGTCTCCGCTGGCCACTGTGCACGTCTGTCAACGACGGTATAACTGCTGGAAACTGTTGCGAAATTGTATGTCAATACTTCGGGGTAACATTCCTCACATCTGGAGGATGAAAAAATGTTATACGAAGTTAGGTTCGCAAACGCTTCGTTTCTTTACTACAGTCCGTAATACATAACGTACAGTGTATGGTCCGCGGGCTGAATCATGTTACTGTGGAATGCCATGGCAGCTGTAACTGGCAGCCCCATGCCAGCCCCCGAGGAGCCCTTATTTGAATCCACTATACTTTTATTTGTGGGGACATTTAAAGGCACTTGTGTATGCAACCTCAGTGGACGATGTGGGCGACTGCCGTAACCGTATTGTGGCTGGTTGCGAAACAATCAGGAATTTTCCAGGTATTCATCAGCACATCAGGGTGTCCATGCAACGGCGGGTTGATGCATGTTTTCGCGCTGATGGAGGGCATTTTGAACATTTCCTTTAGTACCAACGATAAGCTTTCACACGTGTGTAACTAATTCCTGTGCAGCTCCTACTGTTCTGGGTGTAGTGTCGTACTGTGAGGTCTCGTGTACCATGCAAACTAACGCTGCGATGGCATTCCACAGTAACATGATCCAGCCCGTGGTCCATACACTGTACGTTATGTATCATGGGCTGCAATTCTGCAACAGCCTGTATATTGGCAGGAAGATCCTGTACGGCTTCCCGTGTGACAGTGACTATCTCCTCAGCTGAATGAAACCTGTGCGTTCGAGAGGGGGATGAGAAAGAAATCGCACGGTACGAGATCAGGCGAGTACACGGAGGCTGTGGCAACACGGTGACAAGTTGACTTGCCAGTTCATCTTGGGCAAGCACAGAGCAATGTACAAGGGGGGGGGGGGGTGTTGTCGTGTAGTAATAGCTCCATCGCCACAGCTCAGGTCTCTTACGACTAGTTGCATCGCGTAGACGGCGAAGGAACTTCTGGTAGCGTATTAAGTTTGCATATGCTCCTCGTAGAACGAATTCCATATGTACAATGCCCAATGAGTCAAACAGTTAAAGCATCACCTTGCCTTTTGACCAGTCATGTCGCGGTTTTTCCTGTCGTAGCGATGATGGCAGGTGACCGATTGTCGCTTTAATTGCGGATCGTATAGAAAACACGTTTCGTCCTCTTATGATCCGATTGAAGAACGCCCCATCATCGTCAGCACTACTGACTGGGTCACCGAAAATGGTCATGAGACCGCCACGTTGGTCTTAACGTCAGGATGTGTTAACACGGAACGTGTCCACGTCATCAGACAGAACTACGTCCCATGGCAGATCCCTACTGCTGCTTCGAGGTCAACAGTTTGGGTGCGATAGGTTGCAGCTTCTTCGACCTTGAGGTAAGTTGGGCTCTTTCGTGCCCGCAGTACGCTCATCATCCTCCAAACGGTCTCTCTTTCTTTCTTTCTCTCTTGCGCAAAGCGGTCTATGACGTCATCGCCGTACACGTGTTTCATCGTCTGGAGCGTCTCACTTGCGAATTCGCCTAACTTTCGGGAGAACTTGACATTTGCCCTTTGCTCAAACTGTGACATACTCGTGTTCCGCAACCTACTGGGCGGAACCGTGGTGCGTGGATGCCTACACGCGGGGCGCCAGACTGAGGTATAGTCTATTCCACGAATATGTGCACTTTTTTAGTTCTATATGTAGTCCTGTGTGCAGTTGCTTCCTTTGAGAAATATTTGTGTTGACATGCTGGTCAAGTCGACAGTCAGTTGAATGTATTTTGTAGTGGCACAGGGAAACTGCTATTGCCATGAAAACGACTGTATATAGGATATTCACAGTAAAGCGAGTACTTTTTAAAGTCCTCTCATTTGGAATAATACTCAATAAATATATTTTATTTTAGCTTTATACGTTAACTTCCGAGTTCGGGGAAATATATACACTGTATGTATTACTAAAATTGCAATATTTATTTTTAAAAGGTGATTAAAGGATAAAACAGGGCCTCCAAAATGCTCACTTTACCGTGAATGGCCATATATGACGTCGCTAGTACGCGAACTTATCATCGATACGACACGAGCTCGATAACGAGTTTCAGACTCAGAAACGTATTTTTTTTTTTTTTTTTGCATTCCCTTCATTTAATGCAATTACTCTGAATAACGAACCATTCGAGCTCTGTTAAAAGTGATTTCTATTTAAATAATTGAAGACACGAAAGGCTGAAGGTGTCATGTTACTTTGTAAACAGCCAATTTTCCCCTCCCCATCCCCCAATGAATGAAGGTGTTAAGTGCCTATCTTTCACACAGCATCATCGGAAATCTCAGAAATGCAAAGAGTGTATTGATTTATCAATGTATAAGGGGTTATGTTACACTGTATTGCATTTGACATCAATTTACTCAGAAATTCTATTTTGTAACATAACGTCTTCATTCTTTTGTGTCTTAATTATTTTTTATGTTCTTTGCGGGACCAAAATCTGTCTTAATACAACTACTTTGTTGCCTTCGCCAACTTTATTTTTCAAATAAATCTTGTTTGCTTAGATTATAGCTAATTTTATATTTGCGATTTGGACCTACAAAAACAACATTTGAATTATTACAACCTCTACTAATTTCATCATTTAAATACTTACTATGCAACTTTTTTACGAATTGGCACACTGACAAAACGGATATCGCAGGTTTTCAAACTTATGTATTTGATTTATTTACTAAAACAAGTTACTTTTATATAAAATTAAACAGAATGGTCAAAACTAGCACACTAGTGATTTGGGAATTCGTTTCTCGGTGCATTAGTTTGATAGTAATGTAAAATACAAAATACGAATCAGGATGTTTTCTTTCCTTCGAAAATCTGGCCATATTTATTTTTTCAGTAAAGTTTATAATTTGAAACCTATTCTTCACATTTACTTTTTGCCATGATAATATTTCCATACGAATCTTGTGTGAATTGCGACTGTTCATTCTGTTAGTACTATTTTAATAACTCTGAAAATCATAGTATATACTATTATTTAAAACCGAATTTATAGCCTTAATGATATGAATTTCCCTCTGGACGAACTCCTATTACAAACGTAGTATTTTGTGACAAGTTTACAGTACACCCCAGCATATCGTGCAAATTGTAAACTTTCTGAAGAGCTATAATAATTTGATATCCAGAGACACGTTCGTGGACATTTTTTCTGCGCACAGACTTTAGAGCACGAGAATGGTGTTAATTTTTTCTGTGGCGTTACCAAAAAATGATTTTAAAGAAAACTGTAAATAATCACATCTGTGGCCACCAGCGGCGTAGCCAGAAATTTCTCAAAGGGGGATTTACACTGAGTCTGAAGTATAGGGAGTTTATAGTCTTCGCAATATCTTCATACACTTTTTGAATCAAGCCTCTGAAAAAATTTTACTCTGGTTGTCTGGTTGTATCATAAATATAACACGTAGTCTGTTAACATAAAAGTACCTTATATTTTGTTAAATTGAACTTTTGTATAATTTTTGCCCATAAATGACATGTTTTATTTATAATTAATACAAACAAAAAGACAGTAAATAGGCGAGTTTGTAATGCCTGGTAAGAAATATAGTTTCTACGCAAAATTTTATTAAAATGAGTGCACACAAATGCGGTGCGTTGCCACTTTGCTATAATTTTCTATACTTTGTTAGGCTCTTTGTATGTGTGAAGAGGAGAAATAGCTTGGAAGTATAACTTCAGCAGGTCTTCAGGAACGTTGACGGTAACAATGAAAGGCTTGCCATTTAGCGGTACACGTGTTAACTACGACATATACTAGAACTGTTACCCCACAGCATAGTAAGATGCATCACAGTATACCCAATTCAGTATTTTTCATCTCAACTTAAGATTTATTAATACCTTTAATAGGTACTAATTATTGACAATCTTAGGGAGAACCCCTATATCCTCTCCACCCTTCCTTGATGTCCAAAGATTTTCGTTCCTTATAGTACGCACGCAAATACAATACGGAATAATCAATTTAAATATGCTACAAAATACAGTATACAGTATGATTCTCAATTAGACCGACAAACTTCGGGAGGTGATTCGTCATACAAGTAAAAGGAAAACATGTGCGACACTTTATACCTAAACTGAATATTAAGAAAACGAGATTTTAAGCCGTATTTCTGCAAAATGTCCGCTCTTACGTTGAAGGCCCCGATAACATGCAATAATATTCCAAGAGTTGTGATTGTATTTTACTTCGTTACTGATATTTTGCACAGATACTGTTTAAAACCTCGATTTTTAAGGGCTCGTACCTCCCTTAATATTCGGTTTAGGTATAAAGTGTCACATATGTTTTCCTTTTACTTGCTCATGAAGAATCACCTCCCGAAGTTTGTCGGTCTAATTGAGAATCATCCTGTACACACACTATAATACAAAACTCAACATGTTTACACGATATCTCAATTTTAATGAACGTATCCAGCCCTTGCCGCACCCTACATTTGGGAGGTTTTAAAAAATCGTGATCAAGTATTCAACTCTCGTATATTTTCGGTGGCTTATGTCAAGGCTGCTTGGCTCAAAACAGCAAAAGGGTAAGTTTTAAATTCATTTTCCTGTGCACAAGCAAGCACAAAAAAAAAGGTTGTCGCGGCCTCCAGGCAGAAGACGATAGTGGTCAGACAAGTTTCGGAATGTGACTCAGCGAACAGGTTCCACTTCGGTGGATCACCACATAACAAGTTGCCCGCTGGCCTTTCCGTGCGGCGGAATTGTGTGCTTCTGCCGCTGCGGTCACCTGACTGCCCGCACGCATGTTCCGATAATACCGTCGCTTCCACCCAGAGCTCACGTGACTTCCACGTAGCGGCGTCGCCGCTTGCTCCTGTGGCGTCCACTAGGCAACATGGCTATGACGTGTTCGCGATGTTCTTCGAGGTATAGGCTGTTCACGGCAAACTGAGCACTTTTGAAAGCCCTGCTCAAGATCTACTTGTATGCACGTTGTGTATTTTTCCGCCTACGTAAAATTAACATTGACATGGGCCTCATCACATTATTCAAATGTCGGTCAAGTGAAACTGAGAAATTATAAGAAAATTAATATTTTACAAAGTTGCAGATTATTACACTTCGATGCATTAAAATAATACATAAAGCGGAAGAAATAATTTAAGTTATAACAAAATATTACCTAACACTTTTTATTCAACGTTAAGATGTGGAACTACTTTCCTTCCATCCTTACCAACTTTACTGAGCGCATGTCACTCAGTGCGGCCGTTGAAATATATTAAGGTAGATGCGAGTAGTGGCTATTTCTAAGGTTGATTTCAAAAGTGCTCAGTTTATCGTGAACAGTGTTTAAAGGAGTTTGCACAACTAAAAAGTGAGCAGTAAGGTGTAAACATCAGCCTCAAAAAATTACTTGACGCAATAACGATTCCTCTAGCAAAGTTCGACCATGTGTTATTCGAAATCAAAATAGAAAGAGGTTTTTTATTTAATGTTATTTTGATTTCAGTCTCGACATAATGGTTTTAGAAGACAGGCAAACATAAGTTTTAAATTTTCGTTATTTGAAATCAAAAGCGTTCATTAAAATGTATGCTTCTGTCGTGTGACTGGCTAAACTTAAGACATCAGAATTTGACTTTTTTTTTTTAAATTTCCAATTGTTTTAACTGTGAAACTTAAGCAGCAAGAAGTGCCAACTTCATTGTGTATACTACCAACTTCTGAAACGTGATGGAAAACTTTCTGCGGTCAAGTACTGCTTTAAGTAATGTTTAATGCTCAAGTAGTTCAACAAGTAAACACCTTAACACTGTGCCAACTGCCTGTTACTACCCATTCTACTAGTTAAAAAGTGAGAGGAGACCTGACGTACAATATAGTTTAGTCTGGTGCCAACAGAGAGCAGACACTGTAGCTTACCTTCTGCCTGCAGCCACGAAAGCACTTTCTGTTGCCGTACGCAACATGCGGCATGTGTTAACAACTCACTGGTCAGACGCAAACTAAAGCTATGAACATGATGGCGCACCGCAACTTACCTTTGACGAAACGAGATGTTGTAAACAATGACGGAGGTCAGCTCAGATTCCACACCCCACACCACCGCCGCAAGCCAGACGCTAACTGGAAGGACATCAGCGAGACTCCTCTGGAGGGGACCGACCAGCCTCTCCCACCCCTCCAGGGAAATGTCACGTCACCCCCCCCCCCCCCCGTATCATCAACGCAGTTAAAACCGACTTCCAACCATTCCAGATATCGCCACAACAAAACAGCTGGTGGCGCGTCCCGCCGCTGTTGCAATATTTACATCGCCGCCTGACGCAATGACAAACGTCACGGTGAGACGCTCGTTTACTAGTATTCTGTAATGAATCATCAGTCAAGACTCGCGGCCAGATGACTTATCGAATGAAATACCTGCAGCATGGGCGTCACCGAGAATTTTTTTTTCCATCAGGAGTGCAGGGATCAAAATAAGTTTCCTTCGGAGAAGTGTGAGATCACTGCAGAGGTTTACGCAAAATAAATGGAACATGCAACCGTGACGTGTCATTTGAATTTATTTATTTATTATCAATGTGGAATAAATTATTATATGTATTGCTTATCTGCTGTTCAGCCCCAAGCAGAATTTTTCATTTTACTATAGGTTGTTCACGGTAAAGAGAGCAGTTTGAGGTCCTAATTACTATTTTATTTCAGCCATACATCCTTTAACACCTTTTAAAAGAATTATTGCCACTTAAGTAATAAACACAACCTTTATATTCCACCGCACTCGGGAGTTAACGTCTAGTCTAAAATGAAATATGTTTATTTACTATTATTCTAAATGAGAAGGCTTTCAAAAGTACTCACTTTACCGTGACTAATCTATAAGATAAATATGTTATTTTCAGCGCCATCTAAATAGAGTGAGGGAATAAATAATAGGGTGCGTTCTACAATGACTCACATGCACTACGGATACGGCTCAGGAAAGCGGAGCCTAACATAACCTACAATGAGACGCATGCGAACGCGGATAACGTAAGAAAGCTCCGGCATCTCCCAACTCTTCCGTGTCCGTGAATCCGTGTAGCCAATAGGAATCGAATATTCGGTTTGTTGATATTGGTTTTCGTGGTCATTGCGGTGGTATACACTACAAATAGTGCTTCGATTTGCCGTGGCGATGATTATTTTTCTTTTAAGTGCACATGGTTCAACAGTGCTATATACGTATTTTTAAACACTGTAAAAATAAACAAAATGAGATGTGAGTAGTAGGGCAAACGGAGAGCTCGGGAAGGCTCCAGGGTCCGGATCTTCCAGGGGAGTCAATCGCCATGTTGGAGTTTATTTTCTCAAAGTCACTCGTTTTACCTTAAAAAAAAATCAGTTGTTTTAACCCAAAAAAACTTCAGAAATCTAATATTTTACCCAAAATTTGCTTTTTTGTCCGAATTTCCCGTTTTTCCCATTTTGACTTGGAGCCAGGAGAGTCGGATTCAGCAGTTTTGACTCCAAAAATGTAAAGAATTATTATTTTTATTTAAATATATTTTATAATTAAAATTTTAAAGGTCTACGTATTAAGTGTTTATATCACTGGACTCTACTTTTCAGGGCGCATACGATTGTGATGTCATATCGTTTATGTAACTCAATGCCAGGACCACAATTTTGGATTTAAGAGCGAAAAATTATAAAAAATACGAATAGATATCTCGCAGTAGTTATTTTTATTACATTTTTTATTTGCATATAATATTCTTTAACTATTCCAGACTTAAGTATTTTATTTTACATTTAGGGACTAATATATCATATTTATTCTACATCCGCTTAACTTAACCACCACTCTCAGTCATGTACGAAGAACTTTTTTTCAAAAATATTAAGTATATAATTTTTTTACATATTGTGAAAAGATGCACCTAACAAACAAAATATATAAAAAAATTTACACATAATTTATTGTACTAATAAAATATACATAATCAGCAAAAAAAATACATTATTGCTATTAATATCCATCGAGTCGGACGATCTCATGTCTAGCCGAAGGCAGCAGATTCACGCTCCAAAAACAAGCCACACCATTTGTACAGCAGCTGTGCTTTCCTCCACCCACGTGTCCAGTCAGATTCTGACCTGTCGCAGACATGTCGGTGCTGGTCGTCGTAAAGTTTCGTCAGCTTGCGCAGCGAAGGACAGTCATTCTCGCACTGCACATAGATGATTTCAACTTCGTTTTTGCAGAAGTCGCTAAGCCATTTCTTCTGCTTGGGCCCTGCCTTGTGGATACTGCATCAGCAAGTCGCACAGCACATTTCCCACCTGATGGTACGGAATCTTGCCTTCGTCCCACTCCAGTCCATGGTGGTACTTGGTCAACCAGTCGCTTGTCTTCTTGCTTTTCTCGCCCAAGAGTTTTCACGAATGAGGGGGCTGGAGGGAGCGCATGCACATCTTACTATCGTCGTCATAGTACACTGCGATGTCCTTGAGCACGTAGCCACTCTGGCATATATTAATATATTATATATATTGTGTAATATTAATTTTTATGGGTTATTGAGGAGGGGGAGAGAGCAGGGCGTAGGAGATCCTTCCCATTTGCCATTGTTGAACCGACTGAAGGGTAGCACCAAGACATGTCCGTCTAGGGTGTTGTCTGAACGTATACTTAGCTCTACATATGCGAAATGTCTATCGTCGGAAGGCGTATTTCGAAATGAATGTTTAAGAATAGTATTTCGGTGAAATCAAATTATTAGCAAACACGGAATGTCTATTGAAAGACGACACATTTAATTACAAATTAATAAAACGCACTTAATGAATGACTATCTAACCACAATAAAATATTCTTAGTATGGAAACGTAAAGAGACAAATACCTTCACTCCTCGACTAGCACGAAGCGAACATATTTTATTGAAAAGCTGTGCAGTATAGTGTGTGCTCTGGACAATAACGACTTTGCTGTGATCGGCTGCTCCACCTCTGGGCTGTCTTGGCAACCCACCTGCTTCCTTTTCCTTCCCTCCTCTATGTATCTTCTCCTTTCATGCGTGCACATCGAGCTTCTATCTCATTGGTCATTGGCTACAGTTTGAAGTTTGGGCCTTCTGCTCATGTTGGTGGCTCGTCCACTTCTATGCCAGCAAGCATTTGAGTAACTTCGCTTTAATTTCTGTTCCTGGTCCAGATGGGTTTTCATGCAATGTTAAGTTTCTGTGCATTACAACTTGGTAGCTGACGACAGTTTCATTATCATGTCTGAAGGCGAGAAACATAGGTGGATTTGCCGCATAATGCATTGAGTTTTGAATTAAGATTTAGTGTGGGCTAGTCAAGAAATTCTATGGTTGTGCATGTAGCTTGTATTCTAAATTAAATTTGTGTCCACAGTGTTTAAATTATGGTTTGATTTAACTTACAAGTTACATGTGACCCATAGTTTTCTGTTGTGTGTAGCTTAGCACTAGAATATGGTTGAAAGTAGTTCTGTATATTCATACTTTCCTAGCCGCCTGGAAATGTGATGGCTTGTTGAATGGATCCGCACCGGCTTGTGCATTATAGTGATACAATTTGAGGTAACCAACCTGTGTGAAATAATTTTTAATGGTTCGAACCGAGGATAGTTTGGTATGTTTTTAGATTGTGCTTGTCAGAACACATTTTTAATATTCACTAGACTTTGAAAGGCCATCACGGTGCTAAAATGAGTGTCGGTAATGAATTACAATATTAATACGAGAATGTCAGTTAAATCACTTAAGCTTCTTTTAATCTTAATTTTAGTTTCCAGCACTGCAATTGTATTTTCTCTAATTGAGTATATATTTGGTGTGATATTGTTAAGTACTCTATTGTTGAAAAAGAATGACCCTTCATTTTAATAAGAATTTTAAATTTTTCTAGTGTGGACTATTTATTGTGTTTGCTCAAGGTTATCTTTTAAAGGAAAATAAATTTTATATACGTCATGGCTTTGAATGTTCAGTACACTTTGGTGCCTGTGATGTTATTGTTTTGTTTTAAACCAGTTTTTATAGTAAATCGTTTTCTTATGAACGAGTTGTATGAAGTCCAAATAAATTGTTTAAATATTGGAATCTATTTTCGTGTAAATTCTTGTGACAGACATCACAAGTAAACATCGCTGTACTCTGCTGATATTTGCTAATATTTGTGTTTTGGTAGTTTTCCAGGATGGCTGAGAGCATCGGGTTTTTGTACTATTTAAATAAAGAAGAGCTATCCGCCTTCCTCACCTACAATGACGTGACTTTGCCCCTCGAAGCTGCTATGGTACAATTATGAAGGATGGTTGTGCAACATGTGAGGGACCACAACCGGAACATGAGTGGTGTCGCCGATGAGGTGGTTTCGGTGAGTCCCAGTTCCACGCATACCTTTTCCTCTTAAGATATTTTTTCAGGCTTTGCAAGTTTTACCCAATTTGAACCTAGGCGAGCGCCGTGCTGTGTTGTTTTTTTTTTCATAGCAGTCACCAATGTTATTGACCTACAGCTGTGTGATGACATAATTTGTTGCGCATGCTGGCTGTGGAATGTCAAGGTCATGACTTACAGCTGATTTTGGAGGAAATAATTTCCGAAAATGGTAGCTTCGTAAATTTCCACCGCAGAATGTTGGCTCATGTTTTCCCATCCCATGTGAAATGCACGTATGTGCGTGATATGATATATCGTTTTCAATGTTCCAATGAATCACAGAGTGCATTTATTGATTCTATAGTGTCTCACCAAAAGGCTCTTTGTTTTAATTTGCCAGAGAGCGAAATTGTTCGTGTAGTGTTAGAAAATATTACTCCATATGTTCGAGCACTGTGCTTGTTTTTACCCCTACATCGAAGTATGGAAGAATTATGGACTTTAGTGGTCGAAGTACAGAGCCGTGTAGCTGCAGAGTCAGAATTTAATTCTGTTTATTCTCATCCTGCTCGAGTAGTAGTCTGGATTGTAAAGAGCCACTAACCTAGTGGCTGGAAAGAAATTGTTTCAAATGTGGTACCAAGGACCATTTGAGGGCAGCTTTCCCTGTCTTGGGAAACAAGTGATGGCTGGAAATGTGTGCGGTGTTTTCAGTCGCTGCACATTGTCGCGAAATAAACCACAGTCTATGTGTATTGTTAAAGTAGTTTGTGGTGGAAATTTGTATCCTGCCCTAATTGATGCGGGAGCCACTCATTGCATCACTAGTTGGACATTTGTAAAATCTTTATTAAGTAAGAAGGTGAATTTTCCGTTCACTTATTCAGTGCATGATGTAACTGAGATTGTGTATTCCCAATGGCAACGTGTTGTCGGCTTCGCATGTAGTTAAGTTACACTTTAAAATAGGCAGTTTTACGTGGAGTTACAATTTATGGATTTTGCCTGTGTTAAACTATAAGATTATTTTAGGGTTGAAAATGTTTAGGTCATTCTCATGTGTCCACAAATCTTGAGGATTTTACCCTTTCCTTTGGGTTTTTGCCTGGTATTAAAATACATTTGGATTCTGGTGAGTGTGTCTAGGTAAATCAGTTGGCCTCAGAAAAATTTGCAAATGTATCAGGAAATTTTGAAGAGAGTTTAGAGCATATTGTGCCATCGACATCCGATTATTGTTTTCCTGGATTCCTAGTCAAAAAGAAAGACAGTGGCAAATACAGATTGGTTGTTAACCACACTCTTGTAAATCGCAGAATTCATAAGGATCCCTTCTCACTTCCGACAGTAGTTTGTGCTTTGCAACATTTCGGATGTGCTAAAGTGTATTCCGTTTTGGATTTAAAACAGTATTTATCAATATTTACTTGATCCATCATGTCGCAAATACACCACGTTTAGCACCTCTTGGAATCAATATGAGTTTACTGAGATCCCAATGATTGGTTACTTTGGTAGCCAGGCCCTTTCCAGAGTTCTACACCATGTACTCTCGGAATATAAATATGTTTGTCTTTAATTACATGGATGACGTAATTATGTATAGTGAAGACATGGAGTCTCGCCTGGACCATTTGTGTAAAGTTTTGACGCAATTTAGGGAGGTTGGAATGACAGTTAATCCCGAAAAGGTAACTCTGGCCGAAAATAAGGTGAAATTTCTTGGATACATCATTAGTGAAGGGAAGCTTTTGCTTGACCCCAATAGAGGTGCATCTATTGTCAACTTTCCCTGTCCGCGTACTCTAAAGGGGGTACAGAAATTTCTCGGGTAAATAGGGCACTATTCGCGAATTATCGAACGTTATTCAGAGATAGCAGCCTCCCTAAATGGTCTTAAGAAAAAAGGATTGCAATTTCTCTGGAACCAGGAAGAGGAACAATCTTTTAATGTTTTGAAGTGAATACTCAGCTCTCTGCCTGTTTTTATTTTACATGATTTTGAACAGTGTTTCGTGGTCCTGGTGGACGCTTCTGCGGTGGCCTGATGTGCAGCATTAGGCCAGTGAGTAGAGGGTCAGATTATCCTGAATATATGAAGTGTGATTTGATGACCGACAATCAAGCCCTTAGCTGAGTCTTGGTTTACCTCCACCAACTCGGAAACTGGGTAGGTGGGTGCTACGTCTATCTAGGTTTCGGTTTAAAGTATGTCATATGCGAGGTGCGGAAACCCCAGTAGTGGATGCCTTGTCCCACATGTTTGACCCGACTGATTTCGAGGAAATTCCTGCCGAAGAACCGGCTTCTCTGGGACTTATTCAGGGTTTTCTGGAATTTTTCGTCCAACTTTGCGATGCTCAGTCAGCTGATACCTGGTGTCAAGACTTGAAAAGGGATCTTGTTGCTGGTGGCGTGCCTTTATATGGAAAGGGACAGTCTTTTGTATTTTACCGGGAAAGTGGGTCGTGCGAGAAAATTGGTATTTCCAGAAACTTTAAGATGTATGTTGCTCAAATATTTTCATGGCTCTCTTTATGGTGGACATTTGGGTGTTAGCAAAACATTTTCAAAGATTTCCGTGCATTTTGCCTGGCCCACGTTGAAGAAGGACGTCGCTCAATATGTGTGTACCTGTGATGGATGCCAATGTTGTAAACAGGCTTTACAAACAAATTTTGGTCAGTCGAAGATTGAAGTTCCAAGCTGCATGTGGCATATAGTTCACTTAGACATCTTTGGGCTGTTGGTTAGGTCAAAAAAAGGGAATGTATGTTTGTTAATTTTGCTTGACACTTTTACAAAATTTGTTATTCTACTACATTTAAGAAACTTGAAGGCACCTACCATAGCAAAGTCTTTGCAGGAACGAGTTTGAAAAATTTTCAGGGCTCCAGCGGAAATAGTGACGGGCAATGCTCGCTTCTTTCAATCTATCTGCTTTAATGATATGTGCTTTAAGTGGGCAATAAAGTATTATACTTCAAAAGTCAACCAGGTAGAGCGTTTCAACAAAAACATCAAAGCTTACCTTAATATATTCTATAATAGAGATGATACTCTGTGGGATAGTGATTTGGAATGTATAAATGTAAGTTTCGACTCAGCAGTTCATGATTCTACAGGCTCGCCCCCTTCTTTACCGCTTATGAGCCGGCATTTGTCCCATCCTCTTTTAAATATTTGGAGCAATCTCATCCCGCCTACCTAGGACATTCCTTCCCGAGATCGCCTGCTCGACGAGGCTGCTCGTAGCCTAGGAGCTGCAAAACGCATAATTGTAGCACACTTAGATAAAGGTCGTATTGACCCTCCTTTTGCAGCGAGTGACCTTATTTGTAACAAAATGTTGTGTTTGTTGACAGTGGGAACGATATAGGCTCTAAGTTTATTCCTAAATTCATTGGTCTGTTTCAAATTGCAATATTACTTGGCGTAAACATTGTGATGTTAAGTTTACCAGGGACTTCACGTGAGTTTTTCTAAACTCACGTGAGTCACCTGAAAAGGTACTTGCCACGGCCATAAGTAAAGTTGTATTTTCATTATTTGTAATTTCATTTGTCTTTCTCAGAACATAATATTGCTTATTGTTAAAATACTTGTTGGTTTTAGTTATTTCTTATCGCAGCATGTTTTCCTATCTCTCTTTAAGTTTGTTGTATTTCCCCCTTCTCACACTCTTTCTTTTTTTTTTGGTTTCTGTCCGGAATGTCCGAGGTGTTGAGCAAAGCCATGCTGTCCGTCTGCAGTTCTTTGTTGCTGCAACGCCCTTGACGTCGGTGCCCAGATCTACGTTTCCACCAGGTGCTGGAGAGTGCGGTGAACATGGAAGATTTGATGCTGATCTGCTTTGTTGACTGGACTATCTCCCGGGAGATTAAGACATTCAAGATGTTTATCAAATATGTGTTGTAATGATTGTACTGACTTCGTTGAAACTTTTCTACTTTTTTTTTTTTGTAATTCCTGCATTTGAAGATTGTTGCAAACTGTGAATTCTGTGCATTATACTGAACTTTCTTCGAGTGTACTTCATGTTTACTGTACTGTTTGAACCCTTTTTCTCCTTTCCTACTGCTACAGTGGATATTGAACTGTGTTCTTAAATTTTTTCGGCCATACGACTTTGTTAGCAAGGGCTGGGGGGGGGGGGGTGCGCAGTATACAGTACGATTTAGACAATAACGACTTTGCTGCTCTCGGCCGCTGTGCCTCTGGGCTGTCTCGAGAACCTACCTGTTTCCTTTCCCTTCCCACCTCTAAGCATCTCCTCCTCCCACACATTACAACTTAGTAGCTGACGACAGTTTGATTATCGTCATGGCTGAAGGCGAGAAACATAGGTGGATTTGCTGCATAATGCATTGAGTTTGGAATTAAGATTTAAAGTGGACTAGTCAATGAATTCTAGGGTTGCGCATGTAGCTTGTATTATAAATTTAGTTTGTGCCCACAGTGTTTAAATTTTGGTTTGGTTTAACTTACAAGTTGTGTATGGCCGGTAAAGTTTTCTGTTGTGTGTACCCTTGCACTTAGAATATGATGGAAAGTAGTTCTGGATATTCATACTTTGCTAGCTGCCGGGAAATGTGATGGCTGGTTGAATGGGTCTGCACTGGCTTGTGCATTATAGTGATACAATTCGAGGTAACCCACCGGTGTGGAATAATTTTTAATGGTTCGAACTGACGATGGTTCGTTGGCTTTTATTATACATTTTTTAATTGTGCTTGTCAGAATAACAGTTTTAATATTCACTAGACTTTGGAAGGCCGTCATAGTGTTCTAGTGAATATCAGAAATGAATTTCAGTATTAATACGATTATTAAATAATTTGAGCATCTTTTAAGCTTAAATTTAGTTTCCAGCACTACAATTGCATTTTCTCTAATTAAGTATACATTTGGTGTGATAGTGTTTAGTTCTGGTTGGTTAAAGAAAAGGAGCCCTCATTTTACTAAGAATTTTTTGTTTTCCAGTGTGGAATATTTATTGTGTTTGCTCAAGGTTTTATATGTTTTAAAGGAAAATAAATTTTATATGCATCACTGCTTTGATTGGCAAGTATACTTTGGTGCCCGTGACATTATTGTTTTGTTTTAAACCAGTTTTTATATTAAATTGTATTCTTATCAACGAGTTGTATGAAGACCAGATAAATTGTTTAAATATTGGAATCTGTTTTTGTGTAAATTCTTGTGGCAGACCTCACAAAGCAATAAAATGTAAAAATAGATTAATACGATTTACTACTGTGATTCTTACACAATAGACAAATATTCTATTTTTCTAATACACTCTGGATTCTGGCAGACTTAAAATTCTAAATACTAAGGAATCGCAAAGAGACAAATAGGGCACCTTCACTCCTCGACTAGCACTAACAGAACTTATTTCATTACAAACTAATAAAATGCACATTCTAGATGAATGAAACAAAAGGAATGATTTATCAGTTAATCCAGCCAACTTACCTCATTTCCACGTTCAAAATTAAAACTCACAAATCACTTACTGCCCTGCCAACCTAGGTGTCATAATGTAATGACTTACTAATTGAATTAGTTAACCACATGTACAAAATTTATATTAATATCCTGCGCCCTACAACACACACATAACTCGTAACGAAATTTTCAACATAGTTTGCATGGAACCAAACGAAATCCTTTAATACACAAGTAAACGATTCAATGTACAACTTTATATGAATACCCAACCAATCTAAGTGTCTTAAAAACTCTTTAGTAAAATTATGTTTCACCCTCATCAGGTCTACAACATATATGTTAAATGTCTTTAGGATTTCAGAGTTTGCACAAAGTATGTGTGGTAGATCAAATGTAGCTGCAGACGTACTCGTGTTGAATCACAGCCATAGTAAATTATATATTGGTTTATAAGTTTATTTCAATGGCATAAAACATCCGATGTATCAAGTGATTGATAATTATGTGTTTAACCTTGAAGTGTTCCCTTATCAAATACGTCTCCTTTTCTTGGAAAGTGTTTCATATTATATTAGTTAGTTGAAACTTAAAAGACAAAGTCATTGTACGCTATCACTTTGTGATGCAGGACGAAGGCCGTCCTGTAGCAACAGTACTACTTAGTCCCGTTGTCTGGGGAAAGAGATTGTTAAATGTTATACCTGGCTGGCTAACTCTAGGTCCTATATTTTATTTCTTTTTAACGAGTAGAGCCGGTATATTGTGTATGTGAAATTTATTTTCTAATTAAGTTTGGGAGGTCTGATCGCCTCTCACTAAGGTGTTCCAGGTTCAATCACCAGCCAGGCCGCCAACAGATTTGTTATCTGATATTAGGTTTTTCTCTGGATTTCTCCAATTCCCCAGCCCTTTCATTTCAGCAATGTTCCACACTCATTCGCCTCTCAAGCCATCCAAATAATGTTACTGTTTTATAAAAAAAAAAAAAATAAGCAAGCTGTTCATCTCTGATGGTGTGCATCTCGCATGCTGCCAACACAACATATTTGGAAAGATATCTTACCTCTCCCATACTTCAACATTTTTTTAAAACTAAGAGTGTAAAATTAATTTACTTGATAGTTAACATCACACTGGTATGATAAATTACAATTATGGCAGCAAATACCTTTAAAATTAGTTGACAAAATCTTGCAACTATTTGGGTCATTTAATAACTGTACTTGGTCTCAAGTCACATCTCCTTTCCCCACAAACATTTTTAGGTGCAGAACCAGAGTCATTAATGGTAGTAATACTTTTGCTATTTTCTTACAACTCTGAACCACTACATGAAGGCTCGTTATTAAAAAATCTACTAAGAACTGCCCTTAGATGTTTTCTGTTTCGCCTATAAACTGTGCCATCAAGCATTTTCAGTAAATATGACCCAGGAGCATCAAACTTACTGACAATCATTGCAGGGTTCCGCTTATTACCTTGCTGAACTCTAACTGACTGGTTTGGACTTAGTTCAGGTAGAGCTACTGCACTCCTGTCTGGTAGCACTTCTGGCACTTCTGGCGATGCTGACAAGCTCGAAGATTGGCAGGTACATCGGCATGAACATGAGGTTTTAGTAGGCCAGAGTGAGTGGGAATTTTGGATTTTAAACGGCGGTGCAAATGCATTTGAGCTGGGGAGAGCCCAATTCCAGTAATAGGAGTGTTCCTGCAGTCAAGGAGTGCCAGGGAGAATGGAATTTTACACTCAGTCATTTTATGCAACATACACTATCGACCAAAAAGTAATTGGGCACCTATCCACAATGTTTACTTGGTGATTGTCACCCCGTTAGAATCTCGTAGGGCCATCTCTTGCGGCTATAACAGCAGCCACCCTGTCTGGTATGCTCTCTACGAGTGTTTGCAGGACATCCATGGGGATTCGTCGCCATTCCTCTTGCAACCATTCCACGAGTTGGGCAATGGATTTTGGCCGCGCCTGACGAGCCCTCACCAGGCGATCCAACTCGTCCCAAAGATGTTCTATTGGGTTGAGGTCGCGTTCTCTGGGGGGGGGGGACAGTCCAATCGGCGGACATTGTTGTGGGCGTACCACTGCATAGTAACCCTTGAAACATGGCACCTGGCATTGTCATCCTGGAAGTAACATGGGTCCATTCCATAAAAATGTCACAATGACATACTGAATTACCTATCATCATGGGTGCCCAATTACTTTTTGGTCGATAGTTCACGGTATGCATTGCAATATCTAATACTTTTTCTGCAAACCCATTAGCATGTGAAAAATGTGGGCTAGTAGTTTGAACTTTAAAGTTCCAGTGCTCAGCAAACTGCTTAAACTTGTAATTACTAAAAGGTATGTTGTCTGAGACTACTAAATCTGGACTGTCAAAATTAGCAAACACTTCTTCAAACTTTTTTATTACTTCACTTGATAATTTAGCACCAAGCAACTTTAGTCCCATTCACTTAGAAAAGTAGCCAATGATCACAAGGAAGGTTTTTCCTGCAAAAGTTGATCAGGAATAGGGTGAGGCATCAATGGCTCATTATTATACCTTTGGTATGTTTGGCAAATTTCACAGTTACTAACAACCCACTCTATGTCACACGACATGTTAGACCAGTAAAATACCTCTCTGGCTCTAGCTTCATACTTGTTGATTCCCAAGTGAGTTTCATGTATCAACTTGAGCATTGCTGGCCTTAAAGACAAAGGAATAAAAAATTTTCGGCCTACAAAAATCAAGCCATCTACAATTTCTAACAAGTTCCGAAGCCTCCGAAATATTTTACAAGTATCAGATAATACGGCCTTTGCACTAGGCCAGCCCCCCAATATCGCCTTAGCAAGAACAGAGAGATGAGAGTCCTGAGGTGTTACTTCTCTAAATTCCTCTTTGCTCTTGTCAGACATGGGTAAACTGGTCAGCAGAGAAAGAATTCTAAAAATTGCAGACTGCAAGTCATCATCAGAGTTCTCATTATTTTCCAAGGTAGCTCGAGACAACATGTATGCAACATACATTTCCTGTCCTGGTCGGTATATCAGTCACTGAGTACCACAGCAATTTGAGACGAATATTTTGAATATGCGGAGTTAATGAGCTAATGCCCTTTTTTATGATACTCACCAGTGGCTTATGGTCATTGTGAACTGTAACTGGCCTCCCATAAGTGAATTCATGTAACCTTTCAAACCCAAATTTAACAGCCAAATATTCTAGCTCAATGGGAGCCCATTTCTCTTCAGAGCTAGTTAAGCTTCTAGAAGCAAATGCTATTGGCTTGCCATTTTGCATGGTACAACAACTAATTCCAAGACAAGAAGCATCAGTCTGGATTACAAGTTCTAGGTTTTTGTCATAAACACCCAGAATAGGGGCTGTCAGATTAAACCTTCTAAGGCTGTCACTGCAGATTCTTGCTCATGTGTCCATTGCCAAGGTACATTGTTATGCGTAAGGAGCTTCAAGGGAGCAGATACTTTAGCAAGGTTAGGAATCTAATCTTCCTACATATTTTACTAGGCCAAGGAAACGCAACAACTCTGTTTTGTTTATAGGCACCAGCATGTACAAAATAGCATCAACATGATGTTTGTCTGGCCCAACAACTTGAGCACAAATTACATTTCCAACGTAGCTTACATGTGACACACGATACTGAAACTTTGACTTATTAAGCTTAATATTACATTCTCTAGCTCTGCACAACACCTTACGAACTAAAGATTCTAACTCTACTTTTGAATTAGCTCTCACAACGATGTCATCAAAATACACGTCTACTCCATCAATATCACAAAATATTTCAGACATTTTACACTGAGATATTTCAGGTGCACATCTGAGCTCAAATGTAAGTCAATAGAATTTGTACCTCCCAAACGGTGTAACAAAACAACAAAGGTTGGAGCTAGGCTCATCAAGGGGAACCTGAAAAAATTCATTTGACAGCTCACATGTAGCATATTACTTAAACCCTATTAACCTTGATACGAGATCCTCTGGTGAGGGTATTGGATGAATTTCTCGTTGAATGGCTTCATTCAAATTTTTAGGATCGAGACACAGCCGTAGACTAACACTTTGTTTGTCAAAATTGACAAGAATGCTGACCCATGCAGTAGGACAAGTTACTATTGAAATTACACCCGACTTCTCTAAAGGATTCAAATCTAGCTTCAGTCTGGTAAATGAACTACGGGGAACTCTATGGCAAGAGTTCGAAATAGAAGTAACACTCGGATCAACATGGATAGTAAGTGGCTTGCCAGGAAACTTTTCTATCCCTGTAAACACATATTGAAACTCTTACAGTATGTCGTCCTTATTGGATACTGAATGTTGAGAAACAACACTAACACACTATACCAAATGCAGTCCTTGGCATGCTTCTAAACCCAGTAGAGGTACAAACTACAGAATGTCAACAACTTCAAACTGTATTTGATACCATTCTTTGCGAACCAGTAGATATAAAAGGCAATCCTTGGCGTACCTCACTTTTTCTTCAAAAACCAAGTAATTTAAGCCAAAATATCAAGTAATTTTATAGTTTTCAAGCAACCTTTGCGTGTTTCTAGAAATATTAATTTTCAGTTCTCAAAGAACAAGCGTATTTAAGCCAAAAATCATGTATTTAAACCTAAAAATCAAGCAAATTTCACACTTTTTCGAAAATGCCCGAGCAGGATTTTTTCCAAAGTTAATTTCCTAGCTAATTTAAGACAGAAACAAGCAGAATAGATTCAAATCAACAGAATTTATACATTTAGATATTATAAAATTTTTCTCTTTTTCTTAATAAACTACTTTCTTTATAAATAAACAAAAATGGAGATGTCGCTCGAAATGCAAAATAATAAAATTTGTAAAACATGTGGTGAAGCACTAAACATAGAAACCTTTTACTTCCATAAAACAAATAAGGTTAGACTTTATAACAACTGTAAAACATGTGTAATTGAAAATGTCAAAAATAATTTTATGTTAAAAAAGGAGAAAGTATTGTGCGAGGAGAAAGTATTGTGTGAATGTGGAATACATTTTCGTGTTGCATCTCACAAAGAGCTACATAAAATTACTAAATCACACATTGTGTTGGTAGCTATTCTAATGAAATTCATCATAATAATTACCCAACAAAAACATGTAGAGTATGTGATGAGAATAAATATATAAAATTGTTTTAGTTCATAAAAGAAATAAGGACAAACTTAGAACAATATGTAAAAATTGTATTTGTGAATATAATAAAAATTATCATCTTAACACGATATTTACTGACCTTAAAGGTGCCCATTCAGAAGGGACACTTTTGAACACACAACCGAATGCAAGTTACACAGTTAAAAACGATTTCGCTCATTATCAATAATTTAAACACTTTATGTACTTTGTTTTCCATTTCCTATTTTTATAGCTTTTCGTTGTCTATATAAAATTTCCAAGCTTCTTAAATTTGTTTTGTTTATAAATAAACAATCAAAAATGTCGGTTAGCGATCTAACTATTGAGTTGAGAGAGAAGAGATTATGGGAATTAAGAATTATAGGTAGGGATTTAAAAATTAAATGTTGGTACAGGCTACTGATAAATGAATTAATTTTTTTATTTTACAAATTATTTTTAATCAACAAAGAGAAAGAAACTTTGCAAATTTACCATTTTCTTAGGCCAATTAAATGAATTATATTCCAAGGATAGAAATGCATTAAAAGAAATATTTCCATTCTCTAATAATGTATTTGTACAGTCTAGAAATAAAAGTAAGCAAATAAAAGAATGGATAACGAAGAACAACTTTTCAAATTTACCTTTACCAGATGCTTATATCAAAGAATCATTTAAACAAGATAAAAAAGAATTAAAAGAAATATTTCCCTATTCTACTTATGTATTCGTAACCAAAAGAAATAAAAGAAGCAATAAAAATTACATAATTAATACAGCTTTTAAATGTAGAATATCAACCTTTAACATCGAGAATAAGTTTTTTGAGGTAATACGTGATCATCTTAGGAACTTTAGAGGTTGAAAACTTCCATTAAATTATATACCAATTGCCGTAAGCAAGTAAATAATCAAGTAGAATTATTTACTTTTCAGTCATATAATCACACAATACTAAACGAAGGAGAAATTATAAAGATTTATAAAATTATAAAACAAGAATTACTTACTAAATTATCTTAATTCCAAAAAAGAGGCTCAGGATGGACTTTAGATAATATAATTGGAATATACTTAGCAATAAATAAGTATAATCCATAAAATGGATCATCATATGTAGCAGAAGTGATTAAGAGAAAAAAAAGCACGCATAAATGCGAAAAACAAAGATCAAAAAAGTTTTCTTTGGACAATAAAATCTGCATTGTTTCCAGCAGAAAAATACCCACAAATAGTATCTAAATATAAAACTGTGGGTATTAATATTGGTAATGTATTAGATAAATATGAAAATCCTCTTAAAATTTATGATATACCAAAAATATAAACTCAAATTGATACATCTATGAAGGTATACACTGTTGAAGGTAAGATGTCTATGGTAAATACATTAAAACTTACAAAACACAAAAAGTATAAAATTATAAATTTACTTTAATTCAAGAATCATACAAACTCACATTACTGTCGGATAAAAGATTTATATGTTGCTTTCTGCACAAAAAATAATATGTAACATAAAATTTATATGAGTGATAAGTGTCTTAAATTCTTTTATTCTCAAGAAAAGTTAAATAAACATACAGAAGACTGTTCTAAAAATGAATCAGCAAGAATCATTATACCCCAGGATGACGGAGGTGTATCATGATTTTAAAAATGGCTACATACAATGAAAGTTCCTTTTGCAATGTATGCAGATTTGGAATTAATATTAAAGAAAATGTCAATGACTAAACCTATCCCAAGAGAAATAAAAGAATTTAAATTAATCCAAAAATATCCAGTTTTAACAGAGAAGATATTGATGATGGTTTTTTTTATAGAGAAGTGCTTAAAGAGAGATATAATCTTACTAATGATCCAATAAATAACATTGCTTTAAAGTTAAATGATTAATCATACACAATGAAACACCAGTTACATGAAGCTTCTGGTTTTTGTTATTATATTGTGTGTAAGTATGGTGATTATAAAGAGCCAGTAGTATATCACAGTCCAGATGTACATAGAGTGTTTATACAACATATGAAAATAGAAGTGTAAGAAATTGGGGAAATATATTCATAAATTGATCCAATGCATCCATTGACAAAAGAAGGAAATGTGACTTATAATAAATCTAAAAATTGTACTTATTGTGGGCGTGAATATGGAGAAAATTTAAAAAAACGTACATCACCATGATCATTTAACCGAAAAATACATCGACCTGGTATGCGATGGGTGCAACCTAGCTTTACAGTTACCCAATTTTGTTCCGATTTATTTTCATTATTTTGCAGGATATGATGCTCATCTATCTATTAAAGAGCTAGTATGTGATGATAAGGATACAGATTTAATTGCAAATAATGAAGAAAAGTTGGTCACTTTAAATTTAAAAAAAAAGAAAATTTAAAAATTAAATTTATCGATACCTTTAAATTTTTGGCTTGTAATTTAGATAATTATCATCTAATTTAACTAAAGATCAAATGAAACATATACAAAAACATTTTCCAAAAGATCAAGTAGATCTAGTTATCAGAAAAGGTGTTTATCAATATGATTGTATGGGCAGTTGGGTTCAATTTATAGAAACTGAACTTCTTCTAAAGAGCGAATTTTACAATAAATTTACTGAATATTATATAACTCATGACGATTATATTATAAACATGAAAAACGTGTATGGGATGAATTTAACACTAAGAATCTTTGTGAATATCATTATTTATATTTTAAAAGTGATCTATTATTATTAGCAGATGTATTTGAAAACTTTAGAAATGCATGTATAAATGCAAATGAATTAGATACAGTGTAGTATTTTACAGCACGAAGTTTATCATGGAGTGCAATGTTAAAAATAACTAAACAACCTCTATATGCTTTAAAAGATTATGATATTATTTTATTGATAGAAAAAGGAATTAGAGGAGGAATATCAGAATGTTGTAAACGTTATGTTAAAGCAAATAATGAATATTTAGAAGATTTAAATCCAAATCAAGGTCTAATTATTTAGCACATCGTGATGCAAATAATTTATATGGCTGGGCAATATCTCAATATTTACCATATGGTGGTTCTGAATTGCTTAATTATCCAGAATATAGATTACATATATTTTGGCAGAAAAATATATTCAATCTTAATGATTATTCAGAACACAGATACATATTAGAAGAAAATTTAGAGCATCCACAAGAATTGCATAAATTACATAAATATATACCATTTTGCCCTGAAAATAAGTTAGTTACAAAAACAATTCAATCTAAATTATTATCAACTTTAAATAACAAACAAAAATATGTAATACTCTCATAATTTGATACAGTGTCTAAGCAATGGATTACAACTTGCAGCCATACACATTAATAAACACAAAGAAATATTTAATAAGCCTATCTATGTGGGTATGTTAATTTTGGACATATCAAAAGAATTAATGTATGATCTTCATTATAAAGTGATGAAACAAAATATGGAGATGAAATTTAATTGTGTTATCATGATACCAATTGTATATTTATAGCATAAAACAGAAGATGTTTATGAAGATATGAAGACGATCTTAGATAAATTTGATACAAGTGATTATTCAAATGATAATATTTATATCATTCCTTAAATTAATAAAAAAGTTTTAGGATGAATTACACATGTAATTGTAAAATAATGAATGGATTTGTTGGTATATGAGCAAAAATTTATGCATATAAAGTTGATAATAAAGGAAATAAACGAGCTAAATATGTAAAGAAGTGTGTTGTTAGCAAGAGAATTACATGTGATGACTATAAGAAATGTTTGTTTGATGAGAAAATATAATATAGAACAATGAATTAAATAAGAAGTGAAGAACACAAAATATAAACAATAGAAGCTAATAAAATAGCATTAAGTCCTTATGATAGCAAAAAGTTTATACAAAAATAAATTAGATACAATGCCATATGGTCATCAAAAAATCTTAAATTTTAATTAATTTTCTAATATATTATTATATATATTTTATGAATTCATATAATCTGTAACATTTTAATCATCTTAAATTTCTAAAACAATATCGATATCAGCAACATCAAAATCAATTAGTTTTCCATTTTTATCTCTTGTATATAAAACAATATGATTATACTATTCAGTATTCATTTGATAAAAAAATTGGATATGTAGTCTCGTGAGCAATAGAAGTCAACATTTTTTGTTTTAAATGGATATAATTAGGTAATTTAGTACCAAAAACAATTTTTATTTTTAAATAGGCAAATTTATCTCAAAACTACAAATATCAGATATTATATCAACAGATTTTATATCAAACTTAGTTTTAATAGATATTCTGTTTTTTACATTGTCTGATGATAGTTCAATTTTATTAGTTGAAAATTGTTCAAATGAATTTATAGTTTCTTTTGATGATTCAATATATTATTGACCTCTAGGAATAGTTATAACTTCATTTTTATCAACAACAGCACTCAATTTTATAATTGTTTAAGTATTGTTTTCTATGTTAGTGATACAAATTTTGTATGAAAACTGATAAAAGCAATTGATTTACCTTCATGAATTATATCATAGTGGAGTTTCTTCTTTAGTACAGTTCTAATAATTGCTAACTTAAATATTTTATTATCCATTTATTACTCAAAAATTTTCTTATTAAATGAAAAACTTTTATTGGGGTGTCTGTGTTTTAATTTCTGAAGGAGATGCTAAAAAAAGCACGGCGAATTATTACCTGACAAAGTAAGAGCAATTATAGTAGGCCCTAGTAAATGTGAAAAACACAATTTCATGATAGAGTTTATTTATAACACAAGATGGCTAAATTTTAATAAATTGTAAGTTAGTACAAAAAGTTTGAATTAACCAAAATATATTCTGTTACAAAATTATTTTGATGAGTTATCCAAAAAAGTTAAAGAAACCATGGCACACTTTTTTATTGTACATTTCATGTAAGTGGGGTAAATTTTGACAGTTATAGAAAAGTAACATGGTCATAGTGTTCCACCGCACCTGTTCCACCGCAGCTGTTTTGTCACTGAAGAAAAATACATTCATAAACAAATGTTTTGAGTCCAATGGCTACTTGCATTTTCCTCCTTCCTCTTGTTCCCTGTTATGCTAGGCACTGAAAGGCTGATGTTAGCCAACTTCCATCCAGTAATTAATGTAGGTATATTTAGCTAGGTTGGCAGTCCAAAATGTTTTATTTTTTAATTACAGAAATAAATTAGTTGGGGTTCTGTTTATTTTATTTCCATGGGGAAAATAAAAAGAAGGTGTGGGGGAGGAGGGCTTTATATTAACATCTTTTGTGAGATGGGATTATTTTGATGTTCTTATGCGTGTGTTGTATTTTGAGTTGCATATTGTTTTGATGGAGCAGTGAATAATTTTGCTCGTATGGAAATAACGCTAAAAAAATTTTAATGTCGAAAGCTATAACTTTAATGAAAACAAAATACAATACATACATAACTGTTCGTATTTACACAGATGCAGAAATATACACATGCACACACTTTGACCTAATTTAACCTTGCACTCGAATTTATTATGTGAACAAGCAAATATTATTCACTTACTACAAAAGTGTGGAAAGTGCAGCTTTTTTCAGGCCATGTGCATTTCAATAATTATATTAATGGTTTACAAATACATTTACAAAACATGCACACTTACTGATTGTAATATTTGCAACCTCTTGAACCCGTGTTTTTTTTATGGCAATCCTCGCGAGTTTACTTCACTTAAATCATGTTTGTTCATCACTAACATTAAATAATTTATTTGCAAAACCATTCAGTAAAATCAACACTCCAGACATTTCCTTATACAAACAAACTTAAACTTGTGTTTTTAAATTATATTCATGTAACTTCATTGTGGAAGGCGGTAAGGAAAATGACAGAAGGAGTAGTTTTAACAATGTGCCGATTAATATTACATTTCACTCAGGAAAACGCACTATAGCGGTACCTACAGCCAGCCATGTTAAAAAAAGCATATAAAAAAGAATTAACTAACGATTAAATATGCTGACAACTCCTATAAGGTATATGTATAATAAACACAATGAGAAAAAAGCACACCCACAACAGCCTTCACTGAATTGGGAACATAATCATAGCAAGCTGCTGGCTGAAAATGTTTACTGTTCATATGTGTCGACGTACTCTGTCAAAAATGCTAAACATGTATTTAATGTCAAGTTACTAATAGCCAATTAAATTTAATATTGGTTTAAAAAAACATATTTTAAACTACATATGTTGTAAGTATAACTAAGATTTTAAATTACAACTTTCAGTTTCGAGTACTATTTTCTTCTAAATCCATCATCAAAATAGCCAACCTAACAACACAGATCCCACCCAGTAATTAGCTGATACAATACTGTTCAAGCCAGAGCATTTACTGTTTACATATTGTGTGGGTTTGTCACATTGTCTTTCAGATTTTTCCCACTTATATGAAATGGACAATAATAAAAATGACGAAATTATTCTTTTAGACCAATGAGAAAATTATTCTCTTGTTATATTAGACGATGTTATTTTAGACAGCCAAGATATAATTCGTGAAAATTTTACTATGGGGACATACAAGAATATATACACATTTTATTTAGCAAAAAATCTATTCGAAAGTACAAAAGCAGTTGGTAAGGGATAATATGAATATTCTGTGTGTATTTGGACAAGATGATATGAACTTGAAACATATTTATAACGATTTTGTTGGTGGGGACATGACTTACGAGAAATTTAAAGAGATTTGTGCAAGCTGTTAGAACAAAAATTACGGTTTTATCACTTTAGATCTGAGTAGAAAAATGAATAATAGGAAGTACAGAAACAAGCTTCAAGATTTCATTAACTAACTCTGTATTGTGAAATATAGAGGAGAATCCCCTCTCTTCTTTCCATGACTGCCACACACTCTTGTCGCAACAGGAAAAACTTATCTTCACAGTCATCTATGACTGAACTTCAGCGAATTTTTTTCCGCAAATAGGAACAAGCTTATTTCAATTGTGCCGCTATCTTGTAGAGACACAACGAACAGTTTGCAAGTCGCCACAAGATGCTTTATAGCTACCTCCTCACGTGCCTTTCAACATTGGCTCTGTGGTAGGATGCTCGAATTCTAACTCGAGATTCAGGCTTCAAACCTGAGTCCAGAGGATAATTTAATAATGTGAAGGTGCCTACATTATTAAATTATCAACCAAGTCATAACAAAATTTGAGCTAAAAAACTTTAATAACTCTTGCTAATTCAACAATGTATTAGCATTGATAGAAACTAAATTGTACTCCTCAAGCCCAAGCTAAATACCTCTATAATACATTTTTAATATAAGAGATATATAGGTGAGGTGACTCATATAGTGTAAGGCACCTGCACTACACGAAAGGGAGAACAAGAAATAAACAAAATAAGAAAATAAAAAGCCCTAACCTTTTCACTAAAAAAAAGATTTGGTGGGCCAAATGGAGAGGTGAGAGGTTTCTGGAGTTTTGCAGGTGCAAAGATAAGGATAGAAAAATTGAAAAAATTGGGTCCCTGGCACAATTGAAAGATCTGTAAACCCAATAAAAGGCCACTGTCATTAAAGAAATATCTGTATACCTTTTGTAATTTTAAAAAATAATATTTGCTTAGGAAATTGTTTTAAAGATATTTTGTTTCCTATATTTGAAAATAAAAACATATTGATTACTAGCAATATTTTATGTTTTGTTCATCACAGATTAGGCCCCTGTACTATAAAACCTAGAGATATAAAAAAAATAAAAGGTAATTTATCACATTCAATTAAAAAATACAATTTAGATTAAACTGAAATAAAATATGATAATCCACTTGCTTTAAAATATGAATATATTCAAAATGAATTACAACATTAAAAACAAATAATCTTATTCAAAATAACTATGTTAAAATCCTTTTTTTAAAAATCAAGATGAATATATATCGAATTTACAAATAAATTGACTAGAGTTGGTAAAAATATCATTTAATTGTTTCAAATAGTCATGGGGGTTAACTTTTACAACCCTGGAATAATTTGTGTTTTACCTTTTTTATATGGTATTCCAAGCGACAATTATTCGGTGCCTGAAATTCTATCAAAATACAAAATATTACAAAATTTAATAAAGTTTACCTAGACTATTTCTTCTTTTTTGGTGAGATAATTTTATTTTAGACAAATTTTCAGGAGTTATAACTTTACCTCCTGAAACACTATAATGTATACACTGTTGAAATTCATAAAACATATGTTTTATTAATCGAAGAGTTATATTAGTTATCAAAATGTAACTATTTTAAATAAATTTAATCACCTTGTGATTTTAAAACTTTTTCATCCAAATATTCATTAGGATAGTTTGTTTCCATAATGTTGTATTCATAAAAACTACCTTTTTTTTCCTTCTCTTTTAGTATCTCTAAGTTTGTAATTTGGAACATCATAATTTAAAAACCTCAAAAATAGTAAATAATTCTGTTGCCCAATTAAGAGTATAACCCTTTTCGAAAATTGGTTATTTTTTTGCTAATACTGACAATATCACCAACTTTATATTTCGGTTCAGTAAAGATATCCACAAGATCTTTTTTTTGTTTATTTATTATTTTTATTAACTTCAATTGGTTTCATAGCAATAGTTCGATGTTTGGAATTTTTGTATTCTTTTACTAAATAATCTAATATATTTACCCCTTTATAATTGCAATCTGAAGCAAATTTCTTCCACATTTTATACTTCATTGTACAATTATATCTATCTACAACACTGGCATTAAGTTCAGTGGATGTAGAATTGATGTAGAATGTATTATATTTTTTCCATTAGTTCTTCAGATATTTTATTATACAATTCTGAGCCAGGATAAATTTGAATATTAAGTGGTTTTCTTTTTATCAATTTACATTCTAATGAATTTATAGGTATGTAAATGCATATTTAAAAAACATCAATTATGCCATAATACACTTATATCCACTATTTATATGTGATATGCCTTTTAAATTACCAGTATTCATCTCAACAAGATCAATTTGCCATAAATCAACTCCAAATGATATTACTTTTCTTCTGGGGAAATTTCTTCTCTCTCTCTCTCTCTCTCTCTCTCTCTCTCTCTCTCTTATATATATATATATATATATATATATATATATATATATACGCATAGACACACACTCTTCATATATCACAAATATTCCAATTGTAGTCATCAAACCATCTTCATATTAAGATAGTTTGATTTTTAAAATTAAAGTAAATAAAATATCAGCTATTTTAAAATAAAAAGGTTAACTATAATCTATTCTTTTTGGAATCCTTAATAACAGTTAGAGTATCACCAGGCAAATTGAAATTAGCAGTAATTATTTTATAAACAGTACATTCAAACAATAAAGAAACAAAAATTAGATTAGCTATGTGAAAAACATTAGTTTGTTTATTCCACTTTGCAGGTAAATAAAATATATGACATTTTTCTTATTTACATTTTTCTACTTTCGAGTTAAGAAGTGCATCACAATAATTCAAAACTGGACGGTTTAAATTTTGTAATTTATCAGCTTTTTCTTTACCACAATATATTTTATTGGCCGCATCTTTTCCATGTATAGGATCAGCCATTTTACTAATTCTACGATTTTAAATGGAAAAATGATCTGTTGTATAAACATAAACTGTACTAAGTTGATCTCGTAAACGAGAAACAATAATATTATATTTTGTATATACACATGTTTTAAAGCATAATCAGAAATAATGGATTTATATTTTGAATCTATGTCTCTTTTTAACACCTGTTTTGTAATATTTATCAATTTTATATAGTCGGCAATAATATTACTGAATCATAAATGTATATCTTCTTCTAAAGCATTGTCAGCTATTTGTTTATTTAAAAACATTTTACTGACTGCAGCTTTTTCATCTCTAGGATCATCTAGATTAAGAACTCTATGCCATAATAAAGCAAAATAAAATATTATATAATCAAAACCATTGCTTAGTTTACTTTGTAAAGCAGAAACACCTGAATTGCATTGTGAATCTACATATGTTTTTAAAGCATAAGAATTAGTTTCAAAAATTTTATTTAAATATTTGATTAATGGTTTCCCAAATATATCTGTCAATTAATAACAAAGAAATTAGATTGTGAAACTTAAAACCGCTCTAAAAAAGGTGTAATTACAATTAGACATAGGTGTTCGCAAATAACTGAATCAGAATTCTGAATTCTATTATCATTATAATAAACATTTCTCTTTTTGAATTAATTAGTTAAATTAGTAGGAATATTTCCTCCAAATGAATCAAAATAGTAAACATCATTATCTTCTTTGAAATAAGAATCGAATGAGTATCAGGATTTGTCGAGATGTCAAAAATAACCACAGCACATTCATATTTGTTCATTCTATTTGTTAATTCATCAATCATATAAATGTCTCTGAAATTTTTAATAATTAGTATTTTTACATATTTTTCAATATAGTGGGGATATCTTCAATTATTTTTGGTCATCCTCTTTTTGCAATAAACCACTTCCTGATTTATTTTCCATTGCTAAATTGTGTCTCTGTTGTTCTTCTATTTCTTTTATATTCTTCCAGTTCGTTCAACAGAATTATAAATTGCAGGATCTACTTCAGCCAAAGCACCAAGTGAACGTAAAGCAGCAAATAAGATTGGTAAAAATCCTCCATGATGTAAACCTCTTCCTGTTTTCTCCTTTAATAATTTTCTGATTGTTGGTATTGATAAAGTTAATTTTAAAGCTTTTCGTTCTTTCAACTTTTTATTTTTTCTATCTATTTTATCATTTGTTAAAAAATTATCTAAACCCAAATATCTTAATTAATCAATGTTGAATGTTATATTTGTTATCTTCATTTGTAAGTTAAAAGTATATAATTAAATAAACTTTTTAATACCCCAACTAAATTTTCTTTTTGTAAACATAGTTGAATCAATAACCATGAAGCAATTTTTTCACCAATTGGAGTATTTTTATCTAAAATAATTTCCTTGGTTTTTGTATTTTAATTTTAGCAACTTCGTGTCCCTATAAGCAATGTCATTATGTTTACACAATTCATTAAAAACTCTTATAAGATAAGGCATTTCTTCTGTATTATTAATATCAGAATCAGAAAATTTATTGTTCAACATATTCATTATGCTTACTATTTCATTGTAATAATTGTTATTTCCAGCATTTTTTTCGCAGTGAATAATTAACAACATGTCCACCAATTTCCTTAAACTGTCCATTCAAATTATTATTTTTGTTAAATATTGTATTTTTTAATGTCTTCTACTGATATAGGAGTTTTTTGATCAATTGTTCTTTCAGGCGTGTTTGGCACTGATCTTATTTGTGGTTATATATGCTGTTCATAAATAGTTTCATAAAATGGTTTTATTATTTTATTGTATTTCCAACTTCCATTTGCGTTTATTGGGTTTTCAGGCTTATGTTGTCAGAATGAGGCATTGGTTGCTAAAATAATTTCTATGTAACTTTTATAGTCTTTATTGGTGTATGTAACTTCAAGATCTGGTGCATAATTTTTTTTTTAACAAATCAACTATCCCTTCTATTAATGTATATTATTTACCTTTAATAGATAGTTTATCATTATTTATCATTACTTCTGGATCTCCAATGTAAAACTTTTGTCCTTTGCCACATAATCCATATTGTGCTTTAACAACATTTATTCTTTTTGAAATTTCTTTTCCTAGATTTATAATATAATCACCCATTTTATACTGTAAATCTTTTAATGGAATAATACTCATTTCTTCTTTTAAATTAAGAGATTTTGAGAATAATTCTCTTTCAAATGATGTTTCTTGTGGTAATGATGGCTATTCTAAATTTTTTACTGCTACTGGAACTAACGTGTTTATTAGATTTTTATTTTCTTCACTTACATATTCTACCTTGTTACCAATATTTCGTAATTCGTCAGTTAAAGGTAGATCTTTTTTCCTTATTTTTTATCATATTCTACCTCATGATTCTTTTTATAATTTCTGTATTTTTTAATGAAAAATTTAATTCGAGAAACATTTTTTGATAAATCTTTCAATTATGTTTTTTTTCTCTTCTAAATGAGTTATTGCAGTATTGAGAACTTTGATAGTCAAACTTTCCCCCAACTGATCAAACCAAAGGGAATTAAAATTTTTTCAATAATAGAATTTAATTTTATATTCCTACAGGAGATGGCTTTTCTTTTCCAAATGATGCTTACGTTTATGAACAATATCGCTTGCTAAAGAGAAATAAAGAGGGGAATGCTGCAAAATATGATAAATTTCATAGTATCGATATTTGTTCTAACTTTATTGTCTTCAATTTTCTAGAGTAGAAATCTCAAAACGTGGAAATCTTATCGAAGCTGTTGATAATCCGGGAATAACATCAACAATGATGAATGATTTGGTAAAATAACCAAGCGAACAAAATTATTTAGAATTTACTGGTATTGATAATAAATATCAATTAAAATCTGTTCATAGTTATAAAACAAATGAAATGACCTATCGTCTCAGATATTTGTTTGGTTTTATTCATGATAACAATGAAATTAACTGGAAATGAGACTATAAAATAACTTTTGTTGGTAATTCATCTGACAACAATTGCTTATTTATTTATCAAACATATAATGCTGATATTGTGGTTCCTAAAACTATGTTGATCCAAGTAAAATTGTTATTCAAAAATTTGAAATTATGTGGCCTATTTTTGAATACGAATCCAGTACAGCAATTGCAATTAAAGAAAAATATACAAAAACTCTAAAACACCTATTAGCTTTGATTATTGGCAATTTTTATAAAAAGAAGTTCCTACTGGAAAAACTGTTTTTTTAACTATGATATAAAGGATGAGTTTAATAACTTACAATTTCACATGCCCGATTTAGAAATTGTTGGGTTTCAAACTAATAGAAAAATCGTTTTGAATAGTATGTACATGCTTCTATGTTTGATCACTGTAAAGCAGGAAATATTAATGTTAAAAACCGAAGAAATGAAATTTTCCCAAAAGAAAATTGGAATCTAAATATTGGAAATGGCCTTTGTGATAAAATGTTTCTTGCTTATAATGATTTTAGAGATTCAAAAACAAAACTAGACACTATGTAGAAATAATTAACTTTATTATAAACCAGCTATAAACCCTCAAGGTGATATAAATTATTATTCATTTTGGGGGCGAAGACCATTATGTTATTGATTGTTTATATAGAAAAACTACCGTAGTTAAAGAAAACACAAACATAAAAATTACTGTTTATTTTAATAAGGCTGTTGAAGCAGGAACAATTTACAATATTGTTCTAATTAGTCAACTAAATTTAAATTATGATTATTTGAAAGAAAGAATTACTGTAGATATAAAAAAATTTTAAATTAATAAATGGATGAATCAACAAAATGTGTTGATAGTTTAAAACCAAGTTTAAGATGCATAGTTATATAGTTACATCTTTGAAAACCATAAAAAAATTTAAGATGTTTAGTAAATCTTTTAAAAACTTCTTCGAATTTTTAAATGTATTGTTTTAGTTGTTTTAGTATATTTCTTTCTTTATAAATAAATATGTTTTTGTTTCCATGCAGTATGACTAACATTTTTAAGGGTGGTAGCCTTTGTGAGCCACCTTCCTAAAAATTAAATAATGCATATGATGAAATAAAAGGATTAGTTTAAAAATTTCATTCAAATTTACAAAGCTTACAATTAACACTCTTAGAAAACATTGACGATAAATATGAATTTCGAGAAATAGGTGAAAATCTATGGCATACAGGAGAAGTTCTTAAAATATCAGTAGTGTTTCGAATATAAACTATGAGTTTTTCTTTCTCTTAATAATTTTTTTCTACATAAATTTGTTTCGTTATAAATAACGCAGACAAAAAGGAATCTTTGCTCAACAAGTTGAACAATTCATTTGAATTAACTAAACTACAAGATCTAGAAAAAAATGACTGGTATCCTGCTACAGATTTTCAAATTTATGAATCTAAATTCGGTAAAAAAAATGAACTGTTTTTTAGATGCTAAATATAAGATTATATTACCAGATCGCTATTGAAATATTTTTGATAAAAATGCTTTAAAATTAATAAATGAGAGAGAAGTTTCTATTGTATATAAAGGTTTAAAAGAAATGAAAAATGGAAAAACAATGCATGATATGGAATTCTCTTAAAATTAATAAATTCTATTGATTTGAATCTATAAAATATCTTATTTAATATTTCATATGGGTGTGGCTTAAATTAGCAAGGTTACCTTTAGAAAAAATCCTGCTTGGGCATTTTTGAAAAAAAGTGTTAAATTTTCTTGATTTCATCTTACTTTTACATGATTTTACCTTAAATTTGCTTGTTTTTTGAGAGTCGAAAATTGGTATTTCTTGAAACATGAAAAGGTTGCTTGAAAACGATAAAAGTACTTGTTTTTTTTGGCTTAAATTGCTTGGTTTTTTGAAGAAAAAGCGAGGTGCGCCAGGATCGGCCTTTTATATATACTTGAACCACACAAGGTAATGTGACAGATCCCAGATGAGGTATCTCTAACTCTCCATACGCTCGTACTGATAGACCTTTCTTCTGGATGTCACTAGTGCTTACACCCAGTTTTGAGAGCAAAGCACGTGGCATCGTGTTGACCTGAGCAGCTGTGTCGAGCTTGGAGTGAACAACTGTGTTAAGAACAGTAATGGGTTCCCACCATGATCGCTTATCACGGGATTTAGGGCCACCAACTTCTGCTACATACAAATAGTCAACAGGATCAGACACTGCTTCAACTTGACAAGACTGAGATCCTAGGTACAGAGAGACTTCATTAACTTGCTGTGGGATACACTGCTTGTTTTGCTTATTGCAAACAACTGGATCGCGGACTGGTGAACTCTTACAAACAGCAGCGAAATGATTCTTCTGATGACACTTTGCACATGTTTTATTTAGTGTGGGGAACGTTTTCTCACGTCCCTGATTATAGCTACAATAGCCACATTTACTGGTATGCTTAGATGTACGCTTTAAGGAATATTTATCAACACCCTGAGGCGACTGAACTGCAAGCACTACCTTTGTTAAGTTTGCATCCATACTAACTGTTGTACTCTGCATAACCTTCAACTGAATGTGACTTGCTTCAACGACATACATCGATAGCCTTATCAAGTGGTTAATCATCCCCTGTTTGAAGAAACGTTTCTTGCATTACTGCATCGGTAATTCCCGCCACTAGTATATCTCGACACAAAAATAAACTTTCTTGTGCTCCGAATTCACATGCATGAAACAGATTTTTCACATCTGTAATTAACTGTTTTACAGGCGTTCCTTCCATGCGCCTTAAGGTTAAATGGTGATACAACAGATTCTTCCGTGGCGAGTAATACTTGTCGAATCTTGAAATGACAGTATCATACACTTGAGCTTCAGCCTCAGCGAGGTTAAATGAATTATAGATCGCAATGCCCTTGTCGCCTATTGCATTCAATAACAGTGCCACTCGTGGGATTTCAGAGTCATATAAAGGATTTGCAAAACCTTCCCCATAGACTGTTATGGTGAATGTGTCTTAAAAAAGAACTATTTACAAATTTTCGGCGCACCATTATCTCACAATGGGGCGACCATTATCTCACAATCAAGGTAAAATTTGTGTCGCACTGATGGGGGTGTTCATGGGTCGCATCCAGGTAAAATTAACATTTACTTAAAATTTGCCAAGCACACACCAATGATTACTTTCAACATATGTAGGAAAGAGCAGAAAACTTTGTAGCTCTGTATATTAATTGATTAAAAAATAACAAATGATACCATGTGGTACCACACTGTGGAGATATATAGGACCACAGGGAGTAATGTATCGAAGATAATTTCTTGAGTTAATGATAGTAAGATATACAGGACCAAAGGGGTTACTGTATTGAAGACAATTTCCTGAGTTGATGATAGTAAGATCTATAGGACCACAGAGGGTATTTTAGTGGGCATAATTTCTTGGTTCGATAGATATTTGAAGAGAGACAGTTGTTGACATGCCCTGTACTCGGGCAAACAGAGACACACACTAAGCGTGTCTGGCAAGCAAAAATGTCATCTCGAGCGGCGCTGGTTCTTACTTCGAATGCATTGAGGGTTGCTTATAGAGCAAATGGTGTTGTAGGTGTTCGTGCTATGCTGGTTATCATTGACATGATGGTTTTGCAGGTGGCAGGGCTGTATCTATTATTTCCCCAGCCAGAAAATCATGGTCGATCACAAAATTTGTATGAAGCTTTTCCTAACAAATGTGATAACATTTTTGAGCCACCAACCTAGCTTCATCAGCCGGGTTTTTGGCTTCATCGGAAGAGTTATGCTGTCAATTTTTGCAACCCACTTGGTCAATTAAACTAATTTATCTACTGATTGGTACATACAGTCTTCACCCACAAACTCAAAGTAGTTAGATAAAGCCAGATTGTGTGAACAGACCAACAAAATGCTACAAGCTTATGGAATATGTTGGTTTATGTTAGTTGTATTACTTGTCTCATTACTGGGTAAACAAGTGGACAAGGGTTTCAAGCAACTTTCTACATCGCAATAGGTGACGAAACCCAATATCTGCTGTTTGCTGTCATCTTTAAATTATAAGTAGTTTTTGTTCCCAGTAGGGAAAGTACTGCGAACAGCCTTCTGTTACCGGCAAATAATAGTGTGACTTACGAGTTTCTCCTCACTAACAAAGTACTGGAGACAATGTTCGCAAACAAATGTTTTGTGTCCATGTTTACTCAGCTGACTAACAACCAACTGTGACAAATTTGTAATCGACACAAAATGCATATGCACGTCATTACCACTAGCGTGGAAGGCCAATACATTTGCATTGCGAGCATGGCGTACAGGAGAAATACACATCGGTACCACAACCCCTTCCATATTGTAAATTTCGTCAATTATATTGCTATCTTTGCCTACAAGACCGTAAACATTGAATGATATAGAATTATTCTCCTCGAACTTACAAATACCCTGTTTTACTACAGGTGCCAACAGACCTTTAGTAATCAAAACCTAGTGAGGTTTTGGATATGAAGATGATCTTTCAGTATGGTGTGCGACAGGAAATAAAGCTGAGACAACAGCGTAGTGGAAACACATTCCCTCCTGGCAGTGTACATCAATCCATGCCCTCCTATTAGCAATAAACTTGCGCAACTTACTGTGTGTGGCACCAATGGTAAAGACCTATATTATTAAATACCGACATCCATATGCGATATTAGTTGCAAAACCCAGCCACTACCTTCATCAAGTCTGTTGGTTAAGTAAGGCTTGATTGTTTCCACATAAATTTCGCCAACATCTGACGAATGCAGGACGGGAAGATATTTGCTTTGAAAGAAAATGTCTCCATAGTACCTCCCACCACTGTGAAGGACTTTAAATTCTAGCACGTTAAAGTTACTCTAATTATAATATGCCAGGGTGATGCTAATGCTAATTCTAAAAGATGGACCCTGCACCTCGAGAAAAAAGTGTCAAATTCAACATCAGTGTTATCCCTGCCATTACGTACTTGTGCATCAGAAAACCTAGCAGCAAACACAGTGGCAAGTAGCTCGTATATGAGTATTGGCAAAGGCTCCACTAAGGCTGAGGAATCGGGAAATGAATTTTATTCCGACTCCCTAGGCGAGCTCTCTCTCTCTCTCTCTCTCTCTCTCTCTCTCTCTCTCTGATACAGAGCTCATTTGGTGGTTTCTGACCACTCGACTTCATGGCTCTGCTCTGCTTCTGGTCCTGTCTGTAAATTTTCTCATGCGACTGCCCAACTAAAACTATGTGATTGTTATGGAAAATTTGGTGACGTGGTGGGATAACGATTTTTGTTTACAGTCTCCTCCCGCTGCTCATGTCGTCATTTTACTACACTTGCATCATGGGTTGGCTGTTGATGCGTTCATTCCAAAAGTATTGCAGCATGCATGAAGTCTTTCGGTGTACCATCAAGCAGAGGCACAAGAGCCGCTCTTAATTCAGGCCTGGCAGTTTCCACTATTACTTCGAGCACCTCACATTCTGGTACATGTGGGGGGAAATGCTTAATGAGGTTACTTTTATGCGTGATGAAGGCTGTAAGTGACTCACCCAATTGTTGGCCTTCCAGCGTCAGCTTGCTCTGGGCTTGTAAACGTGCACTCGAATGAGCGATGGAACCTCCAAAATCCATATTGTTTAAGAGATGTCCATCAAGAGCACGTGTCTCCATGGAGTTGCGCTCCAACACAACTGACCCATTCATCACTGCTCACCTCATACCTGGTGAGGCGAGATACACAATTTTCCAGGAAAACTGCCGGATCCTCCGTTGGTGTCCCCGCGAACGTGGGCAAAATTTGAAATATTGATGGTGTTTTGGCCATGGTCTGCCCTGGCTGCAGGAAAACTGCCGGATCCTACGTTGGTGTCCCAGCGAACGTGGGCAAAATTTGAAACTTTGATGGTGTTTTGGCCATGGTCTGCCCTGGCTGATGTTGGGTTGTGTTGGACTCTGTGGTTTCGCTTTGCATCGCATTTTCTGTTGCTGCTGGCTGTGGTGATATTGTTCTCATGCAATTGTTCATGTATGGGGTCATGGGTGAGAAATTCGGAAAATTCTGTGGTAATGTTGGCAGTACTGCTGGATAAACAGGTGTGGGAAACATGTGTGGTAGTGGCTGATAAAATGGTGTGAGCAGTTGGAATAGATATGGTACTTGTGTTGGGTTATGTGTGTGTCCCCCAGCTCTAAGACAGTTTGTCTGGTGGTAGTCTGTGCCGCTCGCAGCAGTGTTGTGCACTCTTTTGGGTGTGGAGTGTGCGGCCGGTCACCAGAGCGACCAGGCACATCTCAAGAGCAAGGCACGCTGGTGCAAGTGTAGCCAGTGGTTGTCATGATGTTGCAAGATGCCGCAGAAGGTAATTAGGCCAGTGTATTGAACTGGAACATTTCAAGCCTAATTAAAATACTTTTGTTGTGCTGTTTATTAAAATGTTTATGTTTGTTTTTGTAGGTGTTGTTATATGTTGTTGTGTTGTAAGGTAATGTGGTATTTATTTATTTTCATCTTCTGCATACTGTTTTGTCCATCCCATTTCATCAAGGTCTATGCCGTAAGAATATTTGTATTGTTTTCACATGTTTAATTACTCTCTTTCATTTAGCAATGATCAATAATACAAGTCATCTCAGAAAGTAGTCCTATTTCGGAGCGAGGGCAAGTCATGGCGAGCCCCTGGGTCTGGCGGGAGTGTCAGTCAGCTAGCAGCAAGTCACGGAGGTGGAGTGTGTTCATTAGGCTTCGGAATTTCCCATGCAATCGGACATGTAGTAACGATAGATTTCATCAACTGGAAATTTTTTCAATACCGTCGCCCAGTAAGCTACCTCCACTCCCAGGTGGATTAGATTCACACAGAGGAGCTTAATGTACACATAATTGCTTAATTGTCATAAGACTTTTTTTACTTCACCACACGGCCAGTTAAAATAGCAGAGTTTGGATTTGTGTAAAGTTCCCTCAGTGAAGGGGAGTATTTTAATGTAACAAATAACTTGTTTTCAATTCAGTTGTATATTCACGAATGTGAAAGTGTTTCAGGGAATGGGCCATAATAATCCTGCTCAACTAGCATGTAAGTTCTCATTTTCAGTGTAATCAGTTTGGTTCCAATCTGTATGGGCATGTGAAAGACTCTGACAGCCCACGGATGTGAGTTTAACAATTAGGATGTTTTCCCACCAACACCAACAATGGTGCATATCCGATTGATGGGCTATCGTTTAGGAAACAATCTTCATCTGGAGCAATAATCTACGGTCGGATGACAACAATTCAGCAACCATGGCGAGGAGTTTAGTCCTGGGTCGACGGCCCGTAATCCTGAGGTTAAGAGGAGCAGTAGCATCTTTGACATTGCCTGAAGGCATCTGGTGCCCTTAGAATTTTTATTCCTTTCTTTCACCATCACCGCTCCAGAAAAATCCCGTTCCAACCTTTACCGGCATAGACCATGTACCATGGGGGTAGGTTCGGGTGGCAGGGGTTTGTTGACATAGGCCACGTGTGTAGGGGGAGCATGCGGCATCTCAGTTTTGCACTGCATCCCTTCCCTACTCTACAGCCACTTTCCTCCCTTGTCTTGCATCGTCCCACTCGACATGTTGTTGCCATCCCTGGACAATATTACTTGTGAAAGATTGTTATGGACACTTACTGCCATCCCATTATCCATTGTCCTAGCAAGTCCAAGACATGATCACCCGATGTGTCCATGGGTGTGGTTTGCATTCGGTTTACGCCCTTCATTAACTGTGTTGGTTTCGAAGTTGCGCTACATGACAAGCAAATGAATGTGAATCCCATAGCAGTGTTGCTCTCTCTTTCATTAAGGCACTTACAATTATAATTAACTTTGCACTGCGTGTATTGACACATGATAATACCCTGTCCGCTGCATAGAAGATTTGTGCAATATTTGGTTAAACTATAATTTGGAAACCTGTTATGTTCAGTTTTAATTTGGGTTGGTGTGTCCTGCAGGTTTTGTGTTATTACACTGACACTGTTTTTCACTGTCTCGCAAATGTCACCAATGCTGTTGCTAACAAAGCTGGTTTTATGATGACATTGGTAATTATCACTGCTTTCATTTACTGATTACGAATAACAATGCTTTGATTGTAAACAAAGCCATGTGGACGGTAGAAATGGGTGTATCGATGCGGATGCACAATACAGCTGGCCTGCTCGTCCCATGGTGTAGGGGTTATCGACCCGACATTCAACTGAAGCACAGGGTGTGCGAGGGGTCAGATGGCTCCCGGTGGTGGTGTGTGTAGGAGGTCGGGAGAGGGGTAGCTTCCACCTCTTCACTTGTAATTCTTGCTGCTTTCCTCTGCTTCTTTTCCTAAGTGGTGTAGTGTGGCGTGTGGTGTGGCATTCTTTTTCCAATCGTTGACACATGACCTGCTTCCTAGCATCAGAATGGCATCCCACTGGCATCCCAATGCTGCCGTTATCCTGCTGATGCCTTTCTGTAGTTCGCACGTCATTGTGGGCATGAAAAAGGCAAGAAATTTGAGAAACTTGCAAATAAATTTGAAAACTTTTTGGAAAATTTTTGCGGGAAAAGTTTCTGGCAGGAGATTTGGCCACACACTGGGGCGACATTTGACGGCATCACTTGTCGCCAAGGTAGTAAAATGGTCATGATGGCAAAATGGCCACACTTGGGTAAGCCATTTGACATGGTAGAATGGACTGATAATGGGTCGGATATGATTTTGGGGATGGTGAAGGTGAGGTCTAGGATGTGTTTTACCCGGTTAGGTGCCAGACATCTCGAGGTGTCGTTGTCTCTGCTGATCTCGTGGTTGCGGGCTGTCCACCCAGACTAAATGTCCTCGTCGCTGATGCTGATGACCCCTGGTCTGTCAATTATTACTCCAGATCGGATGAGATTGTAGTTGTTTGCTAAATGGTAGCCAGTGGGTAGACTAAGCACGAAGATGCTTGCTATTTGCGGGAAAAGTGACTAGCCATTAACACTCGCGTATGTTGATTGTGAGAGCCAGCCACACACCCATAAGATACATAACAACTTATTAAGATATATACACTTTCAAATACTGAATGAAGTAAGACATGATGCGAGTGGGTATTATTAGGGCCCATTCCTTTTAATGTACAAGAATAACTTACGTACCGTTCAGTCCACGGTAGTATTTATTCGACTTTATTAAATCTCCCCCTAGGAGAATACTTACATGAGGAGAAATTGGCAAACAATACCAGTCACTGCGATTACACTGTTAAAGGAGTCTTACGACAATCATTACATTACGGCAGAACTATGCTTCCTAGGGCGATGTTATTCCCGCAGGAATAGGCACACCTGCCTGATGTGCGGCTGGGCCTCGGTAGACCCATGCTACAACGTGCAATATTCTGTTCTGCATCATGCTACTCAATAAAACTTACATTAGAACTAAACACATAACTCTGCAACATAAAACACTGGTGAATTATATGGATATAACACTGGATGCGTGATGAGACTAATAATTACACGTTAAACAATACACAAGAAACAAAGAAAACACAGCATGCAATAAAACCTCTAACAAACACAACATGAGTATCTGTCTAAGTTCTGGGGCACACGTCCAATTGTTACAAGGTCTACTTTCATATCATTCCTCCTCGCATAGTCTTTGTCATGTGTCCATGGCAACCACCGGCTGCATTGCACCGGCATGCCCTCATGCTGCACTGCGCTGATCCTGATTACTCACCGGTGACCTTGTGCACGTTCTGCCCGTCAATAGAGCACATCCCTAATTCTGTGACGCAGCGGCAAATGGTCTTAGGTGAGAGGGCACGTGGCACACGTCACTGTGTAAAAAGTGTGTTTGGTATATTAAGGTAATTCACATTAACACGTATTAAATTTGCCGTATTTCAATTAAGTGGATTTTTTTATTCTTTCTTATAAATTCTTCATTTTCAAAGTATTATTTTTCTTTGCAATATTAAATATATTTCATTTTCTGCTGTTTAGCGGTCACCTACTTTACAATTTCAAAATATTGTATATATTGTTATCTGTGGTGTAGAGAAATATTTTCCTTGAATTAGGTTAGAGCTATGAGTGACTGCAAGTGTAAATTAGAAATAGAGAAAGGCAGTAGAAAGTTTATAACCACGTAGCAATACGTCATTCAAAGAGTGACTGATGTGATACAAATAGAATGACATGTATTCTCGGCCATCTGTCTCCGTGCCGAGTGTTGTACGGTGACGTTTTGTCACGACCTGTAACAAGTTGAATACAAATGGAAAATGAAAAATTTCTCTATTGAAATGCAGATGCATTTGTTAAAAGAGATTTTGTGCGAATTTTCGAAGGTGGATATCTGATGCCTAAGAAGAAAAATATAGGCCTATATGTGAATTGTAAAGGTCGTCTTAAATTTCCTCAATGAATAATTCAGAAATTGAGGGTGGCAACTTAAATGATGATTCAGAATTACACTGTGAAAAAGATGCTCTTACGGGCTTGTTCGGATGGTTCTTACAAGTTCTTCTGGCTTGCCTGGCTTTCACCTGTCTGATTCGTAAGTGAGCTGCTGCCTCATGACCATATAGTGAAAATTGTGAAGAGCATAGTTTTTTGTAGCACCAAATAGCCTTTGCAGCTCGAGTCTTTCCCTGCATTATCAGTAGCTTGTACTATTGCTCGGTGTATTGTGGAGTACATTACAGTTTCCTGGCAGCCTGCTGGAAATAATGAAAATATCAGTGTTTCTAGTATGTAGGAGGTTTTGCGATTTATGAATGTCGGGCAGAATAAATATTGCAGTAACACTTGACGACTCAACCATACACACTTGCTGAGTACAAAAACATTATTAAAACTTTGCTAACTATCAGTAAATTATAGATATACTGTCAGGGCCCTTGAAAAGTGCACCCCTTGGCTGAAGGGGTCTAGAATAACCCCTTCAGTCAAGGCCTTCACTTGCCCTTTTAGAGCCCTAGATTGTTTGCAATGTGCAACTTTTTGAAAACACTTGCTAACATTACAAAGACAAATGAAACTTGCATAGAATGAAATTTGTAAGAATAAAACTTGAGGTGGAAATGAACATGGGCATCCAAATTCACTAACTAGTGTTTCCCATATAGGGAACAAAGGAAAGTGACATGGCAAGGAATCGAGAGTAAGTGATCAAGGGCACATTGCACTGAAATCGAACACAGCCTAATGTGTGAATATGTGTGTTGAGAAATATATTACCGATGTGGGATTAACGATTAATGTAATGCGCCAATTTCTCTCTGTAGAGTATTTTACCTTCTGTGGTTACCAGAAAATTAATTATTATTGCATGTAATTCATGCATGTGTATATATAAAAAAAGAATTCTTAATGTACTTACTGAAAAATGTTCTGTTATAGGCTGGCCACGATATAGTGAATACTTTTGAAATCAACCTTGGAAAAAAGTTACTGCCCTTGTTTGCATTATTTTAAAGGGTGCAGCACTAAGTGACATGCGCCTAGTATAGTTGTCAATGATGGATGGAAAGTAGTTCCAATACTTAACGTCGAATAAAAGGTGCTAGGTAACATTTATGGTGACTTAAATGATTTATTTCGCTTTCTGTACTTTTTTTTAATTCATCAAAGTATAAAAATGACCAGAATTGTAAAATATTTACTTTTCTAATCATTCCAGAGTTTCGCCTGGCTGATGCATGAATAAAGCGATGAGACCCATGGCAATGTTAAATTTACGTAAGGGGGAAGAATACACAATGTGCATTCAAATAGATCTTAAGCAGGGCTTTCAAAAGTGCTCATTTTACCATGAACAGCCTATACACTACCAATGTAATAAGCTAATGTACGTCTATTGGGAATAGCAAATGGAGGGTTACTGTATCAGTGGGAAGTATGTATTTCTCAAAGCAAAATATCCACCAAAGAGAATTACAGATACAGTGCGCCTCTGCTAGGCCTCTGTACATGGCGGCATGGGAATCTCAAATGTGAAATCATTTTATTTTTTATTAAGTAATAGTTCAGATGATGATATTTTGTAGTTCTGTTAACGTTATTCTACTCAATTTTTATCACACTCTGATAACCGGATATTTAAATACTGGTGTGATATGACTGGCAGTAAAACAGTACTACGTAGGCAACCATAAGACGACCAAGTTATTGAAAAGTAGTAAATGCGTTACATTCTTATGGATGTAGGTGGGGATTGAGGGTCAGGGACCGAGGGTGTCGGTTACCCTCAAGTTTGGAAAGAAACTGTTACTGAAGTATTATTATTATTATTATTATTATTAATTCTGGGTTTTGGTTTAGAATTTCATAAAAGTTTTCACAACTGGCCATATTAAATTTTACAATGAGCATTGAACGTAGCGTTTCAAGTGACAATTTTTTTGATGTCCACATGGTATTCATCAACGAAAATACTTGTTCGATAGGTGCGTTCGTCCCTGGCAAACAGAGAAGGTACGGGACGATGGCCAGGCAGTTTTTGTATGGTATTTGCCATTCATTAAGTTTTCCGAACACCTCTAACCATTGTTGCTCCGTACTGATCATCTCCTCCCGTCTCTTCAGAACATCATTGTCCACGTAATTGGAGACATAGCTTACTTTGTTGAGTAAGCTATCTTCGACTAATGTTGTAGCCGCCGTAGGCATCTGCACCATTAACTGTTGGTAAGTCTGCTCTATGTCAGCCCATTTCAGACTTTGTTTTAACTTAATCCAATTATATGAGTGGAATTCATTGTTCTGATGAATATACTTTTATATTTACTGATACGCTTATGATAGAAGTTACGGATATGTCCCTTAAAATAATTTATGTCGATCTGCCCACTCTTCGCAAGTTTTTTTTAAACTAATTTCTTATGCTCAGAGGAATCTAATCATTTTCTAAGCATTTTGTGTACTTGTGTTTCAAATCCACAAACAAGTGTGAAACTTCCGTAAAGCTAGTTTTGTCTCCTTCCATCATTTTCATGGAATCGTTAAATATTGCAGCTTAAACATGTACAAATTTTAACCACAGCTCTGAGCATTCATTAGAGAAGAATGCGTGTACTACAGCAGGAAGTTTTTCTTGCGATAAAAAGTAAGATTTCAACGGTGAATACATTTGCAGGATTCTCTCAATTGCAGGCAAAAGTGCAAGCCATCTTGTTTTACTGTATCCCAACATTCTTTTGTATTGCATTTCTGCTTCTTCGCAAAAATCTTTGAGAGCTTCTACGTGCACTGTGTATATATAAGAGTACAAATAAATCTTTATAACTATATGTTTGACGTCCACTGGTAACATATCTGCTGCTGTTTGAACAGCATCGTGTGCGATATGCGGTGCACAGCCCACACCAACTATCTTTCTTCGTAAGCCCTTTTGAAGTTTGAAGAAAACGTTACATTGTCCTTCACATTAAACCCTGCCAAAATTTGTATTAGCATTTCTGCACAAAATTCAATCACTTTCTCTTTAAGGTTGTGATTTTTCAGAATGTCCACTAAAGAATTGTATATAATGACTGCGGTTTCGCCAGGTACGTTCAGGAGATCTAATATTTTGACGTTAATTCCGGTTGTAAGGTGAAAGTATCGCACTAGCATTGGAATTATTTTGATGTCTTTATGGTTTGAAGCATCTGTAAATATACAGATAAATGGGCCATCATTAAGTTCTGTCTTAAGATTATCCAAAGAATACGGCAATCACATTCTTTACAATAGCCTCTCAAGTAGTTTTCCAGCAGCAAAACTTTTTGAATAAATTTAGAAGTGCATTCCATCAATCAAAAACTTTGATTGTGACATACCATATGGAAAGCCCACACACCTTCGTCTCTTGCAAGCTGTGCTTCATCACTGTATTTTTTTTGACAGAAGTAGGTTGACAGTGATGACTATGTACTTGCGGCGGTCAGCACTTTTTTATGTTTGTCAGGTGTTTAATGTCTTTGTATATCGTGTTCACCGCCGTGAGCAACGGAAAATATCCCTTTAGAAGACATAATTAACCCTTAACTGCTATTGTGGTTTTTGGCCACGCATATACTATTCTCAGGTCTTTTTGGCCCAATTTTTTTAAAGCACCATTTAGTTACTTTTTGGGGGGGGAAAAAAAAAAAAAAAAAAAGACCAACATTATTTTAGCATTATTGAAGATTCCAAAAATATTTTTGTGAACCCATGTCTGAAAAACCGTGTTTTAAAAAAAAATTTGTTATATAAAAAATGTTGAGATATTTTTTTATAAACTTAGCATATTCTTACTATTTAGGATGCAAATGAACATAGGCCTATTATATAAAAATTACAAGAGTAAATTTTTATTTCTGACAAAATTTCAGATATCAAACTAAACCGTAGTAAAATTTCGACCAATAATATGAATAAAGTTATATTATTATGATTATGTGAATGAAATAATAGTCTACTATTCTTACATTGTCGTGCCTTACTCATCCTTACATTGATTACATGAACCTTTATTTACTCTGTGATTGGTACACCCTGTACCATTACACTCACAACAAACAAGACTGCTATTGTCATTAGTAGGACACAGGTGGCATCACTTCCTCGTCAACTGATTATTTCCTCTCATCTCAGGAACCACTCACTGCTGCTTGTGCTGGCTGGCTATCATTTTCCATTAGCATCCCCAGTGCTCTAGGGAGTCTTGCTTCTGACAATCTGTGAGAAATGTGATTGTTGATCAGTGACTTTCCCAAAGATATGATAAAATTGCATCTTTGAACCTTTTCGTTGCAGAGTTTTTGGTGAATAATACATAGCTAATAACACCAGCAATGTCAATTATTGCATAAAATGGCCATTGGCCATTGCCGCGTTTGTCGGTGAACTGAGTAGTTAGCCACCTTTTGGTCAAGTCCATCAATACCTCTCTTAGTTGAGTTAAACTCAATGATTTCTGGTTTACCACTCTCCTCAATTTGTGGAGTGTGTTGCATTATTGATGCTAACTATACACATCTTCCTATTTTTTATGCTAACTATACGTATCTTTCTATTTTTTTGGTACGTATGATGCTAAGGTTTTCTCTATAGTGAAACAAAACTTAGTGTCTCCTTCGTTGTCTTGGGTGGTGCATCTCATCCCAGCAGGAATTCTTTCTTATTTTTGTTTATAGTTCCCATGTATTTTAGTCCATTGTGGCTCAATTCATCCATCAGCTCGATAGAACTAAACCAGTTGTTGGCAGATATATTCCTATTAGTTTGAGCAATAGGTGGAATGAGAAATAAAACATTCCTCATTGACACCAACAGTTTACGTGGATTTGGAGAATTATCTTTCCCACAATATAGGAATGCATTTAGAAGATAGTGCCTTTTACTATCACAAAGGCACAAAACTTTTAGGCCATACTTGTTTGGCTTATTTTTCATGTACATGCGGAATGCACAACGTCCTCGAAAAGGAACTAACGTTTCATCTACTGTCAAATATTCGTAGGGTGTAAAATTGGATTGGCAGTTTACAATAAAATTATTAAATAATTCTGATATATGATAAGCACAATCACCACGTTGTGATAGGTCATCGAATCGAAGATCCATGAAGAGAAATAAAAATTGTTGCAATGGCATGGTGGCTCTAAAAATGTCCCTTCCTGTGCCATCACATTTCCAAAGTCCTTTCACATCTTCGTGCCCAGACTTGAACACACCCGTGAGGTATAAAAAACATATAAGTGCTCTTATTTCAACATGATCAGTATGGTTCACAAAAGAGCAAGTACCACAATATTTAGAAGATAGTTCCGTTATCTTTTCAGTTGTCCAAATGAGAATCATTTCAAGAATGTCATTATCAATAAGAACATTCCAAGAGTCAACGGAGGCATTAGTTTCAATACTTTTTGCTTCCCCAGTCAGCCCTGGCAAGTGTATACGAGGGAGCATGTTGTGTTGTTTGGTGCATGTTACTGGGAAAGGTTTCTTGCACTATTTGTAGCGGATATTCTCGTAACGAAAACGAGTGTCACTTTCTTCTTCTGAATCAACACTGTCAGACGATTGCTTACTAGCTACTGTTAACTGCTCTGGATGAAAATCAGAGCCGCACTCAATTTCACTTTCACACTCATGATCACTAACAATTGTTTCGTTATCACTAATGTCACTGTCAAAATCATTGTTCAATAACTCAACAATTTCCTGCTTTTCCATGTCAAAATAAAGTGAAAATAAATGTTAGTCATTTTTTAGCTTGGTCACAAAAAAGGTAACGTAAACAATATTGTCAGGTCAAAACAGACCCAAGATGCGAATAGCTCGTAGACAACAAATCGTCAATCGCGCTGTCTCAAGGCCAACTGACTTGCCACCCCCTTCCCTTAGATTACATAGACCCCACAGTTGCTGCACACGGCCATTGTACCACTACAACGAAAACAAATTACGCCGGGTCAGCAATGACCCGAGTATAGCAGTTGGGTTTTAACTAACACTAATTCTACACAAAGCAAAACAAAATACTCTTGGGGAAAATTTATTTGATTAAAACTTTAAATTGAGATAATATGCCAGATTCAACATTGAAAATTTGTGTACAAAACAAGAGTTAACTTCAGCTGTCAGACATGACTGGAAATCATTCAATTTAAACATGTTTATTTAAGTTAGTTAAAATTGCCTCTTTGATACGTAAGGTACGAACCACAAATACTGAGCAACTGGATCCGTGTTAAATTTTAGCTGAAACAGTTTTACTAGGTTTCCTCTTTAAATCAATTGCATGGTTTATTTAGTTTTGCAGACAGCACAAGAACTTATTAATACCTAGGACCAATGGGTAGCATTTGAAGAGAAAGCCCTAACTGAATGTAAAAAAAAATGTTTTCTTCTGTCACTAAAATTGCCGTAAATCCAAATCAAATGCAGATCCATTCTTTATCAATTTGTGAAGTTAATTACACATAAGCTTATTTGGTTCGATGCTAGTTTGACGGCAAATTGCAGTCCCACATCAATTGGATTAGGTCTTAAGCTGGAGTCACAATACCCCAACGATTAAGACACGACAAAATCTGACAAATCGGACAGTCCGAGAAAAGTAGGTTCTGTTTATACTTCCCATCGTTTTGTAAGTCCAGAGATTCTCTCAAGACTTGGTAGCGATCAGGTCTTGTAGGAATAGATCCTGCAAATTTTGTTTAAATTTTTGTCAGACCACCCATGATAAGGCAGGGGACGATGGAGGAGTGCCATGGTCAGTGTAATAAATGTGCGCAGGCAAAGGAAGAGGGCTAAAAAGCACCAGTTTATTTTATTAGTGGATTTAGGTCATCAGGATGGTGTCAGATTTTAACTTCAAAATGTAAGTTTGTTGTTGCTTGTATCATGCTTCATGATTGTTAAGGATAATGGCAGACCAAACCACACAAGCAACCTTAAGTGGCAGACACATGTTGATATTTCTTTTCACTGAGGAAGCTGTTGGCACATACAACTAACTAGATTTAATGAAATATGCCAATACAAAAATAATTAACTGCAGACATAATATTGCAACACTACCAACAAGGAATTCTTTCAAATAGGTAAATCAACGAAAGAGGGTGCAATGGCATTTACAGGGTGGAGATGTTTTGCATAACCTTAATGCATGCTTTCTCTACCATAATTTTTTCAAAATGTTTTTAAAGTACATGCTCTATAGTTTAAAAATTATACATTAATTTTTTGTAACTAGTTTTAGGGCACAGATATGATTAAAGGCTCTTTTTGCTTCTCTCTCCTCCTGCAAACACCACATCAAGAAACTTATAATAATACAGTACAGGATTATTCAGTTAAGATGTCACCTCAAATATCTTCCAAACAGCTGATGGTATCAAAATTTTGATTTTGAATTCGTAAATGGCACTATGGGTGTCATAAGACACAGTCTATGTGTATTCCAAGATGTAATTAATTACTGAGATAGCTATATCATCTTTGAATTTTTAAATGGGAATATACTCATTTATCCCAATATAGCATAACATGTTATTTAGAGGCGAGTTTGGTGACATTATTATCACTTTTTGAGATTAGGGCGTTTTCATAGGTGTATGTATTTGACTGTAGCTGTGGTGGGGTAGAGTGAATTTTCTGGGAGATGTTGCGTTGGTGTGGACTGTGAAACGGACACAATTGCTCAGTGAATTAATTTTAATCAAATTATAGATGCAATTTATTGTCTGTAACATTAGCAACACTACCAACAAAGAAACTTTTGCATGTTTTCAATATCTGTTCTACTAGCACATGTCACCTGTGTATGTACAAACACTCAACTAGACATCCCAGAAAGTGATGCAACTTACCTTGCCACAACTACAGCCAAATGCATACACTTCTGAACACCTTATATCTCAAAACGTGCTCGTTAGGTTCTCAATATAATCGCGTCACTGAACTCGCCACTTATTGACATATGCTATTGGAAGAAATGGATTTATTCCCCATTTAAAAAACATTGACATCAATATCTCAGTACTCAATTACATCTCTGAACAGACATAAACGGTGTCTTACGAGCCCTGTAGTCCCATTTACAAATTTGAAATGAAAATTTTTATACCTTCAGTGGTTTGGAAGATATTTGGGGTGAACATCTTAGCTGTATATGAAAATTACTTGATAATGTTAGTGCTTCAGTTTTTATATGCAGAACATTGTTTGATAGTTGAATTAAAGCAATTAACGTGCGGCACTGACACCCATCGCACAAGCCTTTTTTTTTGCTTCCAACTCAATGTGTTGGTGTACTGCTTGCTACGCTCGGATTCCCTCCTCTTTCCTTCATTGTTCCCTCTCCGTCGCTTTCCCTTCCGCTCATGCATCATGACTTTTTATTCAGTTCTAATAGTTTATTTAATCTGCTGCACGGCTGGGGCTCTTCCTATTCTATGTCCTGCAGTCGCTTGATTGTGACGCCTGTAAGAGAACACTAAAATTGTTTAACTGCCGCTTTTGTTGTCGTCCGGGACGTAGATGCCACAATGTGGCTCACATGAATTAAACTTGTTGCCTGAGCCGCCAAGCATTAGGGCATAATTAACTGTGAGTCGTGGACAACTATTTCTGTGCGTTTTAAATGTTTTAGTGTTTTGTATGGCATAATTGTGTTCGTCTTGGGTGAGCAGTAATGCCAGTATTTCCAAATTGGGGTTTTGGTTGGTTCGAGCTTTTATGGGTCATTTGACTGCCTCCTCTGAAATAATAATTTTTTAAATAGTAATTTGAATTTGTGCATTTTTAAGAAACAGAGGCTTTACTGGGCTTAAATTACTGCCCTTCTTTCCAGTTGGTTGTGAAGTGGAATCTAGTCAAGCTTTTCTAATAATTGTTTTGAAAGATCGGTGTATAGTAATTTTCCATTTCTAGTTTTGCTACTTGTATTTCAATTTTTTTGCAGAATTTAATGATTTTTTATGTAACATTTAATTTTGAATGATCCCTTAAGGGTGTCTTGTATAGTTTATGTACATATTTATTTAAAATACAGAATGTTTAATCTGATCTGTGTTAATGTTATTTGTGCTATGGCCCAAACCTAAAATTTTGAGTAATGAAATTAATAATTAAATTTGTAACAATTTTAATTAAGAAGAAAATGAATCATTCCAGCACTGAGAGTGTAAAAATTTTGTTACCATGAGATTTGAAGCTTTGTAAGTTTTGTTATTGTGTTAAAAATTGAAAGGTGTAGTCCACTTTGTATGTAGAAGGTTGGCAGGGTCCTTTATTGAATAATTTCATAAGCATGTACTGTAGATTGTAATTAATTTTCTCTGTGTGTGTGTGCATGTAGTTAAACATCAGGCATTATTGTTTGTAATTTCTTTGATAGAACTGTTACTTTGCGAGCAGTACAGTTTTATTACTAGCTCCAGACGTTGTAATAAAGTATTTCCTATAATAATCTCACTAACAAATGTTATATGACTATTACCTTCAAGAACTGTATGTTGTATTTGTGTGTTTAGGTACTTGCAGTTGCAGCATTTTTTAATATTGCTTTATTATGTTTGTTAGTTAAGAGGTTCTGTGAACCTCCATTTGAACGCAGACCATGGTTGATATGGTTCTACGACACGTCCAAACAAGGTATGGGTGCACTTGTGATCCACATGGCAAATGTGTATCTTGCTAACAAATTCCATGGAGATCCATGCACATGGTGAGTGGTAATTGTTTTTTATTGGTGGCACTTTACATTGATTTCTTAACTAATTTAAAACATGTCAGTATTTTAAAATTAAAAGGGTGTTGCATACATTTATTGGAGAATTTATATATCTTGGTATTAAATGTAGATATTGTGTGTGCAAGTGTGTAATGGTTATTTGCTGCAAAATTGCATCAATAGAAAGAAGTGTTGGCTTGCCTAGCTCAATCGAGGAAAAGCACAAAACTCAAAATTTTGTAAAAGATGCTATAATAAATTAAATATCTAGAGAAACAGTAATAGGCATTTATTTACAATGTTTTACTTCTACCTATTGTAACAGAGTATTGACATGAGGCAATAGATGAATCAGAGTGTAAGGCGGCAGTGGTAACTTCCGTATGGAGTTGCTACAGCTTACTGCCCCACCCTTCTTCTCATTTTCCAGCTGCACCGTGCCACTGCAACTGTCCATGATGCTCATGTAACGCGGCCATTGCCAACCACAACTCAACGTGTTTCTTCTCGTCTGTAGCACGTTCAAGAGCAGTGTAGACTGCCATCTTTCTCTATACAAAACTGCATAATTTTTTCCATTGGCTGTTACTAGAAATTGTTTACAAAACTGGATACATGTGGACACTAAAACAATGGCTAAATACAGGATGTTTCTAAATTAGATAAATTTGGTCTGCAGGTTAATCACGTAGAAAGGTGAAAACACCTGCCTACATTTTCAAGTGAATCCTAAGGATAGTACATATCTTCGATGTTGGACCTGAATCACTGGTTTATTACAACTACTTGATGCTGTTTGGCTGTGTGGTTTGGAGGTCAAGGTGAGGTTCCAGGGGTGGTGAAACCATTGATGAAGAAAAATGTTAAAGGATTGGAATTCCCGACTAGGCGCCAGGCATCGTTACCAAGTGATGCCAAGTTATTGCTGCTGCTGAAGTGGGTTTCAGGGTGTTGTGGGCCGACTGCCCGGATGTATGTGATCCCTCTGTGAATTATGATAATTACCCCTCAGTTTAAGTACTTACACTATGGTGTAAGTGGACCTATGTAAGGCTTACCCACATGCCTTAAATTTAGAACACTAAGTTGATTGCTTTCATTATTGACTGGTAGTATCAAACTGAATTTAAGTGGGTTCTAGAGGACCCATGCCCCAAAACGCCCGAAGGCAGTACTTGGGCCACCTTCCATTACGGATTTTACTGGTCAATAATTTCAGTAATGTCAGCTATTACTCCGATACTGCTGAAGGCACTGATGGTTGCATCTGAGAGGTACCCTATGTGAGGCTACAACCGTTGCTGAGAGAGTGGATTTTACTGGCGTTTAAAATGTCAGTGTTGTCAGGTAAACACTAAGTTTGGTGGGAAGTTCAAGTCATGTTAGAGGAAATTATACTAAAGGAAGGCACAGGGGCTAAGGCAATCACGTATAATATTGTGGTGCCATCAAAAGTTGCCCAAAAAGCAGTAGACGGTGAGTAACACTTTTATTGTTGTAGTCCAAATGCTGTATGAAAATTAGTGAGGTTAGTGTTTCCGCCATACTTGTTTATATTTTCCTGCACGTGGGACTACTACTGCCAGGCACTCTGAAACAATCAGTTTACTGACGAAGAGAAATATTTGCTGCTTACTGACGAATGATCTTTTGTTGCTGGCGAACACTAGTGAAACAACAGTGATTTCAGTGCTCGTCAGTAGTAACGTAAGGCGGCCTTTGAATGAAACACACATTGTTGACGAACACTCATGTATTTATCCTTGTACGTCAATTATGCTGCATTCTAGGTACAAACTTTCATGTCTTCCTGGCTGTAGCCTGCCAGGACAGCAATGCTGTGAAAAAGGTGCGAAGCTGATAAAACTACTACATGTAATGTTTACACTTCCCCAGGCGATTCAGAGCATGGGTGAAGGAGGGACGGTGTCTCCGGGTGGCTGTAATGTACCAGGTTCCAATAATCTACATAACTTTTGAAACACTAACGGTTGGTAACCGAGATGTTGCTGCAATAAACGAACACTATAATTATTTGGTAGGGACGTCCTTTCATGTCCCCATGTAAACTGGGTCTTTTATTTTAGGAATATTTGCATTTTAAATCGCCCTACAAAACTAAAATTTGAGGTGTCAGGAACATCCAGCTTCTTTAGCCAAGCTTCCCATTTCCTAAGTTGCTGCTTGAACTGTTTGTTGTTTTGATGATGCGTTATTCGGCACTCCCTATGCCAATGATACTTTTCGCAGTCACAATAACTACACGGCACAGGTGGGGGGTTGACTTCAATCTCACTTGACATTTTTGCTGTTTACACTGTTTGTTGCTTTTGCTACTGTTTACATTTGTTGATTTGTTTACGTTGTCTCTTGTCTCTTCATTTTTGTTCCGGTGTTCTATCCCTTTTCACTGTCCAAACAGGGCTCGTGGGTCTATCGTGTAACTCTCTGTTCACGATGCGGTTGGCATGGGTTACGCTAGAGTATTTTAGCTGTGTGCATCAGTTCGTCCGAACTGTTGTTGAGTAGGGCCACTAACACGACACGGTATTCCGGGCACACATTTACTGCCTCCACTTCCAGTACTTCTCTTGTTCAAGCAAGTGTGGGTGGAAGCGCTGGACAAGATGCACCTTCCGAGTTATTAAGCTTCTCATTGTGTTGTTGTTCTTCCACTGTCTGTTTGCTTTGAGCCTGGAGTGAAGTAAATGCCCCTTCAAAATGACACTGAAAAGCCCCTCCAAAATGACACTGAAAAGTGTGAAGAAATGATTCCCATTGCAGGCTGTAGTGATTGATGGACTTCCACCAGGAATACGCTTCTCCGGAGAGTTGTGCGCCAATACAGCTTTCCTGTCACTCCTCCATGCACACCCCATAGCGTTGCAAGCGCGATGTACAATCGTTCAAAAACGCTGACGGGTCCTTGGTAGGTGACCCCACGAAGGTTGGCAGTGACTGGAACCGTGATGGCGTGGTCATAGCAGTCGGTCAAGGTGCAGGTGTAAGGTAGCTGCAATGGTTGGCTGTTGTCTTTCGCTGTCACATGACCATACATTCCCTGTTGGTTGTGTGAACCTGCTTGTAGGAAATTATGTGATTGGATGTATTTGTGGAAATTGTGACATAACAGTTGGTAATACTGGGTGCACAGTTTGTGGGATAATAGGTGTTAATTGGTGGCATGTACTGGGCAAATAGCAGAAGCGGGAGAGGTGCTACAGTTAGAGCCGGCTGATGAGATGTGGAATTGACAAGCGTCACTGTTGTGTTTACCTCTGGTGCGTGGCAGGTGTGGTGTGAGGTCAGCTGCTGCTGTGCATTGCCAACACATGCCTGCGTTGTCAGCCTCTCGCCTCGCTGTAGGCATTGCCCATGTACATGCACTGTGCATATTCTACACTGAAGTACATTGTTGTTGTCGCCCCTTTTACACCTTGGGCAGTTTCACTGTTGGGTTGATAATTGATACCAGTCAATAAATTCTCGCATGTGGGTGAAATGTTCATTGATTTGGTTTGGCAACTACACTGGTTACATTGAAAGTTCTGTCCTTGCACAGTTGCGGGTTCGTTCGACGTGAGGCACATTGGGTGATGTGCACTGTTGGCACAAGGTACAGTGAATAGTATGTGTACCTTGGCCTGTGCACAACAAATTAGCACACAAAATTTTTCTGTCAACAATTTGGGAACTGTAATTTTCGTGAAGATTGTTGGTCGAAATTGTTAGTGAATGTGGAATTGGAATTTTACTTTGCATTTGGTTTACATCGTAGCTGTCCTTTAATTCACAGCTGCTCGTGATGCAGATGTTTGTTGGGCTGGACTTATCACATTTACATTGGGGGTGCCTAATTAATATTTTTCTTCCACATCCTGTGGGATGGGGTGCAAACACTACCAATACAGGGGTGTCGGGATGTCCACGTGTGTTGTGCCACCCATTTCAGCGAACGTGGCGTTGGAGGGGTGGGTCACGGCCTAACCCTATGTGGCTGACCTCCCTATGCCTGCTGGAGGGGTGTATCGACTGTTGGTGGGGAGGGGGGTGCGCTCCTGCACACACAGCTCGTTGCGCCGATGAATAACTCCCAGTTGCTGGTGGTGCTGAAGCAGGGGGAGGGGGCGAGTACATCTGCGCCTGCCTGCACATTGTGATTTCCAGTGCTGGAGGGGTGGTGACTCCTTGCCAGTCTGCAATGGCTGACCTCTGCGTGTGCCTGGCTCTATTGATACAATGGCAACTGTTGGCTGGAGTCCACGAGCTTTCCACGCCACATGGCACAGCGTCCTTGGGCGTCTTTCTGGTGTCTGGAAGGCGTCAAAAGGCTGTTACCCGTTGATTGTGCAGTTCCTAATGCTCAGGCAGAAATCCAGGGGGGAAAATTGAGGTGTTTGAAATGTTAGAAGTTTTCAGGTTCAAGATGATAGATGGTTAGGGAAAAATATTCCACATGGAAGGGCGCCATATGATGCCGCTGTTTGGCTGTGTGGTTTGGGGTCAAGGTGAGGTTTGAGGGGCAGTGAAAAAAATGTTAAAGAATTGGAATTCTCAAGTAGGCATCAGGCACCGTTACTAAGTGGTGTCAAGCTGTTACTGCTGCTGAAGTGAGTAATCTCAAGGTGCTGTGGGCCAATTGCCCAGACGTATGTGATATCTCATTTTAAGTACTTTATTTAAGGCTCATCCACACACCGTAATTTATAACACTGTAAATTGACAGCGTTCATTATTGACTGTTAGTATCAAGATGGATTGAAGTAGGTTCTAGGGGGCTCGTGTCTGGAAATATCTGAAGGCAGTATTTGGAATGAAACACACGTTAACGAACACACGTGTATTTATCATTGTACATCAATTACACTGCACCCTAGGTACGAACTTACATGTCTACCTAGCTGTAGCCTGCCAGGACAGCAATGCTGTGAAAAAGGTGTGATACTGATAAAATGATTACATGTAATATTTATGCTTCCCCAGGCGATTCAAAACACTGGGGACGGAAAGACGGTGTCTCCGGGTGGCTGCAATGCACGAGGTTCTGGTAATCTATGAAACTATTGATACACTAATGGTTGGTAACAGAGACGTTGAGTGCAAACCGGAGTGCGCACCGACATGACCAATCCCTCTGAGTTCTCAACTGCGACCAGGCCTGTGGAGGCTCGCATGACACTGGCTTGGCGACACACAATTCACCAGACACTACTTTCTGTGTGAAAACTTGGCTAAACTTTGCACAAACATGAACATTTGGAATAAAATATGAACAACAAAAATAACTTGCATTATAATGAATACAAAACAACATTTGCTCTAAATACTATGTGGAAATGTGGGTGATAAGGTGAGTTTGGAAGCACGTGCACAGCAATAAATAAAATAAACACTATAATTAGGAATATTTTCATTTTAAATTGCCCTACAAAACTAAAATGTGTCTCCTATTGCCCACACTTTCCCGAAGGGTGAGGGGACGAACACACTGCACTGGCACTACACTCCTCTGTCCCGCTCCTATCACACACCACTCTACACTCCACTGCACTCATAGAGGGCACATGCTGGCTGGAGCTGTTGTTGGGCGCACAGTGTGGCAAACGGTGTGGAGGGCCAGGACGCCGTCACACATCATACTGAAGATGGAACACTTGGGTGTTTGTATAATGTGTGAAATTAATTGTGATGCAGGTTAATAATAAATCTTTTAAATTCCAAGTATGCTGCAGCATCATGGCGATTAAGTCAAAATAAGTGTATTAACAGTGATAAATTCCATGATATAATTTGATAGCAGCGACAGACAGGTCCTGTGGTGTTTAGAGTTCTTTGTTCCGTTACACATTATCCACACACTCAATGTTCCATCTTAAAAATTTCTCCAATATTTTTACGAAGTTCTATATATATTTTCTCCTTCATTTTTGTGATTAACCCACAGCAGAAGTTTGTCTGTCTAATTTAGATAAATACTGTAGGTCTTCATTCCTTGCCCAAACTATAGATTTTAAATCACCAATATGCGAAAATAAACATAACTGCACATAATAATCCAATCATTTAACTAGACAAATTACTTCATTTTTAATAAAATAATAAGAAATTATCTATCAAAATAAAATATTATTTTTTACCACAAACTAAGAACTTGCATCATTACAAGTTATTATAATTGTTTGTGCACTGAAAATAATGGGAATGAATACTCTTGAATCTAAGTAAGTAGAAGTACAGAATTAGTCAAATGTGACTCATGTTTACACATATCGGACAAAGGAACGTTAAATTATTCATAGATTTTTAAATTATATGCCTTATAATTGTAAGTTTAATAGTGAAAATTCTGTACTGAAAAAAAAAATTGAGTAACATTTATATAGGCTGTTCACAGTAAAGTGAGCACTTTTTATGATCCTCCCAACATGCATTAACCACTAAATAATATATCTTATTGCAGCCTCAGGCATTAAATTTTGAGGGTGGTGAAATGTATACACTGTTTATTGGTGACATTGCAATGTTTATACTAAAAAGCAGCAGGAAGATGGAAATTGGATGGAATGAAAAATTTAGAAGGGCCTTAAAAAGTGATCACTGTACCGTGAACAGCCTATACACAGTTATGACATTGAAAAAATTTTTGCAGTTTTTTAAATCCCAAAGCTATTCTGTGTATTGGTTAGCATATCTTTAAAAAGTAATCTGAGATGTTGGTGGAAACAAAATTTGTAGGTTGTTTTGTTCAAACATAAATTTGACTCTTATCTGTTCACATCATCTTACTACCTTGTGTCCGTAACTAAAGCATACACTTGCGAAAAATTATCTAAAATTATAAAGAACATCAGACTTTCTCAGATATTCGGAATTTGCTCATATTTAAGTTCAAGTATTCACTAAGGCACCTTTGGGTCCACAACTTAAGGCATTTGTGCGAGCCAAAAATCAATTATAGACTACAGGTGAAGCCAACCAGTGTATACAATGTGGTATTGCCACTATGTGCAGGGCGTGTGATGTGAAATCTTTTCATTTGTGATTTGCCTGAACGTTACTGTTTTATTGGACACCAGTCTATAGTAAACCCAATGCATGTCTCTATTGTAGCTTCACTTGCATCCGGTTTATGTATTGTGAGATATAGCAGTGGAGAAATTTTTAGCTATGCTGAGGGCATGAAAATTATATAGGTGATGTTTTGGAAGTACCATTCCATCAATACCTTTCTTAACCTAATCCTTTGAGTGAATATGTATTCTTAATTAATGTCATATCTCTTAACCTTATCAGGGCACTCATCTTGACCTGTAGCGATAAGGTGATTTTCAAAGACCCCCTCAAAGGTTTTCCAGTCTTTACATGTAGTAGGACCTCTGCAAATCAACACTTTCCGGGAGTTTTTCAATATTTAGCCCCGCCAACACAAACACCAAATACCTGCACTAATAATGCATAGCGCTCCCAAGGCACAAACACATTAGCAGAAAGAGCTAAATTTATAACCACGTGCAGTAGCATTACCACCCAGGCTTGAAGGTTAATTGATCAGCCTAGCACAAAACAATGTAGAGACATTACTAAGTGGTTTCACAGAAGAACCTACCGACTGCGCCATGTTCTATTCTGCTTATGTAGGTTGGTTGTTTAATTAAACAATATCCGTAGGTGCTTTCCATTTGGTTGTTAGGACCAGTCACTGTGACACCTGAAAGCTTGACGTGATAGTAGAATAACATTCATCTGCCCGTTCCTGTTGGGTACGAATGTTGGAGGGTAACACGGTTCACCACAATGTTATCTACATTCGGAAGTCCAAAGTTTCACATATGCCTAGAGAAGCGACTCCAGTCCAAGATTGAAGTGGATTATGATTCGAAGTCAGAGGGTCACACTAGTAGTGAACAGCTGAGGCAGTCTCCAAGCTCTTCCCCATCAGAACCACATTTCAGAGGAGTTGAGCAGAGTATGAGTACAACTGTAGAGTGTAACACTACTAGAAGTGGGTGTATAGCTGGTGTAGTTATCAGTCCGTGTGTAATCAGGGTTGTATATTTTGGCATTCTTGTAGTGTGTTGTAGATGTAATGAACCTGTTAAACTGTTAATCTGTATTTAATTGTTAATCTGGACTGAGGCTGCAAAGTGTTTGTTGATATTGATTAAGGAGGGAAGGTGTTGTAGATGTTATCTGTGCGCCAGAGCTGGCAGCCTTGCAGGCGGAAGCTCGAGCGGCCATGTTGTAGGTTATTCTTTGTGTGTGTATACTTGTCGTGTAAGTAAAGCAATGGAAAGCACCTTGGGATATTGTTTAATTAAAGAACCAGCCTACATAAACAGAATAGAACAGTGGCATCTTGCACAACTTGAACATGATAGTCGGGAATCTTCACAGCCAGGAATGATAGCCAAGGGCCAACCTGAACTATTTTTGTGATTACTGTTTGCAAGGGCCGCTGCATTACTCATCACAGGATTCCTTTCCTTGAAACTACTTGTTGGTATAAGCTAACCCCAAGATATTTGTCTTCGTATATCTTTTTAAATACAGTTTCTGTTATCTGTCAACTGTGCTTGATCTGGAACTTTTACAGATTTAAGGTAGAAGGTATAACAAGTTGCAAGGATTGTCAGGCACACAAGTTGTATTCATAACAGCTTGATGAAGGCTGTTCACAACAAAGTGACAACTTTTGAAATCAACATTAGAAAAAAGTCACTGCCCCTGCATGCATATATTTTAATGGGTGCACTGAGTGGCATTCGCCCAGTAAAGTTGGTAACGATGGATGGAAAGTAGTTCCTATCTTAACTTTGAATAAAGTGTTAGGTAACAATTTGTGATAACTTAAATTATTACTTTCGCTTTCTGTTTTTGTTTAATGCATCAAAGTGTAAAAATTAGCAGATTTGTAAAGTATTAATTTTTCTAATATTTTGACAGTTTTACTTGACAGACGCATGGATAAAGTGATGAGGCCCATGGCAATAATAATTTTACATAAGGCAGAAGAATACTCGACGTGTATACAAGTAAATCTTAAGCAGGGCATTCAAAAGTGCCTATTTTACCACGAACAGCTTATAATTGCACATCAGTTTTAGAAGCATAGTAGAGATGTAGTGTAAGCAAATTCATCAAATGATATCAATTTCTCAGTTTTCTGGTGGTCCATGTGCTGGAAACTGCACTGTAGCTAAGATACACATGAACTCTGTCCCATAGAGTATGTGGAAGTGAAGTTGTTCATTCACTATTAATTTGACTATTTCCAAATTCACAACCTTACTGTGCATGAGTTGCATTATAACTACACAGTGGCCATAAATTACTTTAAACTCATAGTATATTTTGAAGATGCAATAACTTTTATTTTAAAAAGTCTGTGTTCCAGTGCTTGTGCAGGTGGTCTGCCTTACAGTGTTAGCATACTGATGTCAGCATTACAGTGTGCTGTGAGTCTTGTTCTATTGTGCAATAAAGCCAGATTTACACTGTACATGATTATCTATCTGATTGTATACTTAACAGTTGCAGTGCAATAGTAAAAATGACAATTATTACGATAACAGTTGGAAATGGGACATTTGCTTATTCTTTATTCTTTGGGTGGTCAACATTTTTTAGTTGCATAATATAACCTGTTTGCAGGAGGCTAATGTTTTTTGTTTGAAATGAACACATGTAATTGTGAAAAGTAAATGTTGCTAGCAATGGTATGTACCTGGAAAAGTGTTTGAATGTTTTGTATGCGTGTTTTGTTCAGTATTAGTGAAAACAATGTTGTGATAATAAAAATGCCAGTATGTGATATCTGGGATTTTTGTATTAATTTATGAGTGTATATCCCAGCAAATTAGTTAATTTTTACAAAAATTTGCAAATTTTAATTATGTATGAAATTAATTATAAAATTATTTACTAGGTTTTAAATTAAGTAAGTACAGTTTGTCAACTTCCCTTCACAGGTACTCACTCGCGACATGTAGTGGGGACCACTATTTCAGGGATCAAAACTTCACTTGGCATTTTTAACCCTTTCAGTCCCAGTGTCCTGTAAGTGGGACTAAACAGGAACCGAAGTTGATGATCTACACAGTATATAGCAAAACATAGCAGAAAACAACATCCAATTCTCTTACATGTCGGAGATATGATTCGTTTTTTAAACTCAAAACAGCTGCTACCAATAACATTAATCACAAACACATCTTTATGGGTCATGATAAATGACAGAGCATTATGATACTAGTACAGTTCTGAACAGAACATTTTTTCACCGCAGTACCTAATATTATATATTTATATGCGATAGAAAGGGTTTTACTTTTTAGGGAAATTTTTTTTATTTATAAATTTTTAATTACTCTTTAGTTAGTAAAGATATGTTTGAAAATATGGCTATGAAAATGGGAGAACTAACATTTCGATGGATAATTACTTGAATAAAATTAAATACAGTAAACTTCCGATTAACTGTGTTAATTGGGACCAGAGAAAACACTAATAAGCGAATTTGTATTTTAAAAACCCGGATAATCGAATTTACACATTTTTACTATTAATGGAAGTGATAATATTGGCTCCGAAAATCATGATAAAACAAAGTATTTATTATTCATTTCAAAGCATACACAAATCACGCACTATATGTGTAGGATTTGTAGTGCACTGTACTTAACTGATATTTATGTTGCACCGAGTGTAGTTAATTCACGACTCATCGAGTATACATAGCCTTTCACTGGCGCCAGGCGAGCGCGACCGGGCGGGCGCGATATATAAGCTGTTTGTAGTTGTGTGTGTATTCACTTCACTTCACTTTCACTTCCTCGCTGGACTTCGGGCGGACAGCATCGTCTTCTGTTTTCTTCTCGGCGGACCTTGCGGCCTTGGTTCTGTAGCTCTCGCGACACTGGGAAACAACTGCAGACCCGTTGCTCTGGACAACGGGTCATCTCGAGCATAGCCTGTTTAGGTCATGCGGTGGTTGTTTCCTGCAGCGGTTAGGAACACCTGACATATTATTTTAAAAAATTTTACACACACACTCCAACAATCCAACCTTCTGAATCCACGATCCTGGCTGACTCGACCCCGGGGGGCGGGGATGTGGGCTAGCTGGAGGCGGAAAACCTAGTACCGAATAACACACCACCTGGCGCAGTTATAGCCACACTCGGAGAAGGGGGAATCATTAATTTTCACCAACCTCAAAACCTAACACAGGAATCCCAGGCAGCCGTCATGGACACCACAGAACATCACGACTCAGCACAAAAAAACCTCATGCCTCACGATCTCACCACGGAACAACAAAAGTCTTAGCTGCTGGCAAAACACAATCGCCGTAAGGCATTGTTGGACCAACAGTTTGAAAATGAAACCTGGATTTTGGAAACAAATCGCAAGAAAATATCCTGAGCCACCCGAGAACCGTAGCCTAAGCCACTCGCGGTACAAAACCGCTTCGAACCATTTGCCACCATGGCAAATACACAAACAGCTACACTGACTAACACTCAAAATAGCACATCTGTTCCGTCCACCTCTCACACTGAGCGCCCAACCACTAAAACAATTCCGAAACCCATGAAACCGATCGTGCCTGACACCTCCACATACAACCGTCTTATCACAAAAATCCGCTCAATGAACATTACAGGTACACAAATTTCCCTTGTTCAAGATGGCCTCCAGATCACATGCACCCACAAACAGGCTTATCACTCGCTAAAAGACTTCCTCAAAGTTGCCAACATTCATTATTACACTTTCAGTATCGCAGCAGAACACCCTCAAAAAGTGGTAGCCAGGCTCCCACGAACAACCCCAACTTCAGACATCAAAGAAGACCTTAAGGTGCGCCACTACACTGTAATCGATGTGTATCAATTCAAAAAAACTATCTCAGACCCCAACAACCCTTCACACACCTGGGAAGAACCACAAGATTTTTTCTGCATAACAGCTGCAAAAAATGACACCCTCACCCCCCTTCTCAACCTCACTTGCATAAACATGACGGCAGTACAACTCCGCCCATACAAAAAGAGGATTGGGGACATCCCCCAGTGCCAAAATTGATGGCTTTACCACCATACAAAAAACTTCTGTGCCCTCCGAACTGTCTGCCGTCACTGCGCCGGCCCCCACCCCACACAGCCTGTTAGAACCTGAACAAGAACCCCAACTGCGTGAACTGCAAGGGGAAAGGAGTGCACGAAGCCAATTCAAGGCTCTGCCCAGAATACATCCGCCTGGTGCAACTTCGACAGGAGGCCGCAGCAAAACGCGAAACCCGACGTCCCCACTCGTGCACCTCCTGTATTCACGCAGGAACACTTTCCATCCCCAACCACAACTAGGAACATTGTTAGGGAAAATGTTTCTTACTCACAAGCAATGCAGTCTCAAACACAGCCCCGCAACACACAACAGTCTTCCTCTCCGATCTCAATCCAAAAACCAACCAGCAACCCATTCCACCCCTCCTCCCCACCCCACGTCAACCCTCCCCTCCCTCCATGGCCCCTCCCGATATCGGCGATATCAGTTCCACACTCACCGATCTCCGCGACCTGGTGCACTTCCTCCGGGAAGCGAACCTCCTTCAATTCATGACTCACATGAAATCCTACATCCTCCTGGGCAATTCCACACTTGACCCACAGATGAAAACCTTCCTGCTCCTGCAGGCCTTGACCACATACTCCGGGTTCGATTAGTCATTGATCAAACCCACACAGATAGTCCCTGTGTCCTCGCCCTTTTCTACTGGAATGCCAACAGTATATTTTATCAAATTTACGAATTAGAAAGAGTTCTGGAAACTTACGGTGTAGAAATTGCACTAATTAATGAAACACATTTAAAACCTAGAAAAAGATTTAACATAAAAAATTACACGGCATATCGAACTGACAAAAAATCTAAAGGAGGTGGTACATTAATACTAGTTCATAACCGCATACAACACCATTTAAATAATGTTCCAGTCTTGGAAAATTTAGAATACACATCCATAGACATTCGCACACAAGCAGGTCACATCACTCTAGCGGCTATTTATAATTCCCCCAATAAACCGCTAATCCCAGCTGACTTAGATAAAATAACACAGCCATTCCCATTTTTCTTAGCAGGAGATTTAAACGCAAAGCATACTTCCTTGAATAGTAGAGAAAATAATCAAAGAGGCAGAATACTTGCAAAACATTCTAATCAATATAATTATTTAGTTACAGGCCCTACAGAACCGACGTACTTTTCTGCCTGTACAAAATACCAATCAGATATTTTAGATATTGCACTTACCAATTTAGAAAATGTAAATATTTTATTTGAAGTCCTCACAGAATTAGATTCCGACCACTTACCTATATTTTGTCAGCTGGAAGCAAGCATGCTTAAACACCCAAACGCCACTCTTCTAAAAACTCCGGTAACTAACTGGAGGATTTGAAACTAGACCTAGAAAATTTATTTGAAACGCACCAAATAAATATTCCATCCAAAGATCACATCGACTCGGCAACTGAATTAATTCAAAATACAATATTGAAAATAAATAAAAAAAACACACAACTTTCCTAAACCGTCGACAATTTTTAAAACACTCCTTTCCCGAAGCAGAAATTCTTTTAGCTGAAAAACGCCACGCCCGCCATATTTATCAAAAATCTAGAAACCAAGGAGACAAAGAAAAATATTATAAATTAAAGAAAGAACTCCATAATAAACTCATTACATTAAAAATTAATAAATGGGAAACTTTCATGACCGACATAAACAATAATTACAATGAATTCTGGCGCGTTGCAAAAACCTTGCGAGGTCAAACTAAAAAATCAATCTCCCAGCCCATCAAAAACACAGCAGGAACCCTCTTATACGTCCCAGAGGACAAAGCAAATGCAGTAGCTCATTGCTATCAGGGCCAGTTCTCACCTAATGCTGATCTAGGAGATCCAAATTTTTCCAGAGATGTACAAACCAATATTACAACTTTTTTCAACAGAACCATAACAGCAAAACCAGAAGCAATAACACTTAAAGAATTACTTGTACTAATTAAAAAACTTAACGTCAAAAAAGCTCCAGGACACGACAAAATTACTTATAAAATTATTAAAAACCTCCCAGCTAATGCACTATTTGCAATACTCAACCTGTTTAATGCAATATTAAATTTCAATTATTTTCCTATAGCATGGTGAACAGCCAAAGTTATCACGATTCCCAAACCAGGCAAAAATCACTCTATCCCAGAAAATAGATGGCCTATTTCCCTACTCAACTCCCTTAGTAAAGTCTTCGAAAAACTGTTTCTAACTAGATTATTAGTACATGCAGAATTACAACAGATTATTCCAGCAACACAATTCGGGTTTAGAGCCCAACATTCCACCAATCACGCCCTCACTAAATTCACCACAGACGCCTTAACTGCAATGCAAAAACACGAAGTCACAATTGCCATTTTCCTAGACATTGCTAAAGCATTTGATAAGGTGTGGATACCTGGATTACTACAAAAATTAATTAACTTAAGTTTTCCCGACTGCTACATACATTTACTCGCCTCATACTTTCAAAATAGAAAATTCTTTGTTAGTATTGATAATGCCAACTTTACTACTCGCAAAATTACAGCAGGTGTCCCACAAGGCTCAGCAATTTCCCCATTTCTGTATAATATTTTTACCTCAGACATTCCCATAACCCACGCCTCAGTACAAATGTACGCGGACGATACCATAATTTACACTCACAATAAAAAACTGCCATATGCTATCCTCCTAACTCAACTTCAAATAAACGACTTAGAACATTGGTTTGAAAGATTGAAAATTAAAACTAATCCTACTAAATCGCAAGCATTATTGTTAACTGAATGCAGAATCCAGCCTTCGCGCCAAATAACTCTAAATAATATTCCAATCCCCTTCACACAAACCGCGAAATACCTAGGTTTAACAATTGACTCTAAACTAATCTGGACCAATCACATTTCAACAGTAAAAAAGACAGCACTAAGTAAACTACCGCAACTGTTTCCAATGTTAAAAAGCACCAATCTACCCAGACGATTAAAACTATTAATTTACACAGCAATAGTTAGATCAGCCCTTTTGTATGGTAACGAAGTCTGGGGGAACTTAAATAAATTCCTTCTAAACTCTCTTCAAGTCATACAAAATAAATATTTAAGAATCATAATAAACGCAGCACCCTACACTATCAACCTATCGATACATGAACGTTTAAAAATTCCAACTATAAAAACACAATTACTAAACCGCAATATAAATTACTACAATAAACTACTCTCACATTCAAATCCCGCCATTAAACGGCTAGGAGACTATGAACCCGATAAAAACAGAAGAATAAAATGCCCTAAAATGCTTCCCACATAATAACTAACAACTCCTAAACCTGTACACCTGGCCGAAATTCTCCGATCGGTCCGGGACAAAATCCAGTCAGTTTAACAAAACTACCTGGCGCTAGCATCACGCACGTCACTTCGCCTGTTGCTCTCACAGCGAACACACCTCTCTCTACTTCCCTAGCTTTTCCTCAACGAGCTGACTGATTAAATACTTTAATCCTAATTATGTCCCTCAAGTTTTTAACAATGTTTAATTACAAAACACTTGTTAGTTAAATCGCAGTGCTGCCTTCAGACAGAAGCCCCGCCCTCGGCTGAGATACAGCCAATCAGAAAATTCCTTTAATATGAATCCCCGCCCACCGACAAATACTTATAACATAAATTATTATTTAAACTACAAACCTTAAAAACACAAATTAGTAACAAAAACTGTTCCCAAATACAATTTCCCATTGTCCCACACAAAATAAAACCTAATATATCAACATTTAATAACCACATACACACACACACACACCAAACTTAGTTCCACCTCAAAAAAAAACTCGATTTATTAACGACCTAGATAGAGGAAGACTCTGCTTCCTCTGCCTCTTCCTGACATCTTGCTTAACTTCACGGGAATATTTTTTTAATTAATAAAACCAACTTTTTATAGATTTTACCTAACTTTTAAAAGACCTACATTTTTAATTTTCCAAATTCCCTGTAGGGAACGGAACTCCACCTCCTTTCCCCTTATTTTTATAGGCAAAAATGAGGGGAAAAAAGATTGGAACTGTGGCCCAGGGGCTATACTGGGTCACAAAACCACACTCCTGACATGCGAGCGTCGCGCGTGCCAGGTTAAAGTGCCTATATTATGGGGGATCAGGGCGGGGTGGGTTAGCTGCCCCTAACCCTGGTCCATTCAAATGATTACCGCTTGGGAAGACAAGGGCCTCGGTCTGTACTTCCCCCGCGCTGAGAGGCTTAGCCTCAATGATGATAAATCGGTGGTGTATTCACTTTGTCAACGTGTCTCACTCAGACCCGTCCTTTAGATGGCAGTGTTAGTTGACAGTTTAGAATGCGGTGCAATAAAGACTAGACTATAATGGAAAAAATAACCCTTACAATACAAAAGCTTATTAAAATTTTACAGACTTACAAACACACAAAAGTTTAAAATCCCTGAAATGTTTAGTTTTTTGTTAATGTTTAAACACTTGATATGAAAAAAAAAATTAAGAAAAGGTAAACCATGCCTTTCTTGAAAAAAGGCATCAATTTTCTTTTGTTGGCACCGGAATTGATGTTTTTGTTTGTAACACGCCATGCTCAAATTGTTTTATTATTTCTAACTTTTCCGTGATAGTTTAAACTGTCCTTTTAGGCTTTATTGACGTTGCAAAAACGAGCGAACAAAGGCCCGAGTCGGCGATATTTCTTTCCGGGGATGAGGCCTTGTCCGTAACCGAAATGACGAATTCAATATTTTTCAATTTGTCATTTCGGATGTTTCACTTCAGGAGTTGTCGATAGTCTTTTGTTTATCACTTGTGATGACAAATTTTTGTGAATAATATTTCTACAATCATCACTGGAATGCTGCGCATACGTTAATAAATATGAAAATAAGTTATGCAATAACGACTTCAAAAAAATTTGTTGCGAAATATATAGATAAACAAAGCACAGCAGTTACTTGCTTTTTAAAACACGCGTAGTGTATTTTATGAACAATCATTTGTTTTATAAAACATTCGCGCATGTGTTCATTTTGTATTTCTGCTAACATCCGCTGCTTGATAGAAAATATGAAATACCAAATTACCAAAAAAGTCATCATTTTTGTATACAAAATCGGGTCATGTGATCATTTTATTAACATCTGCCATTTCGGACATGGCCTGAGATGAGTCGTAGTCCGACGCACTTAAAGTGGAAGGAAATTGTCTCACGGGGGTCTCCTGTGACAGGTTGACAGTTTAAAAGTGATAAACATGAGCTCACGCTGCACATCGATAAACGTAACTTACAGCTGCTTGTTAAACAACACACTTTACAGCATCTCCTGACAGCAGCACGGATAAGCCAAAAGCCAGTTAAGCGAAACATGATTAAGCGGGAGTATACTGTATATGTATTGTGTGTGTGTGTTTTTTTTTTTATTATTTATTTATTTATAATTTTCTGTTTACAGTGGTGTACATGTGGACTGTGTTGTATTTTATGTGATATTCATAATGTGTTTCCTTTTTAAAAAAAATTCTTTTAATTTTAATAAAAGTGTTTATGTTTTAACTTTAGGAGTTGGTCGCGGTGTCATGTTAGTGTTTTGTTTGTTACAGGTATGTGATTAACTTTTTGCTAGATTCCTCTGTTGGCCTTTTCATTATATATATTGGAATAAGACTGTCTCAGTATCTAGCACGGACTAAAAGATGGGAAGCTATTAATTTTGGAGAGTATGGTAAGAAAACTTATTAATATTGTCATATATTTAACTTTACATGTGCAGTTATGAATTCACCAACTGAAATATCCTTGCAAAAATGGCATTTAGATGCAGTATACAAATTTCATTGTGTAATTTAAATTAATGGTAGAAAGCAGAAAAAACTGTTTGAGTATTTACTAGTGTTTCAATTTCAAAGCATCAAAGAAAGGTAAGTAAATAGAAGGAAGGGCGGTAATCCTGTGTAATATTTTATTCTGAGTAAAGAATTATTGTATGGATTGCAGCAAACTTACAATTTTAGGGGCAGAGAGGTTTGTTGGGGAAATACAGAAAATAACTTTTTAGTTCGCCAATATAAGAACAGTTATTAGAATTGCAGTGTGTGTTGCATTTACGGCACTGTAGACTGTGTATGTTTGTGCTTGGCAGGCAAGCCACCGTCTACAAATGCCTGGCTGGCCCAGTGCTGTCTGTATATGCTACTCATGGTAATTGTCAAGATTTGCATCACACTGCTCATTCAGTTTGACTTCTGGAATGCTGTGCGTGCTTTCATCCTGTCACCAATTACAAACCCCAATGTTGAGTTGGCTATAGTTATGCTCATCATTCCATTCATTATCAATGTAAGTAATTTTTTCATTTAAGTTTTACAAATCATGTAACAACTTTTTGTTCGGCAAAGAAAATGATAAATTGAGTTCAAAACGATCATCACCAAGTGTTACTTGTGTTGAGGTAGTGCAGTTTCACGTATTCAGATAAATTTTTGCAAGCTTGTTATTCAACAATGACAAAACATTTCTGCTTCAAACGTTTTGTTACTGATTATTAATTTTAATAAATAACCACAAAATCAAATACTTTACTGTACTCCACTTTGCTTGGCCACCATATATGCCTTTTCAGATATATCAAGAGTCTTCCATTTATGATCAAGATTTTTGGTAAAATGTGCATTACTCCAAATGTGGATATAATCAACATCAATAGCCAATTGTAATGAACAATATCAATAGCTTCATCATGTACAATGAAAGTTAATGTTTTAAAGTATTACTTAAAAAAGGATTATGAATGACTGCTACTACAATTTGAAGCATAAGTATTGTTTAAATTTTGTAAATGGAAAAACAGTAGTGCAAATCAGTACTTTCTTGATACCAGTACTCTTCTTGCATCACAGTTTAATGATCCAGATAACAGTTTTGTGCTATTTTATTATGTGGTGGCTTTTCCAAGTACAAATACATAATTGAATAATTTTTTTTTTGCAGTCCATGCCTAGATTTGAGGTTTTATTTTTAGCTAACATATTTAATAAACTTTGTGTCACTTACCATTGACATCAATTGTATTCTCACTTCGACAAACAGGCACTGATGTTCTGGGTGACTGACAATTTCCTGATGAGGCGCAGAAGCCACAGAAGTTGCAGTAATGATACCGGACTGCTGCAGAAGGTGCGGTACAGATATCGCAAAATAAAGCGGGACCGGCGCGATGACTCTGAGTCGGAAGGCTTGATGTCTGCAGATGAGGAGCTGCTAGGGGTGAGTGAGAGCTTGCAGCAGCGGGTGGTGTCTGTGGCACCCTCTTAGGAGCACTCACGCCCAGTCGCATGTCACACCATCCATGTGTCTTTCTTAGAGTGGTGGTCACGTATCATGCAGGTGTTCAGTATTCTCTGAAGTTTATTTCAGAATGGTAAATTGTGTATGCGAAGTATGGTGTAACTGTAAGATAAACTTTATTATGTGCAAGGATTGTTGTTGGAACAACCTGCCTTAAGGCAATATTTACGCAGAGTAGTTACACATTGATGATGCAGTAAAATGGAGCTTAGGCGAGTTTAGTTTACTATGATTTTTTTTTTTTTTTTTTTTTTTTTGCATATTTGAGATCAGTTACTGTCATTAGAATATCCCAGATGTTGTTGCTGTTGAGTGAATTACTTTCTGTTTTTATTTTAATAGTTCTTTTTTTATGACTGAAATAATTTCGTTAGTATATTGATGTCATCTGTAAGCAGTCATTGTGACAAACGAGCTTATATGTTCATTAGTTAACTTTTCGTCGTTTTGATGAAATGTTCTCAAAATAATTACCTAAGTACAGGAATGCGCACTATAAAATGTTATTGTAAGCTGTTGCTATTATTATTATTATTATTATTATTATTATTATTATGTATAGAGGAAATGTGTTACACAGTCTTTTAAGAGTATAGCTTTATGATTTAGTGTAATACTGTGACCTTTTTAAAATTAAAATAAAGCATATCTTACAACAAGGACCAAATAGAGTTTGAGGGATTTGCTGCTTGGATGGTATTTATAATGAGAAAGTCACTAACTGAAATAAAACATGAATATTGGTTTGTTTGAGTATAAATTTTGTGCTTTATTAAAGTTTTGTTTTTAATATCAAATATTTATGAAAAAAGTCAGAATTTGATATTTCTACTCTATTTACAAATAATACATAGCATGTATTATGCTTTGTATTTGCTATATTATAGTTATAAGCTCAAAAAGTTTTTGCTCAGTTTTATTATTCTTTCATTTACTGTTGGCCTAGTGAATTTTTTTTATCTCAGTTAGCATATGTCCTGAGAACATGATGATTAGAACTAAATAAAGTGTAACATTTGTTGTCATTATGTGTGTGCATCTTGAGATGAGCATGTATCTTCCTTAAAACTTTTGAACCCAAGAACAATTACTTTAGACAAATTTTGTGCCGACATCAGATGGCTAGGTTTACCATGGGTGTACATCACTGCAACAAATATAGTAAGCCCTGCTCTGATGCTGGATTATGTCCCACAAAATGGCAGCTTAATAGGAAATTACTTTGTGAAATGTGCTTTTCCCCATAAAACACTGTTAAATGCAGCATTGGATCCCCAGGTGCCCAAAATACCAATGATTGTGTAGTTATGTATTGTAGGATTTAAGTACTGCTAATCAACTTATAAACAAGAAAGTATTCAAACATTTTATCACATTGTGTATCATTTTAATTATTTATGCATAAAACAATTGGGCAGCATTTTTTATGGCAGTCCCACAATGCCTTGTGTTGTGTGTACTATAATGTGGTTGTGGAAATTATATATAAGAGACATTACAGGAAAATGTGGTTGTTACTGAAGATTGATGAAGACTGGGTGCAAATATTTTGCTGCAGGCAATGTCATAGCAGGGCTTACTATATTTTGAATTAAATGTATGCATTTTCTTTTATCCTTTTTGAAATATTTATTTCAACGTTCTGAACACTGGAACATCATTATCATGATCCAGAGTTAATAAAAAGGGTTAATGTTCAGAGTAACCTATTTATTTAAACATAGAATAGTCAGAGTTAGCTAGAAGAAAAAAGTACTTTTTTTTATGAGTAATGTTGCTTACCTGAGCTCTGGGTTTTATTAATTTTGTTCTCTCAGATGCACATGTCCACGTTTTATATATTCGTCCAACCAATGCTGGTGTGAATGTAACTTAAATAATATTATCTTGTTTTCTGAATTAATTTTTTCGTATTGCCATTGAAATAAGTAGCAGCACAGTGCAGGCCTAAAGTTGTATATTCAAGCTGTGGAATATAGTTTCAAATTCTTTACATATGAAAACAGCGTACTCTCTTTCCCTTTCCTCAGTATGTTAGTTGTTGTCGTCTGTTTGCACCTTGACTGGTAGTTTTTTGTTGCAGTGTGATAACCAGATGTATTATAAAATCCTTGTGCCATTATATTTTTGTCCATTCATGTTCCGATGAATTAGTTTTGGAACTAGGTTCAGAGAAGTAAAGTGTGTTCTTTTATTGTGTGGCTTGGTTGGAATAAGCTTAAGATAGTGATGTACATAGATCAGGAAGTGTTCTACTTAAAGTTGGCTTTTAAAGAATAGGTGTTCTTTTAGTATAATTTTTGTTACCTAATGGTAACAGCACAATGTTGGCCAACTAGTAATCACATCTAACAACTTCCATATAAGCCTTGCGACATGAGCACTTCAAGGAATGTGTTTTATATTCAAGATATACCATGTGTTGCTACCTAGTCGGCTGGTACAAGTTCTGGGACTGTGATAAAAGAAAAATAGGAAACATTAATGCTTTAGGTTTAGGTTAGCTATTCAGAAAGAGAAATTAAATACAAAAGATTGGGACTAACATTACACCTTTAGAATAAAAACTGACTTTTTGATTTTTTTTGTTTTTGTAATTAATCAAGATTTTAATTTTTATTTGTATAGCTGGATATGAGCATGAGTCAGCATAAGAGTCGGAAAACACTGAAAAATTGGAATGCCCTTGAAGGTGTTTCTAAAGTGCAGGTTTCAAAGCGATCTGTGTTCAATAATTAGATCATGTACACATGTGCAAACTATTGCTATTTGGCAGTAGTAACCAAAAACAAATATTTAATATGCAATTTACATTCTGATGAATCTACCAAGTATGTAAAAGTCTGATATATTGGTATAAATATATTGCAAAAATTAATGCATTTCACAAATACAAGCATATAAATGCATGCATGTGCACTGAAAATCACTGTGTACTTTCTTGATAAGGTCTTCATTTACAACTTAACTCGTTTATGGTTTACCCAACAACATGCTGTTCACAAAGAGTGTTGAAAATTATTTTTATTTTGGGCTATAGAACATAATCATTCAATTTAACATAGTTTCTGTGGAAACACAAAAATTAGCCTAGTACAATGTTTTAATTTTCAGAAAATAAAATTATGACATGACAGACTGTATAACTTTAGAGTACTGTATTCCAACTACACCATACCAAATAAAGAGAACTATATTTTCTCTGCGCCAAATTCTTGAAATTTTCGAACTTATTTGAACACACATAAATTTTTAGTTTCATCATTTTGTCTTTTAACATTATTATCTTATTGAAACCTTTCGGCACACTGTAAACAAAAGAAATTAAATTGTCGTAGATATGCTCATGCACAGTTGAATTAGAGATACCAGCCTAGTAGCGTGTAGTGCTTCCTTTTACCCCAATGATGATGGTGATGCCGCATGGCATTGACTCCACAATGCACCAGAAGCTGTCAGAAACCACATGGACCCATGACTACTGCACAGGCTCCCACGCACTGAGTTCAGTCAGAGCAGGATCTATGACACACACATCCTCTCAACAGCATCCCAGAAATGTTCAATAGCATGGACGTTGGGTGACCTTGAGGGCCAGGCAAGCAACCTGAAGTTTGTGGAGTGTTAATCCAACCATTGTGTCACAATTCGGGAGTGCTGAGCTTGTGCATTGCCTTGCTATAGATACAAGAGAATCAAGTCTCCTACAGGATGCTGTAAGTGCAGAAATGGGTACACACAGTTTGTCAGCAGTTCCCTGTATTCTTTCCCATTGAGGGGACTGTACCCTCTTGACATGAGAGATCCATCGCTTCATGTGCTTTGTACTTAGTGACACACTTGTACCTGCCATTGGCATCTACCAGTGTTTACACCGTCCAGGTCACCTTTTTCTTTGTGTCAAGGGTTCAATGGTGGTTTTCCTGCCCCCACGATAATTTTGAACCCAGTGATGTGCGGTGAGCAGAGGTACCCCAGTGAGGCAGCAGCTTATATTATCCCCATAGTGAGGGGATGGTTTTGGATTCATGGTTGCTAACAGATTGGCAAGTAATCTGCTGCATCGTGACCTGTCTATCCACTATCACCAATCGAGTTAGCTGCCGGAGACCCCTGTCATCAGCACGTTGTACGCCAGGGTAGTTGTTCCTGGCAGCAGGGGTTTTATCCAAATCCATGAACTCATGGTACATCTTGACATGGTGGCCCATAGTGCCTGTATGACTTTGGAGATGGAGTGCCATGGACGTCTGGCTCCAACTAACCAACCACAATCAAGTGTGTTCAGATCTTGTTTCTTCCCCAGTCTGTGCGTAACCGTTAAGTCCTTGCTACAATTGCTATGTCCCCCTGTCCTCTGTCCTTGCTGACGTCACGAGACACTTGCAATATATGTCCTAAGCTGCCCCAACAAGTAGGTTTCAAAAACTGCTACCAGGTAGCAGTAAATGCTTTGCACCATTTTTTTATACTTGTTTGTTTAGATTCACAAGTATTTGGCTGGTATAAATTTGAGTTGTTGATTTGAAGGCGATTATGATTATTATAGTAATTTATCTATTCTGTTTATTGCTTATTTGAACATATTTTCTTTATATTCGCACTGCATTTTTATCCAAAGTTAAGTTCGTTCAACGGAATAAATTTTCTCCTCGCTTTTGCATTTCTGAAGTTCCAATTTTTATTGGATAATTCAGGCCATAACTGCAAGGTACATATTTAATGTTTACAATATTAGTCCCGCTCAGCACTCACACTCCACATTCTCTTCTATGTCTATGTTTACAACTGTTTTTGCTTACTGCTGCAGATTACATACGTATTTATTAATCTACCATGTACACTGTTATGTACACTTACGAGCAGTTGAATTAGAGACACAAACTGTGTGTTGGCAAAATGGCACTGTGGTCACTCTGTTAAATACAACTGTGGCCAGCCTTGTATGACTGTGATATCGTCAGACCTTATACAGACTGCCTGAGTGAGGACCCTGCTATAATTGCCATGTCCCCTGTCCTCGGTCCTCTGACGTCATGAGCACTGATTCATTGATAAATCATTTGAATAAAAAACAGGGAGAAAATAGGTATGTTGGTAACGTCTAGTGAGAAACAGTTCTTATAAAGAATATCATTACAACTGAGTGCACACGAATGTGGTGCGTTGTCCTTCTGGTGTAATCTCCAGACTTGTTAAACTTAGTTTGCATGAGGCAGAGGAATATCCTGCAAGTAGAACATTAGCAGGGCTTCATAAAAGGCTAAAATAACCGTGAATGGATTATACATATTCACACACAGTAATACACCACACAAAATTATTCTCTCATAAGAATATCAAGTTGGATCTCCAGTCATGTGTTGATTGTGAATAGTGTGATAATGGATCTGGCAGTGAGTGTAACAAGCTATTAGAATCTCTTATTTTGTTAATTAATTAATTATTAATTTGTATACTTAGTACTGTTCTTTTAATATTCTTCCATGTTTGTCACTTTTTGTTTGGCAGATAGGAAAGGTATTAATTTGTGACTGCACAAAACTATTTGCTATGTCATCCAGTGCACCAACTAATAATGTGTATTTTTGCGTACCAATGTCAAAGAAACAATGCAGCCTTTTATTTTGGCTTAAACTTAATGTAGTTTATCATACCATTTCCTTGCTTCAGTGATTTTTACTGGGCAAATCATATTTTAATTGTACTGAGTTGTTGGTAATGCTGTTGGTTTTTCTCTTTTATTACTTTTCAGGTGTCTTGTATATGAATTTAATTACAAGATCTGTAAACACTGTTCTATGAATTTGCATGACAAGTTCTGAGCTAAAACTGGTAGTGCCTACTGTAGAACATACTTTTTTTTGCTGAACAATTTAAATATTTTTATTTTCTTACATAACATATATTTTGTTTTATTTCCAAATATAAGTGATACATTTTATTATTTTATTCCATAGGCATTGCATGATTTTGACATAAATCACAAAAACAACATTAAGGAATATGTTCCACACAGTGATTTTATATACAGTTATTGTCAGCCATTTCCGCTGTATTTTTAAGGTCTTGACATTTCAAGTTATCACCTTCTTTGGTAGGCCTTTTTTAGTAGTAGTTATTATAGGCAGAATAAACAGTTGTATTTGTAAGAATATTGTTGCATGTGCCTTTGAAAAAATATTCTCGCCAGGGACAGGTTGAATGTAATAATATTAATAATTAAAAAAAAACAAACCAACAAATACTCTCTGCAATTCTTTATTTTTTTAATGAACTGATCAGTGTGAAGTCCATGCTGCGAGTAAAGTCTGATGTATATTTTATTATGAATTTGGTCTGTTAAATGTGTGTAGTATTTGAATAAAAACTACTCTTAGATAAATTTTTGATAGTGTGCAACATGTGATATATTTGTATCTTGAGGTTTGTCAGCTATTAATGTCCGTTTTTTTAGTAGATTGCTTAAAACACTCAGTCATTTTGTTGGGCACAATAAACATTAACACTTCTCATTAAAAAAAATTCTTTTGTGTAAAAATAAGTCGATTTGTATTTGTAAGCATGTGATTTAAGGTGTTTACAAAAAGTAACAGGACATGTCACGTGACCAGGTTTGCTCAATCACTAGGGGTTAACTAGGTTGTTATTGAATGATCAAAAGCAATTCAATATTTAGAGATGGCAGGAATACAAAATAAGACATAATGTAGTGTATTTATTAAAATCTGTTCTAGATATTATATTATTTTATGTCCAAAGAGAACTCCCAACTCAGAGACACTGTATTAAGCAGTATTATACAAAAATAAATTATCTGTGTATTCAGCATTTGGTTAGTATAAAATTGTCTTCCATCATAGCTACTTGTAAAAGCCTCCCATTTGTTCAATGCTTCTCGCACCACTACTTTTTAACTTGGTTTTCTACAACATGGAGTAGCAATGGAATACTCTCTAAATATTTCTCTTAACTGCTCTTATGATTGAATTTTTTTTAAATTCATTGTTTACATATTTTCTCGCCATTTCATTGTGTCATCTGCTGAAACTAATTTACCTTAGTATTGAGCAGTGGAAGCCTGGAGTTGATTGGTAGATTTTCAGAATGTGAGTGAACTTCAATCAGGTCACACATATCAAACACGCAGAGTAAAATTTTTCTCTAACTGTGTTAACAATGTGACTTTTTGTAAGCACCTTTACAGTGAATGTGGTTTCACCAAGAATAAGTTTTAAACCAGGTAAACTAAATTATTGTCATGAAATTAGTTTTTATTGCATTGTGTTAGAGATCAGCTATTTTGTATATAAATATGCTGCTGTAAATTTTGGCATGTTTGTGGTAGTTTTTATTTTTTTACCAAGCTGTAGGAAAGAAGTGTTTTATGTACATGTAATAATAACATAAGGTATATTATTATGAAATATTCAGGATGAGTTTATGTTGCATTGAGTCAAAGTGTGCAGAGAAGATGTATTAGTGTATGTCTTATTAATGATATAACGATGGTGGTGATGTGAATATTGTAGCGACATTGGGTGCCATTTCTCCTCCATAAAGCCACAGCAGTGATAACGATTTCAGCTGAATGCACCAAATATGAGGTCATTGCTTAGCCAATGCAGTAACAAAAAAAAAACTACCCCCCGATTAGTAAGGGAATGGGGAACTTCAAAATCCATCAGGCATGCTCTCTTGGACTTTTTTTTTTATATAGTTCTCCCAGTGGGCATCACTATCTCTGTTTGGATTTTTTCCTCCTTCAAAGTCTCAGATACATTAGTTGTGAGAAAATAAGGAATAAGAATTGTTAGTAGTGAAAACAAACTCTGCTTTAAAATATATCACAACACTGATTTATTTCAGGAGCAGCAGTTGGTAAAATGTTTTAAAAAAAGTCAACTATGGTGGGCTTTCTTTTTTCTTTTTGCTCCTTTTATGCAGGCTTTCTTTTTCTTGTTGCTTCTTTTATGGAGTGACAAGTTGTCTCCCCCCCCCCCCCCCCCCCGGTGCCGTTTGGGAAACAAGAGCAGACTATAGACGACTAAATATGGTAATTCTTAAATGCTGGATACTTTGATCTTGGATGCAATGGCATGCTTTTCGCTTTGGTGCTGGCATTTCCCACCTTTGTTGTCTTACTTAGTTTCAGCTATGCACAAAGTCTATTAAGGGTTTTGGCTTTTGGGCATGTGGCTTACTTACCCTGGCACTTGGCCAGCTGGTTGTAGCAGCTGGTTTACCAGCGGTGGTGCGGCTGCTGGTAGAACTCTGCTGTCCCCACAGGCTTTTGTGGCTGGAACGGCTGCTACTGCTGCTGGTGGCTGCTCTTGGCAGACTGCGGTAGCGGTGAATGGAAAACCATGGCAGGCCAATCCAATCAGCACCTTCTCTCCTGTCCTGATGGCAATTACCATGAGGTGCAGTGTTCCTGGATCCTTTCAGGGAGCTGAAAACAGATAAGGTGAGGGAGCGGGGGTGTTAAGCCCCACCACCTTGCAAGTAGCCTGAGCTCATTCCCAGGGCTTTTCTTCACTAAGTGCGTTAGTGGTCTGGGTGCAATTCCAGGTAACTTGGTAGGTAGAGGTAGCCTTCCTCTCCATCATGTCCTTCCCACCTCGCTTGGTAAAGGGTATCAGGTTCTAAACCTTGACTTGTGAGATAGGAGCAGGCAACATGCAGTTCCCTATCTAAGAGTGTTCTGCCGTCTTGGCACACTGGTATGGCACCGAGCCTAACCGTTTCTCCAGCCGGCAACACAAACGGTGCGGAGGTTGGAAAGCGAGTTTTCTCGGAGGTGTCCCAATAGTTTTGGTGGGTGACGTCTTAGAGCAGACAGGCCCAACATAGAGCCAACCAACTAATCCCTCCGGCAACTCAAGTGGTGGACGGAGTACAAGCTCGTCTAGTGGTTTCTCCTCTCTAGGGGTGTATGACTAGTTGTGGCGCTACCATTAGGTACACGAGGTGCACCAAACCGGTAGCCATCGAACGGTGTGTTTGCTGATGTACTAGTACCTGAGGGGGAGCTCGCAGTCCTACAGTAGGCGGTGAACTGGTATTGTTCAAACCCAGGTCTCCTGCTCCACGGTTATAGGATGTGGTGTCTACTATAGAGTCTGAGAGTACTCAAGGAAAAAGAGAGCAAGATAGGATAAGAATGTTGTGTTTATGCCAAGAGCAATAAAACACTGTGGCCCGTACTATCTCCTAACTACCTCAAGCTGACCGGAAGTAGTAAACTACGTTATCCAGGTGAAGGGGACCGGCTTCTAGTCTAAAGGGTGGCAGTTTCGACAAAGAAAGCTATCATACTTTCCCAGTCTATTCTGTATCACATGTCCTGTATGGACATAGATGGCCCACTTCCTGAAGGGAGCATGGGGTAACCGTTGCCGTGGGCAAGCGACTAAGGATGGCAGATGTCTTCTAGAAGACGTTCAGGGGAGGGTTTCTGGAAGATCTGGCGGTAGACGGGGATGTTGCTGAAGAGCTTGTAGGTGGTGATGGTCAGAGAACTCTAGCACACGAGGTGGTAGAGCAGACTACCAAGGCTGGTGTGGTTCTCAGAAGAGCCAGTCATCAACTGGTATTTTCGGGCGGTGCACGTCAATACAGTATATTCCTCTGGCCGAGTGCTCTCCAATCCTGGAGTGGGGGTTGCGATGCGCACTTGTTTGTAGGCGGACTTAAGGGTGGCCATTGTTGGCAGATGGTGTTACCTCTCAATGGGCTCCTCAGTTTGCTCGGGGTTGCAGCGATGGCTCGACCGCAGGCTATCGATTGTTGGCTCAACCACAGGCTATCAATTGTTGGCATCTTCTTGAGGGGAGGCTGGGCTAGGCTAGGCTTGCTTACTTATTGGCTGATGGTGAAATGTATAATTCTGTCATGTGTTTAATAATAACTGCAATCAGGGAAAATCCTGTATGCGCCCTGGTAGAAATCATACACTTTCAAACCCAGTTCAGTGCACTTTTAGTGAGACACGTAAATGAAGCAAAGTCATTTGTCTTTTTAGCCAGTGAGCGCCACGCATCAAGGTCTTTCATAGCACATATTGTTCGTTGTGTATTTCTGTAATGCCTGTTACACATGGTTCACTTTGTTTTACAGGAAGATGTACACCTTCTTGTTCAAGTCAACTTGCACAGTGTGACTGACTAACTTGTTTGCAACTGGCGTGCATGCAAGGGCTTGCATACTAGCTAGAATCATTTAGAGACGGTTTAATCTTTCATTCACTTTCTTGTGCAAGTCGTTAGTTTACATTTGCATTTTATACGTTTATGTAGTGCACTTACATTTATATATGCATTGATAATTTTAGAATAGAAAACAGATTTTAATTGTGTATTAGTGATTAGTTTAGTTTGTAAAATCTCTTTGTGTGTGTGATGGAAGTAAGTGACTGGCATACTGCAACATTCAGGTACTACCACTGTGTGTACAGTATGTACATGGGACTTGAATACAAGAGGGTGTACACATTGTTGTTCACCCTTTGGTGATCACTTTCATGATCACAATAGTTGCCCATCTGTATCAGGCTTAAGACACAAAGTAACAACAGAGCTATAACTAGTGTGCTAGCTAGTATGCAGGTGGCCTATTTACACATGTAGTACGCATCTGAATTAACAGAAGAAGTAACGTGGTTAAACAACTGGTAATGTACATTGTCAACATACCTACTTTTATTCTTGACCAAGTATGAGTTTGGAACATTGTTAAAAATGTAAAATTAATTTTGATCGTGGTAGGTATACTTTGTTGATAGTTTGTATATAAAGTTAAACATCAAAGGCAAGTAACATATCCTTGGTACTAGAACTCATTGCTGCCTGACCTTATTTGTATGCATAAGCCTTATGTATTGTGAAATGAGCGTAGAGCAGTTCCCCAATCATATTTTTTTTTAACAGTTTCTAAGACACTTAATTTTAATTGGTACATTTTCACACAAAAGAAGCAATGAAACATGGGTAAATTTGCATCAATCAAATTAGATAAATGTAGGAAGTGAAGCTAAATTCCCAAATAATACAAAGGTAGAAACTGACACTTGACGCGTATATATACTATTTCTTCTTTTAGCTGCAACTACATATCATCACATGCACACCACATGCCCTAGAAGTGATACAACCCTGAATGGTAGCTAGCGAAGCCAGCATTCCGTCTCAATTAAAGGGGATGCTGGGAGACCGGAGTTGTCCTGAATCAAGAGAATATTGAATTGCCCCCATCTTAAAAAAAAACCCAGTGTGTGAAGGGAAACCAGAAAACCACGCAAACGAAGTTGCACCTGCGCTTGCATAGGTGATACCACCCACACAACAGGAAGACCTGCTTCCAGCCACCCTCGAGAGATGGCAGTAAGTAAGGCTTCGCCAATGAGGGAGGAGCCATCCCTGCCGAAGCTACCCAAAAGGCACCTGAGAAACCCTCACTGAGGAGAATATAACGTATTTTGGCATGTATAGGCCGCACAAGAAGTTTTTAATTAAAAATTTGTGTTAATTAAGACTGCACTGAATTTTTGTATTCCTATAAATATTGTTAAGGTACGAATCCGTACAAACATAATAAATTCTGACGTAATTTCTCACCTACAAAACATTTGTGACAGAAAATTTGTATTATGTTGCAATGTTTACAAATACACATTGTGCGAATACTATTCCACAGATGGTAACATATGATAATGTGACTTGAGAAACCACTGCAACGTGTTACACAAAATGGCGTATCAGTATGCACTTTTAGTGCCATGGTGAACATGTGATCTATGTAAAATATCTTTCTATTGTACATTCAAGAAATTATGTTCTCATGCACAGCATCTATGGCCGAGCTCCAACATGTTTACATTTTGCATTTGCAGGATGGTTATTTTTTTTATGAATGCGAGTGGACAAATAATTGCAAGAGTGGAAAAAGGTTGTTTTTCTCTTCCTCATCTTCTTCTTCCTCATCTTCTCTTCCTTCATTTAAGTTAAAACATTAAAATATACTGTATGCTGACAAATTTCTAAACATGATTTTGGGAAACATTTTTTAATATGAAGATCTCTTATATAAACTATGCCCCACTTTTGTAGTTTTTTTTTTTTTTTTGTAAAAATGTGCAACCTATACACGTTGAAATACAATGTTTACCTGCACCACTGCAGAATGGCAGTTGATACCATTAGCTTGCCTTCTCACAAGTCGTGGTAAAGCTCTCTGCTCTGTCTGCTCTCTTCCACTTTGTGAAGAACACCAGTGATCACCAGTACCCAACACCGGACGTCTTCAGGCATACTTTGTAGCCCTGAAGAGTCGTCGTTCCCCTCTTACACTTGAAACTTGTCATCAAACCCACATCCCATACTTCTCCTTAAGTCCTTTCAGGATACCACCAGCTTCAGTTACGGTTTAGTTTTTATCACGGCTGCCTAATTTGTTACTCTTTTCTCTTCTAGCCTGCCCTTCAGGCAAGGCTGTTCAAGCAGACAGGCCCCTTCACCAATCTTTGCTTACCTTCCGAGACTTAATCAGAGCCTTGGTTACAGCAGGAAAGTACAGGTCATCGTGTGCTGTTTTGGATAGAATAATACACATTACTAGTCTAACCGCCATCTGCTTTTTCTTGTGTGAATTGTGCTTACTCTTCCCTGCTAAGCATTACACCACAAAGGAGAGGCAAGGAACTGCGGAATTTGAGACTTGTTTGCCGAACTTAGTGTAGGACTGCGGCCTGTCCCCTAAAAAGGACTTGACGCACCTCATCGAAAAACAGCCCATTAGACTGCTAACCATACTGTAGACCAGGCATGTAAAGATACCTGGTGCACACATGACGAAGAGGCTACATCACTCTTGCCAGTTAACTCACTCCATCCACACCGTATAAACCGACTGGAAGGAGTGCCAGGTTTGGCAAGGAGGGATCAATCCCTCTGGGATACCTTCTAGCTAGGGACATAGTTGTCTGCCACCCTGCTGCGGACGTGAACTGTAGCACCTCGTCCCTGGTAAATGCCGTTCACCCAGGAGGGGAAGTAAGTGGAGTGACTAGAAGGCAACTGCTATACTAGCTGAGAAGCAAGCCCTGAGTAAACCCCAGCCTTCAGCTTCTTGATCCCCCCAGGAACAAGCTCATGCTGCCCACCTACTGTTGAGGCCTCACCTCACAGTTCGCCCCTAGTAACTTGTTTGGTCTCCTTTGAAACTTCCTGGAGTTGCACACCCAGTCAAGTATCTCCACCTAGGCCTGCCCCTGGTACAGGGCGTCAAGCCAGTTGACGACGTTAGACCAGCACCACCAACCACCAGCATTGGGCCAGACGCCTGCCTGCCAGCCAGCCACAGCAAAGCCAGCTTCTCCCCTGAGCCGTCCAGCAGACACCGTCGCCACCACCAGCCAGGTTAGGAGACCTGGTGCATGGCAGTGGGAGGTAAGCCCGTGGCTCCACCAAAAACCCGCACAAGCAAACCCATCCTAGCTCAGCTAGATTGCCCGAATCTACATAAAGGCACCATTAAGGCCAAGTGCCAGACTTTGCAGACCGCACCACAGTAAGGTCTGCCTCCCACCTCCATCCTCCAAGTCTGCATGACTGATCTAAAGAACTAAAAATAACATCTATTTATTGAGATGCTGACGTGCTCATGTCGCTAGACAATCATGCATCAAAACTTTAATTGTGTTGTATATTAGTGTGATCGCTGCAGATAAGTGTTTGAATGAGAAGCAAAAGGTAGCATTAAAAAAAAATGCAGTGAATAGCCCAGACAGTGTGAGGAGATTATGCGAATTCTAGCTCACTATATTAAACTGCCTTTATTATCCTAAATTGTTAAAGGGCCCATGGTGTTTTTATGGCTAGTATACCAGCCACTTTTCCTAGTTGAGTCTTGTCCAGTTTTTGCAGATGTTTCCTTTGGCAAACAGGTTTTCTTAGGTTACTCCTGTTTATCCAGCTTTTTCTACAGTCGGGCAGCTGGTTCCACTTTCTGCCAGCCTTCTTTCATTCATGGTGAACCTGCCCAATGGTAGAAACATGGTATGAATTTACATTCTACTTCAATTTACCCCTTATTTACAGTCATTTACTGGTCCATTTCCATCACCACATCCACGTGGATGCTGAAGAATTAGTTGTGACATACCCTCCAGAGCTCATGACTCAGCTTTCAAACGGTTTGTAAAAACAAGTTCAAGTGAAACTTTTTCCCTTAATATTTCAGTTGATGGGCAGTGGACACCTAATTGAGTTATATTCTTAAAGTATGTATTAAAAGTTTGTGTTGAGAGATTGGATGACAGCAACTCGATGAGTTGCAGTGTCATCACTTGCTCGTTAACGTTGGTGTAGGTGGTTGTGGACTATTTCCAGCTAAATCAATTTTTGGCTATCCAAGCTACCTTCCAATTGTGGTGGGTGGTGCAAAGCCAACAATTCAGAACTTCAGTTGAAACAATGTAATAATGTTTCTGACTGTTGGCATCCTAGTTGGCCAAGTATTGTCAGTAGGTGATGCTGGTGAGTAATTTTAATTATATTTACATAACTTTCATATGTGTTAAATTACATTTTAGAACAGACTGTACTTGGTGCACAATCTGTGAGCCTCCAAAATAAAAAACTTGTAAGTGTTACTCGATTTCCCAAAATGAGTGCTTTTTTGTCGTCCATATTTGCACTGAAAATGCTGCACCAACTCTGGAGACAGTGTGATGGAACGACTACTCACTGTGCACTTTTACATTTCAATCACAATTCGAACATGGAAAACCACTGCACTTAATGCAAGTAAAAATGGACTGGAATGGGTAGCATATGACCAGTGCACTCTTAAGTGCAGTGCAGCGCAGTAATTGTAATAAAAAAACAACAGTGAACCCAAAAACTTCAACAAACACAATTTCTTTGCTAGTCATCATAATTATTTATTTTCTTGCCTTACCTTATTGCCAACTCAATGTCTTAGAATAATCACCACTGCTGTTATTACCACATATAGTACACTCCCACTTAATTATGCTTCGCCTAACCGGTTTTCGGCTTATCCATGTGGCGGTCAGGTGATGCTGTGAAGTTTGTCTTTTAACAAGCAGCGGTACGTTACTTTTATTGCTGTGCCACGTGAGCTGATGTTTATCTCTTTAAACTGTCAGCCTGTCACAGAGACCTCTGTGAGATATCCATTTCTGTTAATTGAAGCGCGTCAGACTCCGACTCATCTCAGGACTCATCTCAGGCCGTGTCCGAAATGGCAGATTTTGTTGACAAAATGATCACGTTGCCCGATTTTGTATACAAAAATGGTGACGTATTTGGTAATTTGCTTTTTCGTATTTTCTATCTAGCAGTGGACGTTGACAAAAATGCCAAATGAACTCATGCGCAAATGTTTTATAACAAATAATTGTTCATGAAATACACTAGGCATGTTTTAAAAAGCAGGTAACTGGTTTGCTATGTTTATATATTTCGCAACACATTTTTTTGAATTTTTTATTGCACAACTTATTATTTTCTTATTTATTGACATATGCGTAGCATTCCGGTGATGATTGTAGAAATATTGCGTCCGTTTTAAGCATTAAATTTAGATAGAAATATTTTCCACTGTTAATGTAAAAATGTGTCATCACGATTGCTAAACAAGTGACAACAACTTCCCGAAGTGAAACTTACGAAATGACAAATCACAAAATACAAATATCAAGTTTTCCTTAAACATTATGAATAAAGATAGATTATTCTTCAAATATAGAGAAGCATTAGGGAAATGCTCCTGTGCTCAAATATACAAGATTCTAATTTCTATAAGGATATGGAATAACAAATTCGGTTTCGGACACTGCCACAGTTAACCCCATCCCCTTCCTCATCAACTGGTACGAAACACATCTTTCCAGTTTGTCGATTGCCGACCCGGGTCATTGTTCACTTGTTTTTGCAACGTCAATAATGTGTAAAAGGACAGTTTAAACTATCGCAGAAAAGTTAAAAACAATAAAACAATTTCAGCATGGTGTGTTAACAATTTACAAACAAAAACATCAATTCTGCAGAAAGAAAATGGAACCCTTTTTCAAGAAAGGCACAGTTTAACTTTTCTTACTTTTTTTTTCATATCAAATGTTTAAATGTTAGCAAAAAACTAAACATTTAAGAGATTTTAAACTTTTGTGTGTGTTTTGTAAGTCAGTAAAATTTTAATTAGCTTTTGTATTGTAAGGGCTTATTTTTTAAATAGGGATTGTGCTGTATTGTTTAAATGCCAGGTTGTCTTATTTAAAGTTCCGTTTTAGTCTAGTCTTCAATGCATCACAGTCTAGACTTTCAAGTAACTCTGCCTTCTAAACGACAGGCCTGAGTGACACACAATGAGAAGCGACAAACAGCTATGGACCGCTTATCTATCGGTCCCGGTCGCCTGCCCAACTCGTTCGCCTGGCTCCGGTGAAAGGCTGTGGACACTCACACTGTGAATTACCTGCACTCGGTGAAACACAAATATCAGTTTAAGTATCATGTACTTAAATCGTGCAGATACAGTGAGTGATTTTTTGCTTTGAAATGTATAATAGGTACTGTGTTTTATCATGATTTTCGGAGCCAATATCACTATTCCATTAATAGTAAACAAGTGTAAATTTGATTATCCAGGTTTTTTTAATACAAATTTGCTAATTCGTGTTTTCTCAGGCCCCGATTATGGTTAATCGAGAGTTTACTGTATCATCATCAGTGAAAACATTGAACTGTTTTCATGGAAAACTTCTGGAAAGAGGTCAAAAAGTTGCAGAATTTTTACCATGATCGTATAACCGGCTCTAATTTGTGAAAATGTTTGCACATTTATTGAACTCTCTGTCAGTAACTGTAGTATGAAATATGCTGTATGCCCTTACCAAAATGGCAGCCAGTGCATCTATAAATCCTATTGACAGATGTATCTTTTTTTATTTAATGTAATGGATCAGTGTTTTTACATTTTGTGACAGTGTACAAGTGAAGCACAGCTGTAAAGTGCTGGTTGTATTTACAAGTTACTGCATATGAGTGTGTGTACGCTTGAATCCGCATATAATACTTTTTGTAATTTTGTACTAGCTATCATTTTGTTTGTGATTGTCAGGGATATTGTAAAAAATATATTTTATACAATTTGGTGAGCTGAGGAGGAGGAGCTTCATTTTAAGATGTGCAAAACAACTGTTCTTAACTGTTCTTGTAAAAAATTGTGTGCTGAAAGTATAATGCATGACATATTTTAAGATTTTATATATTGTTAATAGTTGTGTAGTCTTTTTTAGACAACTATAGGAACTGAGTAACCGCTCTCTATTGTGTATAGTATTGAGCTCTCTGTATTTTGAGCTCAGATTTGTGTACCAAATATTATGCTCTCTCCACTACTAGTGTTCATGTGGCTTGGTTACTTACCATTTTTTATTTGTGCTTTACTTTCTATGTTAGTCCAGAGCATATTTGTTGAAATACTCAGTGTGTTGGGAAAAGTACAACTTTTGGTGAGTTTTAATAGTTGGTACTTAATCATAACCAGAGCCACTACAGTAAAAAAATGAATACATAATTGTTATATGGTGGATTTTAGTGTTATTAAAAAAATACATATGTAAGATAAATGTTTCTGTACCGTCATATGACCTTTACCATGCCAACTCCGTAGTCAACTGGACATAGTTATTTACAAAAAAAGAATGGCATTACCTTTATTTTAAATGCTATGCAAATAGAAAACAGTACTGAAAAATACTTTAAAAAGTGTGTGTAAAACACCCATTGAAAATTATATAAACATCTATCTTAGTACTGTATTATATTTAAAAAATACAAACAGCAAAATGTGGAAACTGGGGCTTAAAATTTTTAAGTGTCTCGGAGCAGTCATGATGTTGGTATCACCTGTCTACCAACCTGATTATATTATTTGCATTTAGCCAATGGATTCTGAAGGTAATAGAAATATCAATCATATCAGAAGCCCTATAATGTGACATCACGTCATTTGTGTAAGTGAAGTTTGCCATTATGCTCTTATGTACACTCAACACAGTGCCAATTTAATGTTTTTTTTTTTTTTCCGACTATCACACACATCTTCATTTGAGTTGAAATAAAATTATTATTAAACTTTTGTATGTTGAGACTGCATATGGCTTTTCATATATAGAGGTCTTTTTTAATTTAGTTTGTAAAATGAATTCCTAACATTTGTCACATTTGTTTACGCTGCTATAATTCTCTCCCATGAGTAAACACATATTGTAAAATCTAAAGAATGACTGAAGAAAATAGAACATATATGAAACATAAATAATATAGCTGGGCAGGATCCTGACTTTTCGGGAGAAATTTGGGAAATGTATTTTCCCAAAGGTCAGGCGGGAAATAATTTTTCAGTAAATTATATTGGTTATTTTGCTATTATTTCTTGTGTTCTACAACACACACATAAGTGTGTGTCATCATGTCTAATCTTGCCAGCAATAGTAAATAATAAATAAATGCAAGTCAATGTACCTATAAGTATTAACGGTTTCATATAAATATGCATACGAAGTTTGCCACCAGCCATCGTATGTAAACAAACTTCGGTGTGCTTTCCTAATATAAATAACTGCTCATTCTACATAATCAATCGTATTCCCGTTTTACAAATGGTATTTTTCATGCTGGCCATTGCTTTATAAGTAAAACACTTTGTATAGAAACATGACGTAAGCCCTATATATAAAAAAAAAAAAAAATAGTTTTCATCAATATAATGGCGTTCAGTTGTGCGTGAATAAGCAACTTTCTGTACACTAATTTTAGCAGCTGAAATAATGCACGCTGCTCACAAATATTTTAAAAAGTTTGGAAGTTTAAGCCTGTATTGTTTAAGAAACGAGATGGTTAGGAAATGAGTCCTTTACTTTTCACACACTCGTAACTTTGTTTAATTTTGCAAACTTATAAACGCTACCAAATAATTCCATCGCTAGCCGAAAGGCATTTCAAATGCATACATGCAAAATCACATTTAAATTGGCTTGAGTGCAATTACATTTCCATGTACGCTCATAAAAATCTGAAAGACTGTGCATTTTTACAGCCACATGCTTCTTGTAGAACAGTTGACGAATGTGACGCATCTTCATCTAAGGTGGTACATTATTGGCTAGAACATCACGTGACATAGAATGTCTCCCAATGATAGTTGTTAGGAACAGTACCGATTGTGTTTCACTGTGCTAATCACCCATATGTGTGATTGCATGATATGACACAATAAATTTTCATTCAGAGGATGTTTTATGAATAAAATTGTAGTTTTAAATTAAAGTTTTAATATTGTGTGGTGTGTAATGCGGTAACCTATACCTATGACATATTAATTTGGTACAAAACATTATTTATACATTTTAAATGTATTATTTATTAATTGTAAAGTTTGTTTACGTAGTTCGTTAGAAGCAATATGGATATAAAAATAGTGGCGAGATTGAAAATGCCTATTTGGCATTTTTACGAAAGAAAGTCAGACAGTGTGTCAGTGAAATGCAAGGCTTGCTCTAAAGTATTGAAAATACATTTAGGTAGTACATTAATCTTGTTTTTATTTGTACTTTTTTTGTTAATTTTCTATTGTACCAACAAATTCCTGATCCAATCCCATTTCCTGCCAGAAATTTTCCAGAGCCGAAATTATTTATCCCGCCCAGCTCTAATAAATAATGAATAAAATTATTTGTGATGTATAATATCATTTTGATTTTGATAAGAAGCAAATTTTAATTAATAAGATATTGTTTTCTATATGCCGTTTTATTCTCACTACTTATGTTTATATTTAAATAGCCTTAAATGTTATCATTAAATCTACATATATACAGGATGGTCCACTTAACGTCGAACCCCCACAATTTCCAGAACGGTTGCATGGGATATTCCTCAATAAGAGCTGTTCTGGTACGGGCTTCCTTCCATTTTCACTAATTAGTTGATCGATCCAAGAATTGTATATTCTCCTTTCCGATGTGGCACTTTTTATTTGCACAGGTAAGGCAGTTTATTGCCAGATGCTCAAAAACTAGTGAAAGGTTGTGTAGGTGGTCAGGTCAGGACTCAGACCACACAATAACATCGTCTAGGTATGCAAGGGCACAAACACCAAGTCCGTCCAACATGCATACCATCATTTCTTGGAAGGTCGACGGGGCACATTTTAAGCTGAAAGGCATGGCACAGAATTTGGAAATGCCGTCCATCAGGAGCTGTGAATGCAGTCTTATGGTTGTCTGTCTGTTTCACTGGCTCCTGCCAATAGCCGCTGCGAAGGTCGATCGTTGTTAGCACCTTTGCGTTCCCCAAAGCGTGTAGTGCACTTTGAATATGAATGTATGGTGGCGGTACACTACACGTGATCAAGTTGAGGCGACGGATATCTACACAAAAACACCAGGTTTCGCCCTTTTTTGGTGTCAAAGTAATAGCTAAGTTGAATGAACTTTCCGAGAGTTCGATGACTCCTTTTTCCAACATCTCCGCTATCTGTTCCTGTGTGATCTCCTGCTTGGGGGGGGGGGGGCAATAACTGTGCACTGGTTTCACATGGATGCACTTTATTTATTACTAAAATGGCCATACAGAATATAAGCAAACATGTACACTTATTAACATGACACACCAATCACTGCACTGACGCAACTGGTGTATACACGTGGAATAGTATACTGGGCGTAGCAACTCTCGTAGTGACATTTTTGTGTCCGGCGTGTGTTGGGTGCTGACACATGGAGAACGGCCTAGGCGTAACACCTGGTGCTCATCAAATGCCCCTTTCCTCTCGAGGCCATTCACTTGTCGAAGCTCCAATCCCTCACGTCGAGCAACATCTTGCCGGCAGTCGTAGCGTGTTGCATGGTCACAAGCTGTACCTCCTGGTGGTAGACTGCTGTGTACGTGATGACTACTGCTGCTGCACAGCAGGCTGTGCATGCTGTGTGTCGGGCTGGATGCACTCGCTTTGAGCGGCGGGGGGGAAGAGTCCCCTTCTGATCCCATCTCATCGCTGCTGCTGCTTGCGGTGATGAGAGGGCATCACCGGGTCGGAGTGCAGGCATCCCTTACATGCTGTGCTGGTATGTCTCCTCTCCTCTGTGTTTGCGTCCGTGATGCTGCCACTGCTGACTGATAAAGCACCGCAATGTTTACATTTCTTACGGGCGTCGTGATGGCCTCGGGTGAGGTTTATACCTGGCGATCTTTGCCGTCTTCGGGTGGCCCTCCCGGCTCTTCACTTTCGACGTTGTATTTTGCTGGTAGCAGGCTGTTACCCCGCTGAACAACACTGTCTGGAATACTGTCACCTACTGGTGTCCCTGTGGATGCATTGATGTTTGGTATCCCAGTGGTGGGCATGGCAGATCCAGTGTTATTTTGCTGCTGCCTAACTGTAACTCAGTAGTGGATTGGCGAGGTGTGTTCGCTCTCTTCTGCATCGCCTCCAGATGCTGGCGCTGCGTCCCTGGGTGTCGCTTTATGTAAGGCATCTCTGTGGAATGTTGCGGCTCTACATTGTCTTAGACGCACCTTATAGCACGGTTCCCCCATGATTTGTATGACAGTATATGGTCAACTCCACTTTTCTGCGAGTCCCGCACATGGCTTACATGCAGGGATGGCGGCTGGTGCGCAGTTCCTGGAAGCCAATGGACTGTAACGGCGTTGTTTTTCCCGGGTCTCTCTTATTGCCTGTTCCCTACGCTCCTCTTTGCTCACCGTGTCGCATTGGCCACGTCAATAACTTACAAACAGAAGTTACACTACGCATACACTTATGTTGGGTTCCGACTAGCCTCAGTCAAGTAGAGCACAAGTGGTACACTTGGTTGATAATAAATAATAACAGAAAGATGTCCGTGTCTGATTCTACTAGATTTATTTTTTGAAGGTCGAAAACAGTACAATTATGGCAGTCTGAAATCACTCGACACTTCTTCCTCGCTATCCACTCACAGGTACATTGTCACAATAGCAGTTGCTACATTGTGTCTCGGTTGATACCTTATGAAAAAGTCACTACAGTTGTACGATAAATATCACTCATGACATGGCTACTCGGTGGTTGTACTATTAAGAAATAAGACGTCAGATCGACCCCGACCGACATGTTGACTCCACAGTTGTACAATTCAGAGTGCACGATCCCTGGGCTCGCTGCCCACGACTCGGTACATGCAGCCGCCTCCCTTCCACAGTACAAATCTAAAAATACACATTTTGCTGGGGCTCACGACCTACTATTGGCTGAACATTACATCATGGCACTTCGGGAAACTACAAAATTGCTGATGGCATGGGAATCAGGATAAAAACTTAAACCTCAAAAGTTGTGTCACCTCACTCTGTAGCCTGAGAATCCTATAGTGCCACATAGTACAGATAAACTTGTAATACAGCCTCACATTTAAACTGATAAAGCTCTTACTTCTAAACCGTGGCATGAAAGTAAAAATTTGAATAATTACATTCACTGACAAATGAAACTGGGGAATTTAACAAAAAGTGAACCTGAAAAACAATTAACAAAGCATTTAAATGTTTATAAATGCAACAGTATATTATCCCCCTTGATTTGGGAAAAATTTTGAAGAAGTCTTTACCAAATCAAAACCTAACTTAAAAGTGTTGAAACAGTATTGACCTTGTTCCTAGAAACACAACACACAAATGCCATGTTTTGGTATCCACATAACTTAATTCCTCCAAGGTCCAGAAGTGACGCCGTCAAAGTCCCGTGAGGAAATCATTTCAATTACAGTGTGTGTTCTGGGGTTTTAAATTTACGTTCCACTGTTTACATGTGAACATTTCCTATTATGGTTGTGATTGTGCTCGCGTTTAGGCACTCGTGTTACTGCAGTTGGCACAGGATGCAACTGAGTGTGATTTTTCCAGGGTCTGCACACAATAAATTACTGCTCACATTTGGTTAGCTGTAATTTAGAAAAATTCGGATTGGTGGTTGTGGATTGTCTGGAAGTTTTACTAAATTTTGGAATTTGTTATTTTCTTTTCCCCTTTCACTGCAACAGTCTGGCTGCTCATGATGCAGTTGAGGGTGAAGCTTCTTATGATCGAATCTGCAGTGTAGAGGACCTAACTCGTACTTCGCCACCACATTCTGTGGGATAGGGGGCTAGCACTGCAGGCTCGATGGTGCCGGTGCAACCACGTGGACCTGGCCAGCCATGGTGGATACATGCTCGGCATGGCTGCATGTTGCGGCATTGTAGGGAGAGTATACCTTCCCCTCATGTGGCTGACCCGTTTGTGTCCGCTAGGAGGTTGGACAGACTGGCGGGGAGGTGGGGTGTGCATGCATGCCCGCTCTCGCTGCCCTATCGATACCTCCCAGCTGATGGTAATATTGCAGTAATAGGAGAGGTGGTGCTGGGGTGCACTTGCTCCCTTTGTCTAGCACTGATGAAGTGTTGGGTGGGGTCAAGTTGCCTCACCGTCCAAAAATGGCCGGTCTCCTTTGCGTGCACTGTCTTGTCACAATGGCTGTTGCTATGCTGTTTTGGCACATGTTCACCATGTCACGTGCATCGTTCCAGGTGCCTGGAAGGCATCTGAATGCTGCTGTTGTGATACATAATCCCCGATCTTCCTTTTGAAGTCCGGTAAGAATATTGCTGAAAAATTCTGGGTAGGAAGATTTTAAGTAATGAAATTTTGGCCTGTGTTCAGGTTCGGATGGTTAAGAATTTTTGGAAGGAAAATTACACCTCACGGAAGGGCGCCAATTGATGCTGTGGTGGGGATTGGCTATGGGTCAGGTGTGTTGTAAGGGGCAGCAAATTCATGATTAGGATTTCTCAATGATAGGCTGATATTGCCTGACTAGGCACAAGGCGTAGCTGGTAAGTTTTGCCGATGATGATGAAGCTGGAGAATCTTGGTGTCCTTACGGTGTTGCAGGCGTACGTCCGGACGTAGGTTTCCTTTGGTGTATTTGCTCCATTTACTAAATTAGTTACTGTGTTTCCTAAACTGTAGATATTGAAGGCTGGTCTACAAACCACTGTATTATCCAGAAAATTACACTCTCAACTGATTTGAATGAAGGAATGCAAAATTTGGCCAGCTTTTAAGGGGCCCATCCTCTGACATGCCTGAAAGCTCTGCGATGAAACAACACATGTGGTTCTTACCAGATGTATATTTTACTTGCAGTACACATTACACATCACTATAGGTGAACAATTTTGATAGGTTGCTGGGCTTAGCCTGCCAGCTGGACAATGCTGCGAAAAAGGTGTGAAGTTCATAAAAACTGAAGTGAACATATTGTACTACCCCAAGGCGATTCAAGCACTGAGGATTTAGGGGTGTGTGTCCAAGCGGCTGAATAAAGTAGGTTTTAAATAATTACACTATTGATAAAGTAAATGACCAGTGATGCAACAATTGAGAGCCGTCCTGAGCACGACCTGAAGGTCATGGACGGACCTCTGTGAGCTCCTGGAGACAACTGAATTATTCAGTGTGCTGCGCTCTGCATGTTTAGCAGGCAGCGCAACACGTGGAGAAATATGTTTTGTGCACACTTGCGTTAAACTTATAAACATCAAACGCTTGCAACACAATGACACAAAATACACTGCATTGTTTTAAATATAAGCATGGACCTTTTGACAGGGCTAGGTTCTTGGACTCCACGGGGATAGAAATCTACAATACGTTAGGAAGGAAAATTCCGGGTAAGGGCACCAGCTCAGTGAGCATGAGATATAGACAGGGTGACGTGGTAAACTGGGCACCAGGGAAAATTAATTATATTAGGATGGATTACTGTGGGGTTCATGGTTACCAGGTTGGCGCCAGTCGAGAAAACATGATGATGATGTGGGTCATGGGCTATTCACCCTAAAGTAACCCTCTGATGCTCTGCCATCAATCGATGTTGCTGAATGATGAGCTGTAATCCAGTTGTCTTGCCTAGTAGAGGATATCAGAGCTCCCTCTATACGCACATCCAAATATGATGGAAACTGTTGTGGCCATGCCCGCTCTTATATTTTAGATTAAGTATGAAACAGGTGAAGTGGTCGTGACGCTACCGAAACAAATAAAAACGACGTGATTTAGCGACGATCATGTTTTATTTGCGTAACTCCCTCAAGCGAGGCACAGACATTTTATACACTCCACTCAAGTATGGAGTAGAGATCATAGACTAAAGATGAGGTAGACCAATCTCGCTGGCTGTGCGCACCAAATTTCCGTGTTCCAACACTGAACAGCTTTAATGCCTACACGTATAGCAAAAATGGTGTAGATTGGGTTTGTGGTTAGAACACTGATTAGTAAAAAAAAATTTCGAAATGTTTTTATACATCCTCTAATCAGTTTGTAATGCTTTTTGATTACATTCAAACTGGTAAAAGTATTTTATTAACATAGTAGTGCCTGTCATTTAATAATTAAGATGTAAACAAACATGTTCCTCATTATTGACTATGTGACTTTGACAGTTGTGTACGATTGGGGTAGGTCAATTTTGGGTACATGCACAGAAGACGAATATGTGGGCTACCTTATCTTTAGACCACCATTCTCTTGGTACTAAAAGCACTGGCCAGTATCATGGCAAAAGGAACACCATCAGTAAATATTTACACTTCAGTAGCGCTCAGTACTGGAACCAGGTGAAACACTCATCAGCAGTTTTCAGTAGGAATAATGGCATCTGCTATACGCGATGAAGCGATAAGCTTAAATTGGGCTTAACCATGTTGTAAACTGAACGGGGATTTATATATTTATTTATTTTTATGTACATTTCATAGATCTAATATGAAACTAGTTATTTCTGGATATAAACATGGTTTGCAAAAATACATTTTTTAGTAACTAAAGGCTGTTCACTATAAAGTGAACACTTTTGAAATCAACCTTGGAAAAAGTCACACCCCCCCACCCCCCTGTAATTATTTTAATGGCTGCACAGTGACATGCAACTAGTATAGTTGGTAATTATGGACAGGAAATAGTTCCATATATTAACGTACAAAAGATAGTGATAGGTAACATTTGTGCAAAATGATTTTTTTTTAAAATAAGAATGAACAGATTTGTAACATTTTTACTTTTGTAATAATTCTACAGTTTCACTTGACCGATGCTTGAATAAAGTGATGATGCCCATAGCAATGCTAATCTTACATAAGATGAAGGAATACACAACATGCGTACAAGTAAATCTTAAGCAGGGCTTTCAAAAGTGCTCATTTTACCATGAACAGCCTATATACATAAAGTTCTACATTTTTTCTTTTCATTTTCGTTCGATTCAGTCTCATCAATTGATGATTAGATCAAAGAATGTGAAAATATACTTTCCATCTGCAACATATGATTATAATAACAACGTAACTTACTCGTTTACATTGCAACTATATTGCGTTGTATGCTTTTACTGAGACTGCCTGACCTGCACGTCAGTACTTTCAGCCAGAAGTATAGTCTCCATCACATATGCCACACCACCATTCCTCTATTACTGATCAGCAGAATCTGTACCCAAAAAAGTTGGTCTCACTCATCTGGGTTTATGATTATGATATAGTTAGTCCACCCTTAGTCCGGTCTAACCTCAGACCACCTCCGAGGAAGATCATCTTTGGATAAAGCTTTGACTATGAATAAGGCTCAAAATATTCACTAAGCGTATCCACGCTGCTCCTCTCCCTGCATCAGCAAAATAAGCAATCTGGGCATGCAAACCCTTTAATAACTACAAATCACTGGATGAAACGAGATGAGGGTCAAAACGTGTGAAAATGGTACATAACAGAACTTGATAAACGAGTATACTGAACCCTGTGGTGGGGGGCATTTAAATGTTATAGGGCTTCACGTTTTGCAGTCATGTGGATGGGCATCATAGAGCGTTTGATAATAAATGCTTCTTACATTTACGTCCCGTTTCACAGGGTTTCATTACAAAATACAGGCGCACGTGGTTTTCTTTGCACAAACATGCGCTTGCACTGCTCAAGACACGAGCGCTTCAATCGGCACAATGTCTGTACTTGTGACTAGCTTCTTTTGTGGTGTAACTTGTGCAGTGCACTACTCGACCGGTGCGCACGAGTGTCTGGTAGAGTGCTGGTTGGTGAAGCGGCTACGGCGATGGTGAAAAGCGGACTTGGGGGAAGTAGATGGCATTCAGTTGTAAGACTAACTCTGTTGTTATATTAAATAAGTAATTGTATGGTCTTAAACAGGCACCTAAGTGTTGGAATGACAAGTTTAACAAGGTCATGGTAGAATTAGGTCTTGTAAGGACTCAAAATGTGACGTGTGCCCATGTTGACCCGTTTGCCCGCTGCACCAGGTTCCATATTGCAGTGTGTGTGCACGCTCTAAGGGCACAAGTACAGTGCAGTATGGCAAGGGACGATGTAGGTGCAGAGCAGTGTGTACACGTGATGCAGGAACGCGATAATCGACATTGTGAAATCTCTGTTTTTAATTTGTGCAATAAAAGAGGAAGGTAAGGTCACACAAGGGGACACAACTAATAAAGACACATGCTTTCGCACCCCAAAGCCCTCAGTTTTTTCAAAGTGTCTTTTTGTAATTTTCTGTAATGTTCATTCACATGTCTTTCATCTCCACATCATCCACACAGTGCAATGTTTTGGTATAATGAATAATATTTACAGGGTTAATTTTAGTAACAATATGTAACAACCAGCTAGCAGGGTACGTGTCCGATTTGAAAATGTTTTGTGCAAGGAAGTAGTGCAGCGCGGGGTGCCAGCCCACCAAGCCAGCTGGCACGCAGCACGGAGAAAGTTAGTAGTCGTTCGTCTTTGCGAGGGGTGTGCCGCATCACATCGGGGCTCGTGTTTCGCGCGCTCGGGCAACCATCACCATGTTGGACTAATCATTTCACAGCAATAGTTATTTTAGTATATCGGGACCTTTTCGTACTTCAGCTACCCGAGACTTCACCGGGATGGTGGTACCTACCTAGTGTTTGCATATCTTGGGTAGGCTTTAATTATACTGAAGTTATTTAATTTGACCACGTGTATTTTGTGCACTATTACCTGAGCTGATGGATTTGTAAGCAGCACGAAATGTAAGCTCTTCCCGACAGGCATTTAATCATGCAACTGAATAAATCGCAGTAGTGACGAGTTACCACGTATGGTGTATTTCCAGTTCACTGCAAAGTATTTCAGGTACTGGCATTCTCCCGCCAATTTTCTCAAAGTGTAACTTACAGTGCAAGCATGTCATAAATGGCCATGGATCGGAGTAATAAGTAACAATGCTTCTTGTGGGCGAGTGGGGAGCCCAGATATCCCACAATGCAACAAGTAAGGGAGTTATTCAGTCAGTATTAATATTTATTCTATGAGAAGACAACAACTGCACTTGGATGATTTGCAGTGGTCGTCAGCCGAACAACCCTGAGGAACAAGCCCACAGCTGCTCTCCGACTTCACGATATTGTCATCCTGACAATCTCTTGCGCCCTGGGTAATCATCTCCACCAGGATTCCAAAACTATAGCCACCGCTCATTATTGACCAATATCCTTATTGGCCAATACCTTGGCACTAATTGCCAGCCTCCTGCACATTTTACAAACGTCAAATGTTGCCCAAATTTTGTGCAAATCCTGATCTTAAGATCAGAGCAATTTTTCCAACATTTTTCCCTCACTGCAACAATTTTACCAACATTTTCCCCGCATTTTCGCTGGATTTACTCACGAGGAAAAAATGTGGTTAACCAGGCAACCCGCATGACACGTGGCAGCGTGCAGACACCTTCCAGACGATACCAGGGAGGATTTACATGGCCGACAATGAAAGCGCACCAAAACAGCTTAGTGCCACCATTACCTCAGCACAAGGGGGTAGTGGTGAGGAGCCCCCATCTTGGGACAGCAACTTGACATCACATAAGCAGGACAGAGGATAGGGCGAGTCAAGCACACCAACCCACCCCTCGGTCCGTGCCGCCCCACAGAAAGGGAGAGGGAGTAACATCTGGTAGCTCCTCCCCCCACGCGCTCTGCCGTACGCCGAGTGGAACAGCTGAGAGCCTGCCATCCGTTGACACTTAGCCTGCACCATGCAGCCTACGATACTTCCATGTCAGGCTATAATGTTTCTGTACCCGCACTTCTGCATTTGTTTGGTAGTGTTGTCAAACAACTATGGCTGGCCAGATGCAGTAGGGGGTGCTGGCTCCACTGTGTTTGTGTGTCTGCGTGAAAAACCACTTGACGCGGTAGGCAGATGCAAAATGGGGACCCGATTTTGCAAGTGCGATCGAAATACCTATCCGACAATCAAATGCGGATAAGAGCAAGTGACAGAACATTCGGACAGGATCAAAGAAATCCAAAATTCAACTCAGTTACATTTGTGCGGAAGATTGTTATGCACAAAATCGGGAACCATGCCGAGCACACGTGCACTGTGCCATGTGCACATCCACCAAGAAGATATGAGTCCCACGGGGTTGCACAGTGCAACCGGATTGCGGTTTATTTTTGACTAGTGCATTGGACAGTTGAAACCGATCGTGCACAGGTATTTCAACCGACTTACTCACGGGCAACTAGCCCGATGATACAGTGTGCCAAACAGAAGACAGCACAGCAAACAATATATAAATGGCCGGAGATTGCATCACCACTGTAAACACTGTATGTCACGTGGAGAGTGGAGGAACAGACGAAGAGGAAGCGCCAACCAAGGAATTACACTGCAAGATCGAGGATGTCTGCAACCACATGTCACCTGCGAGCGGGGCCCCCGTGGCAGCTATCGATCATCTGGCACCGCATAGCCAGTGCTTGTAACCACTGCCACCCCTAGCCCTGTTACCTCTGCCACTCCCACCTATGACACCTTACCTACCCTAATTTTATGCATACCAACCCACACCGGTATTTCCACAACAAGTACCTAGCATATTTCCCATGTCTTTTCTGGCACTAACACCCCTAACATCTTTTACCGCAAATAGCTACGGACCGCAACCTGCATCCAGCTGGCAACCAGAGAGGGAACTGCAATGAGAAGCAAAACAAGACAGAAGCAGAGCAGACACAGCCAGTAACCTGAAACGAACACCGACATGATTTTAACACCTAACGACATTTACTGCCATGGCAAGCGAAGACCCTAGCATTTTCTGAAAGGTGTGTACGTCACATCTGAACCACTACGGGGTGGATGAAGACGAGTGGGCCAGTTGCATCGGCGGCTAGTTGCAAAGAGAAGCAGGGAAGTGGTGGTTCGCTGTCAACCACTACGGCATGCAGTGGGGCGTGTTTATGCAAGCATTTTAGTGCCAATACAGAAGTGTGTTTACATTCCTACAAATGCAAACCAAGTTTCTCTGGCAGGAGCATCAGCCTGGTGAACAACTACCAACGTTCATTATGCAAAAATCACATCTAATCAAGCGATTCCATCCACAACTACCAGATCGTGAGGCACTGGAAATCATTGCTGAAACTGCCTTACCAGAGTACAGAGTCGCCCTACTACCTTTCCTAAATACCAATATGGAGGAGGTTCTTAAAGCTGATATCATTCTGGAATGAAAACGGAACTCATCACATCGTGAGAACGGGACTGCGAGATGGAAGCACGAGCAAAACGGGGGTGATAACAACATGCAATGGGACCGGGCTGACCGTCCTCTGAAAGAGTTCGCGAGCAAATCAGAACTGGACAGTGCATGTGTGAGCAGTGAAAACATTCCGCACTACAGTGATAAGACAAGTGACAGTATGCGCTGGAACACTGGACAAAAACGAGTGCGGTTTGACAAGAGCCAGCCACCCACGAACCAATGTCGCTACTGTCGGCCAGCGACTGTTTTCCACTGGCAGAGCGCATGCCCCAACAAAACACGCCTGGATACATATAAAGGGTCCACACCAAGAGAGCAGCGAAACGGCCAGTAAGGGCAAAGAAGCCTGATGTTTCTTCCGCCCTGGTCACGTCAACAAAAACTGGCAAAAACACCACAGGTGGCATTCATTCAGCAGGTGAGTGGATGTCAGGCGAAATTCATTCGCATCCTTGTAAGCATGAACTGTCAACCCTGTAATGCCCTAATTGATATGGCTGTGTCACACAAAACTTTGTGCAGTCACATTTCGTGAATCCCAGTGACATAACATCTAGCGCACACGTTATTATGCTTGATATCGGCCAATTCAGTAATGGAGCACAGAGCCAATCAACCATAACAGTAAAAGTCACGGACCTGGAGACAATAACGAGTGCAATTGTAACTGCAGAGGTTAAGGATGATGCACTATTAGGCGTACCTTTGTTACAGGAACAGAATACTGTAGTAGAACCAGCGGCTAGGAGAATTCATTTCGGCGCAAAGAGCGGTGCACAGTGTACACTGTAGAGAGGGCAGAAGCTAGTGGTTTACCCCCGGTATCATTAAATTAATTCGATAATGAGATCCCGCAAAAACATCAGGCGGCATTCCAACGTATACTAAGCGAGAGGAGGGAGGTTTTTGCCAAAACCAATATTCTCAGAAGAACGACTATAGCCAAACATGAAATTACATTAATGCAAGAAGGGCCGATATACGCAGGGTCGCGGAGTTACATGCCACAACAAAACAAAATAATTCGTGAGCAAGTTAAAGAGATGCCAACAGATGGGGTTATCGACCTGACACATAGTAAATATAACTCGGTCACCACATTAGTGCCTAAGAAAGACGGGATTTGACATTTCTGCATGGATTTCAATCCAATCAACCAAGTCACATGTAAGGATCTGCCACCTTATATCAGTGTAAAATACATGCTCACAAAACTCGACAAGGCAACGGTAATGATGTCACTAGACCTCAGAAGTGGATATTGGCAAATTCCCGTCAAACAGGAAGACAGGGAGAAAACCACATTCTCGACACCTGACAGGTGGTGGTTCCATTTTTGCGCGATATCATTTGGCCTCAAAGGAGCGCCCATTACCTTTAAGTAAATGATGGTCTGTGTGCTGGATCGGCTTTCCGGTCACTTTACGCTAACATACCTGGACAATGTGATTATTTGGTCTAGCAGTTGGGAGAAGCACATACATCTCGTCTCTATTGTACTAGAGAGTCTCGGAATCAATGGAATTACCTGCACCGCGATTAAATACAATTTGGGTAAAAGCAAGTTGGAATTTTTAGGAAACATTTTGGATGAGGACGGATAACACCTAATACAGAACAGTTGAACTAATAGAGAACCACCCGGCACCACGCAGACGCAAACAGCTCCGCAAATTTTTTGGCTTAGTTAATTGGCTGAGGGAGTTCATTCAAGATTTTACAGTAATAATCTAGGCATTAAAGAAAAATTTCAGTTATTGCCCCTAACTAGCACATTACGAGCCAGGCAAACATCTTTACTTGCAGACGGATGCCAGTCAGGAGGGGCGTGGGTGCCATTTTGTATCAATGTGCGGAGGATGGCACAAAGCTATACATAATTTTGCCAGTGTAAAATTGGGACAAGTAGGGCTCAGATATGATGTATATGAGCGGGAAGTGTTGGCAGTAGTATGGGTGGAGAAAAAGTACCAGCCCTACCTGGAATACAAACATTTCACGTTACAAACAGACAACAGGTGCCATGATTGACTACACGCGATGAAAGAAGCTCGCAGTAATCTCACCCGGTGGGCGACGCCCCTACAGTCCGATTTCATGGTAGAGCATGTCCCTGGGAAGGAGAATCAACTGGCAGACACATTATCCCGTGCGCCCGATGCAAGCATAATGGTTACAGACAATGTAGAATGGGATGATTTTCTACCCCTCCCCCCACCCCTCTCGTATAAAGTTATTCAGTGAGGTACAAGTGAACCAAGTACGAGCTGTGAATGGTTTTATCGTGGTAGACGCACTGTACCGGGAAATAGTCGAGGCGCAAGGCAGCTGCACGATAAAGAGAGAGAGAAAGGAGAAGTATGCGAGAGAGATAGTTGGAAACATGTGCGGCAAACAACAACATGAAATGGCATCTGTTTACCAGCAAAGTGTAGGTTGAAATTATTGGAATACGCACACTCAAGTAATGTAGCATGGCACCCAATTACACAGCAGACGATCCAAAATGTCAGACAGCAATTCTTCTGGCCAGGATTCTCACGCAATGTACGAAATATGTACAAAAATGTGTTATGTACCAGACATTCAAATCAGGGAGGACAGATGGGGTACAGCAGCAACAGCCCCGCCTACCGAAACAAGCGTTCGAGACCATAAGCCTGGACCTAATGGGGCCATACACCCGTTCCCCAATGGGAAAAAGTTTATCCTGGTCGTCACTGACAAATTCGCACGGTGGGTGGAGGCCTATGAAATAAGCAGATCTTGAAGATGGTAGTGTACTACCACGGAGTGCCACAATCAGGACCTGAAGGTACAACTGTGGTTCCATGTGAGTGAGGTCCACACCAGCTGGGCAGACCACCTGCCCGCTGCCATCTTCACCCTCTGCCAGCATGTGAACGCCACAACAGACTAGTCACCTGCGGACATCATGTTGGGTCAAAACATCAAGCTTCCCTGCAAAAGGAACTGCCCACACAACAGCACGAGCGAGAGCATGGAGGATAGTGTGGTAAGACGAAAGAGGAGGAAGCAGAGAGACAGAGAGCAGAGAGAGACCAGGAAACATATGCGGACGGGTGGGTCCCGGCGTGCAACCTTACCCTGCCCACACTCGAACCTGGACAGTTAGTGTTCGTGATAGCACATCTGCAGTTGGCAGCCTGCCAAAACTTCTGCACCGGGCACGCTGCGCGATAGACAGGCTCGCATCAGGTTATCAAAAGGCTAGTACCAACCACCTACCTGATCCATTTGGGAAGAAGGATGGGCAAGTATCACCGAGACTTCATGCACCTGTCACCCGGAGGGTCCGCAGCGATGAGGCCTGTGATAACATCACCCACCATGGCGCAACACCTGCCGAGTACACAGAGCAAGGGAGAGAGGACGAGAGTGGGGCGGCACCTCCGGCAGGAGGTTCTAAACCAGAGGACACCATGTCGCAGATGCCAGACGAGGCCACGTTCCCAAGGTGCCAGGACAACATAGGCCCGGATGACAGATGGTGCGTTGAATCAAGGGCCGACACCATCTCAACATCCACTGGAATCAGCACACAGCAAGCGAGAGGGGTGATGCACGCACAGTACAGAGAAGGTCAATGAGACCTGGAGGCTCACGACGGTGCCATCGAGTACGAGCTCCAGGGGAGGACAACAAGCACGGAAGGTGGGTGAGTACCTGCCCCAGGACCACTAGCAGTGGGTGCCCAAGGCACGATGTCACCCGGTGCAGTGGCGCCAGTCAGGACACATCCGACGGCCGGATCCATGGAGATCGATGGTGCAGCAGCTACCAGCACAACCCAAAGAGATCTGAAACTGCAACCAATGGTGACACCTCTGGGAGGGGGTCCCTCAGGAGATGACATGACGCCCGTCAACAGGACGCCAATCGTCGAGGAGGACAGCACGACAGAAGATGCAACTGTGCCAACATCACCTGGGGAATCATCGGAGGGTGACTCCAACCCCCCAATATTCGCTTGCTCGCCTAGCTACCGGCAGTGATGTGAGGTTTGGCATGAGAACAGCAGCAGTGGCAATGACGATGGAGGATCATGCTACTCGTATGAGGTTCATCAATCAGCATGCCAACATCGGTCACTTGTGGCAAGCCGCACATGTGTGAGCATGGGAGCAATACAGCGATGACAAGAACATGTGAACCAATGGCAGCAGCCAGCGGTTTTAGAATTTAGGGGGCTGGCAAGAAGCCCCTACATGCTATGTACATGGCGGGCAGACACAAGTAGGAGTGTTTGTCATCAGTAACATGTGCGGCTGCAAATGTTCTTGCGAGGTAAGGGCATTTGATATGTGCCCACGTTGACCCATTACCATTACCCCGTTTGTGCGCCGCTCCAGGTAACATAATGCAATGTGTGTGCGCACTCTATGAACACAAGTGCAGTGCAGTGTGGAAAGGAACGACCCAGGTGCAGAGCAGAGTGAGTGCGACCACGTGAACGTGGTGCAGGGATTCGGAAATAGACCCTGTGAAATTTCTGTTATTTAATTTGTGCAATAAACGAGGAAGGTAAGGTCACACAAGGGGACACAACTAATAAAGACACATGCTTTCGCACCCCAAAGCCCTCAGTTTTTTCAAAGTGTCTTTTTGTAATTTTCCGTAATGTTCATTCACATGTCTTTCATCTCCACATCATCCACACAGTGCAATGTTTTGGTATAATGAATAATATTTACAGGGTTAATTTTAGTAACAATATGTAACAACCAGCTAGCAGGGTACGTGTCCGATTTGAAAATGTTTTGTGCAAGGAAGTAGTGCAGCGCGGGGTGCCAGCCCACCAAGCCAGCTGGCACGCAGCACGGAGAAAGTCAGTAGTCGTTCGTCTTTGCGAGGGGTGTGCCGCATCACATCGGGGCTCGTGTTTCGCGCGCTCGGGCAACCATCACCATGTTGGACTAATCATTTCACAGCAATAGTTATTTTAGTATATCGGGACATTTTCGTACTTCAGCTACCAGAGACTTCACCGGGACGGTGGTACCTACCTAGTGTTTGCATATCCTGGGTAGGCTTTAATTATACTGAAGTTATTTAATTTGACCACGTGTATTTTGTGCAGTATTACCCGAGCTGATGGATTTGTAAGCAGCACGAAATGTAAGCTCTTCCCGACAGGAATTTAATCATGCAACTGAATAAATCGCAGTAGTGACGAGTTGCCACGTATGGTGTATTTCCATTTCTCCGCAAAGTAATTAATGTACGGGCATTCTCCTGCCAATTTTCTCAAAATGTAACTTACAGTGCAAGTATGTCGGAAGTGATCACGGATAGGCATAATAAGTAACAGTGTTTCTTATGGGCGTGTGGGGAGCCCAGATATCCCACAATGCAACAAGTAAGGGAGTTATTCAGTCAGTATTAATTTTATTCTACAAGGAAACTACAACTGCACTTGGCAGATTTGCAGTGAACGTCGGCCGAATGACCCTGATGACCAAGGCTGCTCTCCGAATTCACGACATTGGCAACCCGACAATCTCTTGCGCCTGGGTAATTATCTTCACCGCTCCTCACTTAACCAATATCCTTACTGACCAACACATTGGCATTAGTTACCTCCTCACTTAACAAATATCCTTATTGACCAACACCTTGGCATTAGTTGCCAGCCTCATTTGCATTAGACCAACACCAAACGATTCTCGACTGTGTACATTGATGAGTGGAGATGAAATTTTGTATTTACAGCTTTATGTGGATGGCATTATTTTAGCCAGTTCAAGAATTAGTCTCATAAATGATGTTAAGTCTCAACTAACATCAAATTTTGAGGTTAAAGAAAAGTAATAACTGAAACATTTTCTTGGGTTGTAAATAAGACGTGACAGTGATGACAGAGTTTTGAAAATCAACCAAACCAAGTACACTAAAGGAATTTTGAAAAAAAAATCTGCTGTGAGAATTGTATATCATCAGCAACTACAATTCAGCCAGAGCTAAACATAAAGCATGTACACATGAAAATTATGTAACAACAAAACCTTTTAGAGAACTGATAGGTTGTCTCATGTATCTGATGTTGGGTATCAGACCATATTTATGTTTTGCTGTAAATTACTTCAGTAGAATACTGGACAAAGCAACTGATGAGTCATGGTATCAATTAAAAAGGGTCTTGAGATATTTTAAGGGCACCACACAAGTTGGATTGTTGTAGAGAGGAAACAGTTCTTCTGAACTTGCTTGTTTTGTTGATGCAGATTAGGGAGGAGATGTAAATGATCGAAAATCATTTTTAGGTTTTTTTTGTGGAAATGTGGTATTCTGGGTAACAAGGAAACAGAATTGGGTAGCCTTGTCTACAACAGAGGCAAAACTCGTAGCGTTAAGTACTGCAGTTTGTGAGTGTTTATGGTTGAAAAATTTGTTGTCAAACATAAATGTCAAAGTAGATAATACTGTGATAGAAGAAGATAGTATATGTAAAAGGGGCGTTCTAGAGCCACTCAATCTTCATCGAAAATCGTGGTTTTCCCTTCAAAATTAAGGTTTTTTTGCTCCAAAATCAGGGTTTGATGTTTAAAAATTAAGCATTGTAAAAAACAAGAAAATTCGCTCCAAAATTAATCACTTTTACCCCAAAATCAAGGAAATTTACCATGTTTTCAAAAATTGCCGTGCAGGATTTGTGCCACCTTAAAAAACATGTCATGCTTTTTAACCCCATAAACAATCAAATCTCTCTTTTTTTCAAGCAAAATTGTCATGTTTTTTTAGAAATAGCAAATTGCAAGTGAGCTATTAAAATAAACAAATTTAAGACAAAATCGAGTGAAAATATTAAAAAATTATAATTTATAGAAATTATATATATTTTTAAGAGGATTATAGACCATGGACAGCGATTCCATTTTTCATTTATTCTAAGTTTTTAGACATTATATAAAGCTGCTTCCCATTTATTAGTTTCAAATAATTTTTATCGGTTATTTTGACATAGCGCTCTGGCAATGAAATTTTAAGTTTACCATATAGAATATAGAATAGAATCTTTTTTTTTTTCAAACTTAGACTCATAAATTTTAAAATCTGTAGCAGTAAACCATTTATTTGTTTCAAGATCTTGTAGTTTGGTGAATTCAAGTGAAGTGTTGAAATTGTTGAGCAGAGTTTTATTTTTCGTTTTTGTTATTTTTTTTTTTGTTATTTATATAGAAACAAATTATTAAAGAAAATGCTTTTTTTTTTTTTTTTTTTTTTTTTTTTCAATAAACTATTTTTCTCATTAAATTTAAAAAAATTGGGAAACCAAGAAAATCGATGTAAAATATGTGGCGAAGTATTAAATATAGATTGTTTTCACATGCATAAATATACAAAAGTTAAGCTTATTAACACTTGTAAAAAATGTTGTGCTGAATATGTCAAAACTCGATATGAGTTTTAAGTAAAAAGTACTATGCGAATGTGGAAATTATGTTTCTAAACTATATCTCAAAAAATATTTAAAAAATACTAAACTACGCAACACAAATTAAATTCGACATGCCGATTATTCAACAAAAACATGTACATTATGTTAAGAGAATAAATATCGATTAATTTTATCTCCACAAAGCTACTATAGACAAACATACAACAGAATGCAAAAAAAAGCTTTAGTATATACGATATAATTCGCTATAAGTGTAAAAAAATGAGAAAATACTATGCGAATATGAAAAATATATTTGTAGTAGATATCTCGAAAATCATAAAAATAGTAAATTACACAATGCAATAGTAGATATTCTAAATGAAATTCAACTAGATAAATATTCAGCAAAAACATTACAGTATGTAAAGAGAATAAATCTATAAATTAAATTTCTCATCATAAAACTACTAAGGACAAACATACAATATGTAAAAAATGCTATAGTGAGAAATGTCCTCATAAGAAAAAGTTAAGTAACTAAAAGTGATTTTATTACTATCAATAATTTAAGCGCATATTTCGATTTTACACGCTTATATATTTCTACCCTCATTTTTGCAGTCTCCATAAATTTGTTTTCTTATAAATAAACTATAAAAATGACTTTGCACAATATTGCAGTTGACTTGGGAGATAAGAGATTGAGAGAGTTTCGGATCATAGGTATAGATTTAAAAATTAAATATTGGTACAGGCTCTGGAAAACTTATTTAATTGTAGGTATTAGACAATTTATTATAAATCAACAAAGAAAAGAAACTTTAAAAATTGACCCTTTGCAAATTACACTATAAAATATAGAAAAGCTAAAGAACAATTAAAAGTAATTTTCCCATTCCTACTAATGTTTTCATACAACCTAGGGATACAAGTAGCACAGTAACAGAATAATAACAAAGAATAATTTTACAAATTTACATTTAGCTGTTGCCAATATCAATGAATTATATAAATAAGATAAAACTGAATTAATAGAAATATTCCCCTATTCTACTAATGTGTTTGTTAGCAAAAGAAATTGAAGAGCCAATAAAAAAGACAGAGTTAATACAGCTTTTAAAAGTAGGATACCAACATATAACATTGAAAATTCCTTTAATTTAGTACAGTCTAATCAATTTTTAATTTCAGTAAAAAAAAATAAAATTTTTTAGACAATACACGATCAAATTAGGAACTTTAGAGGGGTGAAAGCCAGCATTAAATCATATACAAATTGTTGCAAGTAGAAAAATATTAAAGTAGAATTATTTTCATTTCAGTCATATAATCACACAATATTAAACTAAGGAAAAATTATAAAGCTTTATAAAATTATGAAACAGGAATTACTTACACAATTATCTGAATTTCAAAGCAGAGGTTCTGGATGGACTTTAAATAGAGTAATTGGAATACAATTAGCAATAAATAAGTATAATCCATTAAAAGGATCATCATATATTGAACTACCAGAATTGAAAAAGATTAAGAAAGCATGCATAAATGTTAAAAACAATTATCAAAAATGTTTTCTTTGGGCAATAAAATCTGCACTGTTTCCTTCTTTAAAAGACCCACAAAGAGTATCTTATATAAAAATGTGGGTTTAACATTTAGAAAGCTTTAAATAAATTTGACTATCCAATTAAAATGGACGATATACCAAAAATAGAAAATTAAATTGACATATCCATAAATGTATAATCTATTGAAGGTGAAGGTAAGAAACTCACGTATGGCCACTTAAACTTAAAACAAATAAAAAGAATACACATATAAATTTTTACTTTATTTCAAAGATGATACAAACTCGCATTGTTGTTGGATTAAAGATTCACCAAGGTTAGTTTCAGCACAAAAAAAATAAGCATGGCAAAGTTTATATATGCGATATGTGCCTTCGATTCTTTTATTCTCAAGAAAAATTAAATAAACATACTGAAGATTGCCCGAAAAATCAACCTGTGAATGTAATCATCCCTTCAAAAAGCGAACAAATATAATATAAAAATATATAACACACCACGAAAGTTCCATTCGCAATATATGCAGATTTTGAATCAATTGTAAGTAAAATATCAACAACTAAACCAAATCCAAAGAAATTTATAAATTTAGACTAATAAAAAAAAATCCAGTTTTAACAGAAGATTATATTGAAAATGGCCTTTACATAGTGGTACTCAAAGAGAGATATAATCTTACTAATGATCAAATAAATAACATTGATTTAAAATTGAATGACGAATCATATACAATGAAATATAAATTACATGAATTTATGGTGATTATAAACCACCAGTTGTATATCATGGGCCAGATGCTCATAAAATATTTATACAATCAATAAAAATCGAAGTAGAAGTAATTGGTGAAATATATTCACAAATAGAACCAATGCACTGATTAACAAAATAAGAAAAATTATTATATAAGAAATCAAAAATATGTACTGTATGCAAGTGTGAATATATGGGGGGAAATAAAAAAAGGACATCATCATGATCACATAAGTGGAAAATTCATTAATCAAACATTCAACAATTGTATTATAAAATTAAAATTATCATATTTTGTACCAATTTATTTTCATAGTTTAGCTGGGTATGATGCACATTTATTTATTTAAGAGTTAGGATATGATGATAAAAATATAGATTTAATAGCAAATCATGAAGAAAAGTATATAACTTTTGGGAAAAACATAGAAATTTTAAAAATGAAATTTATAGACAAATTTAAATGTATGGCTAGTAGTTTAGGTAAATTATCATCTGGTGTAAGTAAATATCAAATGAAACACATAAAAACATTTTTCAGAAGATCAGGTGGATTTAGTTATTAGAAAAGGACATGTGATTATGGGGATAGTTGGAAGAAATTTGAAGAAACTGAACTTCCACCAAAGAGTGAATTTTACAATAAATTAAATGAAAATAGTATATATGATGATGAATACGAACATGCAAAAAGTGCATGGAACCAATTTAATATAAAAAATCTTGGCGAATATAATGCTTTATATTTAAAAAGTGAGGTATTATTGTTATCAGTCACATTCGAAAATTCTAGAAACATGTGTATAAATGTATATGATTTAGACTCTGCATGGCATTTTACAGCACCAGGTTTATCGTGGAATGCAATGTTAAAAAATGACTAAAAACCACTATATTTATTACATAACTATGATATGAATTATTGAAAATTATTCGAGGTGGAATATCACAATGTTGTAAGCGATATGTTAAACCAAATATCAAATATTTGGAAGATTTTAAACCAAATCAAGAATCAAATGATTTAGCATATCTTGATGCGAATAGTTTATATGGTTGGGCAATGTTGCTACAGTTGCCATATGGTGGTTTCGAGTGGGTGTACTATGCAATAAATTATTTAGATTACCGGAGTAATAAAAATTTAGATTTGGAAAACGATTCTGATTATGGTTATATATTAGAAGTTGATTTAGAATATCCACAAGAACTACATAATTTAAATAAAGATCTTCCATTTTGCCCAAAAATAAGGTGGTTCCAAAGACAAATTAATCTAAATTATTAAAAACTTTAGATAACAAACAAAAGTATGTAATTCACCTTTGCAGCTTGAAACAGTGTCTAAATAATGGATTAAAACTCACTAAAATACATAGAATATAAACGTTTGATCAGTCGAATTGGTTAAAAAAAAAAGTATATTGATTTGATTACAACAATGAGAACTAATGCTAAAAATGATTTCGAATAAGATTTCTATAAGCTCATGAATAATTCTGTCCTTGGAAAAACTATCTGGAAAATATAAGAAACAAAGTAGATATAAAACTAGTATCAGATACTGAAAAATGTGAAAAATTAGTAGCAAAACCAAATTTCAAAAGAAGTGCTATATTTAATGGGAATCTTGCAGCTATTCACGTGAATAAAACTAATGTAAAATTTAATATTATTATATAAAGAGCTATATTATAAAGATACCAATTCATACGTTTATAACATAAAAACAAGATTCGATATTAGATAAATTTGATACAAGTGATTATCCAAACGACAATATCTATAACATGCCACAAATATATAAAAAAGTATTTAGGAATAATGAAAGACGAATGTAATGGGAGAATAATGTTAGAATTTGTTGTTTACGAACAAAAATGTGTGCATATAGAGTTGGCGATAAAGAAAACAAACAATTTAAAGGTGTGAAGAAATGTGTTGTTAATAAGAGAATTGCATTCGAAGATTATAATAATTGTTTGTTTGATGAGAAAATTCAATATAGAACAATGAATTTGATAAGGAGTGAGAAACACAAAATATATACAGTCGGAGATGATAAAATTGCATTAAGTCCTTATGATAAAAAAATAATTATATTAGAGAATAAAATCGATACACTGCCATATGGATATAAAAATAATTCTAAATTAATTTTTATATTATTATATGTTAAACATCTTTAATTTCCAAAACATCGATATCAGAACCACCAAAATCAATTACATTTCCATTTTCGTCTCTAATTTCTGAGACAATTGGATATGGGGCTCATAGCTAATGGAATCCTGACAAACAAACATAGTTTTTTGTGGAAAACTAGCAAATATATCAGTTTCCAAATTATTAGATACATCATATTTTATGAGTATGCCATATGCCAAGTTACACTGAAGATTTATTGTTTTATATGGATTAAAATTAAGCAATTTGTACCTACAAAAATTCCATCTTTGTCAATACTCATATTTCTTTCAAAGCTAAGAACTTGAGAAAAGTTGTCTTCAAGTTTAATATCAATCTTAGTTTTCATAGATGTTCTATTGTTCACATTGTCTGTTGTTATTTCAATATTGTTTGTTTAAAATGGCTCAATTAAATTTATAGTTTCTTTTAACGATTCAACATCATATTGGCCCCTGGGGATTCTGATAACTTAATTTTTGGCAACATCACTCATTTTTTAAATTGTACTCATAGTATTATTCTCCACACTTGGAGTTAGAAATTTTGCATGAACTTGATAAATGCTATCGATTTATCTATATGAATTATATCACAGTGAAGTTTCTTCTTTAGAATAGAACTATTGTTTGTTAACTTGATAACTTTATTTGACAGCTCAAGCTGTCGAGAAAAAGTCGTATTACCCATTTATTACAAAAATTATTTGTAGTTAAATGAAAAAGTGGCAGCCAAAGCAACATATTATGAGCAAAATTGACTGGGGTGTTGGCATTTTAATTTCTGAAGAATGTTCTAAGGATAAGGAAAATAGCGAACTTTTGCCTGATGATATTAGAGGAATTTTCCCATTTTCGTCTCTAATTTCTAAGACAATTGCATATGGGGCTCATAGCTAATGTAATCCTGACAAACAAACATAGTTTTTTGTGGAAAACTAGCAAGTATATCAGTTTCCAAATTATTAGATACATAATATTTTATGAGCATGCCATATGCCAAGTTGGTCCAAGTAATTGTGGAAAATTTGATGACAAATTTTATTTATAATTTGGGGTGGTTAAATTTTAATAAACAACTTGTTTGCTCTAAAAGTTTGAATCAACCAAAATATGTTCAATTACATGAAGATATTGTAGTGATATCCAAACAATTAATTTACAAATGGCGCGTTTTAAAAATAACAGTGAGGAAAGAAATCCCTTATATCAATGCAAAAACAAATCTCTAATTGCATTTAATGATATTATTTTAGATAGTTAAGATATTATTCGTAAATCCAGGAAGACATAAAATATTTATGTTTTCTATTTCGCTCAAACTTATTCCAAAATGCCTAAACATTTGGTACGGGACAATACAAATTTTTTGTGTATATTTAAACAAAATGGTACTATCTTAAAGCATAGTTATAATGATTTTGTTGGTGAAGATATGCCTTATGAAAAATCTAAAGAAATTTGTGCAAAATGTTGTGATGAAGATTATGGTTTTATTACAATAGATATGAATAGTAAAATTAAATATGATAAATACAGAAATAAAATTAAAGAGTTTATTATATTTAAAACTTTTTGTATACAAATGAAGAATTATATAATTATTCTCGCTATTATAAATATAATTTTTGCTGTATCCTAAAAAGAGAATCAGACAAACTGTGTTATCAACTTTTTAAAATAAATATGGATATCTAGAAGGTAGTGCATATTCGCTTTCAAAAATTGATGCTGAAAAGTACGAAACTTATTATAAAATATTTCAAGAATATCACATTATCTCTTCAATCAATGGTAAACTCGATGAAGAAACACTTCATTTAATCAACAAGCCCAGATGTGGTGTTAAAGAAGAGATAATTGTGGACCTTTCATCAATAGCAAAATGAACTAATGACTCATTAAAATGGAATTTGCCATATAGAAATAAATCAATTACAAATTAAGCAAAATAGGGTTTTAACATTTAGCAAAAACACCCAAATTTGAAATTGTTTACAATACAAATTCTCCAGATATACTTATATCATATAAACAAGGCCTACATAATCATAGGTTGCACGGAGTTTGTCCTTATACGTTATATCAATTTGGTAGTGCACTAGTCCATGCATATTTTCCAAATAAACAAAATAGTTTCGTTGAAATTCACATCAATAAGCAGGAATATTGGCATAATGTTAGTAAAAACACCCCTGAAAAAAAATTAATTTACTAGCAGATTTGATCCACGAAATTGGACACACTTTAGGTTTTCAATATACAAATGATAAAAATGCAATAATGTACCCAATTATCAGCAATGATTGGGTTGATTTGCAACCAGACAATATTCAAAATATTCAAAACTATTATGGGCCACCAATACAAAATAATTGTAATGATTATGAACCATTTGATTTATGCAAAGAAGAACATATAAAAATATTTTTAATTATTCAAGTTGAATTGTACATTTGTTACAATAAAATTGTTTGGACAAAAAGTTTGGGAGACAAGAAAATAATCAATGTGCCATTTTCGATAATAAATTGTTTTCCGTTTCTTCAGACCAATTTCAATGAATTTTTTATATTCCAAAGACAATCAGGAGAGTTAGTCCTGTTTGTTGATGAAGACATTTATATGGTTTATTATCCTAGTTATAATCTTATTGGTGGTTATCCGAAAAACTTCGCTTCATTTGGATTAAGATATGAATATAAAATAAATGCTGTTTTTAATTCCTTTTCAGGGAAAACTTTTATCTTTTAGGAAAAGTCATAATATGCTAAAATATATGAACATCGTTTCCAGATTAAAAAAAAAAAGCATGGTCTAATTAGTGATAAATTTCCTAATTTACCAAATATGATAGACTCAGTTTTTAGATGTACAAATGGTTTACTGTATTTTTTTTAGTAATGAAACTTTCATGGAATATAATTAATTTACAAAAAAAATCACAGAGTTGGCAAAAATAGGATTTCATTGTTTGGTATTAAGTATGAATCCTATTGTAAAATTATAAATAAAATGAAATATATTGTCAATGACTTAGAAAATTTAACTCCTCAAAAGCTATACAATTCAATGGATTTGGTCTATATTATTTAATATTATTTTCTTCAATATTTCGTTTTCTTCATAAAAAAAAGAATATTAATAACAAGAATTATTACAACTCGCCAATTTCACTTGTGCATAGTTTCGTAAATAAAAATGGAGTCAATTCTAGACATAAACAACAACAAACTTATTTATAATGGTAACGAGGTTGTTATAATTATTGATGAAGAAAATAAACCTTGGTTTATAGAAGCTGATGTAACTAGGCTTTTGGAATACAGAAAACCATGAAATGCTTTATACTTTATTGTTGATAATGATGATAAAAATAAATTTACTGAACTTCAAGGCATCCCTGCTGAAGGGAAACCTTCATATATGCAAACAAATGCTTTATTTATCAATGAATCAGCCCTGTAAAAGTTAATATTTATATCAAATATGCCTGTAGCTGAAATATTTAGTAAATGGGTGCCTAAAGAAGTTTTACCATCAATTGGAAAATATGGCGAATAAAAGATTCAAAAAGCTGTAATGCATTTATTCTAAGGTCAAATAAAACACATTAAAAAATATGAATGAGTTTAAAGACCAGCAGATAAAAGTGATAGAATTTGAAGTTAATTATTTAATAGATATAAATAAAATTAATGATAAAAGTATTGAAAATATAACAGAAACAGTTCATAGAGTAATAGATTGAATAAATCACAGAAATGAGGTAATTAGAGATATGGCCACTCATTTTGTACAGCAAACACTAGATCCAAATTTAAATCCAACATTTATCCTTGTAGAATTGTTTGTTAATGATTGTGAATATGACTATTATGTTATTAGAACTCAAAGAAGAAACTTTCGAAAACTGTGAAAAGAATTTTAAGATATACATCAAAATTGTGAAATATTATTGAGATTTGAATATATTCCAAATTCTATCCATTTATATCAAATAATGAAAGAAACATGAATTGCAACATTGAGTAATTTCACAGCTATTTTAATATTGATAGAAATAACTATACTCAACAACAATTAATTAATTAATGATATACATAATCTTTATCGAATTGAGTAAGAAACTATTTTTATTTACTAAACATCTGTTTTATTAATTCTTGAATTATGCGAGTTCTCAAAACCTTACCAATTTACACATTTTTTTTTCATCCTTAGTTTTTAAAACTTTTCCAACCAAATATTCATCTGGGTAGATAGTTTTCATAATTTCATAATTTGATATAAAAGATCAGTTTAATAATTTACCATTTGACATGCCTGATTTTATAATTGTGGGTTTCCAAACTAATAGGAAAAATCGCGCTGAGATATATGTGCATGCTTCAATGTTTGTTCACTATAATGTGGGAAATGTTGTTAAAAATGGAAGACATGATATTTCTCCAAAAGAAAATTGTAATCCAGATATTGAAAATGATCTTTGTCTTAAGATGTTTCTGGCTTTTAATGATTTTATAAATTCTAGAACAAAATTAGATACTGTATACAGAACTTTTTTATAAGCCAACTACAAACTATCATGGCGATATCAATTATTATTCATTTTGGGGACGAAGACCTTTATATGTTATTGAATGCATATATAGAAAAACAGCAGTACTTAAATATAAAACAAATATATAATTAATTTAAATTTTAAAAAAGCTTTTTAGGATGGTAAAATTTGTTGTTTTAATTATCCAACGAAATTTAACTTATAATAATTTGGAAGAAAATATCATTGAAGATATATTAATTTTTAATTTTAATAATGGGTAATGTAAAAGATTTTTCAGAAACAAGAAATTTTTTATATATTTTAATACAATTTTTTATACTCATAATTGAGTGGTTGCATTTAAAAGTTTTACGAATTTTTGATAAAATAAAATATTAATTCTAATTAAAATTTTCTTATAGTGTCACTTGTTTATAAAGCAGATATAAAGTTTTAAATATTATAAATGGATCAAATATAGATATTTTAGAATTTTGGGATATTCGATATGAAATTATAAAAACAACTCTCATTGCTATAGAATTGCACCTAGTTAAGTTCAAAATTCTTTTAAAAATCGATAAAAATGATCGAAGATCCGATAAATTTTCTAATTTTAAAGACGATGTTTATAATTTGGATTGATGTGATGGTAAGGATTATGGGATCAGTAATGGCTATGCCTCATATTTTTCTTTATTTTTAGACTTTAAACAGTTTTATTGGTGTCTTACTTTTGTCGAATAACATGTATAAAGTCTATCAATTATATTTTTTAATATTTTCACTCGATTTTGTCTTAATTTTGCTTTATTTTGATTCTCAGTTGCAAATTGCTATGTCTAGAAAACATGACAATTTTGCTTGAAAAGCGAGAAATTTGCTTGATTTTGGGGTAAAATAGCTTGTTTTTTTAAGGTGGCACAAATCCTGTTCGGTAATTTTTGAAAAAGTGGTAAATTTACTTGATTCCGGGGTAAAAGTGCTTGATTTTGGAGTAAAATTGCTTGTTTTTAGAATACTTAATTTCTTAAATTTCAAACCATGATTTTGGAGCAAAAAATCTTGATTTAGTAGGATAAAACCACAATTTTTCGATGAAAATAGAACTGCGCTATAATTCCCCTTTTACATGTACTGAAGATAATAAAGGTTGTATTCCTGTAATTAAGAATCCAGAAAATTTTTGAAGGATAAATCACATTGACTTGAAGTATCTTTTGTATGTGATAAAGTTATGAAAAGTGAGATTGATGTCCAATTTGTTGAAAGTGTAAGTCAACATGCTGGCATTATGACAAAAGTTTTAACCAGATATGTGTTTCTGAAGAACTGTAAAGAAATGGGACTAGAGACTTTTGGCGAGGGAGGGTGTTAAGTTACGAACATCACCAAAAGTGTAATGTTTGTTATATCTATGATCCCTTCTTGTTCCCATTGATATGTATATGAAGGAGATGATGAAAATGATTTTTGTGTTGTTATTGCATATAAAAGTTTGTCAATATTGATATTTAAGTATAGTATGTTCTATGTAAACAAAAGGAAGATCAAGAAGATAAAGAAGACATTAAATCATAACATGGGGGTGAGTATTTATTGCTTTCGCTGTTTTCAAAATTCAACACTAACACCACCGTCATGGTTCTGCGCTGTTGCTCATGGTTGGTCGCGGCACGGATGTCTGCTGGAGAGTCGGTATGGTGGTTGCAACGGCAACATTGTGTGCCCTGTTCAAACTTGTCCTAAAAGTCCCTGGGCAGTGGTTTCAAACACTGTGAACACAGTGGTGTAGGTTTTCCTGTGGATGTAGTGTAGTTAGACATGTTTGTTTACACAGCCATGTGCGTGGTTCGGATGACAGTTTAGGTACACGTGTGTGGAGCATAAGGTAACAGCGTGGCTGTCCCCTCCCGAGGGCATGCAAGCACAAGGGTTAACGAACCAGTGATGCTCAGCTGTCCGCTGGCGGACAGCAGGAGTGTTGAGCAAGGGGAAGGAAGGGAACTTATCCTCTCCTCATTCCTCCTTCCTGTCCTGCTTCATGTGTTGCTGCTAGTGGCGTTGGAGGGGGTGGCATGGATGCGCCCTCCCTTCCTTTCCTTTGTTCTGTGTCCTGCCTGGTGGCATGAACCCTGATGTCATACGCTGCGCCAAGATGGCTGTTCTTATCGCCCTTCTGCACCATTTTACCCGCAATGGCGATAAACCAGCTTTGCACACCCTATTCCATGCAGAGCATGTTGTCCACTTTCTGGCATCTCCGAGGCGTCTGGAAGGTATAGACGCTGTAGATGGTCTTCTCTGATTCTCCTCGTTGAGGGTAGGTGGTTAGACAGGGTTAGGATTGTGTAGGTGGTCAGATTAATGCGGAAATTTTTTGGAAAAGTTGATCGAAAATTCAGATACAGTTTTTGCCGGGAAATTTGTAACCAGGGAGGGGGGCCCGACAATTTGATGCCGTGGACTGGGTTGATAAGAGGTCGACTAAAAAAAAGGAAGCAGTAATGACTTGATCACATGTTGGTAAGCCAATTTGACTGACGTCATGGTTTGGAAAAGGGGTTGGTTGTGGTTACAAAGGCGGTGAACAATTTGGAACGAATGTTTGAATATTATTACCTGTTTGGTGCCAGATGTCGCCGAAGCAGCATCAATGATGATGATGCAGTAGAGCTGAGGTCTCCTTAGTGATCTTGGGGTGCTGTGAGCCAATCATCCGGCCAACGTTCCCGCGATGATATTGCTGTTGTTCACATTTTATGGGACCTCGCTTGTTTGTTAAACGAGGGGTTCTTCGGGTGGCCCCATCCCCACATGGTACTGCAAATTGTTTAAAATTACTTTGATCATAGCAAGCAGACTCCCTACGTGTGAATTGTTTGGGACTTGGACTTGGACATATCAGTATTCACATCATTCGCCCCAACATGGCTATAATTCAAAGTACTGGGTAGCCAACCGCAATAGTATGCCGAAAAACCAGCTCAAATATCATACACACCACTACAAATACAATTTCCAGTCCTTCAGTCAACACAACAAATAGAGCTGGGTATTGATACCAGCTATATCATGCTTTGTGACAGCCACAGCACCTGTTTTCAACACCTCGAACGAGATGTGTGAATTCCGATCGCAACATGCTGCCACACCCACTTCAGCATGTGTAAACAATGCATCATGCAGTCAACCAGTCCAATCGATACCGATCGCAGCTTACGCACCAACTCAGCATGCGGCTCAGTACAGCAAAGTATCAACTCCATTTATTCGTTACAGAGGTGCAGCAGACTGCCATCACCAACTTCACGACCACCCCACCCCTGTAGGTACTCCCCGGTAACGAGGTACCATTGGCACAGTGGGTGCTGCAATCGACTATGAAGAACCACTGTCAAGACTATCATGCCCACAGCAACGCGAAGTGACAAGTGAGAAGGAAACATCCAAATAACAACTTTCAGTATGCACCATCGCTGCTGAATGGTTGGCAACAGTGACCACACCACAGAACAGTGATAGCACATCATCAATCGCCCCATGCGAAATCAAAACCCTTCGCACCGAGTTTCAAAGGCCGCAGCCCAAGAGGGTCGATGCTTAGTCCACGCGTGAAACAAGCCAACATATGCAACTACCACTGCATTGGTGGAAACATAAACAGTCAATGTGCATCAACAAACAGTAACAAAAATCACGCAGACAGTTTTGTTTAGTAGTTCACCGCTTTGGAACTAGACATTGCGAACTTAGTGCACGATGCCTCATGTGAGAAAATTGCTGATTTCATTTTACGCCACCAAAGAGGACACTCTTATAATTAACATATTAAAGTCGGCATGTCATAGTGGTTATAATTACAGGAATGCATATGGTATGTAGTGACTCACAGATTTCATCATCAGGGCGAATCTACGCCCAGTTTTCTATGGTACATTATCTACTCTCTGTGCTGGAATGGCCGATTTACATAGTTAATTGTGGTGCAATCGCCGCTAAATATGTCTTAAAATGCCCCTATTAAATCATGCAGATAGGGAGTCGCTCGCCACTTTACACTTCCTGTAGTAATGTGATTCCCCATCTTTTGACACTAATTGGAGCCACATAGCACTCCGGATTCGGCCAAAGCGCCCGTCGACATCGTACGCATTGGGAAGCTGTGGGAATTAGCAGCGCCGCTTATCCTAGTGTTACCTCCAATGGCTGTTGCGTCTAATGTTCGTGACATCATGGGATATACTCATTTAGGCAACATATCCATTCATCATGAGAGTTACCTCTTGTGATGAATATTAAATATTATGACCCATGGCCACGAGTTACAGGTTGGTAAGAAAAATGTAAACACCGTTCTTGTCGACCTGAACTTGCCGAGAACGCGATCTAATGTCTATCAGTCGAGTGTTGCTGTGTGGTTAATGCATCTGTGATGGAACAAACGGGCACGAGGTATACATGGACATCAGGAACATGGCACTTTAATGGCCTCAGATGCCTTATATGCTACATTCCCCGATATAAACCTATTCTATGGTGACAGTAAGTCCTTTAACGGCACATATATTGTGGCAAAGTCCTTAATATTCCCGCGCAGCCAGTTTATCAAGCCGAAAAATTAGCGCAATTGTTTTTGCATGCGCCGTGGTGCATGCTTCTCAATTATGCTCAACTTCTCTAGCATGGGTGTATTTCCTGACTTGCCAACAATATGGCCTAGGAACTATATATTCGTCTGACCAAGATGGCATTTGTTGGCAGCACATGTCAGTCCATTTTAAGCAAGGTGCTCTAAGACAATAGACAGATGGTGAAGGTGTTCCTCCAATGTCTCTGACCACATGATCATGTCGCCGAGATACGCTAGTGGAAAAAATTTCCGATCATGCCATCTAGTACTCTCACCATCATCGATTGATAAGTTGCAGATGCGCACTTAAGACACAAAGGTGTTGTGCAAAATTTTAAATGCTGGCTGACTGGGGTTGTGAAGGTGGTTTTCTCACGATCGTCCTGCTGGACGAAGATCTGCCAATAGAAATTTAGGTATTTCCTAAGGTACTGTACTCAAGGCTTCCTTAACACTTACATATGGTGGCAGCATGCTACGTATCATCTGATTGTTCGAGTGAAAGTGAACCAAAAACACAATTACCCTTTTTCTTTGGTGTTAGCGTTATGGTGGAATTATATCTGCTGTCCATCGGCTCAATCATACCATCTGTTAACATTTCCTGCTCCTGCTCACATATTATTTTGGCCTGATGGGGAAGGTAACTGTGCGAGCAGCAGAAGATAGGCTCATCTTTCGTCAAAGGAAACTCGTTCTCCGCAACTGTTGCTCTGCGTAACACATCATGCTTACCAAATATTGCTCTATGTTCAGTTAATAAGTGCTGGAAAGCTTCCTGATAATCTGGTGGAATGTTATGCTGAAAACCCTTTCACTTCACATCCGATGCGCTATCTGCTAGCCTACGATCAATGTTGTACACAGTTCGTTTTCCTTAGTGCCAAAATGGATATGCCTATCCAATGTTTCCATGATCGTGTTCTGTTCACTTAACAAAGGATTTCCTAGAATACAGTCTTCAGTGATTTAAGATGTTATTATTGCCTGTGTTTTTGTTTCAGTGTCATGTACTCTGTCAGTTATGCCTGCTTGACCCATTACTGCATTACAATACCTTCCCATAGCTAAACGTATTACATGGCCCGTGGAGGTTACATAACATTTATTTACGAACTGCGGTTGGACGAAGTTGTGAGACACAGTGGTATCTATCAGCACATGACACTTTTTACAGTTGACAGTGACAAAAATTCGGATGAATTGGGCATTACTCCCACTCATCTGGTTTATAAGTGCTTGTTGGGGGGTTACATCCAGGGTATCCTGTGTGACCGGGGTACAGAGCGCGCCCGCTGTCCTTACTTCTGATTGCCATTTCCCTGTTGTGGTTGTTTTCTGCCCTGTTGTGTGAGCACATGAGGGTTATTCTGAAAGTGACTTTGTCAGTGATGTTGCTCACCCTGGCCGTGCAGTCTCCACATGTGAACTGCCTCCCCTGGTTGTTGATGCTTTCTCATACAGTCCTGCATTGTGCATGAATCCTCACTCCGCAGCAGTGCCACTGACACATCACTCCTCCCGCTGCTCCTTCACACCCTGATCGTCCGCAAGTTACCACAACATGTTGTAACACGGTGAAAAAATTGTTCTAGTTATTCACTGTCTAGTTTTGTGTATTCACTTCTGTTAACATGTTGCATTCATATGCGAGTCCTGAAATGGTCACTGTTTCTGTTGGTTGGAGACACTCGCAATGTTTCTGTATCTGGCATCATGTGCATGTAAAAATTGTGGTGCCCTGTCTGGTGCATGTTTAAGTAGTGCATCAACTAAATCAGTTGAGAAATGAAAAAATTTGCACTTTTTGGCGAAATGTTCACTTGGTTCGTGAGTCACAAATTTTAATGACTGTAGTTCACTATTCTTTTTGCGGTTGTCCGCAGTGCAGTTAATCATTGGGATGGACCCATGTGAGCAATCACACAGCTGGTTGTTTCTGTCATGTTTCTTGTTGGTACCAAGCTGCATAGGACATAAATACAGTGGATAACATAGTGCAGTTGTGCTAGTGGGTGACCTGCCAGTTATGGTTTGTGTTTGTAAACAAATGCACGTAGTTGCGGCGCAGGAGATGTGGGTCGCATATGCTAAACGCTGATGGGAAAGTGTGTCACCCTTCTCGCAGCTGAGCCCTCCTGCATGCAGTGAGAGGGCACGACCGACCGGTGTGAGTTTGCCGAAAGTTGGCGAAAAAGTATGCAACTAAGTTGGGCGCCATTTTGACACCAGGCTGGGTGTCTCCATTGAGGGGAGAAATGAAAAAGAAGCATTTAAGAGGAAATTTTGTTAATAGGTTGCTATTTTTCCCTGCACCATGCATTTCCAGAGGCAGTGCCAGAGTCATAGTGATGACTCTTGTTGATGCTCTGGGTCGTGCTACATTCTTTCTTGGCTCCTTGAAGAATGATGAATAAAGGTTAAATTTAAGGATTTGTGGACTTTCAGGGTGGACCACACACCACCTGAATTAAATACATTGAAATTAATGCAGTACTGAATGCTCTTAAAATAAATACATTACATTCGCACTTGAGAAATTGCGGGAAATAGGGTCCTGTGGTCAATATGCGCCCAGAGGCAAAGACAGAATTAAACATACACGTTCCTGAGTGATGGCATTTATTTGTACGTAACTTTACATGATTCTCTCGGAAGCAACTTACATTTATACCGAACTTAACCTTTTGGTGATGGTAAAACTGAATAAAATGCCACGTGGGTTCCACAATGGTTACAGGTACAAGTAAGATCCCAGTGACAATTCAAACCCACCAGGCGAAGAGGTGTGTTGTCACAGGTGGCTAAACGTGATAAGGTTCCAGTTATTTAAAGTCTATTGCAAATTAAGATCATTAGTAACAAAATTTGTACGCCTCCCAGGCATGTGCGATGCGAAACACGATGACACGACTCATCCCTCTAGATGCCGAGTGATGACTAGCTTGGCTCATAGATGCGAGGACAGACGGTGGCGAGCCCACGCATCACACAGCACTACTTTCTTGCACAAAGTACTGTTAAACTTATTTGGGGTAAAGCACAAATGTAGGAGGCACGCAATATATTAAGGCACTGCAAAATACACAATTAACATTTAATACAGGTTGATAGATGAGGTGGGGGTGAAACAGGTGAAATGTAAACAAACATGAAATTACAAAAAAAAACACTGATTAAGGCAGATACACATTAGAATGGCTTTTATATGTATGCCTGTCCCAGTCTTGTAATAAGTCTGCGTTTTGCGTGAGATATTAATTTCATATTTTACCTTTTCAATCCAATTGGCACTCATTACATATCACTCCACCATGTGGAGTAGCTGGCTGGTTGACCATAAACTCGCATTCCTACACTAATCTGCCCCCACTACACCTTGTTTGCCCTTCTGTACACATACACTCACTTGCACGGACTTGAATCACTCGCCGGACACTACATGCAGCTGCGCCCTGTGTAGAGTGTGCTTCCTGTAGGCGCAAGGTTCCTCTCTGGGGCAGGCAAATAGTCTAGGAAGAAGCCATTGTCGGTGTCAGTCTGTGTTATTTATTTATTTATTTATTTATTTTGGCTATTCATGTATTTCCATATGTAAATATTTATTATGGAGTTTATTATTTTCCACTCGTTTTACCCCACAATTTCCCTTATTTTCATAGACTTTCCCCCTATCAGTATTTATGAAATATTGATGCCCCTAGTAAATTCGTGTTTTTTATTATTATAAAAAAATTAAAAAGAACCATCTCTGTTAAACAATTTCCAAAGGATCACCTTCCTTGCATAGTGGGAAAACTTTAGCAATTGCAAGGTCATCAGGTAAAACACCACTATTAACGGCTTCATTGATTATGTAAAAAATATGACATAATTATTTTATAAATGTCTTTAATTACTTTTGTAGGAATCACATCCATTCTAATGGATTTTTTATTACTTAAGCATTTTAATACAACCCACTAACCTACAAGACCAAGCCGGCATATGAAGACCTCTGTATTGGGGTTGAAACCAGTGAAAGAACACCACAAATGCTCTATGATGAGAATAGTACACAAGTAAGTCACCAAAGTCTTAAGTGTTATAACTTCAGAAAAATTATTTTTATTATTTGTATTCAGGACAATTAAGCTTACATATTACTGTGAATTTCTGGCATAATTATTGTATCTTATACCATTTGCTTTACTTTACAGTTTTTATGGTTTGCACAGTCCTCCCCTCACCTAACTGATTTTGGTGTTGTTATTTAAACTGTGCAAAGCTTGTGGAAATTAATAGCCATAATAAAATACATTTTTTAAAAATGCCCTTTTTGTGAAGAAATAACCTTGTTGTAGTAGTATGCACAGTAAACTATCGAATTTAACAGAATTTTCTACGCCTTTATTAATCTAAGTACTTACATTTCTTTGTAGGAGGCTCGTTATTTGCCTCTTTGTGTGGCGCAGCTGGAAGCTTCTCTTTGGCAGATGCCACTCAACCTTTATAAGGTGCGATGGAAAAGAGAATTCATAGGAACACAGATGTCTCTGACTATTTGTTTTGTATGTACATTATTGGTGAAGTGTGAAGATTACAAATAGCTACCAGAAGTTGGGTACCACTTATCCCATCTCAAAGCAGCTACCCATTGTTTGGTCATTTCTTCATTTTTCAGATGAGATCTGAAACAACAAATTCCTTTCAGCTGACAGGTTCCTGACGTCCACGTATCCCTTGGGGCTGTTTGTTCCATTGCAGATGCGTTAAACATAGCAATACTCGACATATCGACATTAGGTCGCGGTCTCGATCAGTGCAAGTCGACAAAAACTGCATTTACACTTTTCTTGCCGCCCTGTAAATCGTGGTCGTGGGTCATAATATTTAATATTCATCATAAGAGGTAACTCTCGCGATGAATGGATACGTGGCCTAAACGAGTGTGTCCCGTGAAGTCACGAGCATTAGATGCAACAGACATTAGAGGGAACACTAAGATAAGCGGCGCTGCTTATTCCCACAGCTTACCGATGTGCGTGATGTCGACGGGCTCCTGTGGCCGAATCCGGAGTGCGGCATGGCCGCACTATGTCTTTAGTCAGACTTCCACGCTCCAGGCAACTGGCAGGGCAGATGGGGAGCTCCATGTATCAACCTCGGCAATTCATCTAGGCTGCATTTTCTTTCATCGCAATAGTTAACACAACTCAAGAATATTTAAGTACTTTTATTTAGCCGAGGAGAGGTATTCCTGCATCCTGAAGTAGCATACCAGGACTTCACATGCGAGACGTGTTTTTACGTAACTCTAACATAAATGCCTACACCTTACTTTCCACAGTAGTGACCACCGACAGGTCCATAGGGTGGGGTCTGCTTAACATAGGGTACACATTTTCATGTGCAGCAACACATTGTTGTACCTTTGCAGTAATAAAATAGCGATATCATAATTAAATGTGTTTTATTGTATTTACTCTCCAGAGTTCATAGTGTCCTGTACCCTCATATGAGCATCGACTTTAAAGTGTTTTTCAGCGTACTTTTTGTATCTACAGGCCTTCCTCCCTCAAGCAGAGTAAATTAGGTGATAATATAGGTGTGCGAATTGGCCGACAGCTTCACCACAAAGGAAACATTTTACATTCAACATAATTTAACTGGCGATTAAATTAGCTCTCCTTCATATGGACCGCATATCTAGAATCGCCGTACGACCCCATTCTATATTGTATCCTTTACCGAAAGTGGCGCCGGGCACATCACCAGTTCCTCTTCTCCACCTACTCCCAGGCAGGATACGAACACATCCCAGCACCTCTGGAGGCGCAACACATCACAGCATATCGAATAAATTACAATAGTCTATATGAATTTCCAAGTACAGACTGCTCCAGGTAGAGTAATATTAATAACAAAGTTAAAACTGATTGCAAAAGAACACAATTTCTCTAACGTTTATAAGTATAATTATATGCGAATACCTTCAGTTTTTACTTGTAAAATGATGTATCCGTTATTTTATTTCTGTGGTTAGTGCAGCGATACGCTGAGCATAAAGCAGGCATTGGAATGATATGTTTGTATCCGAAGCTTTAAAATATAAATTTCAATACGACATTCTCTGATGATACGTCATTCAGATGTGGGTGTAACAAATTCGGCATAACACGCCAAAAACCACCACAGTCTTCAATATTTCAAAAACTTACCATGTCCCAGTCACTGTAATAGCATGACAAGCAGTATCAGCTGACAATGTAATGAAGAACATAAAATTGGTGGGACAGTTTGCCAATGGCTTCCACTACAACAAAAATTCAAATTTTCACCCTCTCTATATTTACTACATAGCTCGTTGATCAAAACACTTATTTAATGGAGAATATTACTCACAACATTCTTATGTACAAAACAATATCCTCAACTAAATTAAAGTAAAGTGTCAACTTCTCATTTACTGGCATTTAGGGTCATTTTCACCTCTTATTCACTTATCTCAGCTTGACTAAATGAAGGTATAATTTTAACTCTTCATTTAAGGCATTTGAGATCGGAACATTTCATCCCGCACATCTAGCCATTGCCACAACCACTTATCATCACCGGGGACAGATCCAGCAGCAGATCTGCCCCCTCAGCACGGGGTTGACTTTCCAGGGTCAACCAAGCCCTACACTATCTTTGTGATTCCAGGATGACTTTCGAGCCTCCCTTTACCCCCTCTTGTCAGGTAGCATTGCTGGGGGGGCTAGCAGATCTAGCAGATCTATCTATCTATCTATCTATCTATCTATCTATCTATCTATCTATGTAATCTAAAGCATGCAAAAGCATGTGGCCTTGGATTTAACGGTACAGTCATACAACCATTTAATTCTTAATACAAGAAATGTCGAAACAAAAAAACTCATTAAAAACCATGATTCGAAGGTCCATTAAACTCGCAGAAAAGTAAAACGACACAAACACACAGTGACGCCGAGATTCCGACGCCGAGGTTCAAAAATATGAACCGTACACGACAGTGGATACTACACTACTGATTTAGCAGATAAGTAAACCAGTATTCTAAGTTTAGAGCCCAACATTTCATTGAAATGGTGCCTTTAAAAGGTGGTGGCAAGGATTTTGCACACTAATCTGTGGAATCTGAGTTGTGTTGGGGTTGGAACCCTTGCAAAAAGAAATACATAAATTATATAAAATATTAAACAGTGATGGAAACAGCGTGCGGACACTTTTATTTTGTAAAATATAACAGTACAAATAATGCCAGAAAATGTGAGATCACAAAATTTAATAGTAATATCTGCAGATTTTAATTCAGCCAACATATAACATGATTTTTCGTGAATCGTATTTCATTTTCCTTGTGAATCAAAATGTTTGTATTGCTGCCATGTAGATTAACTCCGCGGTTACACGAGTGCTGTTAAACACATTCAGCTAAATACATTTGGTAGCCATGTCTGAACAAGTACTGTTTGATAGCTTGCTAGTGCAAGAATTGAAAACACAGGCGAGATTATGCATGGGAGAAAACCACGCATCATGGATGGAGCAGTCACCAACTATGCTGTTTATGCTCCACACGAGAACAAATCTCGCCATTGGTAAATCACGGGTGAATGTCCTCCAAGGCCGTGACGACCCCTCCCCGGTGAGTTCACGAGCGAGGCGAGACAGCACACTAACAGTCCAGTGGGTGCAGAAGGAAGGGACGAGCAGAGAGAGAGAGAGAGAGAGTGAGAGAGAGGTAGGTGCTCGAGGCGTGCCAAAACCAGGTCCGTTACGTGCAGCAGTGGCTGCCCACCACCATAGGACCTTCTCCCCAGCTACACGCTGGACATCATGTGTTTGCTAAGACACACGTGCAATCATCAGGGCAGAAGAATTCTTGTACAGCATTCGCAAAAAAATGGATTGGCCCACACATCATCGAGAGTGTATTAGGAATGAACGTCTACAAAATTCAAGTAGGCCCCCATCGCACATTAGTATTTCACAGACACAAATTGTGTCTAGCGCACTTAAACATCGAAATACCCCGCGCCGATACAGTGCCGGGAGAAACCACTAAATCACAGCATGCTGAAAATTGTGCATAGCCAATGCAAGAGGTAAACAGAACGCAATCTGCAATACTCGAAGCAGCAGCACCCGACGCGGCAGTGTTCTCACGGGACTCTGCGAGAAGAAGTTTCGGCCGTTTCTGAGCCTACGAATAGTATCAATATTCATCCTACAAGTGACACACAAGACATGCCTTCCTGTGAGCATCTGGAACTTGTCAACACAACACGAAGAGGAGCACTGCATTCAGTACTGTCATCATCATTGTCGGGATCATCGACCAATGAAGAAGGGGACATGGGAGGAAGATGTTACGGGGACGAACAACATACTAATCTATGTTGCCCGCATCATTCGAACATTAGTAGCAGCAACGAGTCAAGGGCGGAATGCCTCTCCTCACCATCACGCCACTCGAAGCGAGCCCGCATCATTCGTCATGCCATGTGTGCTGCATGTGTTCAAGCTTCCGCAGCAGAGTCGCCGATGCAACCCAGATGGAAGCCATGGCGAGTGCCACAGCATTAGCACAGCGGATACAATTTCTGGCCAAGGGAGAGACTACATCCACCGGCGAATTGTTGTCAAGAGTGAAGAAGCTTGGGACGTGCAAAAGACTTGATAAGGAGGGGGCGATTGACACATACCACGTGCTCCCATCCTAATGCCGTTATGCACATCCTATCGCATCAGCATCCACGACCCTGCACCATTACAAGAGAGGTGTCAGTGCAGCAGCCAACATTGGCGTGTGTGTGCATAGTTTGCTTGTGTAGTGCATAAATGCGTCAGTTGTTTTGTTAGATTAAGTGTTTTCTTTGTAGGGCAATGTGTTTGTTTTAATATGTTGAGATGGGCGGAGGAGTGTATGTTATTGTTTGTGCCACATGTCTCATTTTTTATATTTTGAAATGTGTTGTTGTGTGTTGATATGAATTGACCAGTGTCAGGTAACATGCAGGTTATGTAATATATTTATTGTTATTATTTTTCTGGGTTGATACATTTATTTGAGAGTAATTTTTATTTAGGATAAATTATTTGCAATGAAACAGAGCCATACAACATTAGTTTATTTTCAGAATTATATCATGCAATGTTTTGCCAATACAATTAATAGTAAAGTCACATAATCATTAAGGTGAGTGGTGTATTCAAGTCATGTACACATTCAGTAATTATACGAGGGTCATTAAGAGTGCTATTTTGCTTGCATAAATATTTATTTACTTTTGTGTGATTGATTTGTGACCACGCGTTATGTGGTAACAACGAACTATAATCTAAGGGCTAGTCTGCAGGGCCTGGTGGCGGAGGCCACACATGAACAGCAGGGCAAAGGAATGTGTCCACTGACAATCCCGAAATCATGTCCGATTGCTTCTTATTTAACTTAGTGTGTATGAAGAATTATGATGTATTGCATTACACAGTCCTGTGTTGTACGACATTGTACAAATGAATGTGGCAGAAGGGATTGCCCACAAGAGAAATACACCCAGTATGAAAAATCACTAATTCAGGTTAGGACACTGACAGCGGACAAGTAGCTGTCAACAAACGGCTTCTGATCATAATTAGATTTTATTTTTCAGTGCAGAATTTTTATGTTGTGTTTTAAAACATCTGAAGGGTTATTTTATAATTTGTGATTCATTGTCGTATACATCCTCAGCTAATGTAAATAAATAAATATGAATAACGGCATTTGTGCGTGTCGCATGGGAAGTTGCTGGTAAGGCGTCAAATTCCTGCGGTCATGATGGACAGTAGTGTTTTGGGCTCTCAGTGAGACTGTTGTAGTGCTGGGCCTCTCCGAGCCTACATATGTTTATACCTTTCATGTAATGTGCCATAGGTAAAATTTAATTCACTGGAACATTTAAATTTTTTTTACGCCTCGAGACAGTACCGTCTCACAACCCCGGTGTATTGTACACACCGGGGACGTAAGGTACTCTAATTTACATTGTGCACGATGTTCTATTTTCACAGTATACGAGCTCGTCGAGCATAGTGGCGAAACCAACTTGTACATTCTCCTGTTTGGGAAATTATATAAATTAATTGTGTAGAACTGTTTTCACATGTTTGTTTATTTTGACCGTGTCTCGGTTGTGTAACTTACCCATGCACATGCGAATAATAAGTGACATTATTTTTCGGGCATAAGGGGTCCAAAATACCTGCCGGGAGTGATCTATGCATCGAGAGAAGATGGCAGCCCTTGCTAGTCAAGGTATCTGGATATTTATAACCAAAAACTGTGCAGTCTCTACATCATTTGCATAGATGCAGCAGACTGCTGGGGCAGGAGGTGCAGCCATTTTGGGTGATCGTCCTTAGGCCCCGAGATCAAGAGTCATCATGTTCGCTGCAGAGCGGTCTGGTGTCCTGGGTATCATTTCCATCCTAAAAACCGAACCACTCCACTTAACCTAAACATCCCTCCTGGACAAAACACGTGCATCCGTAATGTTGCTTATCCCAAAAATGAATGTGAGGTCAGGCTTCCCTCGCACCTGATACTTACTTTCATGCCGTTTAGTGGGCCTATCCTGGCTGACTCACATGCCTTAAGCAGTTATTATGTGACATTTTTTATATAGGTTGTTTAATTTTAAGTTACTAAAGAAGCTTCTGAAGGGTCGGTTGTGGGTGTCTTATGTCCATAAATGGAAATGAGGCATTGTACATAAATAAGGTATGTGGTCTCCTAACACATGTATATTTTACCTTTCACAAATACATACTTCACATTGCTGTGCTGTTTAAATGGTTCCAGGCCACACACACCCGCCAGGTGGGCTTAGCTTGTCGTCGCCTGTGCCCTAGCCCGTTTTCCTGCAGTAAATACTCAGCAGCAGGTATCAGCACTATACTGAGCGCCCCTGCACATCGTGGATGTCAGTGCGCTGCAACAGCAGTATTAAGATGCCACCCACTAGCACCTCGAAGGGGTTAAGTGCAGCACTTGTGGAACACTGTGTAAGGTGCATGCGAACCAGTATTGCGTGAGAAGACACAAGACGTGGTCGCACACACGAATACCACAAGTAGACCTCAAGGTAAAGGGGCTTATAGTAACATGGCATAACTATGAAATGCTTACGAACGCCAAACCAAGCAACAATAGTCATAGATGCCCTACAGTATTTTCACAACCCTGCATGCTTCTTCAAGGGTATTCTATGTCATCTTGTCTTTTTCATTCTCACGTGTTTCTTCCCCATTTCGTTCCACACAGTGCTTGTGTGGTATATTAAATATATTTTGCAATGGTTTATTTATTTACATGTTAATTTAACAATGTAATATGGGCAGTGTTTCATGTCAGTTGTGTATAGTGTAAGAAAGTATTTCCTGCGGCTTGCCTGCCCACCTTCGCCAGATGGCACTCTGTGCGGATGAGTTAGTCAGCGTTTTGTTTCATAAGAGTGTGGATGCACAGTCCGACGTCTTCACATTTGCACGGACCCGGGCAGCCCTCAAGTTGTGCATTAATCATGTTAACCACAATAGTCTATTTAATCAGGAATCGTTTTTCATTTTCCACCATTAGGTTTGCATCGCCTAGGAAGGCTTAAGTTGTAACATTCATCCTTTGTGACCATCACACCTTTTTATACAATGTTACCTTATCGGCAGGTGAAGCCCGTCAGCAGTGTATTTTGTCTTCAGGGAAGGACATTAATAAAACCCATTGAATTTACATTAGTTATGTCTGTGTCTTAATTCGGGTAGCCTTCGGGCACTTAGATGGGCACGGGGCCCCACCTTCCCGCTTAAAGTGTAACATGTCGTCCTCAGGGTACTGTCTCTTCATTATTATCAAGTGTTTTCATTTTTCAGTAATTAAAAGTATGTGGATCACTTAAGGATCCACTGCACAATACATATTTTTGACTTATAATTTATCCAAGGAACATTACATCGGAAGGATTCCGTCTTTGGTCGTCTGTGCACGACTCCAAGGAAACAGTCACCTCTCCACTTCAGATTGAAATTGTTCCACATGAAATGCCTGGCGCCTGGTTATCACATCAGAAATTTAACATGTCTTCATGGTAAATATCCTACCTCTACTCCCATCCAAAATTTAACCCTATTTTACTCCAGCATTCACTGTCAAAATGGCTTGCCCGAATTTGTGGCAGATTCTACCACATTTTTTGACCCTGTGTCATCCAATTCAACACTGTCAATCTGCACAAAACTCATTCCAGCGACATAGAAATTAAGGTAAACTGTATTGGGTGTATATTTCGAACAACTATGTCAATAAATTATTTATTTGCCGCCTAAACTAACGTATATCTGTAAATGACTAATTACAATGCTATTCCCTGGTAAGGAGAGGTGGCTTCTGATTGTATACAAGAGAAAACCAAGGCTTTGGTTGATTAATTAAGTAATATGATAAATAAGTGATAGCCACTAAAATAATTGCATGTATCTTGAGTGTTGTGTGTGCCAACCCCCGTCTCTCAATTTTTGACTGACTTGGCAGACGTGTGTAGCGGCATGTATGGTGGCAACTACATGCCAGAACTGTTTATTTGTATAATTAAAACTTTTTAAAAACAGCATAACACATTTCAATACATATGGAAATTCAATAACAAAACAACAAGACACTAACCCCTTGGAATAAAACGATAATTATTTGGATGAAATGCATGTGATGTCATGAGGTGATACAGTACACTTGTTAGAAAAGAACGAAATTACTGAACTTAATTTGCTAGGGCATCTCTCGTGCAGTTTACACGTCCTCTAGTTTTGCAATATTTATTTGTAATAATTAGTACTGCGCCCTGCAATTTCGCAATACGATCTTTCTTATAGTGCCCCTGTCATTTGGATAGACTTACCTGGGAGGAGTGGTACTTTCGCAGGACACTGCACTGTTTCCCACTACATGGCATTTGTGCGTTCAGGAAGTGGTACCCGTCGTGATCGTTCAGCAATGTTGGTGGCCGCGGGACATGAATTACGGTTTTAAAGGAGTAGGTCATCATCTTGCTTCATTTTCTTTGGTACCCTATTTATTATAATTTTCATTTTTCAGTTTTTGGTTTTGTAAAAATTAATATTAAGATTTATTATGGATATAATCTCTTAGTTTTAATAAATTTTATTGATGTAAGGTTTTCCAAAAGCCCCTCTGTTGTTTGTTGTAGTAAAAACAAAGAATAATTAATTCTGTTTATTCCTATCTAAATGATGAAATTATGTATAGGAAACTGTTTGTTGAAAAATTTGAAGCAATAATTTTATTTAGGTTTCGAATGAAGTACCCATCTGAAGTTTAAATGTATGGTGAGGAATTTTTTTTTGGCTTTAATTGCATTGCTTTTAATTATATTTGGTAATTTATCCTGGAATGATGCCAATATAATAATTTGTATTTATTTCGTGACGAATATATTAAACACGTATTTATTGGCAATTTGCTTTTTCTGTGGTTTGCTGGTGTTCTAGCTATATTTTTTCTTTAGTAAATTAGTTTAACTTAAAAGTGTGGTTTTAATTTTATTGACAATCTGCCGCCATCTTTATATCATCTGACTAGCAGAAGGTTTACGAGAATTTCAGAATATATTTTTTTATATAATTGTTTTAACGTAAATTATCTGAATTTTAGATTTTATGTTCAGTTATTTGTTTTCTGTATAATGTATAATGTTTGTTGAATAGTAATAATTTTAAATCTTAGTTTGGGTTTTATAAATTCTAAGTGTTTTGAGATTTCGTGGTGTTACTTAGCTGTAGTTTGTTTGCTAGTAAACAGAACCGCAGTGTTTTACGGCGTTGAAAACTTTTAGTGTAGCAATGAGCCGTCAAGAAGGTGGACGAATTTCAGTTCCGGACGAATTGCGTGATCTTCTGTTGGAGTTTACAATTAGTTACTTGTTAGAACAGCCAAGTGACATATTAGCTTATGCAGCTGATTACTTTATAAAACTGAGAGAAAATCGTACAAATGGTTTAATGAGACCAACTCTAGATGGACCAGAATCACCAGATGATTCTGTAATATCCGAGGAAGGTAAGAATTCTTTTTTATTTTTATTGGCTGTTTTTAAAGAGGATGTACAGGTTTGTCAATATAATTTGCCTTTTTTTCTTCATACTTTATAGGTGAATCTGTCACGGGAAACATTAGCAATAGAATACTAAACATGCACTTTACTGTGGTCTTTTTGCATTACAGTATACAGCAAGTAGTGGCTGTTGACTCTTACTGAGAGACACAGTTTTTTGTAGTTTTCTTTACATGAGTATATTCGTTTCCTTAACATGTGTATGCTAAGTGAACCAATTAAAAGTAAGTATGCACCATCTATGTTAGGCAGTTCATTAGAAAATCTGGAAAGGAAACACTTATTGGGTGGACTAGTGTTTTAATTCATAAAATGGAACCCTAAATTGACCATGTGATCCATGTTAATACTTGAATATTTAGGTATGTAGGGAGCAAGTTTTTTGAACTGCAGGAGGACGTTAACAATATGCTGTCGCAGGTTGTAGTCATAGGCAGGCCTATTGTAATAGGAGTCGCAGGGAGTGGCTTATGGAGTCATAGAGAGCTAGTCCTACAATTTCGATAAATCCAAGTCTTTCGACTACATTTTCTGCAATGACTAATCAGTAGATAAGAGACTAAGATTGCAAAGCATACAAAAATATGTGTTCATTAACTGTAATACATTAAAAGACAATACAGGACAACCTTGCTTTATTCATAAAACAAATTTATGTTTATACTGTGCAGCAGCATAACAGATTTATGTACAATGAAAGTTGTATGTTGAGTGTAAGAAATTTTGCTGTTCAAATGCCAAAAAATTTGGGTTAAATACTGTATGACGAGCATCTAAGTTATTACCAGACAAGAGTGAGATTGAGCAAAATCTAAGAGGCCGTGGCATTAGTGTAGAATCAGACACCATACTGTTTACACGCATGTTATGACATCACCAAGATGGCATTGATGATGTCATATGATTTTTACTATGGCCCTGTTCCTTACCTGTGACAATCTAATGAGTCATCCATGGGAATGTGGGGGTATTCATGCAGGGATACTTTCAGCACTTATAGGCGTTTGTATAGCGAAGTACACTAGAGCCCATCTGCTCAATTGTACTATGCAATGCCACATCGGGATCATAGTCAATAAATTACTATTTTTGCGCTCTAAACTAATGTACGAGATTTGTAAACGACAATTGGCTATTTTCGGTATTTCAGCCACACCTTGATTATCACGGGTCGTGTGTGTGGGCAAATCACTGTATTGGGTGTATATTTCGAACAACTATGTCAATAAATTATTTATTTGCCGCCTAAACTAACGTATATCTGTAAATGACTAATTACAATTTTTGGTATTTCAGCCACATCTTGTGTATTACGGGTCGTGTGTGGATGAATCACTGTAATGGGTGCATATTTCGACCACTTGAAAAGGATTATTCCCACACACAATCACATTTCCCATTTAGTTAAATACAATTTCTCTCTATTATACGCTTCGCTGTATCGAATATTGCCTAAACATAATACCCCTCTCCTAACATAACATACCTACAACAACCTAATTCTGCATGTCACTACAAACATCAAACATATGCAATTATTAATTACAAATGGTAAAGACTGGGTAGCTTCAGAAACCTGACTTAACATTACCTACCTACACACATTAGTACTTTAACATTATAACACTTACCTGTAACAATCATTTCCATTTTCTGCCACCATGTAATGTCACACTCATACTCATTATTCCATGATGCGTTCTTTGTTTGCACTACAGTACTTATATGATTATACATTGTACACACCACCATTATTCACCACATATTTTTATATTAACTTCGTACACTATTATGTACCAATTTACTTTATATAAAGCATATATACTATTGTTACGCGCTGCAGCCCCGCATGGTGGCAGTGGACCCACCTCCTCCCTCCTCCCACGGGGTTGCCTCCTGACCACCCTTTCTGGGAAACCCGTGAGTAATGGCCAGCAGGCTGTCGTGCTGCTTTGGCGCCTTGCATGCGTCATTGCCCCTCTCCCCTGCTGGAGGTTTCGACGGATCTGGTGACGAAGCAAGATTGTTGTGGTGAGACTGGCTGGAGCCTAGGCCCCCCGTGACGCATCACCAGTGTTGGGGAAGATTCTAAGTGGCAGTCTAAGACACTATATATATATATATATATATATATATATATATATATATATATATATATATATATATATATATATATATATATATATATACACACACACACACACACGCACGCACACACCCAGCAGTCTTTGACGGAGGCCGCCTGGCGTGTGTGCGCGAGCGAAGTGAAGTGTGAATGACGACAGGAAATTGCGGGACGATGTCGGGCGAGGTGTTCGTGGCGTGAATGTCCAAGAGGGTGTGAAACCGATGAGTGAAGCCTACTGTGTGAGAGGGTGCTTGGAGGACTCTAGAACATTGCGACTGGCGGGACATGGGCTGAAAGTGTAATATGATTTTATTGTAAATATTCAAACTGTCAATTTGGACACATATTGTACAGAATATTTGAATAGATTGATACACTGTCTGTTGGGACTGATCTTTAATTATTAAATTTAATTGATTTCTTTGTGGTAATTATAAATTGTAATAAATTGGAGTAATTAGTTGTGAAGAGTAAGTGGCATCAATTTATAGTGAGATTTTGAGTTCAGAGAATTTTGCTGTAGTTATTGTAAATCAAATAAGGAAATTATAATTTATTCTTTTATTTGATAGACCTCTATTCCTTAACAAACTTGGTTCAGCCCACTTAATTTCTAGACAGAAATTGTAACACTATTTCACCTCTCTATATGATATGTTTCCATTATATGACACACTGTTGTATATAAAAAGTGTCTCTGAAGTCTCTTGATCACGTAAACTACTATTTCTTTACTCTACAAGCGGACAACTACTAGTCATATTTTTTTTCCTATTCTACATGGCGAATAAACATACAGACGTACAACTAACGAAAATTAAATTCCTCAGCTGTTGTAAATTACTGCTTTACTTGTAACTACTACCAACCTATTCTACTATACGGCCAATGTCCTGACATCATTAACTACGTCGCACGTATAAACAAATATCTGGAATTGTATTCTACACTATACCCGAAACTGTATTTGTTACATTTTGTGACATTTAATCATTTTGAAATTATGCCATTTCAAATAAATGTAGTGTGTTTTCTTTACCCTGGATTTTTTAAATTTATTTGTAGGCCTTCATGCTATTACTACGAACAAATTTTCACTGTCAGAAAAGTAGCGATCCCCAAAACATTAAAAATGTTGTGTTTAATATTTTTTGCCTAAAATAAACAGCTTGTACTAGTTTCAATGTAAAAATCATTTTAATGTACCAATAACAATTTTACGAGCAAACCACAGCTGTCTAGTGAACAGATATATTTGATCTGTAACTCTCCAAACTGCCTAACTGTCTGTCTGAAGACAATGTGGTACCGTGTAGTGGCTGTCGGCAAGCTGATTCTCCATGCATCTCCTTCAACTACGTGGACAAGCACAACTGTGCTGAAGCTCTGCATCTTTGCACATTTTTGTTTATATTTCATGCAGTGGAAGGCCAGCAGTTGAAACATGTCCTGTGCTAATGATGTAGCCAGCTTCAAACCTTCCCACCACCCAACCATATCTTTTTCCAGTGATGGGTAAGTAGAGATCATCCCCCCTTCCTTGAAAATATGAGATTTAGGGCCGGTTTCACCAATAGATCTTAAAATTTAAGCGCTACTTAAACACTGAATAAGTTGTGCCTAGCGCCTTGTCAGATAAATAATGAACGTGGGAAGCAATGTCGGTATATGTACGGCGCTGCCCTCATGAATGGATGGAGAGGAAGGTGGGGGAAATGGCACATGTGCAGGTGCCACAGACATCACTTGGGTCATTCGAACCAAAAAAGAAATTGAAAGTGATACCCATTCAGAAAAAAACTCAGCTTATTCTAGGGATCCGAAGACTGGTTACACATAGGATACAATTAACATCTCAATTACCATTGTACTTACCGGAATGGTAGGAAATTCATATTTGAGCAAGTTTCTCACTGGAACAGATCCAAACAACATTGCCCTTTTGCTTGATTGAGCATATCACACTTTCATTTGTGTATCGAATACATAAAAACCACTTCTCAATCCATGAATAAGCAACACTACCAGGAAATATACTTAAAGTTTCAATAGAATGCTTAGTTTTATTCCAAGTAGGGGAGTGTGGATACAAGATAAAGTTCGTTAGAATAAAATAGAAAAAGCACTTTACTCAGATTAAAATAAAAATTATATTCAAATATTATTTCTCTCTGAAAAACTCAATTGTAAATAAGTGTATCTGTGTTTATGCAATGAATCACTGTCAAAATAACAGGGTTTTGTAATTTGTGAATAGGCCTAAATTCCCACTAAGTCAGACAGATGAAACAACACATCAACTTAGTGTACACATTCATATGTGGCATTTTGTTCTGGTTCAGCTTAACACTGTCCCAAATCCTAATAGTGTTCGGTTGCATTTCTCTGCGATGCTGCAGGGGTAGGAATGCACAAAAATTCGGGACTCTAAATCTTTTATCACTGGGATTAAATGTTTTTAATAAACCCTAGATTGTTGTGATTCTGCCAATTAAATTAACTGTTCAGTTAATTTACAGTAGTATTTAATCAAGTTTGACGAATAACTATACTGGAAGTTACCAGATTAACAGATGTGTTGGTCGCCGGGTACCACAGCACACGACGCTTGCGTCGTCGACAGTCAGATTTCACTCAACCATGATTTAGGACCAGGTCTCTCACCTGAAAAGGGTCCTAATACTAAAAACAAAATCTGCCAAGTAAAAGTCAACTTATTTTAGTTAAACACAAATATGACATTTTATAACTGGTAAACGAACCTAAAATCTTTCATTCTATCACAACTGGATAAGACAAAAACTGGCAGTGTAGTCATAGAGATAAAAGTCGTGTGTCATTCTAAAAATTGACTGGTGTATGAGAAGCTAGAAAACGTATTTGGAACAGTTTTTTATATATATATATATATATATAAAAAACTGTTCCAAATACGTTTTCTAGCTTCTCATACACCAGTCAATTTTTAGAATGATATATATATATATATATATATATATATATATATATATATATATATATATATATATATATATATATTAGACACACACACACGTCTCACCGATAAGAGCAATTTTTTATACTCTAATTGAAAACTTGTTTACATATTGAAGGTGAAATAGAAAAGTGAAAATGATCAAAAATCACACCTCACAGTTTTTCTTCCAAATATTTAAGAGAATGCAAGTTAATAGAAGTTCATTAATTAATATGCAATGGAAATAAGTGAATTTTAAATGTGAACCAAGATTTTAGTATTGTTTTTAATTAACATTACTATGAGCTGTAGAAAAATGTTTTTTTTTTTTTTTACATTGGCAAAACTCTTCGACTTTTTCTCAAGAAACGTAGCAGTACTAATCAAAGAATAATTCATTTGCTGGCAGTGTTGTTATTCTATGGATTTTATTAATTATAATCTCTTTCTTGTAGGGTTAGTAATTCTATACTACTATTATTCTACGAGTAAACCAAGTTGTTTAACATGTTATAAAAGCTTTTTTCCAATGAATTTTTTTTTTCAAAGTGCAGTAGCCATGTAACTTAAATATAAATAATACCTATTAAACTACAAGTACTGTACTGATTATTAAATACTGAACAAGAGGTCCTCTAATTATAGGCAATCGTTTCTTTCCAGAACGTAAGCCACAGTTTGGGTTTGATATTTTTGAACCTAAGTCTGGTAGCAATGCTGGAATTGTTGGGGTTGTGCAAGGAAATTAAGAAGAGTTTTTCAGTTTTTGTAACAGAAATGGAAACTTTTAAGACCCACATAAATTCACGGTTTCAGGTGTTACAAACAAAGAATATCTAATGAATTGCTATAGTTCACACTGCATTTGTTTAGTTATTACAACCATTGAATGGTAGGCTTTGTGTTCGGCTATAGCAATATAAAACTTTGCAAAGTAGACAAGTAGCAGGCTGCACTGTTTACTAATCATTTACGCACACAGATGATCCTTGGGTACTGAGCTCATCAGTAGGTTGTTGCAGTAGGGGACCTAAATATTCCAGATGTGAGATGGATAGAGGGTGCAGAAGGGATGGGCAGCATGATGCAGAGAATGGCAGTGTAGTTAGCAGAGGCCTGGTCCAGGTAGTAGAAACACCTATGAGGTGGAATGAAGAGAGTGTTGGGTCAGTGCTGGATGTGTTTGTCAGACTTGGGAATGCGGCAGTTAGTGCAATAGTATTAGATGGCATTAGCAACCGGCAGAAATCTTCCGGAGGGATAGGTTTGAAAAGTGGTCTATGGAGGAAAGTGTGGAGGGATTATGGGAAGAATTTAAAAATAATGGTAGAGGTTATGTCGGAGAAATTTGTGCCAAAGAGAAGATTATGGTCTGGGAGAGACCCACCATATTTTGGACAGGATATTTAAAAAATGAAGAGGAAGTGTACAAAATTGCATGCCAAGTGGAGATATGAAGGTATACGGTGACAAAATGTTTCAAACGTTCACCATTAAAAATTGTGAAAAGCTGAAACGCTTGTTCATTATACGTATTATGCATCATACTTACAAGGCATGCTTTTGTATTATTTTATGTATTTACAAACCTTTAGTGTATTTACTCCTTTGTACAGAAGACAACACACATAAATAATTTTTAAATGACACATTTATTTTAGCTTTCAGAATTGTGACGCATCGCAAATATAACAAAACACACTTCTGAAGTTTCAACTTTATTTAAGGTTTAAAGTTGACTTAAATTGCATTAAGTAGCATGTTTTCCAGGTCAGTATATTATGTGAAATTTCAAGAATTTCTGGGACAAGAAATTATGTGGAAATACAGTAGAAAGCAATAACAAACACTGCCACCTTATTCAGAACATGTATAAAAATGTTTTATTTGTGACATTTATGAATACTTTATTTCAGGAGTTACAAACCGATACTTAAAATCACGTTCTTGAACTGATATTCTGTTGACACAAGTGCGGACTGGAAAAAAGAAAACAAAAACAATGAACCAGCTAACTTTAATGTTGTATCAGCCAGGTGATCATGGCAAAGAGCTGGAAAAATTAATTTTTCTACGACTGTGCAAAATTTTATTCTTTTGTGAAACTGAATTGTAGGAGATGAAAATTTTGTACATCACACTTACGACTTCCTCGTTTAGACTTGTAATATGAAATGATACATTATCAGTATGAAATAGTTCCCACTCTGCTTTCTTATAAAAGAGTCCTTATCAGCCATTTTGTGTTGACAGTTAAATCTAAGTTGTAAGGTTTTAGTGAAAATTTAATGGAGTTTGGAATTCTCCCATGGCTAGAATGTAGAACCTGTGGGTTCCCTATGTCCTGAGATGGTTTAGAAAAGTGTTGTATTTCTCTGAGGGATTACGTAGTGAATAGAAATTTGCAGAAGTTTAGTTGTGATTGCCCCCAAGTTGGGATAGTAAGTCTAAATGGATTAGTATATTTGCATTTGTTGGTATAGCAATTGTGAGACAGAATTGACCAGAAATACAAAATCTCTTCTTTTTTTTCTTTATGTAGGAGAGCCCATATGTTAGTGAGAAACTTGTAAATTGCTTTATATGTAACTCCGCCCTAGGCGCAGGCTTGGAGGGGAAGAAGTTATGCCACGTGTTGCATTCTAGTTTATGTGGCACTTCTTTGTGGGAAAACCACACATAAACCCATTCATAATCGTAAAATAATACAATTGACTAGATATATCCCACATTCCTAAGACAAGAAACTCTGTGTAAAACCCAATAGAGTGTGTTCTTTTCACCAGATTAAACTTTTCCTGGGAATCAGTTTGATTAGAATGGTTGCAACAGAACATGTATACTACATAAAATGCCAGCATCATACCATTTATATGAGAATGATCCAAATCAAACATAAAAAGAACACACAATTATCAAAGTATCCCTGCAAATCATAGCTAACTACTTCTAGAGGTACAATAAACAGAAAACTCTTAATGTAACATACTGAGATTTTAATGAAATATGATCTGGTTAGCAACTACCTGGATATGTCCATGGAACTGTGTCAAATAATTTGCACACATTTCTACACCCTCTTAGATAAGTTCCAGTGCTAGACAGAGTTTGTGGTAGAACACTCAATTGTAATAGACCTCTGGGATTAAATTAAAACTCTCCATTAAATTTATTGTAGCGAGACTTTGAATGGGATTGAAGCATGCGTCATTCAAACGAAAAAATTCACACAGTAACAAATTGCTGGTTCGCTCAAATTAGTTATAGAAATTCCAAAATATAATTATAAGCCTGTGGACTCAGTATCTAGTTGATCTTGCAACACGTTTGCTTGCCAGATGAAGTGGATCTTACCAGGAGCTCTCTGTGGGATTGGTGTCATTTTGGTTGCATTAATGGAAGCTAACCTAATCACCATCAGGCTTCTTCTGTACCTGACACTTAACTCTCCCACATGCTGAGATGCCCTATCTTACACTGGTGGACAGAGCAAATCTGAAATGACATTGCGAGTTATGACGGTCTGTGCTTCATGCTGGTTCCAGGGAGAGTCCTTGCTACTGGGTTCACACACCCACGCTATGTGGCGTCTTCTCCCCGATGTCACAATGCAAAAAATTCTAGTAGGTGAGCCAGTTCTCTTTGGCCTATACCTTCACTGGGTAATTCAAAATAATACAAAGAGATCACGTTGCATTAACTTCTTTCTCACAGAATTAATGAAATTCATATAATAATATATAATGATATTACAATTTCCATAAAAATATAAATAAAAACTTTGGAGCAGATATGTGTATTCCTACAGGATGTTCTGAAATGCATTTTCATTATTGTAATCAATACAAGCTCTTCATTGACATGCAATTGCCTTTTGTACACATTCAAAGACTCGTGACATGTGCTGCAGAGAGTAAGCAGCTGCAACCACCCGAACGATGAGCTCTTCCTCCAATTCAATTAATTAGAGTCACGTACACCAGGCTCTTCAAGTGCCCTCACACAAAATAAAACGGAAGAGATCAGGAGAATGAGCAGGCCATGCAATGGGTCCAAAACTGCCAATCCATTGCTTACTGAATCTGCAGATCAAATGCTGTCGGACGTCATTAGAGAATTGAGGAGTTGCACTGTCGTGTTAAAACCACAACCAACACTGAATATCAAGAACAAGGTCTTTGAGGAGCTCGGGCGGATTGTTCTCCAGGAACTGCAGGTACAAGCATGGTAGCTACTTGTCTGGAAAACCAGAATGGGGAAATGTCACTGAATTTTAAAGTTGTCAGGGAAATCAGGGAAATGTTACGGTCAGGTAATCTTCAGCACAGTAGTTAAATTTCAGGGAATCCTGTGATATGAAAGCTATATTTGGATGGTATATTGTTAATCATGTGTTTATGACTCATGCATTTATAAAAAAAATGTGCATCCATTGCAAAAATTATTTTTTTTACATAATACATGTTGTTTGTGCCCATTAGTTGGAGCATAATGGTAAAGCACATGCATGGGGTTCTTTGAATGTGTAGGACTGGCAACGGCACTTTGTTGCAGAGCTTATATTAAATGAGGAGGATTACAATTAAATTTAAATGTTTAGGTTTCATTTTCATTCTTGTAAAACTGTATCTCTATTATCAATTTCCAACATATGGTTATGTGATAAAATATTAAAATATACCTGTTCTTGTATCTTCTAACATCTCTAGAATTTTGAGTATTGATCTTTGGTACACCAAATATAAACAGTGGGTGTGTATATATTATATCCTGTGACTAGCATATATATATATATATATATATATATATATATATATATATATATATATATATATATATATATGTGACTAGCATAATATATATATATATATATATATATATATATATATGCTAGTCACAGTAAAATGAGCACTTTTGAAAGCCCTGCTTAAGATCTACTTGTATGCACATTGTGTATTATTCTACCTTATGTAACATTAACATTGCCATGGGCCTCATCACTTTATTCATGCATCGGACAAGTGAAACTGTGAAATTATTAGAAAAGTAAATATTTTACAAATCTGCTAGTTTTTACCCTTTGATGCATTAAAAAAACAGAGTAAAAAAAGTAATTTAAACGATCAAAAATGGTTACCTAACACTTTTCATTTGACGTTAAGATACAGAACTACTTCCCATCCATCGTTACCAACTTTACTGGATGCATGTCACTCAGTGCGTCTGTTAGAATATATGCAGGCAGGGGCAGTTACTTTTTTCAAAGGTTGATTTCAAAAGTGCTCACTCTATCGTGAACAGCCTTTACACATACGCACACAGGTTGTTCTGAAACTCATCTGAGGCCATGTCCGAACTCAGGTGTATACTAGCATGTTTGCATCCTTGCACCAAACTTGATGAATTCGGACAGGCAGTCTTGTTGACTTCGGTGCCACTTATTAGCCAGCTAACCACTTTAAATGTCCATGTATTCCAACTAAGAATTAGATAATTGCCTAAGGTTTTAGGGGTTAAATAAAGTATTAAAAACATTTAAATTTTATTTACATTAACATTTATTGTCTTGCATTATTGTATGTAAGTGCAGTTTGGATTGCCTTTTTTATCTTAGCTTCTGTATGTTAGGAACATAGGCCTGATTCAAATTTATTGCTTAGACCTTGCGATAATTATTTATTCAGTTCAAAATTCTATGACTATGAAGTAATAATATTGCTCTATTAAATCTAAAAGCAAATTATTATGTTGGAAATCAGTTGTAACCTACAAATTGCTTCTCAAAATGGCGGCACATATTCTGCAAGTATGCAAGAAGTTTACAACTTAGTTTACTTGTATACTTGCATAATTCACTTGCAGTTCAGACAGCATTTACGACGTCACTTCCGGGGACAGGTACGCACAAGTATGTACTTTAGGTGAATTCGGACACAGTCTGAAATTTTCCAGGTGGTGATTCCTTTTGGGAAATGAGGCATACATATCTAATGCAAGTTATAGTGTAGCCCAAGTCCTTGGGGAAATATCTGCCGTTGAAAATAAAGTTTACAGATGGTATTTTTCCAAAATATCAGAAACAGGGTAGATTTAGCATATGATTCTTTGGTTAATGTTTATTGTTCTCGGGATCTTCAACCTACGCACTCTCTAATTGTATTGAATTGTTTTGTCTTCAATGTCTGTGACATTTTGATGCAGTTTTATTGAGCAGTGCATCATATTTAACAAAAAAAAAAGTTCATTTTTTTTTTAGTGCCTCGGACTCCCCATTTCCTTTTGAAATTCACACACAGTTTTCAGCAGGAATGATATCATGCCTGGCATGTAGAGAAAACTTCGTTGACATGAAGGTTAAAACATTGTAAGCAAACAATATTGGGCCAAGTGGAATTTTTGAGTTCATATTTCAGCAAACATAAGAGAGAGAATAAAATAGAAAATTACATTTGCTGATTACTGATAAGTTTTTTTGTGTTTTACTCAGCTATTTCTTTGTATTGTAGGTGTGTGCAGTTCAGACCTATTTTACCATTCAATAAAATATGTGTACTATTATTATTTTTTATTTATTTTTTTCAAAATAGAACAGACTTCAATAATTTTAAACATAATTGTGTCTCCCGGTAATAGTGAAAAAAAGTTGCCAGAATGTGCTGAACAGAGCTGCTGTGTATATGAGAGAGGTGGCTGGAAGCTGTTAGTATGCAGGTGACTGTACTGGGTGACCTGTTTCTGTTGTGTTGTGTGAGATGTGCAAGCTGTTGAGCTCCATTTAGCATGCGGCAGATGGCTTCCTGCACTAAAGGACACTTACAAAGAGATAATGGCTACCCTTACAAATGTGGTGTGTGCTTTGCACAACAGATAATGAAATTTTTAGGCTCACTTATAGCTTGAATAGAAACTAGAGTCCTGGATTGTAGAGAGAGATATTGGAAACTGAATACTAAATTTTTCTTAAGGAAAAAGCTTTTATTATTTAGCAATGGACAATGGGACGTAACAGTTGAATATAAGTTACACACTGGAATAGATTTAATGTACTGTCACATTTCACTCATTTGTTTTATTATTGATGGTATTATAGATTTTGTTTAGCTATGGAATATTTTGTATACTGCCATTGTAATAGAAAGCCTGGAAGAAGTAATGTTCTGTATTAAGTAATAATAAATTTTTGCTTTATTAATGGTTAAATTTATGGTGCTTAATATGAGACAATGTGGATTTTTATTTGACAGTTGTGTAATTTAAAATTGGGTATTAGAATGCATTGCTTATTTTTTATTTTTGTGTGCATATGAGTAAATGTTCTTTATACAAACACTTCTTGTATTCACATGTGACAAAGTTTTTAGTTGACTGATTGTGATGACAAGCATACTTGTTGTTCCAGTAATTTGTTACGATGAAAAGTTAATCAGTTCTGTAATGGTTCTGTCAGGTTGTTGTTGCTCCCAAATTTTTGTGAAAGTAATCAATTGCAATGTGGCTTATTGGCATAATTTTCATATTTTTTTGTGTAGCATTTGGCATTGTGCTTGTAAATTCAAACTTTTTTGTGTAAGTAAATATTTAATGTATTTCAGAGGCACCAGTTATTAGATTTTCAACGAGGAGGAAGTCTGTGTTTGCAGAATCGTACAACCCAGAAGAAGACGACGATGACGAAGGCATCAAGGTAAAATTAAAGTATAATGTTGGTTATCAGATGTTCACTTATTTATCTATGTATTCTGGTTTTTGCGCACTGATTTTGTTTTGATGTCAGATTTCTGTTGTAGGTTGTTTATCCAAAATCAGATGTACAAAGGCAGCGGTTAGCAGAAAGTGTTAAAAACATTTTCCTCTTTCGAACATTAGATAAGGTAACATCAACACTTAATTTGTCATATCAATTTTTACTTTACATTTTATTTGCTGCTGTGCAGTGTTTAAATTGGTTTTCTGTGGTTACAGGAACAAACGCAGAATGTGTTGGATGCAATGTTTGAAAAAAAGGTTAGCAGTGGTGACTATATCATTAGACAAGGTGATGATGGAGATAACTTTTATGTTATTGAAAGGTATGCAGAAATATTAAAATAATATTTTGTTGATCATTGAAATATCATAACTAGGTAGCAGAGCATGTTCTCACTGAAATTCCATATAAAAATTTTTCTTCATTTTTTTCTGCTATTTTCATATTAACTTTGTTCTTTTGGTAATGCTATTTGTTTTACAGTCAAGATTTCTGTAAAAAAAATTGCAGACTTATACGTATAAAAAACATTTAAAGGTCATACATGGCTAACATGCAAGCTGCAGCTTTCCAGTACATTCATTCTCAACCATTCTGTCTGGTATGATAAGAGCTAAGCACAGACAACTGCAGTGTTTTCTAACAAATTCAAATTTTTTTTTCTGCATCAAAGTTTATATGAATTTTCAGTATACTGTACATAAATTGCTTAAAATATTCCACTTTGCATGTTTCACCTTGATACTGTTTCTAAATATAACTCAAAATGGTGTAACTATTTAATAATACATATAATTCAGTGTAATTCTGTGGGAGCTTATCAGCTGGCAAAAATGTGTTGTCAAACTGCAGTCCTTGTTGACCAGATTTACAAAGTTGTGCTATAAGTCGTGTGGTTTGGTTGCCAGTGGTGTTTACAACGTGTACGTGACATCGGACCAGGCGGAGGAGCCAAGGCACATCCACACGTACGACAATGTGGGAAGTTTCGGAGAGCTGGCGCTCATGTACAACATGCCTCGTGCTGCCACCATCAAGGCAGTCTCTGATGGCTCCCTCTGGGCCATGGACCGCATGACGTTTCGTCGCATAGTGCTCAAGAGTGCATTTAAGAAGCGAAAGATGTACGAGCAACTGATAGATAGCGTACCCATGCTGAAAGCATTACAGGTAACGATTCCCTGCCTGTTTCGCCATTTGAAATATGTGCTTTTGGTATACAGTGGTTTATTTGTAGCTAATTAAAACATACAAAGTCAAATTCATAAAAAAAAACCCACATGGTAGCTACATGAATGTCACCATGAATGCTGACTGGAATACTTAACAATAATGTTGGTATAGGCTGTTTACAGTAAATTGAGCACTTTTGGAAGCCCTGATTAAGATCTCAGTGTATGAATGGGCTGTATTCTTCTACCATATGTAAAATTTGGGTCTGATCACTTTATCCATGGATCTGTTAAATGAAACTGTGAGATTATTATTATTAAGGCGAATATTTCACAAATTTGCTAATTCTTACACTCTCAAGACCCCAATGTTACGAGCAGCCCAACACTCGTCACTCCACACACTATCTGTTGTTCACACACACAATGGAATTTTAATGTGTCTTTTTACTTCCCATGACAGTATGGTACCTAGTGTCCTCTTTCCACGTGTTCTGCACCTTGGTTGGCATTTGCTTTACTCTTCAGCAGAATTGCATTTCACAAAAAAAAAGTGGGTGGGTTAAAGTGGAGATAATGAATGATAAAGGAGTGTGCTTAAGCAAGAGGAATACGGGAGTCACACAACAAGCACAGGAATACCATACTTAACTATTGGTTCAGTATTTTAAGCTTTTGTTGTTGATTAAAAGTAAATAAAAAGTAATCTGTATTGTGCCTAATGTTCCAGCAGATAATTTGTGGTTGTGAAGGCAATGACTGCTTGAAGGTTTTTTGTATTTGTAGGTCTGTGATTAATACACTAGGTTCTTGGTGTTGTAGAGACCAAATGGTTGGCCATAATCAAATAACATTAACAGTAATTTGTTACTACTCAAGCATAAGCATTAACCTCAAAATTTGGAATATGCAAAAACAGGAAACTCTTGGTTTTTTTTTTTTTTTTTTTTTTTTTTTTTTTTTTTTTTTTTTTTTTTTTTTTTTTTTTTTTTTTTTTTTTTGAAAAAATTGGAATATAACATTGTCTAAAATTTATTTAGTAAATTATCAAATGGAATCAGATTTGGCACACACAAGAAATGTGCTTTAGCTTTAATTTCTAGTTTCTGATGTACCTAAATTATTTATATAGATTTCATACTTTGTTTCATATTAGGATTTTGTTTTCATAAGTTTGTAAACACAACACAATCTCAACTTTATGGAACTTCTACTTTACATTTTTTTAAACAACAAATGCAAGTGGTGTAAAAAAATTTGATGTACTCTTTTTAACAATTGATGTAAACACAAGTTAACAAATAATTCTGTTTACTTATTAGCTTAGGAATATTTTTATTGGAGGAAGTGAACATTTGGTAAATTTCAAACATTTGTTTATTTGGAGGGTCAGTATAATAAACTAACAATTTGGGATTTTATAATTGGTGCATGAATGAAACATTCTAATCCTTTTAAATTAGTATATCCATAATGTGTACATTATAAATATAAAAAAATGTAACCTAATTACAAAACCTTACTTTAGTTAAACTGCTAATGCCCTTTAGACATGTTTGTTTCAAATTCCTTATTTGTGCCCACTAGCTGCTGTGTTGTGCAAACTTCTATTGTAATAGCACGTGGTGGGTGCTTGTTCCAGCCGTACGAGCGCATGAGCCTGGCTGACGCGCTGCTTCCGCGTGTGTACAGCGACGTAGAGCTGATCATCAAGCAGGGGGACATTGCTGATGGCATGTATTTGGTGGAGGAGGGAGTGGTGCAGATCACCGTGCTCAATGACGATGGCCGAGAAGTAGAGGTGAGTGTGAGTTCTCTCTATTTCATGTTCTTTTTCTGTGGATAGTGCAGCTGCTTGGTTTCTAAAATCATGACTCAGTTTTCATGCATTTGATGAATGTGGTTTGTACAAGTTGGACATAGAAAATGTGGGGGAAAGTTGTGGTAAAATAAGGGCATTTGAAACTTTATTGGGTTTCCTATTCATGGGGCTCCTATACAAAAACTTGTTTCCTGTCTCCATGAAACTGATATTCTGTTGGTCACTTGTTCCTGCAATTTAGTTTGTAGATTATTCAGGCTCCAAAATACTGTACATCTTGATTAATACTTTTTTTTGTAGCAAAAAAAATCAATATTTTGAGTTAAATTTTGTAAAATTATGATGCTATTAAAAAAAATATAAGACAGTTTTGACAGTGTTTAGGAAAATTTTCTTCAGACTTGGGAAAGTGAAGTAATTTTTAAATGACTGAAATATCTCACTGTTGGTAGTCATGTTTTCTATCTCCTTTCAATAACATAGTTAGCAGCCTAGCAAGCTATTCCTGCCACATGTTAACATTCTCAAGGAGTATTCGTTTTGTGCATCAGGGTACGTATGCAGATGTTGATATATACAGGAGAATATTATTTACATTCTTGTTACCATATTTTGTCGTGTATAGGTTGCAAAGTTTTTGAGGGAAAATTTTAGGGATTAATATTTCAAGTATAGGCCGCACTGAATTTTTGTATTCCTGTAAATTTTGCCGGGCCTCATCATGAGTGTGTGGAGGCAGCAACTGCAAACTGTGACAATGTCAAACTAATTAGTTTGACATTGGGTGTGTCGCTGCACTGACATCATCATCACACACAGCTTCTGTTGGCTCTTTCATATCCGGCCAGAGAGAGAGATAGAGGGTGAAGGGAGCATTCTAAAAATACCGGTAGACCACCCAGCCTTCATAACATTCACCTCCTTCGCATTTCTCCTCCAACCACTGCCAAACAGCTGTGTGGAGCAACGGCAAGTGTGAAGAGGAGCAGGAGACCTGGGGGGGGGGGGGGTGGTAGCAGAAGATAGTGACAAAGAACCCGGGTGTTGAGAAGGCCTGGTGTAATGGGCGAGGCGCGGGACATTTAAAATTTGTCTTACATTCGGTGTCATGTTCATTTTCAGAGGGTTTGGCAGTTTTTAGGTCATCTTGCATTTGGTGTCTGATTACAATAAATTCTGTTTTGAGACGTTATTTTCTGTATTTAATCAACTTTAGGTGAAATGTTTTTTAATGTATTATTTACAATAATACTTTTTCTAAAATTCCCATTTTGATTGTGTTTATTGGCTAAACTTGATTCACATATAATGTACAGCTGTTATAGTCAACATAAAGTTTTATAAGGTTAGAAGGGTTTTTTTATTGATGTACATGCCAGAAACTTCATCTACTGAAATCCCCACATGTATGGAAATTTTTTTGCAGTCCCCTGAATAACGATATAGTGAGAGTCGACTGTAATTACAGAAAAGTTACCAATAATTCCTTATACAATATATGAAGCAGGCCTGCCATTTTAATGGGTTTTATAAATTTTTACAGATTTGTAACGCTATAGAAAAATCCAAACCCAAATTTGGTAAAAAAAAAATTTTTGTGCTTTGCTCAAAGTGGCTGCTGCATATGTACATGCCACACTAGCACCCACAGCGATGTATGTGTCAATTTCACTGATGCGTTTGTTTGAAAGATTCTTACAACAGAGGAGAATAATTAAGCGAAATATTTTGGACATACACACATGCTTCAATAATGTATATCCAAAATATTTTGCTTAATTATTTACTGGCGTGGGTATACAATTATCTACATACTTCTGTTCCTGGCTGTATGATCACATGCAAAGGCCAAGGCCATTATTGAAGAGAACCTTTGCTGCGAATTTCAGTTTCAGGGCTGGTGGCAGCCGTGATGTACACTATAAATCACTGTGCATACAACATGGCAGTATTTAAGCACGTGTCTTTTCCTGTCCACTTAATGTTTACATTGGAGTTGAGCACTTTGGTTAGTTCATTAAAAAAACGTTAACTTTATCAAAATCTGGGGCACAATCTAAAACAGTAACTATTTTTGGCATTCTTAACTGGTTTTACGATGTAAGCAGCAGGCTACAATCAACAACCTCACCGAAAAGTTGAACATAACCACAAAACACAGATGATGAGTAAAGATGGCAGTGTTCTTCTATTCCTATGTATTTTGTATTCAGTGTGATTGGAAGTAAACATGTGGTGACGCACTACCTCCTATGTTGGCAAGAGCTTGTGGGAAGCTAAGCGTAAGCAAATCCAGGTAGAGGTGACCTGGTTCCTGGTTCTGAACAATTGTTGACCAGAAGGGGACGCAGTGTCTAGTGTATAGACGACTTGGGATTGACTACTTCGGCACAGTGCTTGGATTACTAAGTCGTGGAAAGAAAGAGGACGAGGCGTCCCTTCTGGCAGTAAGAGTGCAGTGAAGGGGGAAGGTATAACGAGGTGCTAGGTGGGACTTCTGCCACACGCGGTGAAGGCTGTCAGGCTGGTCAGTTGAGGCAGTGAGTGCTGTGGAAAACTGAAGACTGATCCTGAGTTAAATCTTGACTCTCCTTTTCTTTTATACTCTGCCGGGCAGCTGCCTCAGTGTTCGCTGGCTGGCGTCTCTTGGACGAGGGATTGCCACTGAGCAGGGGATGACAAAAGCATATCTTTTCTGGCGTGATGTCACCGGCCAGCTGGGAGAATGGAAGACAAATGACAAAACACAATAGTGGTGCCATCTAGCAGTGATTAGTAGTGCTCGCTGTCTTGAGCATAGCTTCAGTGGGCCGGTGACAGTACAACATAAAGGCTGGAAGTCCATCCTTGCTGTGGTAGACAGTAAAAGTTCTTGCGTCTGGTGACCAATGGTAATGCAAACTTCGTAGATGTGCTGCAGGCTTCGCTGATGAGCTGAAGTAGTCTAATTACCAGAGTTGAAATGTGTCATGCGTCAAAGTGAATGTGTCTCACACGAAGGATGCTCTCACAGTGCTTCAAACACTGCGAGACTACATATCTAATGCTTAAGGTAGTAATAGTTCATTTGATAATTTGTACGACTTGGAGAGGCAAATCATGTTGGTGAATAACCACAGATTCAAATAGAAGATGATTTTTAATTATTTTATTAAGTAATAAGCTTTAAATTGTTTATGTAAAATTTTTGAAGCTATAGCTTTACATGTTGGTCAGTAAACAATAGGCTATTTAATTTTCTTGTGAAAAAATGTAATTTACAATGGTATTGCTTAAATTTTATTAATATAATATAGTACTTCAATTTATTGTCCAAATTATTGAATTGGTGAATTTTAGCTTATGAAATCATTTGTCTACATTCATTTTGGACTTCATTTTAATGTGGTTGAAATAATGTACTCAATTCTATTTAATAAAAAAATTATGAACACAAATATTAAAATAAAAATGACGTATCTGTTTTAGGTGAAAATATTTCCATGATTTTGTCAGTTTTGATAAGGTTATTTTGTTTAAATTTCTGTCATTTTTTAAATTTAATGTAATATTTCAAACAATAGTTTGTTTTCAGCTGTTTTCAGTTTTTGGAATATTGGTGTTATCTCTAAATACAGTTCCATTACAAAAGCAATTTATTCTTTTGTAGCAATTTAAGTACTGGTCTGGTTAGTGCTGCGAACAGAAGGGAGCTGATGACTGTTAGTGGTCATTCCCAATAACTTATGTGAGCTCATAGCACAAAAAATGTTTATTTTAGATGTAGAAGTGGCTTGGTGGTGAGATCAGTAAATAGGTAAAATGTACTATAACAATGTGTGCATGTAAACAGTTACTTAGGTAATTGGTAGAGTTCTGTGGCACATTGTTTGATAGACAACATTGACACAAGTATAATCAGGTACATTACGAAAATTAAGTAAATTTTATTAGTAGAGAAGTGATGCATATTTTGTTCTGAATTTGATTATGATTATTTTGAGTGGAGTTTGGAGAGATTTGGGCTGCTCTTGACATTGAGGTCTTGAGAGCCAATGAGGGTGAAAGGAGGTGTGTATGGTGCGGTGCCAGAATGGAAGGGGTGGGAGAAACAGGAGATCCCCAAGAAAACCCTCTGACCAGCAGAATCGTCCGCACAATTCCCACATGCAAAGTTTGGAACTGACCTCGCTGGGAGTCAAACCTGGTTCGCCTAGTTGGGAGGCGAGCAGTTTAACTACTAGGGGTGAGCAAAGCTTCGAAATTTTGAATTTGAATCGAATAGTTTTAATATTCGGCTTCGTATTTTATATCAAATTTTTTACTTCGAATTTCCAAACAGAAAAAGTGATTTTGGGCAAAATAAAAAGAAGACAATGTGGGCTTAATAACATCAAAGTTTTTATTCAACATTTGCCACACAGATGGGTAGTGAATCATGAAAACATAGCCTCGGCTCAACAGAGTGCCCACAAATTAGTCCAAACTGCATTTCGGTGTAAAATGATTGTCATTATCTAATTTTACTCGCAAGATAGCAAAGTAGAATTAAATGGAGGGGGGGGGGATTTTTATATTATGAAACACTTCACTATCTTTTCTAACTTAATTTGACACCGCAGATTTTAATCTGTAAGATATGTTTATTTCCCTCATGTCCTACAGGGTCTTAATAGTGTGATAAATTGGAGATTAAAATGCAAGTTTTACAGACTTAACTGCCGTGAAATTGCACCCACTGCGATTCAAATTTCAGTAATATAATTCGAAAAATCGGAAGTTGTTAGTAACTATGTTTCACTTCATGCCATTCTGAGTGGCTGCAGTGTAGCCATAGAGCCAACAGTGCCAAAGATGGAGATCAAACACAAAATTTAAATATACTTGATATTCCACAACATTAACTCATGTGAATTTTTAATGTATATGTACTAGTGGTGGATCCTGAACTTCTGGAAAAATTTAGGGAATATGTAATGATTTTCTTGTCGGGCAGGAAATTCTTCCCAACATTTTCGGGAAAAATTTATGTTCACATTTGTAGGTGGTTCCAAATAACATACTAGTCGGGTTTCTTGTGAAAAGCTTTGTATAGATTCTTTACGTACACGATTATGATTTGATTAATCAAATCTTGTTGAGAATATTTTGATTTTTCCATTTATTCACAGATTTCAAATTCGTTATATAAGCTAAAAAAAAAATTTGTATGTCATATATTATGTAAGATTAAAACTATGTGTTTATTATGAAAATGAACTAAAACTGGTTGTAAACTTGCACTATTATGAAGTTACGGTGAACTGTGCACACTGAATTTATCTTATATGCGAGCGACATCTATATGTTGCAAGTATTGATTGTTGGTTGATTTGATATATAATTTTCGATACACATAACATAAACATTGACATAAAAATAAGGTAGTGCATGAAGAATAGTTAATTCTTTTCCAAATGTTTAACTGTTTTACAGTGATCTAACATGGCATTTTAAAAATGGGTTTGATTAAAACTATTTGTATTACTCCAACTAATTGTCTTTGTTTTTCGTTCGGAATGTATTTGTTTTTAATTGTGTGTTGTGCTCACTTTGTATCTCCGAAACATTGACAAATTCCTAAGGCAGCAAATTTGCTATGAGAAAAATATAAAAAATTTACTTTGTTACTTTTTAGTCTGTTATCGATAGAGGAATTAGCTTTGTTAGCATACAGATTCAGTATGTTGCATTCATAACTTGCCCAATGTGACTTGACTGTGATTGCAGTTGCACTATGTGATTCAAAGCGTGTGTGTTCATGGACGTTTCAAACTTCCACTGAAAATTAATTTGAGTAAATTTATGTCAATGTATCGAGGCATGATGCTTTTTGAGGAATGATTTTTAACCACTTCAGCTCCATCCCTCAGGTCCCTTGTACGGAGTTTGAAGTATAATTTTACTATAATTTTACTACGTTAAGAAGTAAGATTGTACTGTCTACTTCAGCTTTTATTATTCACCGGTCCACTGTTTTCATGCTGGGATGACAAGCGAGTTCATTTACTCCCCGCTATATCGCACTAGTAGTAATATCGCTTGTCTTGGTTTTGCATCCCCTTCCAGCCGGCTGGTGATGTTACATAAGCAAGTCATCCATTCGCATCCTCTTCTCAGTTACCACCCCTCGACCTAGTGACGTCAGCCAATAAGAGTTGGGCCCTGGCTCATGTTGAGTATAAAAGCTGAGATGGCCTGCATCTCTAAGGGGGTCATTCTTCGTTACTAGCGCCAGTCGCTCAGATCCGACGAGTGTTCAGCTCAAGTGCCCAGTATGCGTTGCTCAGGCACCATTCCTTGCTTAACATTAAGTGTTTCTATTATTACCATCGTTGCAGCACGTGCTGCTCGGAACAAGCCCCCTGTCTACGTTATAAATCAGCAAAGCTTGCAGTAGTGTAGGCTATGTCAGTTTGCAGATATCTGCTACGTACCCCACAGCGCTACACCCCCTCTGCATGTCCCCTGTGGCTACAGTGTTACTTTTCCCAGTCTTTTTTTAAGACTATCCATTCTGTCACGAACTCGCTTACTTTGCTAAGCACGTGTCGTCGACACCATGACGTCATTCCTGCAACACGCACGTCAATAATGCAAGATATTCTCCAGTACGCATTCCCTTTTGAGTCTGTCACCTCGACCATCCATCCTAATTATGGCTTTTTAAGTTTAAATCCTGTGTTGTTGGCCCAAAGCTAGAGTGCTGTTACCATGTTTTTATTTTCCATGAAAATAAAATTTGAGAACCTTTAATTTGATTAACCTTCCTTGTAGATGTAGTACCTTGTAAATTACCCTTGTCACGTACTTGCAGGTATTCACGGGGAAATTACTCAGACAAATCACACACTTGTTTTGTGCTCAAAACACACACCAGGAATGGCCATCCTTTCCACCAATCCTGGATTGTGGAAACGGAGGAGCCTCTACAGGTACTGTGTCGGCGAAACCACAATACTAGTTTGGCGATTACTTCTTGTCAGAGTGGCTCCGCTGGGGAATTGTAACCCCCAAAGTGGTTAGACGGCTACCAAGCCACAGACCCTAGCAGTGGTATACACAATTTCAATACACGTGGTTACCTGCTGGTGCAATGTAGCTTGGTGGGGTAATTTCCACATTCCGATGCCTCTTGCCAAAAGAAGGGGACTGGAGGAAAAAGTAAAAACAACACTCGCTGCATCAGGTCGAGTGCACGAGTTTCAACCTTCACTAGTGAAACAGATAAATTTAAAGTTACATTTTTGTTTTATCATATCGTAAGTACAATTTTTTTTATTATTTAAAATTTACTATAAGGGATTTCCAATAAAATTAAAGCAAGTATTTTTAAGAAGTGCTCCAAACCCAGGGGATTAATTCGTAGTGCAACAACTAAGTGTATAAAAATATAAAACAATATGACTTTTCTAGCTCGAATCTAATTTTAGCACATACAGTCCTTATTCTATGTTTATTTTTAGTTTTAATGGAATAAGTCATAATAGAATGTTATTCACTATGTCTAGCAACTCGCAAACTTCAATATTTTTCCCCGTTGGCAAAATTCCATTCCCGCACACTATTAATATGCATGCAAAGTAATAGAACCATATTATATTGAATCACACTGTTTAGATATGCAATTTGAATTAAAAGTACAAAATATAACTACTGGAGTGTAAAAACATGAGCACTGCAATTTTATTCTGTTTTGTATGTTTCACACTTTGCTGAAATAATTTCTAGTTTCTTATTTAATATTATTTTCATTTAAGTACTTATGTAATGAAAAATGATTTTTTAAGTCTTTTATAATAGATAGGTATGCAACTTTGCAATATTCCTTAAGCCTGGATTAATTTTCAGTTTGTTATTTAGATTTGTTCAGTATGAAAGGCAATATGTGTACTTGTATGGTAAAAATATATTACATTTTTTTTGTAAATCTATGGGAAACATTTTTTTATCTGCCTTTTATGTAGCTTCTAAAAATGTTTGTATTTGTTAAATTAAAAAAAATAATAATTGGTGCAATGTGTACTTGTCAACAAAACCCTTTGATTCGTTATTCCATTCGAATTTGCAAATATTTTTAAACAATTTGCTTCAAATTCTCTTTAAAATGAAATTTCCAGCTTGGCCACCCGTACTAACCGCTGCACCACTGTGGCCCTCTGATAATTTTGAAATATAGTGTTATATCATCATTTCATTTTAGTTATGTTTGTGAGTGATTACAGAAATGCATTCACGGAAGTTGTTTCTCGTTCTGCTAGACCTTGCAATGCACAAATGTTGTTTTGTTGCAGGTCAGTAGAATTGAAAAAGGTGGTTATTTTGGAGAACTGGCTTTGGTGACCCATAAACCTCGGGCAGCTTCAGCATATGCAGTTGGGACTGTCAAGTTAGCATGTGAGTAGACGCCAATCTTCATTAAAGCCTTTTGTGCATTACTTCCTTTGTTAGTGTTGGTATGCATTCATCTCACTTTTATGCATTCTCCCAGGGGACAATGTAAAAATGACTACCACCTTGTGGTCGTCATTTTTACATAGCTGTCTGTGGGATGTTTTTTTTCGCTGTACAATGCTTAAAGTTTTTTGTATTGTATTAATATTTTTATTTATGTACCCAAGCTGAATTTTAAGCTGCAGCTCTTTTTTTCCTTTTTTTTTTTTTTTTTCTTTTTTACAGTGTAGTTGGATTAATCTCAGAAAATTATTGGATTTTTTCTATTCCTGAAGTTGATTGTGAGAAAAATAACCAAAGATGAAAAACTGTACATAAAAAAAAAATTAAACATTCGATAAAGATGTAGTATTTATGCAAAAATTGTGAAACAAGTTTTTACCAAAAAATAATAAAATAAATTTTGGAAAAATTAAAAATTCAGTATTCATGCAGAGAGAAATGAAGACAAAATTTCAACCAAAAAATTAACATGCATATTAGACAACACAATTGAAGAGATGTTCAGGACCCTTAACAGCCAATAGAAAACACAATTTTAATCTTAGTAATAACCCAGTCATCAGTTTATCAAATAAAATATATAATACTGATGTGAAGAAATGTAACAAAAGGCCTTAAAAGCAATAAAATGATAATACAGTTTTATTTTGAAATAACTGCATTCAGCATTGTATACCACATATTATTTGTCCTAAAAATTATTCCATCACAAAACGATGCATTGTTTTAATAAATAAGTTTATTTTCACTTGGTTGCTGAAATGGTAGGGGATGCATTAACGGGAAGCTCTGAGCACGTAGCTTGTTGAAACCACCGCCTAGATGGTGCTGCTGTGTAAAGAATGGCAGGGGAGGGGAAAGGAAGGAGGCGATGCAGACTCGTACATATAGTGCCACACCATTCACACGGAAAACTGTACGTTGTTGTCAATTCGTCAGCACCTGCGGAGAACAAAGTATGTCCCCAAGCACCCAGCGACCACCATGTTGTGCGTAGAACACTCGCGGAACAGTGCGTTATCAGGAAGAACTGACACAACTAATCACTCAACTCGCTTGTCAGTCAAAAATATTAAAAAATAATTCATGGAAATTTCACAACCAGCCCTACACTTACTGGGGCTGCGTATAGAATTGTCAATAATTCATCCACGTTCATTAGTTGACGTGTACAAAAAATAGTAACCTAATAAATTTTTCTACTCAAAAACCTCCTTTAACGTGGTCCACTATAAAGTATGCTAAATCGTGGATATTGGCCAAAATGAAATATTTAGGACTCGTAAACCTGAATAAAACATGAAAATGTAATATTCTGTAAACAAAACGTTTCTAGATTCAATGTTTTGGGTATCATGCCGTTTTGTGGCTACATAGACTGACATTACAAAAAAGTGTACATATTTGCAAATGTACGTATTACAGCCTTTGTGTTTAACTCCTAGAGCATATTTATGAAAATTATTTACTTGGCAAATTGTTTTGATAATCATAATATTAGGTAGTATTAATTCAGGAACCCAGTTTAAAGGTTTAAACGTAGTTGGGTTTATCTATTTGTTGCTCGTATCGAACATTCCGTTGAATCAATTGTAACAACATGCATCTATAATCAACACATGCATAGGCCTACTACATACTATATCCTATAGTCTACCATATTATCAGTAATGAAGTTTACTTATGTTCGTTTGAATAATTATATCAATAAACATACTTTTTTTGGTTACCGCAACACAGCGTCACTAATAAAATAGGTTACTATGTCAGATGTATTATTATAGTGAAATGTAAAACAATAAATAAAGTTGACGTAAACAATTAAGGAAAATGTTACATTCACACTTATTTACAATATGAATTGTCACACAAAAATGTAATTGGTGGTTTTGGTAGTTTACTCAACAAAAAGCAATGTATTTCTACTGCTTTTTTGCAGCGAAATTGCTCTTCTGTTGGCGTTTCTCTATCTCTTCGTGCCAGATGTGTCTCCAACATTTTACTACGAAAGCCATCCTGTGTTTGCATGGACGTGTTCGCGAGCCACGAAATGTGCATGTTACTTTGAATGCATTATTGTAATAAGCTACTGTACATCCTCTAGAGCAGAGAAGCATGTGATCTATAATAGGAAACATTCAAGTGCAATGCAAATAGTGCATTGTCTTGGGAGGAATTTCATCAATATTGTAACGGGTAACCACCACACCCAACTGACATGAGCAGAAAATGCAGCAAGGTGATGTATGCTTGAGTTTCAAAAACAGACTGCGGGGCAAATCCATGCCACATGGAAGACAACAATAAACAAATTAGTTAATGTCGATTGACGAAGTAAGTGTAAAATTGCACGCACAATGAAGTTTTTTACGGAAAATAAATACGAAATATTCGTAAGCGTTGCTGTGTATCATGACAAACATAGCAGGAAGAGTACGTAAATTAAAACAGCAAACGGTTTCCTAACATGTGATCTAGTCAGTTGATTTTATATTAATTTTTACTTTGCGTCTACATTGCAGTACCATTTGCCACTGTATAGTAACCGCCGTGGTTGGCGCATGAAGTCGCCCAGAATAAATTCCAAAATAGACAAAGAGAAATATTTAGTCAAATTAATATAATTGCTTTATAAAAACACAGAAATTCAATATCAAAGTAATTTAAGGCCGCTGTCACACAGCATACAGAAATACTCCACTTTAAACATGTTCAGCACTGCATGTGGTTACACTGGCTCCAAATTTGTTTTGATCACAGTTACTTCTTGTTCAAAGTAAACAGGTTGTGTAAGTACATCGAAGCAACTTTTCTTCTGTATTGTGCTCTAATTGGCTGCTATGAAGTAATAGGCACTATTATTAAAATGGCTGAAATTGGTGGTAATTTATGCATTCGTTTAAATAAATAATAAGCCAGGTCAAAAACAGTATTCTCTATACTGTTACAATAAAAATAGGACAAGTTGTGTTAAAATTAATAAAATACTCAACATTAATAGTGGTGGAAGCGATTATAAATAAATATGGGATCGTGTTTTTGGTGTTAGGATTTCCCTCTGTTTGCATTCAGTTATTGAGGTGTAACCACTGAAACTAGTTCCATTTGCACATATGTTCAAACATGGCTGCTGTATGAATTTGCAATAAATGTGTTTAGACCACTCGCGTGAACATGATCGTAACCATTTACAGTAATTAACTATGAACACATTTTAAATATTCAAATGTCGTTGAAATGCTATGGTAGTAAAATAATATATGTAACGCATTTAATAGTTATGTAATTCAAAAAATAAATGTGAACAAATAAATAACAGTGAACACCATACGCAGTCTATTTGGTACAGAAAGTCAGACGTTGCAAACACACGTGTCTTTCAAGCTGAGTAAGCATAAAATACGCTAACAGTTTAAATGGAAAATAGTGTGAATGAAATATGGCATTCGTTTAAAAAATAAAATAATGGAATAGTTGAGAGATGACTGTCAGAAGTGAAATAGGCATTAATTTTACAACATTTAAATACCACGCTAAAGATATAGAACTTCAACCAGTGGAAATATAAGCCTAAACAATTGTTTAAGAGCAAATATCTGTAGTAATTCCAGTTAACTGATGCAAGTGCATACACCCAAACACTATTGTTATAATGACAATTATGTTACACTGTTCATGCAATCTCAAAAATTATGGAAGTAGGACGTCAAAATATACGGAAACAACTAAATGAAATCAAATTTCCTTATGACACACACTCCCTATGTGGAACACATTACGTTTTTGTTCTTTTTTAAGAATTACTGATTTCTGTGCTGCAGTTATAAATTCAGATTCTTGAATTGTATGTCGTACTGGGAAAATAGGATCCACGATTTCTGGCAAAATGCAATGCATAGAAAATTGTTCATGTTTGGAGTCATTTCCTGCCTCCAAAATGTTTCATCCGATGATATTTTTCTTATGAAGACTTCTCTGTTTGTCATTACCACAAAATAGAAGAATTGGCGCCCAGTTGTTCCGTGCTCCTTGCACTTGATAAAAGTACGTAGTAGTGCATCTTTGCATGTTTTAAGATATTGTCTGACATCCTCTCCAAAAAGAAGTTCCTTTTTTGTCTAGCAGTCTCCATTAAGCCCAGTGGCTTAGCAGAAGGAACGAATTTCACCTCGACCAGAGCACTTTCCTCTCTAACTAAACAACCTGGCCTAGCCCCCAGACAACAGCGTTCCATATCCACAAATATGCCATACCTCTCGACATTCAATCATGTTTCTGCTTCAAAGTGCTTAATAGCAATGTATTCATTATGGATACAGTACTGCTGGTGTTAAAATATTAAGTTTGTACAGAAGTTGCTTAAGCAAATTACAACAAGCCGTGGAATATTTCCACAGGCAAACCACTCCAAAATTACTTCATGTTAAATGACATTGTCTTTTATCATGCCGTTCTTCACTTTCTCTTTGTGGAACCATTTGCACTGCAGTTCTGTCTCGTTTTTCTACAGTAATTTGCAGCAATGCAGCAAAATATGCTTGCATTTTTGCTGTAGGGACTCACACCCATTACCACTAAATTGTAAGCCAGTGATCTTGACTACCTTGACCCCATGTTTGGAGTGTATATAGTGTACTGTAGACATGAAGCAGGACTATTTGTTCATGGATTGTTGGCAACCCTGCATGCAGCAGAGAACTTCTGGCCAGCCTGCTCAACCAGGAAACACCAGTCAAAATGGCATCATAGCTTTGTTTGGTAAGCATATTTCTCGGTGTCGCAAGTTTTTTCGCTTTTATTGTTGCTAAACAATGCAAGATGGCAATCTTGTGTTATCTTCATTGTTTTGTTCATTATTTGCAATTTGGATGTAACATTTTTGGTCCTAAGGGCTGGATCCGTGCCGGTATTTTTGTTTGTAATAAATTTTTGGACTCGTTCGTGCGTGCTGTAATTGTGCCTATCAAGTGTTTGGACTCGTGTTCTCTGTGAAAAAACATGTTGTGAATTAGATTTAGTGCATTCAAGACTCAAGACCTAACCTACTTCGGCGATCAGCGGACTGTGAAGAAATTAATTTTTGATCATCTTTGTTCCCCGTGGTTTATTAGTTCGGAGCACGAGGCCTGGCTTTTCTTTGTTTTTAATCCTGTGCAGTGCTTGGTATAATCACTGAAGTACACATGGTTAGCACTTTAATCACATGAATTTTTGTTTGGAATTGTCTGGTATGGTGTGCTGTGTACAGGTTAGTATTTTTTCACATGTTTATCTTGTATTTTTCTCGTGTATCGCCATTTGCCTTTGTGTTAGTGAGTTGGGAAGATAGTGTTTCTGTTCTCGCTAATGGTTGTTTTCACCCGCCCTTCGTCTATTTTTCTTTGTTTTTAATTTGCATTCAGTCATTGTTTTTTGTAAATGGCAGAGTTACAATCTGCCCTTTTGTGTCTTCGCCTGGCCAAGGGTCGTCTTAAGTGAGCCTACGATCTTGCGCAAATAGTCACAAACGACCCGTTGAAGCGTAATTTGTTTGTTGCATCCAGTCGTGACCTGCCAAAGGTTGGCGTAAATTTTGATGCTGATTATATTACTGTAGAATTAGTTGCTGCTGAGACCGCTAATGAGAGTGTAGCGGTCGACCTAGAGGCACATGCTGCTCGCTTAGCAGATTTTGAGAAGTACTTTCTAGTAATGGCTATTGTAGATGCAATTACTGATGGAACAAAGGCAAGTGTACAGACTTGTGCACCGACAAAATTGGCGAGTTCGCAGGTAGCCTTACCTAAAATAACTGTACGTACCTTCGAGGGTGACCCCAGGCAATAGGCCAATTTCTCAAACCTACACTGTATGGATGGCATACCCCATGGTATGATTCAATCGCTGCCCATGTCAGATGCCAATTTCGAGGTTGCATGGAAATTATTTGTTGATCGTTATGAAAACAAATGGCTTATTGTCAGTGTGCATGTTGAGGCCTTGTTGCAGGCGCCTTCTTCAGTTGACTCACCCACATCATTACGTCATCTATTGTGCATTTCGAATGAAAATGTATATGTGCTTAAGACCCTTGATGTGCCTGTCGACCAGTGGGAATAAATTTTGTCATCCATTGTGTGCAAACGGTTGGACACCACTCTTCAAACACAATGGGAGATGACACTGGGTACTGAATTGCCAACTCTGAAGGTCTTTTTAGCATTGCTTGAAAAACGCTGTCGAGCCCAAGAGGCTGTTAGTTCCAGTACTGCCACAAGGTCTAATACACAGACTGTCAAGTCAAAACCTTTACAGGCTGTGTATAATTGGAGACAGCCTCGTAACCAAGCATCTTCAAAATGCCTGGCTAGCTCTGTTCAAGGTGGATGCTGTCTATGTACTGAGATTCACAAGTTGTACAAATGTCCTGAGTTTGTTAATCAAAATCCAAAGGAGTGATTTTCTCTTGTTAAACAACATAAGTTGTGTTTGAATTGTCTTCTCTCCTTGCACCGTTCCTATAATTGTCCATCGTCATCATCTTGTCATCAGTGTGGGCACGTCATCATACCTTGTTACATTTTGAACAGAAGGGTGCAGAGAACAAGTCACCAGAGAAGTCGGAGGCTGCGTCTGCTCAAAGTTCCGTACCCCAATCGTCTGTAGTACTCTCTGCTGTTACGCCTGATGTTTATGCTTTGGCACCTGCTGTATTGTAGTTCACTGCCCTTGTTCATTTTCTTGATGCCTCCGGAACACCACAGGTAGCTCGAGTGCTTTTGGACATAGCCAGCCGGGTGAGTTTCATCACAGAGGGTTGCATCCAGAGACTTGGTTTGGCCCGGCAGCGGACCCACCTTTCAATTCATGGGTTGTCGAACACTCAAGTCAATGTTGCCAAATCGTTCACACCTGTTGTGTTTACCCCTCCTGACTTACAGTTTGCTGTGGTTATGTTTGCGCTTCCGTGCATAACCAATTGTTTGCCCAGTGTCAAATTGTCCCAGGAAGTGCGCCGTTCTGTTGACCATCTGAAGTTAGCAGATCCATCCTTTGACACTCCTGGGCCTGTGGACTTACTCATCGGTGCAGACCTGTTTCCTCGACGCGTAACTGGAGGTAAGATAGACGGCTCTCCAATGGCACTTGACTCAGTTTTAGGGTGGATTCTCATGGGTCAGGTTGCACCAGCACAGCATTCATTCTCTTCAACATCGTTTTGCATCTCTTTTTTGACCTTGTCTCCATTGGAAGACATTATGAGGCACTATTGGGGAGTTGAGGAGTTCCCTCCAATGAAACATAGATCTTCTGATGAGGTGAAATGTGAGGACTTGTTCGTTGAAACTCATAGCCGGAATGAGGCGGGCAGATATATTGTCTCGTTGCCATTTCGCTCCCTAGAGCCTGAGTTGGGGTCATCAAGACCACAAGCACTTAATAGGTTGTTTTGTTTGAAGAGGCGTCTTAATGGGGACCCACCATTGAAACAGAAGTACAATGAGTTTATGCAGGATTACCTAGCTCTCGGGCATATGGAAAAGGTTCCAGAATCTCAATTGTATTCCTCACCAGCCTACTATATTCCACACCACTGTGTGATTAAGCCAGAAAGCTCAGCTACTAAATTACGTGTCATATTTGATGCCTCGTCCAAGAGTTTAACTGGTGTATCACTGAATGACCTTGCTAACAGGACCCAGTTTGCAGCGTGATATAGTTGTACTTCTGAAGGTTAGACTGCATGAAGTGGTTTTTACGGCTTATATAAAACAAATGTATCGCCAGAGTGTTGTATGTACAGAATTTTCAGTGCATTGTTTGGTGTTTTGATGATAGCAATCCAGTGGAGGACTACCGGCTGAAGACAGTGACATATGGTGTTTGTTCATCCCCATATCTAGCTATTTGAACCTTGCAGCAATTAGCTGAGGATGAAAGGGGCAGATGTCTGGCAGCTGCTAGTGTCCTTCAGACTGATATGTGTGTTGGTGATTTGGTCAAAGGTTCTTCTTCTGTCGAGTCGGCCTTAGCCCTGCAACAGGAATTGATTGCACTACTTGCTGCAGGGGTTTAAACTGAGAAAGTTTGTGAGTACTCATCGAGCTCTCCTTGCCTGGCTGCCTGCAGACGATGTTGACAGCACAAGGGCACGCTTGTAGGACCAGGAAAGTCATGTCGTGAAGGTTTTGGGACTGTAGTGGGACCTTCGAGCTGATGTCTTTTCCTACAAGACCCAAACAAATTCCAAAAGGGCCACCAAGAGAAATATATTGTCAGATATAGCAAGAATATTCGCTCCCCTTGGATGGCTATCTCCTCTTTCTATGTTTTCAAAACATCTGATTCAACTGCTGTGGTTGAAAAATCTTGACTGGGATGACGAGCCTCCATCTGATATTGTAGAAAAGTGGAGTCGTTTCAACAGTGAACTGCATCTTCTCTCATCTATTACTGTTCCGAGAAAGATCACTTGTCCAAATGGTTCAACTTACGAACTGCATGGCTTTTATGACAGTTCAGAGATTGTATATACTGCAGTAATTTATTTGTGTATTACCAACTGTGATGATAGCATTGTTACTCATCTGTTGGCTGGTAAATCAAAGTTTGCACCAGTCAAGACTCAGTCGTTGCCTCGTCTAGAGCTCTGCGCTGCCCTGTTGTTAGCTCAATTGATCCATCATGTGTTGGAAATGTATGCCACTGCCTTTACCTTCTCATCCATCCATTTGTGGACAGACTCACGGGTGGTTTTGTCATGTATTGACTCGTCATCTCATCAGCTGAAGATGTTTGTTGCAAATAGGGTGAGTGAAATACAGGAGCTCACCAGATCATCCTAGTGGAGGCACGTACCTTGTGAGTGCAACCCAGCTGACTGCGCAACTTCTACCTGCTCAGATGATAAATCATCCTGTATGGTGGACAGGTCCGACATGGTTGCAGGAACCTTCTGATCAGTGGCCTGTAAATATTACCAGCAAGATTGTGAACTCTAGTGTTCTCGAACACAAGTCTTGAGTACTTTTGTGCCATTGGATGATGTTGAGACACTCATTGCACGTTTTCGAAGCCTGGCAAAGTTACTTCAAGTCCTGTTCTGTGGACTAAGGTTTGTCCATAATTGTCGTGTCACTGGGTCACGTGTGATTGGGAATCTCAGTCCACAGGAGTTGGAGAATGCTTTGCAGGTTCTGTTGTTGCGTGTGCAATCTGTTGCCTTCCAGAATGAGCTTGCTGCTTTGCGTAAAGGTCAGTACTCTTCTCGAATTTGCAAACTTTCCCCCTTCACTGACAACTCTGGTCTGCTTAGGGTTGGCCGGAGACTCCAGAACTCTGACCTACCATTTGAGCAGAAGCACCCTGCATTGCTGCCCAATTTGCACCCATTGACAAATTTGATCATTCGCCATTACCACGAGACTAACCACGACCGTGGCCTCCATACTCTGCAAGGTATACTCCGGGAACGATTTTGGATCCTGTCAGACAGACATGCTATCAGCCGTCTTACTTCATTGCGTGCAGTGTCAGTTATGGGGAACTTGCCTGCCATGAGAGTGCAGCAGGTGAAACCCTTCTCAAAGACTGGGGTTGATTATGCGGGGCCCTTTTCTATCAAACCAAGTAGAACCCGTAAGGCTTCTGTGTTGAAGGCTTACCTATGTCTTTTTGTTTGTTGTGCCTCCAAGGCAGTGCATGTGGAGCTAACATCTGATCTATTCACTGATGCTTTCCTGGCAGCATACAGACGTTTATTCGCATGCAGAGGCAGGTTGTCTAATGTGTATAGTGACTGCGGGACAAACTTTGTTAGGGCCCACAACCACCTGGTGGACCTACAGCAACTCCTTATGTCACGTACTCACCAGAAATCAGTTGTTGATTGGTCAGCTCATCTTGGCATCACCTGGCATTTCAATCCTCCAGCTGCGCTGCACTTTGGAGGACTTTGGGAAGCTGGTGTGAAATCTGTTAAAGGTCATCTGAGTAGAGTCATTGGCAAGCAAATTCTACATTCAAGGAGCTGTACACAGTGGTGGTCCAGATAGATGTTTTGAACTCAAGGCCTTTGTGCCTTCTTAGTTCCGATGCTGACGATTTCTGTTCTCTAACTCCAGGTCATTTCCTAACGCTTAAACCTCTTGTCACCGTGCCAGAGCCCAATCTTGGTGAAGTTAAAGTGAACCAGCTCCAGCGCTGACAACTGGTAGAGCGCTTGCATCAAGATTTTTGGTGCCAGTGGCATCACGACTACCTCCACACACTCCAGCAGCGATCCAAGTAGCAGCACCAAGGACCCCAGCTTAGCCCCAACCAACTTGTTTTGATTAAGGAGGACCGCCTCCCCCCTCTTCAGTGGCGCCTTGGATGGGTGGCTGAGCTCCACCCAGGCAATGATGGGGTTGCACGAGTGGCTACCGTGCGAACTTCCGATGGACTCTTGAAGCGTCCAGTTGTGAAGTTGTGTCCCCTACCTACTGACAATTAAAATCTTCATTTCAAGGGGGGCGGGATGTTTGGAGTGTATATAGTGTACTGTAGACATGAAGCAGGACTATTTGTTCATGGATTGTTGGCAACCCTGCATGCAGCAGAGAACAACTGGCCGCCCAGGTTGGCCAGCCTGCTCAACCAGGAAACACCAGTCAAAATGGCATTGTAGCTTTGTTTGGTAAGCATATCTCTCTTGTCGCAATTTTTTTTGCATTTATCGTTGCTAAACAGTGCAAGATGGCAATCTTGTGTTATTTTCATTGTTTTGTTCATTATTTGCTATTTAGATGCAACATCCCATGACCTTGAAAACAAAAGCATGGGAAATACATGTCAGCAAGCACATGGAATTACAGACTACTACCGCCATATTGGATGCAGGTAACCAGGACCTTGAACCAATAACCTTGAACAACTTTGGAACCAAAATTCAAGAAAATGTTTATAAAAGTCAGCAAGCATTTTTATGTTACTGGCTACTATTGTTATATGTTTGATGCATGTGAACTTGACCTTGACTCCACGACCTTGAATAATCTTGAAAAGCAAAACTCGATAGAAATACATAAAGGTCAGCAAGCATATTACATTACTGACTGCTACCACAATATTGGATGCAGGTGACTTTGACCCCATGAACTTGAATAGTCTTGAAAACAAAACTTGAGAAAAACACATACAAGTCAACAAGCATATCAGGTCACGGACTACTGCCACCATATTGAATTCAGGTAACCTTAACCTTGATCACATGACCTAGAATGACCTAGAAAACAAAAATTCGAGAAAAATTTCTGAAAAATTACCACAAATTCTCGAAAAACCCTTGACATGTGACTCAATACCAATGACCCGTAAATGATCCAATGACTGATGACCCATGATCCATTTATGACCCTTTAATGGACATCTAAACACCCATTAATGACATCTAACGACATAAGAAGAGCATAACTGCAAAACAAGTTATATCCACTTTTGGAAGTATTTGGGGTGACCATGTCAACACACCGCTTTGAGCCCCATACACATTGTTGGGCTGAGTTTGGTTCATAACATGTTATATCCTTGTCAGCAAACAAAACATGATGGTATTTGGTGCCGATTGAGTTATATCCAAAAATCTGTTTATTTCAAAATAAGTTAAATCCAATACAGCTTTGTTTATACTAAACAGTGTGTACATTGCTTAAAGTTACACATATTCTGACTACTCCTATCTCTATGGAGTGTTTTAGGTAATTGCGATCATAGACTAAAGATGAGGTAGACAGATCTCACTGGCAGCGCACAACCAGTCTGTGTCCCAACATTGAATTGCTTTTCTGCCAACACGTCTAGCGAAAATGGCGTGGTTTGGATTTTAGATTAGAAAACTGATATACTTCCTCTAACCAATTTTTAATGCAGTTTGATTAAATTAAAACATAAAAGTATTTTATTAATATAATAGTGCTTGCCATTTGAAAATTAAGGTATAAACAAACACGTTCGTCACTACAGACCATGCGACATTGACAGTTGTGTAGGATTTGGGTAGGCCAATGTTGGGTACATGCACAGAACACGAATAAACAGTCTACCTCATCTTTAGTCTATGATTGTGGCTGATTTGTTGTGTTGTGTTAACTATGGTATATATTTGTAAACATTAGTGTTATGGATTTGCATGTGAAAGTAATTAAGTGATGGAAGGTTCAGAGGAGTTTTTGACTGTTGAAGATTGAAATACAGGTTCGAGGAAACAAAAACGAAATGAAACACACAGAGAAAAGAGGAAGAAGACTAAGTACAGTGACCCGTTTGCTGTAGCAAATTCGTTTCAATGGAACCATCAGCCATGTAAACACAGCAACAAAAATGGTACAAGGTCAGTATTTGAATGTTTTGAAGTTACTGAAACTGATGTTTTTGCATTCAGAGAAAAACTTTTTGAAAATAAAAGTAAAGTTGATCAAGATAACTATATTTTGATGTGTATTACAGTGCAGACTGCGTCTAGGAGTAGAACTGCAGAAACTGATTGTAAACGAAGCAGATCTCTGTCATGTGAGTTCCGCTGAAAGGCTGTGAGTGGCAAGTGTATTCATGTGTGTAGCCAGACTTTTGAAGCTGCTGTTAAACTTATTGGTTAAACTGAAATTACTGGTGTACTGAAACTCAGTTTTCTAACAGGACAAATTGCTAAAGAGAACAGAGGAGGAGATCGTGTTAAGGATAAAAACCTTGACAAGAAAAACTGTGTATGAGCATTTGTGAGGTCACTGAAAGCAAGGGAAAGTCTACGGCCGTGATAAGAGTGTACAACTTTATCTGCCTTCAGAGCTGAAAACCATACCGAATCTCCATAAAATGTATAACAATGTGAATGATACGCAGTGTGTTCAATTTTCCATGTTCTACTAAATATTTGTGAATGAATTTAATATAGGTTTTTAACAATTCTAGAGTTGATGTGTGCAAGACCTGCGAAAATATGCACATTCATATTAAAAATGCGCAAGGTAATGAAATTGAAGCAATACAAACACAGCTTCACATTCACAAAAGTCGCAGTAAGGCATTCTGCAAAATAATCTGAAGTACTGAAGATCCAAAGTCACATGTCATCGTTTTTGACCTACAGCAAGTACAGCCACTACCCAAAGTCCCAATTCAAGAGGCCTATTATTCACGCCAGATTGAACTGTATAATTTAGGTGTTTGTGATACAGCAAACAAAAGAAACTATTCGTACACGTGGACGGAAAATTAGTCTGAACGAGGAGCCAATGAAGTTTCTAGTGTAGTTCATTGCTACCTAACAACTGTTATGCCTAATATAGAGAGATTGAAACAACTGTGAAACATTTTCTACTCATTAGTTATATGGGTGCAGAAACAAAAACAACATAATGCTGTCGATGATCCAGAGTTGGCTTTCCAATGCCTCCCAGTACGTCGCGTCTGTAACAATGCTCTTTACTGTATGTGGACACAGCTTCCTGCCATGTGACTGCTTGTTTGGCCGAATTCAAAAAGACAGTAAGACAAAAGAAACTATTCTCCTTCCACAAGAATACCATGCTGTTTACAGAAAGCATGTTGACAGTGTATTTGTTTACGCTATAAACTGGTTAATGAACCATTCTATTTTCATGTTGTCGGTGCTTCTTCATCCCTTCTGAAGGCGCGGTGCAAACATACAAGTATGGTACCTCTGTCAACAAATTCTGTGCAGCCAATTTCACATATCAAGATAAGGGACATCGAAAACTTACTGCAACAAAGTGGTGTTGATGTAAGAGGAGACCCTATTCTTAGTTTTTACACTGAACTGCAGTCAACTGCATCTGAAACTGTCTGTGGGGTTGTGGACGTTCCTCACGAAGACTGTAGATGTGCTGATATTGACTCTGCAGATAACGGCAAATGTGTATAGTAGATATGTATGTACAATGTTTACTTCCAGGAGCATGCTGTGTATTCTATGACAGTTTTGTTTTTACAATGAAACAATACCTTTAAAGATTTGTATTATGTTTAGTAAAGTTTGTTTTTAATGTGAAGTCACGGCCAAGGTGTAGTTCATTCCAAAAATACAGTAGGGGCTTACCTGACATTGTATTACAAATTTATTTCATTTTAATGCAAACATTTTCCATAAATCCAAAAAAATATTAAGTTATCTACTCTTTTATTGTTGTTATTGATAACAATATGTAATGGTTTTCAATGCAAAACAATTTATATCCTAATTGCATGGTTCTGTTCAAAACAAGTTATATCCAGATGTTTTCTGCAAAATATATTATATCCAAAATGTTTTGTTGAATATAGAGAAAATTAATCTTGATTCCAGACTGTCATATCATGAACAAAATAGTGCATTAGCTAACCTAAATTCAGGCATAGATTATAAAAACCCTATTTAAAAAAAAACATTGCGCTGGCAGTTTTTGCTAATTTCCCACAAATTGTGTAAAATGGATATAACTTACTTTCCACTTATGCTCTTCCTATAATGACCCATGATTGTGGTGCTTGTGGTGCTGATTGTGGTGCATGTGGTGATGATTGTGGTGCAAGCATGTGGTTCACAAGTTGCAATAAATTCCCCCTATTTTAAAATAAAACTATATAGTCCTACCTCTAAAGGCTGAAAGATAAATATTTTATTTTAATCTTGCTTTAAGAAGTATATACCCATTTCCCTTGGTATATTACATCGCTCCCTGGGTAAACTTTATTTGAATTTTGCAATAAAAGTGCCTAGAACTACCGCTGGCTCCCACCATGCCTCACCATTGGCCTATGCATAACTTAAACTTTGTACTGAATAATGCAGCACCATGGCAGGCCCCCACCATGCTCACCGCATTTATTCCGTCTTTAACATTAACTGTCTCAAATTAATCACCTGTTGAATTGGTACCCATTGATACATCAAGAGATATTGACGGTAACACTTCCTGACTCCCAGTAGACAAATCCTTGCAGATCTCTGTGTTTTTTCAATCTATCGCCTTGCACAAACTGCATGGGACCCATGTCGTAATGCTTCATCCCGTGAAAAGTTCACTTCGTACAGGCCGTTCTCTTATACCGACAATCATTTTGGCCATATGTGAAAACTCAATCACAGAATCGGCTCTAGCGACAACCAGGTAGTGATGATGCAGCTAGGGGCTCCATGTTAGTTAAGGTCAAAGGCAGGTCTTCATGATATGACGAGAGAGCGCTTCCAAGTCGATGTTAACCTTATGGTGTCAGAATGTCAGCTATCAATTTATACTACATAAAAGTAGTCAATTTTTTACAATACAGTGCCTAGCTTGTGCTCACCAAAGAAATTCCACCATAAAATTTATATGTAAAAAAACATCAGAGCACTCTGAGAAAACCCACATACTCGTTTGCCCCAGAAGAAAAACATGCTGATATATAGCTGATAACATGCTATGTATATGTAAATATTAAATTATTTTCAATTTACTTTATACATCATTATGTATAGCTAAATTTAAATATGTAAATATGAAAATTATTTTTAATTTATTTTATACATAATATGTGTACTTTTAGGTTTACATAAATATGTATATGTAAATATGGGAATGTAAAATTAACTTTATTTTATTTTATACATAATTATGTATAGGTATATAAATATAAAATTAATTTCAATATTTAGTTATACATATGTGTACAAGCATACTTAAATAACATATTGTTATGTAAGTATAAACATGGTTTTCTTCTGGGGCGAATGAGTGTGGGTTTTCTCATATTGCTCGCATATTTATTTTACTATGGGGGAATTTATTTTAACTTGTGACCCACATGCTCGCACCACAATCGCAATCAGCACAAAAATTGCAATCAGCACCACAGTCAGCGCTGCATGCAGAGCAATCAGAACCATACACACAGCAATCACCACTGCACGCACCACAATCTGCACTGCATGAACCACAATCAGCACCGTACACATCGCAATCACCACTGCAATCAGAGGTCATTTAGGGTTGATTTTGGTATCATTTCGGGGTTGTTAGGAGTTAATGGGTTAATGCGTCAATTTTGTGAGGGGTCGGTCTGACAACAGGAATCAGTTGTCTGCTTTAAGTGTGACCATGATTTATAGGTAAGCGAAAAACTTGTCTGGAATAAACTGTTGAAGATATAACTGCATTGTAATGTGATCAAGGACCTGGCATCTAAAGCCTGCCTACCTGCCTGAATGTGATGTCTTGTTTTTTAGGAATAGTTTTAGGAATGAGTAATGTTTTTGATAAATGAAAGGGCGAAAATCTGAAAGCATCCCTTCGGGGAATCGCACCTGTCGCTTCGTATTGGGGCGAAGAGTCTGAGTGAAGAATGGGCTGGTATTGAGGTGAACCTTCTGTGCAAAAAAATTGCACAAAAGAAACGATGCTGTGTGCGTACTCATGATGGGAAACGGGAACTCTAGCCGCTGCGTCGCTGCAATCCCTCTATTTTGCTTCGTTGTGGAAGATGTCATCGTTACGAAATGGGCCTGGGGTGCTGTTTATGATGGGAGTTGCATAAAAATGATGAGCCCATACCTTCATAATTTTGCAGATTGCAGTAGGCCTTCTGGCCTGAAATATCTCTCCTGCAGCCTGCTACTTTTTAAATTTTGCATGGGAAATAAACCTCATGTGTAAACATGAGTATTTTAAATATTTTTTTGCTAATTTGTTGCTTATGTACTTGCATAATACGAGAGCTAGTGTCTTCGTGTCATCACGATGGACTGATAGAGCGCAAGTATGCTAGTAAGCATCAGAACTCTTATCTGTGCGTGATGGAGGTGCACAAAATTTGTTGTAAAATTGAAGACCTATAATGGGTGATTTCTCTCTCGCTTCTGACCTTTCTAAAATTCATCGTTCTTATGTGTATGCGATACATTGCCATGTATGAGCTGAAACATTATCAATCTCTTCAGGTTCGTAATTAACTAGGGACTATTTTAGAATCGGTTTTTAGCGGTATGATGCGTACTCTGTAATTTTAGAAAAAATTATATCGGGGGACTAGGCTGTAATTTATTTTAGTGGTCAGGTCCTTGGTGTGTAAACATTGACATTTCCTATTGAAATGCTAGGATTTTTTTCACCTCGGAATATCACATTGATTCTGAGATATAAATGTGCAACACTCTTCACGGCATGGCGTGTATTATCTGAAGTTTGTTACTGGCCATTTTTTTCCTATTTCTGTATTGGTTGGCCTGTTTGCTCTTACCTTAATTTGGTTTCATGTGCACATGTGTGTGTGTTTGACGTATGAGCAAGTGGAGAATGTACCAATTTTTTTCTTATTTCTTAGTTTCACAAAGTATGTTTGGTTTCACCGGAATTAATAAATATTTTTAAATTTAATTTTTATACGAAAAAATAAACAAAGGTGCCACAATTTATTTACAAAAAATTTGTACATCAAATTAATTTTCTAGCATTCGAAAGGGATTTGCTTAACTCTAAGTGGTCTCCGTAATTCACTGGTTGCAATTTACTCTAATTTTTTTTATGTACTTCTGTACCTGTGCGGAGCAGATGGAGATGGAGTTTGCTGAGTGTATGGGGTATTTTTCTTTTCTGTATTTATTAGTATTTTTCCTTGTTATGGGCTTCAAATGATATATTTTTCATTAACATCGGTATGGTTCTGTGCCTGTGTGAACATTTCTTCAGTTATTTATTGTGGGGAATTTTTTTTCTGTGTATTAATATTTTTCAGCATTGGTCCTGAAATTTAGTTTGGTTTTTTTTCTTGTTAACTGGCTTATGGCGAAACATTTTTCATTGTCATCTGTATAGTTCTGTGCGTGTGTATTTCTTTCTATATTTCTTAATTTTGTCATTGTAGGTCCTATTGTCAGTCCATCGTTTGTCCTGAATTTTTTTCATCTGTTGTGGGCTATATATTTCTGCATCTTACCACTGAATAAACTTATCTAAGATATCTTACTTTTTCCCCATGTTTTATAATATATTACTTTTTTGGGGTATCCACATTTTTTTTAAATTCGGCAAACATAATTTTAACATGTTATGTTAAAATGGATGAATTAGAGCACATATTTTTATAGGGAGTGCATTAGCATGATGCGGTTTGATGCAAAGAGGAGGATGCATACAAAGAGCATGGTTCGGGTGGACACTGTTTTGCCTTTTTTCTATCAGTATAGTAGTAATGTGTATAATTTTTTCCCGGCAGTATTGTATGTGTATTATATGACTGTTTGTCCTCCCAATATTGTACAGTGTCTAATTTTTCATAAGTGAGTATAGTAATGAAGATATTATTTTCGTCGTACTGTATCATTTTTCTCGTCCATTTGTGTTCCCAGTATTGTACTGTATACAATGTTTTCTCATTGGTATTGTTACATATGACGAAACGCCCATGGGGCGTATCTGAGTTTGTAAGGGATGGATGTCTTAATAATAAAAAAATAAAAGAAACTAAATTTATTTCTCATTTATTCACTCTGCCATTATGCAAAACATCAATTAGCTGTCTTCATTTTTACTTTCTCTAATTAACAGTGAGTGCTATATTTAATGTTTATTTCAAATTTAATGAATGTCAATAATAATGTGTCTCTTGATTACAATCAATTAACTCATATCCACTACTAGCATGTGTTCAGTATATTTCCATAAGTTATAATGTCTTTCACTCGCGCACTTAGTCCAATAGTTCTGCCTGCCAGCCACACACTCTACTGCTTGATATACACTGTCGCAGACTCCCCTTCCGCAGGTCTGCTGGTTCCCCGTCGCTCGTTCTTCTATCGCTCACCCATTCATCAGCTCCAACTCAAAAACGGTATGCTCGGACAGCCTGTCACGCTTAAATAGCACCGGTCCTGACCATCTCGAAGGTTTCATCACACCCAGAGTTGTGCTGCGGGACAAGGTCAATAATCCAGAGCATTCATCAGATATTGGCCGAAAAACAATACTGCCAGGGTAAGCAGCATGCGTGAAAAAGATCCACCAGTATAATTTTTTTGGCTTGTGTGTTGTGTGTGAACCAGGGCTCGAGTGTAGTACTTACTTATTCTCGACTTAGGCGAAGGTTCCTCGACATATTATATGGTAAATGAATATGCCATCTCTGTCTGTTGGGATTCTAGACATTGAGAAATATTGAAGCCTTGATAGCTGTCTCTGGAACATAGTTCTCTCTCCGGTGGCCTGCGTGTCGTGAAGCTGGCCACTGCGGTTCGTACGTGTGCTTCCGGTCACATGTTCTGCGAAAAATGCCGATGTTGCGAATACCTCCTGCCGTCCAAGTCTAGAGACGACAATTACGGCAGCCTGCCTTGAGCTGCACACGCTTCATTCGTTTTATAAATTCAATTACGTTCGTACATGTAATACATATATTTGTGAAGGCTAGAGTCTCTCCTTTACTTTACGCTCTATCTCCACTAACTTTACCGACAGTGTATTTTATTAACATCGATATAAAAATTTTTTTTATACTTTTTTTAACCAAGAGTGTTTTTTTAAACACTAATGATTTAAAACGTATTTTATTACCAACAGTGTGGCCCCACTTGATATAATTCTATCCACTGAGCCACTGCAGCCCCACTTGAGTGTGCTCTAGCCACTGAGCCACTATGGTCTCACTTGGGATCGCTCTAGCCACTGGGACTTCTATGGCCCCTGTAGTTTTGGTAGAACATGTTTAGAAAGCAGCCAAGTAGCTCATTTTTCTCCAACTTGATTCACAAAATATTTTGTACCTCTCAATTGCCTTTTTTTTTAAATTCAACAAAGCCTATGACCATCTGGAATAATGTATCTTTCTAACAATGAAAAAGTTATTACAATTGACCCTGCAGTTTTGGTAGAGGATGCTTAAAAAACAGCCGAGTAAAGGCTGTTCATGATAAAGTGAGCACTTTTGAAATCAACCTTAGAAAAAAGTCACTGCCCCTGCCTGCATATATAACTGGCGCACTGAATGACATGCGCCTAGTAACGTTGGTAATAATGGACAAGAAATAGTCCCATATATTAACATTTAAAAAATAGTGATAGGTAACATTTGTGCAAACTTTTTTTTTTGTTTCCCCCCACAGTTTCACTTGACCGACTCTTGAATAAAGTGATGATGCCCATAGCAATTTTAATCTTACATAAGATGGAGGAATACATAATGTGCGTACAAGTAGATCTTAAGCAGGGCTTTCAAAAGTGGTCTTTTTACTGTGAACAGCCTATAACTCATTTTCCCCCCCAAATTTTGAAATTTCTAAATGATTTTTTTAAAATTAAGCATTGCCTATTTCTATAGGGAAGAATTTAGCTTTCTAACAGTGAAAGAATTATAAGAATAAGAAAAGTAGTTCCAGAGATTACCTTTATCAAACAAACAAACTTTACCTCTTTATATAATAGTATATATGAACGGAAAAAAAAAAAAAAAAAAAAAATTGCGTACCAAGATGCTGCCGGACGTACCTACCAAGATGGTGGATTGGTTATGGGTGAGGGGTGACCACCCATAGGTTAAGTTTTCTAAAATAATTTTTTAAAATATTTTTAAATAATTTTAACAATATATTTTAACAAACTCCGATACAAATGAGCTTACCAATATGACATTGAACCCGTCTACCAATATGGCGGCCTCCAGCAATGTATAAACGAATTAGGAACAAAAAATTCAAGATGGTGGACTGAGTATATGTGAGAGGAGTGGGGGCAAGGGAGTCAGTCTTCTGCTGGGAGTCGAACTAAAGTTAGTAATTGATGGAATGAACATGACGGGGAGGGGAAGGAGCGGATTCAACCAATTACCCCCAGAAATGTAATTTTTTTTTTAACTTAACATTTTTATACATTTTAAAAATGATTTTTAAACAATTATTAACAATCATTTTTTAATGATTAAATTTTTTTTAAATGATTTTTAATAAGACTTTTTAAAATATTCGTTAAATAGAGTGAGAGCATACCAAGATGGCGGGGTCTAATGCTACTACTTGGCCGAGTCGCTTACCAATATGGAAGCCATGGTGAAAAGTTTTTTTAAATAATTTTTTAACCATTTTAAAAATAAATTTTTAACAACAAATTTTTTATAATTTTTGCCAATATTTTTGAAATTTTTAAATGAATTATATAATTAAAAAATTATGATTTTTAATAATTTTTTATAATAATTTTGGAGGAATATTTAAGGTTTTTGGTGTTAGAGGTCACCAGGGTCAAGCAAGGTCAAGGATCAAAGATGGAGGACGGTTGACATAACGATATGGCATCCATCCAAATCCGATCCCCTTGTGCGTCAATCACCATTTCCCTACAGCCCGTTTGATATATAGCTGTTTCCACTTGTTTGGCTACGGGCGTCGGTGCTTGGCTGTGGGGTTTACTTATTGAGGACAATCTCACACATACATCTGGTAATATTATTTTTATGCATACTATTACATAATTTGTTTGAAATTAGTAAAACGTGCTGGAGTTTTTTTGCACGAACATCAAAGTTATATAATTTGTTTTATTTTCAAGCTTTTTTAGTTGTTTACTGAGCCCCCCTCCCTCCTCCACCCTTTTTGTCCTTTCAGACTCAAACATTAATGTGTACATTTGTTAAAAACTGAAAGTGGTATGCAATATCATGTATCAAACTCATTAAACTCTTTGTTGCTTAGTGAAAAACATCCGTACGGAATAAAACTGCCTTGAGTAGGAAACCTCCTTACCCCTTCTGCGAGTTCGGACTTTCCTACGGATCCTTATGATTAAGTCTACCCTAGTAGCTAATTTCATACATACATCATAGTTTGTTGTTATTTTCTTGCAAATTGCACTTACTTTACATGTATTTGTTGTATTACACAAAAAATGTAACATCACTACTCGTACAGTACATCAACAAAGTAGGCCTGCTCATGCTCTGTTTCATATATGGTAACTATAACTGTGCTTTCGCAGTACACCTGACTCGTAAAACCCACAATAGCTGTTTCACACTTCTTTATCTAAAGACATTATAACCTTATTTGTACGGTGCATACATAACTCGCAAATTTAGCTGCACGCGCATGCTGCATTTTCCTTTTTACAGACTTCCTTTTGCTACATATTGGCAGTTGTTTCTACGTTTTGCTTTTCCCATTGTGTATCGTTTGTCAAATAAACACACGTGGAACTACAACACTTGCGCGCGGCCGTCAACTTCTTGTAGCATAGCTGGGATTACAGACTTGACCGAGCATAATTGCTCAAGGCCGCTCGGTTGGCACTATGACAGATGTGGTAACTATGCTAGCCCGCCCTACTTCTCCGCTCCCCTCCAGGTGCGCGCGCATCATCCAACACATCACCCGTTATTTCGCGAATATTTTGTTTGCGTCCGGACGTATTACGTCCTTCCTATAATAAATACAGTCATGCCACCACTGACTTTTTCCATTATTTCACAGTAACGGAGTTTGCCACACAATTTTTAAACCATTAAACTGCATAGCCTGTAATGAGCAGCGGATTTAATATTGAAACTTGTGATATAACGTACTTTTAGTAACAAAAATATTGTTTTCGTCTTGCAGCACGTTTATCGTTTTCAAAACATGTATTATTGTTTTGATTTAATGCTTAATCATGTAAACTTACTGTGTAATGTCACCTACAATTTTGCATTGAAATCCCTATCTCCTGCATACTGTTCCTGTCTATCGAACTGGTCCTTAAACACAAAATGGCAACTTGGTTTGGGATAGGCATTATTTAACATAACAGTTATAAACTGTTATTATTTGGTAACGTGTTACACTATTAACATGTTTCGTTGTTTGTACAGTAGTTTTGGAATGTCTTGGATTACCCCACCACACCTGGCAATTAAACACTATACTTGCAGAAAAGTAATTTTTTGGAATGCATCTGTTTATTTATTATAAATATTTTTAATAGAACAAATACACACTGCTCCTTTTAATAGTCTGTACATCCCACATAATCGCCACATCTTGACTTTCCACCAGTAAAAAAGTAGGGTCGCAGCTTAAAGTGCCATAGGTACATGCAGTACAACTGGAACACTGCATGCCAGTTCAGAGCTCCGTGATGGTACACTTGATATGCGTGGCATCGTCACCCTTATTGTTCCCTTGATCTCAGCTTCAAATGGAAAAAGTGGCGGTTTAAACTTTTTTTTTTCTGATGAAGTCTTATTTCTAGAATGTTTATTTACTGGCATGTACATACAAACACTGACTTTACAGACAATATTTTACCAGGGAGTCCTCTTAACAGCCGCCCAAACCTCTCTGCTCCACACTCTTGCAATAACTGATGTTCATTGAAATGTTTGGGCATCATGGGATTAAATGCATCACTTGCAGGGAAACACAGTATTCTGAAGCAAATGCATGTTGTGAAAGTCAATGCATTTTAGTAGAATTTCGTTTTTGCATATATTTCAGTCTTGATGTTTTTCTTTTATTTCTCAGTCCTAGATGTGGAAGCCTTCGAAAGATTGCTTGGGCCATGCATGCAGATCATGAAGAGGAACATAGATGATTACGAGGAGCAGCTTGTTCGAATCTTTGGATCCAAAACCAACATTACTGACATTCGCACAACATAGTTAGCAGGAAATATTTATGTATCAGTCCTTATACTGTGTTGACCAATCCTCCCTTGTAAAAAAGATTAATAACTATTCAAACAGATGGAAGTTTATCCAGATCTGATGAAATACTTGCGTAATGTATTTACGGTATTGAAGCAAAATGTAGATTGAGTGTAGAGTTTAATGTTATTTATTAATAATTGTTCATTAAAGTTTAATATTTTGTCAGTATCTGCAAATACTGCTACATATTACATATTTAATTACAGTATTTATGTTATGTATTAAAATTATTTATGGATGATTAATTATTAGTGGAACTTATTGCAGGGCACAACGTGCTGCTTGCCATATAGATAACGTGTCCAAACCTGCACCAATGAGCAAAGATAGTGTATCACGTACATTTCTTTGTATGCAGATTTTGGTCCGTTTTAGATTGCAAATATTTTAGCATGAATAAACTATTTTTTGTACCTGAGTAAAATGTGTAGCTTATTGATTATACAAACTTATTTATTGTGTTAATTTATTTAAAATAAATTGCTTTTCTGTTCAAGTTGAACATATCATATGTGCGTACAACTTGGAGGTGGGAATTTTTAATTCACTTTATATCTGTGCTTTAATCATGTTACTAATTTACTAAAGAATTATTTTTACCTATAAATGAAATGAATCTTTTTACGGTAGCTAAGAGTTAAATTGTTGCATTGTCAAAATGGATGTACATACATTCCACAGTGTGATAAATTTAATTTCATTTAACTTTAAATTTGTGTAGTGCTGTATTTTGCTTGCCCATGTGAAGAGAAAAAAAGGTTTTTCCTGTGTTTTATTCATCATACATTATTTAGAGGAAGATTTAGTGGGTGGCCACTTTAGAATGCAATAATTAATGTGTAACTGAGTCTGTGAACGGTAGAGTTTGTCTTTCTAGTCAAATAATCTGCATATGACATTGAGTGTATCAACACTTGCCCATTGAACTGCAAATTTTAGGCACAGTAATGTAATATATTTTAGAATGACATGTAATTTTCACATTTTAGTATTTTATTGACTAATATTGTAGATGGCAGAAAATATACATATTGCAGTCTACTTTATTATAAATATTTTATAAATGTCTCGTCATGATGTGGTGTTAAGAATTGTGTTAACTAGTGTATCCAAGTACCACCTGTCTGATGGTTCTGCAATAGAATAATTAATTTCATGAATATAACTTTAAAAGTGCCCATTCTATTAAAAATACACAATTACTCCGTTTCTCATTGTGTCTGTCCTGTCTATCAACATTCAGCAGGTGTTTTGTACGAATCTCAGAATTGTTTCTCAAATGTAAAAGCTCTCCTTCCTAAGCTGGTCATTATTACTGAGCAGTTCTCAAAATTACTTTCAAGTGGTTTTGAATTTTGGATGTGATCTTGTCAACACACACAAAAATTATTGAACAAACATTTGTCAGTAGAGGGCCGCATTGGTGTAGTAGTTGGACTACTCGCTTACCACCAAGGCGAACTAGGTTTCGATTCCCAGCAGGGTTGCCCCCAGAGTTTTGCATGTGGAAATCGTGCTGGAGGATGTTGTTGGTCTGCAGTTTTCTTGGGGATCTCCGGTTTCCCCTGCCCTTGCATTCCGGCACTGCTCCAAAATCATCTCGTTTCATCCTCATCAGCTCTCAAGACCTCAATGTTAAGAGGTGCCCAAATCTCTTCACTCAATCATTCGCCCACTCATTTGTAAGTGACCTACAGGTGGCATCTGGATAATTACTAATTAAATTTTGTTTTATTATTTATGACGCTTTACGTTTTGAAAGTCAGTTGTACAGAAGCATTATTTATCATTACATGGATCTGTGTCAGTATTAAGAACCTGTTGATCTGACAACATAGTTTAATACTCAGCTGTAGTGTATTTGATGTTACCACGTCATAGATATTTTACAGTGTTATATTGAGACCAGGTATTGTACAACCTGTGTCATGTGCTGTATTTAATTTTGCAACATTTATTGGTACATATGAAACGGCAGTGTCTTCCAAAGCTGACTGTGCATTGTGAATGTGTGGAAGCATTTAGAAAATTTTTCATATTCATGTAAAACATTGTAGTAGTGTCTGCAAATGTGTGGACAATAAATTAAGGATTCACAAAATTGGAAATTTTAATTGTTGACTTTCTGATCAATATGTATACCAATGTCATTTTTCAACTATTTTGTTGTCACATATTTGCTTGTAAAATGAAGCCATAATCAAATTCTTAAAATTAAAAAAAATTATGTATTTCTGTGACATTTAGGCAGCTGCTTTAAATGTACCGTATTTACTCGTGTATAGCGCGCCCTTTTTTTCCCCAAAATAAAGGAAAAAATTTCTGGTGTGCGTGCTATACACAGAAAAAAAGAGTGGTAGCAGTAAATTGTTGAGGGAAGTGGCAGAACTGTCTGTTGTCTCATCTCTCGCTCTTACATCACTCGTCTCCCTTCTTTCTCACTCAGTGACCCTTCATTTATGTGTAGGTTGCAAACTCCCCCTTCCCCCAAATCTGGTTTTCCTAATGGCGTCTGTCATGATGTAAACCAGATCAGCCATATGTTTATGCCCCCCCCACCACCCCCTCACATAACACCCAAATGTTGCTGGTTGATAAGCCCTCTTTGTTTCCCTGGCAGAAGCTAACGAACTATGCTCAGGGGGCGGAGAGGGGATGTGGTGACACTTTTTTTTTTTAAAGAAGGGTAGTGTGATGTTTTGGCAATGCAAAAAATAGAGCTGTTACTGTTACAAGGAGAAAAGAGAAAATCGAAGTCAGAAGTGTTTAGTAGTAGGAGCGTGAGGTATTCTTAATTTTTTTTACTTTGGCTTTTTGCACCCAAGTTATTTAATTAAAGTATTTTCCAAAGATATTACAATAACCACACATTAATGTAGAAAAGAATAATTTGTTTCATATTTACTAACAGGGTGCCACAAATTTTTAGTGCAATTTTATTAAAAAAATATTTATTTTCCCAGGAACTTGTTGCAGAAATCATGGTGCGTACTATACACTAGTAAATACGGTATTTGTAGCATTTATTTTGTTGGCTAGTGACAAATTGTTGGCTGTCAAATACAGAATTGAAGTGGCCATTCAAGCATTTACTTCCTTTGTGGATCTCAGTTTTAACAATTGTAAATATATACGACTACTATAATTAACATAAAAACTGTTTAGAACCAACAGTTTTGCTGCAGACAATCGTACATTTATGGTTTACTTTTATGGCCCGTAATTTTAAAATGGCTTTTGTTAGATGAAAGTAATAATTCATTTTAAATCCTTCATCTTTAGCAGGCCTTATCTTTTTTTGGTATCTGTAATGTAATACTGTTTATCTGGGGTATCTAGTGAATCTACAAATATCTACTTACTTTGAAAGATATAAATTTCAATTTAATGTTTCTTCATGTTTAAAAATGGGTAAAATTGTTGTTACATGTTTTTTTAATTTTGGCAGGACTTAATTACAGAATAAAAATTTGAATGAAATAATTGGGGTTAAGGGTTTTCCACGAAATCTACTTGTACGAAACATTCTAGTGATAGGGTAATGCAAAGTCTTCTTGTATTAACAGAGTTGTCGTGTTTAGTAGATCTACATGTATTTTCTGTAAATACAGTAGAATTTGTGATTAGTTCTCAGTGTGCATGTAATCTTGAGTGCACAGGTAAACAAATTTTTTTTTACTGTTTTGGAGGGAAGTGTTTGTTGGCTTGTATTTGAGGATTGCCAGTCCCTCTACTAAATGCTTATCATGCGGTGGTTCACTGTAGTTCTTACCAGTAAAAATCCAATAGGAATCGCAAAATGTTACAATTGTTATAATTTTTTTCACCCACCTTTATTTGGGTTGCTGGAAATTAAGTTTAAATTTAGACACATTCCTAATTGTTCCTGTAATTAATTTTCTTGTATCCTTACTATGTCCATACATTAGAAGGTAATTCTTTTCTAAAGTTTTCTATTCTTTACTATTTACGTAGTGTTATACACTTCTCCACCATGTATCCCGAATGTTCAGGTGACGATGCTTTCCAGATATCTGAATATTACGAATAACTGAAGGAAAGAATTTTAGTTAGTATAATTTATTATGTCTGTCATTACTAAAAACACTGCGAAAATAAAGTTTGTACACGTAAAAAAGTGTAATCGTAAACAAGAACTTGGCTAACAGGAGTTATGTGGCTGCCCTTCCTCTGTACGCAACGTGCCCTCCCTCCATTGCTTCTCATACGTCTTAACTGTCATTGAAAAGTGGGTCATTGAAGGAAGTGATGCAACCTCCGACACAAGCAGCGGTACACTTCAGGACATAAACGCAAGCCATTTGCTTACCTTAAGAACACAGCTGTACAAATCCTTTTATTGATGTGTAAATATTTTTTATCCCAGCACAGTAAGACAATCTGAAATATTTTTCATTCCGCTGTGCTGTTCATCGGCTGTACACAACTTAAGGTTGTGGCATATGACAGTACAAAGAAGTTTCATCTGCATTGTGTACTTGATCTGAAGGCAGATTTTGATCAGGAACTAATTTTAGTCACCAACAAACTTTTTTACTGCTTTGGCGTTGGTAGAAAGCTTGTTTCCTTTCAGCTTGCAACCCGAAATGCCACAGCGTTGTTGGAATCTGTAGACATCCCTGAGAATAGTTGCACATGAGCGTCAGCTTAAGTTCATTGTAAAATAATTTGCCATTAACATTGCGTCGAAAATATAATACTGAGATCTTCACTATAGCGTTGCTGAAACCACTTTATTAAGGCTTCAAATTTTGTATTTTTACTCAACTGGATTTTCATAGCTTTATTGGACTGATTATTTGCGTAAAATTTGCAGTGTTTGTTCTTTTTATGTCATGTACAGTTAAACTACCAATGCCATAACACAATGATTTAACTGATGTACCAGCATCCAGTTTTGTTTTACAATTACAATTTTGTCTTCAATAGACAACACAATTTTCTTTTGCTTTGTGCTGGAACCAAAAACACTTTTGTCCTTTTTTTATAGACATTGTGTAACACAACTGAATGTTCAAAATTGTCTGTAAGCACTTAACAATAAGTACTATTTGTGAGTAAGTTGCTCTATTGCAGAGCATCTGGCAGACTGTTTCATCACTTGCACGTTACTGCAGGGTATGGTGCTTGCTGGATGAGGGAGGAGGCTATGTGTGAAATTTAGCACCAATTAATTGAACATTTCTTGTTAACGTTGATGGAATTGTTTTTCATTGCACATGCAAATAAGAAATGGAGTGGGACTACCAAGAGAGTTTTGTTTGGTTGTAATGCAGCAAGATTTTGAAAGATTTTTTTACCCCAACTTTTGAATATATCTAGGTCTTTGCTGCCAAGTTGTCCTACACTAAAATGCAGTCCAAAATTTTCTACGGGTAATTTTTAATCATCTGATGTAAATGTTACCACAAGTACTTAAAATTTGTGAGCATTTACTGCAAGTAAGGTCATTTCTGAGCCAAACAAATATTTATGAAATTTTAAAAAATTACTACAAACATGAAGGGCACACTTTCCATAGTCACAGTCAGGTTTTGGAACTAACCCCAAAATAACTGAAAAAAAAAATTGAGTTAGTTGCATTTTCATTGACCTGTAGTATTTTATTAATTATAGTTGCATATTGATTAAAGAATTGTATTTTATTAACGGATTACAGTGTGAATATTTTTTACACAGCCAATCCATTTATTCTTTGAGTGAAACTTGTATTTTTTGTGTGTGTTCATCCATATTTTTTTTGTGTAATTGTCTGTGTGTTATCTGTGAGTTATGCACTCAAACTTCCATGGTTGCAACATTTTTTCCAAGTTATCAGCCTTTCATGTTATTTCTAGAGATGGGTTCAAACCCAATTTTGCAGATACCGTATTTACTCGTGTATATCGCATCCTTTTTTCCAAAAATAGAGGAAAACATTTCTGGGGTGCACGCTATACACTTAAAAAACAAAAGAAAGAGGGAGTGGTAGCCATAAATTGTCCAGGGATGTTGAGGGAAGTGGTGGGACTGTGTGGGACCATCTCTTGCTCTTACATCACTTTTCCTCTTACTCTCTCAGCGACCCTTCAGTTAGGTGTAGTTCAAAATCCCGCTTGCCACAAAACTAGAGCTGCCACGCGTTTACTGCCATCCCTCTTTGTTTCCGTGGCAGACGCTAGCGAGCCATGTTCGGCGAAGGGGGGGGGGGGGGGGTTAGAAGGGCAGATGAGACTTTTTTTAGAGAAGAGTAGTGTGACATTCTAGTATGGCAAAAAAAAAAAGAGCTGGTCACTGCTGAAAGGAGAAAACTGAAAATGTTGGGTAGTAGGAGTGGATTTTTTTATGTTGACTTTTTGCATCCAAATTATTTAATTAAAGTGTTTTCCAAACATATCACAATCACCTCAAAAGAACAATTTGTTCCATACTTACTAACAGGGCGCCACAAATTTTTGGTGCAATTTTATTTAAAAAAAAACAGTTACCCTAGAACTTGTTGCAAACATCATGGTGCACACTATACACAGTGCACGCTATACACGAGTAAATACAGTATTACTGATACCAATACTTTGTGGCCAATCCAGCCGATAGTGCCAATACAAATAATTTTATTTGTAATTTTTATACAGTGTTAGAGTAATTTTAAAATACCCCCAAACTTACCTTTGTGTGTGTACATTGCAGTTTAGCACTTGGTCAGTTTATTAAAAAAAACTTCACTGTATCAAATTCCGGGGCGCGATCTAAAACAGTAACTATTTTCAGTATTCTTAACCGGTTTTGAGGCATAAGTAGCCAGCTGCAATCACCAACCTCGCCCAGTAGTTGTAAATGCTTTGTATTTGTCAAGAACATAACCAAAAAACACAGATGATGAGTAAAGATGGCAGTGTTTATAAATAACACGCATATGTTTAGTGCAAAAAGTACATTCAACTGCTTTATATATTATATACATACTATTTACTTCCGTCATTTCAGCAACATTTTTGGTTAAAGATATTCATTTATAAATAAAATGCACATAGTTTAATTCTGCTGTTGAACGAGCATCACAGCCATAGCGATTCTGCTCATATACAGGTTGTCCCAGTGTTCATCTACCATTGTGAAACACGTGCAGTATGTTAAAACAGAGACAATATTTATTGACGTTACAGAAAACAGAAAGATACAGGTCTGCCATTTGTGACAACACACACAACATAATCATTTCTTGAATATTACTCCAGTGAGATGACATCCGTTCAGGTTCACACATTCGCGCACTCGATGCAGCACGTTTTCCATAACCCAAAACTATGTTGCTGCCGGTATAGCGTTAATTTTCACGGAAATCTTCTTTCAGTGTGTTCAGATCTGGCAGGCGTATTTGAAAAACATGATGTTTGAGGAATCCCCAAAGGATATAATCGCAGACCATCAGATCGGGCAAGTGTGCGAGCTGTGTGTGATGTGGCTCCACCTTGATGGAAATAGACGTTTGCAAGGTCGATGTTGAGGTCACATAATGTGCGGGATGCAGGTGACCACCACTCCATGCTTAATGTCAATGGCATTATTCGCCGGACAGATCTGGCCTTATCACACCATCCTCACCCTAGGGACACATGAAAGGCGAGTTAAAATGGTAGGTGAATGCTGGGACATCCTATATTAACTTTCGACCTTCCTATTATCGTATTATGAATTGTGTCCTGCTGCCAACAAAATTACAATATAATGATGTGGGAGCAATAGATCAATATACAGTTGACGTTTACATGAATAAAATGTACGTTGATGAATATTATAGCAATAAAACCTTCTTTTTTACAAATTAGTTTGAACTACCTGAAAATTTTACGAATTTCACTAGGTATGGCTTATATAGAGTTAACTATATGTAGCAACACCAAAGCCAGCTACATATCACTTTAGGTTTAATTTTGAATCACTTGTTATCTAAAGGTAAAAAGAAATTAAGAAAATAGTTTTTAGTTGCAAAAATAAAATTCTTTGTTTGTGAAAACATATCCTGCAAAATAACCAAGTGCGTTAATTTTTATGATAATTATTGATGAAATGAATTGGTAGGACCATGGTCGATAGTAACCGATATTGATTTTGGGATGATCGGCCGATGTATCAGTATCACTCCATCCCTAGTTATTTATGTTTGTTACATAACCACTTTGTCTATTTTTAATGTATGCACACATTGTAATACATAATTGTGCTGTTTGTGATTTTAGAATGTTACACTTGTAGGTGTGAGTAATAAAGCAGACTTTTTTTTGTGCACAACGGGAATGTCAAAAACGGTTGGAATGGCACAAGGTATTTCATGACCGCAATTTGGAGTGAGATCATGACAAAGGAAGTAAGGTGAAACCATCTGGCCGCCAACACTCTACTGCTTGTGCATATGATGTCTACGTAGGGGAACACTTCATTTACCAGCATTGCACACCATACAACTTTGCACATTTCCTTTTAAACTTTGTGTTTAAGGTTCCAATATATCATTCTTACAAAGTCTGTAACTTAATTTGTATCTATAATAATATTTATAAAAAGTGTGGTTGAATTCTTTGTTCTCTTGCATGCAACTGTTCATTATTTAGCAATGTTCTTTGGGAGACTAAACTATTTTATGCCGCTGTTTTTAGTGTGTTGTAAGTAATTGCTGCTCCCATGCACTGCACAGCTTGGTGTAGGGTCAAACTCTGAAAACATAACAATTTTGAAACACACCAACAAACAAACACCTCATCTCTTTATGGCACGTGTTTACTGTTTATTTCTCCCTCTAAGCTGACATAGGTATAGAAGCCAGCTCAAGTAAATTGCAGTGAAGTAAGGTAAGGCAAGGCAAGGGATGGGAGGAACCTTTATTTGGGCCCATATAACTGTTGTAAACACGACTGTGTATAGAGTGATGAGAAGAAAAAAAGGGGGGGGAGGGGAGATTTTATCTGGGAGATTTTCCTGTGTTCCCTCATTAATCACTATAGTGTCAAAGTGTAAGTCAAAGTGCTTCGAGGAGTTCAAAACATATAAAATGTACAGAAGTTGAGGTTATGTTGTACTGCACAGTGAACAACTACACAGCTGATGAAATGAAATTTTCAAGAAGGGGAGAGAAAAAAACCAGTCATCGTCCCATTGTACCCAAAAGTTCCCTAGTTCCCTACATTTAATACTGTAATAATAACTTTGGTCAGTGTGGCATGCGAGAAGATTGAACATGTTAAAAAGAGAAGGGGAATGAGAAGAAATCAATTTGCTCGGACAGTTGTGATATGTAGGATACTGATGTTCCTCTGATGTCTTTACTGGAGAACATCAGACACTTTTGTGATATGCCAGTGCATATGTATTAATCTTATCTTATTTACTGTGGGTGATTTTTTTTTAACTGCTGTAAATGTTACTTTGAATGTATCTTGATGAGCGGGTCTAGGGGAATCTTTTAAATATGCTGTGGCAATGTTTTCACATCCCAATAAAATTGTGCAATGTATGTGTCTGCCTGTGTGTGTTACACACATCAGTTGCTGTCTTTCAATTTCCATCTAGTTGTTACTTTTAGTTATGCTACTGACAATGACAAAATATTTAGGATGGACCACATACAAGGGAGAAACGTCACTGAAAAAGTCTGCAAATGCTTGTTGGATGCAGTTTCTTCAGAAGGTGGAACATTTCTATCACATTTGTGCAGAGATGTTTTGTGTGCCTTTTTATTGTGCAGGTTTTTTTCTGTCTACATGATTGTATTTTTTTATTCCATTGTGTTTGTTACATTGTATATATCCTACCGATACCATCACTTCTTATTTATGTGTTCAACCTGTTGTTACACCTGGTCCTTTAAATGGTGCAGAATTCATGTTTTATAAAATACAATATTAACAATAGTCATATTTGAACAATTTCCTAATCGTAGTTGTTATGCAATCATCTTGAAGTGGAATGTTGACACAGCTTTGAAAAAGTGTAGGTGGATGTAGTCATTAATATTTTCCTGGTATTAGCTGTCATTTTCTGCATTCCAGGTTAAAAGCTTGCCATAAATGATAGTCCAAAAAAAATTCGTAACTTTTGTAGTCGACTGTATGTTGTGGATGTGTAGTTGTGTCTGGAAGTATTTTGGTAAATGTGGTGGCTAACTGTTAAAACTGATGCAAATTTAAAAATCTGTTTGTTGTACTAATAATAGCTGACAAAATTTGTGAAACAACAATCTCTGGTATAAAAATTTGTGATACAGTGTTATTAAACTCCCATCCAGTTGTGACTGTTTCTAGCTGCTATTTTTTAACATCCTTGGTCAATTTTAGGCCCTAGGATGGTTTCTGTATTTGTTTACAAAACATTGCTGGTATTGGTTGTGTGACTGAGAAATTTGTCATTGTATATTGAGTCTAATGATATTAACACTATGCTTATGTTGAGCATTATAGTTTATATGAGAAATGGCATACTTCAGCAAATTCTTCCAAGAATGTAGACTGAAATAAGATCAATCGATTGATCAATCTTGTCTGTTTTCCTCAACAGTTTGGTTGGGAAAAAATGAGATGCACTTGTTAATGGTTGTGCCCACAAATTATTGTAATGTTATTGTTGTGTGTACATTCTGTGTTGAATACAGCATGTGGCTTGTTCCTTATGTTATTATATTTTGTATTTTATTTGGTGCGATTGTCTGTATTTGTATTCAGTCACTCCAAAAATGAATATGTAGTTGAACTGTCTGTGAAACTTTTCAAGTACTCTGTACCCTGTTGCTTGTTCTGTAGTGATAAATATTATGAAAGTGCTTGTATGTAAAATATCCAGATCACTGATTTGAGAGCACTTCAGAGAATATTTTGTACGTGATGAAGTAAGTGTGAAGACTGTTTCAGTGGAAAATAATTCCCAACAAGTATTATTGAAAGAAAAGAGCTGTGCGACATTAAATTGAAATGTGCCTTGATCTGAAAACACTAATTTTTTTGTCAAGTAAGTATAATTCTATTTATTTGGAGAATTAACTGGATCAGAGGTTTGTTATTAACTGCAAGAACTAAAACCATATAAATAAGCTTTAATTGTAGAGAATTATCAGGATAATGAAGTCGTATTGCCATAAATTGTTTATTGATTAATTTAATTCTAATTTTTACACAAATGTTAGAGGTGTATAGGACTTGCAAACTAAATTATAATACAGTAATGATTGAAAGTGATATTTGAAATGAGCAGTTATGCAGTTCGTACTGATAACATCAGTAGTATTCATTTATTTATTTGGAAAGCAATGTTTTGGGACAGTTCAATTTGTGTTGCTCAGTTGCTCTTGTCTAGCAATTATATCAAATTTCACTTGTGCTTGGGTACATCCATGTCTGTCCATTCTATTTTCTCTATTGTGTTGTTCAGTATACTGATATTTTATTTTTGATAGTTTGTGTTCGGTACCTTAGTGCAATTATATGCCAAGGATAACACACGAATATGTTCTGTAGCTAATTAAATTTGATGCCGATTTTAATGGAAAAAAAAAATTCATACGTGTAGGAATAATAGTGGCCATGATCCTGGTTAGTGTAGTGAAACCCATTGTTCCAGTTGTCACTACTGAAGAGCTTATACTGTGCATAGTCTTTCACACAAAAGTTTTCCCAGTGCATATGCGCCAAGTTGTTCCTGAGTGTCGCTTTTCTTCTGGAAGTAATTTACTGCTCCTATTATAATTCCTCTGTGCCATTATCTTGGAAAATACGGGAAATTCAACATTGGAAAATGAGCAGGAGCAATCAATGCTTGCTTTAAAAAATAAATAAAATAACTATGTTATGTGGTGCTGGAAAGCATTTACCTACCACAGAGAATTGTTAACAGCTTGTATTAGATGGTATGTAAAAGTAATAATTTTCCCAATAAATTAATGTTTTCCTATACGTTGTTTACTTACATATTCCTAAAAACAATTTTTTTTCCCCCTCCCTTACAGCATTTTTGCAGTCATTCTCTGTAGGCAAAAGAAACAAATTAGTTGTAGATTGCCCCCACCCCCTAGGTGTAAAGCTGGATGTTTGCATGTATTTGTAGCGTGCATTCATCCCTAATAATTCGCATCCTTTATAGTTTGACATGTTTTGCTATTTGGACAGCACATCTGTGGAAGGTGATGCTCTGAAAATATTGCCATGACTCAGATTCTTAACCAAAGTATGCAAGGATTGTGGTAGGCTAAGAGACTAGTTTCTTGGTTTGAAATTGGCATGCCCGCTCAATCCACTAGTTCTGAACTTCAACTTCTTGTAACAGAGACCCAAAATCATGTTGTTATGTTTTCATTATACAGAACTTCACAATGGTTTGTTAAACTTGCTGTAGTGGAGTCCACAGTCTAGTCTGGCAATAATTTTTCCGGAAGAAGTCTTGTTTCACAGAGGAAATTATCATGGATTTAAACTATAGGCATGCAATAAAAGATAAATTTGAGGAAAGCCTTGAGTTGATAACTGCTGAAGTCTACTAGAAACAAACGTCTTCAGTTTTGTTCTAGCCACTCACTTCGCTTCATACAGTAATTTCCCCCATTGTGTATACTTCCCATCACTCAGCATAAGTGAGAATACATGAACAGTTGACTCACAGCACGTCTAGCTTCAGAAACAGCTTTATCTGCAGCCTTTGTGCTCCATACTCTGTAGTGGGGTATTTGGGAGGTGAGAGCAAGTCTTTCAGAGAGCCAGAACCTCTCCTTGGTGCCCTAGTCCAGTAAGCCCTGCGCCTCAGCTCTGTGATGTCCAGAGAATGCTGTGCTGTGCGAATGTATCTTTCATTGCAAATCGAATACAAATAAAATATTTGCAAATATTTTTGAACTGTCATTGCAAATCAAATACAAATAGAATATTTGCAAATATTGTGGAGCTTCTATGAATCGAAAGACGAACTACACATTTTTTCTCCGCCAGCCGTTTTGTGAATGTAGGAAATACGGATTACAATTCCGTGATCGTAACTTTGAGAAGCATAATTTTCTCTAGTAGTTATGCCATTTGAAGGTGCTACACAGTTCCCAGTTGATATCCGAAAACTTAAAAGCAGCTTTTGCAAAATGGGATATTTCAACGAAGCTGGAGGCAGTAGTAAGTTGAATTATCACGGTTCCTGTATACAAAAATTCCAATCACACTTATACTTCTGTTTATACTACTGTATTGGCGATAATCTTTGTTTCCTCACCATTGCCAAACGCAAAGCACAATCACCAAATTCAGATTGCATGCGTGAAAACAAAAATTCACAGCAAAGGACGTTTTCAATAATGACCTAGGCCTTTGCATGTGATCATACAGCCAGGAACAGAAATATGTAGAGAACTGTATACCCGTGCCAGTGAATAAATAAGCAAAATATTCTGGATATACATTATTGAATGGCGTAAGTCCAAAATATTTTGCTTAATTAGCCACCTCCTTTATAAAAATCTAACAAATGCACCAGTAAAACCAACATTCATCGCTGTGGGATCGTGTTACCACTTTGAGCAAAGATTTTTTTTAAATTTTTGCGTTGAAAATCTGTTTCAACAGATAAAATCAGTTGAAACAGCAGGCCTGGGCCCTTTAATGTTCCATATTTATACAGCACCTAGTGCCTTTAGCTATTTATTTCATTGTTTTAATAGCTCAGATTTTATTTTATGTTGGCAATCAAACAATTCTCAACCATCTAAATGTAAGGAAGCTACTCAAAATTTTAAAGCAATTTGTTGGATCTTTTAAACACTCCACATCAGCCATGAAAGCTTTGAATGAAGCACAGTTCTCACAGGGGCAGAAAAAAATAAATGCTACTACTTCAAAACAGTTTCTAACTGATGTATTTAATTTTTTTTTTGTTTGGAGAGCCCTCGGGCTAGCGAGAAGTTGTGAATGACTTGGCACGTAGCGTGCCTGGCACTGGCATGTAGCGGCTGGAAGGAGGGCAGGGGTCGGTGATACCGTGCTTGACGATGTGGTTTATGTCAACAGAAAAGTTGGGAAAACCATGAATAAACTTATAAATTCCCCTCTAATAAAGTATCAACTGCTGTAAATTTTTCAACTTTACAGGAACAAAGAACTATGTCAGGGAACAATGCACCAGGTTAAGTCGTGCCGGATAGTCGCACAGAAAATTCAAGTTTTCATCTGAAGAAAATACACAACAGAAAACACTATTCACATACTGTTTATGTGAACAAACTCTCACATTACATAGCAAATCACTGCATATCACAACTAGCTACTTACAAAAAATAAACCCTCGTAACACACAATGCACATTTAATGAAGCAAAATCGTGTGTTAGCCAACAAAACCGTATTTAAAAATACTAATCAGCATTTCATAGGCACTTAATATAATCAAAATTCAACAAGTCAACTGTAAGGATTATTTTTGGCACTGTTACTAAACAGAATTAAGTTTATTTGACTTGAATATTGTTTACGTATAGTAAAATTTATTTTCATGTCATGTTAACCACATCATTTATTTTATATATTTTATGTCATTATTGATATTTGATATATTTTGCTGTTATGCGTTTCCAGTTGTTATGTGTAGATTTTCCGTCACATGGCAGTAAACATGAGCTGTTGCCAGGGAAGCCCCACGACGTACTGGAGTAGCCGCACCACAATTGGAGAGTCGAATTAAGGTAGGCTTTTTGAGGTAGCATTAGAGGAAGACTTGTTTTTATTATTGGAACAGTCAGGCGGGCTGCAATGGTGTCGCGGACCTGGTAGAAGTTTAATAAATTTGAAAAGGAAAAATCTGAGTTTTGTCATTGCGGTATAGCAGACAGTACGGGTGAAGGCGTGAGTAGTGAGAACAGAAGACGCCTGTAAGGCCTTCATATGTGCCTAGAATAGTAATTTAATTTCGACACCTGCAATTTTGAGTGGTACTAAGTTGGACTCTTAATATGGGAGTACCGGGTTTGGCGACCCAATAGTAAGGAAAGTTTTTGGGGTTGCACGAGGACCAGTGACATTGTAGAACAAAAGGATAACGCCCGGAGAAGGATCGGCAAGACGACTACGGAATTTGTAAGATCTAATCAATCCTTTGGAGAGATGGCTGCGGATCAATGTTAACAGTGACGCTGCCCAGGAGCAATTTTTTTGTAAGCAATGGATGCTCAGTATTTTAAAGCCCAATACGACCTTGCAGATAATCATTCTACATAGCTTATTGGTTGGGCAAGTTTTACCAGGTTTGGCTACTTCAGTTGCGGTCACCACAAAAAAATTATTTCATTTTTACAAGTTGTGCAATTCTATTTCGAATTGCCACATATTGGTTTTGTACCCACTCACTTTCGAAGTTAAATTAATGTAGTCAATTTTATGAACGTTGAGAGTCTTTACAAATCTTATTGTCTGAAACAGATATCAGATGATTATTTCATTTTTTTTAAAATTAGAATAAAATCGAATTAGTATTTTCATGTAGTAGCATTCGGAAATTGAGTTGGTGTTGATATGTTCTCTACCATTTCTCTGTAAGGTAAGAGTATATTAAAGAGTGAACATCAGAACGAGTATTCTGGAGGAACGAAGTTCCCAGAGGAACCTACAGGGTTTGTGTAAGTTGGTAATTAATGCTACACTGAAATCATCTTGGTCCTGTCATCACCCCTAACCTAAACTTGCTACCCGAACACCACGTGTACACCAGTTTATCATATTAAATTGCTTAATTTCAATTTTTGAATATCTATCTAAAAGCTACTACACTGAAAGTAATAACACTATAAACATTGTGTTGAAGCAGTACATAATATTTGGGCTTACACAACTTGGGGCCAACAATAGTAAAGCTGAGTTCATGGTCAAAATAAATTGGATAGCACTGTCAGACTACAGTAGGTTGTTTACAGGTAAATGAATAGGTGAGCCAAAACACCCCGTCATTTAAGGCAAGTCGCCCCCTGTTGATTACAGACGTTTAGAATACTCAACCATTATGGAGGAGGTCACAGAAATAACATACGTAGTGGCAGAGATCCAATCTGATTCTGTAAAGATGGTAGATGAGTACACGACACCACTACCGAATACCTCTGAAGAAATACTGACACTACCAGAGAACACTAGTCCTACAGTTCTGGCCATTGAACAGCAGCATATGAAAATAAGGCAGCAGATGATGGAAAAGATGCTAGATCAACTGTTAGAACTTAACCAAGGTCAGCGAACTAGCAAGTGTGAGATGTTTGAACTTAAACGAGGTCAAGAAGCTATGTTAGGGCAAATAACAGAGCAAATCAAAGCTACCAAGCATGAGGAAGCTTAAGGAAGTAATTTTAATCACCATCTGGGAGACAGGTTGGGGCAAGTCGAGAAATCCAATCACGTAGCGTTAGGCAAGGTTACTGCTCACGTAACTGATGTAAGTGAAAAGGTGGACATATTAAACCAGGTTTTAAATACTCTTGAGACTTACACCTACCACCTCAGGTCCCAGTGACTACTACACGTCACACGGACGAACACAATCCATCTGAACTGGGTTGCCACTATAAATTTTTGGTTCACAAAGCAATACTACACCCACATAAGCAAATGCACTGATATCTACAATGATGCATCACCCATCAAAACTCTGGGTTGAGCAGCTACCCAAGTTCGAGGCAAAATGTGGAGAAAACCCAGTAAATTTTCTTTTACGATATGTATGTCAACTTGTTTGGTCTGGCTGATAGCAAAATAATTAGATGCCTCTACCTAGCTCTAAATTCCACAGCGTAATACTGGTGGGAAGTGGTGAAAAATTCAGTCAACATCTACACAGAATCTAGAGAAAGTTTCTTGGAACAGTACTGGAACCGAAATAGACAGGGCAAGCTGTGCGCGCAACTCCATGGAGAGCGATTCCAACCAGGGAGGTAAAATTCTAGAACATCTGTCTGATATGTACGGCTCCACCAATATCAGGCGAGGAGTGGATTTTTGATCAGTATTATATTTCAATTGTGTTTTAATGGATTTTTCTATCCTACTATTGTAATAAATTCCATTCCATTGAACTGTGTCCCGTAGTTACAGTACAAATTTAAATAAGCTCCTAGTAATGGGGATTGGACTGTGTTGTTTAAATGCCAGGTTACCTAATTTGAAGTCCCGTCACAGTCTTTATTGCATTGCATTCTAAACTAACTCTGCAACTTCAGTTAAGGTGGATCAGTCTCCGCCATCTTAGATTTTTGGTTTTGTCATAAATTGCATCAGATTTTGCATTTTATTGTGGGCTTTGACAAAGCATAGGGCATTACATTTCACATGTTCTAAAACATGTATTGCTAGAGTATTGTTGCCAGGTCTATTTATGCAACCGAAAGCAAGAAAAAAATTTGGTGTTTTCTCTGGCCCCGATTTACATGGTTAATCAGGAGTTTACTGTACTTTGTTAAAACGTACACATAAATGAATTTATGCAAAATTTCTCTGTTGCAAAGTAAGTTGTATTTCAGTCTTATAATTTTTTACGATATGTGGTTGTTTGATATTGTGGGCAAGTGCAATTTTGTAACGCCAAGGATAGCTTCCATACCTCTGGAAACATCCTTCGTCCTCCATTGCCATACATTATTCTGCAGAATAGGAGAAATAATAGAAATTAAAAAGTAAGATATTTCCTCATGCTACCACATGATGTAAAATTAGGGATAATTAATATTTCAAGTATAGGCATCACTAAATTCTTGTATTCCAATAAAACATAATAATTCAGACTTAATTCCTCCCCTACAAAACATTTGGCTTCTATGGCCGAGCTCCGATATGGTTACATTTTACGCGTGTGGGATGGTTACTTTATTCATGAACGTGTGTGAACAAATTATTACATGCGTGATCGATACTGCAAAATGTACAGCCACACCATATATTATATCTGTCTAAAGAAACTAATAACCAGATTTTATTGTCTACATCTCATACTAATGTATCGGCTGATAACGATACTTGGCATTGGTATCGGAACTACTCCACCATAACTGATATTTGTGGAATAGCAGATAGCACGGCCAGACCTGCGCATGCATCTCTTCCCCCCTTGCTTAGCTAACCCTGCTTCTCCGGGCTCAGACATGCATCGATGTCTGCCGGCCATAGCAAAATTGCTACAGAAAAAGTGATTTTTATTTCAGGTGAACAAAAGCACAATTTAGCATTTTTTAACACAACACTAGCATATTTTGAAAGCAGTGTGGATCAGTTCTACAGGGAATTGTGAGAGAGAGAGTGTGGGTGCAGACGCTGGTTATTTGGAACACAGTCTGAGGTAGTGTGTACCAGGTGTAGGCCACGGGATTAAGATCATAAAAGATTGACTGTAGTAGAGGAACATGCAAGTTTGTTGATAAACTGAATATATTTCAGCCTGTGCTTGGGATGCCTGAAGGGTAAGGTGGCCTGACAAGAGAGCGCGTTACACACGTGAGTGGACAAGGGGCAACAGCTCTGCAACTAGCATGAATGTGCCCGCAGAGCGACACTACTTATTAGCAGGGTGAACTTCACCAGCAAAGAGCTAGTGTGTGATGGATAGCAGAAGGTCTTGTGGACAATGCTAGCAGGCAACAGCCGCCAAGCATTCGACTGAACAGTGCAGAAAACCATTGAATTGAAACAAACACCCATTGTATTATTACACAGGCTTTTGTAGAGACCAAAATGGTTGGTTGTGAACCAGAAGTTAGTTGAAGTGTTGCTCTACTGTAATTTGGACTTTTACTCCTAGTCTGTTATAACATGAAAATTAAGACGCTCTGTGACTTTACAAGATCTTGAAACTAGTGCTGAGCCGATACAGGTACGGACCAATACTTCCTGCCGATACAACCTATATCTGATACCAATGCAATGGACATATTATGAGTAATGGACTGAAAGACTTCTACTAGCACTAAAAGTATTTTGGGGAACTGATGAAAATCTGTGTTAGTCAGTCTCACACAATGTACTATCAGATGCTGTAAGTAAAAGCATTAAACATTAGGAAATTAATTTCACATTAATTCGAAGCACTCAGCATATACTTTAGTAATTTATTTTTAAATTTAGGTCATGGCAATTTAAGCATGTTCTAAACAAGTAATATTAAAAAGATGAAATCTACAAGGTCGTGTATCAAGTTCTCAGTTCAACTTTGTTGATATTCAGAAAATATCAGGAAAATAAGGGATAGCTGAATTTAAAAACTAAACATATTGAGTGAAAATGAAGCACTGCCAGTTCCCGGGTTATGAATGTCAGAATTATTGCTTTTAAAATATTTTAAATACTGACAGTGTAGCTGAGTTGGCACCTGCAAAGCTAGTAATTCGGCGACCCACAATACAAGCTGTAGATAATTATCTCCTAAAGTACCTGTCATAGCAGGTAGCCACAGCCAATTCGTTCTTTTTCCTGTAGATGATTATCTCACAGCAGGGAGGCACGTCCCGTCTGCCCTTTGCCTTCCTGGAGTGACAATCTGTCAGTTTAATACTTGGAATAAGAACTGCAACAGCTGACTAAAAACTGCAGCAGTTGAACCCCTCTTACTCCAAATTGCCACCATATCATCCTCTGGTTTAGTGTAAAATATTGGGTCTCAATATCGGCTAACAATAAAATCTGTTCAGGCGGGCCGATATAATACTAACATCGGCCAATATTTGACATCAGGTATCGGTATAGCACTACTTGAAACCAAATACACAAAGTTCAAAAATTATCACGGATCTTTTTCATTGTTTAGAAAATAGTGGAAGTGATTGCAAGAAATAATAATGAAATTATTAGTTTAATGTCTATAAAATAATATTCATGATGGAATAGCAGAGACTCTGTGGCACTTGGAAACTGTATCAGGTATTGCGGCAGAAATTACACGGGGAAAGTGTTTCACAGATGTGAGACAGATTTGGTGCGGATGAAGCTATACAAGACTTTTGGCAGCAGACAATTACAGCACTGAAAATGATGTGAAAAAAAAAAAAAACTACAACAGCTAATTGTTGTGTATTGTACTTACAATAATTGTGATCAATTACAGCCAAAAAATAATGCTGTACCAAAAATTATAGTATTTTGATACAAATGGGATATAGACAACTGGATAATGCAGTTGGTGGAATAAACAGAGATTATGACTGCATTTCTTCACTGTTGTACACCTCCATGATCTTCTCCATTACTTCCCAGAGTTTCTCCTTAGCAATATCTTGGCAGAATGGCTGAAACAAAATTAAATATATCTGTAAAAAAGACCGCAAATAAAGTAAATTCTATAGGAGACCTAGAATATTAGCAAACACAAACATCTTTACTTGTACAGTACTTTTTTTTTTTTTTAATCTGACATGCATCAGATCAGTACACAGAACAAGGCATCAAATGGTAGTGGCACAGATGAACAATACACACATACTGTAAAACCTCTTATTTACGTTCTCCTGCAATTTGCACAATTTTGTTCAGGTCCCATTAATGTGCCATAAGAAGTAATGTAACACTTTCCCTCAAATTGTATAACAAAATTTGGTATATTCCCACTATCAGCACCTTGCAAAATACATATAAATGGTTTACAGTGAATTCTCAATTATTTGTTTGTGGGACAGCAAGAAAAACGAAGCATGCGCAAAAACCATGGATGCGGACTTGGATTTTAGACCCGAGAAATATTGCACATAACCTCAAACTGCCTGTTTGCTTAAACCAACAGCTTAAAAATGCCATTAAAACGTATTCAAGTGAATTTATAATAAAATATTCACTGTAAATAAACTACAATTCTTGAAATTGAGTAAAAACTTGTTTTATTTGTATTAATATTTTCGTTCAGTTTTCCTCGGTTAAAATTACAACTTCTTTATTTGTGCCAATCATTACCTGCTAAGTCTTTTTCGAACCTTTCCAATTCTAACCAAATACGCAGCTATAGTTTCTGATAATAATTACGCCTGCCAAAATACAGCCACGGCTCTAACCTCATTCCAAATTGGCCATAGATCGGTGAATACAGTGTCGGAGATGGTGTGATTGATCATCATTGTTGCCAACCTACCAGTAAGGTTGTTGAGGAATGTAAGTAATACTATCGATAACATGTTTTGCATTCACATAGCGTTCAAAAAACGAATGATGTGTGCAATCTTTGGTAAATGTACCGATAAGGAAGACGGTAAAACGTAAGGAATAGGAATGAATCATCAAAAACCCATCATATTTCATACTCAATTGTCCTGAGTATATTTTGACTTTCGGGAAGAGGATGCGGTAAATTTATGTTTTAAGCGTCATAACATTTTTCGTACTGGATAGTTGGGGACCGCCCAACAACCATGAGGACACAATATGAAAGGCCCAAACGAATTGAAACACAGATTAAACTATTTTCAACAGTAAAATGTAATGTTCTCAACTTTTTATGATTACAATCAGTTTATTTTTTCTTTCTTCCTTTAAAGAAATCGTACACACAAATTATTTTTATCTGGCAAAAGAATCACAAATAAATTTTTCCTACTGGTGTGAAGAGAGAAAATAATATAATTTTACACTTTCAAGGTTGACGCGTGCTTTATTCCTGCGCAACGCACTTGCATCCTCTACAGGCGACTTGCCCCAACAACGAGCAGGTTAGAGCTCGGGGCAAGTCAAGAACAGTAGCAAACTACTTTTCACGTGCCCAATGATGGACTCCACCCGTCGGACAGCTTCATACATGGAACTAATTAACGCAATTAATTATGACTGATACTGCCCGCCCAGAATCCGGCATGTGAGCGCCACCCCTTTTAAAGGCTGTTCACGATAAAGTGAGCACTTTTGAAGCCCTAGCTATTTTTTTCATTCAACCAATTTATATCCTTCCACCACTTGTTCAAGTAAACCCTGCCATGTAAGTAATAAACACAGTTTATACATTCACTATACGCAAAACCAAAAGTGAGGAGCCACAATGAAATGTATTTATTGGTTATTATATCTGATGTAACGTCTTCAAAAAGTGCTCACTTTACTGTGAATGGCCTATAATAAATATGATTTGATTGACCGCTACCCTAAGATTATCTGAGAAGGAAGTTCCAGCAGCACCACAGGGTCACAGCACCTCTGCTGCCCCGTGACATCACGCCCACCAGCCTTGGGCAGAGGTGGATAAATTTGTCGTCACCTCGGAGCAGGGAGATAATAAATGAGTGGCGTCCGGCGCAATCCTGATAAACCAGCCCCTGCGATGAAAGGCTATGCAACCCTGCATCCCCAGAAGATCTCTGATCCAAGAGATTTTGTACTATATAAGACGCCGGGCTCGCTGGCCACATAGGTCAGCTGGCACTCCCTGGTTTGCGAAGACCTCTCTCCCCTCCTGCAGCCAGCAAACGGCTCCAGCATCTTGAAGAAGGCTCTTCCTGCTCCAGAAGACTCCAGAGGTAACATGATGTCCCTGACCCTGCAATCCTCTTACACTAGTCAAATTCCTTAACTCCGCAGTAGCAGGTCGTTGCAACACTTTTCACTTCTGGACAATCCCCTTAAAGAGCGTAACTTAGCGGTACCTTTGAATCCATAATTATTTTATTTTACCAGGCTCACCTTCGCCTGCATTAATTTGCGTAATTAATTAATTCCTTAGATAGCTTATAATCCAGAACCAGAACAGGAAGTTACACGTCCCCTTCCGCTGGAGACTCGCATCGCCTGCCTAAGGTAGCCCAGAGGAAGGGCATTCAAAATTTCTGTGTTATACAATTGGCTTCGGGGAAGATTAGTCAGGTTCGATTACCACCAAAGGTCGTCCCAAAACCTTGTGGAGTTTCTTCCCTCGTAAACTATATTCCCGCATGCCAGCCTACGCTGTCATTGCTGATAGCACCCATCCCTCCAGCAGGATCATCTACACCCATCATCCTTATAGATTAATTTACCTCCCAACTCATACCCAGGGATAACTGGCATCCCACATCTTGGCAAATCTTGTAGTGAGGAAGATTGTTCGCCCCGGGTGGGAAACGATCACAGTTCGACTCACTCTGGGGTTTGATTCCCCCCTCCCCTTAAACTGCATCCTCCCATTAAGGAGCCCCCCCCCCATAGAACCTACCACGACCTACCGGGTTAGAGTAGCAACAAAAATGCTGTGGTAGGATGCTTTTCTGAAAAAGAGAGGGCAGTCAGCACTCTAACCACTTACTCGAGAGTAAGGACACACGGTGGAAATGCAATCTCCTGACTTGCCCAACATGTGTTGGACTTATACACATCACATTTTCTCATTTGTATTTCACTGTACACAGTACAGCAGTGATACATTGTGTGAACTCACCATGTACCACAGCTTCTCCCCTTCATCAGTCATGGGCACCTGGATGCCATAGCACTGGATTGCCAGGTTTATGCAGGCAACAGCAATGTGCTGTGGTTCATAGTCCAGGATCGCAGGGTCAAAATGAAAATCCTGAAATCAGGATCAGGAAAACACATCAATGGTCCATGAAGCAAATAATGTAAAAAAAAACTTAATAAAAACAATAAAAAATATTAATAAAAATTATGTGCTTTTAGTTACTGCTATTTATTTAGTAGTGTACCTAGAGTTCCTAGCCAACCAAGTTCATCTAAACTTTATCATAATACCTTAAAGATGGTAAAAGCAGCAATACTTAAGTGATTTTGTGGTCGGTAGTGTTTACAGATCATAAAACAAATGTACTTTACTTTTACAGTGCAGTAGGAATGCCTTGTACCATTAAAAAATTTGCAGAACACATGAGCACAATTCATCATGTATCACTACAACACTTATTACACAATTGCTGACTGCACCTTAAACTCACCCGCTTAAGAAAAGTTTAAATGTTTCCCACGGAGTTCTGAATGGGCACCAACATGTTAACACTTGTTTGCAAACAATTTTATGCCTCTTGTATTTCTTCCATACAGTCAAATAACTGTGTTTACTAGACCCAGTCTGAGATGTATATAGAACTCACGGAGCCAGAATTCCTGACTAGTGTTCCTGAACATTTCTCAATTAGATCACAGTAGATTCTTGCTGAGAAACATATTTATTATTTCACTCTCAATATCTGTATGACGAACAGAAAAAAAAAAGAAAATATAAAGGAACTACAAAGGAGTTATTTTCCAGCATGAAATAATTTTGATTTGATGCATTTTCATTAACACCACAAACCAGCTTCAAGACTGTCTGGAGATGGAGGTGTTATTCTGCAGCTGAATTTATTTAACTAAACAGTGAAAAAGGATACCAATTCTCTTGAAAATTATTGTACCAACAATTTTATATTTAATTAAAGCAGCTATAAAATAAAACACTTACTACATACAGTACATTTACAACTCTCACATGTCAGTATAGGCATTTCACGGTAAAGTGAGCACTTTTTGAAGCTGTTTCATCAGATATAATAACCAATAAATACATTATATCATGGCCTCAGACTTTTGTCTTTGGGTATGGTGAATGTATACACTTTGATTATTACTCACATGGCAGGGTTTACATTAACAAGTAGTGGAAATATATTAATCGGTTGAAAGAAAAAAGTAACTAGGGCTTCAAAAGTGCTCACTTTAACGAGAACGGCCTATAGTAAACATTTACCCGCATAAACATATTAAAAATAATTAAACAAATATTAGCTTATAAGTTTTAATATTATGTAGAGGAAGTTGTCCAATGTTTTCTGTACTTCTAAACTAAAAAAAATTGCTGAATGTTCCATATTTCATTGCATAAACGTTGCAGATTTTATACTAAATTTATTCCTAAAGTTTTGATTGTGACATGTGAATCATAGGTTACTTAATGGTGAAAAATTAAATAAAGAAACACCATTGGTTTGTTTTCAATGTAATTAATGTTATGTTCTCAATCAGCAGTTGACATATATGCCCAACAAATGGGGTATATTTTCTTTAAATATGAAAATGTCCAGTAATGAGAAGTGTACTGCCTATCAAGAAACACAGCTGCCATTTAGCTCTCCTTTCGTTCATCCACTGCACAAACCTTGCTTCTTTACCTTCCTTACAAGCTTTGTAAGTGGAGACGAAGCACTTAATTTTCTTATTTGGATATGCTCTGCTGTTACACGGCAGGATATCACTTTCTCCCCTTAACACACCTGATGGGAGGGGAACAGCTTGCCAAGCAACTAACACTGCATTCTCTCTTCCCCCCTTTTCACACGTTGCAAGGGGAGGAGTTGCTGCCCAGCAACCAGCACAGCATCCTTGCATTCTCTCTCTCTCTGTCATCTGGTTAACAGCACTCTTTGTGAGGGGGACAAAAACACTTTGATCATCTTCGGCTGCAACTAATTCTCGGCCTTAACTGCTCATCATAGAAGGATGTCTGGAAAAAGTTGTTTTCCTAACATGATTCATTTCAGCACTTAAAAAGCAGTATTATGTGATGATATGCACTAATTTGCATTAAAATAATAATATGAAAGGCATTACAAAATTGTTTCTAAAAACATTTAATGTGATGATTGTGTTGACGCATGCCACAGTGCTACACAGACTACGTATCGATTTACCCCATTAGAGAGCACTGAGAGTCTCGGGGCAAGTTGTAAGCGGCATACACGATTCCTAGTGGCTACACGATTGTTCCATGGGATGGACAATTACAGACACGGAAGATAATTAACGCGCTTAATTATTCATGTTGTACTGCCCGCCCAAACTTTGGCATGTGGTTGTCACCCCCACGAAAGAAATTGTATTACTCAGTGAGCCACGGACCCACAGATACAAGAGAAGAAAGTTACAAGAGAGAACACAGGATCGCAGCACCCCTGCACCCAGTGACGTCACAGCAGCAGAGTCTCAAGGGGAGGTAGTAAACCTATCAGCAGCCCCAACCCAAGGCGGTAAAGAATGTGCGCAGCAGCCGCAACCTTGAGATAAACAGCCCCTGTGGAGAAAGGCTAACATCCCAGTAACCCCAGGCGAGCCCTAAAGCAGAGAATTTTGGACTATATAAGGCGGATCAGAATCGCCTCTAGCCAGAGTTCGTCGGCTCGCCAGCTCCACAGGTCAGCGAGCACTCCCGGGTCTGGGCAAGACATTCTCCTCTCCCAGTTTGCAAAAAGCTCTACCAGCTCCTGCAGATTGAGAAGTCTCTACCTACACTGGCTTGTCCAGCAGCTCCTGCAAGACTCTCCAGAGGTGGAGCAAGACTCTCCAGAGGTAACTTTGACGTCCAAACCCTGCACCCCTTTTACCCAAATCTTTTCCTTGACTAAGCGGTAGCAGGTCGTCGCAATGTCCCCTCTAGACAACCACTCCTCCGGAAGTAAATTGTGAATTTCTCAGAGTAACTAATATTCCTTTTGCTAGTTCATCCAGGTTCACCTTCACCTGAGTTAAAGTAACCAAGTAACTTAACGAAAGCATGTAGACTGTACGATTGAACCGGGATTCCCCAGTGTCTTCCTAGACGTAAAATAAATATTACGTCAAAAGTTATTTGGTTAACTCATCTTTACTGAAAGTGTTTTGTTTATCACGTGAACATTTAACTTTCTCCCTGTGAAATAGGTGTGAGTGGGCCGAACCCTCAGGAGACGGGACTTGAAGAAGGCAGTGAGTCCGCAAGGACTTACCGAAACTCCTGGGAGCGTCAGGTACACCCTCGTCTGTCCATAGACATTCCCCATAGGACTGCACATCAGAAGAAAAGGGAAAGAGTACTGGGTCTATTATAAAATCTTGTGTTGAGAGGTTATAAAGCTTTTAATTCACTACCATAATATTCTATCTTAACATCAGATGAATAGGAAAGGAGGTGGTTTACCCAGTAGAGTTAGACAAAGAGAGTGACGAGCTCTACAGCAAGAATTCATAAAATGGTATATTGCTTCGCTAGTGGATTACACTTGCGACGATACACCCCCATCTCGAGTACCTGAGGTCATCCTGCAGCCCATCTCGCAGATAGCAGCGTGCGACCATAAACTGGAACTGGGTGCATATATGGGTATCTGTTGGCCATGGCCTAACTACCAGCCGTATAAGCCCACACCCATCGTAACCGTGCCGACCCCATAACCCAGTAAAGGACACTCAACCACGTAACACGTGCACACTCCGTATAGCAGTAACGTCACTAACATCCGCAGTCCCCAATAATTCCTAAGTGACTTGGGACAACTGGCGTCCCATTTATTGGCAGTCTTCTCGGAGAGTAAAGTTGCACTCCCAGGGTGGGAGACATCTGCAATATGATTCACGTTGGGGTTTGATTCCCCTCCGCTCCAAAATAACCCTTCCACTAAGCGATACCCACCAAACCACTCCAACATGGGCAAACCACGACCCACCAGGCAGAAACAAATATTAAGAGAAGAGAACACATTGCCGAAGGACTCAGGAGGGCTTAGAAACCCACATCGGATGGAGGAACCTGCTCCGCCAAGACCAATTAGAGCCTCCATAAGTCAATAGGACTAAGGAGAGCAGCATCATCAGTGAACAGGGCAGATCAGTGTACAAATACTATTCTTTAGAAAATATTCACCCTACATTAAAAATTGAAACAACAATTACTGTTAAATTATTATAGGAAAACCCTTAATCATTTAATAAAATTTGTACATTGTAATAAACCTAAAACACAGTAGTAAATCACTACTGTCTCTGATTACTCATATGCATCTCTCTTTCATTAGAAACAATACTCTGCTAATTAATTTTTTTTCCTTCTAAATTTTTCCACATGTACCAATGACGAAACAAGCAAAAATATTATGTATCTTGATACAGTATTCCTGCGCGCCAACAATATGATCAGCTTTACATTTTTATAAATTGAAATAGAATGTTGGATATTTTAATTAATAAAATAATTGTTTTACGATACACACATTCACAATATTTCATTTCAAAATTACATCCTGTAACAGGTCAATCCTTAGAGCAGGGCATTTGGTTTTTATTTGGATATGCTGCCTCTCATCTCACCCAATAGGTGTACCATGACCAGACGACACTTGCTTCCGAATGCAACTTTGCATTGTACTGTGTTGCACATAGCGTTTGAACGATTATGACCACTTTCCCTGGTGATAATTGCTATCTTTTGCATCAACACATACTTTGCGATGACAGTTGGCAATACTTTGATAGTGAAACAACTCTCTTTTGAATAAAATCGATTCAAGTTCCTGTCTTCAAAGTTTTCCAAAAGCTATTTGTGACATCTCTGAAAACTCCTGTGTGAAGAACAAAATAAGAATAAAGATAAACACGTCAACCAAAATTATGAAAAGTTGTGAACTATGATATTTCATATTTTGCATATACTCCTACATACATTGTTCTTGTATATTGATAACCTTAGCTAATAAATGCTAACATTCCTAGTCTATTCATAAAATTCCAGGTAAAAAACAGGGGTTACAGAATATATGTATATTGAGGTGTTTAACTTTTGGAAACGTGAAATTTACTCTAATAATGCAAACTAAAATGCAAAATACCTATTCTGAAAGTGTTATTTCGTAATAAATACTTAATACAATGAAAAACATATAAAAGAACTATTTAGGTAAAACCAAAAAAAACTTCACTTAGTTAAAACAAAAAAATTTAGTTGAGAGCGGCATTGAACTCACAATTCCCCTACCTCTAGCGTGAAGCCTAACCAGCAGGTCCGAATATAACTACTGGAACACCTCTGGGTCCAAGGAAATATTCCCTCCCTCCCTTTTTTTTCTGCTACGAGTACAAAATCTCTTATACAACAAACAAACATATAACATAACTGACATAACATATATTTATTCACAGTTTGTCAAGCAATCAAACCTTTAAAACTAACAGGTAAGTGGTTTACGTCTTGCTTTTTCATTTGCAAATTTGTTTATAACATCGCCATAGTCCAATTTCACAGTTAAATCATTTTCAATTGCAAGCACAGAGAGTTCTACCAAGCGTTGTTGAGTTTGTGATGAACGCAAATAATTTTTAACTCTTGCAAGTGCTGAAAAAGACCTTTCAGCTGAACAGTTTGTAGCAGAAGTACATAAATAAATCTTCAAAGCAATTTGAACATTTGGATACAAGTCATAAAGAATTTTATAAACAGAAGTTTGTTTAAATTTTGTAAAGAAATGGTACTTGTTCCCTCATCTAAGAGAAAACTTGTGAGATATATACACTCTGCTCCAAATGCTTCTTCTATGTCAGAAGGATACATATGTTGCAATATGTCAGCTGATTTGTAAATCTGGTCAGGATCAGTGTCTGTGAGATGAGATAAAAATAAGGATCTTTCTGAAAATTCTTTGTAAATAGACATTCGAGTAGTGAATTCTGTTGTCAATTTGTCTAATATTGTCACATAACTGAGCTGCAGGACAGAACTTACATGATTTTCCTTTTTTGGAACGCATTCACTTTCAGATCCTGACTCATCAAAAAATCTCTTAGGCTTCTTAATTCTTTTAGGCTTAAATCCTTCTATTTCTTCATCTTGTTGACTCCTTTGAAATTTTCTGTTCCCAGTACTTTCATAAACATCAAATAATGCTTTCATTTCATTCACAAATGTAATGGAATTATAGAAGTTAACAACTGCACCAACAGCCATTTCTCCTGACTAATTTTTCACTTACAGCATTAAATCTTTCCAGAATAGCTCCCCACACTGTGGCCACGAAAGTCATTTCAGAAGATACCAATTTTATCAAAATTCCCTTTGCCTCTTGCCTAGTGACAGACTTTTCATTTTCAGCTCCTTTTATGAATTTCAGTGCTTTGATAATTGCTTCAAAATCAGTATTGAGACTTTTGCATGCGTCTTCTCATGCAGACCATCTTGTTACACAAAATGTTTGGAGTGAAAGGTTTCCTTGTTTGAAAAAATACTATAGAATTTTCCAGCCATGAGTTGATGCAGGAAAAAAATTATATAAATTTTGTAGAAAATCAAAAAAGTTAATGGCTTTGCCTCCAAGTAGTTGCCGGGCTTGACCCAACTAAATTAAGCAAGTGAGCTGAACATGGTATGAAGAATGCCAATGGATTGGATTCTTTTATTCTTGCTTGCAGGCCACAATATACTCGACATATCTGCAGCATTGTCATATGTTTGACCCCAACAGTTATTTATGTCTAACCCATGGTCCGAAAGAAAGGTAAATACAGTTCTTTACCAGTATGTCCTGAATTTTTTAGGAACTCTGAAAAATGTTCTTCAGGGCAACCTGCTTTGTTTACATATCTAATGATAAAATTCAACTGGTCACTGTGGGTGATGTCAGGTGTAGAATCCACAACAATAGCAAAATATTTGGATTCTTTTATTTGCTTCACTATTTTGCTAATTACAGTTTTAACCATAATCTGTATAACCTCTTCATATGTACCAAATGATAAGTACAATGGCTTATTTTTACCCTGATTTCCACATTCAGCAATGTGGTCTTTCAAACACGGATCAAATTCTGCAATGAGCTCCATTCACACCATAAAATTTTCATTATTCACAGAGCCAAACACTTAGTCTTTACCACGAAATGCTAACCCACGAGAGGACAGTTTCTTCACAACAGTGACTACTCTCTGAAGAACACATCTCCAATATTTAACTTCTTCTTTCAATTGGGATATTAAATGTCTGTTGACTCTGCAGGAGTCAGTCTTTAACATACAATCTCGATGTACAATGAATTCTCATGTTCGGTCACCTGCTGACTGGCATGCTTCCAATAATTAAAACCACACGTTCCAAATTGTGATGTTCCTCCAAAAAGTTTACATAGAGAACAAAAAATAGATCCCTGGCTGCGAGGATACACAAGATAGTCACGCTTTATTACTATCATTCAAAAGTTTTTGTTCAAATAATGATTTTGCCAAAGATCTTTGTTTCAATAAACCCGCTTTGAATCAGAAAAATTCTCATTTTTGTTTTGATTCACACCATTTTTCACCAAAAAGTCTTGTGTTATATCATTTATTTACTAAAATAAAGGTCATCATCAGGTTTTAACTATTTGTTTTCTTTACGTTCTACATGGACTACATCTACAAGACTTTCATTACTGCTGGTTATATCAGGTAAACTGAAATCACTACTTAAACAAGGTATACACTCACATAGTTTTTCTTTGCTGTTATGTTCATTTACACCTTTATCAGTTGTAGAGAGTGATATGTTTGCTTCAGTTTTAGTCGTGTTGTTGCAGAAAAACGTGTATAGTTTTGGTGTTTGAGACAACACTATCTTCTTTCCTTTTCTATTCTGCTAATTTGCAATATTTCGCTCCACTAAAATGTTTAGGCCAACCATTTTTTTAAAATAGACGGGATACAGGAAACAAATTACTATTAAAACATGTACTCATTCATAACAAAATGACGAAAAGTAATCCATAGAATGAACTGCCAAAATAACCTTCCTTACAAACCATAATCATTATGACCAACTACCACCTACAAACCAAAACAAGATTTCCCTTGTCTGCAATGTGTCATTGTTAAAATACCCCTTTATGATATCATATGCCAAATTAAAGAGCAGTTCTTTACTGTTATCTGTTAGTTCATCTTTTTTTACATGCATTGTCTAATGCTGATGCTGCCATTTTAAACAGGCACAATGAAACAAAGTAATGTCTCGAGTTGTAAGGTATGTTACAGTCACAATTATTAGTCGTAAATGTGTTAATTTAGAAATTTAATTCTATTTCATAACCTGAACAGAGCTTAGTGACGCTGACATGTTGCCCCAGCATATTGCCAAGTGATATTGTTTTGCAGTAAAACAAATACGAATACAAGCGTAATGTTTGCATACATATTTTGTTATTGTTTATATCACATAACATTTTTATCTCTCATTTTGAGTAGAGTTTGTTCCGATACCATGTTTACAGATACCGCAATACCACTGCAGATACCCATGCCCTTTGCTATGAATTTGAGAAAGAGTATTACTGTTAATAACACATTAAAAACATTTCTCCCAGACTCATTTAAATAAAGAAAATGTCTTAAAATACTGTACATAATTTATTAAAATCCAACACAAAATGCAAACTGACCTAAAATTTTCAAACCCTCTGAAATAGCAAATAATGACACCAAAAGCAGGTCAAATTTTAAATGTCCCATGCACACTTTTAGGTAAAAGCATACAGAGACGTTATTGATCGGGTAGTGTCATGTATGTTTGTTTATGAGGGAAGGGAGGATTACCTCTCCATGCGGCGACATGTTGGTGACACTTTGCACGCGTGGCAAATGTCTGTCTTTTATTAAAGTAACTAACCATATTTTACTGCAAAGAAAACTTGTAACTTTGAGACACAAATGAGGCAATTATAATTGATTTCTTCACTGTCTTTGATAATTAATCATTCAAAACCACGTCCTATGATTTTCCCTGTCATGAGTTACACTGCACTCTGCTTGGTGCTTTCTTACCCATTATTAGACGGCAAAAGGTGTCGAATAGACACATATTATCAGTTTATTCAAAGACATGTCTATTGAAACAAATTGATATAAATCCTCCAATTTCCCCGCAAGAGGTTACTGAAAATGAACACATAATACAAGTCGCTTGATGTTCAAACAATTTTTTGGTGACAAGTGGTAGAGTATATGCCTTTGGGCACAAAATTTTATTCCTGAAGATGCTGCCCTTTGAGTTAAATAAATATTAAGTTTTAAAGTCATGTTAATTTTACACTAGATACAATGAAACGCCAACCTTACTGGATAAAACAACCTTTAAACATAAAAAAAAAATCTTTACAAATAATAATTCCTTGTTAAAATGTTTTGCATAACTTTTTCAGGTGAAACCATTTGTTTTGAAATACAAGTGATGTTAGGTGCAACTATTTTGAGCGACACGTACCGTATTTACTCACATATAGCGTGCATTTGTGTATAGTGCGCACAATGATTCTTGCAACAGGTTCCAAGGAAATTTTTTTAAAAAATAAAATTGCACCAAAAATTTGTGGCACCCTGTTAGTATGCAACAAATAATTCTTTTTTACATTAATGTGTGGTGATTGTGATAGGTTTGTAAAATACTTTAAATAAATAACTTCGTGCAAAAAGTTAAAATAAAAAAAATTCCGGAAACCTCCTGCTCCTATACTCAACATTTCCGGCTTCGTTTTTTCTTTTCTCTCCTCTCTCCTTTTAGTAGTGCCGGATCTTTTTTTTTTGTCATTCTAAAATGTCACACTACCCTTATCTAAAAAGGGTATCCTCACCCCTTATCCACCCCCCTCCATGAACATCCTGCCATGGAAACAATGAGGGCTTGGCTGAATTATCGACCAGCAACATCGAGGGTGTTTTTTAAGGGGGGGGGGGACATGTGGCAGTTCTAGTTTGCGGCGTGACAGGATGTCGTTAGCAGGTAGATTGGGGGGAGGGGAAGTTGGGTTTCGACCTACACAGAACTGAAGGGTCATTGAGAGAGAAAGAGAGAGGAGTGATGTAAGAGTGAGAGATGAGACAACAGACAGTCCCGCCACATCCCTCAACATCCCTGGACAATTTATGGCTACCACTCCCCCTTCCTCTTTTTTTCCCCCGGTGTATAGCCAGCCGCGTACCTCAGAAATTTTTTCCTTTATTTTTGCAAAAAAGGGTGCGCTATACACAAGTAAATACGGTATTTGTTCTTATTTTTCTTTTTGTTTTAACGTGTGGGCATATACAAACTGAAATACAATGATTTTTGTGCCTGAAGAAAGTAATAACCTGACTTCATTGTCTACAACCGATACAGATACATCGGGAAAAGAAGTATCGGCCAGTACCGATACTCAGTATCTGTATCAGAACTACTCTAGTTTTGAGTACAAACAGTACTAGAACTAAAACTGTTTCTCAAAAAATTTTAAAGACTCAGTACAAGTTTTGCATGTGCAATATATTTGCGAAAAAAAATTGTTTTAAACATTTATAATTACCCAATAAATATTTTTTCCCCATTATTTTTACAACTGATCTAGTGTACAACCTATTCTATTGCTAATGATCACATTTTTTACTGCCCTGGTCCTGGGCCCATGCCTAAATACAGCCCTGCTAACCAGTATGCCACCATGCACATGGAAGGTCAGTGACTCACAACAGCTATTCCTTGCATGAAAATAGCCAACTACGTATGGGCGACACAGTTGCTTGAAACTGTACATAATCACTTTGAAAACAAATACACATTTTTTCTGTAACATTAATCAAATTCAAAAGTGTGAATACTTACTGGTTCTAAGCTCTATTATTTAATTACAATTTTTGTTCTCGAAGTTATGAAATTCACAAAAAATATCAATTTTTTCCTGCTGCCCGAGATGCAACGTGGTCTGCAAGGTATCTGCTCCCCCTCCCCCCCCCCCCCGTGTTACGTTTCAGACAGCTTTTATTGTAGACATAAACTTTGCGTTCGCTAACTAAGCAGTTCTAATCAGAACTATCTCAAATTATGGTTTTGCATTGTGGTTAAACAATAAAACTACTTTGCATTTCCCAGTGTCACAGTTATAATAGACTAGCTGGTTAACCTCACCTAGAAAGAACATGCAAATTATTTATTCAAGAGTATGCATAGTTGTTAGTTAAATAAATGTCAACAATAATGCAAGTGTAATGAATAACTGCATATGATGTTTGTACATAAACTACTGATGAGAGTGGAATGAAGTTGCACCAAGTTTCAAACTCTCTTTATACTCTTTGTCCTCTTGGTTACATATGAAGCATTTAAGACAGGCAACAGATGAGTGATTCTGGGAAAAATCAGTTCAATACTGATTTTGATGAAAATTATGTTGGTAGTTCCATGGCAACCCAGGACTAGGAATGATGTGGTACAAGCAAAAGCCAGACTACAGGATCTGAATGTGATAATAGAGGAAGCAAGGATGAAACTAGTATAGGCATAAGAGAAAGGGAAGCCACAAGAACAATAAAATTGAAGGTTGTAAGGAAGAGATCTAAGGGAAGACTAAGGCTGTTTCTGAATTCTCAAAAATTGCATACTTGAGGGTACTTGTTGCCGGAAGTGACATCACCATGTCTATACTAGCGCTGTTCAAATTCCTAGTATAGTACACACAGGAAGTATACTGGGTAAGTATTTGAAATTGTATACTTGTGGAGCATACTAAGCCGTCTGCAGCATATTTCCCAGGTATATGCTTATACAAATAATATTACAATTTCAACCCGCATTTCCAAGATATTACAAACCCCATTGAGTTGTAGGCCTATTTATCTTACTTTTGTTATCAATGTGTACATTGCTGTGAATGTGTTGTGTAAATAATTGTCAGGTTAATAAATGTGTTTTGAAATATGGATCACATTCTGAGCATTTTATAGATTTCTGCAGCATATTTCCGACATGTTTGCATACAAATAATATTAGAATTGCATTCTGAATTTCCAATTTATTACTATCATTTAATTTTATTTATCTGTATTTTGGCGTCAAACACATGATAGGTTAGGTATCGGGTAAGAGGAAAGGATGTCAGTGTCTAATGCCTCTTTACATAGATAAATAAATGTAAAAAATAAAAAATCCTATAACTGCTCTAATTTGTTTAGTCTTCTACTGACGTGATAAAGTAATATCGCAAGGCAATTTGTGTGGTAGGCATATTTGTGAAATCAACAGAGAAGCTGAAGAGATAAACATAACCACAGGATACTGAGGTGCAAGAATTTATATATTCCTGCTATAATGTAAATTGGGGAAGTAAATTGGGAAATAAGTCAGGGAAAATGTAAATAGTTGCTACTCTGCAAAACATGTTAGTTGTCTGAATACACGATAATGTAATTATGAGCATACACATTGTAAGATTACAATTTTCCAGTGTGTCATCAGTCAGTAAGACCCTGCTTTCCATGTGTTTTCCCTTCGCTTTCGGGCACATCAGGGAACGGGACCCTCCAAAGCCCGCAGAAACCACCTTAACACTGAACAGTGTGTTATGAGTGTAATTCTTTCAATCATGCAATAAGTCAGCAGTTCAGTTTCAGGTGTGTGGGTCAGCCTTTAATAGGTGCACCATTTAGTAAACACTGCAGATAGTAAATGTGAGGGGAGATCGGCCCACTGTTCCTGGGAACGTCAAGAGTCTCCAGCTCTCAAACAACCTCGACACTACCATATGTGGTGCCATGCGCCTAGTCGAGTAACAAATACATCTACAATACTTCTCACTCACTCACTCGCACGCACGCATGCACGCGCACACACACACAAAGTATTGTATTGGTGTGATTGTAACGGGCACTCATGTGAAGTCAATAGCGTGTATAGGAAAAAATATTGATGGGATGAATGAAATGTCAGTCCTGCTTGCTTGGTAATCCTGGTTGCAGTGTAATTTAATGTAACTTCACTGATGGCATTTTGTTCTGTCAACGATGACAAAATAATACAGTACATATCGTGTTTCACTATTCACGAAAATATATTTCAGGGAAAATGGTAAGATACTGCCTGGTAAACAAGGGAATTCCAAAATGGAAATACAGTGGCCACCCTGCAATACTTTCACGTACATACAAATGCACAGTGAAGTAGGTGTAAATCTTTGCTTCATATTCTTTCACCATGCTAATCTACAAAACATAAGGCAATGCTGTTGGTGGGTTTTCGCAGGATGCTCCCATTCAGTGGCGTCTCGTTAGGGCAAGCAAGGCAAGCAGCACTTGCCCAGACAGTTTCCTGACAATGTTATATTTAAATTAATATTAAATTGTAACTTATAGTTACTTTAAGGTAACTTTTTACTCATGTGGTACACATTCTACTCGAGAAACAATACTGTGCATTGTAAGAAAACAACTCGTTTGTAGGCTAGCAAAACCAAGATGTTTGGAAGTGCTGTAAATAATGCTTTCAGCAGATACGCTGTCACCATGGTTTCCCAGCAGACAGAGGGACGGCAGGGTAGGAAGACCGCCTGGGCTGCGTCAACCTGTGTTAGAAGCTACGGTGGTAGTGTTTTCCTCACCGAACTGAAGCAGACATAGCCGAAGCTGGCCTAGCCGCAGGCAGTTGGCATCGTGTAGTTTACAGCAACTATATCGATGCGTGGGCAAGTTCGTGTGCACAACACAAATCGTATTGTTTTCTTTAATTTAGTTTTGGTGCTGAGCTTGCTATACATATTTGTGCGCAATGTATACCCTACATAAAATTATAAAATTACAGTGTGAGACTGAGAACCGAGTAGATAGAATGAGTGCAACAGAAACATGTGGGTGTAAGTGTGGTGTGTGTGGGGAATACAAGTGACGCATTTTTCCAGCAGTGCTTTCACTTTGCAGGAAAGATGCGACATCATAAAAGAGGGTAGGCAGACACCTGAACTTACGATCTAGTCAACATGCATGAAAGGTAATTTTGTACGTCATTTCCAAAAAAATGTTTATCAGAAACACTCGTGGTTAGATGGATGTAACCGCCTAAACAAAATTTTTTGCAGGCCATATGTATTGTTTTCAAAGGATGTTAACATGTGGACTGCAACTGGGTATCGTGACCTTAACAATCTGTGCAATGCTGTTCAAAAACACGGGTGTTCTGAAGTTCACATAAATTTGTTTTTGTATCTTAAAGAATTTGGTAAAAATAGAGTTGACTGCTTTCCATCTGTAGGCAAACGAATAATCATTTTTTGGATCTACACTTCTATACAAATAAAATTGCTCCATATGTAAATACCTCACTGTCGACTGGTATTAAAATAATATTAATATTGAGTGTACAAGGTTCCGGGTTTGATGAAGGTACCTGTGTAATATTTTTCATTTGGGCAAATTTTATGTTAAAAAATATTAATATTTTTACAAGTGGTGTATTTATATTTAGGTACGAAAAAAATGTTTAAATGGAACCATTTTGCACCCTGAAATCCACATTTTCCCAGGGAGAGCCCCTGGATCCCCCCTCCCTTTTTATAGGAGTGATCAATGCCACACTACTACCCCCTGCACACAGTAGTTTGCCCATGAAATTATAGCACACATCGCCACTGCTCCCATTGTCTTTGCCCTTCATCCAGACATCTCTCTTCTCAACACGCTAATCCTTAAGGATGGCTGACAATGACAAGTTTGGCCCTCCTGTAGGGCAGCGTGCTCCACTTGGCACTCTATCCCTCCCCTTATTGCATCCATAGACCCTGCCTGAGGTGGGAACAAAATTGGAACATTATAATTGTAATCCAAAATTACATTTTGCAACAGATTAGCTAGATTATGTAAAGTGATCTACCATTTTGTATGTGAACTGTGGAACAATGTTAAATGTACAGAAACATATTCATGGTTTTCAAACCATTATACAGCATGGCATCATGCTGACAAGTAGTAAAATGCTTGAGACGTGGCATTGTAGATTAAAGCAAAAGTCTAAAAAAATATGATTTTATATTATCTCTTTTCTCATTTAACAGTAAACATTCTGAATACAAACAATTAGAGAGTTTGGTGTGCATGCAATAATACCCAGGATTTTATTCCACACTAACCTAAAACGAGCACTGTAAAATATATATAAATGCGGGCGTCCAGAAAACCGCCGAAGAGTTTTGTGCGAAGTTTTGAGAGGTAACGTATTAGTAGACTGAAAGATGAGATTCAGGTGCTCCTTTGACAGCAAAACCCCATTTCTGCAGCAACACCCTTTCATAAGGGCTGATTTGTGTGATACCAAACTGGTACTTTGATAGTCATATAATTAACGCAGTCATGCTTACAGAACAGCAATACAATATAATTATATTTCTTGAATAAGATGTTAGAATACAGTAACACGCCATTACAGAACACTCCACTAGTACATATATTAATTTGTGGCTTTCTTAATTGGCACCTATTGCAGAATAGAAACATTGCATTATCATTATTATAGATAAATAAAACAATATAATAAGCTCAATACCTGTAGCAGTACACTGGTGAAGTAATAGCATTCAAGTTTTAGGTATGAACATTAATGTGGGCCTCTTTGTCGTTTTCTTTGTTGTGTACATGAAACAGTAATAAATTTATTTCTAGAAGCCCATAATTGAAATGTTAACACTTAAGTGTTATTGCTAAGGTGTTTATTAGCAACAGACTGCTTGTATGCAAGATAGCTACAGGATTTGTTCTATAACACGCGAGCAAAGCATAAATATGTTTAAGTGGAGAAAATGTTTGAGTGTATGTAAATAATAATGTGTGTGTATAACACATCTGCAGTACAAACATGACAAATGTTCCATAATCCAGCTTCACATGCATGGCAGTGTGTGGCTGAAGTGATTATGTGATACAAAGTTACAAAGAAACAAATGAAACATAACTTCATTAGTAAATGATGCGCGCCCACTATTGCTCCTATTATTAGTTTATTTAAAGACATGTTTCCACGCTGGCCCTTGTGGTTATTTGTTTAGTTTGTCAAAAACCATAGATGATGTAATGCATTCATAACACAGTGCATCAAATTTTCTGTTGTCACATCGTATCTGATATTTCACCAGAATGCGCAACCAATCTAACATGACGAGGCGATTACATGTCCGAATAGTTTCAACAAGTACACAACTAGTACACATCACTGCTAGTACGGAAATGTATATACTTCTCAAGTATACACTGAGAATTCAGAAGTGAGATACATGCAATGCAGAAAAGTAGAAATGGTGGAAAAACGAAAAGAGATGAGGGTATTTTACTATGCTGACATAGCTACAGGCTGAAAAGAACAAGTGATTGATGACAATGAATTAAAAATGTACATACTTTCAAAAAATGCATTTTTTAAGTACATACTGATTACTCAAAAACTTCAGTGATAATTGCATTAAACAAGACAAACTACTTATTTATTTTATCATCTGTCCCACAATTACAGTTCAAGTTATTTTATATGCAATTATTGTTCATATGTGGAAAAAGAGAGAAGACTATTGAAATACAGAACAGTTCAACAAAAGTGTTAACAAATTGAGTTCAAACATGAAGAAATGACCCTCACATGGACAAGTTTAGGTAGACCTGAAACTGAAAATCCATTTAGCTTACTTCCAAATGGTCATCAAATGCAAGATTCATAGACTCAAAGACCATACTGAACCACTCACAATAACAGCCAATACAAAGGGTTGTTAAGGCACACAAAGTATACGTAAAATTCAATGTAAAAAAAAATACTAACCTGCAGGAAAGCAAATGAAGCTTTTGTAAGTGGTGTTTTGAGCCATTCGTCTCGTGAGAACCAGCCTTCAAGAGCTTTCAAATAATGGAACATGTACTGGAAATAAATGAAATTATTATTGATAACATGCTCAATGCTGAATTATTCAGTGTTACATAAAACGCAACAATTCTGTACTGACGAGAAAAGGAAAACAAAGGATAGTTAACTGAATCTTAATCAACTTACTATATTTAGCAGAATAGAAGCAGAGCATTTTTTGCATAAAAACAAACCTGGCCTGCAATAGAGCTGTATACATCAAATATTGCTATAATATTTTACACAGAGTACATTCAAGTTACATACATTTTGTTTATGTTTTCAGTTTGTTGTACAAAAATTTATGTTAAAATTTATCACCAGATGGAAACTACCAATATCTATTTCAATAATAAATTTGATATTTTGAGTAAAGGTTACAAGTAGGCTGCTAGGCTACAAATAATATGGATTATTCAGCTGTTCACTCCAATTACCTTCTGACTCACCTTGTGTGGATGAATGATTGTCACTTCAAACTTGAGCATCCTCATTATGAGCAGCTCTGCTTGCACTATGGCATCCCTCATGTTCCAGTATTCGTCGCCCAGTTCCAACGGAGCAGAACCCCTGTGCAACGTGTTGTGGCTGACATTTATAACATCCCTTATCTTCAATGGGTCGTCCTTCACCTTGCCTGCTAAGTACAGCGTCGTTGACGCAATAAGCTGAAACATTTTATTTTACTGAAATAATAATAGAAGCTGGTTTATTTCATCGTGTGGAAAATTACTCATAGACAGAATAAATTAGCTTACAAAACCCATAGGCTCAGAAAAAATTACTCTGTGCAGTACACACAAGATCAGACAAAATTTTGCTCTTGTATTCTCTTAAACCCGTTACAAACACTGCAAATTAATTTTTTTACAAAAGAAATGACATGAAGAACTTAAAACCACAAGAGTATAAAATATAAATTTATTTCGAAAATTTTTCTTTAACACATTTTAAACTATCAAAATGTAAAAATCTGTTACAACAATGTCTAATATACTCTTAGTTCAATACCATATACGTTTATTTCAACAGTGTTTACAAACACTTCTGAAAAAACAATATTGAGGACCATTATCTTTACAGCAAATATTTCATTCAGCATTCCATAAACTACTGTTCCAGAACATACAATAATAGAAAAATACTGCAGACTTGTCATTACACATAAAACTGGTTTAAACTCACGTATATGTCGTAACCAGTGGAGTCAGCTTCCTTGAAAAACCTGTGATAAAGAACAGCAGCCGTTGCAATTGTCAGTGGCTGGGCATCTAGTTTGATACCTGTAAACAAATAAAGACTGAACAAACCTATACTGAAATCAGGGCTCCAACAATAGCACAATGCATAGTTTACAAGTACATATCTAGGGTCAAACCCACTGATCACATAAACATATGATATGCTATCTGAATACATAGTACTTTGACGCGTGACATCCTGGCTGTCTGGGAAAACACAACATCAGTCAGTATAGGTTTTGTCGGATGCTAGGCCAGGCGGGGTTCTTAGTTTATTAATCCTTGCGAGGCACTGGAGCGCGTCCAGTATACAAGAATGGCCTGGTAGCTTTGCAGCAGAGCACAAAGTCGGGTTCTAGCAACGCAATTTTATGCTTCAGATTATGGGTGACTGGTGGGATATCTGGGCGACTCATCTCTACTGTCCTAAATCAGGCCGTAGACTGTTCAGTGGCACGTGCAGGCACTGCAGGTATGCATGTATTCTGACTGCGGGCGTTGAATTGTGCCGATGGGGCAGAGTAACAAAGTCGAGTTGTTGAATAAGCTATGGGGACTGCCTGTGGCTGGTCAGGCTGACCAAACCACAGGTGTACCTCTCCGCTGAGATGAGTCGGCACCATGAACAGTTCCTTTGGGATTGTAATTGTGACAGTTACCAGGAGATGGTGCAGTGTCTGTACCTGTTCTCGCGGTGCAAGCTGGTTGATGAAAGCAACACGGGATGGGGTTAGCTCTTGCAAATGCCCAGAGGCAATGAGCATCTGTTTAACCATCTTCCTAATACCACTATGTTTGGAAAAAGGCAACTGGAAACACACAAGACATGCTCACATCCATGAGGCGAAAAGCAAAGAATGCTATTCCTTACATAGTATCGAACTACGTGGAGCAGCTGCCGACGGCACGAACACCCAATCCCAGTGTTCAGCGCCTAAACGCCGTGAACACTGCGAGTCAGGCCTCTCAACAGTCTCAACATGTGAATGTATGCCCCAGCCGAGTTCTCAATCCAGGGAACGTACCCTCCTGCACTGAAAGTGCGGTGGAAAGGGTGAGATGCAGGAAGGCTGTCTGTTGCAAATGCGTGTGGGTGGAAAATGAGTGTGTTGGCTCAAATTGAGTAGAGTTCCGGGGTCACCTGTGTTTCTATCAAGGGGTGAGGTAAACTGAGATAGATGCAATGACTAAAGGAACGTGGTACTAGTGAATCGAGCTTAACACAATGCTTATTCTGTGTGAAAGGAAATAAAACACGTGGTGTCACACTACCTCCTACGTGTACAAGAGCTTTAAAGGAAGTTATGCCTATGTAAGCCAAGTAGATGTGACCTGGTTCTAAGCTACAAGCAAAGGGGTGGACTAGTGCTGTGAAAAGAACTATTAACTGGACTAACTCCCTATTCTAAGTGTCTAAGTGTGTAGACGACTTAGCGTTAGGTATCTTCAGCACGATGCTTGGATTACTAAGCAGGGTGGGGGAGGAGACCAAGGATTAGGAGTTCCTTTGGCACTGAAAGTGCAGTGAAGAGGGAAGGTAGAGCTTAGGAGGTTGGTTGAGCAGGCTGGTTAGTTCCTTGGACGAGAGGTTGCCCCTGAGACAGGGGTGGCGATAGCATAGCTTCTCTGGCGTGACGTCACCAGCCGCCTTGGAGAAGGAAGACAATGACGAAACATATTGGAAGAGCCATCTAGCGATGGACAATAGTGCTTGATGCCTTCGGCTGCATATTCTCGGTGCGCCGGTGAACAATACAAGTTACAGGTTGGAACATCCATTCTTGCAGTGGTAAACAGTACAAGTTTGAAGTCATAAGGCGGTAAACAATGACAAACTCCATTAAAATCAGATGCTATGCTGATGAGCTGAAGTTGTTTAGTTACCATTGTTGCCAACGTGCCATGCATCAACTTATATACAAAATGGTAGTCATATGAACATTTTGTTAATTTGCTATAAATACCTATCACATTGTATGACCTATGTTGATTAAACATGGTGGGTGTAAATATTTATTATAGACATCAAATATGTGAAAAATATAATACTTTTGTCTGTAATTTTGTGAGATAGCATAATATTACAAAATTAAGTTTTTATATCATATCACGGGAACAAATAAACTTATTACTACCAAATTACATGAACAAGTAGCATTATAGCAGGCCATGAAAACTGCCCCTTATTTTCAAAATTATGGTGGGAATATTAACTATTTTGCTATTTTAGTGTGCTATGTCTTCAAAACCATACAAGCAATTGCAACGTAACTTTGTATGCAGGTAGTATTTATTACAATTAAATGTGTCTACACAGGGCCTCTTTTATCCATCAAGTAATACTACAGTAGACCATATAAACAGTTTATGTTAGTACCCTATGTATATCTATGAAACCACGTAACAAATTACAACTTAAATTGGTATACTCACAGTATTCATTACAACAATCAAAAATGTATATACTGAGCCTAATTTCACCCACCATTTTGCAAGGTAACGCTACATGAAAAAATATAGCTTTCAAGTCATCTCTCAGATTTCTACCAAATTTTGCAAACAGATAGTACTACTATAGGGGATGTAAACTTACACGTTTTAAGTGACTTACATACTTGACTTTCAAAATGACTGCCCTGCTAATATTTCACGTTATTAAACCCTGTCTACCACAACAGGGACCCTAACGTCTTGTGGGTGCCCTGCCTGCATATAAGACTGGCCTGGTAGGCTGTCTAGTAGACAAAATCCGCAGCCACTGTCACAACCCGACCCTTTACCTTGAGATTACTGGGATGAAGCAGATTCCTCCTTGGTAGCTGGCTCAGCGGCTCTGAAAGTGGTGGGATTGCAGCAGGTTCTGTCAGACTTGTCGACTGTGGAGAGCTTGATATCTGTTGGTGGTTGTAATGGGGGAATTAGGTTTGCATAACAAGGGGTTGGCTATGCCAAGAAGTGGCTCCTCTCCACGCTTGAAGGGCTCTAGAATACAATGAGGAGGGCCTTAGAGTTTTTCTAATGGGGGAAGCAAGGGAGTAGCTACCTCACAGGAGGTGAACTCTGCACTGTGAATCAGTCTGAGATGAGCAAGTGGTATTACTCTCGGAGGCATGGATCACTTTTTCAATCTCCTTCATACCACTCCTTTCCAGGAGTATGGTATAAGGAAAGGATCTAAAGAGCCTCACAGAAAACAAGCTGGTGACTCCTTCACTACTGTGTTCCGCTGAATATTCAGACTTGCAGCGAGCGCCACCCAACTTGTTCCTTTTTTCCAGCCCCAAAAGAAGCTATAGGCAGAATGCGGATATGCTCGAGCTGCTTCCTGACAATACCCAGGCGAGATCTCCGAAGAGGTTTGATCAGACTAGGCAATTCCAGCTCCATTCCGGTCCCAAAAGAAATGGCGGTGGAGTATGCTCAAATCACCTAGTGGATGTGTACCTACTGCTTTTGGGCTCCTTCGATGAACTAGCAGTTTGGCAGAACTCGAGCGGCCTCTTAAGGTGTGGGTGTCTAGCTTTGTGCTCTAGTCGTCCGGCTTGACCTCCGTCCGGTTAGGTTACCTAGGACTTCCAGTACTTCCAAGAAATCAGACTAAAGAGAATAGATTGAATTCACGTGTTATTATTATGAAAGTAATATTAACATGGTGGCTCCGTACTACCTCCTAAGATAATATGACTTGCAAAGGAAGTTCTAAACCTGATGTAATTAACCAGGTAAAGGCTACCTGGACAAAACCTAGTGTATGTAAGGTACTTAATGAATGATCAAATAAAAAGTTCCCAGATAATTACGTAATTGACGTCTTAACTGATGCAGGTGTTCTGAAGGAGCTGGACGTCTCTCAGAAGGGTATTGTTGACGTTAACTCTTAACACTGTCAGGTGTGGCGAGGGAGGTCCAGATGGGACTTCATTGTGACCTTACAGGGACTGAAGTGGAGTGGACAACATGTAGAATTGGGGGGGGGGGGGGGCGTTAAAGGATGCAGCAAACTCTTCAGGAACCTCTGGCAGTGGTTGAGTCTCCCAGAAGCTGATGGAGGGATCTACGATGGCGGCAGATGGTGATGTCTTCAGTGGCTGCTGAAGAAGTGTGAGCCTCTGGTCGGAGAGTCCTCCTACTGGCTGAGATTCCGTCCCCAAGGGAGGCGGCGGAATCTCCGGTGGTACCAGTGGTTGTGCACCCCGATGGCTACCTCCGGTCTTGAAGAAGGCGAAGGAGGAGCAAAGGCTGAAGAGCGTTAACCATGCTAACCTTTTTATAGTAATTTCAGATAAGAACTTGGAGGTGCTCGGGGGTACAGGGTGCGAGGGAATTAGCCTTGTTTGCAGTGGTTGAAAATTCCAGGATGCTGGAGCAGTGCTTTCATCTCTTATATCCTCTGCGGGTCCCGTAAAATATGAGATGCTCTCCAGTGGTGCGTTTTGGTACTAGCGTATCCTTCACCGGAGGGAGCCAGTGGTTCAGTCAACAGTACAATTTTATGGCAGGGGAGTGTCGGCGTGACGTCTTCTGGACGAGTGTGGGTGAACAGTACAAGCTAGGATCACATGTCTAGTAATTCTTGACGGTGCCAATGTACCCTGTAAACATGTGTCCTGCTTCTTCAGTACTGTTTAGGGTTTGGGACCTGCTCCATTCTGAATGGTGCACTCAATGATGGGGCGAAGTCGTAGAGTAGTGTGTGCATCCTAAATGCACAGGAATGAGTTAAGCGTCAACCTTTTGTGTAGCCATACTGGTGGATTTTATTTTTAAAATGTGTTACGTGGATTGTACAAGGCTTAAGACTTAAAAACTTTTGTTTAAACATCTGTCAGATGAACGTGCTTCAACCGAATGAGTTTGGTCATGTGATATCATGTCTGACTCGAATTCGGGAAGTTGTGGGCTCAATCCTGGTCAGCTGCACTGGAGGTATTTTTTTCCCCAAAGTGGTTTTCCCACCCCTACTTCAGGCAAATGCTGGTGCAGTTCCTACATATACACCTTCTCAATTCCCAACCATGTGCTATCCTGTAAAAATGGCTTGAGCTGTTGACATGCACATAATAAACAAATAAATAATAAATTAATTAATAATCTCATTCATCAGAACAGGCAAGAACAGTGTGGCTACACAATACAGCTATAATAACAATGTGCTCGTGCTCTTCAATAACAAAACTGCTACAAACTTAGCATTTTCTGACACTATTGTATCCTAATTTGCTTAGCTTAAATACAATAATGTGTAGATGAAGATTGTAACCTACAAGTACCCTTGTTTTAAGAATCACGAGTGTAGACTTTCTGCTATGCAGTTATGTAAATTAAACCTGTTTCATTTCTGCTCCAGCCAAATACTTGGAAGTTAAAATAGTTGGGCACCATAACAGTATCAACTCATAGGAGGTTATCAGCATGTGCTTTTATAAAAACTGTCTGTCAATTATGCCATCAAAAGGTAACAACTCAACACCAATAGGCAATATCTCACCATGTACCACCATGGTACAGCAATGCCAGGCCAACGAGAAAGCATTTCACGGTCACGTAAGTCATCATGTAAATTACTACAATTAATGAAAAGTAACTTATGCAATAAACTATGCATATAAACTTCCTTATTATGCCCCTGCAAATTTCATTCATACTTATGAAATGTGCATGTTGCCTATTGTGCCAGCACATAATATGATAGAACACATACACAAATGGAAATATACACATACAGTACAGAGAAAACTGCAGGTAAAGAAAATTTTCATTGTGATTTTTGTTCAGGAGATTTTTGTTAGCAAAGAACACCTATCAATTATAAGACAAAAGAATAATTGCTGACCTGGGTAACTTGTTGTGTGCATTCAACACACCATTCGCTTCAAATCTGCTCTAATGGTTCTATGCACTACATAGTAAGGGGTCTACGCAGCTGAGCATCCAAAGTCAAGAAGCTAGGGAGCGATACGGGCGACAGTTACATGCACGCCTAGCGCCTCATCGCTCCTACGCACAAGGCATGCAATGTTTCCGTCGTGACGCTGTACTGTGCAAATTAGATCTGTAACATATTGGTTTTATTACACGCAATGAAAGCCCAGAGATGAAACTACATCAGTATATTTGCACTTTTCTCATGCAGCTTAAGGAAACTGCACAAGCAAGCTTCAAAAATGTGATATTTGACCATTTTCACTCATTTTTTCTCCAAGAATACACTTAATATGACAAAAGTAAAAAAACAGGGCCACACATATTTTTTAAAAATCTATTCTGACAAAAAGTCATATTTCCAGAACTTTTCAGAGAGACATGTTTATGCGCAAACAATGATTATACAGAAAAAGTTTCAGTACACAGGACTCATAACTGACATAGACATACTACACAATATTAAAATTACAAAAACATTTAAAACCCAATTATTTTTATTATTAAGTATAGGTAGACCATGCAAATGTGCTGAATAAATAATAATTTACAATAATAGCCGGTGAAGTTTTAAATTACTGAAGTTTGCAAGTAGGTGGATAAAATGTACAACTGGCAGTTTTCTAAGCACAAATGGAGAAAATCAAGCTTATAGACAATTCAATTCATACAACCACATTATAGGCTGTTTGGGGTAGAGAGCATTTTCTGTCTGCAACACCATACAGTACATTGTAATGTCTGCACCGGGTGCAGTACTTATTACAATGAAGTTGGTAATGAATAAGGGAAAGTAGTTCATCTTACTACATCATTATTGTTAAGATTACTGGAACCAGAAATTCTATTTCTTTTAGTTTTGTAAATGTAATAAAAATTGACATAATAGTAATACATTTGTTATTAAAAATTTCACAATGTTACTAAAATGACACATCTTAAAAGTCATCAAGATGATCATTTTTTCCCCCTTGCTCCTTTTCTGTGTTTAAAAAGCGTTTCCTGAAAAGTATGATTTTCGGTCACAATTAAGAACTCTAAAAATATAGTTAGTATAACCTTAAATCAGTTTTCAATAAAGTGGTAAATTTTACAAAGAGGTTTGTTGTATTCTGACATAGTTTATGGTAACAGAAAGGCTATAACATAAATTTTTCTCAATTATGTGCTGACTAAACAAGGAAAGCATTTTATTGTTTGACAGTAACACTGTTATAATCCAGTCAAGAAATAATGTCTTATATGTACCTATATGTAGCTTATTTCTCTGTCACACTGACTTTTCCGTTTCACCAGAGGGGAAATAGGTGTTTCGCATGGGTAAAAGTTCTAGCATGTTAACTACTGGTACTACACAAGTCTTTATTAACATCTTCAGAAATAGTCAGAATTAGCTATTGAACCTGCATAGTGCACCAGCCAGTAGATCATATCGAGGGTATGGCATTCGTGGTCAACAGACGTTCAATCTAGATGCTGCATCGCTCGCACACACACACAGCACCACATCCTATTACTGTACTTGTGCCACAACAATGTCAACAAACACATCAACTGATTTTTACAAGATTCTTGGTTTCAAACATAATAATTTACCTTCCACAAAAAAATTACTGACAAACACACCTACAAACTTGTAATACAGCCCGTACTTTACATAACCGAACTCTCTAAAATATGTCATTCCTAAAGCTTGTAACCAACTCAACAGACCAGAGTGTAGCACTGAGAGTACATGCCACTGAAAGTGGTGATTTGTTGATGTTACCCCCTTTTAATCCAGAATCCTTCTTACAACGTCGTAGACCTTGGTATGTATCCAAATTTATTTATTTTTAATTTCTTAAAGCTTCAGTTCCTACACTGCAATTTCACGAATGTATGTTTCATTAGGGACTGGAATACATCTCAATTACTACCTGATTGCCAAAGCAGGACAGTATGTCATGTGATTACAATTCACACTGTATCCACTATATACTAACCACATTCAAAAATGAATCTGACTGCAATAAAGTTGTTTTCTTTCTGCGTGTAGTCAAATACAGGAATATGTTTACTTTTCTCTCTCTGCAACTGCATCACATCAATTACATCCTTCATTTTGTCAGCCTCGTATACTCCGCCTGAAATCACAAATCAAAATATGTCATTGACATGTTTTCAAATTCCTATGGACCAACCAGCAATTACAGTATTGACCAGAATGAAAGACGAGCCCTACTTTGCACCTTTGCTGACCAAAGAATATGACAAGCTAAAAAACATTTTAGACATCACATGGAATAACATAATTTTGTGTACTTACATTTTTTTGATGTTTTGAAAGTTCCAAAAACCAATTATATACATAAGCAAACAAAAATATGGTAAAATTCCAGAATAGGGGCATTTTTGATAAATTGAAAAAAAATCTTGGAAACAGGTATAATTCCACTCTACTAATTACAAAGAACACAAATTTGCTAGGGGCATCAACATTTGAACAATAGAAAAGCCAAAAACGATAGTGGGGAGGGCTATGAAGATCAGGGAAATTGCGGGGTAAAAAAAAAAGTACGCCTTCATGATCAAATTTTACCCCGCAATTTCCCTCCAGTTCATAGTCCAAGCCACTATCATATTTGTAAATTATACTGGTAACGTTGTGAATTTAGTTAATGTTCAGTTCAATCTTTTTGCAATTAAACATGTTTTCACGATACAATATTACAATAATATTACAAATAGCAAGAAAATATGTAAAAAATTGCAAAACACACACTTTTTTTTAAAAATGCAAATGGGCTACACATTAAAATCATTTCTGGAGAAACTCCAAGCTTTGCTGATTCGTGATGCTTTGTATCACTACCAAAAAGAAAAAAAATTGCAGGCGCACCTTGAATAATTGTTTTGGGGATTTATTCACCTGCTGGCACTGGGACTCTGACTCGGTGCATAATGTTTGGCTACACTTGCATATTTTTCCCTTCAAGGGGACTACGCTTGAATATTATACATTATCACAGTAGCATTTGGGTGTGCGTGTGTGCACGAGCTTGTATTCATAATATTGTGAACTTAGGTATTATTTGGTTAGGTTGTTTTACAATTTAACATTTTTTTCATAATATTCCTGATATTGTAGTATTTTATCATGTAAACCTGTTTAATTGCATGAAGATATAACCAAACAATACCTAAATTGACAGTATTACTAATCCAAGTTACAAATTCGATACTGGGGAGGACAATGAACTCAAGGTAATTTGTGGGGTAACATTTTATCACAAAAACGTACATATCGTACCCTGCAATTTTCCTGATCGTCGCTCTCCCAACTATCATAAAGTTAGATTTAATTTGGTTACTACTCACTGAATCACTCGCCATTCATGCAGCTTACATAATTAGGCACAACACAATGTTGATCCATTTGACCATAATACACACACAGTTACCACCACATAAATATAATAATTTAACTTTTCCCTTGCTATAATAGCATAGATCGTCATTTCACATAATTATTAGATTTAACCCATCAAACAACATGAATTGCAATAAAAACGTGTGTTTAAGCACTCATAAATACTAAACCTCCAACAGGAAAAAATTCAAACCGTAACTAACGTCTGGCAATTTCCCATGATCCACCTCACATCAACCAAATTCCACGCACACTGATTTCCTGTTTCATTGTACTGGAAAGTAACATGGTGTTATACTCACCTCTTTATAAACACCGTCTCTGAACGTGGTTCTGTATCATCTACGATATGTATATTTTATTCTACTAGTAATACGTTACGTAGTATTATCCTGTCGTGAATATAGGCCAGGTAAGCCATGAGTAATTCACTTGAATTACATAATATCCCGACACTGCTCGATACTTGTGTTGTTTACCTGTATAACCTCAGCGCCGTGCTATAAATATACCCCATAAATTACACTTTACACACTAAAGATTTGTTTCAAATGGTATTCCTACATGTAATACAATTCAGCGACCCAATATAATTATATTAGATGTATATTATACGTGTTTTACTGCATAAACACCACAATCTTAATAACCTACCTTACTATTAACATTATATATCTTATTAAAGCAAACTACACGGAGCCCCTCCAAAATTCCTAGTAATTATGACTGAAGGCTGTTCACAAGAAAGTGAACACTTTTGAAATCAACCTTAGAAAAATGTCACTGCCCCTACCTGCATATATTTTAATATGCGAAATGAGTGACATGTGCCCAGTAAAGTTGGTAACGATGGAGGGGAAAGGAGTTAACGTCAAATAAAAAGTGTAATGCAACCATTTGTGATAACTATTTATATCACTTTAAGTTTTTTTAATGCATCACTGTCAAAATGAGCAAATATGTAAAATATTTACTTTCTTAATAATTTCACAGTTTCACTTGACCGACGCATGAATAAAGTGATGAGGCCCATGGCAATGTTAATTTTACATGAGGTGGGAAAACACACAATGTGTATACAAGTAAATCTTAAGAAGGGCTTTCAAAAGTGCTCATTTTACCGTGAACCACTTATACTAATAGTCATATCTAACATATGCAGGTATTATTTTCTCGATTTTAGAAAAAAAAAAAAAAAAAAAACCTATTTTGTAATTTTGCCCTGACATCGATTAGTACATGTTCAACTTCTGTGCTATGCGGGTGTTGTTGCAAAAATGTGCACTTGACCAGTATAGACACAGACCGATTCAGACACGGCCTGAATTAAACGAATATAGATTTACCCAATTTCAGAAAAAAGAAAACCAATTATAACTAACTTTACATATCGTGTGGGTTATCGAGAAACTTTTTTCGTGGCATTTTAGATGCGTTAATTATTTAACAGACTAAATCGACTATAAACAGCAATATAAAAGGGTTGATTATTTTTGTAAACAAAGCGAAAAAAACATTTCCCCCTACATTAGAGAGAAAATCACAGGTTCATTTTAGAGACATGTAAAAACAACTCTACCACTTACTATTTACATTTTAGAGACGTGTAAATACAACTCTACCACTTACTATTTATATTAACATAAATTTCATTAGCAACATTCGGTGTCGTTAGCTACAATTTCTTAGTTTTGCTTTTTTTTCAATTTCAATAACACCCTCCACCAAAACAAAACACTGAACACTAGCATTGATGTAGAAATAAATGAACAACGAAAGACCGCATGCGCAGACTCCCTGGAAATGAAGCACCACTAGCACGTCTTGTAGTGGAGATTGAAACTATCTTGAGCTCTAGCTCGTCTTAAGACAATACTGTCTTATTTTTAGCGCCACATTTCTGTTCAGCAGTCGCTGCTTAAAGATAGGTTTATGAATTATACCTAATAACTCGATAAGCACACGGAAAATTACAATAAGAAGCTTTGCAGTTTACGATTGAATTAGCAACTGTTAAGTCCATCCAATAAAAATTGTAGGAGATGTAAGCAACCGAAATAACATGGAAAAATGGACAATTGACATATATTTCATTATCTGTGGTAACTGCCTGTGTATTCGTTGCAAAAATAACTCATGAGATCTTATAGAAGGAGAAGTCGAATCCAACATTAAGCATTTACATCAACAAATCTGGAAAGGTTAACTAAAGCGAATTCAATAACCTCTCCCATGAAAGAAAACATGACCATGAACTATTCTTTAAATTATGAGGATACTGTCTCTGGTTGAAATTACTACTTTCATACAATTTCACAAAATTATATAACCTAAATACAAGATGTAAATACAGTTACCCCGCCGACAACTGTTACTGTGCTCTGATTGGCTACTTCGGCTTGAATTTTTCTTAAGATATAAAATATAATCATCTCTTAAGTCACGCCAAGAACCCACACTACCTGTCAAGACCCACATGCGACAGCAACAAACTAATATCCTTGAATACGTAGAATCATATCTTAAGCAGACTGCGAAATTATTATGCTAAGTCAATCGTAAACCTACCTTAAGATCGCGATTTCGAACCACGTTACATATTGTTGGAAGCAATAAAATTCCTAGGTTAAGTAAATGTTATGTTGGCACTATGGAAAACAGTTATGCAGTTATTAATGTTTTTTGTCTTGACAAGATGGCGAGGTGCGGTGTGTAGTAAGATGTGCAATAAAGAAGAGAAAAGTTCGAATATGTCCAGAGAGTTTGGTTACATGCCTTTTATCTGACAGGTTATGGGCCCAGAGATTGAGCATGTGTCATTTAATAGGTAGAACAGTGTTTTTACTTCGTCGGTGATTATCAGTTCGGTTAAAAGTCGGTTTAAGACCGTGTGCGTGTGGTTAGCGTCCATCATGGAGTCAAACAACTGCATTAAGTTGTTTAATGAAACGAACTGGAGTGTGTGGAAGTTCCAAATAACAGTTATTTTGACGTCAAGGGGATTATTTGATTTAATTTCCGGGAAGGATTTCAAACCTGGTGTTGAAGATGGTGTTTCACAATCGGAAGTTAACAAGCAGATGAAGGAGTGATCTACCAAAGATAGCAAGGCTCAGTAGATAATAGCTACTAGGTTAGAAGAGGGGCCTATGATACACCTCTTGATGTATGAATCAGCACATGAAATGTGGGTCAAGATGCTGTCAATCTTCGAACAACAGTCTGAAGTAAGCCTGCACCAGTTGCAACAAAAGTTTTTTTTACACTCAGATAGGAAAGTAAAGGAGTAGCTGTTTTCGTCTCCAAGCTACAAGAATTGGCAGGCCGTCTAAAGCAATACTGGGAAAAACTGTCGGAACAAATGTTACTGACAAAAATACTAGTGTCATTACCAGAGCCATATAGGCATTTTGTGTCAGCTAAGGAATCAGTGTCAACGAAGGACCAGAAACTGTCTGAGGTAACGGCACACCTGTTAATAGAAGGAGAGCATGTTTCTGGCAAAGAAAGTCGCGAGAATGCTCTGCTCTCCCAAAGACAAGGTAAGCCAAACCAAGTTAAGTGTTTCGGTTGTGGCAAACCTGGCCACACAAAGGCAGCTTGCTTCCAATATAAACAAAGACCAGATAATAATAGAGGAAAACCTCTTTGTTTTTATTGCAAGGAACCCGGTCATTTTATTGAAGACTGCAGAGTGTGGTTAGAGGAGGAAATCGTAATAAAAGGAGCACTGTGAATGCCTTTATAAGTGCAGAAATTTTGAGCGAAAGTGTGGATTACCAGATTTGGTGTATTGACAGTGGAGCATCAGAACACACGTGTGCCCAAAGAAACCTGTTTTCAGACTTTAGTACTTTGGACCAAGAAAAACAAATAATGATTGGCGATCGGTCAACATTGGCGATCGGTCAACATTGGCAGCTGAAGGAATTGGGACAGTTCGAGTTGAGGCTTTTGATGGTGACTCATGGCATGTGGCTGAGATAACAAATGTGTTATTTATTCCAGACATCAAATTTAATTGGATTTCGGTTGGGGCAGCATCGAAGAAAGGTTACAAAATTGAATGGAAGGAGGGAAAGTGTGCATTCACTATATCTGGCAAAGTTAGTGCACAAGGTGCACAAGAAGGCAAACTTTATAAAATGATGTTCAGGTATTTTCCAGACAGCGCTGCTGTGTGTATTGTAACTGTACCATCCACAAAAAGCTGACATGAAAAATAAGCGGATCAAAACATAGAACAAGTGAGGAGGATTTTGAAACATAATTGTATAGTTGTGCAAGAAGTAGAGAACTTCTTCTGTGAGGCTTGTGTGAAAGGAAAACAACAGAGACTGCCATTTCCAGCTAGTGATAACAAAACCAGTGAGACAGGTGAAATTGTACATGCGGATATCTGTGGTCCGATGGAGATAGCATCATTGGGTGGTTCAAGATATTTTTTGTTATTAAGAGATGATTTTTCAAAGTACAAGTTTGTGTATTTTCTGAAATGCAAGTCAGAAGCTAAAGAAAAAAAATCGAGAGTTTCCTTGCCCTAGCACAAAAGGATACAAATCAGAAAGGTAGAGCAGAAAATATGGACAGTCGTCGAAGCAGCAAGAACCATGCTGGAAGCAAAACATTTGGATAAAACTTTGTGGGCTGAAGCAGTTAACACTGTTGTGTACGTTCTCAAGAGAACAGGCACAAGTTCTGTGAAGGAAAAGTCTCCACACGACCTATGGTATAATTTAGAGGCTGGTATCAGAAAGTTTCAAGTGTTTGGAACCAATGTTTACATGAATGTTCCAAAAGACAAAAGGAAGAAGTGGGACTCCAAAAGCAGAAAACGATGGTTTGTGGGATATCAAGAAAACTCGAAGGCATATAGGGTGTATGAACCCAACCAGAGAAAGATAGAAATCTCAAGAAATGTAGTGTTTAGGCACAATGATGAAACCGAGAAAGGGAAAGAAATATTAGTCAGTATTCAAAATAGAAATTCTTAGGAAAACGAAGACGAAATTGTAATTTCAGAAGGCCTAGAAGAAGAGGCTGTAAAGCAGTCTTACTCTGGATATGATAACTCTGAAGATGAGGAGTTCAGGGGCTTCCAAAGAAGAGAAGAAAGTTTGAACATCCCCGGGCACACAGAAGGTGAACCTAGTTACAGGAGACTAAAAGGAAAGACGCATGGATTGAGGGATCTCTCTAAATTGGGAAAACTAAGTAATCTTAGTGATTTTGACACCAACTTCTTTATTTCTGAAGAACCACTTACCTATGAAGAAGCAATGAAGCGTTTTGATAGTGTCAAGTGGAGAGAAGCAATTGACACTGAACTGAAGTCGAGTGAAGAAATCAATATGTGGACGGAAGTTGCGCCTCCAGTAAACAGCTGTGTCAAAGGAAGCAAGTGGGTATTCAAGATTAAGCAAAATGAAAATGATCAACCAGTGCAGTACAAAGTGCGACTTGTCCCTAAAGGTTTTGAACAGAAAGGAAATTTTGATGTCGGTGATGTCTATGCTCCGTAGCCAAGTTGGGAACATTGAGAATCCTGTTAGCAACAGCAACTCATTTAAGCCTGCCAGTGTACTAGATGGATGTTCGTAGTGCCTTTTTATATGGGGACACAAATTAAGACATTTACATGGCAAAACCAGCATGTGTAGAGGGGGATAGCAAGACAGTGTTCAAACTTAATAAATCTATCTACGAATTGAAGAAATCACCCAAATGTTAAAACGATAAGTTCAACCAAGTGATGAAAAAGGAAGGCTTTGAAAGATCAAATCATTATTACTGTTTGTACACCAAGATATCTGATGAGAAAAGATTATCTGTGTTGTTATATGTGGATGACCTGCTGATTAAAAGATTATCTGTGTTGTTATATGTGGATGACCTGCTGATTATAGGCAGCAATGAAAAACAGACTCAAAATTAGAAAGCAAGTTTGGCAAACAACTTCAAAATGAAAGACCTAGGTTTGGCATCAAATTATATAGGTATCTGTATTTCGCAGGACTTGAAGTCAGGAATGCTACGTATAAATCAGACATAATTCTTGAAATTGCTACTAGTTAAATTTGGAATGGATGAATGCAGGCCAATCTCGACTCTTGTGGACGCATCGTTCAGAATAAACAGTCATATAGAAGAAGAAAATAGAGCATTGAAACTCCATGTAGACAACTGATAGGATGTCTACTATATATGGCTGTTGGGACAAGGCCACACCTTAGTGCAACTCTCAGTGTTTTGAGTCGGTATCAGAGCCGAGCAAGTATGGAGTTGTGGAGTGCCTTGAAGAGTGTTCTAAGATATATTAAAGGAACATCAGATCTAACACTGTTATACAGATGCCAAGTCACCGGAATACAACTATGTGGGTATGTGGATGCTGATTGGGGAGGAGATGTAGAAGAAAGAAGGTCCACATTAAGGTTCATATTCCAAATTCAGGGAAGCACAGTCACGTGGGCTTCAAAGAAACAACCAACTGTAGCCATGTCCTCGACAGTAGCTGAGTACATGGCTCTCAGTTGTGCAGCTGCAGAAGCTTGGTGGATACGTGATGTTATGAAGAACTTGGGCATTTGGAGAGAAAAGGAACCCGTGGTGATGTATTAAGATAACCAGGCAGCAATTCTAGTTGCAAAAAGCCAAGAAAATCATAAATGCTTAAAACATATTGACATTTGTCACCACTTTATTCGTGAGAAAATAAGTGATGGTATTTTGAAATCCATTACAGAGTTGGGTCTTGAGTGAATTGGTATTCTTATTGTCATACGTGGTTATATTTGCATCTCTCAAGTTCTGGGGCCTAAAAATAGTTTTCTGTTTGTTACAATTTTGAATATATAGTGAACTGTTAGGTTGCTTTTTCCAATTTGTAATGCTGAAATTTTTTAGAGTAATTTTTTTTAAGGGGGCTGTTGGAAACAATAAAATTCCTATGCTATGTACATGTTATGCTGGCAGTTATGTAGTTGTTGATGGTTTTTTCTTGACAAGATGGCGACGTGTTGTATGTAGTAAGATGTGCAATAAAGAAGAGTAAAGTTCGAATATGTAGAGAGTGTGTGGTTATTTCCTTTTATTTATCACATATGGCCAGTTGCACCATCGTGGTTCGAAATTTGATCCGAGATCGGACATAAAATCGACACAGAAAAATATTGCACCATTCGAGATGATTTCATTTCGAACCGCCGATCCAAGATCAGCAACCATCGTCGACCATTCCCGATTGGAAGCAACTTTTTCGAAGCTCTGCTAAATATCTACTTGCAGGCCCATTTCGTATCCTTCCACCAAATGTAAACAAACATTTCCATGTGACTGTCATGAAGCAGCTGTCAAAATCAATGTTTACATACCATTGTGTGTGTACATGTGTACGTATACGTTCGCTACACATAAAAATAAACATTTAAATGTGACTTCTACTTTTATACCTGTTAAATGTGTTGTTTACTGTTAACAGCTTTTCAAAGAATTCTGTTTTAGGTCTATTTCAGAAACCATTTCGTACGAATATTCGCAGTTTAGGCCTATAACATTATTTAGGTCAGCTTTATAACGTTTTAAAAATGCCTGAATAAACGATAGTTATAATGGTTACGTTACATTAACATATTTGTTTTCCACAACATAGCACATTGCATGTAATGCACAAATATTTTGCCGCGACTGTGTTAAACACTGTTATAACTGCGGAGTAATGAACTGTAGTATTTAACTGTTTGTTATTGATGTGTATTGGGTTATTTATTTAAAAGGACGGCCTCAGTTTGAATAACGAAGGAATAGACCGTCCAACGAAAAAGCGAAATTAAAATCAAGCACGCAACTCACCAAACAGCCATGCCATACTATTTCACATGCAGCGGATAACAAAAAACACAATAACAGTATATTTATTACTGCCACAGAAATGCAGATTTATCACAACATCGTAACTTGCACAACATCTATAAGCGTGATGTGGTAATTCGAAGTATTTTTTCGGAGTAAGTATAATTTACGCTTCGTGTCGCGTACTAGCGAAGTGAAACTTCTCGAGTGTGAAAGAGACAAAGACAGAGAGAGAGAGAGCGACAAAGCTCGCTCAGCAGACAGTTGCATCAAAATTGCTCTTGCTCGATAAAACAACACCGTACCATTACGGCTTACTCGCGATATTTTCTGTTGTTATTTTAAACTGTAAAAATACATATGTTGCCATCGAGGCTACCTAAATATTTCAATATTTCAATAGGCACCATTTAATTTATAAGTAGTAAATTAAAAAACTAGGATAAAATAATATTTTTAATGCGAATTATTTCTTACCAGCCATTGCCAACTCGTCATTGCACTCACTGTTGTTAATTCATATTTAAAAAGAAATAAATATTACAAGTTATAGAAGATATGAAGGCAAAGTTTCATTTATTCAATAATCGGGAATGGACTATAGTTTGAAAATATTCGAACAGATAGAACTACATTCGATTGTTTTCTCGGAAAATTAAGTTGTTTTATATATTAATTTCTACTGAATGTTATGTATCAACACTTTTATATTTGTGATACCAACTTTTTGTCACCTATGAGTTAAATTCTCTCATAAATGGATTTTATTAAGTGAACTTTTAAACAATTTCTGCCACTCATCAGTATTCTAAAGATATCATGAGTGTTCTGCACAATGAAAATGCTGTCTTCTCTCATAGTTGGTTATTATTATGTCTAGTGTTCTTATGTAAGTGTTCTTGTCAATGTATACTAACTGTTGCCAAAATTATGTATCGTAATGAACTTGACTTGTGCCATGAGCTCCAACCCCTAAGACAGTTTGTCCGGCCATAGCTTCAAACGACACCGTGACGCCGTCCACTGTCTCCTCTCTAGACCGTTTGCCCACCGCAGCGAGTAACATGCGCCGACAAGATATGCACTCTATGCAGAGCACCTCAGCGTGCAGTGTTGGCGATGAGTGCCAAGCAGCGTAGGGCAGTGCAGAATAGAGTAGGGCGAGTCGGGTTAGCAGGGGAGCAGTTCAGTGTAACGTTGTGTGTGTGTTTACAAACATTCAACAATTACGCGTGGCGCCAAATTGTGTGGAAAATATAATTTATTTATTTTGAGTGTTCATGCAATACGCAAGCTTATTGCGAGGCTGAGAAAGAGATGCAGATCAAAGCCAGTCTTCATGCATACCCATTTCTACTATAGTCCATTCCCAATTGGAAGCAGCTTATGTAAATCAACATTTGAAAAAACTCTCTAGGCATAACATGTCAACCTGATTTTTCAATAAACTGTATTCCACAAATATATAACACTGTGGTTAACTTTAGAGTACTGTATAACTGAATAAAGAAAACTTTATCTTAATATCTTCTATAACTTGTAATATTTATTTATTTAAAAAAAATTTGAATTAACAATATTTAGAGCAGCGACAAGTTAGCAACGACTGGTAAGAAATAGTTCATAGTTATAATATTATTTTAATGTAGTTTTTTAGTAATCCATTTCTAAATTAAACGGTGCCTATCGAAATATTTAAATATTTAGATAGCCCCGATGGCAACGTATCCCATTTTTAATGTTTAAAATAACAGCAGAATATTGTGAGTAGGCCGTAATGGTACGGTATTGTTTTATCGAGCGAAATGGCATCTGAATCCAACTCTCTACTAGGCGAGGTGTCTCTCTCTCTCTCTCTTTCTTTATCTCTTTCACACTCGGAAAGGAAAATTATCCATGTATTCAATTGTATCATATTTCATACTTATTACAGCAAAATAATGATTTTTGAATTTGTAATTTACTACTGAAAAGGGATTTTAATCTTTGAATACTTATTTTAATATATTTAAATATGATGGTGGGGCAGTTACCAAGTGAAGTTGGCAGCCTTGGAGAGCCATGACATGGCATGTTTCTTTTTGCCAAACATAGGGTAAATTATTCCTACTCCGAAAAATACTTTAAAATATCACATCAAATTTGTAGACATTGTGTTTTTTAAACCTACATAGGCAAGTTATAATTTTGTGATAAATTTGTGTTTCCACGGCAGTAATAAATATACTGTGATGTGTGTTTCGTTAATAATTGTATCTGTGAAATGGCGTGCCTTTGTGCACCGTTGTCGATACGGGGCCCTGTGTGTGTGCATCATTTCAAATATTTGATTATAATTATTTATACATTTTAAATGTGAACTGTTTTTATGACAAAGATAATTATTTAATTCACGTCTGTTTATTTATCACAACATTATACCTTTGCCCTAAAGGGTTTGAAACATAGTCGTGTAATGTAATTTACCACAATCCCGGAAAAAAAAAATACTAAGACCAGCCTGATCGATTTCAATAAACATAATAAACAGTAAGTAGCAATACATAGAAATATTAGCAGAATGAAAGTTACCGTAGGCTTATTTGCCTTCATGTTCACTGGTTTCTTTTAAGTTGGTATGACAAAAATGAGCAACGCGGGTCGTGTGCGTGAATTAAATGTGCCTATTTCATTTGACTGTTTGGTCCTTCGTTTTAATATTTATTCCAACTGAAACTGCCCTTTAAAATAAATAACCCAACACATAACAGTAACAAAAGGACCATTAGTACAACCCTTTACCTCGCAGTTGTAACAGTGTTAAACACAGTCGTGGCAAAATACTAACGTTCTTTACATGTATTGTGCTATGTCGGGAAAACAAATATTTTAGTGTAAAAAAACCGTAAGAACTGTTGTCAATTCAGGCATTTTTAAGATCTCGTAAAGCTGACCTAAATAATGTCGGGTGCCTAAACTGTGAATATTCATAAGGAATGGTTTTTGGAATATGACAGAATTATTTGAAAAGCTGTAAACAGTAAACAACACATTTGTTTGGTATAAAACTAAAAGTCACATTTCAATGATTATGTTTAGATGTAGCGAAAGTATACAAACACATGTACACACACAATGGCATGTAAACATTGATTTTGACAGCTGCTACATGGCAGTCACATGGCAATGTTTGTTAACCTTTGTCGGAAGGATACGAAACTGGCCTACAAGTAGAAAATTAGCAGGGCTCCGAGAAAGTTGATTCCAATGGGGAATGGACTATAGTGTTCTCTCTGTTTGTTGTTTGTTTGCATTTCATGTGTATAACCTTCACCTTATCCAATTATGTCTATTAAGGATCTATTGTGTTTATTGTAGTTATTTGAGTTTATTGTGTACTTCCTGCCCCTGTGTTTATGTATTGTGTGGCGCCAGTCAGAAAGTGCGCCAAACCAAGGGAGTAGTTGCCATTGTGGACAACGGACAGCACAAGGGAGAAGAAGTCGAGGAAGGCAGCCATGACAGCCTGGCATGACATCAGCCGTGCCACCCAGCGTACCAGAAGAACCAAGGGGGCTGCAAGTGCACCATCCACTCCCTCCGCCCACGACATGCCGAGGAGGGGAGGAGGAACAAACAGTAGGAGGGAGAAACACCATTATGTCCTCCCTCCCATGCTAGTTACTCCATGCCCGCCAGCGGTCAGTTGAGCACCCGACGGCTGTTGACCGCTGCCCATGCCATACAGAACAGTCGCGCTTCCACATTCTGTGTTTCCACCTTCCATGCTTCCAAGCTCACGAGCTTACAAACAAAATCTACCATGGCTGGCCGGTCACCCGCTAGCACAACGTCGCTATGGTGTCCGATACGCTTACGTCCCATGCAACATGGTACAGGTGTGAAACTGGAAGGAAATGATCAGCTGTGTGATTTTTCACGTGAGTCTAGTCCAATGATCAGCCATACTATGGACAACTACATAATGAACATTGAACCGCAATTGTTGAAATTCGAAATTTAGGAACTAAACGAGCATTTCGGCCAGCAAATACAAAATTTCACAATTCACAACCGACCTAGATGGATGGTGTGCCAGCGCCACATGTATGGATCGGGCCACCACAATTCTTACATGCATGAAGTGCTGAGTACAGAAACACTACGAGTGTTTACAAGCAGCAGAAACCACAACTCTTTCAGGACTAACGTACGAGTGTAACATGTACACAGAAGCAAGCTGACCTAACCAAACTGTGAATAGTTGGAACAGTATTTTTACAGAATTACAACAAATCGTGGTTACCTGCAAACGAGCAGGATGTGATGGAGCAGCAGTAGGAGCGATGTGCCAGTGCCACAGCTGTGGGGTAAAAATTCATGAACAGTGCATGACTGTACAAGAAATTGTCAACAACTAAGGAAGGCAGTTCACATGCAGAGACTGTGCGGCCAAGGGACCCACAAAAGCGCTTCCTGTCCGAGCTACAGCACCGATCAGCCAGTAAGCACCCTTCCTGCATAACCTGACAAATGCAGCTTTCCCAGTCCGACCAACCAACACCTACCACCAACCACCGTCATTCTAACAAACCTTCAACTATCCATCCCACAATCTCCTTTACCATTATCACGCCATCAACAACAACACAACAACCACAGCAATACAGACAGAATGTGGCCTACAGCTGGTCCTGCTACAGTGCTCCACCACCAGAGGTTACAGCAAGAGTAATGTCGCAGTCCAACGGAATACTACCTAGATTTATTCCCAGAAAATTTCAAAATTTACCAACTTTCTCCGGAGAACCAAACGAGGACTCTGTAGCCTTTTTGCAAGACTGTCAGTCATGCCTGCAGAGGTACGGAGTCCACGAAGACGAGTGGCCGAGTTGTATTGGACGTCAGCTGGAAAATGGAGCACGGAAATGGTGGAAGTCTGTTAACCACTACGGATTAACATGATTGGAATTTCCGCGAGCGTTCCATTGTCGCTTCGGAGGGGCGTTCGGCTCTATACAAGCTCATAGCAAGCTCACGTTGCAGGACCAGCAGGAAGGCGAGCAACTGTCAGCCTTCATAACACAAAATCTGCATCTCCTCCGCCGGTTCCATCCACACTTGCCAGAACGAGAGCAGTTGGAACTTGTGGCAGAAACAGCATGGCCGGAGTTTCGAACAGCATTAGTGCTGCTACTCAACAACGAAGTAGAGGAGCTGATGAGGGCTGCACTGGTCCTGGAATGTAGTTCACCGCAACTGTGTCGCGAGACCAGTGTGCACAATGGCGCCTCGGGAAACATGACATTTGTCAGAACACGCGGGAAGAGAGTGCAGACAATCAGAAATGGGGACAGTTCGGTACCAATGAGCCGAAATCCACCACTGACAATTGGGATGGACAGTTATGCCAAGGCATAAATCGTGCGGGAAAATGTGGGTTGCGGACCATACACCTGAACCAATCTCATTGCCGATGATGTTGTTGACCTCTGCCCCTTTGATTACTGCTCCATATGAATTATATTTGCTAAATGGTAGCCCATTTGCCGACTATGCACTATTGTTGATCTTGGCGGGAAAAATACCTAGTAATTAACACTCAAGTACGTGGGCTTGTCAGAGCCTCCCATGCACCCATACAATGTGAAACAGTACTTATAAATACTTGCAGATGAAAAGACTTGCATAAACTTAGTGAGCAGGTAATGTAAGGGGCCATCCCCTGACATGCATGATGCGACGGTCAATCAGACTTTAAACTGAAACAAACAATGTCACACATTGATAGATGCCGCCACGTCTCACAACTTTGTCCAGCTGCAGTTTGTAAACAAATGCGACATAACCCCCATGGGACACATGATACGTTTAGCTACAGGGCAAGAGTGTGATGCAGTCATGGGACGAGCGGATATTACTGTCAGAGTATGCGATATTGAGACAAAAACACAGGCAACAGTAACAGCCGAAATTACGGAAGATGCTATCCTGTGAATCCCCTGGTTAAATGAACAGAACACAATAGTAGAGATGGCAGCTAGGCATATTCAAGAGAGGCGGACTGCATACAACATCGACTGCAGGCCAACAGATAGTGCGCCGGACGTGCAATTGAAGGATTTCAAGCATAATATTCCATCAGAACATGAGGCAGCTTATCAGCGCTTACCGACGGAACCCAAAGTATTTTTAGGAAAGCGATGTACTGTGCAGAACAGTCGCAGACCACTACATCCATTTAACACAGGACGAGCCTATCTATTGCAGCCAGCGAAGCTACCTTCCTCACAAAGCCAAGATAATACGGGTACAAGTACAGGAAATGTTAAGAGATGGTGTAATCGAGCCCACACACAGCAGGTATAATTAGCAGTTACACTAGTGCCCAAGAAAGATGGTTCATGGTGCTTTTTTGTCACTTTTCGCTCACTCAACCAAGTGACACATAGAGCCCTACCACCATACATAAGTGTTAAGGATGCCTTGAGCACCCTAGAAAATGCAAAAATTATGTCACCACTGGAGTTACACAGCGGCTATTGGCAGATTCCCGTCCAATCTATGATGGTGAGATTACTAGACAGCCTAATCAGAGACTTCATGCTTGCGTATCCGGACGACGTCGTGTGGTCAGAGGCATGGGAAGAACACTTACACTATCTGTCACTCGTCTTAGAGCACCTTGCTATAAACGGACTGACATTTGCTGCCGACAAATTCCACCTCGGTCAGACAAGCATAGAATTCCTAAGGCATATTGTCGACAAATCTGGAAATATGCCCACGCCAGAGCAGTTAAGCATTATCTATGCGCATGCACCTCTACAGACGTACAAGCAACTGCGAAAATACTTTGTCTTAGTGAACTGACTGTGCGAACATATCAATCAAAGATTTTGCCACAATAACTGCACCGTTAACAGACTTGCTGTCACTGCAGAAGAGGTTCTTGTGAGGGAAGGAAGCAGACGAGGCGTTCCAAGCAATCAAAGCAAATTTTAAAGTGTGTCCCATTCTAGCTCGACACGGCCCCACACACTACCTGTACTTACAAACAGATGCAAGCCAGGAAGGCATTGGCACAATGCTGTACCAGTGCATGGAGGCAGGAGAGAAATGGATCATAGGCTTTTCCAGCGCCAAGCTAGGGGCAACCGAACGGCGCTATGATGTAAATGAGCATGAGTGTTTAGCCATGGCCTGGGCGATTAAGAGATACCGGGCATATCTAGAATACTAGTGTTTCATCCTGCCCACTGACAACAGGTGCCTGGTATGGCTTCACAACATGCATGAAGCCTTCAGCAAGCTGACCCAGTGGGCAATTATGCTCCACGCATATGATTTTTCAGTAGAGTATGTAGGAGGCAAATATAATGAACTTGCAGATACGCTGACATGAGCACCGGACGCAAAAGTAGTTGTGTGCGATACAGCAGAGTGGGAAGAGATTCTACCGCTGGATGAACGAGAACCACTTTGAGAAGTGCAATTGAACCAAGTGACTATCGTAGCAGACAACGAACTCATTTCCAACCTGTGTACAGAGGTAACTGCAGCATAGGAGATGTGTGCGTTTTCTCAAAAACAAAAGGCAAAGTGCGCGACAGAACATCTTAAACAGTGGTGTGTAATAGAAGGGATGCTAGAAATGTGCGCACGTATCAACAAAAACAAATGGCGTCTATTCGTACCTGAAATATAGCGAAAACGTATATTTATGCAAGTACATAACAGTAGTGTAGGAGGACGTCTAGAGGCAGAGGAAATGATGCGTAACATCAGAGATACCTTTTTCTGGCCCGGCCTCACACAGTGTTCAAGGAAATGGGTATAACAGTGTAAAAAGTGCAACAGGATCAAAGCCTCACGAGCAGACAGGGAACAGCAACATCAGCCACGTGCCCCAAAATGCTCGTTCGAAACCATTAGCCCCAACTATATATAACTACAACATGCGGCAAGAGATTTATCTAGGTAATTATCGATAATTATTCCAGTTGGATAGAAGCCTACACTGTCAGCAGTTCCCGAGCTAGCAACATCGCACGAGTGATGGAAAACGATTTTTTTTTGCGCTGTGGGGATTACCGCGGGATTTACTCACCGATAATAAAAGTTGTGCTGGGTGGCCTAGGCGGCCACCCAGCACAACTTTTGCGTGGGATTGGCATCGAAGTGGATGGGAGAGTAAGAGTTGGAGATTCCGAGGCGAATGACCCACGACAGGGAAGTCCCTTACAAGGTAGTCAGGCCAATCATCAGATATGAGAGTGCATCAGCATCTCAGACGGACCTGCAGAATGTGGAAGATGCCCGACATCGCCCGGTGCCTTGTCGCTTGAGGGGGCTCTTCCGAAGGCAACCACCACAGCGTTCGATGGTGGAGGGCAGGGAGCTCCGCCACTCGATCGCTGGAGCTGAAATCATCGCCCGCACCTCCGGAAGAGCAGCTGCCAGTGAACGGCGCGATGCCCGGCATCGCGACAACAACAACGATCAGTGCAACGATGGGAAAACAACGGGGGTTGCAGCTGGCTGTGGGTAGCTACACATAGGATCAACCCTCCACAGTATTCGTCATTACGGGTCGCGCCCGACTGTGGCACAACTGCAGTCACCAGGAAAAGAGTGCAAGTTACAGCAGCGATGCAAGTGGTGAGACTACGAGTTGGTTGGCTCGCTGGAATTGCGGCAGACGGGGAGGCGCAACAGGCAGCCACCGTCGTGTGTAGCATGTTGGGACGCCATGGCGCCCCGATGCCTTAACAGACATCTCACTGTTGTGTGTGATGCAACTGCTACAAACTGTCATCAAAATGGGGGGGGGGGGGATTTGATGCCATCCACGGATTCCTCTCTATACAATTTGCCCGCCGCCACGAGGTACCTGGCCGATAAGACGTGTTCTCTACGTATAGTGTCTCAGCGTGCAGTGTTGGTGATGAGTGCCAAGTAGTGTAGGGCAATGCTTAGTAGAGTAGGGCAAGCCAGAGTAGCAGAGGGGCAATTCAGTGTAACATTTTGTGTGTGTGTTCAACCAGCCACCGACTTCGCATGGCGGAGTAATATGTAAATAGCGCCAAATTGTGTGGAAAACACAATACATTTATTTAAGTGATCACACAATACGCAAGCTTATTGCGAGACTGAAAAAGATGTGCAGATCACAGTCAGTCTTGATGCATACCCATTTTTACTAGTGTTCTCTCTGTTTGTTGTTTGTTTCACGTGTATCGTCATCACCTCATCCATTAACGTATTTTAAGGGTATATTGTGTTTCTTGCAGTTATTTGTATTTATTGTGTGCCTCCTGCCCCTGTGTTTGACCCAAAATAAGTTTTGTTATTATGTATCAGAAAGTAGTGTCATGCAGACTTACCAACGCCGGTTCTCGTGCCCTCACACCAAATCAACAGCACTTGGCATCTGGAGGGGTGAGTCACGTCGTCATGTCTCGCGTTGTGCGTGACTGGGTGGAATTCGCTTTTTGTTACCAATCATATTAACTGCAATATACTGTAATATTACGGAACCTTTTACATTTTAACCACTCGGGACTTCACCCCTCCTCTTCTGGTTGGTTTAGCATTTCCACCGGGAGCTTAATTCTCCCATAACTATTGTGTAGCCTACGTGGCCGTTTTGTCTGTATTACTGCTACCAACTGGTGAAGTTCGGTGTCAAACGTAAAGTTACTTTCACTCAAAAGTGTGTAGAGAAATGACGAATAAATAACATCTCTGGAACTGTGCCTGCTTAATTATGCCTATGTTATCGGGTGCATAAGGGCATGGGACCCTCGTTTCCTGCCAATTCTTGAAGTGTTTATTTGATGTGTCAATTCCAAGAGTGTTCTGGATGCAATGTTTTCAAGTAAACGTATTTAATCCAGGCGGTGTGTAGTCCGGCCTAAGAATCCAGGAAGATTTCCGTAAGTATTTTATTAATTAATCTACATGGAGCAGTGAAGGCAGGCATTGTTCGTCGGCGGCACAACCCAGAGCTTCAACAAGTGTCAGCTCTTCAACACACCCCCTCTGGCGATGCCTGGTGCCGGGCAATACCTAACCTATTTATCATATTTTCCACTAAGAAGCTCCTTTTAATTTCTCCACGTCATGGAGACACCTGGTGTCAACAGCAGCGGGGCTGTGTGCTCTGCACAGAATAGAGTGTGCGCCCAGTTGCTGGAGCGATCAGGTGCAGATCAAGTGCAAGGACATGCCAGTGCAGAGCAGCCGGTGGTTGCCATGGTGACCAGAGACGCCGTGGAGAAGAAGAAATAGGCCAACTATTTTTGAACTGAGAGTCCAAGGCCTAACACAGATATTATTGGTTGTTATGATAAAAGATTTATTGCTTGTTTTGTTTTTTGTGTGTTAATCTGATTATAGTACAATGTTAACCTATCATTATTTATTTCATCATTCACAAGAGATTTGTATTGCAGGGATATTTTTGTGATTTTAAAATGTTTATTTGATTCTTAGCATTTTGCAAGGGCAGGATAAACAATTCATGATAGGGCCATTTTAGATGCATGAGTAAGCTGAGGTGAGTCCGCATGTCGAGCAGGAGAGTCAGTCACCATGTAGCAGCCAACGAGGTGGAGGGCATGTCGTGAGCTCCGGCATTTTCCCGCGCATGCCGGGCGGCCATCAATTTTTATATGGACATTAACTACAATAGACTAACATAATTTAGAACCTTATTTTAATATTCAGCTACCTGGTAAGCTACATTCTGTCCCCACGGGAATAACATTGCCCTGGGCAGTTTAAGTTTTCCATAACCATTGTTGGTTGCAAGACGTTTTATCAGATTTACCGCATGGCTGGTTACAATAGCCGCCAGTGTTTTGTGTAAAGTGCTCTCCTCAGAGGCAGGTGTAAGTAAACATAGTAATTACGTCTGTGAAGCAAACAGTACAGGCCCTTATAATGCCTGATTACTAAGTTTGCATAAGTCTTTTAATCTGCAAGTGTTCATAAGTATTGTTTCGCATCGTATGGGCGTGTGGGATGCCCTGACAGTTCACGTATGCTAGGTATTTTTCCCACCATGATCAACACTGGTGCGTAGTCGACCGATGGGCTACTATTTAGCAAACATAATTCATCTAGGTAGTAATCAACAGGGCAGAGGTTAACAACATTATCGGTGAGGAGATTGGTCCGGGCGTATGGCTCGCAACTCCGAGATTAAGAGATGCAGTAGCTACATTGACGCATTGATGGCGTCTGGCGCCAACCAGGAATAATCACATCATCAACCTCACCTTCACCGCCCCCAAAACCTCATTTAACCATTTTCCTTCCCACTGTAGGCTGTCAGTTGGCTGGCCCAAGGGTGGCCATTCTCTTACCACAGTTATTTTCTACCTTGGCACCCAACATGGGGCCAAATCTCCCCCCTAAAAATTCTCCCGCCAAAAAATTTTTCCAAAATTTTCCAACATTTCCGAAGTTTTTCCTGGATATCAATTTGGTAATTGTTCCGTATTGCGTATCGTAATGAGAAAACCATACAAATATTCAGTGTGTACTATAAAGTATCCATCCCATTTGTTTACTTTGCAGTTAGTTCTGTTTCGCATATCCGGTAAAGTTTCGTTTAGCGTATCCAAATTCGGCAACAATTGTTCCGTATCGTGTATCCAAGAATTTTTTCCGCAAATTTTCTCTCGCGAATCGCAAGATGGTGTGCACGGGATGTAAAATCACAATGTTGAACGTAAGGCAAGTTTTTCATTCCTCGCCGGACATAAACATGTTTCTCACGAGCACGACATTCTCAAATCGACGATGCGGTGCGAAAAATGCGAGGAAGGTGAAGCGAAATTGGTGGAAAACAAGGGCTTGTTTTACTGGTGCCGATGGCGAATGGAGGACGGTACTAAATGCAACTTTAAAATGTCGGCGAGACAGGGCAATTTCGTGGGAGATTCAAACTTGTCTCTGGGCAAGATAGTCGAGTTGTGTTTACTCTGGTGCCTGATCAAATACCTTCGACACCAGACTATTGTGAACGAACTTTTGTGCTCGGGAAAGACAGTCGTCGCCTGGTGGAGTTTCTGCCGCCAAGTGTGCATAGACTGGGTGTTGATGTACAGAAAACGCATCGGCGGGCCGGGCAAAGTGGTCGAGATCGACGAGTCGAAATTGGGCAAACGCAAGAACCGCAAGGGCTGCAAAGTTCACGGCCAGTTGGTTTTCCGCGGAGAGCAACGGGACGATCCGACGAAATTCTTCCTGGTGCCGGAGGAAAAGAGGAACATGGCTACCCTGACCAAAATCATCTGCGAGTGGATCACTCCAGGCACGACGATAACTTCAGACTGCTGGCGCAGTTACAGCAATTTGGACATTCACAGCTACAGTCACATGCAGATGAATCACAGGCGGGAATTCATGTGCAGCGAAAAATCAGAATGGTAAATACTTGAAACACGGTAAAGATAAAGAGGGGCGAGACGTTGAGGGTGTACACTCAAAACATCGAGCGATGTTGGTGTTCTGTGCGATACAGCATTCCCTGCTTTGGCCGACGGAAAAAATGTAAGGTCGGCTACCTGGTCGAGTACGTCTGGAAAAAGAATAATCGGTATGGAGAACGACTGCACGCTTTGCTAATTCACGCCGCTTACATATACCATCATAATCAGTGCAGAGGAAATGGCGGTGAAGACTATCCGAATTTCGACAGGTATCTGTTTGTTACGGTTGTTTTTAATTTTCAGGCATGAGCGAGATTGATTTCTGTCGCAGTTGCAGTTTTAAGAAAGTTGATTTAGTTTTGTTGCCATTGCAGTATAAAATTGAAGTGTGATTGACTTGCTGGTTGTTTCAGTTTAAAGTGTGATTGACAGTCGCATCATGCTTGTCAGGGGACGGGCCCGAACAATACCTGCTCACTAAGTTTATGTAGGTCTTTACATCTGTAAGTGTTCATAAGTACTGTTTCACATTGTATGGGCATGTGGGAGGCCCTGACAGCCCATGTACACGAGTGTTAATTGCTAGGTAATTTTCCTGCCAAGATCAACAACGGTGCATAGTCGACAGATGGGCTACCATTTAGCAAACATCATTCATCTGAAGCAGTAATCAATGGGGCAGAGGTCAACAATATCGTGGGCAATGAGATTGGTCCAGGTGTATGGCCTGCAACACCGAGGTTAAGAGATGCAGCTGCTACATTAACGTCGCCTTGACTGCATCTGGCACCAACCGGGTATAATCACATCACCGACATCACCTACACCACCCCCAAAAACCTCATTTAACCCTTTACGATCCCACCATAGGGCATCAGTTGGCTGGCCCAAGCGTGGCCATTCTCCTACCACAGTTATTTCCTGCCTTGCCATCAACTGCCAGGTGTCATACTGTTCCTAAAATAGAGCCCAAAGCTCTCAAGAACATTCAAATTATTGAATAAAAATAAAAATAAAACATCGCGAATCAAATTCTATTTATAGTAAAAAATACGCCTACTTCCATGATATTATATATTATGAACCAATAGCAAAATTTGTCTTGTACTTGATATCGAGCTCTCACTTTGGAACAAATATCGAATTCATTCTGAAGCTGTGTTCGGTGTTGGACGTGCCTAGCAGTCGCTCTGCCCTGTTTCTTCTTGAAAGGGTAGTTTGTTGTGCAGTGCAGGTGCACTGCTTGGGGGCGCCGATTTTGTATCGACTACTGTAAGAAGAAGCTATATATTTTTGTTTGAAGAGGAGTTGCGAGTTCTGCAACACCAGGCCTGTGCTCTCATGAAGAGCAGAAGTAAAAGGTGTACCTCTAGCTAGGGATAACTTAATTGTTGTCAAGTGGCTGATTTCCCCATGCCTTGCTTCCGGTAAAGGGGTGAGGTAGGGAAATCAGTTTGTGGAGGCCGATTGTTGTATAGGTAAATTTTCATTCAGGTTAATTTTAGCTTTCCTCCCTTAATGTGAAGAAAGAAGATATTAGGTGTTAGGTCCTCTCGGGGGACCCCCTCCCCCCCAAATTGTCTGAAAGTAGGTAAGAAAAGAAAGGCAGCCGAGATGTCATCCATTCCTCCTCCCCCCCCCCCACAAAAGGGGCCAACGCATCGACACCAAAAGTGCGGTCAAGCTCAGCACAGCAGGCACCGATCAGGATGAAGAAGCCCGACTTGCACCCACTATTTGTGTACCAAACACAGCAATGCACTTGCACCATTGTGCGTAAGATTTTCAGGGAGCAGCTTGCCCAGCCCTGTTGTGCTCCAAGGGGTACAATATCTCCCAAACTATTGAAGACTATCGCAAAGCGATTACTATACTTGATTCTTTGTAAGTAGAATATCATGTCTCACCCCTTGCAGCGAAATACCGCTGAAAGTAGCCCTAAAAGGACTAGACAAGTCAATCCCTGAGGACTGGATCCGTGCTGAACTGATATGGCTGGGCTTTCAGCTAATCAGCATTCACCCCAAGATATCACTGATCGACCAGCGGTGCCTACACATATTTATTGTAGAGCTGCCCACCAAACAAACACCTCATGCCATAGTCCAACTTCGTGATCTCTGTGGCCTTGTAATCAAGGTCGAGGACTTTCAATGCCCACAAGGACCCGCCCAACGTATTCACTGCCAGCGATTCGGTCATTCCTCGAAGGTATGTCACCCCCCCCCCCCCCTCGTTGTAGGCTCTGTGGCAAAGGCCACAAGACATTGAACTGTAACTTGTCGGACAAGTACGATAAGTCACAGAGAATTTGCACATGTTGTGGTGGAAATCATACAGGCTTGTGAGTCTTATAAAACTGAAAAAATGGTGCTTCCTTGCTCCTGATGAGTACAAAAAGATACAACAACAGAGCAGATACTCTGCTGCTGCAGCTTCCTAGCCTCGGGCCAACTATGTTGCACCACCCGCCCCTTGAGCCCCAACCCCCCCACCACTGTCTAGGCCCTTGAGGGCTGGACAATCGTATGGGGGAAAAACCAGCGCACACCACCTGGAACATTTGTGCCTCAATACATGCAGCATATAACAGTCCCTCTTTCAAATGGATATGGGGCACTCTCTTATTATAGCCAGCTTTCTGAGCTGGTTTTCCCACCTTTGGCAAATCCCCCTCGCCACAGATGGCCATCACAAGACTTTCCTAAAGGGAAAATGAACAAAAATACTTGGCAGAAAAAATCCCAAACTTTTCAATCAAATGACAAGCCTTCCGAGATACAACAGTCGTCCCAGTCCCTCTCCCCCGCCTCCCGAGCGGCCGATACAGGGACTCCTGCCTGCGGGGCCAATCAGGGGTCAGCTCAGCGCTCATTGGGCGTGCAGGGTAGTTAGAAGCAGCAATAAGAAGGGCTAAAAAAAACCAATCCTGCCATGGGGACAGACAGTGTCGCAGCCCCCACAAACACTGAAAAAATAGGCTCGCCACAATGAAAGCGAACCCCGTCACTCAAAAATACCGTGCAATTGAGTGGAGTACTGGAGGCACTCTGCACTTTATTAGTAGCATGGTCAGACCCAACTCAGGAAATTGATGTAAAAGGCAAAGCCCTAATGGGCGCGGCCATTAAGATTGTTCAACAGCAGCCCAATGGCTGCTAATAGGCAGGCGATAAATATACCACCTACCTCTAGGTTTAATGTGTAGTCAATAGTTTACTTTACTAGAATGCTAACGGCATTCGCAGTAAAAAAAAAAAAAAAGAGCTGCTAGATGTTATTTCTTGCTATAAATGAAACTCACCTGCGCCCACAACATAGATTTTCAATTCCAGGTTTTAAATGCTATCGGAAAGATCGCGATAATTTAGGAGGAGGTGTCCTGAATATAATTCATAATTCAATCGTTAGTAATCCCGCAAAAATATTGCACCTCCAAACACTTGAAGCAGTAGGTGCCACCATTAAACTGGGCAACCAACATGTTGCTATTTACTCAGTATATTGCGCACCAGGTCGCACCCTTTTGCGCGCAGATCTTGATTAATTAAATAATGCATATCCTGTTTCACTCGCTGTTGGCGATTTAAATGCCAAACATCCTGCTTGGGACTGTCTTATGCGCACAGCCAATGGAAATACCTTGTTTAGACACCAGGAGCAACACAATTATACTATTTATGCGCCCAGTGAACCCAATTATGACCCTAGGCAAGCCAATAATAGGCCCAATATACTTGATATCGTGCTAAATAAAGGTTTTAATACGTCCTTAGATTTTGAAGTGTTCCATGAACTGGCTGCGGATCATTACTCTGTCCACTTGATTTCAACGAGGTTGAAATAGACAATACGCCAATCCGTAAAATAAAAGACTATAAGCATGCGAACTGGTCTGGCTTCAGGAATTATCTGGATGACGAAATTAATCTACCAGCTCTAATCAGTGCTCCTGCTGAATTAGACTCTGCTGTCGAGTACATCACAGCGATAATATATACAGGAAATAGTAAGTTTATCCCCAGAAAAAAAACCGAGGATCAACGCAGATATGCTTCCTGAACATATCAGAGAGCTGATCTCGTGCAAAATAGGTTGCGTAGGCACTATTCCCGCACAAAAACTACGATACTTAAAGCCCAGGAAACGAGCTTAGAGAGCGAATTGATGCTGAAATCACTGCTTGGCAGACTGATATTTAGAATGATAAATTATCCTGTCTATGTACACAAGGTAATAGTCTATGGCGCATGACAAAAGTGTTTACCAAAAAAGCACTCCCTAATCCAGCCTCTTCAAGGCAATGCAGGCATGGCATATACACCCCAGCAGAAGGCTGAGGCTATGGCCAATTAACTAGAGTTAGCTTTTCAACCCAATAAATTATCTGCGGATGCAGCAATTGTGGCCCAAATTTAAAGGTGTGTTTGCAACAGCCTACAGTGGCTGAACCAGATCCGACGTACACTGAGGAAGTAAAGTGTATTATTAAATATATGAAGCCCCAGAAAGCACCTGGGTTCGACTCTCTGCAGGCTATAGTTCTTAAGCAGCTGCCCTACAGCATGTTTGAAGTTATACCAGAGTGCATAAATGCAAGCTTTAATCTTACCCACTTCCCTACTTCCTGGAAATGCACCTAAGTAATTGTTTTTCCCAAACTGGGCAAAAACGCAACCCAATTGGAGAGTGACCGCCTCATTAGCTTACTGAGCTCGCTCTCTAAGATTCACGAACGTGTACTCTTGCGCAGCCTAAATAATCATATACAAATGAATAATATATTTCTTAATGAGCAATTTGGCTTCAGGAAAAAGCATTTAACTACGCACCAACTAGTCCACATTTCGGAACATATAACAACCACATTTAACTGGCGACACTATACGGTTGCGGCATTTCTAGACGCCGAAAAGGTTTTCGACAGGGTTTTCCACGCAGGACTCCTTTAGAAATTATGCCAAATAAATTTTTCAGACTGCTATATCAAGCTACTGGCATCATACCTAAACAATCGCTCTTTCCCAGTCTCTATATAAGGAGTAACTTCCGAAAATAAAAATATTTAGACGGGAGTCCCCTAGGACAGCATCCTAGGACCAGTTCTATATAACATTTATACCCACGACATTCCCAGTCCCCCTTACTGGAATATAAATCTAGGTGTCTATGCAGAGAACACTGTCATTTATACCTGGTCCCACAGGGCTGAACTTACCATTCAGCACGCCCAGACACAGCTCACTGAGCTAGAAAACTATTTTCGCCTGTGGCGCATTAAAATAAATGCGGGTAAATGCGATACATTAGTCTTCACGCGATGCCGCATCCCCCCTAATCTCCAGCAACTCACTCTCTTTGGGGAGAATATTCCATTTAAAGATGAGGTAAAGTATCTCGGCCTCACTATGTATAGAGGTCTGACACGGCTGCGCCATGTGGAGGCAAAGAGGAAACTCGCTTATGGCCACCTGTCTGTCCTATATCCACTATTGAATCGTAATTCCGACTTGTCGTAGGAAAATGGGATTCGCTTATATCAAACCATGATTCGACCCACCATAACCTATGCAGCCCCAGTGTGGGCTTACTACGCACAAACTCACTTAAAATCGCTACAAGCGGTGAAGAACAAATTCCTTAAACTGGCAGCTCATGCATCCAGATATGTCCCAACTAGAAACTTGCATGGAGAATTAAAGTAAGAAATGAGGCAAGATGTCATTCGCAAGCAGGCCCAAAATGTTTATGATTCTAATGAGGAACATATCACCCCCCTTATCAGTGCCCTTGGGGAATATGGCAGTGATGACACCCAGCGTATAAACAACCCAAGTCGCTTCTAGCACATCGGCCCCCTTAGCCCTGAGTATAACCACTGCCATTTCAATCATAATAGCACCTGCACAGTCCCAATAGTCTAATACAGTAGACTAATCTCAGAGGTCCTGAAGGGACAACTCAGTTACACTTAACTTTAATTTTATCTAGGTTACATAGGCTAATATTTTTTATTTTTACTCATATTATTCTAGATTAAAATCCCTTCCTCCTCCTTATGCGAAGCCTGGTGCATTTGCAGCTCACATCCGTAGATATGCTCTGTTACAGCCAATGGATACAGAGATTGGCCCCTGCAAGGTAGCACAGCTCAACCTCTGCCAAAGCTTCGTGCACTCGCAGCATTATGGGTGGAAATATACTCAGTTACAGCCCATAGCTATGGAGGCATGCTCGCTGCGAGGTGGCACAGCACTAGATTAAGCACAGGTGTCCCCGGTGACATATGTTATCTTAAGACATTTAGGTTATTATAAACTTATATTTAATTAATTGACCCCTTTCGTTTCTCAGGTTGTACTATGTATTCCCGGATATCTAAAAACCAGTAAATGTTGGCCCAGCTGACACTTACTGGCAACCAGAAAGGTGTACAAACACCTCTCTGGTTAAGTCAGTGTGTCTGCCACTTGCCAAGGCAAAAGATAATTAAAGTTCCTGTCCCCTTTCTACTACCTTTTTCATCTCTACTAACACGAGCATGTTCCGCACACTCTGTCCCCTATAGCATTTCTGTTTAATGCATGAATAATTTTGGATTCTATTCTATCGATTGGATTTTTACGTGTCTGTGCCGGTTTTTCCCCAGTCTCTTCTAGTGATAGCTTAGCTATAAGTACACTTAAGGAGGTAGGCATGGCCTCAATTGCAGGCTATGGCTTCCCAGTACCTCTCTGCCGCGATACATGTCTCCTTGCATGATTTATTTTCCTTGTTGGTGTAAGGGGTTAACCCTGAGACGCATTAAAATCCCACCCTCCCCACTGGGCCTCTACTTAATACTTAGTTATAGAGTAGTTAGAAAAAATCTTTACGAAGGTCGATGAATCAGTAGTCCAGAGTCATGAAATTTCGTTGGTGCAACACTTTTACATTGGAACCAAGAAAAATAAAACTTGATCCTGTTTCAAAACTAGGATCATTCGATCTCGGATTGGAGAAGATGTTGGTGCAACCCGACACGCCCTTGCATAAGATGGTAAATAAGCTTGTCTTCGCCAAGTCCACTGTAGAGGTTACTTGAAACTGTTTTTTTAAATGGCGGATGCTGAGTGGATACCTTCATATGTCGAACTAGCCGAGTTTTCTGCAAAATAGCGATAGAGGCCTAAGATGAGGAGGTCTGGACACGTGCCTGATAAACCTACCAAGTTAATGTCACAATAGTTCGCGAGGTAGCCGCTGCAGTGCTACATGTCTTGTAGTTGAATGTTGTCATAACAAATCATTGTGTTGTTTACTTTAATTATAGTTTTAATATTCAGACGAAACAAAATAATATTAGAGTTCGTAATAAATTTCAATTATAATCGTCGGGAAGTCAATTGAGGGAGTCTTCGCTGGTGACGAATGCTAATAAATGTAAGTATAAGCTATTCTTAGACAGTGCGTGCAGTCGACATCTTTTATGTGTATGTTGTTTTAGTTTCAGATCTTGTATTTTAAACATGTTTAACTAGGCCTGTGCGAATATTGGAATTTCTGAATACCGTTTCGAATAATGGAAGCAAATAATACTCCAGTGTCAGTGAACTGTGCTAATTTTTATCATGTTTATTCAAGTACCTTGTTGGTGTTGTCAGATATATTATTGGTACTGATGGGGTGTCATTATGTGAATTGGTGTTGTTCAGAATTTTGAGGAGAGGTGAGTCTGGACTGAAGGAAAATTGTTGGTGAAGGTGTTTACTCGGGTGCCAGGCATCATCCAGACACTGATGCCGTGATACATTGGTAGAGCTGATTCTTCATCTCGGATCGTGTGGCCGATGACTAAGGCGGTAATCCTTCCAGTTGTTGGTGTAACTTCTCAGTAGAAATTTAGAATACTGTGAATAGAATAGAATGACACCATCTGGTAAAATGCCATCTTTCTGGGCTGGTTCGATTATGCCCAACTACATGACAAATTTTCCCTAGCATCTACCTGGAATAACAACTTCGCTAGAAGCAGGGAGAAGAGTCAACTGATTACACACTACTGGGCAACTTATTGACGAAGATAAATCTTGTCATGTTGACACAACAAACTCGGTATTACCTACCTGTAACACCCCCAGTCGAGTATCGATGTAGCATCCCAGCTTACATAATATATCAAGATCCAAAACACATTCGTCCTCTATTTCTGCTATGTATATATCATGCTTTATCTCAAGGTTACAAAGCTGCAAGAGTACCCTTCTCTTGCCTTTGACTGGGGTCTCGCCTATTACTGTAGTTAAATAGCAGCGATAAATGCTCTTATTCGATAATCGCTGGGAGGAGGGTCCGAGAATGTCTGGTCTTACCACCACTATAGTCGCCCCTGTGCCAACGACCATCTGACAAGAAACATCATCTAGGCCCCCCTCTACCAATATCGCATCCAAGTCCCGTTTCATTGAATTCACGTGCAAAAACATTGGGGCCTTCCCTCCAACAATCATCGACCTTTGCCCCTCAAGACCGATGTCCAAAAGTTTCCCGAAGATTTTGCACTCTCAACTTCTCCTTGGATGCCTGCTCCCTGGTTGCTGCTGCTGAGGACAGTTGGTCCTCTGCCGGCCCAGCTGTCCACAAGACCAACATTCCGGCCTTTTGGGTGGGGGATGGCGAGTGTCCGTAGTGCGCATCCTGGAGGCGATGTCCCTCATGGCCGTCTACAAGTCCTTCAGCATCGTCTTAACACTGTAATCCTGCTCTTCATCTAGCATCACTGCCCACACTGGACGTCGGGGCACTGATGCCTGCCATTCTGACTCCGCCCTCAGTGCTCGGGCCAAGATATCCTGCATGGTGTGAGGTGCAGCCAAGCATACAGCTTGCCATGCCTATGTGTGAGCGATGGCGTCAACAAAGAACCCGACTGCGATGACATCTCGTGCCTCTTCTGAGCATCCCTCCAGAGACAGGTGTGACAGCCTCACGATGTTCTGCCACAGCTCTTGGAGTGGTTTTCCTGGTCGTTGGATGTGGCTTCGCAGTTGGGCATGGTGGGCGTGCCGCAGGTATCGGTCGCCGAATCGCAGCTCCAAAGCCGACACTAATGTGGAGTATTCTAGTAGATGTCGTTCTGGCAGCGACTGGAGTATGCTCAATGCAGATCCACTCAGTACAGCCGCCAGGTAGTATGCGGGCTGCTCTTCAGTCCAGCCAATTAGGGCGGGAACGATCTCGAACTGGTGCTGGTATTCGCGCCAAGGTGTCTGTCCATCGTAGGGGGCGGGCTCAATTGTGACGCCTTTACCCACCTCTGGCTGAGGCGTACCCACACTGCAAAACTGCTGCGCCTCTCCTGTAATGACTGCACTGGCGGCGAGTTATACCTTCTCGCTGCCCGCACTCGTCGGCTCGGTGGTGATCAATCTCGGCTCCTTTTCCGCCCCTGTATGTCGTCTTCCCTGTTGCTGTATGAATTCTTGCCATTCCTTCTTGAGGGTGCTCACCTTATGTTTTACTTCCTTCTCAACAATGTCCACTATCTATCTTGTTTACATTACCCTTTTTTTCACTAACACTTTCAATCTTCCTGTGTACCATTTAATTAACATTTTCAATCTTTTTATCAAAGTTTTCAACCACAGCAGTAATATCTTGAATTTTTTTTATTTACATACTCATTCAAACTCTCTCTAACATTGTCTATTTTTCTATCCATTTTGTTGACTACTTCACCAACTCAAATAATTTGGATATTTACAGATTCGCTGACATCACTCATTTGACTATCTACATTTTCATTAACATTATCTACAACATTGTTTAGCCTGTTAGTTACATTAATAAATTTAGCCTTAGTTCTTCAATCAAAGAATAGAGTGCTTCCATGTCTGCCGACATTTTCCTAGTTAGCGTTCAAAAATTTCTAAATAATTGATTGGCTAATTATTAGGACTGTTACTATATTTACAAATTTATCATAATAGTTGATACCCTACTGTAATGCTAATTACTATAATTTTATTCTTATAATATGCCTCCATCCCACTTCTGACACCAGTGATACAATTTTCTCTCTGTCAGTGAGCTAAACCAAGTGTGTTAAGGGATGAAGGTCTTAATAAAATAAAAGAGTTTATTATAATTTTCTAATTTTATATACAACAACTACAAACAGAATTCTCTCGACTCAACCTCTCACAATAAATTGAAATCACTTACTGGTTACAATTAATGTCTTCAATCAATAGAATTTATTACCTCAAAGAAATTAACATAGTTAAATAATTAAAAAATCAGTCCCAGTAGTGAGTGTATCAAAACCTATTCAACTATAAATTGTGTGCCATATTTGACAGATCCAATATTTACAGTGAAATCCGTATCACATTTTATTCAGTTCCACCTCAGTTTATTCCATGTCCCGCCAGTCCACAATGTTCTAGAGTCCTCCGAGCGCCCTCACGCACAGTAGCCTTCACTCGACTGGTTTTACGCCCTCTCGTCCATTCAGACCCCGACTTCGTCCGCCGTCGTCCTGCACATAACTTCGCTCCCGCACTTAGCCCGATGGCGTAAGCCAAAGACTGCTGGCCACCGTTGGGCCACTGCAATATTTATAGGACCGCAGGCCATTGCTCAGAAATTTCTCTAAATCCTGTGTTGCTCCGAGGGTCCTAATTCCCAGAATATTTTTGCACCTCCTCTACATTTGTTGGAGTCTCCAGAATGGGAGGGAGATGGGCTGTGACGCCAGCCAAGTATCGCCGCTGTCAATAATTACAGGCTACCCGGGGTGGGGGAGGGGGAGGGAAGAGGCAACGAGCAGGTCCGCCTAGGGGAGGAGAGGGTCCCCCCTCCCCCACAGTGCTGGACCGCATGCCCGCGGCCAGTGCGAGCTACAGCGTGTAACAATATAGTGATTTCACGGTTACTTCCAACTGTTCTGAAGCCATGCTTAAGTTCTACTAACCAAGCTATTCCTCCGCATCGTTCCAAAAAAGCTTAACTATGTCTAGAAAATTACATAAACTGGACGGAGCAATGGGTTCGTGCGCACTCACTTAAGGCCAGACTTTACCATGCATGGGCATATAGGGGATCAATATCTCTGTCGTTTTTCGTGGAAGTATTTTCAACTAAAGATTTTTTGTTAGAGATTGAACTCATCTATAGTCCATTCCCCATTGGAAGCAACTTTCTCGTAGCCCTGCAAAATATCTACTTGCAAGTCCGTATCGTATCCTTCCGCTAATGTAAACAAACATTGCCATGTGACTGCCATGTAGCATCTGTCAAAATCAATGTTTACATTGCATTTCAAAGAATTTTACATATTCCAAAAACCATTCTGTATGAATATTCACAGTTTAGGCCTCTTAACATTATTTAGGTCAGCTTTATGACGTTTTAAAAATACCTTAATTGAAGATAGTTCTTACAGTTATTTTACATTAACCTATTTGTATTCCACGACGTAGCTCAATGCATGTAATGCACATTAGTATTTTGCCGCGACTGTGTTTAACACTGTTACAACTGCGAGGTAAAGGGCTGCACTAATTGTAATTATCCTTTTGTTATTGATATGTGTTAGGTCATTTCTCTAAAAAGACGGCATCAGTTTGAATAAATATTAAAACGAAGGAACAATCAGTGAAAAAGGCACATTAAACTCAAGCACGCAACTCGTGTTGCTCACTTTTGTCATAAAAAACTTTAAAAGATACAGGTGAACATGCACACAAATAAGCCTACGATAACTTTTATTCCACTCATATCTTTATGTATTGCTACTTACTGTTTATTAGGTTTATTGAAATTTAACGGGCTGGGCTTAGTATTTTTCTTTTAGGATTGTGGCAAATTACGTCACACGACTGTGTTTCAAACCCCTTAGGGCAAAGGTACAACGTTGTGATAAATAAACAGACGTGGAAGTAAATAAGTAGCTTTGTCATAAAAACAGATGACATTTAAAACGTAAAATAAATAATGCTAATCAAAAATTTGAAATCACGCACACACAGGGTCAGCGTATCGACCACGATGCACAAAGGCACGCCATTTCACAGACCAATGATTAACGAAACCCGTCATAGTATATTTATTACTGTCATGGAAACACAGATTTATCACATCATAACTTGCCTAGGTAGGTTTAAAAAACACAACGTCTACAAACGTGATGTATTAATTTAGTATTTTTCGGACTAAGAATAATTTACGTTTCGTTTGACAAAAAGAAACACGCCATGTTATGGCTCGCCACGTCTGCCAACTTCACGAGGTAACTGCTCCGCCATCATATCTAAATATATTAAAATAAGTATTCTAACATTAAAATCTCTTTTCGGTTGTAAATTACAAATTCAAAAATCATTATTTTGCTATAATAAGTATGAAATATGCTACAATTGAAAACATGTACAAAGGTTCGTGCTTACTAGCGAAGTGAAATTTCCCGAGTGTGAAAGAGACGAAGAAAGAGAAGAAGTGCGACAAACCTCGCCAGCAGACAGTTTTTCAATTGCTTTCTCACTCGATAAAACAATACCGTACCATTACGGCCTACTCACAATATTTTCCGCTGTTATTTTAAACTGTAAAAAATGATATATGTTACCATCGGGGCTACTTAAATATTTCGATAGGCACCGTTTAATTTACAAATAGTATACTAAAAAACGAGGTTAAAATAATATTTTAACTGTGAACTATTTCTTACCGGTCGTTGCCAACACGTCGCTGCACTCTCTGTTAATTCATATTTAAAAAAGAGATGAATATTACAAATTATAGAAGATATTAAGGTAAAGGTACATTTATTCAATAATACAATACTCTAAAGTTAACCACAGTGATATATTTGTAGAATACATGTTAGTAAAAAAAAACAAGTTGACATGTTATTCCCAGAGTGTTTTTTCAAAGGTTGATTTTCATAAATCGCTTCCAATCGGGAATGGACTATAGATTTGTAAACCTTCCAAATTTAAATTTTCTAATTTAAAATGCACGTATTCATTATTTATAAAACTGTCACATTTTATAATTAATTAAAAAAGGCATTTAAAATTTAAAAATTAAATTTTTTTGGATGGTTTACATTTGTAGATGCGTTCAATCTTAAACATAAAAACCTTAGATGAAAACACTATAAAAATGACTGAGATATCTTTATCCGAATTTAGCCTTTGATTCCCTACACGTCCGTGCATGGCGAAGCCTGGCCTTAATGATAATTTTCATGGGAACGACGCTCATTCTAAAAAAAAAAAATATTACCCTGAAGGTGCCAATGCAGGGGCACACTTACGTGGTTGCGGATACACGACATGACACATATAAAGAAAACATCAAAATACCCTACCACGCTGTTGTAAACCATTTATTTTACTCTTATAACTGAAAATTGGGAATATCTCAGAGTTAATAAAATTAACAAATTAATTTAGCCATAGTCTTTTATATAAAAATAAATCGGCATTATACAGTAACATGTCTTCAAATGTATACAGAACGACTCTAGTCGCTACCTTTCTCTTTAACTCACCTGACGGTCAGCAGCTAAACAAATAACTGTTCCTACTCGAGGATAACTCTAATTTACGTAGAAGAGCTGCCACTCCGGACGCCTACTTTTAATATTGCGTAGTCTGCCGTCGCTCAACGTCACTCACCCTCAATGTCCGTAGACGCGCCTTTTCAGCAGTGTTGTCGAGCGAGCTGGGGGCAGCTCAGCAGGAGATCGGCTTCGCGACGGCCCGTGGACAGCAGACAGGAAGAAGAGACGCTGCTCTTACGCGATTACCGCCTTACATAATCTCTGCGTTAAGGCGTCTTAGCCACTGGGTCATGGGGCGATAAGCTGATTCTCTAGTTGGGCAGTCCAGCCACCCGCCTGCTGCAATCTGAATTTTGCGTCATGGTTTACTCAGTACCTACCGCTCAGGAGTCAAGCCTCGGACCGCGTCTTGCAACGCCCGTAGGAAGTGCCTGGGACGTGTATCGTTACTATACGTCGTTCACGGTAAAGTGAGTGCTTTTTGAAGCTGTTTCATTAGACATAATAACCAATAAATATATTTCCTTGTGTGCTCGGACTTTTGGTTTTACGTATTGTGAATGTATACACTGTGTTTATTACTCACATGGCAGGGTTTACAATAACAAGTGGTGGAATAATATGAATTGGTTGGAAGAAAAAGTAACTAGGGCTTCAAAAGTGCTCAATTTACCATGAACGGTCTATATAGCCTATTCACGGTTTTTTTCGGCCTTTTTGAATCAAACCTTTGAAAAATCTCCCCATGTATGACGTGCTTGGTTGTTTCCAACACATGCCACGTATCACAAGAGTTTTATACTTGTATTAACAAAAAAGTTACTTTTTTTCTGTTAGATTGAAATGTTATTAATATTTTATCTATAAATTACATTGCTTCATTTATAAATAATTTGAATAAAAACAGCGAGAAAATATGTGTATTGGTAGCGCCTAGTAAGATATAGTTCTCATATAAAATACTGTTACAACAGAGTGCGCACGAATTCGGTGCGTTGTCCCTCTAGTGTAATTTCCCAGATTTAGTTAAGTTCAGTTTGCACGAGACGGAGGAATATCCTGGAAGTAGAACTTTAGTAGGGCTTCAGAAAAGGCCGAAGATACCGTGAATAAACTATACGACATATTATGTCTGAAGAAAACCGCAAATAAATGGGCGAACACTTGCAGGATGCACTTAGTAAGTATAGCACTGGACTACTCGTAGCCCGGAGGCAGGCGGCGATTCGGTCAGGCATTGAGGCATACAAACGTCGGATGTTCTCCTGAGGCAGGCCCTACCACAGCTGGCGCAACTGACCCTACAAATACGCCGAAGTAGCCGTCTAATCTGGTCCCAAACGTTCTCTATGGGCGAGAGGTCTGGGGACCTTGCTGGCCAAGGAAGCTTGTTTACATCACGAAGGCAGGGCAGTGATATCTGTGCTGTGCGAGGCCGGGCGCTAACCTGCTGGGAAATTGGGTTGTCGAGCTGAACCAGGAAGGAGAGCGCACATCGCCGCAGAAATTCCTTGAGGTGTCGAGCCACGCCGTCAGGTCAGGGTTCTTTCAATCACCACCAGTGGAAATAGCACTCCACATCATGACACCTCTTGTTGGGTCGGTGAAGTGTGCCGCTCTACGATGACGCGTGGATCACGACGCTGGCCAGGACGTCTCCAGACTCGAATTTGGCGGTCGTCGATATCCAGACAGAACCGTGATTCGTCGCCAGTCCGCGAGCTGCCATGCTGCCCGTCCCCGGCAGAAGGTCACACATGCTCGGCGATGCTCAGGTTGTAATGGTAGACGTCGTAAGGGACGCCGCGACGACAGATCCTGCTCTGTTAGCCGCCTGGATATGTTCTGTCGGACACAGGCGTATCCCCAGCTGCTGTGACATGTCTCTGGGTATTACACAGCGACGCCCGTGGGGTACTTACAGCTTGTCGCACGATGAAACGACTCTCCCTGCTTGTGGTCCGCCGGGGATGACCCTCCTGTTCCCGCTGAGTCCAACACAGACTCACAAAGTAAGTAAAGAGTGTTCACCATCAAGTGAGCACTTTTGAAATGAAAGTTTAAAAAGATCACTGCCCCTGCCTACATATATTATAACGTGCGCACTGAGTGATATTTTCCCAGTAAAGTTGGTAACGATGGATGGGAAATTGTTTCATATCTTAACGTTGAATAAAAAGTGGCAACTTAATTTATTTATTTCGCTCTCTGTTTTTTTTAAGCATTGAAGCGGGATAATAATCAGACTTGTATATTATTTACTTTCCTAAAATCTTCACAATTTTACTTGACTGGCGCATGTATAAAGTGATGAGGCCCATGTCAATGTTAACTTTACATAAGGCAGAAGCATACATAACGTGCATACAAGTAGATCTTATGCAGGGCTTTCAAAAGTGCTCATTTTACCGTGAACAGCCTATAGAACGGTTCAAGTGACGAGTAATACACAGAAACAGCCAACCTGCCTCTCAAGAGATCAAATGATGCGGCCTATTTCAAACTCACCCAGCTAAGCAGAGGCTTGTGAAATGTGCCGTCGGGGCATGCTGCTTGTTCACTGGACTTGTCTCACACTGCTACTAAGGCATTATTAGGTGTCTTGCATCTATGAATGATTTGGGGACATTTATGCCTCCTAGTGGCACATCCACGCAAGCAACCACATTAAACGCAAATGGGACATGTGTCAGGCTGTTACGATATTGTTATTCTTGCGCGATTCACTATGGTGCTAATTTTTTTTGCAATTGAGTGTATTTCTTACTGGTCATTGCACCCACACCTACTTCCCCTCTGTTTTTATCCATTCTAATTATACATGAAACATTGTAATCTGCAGGTATATTTTAAGTAAAAGTTCAATTTAACAAAATAATAAGAAACATTTTATGTTAACACTTTGGGTGCTACCAACGTAATATTACGCCGGATTGGATCTAACTGGCTTGTAAGGAGTTTTCCGCAACATTTTGACTTCCGTATTGTTTGAAGACACGGGCGAAAAAATATTACGGCACCAGCAGTTTTCATAGGGTTCTCTGCGACGTAATATTACGCAAGCAACACTCTAAAGTGAAATCTCTCAAATGGACAGGATGGATTGTACATTATTCTAAGTAGGAAAGAACATTTTATTTGGCCAGTTCCAAGTCAGCAATGTATTGGCAGAGAGCCGACCAGTAATAAACGTTGTACAGTGTAGTAGGCGTGTCCAATGCTGTGTGAAACAATAGGAACAGAGACCAACAGAAGTGATGGTCATGCAACCGCGAATATACGTAACTCACTTCTAGCTTGTCTTAACTCTCAGTAAACATGTACCGCACTCAAAGTTTTAACAGAATGATAAAACCCCTGTAATATATTTCATATATAGAAAACAGCAATGTGTATCATACGTAGGGTGATTTCCAAAGGTTCGATTCGAAAAGTGTGAATACACAGCGAATATACTAAACGTAAATTAAATGCCATTAAGCTGGAGCCGTCTCGGTGTAGCAGTGGAGGGGGGGGGGGAGAGAGAGAGAGAGAGAGAGAGAGAGAGAGAGAGAGAGAGAGAGGCGGGTGGAGATCGATGGGCAGCGATAATGAAACAAAAGTTGTTCGAGCCAGCGGCGGGCGCCGAGAAGGTCGAGCTGCAACTGGACATTGCACTGCGCATGCGTAGATGCAGACGCCATGTGCGCCCGGCAGCCTCTCCCTGGCTCAGTGCGCGCGCGGGACTCAAACGGGTCGGTTGATTTGTCGCAAGCGCTACGTCAACTTCCACTTCGATCTGACCCTAGTGCGACACGTACCTTGCCCTCGCACAAAACAAACGCGACGTCGAGTGCAGTTTGCGTGCCGATCTCCACGTCACTAAAATACTTTTCAAAGAATGTGCACCAAAGGCGTGTATGACACGTTTCCCAGAGAGCATCACCTAAGCCACTGTATTGTTTACAAGTCTAGTCACCAAACACCGTCTGGATGCTAATGAAGTGAAATTTCCACCGAGGTAGGACAAGAAACACATAATAAAAATGTATCTTAGTGAATCATACTAATATATCTACATCCTCTTGCTTAGCGTCTTTTTGCAAGTGAGGCCTTCTGCATGTCTAGTTCAATAAAAATAAGACGTATTTTACCCCTCTTCCTGATGCCTGTAGCAAGGCGTCTCATCTTTAGGGGTTGTGAAATTTCGCGAAAAGTTATAATCCAAAACACTGTAGGGTCATTTACCTGTCTTGGTTGGCTGAATTACTTTATGACACGTGTTAACTGTCCGCACACGAATCACGTAGGAGCCGTACCGATGTTGCCGAATTCTGAGTGGCCCGGTCAAATATGAAAACGCCTTCTCATGCAGACAGCAACCAATGGCAATAGACAAACTGCTGTTGGGTGCTTATAGTATTGAAGTCTGCTCTGTACTCAAATTTTCCGGCGAAAAATCACTAGCTCCAATAATACCTAACAACTTCACGCCGAATACGTCGTGTATATACTAAAAAATTATTTACGCACTATCCAGCCTTTACTCTGGCTTTCACTCCGCGCTATGAAAATTTGAAATGAAAAGTCTACAAGACAACATTGTTTGACTTAGAAAAAACATTTACTATAATTTTATAAACTCGCATAACTTACTACTGGAGACTTATACGAATTTTTTTTATAAATATGGAAATCCAAAGCAAAATTGTGAACTGTACTCGAAGAAGATATTGACTCGTATTCTGCACATAACTTAGCGCTCATATAAGCGGTCTCCTTAATAAAAAATAATAATAATGGACGTGTTTTTGGGGAGTCCTATTGTTAGCTCTAAAGGAATGGAAACTAATAATCTCAGGAACGGGCTGTAATAATTTAAATACGCTCAGAGATAGTATTTTTATTTTATGTTTTGAATATATTTTACGGTTACGCAACACTATACCGAAAAATAATCTTTGTTGTTGTTTTAGCATAATTGTAATTTTTTCACCCTTAAATCCTGTGCCAAATTTTTTAAAAATATTATTTAAACACACAGTTTGGTTTTAGTGAAAGTGTTTATGTAAGTAGGGCTGCGGTTGCCGAGCGGTTAGCCCACTCGCCTCGCACCAAGGCGAACCGAGTTCAATCCCCGGCCGGGTCACCGGATTTTCGCATGTGGGAATCGTGGCGGATGATGCCGCTGGCAGGCGGGCCTTCTCGGGTATATCCCGCTCCCCCCCCCCCCCGGCGCTGGTCCACACTCGCCTCAGTCACCCTTATCGACTCTCAAGACCTCGCTGTTAAGGGTCGCCCAAATCTGTTCACTCACTGTTTGTGTAAGTAATACGGACGCCACAAGTGAATTTCTTTGCTTACGTGTGATTAGGATCCAAGTGCTGGATACTTATATTTTACGTATATAAATACTTTTAATTACCAATTTTCAAAGGCGTGTCTCTCGCTTGACAAACGCGCTAGATCATGGCTCGTATTGTTTCCCACCCCCATTTTCCAAAACTGGTAACCTCTCAAAGCTTGTACAGAGTTCGGGATATTACTGTATATGTTTACCTGCATTCTGTTTGTACCAGCAACCCACCTTAGTTTTGCCCCTGTCATAACAATCTTGGAAGGTTTTGGTTAAAATTATTGAACGTAACTGTATAACGCTGGTAAACAGTGACTGCAAATTCTTTACGGAAAAAAAAGTCAATAGAGAACACACATTCGACCTAAGTTCTAAATATGGTCCTAAAGGCAGTACATGCCCTTGAAGGTGAAGCTTAGACACGAGTTTACTGTATAATAACATAAGGATTTAGGGTGAACAATTTAATGTTTGGATATCGTGTAACTGAACGAAGGCCAGCAATCACTCCTAAACCTGTCGCTTTAAACAAATCATCGGTCGTGTTAACATCCTGACGTTGCAGTAAATGCCGTAACGCAGATAACAAATTGTTGATTAACAACTGAATCTCAATCAAAAAGGGCGCCTTGTATCGCGACCCTTAAACTCATTTGTTTTGCGAATAAGTGCGTAATGTTTAGTACCTAACAGCTGAACGCCTGGTTGGTAGGCAACATTCAACACAGTCGAGGTGATTGGGTGTATCACACTAAGGGTATATTTAAAACGCGGCTATTAAGAAAAGGTGTATAGCAATTGCAGGGAGATGAGAAAAAAGCTATAGGCGACAGATGGTTACAAACATATGTGTATTTCATAGACCAAAATACTTGGTCGATACACACTAAAGTAATATAGGGGAGCGTACACTATAAGAGTGCGTACAAATCTTTAAATTCAATATACCTGTTAGGTAACTGCAGGAAGCTTTCCTGCATATAAATCTAGTTCTCCACGAGTGTTCACGTAATGATTAAAACTCACCTTGGTCTGCCCGATGCCATGAATTTGCCACTCGTTGAACATTTTCGGGGCAGAATGGGACTCCAGCTTCCTTCATGTCAAAACGTGAGTGATTTGGAGTACAATCGGCGACAACTGCGCGCAAGTCATCCGCAGGATAACACATGGCATTTGATTATATACTGTTCACTATAAAATGAGCACTTTTGAAAGCCCTGCTTAAGATATACTTGTATGCACGTTGTGTCTTCTTCCGCATTGTGTAAAATTAACATTGCCATGGGCCTCATCACTTTATTCATTCGTCAGTCAAGTGAAACTGTGGAATTATTAGAAAAGTAAACATTTTCAAAACCTGCTAATTTTTACACATTGATGCATTAAAAGAAAAACAGACAGCGAAATAAATAATTTAAATTATCACAAATGGTTACATAACAGTTTTTATTCGACGTTAAGATATGGAACTAATTTCCATCTATCGTTACCAACTTTACCGGGCGCGTTTCACTCTGTGCACCCGTTGAAGTATATGCAGGCAAGGACAGTGTCTTTTTTTTAAGGTTGATTTCAAACGTGCTCACTTTATCGTGAACAGCCTTTAAATGCCCGATCATATGGAAACATATATCCAGGCACAAGCCGGAGGTGGACTGAATATTGCCCTAACGCAACGATGTATTGTATTCACAGTACCTTTACACTTTCAGAGTAAAGCCTGGTTCATATGTACACCGATCACGCTGAACAGACACAGCAGAAAACTAGAACAGCCAATCACAAGCCATCCTCGGTTTCCGCGTGATGGCGCAGCAACCTGTGACCCTCCCCTCCCCCCCAACCCCGTGTATTACATGTTGGGTTGTTTCCCAAGTAAATAATATATCACAAGCGTTTTATACTTCCGTTTGGTTGAGGTAAAACTTTACCCTATTTGCCCACTAGTTATAATATTCATTCATAGCCAATGAGTATCCATTAAACGTAGACAAAATGCATGTATAATGGTAAGAGCTAGTAAGTAATCTTAATAATATTATAAATGCGGGAGTTTGTATGTTTGTTTGTTACTCGATCACGTCATAACGGCTTGACGGATTTGGATGACATTTGGTAGTACAGGGGTAGATTATATTCTGGAATAGCACATAAGATACTTTTCATCCCGGATAAACGAACAGTTTCGTAGGGCATATATAAAATATGCCACCAACCATTTGAGAAGGCGCTGGTTGGTTCTTCATATTTTGTGCGTGGGAGGAGCCGCGGGCAACAGCCAGTAGTTCTTACGTAAAAATATTACTAATTTTTACGTAATTTAAAAAATGGACATTTCTCACTCTCATATTGCAGCCTTTGGGAATGCATTGCTTGGAACTGATTTCTTTGGCGTGAATAGCAATATCTGTTTCTGATTATCCACTGTGCAGTTATGGTGCGCTATCTTACCCTCGGCGTTTTCTCCCGCAATTGTTTACGTTTTGTTTGCATTTGCCGGAAGGATCACGTGGTGCGTAGCTAGCCCAAAAGTACAGTTTCAGCAGAGCTTCAGAAATGCCGGAAGTAACCAGGAGCAAACTACATTTTAATCACTCCGCAACGGTATTTTTTTTCGAAAATTGTGTTGTAATTTTTACGTTTTTTTTTTTTCCCCAGCGTGTGGTCAACGATGCGGCCTGGATGAACGAGCGTCTTGTCTATCTTAGTTTCACATCACACGGCTGGGCACGTATTGACTAAAGGTGATGGGATTTCCGGGCTACGGTGGCTTCCGGGTCAACTAATTCCGTTTTCGGAGCCCATCAATTCAGTCCTTGCACCTGGTTTATATACCGTGGATTCACGGAAACAAATTCAGGGCAACGGGCGCGCATGCAGAATGAGATATTGGGGAGAGATTCGGTCGCAGTTTTATTCACGTGCAGGAGTGGGGCTGCAGATTTCATTGGGTGTTTCGCATCAGAATGACAGACTAATCTTTATAACGTAGTAGCCGATATACTTCAGATAACTACTAGAAAATATTAATTTGATGACGAACAGCAATGAAGCACGTTCCAGTTGTGGTTTCCTGTTTATCGAAGTACATAGTTGAATGTTTACGTTGGTACTTCTGCCAGGGTGACATTCAATTTAGCGCACGTAGGAGCCCGAGTCTAGGACACCTTGCGATATTACTTCAAAATCCGACTTTTGGGTGCGCACAGCTTTCTTAATAATTAATTGCGGAAAACGTGGTTCTTACATTTTCGTCTGATATATTCCTAAGGAATCACCTTCCGCCGTTTTTCGGTGTCTTTCAGACTCACCCTGTGTGTGTATATATATATATATAGGAGGTTGAGAAAACGTAGACTGTTTAAAGAGTTCTTCAAAATAAATATAAACGATCTGATTATGAATACACTAAGCATATTTTTTCGTGGGTTTTACACGTAAGAACAAGCATATCTCGATATTTTTCACCTCATCCTACCATTTCTTAATGCTAAACTTCCTTTATGAAGAATATCATTATAATCGTGTTGCCAGGTGTGAAGTCAAATGAAAACTCACAAACATGGAACCATGTGCATAAAGACTGTTCAAGATAAAGTGAGCACATCTAAAATGAACCATAGAAAAATATCACTGCTTCTGCCTGGCATATATTTTAACGGGCTGACTGAGAGACATTAACCAAGTAAAGTTGGTAAAGGTGAACAGAAAGTAGTTCCATAACTTAACGTCGAATAAAAAGGTTTAAATAACCATTTGTGATAACTTAAATCACACATTTCTTTCTTTCTGTTCTTTTTAATGCACCAAAGTGTAAAAATGAGCACATTTGCAAAATATTTACTTTCCTAATAATTTCACAGTTTCAATTGTCTGACGCATGAATAAAGTAACGAGACCCATGGCAATGTTAAATTCTACGTAAGGCGGAGGAATACACAATATGCATACAAATAGATATTAACACTTTGTAAACTATGCTCGAGTGTAGCTCGAGCAAAGCTAATTTGAAAGTTTCTTTGTAGTTCAGAACAAAACTCGCATGGATGTGGAGTCTTTGTTCGGCTAGTGTTTAACGTGACATCACAAGAATACGACAGCGCAGTAACAATGATATTGCTAACGATATAATTTCTTTTTTTATAGCCACTCAAAGGGACGTGATTGATTGTAAATCCTTTTATACGATGAAGGACATTTGATTGGGTCAATATCAGCTCGGCTCCTCATTGGTTGATGACCGGCTAATAATGAGCGCTGTAAAGTACAAGGGTGTGTGCGGTGTGGTATGGACCAATAGTAGGACGATGGTAAGTTCTAACACAGACACCGACAGAACCTGTATTCTTGCAGTAGTGGATATAGGTGACTCGCTTCTAATTTGTCTTAAATGCCAGTAAATGTGTGCAGACCTCAACGTGTTAAGCAGGGCTTTCGAAAGTGCTAATTTTACCGTGAACAGCCTATACCAATTCGTACTCTTACAATTTACATCGTTTCGTGGTTGTCGCGTGGTTTCTTTGTGTTGGGTATTTTCCGGCGTGTACGATGCCTACAAATCAATACGGACGCCGGCTCCCGGGAACGATATGAATACTTGCGGAGTGTTCTTCATAGCTATCGACCTACCTTCAATAACGTTGTACACTGCCGAGTCGATCATTACAAACAGACTGTCCGATCCTGTGTTTCTCATATAAAATGCGTTGCGTCAGAACGAAGCGACGAACATTACTCTCATCTGCACCGACTGTTCGTCGAGTGACGAGAAAAAGGCGCGAAATTCTCACATCGTGACAGCACACATCGCTTCCTAGCTGACTGACTTCTTTACAAAATTACGTAGAATCTTTGTTCAAGTTGCCACATCCTCTGAACTGGTATTCGCAATTATTATTATAATGTTGTATACATAAGAAAGATTTTTCATTCCTTTTGTTGTCTCAATATTCTAGTATTGTAGCATTAACGAAGTTATTTACGATATGAACGATTACGTTCTATAACTATATGATATGGGATAGGAAAATTTCGCGAGTTCATTTCAGGACAAGAGAGACGTCCAACACGTGTACACTGAAGTTGAGTATGCAATTGGATCATGGTTTACTAGACACGTCCTGGATGACTTGAGCCAATAGCAGACTTGTCAGGAAGCAAGTAGTGAACCCCATACTTCCAGGTGTGGGGTGACATAGGCTAATCTCTGGAGCAACAGCCAATGAAAAAAACAACTGAGGCTCGAATATACGGAGGATTGTGGAGTCCAGCATACATTTAATTGAACTCGTGAAATTTTCCTATCACTATATATAATCGATGTTTCTATGCCAGTCACTAACGTCAGTGAAATACACGAAACTTAAATAAATAATCCCATAAGTCCCAGGGAAACTTGGAGCTTGATGTAGACTGCAGTCTAGTGACGTTCTCCGTTAAATTAACCTTTGGCATACAAGCTATTAGTGAGACAACTTGTCCCCTGGCCTATTCCCCAACAGAGAAGAGATTTACAACTGCCACCTCAGGGTTATTCTCGCCAATTAGCTCGTAGGTTTGTTAGCAAATCGGAACGTTGACAGCCCCTTGTTGCATTACGCTAGCAGTAACTCCAATCTTCTTATACCCTATGAACATAGTTTGTTACCTCTTACGTTCAAAAATATTCTTGACTAGTTTCAATAATGTTCTTTAACAATAGCTTCTTCTGTACACGTCACAAGTGAAGCTCAGTTAATGAAGTAAGGCGGAATAGATTGTTTTCGGTACTATAAAGAAATTTATTGCCATTACTATGGATTTCGACATAAACGGATTGAGTTAAAATTCTACAATACATAGAAAGTCTACACAAAAAAAATTATATTTGAAAAGATGCAGTGTTAACTATGTTTGTATCTGAACGTCTTCTCGACAATTGTACCAAGTGCACCGACAATCAGTAATGGAAGGAGGGGGAAGGGGCTAAGGAATCGAACCCATGCACTCCAGAATGAGAGGTCAATATGTTACCACTGTGTCACCTAGCTGACCAGTGTTTCACCTAGCTGACCACTGTGTCACCTAGCTGATCAGTGTGTCACCTAGCTGACCAGTGTGTCACCTAGCTGACCAGTGTGTCACCTAGCTGACCACTGTCACCTAGCTGATCAGTGTGTCACCTAGCTGATCAGTGGGTCACCTAGCTGACCAGTGTGTCACCTAGCTGACCAGTGTGTCACCTAGCTGACCAGTGCAAATGTAGATTGCTTGTAAAAAGTAATGTCTTGTGCGTTATGCTATTCGACTTTTACTTGGCAACCTCAGTGCAAGGCAGGCAATTTTCTTTCCCTACGTTTTATTGAGCAAACTTGATTTATAATGAAGAATCTTGATATTTACAGTTTTTGGAGGTTAATCACGTTTCGTGATATAACTATGAATCATAGGTAATATTTATTTTTGTATCGAAATAAGTGTACTTAATTGTTGTTTTAAAATAAAGGATATAGAAGGAAAAATTTAAAACAAGCGTTAACATCATTGCAAGACAAGATTGGTTTTGTTGCAATATTAACACCACTTTAAAGTTGACAGTGCAGTAAGTAGGTAACAATTGTACAAAATTACTTCATATTACAATTACATTAATAGCATGCCAGTATATTACACTAATAGTAACATTAGTTACAGACGGCTTACAGATAACAAAAAATTACTGAGCTTGCAAAATTAATCATGTTGACACAACACTAGACTCTTATCTGTATACATAACCCAACATAATCCTATGTTATCAACTGGTAGTCAGTCACTGTTAAAGAGTATTTTTCAATTGCGAGATCTTTAATTAAATAACACGTGTTTTCCTTTTATTTACTGTGTTACTTTTCTTATCGTTATTGTTTCTAAACCCCATAACGGGGGCCGCGGTAGCTGAGCGGTTAGCCTGCTAACGTCCCACCAAGGCGACCAGGGTTCAGTCCCCGGCCGTCCACTCCCGAATTTTCGCTTGCGGGAATCGTGCCGGACGATGCCGCTTGTGGGCTGGTTTTCTCGGGGATCTTCCATCCCCCGCCCTTTCATTCCAGCGCTTCTCCATATTCACCCCAATCACCTTCATTGGCTCCCAAGATCTCGCTGTTAAGAGCCGTCCAAATATCTTCTCGTCCATTTACCTATAAAACTCATCAAATATATTGCTGATTAAACACGCCTTATATACAATTATTCGATAATCTACACAGTACTATCGTTAAGTGATTTTCTGGTTTGTGGATTATGGCGCTTTATACTCTGCTCACGGTGCAGGATAGCTATGTTCGTTGACCTTCAAGACTAAGGTCGCTAAGACTATGGCCACCAAGGAGTCACTGAGAAGTAAACACTAATGTGCTATTTGTTTTTCTTAATAGCCCTACGCCAATACAGAGTGTGCCTTAAACTTCCGATGCACGTATCAGTTTTGTTCTCGTTTGACGTAACCAAGCGTCTTTCTGAAAATCTGCCCCCCCCCTTTTTTTTTTTTCCGCTTTGTATTTCTGGCCTCGTGGCATAATTTCTGGTGCACGTATTTTCTGAAGACCGCAAAAGAAATAATAGTTCTTCGGGGAGAAAATGAAAGGTAGGAAACGTGTTTTATTTTCAAATAAACGAAGTTTCACAGTTCACGGGCAAATTCCTGCTCAACCTTTTTTCCTTTCCGTAATGAAGAGCTAGCTACCCATAGCGAACCGTCTCTACACTGCGGAAAACTATATTGCAGTTATACACAGCCTCTCAATAAAGGAGAATTTATTGTTTCATGAGTGGGCTGTGGGAAGGAGAGAAGACGGACAGAAGCTTCAAAGATAGTCTAGAAATTTAACGAGTGTTGCCAGAATGAAAACAGGAATTCATAAGAAAGAAAACGGAACTTTTTTTTTGTGTTCGTGAAGTTGAAACGGGAGAGGTTGCACTGGAGTAAACGTTAACTGGAGACATTAAATAAAACACTGATTCTGAGTGGAGAAACAAACACTTGGATAAACAGCGTTAGGGTGCGTTTACACGGCGACAGTAATGCGCAATATTTCCTATCGCCAGAGCTACTCTCGCATTATTATCTCCGTGTAAACTGCGATATCAGCTCGAGATAGATAGTTGATAGTAACTGTCGTCATATAACATGCAACTATAGTGTAAATATCGTAGTGTAAACCGTGTAACGGGCCACAAATTTGTACATGTGTTCACTTTAATATCTGTAGCCGTTCTTACACTATGTGGCGTTATGACAGGACGTATATTATCATATAGGTATGACACGACAGTATTGACAGCATATTTACTGTCATATAATTAACCACGGGAGCAATATATGTTCACATGTCATTAATACCTGTCACGATATTTAACTACCTCTACTGATATCAAACTCTTGACGCAAGGATATAAATGTAGGGCCTATCAAAGTATTTACACAATTGCTGCCGGGTATGTTCCTTTTGAGGTTAACTATCATAGCTTGTTTAGATCGTGTGTGTAAACAGGGCCTATCGTGGCAGCGACTGTCACACACTTTCGTTCGTGATAGCTACCTTCGGGATAGCTAATCTTACCATGTAAACACGCCCTTATACACCCGGCCAGTCCCGAATCATTTTACAAGCTCAAGTGTTGCAAGCGTTACAACATTTTTAGATGGCGCTGTACTCGTTTCGGGCGTACTTACCGCGACCAGTAAACAACGTTCTGTGTCCATTGCCGCCGCCATTAACCATTCACAAATGAGACACGCAGGAACTTAAACAAATGAGATTACTCGGACAGAAGACGCTCAAAATACCGGACAATGATTTCGTGTAAAGGCTGTTCACGGTGAAATGAGCACTTTTTGAAAGCCCTGCTTAAGATCTACTTGCATACACGTTGTGTATTCTTCCGCCTTATATAACAATTAACACTAGCATGAGCCTTGTCACATTAATCGCGCGTCGGTCAAGTGAAAATGCGAAATTACTTGAAAAGAAAATATTTCAGAAATATGATCATCTTTACACTTTGATTCATTAAATAAAGTACAAAGGGAAAGCAATAATTCAGGTTGCCACAAATGGTTACATAACACTTTCAATTTGACGTTAAGATATGGAATTATATTCAATCCATCGTTACACACTTTGCTGGGCGTATGTCACTCAGTGTGCCCGTTATAATATATGCAGCTAGGGGCAGCGTATTTTTTCCTAAGGCTTGATATCAAAAGGGCTTACTTTATTGTGAACAGCCTTTAGTGCAGTACAGTGCTGATAATATATATCCTTCATGTCGGACATGTCCTCGATCGTAGACACAGGCACTGAACGGGTTAAAACTAGAGAAACTGCATTTTCTTTCAACGTTATGTCGCGGTGTCGCAGCTGTTAGTGCGATCGCCTCCCACGCAGGCGGACCGGGTGATTCCAGTCGGAGCAGCTCCGGGATGTTTGCACGTGGAGATCTAGCCGGACGATGCCGCTGGCATGTGGGTTTTCTCTGGGATCTCCCGTTTCCCTCGCCCTTGCATTCCGGCGCTGCTCCATACTCACCTCTCTTTCCCTCTTTGGCTCTCAAGACCTCAATGTTAAGACTCGCCCAAAACGCTCCACTCCATTAAGGATGCTCTTTTATACAACCGTTTACAGTCAACTCAAAAAAGCGAATTGATCTATTAAAGGTTCAATGCACGTCACTGCACTAGTGCGAGAGATTGTCATACTAAACTTCAACTACATATTTTACAATATTATGAAACGTTTAGAAATAGAAGAACAAGCGTATTTTTATGTTTTATAGCTTTCAGTAAGAACGTTTTTTATATCTATAAATGTATCGGCTACATGGCTGGTACGTAGGTACTTTTTGCTCAAAAATAATCAATCAAAACCTTGAGAAATTTGACAGTCAAATATCATATATCATTATGTTGGCTTTAAAAAATCCCTTTAATCAATGAAAAAGATTCAAATGACAGCAAAATAATCCTTTGTTATTTTTGTAAAAAACCAAAAACTTATTCTGAACATTATTCAAAGTTTATTATTTTTAAGGCCGAGCTTAAAATATATTTTCGGCTTATTGCTATAATTTCGCCAACTGTTAATATACAAATTACCACGTGACTAAAAAACCCAGTGTATATATTTTATAGATCCAAATGTTCAACTCTGATTCCAAAATAAAAGATAATATTTTGGTAATAATATTTGCTGTTAGGGCCTTTAAAATACTCGCTTTAATGTAAACTATTTGTAAAGGAAGTGCGCCTAACTTGGGCATGGTTATAAGTGGTTTGAGTGAAGCGACATTGCGTGTTCGCAGATAGAATTGTTATCTTCACTCGGGGTATATTCCTCATTGCATTAGTACCCGTTTTAACATTATTATAATCTGTCGTAAAAGGGATTTCCTTTCATCGCTGATTCACAGTGCTTACCTTAGACCGGAATGTTTTTTTTGCAGATTATTTTTATTTATAGAAAGCACGAAAATACACATAAGTATTAGCAATTTAAAAATAAAAGTATCTCAGTTTAGAACAAACACTCGGAATTTATTTTTTAGCAGAAACTTGACGAACTTCAAAATTAATATGCCAGAGTTATTGACATAACTGTTACTCTCTGAAGGTAACTGCTACTTCGCCCTGTAGATGGAGGCTGCAATCATAGACTAAAGATGAGGTAGACCCCCCTTATTCGTCTTCTGCGCACGTACCCAACAATGACCTACCCCAATCCTACACAACTGTCAAAGTCACATTGTCAACAGTGATGCATGTGTTTGTTTACATCTTAATTTTTAAATGACAAGCACTATTATATTAATAAAATACTTTTACCAGTTTGAATGTAATCAAAAAGCATTACAATTTGATTAGAGTATGTATAAAAACATTTCAAAGCACTTGTTTACTAAATAGCGTTCTCACCTCAAACCCAATCCACGCCATTATTGCTATAGTCCATTCCCGATTGGAAGCGATTTATGAAAATCAACCTTTGAAAAAACTTCTAGGCATAACATGTCAATCTGTTTTTTCAATAACCTGTATTCCACAAATATATGACACCGTGGTTAACTTTATAGTACTGTATTATTGAATAAATGAAACTTTACCTTAATATCTTCTATAACTTGTCATATTTATTTCTTTTAAAAAATGAATTAACAACAGCGAGTGCAGCGATGTGTTGGCAACGGCCGGTAAGAAATAGTTCATAGTTAAAATATTATTTTAACCTACTTTTTTAGTATATTATTTGTAAATTAAACGGTGCCTATCGAAATATATTTTAATATTTAGGTAGACCCGATGGCAACATATCTCATTTTTACAGTTTAAAATAAAAGCGGAAAATATCGTGAGTCGGCCTAATGGTACGGTGTTGTTTTATCGAGCGAGAAAGCAAGTATGTGTTGAGCGAGGCTTGTCGCTCTCTCTCTCTCTTTTTGTCTCTTTCACACTCAGGAAGTTTCACTTCGCTAGTAAGCAAAAATATTATATATGTTTTCAGTTGTAGCATATTTCATACTTATTACAGCAAAATAATGACTTTTTAATTTGTAATTTACAACTGAAAAGAGATTTTAATGTTAGAATACTTATTTTAATATATTTAGATATGATGGCGGGGCAGAAACAAAGTGAAGTTGGCAGACGTGGCGAGCTATGACATGGCGTGCTGCTTTGTTACCAAAAAAGCGAAAATTATACTCACTCCGAAAAATACTTCAAATTACCATATCGCGTTTGTAGTGGTTTTTAAAACCTACCTAAGCAAGTTACGATGCTGTGATAAAGCTGCATTTCCGCGGCAGTAATAAATATACTGATACTGTGTGTTTCGTTAACCGCTGCGTGTTAAATAGTGTGGCATGGTTGTGTGGTGATCGTTTCGCTGGATCTGTGTGTGTGTGCGTCATTTCAAATATTTGATGTGAACTATTTAAATATTTTAAATGTCATCTGTTTTTATGACAAAGTTATTTATTTACATCCACGTCTGTTTATTTATCACAACGTTGTACCTTTGCCCTGGGTGTTTGAAACACAGTCGTGTAACATGATTTACCACCAATCCCAACAAAATAACCAAGCCCAGCCCCAATAAATTTTAATAAACCTAACACACAGTAAGTAGCAATACATATAAATATGAGCGGAATGAAAGTTATGGTAGGCTTATTTGTGTGCATGTTCACCGCTATATTTTTTTAAGTTTGTATGACAAAAAATGAGCAACACGAGCTGCGTGCTTAAACTTAGTATATTTTTCGTTGGACTAATTATTATTTCGTTATTCGAACTGAGGTCGTACGTTCAAAGAAATAACCCAGTACATATGTATAAAAATGTTAAATAATATATTTCATTACCCCGCAGTTGTAACAGCGTTAAACACAGTCGCGGCAAAATACTAACGTGCATTACATGTAATGTGCTATGTCGTAGAAAACAAATATATTAATGTAAAAGAATCGTAAGAACTGTCGTCAATTCATGCATTTTTAAAACGTCACAAAGCTGACCTAAATAATGCTATAGGCCTAAACTGGATATTCATACGGAATGGTTTTTGGACTATGACAGAATTCATTGAAAAGCTGTAAACAGTAAACAACACATTTGACAGGTATAAAAGTAGGAGTCACATTTCAATGTTTATGTTTAGGTGTAGTGAAAGTATACGAACACATGCTCACACGCAATGGCTTGTAAATATTGATTTTCAGAGATGATACATGACAGTCACATGACAATGTTTGTTTACATTTGGCGGAAGGATATGAAACGGGCTTGCACGTAGATATTTAGCAGGGCTCCGAGAAAGTCGCATCCAGTGGGGAAAGGACTATAGACGTTTAGGCAGAAAAGCAGTTCAATGTTGAGACATGGAGATTGGCTGTGCGCAGCCAGCAAGATCGGTCTACCTCATTTTCAGTCTACGGCTGCAATGTATAGCAAAACGTCGGAAGGAAAACGACAGTGGCGCAGCTACTACCCAGAAGCCAAGATCTTGCAGACAACGCTCGCTAAAGCCTGCGAACTTTATTACTTTTCGACCATGTTTCCTTTCTTCCACAACGTTCCTTCTGTATCTTTACGAGATAAAATAAACCAGTCACAGTTTTTGAAAATAAGCATGAAAAAAATTGCAATGTTTTTAATTTTCTAACCTCTCCCTTTGTTGGCCCTTTCACGAAATCAGAAATAGCGTTGGTCGTTATAAGGCTATGCGGTTTAGATGTGTTCAGCTACTAGGGTTACCAGATATTCATTATTAAAAAAAAAGCACATCATTCCAGAAAAGGAGAATGGGGAATACTGTATTAAAAGGAGGAAAGAAAATGCGATTTCATTAATGCCACAAATTTTTTATACTGCAGAACCACAGCATATATATATAATTACATAATTGTATTTACAGAAAACAATTATCAAAAGTTTAATTAATAACGTTAGATAATGTTCCAACTATTAATTAACATATAATATGGAAGCTAAGTACAGAAACATGCATCGGTCAAGTGAAACTGTGAAATTATTAAGAAAGTAAATACTTTATAAATCTGCTTATTTTTACATTTTGATGCATTGAAAACCAGAAGGCGAAAGGAATAATTTTAAGTTCTGACAAATGGTTACCTAACATTTTGTATTCGACGTTAAGAAATGGAACTACTACCCAGCCATCGTTGTCAACTTTACTGGGCGAATGTCACTCAGCGCGCCCGTTAAAATGTATGCAGGCTGAGGCAGTAACATTTTTCAAAGACTGATCACAAAAGTACTGAGTTAACGGTGAATAGCCTGTAAGTGTAGGCCATGTCTTTAGTTCTGCCGGATGTCTGGTAACACGACCTGCAACACGACTTCGCGATTATATTTGCGAGCTCGTGTTTCTACGACCGCGCTCACGTGTCTTGACACCACAGAGGGAGAATTGTTTATCTTCACATTCATCTTTTGAAAGGAAGTACGCTGTTAAAAACACATGTACCTCATTTTACGCAAAAGGACTGGCAAAAAAAAATTCTCTAGAACTCTCCGTAAAGTTAAGGAAACGTTCCTTTCTCAAGAACGGACTCTCCGCAAATTCTACAGAACTTCCCATGCATTCACGGAACCTCTCCGTACATTCGATAATTAGTTTTTCCGTACTTTCGGCTTAAGAAAGAGATTTCGAAAATAATCTTCAGTGGTTGTTATGCGTGTGTTTCACTGTAGAAGCGTGATTTGAACATGAACCATTAGCTTCGCAGGCTGTTCTCTTACAATTATAGGGCGTACATACTGTATTTTATAAATGGAAATATCTTAAGTAACTTTTCCATTTTCTTATAACGTTTGAGTCCTTAAGTGCTTCCAACTTCATAGGCCGGGTACGACGCCTTGATGCTCGAGGATATATGTTTCAGTAGCATGACTATCTCAACACATTGCGGTCTGCACACATTTACTGACACTTAAGACAAATTAGAAGTGAGTCACTTATGTCCACTACTGCAAGAACACCGGTTCTGTTGGTGTCTGTGTTAGAACTCACCATCGCCCTACTGGTCCATACCACACCGGACACTATCCAGTAACTTTACAGGGTCCATTATTGGCCGATCATCAACCAATGGAGAGCCGAGCTGATACTGACCCAATAAAATGTCCTTTATCGTATAAAAGGATTTACAATCAATCATGTCCCTTTGGGTGACTATAAAAGAAATAAATTCTGTCGTTAGTAATTTCATTGTTTCTGCGCTGTCGTGTTCTTGTGAAGTCGTGTTAAACATTAGCCGAACAAGGACTGCACATCCATACGAGTTTTGTTCTGAACAACAGAGAAAGTTACAAATTAGCTTTGATCGAGCTACACTCGAGCGTAGTCTGCAAAGTGTTAACTGCCACAAAAACGATACTTTTCTGGTCTCAGTGACGAAGAAATCTCAAAGGAACTTCGGAGACGTTCAATTTTTTAGTATTGACGTACAGCTCAGGTTTTTTCATATTACGAATTATGTTTTCGTACATTAAATAAATATTTCCGTAAACATTTACGTGAATGTGCGGAAATTTTTGTCAGTGCAAAAACTGGCATTTTATTTACGTACAACGTTTTCTGTAAAATGATAATTTTATAAGTAATCAAAAGGGGATTCGTTTGCAGCCGACGGCAAATTCTGCGTCGGCACTGTCGAAGCGGAACTGCTGGAAAAAAAAAAATCTGCAATTAATATGACGTATACATTCAGTGCGGAGTCGTAGAATAAAATGTAATCAAATGTGAAACAATGCGGCTACTCACACGATGTTCATCTTCCACATGCGGGCGTTGTTACAATGCTCCATAGTGTCATGTGCACAGCTGGTACCGCTATAGGCTGTTCGCGGTAAAAATAACACTTTTGAAAGAGCTAAGTTCTACTTGTATGCACATTGTACATTCTTACACCATGTTCAAAATTAACGTTGGAATGGGCCTCATCACTTTATTGGTGCGTTAGTCGATAGAAACTGTAAAATTATTAGAATCTTAAATATTTTACAAAATTGCTAGTTCCCACACTTACATGTATAAAAAACAAAAAGCAAAATAAATAAATTCGGTATCCATAGATGTTTACCAATCACTTTTAATTAAATTTTAAGACGTGTAACTCATTTCCCTCCATCGTTACCAACTTTACTATGAGCATGCCAATTAGATTTCCCTCTTAAAAAAATATACTGTAATAGCCATAAATCAAGTATAAGATAAATTCGTAACTAAGTAAAATATTTTACCTTTTATTATTCACGTTGCTTAAATTTTTAATTAAAAGTGACCTCTTTGAACACTGCAGCGCACCTAGTGGCGGAAAATTTCCCTGTAACAAACTGTCTCGTGATAAACCTCGGTTTGTTCCTAACCTGACTAGAACTAAGGTTAGTTTGGTAAAACGTGGATGCAACTCACATGTTAGACGGGGCAGTATGATACCAGGCAAGAAGCGCAGCATGACGGCCTCGGATGGGAGCTCGCCTCAGACTACGGCGCGACGAGCTGCTTGGTTGCTGATGTCCCCTCCCTTCTCTCCTTCCTAACCCACCTGACGTCGCAGCAAGTGCTGGTGCCATACAAGTTTAACTCTTTATCACTCTGCACCTAGTTATGATTTTCGACCATATACAATGTAAGAACGCACGTCAAACAAACAACCTCGTTTGACGTTTGTCTCGTACTATTTATTCTTAGTGCTAACGATTTCGCAACAGTTTGGGCACACTCGAATTCGTCTCCATCGTACGAGCATCGAATGGATTCTTAATCCCTATTGGTTCGCCATTCCGATAGATCGTCGCCTTAATTGTTTTTATCCCCGACGACGCAGGGTGATCGAGCAATCCACGGCATGTAGGCCTACGCTTAATTTTTTTTAAATTCAAAGTGCGTATGCAGATATTCGAACTCACGAACCTTGGATTGTGAGTCTAGAGTGCTAACCACTACGCTACTCTACATTTGTAATAATGAGGTTATCCTTTGGTCACATTGAATTGTTTTAACGTCTACTTCAAATTGTTTAAAATGATTATAATTGAACTAATATACATACGAACAAAAATTGAATACTTCAGATGTATTATATATGACACATTATGCACTAAAGAGTTATAATAAAGTCTGTGTTCCCGAGTGGCTACGTTTGTGACGACGATGAAAATATCCGTTACCAGAATTCGAGACCATACCGGGAAATTATTGTGCCAAAGGGATTTTCATTATAAACAGGGGTCCCAGGCATACGAAAGGCCAGGGTTGGGGTAGCTTTGCACAGGACAAGATGTTCTGAATTGTAAACGAAGTTAGGTATTTCCAGATTTAAAATATACTACTTTTGTGGGAATAATATTATTTTTATTATTCCTAGGAGTAAATATTTTAAAAATAATTTTTGCTACTGCTTTTAGAAGTTTATAGTATTTTTGCGTTTAAGAAGATATGCAAATTTTGGGCATTGAAAATTTAAAATAAGTATTTAATGGGAATGAACTTCGTAATTATTCAAAATTTAAATATAGTGTGAAGTGGGCATGTTGTTTTTTTTTATAGCGCGCGTAATCATTTTATTGTATGCTTATAATTGCATTTGTATTCATTTTAAATAAGTGAGTTACCGTCATAAAATATTTTGGTGAGGTTATCCCCATTCTGCAAGGAAAACAGCGGGGAAAACTAAAAGGGTTTCCACAATAAATCATTCGGGTTTCAAATGGTTGCTCCTAATCCAAAATCCAAGTTCCTGTCCTCTTTGACCCCGTGGAAGGGGAACAGTGCTGCTGATGCGTTGAGAGAGTGAGTGTTCTCTGGGTGCTGCTAGCTGGGCCCAGGTGGCGTATCTCTCACAGGGTGTTCAAATAGCCGTGGATAGCATATAGTGCTCACCAGGAAGCTGCACACACGACTCCTAAGGGTTGTGAGTGCACAGAGCGCCCACATGCAAGGTCAGGGTATACCAAGAGTTCTAGTAAGAGCTGTTCACGGTAAAGTGAGTACTATTGAAAGCCCTGCTTAAGATCTACTTTTATGCGCACATCATTCATTTGTCTGTCAAGAGAAACTTTGAAATGCTGAGGAAAGTAAATATTTAAAAAAAACTTGCTAATCCTTACACTAATATGCATTTAAAAAATGAAAAGTCAAAGCAATAATTTCAGTAATCACATATGTTTACCTCGTACTTAAAATTCAATCCTAAGGCGTGGAACTAATTTCCCCTCAATCGTTGCCAACTTTACTGGCCGCACGATAGTCATTGTGCCCGTTAAAATACACGCAAGTAGGGGCAGTGACATTTCTCAAAGGTTGATTTCAAAAGTGCTCAATTTAAAGTGATCATCCTTTAACGGGTGATCCCATTCCAAGAACTCAGGCGCTGACAAATGACATCAAGGTCATTAACCACCAAAACTTGTTTTATTCTTGTTCCACACACTGTTCAACGTGTAGACATTATATGTAACTACATTTTTCATGTATGCATTCCTCGAAAACAAAAAAAAAAAAAAAAACTGGCGTCAAGCAAATGTGGCAGAAAATATGTCTTCGTTTATTTAAACGCTTTAATTCATAATATATCAAAATAAAATCAATAAACCTACAATATTACAATATTTACTGCAAAATGAATTCGCAACATTTGTTTTTTCCACGAATTAATTAATTGATGCGGACAGACGTTAAACTGGTCGCAGAACTTTTGTTCGTCCACATATTATATAGAATGTCCAAAAGTTCATGGTTCGGTTGCAAATAATTTTTGTCAAGCGTGCAGTTAACTCGCCTATAGGCTGTTCACGATAAAATGAGCACTTTTGAAAGCCCTGCTTAAGATCTACTTGTATGCACGTTGTGTATTTTTACGACTTATGTAAAATTAACATTACTATTGACCTCATCACTTCATCCATGCGTGTGTCAAGTGAAACTGATGCATTTAAAATACATAAAGCGAAATAAATAATTTAAATTAATGCAAATGGTCACCTAACAGTTTTTATTCGACGTTAAGATATGGAACTACTTTCCATCCATCGGTACCAATTTTACCGGGCGCATGTCACTCTGTGCGCCCGTCGAAGGATATGCAGGCATGGGCAGTGACGTTTTTGACTTTTTTCTAAGGTTGATTTCGAAAGTGCTCACTTTATCGCGAACAGCGTTTATCTGCTCCAACTTCAATGTGGTGAGCTGGGCTTGCGACGCACTTTAGACAAACAGTTGTATAAATGTTTTCGCATTATTATTTCCTGAATAATACGCGGGCGGGTTTCGTCAGTACAATTACGAAATATTCTGTAAAGACCATTTATGATTAGATAAATTTTTCTGAAGCCCTGTTAAAGTCCTTCTTTCAGGATATTCCTCCGTATCATGCAAATAAGCTTAACTAAGCATAGAAAATTACACCAAAGGCACAAAGCACTAAGTTTGTGCTCGATTTTAATAACATTTTGCATAAGAACTATTTCTTACTAGGCATTACAAAAACACCTAATTTCTCCCTGTTTTATTCATATTATTTAAATGCAAGTTAAAGTATCATCCCGTGTATGCCGTGCTTGGTTGTTTCTTAAAAACAACCAAGCACAACATACACGGGATGATTATTCAAAGGTTTGATTAAAAAAGTTTACACAGTGCACGTCCTGCTGGCCTGGGTAAGGAAACCGATTTAACCGATTTGCAAAAAGGGATGATCATCGGCTTTCGGGCCAAGGGGGACAGCATTTCGGAAACAGCAACGTTTGTGAACTGTTCACGTGCCTCTGTGGTAAATGTGTATCGTGAGTGGACGAATGGCAGCATTGGGAATATCCGTAGTGGAAACTACGGATATTCCCAGCGGTGCCATTGAAGTCCGAGGTGAACGTCAACTACGACGGTGCGCGAAGGCCAACCGACAGGCTACAGCGGAACAGCTCACCATCCAGGGAACATGCAGACACGTGTCTACAGCAAACCCTACTGCGAATGGGGCTCCGGAGTAGACGGGGAGGTTGACTGCGCTCATGCTAACACAGGTGCATCGACAAAAACGAATGGAATATGCTCGACAATATGGCGAATGGACTGTTGCTGATTGGCGACGGGTAGCCTTCTCCGAAGAGTCACGTTTTCAGCTGCACAGAACGGATGGACGTCAACGCATCCGATGAGAAACGTCCGAGAACTGACACCCTGCATCCATTACTGGACGAACACAAGGCGGTGGGGGGCAGTTTTATGGTCTGGGAAATATTCTCGTGGTATTCTTTAGGTCCCATCATCAGTGTGGAAGGCACTCTTGATCGATTTGGTTATGTATCTATCCTCGGCGATCACGTCCACCCTTACATAATTATAGTCTATCCTTGGGGGGATGGGGTCTTCCAGCACAATAACGCGCCTTGCCACACTGCTAGAAGTGTCCGCACGTGGCTGGAAGGGCACGATCAGGACTTCAAAGTTCTTCCCTGGCCCCCAAACAGCCCCAATCTCAATCCAATTGAACATCTGTAGGACCACCTCGATCGTCGTTTTCGCCGTCAGTCTCCTCTACCAAGCAGCCTTGAGCAGTTGTAGGACGCACTGGAGACAGCAGGGCTCCAGATACCCGTGGAGACCTGGAGACCTATCAGCACCTGACTGAGTCACTGCCAGCTCCACTAGCTGCTGTCTGTGCTGTGAAGGGCGGTTACTCTGGATACTAGCAGGTGGTCATAATAACTGATTCGACTGTGTGTGTATATATATAATATATGTATATATATACCTATATATACATATACATATATAGGCCTACATACGTATACGTATATTTTCTCTAGCTGTTAGGAACGTAATTAAAACAAATATTAAGTTCATAAAATTCAATAATTTGTGTGTTTAGTGATACTGATAACAGGCATTCATAAAAAAGTTACTGTGAAGAGTACAGAACGCTATAGCTTCAGTAAAACACACTTTAATTTGAAAAGCTATCCATCACGTAATTTATATTAATTAGCCAAGGGAAACTTCAAACTTGGTAGAGAGTCCGTAGCAAGTAACTGACACCACCAAACTAAACTTGGGTCGCTTCATCTGCAGCCAATTAGTGGCGTCAACTTGAGAAAGACTAATCCGTTCGAACTGGTGACTGCGTCACCGTGTTTCGGTGTTTCAGTACCGTCGGAAAACTCCTGAGTTCACATGTAATGGTAAATGGTCGTCAAACACTTCTATTTTATTTTTACATTTCTGATTAAACTAGTGATTTTTCGAAACTACCTGGAGGAATCTGCGCCAGTAGAAATATCTTATAGTGGAATAAGCGAATATGCAACAGTATATACTCCCAGTCCAAAAATTACGATCTTATTTGCAGAAGCCAAGAACATCTGATAGCGTTTAGAGAACGCAATAAACTTCATGAACACGTAAAATGTCCGGGACTCTGCCAAGAAGCCTCACTGAGATTAACATTCAATAATAGTAGCCGGGATTCGAATATATATATATATATATATATATATATATATATTATATATATATCATATATATATATATTATATATATATATATTCATATATACATATATGTGTATATATATTCATATATATGTGTATGTATGTGTATATATATGTGTGTATACATTTATAGTTATATATATTATATATATTTGTATACAGGATGATTCTCAATTAGACCGACAAACTTCGGGAGGCGATTCTTCATGAAAAAGTAAAAGGAACTTACGTTGAAGGTCCCAATAACATAGAACAATGTTCCGAATGTTCCGAGAGTTGTCATTGCATTTTACTTCGTTACAGATATTTTGCACAAATACGGTTTAAAAAACCGTTTTTTATGGTCTCATACCTCCCTCAATATTTGGTTTTGGTATAAAGTGTCACATATATTTTCCTTTTATTCTTTCATGAAGAATCACCTCCCGAAGTTTTTCGGTCTAATTGCGAATCAACCTGTATATGTGAAAGTAGTATAATTAGCTGCGTTCGGTCACAAGGGGCTAGGGGATCGCAGCATCGGAGCTGTTCATCAATCCCCGTCGGCCATCTTGTCCGCCACATTGTATTCGGGTGACCTCGACCTTGACCTGTGACCTTGACCTCGCGACCGTGCCGTGACTTTAAATGACATGGAAACCAAAATAATCTAAAAAAATGCCGAACAATAATAAAATACCCAAAACATTTATAAAAATTAAAAAAAAATTATAAAAATTTAAAAAATTAAAAAAAAATTTGAAATCATTATTAAAATTTTACATGTAGGATATCCGGTGTTCGCTGGTAGGTGGATCGACTAAGCTCTCAACACGACCGACCATCACTAAGTTTGGCAGTGTCTATCTCGTTAGCCATGTTAGGTGTCGATGGACTTGACCTTGACATATAACATTGACCACATTACTGTGACTTTGAAAACAAAGAATTCCTCAAAAAAATTACAAAAATTACCAAAAAAAATATAAGAAATTCCAAGAAAATCTCAAAAAACACTTGGCACTTGACTTAAGACTCAAGACTCAGGACTCAAGAGGCAAAGACGCTTGACTCAAGTCTCAAGACCTTTGAATTAAAGGCACTTCACTCAAGACTCATGACCACAGAGTCAAGACTTAAGATCCTTAAATCAAGACCCTTGACTCAAAACCTCTGACCCAAGACTCAATACGCTTGACCGAAGACTTAAGACTCTTGAATCCATGATCCATGAATTTTAACCCCATGTCCGTCTTCTTAACTTTTCAGCCATATTGATTCTAGAATTTTCCACTTCAGGCTCTGTCATTTTATCTTGCTACTTTATGCTCTATAATTCCATCTGGCTATTCCATGCTCTGTAATTCCATCTTGCCTCCCTCTTTCATCTCTCTCCTATCTCTTTTCTCTCTTACACCTTCTACGTTCGCCATTTTGGATGCCGTCTGCTTTAGTTCTCTCACCACCTGTTAGTGGTTCTGATGTTAGCCACGTTGTTGTTTATTGCTACAAGAGTGTGATTGTTTAGCCGATCACTCTACACACCAGTGTGCATATTTATTTACGAATTTAAGGATGAATTGTAATTTGCCATTTACAACAAGTTTGAAATAGGGTATGTAATTGTTCAAATAATTACAAAATTTTGAAGTCTTCCGATTTTTTTATATATATAGTTCCTAAGCGAAATCAGGTTTACAGTAGGCCATACCCCAATCACACCTTCAACTTTGTCTATAAACTCGAAATTTTAATTTAAAAGGGTTTTTATTATAATTCGACTGTGCATTCCAACATTGTATTTTTTAAAAACTGTTTTATGAAAAAAGGGGGTAACTATACCGTACTTTACATACTATTCCACTTGCCCTCAAACTTACTGCGTACATGTTTAAACCATGCACATGGCTCCACGACTTAGGATGGCAATGCTAGCATTTTAATAGGTATGCACCGGCAATGTGTCAAGTAACCTGTGTTAGCTTATGTGTTTTCAAGTCGTTTCCTCACGTTCACACCTACATGGTGTCTGGTAACTGTGAAATGTCTGCATGTTGATATTTGCTCCCATGTATTGCAACACCATCACCACGCTTCACTTGGTAGCTAACTACACCACGCTGTCCATCCAGCGGGAAGTGTGGATTGATGGGTGAATTTATGCGTGGATTGCTGTGTGTATTGATGTGTGGATTGCTGTGTGGATTGCTGTGTGTATTGGTGTATGGATATCTGTGTGGATCGCATGTAGGTTTCTGTGTGGATTGCTGTGTGGATTTTTAAACATAATATTGACCACACAGGCACATCACACCTCCTTTACCAGACGGGATATTACTGCTCTACCACCTATTATTTGCTGAACAATCTTAACAGAGAAATTGGCTTAGCCTATGTCGCACATTGCTACTCAGATGGTGACAAACATCTTGTAGGTGAATTTTCGGGTAGTTTAAGGTGGCTGAAGAACGGCGAAAAGACACGGGCCATCAGAGTGCAAGGCCTTATGAAATAGTTACTAAAGACCAACAAAGTAGTGACGCACCACTGGAAGGGAAACGAGGTGGGCATAGAGGGGAAGGTAAAGGGAGGGGAACGAGATCGCCACTGAGAACCACTATCCAGAACGATATATCTATTCCATAACGACAATGGCAGCGCCACCGTCGCGGGGTCTAAGTCATCTGCATCTAACATGGTGGTAGTAGTCAGTAATGTAATATGCTTGTTGACTTATCATATATTTTCTCGAGTTTTTGTTTTCAAGGTAATTTAAGGTCATGCGATCAAGGTCAAGCTCACCTGCATCCAATATGGGTGCTACGATGGCTAACAACGCCAAGATGGCTGACTGGGTATGGGCGAGGGGGCGGAGGCCTGCCGACTAATTTGTTGTATGAGGGGAGTGAGGGGAATCCCAGAAAATTTAATTTTTTTAAGTAAATTTTAAAATCATTTAATTTTTTTTTCGTAATTTTATTAATAATTATTTTATATATTTTTTGGATTTTTTTGGCATTAAAAAAAATTGGGGTGGAAGGTCAAAGTCAAAGGCTCTGAGTCCAGCTCTCCTGATCCTGGGTTAGAAACTCCAGTCACCTGGGTCATTGATCCCGGTCACCTGCTCTGGAAAAAAAGGGATTTTTCTAAAGGGAAAAGGCAATTATTAAGAAAATTATAATAATTATAATAATTCACAGTAACTGCCAACCAACACAATGAAATGAGGCGAGTCCTCCGTGTTTAATGTAGTTCATTCACAGTTACTTCAAACTTTTCTGGAGCCCTGCGAAAGTTCTACTTCCAGGATATTCCTCCACCCCATGCCAACAAAGCTTACTCGAGTCTACAAATTCACACCAAAGGGACAACGCACTGCTTTCGTGCGCACACAGTATAATACGATTTTGCATAAGAACTATTTCCTACTAAGCATTAACAACACAACTATCTTCTCGCTTTTTTATTCGTATTAATTATAAATAATATATTACAATTAAAAGCGAAATATAAGTAAAAGTTCAATTTAAAAAAATAAGATAGGCTAATTATATTTTAACAGAATATAAAACGCTCGTGATACATGGCATTTTTAAGAAATAACAAAAAACGTTATACATTAGGTGATTTTCAAAGGTTTTATTTAAAAAGTGTGAAGAAACCACGAAAAAACTATACTGTGAAATTTCTACGACAAGAATTGGCGACACCCATACATAACACCTCAGACAACGTTTACACATACACCATGTTGCTAGGTTGTAAGTAATATACTGATAGTCAATTGATGATAACTACTAAACTCCTTATAGGAATATAAAATGTGATTACTGTTTTGGAAATCAAGCGTAGCGTACCACACGCTACAACACTAAGGTGGCTGAAGACAATTTTAAGATTAAGTAAATTATATCTATTATTTTCCACGTCAGTTGCAAATAAACAACCGGACGAAAGAGTGTGTTTAACATATTACACCGTCGTTAGTTCACTATAAAAGCTAGTCACGGTAAAGTGAGAGCTTTCGAATAATAGTCAATAAATATACTTTATTTTAACCTTTGACATTAACTTCCGAGTACGGTGGAATATACACACTGCGTTTCTTACTTACATGGATATATGTCTTTTAAAAAGGTGGTTAAATAATACAAAAAAATAGCCGAAAGGAAAAAGTAACTAGGGCATCAAAAGTGCTCACTTTACCGTGAACAGCATAATTCTTTATTTATGGATAACACAGTCGGGCGAAGAAATGTTCTTGCAGTGCGGATGGAAATACTACTATTTTAGCAGTAAGCACGTCCGAGTAAAATTAAATATTTACAGAATACTTTGAAAGTAATAACACACGGCGACATTACAAGGAAATTCTTTATAGAAAAACACTGCATTAAATGGAAATCACTAATGTATCAGTGTCGCCACATAGCAAACAGCGAGAATCACATAACACATCCACCACTCACTTTAAAATTCTACTGCCCTCATAAGCAATACGTAATCAACAAAACCGCATTTCTAAATATCGCCAGGTTGAACCTGGCCAACAAAATCTGCTTTCGAAAATTTATGTTAGACAGAGTGATGTAGTTGACAAAGTTTTACAACAGTCACTGAAACTGTCATATCTAGATTAAGCACGTTGGCTAAAATTAAGTTTAGTCGAGAAGTGCTGAAAGGGTGCTGAAGGTTTTAAATCGAACAACTTACGTTCTTCTTTTGCGTGCTTTCTGAGTAAAAAGTGAAAAACCAGTCGACTTCTCTGAAGTGCAAACCTCCTTGCTGCAGCTCATTGATAGCACTGTCAGTGGTCGCTTCGCAGAAGCGAGGGTCTTTTTCTTAATAAGTTTATACTTCAGCACTGAAAGACTTCAGGAATATCACTACTCAGAAATGTCACGTTTATGAATACTGCAAATAAGAGAAAGTATCTCTTACACTTGGTCGTCTACGGAAGTTAACTGAAGTGTATTTACAAGAAATAAAAATTAATTCAGACGAAATAAAGCAGCAACCGGACCTAATTTTATCTCGGCCACTTCATATTATATAAAATGTTGCCGTACTTACCTTTTATTAATATAAAAACGTGTGTAAGTGGTGATGCAAAAGCATTCTTTACATCTCAGCAAACCAATTTAAATGTTTCTATAATTGCCAACGAATTACTGGAAGAAAAATGTATTAATTGTATGAATGTGTATAGTTGATACAAACTCTTACTCTGGTTATTTAGCGCAACCTCTTCCGTTTCTCGAGAATATGTTTAGTAATTAACTGTAGTCACACTAAATATTTAAAGCTCATTATTGTCAGTTGTACGTATCTAAGACTTCAAACCAAAACCTCTTGCAGACAAAGAAGTTATGTTAGTAAAATTTATTTTGAATGTGAAGACAGCTACGTAACAGCACTGTATCCATAAATAAAAAAGTATAAACGTATAATAAATTGAGAATTTTTTTTTTTTTGTGAATATGGATACTTCAGATAAACGCAGAAATGCTAGTTTCATTGGTCCCGAAGGGAGCTGTAATTACGAATTAAAATGTTATTCGGTACTATTTTTTTTGGGGCTTAGCTATTTTAGGATATGGAATTTCGAAGCATTTGGTTGTCTAATGTGCATGCATTATAAAACAAGATATGCGTAAATGTTCGTACGGAACAATCAATGTGAAAGAGAGTAATATGTTCTAAATAAGTTTATATAATTATACACACAGAAAACATCACACAGTAAAATTATTTGCAATGAGGTGTAACGTATCACGTGGCTACAAAGAATTATTAATTATTAATTAAATAATAAAGTAAAAGGTAAGAAAATGAATAATCCTATTTTTGGAGCCAACCAGTGAAGTGCTTCGCTAAACTTAACATGGGTCGATACCATCAACTCATTTTTTGACACGGAAATCTTCTAAAGTGAAAATTAACGACGTTTAAGGCAATCCTTCCCTCTTATTTTCTAAAAGTTTGCACTGAATTTTCATGATGGAGCAGTTTTCATAGCTGTGCCAACAAGAAATTTAACAGCTTACTGATGTAGCCTAATCGAAGTTACTTGACAATTTTTGAATCAAACCTCAGAATAATCACATCATGCATACGCGGTTGGTTCTTTCATTAAAATGTATTGTAACACAAGCGTTTTATACTTTTGTTAAGATAAAAGTATCTTCTTTTTGGTTAAATTGAACTTTTGTTTACATTTTATTTATAAATTATACTATTTAATTTGTAATTAATACCAATAAAACAGTGAGAAAATAGGTGTGTCGGTAATACCTCGTGAGAAATAGTTCTCATGCAAAATATAAGTACTGAATGCGCAAGAATGTATTGCATTGTCCCTTTGGTGTAATTTTCTATATTCGGTTAAGCTTTGTTTGCACGAGACGGAGGAATATCCTGGAAGTAGAACTTTAGCAGGACTTCAGAAAAGATAGGAAGTAACATCGAATGAACTAACTTTCTTCCATATTTTTCACGGAGAAAGATATTTCTAAAAACCATTGTGTGGTAAAATAATAAAACTATATTTTGTGAAGTAATGCAATCACTATTTTTGAAATTTTTATTGTCACCAACTGGAAAAGTTATTGCATTCGTGTATGTAGTAATTTATTTTTCAATTTTTTCCTAACACACAGTACGCAGGGTGGTGAGCTACAAAGCTCTTCCTTTCTCCTGCAGATGGCGTGGATTAGAGCTCATTATTTAACACTGCGGAAGACGCCACAGCAGCAAAAACCTTCTCCATTCTCACGGAGAAGCCGTCCAGTGAGATAAGGTAGGGAAAGGAGCGCAGTTTCCATTAAATAAATGAAACTGTGCCCAGAGGAACGGCAAACCACATTATCTTGGCTGTTGACAGATTTTTTTTTTTTACTTTGGCAAAAAAAATAGCGTTCTGTCATGGGACTCCGTGGGGTTAATTACCGAGACAACACGTCACCACAAAATAAACAGATCCTTTTAAAATTTGAGTAATTTATATAAGAAATGCAAAGCCGTAACTGGTCTGTATCAAAGTAAGACCATAAAACACCAGGCCTGTTGGCTGCAAACAGTAAGTACTATGTATGTATGTATGTATGTATGTATTGATATATATATATTACATATGCATTAATGTGCCTATGATATATCGCAAATTCAACTAAATAAGAGTTCATTTCAATTTAAAATAAATATGTGCACATGAATTACGTTAGTTTTTAACACTCTGTAGACTATGCTTGAGTGTAGCTCGAGCAAAGCTAATTTGAAAGTTTCTTTGTTGTTCAGAACAAAACTCGCATGGATGTGAAGTCTTTGTTCGGCTAGTGTTTAACGTGACATCACAAAAAACACGACAGCGCAGTAACAATGATATTGCTAACGATATAATTTATTTTGTATAGCCACTCAAAGGAACGTGGTTGATTGTAAATCCTTTTATACGTTGAAGGACATTTGATTGGGCCAATATCAGCTCGGCTCCTCATTGGTTGATGACCGGCTAATAATGAGCGCTGTAAAGTACAAGGGTGTGTGCGGTGTGGTATGGACCAATAGTAGGACGATGGTAAGTTCTAACACAGACACCGACAGAACCTGTATTCTTGCAGTAGTGGATATAGGTGACTCGCTTCTAATTTGTCGTAAATGCCAGTAAATGTGTGCAGACCTCAATGTATTAAAAGTATAGGAGAAGGAAAATGGCATTTCGAAGGTCTGGAAATACACCTCGAGGTTCGCCTTGTCAGCAAAAGAATGGAAAACCCTCTTCGCAAAATACCTAACATATTGATTGCTACCGCCATTACTAACGGTGGCTTATATATATATATATATATATATATATATATATATATATATATATACATATAACATGGTATGCATGATCATCATACGTCAGCCTCCGCCGGAAGTTAGTGCCTATTTGAAAAGTTTTGGCTTCACTCAAACCCCGGGCAGTACCAACTACTCAAATTCAGAAATAAACATGAATGCAAACTTTTGAAAACTGCTCTTTTGAAGTTGCTGAAATTTTTTCACTATACACAGTATCCCAATCAATTCCACTTGCGATTTCTACGCAAAGACTTAATCTAAGTTCATTGATCTTTGACTTATGCACATTTCCCCAACACTAGATAAACCTTCTAACCTTTAGTACTTTTTACACTGTTTCGACAGTTGGCAGCTCTAGCAGATAGTATGCGCTACCTATGCTACATGCCCTGTACGTTTCTACCTGCTGCCGCTAAATTACTCTGCCTTCTGAGTCACAGATTCGCAATGCATTGCGCTTACTCACCAGTCGGTTGCAACTATACAGGATGATTCGCAATTAGACCGACAAACTTCGGGAGGCTATTCTACATGACAAAGTAAAAGGAAAACATATGTGACACTTTATACCTAAACCGAATATTAAGGAAGGCATGAGCCTTTAAAAAACGAGGTTTTAAACCGTGTTTTTGCAAAATATCGGTAACGAAGAAAAATATAATTAAAACTCTCGGAACATTATTGTGTGTTATCGAGACCTTCAACGTAAGAGACGATATTTTGAATAAATACGGTTTAACTCGCGTTTTTTAAGGGCTCATACCTCCCTTAATAATAATTTTAGGTATAAAGTGTCACATATCTTTTCCTTTTACTTTTTCATGAGGAATCACCTCCCGAAGTTTGTCGGTCTTATTGAGAATCAACCTGTAGATTCAAGTTGACGTGGACTGATTTTCGTCTTCTGGTTTTCCGCACATGAGTAGGTTACCGCTGCGCTGATTGGTGCTGTGTTGACAGGCGGTGTTCCAAAATTGCGCTGGCCAGCGACACCATTTTGGTGGCGTCTGCTGCGAGAGTTCGCGATACAGGCGGCTGTTTCAATTCTGTATTCGTAAGTAATTGCTGTTCGCGGTAAAGTGAGCACTTATAAAATAAATCTTAGAAACATCACTGCCTCTGCTAGCATAGATTTTAACTGGAGCACCGAGCGACATTCGCCCAGTAAAGTTGGTTAACGATGGATGGAAAGTAGTCCCATATATTAACATCGAATAAAAAGTGGTAAGTAAACATTTGTGATAACTTAAATTATTTCTTTAGCTTTCTATTTTTTTAAAGCATTAAAATATAAAATTAACATATTTTAAAACGATATTTAGTTTGCTAATAATTTCCAAGTTTCACTTGATTGACGCAAGGATAAAGTAATGATGCCCATGACAATGTTAATTTAACATGAAGCGGAAGAATACACAACGTGCACACAAGTAGATCTTAAGTAGTGTTTTCAAAAGTTCTCACAGTACTGTGCATAGCTTGTACACTTCCCGTCAGAATAAATGAGCGACGGAAAAAGTTAAAGTCCCCTTCGGGAATCTTCGGCTTTTGACAAGACACATCGCCTTGGCTCTTAGGCAACCATCAAATTTTTTATTACCCGGCCAATCCTTCAGCGTTTTAACTGCGCCAAGAATATCTTTAGCTTCTATTGGAGCATCATTCTGACATCAGTTTATTCAAGTGAATATAACGAACTTAATTGTACGAGCAACTCGTCCTGCGATTTATTAAGTTAATGCAAAAACGGAATTTCTCACATAAACTCCTCACTGGAAGTCCGTGTATCACGCGCAAATAAGTAACACTTAGGGGAATAAACAACCAATTATAAAGGCGAGCTGAGCTACAGTGTTGTGCAACATAGCTTGTCCTGAAATATTTTAGTGGAATTAACTCACATGAGCCCCACACTAATCGTTCACGAGTCATGCACGCAGCCAGCGGAAAGAAAACCAGTCGTAAATGCGTGCTAAGCGACAGTGTTGTACAACATAGCTTTTCCTGGAATATTTTAGGGGGATTACCTCACATGAACTTCACACTAAACGTTCACGAGTCATGCACGCAGCCAGCGGAAAGAAAACCGGTCGTAAATGTGTGCTAAGCGACAGTGTTGTGCAACATAGCTTGTCCTGAAATATTTTAGCGGGATTACCTCATATGAGCTCCACACTAAACGTTCGCGAGTCATGCAAGCAGCCAGCGGAAAGAAAACCAGCCGTAAATGTGTGCTAAGCGACAGTGTTGTGCAACATAGCTTGTCCTGAAGTATTTTAGCGGGATTAACTCACATGAGCTCCACACTAAACATTTGCGAGTTGTGCAAGCAGGCAACACTTAGCAAAAAGAAAACCAATCATAAAGGTGAGCTGAGCTACAGTGTTGTGCAATATAGTCTGTCTCGAGGTATGTTAAGCAACATTTGATGCTTCAAACAATGAAACAATACACGTATGTGAAATGACTATAATTACAGATAACTGTAAAAGAGAATTACATAATTCCTCTGTTAATAATTGAAATAAACCCTATTCTATGCAAGACGTTAAGTAGTTATAATATTTGTCTTTTATTAACGATACACAGAAATAATTGCCTTCTGTCGTACGCATTTGCGAAAATCGAATATCACACTTTAGCGGATGAATCAGTAAATAAGGCCACTAAACATTAATTAAACAATCGGTGAATGTTGCAGATGTAATTATTGTATGCGCATATCAAGAATGTTTCTCTTGCAACTAGCTGCTGTCTGCATGAAAATTCACGTCCTATCTAACCAGGCCAATCTCTACCCTGCCAAATCAAATCCTTACGTAGGTTTCGTATTATCTACTGTAGCCGGCAGACGTCTGTGCATGTCTGAGCTGGCGGAGAGTGTTAAAAGGGTCAACAATGTGTGTGTGTGGGGGGGGGGGGGTGGAAGAGATGCGCACGTAGGTCGTAGGTCTGGCCGTGCTATCGGCTATTGTACCATCGGCTATTCCACAAACATCAGTTTCGGTGGGCTCAGGTAGGTATATGTAAGGCAATATAGGATGAAGGACGTTCGCAGAGGTATAGGAAATTTATCCTCAGCGTTAAAAATATGCCCTTGACCATTTTATTTGTATAAACCCACATATAAAAATATGCAACTGGAATACTACTTAGTTTTTAACACTAGGTGCAATTCCACGTGAATTAATTGTATACGACAGTTTATCAAAGTATAACAAAACAGTAATTTCAGGCCAGTGCTTTTCTTTGAAACCATAGAAAATATTTTATATCTTTATTTGCACAAAGTCGCGAAAATGAGCGTTTTTACTCATAGTGGACTGACCCGCACTATAAAGAATGCTTACACACAGTGTTTATAAAACAATAAATAAAATAAATTACAATCTACAGCATAATGTTCATCTACTTCACAAATTCCACCCAATTAATCTGTGTGTAAGCATTCTTGCCGTGCTAAATGGTAGTTTATGTGAAATCGTGGTCTACATACGCCTAGGTGTTCAAACTAAAAAACTCACGAAAATAGCAGTAAACATTTCGAGTTTATATAAAAAGGTGTTAAGTATCTTGTCGGTTTACGTATTTTTTCTGGAATCCCGATTCACGTGCAAACTTAATGCCACCTGTAAATATGTTTTTCCAGATAATACTGGCTTCAGCAGACGGTGTAACCAATATAAAAAATATATCTGTAGAATTTATGATACAGTTATTTGTAGTAATTTAACAGACCGTAATATACGTTTGTCTATAATTCATGCAAGTAAATGTTATTCCAAATGCAATGTTCATTAAGAGAAAATATGTTCTCGATAGTGAAACAAAGATTGTGCAAATGTGTAATCCTATTTGAAATACATTAAAAAATAAAACATTAACTGTTTAAAATTATATGCCTGTCAAATTAATACACAAACAGAGTCGAAACTAATGATATCGTTAGTCTATAGTAATAAGTAAATTAGTTTGTTGGTGTTTAAGTTAAGACCACACGTATTTGCTCAAGAAGTAGTAGGTTCGATTTCTGGTTGGAACGTATTTATTTAAATATAGTATAAAAGATATTTGTGGCATAAATAAGTATAGGATTGAAAGTATGTTATATATTAATTTAGATTTTATATTTACAAATATGACTGAAATACAAGCTTGACTGCAATGTTAAATATCTATATATTACAAGTCCACTTAGTAGGTTAGTTAATTTATTACAAGAAAAGGCATGTATTCTTTTAGTTACTAGTTTTAAAGGTTTTACTTGTAAAAGTAGCATAAAATCCACACACAATTCCAGATTTACAGCACTAATGTTTTTAATTCCGTGAAAATTTTTTCTCGTATTTTTCCTATTGTAGTGACATTTCCCATGAAAGGTTGACTCCTACGGACAAGCATAAATCACACCCTTGCTATACCCGGGACTCAACACTCAACCGACTGCGCCACAGTGGGCAGCCAATAGGTCAACCAGAACACTGTCAGTAGTTATAAGAACATATTTAAAGTGAAAAAAAGAAGCTTATTTCATTGGAGATAATTTCTAAGTCACAATTTAAGTAATATTTTGTTACGTGCTGCAGCTGGCGCCAAATCCGCTGCCCCGCACTATATTCGGAGACCCACCTCGCCCTCCCCTCTTCCTGGAACGATGCGCTCGTGTCTGTCTGCTCCTCTTATGGGAATCCCGCGAATGCCGACAGTGGCGAGATTGCTGGCGTCACAGACCTCCTCTCGCCTGCTAGAGTTTCCGATACGTTTAGTGACGATGCAAGAATGTTCTGGTGAGACTGGCTGGCGCCTCATCCCTTCGCGACGTATCACGTGAGTTGGGAAGATTATAGGTGGCGGCCTAAGACAATATATATATATATTGCCGCAACCCAGCGGTCGGCAGTCTTTGACGGAGGCCGCCAGGCGAGTGTGCGCGAGCATAGCAAAGTATGGGCGACGACTGGATATTGCGGGACGACAGCGAGTGAGGTGTTCCTGGCTTGAATGGACGAGAGGGTGTGATACCGACAAATGAAGCCTACTGTGCGTGAGGGTGCTTGGAGGACTCTAGAACATTACGACTGGTGAGACATGGACTGAACTGAGGTGGGGCTGAATGGAAGTGTAATAGTGATTTTATTGTAAATATTCGAAATGTCAAATATGGAAACATAAACTATCAAATAATTGAATAGGTTGAGACACTGTCTATTGGGACTGATCTTTAATTATTTAATTTAATTGATTTCTTTGTTCTAATTATACATCTTATTAATCGGTGTCAATTATGAACAGCAAGTGATTTCAATTTACTGTGAGAATTTGAGTTTAGAGAATTTCGCTGCAGTTATTGTAAATAGAATAAGGAAATTATAATTAGTTCTTTTATTTGATTAAGACCTCCATCCCTTAACGAACTTGGTATAGCCCACTCAATTTCTAGAGAGAGAAAGTGTGACAGTATTAATTACTTTTTCCACATTGTACCTATAATTCATTGCCACATTGGTTGGTATTCGCTTGCATATATTTGCGCCAACTTAAATGCAGAAACTTGCAGACAAAGTTTTTATAGTTTAGATTAACCGTCATACATCACTCTTTTCTTTGGAATAAAAAATTGAAAATAAAAATATATCTTTACCCGTCTCTCAGTTCTATTTTGTGTTATTGTCTAGCAGTTATTGTACTAAATATTCTTTTATCATTTAAAATAACATTATTATAGATAAATTTTTTTAATTTATTGTTCATTAGTAAAATTAATTTATTCGCTGCTCCGTATTTTGATTGATGATTTCGACAAAAGACACAATTCAAGAATTCTATGTCATCAAAAATATCGTGCCAACAACTGTGGATATGTTACCAAATTACATTCGGCACTGACTAGATAGATGAAAGCTATGTACGACATTTTGTTATAATATTTGCACGTTTTGGATTTTTGTAGAAGTAAAATTGCTATGCTATAAAATGTTTTCAAGTTGGTTTAGTATTATGCTGTCTCAAGTCTCTCAATGTCTGCAAATTTTGTAAACAAATGTTGTCTTGAGTAATATATTCCCGTTGAGATATTTCGTACGCCGCGTCATAAACCTTCAGATCAAATATTTATATCCTCCACTCACCCCAATTTTAATGGTGAAACATATTATGAAAATGTGGAAGAGGAACAAGTAATCTGTTGATGCATCAAACCACAGAAAGTATTCCACCTCCATTGTTGTTACTTTTATATAATGCGATTTTCATTCGATACTATTTAATATTTGAACAGAAAAATTGCACTCAATAACAGAATAGTAATTGTATTATATCGAACAATACATGCAGATGGTAAAGAAATCCTCCAGCACACACTGTCACAAGAGCACTGCTACCTGTTGTCTCCAGCAAAAAGTCTCCGTGTCCGGTTTTACATGTGCTGTTACTCAAGACAAAATACCGAATGTTTTTATGTCCGCGTGAATACTGCCGGGAAGCAATCTTGTCGCTCAGCTAGAGACCGGACCGTGCCGAACCGCAGTCTAGGGAATAAGATTGGACACGCGTGCACAGACGTTTGCCGGTACCAGTATATAAGTCTATATTTGTAGCCATTTTGGAAGACAGTGCTACCTCAAATATAATGCTTATATAGTATTTCTCAGGAATTTTTCAACCGATTTGGCATCAGTGAAAGTAATGAGAATGTTGAAAAGCTGTATACAATAATATTTCTAATGTAGTAATCACTATGTACTGCATTTTGATGCATATCTTCAAGTAAAGCTTTACATGTAGTAGTATACAAATGGGCAATCTAATAGGGGCTTGGAGCTGCGGGCAAGGGAACTAGGCAACCACCATCTTTGATGACGCCATACAGGAATAATTCCCCATTTTCCTCCAAAAAATTTTCTATTTACCTTCATACCCATGGTGGCCATCTTGGATCACAATCTCCAGCTCTGTCAATATGATGCCAGGATGTTGCGACCCCTACACCTAGCATTCTGGCAGGTGCTGAGTCTCATGCTCTGTCATTACTTTCGGGATCTGTCTACCTAGCACCATAATGCGGTACCGAATACCAGCATCGGCTTGCACACTCACCAGACCTAACATATAAGCATAGTTGACTGAAATTTTCGAACCCCATAAGATATAATTGTCAACTTCATAACAGGTCGACGATGAGAAGGGTCGCAGGGCCAGGTATATCCCATGTATATTTATAAGCATAGTTGACTGTAATATCCGAACCACATAAGATATAGCTGCCAAATTCATAACATAGATATCAAACTTCAACAGAACTGTTCACCATTAATATTCACAACCCGAATCATGCATTTTACAGTATCTATGACCAATAAACATGCTAAGGGCAAATTACACCATGCCTATCCTACTTCAGCAGCACAGTTTTGCATGCCTTAATATGCCAATGAGTTTGAAAAAGATCTGGTTTCTCTATCCACCAAGCGTACTTTGATATCACGAGTCATTGTCAGATACACTATTATTCTCAAGGAAAAAAGTCGTAAGTGTTAAATTCGAAGAATGGGAGGAAAAATATGTTTCACAAGTTCATTAACACATTGTCATCACCATATTGCCAGCAACTCTTAACATACAGCTCATTGCCAAAAATGGGCCTTGATGCAATGCCTGTAGAAATCATCAGCCTTATGAAAACTCCTAAAGAGAAATATCTGTTAAAAAAAAACATCAAAGCAGGCGAATGCTTTTCCACATAGTCCATAGTGAGGGAATTGGTGCATCGAGACAAAAAGGTCACATTTTTTCAAGCTCACAGCATTTTTTATCTGTTATTGGTTTCTGTGAAAGATGGCACATACCCCAGACCCGCGACGCCTTACCAGCTGCTAGCTGTATTTGTGCAATTGAGGGAAGTTTGATAATGTTGAGCAGTTCATGCCGAATTTTTTGGTTTACACACTTAGGTATCCAATGTCTCAGTATCAGAATTCGATGGTAGTGAGACCAGAAATGACATCCATATAAATGTTTGCGATGCGAAATGCATACATATGTATTGTATTACACAGTATCTGTGGGGTAACATTCCTGATTTTATTAAACATAACGAGATGCTGCCATGATAAAACACCGTATGCGCATTCGGGAGGACCCAGGTTCAGTTCTCAGTCCATACATCCTGATTTTAGTTTTTCCCATGGTTTCTTGAAATCACTCCAGGAATACACTTAGATGGTTACTTAAAATAGGTCATGTTCGATTCCTTCCTCTGATACCGATTGTATGTGCTGCCTGATTGAAAACCAAGTGCAAAATATTTTTTCAACAAATGGCTAAGCTTGTTGGATGCCCGCCATAGTGCGACACAATTTTATTGCAAACTGCAAAAACATTTTACTTAGTAAGCTATTAACTATACCATGGGAACTATATATGTATATTTATGTATATATACATGTATATATATCTATATATAAGTATACATGTATATATATATATATATATATATATATATATATATATATATATATATATATATATATATATATATATATACATTTCAACGCGATATTACTAAACAAATAATACAAATTTCTGCTTTGGAAGAAGACTACATAACTGTACTTTAAAATAAGGGAACTTAATTTTAACTTGTGACCCACACACACCATAATCAGCACCATATGCTCCACAATCGCTCTACATGTTCTACGTGCTCCACATTTTCCACAATCACTTCGTATGCTCCACAATTGTTCCACATACTCCACAATCGCTCCACATGCGAAGGATTGATGGAAAGATTGACGCCTGCTGACTGACTCCTGCCGACTGACTCCTGCCGACGTCTCTGCCGCTGCTACACACCAGGTATAAAGATAATATTCGAGACAGCGGATGGAGGGAACCTGTGCCATCGCTCACCTGGCGGCATAACCGAAAACATAGCACTACCTAAACATTGAAAATAGAACCCAATACGGAGGGCGCCATCAGCACCACCTATACTTTAAAACATAATTAATTATGGCCGCCACCTGGTGGCTAGATCGATAGCTTACACACTAGCACCGCATAGGTGATGTAAATGTAAACATATTAAATCCAATATGGTGGCCTCCAGCAATTTGTAAACAAAGTACAGATGAAAATCCAAGATGGCAGGCTTCAGCATGCATAAACAAAGAGAAACGAAAAACCAAGATGACCGCATACGACAGAATGGGTATAGGTGAGGAGTCTGGGAGTGGTAGGTGGGTAGGTAGTTGGCTTAACGTATCGTCGACAGCAAGGTTATTAGAGACGGAACAAATTGCACAGGAAGGATTGAGGAAGGAGTCGGCCATGGCCTTTGTTACGGAACGATCCTAGAATTCGCCTGGAGTGATTTAGATACACCATGGAAAACCGAAATCAGGATGGCCGGACCAGGAATCGAAGCCGAGTCCTCCCGAATGCGATTCCAGTGAGTTACTACTGCGCCACCTCGCACGGTGAGTGGGGGTGGAGGGAGTCAGTCGTCTGCTGAGCGTGGTGCTTGTGGACTTCCGGTAATGTATTTTAATAGTTTTGAAGTAATGTTTTTAATAATTCTTAAATAAATAAAGGCAGAAGTAATATTTTGCAAGTTTTTGTATATATTTTGAATTAAAAAAAAAACGATTTATATTGTTTTAGATGTTTTTGAAATATTTTGTAATTTCTGGATTTTCAAAGCCAATGTTCAATGGGGTCGAGATCAAAGGTCTTGGTAAAGGTTAACGGTCAAGGTCAAGGTCAGCTGCATCTAAAATGGCAGCCAGGCGACCAGAATGGCAGTGCATTAACATCTCTGATGATCCGATCCCCTTACCCCTTGTGCAGGCTTCCCCAAATAATTCTACTTACTGGAATACTACAAAGGTAATCAGTAAGTACACATAACGCTGAGTACATTGCTGGCTTTTCGAAATTCATCACGAAGGACGCAACGTATTGATACGACATTGGGAAACTGCGTAGCATAGGGTAGAACAATGGCGTAATTAGTTGTTCGCCGAGTGGCACCACGCTGTGAAGCAGTATGAAAGTAGAGGTCGGAGAGCAACTTGAATGTAGTTACTGTATGTTTCGCTGCTGTTTGTGAGCACAAACGAATCAGTATGTAGGTTCGGAGAACACGGTGACCTCACAAACATGTTTCCACTTTTGACTGTGGAAGAATCTTAATCTATCAAGATTGTGGATTATCCTAACGCGATATTGGTCCTTGGATTGGAAGAGGTGTAACTACAGCGAAGCAGATATGAGATCAGTGGCCGAGGAGGGACGGGCTGAGCGATGTGCAGGAAACCATAACGGCCCCATCACACCAACAAACGCCAGGGCAGACATCTGGAACGCATGCCGATTACAGACCATACAGTCACATCAAGCACTTTCGCTCGGGATGTCAGGTGTCTGGTACATCAATCTGTGTTCTCCCACACAGTTGTCGCAGTCTAGACCATCGACGCCTCATGTCCAGGCGCACATTACAGCGGCTGCCACTGAATGCTCACATACTGTAGGTGCCTGCGGCTGCAATGGTGCGTGAAACGTCGGACATGGACTGACGAATAACTTGCTGTAGTCTTCACCAGAGAGTTCCGCTTCTACCTGTAGCATGACTATGGTCGCATTAAGCTCTCGTAGCACCGTGGTGCACGGCTGATCGAGTCCTACATAATGCATAGTCATACCGACCTGGCACATGGAATAATGACATAGGGTGACATTGTATTCCAGTCCCGCTCATGCCTAGTCCACATCGCTGGTACGCTGACCAGCAACCGTTACATTGCGGAGGTGTTGGAACCTGTTGTGGTCCCCTTGCCTCAGGGCCAACTTGGGGACATGTACGAATAGGACAATGCGCGATCTCATGTGGCACACGTCGTCCTAAGGCTGCTGGATGACCAACATGTAACATTGCTTTCCTGGCCTGCGTGTTCACCGGATCTCTTGTTAATCTAAAACGTGTGGTCCATGGTCAAACGATGAGTGGGTTGTGACAGGATTCCCGCCACTACATCGGATGAACTTTGGGCACACATCGAAGCCACGTGGGTGTAGCGGCGGTTAATTCTGCCTGAGAGGGGTGGGAAGTGGGGCACAATATACTGATTTCCTACAATCCATACGTAGTATTGTGCTGCAAGTATAAACATGTCACCCGTGTATGATGGCTATTCTTTTCCAATATATCCGGTTGTGTTGCCTCATGATTTTCATGGTATTTCAAGTTTAGTGGCCAGCGGTGTATTAAAGCATCGAGCCCTTTAATGTTATAGCATGTTAGAGTAATAAAGTCGCAGATATAGAAAATTGTATTCCATAGAAGAAAACCAGTTTAGATATGATTTCGGAACCAACGAGGCATGTAATATTTGCGTTGACCTCCTTGGTCACCAGATCTGAATAATATGATAGAACATTTGTAGCCATAACTGAAACGCATTATGGAACACAATCAACATGACTCCACAATAGACTCCACAATATAGACACATGATGTACTATGGGAGGACATGTTTCATAAACAGGAGTAGTTGGAATGCAGTTTGAATTTCATGTTAAGAAACAGTAGTTCGAATGATATGTAGGACCGAATACACTCCACAGGAAAGTATTGTATGAATATGGCTGTGTATTCCAATATTAATTTAAAGACCTGTTTTAAAATTGTATGCTAATAAATATTAACGACCTTTTAATGCAACAGAGAAATTACTTGTCAGAATAAAATACTATTAAGTAGTTATTTTAAATGTATTACTTAAATTATGGAATTGATTTACTGAGTTTAGTCTTATAATACTTATGAATTGGGTTTATTTCACGAATAACTAAACTGCACCTTTTTAATCTGTGCAACAGTGTAACACACTTAGCACATAAAACCACAATCAAGGCAACGTCCTCCTATCTATTTAGAACATAATTACAGTGGTACTGTAAAAAGTTTTGAAATTTAGTTACGAACCTTTAAACGCACTAAGTGAAGTTATGAGTCTTTGCTATAATTTTATTACTATTTACGTGATGAAATTATCAGTTGTAATACTATATTAACATCACGAAATAAATACCGTTTTAAGTAGTGGTCACTGAACGTATCGTCATAGAACTTATCGAATTCACTACGTAGTGACAAATTGAGAATTTCGTTGGCTACTGCCTTGACGTTTTGTGTGTTTACTTTCGAAACAAATAACTTTACACAATGCTGCGACTACGGTCCAGGAAAACTATTCTTTAGCAGCTACAGTATCACCATTTATACACTGCCCACGATTAACGTAGTACAATGTTGAAAGCCCTTTCCACTTCCTTGTGTCTTTCGCCTCATGCAACATTGGTGTTACTATAGGTAAAGTGACTTGTATACATATGTATGTTTATCATGATATTGAGTAAGTATGTTTATCAAGCAACACTGTTAAGTTAATAGCAAAATTAACGTGTTTCTACGCTGCCACTTCTTGATTAGTGGTAGGCCTGCACAAATTATAAGGATCAATTTTCAGTGGCCATTGGTTTGGAACATGACTATTATAATGCGTTGACGAAATAAAGAACCCGTTTACGTGAGTCGCGGCTAGCATTACAGCAGTACCTCAGCCGGTGCACATCTTAAACTATATGCGGTTACGGGCACTGCCTATTTGCAAAAGCGCGCAAGTTACACCGAACAACCTGTAAACGTAAAACACCACGAAACAGTAGACGTAGGAGGCAATTGTAATGTTAACAACCTTCTGCTTGCCCATTTAGACTCTACATAGTCACTAGATATCCGTATGAAGTGAAAACTACAAGATTGTTGGAGATCACACACTTCCTAGCGATCGTCGTATAATTACACTAGAAAATCTTTAAAGTGTGATTTTTATTATGTTTCAAAATTACATTCCTATAGTCATTACGTTCAAAAATGGTAGTGTTGCCGTAATATTTATTTAGGTCAGTAAAACTAAAACAGAAATAAAATTGTTGCGTGTGTGTTTAATGTGAAGGAATATCTGAAAATGCCTTCATTGTTATAGTAATCGCTGTGTAGTAAATTACTTTGCATATAACATATTGTGCGGACTGTATAAATAATAATGAACACAGATCTGAACACAGTAACATAGTGTCTAATAAAATATTCAGTATAACAAACATTTTGCCTCTGAACAAAACGCGGATTCACGACAAGTAAATAACAAGAGTGATAATTACTCTCAGGTACTTTAAAATATCCAGTTAACACTTGAACATTTCTGTTTTATATTGCAAATGAACAACTTTCAGGTCACTGCTAACGATCACTGTGGACCGTGACCTATTAATTTTAATGATGCCAGAATACTGCTGCAGAAGTCCATGTTGCCAAGTCAGATGACTCGCAGAGTGTGTGCGTTAGTCATTCTGTGTTGCCTGTTCAAGCGATTCGATTGTGAGATCTTTTTCGCTTATTAGTATATGGATGTAGAACTAACTGCAGTGAATATACCATCGACTGTGGTATAAATAGTCTATGGAGATCAGCTGTTGTTTCCGTATGTGATGTTTGTATTGGAATAAGGTGTTATCGAGAAGCTACTGCCCTCGATAATGCGAGAATGCCGATTGTATCAAGAGCTCGTCCTGTGTACTGCTGCATACTGATAATTGTCAAGAGCAGTTAAATCAATACGGTAACTTGATCATTCACACCACGATCTTTAAAAGGCTAATGCAACAACTGTATGTCTACTGCGAATGAGCATATGTTGTCTAAATTACCTCAAGATTGTACTATGCGTCTTTCTTCTGCCAGTTCATCACAAAAACAGAGTTGGTTGTGACAACACAAAAAAAAAAACTTTTCATAATTATTCTAAACAAAACCGACATACAGTCTCATTGTAAAATATAGCAATTTAATAAATATAGAAAGCGAAAGCCTCACGTATAATATCCTAAACATAGTAATTATTGTCATAGGTCGACAGAACATATGTTTCTATGTTATGTTTGGTACGTGCAGATTAGCTATATAAGTGTTTGAATTGTATTATTTATTTTATTTCACAAGCTATTGTAATTTGAATATTAAATTTCACACATTTCTCATATTTAATGGTAATATTCTTAAATCACGTAATTTATGATTTATGTAAACCATCAGCCCACTTAATATCTATATTCTATGATAATTTTCATGCAGTATTCTTAGTTTTGACACATTGTTATTTCAATATTGTAATATTATGTTTATATGTTTATTTTGTTCTCAGTAATTACTTTATGATTTTTATGCTCAATTATTTGCTTTATTCTCTTATTAGAAAGATTTTTAGTTTTGGTTTATTTTATTTTAAGGTCTAGTCGGAAGAAGGCCGCGATTGGCTAGTCTTGAATGGAGATGCCGGAAGGCTTGCTCCTGGGTGGGACTTTCAACATGGTTGGTTAATTGTATTTCCGCTGAGATTTCAATCTTAGGGAATCCCCAGCGCCAACCTAAGAATAAATTAGTAATAAGTCCCAGAAGTAGTGATTAGGTCACTGCCCCAACCGATTATAGAGGAGGGTTGATGGCAGGTGTCTAGCTAATTGTATTAGTGAGTTTTGTTGGAGACGACAGGACACCGATCTCTAGACGCCAGGCGCCATGTCAGCCACGTTAGCGGCGCATCAGAATACAGGTGACGCCAAGGAGTTTGGGAGTCTGGGTGCAGACCTATGTGAAAGACTTCACTTGTAATCTATTTCTACGAACTTATAGTATTTTCATAAGAAGATTAACTTATGGAACTAGGCATTTTCTGAACTTTAACTTGTGCATAATCAGTAGTCCTGAGATCCCATACGAGCTAGTAACGACGGACCACATTAACATGTAAAAACTATTGAACTCAGTGTAATCTCATTTGAGCAGAGTTTAACTATTTGAGGGAAAGTGAGGAGTAATTCTTCTGAAGTAATTAAAACTTAAATTGACATTTTCAAGTAAAGGTCTGGATCGTGAGAACTGTAAATGCAACTAAATACTTAGGAGCTTAGTCTGTTTCTTAAACAGTTAGAAATTGAAGAAAGCTACTTCCGGTTATGAACAAATTTTTATTTCTGAATTTAATTTCAAGGCAGTTGTCAGTTAATTTTGCAGCAGCGCTACAGTCATATTTTATTTTTTATCTTTTAATTTGTTTTAATTTCCTTATTTTATTTAACTCTATACTTAATGGCGGTACTTCAATTTTGGTCATCAACATAAGTTTAATTTGATTTTTGAGTAAAGTGATTTTTCTTACACAAATTTAAAGTTTAATAAATATTTCACATCTGAATTTTACATCTTGTTGAATTGCATAACACATTTGATCTGATTTTATTTATTTTTCATTTCATTAATATATTAATTATTCAGATTTCACATGTATTTTATATGAAGTGCTGAGAATGTATGCAAGTTGCTTCTGTGCATGTTATTTACTGTGATCCAGATGTCCTCAGTTTCTTTTGTGGTAAGCTAAACGTTGCAAAATCATTAAGGTGCATATCGACACGTACAAGCCTACGTTTGACATCTTCTAACTCAAACTACGTCCAACCTATACTTGTGGCGCACACATGCATATTTTAACCTTCTTTTATTTCCTACCGTGCGTTCACCTAACAAATAGTGAATGTAACGGCCCTCCGCACACAACTCTCCTAACTTCTATACCTCTTTTAGAGCTTTATTGCGTACCTGCTGCTCGTTTTACTGCGCTTGGCACACGTTGCAGTACTGACAGCACATTTATGTTTCACTGATAATGTCCATTCATTTGATTTGTGTGAAATAAGTAACAACCTACAGAATGTACGATATATTCTAAGTAATGTGTCAACGCTGACCATACTAAAATTTTTGATTACGAAAATGTATCACTTAGGCAATGTATGAAATATGAATGTGTATACATATATTAGGTAACTTTGTGATCCGACACATCCCGATGCGCATTCGCCAAGGAGGCGGTCGATTTCATCTGTAGGAAACCTATTTCTTCGTTTACTATTTTTGGGTCTCTGCAATAGGCTGTTCATGGTAAAGTGAACACTTTTTAAGACCCTCCCAACAGGCATAAGCCAATAATAAGTATATCGTATTGCAGCCTCAAGCATTACATTTTTGGGGCAGGGAATGTATACACTGTGTTTATTGGTCACATTGCAATGTTTATATTAAAAAGCAGCAGGAAGATGGAAATTGGGCGAAAGGAAATATTGAGAAGGGCCTTAAAAAGTGCTCGCTTTACCGTGAACAGCCTAAAATAATACTATGTTTATCAGCTGTCTTGTTGGTGTCTCATATAGTAAATCAAAATATTATACAACGTAAACGTATTGACAAAAAAAAAAGGGTTACTCTCACACAAAATAACATATCTGTGTTTTACTGTTCATATTCGTGTCATTATACACCTCTGTGTTTGCACGGTCATGCGATGGGTAACGAAAGTAGAAAGCATCAGATGATTTGACATGCAGTTTGGGCATTTAGCGTGCCCCTCCAAAGTCACAGAGTTTGGTCCTGATTGCCCATGCATTTGTATCCCTGAACTTCGTCACGTGATCAGTTGAGGACCTTACTGCAGTTTCGGACATGCCTTATGGTCTCCCTTTTTAAACTGTGTTTGCACGGTCATGCGATGGGTAACGAAAGTAGAAAGCATCAGATGATTTGACATGCAGTTTGGGCATTTAGCGTGCCCCTCCAAAGTCACAGAGTTTGGTCCTGATTTCCCATGCATTTGTATCCCTGAACTTCGTCACGTGATCAGTTGAGGACCTTACTGCAGTTTCGGACATGCCTTATGGTCTCCCTTTTTAAACAGATATCATCTGACAACATACACATTTCGCACATCTTTGGTCCCCATTCGACTCTGGGCATGCGTACCTTCTATATCATAGGCATATACAACCGTTTTAATACACGTCATCGTGTAGTGATATCTTGCCAGAGCCAGGCGGTTCAAGGAAGTGAAACGTCATTCTGCAGTGATGTCTCACCACTGCCAATCGGTTAGGGAGAGAGTCATAGGCCTTTTTGAGGCGGCAGGTTTTTCCGTCGCTGAAGCAGGCTGAAGTTACGGTGTTCCAGAGAGCACTGCGAGTCGATGGGTACGACAGTTCCGGGACATGGGTGACGTGACACGTTGTGGAAGAACGGGTTCATGGAGGGTGTCGACTGCAGCCGAGGAAAATAGTCTGATTACCCAGGCCCAGTTGACTCCTTTCAGGAACGCCATCCTTAGGCGCTTGACAGCGGCGGGACTGAAATCCCGGCGTGCTTCAAGGAAGTAAAGGCTCACAGATGAGCACAGGATCTATGGACTCGCGTTTGCCGAGGACAACATTGACCGTGACTGGTCAGATGTTGTATTATCCGACGAGTGTGTGTTTTCCTCGGATAATGATGGGCCAATGAGTGTCTTCAGACCTCGTGGAACCCGGCACAATCCGGAATATATGGCCGAGTGCTCGCGCTATGGACATGCATCCGTTGAGTGTTGGGGTTGAATGAGTGCACGCGGAATAGGCGTGTTGCACAGAATCTACGATCGAGGTCCGAATACATGCGGCCTCAATGCCGGACAGTATTTACATATTCTAGAGAACATTATGATTCCCTCGGCGTGACTTTTGTATCCCGATGGTGTGCTGCGCTTCCAGCAGGACCATCCTCCGATACACACTTCACAGAGGGTTCAAGAATGGTTCGCAAGGCAAGACCAACTAGAGCTCGAAGATTGGCCACCTTACAGTGCCGACTTGAATCCAATTGAGAATATCTGGTCGGAGACGAAGCGCACGATGGCGAAGAACTGGCCTGATCCACAGTCAGCAAATAAAGATGCTCTCTGGGAGCTAGTAGCGGATGTCTGGGATGGAGTAGCTAGTAGCCAACGCTATATTAATTCTCTGGTCGCCTCTCTACCATGACGACTGCAGTAGGTGGTTGAGAATGAGGGATACTGGTCCACTTATTGAGTTTACACCACCGGCCCTTTTCAGGGCCAATTAAACACTCAAGTAGAAAACGTGACAAAAAAAAAACAATGGCACACCACGTGGCATAATGACCACATTGATATACAAATTAAAGGTGCGAGGTGGTTTCGAACCCGAAACAGCGGACGTCAAAACAATACACGCGAATACACGCGAGACCACCTTTTTTTGTTACGTGTGTTTTTTATATGGATTCAAACATATGCTAACAAATAAAATACATTCTAAGATACTATAACATTTTATATTACAAAGAAATAAAATTACATAATCAGTAGGAATGAAATTCAAGGTCGAACTCCAGAAACCTAGCGGTATTCTATTTCTAACATGACAGTGACCCCAAGCACACTGCGAAATGGATTGTCTAGAACACACCCCATATGCCATATAATACCCAATCACTCTCACCTGACCCGAATCGTACTGAGAATCTTCTAGAGGAATTGGAGAGAAGAGTGAGAAAAAAAAACATTTTTTCCTACAAAACACAAACGAGGCGTTTCTACCAAATTGTAATAGCATTGGGCCAGATATTACCAGACAACTGGTTAATTTAGAGCTAAATAGACTGATGGACATTGTTCGCAAAAAGGAAAGTTAACAAACAACTGTGGAGTGAACAATGATCAACACTTTGCTGATGTATGTCCAACGTTTATAAGATCTGGAGACAGATGATGTAGTCTTATGCAGTGATGCCATAGTTTATGTTGTTTGTTTGTGTGTCATATTGTACCTCACTAAGTAACATCAAACATGGCTGGTTACCTATTTTCTGCCTTTAGACTAAGCTTATCTACGAATGTCACTAATTGCTATTTACCACTGTCCTTATACTTCTCCCGTGATTGCATATACGCAACGTTTAAGTTGTTTTTGTTTTCAGACTAAAAAACATTCTAGATGTCAGTGATAGTCAGATCTGTGTCTATTAAGTCTGATGTCAGTAGTCTCTACTGGCTTAAAAGTTGTTCAGATTGCATAATAATTAAAGAAAGGTCAAATTGCGAATGTAACTAAATCATTCTTGTGTTTGAAGAATACCACGGAAAGAATTTTCAAATAGAACAGGCCCTAATATATATATAAACATACAGTGATCGTCACTGTATATACATATATATAACATACAGTGATCGTCACTGTATATACATATATATAACATACAGTTTTCGTCACTGTATATATATATACACACACACACACAGTGACGATCACACATATTCATACATCCTGTTCCTTTCACAACTTCTGTACAATAAGCAATTATATTGACACACACGTATGAGTCCAGCTGTATTTTGTATTCCATGTCATCAAATATAACAAATAAACAACATTCCTTATAAAAGAAACAAAGTAATATATTACACAGATGTAAATAAATGCACGTTTTCCGAATCAGAAATGTTCAAACACCTTCGTACGAAGAACAAATGTTTTCATACATCAACATAAAGAAAATAAATTCTCCATTTAATATTTAGCATGCCCTCCCTTTTGCTTCAGATCGCTTCTCAAACGCGCTGGCATTGACTTTACTACCGTTTGTATGACACTAGGAGGGACATTGTTCCACTCGTGAAGGATTTTCTCCTTCAAGTTCCGCGTGCTTAGTATGATGTTTTCGTAGCTTAATGTCTAAGTATGCCCAAATATGTTCTATTGAATTCAAGTTTGAGGATTGGGGTGCAGTTTCTATTACACGAGGACAATTATACAGCAGCCATAGTCGTGTTGCACAGGATTTACTCTTAGTACCATTATCCTGGTAAAATTTGCATTACTACATCAAGTTGTATGGCATTACGTCGCAAATAATTTTTAAACAGGTCAATATATTTTTATTGATCCAATCGTCAATCTATAAACATCAGTTCACCTATGCCACATGCACTCATGCACCCTCACACCATTACTGAACCAACACTATGCTTGACAGTAGGACGAAAATGTTTGAGATTTTCTCCACATATTTGGTGGAATGTCATGACAGAAAACCTTGAATTTACTCTCATCTGGAAATATTACATCAGTCCAGTAATCTTTCTGTAAATATACCTTCATGAAGTTAAGTCTCTTCTTATAATTATATTTTCTTGCATACGATTACTTCTGTTACGTTCTTCCATTAAGCACTATAGTCTACGATTACTTCTGTTATGTTCTTCCATTAAGCACTGTAGTTACTATTGCTGAGCACTCTTCTCATTGTCATTGGCGACAGTGGCTTTGGAAGTATTTCGTAGGTCTCTTTTAATAGCGCATGGACTGGTAAAATATCTCTGACGAATTTGTTTCACAATATAACTTTCTTCTCTACGCGAAAGTACGTTTGGCCATCCGCTCCTTGGTTTGTCTCAGCATGTTTGTACTTTTATACCATTTACGATACATTACACAATCGCCTAGGTGGGTAGTACTACGGGAGTCATCAGAGCATATGAAAATATTTGTTACTTGTAACGGTTCGTATGAATTATTTGGGGTTTAATAATTTTTTTTAAAGATGTTATTTGATGTTTTTGTATGTATGCATGGACTCAAAGTGGTTCTTAAACCTACAATTCACACTTTGTTTTATTCACTATGATTTTTGTTAGCAAAGCTTTCCTGCAAAATGTTTGAAGTAAGATACAGAACAGCGTGGTGTTTGTAAATCATTCATCGGCATTGTATGTCTTTTCTACCTCCCACATCACACGCACAGGGATAGAATACATTCAGTTTAACTGCACAAACCTCCTTGCCAAGAGACTTTCTTTTATAAGTTGGTGTGTATCTGTCTATGCCGTGAATGCCTGCATTTTATAGGCCATTCATGATAAATTGAGCATTTTTGAAAACTCTTTCATTTGGAATAATAGTCAATAAATATATATTACTTTAGCCTTATGCATTAACTTCAGAGTGCGGTATAATATTTACACTATGGTTATTACTTACATGGCCATATTTAATTAAAAAAGGTGGCTAAAGAATAAAAAATGGCTGAAAGATAAAAGTAACTACTGTCTCAAAAGTGCTCATTTTACCGTGACCAGCATTTAGCAGATAATGTACGTATGTCGGCATGCTTGCAATAAAAAAAAAAACAATACTTGAACAGATTTCCCGCTTTATTTACGACGCAAAATCGAGCCACATCAATTTAAATGTATTTTCGCCGTGGTTATGACAGATATTAACTTGATCTCTTTTTCCGCATGGTCAGGGGCAATTAAAACGCCTTGCTACTCGCCACATGCCTCGCAGCGTGAAGTAATGGGTTGCCATTAAGTTCCTGAACATTGACTCACACTGATTTGTACACCTGGCAACCCTGCGAGGTTCTCGCTCTCTGTACACTCTTCCCTTCTATCGTGCGTACGCTAACCACGTTTATGGCGTCAGTTCAACTGCAGTGGCACTTTGATCTGCGACGGACCCAAGTAGACAGGCAGGCTGCTTTAACAGCCTGGCCAACTTAGCCTGCGCCATCCAACGGCTGTATATGCACTGGTACCTTCCTTGATCTCTGCACAAGTCGCTGCGTGTACTGTCCGTAATCATGACAATACATACTGTATGTTTCTTTACGTAGCTTGTATGATTTACGTTAGGGAATCGCATTCCTGACGTCGTACACTCCACACAAAACTAAACAATCAATGTGATGTCTAAATTCATCGTGAATATAAGCAAAAATACGATTGGAATATGATTACATAATAAAGTATCCCCAAGCCATAGAACAGTTACTATTTGTTGTACTGGATGCGCAGCAAGAAGATGACTTACTACTGCATGTTTTAGAGAAGGCAACAAAACATTTTGCAGCGTTATTCCAGTAGAGGTTTTTGTATGTGGCGTAACCTAAATTAAATCTCAGGTTGAAGCAAACGTTCGTCCGCCAGACTTATTATTCTCATTGTTTTCTTCTGCGTTAGTGTATGTCGCATGGAGCCAAACTGAACTGTTTTGTTTAAACGGTAGCCTACTTCATTGCATCGCTGAACCAACATAATATTAAGTGCATGCCATAAAGCTATATTATTTAAGGAAAAACGAAAATAATGACATCCACAAAGAATTCTGTGAAACCACGAAAAAATGCAAGGAAACCTAACAGGGTACGCCACTAGTAGTACGAAACACTTTCTGAATCCATTTAAACACTAACAACAACAAAAAGGAAGAATAAAAAATAGGAACTTAATACGCAGCTTATAGTATTCAAACTATTTATATTTATTTATTTTTTCTTATGAGACATTTATTTGTGGTCGTAAACAGTTTATTTCGAAAATTAATGTTGCTGCTAATAGTTGTTTAATAATTCGAAATAAATGATAATCCCTCCGTAATTTCTTGATTTTGAAACATTCAATTCACTTTCACTTCCATTCAATGTTAATCTACTTTTATTTGAAAAATGAGCTTATATAATCATGCAAATGTCTGTCTGTGACGTACTGTATTTCCCCTCATAATATTCGATCCTGTGAAACGTATTTCACCAAATTCAGTGCACATATTGAACTTAGTAAAGACATCTGATTTTTACAATGTTCTGCAAAGCCGTTTGCTTAATTTCAAGAGGGTTGTTATTTTAATGCAGTAGGGGCCATTTCATATCTGGGGAATTATTTTACTAGGTAAAACCAAATCGTGTATTTTCACAGTTAATGTTATACGTCTGTAATCTAGGAAGGGAGGTTCTTATTGGTTCGCCATCGTGAAAACAATAAGCTTTTAACATCATATCTCGGAAATTACACAATAGATTCCTGCCACATTTTGCAGGCAACTAGTACCTTTTAGACCTATAGTAGGCAATGGTACCATATAGAACTAAGATTGATGTGGCACTTACTGTATTTTCACAACGGCGTCATGCAAATATTTGTGTGTGTATATATATATATATATATATATATATATTTATAATTCGACTACATTTGATATGAAGAAAATATCGCGACTAAAGGCATTACTTTAAATATGCAAATAAATAACCATTTTCATTCATAATTTTGCAATATAGCGCACCCATGAAAAAATAAAGTTATTGTAGCCTAACACGGAAAACAATCTACCCATTCCAACCAAAGTTGACAAACAAGAAGTAAGCTGATATGAATTAATTGGTACAGGAATTTAGTTTTAATTGGTGGCAGTATAGACATTTTGATAACTATTCTGTATCTATGAAACGGTGTGGCCAATTTCAAGCAATCTTTGTATACTGTATCTAATACTATGCATGTCATGATAACATATGCGATTTAAATGTGTAAGAAACTTAATTTTGACATGGTGACTGTATAAATATTTTAGCTTCATTTGGTATACAGCATGTAGCATACTGTTTTTGGCCAATTTCAACCAAACTTGATGTGTTGGACGTATCACCTACAAGTACTAAACATGCTGGTACATTGTATCTTTTGTCTGCAATATTGTAAGGTACCGCTACAACAAGAAAACATATTGTGTCAAATGTCGGAAAACAATAAACCTGTTACTACCTAATTTGGCAAACAAGTTTCACTACGCTGACCAAATAAACTTAATATGTTTTACGTGGGTCGGTCACTTATTTTTAACATGGCGATGACATTAACGTTTTGATTACTATTCTATAACCACAGAGCCGTGTAACAAAGGAACGAAAAAAGGGGCCGGGGGGGGGGGGGGGGGGGTCGTGCACTTTTTAAATATTGCACATGTACTAGTGAATGTTATCGGAAATTTGATACAAATAACACAGAATGTTGTAAATAAACCATCGAATGAAATGAGACTTTATCAGTGTTTTAAACAAAACATGTTATATATTACAAAATAACGGGAATAAATAGTTTCTGGACCGATGTTAGTACGTTAAATGTGGTTTAATATAAAATAATACAGGCATTATCAAAGCAATTCAGCTTACTTTTATTTTTATCATTGATAAATTGGGTACTCATATGCGCAAATATACTGACTCTTAGGGTTTAATTGTGTGTATATTCTCAATCATTAAAATATCGACTCAATGAATGAAAATTTTTTTTGAAGAACGTTTTATTCTCTTCATTTATGCTCTATACAATTTCCCATGAAGAAAAATAAATGATAGCTGTTTGTTAAAAACTAGATTAAATATTTTGACCTGCAGCCAGTTTGCAATGAAAGATATTTCAAAACTAAGAGGCTCGAGGGCATTTCGCTTGTTTTCTGACAGCGTTGACAAGTTCAAAAGCCAGCTTTAAAAAATGTATACGCTAGTCCAATTACTCATACAGAATTTGTATATTTTCTTCGCTTTATACGATAAATTTTACAAAGCACAGCCCTCTAGGAAACTAGAGAGCGAGGGTTGAAGGAACTGTCTGTGGCCTTCTACGATACTGTAGCCCAAGCATAATTATGTGAGCTGCAGGGTTTGTTTCGCTGCTGCATGCATTTCCGACCTGAAACCACCTCCTCGTAGTTATGCTCAAGAGAATTCTGTACATTTTACTACCATGGCTATACTAGGCAATCCCAAGGCAATTTTCACGCTTTCGTGCGCTGTAAGTGAACTTAAAACATTTTTAACATGCATGTCAGCCCAAAATTCCAACCAGGTCAGCTTGCACTATCTGGGTCCAAACATTTGACATAAAATGACATTACAACATTTAACGTAAAGGTATTCAAGGAAGCAAGATTATTTGCCTTTCTTGCTGACTTAATAAATCACTGAAATTCAAGTTAAATAACTTTAATATGGAGCCTCACGTTTCTCTTGTCGCTTTTACAATAGAATAGGAAAAGTTATTCCTCTGGGAATACCAGCTCGCCAAAAAAAGGAATGCGTATTTAAGTTTTTAATTGCTTGTAGGAGCTGTGGTGTTGTAACTGTCAGACTACTCGCCTCGCACCACGATAAACAGGGGTCACATCCGGATTTTCATGTGTAGGAAACGTGGCGGGCGTTGATGTTGGCCAGTGGGTAGTGTCGTGGTACTCTCGATACTCAGTTTTCTGTCGCTTCTCCATCTGTACCTCTCTTCGTCTTTATCAGATCTGAAGATCTTAGTTGTTAACCGCCGCTTACGTCTCTCTCATGTCACTGTTGTTAACTTACAGCTGTGTTTCACCTATATACAGTATTTAACACCAACATTGATCGTTTAAAGAATTACATACATTTATCATCTCTGTTCTCAGTTAATGTTAATTTTGTGGCCAACGAATATCATATATTAATTGCAGATGCCACTCAGATATGACGTGAAATACGGGTTCTGAACGTGCCTTCAAATTTCCCTATCGTGTTTCAACTTGCCGACTGAATTATGATTATGTTCAGAACCATGAGTCTCTGTGGGAAACTTTTTTTCTTATGCAACATGCAAATACTCAGCTTTAGTTAATCTTGTGGTCTGTAACACAGAGGCTCCAGTTCCCTTGTCAGTGTTAATACTTCCAGCCCTACAATTAAATGTTTGGTGAGCAAATAAAAACAAATAACAAACATGCAAAAGAGAAACCATATGACATGAGAAATTATATAGTAAATAATATAATGTATTTGCAGTGTATTACATTTAGTCAAACTATGTTTTTGTTCATCTAATCGATAAGTGTAACTAGGAATAATACATTATTAAAAACAATCTCAACATGTTCGGACCCTAACCTTGCTTTCCAAAGATATATTTCCCGAACAAAACATGAAGTCAATTTTATTTCGTAAGCGGTAATTTGTTTGACTTTTTTTTTTTAACAACGCGTGCCTAGTGCCGAGACAAAACGAACAGGCAGTCAGGTGGATTCCCCATTCAACTGCTTCATAGTCCGCCTGGCTGTGTGCGGTTACCACTGCTTGCAGCTCGCACTACTGTTCGCGCCAGACATCGTGGCCCTGTTGAGCTCCCTCGTCCTTCAGTAATGCGATGAACACGGACGGGCGCTGCAACGGGTAGAAAATACTAACGGCACGATCATCTGTACTCGTTACGAAAAGCATTTTCAAAGGTTTCCCTGCCTCCCACCAAGGCGAACCTGGTTCAATCCCCGGCCGGGTCATCGGATTTTCGCAAGTGGGAATCGTCCGATTATAGTTGTTATGTCTTACATACGCAATGACGTCGTAACAACAAATTTGTACTAACATACTAAAGCCAAGCGTTTTTGCGTATGTTAATATTAGCGCTACGCTTTAAACGGTTGTGTCTGCCTAAAAGCGCTTACTTTAAAGAATATTTATTTAAAGGAATAAAAACAATGTAGCTGACGAAACCAGTTTAAAAGAATAGCCGAAAACATGACTTTGTTATGTTATGAACTGAACATAATGCAGGTAAATTATCTCTAATATTTAGGCGCGGAAAATATTTCAAAATGAGATGACACTGCACGCCTAGTTCCAGGGATATTTGTACGAGAATGACTGAAAGCTTTCCAAATGACCTATATGATTGTTTGGCCTAGTTACGGAGCAGACATGTATACGCTCGCTCGACCAGGTCCGGATCAGAGTTCAAGAAGCACGCTACTGTCTGCACCAGACGTTGTGGCACTTATCTGAACGTGGGTGCGGAGGTTTGTTGGGGAGAGGTGGAACAACTACGTACGCTTCTCTGACTTTGTAGCATCCAACCTAGAAACATTACCCCATCACGTGCAGTTAAACTGCAGATTTAGTTTTCAATAGATGTCAGTGAATATTTAGGAATATATAAAAAGGCTATTTATAGATGATAAAGGGAAGAAGTAAAAAAGTATGAGTAGGTGTTATGACCGCGAGGCTAAATAGGTATGAGTATTAAGACATACCGATCAACAAAGTAGCTGGTAGGGTTGCCAAAAATTCTGGCATCAGTAACAGGTTTATCCAAAAAATAATGAAGACTTGTGGTATGGTAGTCCATCTATATCGCCTTATTCGATATCACGAGTGATACATATGAATATGGCAGCTATAAATTCATCACATAAAAAATAAAAAATCGCAGACAACTGTGTCTACCAGAAGACATAAGCTATAATGGCCAAATCGCCTTGTTCGAGGTCACAAGTTGCATCTAAGACATAAATTTGACAGTGATAAATTCAATGTATTAAAAAGGGCCTACAACTATACATACAAGAATTATAAAGCATCTATTTTTTCTCGAATTTTTGTTTTCAAGTTCATTCAAGATTATGGGACCAAGGTAAAAGTTGTCTGTATCTAAAACGATAGTAGTAGTAGTAAAGCAATATGGTTGCTGACTTTTATGTACCTTTTCTCTAGTTTTTGTTTTTAAAGTCATTCAATGTGATGGGGCTACGGTTCAGGTCACCTGCATCTAATAGGTGGTAGTTGATAGTAATGTAATATTTTTGTTGACATTTATGTATTTTTCTCGCGTTTTTGTTTTCAAGGCCGTTCAAAGTCATAAGGTCAAGTTTAATTTCACCTACATCTAATATGGTCATAGTAGTTAGGAATGTAATATGCTTGTTGACTTTCATGTATTTCTTGTCGAGATTTAGTTTTCAAGGTTATTCAATGTAATGGGGTCAAGGTCGAGGTAGCCTGCATCTAATATGGTGGTCGTAGTGTGTAATGTATTATGCTTGCTGACTTTTATGTATTTTATAAAGAATGTTTTCTCAAGGTCATTCGAAATCATGGGGTTAAGGTCAACATAGTCTGTATCTATTATGGTGGTAGTTGTTACTATTGTAGTGTGCTTGTAGACTTTTATTTTTATCGAGTTTTGGTTTTCAAGGTCATTCATGGCTATGGGGTCAAGGTTAAGGTAGTCTGGACCTAATATGACGTTAGTAGTCTATAATTTAATATGCTTGATGACTTTAATGTATTTTATTGCGAGTTTTTGTTTTCAAGGTCATGATGTCAAGGTCAAGGTAGTCTGCATCTAATATGGTGGTAGTAGATAGTACTGAAATGTGCTTGCTGACTTTGCTATATTTTTCTTTAGTTTTTGTTTTCAAGGTAATTTAAGATCAAGGGGTCAGTCAGGTCACCTGCATTTAATATTGTGGTAGTAGTTAGTTGTAATATGCTTGTTGACTTTTATGTATATCTTCTCGAGATTTGGTTTTCAAGATATTTCCAGGTCATGGGGTCAAGGACGATGGTACCTACATCCAGTATGGCAGTGGTAGTTTGTAATTAATTATGCTTGTTGACTTTTATGTATTTTTTCTCGGCTTTTGGTTTTCAAGGTCGTTCAAGGCCATGGGTTTGAGGTCATGGTTACCTGCATCCAATATGGCGGACAGGTGATATCTACCACGATGGTGGTCGCCTACCAATATGGTGGTCGCCTACCAAGATGGTGGCTGCCTATCAAGATGGCGGTCGCCTACCAACATGGTGGCCACCTATCAAGATGGTCGCCTCTTGCACCTACCAAGATGGTGGATGTGTCTGGGTGAGGGGTGAGCTCTGGAAAGTTCAGTTTTTGATACATTTGTAAACGATTTTTAATCATTATTTAATTAATTTTTAATAATAATATTTTATAGATTTTAAAAATGATTTTGAATACATTTTTAATAATGCATTTCTTAGCGAATTTTTTAAAGTTTTATAAATCATTTTTAATAAATTGTTGATGATACATTTTCAACTATTTTTAAAATAAGTTTTTAAATATTTTTGAAATCATTTCTTAGTACTTTTAATAATATTCATTTGGGATTAAATTTTTTTTTTTTTTTAATTTTATCGAATTATTTACTTTTTTGGATTTTTTGGGTTAAATGTCAAAGGTCAAGGGCAAAGGTCCTGGTACTGCTCTCCTGCCCCTGGGGTCTCTGATCCCGGTCACCGGGGTCGTTGATTCTTGACCCTGGATCGCTGATCCGTCTCAGTGCTCTAATCAGGGTCACTGATCTGCCTGGGAAAATGGGAATTTTTTAGGGGAAAAAGGGACGTTTTTACTGAACACCTACATTTTTAGGAAAATTTAGTTAATTTCGAGGAAAACATGGAAATTTTGAGTGAAAAAGGGAAAAAGGGAAAAAAGGGAAATTCTAACATGATGGCGGGCGGTTCCTCTACTCCTATCCCACATCCCTTTGCGCCAAAGTAATTTTTATATAGTACTCACAACATTACAAATTAAATTGTCATTGTGAATTTATTGATTTTCTGACTTGCACTACCAAACCTAATAAACGGAGAAGAAATTGTTAGAAAGTAGAACATATTGGTGGTAAATTATTAAATATTTTGAAACAACCACTGCGAAATAGAACTTGAGTGGATCAGGATGGATCTTCCTTTACGACATTTTGGAACTCTGGCTCAGTAACTTTTCATTTGACTGCATGTCATATCACTAATATTTAAAACGTACCTCCACTCTCCCAACCCTTTACGTCACTATAACCTCTACGATTTTGGTAGGTATGAGGTCAAAGTGCGGGGACTTCAAAATCAGATGTTGGTAGATGTGTTATAAAGATAATGCAATTATCTGTCTCTATTTGTGTACCTATTTCGTACAGGCACTGAATACGGTCTTCAACCGGTTAAATTTTCGGTTTTTGGTCAACCAATTTGGACTCAAACTAAGAAACTGCAATACCTTATCTCGCAAGGAAGGTAATTTTTAAAGAAACATTCTTTTAGTAAATACTTATATGCGTGAATGTTTCGTGTGTAATACAGTCCAAGATAACGCAAGTATCAAATTGGTATATATTTTGCTTATTTTGTAGTTGTGGGACTGACAAAGATTTATAAATAAATATATATATAAATGTTGGCGAATCATTTTGTGATTACAATGTGAAATATTATCAAACAAATGTTAGTTGTGTACGCCACAATGGCTAGCATTCGTATAACATTACACGAAACACTGAGAGGCCAATTGCTGGAAAGCACACTTACACGTGTATCCACCAATCAGGTGCCTGGTCTGTGTGGTGTTTGCCAGCCACCAAGTATTTAAAATTGGGTTACTTACCATTACTAGCACGAATCGCCAATGGAGGCAGTTCGGTGAGAAACCACATCATGACAAAACACTTCGAGTTGAACTGTCGAGCTTAGATGTAACGGTACTATAGGCTGTTCGCGCCAAAGTGAGCTCTTTACACTTTTCGTAATGGTGCTATAACACACACGTGAAACATGCAAGCAATTTTATTTGTACTTCAGTTCGTGTATAAATGAAAATAAAAACTGAGTTACGTCTTAATACGTAATCTTTATTGACATTTGGGTGCATACGTCTATATATAATATGCGATAGGCATCAAGAAGTGCTCACATTAATGCGAATAGTTTCCTTCGAAATAAGTCTAGTAGCTGGTTGCATGCATTCTATATATTATTATGTTTTAAAAGGTGAATATTTTGAGTATTTTTAAATAACCGTAGATCTTTCAATAGACTATAATCACTCCCGCGGATAATACTGTCGTAAATTCGTGTTATAACACTTTAATAATCAATAACTATTTACTGTTATCCAAATTTGATTAAGACATGTCGGTGCATGTAAATAGGCCTTTACTTTATGAACGGAACAAAGCAGGAACAGGAAAACTGCGCTCATTATTTTGAGGACAAGCTAAACTTTACACTCTTATAGACCTAATCTACCTTTGCACTGGATTACAGTTAACAAGGCTCTCTCAGGAATGTGCGAAGTAAATACGAAACTGGCAAGGAAAGACGTTTAGGGATCACGTGCTGTATGTTTCAGAGTAATATTGGCCACTTACTGGAGAAACGAACAGTGAATATACAATAGTTGATCGGGTATTCCTTGGACGTGAAGTCTAGACTAAAAGCCATTCATTTCAATTCATTTCATGGTCTCTAGTTATCATACATATGAAAACATTATTCCATATGATGTATTGTTTAATTTTTTTAGTGATTATCACTTTATGTTTTCAAATATCTCGTGTGTGTTGGCAAGGGGAATTATAACGTAACACCTCCTTTCATATTTACAATTATGCATGATTTGGAAGTAATTTTTTCCAGTGGTCCAGTGTGGTATGTTCAAATTTATAATTCACCATTTGTTTCTTAGATCTGATACAGGCTAGTTCATAATTCCGAAGGTTTCGCCACTAAATTACTTTAACTGCATTACATATATTTTGTTGGAATTTCGGACAAAACTGAGCTCACGGAACTATTATTCGAGTTTTGTATCCTTTTTCCTCAAAAGCCATGTGTTGCTGCAGCTCTTAGGAACGCCCACTCCGCGGCACGTGCCTGTGACTTGCTGCCGAACATACCCGAAGGGGACTTAGAAATATTTTCAGCTACACGAGATCGCTCATCTTTTGTGACGAGAAGTGTACATATCGTACTTGCACTCCAGCTCATTCAGCAGGAGTATGGTATTGATATGTGTCGCAGGTCTTCATCTCTGTCCTTGCCCCTTCTTGCTCGCGAGAAACGAGGAATGAAGGTCAGCCGTGCGGTAATGCAGGAAGCGTATAACTCGCACGCTCCTAACCTTCAGCACATTGAACTTCTCCGTTTAATAGAAGGTGGTTCTGGTTTTGATCATCCTCACCTCTATCAGCGTGTCTCAGGGCGCGGGGTATATTCCACATCTTGACTGCTGATACTATTAACACTGTGGGTGCTACCAACTTAATATTACGTCGGGCTGGATTTAACTGGCTTGTAAGGAGTTTGCCGCAACATTTTGACTTCCGTATTGTTTGAAGACACGGGCGAAGAAATATTAGGTCACCATAGTTTTCATAGGGTTCTCTGCGACATAATATTACGCAAGTAACACTCTAAAGGGCAAATTTCTCAAATGGACAGGATGGATTGTACATTATTCTAGGTAGGAAAGAACATTTTATTTGGCCAGTTCCAAGTCGGCATTATATTGGCAGAGAGCCGACCAGTAATAAACGTTGCACAGTGCAGTAGGCGTGTCCAATGTTGTGTTAACCAATAGGAACAGAGACCAACAGAAGTGATGGTCATGCAACTGTGAATATACGTAACTCACTTCTAGCTTGTCTCAACTCTCAGTAAACATGTACCGTACTCAAAGTGATAAAGTGCGACGGGCTTCTGAGCAGGTAGTTGATGTGAGTTTGCGCGATTGTGTGACCTTGAGTGGTAGACAACGAGCGAGACGAGAAACGAGTGGCGAGAAAAGCGACCAGCGGGGGGAAAATCTGTCCTTGCGAGCATCGGTGTAGTGAAGGGTGCGCCTGGCAAGCTGGACTGTTGTACTGGATGCGTGAGCGAAAGACATTTCAAATGATCACAACAGACAAACTTAACATGTGTTAATAATAGGCTTGAGTTAATTGATCATAGCCAAAGAAAGACATTGAGGGGGGAATTTAATGAGAATTGAGATAAACGTTAAATACTGCGATCATTGAGAAACAAAAAGAGATGGGGAACTTGCCCCAGTACCGGACAGTAGAGGGTTACAAGTTTCTCCGCTAGATAGCAGAACTTGACGGTCAGAGGCAGGTAGCGTTACACAAAGCAATAACGTAGATCGCGATACTTGGTCGTATTCCCAGCCATAGTTGAGGTATTCGTTTTAAAGTGAGGAGTGCATGTTTTTTGAGCTACGCAGTTATTTTTTATTTTTTTTTTTATTTTTATTTTTTTTTAGGTGAGTTAAGTATGTTTATTATATTTTACTTAAGATTCCACATGTTCAGAGATTAAAATACTGTGTTTACATTGAAATAATTTTGCTTAGGTTTTAGTTGTTTCCAATGTTTTGTAACCAATCGCGTGACCCCAGTACTGGACAGTGGCTATGTTCCCAGTACCGGACAGAAAGAAAACGTAGTGAAGAAACCACACTATAAGTGTTGTTTGTTTTCAGGAATATTTTAACTCGTTGGCTGCAGCCAAAGAGGAAAATGGGATGAAGATAAAATGGAAAAAGCTTTAGATAGTGTTTCTGCAGGAAATTTCAGTATTAGAGAAGCAGCTGGATACTTTTCTGTACCTAAAAGCACTTTAGGGGAACATGTCTGTGCTATTAAACAAGGTAATTCTGTTAAGGTCTCACCTTCAATGGGTAGATTTCAATACACTTTTAAAGACAGTTTAGAAAGTGATCTCGTTGAACATCTAAAACACCTGGACAGTTATTTTTTTTACCAGTTAATAAAAAAGAACTGTTAATCTTGGCATACGATCTAGCTGAGCACCTGAAATTGCCACATCAGTTCAACAAAAAGAAAAAGACTGCAGGAAACAAATTTTACTGTGGATTCATCAAACGGCATTCAGAATTTTCTCTGCGTTGTGCTCAATACAAAAGTTTACAGAGAGCTCAAGGGGTTAACAAGGAACAGGTGAACAACGTTTTTTTTTTTTCCAAATTAGAGGAGCTGACAAGAAAATATTCGTTTCCTTCAAGCAGAATTTTTAACTGCGACGAAACTGGCGTGAGTGTTATACCTTATAACACATCGAAAGTTTTGTCTCTTAAAAGTGGGGGGGGGGGGGGGAAGTCAGCAAACTCACATCGGGTGAACGTGGGAGAAACATAACTGTGATGCTTTGCATCAATGCTACAGGGGACCAGTTTAGCTCCCCTCTTTTTGTGTTTCCCAGGACTCGAATGAACACAATATTGACAAAAGATGCACCTGAGGGAAGCTCATTTGAAGCTCAAGAGAGCGGTTGGATCTCAGTATCAGGTTTTCTGAAACGGTTGAAGTCATTTCTTGAGAAAGTCCATCCATCAGAATATAGCCCTGTTCTATTGATCTTGAATGGTCACAACACTTACAAAGATCTGCAAGTCATTTTGTATGCCAAGGAGAATAATCGTCACATGTTGAGTTTACCCCCTCATACCACACACAAGCTCCAGCCATTGGATCGAGCAGTCATGAAACCCTTCAAAAATGCATTTGATACAGCATGTGAGATGTAGATGGGCAAGTATGGAAGACAAGGGCTAAAAATTACTGAACAAGATATCTGTGTATTGGTAGGAAATGCTTTCTCGAAAATATGCAGAATAGAGCTAGCAAAATCAGGATTCGAATGTACACAGATCTATCCATTGAATGAAAATATTCTCACTGAGCTGTATTTCCTCCCAGCATCGAACATCAGTTAGGCCCATTGACAGAACAAGAAACAAGTGTAGGCCAATGTGTTGGATCTTGTAAACCCCTTGCAGAGACTAGACCTGCAACTTCCAACATGCAAGTGAACATACCACCTCAGGACACCTTTTTTGTCGACATGGCTGTTCCCTCCACTTCCAAGGCCTTCCGCAATGCCATTGAGAAGATCTCCCCAGTTGCTAGTGGTCTTAAGGGGAAGATCATTGCAAGAAAAAGGAGAGGAGAAAAAAGAGAAATTTTGACTTCTAGACCCAATACAAAACTGCTGGATGACAAAGTAGAAATTAGGCTGCATAAAAACTAAAAGAAGAACAAAAGCGGAAGAAAGTGAATGATGGGGCAGGACAAATATTCAACAAAAAGAAAAAAGCAAATGAGGTCAACGGTCAGTCTAAAAAGAAGTCCACCTCAGAAAATACTTTCCCAAAAAGGAGACATCAATTCAACAGCGAAGATGTGGAAAAGAATGCAAGTGAATATGGGTACGAATATACTGTGTGTGTTCTTCGTGTAGAGTGTTTTGAAGAGGACTGGGTTCGGTGTTGCAGCTGCGGTGATTGGGCTCATGTTGCATGTGCTGACAGTGAAAAATAGCATACTTTGTGTGGGAACACTGCCAACAATTACAAATATAATCTCTCTGAAGTAATATAATTACTTAGAGTTATGTATCTGATGTTGTGTGATGTATGTTGACGTTTGATAATAATTATGTGTTAAGTACAATGTGTCCGGTACTGGGAACAGGTTTTTTAATATCACGATTTGCGTGGTATTAGTAATCTTAAAATTACACTATTAAAATTTTTTTCGATCGGGTTATTTTGTCATTACGTTATATCTCGTGTAGCCATCTATCGCCAACGATTTGATTGTTTTATTCGTCTACAGGTTTTCAAGAAATCAGTTTTTAGGCTTAAGTGTCCGGCAGTGGAGCAACTTCCCCTTAATAGTGGAGATAAACTAATGTTGTAAATAATAGCTGTGCGTATAAATTAAAATAGAATTTACTTATTTTATTTTTATCAAGACTTCCATCCCTCGCGAACTCGGATATGTCCCTCAGGCGTCTTGTAACAGTATATTCTATTCGCGGTATCTTAACACTTTGTAAAATCAAACATTTCAAAAATCACCCCATGTGTTTGGTTGTCTCCTGAATATAACATGTATTGCAGGTGTTTTATATAACCGTTAACATAAATTTTTTCTTTTCGTTCTAATGGACTTTTTGCTGTGTTTTATTTACTGCAATATTTCATTTAAGATTAATGTGAATAAAAAACAGGAAGAAAATGTATCTGTTGGCAATGCCTCGTAAAAAATAGCTGTAATGCAAAAATTGTTACTGCAGATCTGTCATATGTACTCTACCCAATATACCTTCTACGGTAGCAACTTACAAATTGAATTCCCAGCTAGTAGCGTTTTCCACTGATTGAACGTAATGCGCTCAAGTTACCCGTGCCTGTAATATGCACGCGATCCCGTGGACCAGATGAGGATCTCATATTCCCTTATCAGGCCAAAAGAGGTTACAAACAATTTACACTGTAACTTGCTCTCCTAAGCTGGTTGATTTTCCTCATGGTTAACGAAGGAAAGAAGGGTGCACTATTGCATACCAGTATCTGGGGCATAATGTAGTTGTAGTCATTCATGTACATTACCTCGGTAGTGTTCGGAAGTTTCGTAAGAGGGTTGAGGGGTCGCAATTCTCAATTATGTTCGTCGATGTTGTGATCCGGGTAGTTTCACAGACAAGGAGCTTGAAGTAAAACTCGAACTGACTCCTTTCTTAATTATGGCAAGAGAAAATGTACCTCGGAACTACTGCAAAATACGTGAATTTTTTCCTTTATCCAGCGAAAAATTTCTAAGTAAGTTTTAAATTGCCGCTGCGTGTGCTGACTTTGTTAAGATTTAAAAATGCGAAAGACTGCATTGTAGGCGAACTAACACCATCAGTTGTGCATAATAACAGTAGGCCTACAGCGTCACGACGGAAACACTGCACGCCTTGCGCGTAGGAGCGATGAGGCGCTAGAAGTGCGTGTTAGTGTCGCCCGTATTGCTCCCTCGCTTCTTGACCTTGGACGCGCGGGTCCATTTCCACTCTTAAACCCAGTTATAATGAACCGACCTCAGATTCTGAACACTTCATCACTTCCTGATAAAAATATTCGGCTAAAATCCAAACTGTTCAATGTACTGGACTGATACGGAGCACATGCTGTTTTTTTTTTTCTGAAAAATTCATATGGTGTTTGTCGTCTGTTTAGTACATTTATTTCCCCAGAGTCTTTCATGTGAATGAATGTCTGTGACATGTGTCAAATATTTTTATAGTTGATGTGCAACTGACCGTTAAAGTTAATTTGTGTAATTGTCACGGCCATTAGCCTCTTCAGATTGTTGTTCCTACTTGAGTATGTTAACATTTGGGAAAAGTATCATATAAATTAAATAAATTGATGGATCATAACTAAATTTTGTGCTAAGCATTTCCTTTACTAACAAATATTTCCCCAGTTATACGTTTGCCATGTTCGTATTTGAATATATATATATATATGTGTGTGTGTGTGTGTGTGTGTGTGTGTGTGTGTCATTACGTTTTATTTAGAATATCTATTTCGAAATATGGTCTGTAGCACACTTATTAATATGGGACTTAAAATCAATATTGATGTAACACTTGCTGTGCTCAGTTTTAATTCGAATAGTGAAATACAACACGTGCAAATACTTTATTAGTTATTCATATTTATAATTTGTTTAAAAGAATGCAATATTTATTTTTTGTCCAAACAGTGATTATGTTGTCTTTTACATTTACGTTCGCTAATAATAAAAAATACTTTTATTTTACAGGGATTTGTCTAATATACAATTTCAAATGTAATAAGTATCCTCAATCAAATAACACCATTATGGCCAGAACCTTATTACGGTGGACACATTTTGTATTGAAACAGATTTCCCCATGTCATTTTAATAGTATTTGTAACGTAATTTATGGTGCTCTCTTTTACATAATTAAAGTAATAAGGTGCTACATAATTAATTAATGTCAAATACCAAGTACTAAATGAAACAATTGAAACTATCGAACATACTATAAAAATACAATTTTGATATCAGAGTCTTAGATGCGGTTGCTATATGTCATAGCACATGTGACAATGGATTTTTAGTTGTGTATGATGTATAAAGACCAAACTATGATTTTGACAAACAAGAAAGAGCGGGGAAAACGGAAGATCCCCGAGAAAAACCCGCCGGCCAGCGGCATCGTCCGGCACGATTCCCACATGCAAAAATCCGGGGGCGACCCCGCCGGGAATAGAATCCGGTTCGCATTGGTGGGAGGCGAGTAGTTTAACCACTACACCACCGCGGCTCCGTGAATGTGGAAGTTCTGGTATATTCAAGCCTGATCTCTGTTTCCGAGAAGTTAGGATTTAACCCGAACTTTACCTGCATACCACTCTCAATTTAATTCCGTTTATATGTGAAAATAAATCTCCTTTGTTTTTATTTGCTAGTACTTTGTAATACTTTGCGAAATTGAGGGTTATTTGTCCTCTGGAAAGTTATTTGCCCGTTACTGCTGTCATGCTTATATTTAAATTATTCCGTTTTTCTTTTATTTTTATGCCTTTTTTACAGAAATTCTCGACTCTTATCGAAAATGTCTTTTGGATCTGTAAGTGAATTTTCACAAAAAAAAAAAAAAAAATTCCAGTTTTCAAAAATTTCTCATAAGTATAACGTTGTGCCAGTAATTTAAATTATAGCAACCTTCCGTCTGTTCTGTGTTAAGAAAGGTGAGAAATTGATTTAATTGTCAACAAATTATGTAATTGGTGGTGATTAAAATTGCTCCGTCTAAACCAGAGTAAGTGTTGTACAGCACTGAACCATTTAAAAGTTTGGAAAGATACCAAACAACGCGAGTACTTTTATTGGGACAAGTGAAGACGTTTGAATAGTCGCAGGCAATTAGTTTTGACTGTTGACGTCACCTACGTGACAATATCACTTGACTGACGGCCTCTGTCAAACTGCATGGCGTAGTGTATACGTGGTCCCTTATCAACAAAACAGTGTTTCACGACCAACGTGATTTTAAGCGGCAGTTCGTAACTACTAAACAAAGCATTAACTGATGTAATAAATAAAACGTTTCTAAACGCTATTCACGATAAAGTGAGCACTTTAGTAATGACCCTTAGAAAAAAGTCACTGCCCCCGCATGTATATATTTTAATGGATGCATTGAGTGACATTAACCCAGTAAAGCTGTTAACGATGGTTTTGCAATACATCGAAGTGTAAAAAAAATTGAGCAGATTTTTAAAATATTTACTTTCTTAATAATTTCACAGTTTCATTTGACCGACGCATGAATAAAGTGACAAGGCCCATAGCAATGTTAATTTTACATAAAGTGGAGGAATACACAACGTGTATACAAGTAGATCTTAAGCAGGGCTTTCAAAGTACTCATTTTACCGTGAACAGCCTTTATCCCTGTTCTTAATGATGTAGCAGCGTTTCTTATTACTTTTTTTTTTTTTTGTGTATTTCAACATAGTTTTGTGTCCCGGAAATTCCTGACATTTCACGAATATGATGACATGTACAGTAACGTTTACTTGTAGCTGAAGACGGTATTAATTTTAAAAGTGAAAGAATGTGAAAAAAACTTAGGATAAATGTAATTTGCCATATTTGCGACGTGTGTTGGAGTTCTGGCAGCTTAAGTGAGTGCGTGTGTGTTATTTACGTGATTGCCCAGCTGGTAGTTTACGAATTGGTACTTCGGTACGTGTGTTACAAGTTTTGAAACAGTGCCACCGCCAAAATGTTGTTGTTGTTTTTTTTTTTTTTTTTTAACTGAACGTGAAATATCTCTCGAGTACCATTAAAACATCAACATAGCATCGGTACGTCTGGTTGAATGTTTAATTTGTACGAGCCGATATTAACTGCGATTTTAACTCAGCTCTTACGACTAATGGAGGTTATTCGGGGATAAATCAGGTTATGTTTTAAATGCGCGGATGAAGTTCCATAAAATACACTGTCATCAGTTAGGTACTGCATAGTTATTATTCTGATGAAATACGCCAGTGTCAGTGTGAGCATTTGAGTTTTATGAAAGAAAAGTGATTTTCTAGTAAGAAAGGCAGAAAGCGAAATTTTTGTGTCTTGTGGTGTAAAAACTGTGTGTCTTGAAGGATTTTTAACAAAACTTATATTTAAGGATAAATATAACCGGAGAAGCACACCGTAAAAATTCGGATCAGTTCGGTTCAGTCACTGAGTTTCATGTCAGCAACGCCCGACATTTGCTTGTGTGGAGAGTGTATTGAAATATAAATTTGTGAGGTATTCGATGTAAGTAGTCAATTATTTCAGCATTAAGTTTGACCCTCACAATCATTTTAAATACAGAGTGAAAATAAGATCTCATTATCAGTTTCTGCTGGAAAAAAAAGAACGCATTTCGCTTCAAAGCACTCAAACTGGTGAACAATTTTCTTTCATTACACGTAAATGTTATTCAACATAGTTCTTATGTCACTTCACGAGGTTCTATTAGCCTTTATAGCACAAACATGCATTAATACCACTATAATTGATGCATAATTGAATCGGAATTGTTGAAAACTCTGCTTAATTTGTTCTGTCAATTGTGCACCTTTGCATTACACGTAAAAATTAAAATTAAATACAGTTGCTGATAGGTCTTATGAATAAGACGAAATAATATCACTATGAATTTGTTAAAAATATAAACAAATTACTATTTAGCCAATACTTTTTTCCAAATTGCATAAAATAAATTTAATTCAATGGGCATTCATTTAAAACCTACACTTTGGTGAAAAACACCTTGAGTAAAAAAAAAAAAACTACTTTTTCAAATCCACTGCCAAAACTTCCACGGATAATCCGGTCAGAAAATACTGGAAATACTGGAAATGTATATGCACTAAATGGCAGAATATATTTTCATATGCTGATTTTTAAAGTGTTCAATGTACATGGTATAAGTGTATAAGACTTCTTTTGTGGCACCTTTAATTTAACTCTCAAATATTTTGGAGCTGTGTATGAAAATACTCTTGATACTTCAATATACAACACAAGGCAGTTTTCACAACATAAAACATAATAATATATCGCATTAGTTCTAACTCATGTAAACCATCCAGCTATTGAAATATTGTTAACAATACACTAGGAAACAAATATACTTTAAATATTTTCAAAATTACCATAGTGCTTGTAATGGGGTGAAAATTATCTTGCCAGAGTAACCCGAAAATCAATATAGACGTGTGAATTTGTAGTAGTATAATGTACACTATCTACCAAAAAGTAATTGGGTACCCGTGAAGATAGGTAATTCAGTACGTCAGTTGACTTGTGTTTCACGGCCTTCGGCGTAGGACCGCTGGTGTTTATTCGTGGCAGCATGAACACAGAGGCCTATTGTAACATTCTGGATAATGAAATGCTTCTAACATTGTGGCGTTTTTACGGAATGGACCCGTGTTACTTCAAGGATGACAATGCAAGGTGCCATGTTTCAAGGACTACTATGCAGTGGTACGCCGACAACAAAGTTCGCCGATTGGACTGGCCCGCCCAGAGCCCCGACCTCAACCCTATATAACATCTTTGGGACGAATTGGATCGCCGGGTGTGGGCTCGTCAGGTATGACCAAAATCCATTGCTCAACTCGTGGAATGGTTGCAAGAGGAATGGCGACGAATCCCCGTGGATGTCCTGCAAACACTCGTAGAGAGCATGCCAGACAGGGTGGCTGCTGTTATAGCCGCAAGAGGTGACCCTACGAGATTCTAACGGGGTGACAACCACTGAGCAAACATTGTGGACAGGTGCCTAGTTACTCTTTTGTAGATAGTGTATATTTAACCAACTAACTATAAAGTGGTTCTAAGTGCTCATTTCAGTTTGTAAATTTCAATTTTTAGTAGAACATTTATTCATTTTATTCTTTATATCTTGTAGCATTATTTTAGTATCCACATTCTTAAGATGCACGAAAACATTTATTTAAATACAAATAAATTAATATTGTCAGCTTGAAACTTAAGTAAATTTAATATTGCTTGAAAAAGCCAAGAGTGGGATGTGGAATGCAAGGCAAAGCATTAAAAACGCCTTTTTCCTACACACGGAGTAATTTTTGTTTCCACTCCAGTCCTCGGTAGACTGCTGTGTACTAGGCTGTGTTGTGTTATGGTATTTTCTACTGCGTGAGTTAAAGCTCGCTCGACTCTCCATAGAGGCGTGCAAACTGCACACAACGACCGCTGCCACGGTAGCATCAGTACAGTAACCTGACTCCGCTCCAGTATGGCGGGAGCCTGCACAAAGCAGAGCCACTGGTGATGAGCACGTTCCAGGCCGGATTTATGACGTGATGAACTCTCTCCAGCGCAGCGACGTCTGGAGCAGTCAGTCACGCCCTACCTGAGCCACGCCAGCGCCTCACAAAACAAACAGCAGCCAGAGAATAGGTCTGCATATTAGCGGCGTTCCCCGAGCGCCGACTACAACATGCCAGCTAGATGCTTCATCACGTCTTGTGCAGACATTCGGTATTTACTGGTGTTTCGCCAACACACGCGGGGGGAGGGGGAGGAGGCTCAATAGCGTCACTTCTCCCACCAGAGAGGCTCCCAAACACCTCTCTGGTTACTGCCGCAATCAAGTTAAGAATAAACAAAGCTCCCGCCACCTTTCTACTAGTCCTTCCAACACTATTAACTAAGAGCATGTCTTCCAAACACTCTATCCTGTAGCATCTATTGAATTAGATTAAATTAATGCATGCAATAATTTTTGGAATTTTTACCTCTCTGTCGCAAGGGTTTTTACGTCTCTCTTGACGGGATTTACCTTGCTCTTCCTAGTTAACACTTACTCTAAGTACACTTAGGGAGGTAGTCATGGCCCCAAAGTGCAGGTCATGGCTGCCCAATCCCTCTTTGACGCGATGCACGTCTCCTTACATGATTGTCCTCCCTAGTAGGCGTAAGGGGTTAGCCCTGAGACACAATAAAATCCCGCCCTACCTTCGGGCCTTAACTTCACGTAACCCTTAGAATACGATAGTTTAGAAAAAAAAGTCAACACACGCTTATAGGCAACTAGGGGTTAGCCCGTGACCGTGTTTTCAGTATGGTCAAGTGCCTAGAATATTTACAATGTTAAAAAATTTGGTTATAATTCAAAGACGTATATATATATATGTATATATATATATATATATGCGTGTGTGTGATTTTTATATATCTACTAGGCCACTGCGGCCCCACTTGGAATCGCTCTAGCCACTTGACCACTGTGGCTCCATTTAATTAACTCAACATTGAAGCGAGACGTTTAGAGTAAACAAAAATGATATTCCATTACCTCCACATATCTATGCAATAATCTATATACATTAATACAATACTTTCATAGGAGAAAGTAATTAAAATATTTGTTTTTAGGGTCAAAGGTTATGATTGCGTAATCTGATCTTGCTGAAATTCGAACTTGGCCTGTATTTGACCACGAGGATTCCCTCTGCAAAATTTGAAGAACTTTTGTTGAGTTTCAAGGGACTTAGAAGTATTAAAGTGGGACGGACAGACATACAGAGATTGCCCTATTATATAATAGGATAGGATTCACGGTAAAGTGAGCACTTTTGAAATCCCTGTCATTCGGAATATTATTTAATATAGGCTGCTCATGGTAAAGTTAGCACTTTTGAAACCCTAGTTACTTTTTCTTGCAGCCAATTTACATCCTTCCACCACTTTTGAATGTAAACACTTCCATATGAGCAATAAACACAGTGTATACATTTCACCGTATTCAAAGCTATAAGTCCGAGGCCACAATGAAATGTATTTCTTGGTTACTAAGTCTGATGAGACAGCCTCAAAAAGTTCTCACTTTACCGTGAACAGCCTATAAATATATGTTATTTTCGCCTTACACGTTAACTTTAGAGTGGAATACATACACTGTTTTTAATATGTACTTACTTGGTATTATTTATTTTAAAAAGTGGGTAAATTACAAAAAAATGGCGGAAAGAAATCATTAACTACCACCTCAAAAGTGCTTACTTTACTGTGAACAGCCTATATTGTTGTTTAAGTTATAAGGCTGTCCAAGTGCCTGCAATTATTTGTTGTGTTTTTTATTTATTTTACGATTTTGTGATATAACATCTATAACAATTATATTTAAATGCTAAATCAGTTCAAACATAGTTTTCATTTGATTTTTTAAATATAATTAAAAGCATGGAAACCTTAGAATTTGTACTAAACCAATTGAAAAAGTTATAAGGGCACAACGTTTGCTATCAGCTGAAGAGTTTCTTGAAGTCTTTGGAACGCCACGAAGAAATCTCTTGAAAGTCGGGCATTTTGTTCGCCTGCAAATAAGGTTACATTTTTGTCTATTTTGGATTTAAACCTTACCGTAAAACTTAACAGAAACTTATGGTCGAACAACTTAAAGAATTCCCACGTAATTTATTTATCTTATTCTAATTACATCAAATGTTAATTTTAACTCTAACGTGACATGTTAATTACGCAATATTTAGACATCTGTATGGCAAAACATGTAAATAGGACATTTCTCCATAATTTCAGTAATTCATTTTGTGAATTAATTTTGCATGGTTTTTATACTTTCATCAGACTATTTGATGCTATACCACAGAATTCTAAGATAGCCATGAAATACAGGAGATAATTTCTGGAACATGAACGCTCTTTAACGAGTCGCTTGTGCTTGGTGTCCCAGTTGGGACAGCTTGCACGGGCACGACTCCACCTCCATGCCAAACCACGTGACGATCCTCGTGGGCGTAGGAATCCTTTGTGGCTGAGCGGTTAGCCTGCTTGCCTCCCACCAAGGGGAACCGGGTTCAATCCCCGGCCGGGTCACCGGATTTTCGCAAGCGGGAATCGTGCTGGATGATGCCGTTGGTCGGCAGGTTTTCTCGGGGATCTTCCGTTTCCCCCACCCCTCCATATTCACTTCGATCATCCTCATCGATCCAAGCACTGATTCCGCCAAGCGCTGTTGAACTACGCTGATATCAGAAAACTATAATATTAAAGGCTGTTCACGATAATGTGCGCACTTTCGAAATCAACCTTAAAAAAAGTTACTGCTCTTAACTGCATATATTTTCACTTGCACACTGAGTGATATGTGCCCAGTAAAGTTGGTAACGATGGAGGGAAAATATTTCTTTCGCGTTCTGAATTTTTAAGGTATTGAGGTGTAAAAATGAACAGATTTGTAAAATATTTACTTTTCTAAAAACTTTACAGTTGTCCTTGACCGAAGCATGAATAAAGTGATGAGTCTCATGGCAAAGTTAATTTTTACATAAGACGGAAGAATACACAACGTGAATACAAGTAGATCTCAAGCAGGGCTTTCAAAAGTGCTCATTTTACCGCGAACAGCCTTTCACAAAGGTTATACGGAGCTTTTCTATCATCGACTGCTTCTTCTCACCTTTCGACGTCCTGTGAGTGAGTGAAGAGATTCGGGCGACTGTTGAAATAGAGGTCTTGACAGCCGATGAGGGTGAAGTGAGGTGCGTATGGAGCAGCGCGGGAAAGAAAGGGCGGGGAAACGGGAGATCCCCGAGAAAACCCGCTGACCAGCGGCATCGTAGCCACGATTCCCACACGCGAGAATCCGAGGTCGACCCCGCCGGGAATCGAGCCTGGGTCGACTTGGTGCGAGGAGAATTCGACGTACTGTGGATAGACTTGGAACATAAAACATAATATATCAAAAATGCATTCTACTTTGGAAACAGCGGATTGTTAAATCGACCAACGTTTCGTAAGTGTGGCGCAGAATACCACCTGAAACTTGACCGTAATAGCGAAGTTCTTATTGCAGCTCTCACTTTGTGTCGTCCGCCATGCAAAACTGCCATTAAATTATAGCTGCTGCCCTTTTCACGCCAAGTTTGTGTGTTAGTTTATGTATTTTACATCCCCGTCTTTCTGATTTAAACATACCAGAAGCATGATCCAGTTGAGAATACGCTGGGCCGGTGCGATAACGAATGCGCCAAAAGACGGTTATTGGCTATTGACGGTAAAATGAGCACTTTTGAAAGCCCTGCTTAAGATTGTTGTGTATTATGCCGCCTTATGTAAGATTAACGTTTTCATGGGCCTCATCACTTTATTGATGCGTTGGTCAAGTGAAACTGTGCAATGATTCGAAAAGTAAATATTTTACAAATCTGATAATTTTTACACTTCGATTCCTTAAAAAAAAAAGAAAGAAAAAGAAATATTTTAGATGATCAGAAATAGTTACCTTACTCTTATTACTCGACGTTAGGATTTGGAACTACTTCCCAACCATCGTTATCAACTTTACTGGGCACATGCCACTCACAGCGCCCGTTGAAGTATATGCAGGTAGGAGCAGTGACTTTTTCCTAAGGTTGATTTCGAAAGTGCTCACTTTATGGGGAACAGCCTTTACTTTGGGAAACATTGCTGGAAGAAGATATAGCCGAGTGGATATACGACATTTCAAAACATGGTGCGATGTTAATATTAATATTAGCTGGTATACTGTGAAGCGAGCACTTCATAACCAACACTTGAAAAAATTTTACGCCCTTAAGTGTAAATATTTAGACTGAAACTGGAGATAAATTTTTTCGTAAAGTTGGCAGAAAAGTAGAAAAAAAAAGTAGTTCCGTATTTTAGTTTGCTTTTAAAACTCAAAATTTTGAATCTGAAGTAAATGAAAGTCTTTCATGTAGGCCTAACTGAAAAATATAATATATTACATGTTATATTATAACATATTTAATTTTTGAATTCGAGTGCCGTTTTACCTACGTGTATATACTTTTCAACAAATTCATGGAGATGACGGAATGGTACTTAACTGGCATTAATAAGAGCCTAATTTAGGCTTTTCAAAGCGCTCGGTTGATTACAGAACAAAAGGAACTGTGTTACAGGAAACGCATAAGAATTTAATTACCGAGAAGAACAAGAATGATATATATTCAGTATATAACCGAATTTAACTAAGCTGCTAACAATAGTACAAAAGACTGATATTGCAGAAGAAATAACGAAGAACATTTAACAATTTGCGTGAGGAGATACTGTTAGATGTTGACGACGAAAGGCCAGCGGGAAATGGTTCGTAAAGCATGCTTAATACACGCACGTGCCCTAACACTCGGACGCAACTCTAACCCACTGCTGCGAAAGTTGTCTGTGTAAGTTCGGCGTTGTAGGCCCCGTGCTGGCTGCTGGGCCCTACGTTGTTTCTGCCTGTCCAATTTGCACCGGATCACGGCTCACAAATCTTCTTACCAGCGGCGTCTGTCAATTAGGAATGAATAGCAGGCCTCTCCAACAACAAGGCACAAGAGAGGGCTCTCAGTGGACGTGCGCGATAAGTATTTGTGCTCGCGGAGGCGCAGCGGCGATAGTTCGTGCTCAACATTAGTTTATGAGCACCGCTCCTGAGCCACTAGCTAGTAGAACTATCGTCTAATTTGACCTTTCTTTGTACAATCGCGCGACTTAGAACCCAGCGTTCAACAACGTGCAACTTTAAAGGAACAGCGAAGACATTCGTGTGTATAGTTTTATGTGACCACTGAAGGCGCCAAACTTTTTCACTGCCGTGAAACGTGAGTAGGATATATATAGGATGTTCACGGTAAAATGAGCACTTTTGAAAGCCCTGCTTAAGCTCTACTTGTCTGCACGTTGTGTATTCTTCTGCTTCATGTAAAATTAACATTGCCATGGGCCTCATCACTTTATTTATGCGTTCGTCAAGTGAAACTGTAGAATTATTAGAAAACTAAATATTTTACAACTCTCCCCATTTTTACAGTTCGATGCATTAAAAAAAAAACAGATAGCGAAATAAATAATTTAAGTAATCATAAATTGTCATATAACAGTTTGGATTCGACGTTACAATAAGGAACAACTTTCTATTCATTGTTACCAACTTTACTGGATGCGTGTCACTCAGTGCACCAATTAAAATATATGGAGGCAGGCGCAGTAACTTTTTTCTAAGGTTGATTTCAAAAGTGCTTACTTTATCGTGAACAGCCTTTATATATATATATATATATATATATATATATATATATATATATATATATCAACGGACTTTTGATGAAAACATTTTCCTAGTGCAGATTTGAACAAAACCAGAACTCTCGCCCCCTTCTTTCTGTTCGGACCAACATATAGAAATTACGCTTAGAACTTGCAAATCACACGCAAAAGTAGTACGTAATAGATATACAAATAGCATTTTTTTAAACATACGTCGCCGTAACACAAATGAGAAATTAAAACGAATTGCGATTTCGAGATTAAAAAAATATACACAGAGTAGTGTATAAATGGGACTACGGGCGCAATGCATTTTAAATGGGTGTGTGTGGCTGTGGTTGTGGCTGAGAGTCTTTGGCTCGACTCGCAAGTGCTCGGCAGATCTCGGAATATCTGGGTAACCCTACTTCGGCTCATCTTGGGATTGCTGGGCTACCCAGAGGAGCTCAACGGTTACGCCCACTAACCATTCGAACACATACATACATTTCTAGTAGCCATGTTACTATAATATGCCTAGAATAGGCCGAATTTAATATCTGTATTTATTACTTGATTTAAAATTCGTCTTTTTATTTGGCAGAGATCCTACTCATAATATGTATACGGTATAGATTTTTGTTAACTATAATTATAAATGTATTAACTCAATATTATAAAAAACCTTAATGTAACTGGCAGGGAAATTTTTTTAACAAATTAAAATTTAAGCAATTTTTAAAATATCTCTTTGCATCGACTTTTGCGAAACCATGCAGAACTATCTCTCTCTGTCCCTCTCTCTTTCCCTTTGTATTTCTTTGAGATTCTTCATTTACACCAGTTTGTCATCAAATCTATATATTTTACTTTAAAAATCTTAATTCACTGGGCAACCTTTTTAAATTTATGGCCATAATTTATGTAGTTTTTTTTATAAGTAATGATTGTCTGCCTCAAGTTGTGCTGTAAGCATAGTATGGTTCCCGATGTTCCCACCTGTCAAGACATACATGCCCAACATTAAAACCCTGAAAGGTTGGCACAAATAAATAAAAAATTATTTATGACAGTCTAAATTGAATTTTTTTTTTCAATTTTCAAAACTGTACTTATTAGCACCATAAAAGAAATTCCCTCGCATTCACACCATAGGCAGCGAAATGACACTAGCAACCATTGCCCGTAAAAATAATACCGTCAATTATAGTTTTTTAATTTAGAGGGAAGATAAAACGTCATATGTAAATGATCTAGGGTTGGTATTTCAATATATATGCATACTGAGAAAGTACACGAATGCTAATGTTTAATTCTCTTTTCCACATACTTCCATGCTAGCTTTCCATGTGTTTGTTTAGGTACAAGCGAGATGCGTGCTACTTTATTTTTCTCCTGTGCAATTAAAGGTTAATAATATACGTATATATTTTAGTTTGTCGTGTTTCATGGGATGATAAATTATACAATTAGTTTTAAGGACACTATAGCGTAACCAAGTGTAACCATTGTAACTGATATTTTTTTTCCCCAAAAATTATTTTTTCAATTGTGAGTCTATCTCTCTATCTTTCTCTGGGCACAAGCAGCAGCCGGGAGCTAGCATCCATGACGTCGAAGGCTAGCTCCTCGGCTATGTGATATCTGTCCAGCATAACATTATCATGTGAATATATCTTGCAGTAAGTTTGATTTAAAGCTACGAAATCTGCATGTAATATATCATGAAATATATGCTGCACTGGTTCGCTGGTTCGGGCAGGTTTGTGAAATTCAGCAAATCAATACATTGGTGCGAAAATATGCTCGCGTTATTACGAGCACGATCAACTATAACATGCATACGGTGAGGGATGAGCCATACGCAATATAACTTACCAAAGTGATTGATAAGAAGGTTAGGAGAGAGAGAAACTCTCTGTCACCTATCGCATCACACGAAGAATTGAGACGATATGTGATTCTGCCTGCCTTATATATATGCTAAGCCTGATTGTCACGTGACTAGCAGCCAATCACGAGCGAACAGTGCAGCGTAAAATAATTTATGAAATTTATAGCTGAGAGTGTCAGGGAAGAGAAACGATCAAGCATCAGACGATGAATTGCGACGTTGAGTGACTCAGCCCACCTTATTTACCTGCAGAGTCTAGGATGAAAATAGCAAGCAATGTGAGATTATCAATAAATATTTTCTTCCATTAGCACACTCAAGCTAGGAACTATGCAAACTGTGGTAGTCGGGCAAATATTATAAATGAAATAATTGAGTGCGCATGGATGCATGTGAGCATGATCATATTGTGCTGGACAGACATCACATAGCCGAGGAGCTAGCCTTCGATGCCATGGATGCCAGCTCCCGGTTGCTGCTTGTGCCCAGAGAAAGATAGAGAGATAGACTCACAATTGAAATAATCATTTTTGGGGGAAAAAGAAACATCAGTTGCAATGGTTACACTTGATTACGCTATAGTGTCTTTAAAATAAAGTTAATTTTCTATTTTCATAAAACACGACAAACTTTAAATATATAAGTATATTGATAATTACTTGCATAGGCGAAAAAAGAAAGTACCACACACCTCGCTTGTACCTAAACAAACATATGGAAAGCTAGCATGGCAGTATGGGGAATGAGAAGTAAACTTTAGCACTCGTGTACTTTCTCAATGTGCATACATATTGAAGTGTCAACCCCAAACCATTTGCATACGACGTTTTATCTCCCCTGTAAATTAAAAAAATAATAATTGACGGTATTATTTTGACGGGTAATAGTTGCTAGTGGCATTTAGCTGCCTATGGTGTGAATGGATTGGAATTATTTATAAGGTGCTAATAAGAGCAGATTTGAAACTTAAAAAAAAAAGATCGATTGAGACTATTATAGAAAATTTTGAATTTACTTGTGCTAACCTTTGAGGTTTTTAATGTTGGGCATGTATGTATTGACAGGTGGGGACATCGGGAACCATACTATGCTTACAGCTAGACTCGAGGCAGAGGGGTGGTCAGCTTTAAGTTACTCAGACAATCATTATAAAAAGTACAGGAATTATTAAGATTTTTAAAGGAAAATATACAGATTTGATGGTAAACTGGTGTGAATGAAGGAGCTGAAAGAATGACAGAGGAAAAGATATATATAAATTAATAACTATATATATATATATATATATATATATATATATATATATATATAATATATATATATATATATATATATATATATATATACACACACATAGAGTTCTGCATGGTTTTGCAAAAGTCGATGCAAAGAGAAGTTTTAATAATCAGTTTTTTTTAAATTTGTTAAATAAATTCCCCCTCCAGTTGCATCAAGAGTTTGTTAATAATTATTTAATAAATCCGAGGATTATAGTTAGCAAAAATCTACACCGCATACATATTATGTGTAAGTGCTCTGCCAGATAAAAAATAACGAATTTTAAATAGAACAATAAATAGAGATATTAAACTTGGCATACCCTATGCCTAAAATTAACATGGCTACTAGAAACATAAGTATATGTTCGAATGGTTAGTGGGCGCAACCGTTGAGCTCGTTTGGGTATCCCAGCAATCTCGAGATGAGCTGAAGTACGGTTCACCAGATCTTCCGAGATCTACCGAACACTTCCAAGTCGAGCCGAAGACTCCCAGCTACAATGACAGCCACATACTTCCATTTAAAATACATTGCCCCAGTAGCCCCATATATACACTACTATAGAGTATACAACTTAGAAATTGTCATGGAAATGATTTAAGGTTAGAGCTCTAAAAAGTGGGGTGGAGAGGAAAAATCCTGTAAAAACTTTACTTTTTTGTAAAAGATAAGTTCGAATCTTGTAACATATTGCATAATGAAGTTAAAACATTTGACAGTGGTTAAATTTCTTAAATCATTAGACCACTCTCACGTATTTTTTAAACACATTAATTATTCACACCAAGTTGAAAAAGCGCGTTGTATAGGATATAACTCTTTTTAATTACAAAACAATATTGTCAGTTTTGAAGTGCAATGTTAATTTTTTTCGTTAAACTACGAAGCAAAATATGATTACATTATAAATTAAGATATATAAAATCTTGAATTATTAGTGTTAACATCTTGTATAATATGCAATATACGTTTAAGTATCAACGTTTATGAGACAGAGGAAAAACAATTGTAGTAATTTGCAGTTAAAAATAAAAGTGAAACTGAAAAAATTTATCGTCATTTGTTTTCCTTCGTTTTGTCAAAAATCGATTTTTAGCACTCTCAACCAACGTATTTTCATAACAGAAGGGGAGCCACAGGGGCTGAGCGGTTAGCCTGCTCGCCTCCCGCCAGGGCGAACCGGGTTCAATCCCCGGTCGGGTCACCGGATTTTCGCAAGTGGAAATTGTGCCAGACGATGCCACTGGTCGGCAAGTTTTCTCGGTGATCTCCCGTTTCCCCCGCCCCTTTATTCCGGCGCCGCTCCATATCCACCTCAATCACCCTCATCGCCTCTCAAGACCACGCTGTTAAGAGCCGCCCAAATCTCTTTACTCACTCACTTTATAACAGAAATGTTTCCAATCATTGCACTCTTAAAGAATTTATAGTGAAATATTTTCTGAGACAGTGTTAAGACAGAGGAAGTGACGTTGTTGGAGGAAGCGAATGAACGCACACATGCTAACGTACGCGCATATATAGCAATTCCGCGCGGCTGCTTTGTATTCGCCGGTGTTTAGGACAAGCACTGAGGCACGTCGCAAACTTTTTGCAACCTGTTTGGAGCCAGGCTACGCGTGCAACAGACAACGGCTAATTCTGATCCTAACAACCCGCTTTCGGTGTATTCGAACTCCATATAACCCTTGATAATTTTGTCGAAATTCGTTTCACGAGATAATCCTTTACTCTGCTTCTCTCGTAAAGTAACTAGATGCTGAAGGATGGTCAAGGGGGGAAGGGGGGAGGTGCATTTACACACCATCGCTGATTATCTACCCCGGAGATCACAGGTTTTTAGACTGCTCGAAAGAAATTTTTATACACATGCACGTATACGTACGTATGTGGTCATAATTTTTATACACATGCACGTATACGTACGTATGTGGTCATAATTTTTTCCTGCACGTTGTTTAACACTGATTAAAAGTCAGGATTATAAATGACTTCAGTATTAATATATATACCCGTACCTGGCTTATGGTGAAGTTTCGTTATATCTACTGAACGCAATAAATATATTTTGCGCCTTGTAAGAATTAGCAGAGTTTAGATTTATGAAATATCTCTTGTTGCAGTTTATGGATTGTGCTACGTAATATCGCATTCGTATTCTTTTGGAAGAAGGAAATTCCCGTCAAATTTAAACGCAAGCAGGCGTGTGTATCTCGTTCCGGTTTGACGGGATGGGCACCACACATTGCTGTAAATGCGAGGTGTGACACTAGTGAGCCCCACATTAGTGCTGACACATCGCATTTACAACAATGTGTTGCACACCCCGTCAAACTGCATCCCGTCTACCCACACTGGCACAAACACATAGCATGACACCGGCTTTAGCAAGTAATTCGCCACTTTCCCCTATTTCATATTCGGGAAACTGATATTGCGTCAGTTATGTACATACTTTCAGTATACGCCTGTGCTTCAGCAAAATTAGTCACTGAAATATTATTTTGTGCCCTACATTATTATGCGCCCAACATTACTGGATATTTGACGGGCGCACGATCTGTAATACTTAAACAGTTGTGCAGTGATGTACGTTTTGAAATGCGACAAGATAAAACGTTTGTTTATATTAGCCGTGTTTTGTTTTGTTATATATTTTATAGTTTTGCTGTTTGTTGTCCAGTTTTCTCTGTTACTGTTGCTCATTAAAATCTACTAACTAATACGATTTGCGAGTTTTCCAGCCACTGTTTTAGTTGTAATTGTAATTAACAATTTTGGCTTCTCTTATTTTGCCAGTGCCTCAAGAAAAAATATTTTATTTACTGGCGTGCGTGATTTAAACAACTGCACTCTAATATATAGTTTATATACACGAATTTGAGAGTGAATGATTCATAAAGGAACTCACTTTGTTTTGGAACCTATCGTACATTTGACCATTTTAATTAAAGGATCCATAAAAGTGTTATTCAGCAAGGTGGAAAAAACTTAAAATATTACAGTATGGCCCGTTTTTATAAATTTTGTTCTGCCATTGATTTGTAAGCATATGGTGCAAAATAAAAAAAAAACTATAAAATAGTAATGCATGGTTTATAACACAATTAATTCGAACGACTAGAAGAACAGCTTTACATTTTCGGGTTTCGTTTGGTGCCATTTTCATAGATTTGTATGTTTAATGTGCAAGGTTTCGAAAATATTTATTATTTTTAATATATTTTGAACTATACAGAGTGAGTCATTAATGTTTGCTAACACAGCGCGAGCGGAATCGTTAGTAGGAATAAATTGGGAAATATACATACGAATTGTAGTCTGCATTGATTTTGATGTTTGGTAGATACTCCCTAAAGTGGAGAGTGGAAATGTGTTATGCAACAGTAAATTGCAAATTACTTATGATTAAGCAACGAAAAGTTGCATACAGGTATATGGTTAAAAGTAAGATAACCATAGAAAACGGTTCTACGGAGAGTATACCCCTTCATACTTTAAAAAAGGGGCTAATACCCTCATATTGCTTAGAACTTCGTAATCCTCCGCTTGAAGCAATTTTACATAACATTTTAGTGCTCAGTATGTAGAAATCAATTTAAAAAGTATCGCCTTGGTAGTATCCGCTATTCCCGACCTTTTCCTCACAAATTTCTTTAGTGTAGTGACCAGTAGCCAGGGCTGGCAGGCGACATGCCAGATCGCAGGTTGGCACGACCTCGACGAGCCAGCCCGGCTGTTTGAAAACACCATCGCCAGGAAAAGGTATTGAGGCCGGGGTCAGCCCTATATAAGTCTGGGGCGATGGCGGCTCGCTGCCATCTTGAATCCAGATGCCAGAAGGCCGACTTCTGGAGAGGACCACCAGGCCCGTGGTCCCACTTCGACTCCAGACTGCTGCCACTGTCGAGGATGTCTACACGTAGACGTCGACGCTATCACCAGGGTAAATATACTCCCAGTAGGGTGCCCTACGTCGCGACGTATTAGGGATATTTGTGGCATAATTTGGACTCCATCAGAGTCAGCACTTTAAATACCCTAATTCTAGTCTTGCCGTAAGAGAGCTTGACACTGATACTACTGCTTGTAAAGTAACGCCGTGGGCGGTTAATGTAAGAAACTGTACAGTTGCTGTGAGTTAAATAAACGTAGTTTTTTGTATACCGGAGTGCTGTATCTATCTATCTATCTACTACCATACCCCTTATTGCGTGACCTGACCCCCTCAGGAAAGGCCACAACAGTATGTTTAGTTGAAAAGCACGTAAGTGGTCACCAGGGAGGTACGCAACCTATATAACTGATGTGGTTGATGTGTCAACTTACAACTTGGTTGATGTTCTACTAATGTGTGCATACCTTGACCGAAAAAGCACGATCTTTCCCAACGAAGAGTCCGGAAAGCGAATGGTCGTTAGTATTATTTTGCACTGAGTGTCCATGACTAGGGCCATTATCACTGACATCTCTTCCCATTGGGAGAAACCCGATTCTTGCCTGTATAGTGGTGGTTTAAAGTTTCCTTCCCCCCCCCCCCCCTAGGCTGTGTTATCTCCGCACTGATGCGACCAGCTAACAGCCGCCAGTTCGTTACTCCTTGCTTTTGTTGCTGAGCTGAGGAACGGAAAACTCCGGTGCTCTATTTTCGGCTCGTAATTTGAGCGTTTTGTTTTCGTGATTCTATAGTACAATTTGACAGGATAACGAGTTTACATGTTTCCTACATCAGTTACAACGTGCAGATCTGGTTAATACATACTTACTGAGATATTATATCGCCCGGCATGGGAAAAAAACACTCGCGGAAAGGAAACGGGGACGTTCCTTCTTCTAAGCTGCAAACCAAGAGAACGGAGGCTTAGGCATCTACAGGACTACTACTCCAGTAAAACGGAGGCTTAGTCATCTACAGGACTACTACTCCAGGAAAATGGAGGCTTAGGCATCTACAGGACTACTACTCCAGTAAAACGGAGGATTAGGCATCTACTGGACTACTACTCCAGGAAAACGGAGGCTTAGGCATCTACAGGACTACCACACCAGGAAGAAGTTCGTTTTGTAAATGGTATTGGAAATTTCAATTTTCTCACTTTAATATAAGACCCGTTCTTATTGGCGAATTTTGTGAAATTACGTAAAACTTATTTGTATCTGTTAAATAAACAGCTTTTATTTGAATGTTTCTTTCAGAAATTTCGTAATGTGAGGGAACGCTAATGAACTAATGCCGTTTACAAGCCACACTACATTTTCTACTACCGTTGATGTTTTAAGAGGTCTAAGAATAAGCGATATAGTTATATAAGCCTACACTATATATATTTTTCGAGCCATTACATTTCAATACACGAAATATTTGCTGTTGATAATTTCATGTATGAAATATATTTAAATAGCATTGCAGTTTACAATATTTTATTGGACATGTATGCATTCATACCATGCCTATCCGAGATAAAATACATAAGGTCAAAGAGATTATAAATAAAAATAGGATTTCTAAGTTTAGGTACGTGTGTATGTTCAGCTATAATTTTTATTTTTATTTTAAGAATATCTTCTTTTTCCGTTCTATTATATAAACGGTATGAAATGTGTAACAGCCCTTCCTCCTTTATTTCAAGATAGTTCCTCATCAGCAATGTTAACATACACTATGAATAAAGTTACTAACATACTTACACAGTCACAGCTAATAATGACCTGTGTGGGTAACCTTTCTAAGTAATGCTTACCGAGCTGCAGAGAGCGTTTTCAAAATTTTTACATCCAACCAAATATTTCTACGTGAGTTGTTTTGAACATGCCGGTTTACGACCGAAACTATAATATTACAAAAAAATATAGACCTATTATGTTTCTAATCGATACGACACCTTGGTTGTTTGGAAATGCAATTGTCATTTTCGTTTATTTTGACTCTTAGGTTACTCTATCAGCAAAACTTCCGTTCACAGCGATTATGCCCCAGAAATTAACTGTTGTTGTCTTATTTATGTTTTGAAAATATGATACATTATTGTTAATCAATCAAATGGCACGATAATTCGAAGCTATTTTCTTGAACTTAAACCAATAACGTTTTTTTAATAAGAAATTAGCGGCTTGGAGAACTGCATTTCGAAAACCATTAAAATTAATTAAAAGTACAAATAATTTCAAACACCAAATAACTAGAGGCGTTCACAACAAGAAAAAGGTTCACTGCTTGTGCAGTTCCTGAAATATTATAAAGGAAAATCAATATTTAAAAATCGGAAATTCTACATTTTTGAAATGTGTTATTGAATTTAAATTTATATGACCCAAATAAATTAAGTATGTCATAATTTTCCAAATAGCTCATACGTTTCTTCTTTGAAAGGAAACAGAAAACAATGTGTACGAGTAATGTGCAATTTTTATGTTCCACAGGAAGAAAGTCGATTTCCCGAGTGCTGAAATAAAGCCTTCTGAAGATGCGCAAACAAAGTCTTATGTATTATGCCAGTACAAATTTCTGTGCCCGACATTCATCAAAATACGATGCAAGAAACACGAATAGTGGGCATAAATTATTTAATTTCTTCTTTGAAAGACATTGATAGTCACAGCCAAGTAGGTTGTACATACGACAGTAACAATTTCACTGTTATTGTACTAACTTGCTTCTAATTTTTTCATTTTTAATTATTTTCTTCTATTTACATTCCAGGTGTTTTCTGCAGCAATATTAAGTTCCTAATTCTGATAGATGTTTGGCTTCGAATAAAACATTGTACAACTTCGTATGGCATGTGGTTCCCAATCTTGTGTACAATTGCATCCACCACTTTCCTAAATATGTTTTTGTAGAAACTGAATTAGAAAATAGCTGTATTGCTGGTGTGACTTTTGTCTTGCACAGCCTATTACATCCAAGTGGCGCTGAGTTAGTTTAGGAACTATTTTAAATTAATGCCTTGAGTTGTTAAATTACTGTTGTTGATATTGTTTCTTTCCACAGTATATCCGTTGCATAAAAAGTGATTTCTTGCAAGTTTTACTAATTGAGAATCGTCAGCAAACATAAATATGTTCCTATTATTGTCAAATGGTAAAGCGAAATGGAAGGACATAATAAACAATTACGAAGAAATGTACAAGGAATGCAGTGGTGAAGGAATTAGGGCGGTAGGTGGAGCATATTTTAAATTAAAACAGAAAGAGTGAACAGGCGGTGTAGGATGTGGGAGCACTGCAGGGTGGCGCGCAGGGGCGGAGCGAAAAATTAATTACGGGAAGTAGAAAAGCGAAATGCAAGGACAGAATAAAAAAATATAAAGGGAAGGAAAACAGAATGCAGTGGTGAAGGAATTAACGTCGTAGAATAAATGGTTGTGGAATCGCGATGAAATGAATTGGCAAGTGTTAAACGAAAAACTACGTGACACAGTAGCGTGGAAGCTGCGTGATGTTAAAAATTGGATTGACTTTGCGACGCGAAAGGGGCAAGTTGGGGGGGGGGGATGTACAAGCGCCTACCTGGTATTTGTCCTAGTACTATGAACTTCCTCCTGTAAGTAATATCTCTCCTTCCCCACTCCCACTTGAGGTCGCGAGTGATGAGAACAAAAAAAGTCTGCAGCGAAGATGCCTCGGCTTGGTTTGAAAACACTCTATCTCCAGAAGCTACTGAAATAGCCAATATTAGTTACAAAGTCTAATAATTTGCGGGTAAACTCTTCATAGTACCAATGTGTGATATATCACAAAAAATAATTGAATGTATTCTTTAGAACAGCATAAAATAGTCGCTAATACGTTTACTACAAGAAGCAGCTGAACATGATTTTTTAGGCAGTTTCACAGGACTTGCCCATCGTCAAAATTATGTCTTTATTATGAAAATTTCAAAACATTGAAATTGAGATTTAGAACATGTTGTTCATTTCTTTTCATCAGATACGGCAAGATACTGCAACTCTCATTAAATTTGTACATTAAATAATTCTGAAAACTTCAGGTTAAAATTAACATTGTTTCTTATGGCTCGCATTTGAGGTTCTCCCCACTCTTAGTGGCCCGTATAGTAATTGGTGGTTGGAGTGGGGTGGTCGAACAAAATCAAACATCGGTTATATATATGTATACATATGTGTGAACATTAATACATATAATTTGGAATTTGAAGTGTTTGCATGGTTACAGAATTTAACAAACTCGAGGCTTGAGCCACCTATCTCCACACATGCAGGTTGCCAGTCGACACGTCATGCAGGACAACGGTACAGGCTGCCTACCTTCCAAGCAACTACTAATCTGCTTTCCAACTAAACATGTGATTTCTAAGGTAACGGTCGGGAATAGCCGATACTACTAAGGCAAACTCTTTCAATTAATTTCGGCATTCTGATTACCAGTATGTCATTTCAAATTGCTTCAAGTGGAGGGTTACAAAGTTGTAAGCAATTGGAAGGTGCCAATTCTTATTTTATGTATGAACGGCTGTATTCTCTTTAACACCATTTTCTGCTGTTACCCACCTCGTAGCCATATGTCTGTATGCTACCTTTCGTTGCTTAGTTTCAAATAGTTTCTAATTTATCGCTTAAAAACCTATTTCCATTCTCCATTTTCGCATGTGTTTACCACGTTCTGAAATAACCGTAGACTACAAGTCGTGTACACATTTCCCTTTTTATTTTTCCTGAGGATTCCGTTCACGCTGGGTAAGCATACATTAACGACCCAACTTGTATTGTAGCTTACTTATATTTCTTGAAAGAAGAAAGAGTACGTGGACTTGTATACAACTCAGGCTAGCAACTGATAATTTTTATTCTTTTTAAATATTTAGCGAGTTTACACTAATTAAAGATGTTTAGTAAACTTCAAAATTTTCTAAGTTTGTATCACATTGGTAACTACCTGCATTGTTAAAATATACAAAAGTAACGGTTTGAAGGTCACGAGTTGTCATCCTACAGTCACCTAGAAGACACATTATCACACTGTCGCGTAGAGATATGCTTTTATGGCTCCGTGTTAGTGGAACATGTACTATACGTCTCCTGACATACAGACCTTTCTTCATGAGTTTCTGGTAAACATTATATCTGGGTATGGTCATATCGACGCTGCGAGGTCCGATTCCAAATACTGTTCTGTCGAAATCCTATTTCACTTTGCTCCAAACACCAAATAATGGTCCTTTCGTGACGTAACTCTAGGCCTTCTTTGCTCGTATATTCGGAATACAATTTCAGGCTCTACAGACTGCTTCCGTATTCGTGACACTGCGGTGTGATTTGCAATTTATCCATCTCGCTGCCTCAACTTGCGATTACTTTGTCTATTGTTTTTCACTCAAAGAGCGGTCCAGATATTTTCTTTGTGCTAGTTCTCACTGTTCACGATGTGCAGATTGGATAGACACTATACAATATGTGACATTTGTAGTGTTTCTATAATCACAGCTATATTCAACACAAATGGCGTATTTCTTTCGACAAGAAAAAGCGTCCTTCCAGCTGAGCGCAGTTACTCGACGATGACCTTACCAACTGCCAGCCTCCCCTATCTAACGAGCACGTGCGCCTACCTCCTTTACTCCTAGTGTCATGGCTTACCACGTGACTGCTACAGCAAGTACCTGCATAGTCGTGGTTAGTCGTACTGTGTTTTGCCTGAAAGTTAGGCCATACACCTAAAAGTAGAAGTATTTTAGCTATACTCAATTACGCTTAACGCATTTAGGCAAAGCAAAGGTAAAAACTGTTTACAATAATGTCAGCACTTAAGAAATGAACCTTTGAAAAATGTAACTTCCCCTTAATATATATTTTTTGACGGACGCACTGAGTGACATTCGCCCAGTAAAGTTGGTAACGATGGATGGAAAGTAGTTCCGCATCTTAACGTAGAATAAAAACTTTTAGGCAACCATTTGTGACCACTTAAAACTATTTCTTTCGCTTTCTGTTTTTTTTTTTAATGCATCGATGTGTAAAAATGAGCAGATTCGTAAAGTATTTCCTTTCTTAATAATTCCAAAGTTTTATTTGCCCGACGCATAAAATAAAGTGATGAATCTCATGGCAAAGTTAAGTTTACATAAAGCGGAGGAATACACAACGTGTATACAAGTATATTTTAAGCAGAGCATGCTCATTTTACCGTGAACAGCCAATAGTAAAAATGCAGGCAAATCAGACGATTGGCTGTTAGGCAAATTTATCTATTCTCCTAACATTAGGAGTTACTGCTGTCGTACAGAATACACTAAGCGCCTTCGTACAAAACAGGATGATTATAAAATATATATATTCTTAACATATATATATGTTAAGCACCAAATTATAGCATTAATTCAGTTGGTACGTACAATTATGGCAACATAATATTTTGTGTAAACATTATTTTTTAAAGATTAAGTGAAATGAATGTTAACAGTTTTCGTGCTGGGGCTGTAATAAATAGCAAAGTACTTCAAATTAAAACTTCGCTATTAGAATAAAATTTTACTAAAGTTATTTATCTTCAAAGTTTTACAAATTGAATAACACCAATCAGCCAGCATAGTGTGCTCAAATTTCTCAGACTCGTTTAAGATTTAATAACACCCAGAATACTGACAGTAATATTTAGTATTATGTTCTCAGTTACTTTGAACTTTCGGCAGTTAGTAACTATTCATTCCTTTTCGCATTATTTTGAGTGCAGTCACAGAAAGGATTTAATTCAAATTTTCATAAAGAAGGAAATCGTGCATTTCCAATGGAAAAATAAATATTTTCTCGTTTATATTTTTTTGGTGATTCTGATGGCGGGGCATTAATAGCACTATTATAAAGTTTAATGTAATTGGATGAATATAAAGACACCTACTTACAAAATTGTTCTTTTTCGACGGTATTTCATTAACAAAATCGTGATTCAGGTCAACCAAAAGAAAAATATCCGAACTAAAGGCTTTTTGCAAAAACTGATTCATAACCGCTGTTAGCGAAGGAAATAAAACTTCCTTTTGGTTGTTTTAAATTTGTAAAAAATACCTTATAACATCATAGTCTTAAGCACTGAAAAAAAACTCAGCGTTTTACAGGACAATGGAATAGGATTTATAGACAATTTAGAGATCGTAAACATACACACATGTGTCATTAATCGGATATTACGAAGAGAACAGAAACTAATCAAACTGAGTACATAAGAGAAAAACCTCAAGCTAAGTCTTGTAGTATTGCAGTCACTTAAGAATTATATCAATACAGCACCTAGCGTTATATACTAGAAGCGTACATGGAAACCGGAATTGAAAAATGGTCGCAATTCTTAGGGAGTGAAGTGTCAGAAAAATAAAACTTTTATTGTCTGTCACTCACAAAGGAAAAATATTATCAGTGTACATGTTTATTCACTGACATTTTGTAATATATTATCTTTGTATAGCATACTTAGAATGGCATCTAATGAACTTCAACATGCAATTTTTTGTTGATATTATGAATAGTACTAAAAATATTATGAAACTGTTTGACTGAAGCATATATTTTCTGCTGTCAGGGATGCCAGTATCAGTGATGGCGGTGATCGTGGTTGATAGTGGTAGTGGTGGTGATGGTGGTAATGATGGTTGTGGTGGTGATAGTGGTGGTAGTGGTGGTGGCAATGATGGTTGTGGCAGTGGAGTGGCGGTAGCGATGGTGGTAATGATGGTTGTGGCAGTGGAGTGGTGGTGGTGGTAGTGGTGGTGGTAATGATGGTTGTGGTAGTGGAGTGGCGGTAGCGATGGTGGTAATGATGGTTGTGGCAGTGGAGTGGTGGTGGTAGTGGTGGTGGTAATGATGGTTGTGGCAGTGGAGTGGTGGTGGTAATGATGGTTGTGGCAGTGGAGTGGTGGTGGTAGTGGTGGTGGTAATGATGGTTGTGGCAGTGGAGTGGTGGCGGTAGTGGTGGTGGTAATGATGGTTGTGGTAGTGGAGTGGTGGTAGTGGAGTGGTGGTAGTGGAGTGGTGGTAGTGGAGTGGTGGTAGTGGTGGTAGTAATAGTAATAGTCGTAGTAGTAGCAGCCTTAGCAGTAGCGATAGTACTTATATTATTATGAGTATTAGTAGCAGTAGTATTACTAGTTATAGTAGTAGTAGTAGTAGTAGTAGTAGTAGTAACATCATTAGTGTTAGTAATAAACTTGAAGTCAAATACTGGGATTAATTATTTCGAGTGGTTTGACCATTCTAAACCAAGTTAGTTAATAATCAGGTTTACCGTTAACATTTCTATGGTACTGAATAGACATATAAGCTTACATGCATACCCGATGTAATTCCGATTTTTTTTTGGTTCAGAAAATTCTTCGCTGCTTGAAGAAAAAATTGAAAAGGAAATTAAAACGATTTTATTAAGAAAGCGTTTGATTATTTGATTATCTTGAACAAGAAAATGTCAAAAATGTCATGTTATTAAAATAAAATACCTAAATCATGACGTTAAACAAGAAGTGTAGTTTAACACCAATCTAACCGTATTTCACAGCGTTCGCAGTAGCTATTATGATCCACCTGCATGCAAACAATGATATCGCTCAAATACATTTTACACGTCAGTCCCTCAGTGTTGCTCTACATTCCTCTGACACACATGTCCTCGGTAATTATCCTTATAGCGGTTTGTATACTGGGTAAGTGGAGACAGTCAGTGATCAAGGCAAGTACTTGCTGCAACCAAGGGAATAGCCCGGTTGATGGGGGGGGGGGGAGGTTGTTATTAGGACCTATTGCCCTTCCCCGAAATGAAAGTAAAATATTAAAAAACAAAATTTAGAAATGTATTACCACTTTTATTTATTTTTTAAGTATAAGTAATATGTGGCCACCATTAAACATGAAGGATTTTAAAGTGTTTTGTGGTTCCGTCTTTTTATGTTAGCCAATTGGTTGTAAATGATTTTTGAACTAATAATTTTCATTTTAACAGCTTTCATATTTTTCCAAAAATATAAATTTGTAATGCTCCGAAGTAAATTTCTAGCTACGCCCCTGGCTGCAACTGTCCGTCTACTTACCCTGTCTATTGAGGAACTTTCCATTTCAGAGACAACTTTCATGTGACAGCCAGTAAAATAAAAAATGTTTAATTTTACTTGCTTGTGAAGTGAACAGTAGCGATCAGATTACGTGACCTACTGGCTGCCAATTATTTCCTGTCTAAACATGCACTTGCCGCCAAAGGGACATTTATTTTTATACCACTCAATCGTTCGTTGCTGTTGTGGAAGGTTTTTACTTTATGTTCGACATGGATTCTAAAGCAAATGAGAAGATTGAGAAGACAGATATAGAGAAGAAGAAAATAGGGGAATGGAGCACTGACAATGTAGTGTTTTTTGGAAGTGTTCCAGAACTATAAACTTATGTGGAATATTCACCACAATGGTTATGCAAACAAGAAATAAGCGTGTGATTGCAATTGTTAAACTTCGCGAAGAGCTGATTGCTCATTACGTTGTGGTCCCGGACTTCAGCTTTTTGATGTCTAAAATAAGGTCACTGTAAACAACGTACAGGCAGGAGTGTGTTGTAGCGGTTCGCTAAAGCAAATTCAATATTTTTATTTTTATGAATATTAACCTGTAATATATGTTTTGGACTTTATCATATTTTACTTATTTAAATTTTCTGTGAATAATAATTTTGACCACTACCATTTATTTCTCAGTTAAATTAAAGTCACCTAATATTTGTTTGTAAACCACCCATCCATTTCATTTTATTACATTCTATGCAATGCCTACTTATTATACTGAGATATTGCGTAGTATAAAATGAAAACCTTAAATACTGAATTTATATACTGCTTTTTAAAAAATATTATCTTTAATTCTTAAAGTGTAATTAATTCTTTTTCATTATTGTTTTGATTGTATTTAATATTTTTGGTCTTTTCTTTCTTATTTCACTGGAAGTAAGTTGTCCAATTTGGGATAGGATTTCAGATCGTGGCCGGAAGTCAAGGACTTCTGGGAGAGACCTTAAAATAGACGGCATACTTAATTTACGTTGGGATATTATCCAGAAAATCCCCAGCGCCATCGAAATTTTAGTATGTAGGATTGGTCCCAGAAACTACAGTACAGATATTTGGAACTAGGCGTGAAAGATGAGGGCTGGATTTGCAAATGGTAATTTATATTTTGGAGTGGTTCCATACTACAGAGGACGCCGTACAGCTAAGCGCCGGCGCCATGATGGTGTGAAACCATCTACACATACACGTGACGCCCGCTATTTATCCAAGCCTAAGTCGCGTATCCTGTCTATCCGGTGTTTCATTTTGGTACACCGAAGTGCGAAATTCGATAATAATGAGTGCCAAGAGAGTTTGCAATTATGAACATAATAATTAGAATGGCAAACCAGTAGTCCGAAGCTCGCAAGTTTGAGCTTCTGTCGGAGGAACTTAATTGAGAACCGTGAGATTTTTTTAAGTATTCTGTATTGGAGTAGTAATTAAAGTGAAAAGATATCAGTAGACGGAACTTGAAATTTTAAATTAATTTTTGAGAAGTGAGAATTCCTAATTTATCTTCGAATTTTACGGATTTTACTAATCAGGTTACGTGAGGTGAACTAAGCCAGAACAGTATTAACCTAATTGTTTATACAATTTTAGGAGAACCAAGCAGCTCTAATTTATTTTATTAATTTCATTTAAGTTTTATTGTAAGGATAGTGGTAACTCGAAGCCATTAGACTGGTAATTGCTGTAAATGTTAAGCTGTTTTTCTTACAAGTTTATTAAAAATATAATTACAGTCAGCACACACGATTTATTTCCACCAGATTTACTTAATATTGAAAACGCAGATAATTATTGACTCAAATAAAATATGTCGACTACAGTCATCTCTTTTATTTCAGTAGTAATTTGAGTGCAAATGTGTATGCGTGTTTTTGTCAAGCCGTTATTTGTCACTAATACACAGTAATGACAATTTTCCATTATAGTTCTATACACATTTGATATAACACATTACGTGATCACATTATTTGAGCCATCTTGGTAACGAACAGTTAATTCCGGAACTGTGGTAATGTTTTTATTTTTATTTTTATTCATAATTAATTATTTGCGGATATTAAATTTAAGACCGTCTACACGCTAAAATATTTTGCCAAAGACTGAGCTGATGTTCAGGAAGGAATACACGTTATTTTATTGGTATACTTTGAGATATTTAGAATAATACTGTGCTACAGTTTAGTTTATAGTTACGATAAAACACGTCTAAAATGCATTAAGGCTTGAACATAAATATAGACCGCCCGCTGTTAATAATCGCTTTAACATAACTTTTAACAACCTTTTGATAACATTTTATGCCCGAAACTTAATACATTTTTCAATTCACTTTAACTGGAGTATTCAGTGTAAAGTTTTCAGAAAATTAGAAAAAGCAGTTATTCGTATGTACCGAAGTCTTACAACAGTAATGTCAAAATTAATGAAACGAAAATGGCTGTCTCTTCTTGTTCTAAAAATATAACCGTAGTATGAACACATTTATATGCATAACACTTTAATAACGTCACTTCTCTGATACATCTCTAAAGTCATCAGTTTGATGACTTTCTTGTCTTGTGTTTATAAAGTGTTACCACCCTAACATGTTTTGCTTAACAGTATGGAACTCTAAAAATTAAATATTAACATGCTTATTGAATAAAAATATTTACACCTGTTTAAATTGAGTTATTAATTTTGTATTATTGTTGTATTACATTCGACATAATTTGTGACCTCGGAAAGTGTGACTACATGCAGTTGAAATCGGTCGAACTGAAAGAAACTCGAAAATCTTGGTTACGAGTATTTAATTACATCTGCGATATTTTCTTATAAAATTATGTGGCATTATGATGTGATCAGGCCTCAAGCAGACAGCCCGCCTGATCACACCTTTAAACATTAAACCCGGAAGCGAGCGGAACTGCTACAACTTACTGCGAAACTGCGAGAAAGCCAGCAGCAGAAAGCCGCTCCACAGGCCAGTAATCTGGGACAACTATGCCAAACAACGTCCCGCTATTGGCCAGCACAAGGCTGGGCACGTCGCCTTGTCTCATCGGGCCAGCAACGAGAGAAGATCACTCAGGAATGTGTGTGTCCGACCGCCGATAGCTGCCTGTCAGAACAGCCTCCAGGACCATGATTAAGGTGGGGACATTCCAGTTAGATTGACATAGTAGTGACTGTGGTGACTATTTCATAACAGGTTAATTGTATAATTAATTCAATATAAGCTTTCCCGAGTTATTAATATTAACGAAATATGTTTTATGTTTTCATCACGTCTAATAAACCCAATCATTCACAGTAGTGCTCTCAGAAATCATCTTTTATCTTTCAGCTACGTACTTTACCCTTTCATCTTTAATAATGACTTTAGATGTTGGTTTAAATGCATATTTGTTTCATTTTGATTGACTGTTCAGTAGCCAGTTGACCACCAGTTAGTAACTACGTAGTTCACTCTTTGTGAACAAATAACTCAAGAAAAATGTTTTATACTACCATAGAATAGGCAAGTTTACAGAAGCGAAATGGTGGGGCGGTTCCTTTCGTGTAAGCGGGACCGCGGTGGTGTAGTGGTTAGACTACTCACCTCCCAGCAAGGCGAACCGGGCTCGATCCCCGGCGGGGTCGCTCCCGGATTTTCGCATGAGAGGATCCTGCGGTATGGTGCTACTGGTCTGCGGGTTTTCTCGGAGATCTCCCGTTTTCCCGGCCTTGCACTCCGGCGCTGCCCCATACCTCGTTTGACTCTCGTCGTCTCTGGTGACCAATCTCTCCACTTCACTTCTAAGTAAGCGTGCTCTGTCACTCGTCGACCGTGCGGAGCTGTGGGAATGGGCCTCGCGTCTGATTGGCTATTGCAGGTTGTGGAATATTTTATATTGGTCGGGCTGTCGTCTGGCAAGTTAGCCCCCGGGAAATTCACGTAACGTTGATGGTCAGTGAGGCACGAGGAGAATTCCTCAATTGTTACGCACTTTAGTACAGTTCCAAGAGGTTTCCTTGAGCCGTTAATTTTAAAGCATCCGATATCTGTTCAGTGATTGTCATCGTCTACATTGTCTTGTGACGTTTCGCACATATTGGCGCAGACATTCAATTTTATGAGCGAAAAGCTGCTTTCTCATAAGTATATGGCCAAAATGTTTTGCTGTTAAATGCTGCAAAAAAATCTTTGCCAGGACGGATTTTTACGATATTTGTATTGAGTGATAAAAATTTCAGAGGAAGTTTGCTTTTAAAATTTGGAACAATTCGGTACAGCCAGTAAATGTTATGATACAACACATTATGACTCGTAATAAGGCGTACGTCAATTCAGGGGGCAAAACAATTTAGTAGAGTATATTTCGGTAATACTCTACTGAAATAAAACAAGGCACCTCGCTTGAAAATCCTAAACACACGAAGCGTCTGCCTTGATTACACTCGTAAATGTTGTCAAAAAGTTGTATGTTATATGAAGATTGTTTAAGGCTTGTATTAACAGTCGTGTAGCAGTACTTGGGACTAGTTTAGAGAATCGATGCTAAATAAGAACGTCATGAGATTAGTTTTGAGGTCCTGCAGAAGTACTCTCAGCTCAGTGTGTTATCACAACTTTGTAGCTTAAACCGAGTTTTTACCATTTAATCTACTCTTGAGTATATCACTGGACCACACGAAGTTGTTTTATTCATTTTTTCATACACTGTATTTTATTTATACATCTAAATGTTAAAAATATATTTTTTATTCTGTAAATGTTATTGTGAATGTATTGGCTTTAAATATATGTGTATTGATCTGTGTATTATATGTATTGACTGAATATCAGTGTACGGGGAACAGTTGTAGGTATACAAAATACTATGTCTAATTTACTTGTATGAAACATGTGTAGAAAACTTATATTAGTATTTTTTAAATGTCACTTGACTTATCACGTACCATTGTGTATGTTACACTGTATGGCGATTATGGATGCAAACCAACAAACAAACAAACAAACCACGTGCCGACCACTTTTTGAAGCCCAACTCGACCACTGACAAGCGCTCGTGGGTAAGTGTCCTTAGTGACCGGAACTAGTGAAAAGAGCGATAGGAAATTCAAAACCTCGTTTCACGTTCACTGACAACTGCAGGTGTCTCGAGACAAGAACTTAGCTACTGTCTTATGTTATACGGCATTGACATACCTATTTGGCAATAGTCGTATCGTGCGTAAAGATGTTTTTGAATTTTACGATCGCCGTGATGGTAACTATCATTATACTGAAATGCCTATTTCCGAAAAATATGACAGCGCATTTTTGACATTTCATTTCTCTCATCATTCTGCCTAGCAATAACTGTTTTATTAATTTCCTGTGTTTTGTTAGAAGTATAGTATACGACAATGCTGTTTCGTAATAATTTATAATACCCATTTCCCGAAGTAAACGATCTTGATTTCTTTACAACTTTAACTTTACATTTCCAAAATGAAATTGTCTTCGAGTGCTACTTACCGATAAATGTCCAAACTACTTTTATTTTACAAATGTACTGAATAACACTAACACATAGGCCTATAAGTATTCACATATTTAATTACTAGCGAGACGTCCTGGCCTCGCACGGGTGCGATTTATAAATAAGGCGTTGTTAAGGTTTACAGCACTTATATACACTAAATGCTTAACATAACTAAGATAAGATTAATACCTACTGTGTTGTTCACAAAGTCTTCGTAAGAGAACCCCTTAAAGATAAAAATGGCTAATGTGGGTCATCCTTAAGAGATAAACATATGCTATCACGGGCTTTTTTGTAGAACTTTATGAGATCTACAATTCTGTAGTACATTAATTTGGTGTATCTCTTATGGTTTAGTCAGCGTACGCCATGTAAGCGCCCGAAAAGCTGCCTTTCCGACTTTATTATAAACCATCGACATTTATCTACTATCCTCACATTAAATATTAATGTATTATATACTTAAACCTTCCTCAGGAAATTCTCTAAATGATGTTGAAAAACGCATTAAAATCCATCAAGTAGTTGAGTAGCCTTAGCCGAATACACATACACACGCGGCCAGGCGAATTTGATTTATACTATGTTTAGATAAATACAAAAATTTAACACAGCTGGTAACTATTATATTAATTGCATGTTGATAATCCACGTAGTTGTTGTTATAAAATATATGAAACAGCAGAACTCAGGGAACTACAAGGTGAATTCAGCTCCTTTGTGCTGATATTTCGAAAAAATGTTGCAGTTCAAGCTTTCTGCTGTATCTATTCGGAGTACATGTCAGCGAGGCATTATTCTAACTTATGTCTTTGTATTTTAAAAATCGAACGGTACATATGCTTTTCTTCAACACCGTGTAATTTTAAAAACGTTTTTGGGCACAAAAAACAGGAAAAACGGGAACTAAACGCAAGAGACATCCGAGCGTAACGGTAGACAGACGAGCATATACTGCAAAAAAAAAAAAACATTAATTTATGCCTCGAAGAGCCATTTTACAGGTTATATAAAAATGCATCACACAAGCTAACATCACCTGAGAAGAGCAGTTTGAAACTAAAATCAGGCAAGTACATCTCGAGAACTATTAAATCTCGCGAGTGTCAAGACAAGAAACTCATCTCAAGACTTCATTACATGATGCAATCTCATGACGAGTTCCTAATAACGATTATTAATACGGACATGAGACACGTTGTCCACCGAATGAAGGTATAAATACTCAGTATTGCATTCAAGCACTTCGTAACCAGGTGATTAAGAACCATGTACACATTCAACAAAAAAGGAACATTCTTAGGACATTGGAAGGGCGCAAGAAAGAACTGAGATAAAAATAATTAAGATAGGGGCAACGTTTGGTTTCCAAAAAGGATGGAAGGGCAATTCTCCAACTTTCTGTAATCATACCCACATTCACCTAAATATTATCAATTTCTTTTGATGTGTCTAAATGTTTGTGAATGAAGTTATGCACGAATGTAACACTTATTTTCATGTATCCCAAGATTTTAAACAATATGCGATACAAATATTTAAGAAAACACATTATGTTAATTTTTCTTGCAAAAGGAAATTTAAATTATTAAAGTGTTCTAAAATTGATTAATCCAAATCAAATATTAAATTTTTGTCAAAAATTTAAATATAAGATAGGCCCTATTAAAAAATTATTTTAGGAAATAATTAGACAAGAAGTTTATCGTAAGTTATTAATTAACTATCACAAACTGAACTAAAGGCTATTCACTATAAAGTGAAGACTTTTGAAATAAACCTTAGAAAAAGTTACTGCTCCTACCTGCATACATTTTGACGGGCGCACTGGGAGAGATGCGCCCAGTAATGTTGGTAACGATGGATGGGAAATAGTTCCATATATTAACGTCGAACAAAAAGTATTAAGTGAACATTTTTAACAAATTAAATTATTTCTTTAGCTTTCGGTTCTTTTTTTGAATGCATCGAAGTGTCAAAATGAGCAGACTTCCAAAATATTTATTTTACTAATAATTACACAGTCTCACTTGACCGACGCATGAATAAAGTGATGAGGCTATGCAAAGTTTGCATAAGGCGGATGTATACACAACGTGCATACAAGTAGATCTTAAGCAGGACTTTCAAAAGTACTCATTTTACCATGAACAGCCTATAGTAGCCAACCACCTATGAGGGGTTACACTCCTGCTGTCTGACAAGTGAACAGCCTATAGTAGCCAAGCTCCTATGAGGGATTACACACCTGCTGGCTGACAAGTGAACAGTCTATAGTAGCCAACCACCTATGAGGGGATACATCCCTGCTGGCTGACAAGTGAACATCCTATAGTAGCCAACCACCTATGAGGGGATACATCCCTGCTGGCTGACAAGTGAACAGCCTATAGTAGCCAACCACCTATGAGGGGTTTCACCCCTGCTGTCTGACAAGTGAACAGCCTATAGTAGCCAAGCTCCTCTGAGGGATTACACACCTGCTGGCTGACAAGTGAACAGCCTATAGTAGCCAACGACCTATGAGGGGTTAAACCCCTGCTGGCTGACAAGTGAATAGCCTATAGTAGCCAACCACCTATGAGGGGTTACACCCCTGCTGGCTGACAAGTGAAGGGGCGACCGTTGCCTTTGTACCCTTTAATCGGAGACTATTAAAATAAATACCAATCAATACAAGCCATCAACATTGTTATATGAAAATGAAATAAAGATTGGCGTATGTGAGCATATATGTGCGTTTGCATATACATGTATATATATCACCACAAAAGTAATTATTTGCAGAGTAAATACAATATCATGGCAATGTTCATATTGAAACGTAATGTTTGAACCAATATTAGAGCTGTCTTACGTACTTGCGATAGGTCGCCACGTTGGGAACCAATTTATGAAACGTTTCGTAATATAGCCAATACGTTGGGAAAACCAAATATGAAGCGTAATTAAAATCAGGTCGTGACAGTTGAACGTACTTAAATGAGAGAATGTGCACATATATAGTGTACGTACAGGGACCCCTTGTAAACAATCACTGGACATGTGAGTGTACGGCACAACAATACTCTGTGCAATAAATTGTGTGAATGATCATGAATACACAACCAGAATATTCTAATCTGCATATTACACTGTGCTAGGTCTGGGAAAATAGATCACTCCGAGTAATGTGAATACGCTAGAACGCCTTACCTGGCCGTTCAGTAGAGTGTACATGCCTGCTGTGTTGTCCTTCCTATGTATGACTGCCACCTCTTTACGTTTACTAGATTTGTTTGTGAGGTGTTTTAGAATATGTAGGTATAAATAATAAATTCGTGTAGGGGGTGGACCCAGGGCGAGACAACAACCTCCGAGTGACGGGCTTTCCAGCTGGGACCCGTAGGTGCCTGTCATCCCTGAACTTGACATTAAATGAGGCCCTTAGGATGGAGCGACGATGGAGTGAAGGGGCGGGGAAAAGGGAAAGTACCCCGAGAAAACCCGCCTGCAAGCGGCATCCACCACGATTCCCACATGGAAGGGTCGGAGAGGGGGCCCGCCGGGGATCGAACCCTAATCGCCTTGGTGGGAGGCGAACGCGCTAGCCACTGTGCCACTGCGCCACCATTGTCCCTAATATGTAGGTAAATATGAACATACGAACACTTGATAACGATTTGGTTTCAGCCTGTAGAATAACTATGGTCTGGCACTGCGCAGGCTGTAGGACAGCGAACACTCTGATTACTTACAATATCCGTAGAAGCTTGGCCAGTGCACATGCACTTTGTAAGCGGGCAGAAACGACATAACACTAGACACTTTTAAACAAGGGTAGTTGCCAGTGGTTTGAGCGGAAAAGGATAAAACATGCCAATACTACAAGAAATTAACACTTCTCGTCTAGTTTCAGCATTTAGAATTTAAGTGAAGATTTCCTTTGCAATATTCACTTTAATCATGCTGAGAGAGAAATAATTTTAAAGACCTTGGATGGCAATAGAAACAGAGATTTAAGAAAAATATCCTAATGCCGTTGGATAGTGGCTGTTTAAAAATACGTACTTATCCCCATTGACAAAGTGTGTGAAAAAAACTCGAAAATGTAAACTCGTTCCTCAGCTTCAAAAATAAAAATTCCAATAGTTATATTGTTTCTGAAAGAAGTACTTTAAAATCTTGCAAAGTATTTGTCCGTTAAACTCAAGGAGAACACTAGGCTCACTTCTATGGTATTCATGGTTAAAATATGTTGGGATACGCATATCAAGATGACGTCGTATTGGACCTACCAGAACAAATAGGACTTACATGTCTTGCCGTATATAGTGTAGAAAACACAACTATGTCTTATCTGAAACGTATTGCAGCTCTCGTAGAACTCTGCTTTATTTAGCGGGAACTGGTAGGTTTGCAGGCTTCTCCCGCTGCAGGAACAAATCAGCTTGTAGGGCGTCCTTAACACGTGAATATACAGTTCACGGTCGAACCGTCGATATAGATACTAACTACCTCGTGAATTTCTACCACACGCGAAAGGGGCTTAATTGCCTACTCATCTTCATGGCTGGTTGTACTTGAGCACTAGACAATTCAGGGGTAGTACCGGACTCCCTAATACCTAGTCTAAAACCTACGATTAACCCACTCCGAGAGAGCGTCCTGCAACAGAACCTCCCTACTCTGACGACAGTGGCGGACAGAGAGCCAACTCAACTGACTGCCACTTACTCAAACGCTGGGCTACTATGCCAGCCAATCCCAAAGCAGGGTTTAAACTTGCCAGACAATCGGAAGGCTGTCAACTTTAAACTACGTAAACGAACCACTCTCTTCTATACCCCTCGCCCCTAACGTACATATTTCCAAAGAATACGTGGTCTTGAAACGGCGATACAAATAATACAAATCCTTGAAACAGTCACTATATAGAGACCAAAAACAAAAATTAATATATACATATAAATATAAAAATAAAATACTAGCTAAACTAAGTCATTTAAACATTTATTATTGCCATCCGAACACAAAAATTTAAAAATCCTGCAATTGAAATAATAAATAAATAATATGTAAATCATAGAAATTTACATAAATAAAAATATTACGTGTGTTACAGGCGTGAAATATATAAATCAATTAAATATTCAAAACGACGTGTTATTTGTATGTGCTACAATACTGCAGTGTTGTAAACGGATACCTAAAAGGCTGAAAGTAGAAATTGCGCAATTTTACTCAACAGCGATTACCCTAGTATCCTTAAAGAAGTACAGTGCCTTAGGAGCGTCAGACTCCCCAAAAAAAATTTATATTTGTACCAAACATTGTTCAACTCATGCGCACTGCATGTGTTGACATTTTTTTCTCGAATAAAGAAACGTTACACTTTATCTTTCTTTGAATAATTTGATTTAAAATACAAAATTATTCTGGTTTTTTTTTGCAGTTGCAATTACAAATACTAACTAAGTTGCACAGATGAGAAATATATACAAAGTGAACTAATCTCATGGGCTACGGCGTGACACATACGTAAACACCAAACTAACAAGTTATATATATATATATATATATATATATATATATATATATATATATATATATACTGAAAAATAAAAATAAATGTTTGCATATTAACTTTTTTTTTTTTTAATGTATGAACTGTTATTTGGTAGCCCACGGTATTAGGTTATGTTGTAAATTTTTTCATCTCTACAACTTAGTATGTGTAGTTACGATTGCAGGAAAACAGAAGAATTTTGTATTTGATATCAAATTATTCAAAACTATATCAAGTGTTATTTTTTTTTATTCGAGGAAACTGTTATCACATACAAAACGCACGAGTTGAACAATGTTACAAATATAAAATAATTAATATATTGGGGTCCGACACCCTTAAACACAACATGTAGAGAATCCCGAAAGCGTCACGGGGTTGTGCAAGGCTGCTGGAAACAGGTTTGTGAGCCTGTTATCAGCGGAGCTGTTGGTCGCACTGGCGTAAGTGGAACGCGTCGGGGCGATATCAACTTAAGCGGGGGAGGCGCGAAGGTAGCAGTAAAGCGGAGGGCCTTCTGCCCGCTGGAGCTGCTCGTTAGCGGGGCGCCACGGTCCTGTACGAAGGACACTTTCCTGCCCCGGTAGACGTCTGAGGATCCTCCCTCCCTTCCTTTCCACCGCTTTACGGTCAACTGGCCTCCCGTGGAACAGCCCCTCAGCCCGCCTGGTTCTTCATTTACGCCCGCTGCGTGGCGGAGAGATTTGGTAGGGCGACTATTAACATCCATGTCTTGAGAGCCGATGAGGGTGAAGCGAGGTGAGTATGGAGTAACGCCGGGATGAAGGGGCGAGGAAACGGGAGATCCCCGAGAAAACCCGCCGACCAGTGGCATCGTCCGCCACGATACCCACATGAGCGACCCCACCGGGAATCGATCTCAGTTCGTCCGTGTGGGAGGCGAGTAGTCTAACCACTATACCACCGCGGCCCCTTAATTCCTTCTGTAATCCTGAAGTAAAATGTCAGTTTCTATCATTGTTCATGTTTAATTTTTTATGTTACCATTGTGTGATATTTTCTTGTATAGGAAAATTTGAGCTGAATTTGCGTATACGTTACAACTGCACACTGTAAATTTAGTGAAATAACAATTTTGAATAAAGTGCAGCTTATAGAAATTTCCCTTATATGTGCTCATTAATTCAGTCTTAAATAATATGTGTACATCTTTTCTTTTTCAAGCGCAAGTGAACAGTTTGGGTAGTAGAATGCTTATTTGCTTCCATAAAATAACACTGAAATTTTACAAACATAAACTGTGTTTATTTCCACGGAACCATCTACCAATATAAAGTGGGTTTAACTATTGTCCAAAATTTATTGCCAGTGTTGCTTCAAATAAAAAAAAAAAAAACTGGTTCCACAAGTTTTTACTCAATCTAGATCCTTCTTTCTCGATATTATCGTAAGCTTTGTTTGTCAGGCGCAGCGCATTAAAATTCACTTCCGTATCCGCTGAGGCGTCCTTAAAAAATAAATGTTACTCCTTACGTCGTTGCCACAAGTCTTGCTAGCGCCTCGTTCCATTCTCGATCTAACCGATTACTGTCATATTCACCGCGGACTAGTGGGCTTTTACAAATACTTTATAAAAACTAAATAACATCGGTACTAACTGGCATATGCAAGGTAATGTTGGCAGAACGTACAATTTGTTATATTCGGTACGATAGCAGTTCTTGTTATACATATATCAAATTTCATATATACTATGGAGGTTTAAATATTTAATTTATTTTCATCTTAGTAACAGAGGTACATACCCATACATATTTTCCCCTCCCAACGTGACTACATGCAGTAGGCTATTTGTGTTTCCCAGTACATGTAGAATCAGCTAGAATCATTGCCAACATTATTCGTGGCGAACAATAGTCACAAACAGCAACAATTTTGCTCCAAAACGCTGTTTTTGGGGGCCTGCTGTGGCCAAATCAAAATAAGGGGGATAAGCCATTCCCCTTATAGGCCATTCACGGTAATGTGATCACTTTTGAAAGCCCTCTCATTTCGAATAATAGGCAATAAATATATTTGATTTTACCTTTAGGCGTTAACTTCCGAGTGCGATGGAATATACACGCTGTGTTTATTACTTACAAGATAATATTAATTAAAAAATATTGTTAAAGGATAGGAAATGGCTGAAAGGAAAAAGTAACTAGCACCTCAAAAGTGCTCACTTTATCGTGAACAGTATATTCACACGTTCTCCCATTATTCCTCTTTGTACCCACCCCACCCCGCCGCCACCCTTGGGAGGAGATAGCTGGACAAGGGGCCCCATGTTTCATCTAATTTGCTTGCGATTTCGCGGGAGGCTGTCTTTTTATACCCCGCTCTCACCTCATAAGAGATTAGGTCTTTTGAACCTACCCACCACCACCCTTCCCGTTTTTCGGATTTGGAAAGTCCTATATGGCTAATTTTTTATCCGATTTAGTTGAAATTCGATGTGTGGGCATTTCTCACGTACCATAGATATGGGTATGGGCATTTTTTTCGCGTGACATAATTATGGCCCACTGTATCATAACTTCGGTATTTGGTACAATAATTACTTCTGGTAATTACATTTCATTGCTGGATAGCAGTCGAGAGTTCGTCAGAGATATAGAAAAATATTTCAGCGACTGAACAGGTTATCTTTCGTGTAAATATGGACGATACTGAGCATTATAGAGCTTTCGAGTGTTACTGGTGTTCTCATACAGCATTTCTGTATGAATATAAACGTTCCTGAATATATGTTAAAAATGATCAAGTAAAATAATCACCATTATGATGTAAATTTTCAGGGCTGTGGCTTAAATTATACTCTTTACTTTACACCTTCAGCGTTAAATTTACCTAAAATAAAGATGAAATATTTGGAGGTGATTAACAAGTATGATTTTAGCGCCTGTGTGGGTAAAGTGAGGTGAGGTTGGAGCACACATAGAATGCAAGGGCGGAGGAAAGCGAGTACCCCGAGAAAACCCACTGGCCAACGGAAACGCCCACTGCGTTTTCCACCTGCGGAAATCGGGAGTGAACCAACCAGGATTCGAACACAGGACCTTTCGGTTGTAGGCCAGCGTGCTAGACCAATGACATTCCTGAAAAATGCATTGCCTGGCTCTGAAATTATGTTTCCGTCGTGAAGTTAAGTGACCATTTATGGATACCTATTTACAACTTGACCAGAAAAAGATGCACTCGTACAACATTATATAGGTTATTCACGGTAAAGTGAGCACTTTTGAAAGCCGTCTCATTTGAAATAGTAGTCAATAAACATATTTTATTTTAGCCTTAAACGTTAACTTCCGAGTGCGGTGGAATATGCTCACTGTGTTTATGACTTAGGTGCAATTTTTATTTACGAAAGGTAATGACAGGATAAAAAAATTGCTGAAAGGAAAAAGTAACTAGGGCCTCAAAAGTCCTCAATTTACCGTGAACCGCCTATAATAACGTACCAATGGACATGTTGACATATTTTATATAGAAATGGGTGAAAAATATTCAGATTTATTATTTATACTTCGTCATACTGTTATAGGCTGTTCACGGTAAAATGAGCACTTTTGAAAGCCCTGCTTAAGATCTACTTATATACACGTTGCGTATTCCTCCGCCTTACGTAAAATTAACATTGCCATGGGCCTCATCACTTTATTCATGCGTCGGCCAAATTAAACTATGAAATTATTAAGAAATTAAATACTTTACACATGTTCTCATTTTCGAACGTCGATGCATTAAAAAACAGAAAGCGAAAGAAATAATTTTAAGTTATTACAAATGGTTACGAACATTTTTTATTCGACGTTAAGATCTTGAACTACTTTCCATCCTTCAATACCAACTTTACGGGGCGAATGTCACTTGGTGCGCCCATATAAATATATGAATGCAGGTGCAGTGACTTTTTTTCTTAGGTTCATTTATAAAGTGCTCACTTTATCGTGAACAGCCTTTACAGACGAACATTTGGTTATCGCCAACTACTCCACCAATGATTACAACGCTGAATGTCCCTACCTTCGTGTTTACTGACGAAATTGCTGGACTCATCAGTCTCTATAACTTCCCCTTCTTCATACTGAGGTGTCCTTCTCATCCCAAGTCTCGTGAAGGACGCGCTAAATCTCGCGGCACGTCGCTGGTTCGATTTCCTGTCGCGCACTCGACACGACCGCGCTCTGGGCGATACTCGGCTCAGCGAAGTTGTCTTGACGCCGAGGCCGTCGAGAGCGTGACTTTGTTCGATCCGCGCTAATCGATTTCTCGCGCGTCGCCGCCGGGTGTCGTCGCGGCCGTCACATGACGGGGTCGTTCGCGTGCGCCGTCGCCGTGCGAGGTGCACGCACTGCAGTCCAATCTTCGCACGAGTAATGACTGAGGTCTTGAGAGCCGATGAGGCATGAAACGAGGTGAGTACGGAGCAGCGCCGGGATGCGAGGGCGGGGGAAACGGGAGATCCCCGAGAAAGCCCGTCGACCAGCAGCATCATCCGGCACGATTCCCACGTGCGGAAGTCTGGGAGCGACCCTGCTGGGAATATCGAACCCGGTTCGCCTACGTGGGAGGCGAGTAGTCTAACCACTAACCCACCGCGGCCTCTTCGAATGAGTAATCGATACCTTCGTTTCACGTACTGTTTATCGATGATCTACCAGTACATTCTGTCACTATACACATACTCTTCGTGTCTGACGCCAGCAATAGTCGTCTTCGTCCAGATGTTCAGGCGAGAAATATAGCCGAGTGTCCTGACTTCTTAGTAACTCACTGAGGAAGCATAAAATAGTATGATATTCCTTGGAGATTATTAATACACATTCAATTGTATCGTTAGTATTAAAAAATGTCACAAAAATTGAAAACACAACCGAGAGAACTTGGTTTTCTCGCTAAATGCGACAATAAATAAATAAATAAATAAATAATACTATGCCGTCATATGTAGATAACATTGTTGTGCACATTAATAACACACCGGAGAATTCGACCTTAAAACTCAACACATAAGCCACTCTCTCTCTGCTCTAAACTTACTAAGAGTGAAGAAAGCGTAAATGTTAAAGGTTGTTCCTAGGAGTATACAAGAAATTACTTATATATCTAATGAGCATACTTTCCGGTATATGGGTGCAAATAATGTTTGATGAAGTTCTTAATAGCTAATATGGTAGGCAGGCCTTGAAGTCTCGTTGACAGCAATGTCATTAGACATCGGAACAGAAACATATGCAACAAATACACACGTGACTTGCCTAGGATTCTAACCCAGAAAAACTCGTATCATAAGCTAGCGTGCAATCAACTGTATTACGGAGGTCGGATTTGGAGTATCAACTTCAGATGTAATCAGTTGAATGTTTTTATTGATACTGTTTACTAAAGGCTGTTCACGATAAAGTGAGCACTTTAGAAACTAACCTTAGGAAAAAAGTCACGCCCCGGCATGCATGTATTTTAACGGGCGCATTGAGTGACATTCGCCCAATTAAGTTGGTAACGATGGTTGGAAAGTAGTGCCACAAAATACAATAGAAAGTGTTAGGTAACCATTTGTGATAACATACATTTATTTCTTTTGCTTTCTGTTTTATTAACGCATCGAAGTGTAAAAATAAGCAGAATTATAAAGTATTTACTTTCTTAATATCTCCATAGTTTGATTTGACCGTCGCTTGAATAAAGTGATGAGGCCCATGGCAATGTTATTTTTACATACGGCGGAGGAGTACACACCGCGTATACAAGTAGGTCTTAAGCAGGACTTTCAAAAGTGGTCATTTTACAGTGAACAAACAGCCTATAACCTGAAATATTCACAGGGCCGTCATTTTGAAAATAAGTGTCCGATCCATTGAAAACACGCCAGTTTTAATATTCTACCGTAGTGCTACTTGTGTGAAGGATTTGGTGGAAATCGGTTGATTGGTCCCTGAAATGTGGCATAAAAACTTTATTTTCTTATTTGGTGTTATCTTACAGGATTGCCTAAAAATGTTCTGCATACGAAGCTTCTGTGTTTTGATGGCCGCAGTTTTGAAATAAGTGTCTGGCTCATTCAAAATATACCACTTCACGTGGCTTGCCGTAGTGTTACATGCTTGCCATATGTTATTTATTTTTTCCGGAGACATGACATAAAAATCTTAATTTTAATATGATGATATCTTAATAAATGACAGGCAATAAAGGTTTGGTGTTGACACATTTGATAGTTGAAATATATTCTGCCAGCATACAAAAATGAAAAAGGGGGACACACACGCTCAGACACACATCCATACACACACCTACACACAGACACACACACACAGAGGAAAGTGTTATTTTAAGCCTTCATTTCCTCCGGAAAGATGGCTGAAGACAGGTCTAATATGCGAGACAATTTTTCGTTTTAAACGTGACTCGATTAAACTTAAACACAATTTTAATATCAAAAGTCAAACAACTCTTGTTGTAAACTGTACAAAATTTAATATACAGTTTCAATAATTATCTTAGATACTGTGTGTAAATAGTTATGCATTTCCTAAGTTACAGACACACATTTTTCAAAATACAACAGATACCTGTCTAATTTGCTTTATCTCTCTTTACACAAGTGCCATATTTTTAAACCAATAAATGGATTCACTTCCTTATAGCTTAACATATTACTTCGTTTAAATAATGTTCAAATAATCGTAATTAGCATTAACAAGCCGCTGATTCGTACATTTGCCTTGTTTTCATGCTCGCTATTCTCCAGGATAAATAATTAACAGCCCGCGTCGCCCGCCATATTGGATTTTTTATTAATTTTATCCTAATTCAAATTTTGGATGATTTATTGCAAAATGCGACAGTAAAACTTTAGCGTATTACCTTAACCATCACTACGGACATAATATATGAACTATTAATGCATATTCACACAACAATTAACTTGATACAAAATTGTAGTGTTACATTAATTCGTTCTCATCTTTTAACATCATCCAAGAATAACCTATTAAAAATCGGGTACAAAAATTTGTATGTACATAACCGTGAAATGTAATGCTTCTATAATGAAGCATTTTCAGTATTGACCAAGGCTGTGTTCAATTTCGGTGCAATGTACCCTTGATCACTTACCCTTGATTCCTTCCCGTTTTACGAACCCTTGTTCCCTTCATGGGAAATATTCGTTAGTGAATTCGGACGACTGTGTTCGTTTTCACCTCGAGTTTTAATCTACAGAATCAAACACAAGCAAATAAAGTATTACAAACAGTTGCGAATCGAAAACTATCTAGGGCTCGAGAAGGGCAAGTTTCTAGTGCCCTTGGTTGAAGGGGACATTCTAGGGTGCATTCGGATAGATGTGAATTCGGACAGCTGCAAGGTAACTTCACATCCGCGATGCACTTTTCAAGGGCACAAAGCCAGATAAGGGCCCTTAGCCGGTGAATTCGAACACAGCCCATGACTCTTCTGTAATGGCACCAAAACATACCATTTCTGTATAAGAGGTGATACAGCCTCTTAACCGCTCATTTCACGGCCGGAAAGCTTACAAACATACACTAAGTATGGGGTATCTCTCTCCGGCTGCGCACAACCAGCCTTCGTGTCCCAACATTGAAATGATTTTCTGCCAACACGTCTAGCATAAACGGCGTCGATTGGATTTGAGGTTAGAATACTGTTTAAGGCTGTTCACGATAAAGTGAGCACTTTTGAAATCAACCATCATATCATCATATATTTTTACGGGCGAACTGAGTGACATGAGCCCAGCAAAGTTGGTAACGATGCATGGAAAGTAGTTGGAAAGTAGTTCCATATCTTAAAGTTTAATAAAAAAAGCCACGTAATCATTTGTGATAACCTAAATTATCCCTTCATTTTTTTTTTTTTTAATTTTGGTGTATAAAAGTGTAAAAATGAGAATTTTGCTTAATATTTACTTTTATAATAATTTCGAATTTTCACTTGACCGACGCATGGATAAAGTTATGAGGCCCATGGTAATGTTGATTTTACATAAGGCGGAAGATTACACAACGTGCATACAAGTAGATCTTAAGCAGGGCTTTCAAATGTGCTCATTTTATTGGGAACAGCGTATTGCAAAAATGTGGTGCCTGGTGTTTTTTTACTTCCGCGAACCAATTTTCAATGCAGTTAGATTAAATTCAAATTGGTAAGAGTATTTCATTCTAGTGATAGTGTCTTGTCATTGGAAAATTAAGACACAAACAAACACGTTCATCATCGTCGACCGTGTGACTTTGACAGTTGTGTTCCTTTGTGGTAGGTCAATGTTGGGTACATGCGCAGAAGACAAATAATCGGTCTATCATCTTTAGTCTATACACGTACAACGCATTTTAAACGTAACGTGAGAATAAGATCTAGCCGGAGTGCTAACCCTAGATGGCACAACTGACCCGAGGTAAACATCGTGTGCAGGGGGGTAGACACCGCTGCAGCCGTGGAAACGACTCATTGTAAACAAGACTGTCTTCAGAACTGTCGAAAAAGCGCAATCCTACGAGAGAGAGAGAGAGAGAGAGAGAGAGCGAGAGAGAGAGAGAGAGAGACTATACTGTCTGTCTCCATATCTATTTTTGGAAACTTTAGAATTGTAAACGTACTAGGAGTTGCAAAATATCATTAATAAGAGGGCGCTTTCAGAGAGCAAAGAGTTGCTGTAGTGCTTTACGCTGATTATTGGCTGTCCACGGTAAAAAGAGCACATTTTGAGGGCCTGATAAATTTTTCCTTTCAATTAATTTCTACCTTTCCGCTATTTTTTAATGTGAACATTGCAATATGAGTAATAAACACAGTGTATATATTCCATCAGTCTCAAAAGTAAACGTTTGATGCTGCAATAAAATGCATTTATTAGGGTATAGTCCTAATGCCTTGTGGAAGGTCCTTAAAAAGTGCTCACTTTACCGTGAACAGCCTATAGCCTACTTCCCGAGGGGAAGAAATGTTTACGAGATCACTTTCCTGGCTTGGATGCCTGTGTGTGTATGCGTGTGTCTGTGCGTTTGTGTATTCTCTCTTTATCAATTTTTAAACGCGTATACCGAACTTCACCAAATTTGTTTCACATATAGTACATAGTAAGGACGCCTGACTTTCATAGTCTTCGACCACGTCGGGCACTTACTTTCAAAATGGCGACAAAGTTAAATATTTGGGGTGATGTCATATCTCGGAAACCATTTAACCGATTTAAACCAATTTTTTTTGCATAGCAGAACATTACGTAACCATTAATTTGTAAGCTAGGTATTGTTGTTGGTATGCCATTTCGGAAAATAGCACCAAACGACGAAATAAAGATTTTCCATTATATGTCGAAAACTATCACACTAATGCTCACCCAACTCGGCAGGTAAGTAATACTATGACAGGCCAAGTAAATAATATATGGGCTTTAACTTGATTATGTCTTACTTACAAAATGGTGGCCATACTAATTTTTTTAGTTTTATTTGGTATATATGCAATACCATTTAAACAATTTCGACCAAATTTTGTACACTGAAAGTATCTGTTGATACATCATATTTACCAACACATAACCACTTTTGTCGGCAATTTTGTAATATATCGCCATACGAATAAATGAACTTACATTATTATGACATATCTCAGTAAAAAGTTGACAGATTCCTACAAAATTTGGCATACAACTAGTACTGACGCAAATGATGTTAAGAAATATGATTTTAACACCTCAACCCCTAATTTTCGAAATGGCGGACATAGATCCATTTAAGCTTTGAATGCTATATCGTCGAAATTTTGTAATCAATTACATCATAACACTGTATCTTGGCAGCAAATATTACATCTATGAACTGCAGTTGCACAGAGTATACTTTCTCCGCCATTTTGTAAGATAGAGCCTTGCAACTAAATAAAGTTTTTACTTCATATCCCGCGAAACAATTGACCAATTCCTATAAAATTTGTCAAACAAGTAGTAATGCCGTAGATGATGTAAAACTGCGCGTTTTAAGTACGCCAGACATTTATTTTCAAAATGGCGGACATTTAGATATTTTAGTTTTAAATGTTACATAGTGCAAACCATGTAATAATTTCCAACTTATCATTATATACTGGCAGTATATATTAGAACTATCAACTTTATCTACATCGAGCATATTTTGTCTGCCATTTTGTAGGATAGCGTGGTCGAATGATTAAACTTTCTAAGTTATAGTTCAGGAAACGATCCACCGATTCCTATGAAATTTGGCAAACAGGTAGTACTGAGGTCGATGATGTTAATTGGTATGTTTTAGTAATGTCAGACACGCATTTTCAAAATGGCGCCATCATATACCCTTCATAGCTTAAAATGGTAGGCCTATATCGTCGAAACCATGTAATAAAATCCAACTTAACTTTATATGCGGCAATAGATATTACAACTATCAACTGTATCTACATAGAGCATCTTTTGTCTTAAATTTGGTAAGATAGCGACACGCGAATAAATAAAGATTTATGCCATATCTCGGGGAACAAATGACAGACTCGTACCAAATTTGGCAACCAAATAGTACTGTAGCTGGTGGTGTGTAGCTGGTATGTTTTAAGTATTCCAGGCACTTGTTTTCAAATTGTAGATTAATCAATTTTTTTACCGCAGTGTATTTTATCAAAGAAACGAATTCCAACTTAAATTTGTATTCTGGCAGTGTCAAATACGACAGTAGTATGTCTAAGCAGAGCGTCATTTCTCTGCAATTTTGTATGATAACCCCACCAAGTTTTTATCTCATGTCTCGGAAACAATCGACTCATTATTACAAAATTTGGCGCAGATGTTGTACTTTGGTAGGCCATATTAATATACAGGGCATGTGTTTAAATTCCCATTACACATTGTAAGGGTTTGTAGTGGGGACCAAGACGATTACAATTAGCATGGGAACTTATGTGTGGAAACGTTCCGTTTCCCAGCGATAAACAAAACACCACATCACATGTTGACCTCTCCCACGTCTGCAACATATTGTACGTTGTTTATTTTCAGGGTCCACTTACAAGCAGGGTCGATGTGGCGACCAGCCACGTCTACACAAACACGGTACCTACGTACCATGTTCTAGTACACATGATCACCAATACCTGGAAGTCCATTTCTAGCAAGATCTTCGATTTCCTTACTCACCCTGGGCTAAAAGAACCTCTCTTTTATTCGGGATACAGTCTTGTCCTGTCGCAGATGACCCCCAAAATATGTGTTATGATAGGTCTGGAAAATTTGGCCACGTAACGCCATGGGAACAAAAAACGTAAATCGAAAGGTTTTTGGATTCACCTTTCCTATAAGTCCTTTCCTAACCTCATATTGTCCCCCTTTTCCCGCGTCAATTTCAGCCTTAATCCGTACACACTCCGGATCACTCTATTGGTGATGCTGTAAACACACATAAACTTGAGGGAAACCCTGGAGAACCTTTAAGTGTTCCCCTTTAGAAATCCTTTCCCTACTCTTAGATGTCACAACCCCGGATTCACAAAGATATCCTGTTAGAGTAGTTAGCACAGACACATTACAACCGACTCTGGATTCACATATACAACTAGGTGGTTCAATATCAATTACACTATCACTACCAAATTCCGTTTGACTACCAGAATCAATACAAGCAGCACTGGAAATTACAAAGGAACCACAGGAATCAATACTAACACTAGAAATCACAGGAGAAAGCACTTCAGCCTGCTTTACACTTACAGGCTCTGGGGCCTCAACACAAAATTCCTCTGGACCGAACATATGGGATAAAGCATCAGCAACCCCGTTGTTGACTCCTTTCACATGCTGGACCATGAACTTAAAACAAGTAAGCTGTACCAATCAGCGGACCAACCGCACAGCAGGTTTATTAGTGGACAAAAACCAGCCCAATGCTTGATTATCAGTGTGCAAGGTGAACTGCGCACTTTCCAGATAATCCTTGTATTTTCCACGCTATAAATGGCAGCAAGGACTTCCTTTTCATAAGCGGAATATTGTTGTTCCGTCGGGCTTAACAAACGACTAGCATACGAAACTGGTGCCAGACCACCATTCAACTGTTGGCACAACACCGCCCCTAACGCCTTCGAACTCGCGTCTTCCTGTAAGATAAAGCGCTGGTCGAAGCGTGGTAACGACAAAACTGGAGGAGTGGAGATCTTCTCCTTAATTACGCAGAAGGCATTCTTTTGGGTTTCCCCCAATTAAAGTCAACCCCTTTTCTCTTTAATGCATTTAATGGTTCTGCTATTTCAGCAAAGTCGGGAATATACTTTGAGTAAAACCCCACTAAGCCAAGGAACCTACGCACACCTCGTGCAGTAAAAGTAATACATTCAAAGTTGACTTAACCTCGAATTCTAAGCTGTTTTCACATTATTAATTATTTCCTTTATAGACATGTCGTTTCAATTTTTCTATAATCATTATTTTTCCTTTTCAATATTTGGCGTTAGTAAAATATATTAAATTTATCTACACGTTTCTTTCCATAGTGTTGCAAGTGTCTTATGCATGCGTGCCATTTATGTGAACTTTTCAGAGTTCCAGAGACATCCAAACGCCCAGAATAAGGTGAAGGAGACCATAAGTTATAGAGGTGCAAACACGTGTGCTATACACATTTCACTATCTCACACCAAATTAATTATTATAGACACGAAACGCCATTCTTACTCAGAATCTCACACACATCATATTTCTTACCAATTACATAAATTATAAAGGGTCAACCTCCCTCCCCCACAACTTAAAATTTGGCACCCTCGCGCGGGGAATGTCACATCTCATTGCTGTCAGATAATAATTACCACTACATATATAGTATAATAGTTTGCCGCATTTATCTTGCTGTCCTGTTTTATTTGACTCGATTCCTTCATAGAATTTTCTGGCTTTGTGCATATATATATTCTTGACTACAGCATACCTGGCTTGCATTCTGTCGTGTCTGGTAAAACAGCTGTGTTTGAGTGTGTTTCTTTGTTATGCTGTTCCATTTTGTTCCTACTTATTTTGTCAGTGTTGTCTTAACATTTTCAAGCAGGTTTCTAGCCAGTTTTGTTTTCTACCGTGCTATCTGTTGCTCGCGCGCGTGTGTGTGTGTGGCGTGTGTGTGTGTATATATATATTCGTAATTAGCTGCTGTTCTGTTTTTTCACTCTACTCCTGATTGGAATTTTCCAGTGTTGTATACATATATTTATTTTCTCGTTCATAGGTTACTTGTCTTAATTAATTATCTTTTTCGTCCTCAGTCCTGTTTTTCCATGTCAGACATCTGCATCTCAATGGTGAATGTATAAAAAACTCCACCTAGTTGCATGTTTTAAGTGCCTCAGTCACTATTTTCAAAATGACAACCCTCTAAATATTTTAGGTCAATAAATCCTATAATTCGAAACATTAGACTGATTAAGTCCGAAGTTGATGCTCCGAATCCCACCTCCATAATCCAGTTCATCACACGGTAGCTTATCGTACGATCGTCTCTCAAGATCTCGATGTAAAGAGCCACACAAATCTCTTCACTCACTTGTTGTATGAGGTATTCTAGGTTCAAGTCCCGGGTGATGCGCATATGTACTTGTAACTCTCTCACCAATGTTGCACAAGTTTCTGGTTTCATTTTAAATGTTATCGCTTCCAAAGAGAAGTCAAGTCATACATGCCAAATCAGCTCTTAAGAACATTTTTAAAAATTAATTGCAACCATGTCGAAGCAAGTAGGCTCATTAGATGTATCAGTAACTTATTGTTTTGTCATTCAATTGAATTGTTGCAACGTAATGTTCGAGCAGCAGGTGTAGCAAAATTACTGGCTATATCTCTGCCTGCAAGCACATGAAAGACTATAAATGAAAGCAATGATAGATTAAGAAATGTGTACATGTTATATTACTGAAGGAATTAATTACAGCGCTGTAGGAAATAAGACTCTCACAGTAGAATTAAGCCTGCTTATAAAATACGGCAAATTTTCTGTGCCGTTTCAAACTGCTGCTGTTATAACTGTTATTTTTTTAAGTATGCAATTCACTTAAAAATAATTAGAAAATATTTACTTATTCTACGGAACCTCACATTAGAAAATAAACAAACACATTTTCCACTTACAAGAGAGAAAGAGAGAGGTCTCTAGCAGTAGTTTATTCATGAGAATCAACAGCGCTCTTTGAAACACTAACTGAGAGCGCTAGAGCACTTCGCCTGCTGAAGGTGCTCATAACATAACGGCTTCTCCAGTCAGAGCACTATACAACAACAACGTTTAAGTACATAAGTAGACCTACTTTGAAAATTCTTTCTTATTCTGGCCGAGTATTTCTATGCATTTTTCATTAGATAGGTCTTTAGCATAGTTAAATACTTCTTCCAGTGCATAATGCCGCCTATAAAACCATTCTGACCCACACCATTAGTATTTAAACACATAACTGAGTTTCCTCCATGTTTTAGTTGGAGCACTGTTCTGTTTTTTGAAAGCTTCATTCGTCTCTCTCCACGCGTGCTGAAACCAACCACTTCCATACAGATTTATCTTGGTTTAACCTGAGAAAATAACTTTTTGCCACAATTACAAGGGTTCATTTTGTTACTTTCTATTAAACAGTAACCTTTTCTTCCTGTTTGCTTCAGATATATGTGGCTTTCTTACAGCTACACATCCTTGGAATCCTTGAGGTGTAACATTCAATTGTAAGTCTTTAGCAAATGAAGTAGCCAACTCCCTAGCAATTATTCTTGGGTTTTTATAACAGTTCGAAGAACGTAGCATTCATCACGGCCAGACAGCTTCCTTGCCCGTCGTGATCGTGGTTATTTTTAGAGTAAATATTCTGTAAGTTTCTTTATTATATAACCATCTGTAGAAGATGCCGTCCTGACCATGCTGCCGATTTCTTGGCAACTCTTCAACTTTATCGTGCAATTTCATTCTTACTGTTTTTTTTTTTTCGAATGTAGTTTCTTTACTTTTCTTCCCCATTCATTTTGAGGCGCTAAAGCGAAGTGCACTGGTTCATTAAACTGCATGGACTGCACTGCCATCAGAAGCTCTAATAAGCACAAGGCAACCTATTGCATTCGTGTACAGGTTCTAACAGTACTATTAAAATACTTATTTCATACTCAACTTCCGCCAACATGTTATGTTTAATTCTTTTTAAAGATAAAAGCCTGATGAAAGGAAACCTCAAAGAGGGTACTTGAAGAGCATACCAACGCCATCCAAATAAGGGGAAAGTTTCCTACTGGGGACAAATTTCAGGTATGATATAAGAATGTTTATCTCTTCCTTGGACGTTGGAGTTTAACTCACAGAAACGCCGTACCACTCAAAGTGGACGCTTTGCACGGAGTGACAAAAGGAGACGGGAGAAGGTGAGAGGCGGGCAAGTATCCAAGTTTGCCCTCGGCTGACTGAGATCCTATTTGCAGCGCTGACGAACAGCACAAGCGTGGAGCTGCGAAGCGAGCGTTCCAAAGGGCTGCGAGCTCGACGCCAGCGCCACTTTGCAAGTTTCGCCCCCCCCACCGAGAGAGGCGAAAGTGGCTCGCACGAAATTTCTCCCCGGCGTCCCCCGAAGTTCGTAGGCGCCATCGCTCGCCGAGTTGTCTGTCGGGCAGTGTATCAGCACGACGAGTCTGCAACCCCCCGTCAAACGTAGCGTGATAATAACCATACACGGCACGGTAGGCAAGTAAACTTGGCGCCGTCATTAACGCTCCGAGGGGCCATCCAGTGTAGACGGCATAAATAATAATTAGCTCCGTCGCGCGGAACTAATTGAATCAGTAGCGAGGGGGTGGCGAAGTTGGGCTTTTGCGAACTCGAGGGTAGGAGCTAGACGTCCATTAGCGAATGGAGCTCGGGAGGAGGTAGCCCCGGCGCGGCGCGGCGCGGCGCGGCGGGGAGACTTCTGACAGACGCCGTCACCAACACTTGGCGGCAACTTGGGCTGCGAGGGATCTACGGGACGTCACGGCGAGCTCTTTAAGAAATTGGATCTCTGTGAGAAGTAAAGCGACTCTCACAGGCCAGATGCGCGACGTTATTAGCACGCCGTGTCTCCAGGTCGACTTCGAGTGGCCACTTTTGGCAGCACGTTCGTCTACAAGGCTCGCTTCTTTGTCCACTTCAACACTGCCGTCTTCTCTTTCTCCGAAGTTTCCTTCTGAAAGTTTCTGAGGACGGGGCAGTCGGCGACCTAGCTCGTCAGTGAGCCGAGGGGTCGACTGCTTACCAGGAGTGAAGCCAGGAGAGTGGCAGGTTGTAAGTAGTGGCATTTATTCCATAGACGCAGGGTAAGTAATGCTTACTCTATACATATTGGAAATGTTTGACCCTTTATAGTTTTCGCCTTAACTTTAAACACATTTAATTCTGTGTTTCCCATTTCCGATTCGAGTAACACAGTTTTCGTAACTCCCGTACTGTACACGCAGAGTGCTGCTATCTAGTCTTTATTTTCACAGACGGAAGCGACTAGCGATGAATCGATATCGCACTCGGAAGCTACAACACGCCACACGCTCCTCGTTCCTTTGGAAGGGTAAGCAGTCATTCAGTTTGCGTCCTGCAGTCCTACATTTTTCCTTGGAAAGTGGATGAAAGTGTTCGGGAAAACGGGCGTTTTCTTATAATTATTATAATATGTTCTCTAAATAATATTCAGTTAAGTTATTACTACATTCATTTAGTTTCCGTTTTTATAACTGATGTCAGGTATTATAAAACAGTAAATACTTGTGGGGGGAAAGCATAGCTGGAAGTTGCGTTTGTTAGTAGAAATTGCTTACCCTGTAAAAAAAACTCACGACACATCACTGTTTGTAAGTCCCCCTTTCCAGGTTGTCAAGACTAATTTGAAATAGTTAATAATCCTTTGATTGTGATTAAAAATAAGCAATGTATTTACGCTATGATGCATTTTATTACATAGTGAGGTATTTTTCTCCAAAAAATATTTCCAATTAAAAACATGTGTCAGAACCAGACATGCTGGTGTAACATCCACTTCAGTGTGTAACCCGTCCTTCTCCCTTTGAGAAACCTACCAGAGCAATTTATGATTACGCCCCTGCTTGCGTAATGGAAGGAGATAATAAACGAGACTAATATCTTCGTAGTTTCATTTGTGATAAATAATGTTCACAATAAAGTGAGCACTTTTGAAATCAATCTTAGAAAAAAGTCACTGTCAATGCATGCATATACTTCAACGGGCGCACTGAGTGATATGTGCCCGATAATGTTGGTAACGATGGACGGAATGTACTTCCATATCTTAACGTCGAATAAAAAGTGTTAGGTAACCATTTGTGACAATTTAAATTATTTATTTAGCTTTCTGTTTTATAACGAATCAGTGTATAAAAACTAGCATATTTATAAAAGTTTACTTTTTAAAAATATTTTCGCACTTTCATTTGGCCGACGCATGAATAAAGTGATGAGACCCATGGCAATGTTAATTTTACATAAGGCGGAAGAATACACGACGTGTGTAGAAGTAGATCTTAAGCAAAGTGCTCATTTTACCGTGAACAGCCCATAACAATATTGAAGGAGGTACCTCCGAGTGGCACGGATTTACGCAATGCAATGAGTAATACCCATGTAGAAGAAACGAACTCTTCGGCCGCTTTACGAGACGCGACGCATGATTTAGGAGAAAACACGTCACAATCGCAGTAAGATAGTGAGCGTGTTTGGAGTAATGTCTACTTTCCACAAGATAATACAAATGGACATTCACAACTTATTGAATTTAAGTTAATGGTTGAAAATTTAAGCAGGGTAGATATCGTTATGGAAAACAGCCTAGCGGAAATGCGACACGACATTTATGTACGGAAAAACAATAGACACGCTGCTATTGAAAGATAAATCACCGCGAGCGCCTGCACAAACGTGAGCCAACCTGCTTGAGGCACAATATAGAACGTATACCTCATTTGCGCAAGCATAGCATATACCTTGGGTAAGGCTCTTAACTATTCGCACCAAGCTTTCATATACTAAATATAAATTGATACAAAAATATGAATTTGTAGTAAAATTTATTACGGCTGTTCGACCACGTCTTACAAGTTCTACAAATCCTGTAGCTAGTATAATTATTTTTCTCTTTTTAGTGCATTTATAAATAAAAGGTTGGTTTTAAAAGGTTTTTGTACAGATAATTTATTTTTCCCTTTTTACTCTCACATTTTTTTTATTACTATATAGATATACTTTTTATACATTCACAGACTCGTGAATGTACAAATAGTATACCTATATATATAATAATAAAACGAATTAGTGAGCCTAAAAACGTCTAAAAATGTGAAGTTAAATACTGATGGCCCCTTCCACACTTCGGACTGCAACCTGACAAACAGTAATGCACTGCAGGCAGACTGCACATCAGTTCAGTGCATAGAGGTCGAACAGACACCGTACATACAAACAATGCAAGTTAAATGGAAAGTTTGTAAAAACCCAAGAGCAGCAATCCTCGAATGAAATATTAAGGGAACAAAATGTGTTCGCTGAGAAAACAGCTGTTCGTTTTGTGGCATTACGGGTTCCACCTGCCTGGCACCTGAACTGCATTGCAGAGTGTTTTGAAATCATGTTTTTTTTAAACGAAACTATTAAACGTGCTGCAAATATATTTACCTACGAGAAGACATCATACCCCAGACGAGGATGGAATGGTACTTTAAAGTTAACATGCATATTGCATATATTATTTTGGAACTCTCTGATATTGTTAAATATGGCTTTTCAGACTGCCTTATCTTAAAACATACTAGCCAGACACGAGCCAAACTACGACAGGAGTCTGTATTAAACTTTGCTAAAGAAGTTTTCATCAATAAAATGTTAGGGTCGCTGTTGAAAGTACCATAAGTACACGCAGCACTACGAGAACACTGCATGCCAGTTCAGAGCCCTGCGTGTAGCAGCGATGGCGTTTTTGTAGCGCATGCCAGTGTAACCCTTATAGCTCCTGCACTTCTTGGTCAAACTGAGGAGAAAAACGATGCAGGCAGGCGGACATCTTAAGTTTTGGTAACTCCACAGCGCAGCATTACGATTCCCTCTAAAAAAAAATAAATAAATAAAACCGCACAAATTCACTTCTCAATCTGTGCATGTTCAACACTCACTAACTGAACGTCTTGATATATTATCCCACGACGCTATGGCAAAAATATCTTCACTCAAGTTAAATAAATCAAATCGAATAAACACTGCGTAGTGAACTAGATAACAAAAAAATATGAAGCTGTATTACAAAGCTCGGGCCTTGAAGCGCGCGTAAACGAAGTAGAAACACAGTGAGTGCAAGTTTCGACTTTACAGGATCAATATCCAAATATAACAGAAAAAAGTGAAAACTTAAAGCGAATCCCAAGAGCGGTAGACATCTTTGACGTTGGATCTGAAACACCAGTTTATTATAAATATTAGAGAAAAATCTCAAGATGGAACACTGTCTGAATGCTGTATAAAAGTACGAAGATCTATAAACACCACAGTACCTGTCTGTCACTGCCATAAATGGAAATAATCCCAGTTACTACCCTTATTTCGACTTAATATCCACGATACTGTAGGATACTTAGGCTTTAAAAATGGCGCATGTCACTTTTAACTTCACACATTATCCAGTCAATCAGTGTTCTATCTTTAGTATTGGAACACACTCGTACACTGTAAAATATTTTGTAATTTTTACTAAGAAATTCTATGTAATCTTACAAATGCTTGTAATTGTACAAAGATTTCTCTTGTAAAACAACTTGTTTGTAAAACTACAAAGCCCGTGTTGATAATAGACCTCAAGTAATCTTTGTACTATACGGACCCGTGTTCACGAGCTTCAGCAAAATGGCGGACACTTGACAACGTAAAACCGTATCTAGCAGTTTGTGCAAAAACTATATTTGATGTAAAGTGCAGTTGCGTGCAAAAATAAATGTATTGCAAGTTTGAGTTACGTAAAGCACTTAAAACCACTTAAATAATCATAACAAAATAACAATTTCAATTGAAACACTCTTTCTAGCTGCACAGAACTATTAAATCAGCTCTCAAGACCTCGTTGTTAGGAGCAACGCAAATTTCTCACTCAACAACAGAACTCTAAAAATGAAATAAGTGTTTTCTTCCTAAGCAAATAACTTCCTAAATATTTTGCATGTTCTTGAATCAATATTTACTATAAATATAAACTCTCCGTTTGTGAGCCAAGCTGGGCTTGTGATTAAGAGTGCCTGCTTGTAATAAAGAGGGCGTGGGTTCCAGTCCCCGTGCTGGCTTAAACATAATTTTTGTTTTCGTAAATTATGTTTGGAAATATTTTTTTCCCGTATTACAAGTTATCAATTCATTACATTTGTTTTATAGAAGAAAAAATAATTTTTATGTGCACTTCTCAATAATGTAGGTAGTAATACAAGCTTATCTTTTGTAATATTACCAAACATATGTTTTGCAAATTTTACAAAAAGAAAATCTTTGTAGTTTTACAAAGGATTTTCTTGGCAATTGGGTTTTCAAAGAATTTTCTTGTAAAAGTACAAAATTTTTCTAGAGTGTACTTCATGTCCAACTTCAAGGGTATGTACCGCCCTTAGAATTCATGATTAGCCCGTAGCCGAATTTCGTCACTCTAATTTAGAGACATCTTATAAATAATTCTGACTTCATGAAAATCCTATATAGTACACTTTGACAGACATTTATAATCCAAGATGCGGTTACATGAAAAAGCACATAAATCCGCACATGAGACGGTAGAAATTTACGTACGAGAGAGGAGTCACACCATAGCTACAATTACAGAGCGAGTAGAAGAGATATTCAGCAGCTTTTAAGAAATTAGTCACTTACCACCAGTTAATAATGTCTCATCACACAATACAAGTATAGTTCCTGCAAGTTTCGCTCAAGCTGACAAAGGCCACTCCTGCAATCCATAATACATAGACACATCTACACTACCCAACCAATCCGCCACACTAATGCATCACCTAGCGAGGCATAGGTATAAGAGCATGCTTCTCTTTCATGGAAAGATGTTCGGAAATACCGTTACCCACGTAATTAAGCTGGAAGAGTAAGCTCAGATTTTCGGTTTAACTGGCACTGAAATTTTTCACTGCCTTAGCGGAAGCTTCGCTCTACTGCATGCTTCTGGTTGGGGCGTAGAAGAAGAAGAAAGGGAGAAAAGAAAAAAAACACACACACACACACACACACACACACACACACTCTGAATTCCGGGAGTCATTCCTAGAGAAGTTCTGGAGTGCACAAATTCAAGGGAACTGAATGCACAGTTCTACTTAGAAAAGTTAGGCCCTAAGCGCAAACAATCATTTGAAGAACATTTTAATATGTTGTATGAGAGAATAAGACACCTTACCGATGGAAGATCAGGAATTCATAGAGATCCTTTTATAGCGATCACTATACAGATAAAGAATGTTCACGATAAAGTGAGCTCTTCTGAAATAAACCTTAGAAAAATATCACTGCTTCTGCTTGGCTCATTGAGTAACGTGCGCCCAATAAAGTTGGTAGCAATGGAGGGAAAGTAGTTACATATCTTAACGTCAAATAAAAAGTTCTAAGTAACCATTTGTAATAACTTAAATTATTTCTTTTCTTTCTGTTTTTTTAAATGCTTTGAGATGTAAAAATGAGCAGATTTACTAATTATTTACTTTTCTAATAATTTCATAGTTTCACTTGACTGACGTATGAATAAAGTGATGTGGCCCATTACAATGTTAATTTTACATAAGGAGGAAGAACACACAACGAACATCTAGGTAGATCTTAAGCAGGGCTTTCAAAAGTTCTCATTTTACCGTGAACAGTCTATATCAGGTAAAATGGCAGGCCGCAACCTCGCTGAGTTCGTTAGCAAGTGCTGCGCCTGGAACTGCTAGAAAACAGCTACGCACTCTACAGCCCAGAGATCAATATCATCCCTACCCAAAATCATCTTATCCACTCTATGGTGCAAACCGTGGCACACAAAAAGAACTGGGCAATCTGTTAAATCAAATAATTATCATAACGAGTTCAAGGAATACGTGGTAGTTAACGAAATTATACAGAATTTAATTACATTGTCAAGTCGCTCTTTGTATGGCGAAAAAGTTCAAGCTAATAAGACTTTTTCAGCAAACAGTTGCATAATAAGTCAAACCTTTTAATGTAACTTAAATGACTACAGTCCTTTTTCTCGTTGTAATTTCTTTCAGTACGCTTATAATCATTCACCAGACGTACTGTATATCATCGCGGTGGTGTAATGGATAGTGCACCAACCCCTTGTGCTAAAGAACTATGTACGCGGTCATATCTAATCTCCCCCCTTCCCGAAAGCAATAAGGATTGTATAACTGTGATTTCGGGTTCTGTATTTCAGAGGATACATGGATATTGAGTTACATAGTACTTATTATTCCGACATTTTATATTACAATTTCCTTATACACTGTAGCGAATATTCCCTTACCTGTAAGTATGGGATTTTTCCATCACTTTTGTCACGTACTTTCCGTTGCAGATAGCGTATAGCAATTTACTTGTCATGTAAATTTTCTGTACATTAAAGAGTTAATTTTACCTTACGTGTAAGGGTAATTTGCTCCACTTGCATGTAAGGGGAAGTTGCCTCGAAATTTATAACGTGCCCATTCATTGATACGTTTTTGTTAATGGTTCAAATATTTATTTACTTTTTTCCTTTCTGATTTATTTTACATGGTTATGCTTGGCGGTTATAAAAAATATATCAGTGGTTGCTGAATACAGTCGGTTCCAAACAATCTGCGATTACTGACTTTGTGCTCGTAAATTATAAGTCATGTGACGTCACCGGTTCTGGTTGAGTGCTTACATACAGAAGGACCCTCCTATTAGTCGGAATAAAATGTCCGGATTTGTCTGGGTCCCCACCGTTATACGTGTCTAATAAAAATGACGGTGTAGTAACTAGGTACATAAATGAAGTAACTGGAAATTCTAAAAGTGAGGAAAATTTTGTCCGCCAGGAATTCAATACAGGCTCAAAAGAAAAGGTATAAGTATCTTTACGAGGTTAGAAGTCCGTAGTAAAGAATTTTACTCTGTTGTAGTGCTAGATACTGGACCGTCCTGCAAATCTTTCTCTCTTTTTGCCCCAAACCAGAATAATTGAAATCAAACATGTGTAACAAACAAGTTCAAATAGCGAAATACAGAGAATTATCGGAATGTTTACATATCGCGTATTTACAAATGCGCAACGTGGAAAACACCTGTCGAGTTTCCCACAGCACAAATAAATTAAATATTTAATACTACGAGTGTTTACATTCTAAATTAATTTTACTTAATTTATTACTTTATTTGCGTAATCATGTATTTTGTAAACATATTTGCTACATAAAGTAATACCATTCCGCATTAATATTATTCGTAAACACACTTGAAGCTAAAATTAAAGTACTACTGTAAAACGATCCACTATACGGTCAGAAATCGAAATATTTAAATCCATTAATTTAACTTTAGTAAAATAATAAATTAATTACACGAAACTTCTATGGGTAAATACACTATTTAGCCCACGAGGAGCATGTTGTTTTGCGAATTGCTTACAACATGATATAACTTCACATATTTAAAAATTTCCAAATTATTTAGAATAATTATTTATAGGTGTATTCTATTTGAGATTTCTTCACACTCCTTGAATCAAACCATTAAAAAAATCCCCCAATATATGACGTGTTTGGTTGTTTCCGAAATACGTCATGTATCAAAAGAGTTTTATACTTATGTTAACATCAAAGTACCTAATTTTTTTTTAGTTAAGTGATCTTTTCGCATCTTTAATTTTAATTAAATTATAATAACTCACCTGTAACTATTACGTATAGAACAGAGAGAAAGTAGGTGCGTTGGTAATGTCTAGAAAGAAATTGTTTTCGTGCAAAATGCTATTAAACAGAGTGAGCGCGATTGCGGTGCGTTGTCCCTTCGGCGAAATTTTATAGATCTAGTTAAGCTTTATTTGCGTAAGGCTGAAGAATAGCGTTAGAGCGGAACTTCAGCAGGACTTCAGGAAAGTTGTAAGTAACCCTGAATGGGTTATCTATTTTGTATTATAAATTTTACAAATCAGTCAAACGAATCATATGTTCCGGAATACGCTGATTAAAAATAACTTTGTTAAAAGATTAAAATTACTCATAACTTTTTCGTATTGTTATACCTGGAGGAGATTATTGGGAAATGCTTAGATGGAAGAAGAGGAGTACGTATTGGCGGAAAGAGAATAGAATGTATAAGATTAGCCGATGATATGGTATTATTAGGAGAAAGTGAAAGAACTATAAATAAAATACTAAAAGATCTGAATGAAACTTGTGAGGAGTATGGAATGAGATTCAATACATCAAAAACAAAGAGTATGGTATTCAGTAAAGGAAGGAAACCTGCAAATATTAAGATAGGACAAGTTAATATCAGCCAAGTAAGAGCATTCAAATATCTAGGAAGTACGATAACTTAGGACTTGAAATGTCATCAGGAGGTGAAGACTCGTATTGGGGTAGCGAAGGAAGCTTTCAATAGGAAGAGGAGATTGCTATGCGGAAAACTAGATAAAGTACTAAGGAAAAGACTTGGCAAGTGTTTAGTATGGAGTGTGGCACTCTATGAGGCAGAGACGTGGACACTGAGACGCGAGGACAAAAAAAGGCTGGAGGCGTTTGAGATGTGGATGTGGAGGAGAATGGGTGGAAAGTGTGAATAATAAAGAAGTGCTGGAAAGAGTGGGTGAGAGGAGAAAACTGCTGAAAGTCATAAGAGAAAGGAAGAAGAACTGTATGGGACACTCGTTGAGACGGGAGTGCTTGCTAACAGACGCCATGAAAGGAATAGTTTTGGAAAAAGAGTGAAAGGAAGGAGAAGATACAAGTCGATAGATGACATCAAGGGAAGCGGAAAGTATTCGGAACTGAAGAAGTTGGCAGAAGACAGGAAAGCATAGAGAGATACCACGAGAAAACCTGCCTCCGGGCAGAACACAAATGATGATGTATTGTTATGATGTGATCAGTCCTTAAGCAACATTCCTGCCTGATCACGCACTTAAACAGTAAACCCGGAAGCGAGCGGAGTTGTAACAACTTGCGAAACTGCGAAAAAAACCAGCAGCAGAAAGCCGTTCCACCGGCCAGCAATCTGGGACAACTATGCCAAACAACGTCCCGCTATTGGCCAGCACAAGGCTGGGCACGTCGCCTTGTCTCATCTGGTCAGCAACGAGAGATCACACAGGAATGTATGTGTCCGATTGCCGATAGCCGCCTGCCAGAACAGCCTCCAGGACCATGATTAAGGTGGGGACATTCCAGTTTGATTGACATAGTAGTTACTGTGGTGACTATTTCATAACAGGTTAATTGTATAATAAACTCAATATAAGCTTCCCCGAGTAATTAATATTAACGAAATATGTTATTGTGTTTTCATAATGTCTAATAAACACAATCATTCATAGTAGTGCTCCACCAAATCATCTGTCATTACTAACCTTCGCTCCTAACCTTTCATGTACGAGTATGACTCTAAAAAGTTATATTCACAACAGTATGTTCACGGAAGTCATTACGGAAACGTTTAGTTAATATTCGGAAGAGCGATCCGTGAGGAGGAAAAACAGAACATTCGGGTTTCGGGAACGAACAATACCGAGTCTATGCCTAGGAGGTCGTATATGCTTGGTCTACACAAAGCTTTCTTCGCCACTGAAACCACTGTGACAGTTACAGACTCATAAAACACTAAAATTTTTCTAGAAACTGAAAAAAAGTGTATATGTCACATTGTACAAATAGTGTACTTATACCCTCTAATGCCACAAGACAAGTCTTAGGTGAGTGTAAGAGTGATGAACTCTAGCACTTTTTTTTCGGTTTCAAATCTCGATCTTGTAAAAAATAATTCGACTTTCTTGAATTTCTTTGTCATGCTTAGTAAAACTCCTGTATAACGAAAATTTAAGAGTTGTTTCGTAATCTCTTCCTTAAACAGCAAATAAAGAGAAAATACTACTGAACTTACAAAGAGGTTCCGTGAACTCAAAGACAGTTCTCCGACATTCATGGAAAGTGTGTTATTGAAAAAGCAAAGTGTCCGTAATTTTACGGAGTGTGCTGTAGAATTTCTTACCAGCACTTTTCCGTAAAATAACGGAGAATATTTTTAACAGTGTAGGAACAAATATAAAACGCACTATACATAATATATAATACTGTGTTTTTCTATTTATCACGGAAATATCTACAAAAAGTTTAAACAATCGACCACAGAGATACTTAAACATTGCCTGTTGGGGATCGTTCCCATTTTGCATGTTTTACAGTGAATTATTTATAATTATTTATAGCCGTACTTGATACATGCCAATAAGTAGCCTACCGGTAGCCAAGTAACGATTCATCACTCTACTATATGTACTCTAAATAACAAAATTCTATTTAGGTGCATGCCTGAACATGCCAATCACCGATGGAACGGCACACTAAAATCTTTTTAAATATAAGTATCTGCAAAGTTTGATGTAAGACATGAGTTATATGTCAAACAGTGTTACGAGACTAGCAATACAATCACAATATGCGTTAAACAGGGGTGTACCTACCACCAACTTCTTATTATATAAGTAAGCCTGCAGCTCGAAAATCACTGTCCATAAGACATACATACGTTCAATTAGACATTTTTACTTGGAAGTGTTCTATCTTTCACAACCCAGTTTCTTCCCATATATAGAACATTCTTTATACTGGATAGAGAAAGTGAAATACCCTGAATGAGGCAAGGGTGCATTATTAAATACTTCGCTAAAGGAAAACAATGTTTTAAATACGTAAGAACTTACTACAGCCACATATTATGGTGGCTCTCATAGAACTGAACAGGTGACATGGTCTCCTCCGGTTTTCAGGTGGTTGGTAACCATGACGCATGGTTTCATACAGGTGCCGCATGTACGAGATTGTTTCAAAAAGTTTCGGGACTAGTTTTGTAAACCGCCAGCAGATGGCAGCATAAGGCTGCATGCACAGTCACAAGGAGCACTGACCTTCTTAAGTCAGCACGTTAAAGAAATCGTCCCGTGTATACCTGGAGCTGTGCAACTGGTGTTATTTTGACTGACTGCATTACCACGTATGCTACTGGTTCAAGGACAGCAAGTTACAACAAATGGTAAAAGTCAAACTGTACATGGAACTTGGAAATTCTGCCACATAGACGTTTCACATGAATCGACAAGTTTGCAACTATGCTGCAGCGAGTCGTTCGGAGTATTTTGAATGGAATGTGCGTTCTTTTTCAACTTTCGCGGCAATGAGTATCAAGAATTTTTCCTCAGGGGCCAGACCGTTAATAATGTGCTCTACTGCTAGATTTTAAGGCTTCAGCAGGAGGACATTCTGGGAGCATCCGGACGTGTGGCGCTCGAGAAACTGGATGCTTCATGGAAACAATGAACCCTGTTATTTAGCTCTACTCGCTTGTGAGTTTCTCGCCGGAAACAACATGATCTTGCATCCGAACCTATCCTACTTGGTAGTTTTGGATTCTGTGGACTTCGCCCTCTTTCCGAACTCGAATATCCAGCTCGAAGGTAACACGTTTAGAGAAGAAGACTTACACGACAAATTCCAGAAGTGGCACGAATGCTGGGAGATCCTGTTAAAAGGAACTACTTTGAAGACGATATTGTGTAAACGGAGCTGCTCTTAAAACTTTTTGACAGAATGTCGGAGTTCTGAGGGCCTTCCTCCATTTCTCTTCCAACTGTACTTATAGTTCGGCAAGGACCATCACATATCATAGGCGCCAGAACAGAAATGCCCCAGCTGGTCCTACAAGTACTCCATTGGCGAAAGTTATGGTAACCTCTCATGCAATTATACGAGGGTTAGCTGCTGAACCATAAATATAGTACGCGATATAGCGCTGAGGCACTGCAGAATACTTTGGAGAAATGACAGAAAATGGGGATGGAAGATCTCGTGGACTTATCGATGAGCTTTCAGTGAACCTTTAAATAATACCAGACAGGTTCTGGAGTCGTAACTTAAGGCCGCTCACACGACCACGCCATATTCAGGGTCCCTATGTTGCCACACAATATGCGCCGGATGGTTACAACCGACCTCTAGGAAGCTCCGTCCTCACTTTCTTATTTAGAGTACTCTTGAGTGAAACAGGAAGCCACACACCCCAGTCGTCGCATTCTCTACCTCAGAGGCGACGAGCTTGGTGGTGTATCGGTACAATAGCAATGTGCGCACAGGATACTGCGACTGTGGTCCATCGCCATTCAGTCGCCTCCAGATTGCCCTCGTATACTGGCGATGCTAGTAATTTACTGGCGATGCTAGTAGTTTACTCACAGATCGCATGATCTGTGGGAATGTTGCGCACGGATCCGTTGCCAACCTTAAGTCAACCAATTTTCTCATCTCTACGATTTGTGGTGCAACAAAGGGCATCAGAACCTTCCATACATGACGTATGGTTTTCGCTTTCCCTCGTGGCTAAACATCTTGTAACGATACGTCTAACGCACCTCCTATTTGTGATAGCGCAGTTTTGCTATGAACTGCAGTTTTAAGATTTATTTGTATTTGTAAAACTGCCTACAAAAATGACATTCCAGGACGCATCCACTCGAAGCCAAGTGAAATTGCACTACAAGTTATGTCGAAATCAGTTGATTTATAAAATTCCGCTCAAGGGCACGCACAGAACGTGCTATCTCGGAAATTAATTTCGTAATCATGAAAGCTATCTTGTCAGTAACTAATAGTTTATAACGATCACGGTTAACTGCGTAATTGTGAAATTCGTGCCTGGAATTGAGGTTCTTTACAGTCTTTGTGGGAATTTCAGGAATGTAAATGAGTTCGTAGCATGCAAACGTCGTTATGTGTTCGTAAAGTACTCACAAAATACTATTTATTTATATTTGACCAACACAAGAAAGATAGCCCAAATTATAACCGTTTCTACATGGTATTAGTTGGCAAGGTCTTGTATGATAGCTGCTGTCATAATTGGCGGCCATTCATACAACACAAAATTGACACAGAAGTCGAAATGAACAAGAAAGTTATCACCTTCTCGCTCACAAAAGATGATCATAAGTAACTAGACTAAAGTTGGGTTCACAATTGAAAGCATAGCATTAACAATAGACCGTCAAGATTTCGAACCTATTGGTTGACAACTGCGCATAACAGGTCGTGTGCATGACAGATCCTGGCACAGTGCATGAAGGTGATGGCTATATTTAATTCCTTATGCAGACGCATGGAGCAACAGCCTATCAGTGCGCAGTGGAAAATTTTCGACAAAATTGCTTATTTAACAATAAAAATCGAGGGACATAGTTACACCGCAGAAACGAATGGATGTCGCAAGATGTAAATTGAGTGGCAAGAATAGGCGACAGTTTACTGGCAAACACTTTACTGGCAGACATATTTTCCATCTCAAAAGCAAAGGTTTTATGGACAAGCGAACATGCCAACATTTTTAAATCACGGCCCATATTGAATACAATACCTCACTAAAACATTTGATGTACTCAATTTCATTTAAGTCAAGACAGCCAAAACATTAAAAAATTTACCAACATTGTCAACTGACGTCAAACTCATCTTAAAAAATGTAATCAGCTAAGAATTAAATCCAAATATTAATAGTGAATCTATTTTGCGCAAGGTTCCTGGTCGCGTGCAATGATCGACTGCTATGCCCTTTGCTATGTGTACGTTTTTTTTCCATCGCGAGTCCTCCATTCATACGGCTACGCTAGGTCACAGAATAGGTTAATACAGAAGAAAAATGGTGCGGCGTTTCCTTTGATGAACGCGAACTCTGCCATCTATTGGCCCCGGTGTGAAGCTGTGGAAACGGGACTTAAGTGCGACTAGCTGTTACACGTTATGGAATACTCCATATATGTCGAGTTGCCGTCTGACAATTTTAGTCATCAGTAACTGACTTGTAGAGACACAGAAATTTCGCGGATTCATTTGACAACAAGCTAGACTCCACAGTCCTTTTGTATACAGGAACCTCACGTGTTTGCACATTGGCTAATGCTCCAGTTTCACCTCAGGCCAGGTAGCACGGGGATTCGGTTGTTTGTTCGTTGCTGATTAGCAGGGGCACCAGTTTTCCACGAAAAAATTTCAGGATAAGTTGTGTTCCAACGCACTTTAGTTCAGAACCACTTTCGTGACTGGATCATTTGAATTGTTACGAGTCTTAAATGTCTGCTGGCGAATCACGGACGGTCAGCATAGGAGAAACTTAATTCTGATTGGCTCATTCAAGTAACAGGCTGTCTTCACACGAAGACAAGCGGCCAATAGTCAAATGAAGACAGCAATTGTGCACATATAGTATTGAAGTCTTAATATCCGCGTACAGCTTTTCACGAAAAACAAGTGGCCCTACTGATTATTTATTGGCTGGAATTCGTCCAGGCCGTGGTGGCTAAGAAACGGCGATCCAATTAAAAAGCAAGTCATATATAGTCATATATATACATACATACACACACACACACGTATATATACGTTCCACCGTATTGTAGGTCGGCGAGGCCATTTTGCTGCCGCGTATGGCTGGAGCTCGCAGAACACGCCAGTGGTGTGTGTTGCAAGGCAGGCTGGTGCTTGCACACTACCGCACACACCCGGCGCACGCAGTAACCTGAGCGGGGCCGGGCGAAACTGAATGTTGTGATGCATCACTCTCGTGTCCGGTGGTGCTTATTGTATTATAATTAAATTAGTACTGCTTGTAAGCCACTATATGCATGCAACTTCATTTTCAGCGCCACTTTCTATAGTCAATAATAATTTTTTAAATGTGTGATAGGTCATCTATTTTTATATAAGTTACCAGGAAATTGTTTACTTTGAAAGGCAGCAGTTTTCTTTTCGTTAAATTGAAGTTAATTTTTATTTGAATGTTCATGGCTTACTCCATTCGGATAAAACATGGAATATGATTTAATATGTACAAATATTGGTTTCAACTGACATCTCTGATACTCGGTTGGTAAGTCGATCCATTATAGACACTGCTTAAAACATGAATTATTTCGTACTCGGGTACTTTAGTATTAATCTAGCCGACGTTTATTGATTGAAATAATTAACTGTGCAACCATACATACGACTTGGACGAAATTAAACTATCTTGATTTATAGTTAAATTTGAGAAATGCATATTACATAATGCAACGTGATTTGCTTATATGAAGTATTGCTTATTCAGACGGACCTATAAATCCTTGTTCCCGTACCCAGTGGCGTGTGGTGGAGTGTTGCAAGGTAAGCTGGTGCTTGCTCAGTGCTGTACACACTCGGCGCACGCAGCAGGAACCAGTAACCAGAGTGGAGTCAGGAGAAACTGAATGTAGGCTACTGCGGCCACTCACGAGAGCGCGGCGAGGCACCTACTACACACGTGCTGCGACGTAAACTGCACTACTACGTTTAAGTGGCCGATGTGTAAGCTAGCAAACGATTAAAGCCTGTTCACGATAAAGTGAGCACTTTTGAAATCAACTTTAGAAAAAAGTCGCTGCTCCTACCTGTATATGTTTAAACGTGCCACTGAGTGGCCTGCGCCCAGTAAAGTTGGTATAGACTGTTCACGGTAAAGTGATCACTCTTGAAGCCCTAGTTACTTTTTTCTTTCAGCCATCTTTTTTTCCTTTAACCACCTTTTTAAGTAAATTTCTCCCTATAAGTAATAAACACAGTGTCCATATTCCACCGTGCTTGGAAATTAACGTTTAAGACTAAAATAAAATAAATTTTTTGGCTATTATTCCAGATGTGAGGGCTTATAAAGTGCTCACTTTACCGTGGATAGCCTATAACGATGGAGGGAACGAAGTTCCATATCGTAAGACCGAATGAAAAGTGTTAGGATACCATTTGTGATATGTTATATTATTTCTTTCGCTTTCCGTTTCTTTTAATGCACCGAAGAGTAAAAATGAGCAGATCGTTAAAATATTTACTTTTCTCACAAATTCTCAGTTTCACTTGACTGACACACGAATAAGATGACAAGGACTACGATGATGTTGGCTGTACAGGCGGTGGAAGAATACACAATGTCATACAAGTATAGGTTGTTTACAGTGAAATGAGCATTTTTGAAAGCCCTGCTTAAGATCTACTTGTATACACATCGTGTATTGTTCCGCCTTATATAAAATTAACATTGCCACGGGCCTCATCACTTTATTCATGCGTCGGTCAAGTGAAACTGTGGAAATATTAGAGAAGTATATATTTTACAAATTGACTTATTTTTGCATGTCGATGCATTAAAAAAAAACAGAAAGCACAATAAATAATTTAAGTTATCACAAATGGTTTCCTTACATTTTTTAATTGACTTTAACATACAGAATTATTTTCCATCCATCTTTACCAACTTCACTGCGCAGGTGCCACTTGGCGTGCCCGTTTAAATACATGCAGATAGGAGCAATGCAATTTTTGTAAGGTTGATTTCAAAAGTGCTCAGTTTACCGTGAACTGCCTGTAGGTGACGCTGGTGCAGGGTGCAGCGTGGGTAAGGGCAAGGAGGATAGTCAGCACTGGAGGATGTCGGAGATCCTGTCACTATCACGTCCTCTACACGTCGCGCTACACGGCTGGTATAGAGCCGGCAGAGGAACAACCCCCGTACGGGGGTGGGTAGGCGACGCCACTGGCAACCCCTTTGCTCCGTAAACAACGGGCTTAAAGATGTTTTTGCAAGAGCAGGGCGGACCCAGGGGAACTCCCCTCTCCACCGCCAGGAATGATTAATGAGTCGGTCTGATCGGCTTTCATCTGAGGCTCGCAGCGTTCATCCCCTTCGCTTACCCCACACCACCACCCCTCAGGGCGGAGACTACCATCTCCCCGGCAGCGGATCTCATAACCCCCCCCCCCCCCTCACGCAGCAACCCACCTGCGAAATGGACGCCAGTACATTTTATACCGTTATATACTTTTATTTAAAATAGGGAGCATCTAACACGTTTGTTGCGCCTGCCACCCACCTCTGCGAGGTACAGTCCATCGCAGGATTAGTGTACCGTCTGTGCCGCTCATCCCGGAAGTAGTTGGTACAGTCACAACCAACACTCCAGGCAAATGACGGTGAAGTTCCTTTATAAGTGATTTTACACTCCTTCAATAATTTAATAATAAAAAAAAAAACTTTAAAACTAGTGTTTTGCTACCGAAAATTCTCGCATGAACAATTTTTATTCAAACTTACAAAATCGATTTATTAGCATCTTGTTTTCTCAGCTGAACCTATGCCCTTAGTGAAAAATCGTTTTCACAGGCCTTATCCGTTACCCTCCAAGACTGCTCACAGAATATTACAGGAAAAACGGAGCATGTAGCAGCAATGAGAGGAGTTTAAGTAGACATATACAAGATTTACTCCTAATCTTATTTAAACAATTTTTAAACGGAAATTGCGCGGTTTTAGCACAGTAAAATTTATGCAAAAGATACAAATTGAATTGTTATTTTGGTGAATTTGTTTTCCGCTCGGAAAAAGTATAAAATGAAATACTGAAAAAAAGAATAAAATTTCTTGATTAGCTGTTCGTATTTAAACGGATTTTCTTTGCACTAAGATATAGGCTTACGAGGCAGGTGAACAAGAAAAACGAGAAGACACGGTGAACTGAGGACCGTAACTACAAGGAGAAGAAGGGATGTTCAGCCACGAGCAGGATATATCCCCTGGAGGACAGAAGATTGGTGCATGCATGCCGTGGTTTTATAAATTCATATCGGCTCTTCATGGTAAAGAGGACACTTTTGAAATTAACCGTCGTAAAATATCACGACCAGTTAAATGTAAATATGCCACCGTACACACTGGCATTGCAGATATAATCTATTCGTGGTTTCGTCACACTTTTTAAATAAATCCTTTGAAAAATCATCATGTGTATGACGTGTATAGTTATTTCCTAAATATGTGGTGTGTCACAAGTGTTTTATACCTCTGTTAAAATGAAATTATCTTATTTTTTCTTAAATTAAAGTTTTACCCGTATTTCATTTATAACTTATATAAATTCGTCTAATAGTAAATATGAAGAAAACTAATGAGAAAATGTGTGTTGGCAGCGACAAGTAAGAAATAGTTCTCATGAAATCCTTACAACTGCGTGCGTACGAATTTGGTGCGTTGTACTTTGGTGTAATTTTCTAGACTCGGTTAAGCTTAGTTTGCACGAGGCGGAGTAATATCTTGGAAGTAGAACTTTAGCAGGGCTTCAGAAAAGTTAGAATTAACCATGAATGGACTATATATAAAACAAATCAAGTTGGCTATTTATTATTTATAGGCTACTGTTTAAAGAAACAATTAGCTTATTATTAGCACATAGGTCTCTAATAATTTCACGTTTCCACTTTACCAACGCATAGATTATATAATTAGGCTGGTGGCAATATAAATTTTACATACGTCGGAAGATTACAAAAGAGGACGAAACTGGATCGTGGTGGAATTGAAAATTTTACATATGGCAGAAGATTTAGAAAAGAGGAGAAAATTACATCTTAAGCAGGTCTTTCAAAAGTTCTCACTTAACCGCGAACATCATAAATATTTCATTTTATTTACGTTACGATCCATGGCCAGGTCAGAGGTCTAGACTCTGGCTTCCTACCGCTGGCGTCTCTGGTGGTGAGAAATTTTCGGTCTGGCATTTTAATATGAGGAGTGATGGATACTGCCGTGGTGTGTTGGTTTCTTCGGATTGCTCCGTTTCCCTCCTGCGTTTTCATTCAGCTGCTGCTCCTCTCCCATCTCGTCCATCACCTCGTCCATTCTCCAGGCTGGCCGGACGCCAGACATCTCTTGTCCACAGTAACCGTGCTGGGGGCGGAAACGCCGTGTTGATTTACTGAAGGGTTCAGTGCACAAATAGAACAAGTCCATTTTTATTCATCGCTGACTAAACTCACCACTAAATAATTAAGACAGACATTTATATATGATCAGTACTTCAAATTGAAAATTAACTTTATGTTCTTTGTCTAGTTGTACACAGAACCCTTCATGTTTACGTTAAAAACCACACTATTAGCTTAGGGAAGAGCTGAGTGGCATAGTCCATTCACGCTTTCTTCGGCCTTTTGAAACAAAACCTTTGAAAAATCACCCTATTCGTAACATGTCAACCTGTTGTGTTCAATCACTTGTGTTCCACAAATATACAACCCTGTGATTAACGTTTAAATACTGTGTTATTGAATAGATTAATAATCTATTAAGTATCTTCTATAACTTGTAATATTAATTTCATATTAAATACGAATTAACAACAGCGATAGCAGCGACGTGTTGGCAATGGCCGGTAAGAAATAGTTCACAGTTACAATATTTTTTAACCTCGTTTTTATTGTATACTATGTGTAAATTAAACGTTGCCAATTTATATATTTGTATTGTTAGGTAGCATTGACGGAAACGCATTTCATTGCTGCAGTTAAAAATATCAGCGCAAATTACCGTACCTAGGCTTTAGAGTGACACAGCATTTTTTTTCCCATCCAAGGTTCAGTAAGCGAAGCACAGCGTGTCGCTCTCTCTCGTTATCTCCCCTCTCTCTCTTTCTCTCTCTCTCTCTCTCTCTCTCTCTCTCTCTCTCGGGAAGTCTGTACCACCTGTGTAGTAGTAAAGGTATACATTTTGATATTTATAATTTCAGCACATTTCATACTAATTACAGCAACAATAAGGATGTTTGAAATTGTAATTTACAATTGAAACGAGATTTTATTGTTTCAATACCTATTATATGTTATTTAGATGGGATGGCGCGACGCTTACAAATCCAGCAGGTTGACAGACGTGGTGTGGAAGGGAGAATCCAGAATTTGATCACCTTTACCCTAGACACGCGTATGTCCTAATATGACGGGAGATTATACCCAGTGAATTACGACTGGAAGTGACGTGGCGACATGCCAATGACACGGCGTGTTTCTGAACGAAGCGTCAAGTTCGTATTCGTGTTTTTAAACATCCTAGACAAGTTACAATGTTGTGATAAATACGTTTTTTTTCCACGGCAGGGTTATATACTGTAACGAGTTGTGTGATCGCTGCGTGTGAAAGGGCGAGGCCGCCATTTATGTCTATGATGACTGCGTTGTAATCGTTACGCAGACCAAGTGTGTGTGAATTTCAAATATTGGATGTCCAAAATGTATACGTTTTAAGAATGAACTGATGTTATGCCGACGTTAATAATTTAAATTCACGTCTGTTTATCACAACGTTGTACCTTTGCGGTAGGTGTTTGAGAAACAGTTGTGTAACGCGCTTACGTTTCTGTGATTTGATTGCCTGCCAAAATCCCTACAAAATACTAAGCCTAACCAAATAAATTAAAATAAATAATATAATAAACAAAAAAGTCAGTAAGTACCAATGCATGTAAACATTAGCAGAATAAATGTTACGGTATGCCTATGTGTTTGCGTGTTCACCACTATCTTTTACATTTGTCGATGCTACGTACAATAAATAAGCGACACGAGTTGCGTGCTTGAATTTACTGTGTCGTTTAGTTGGACTGGTTGTTCTTTCGTTTTAATTTTTATTCCAAATAAGGCCATCCTTTTAACGAAATAACGAAACACATATTAATAACAACAGAATAAATACTACTGTTGTTTCTGCCACAGTTGTAAAAAAACAACGCCGTGGAAAAATATGAACGTGTATTATGTGTAACGGGCAACATATTGTGTAACAAATAGTTATGAAGCTGACCTAAATATTTTTATAGGCCTAAATTGTGAACATTCGTAGGAAATATGACAAAATTCTTTGAACAGGTGTAAATAGCAACAAACGCAATTGACAGTTATAAAAGTAGAAGTCACATGGCAGTGTTTATGTTTACGTGTAGCGGAAGGATACGTAATTAGTAACCAAAAGTAGATATTTAGCAGGGCTTCAGAAAAGGCCGATGTTATCGTTAATCAACTATATCATTTTTTGCATTAAAATATAAATATTCATGTATAAAAGTCAAGAATAATATAATGTTAATTTAGACATGTTAAATTATGTGGAATTACACAGTTAGCTGAATAATTCACAGCTCTTCCTGATGTGATCTAGGGAACAACTAAAACATATACGACTCTCATACATGTCTAGTGTTGTTGATTGCTCCAAATCGAAACCATTTTTTTGTCTTCAAAACGTACAAGGAAACTACTTTAGAATAAGTTTGAAAATTTAAAGAAAAACTAATATTTAAGGTAGAAAAGTGAAGAAAGCTTAAATCGAAACCTACTGTTTACAGGTTCATACCTTTATGTATACACAAGGTGTTTTTAAACAACATGCAGAAATTTCCAACCAAGGCATATATTGGCTAATATAAACAATAGCTCCTCATAGCAAAATGTTCGAAACATTCATCTAGTATTTTTAATTGAAATTCAAGTTAGCGCAAATAGCGCCGGGAGTCCGCAACTTCACACAACTACGAGCACAACAAGTTTCATACTACGAAGGCGAGTGGAAATGGCGCGCTAAGTGGCGACCGCCTGTACATAGGCCACCGAGAACATACGTTCTTACCCTATATAGCCAATACTGCTGTTTGTTCTATCACTTCTGGCACTTCTGCCACTGCCCTGCCCACGTATGTTTTAAAGAGCGCACCTAGTGACATGCACCCGGTAAAGTTGGTAACGATGGATGGAAAATAGTTCCATATGCTAACGTAGTTAGTTGACCATTTGTGATAATTTGAATTATATCTTTAGCATTCTTAATTTTCTTGACTCCTTAGTATGTAAAAATTATCAGATATATAAAACAGTTACTTTTCTTATAATTTCACAGTTTCAATTGACCGACGCATGAATAAATTTATGAGGCCCATAGCAATGATAATTTTACACAAGGTGAAAGAATACACAACGTGTATACAAGTAGATCTTAAGTAGGGCTTTCAAAAGTGCTCATTTTACCGTGAACAGCATATAGTAACAAGTAACCACTAGCGGCACCCACGTATCTCGAATTTATTGTGTCCTATGTGCAGGCGCTCTCCGTGATTTCAATTTCAACATGTAGTTTAAAAACGCCTCGTACATCAAGTTGTATGCGAATATAACTGCTTTCTCAATGGATATTTCAGTTACATTGCTCCAGTTGTGGTCATAAGTTGGATAGGTGACCATTCGCCAGAAAAAGAATAAATTTGAAAATAAAATGACATCAAAATAAAAGATTTAACCACCATTTATATAAATTGACATTTTAAAATGCTCTTGGGTGGTTTCAAAAACAATTTTATCAACTGAAATCGGAGACAATAAAAAAATAAAATTTCGAATTCTCCTTTTTCTTGGGAAAACATTTCCAGTAACATTTTTTCAAAGGTCATACTACCGTTTTACAAGTAATAAAAGATTTGTCATTAATTAATTAAAACTTCGTAAAGTAGTAAAAAACTTTCAACTCTAACTAACTATGAGTAACATTTTTCAAAATAAAATAATTTTCCGACAGTTAAAATGTCTTTACTTCACAGCACTCCGTAACATTTAAATTAACTACTATTAAAAAAATGTATCAACCATAACAAAAACCCAGTCCTGACTGACCAGCGGCGACCACGGGTCGTCTGTTCCACATCGGCTGCTCTGCACACTATCCACGTGTGGTTTCCCCCTTTGATGTGACCTAACCAGAATATTCCCGTACAACGCCTGGTGTTCTCTGACTTTCGTCGTCACTTCTGGAACAGTCTACCATGAAACTTCGTATTCGCGGAACTTGTTGGTCAGTTCCGGGCGAATGAGGAGCCGATGACGTCACCAGGTGGTCGAGCAGGAGTGGCAGGAGGGGAAGACGAAGCACCCACATGTCGAAGCCGCGGGCGTCCATTCCACGCCTCAGCTAGGTGCAGCAAACACGTGTTGCTCTGACTCGTACAACTGGCTCTTGCAGTGACGATGCATGCCACCCGAGTGCTGTGGTGCTCCTTTAAGGGGGAAGTATTCTTGCTATCTTGGATTTACGTATTTTCCTCATTAACTTAATTTTCGCAGTCTATATTTAAAAACCAAGCTATTAATGACATTGAGAACATTTTATCAGTTATCTCTAAATCCCACTTATTTTTCTTACACTTCTGTAACCGTAATAAAAAATTATCTAATGATTTAATAGTTTCAGTCCCACATGGGAAAATACAGGTAGCTATATTTGAAACCTTACAAATGAAAAAAAAAAAAAAAAAAATTTAAGAAGTTGTTTATGTCACGGTTAGCTTTGATTTTTTATTTCTGGTCATACATTTTGATTACGAAGATTTGTAAGAAAATTCGAAGATGGAGTGGCGAGGAGGGACCATGCACTCAAAAAGGGGCAATGCGTAGACAGAAGTAAAGCACCCTTAATTACAAAACACTGCTTTATTCAAGGCTAAAGTGGTACAATTGCCACCATGCAAGGTGCGGCTTGGTTAAGGTAATACTGAAGTTAGTGGCAGACATACATTGAATTATATTAAAGAGACAAATACGCTAGCGTAAGGCGCGCTCGCTCATAAGGAGCTTGATTGATGACCTTCGCGTATCCCGTCGCCTCACGCAGTGTAGTTCGCCCAAACGGGAAGGATATTTACCCTGGAGTACGACGACTGCTGCGTGGAGGCTCTCTCGACTGCGGCAGAGTCTGGAGCTGACCACAGGACCACACGGTATGGCGGTCCTCCTTCGGGCGGCGATCCGGCATCCGGAATTGTCTTCCCCAAGATGACGCTGAGCCATGCAGACGAGAGCTCGTGACACTCCGTCAGGTATAATGTTAGCGAAGGGTGTCGCTATTATCGTCCTGAGGTAACTTCTTTTCAATATTTATAGCAAGTGATATCCAGCCTTAAAGAATTTTTTGAAATAATAAGTGAAAGAGGTCCTGAATTCGGGAAGTATTCTAACGAAACTTTCCGTAAATAATATTCAGATAATTTGGCCTGTATTCTGTAAATTCACATTGTTAAACTTTTTAATCTTATGTGTGTCTTACTAGATAATTATTATAAAACTTTACTTGTCTACATTACTATTACAACCTGACATTGAAATACGATAATGTATCGTATTTGTGCTTAGTTGAATGTAGATACTGTATATGTTTTAAATTAAAAACTATTGTGACTTTTAGAAATAACTTTATATTGAAAATCTGTCTTGTGTTATACCCACTAAAAATTTAAATACTTTTCTTAATTATTTCTTATTTTAAAAATTGTCTTCTGCAGTAGGCATCTCGTGTATTTACATATTTCGAGAAATAAAAAAAAAAAAAAATAAACGTTTTACACTGCGATTCGAAATATTTTTGAAGTAATTATAGCATCTTATTTCAATGCGAATTATATAATTTTTTGTAAGTGAGTTAGTTTTTATGATTTGTAGGTGGCAAAACACAAATTGTGATTTTGACATGTCATCATGCAAAATCTATGGTGTAAAAAAATTTTTAGGAGAAGAAATAATATTGAGTAATATCTAAAAGTAGGATATTATTTCGTAGAGATAATATAATGAATATTAGAGTGCTGGCTCGATATCCGCCGGTTGGGCTACGGATGGTTCTCATGCCAGCTTCTGCTTAGTCTAGTCATTAAGGACCACGCCTACCCGGCAAGTAAACTGCACTGCAGCACATTTAGAGTACGTGCTCTTTCCAAGAAACTATCCCACGTGTCACCAATATGTTCACCTACATGTTGAGTTGTGAGATTCGGGTGGCTCTCAACAACGAGGTCTTGAGAGCCGATGATGGTGAAATGAGAGGAGAATGGAGCAGCGCCGGAATTCAAGGGCGGGGGGAAACGGGAGATCCCTGAGAAAACCGGCTGACCAGTGGTATCGTCCGGCACGATTACCCCGTGCGAAAATCAGGGAGTGACCCGACCGGCGATTAAAAAAGGGTTCGCCTTGGTGGGAGGCGAGCAGGCTAACCACTCAGCCACCGCGATCCCTTTCATCTACGTAAAGGAAACGTAGCACCTACAAGGTCAGAATGGTATTTTCGAGATATCGCGCGTGTGACTAATTGTAGTTTGGAGAACTCCTCCAGCATCGTTAAAAACGCCTTTTCCAGCAGGTTATATCTAAAAAAAAAAAAAAAAAAAAAAAAAAAAAAAAAAAAAAACACTACACGAGCGTAGGGGCCTATATGTGAACACTTTTGAAAGCACTGGTAAAGATCTACTTGTGCGCACATTCCGTATACTTCCGCCATATGAAAATTAATATTTTCATGGGCCTGGTCACCTTATTCATGCGTTGGTCAACTAAACCTGTGAAATTACTAGAACAGCAAATATTTTACAATTGTTCTAATTCATACCCTTATATGGATTAAAATAAAGAAAGTAAAACAAATAATTTCAGTATTCTCAAATGTGTATCATTAACCATTTTAACTGAGCATTAAAAAATAGAACTACTGCGACAACAACATTACACGCATTTTCAGAGCCTCTTTAGGGGCGACTGCACATTTGATGTGCTCAGAAATCTTGTCCTTATCGATAGCGTGCTTCTCAGCCCGAAACCCAAAAAATAGCTCCAGTTTCCTGCCGTGAGAAGACGTGTACTCGCTGTCTTCTTATACGTTCGTAAAAAAGGGGAATGTTTTTATTTAACACTAATATTCACTTACTTTAGTGCAGTGAGTCTAATAAGTAGTTTTATTTTGACGGACGGGCGAAGAATGTAAAGGCGCCTTTTAAGGAACTGCACCAACTTTATAGGCTGTTCACGGTATACTGAGGACTTTTGAAAGCCCCGCTTAAGATCTACTTGTATGCTCGCTGTGTACTCTTCCACTTTATGTAAAATTAACATTGCCATGGTCCTCATCACTGTAATCATGCATCAAAGTGAAAATGTGAAATTATTTAAAAAGTAAACATTTTACCGATCTTATAATTACACTTGGATGCATAAAAAAAAAACAGAAAGTAAAAAAATCTTGAGTTTCTATAAGTATTTAGCTAACACTTTTAATTCAATGTTAAGACATGGAACTACTTTCCCTCTATCATTACCAACTTTACTGGGTGCATGCCGCTCAGTGCGTTTGTTAAATATATGTAAATAAAACCAGTGACTGTTTTCTAAGGTTGATTTCAAAAGCGCTCACTTTATCGTGAACAGCCTTTAGTTTGGAATAGGAAAGGAAAATGGTTTGATAAAAATCATCCATCGCCTCTCTAAACCCCCCTCCCCCCGCGCTGGGCAGCGAACCCGCGACCTACCGGATTCGAAGCAGGCTTGCTACCGCATTTACAGACTCGCTCGGTTCTTGTATTTAAAACAAGCTCATGCCAGCGCCTGGGATAGAACCTCAGAAATGACATCCCTCCACTTTACATGTCAAATGGTGGTTACTCTGCAGACTACACCACCGTGATGGATATATTCAACTCATGTAATTTTGAACTCGGAGATAAATAATAGATCTTAACCTTCCAACTAAAAAAAAAAAGAACTTGTGACGAAAATGTTTTAAATTTCATATTTAGAGGGGACAGTGTTTCTTAGCCAGTCAGGGTCGTGTAAAGAATTTTCTAAAGCGAACACTACTGATGGAGAAAAACACCAAACGTAGTATAGCCGCCTACACAACGAATACAGTTTCAACCAGAAGAACATACAGTATTTAACATTTTGTAGTTCCAGGCATGAAATAATTAGTTTCTCTCAAGTGCAGAGCCCAAGCTTTTGGGGCGCGGTATTCTTTTTTCTACAGTGTTTGTAAGATTGAAAGTGTTTTCTTTAGTTTTTGTTGGATTTCAAAATAACTACTACCATTAATATAACTGGTCGTGGCTTCCTCTAATACGTTTAAAGAACTAGGTCGACAATTTTCCGCACCCACCTAACTATGCAGTTAACAGGAAGAAATTAATTGTGAACGAAGGAGTACGAAGTTAACGAGGCGGGGTGATTTATTCGAATATTACAATGGTCGAGAAGAAGATCACAAAGAGCAGAAAGAGGGGAGTTTGTAGTGAAAGAGGTGAATATAAAATTAAAGATTTTTTTTGTCTTTCGCCAAAAGCCCCAGGCAGATTTATATACCTGACACATATTCACAGTAGGATACGGGATTAAACCTCATGAAATTCTCCTATTCAGTTTGTGAGCGACGAGAATTCGCACAGGCTTTCACGAAGTGGCGAGTTTCGTGCAAGTACGAAAGGCTAGAATGTTAACACGAGAGAGAGAGAGAGAGAGAGAGGAGAGCGAGAGCGAGAGCGAGAGCGAGAGCGAGAGCGAGAGCGAGAGCGAGAGCGAGAGCGGAGCGAGAGCGAGAGCGAGAGCGAGAGCGAGAGCGAGAGAGAGAGCGAGAGCGAGAGCGAGAGAGAGAGAGAGAGAGAGAGAGAGAGAGAGAGAGAGAGAGAGAGAGAGAGAGCTGGCTATACGTGCAAAAGCGCCTAGTATAAAATAGTACAAGGATCTACCTTTAAAGAGCGTCATTATCGGGAGTGGTTCGGAGTCCAAGTAAGTCGGTCCTAACCAGTGTTCTAGCAGGCTAAGGCTGTGATTACAATGGCTTAACGCAACAAGTGACACGTAACAATTGAGAAGTTCCTATTAAGCCTGACGGAGCTTTACGTGTGTGTTTCAAGGAGTCCCGTTATTCTGGTCTCACTTAAAATAAAACGTGTATTTGCCATAGTGAAAATGTTATTAATATCTGTAGTTTGTGAACGTCTTGGTATGCCACAAGGATCCTTCGGTGATAACTTGTTCCATAAAATATAAAATAACCTACATTATACAGAATGCAAACTGCCTTCTTTGGCGGTGAAACATTTTTATTTCCAATCTTGTTTCAAATGGCACGTCAGGGAAAAATCAACTAAATTTTAGGAAACTTCTTTTTTTAATTTTTGTCGTTTTTGAATACCTCGCAAATACCAAAACATTGAATTGAAGTGAAGTGATTTGGGCGGCTCTTAACGGCGAGGTCTTGAGAGATGATGAGGCTGATTGAAGCGAACATGGAGTGGCGCCGGAATGAAGGGGCGGGAGAAACGGGAGATCCCCAACGACATCGTCCGGCACGATTCCCACTTGCGAAAATCCGGTGACCCGCCCGTGTGCTGAGTCCGGTTCGTCTTGGTGGAAGGCAAGCGTGCTAATCGCTCAGCCACTGTCGCCCCCAAAACTTTGATAATCATTTGATTGTTAATAAGGGAAAACAAAATTGTTTGGCATATTGCTCATGTTGCTTTGTAAACGTCTCTGATTACCTACATGACATGGTCCGGTACAGTTTTACAATTACTGTAGGGTTACTTTAAAATAAAATATAATTCACTTTTATCAATGGAAGCATAGTAAGTCATTTTTACTTTTAGTGCACAAACCTTATGGCAGTCAATAGTCTGTAAGATTAATAAAAAGCTCGTGTTTATGCTACAATTCATAAATTTCGAGTACGTTATAACATATTTTCACACCGAGAGTGTTATTTATCAAGAATATACAAGCAAGTCTAAAAAAAATCCCTTTGTCTTTATGGAAAAGCGTCTAAAATGATTACCAATGAGTTCTTCGAAAAAATCAGTATTCGAGACAAAATTAATTCTGTGAAATGATAGAACATAATGATGAAAAGGGCAAAGTTATTACGGTGAGTGCATTCGTAAATATCAGACATAATTAGTATAGAACGGAGAACTAGAATTAGTTAATTGAGTGGGTAGCCAATCGGAGAGGAAGGTCGCAGTTCAGATGTTTGACGCACCAACAGCGAACATATGGGACGATAGGAAGTTTACTCAATCCGGCTCTTAAGACTGCGATGTTAGGGCCGCCCAGATCTCTTCATGCAACTCCGCGTCTGCAATATAAACAGACTGTACAGCATCTAAAGATGACAGTGATATAAAATAGCCAGAACAGATTGTGTAACAGTATTAACATGCCATAAATCACTGACCCTTTGAAAAAGCTGCCCGGGAAGATTAGTTATGGACATTAGAAGAAAAATTCTGTTTGTGATTTACTTCACTCGATTAAGGAAAGTTTTATGTTAGTGAGCTCAAGAGTCTGTACCGAAGCAAATGAAAAATTTAACTATTTTCTTAATCAAGTTCTCCATTGTTTTTTGAAAAATGTTTCTCAACCCGACTGACCCACTGTAATACAAATCAAGAGAAAAAATTATGGCTCACCAAAGGAATAAAAATTTCCTGCGAAAACAAAAGAAAACTATACAAGGGCGGCAGAACCAGCAGCAACCCTGACACATTGAATCACTACACGAAATACTGCAAAATTTCGAGTAAGGTCATAAAATCTCCAAAAAAGGATTTTTTTTGTAACCTCACTAAGAATTCTCAAAACAAAATAAAAACTACGTGGAATATTGTAAAAAAACACAACAGGAAAAACAACATAGCAATGTCCAGTTGTAAACGTAAAAGTAAATGATTACATATCCTCACACCCTAAATTAGTCGCAGATACATTTAATTCATACTACCTAAATGTCGTAGAAAATATGATTAACAAAAATACTAAACAAGATATAAACCATAGTCCAACACTGCTATATCTTTCACAAACACAACTTCAAAAGAAGTGGAGAAAACAATCAATTCTTTACAACCAAAATTATCTAGCGGCTATGATAGTATTAACTGTAGGTTATTAAAGCAATGCGCTTTTGTATTCAGTGTTCCATTAAGACATATCTGTAATGACATCTTCAATATAGGATTGTTTCCAGACAGACTAAAATGAGCTATGGCAACACCATTGTTCAAGAAAGGAGACAAGAGCGAAGTAAACAATTATAGACCCATCTCACTTCTTACATCATTTTAAAAAGTAATTTGAAAACTAATGTACAAGAGGTCGCTGCAACATTTTGAGGATCACCAAATCTTATCAATTTCCAGTTTGGCTTTAGGAAAACACGTCAACAAATGATGCAATTTTCAAACTAACAAATAACATTCTTAATGCAGTTGATACAAAGATGCCATCCAATGAAATATTTTGCGATCTTACTAAAGCATTTGACTGTGTAAATTACAACATACTTATAGCAAAATTAAAGTTTTATGGAGTCTCAGGTACACGAAATAAACTAATAATCTCATACCTTTCAAACAGACAACAACAAGTGCGGATCAAGGGAAAAACTACTTCATTCTTCATTCTTCTCTGAACCAGAAAAAATCAAGTATAGGGTCCCACAAGGATAAATATTAGACCCCTACTCTTCCTAGTTTATGTAAATGACCTTCCATGTGCCTTGACCCCAGACAATACTCCAATTTTATTTGCAGATGATACTAGCATCTTTGTCTCTGGAGACTCAGTAAATGATCTTACACAAAAAACGGACACAACATTCACAGAGCTAATTGTGTGGTTTACTGCAAACAAATTAAATCTCAATCTAGATACACCATATCTACTGAATTTCCTCGCAAATAACAGGAAAAACATTAATTCATATGTTAGCACTAACAGAGACAAAATTAATAAAACTGCAGTGATTAAGTTTCTCGGTTTAAAAGTAGACAATTTACTTAACTGAAGATCTCACATTGCGTATATTTTACCTAAACTAAGTTCAGCATGTTTCGCCCAGCGGAGTGTTGCAGAAGTCTTGAACAAAATTACAGCAAAAATTGTATATTTTGCATTTTTTTATTCCATCATGTGTTATGGTATAACTTTTTGGGGTAATTCCACTGACAGTAAAAAAAGTGTTTCACTTACAAAATAGAGCTGTGAGAATAATCAATTGCAAAAGAAAGTTAGACTAATGTAGACCTCTTTTCAAGAGCTCAGAGATTTTAACATTTGCGTGTCAGTACATGTTTTCAGTACTTATATTCATGTCCAAAAACAGCCATTCATTTCAGAAAAATGAGTTCTTTCATAAGCATGCCACTAGAATAAAAATAACACACGTGGCTTCAGTTAACTTAAAACTTGTCCAGAAAGGGCCATCCTACCTTGGTTGCCAACTTTTCAATAAGTTACCACAACACATTCAGAAAATTTGCTTCTGTAACCAAAAACTCTTTAAAAAAAAAAAAGAATTTTTTCTAAACTAACGTTTTATAATGTAGATGAATATCTAAGCTACAATAATTAAGAAATTATTGCATAACATATCTTTGTATGCATTTCTTGTTCCAGTTTTTTCTCGTTCCTTTTTCTTCTGTTTCAGCAAAACGACGATGCCCTACAGTATGTTGGAGGAGGATTGGTCAAATTGTGAGGAAAAGATTTGATACGTGTGCGTGTAGTCTGACATATATATATATATATATATATATATGTGTGTGTGTGTGTGTGTGTGTGTGTGTGTGTGTGTGTGCGTGTGTGTGTGTGCGTGTGTGTGAGTGTGTGTGTGTACGTGTGTTTACTATGTCCAGTGTATAAACTTTGTATACTGTAATTTGACTTGTCCAATATCTTTGTACAGTTATGTATTGAAAAAAGATCTTACGGATGCAATAAAACAATAAAACAAAACAGAAACCTCATGAAAATGAATAATATAGCTTACAGCAACAGTCAATGCAGCGATACAACAACCGGTGCCAGCAGAAGTTTCGAATTGGTGTTAGTTCAGCAACTTAACATACAATCAGCCAAATGATTTGCAGGAACTGTTCTGAAAAATTTTGGACGCCAGCGGTATTTCTTAAAAAAAAAAGAGACAAAGAGAGCTTGTGAAAAAATAAATTACAGACAGGCCAACAAAACATGACATGGCAGGCAATTTTAGTAATAATTGGAACAGACCTTTGCAACAGAGGACAAAAGAGTACTAAATAAAAGAATCCTATATGAAAGAAAAGCAAATGCTCGAGGCAAGTTCGAAGGTAAATATTGAGGAAATTAGACGCGTGGCGAAAAATGTAATCCACTATTTTCCCCACCACAAATAATGGAAAAATTAAGTACACGAGGTAATCCGATGGAAAAAAAGACAATTTTATAAAACCGTGTTTAAAGAAATATGAGGTCAACAGAGACAAATATAATCAATAATGTAAAGGAGAAAATCCAGCAAAGTGATTGAAGTTGGATAACAAAAAATCGAATAAATAAGTACAAGGGGCGTACAAAATCACTGGCACCGATGATGTTACGGCAATAATTATTATATACGCTACCATTCATAGTAAAATTATCCGTGGAACGTTTTTTATAGCAGAATAAATATATAAAATTTCAATATTTAACATTAACTATTGAAAATTTGCCTTTCAGCAGTGTAGCTAAATAAATAAACTATAAAATCAATAATAGAAACGAATAAAGGCACTGCAAATAAGTAAAATTGTAAGGGTTCTATGATTTTCTTGAGGATTTCGCAGATATTTATAAAAATTAAATATTTTCACAATAAATGATTTATAAAGATAAAAATATTCGCGTGACTATCATAGTTAAGGGAAAAAATCAATTCAATGAGAAAATGTCTACCCCATTTCAGTAAGGACCATCTCACAATGTTTGGAGTTCAGGATAACCCTGCAGATGACAAGCGTTATAGCGTAGCGTGGCCGAAGCATAGAGTGACTTTAAACAAGTTGACAATGGCCGGGGGGGGGGGGATAAAGAGCTACCTAGTAAGCATGCAGGATGTAGAAGAGTCAAATGCAAACTCTACTTCTTAGGCATAACTACTGCAGGCTGTGATGAGATCGCCACTGATACTGTCGTGACTGATACTATTGCTAGGGCCAACTGTTTTTCGCGAAATCATTTCACGACTGGTCTTACTCTAAAACACGTGTTAAAGGTTGTTCACGATAAAGTGAGCACTATTAAATCAACCATAGAAAATAGTCACTACTTTTAACTGCCTGTATTTCAACGGGCGCACTGAGTGACTTGCGTCCAGTGAAGTTGGTAATGATAGAGGGAAAGTAGTTTCATGGATTAACGTCGAATTAAAAAAGTTAGGAGAACATTTGATATAACTTAAACTGTTTCTTTCACTTTGTGTATTTTTAAATGCATGTTAGTGTAAGAATTAGCTAATTTGTAAAATATATTACTTTTCTAATAATTTCAGTTTCACTTGATATACGCATGAATCAAGTGAAGAGGCCATGGCAGTGTTGATTTTACATAAGGCAGAATAATACACAATGTGCATACAAATAGATCCTAAGCAGGACTTTCAAAAGTGCTCAATTTACCGTGAACAGCCTTTAGGTAACAATTTGTGATAGCTTAAACTAATTGTATCGCTTTCTGTTTTTTTGAACGTCGAAGTTAAAAATGAGCATATTTTTTTAGAGTATTTACTTTGCTAATAGTTTCACAGTATTACTTGGCCGACGCATGTATAAAGTGATGAAGCCCATGCCAATATTAATTTTACATAAGGCGGAAGAATATATATTGTGCATACAAGTAGATCTTAAACAGGGCTTTCGAAAGTGCTCATTTTACGGTGAAAGGTCTATAGCTGGTTTCAACTCGTACACGTCTTAAGTGTCTGCCAGCCAATCACGGACGTTCAATGCCTGGGTGACTTTATTCTGATTGGCCTAGTCGAGTAGAAAATGTATTCTCATACAGACATTCAGCCAGTAGCAAGCTTGCACTTAAGAAGTTGAAGTATAGCTTGATCATAAATCTTTTCACAAACAACAGGTGGAGCTAGCTACTGACACTTCTCTTCTTGAAAGCAAGTAGGAAATCCACTATTTGATAAAGATGAACTGACCCTACATCACAACTTTTGTTTCCTAGTTAGAAAGTCAATCGAACAAATAAGTTCGAAGGCAAAATAGCCGAGAAACTTAAACTGTCAAGACCTCCTAGTAATTGAATTCAAACGAAATAATCATATGTTGCTTTTGGAAATTAGCGATGGCTTGAGCACAGAGCAAAATGTTAACTGTAAATGTGCTGTGCAATCGCTAGTGTTGTTATAATTTGAACTAAGCATGAAGACACCGAGAAAACCTACACACTCAGAGGGATGACGAAGGCAAATAGCGCATCTCGTTTGTGAGTGCTGACAGAAAACTCGCCAGAATGGCAGAGAATGCTTTCTGTATGGTTCGACATAAAATTGAAACCACCCTATATAAATGGCCCAGGACACTAATGGCAGCTTTTACAATACTAATTTTACCTTTCAGATTACGTTCGGTAGTTCGGTGTAGTCACTGAGAGAAGAGGTGCCCAATTTGCAGCACTTGAAAATCTTCTGCAGTAACTGGGGCCAAGGAGGCCGAGCGGTTAGCTCTCTCACCTCCCACCAATGCGAACCGGGTTCAATCCCCGGCCGGATCACCGGATTTTCTTAAGTGTGAATCGCCCCGGACGATGCTGTTGGTCGCGGGCTTTCTCGGGGAACTCCCGTTTCCCCCGCCCCTTCATTCCGGCGCTGCTCTCAAGACCTGTTAAGGGCAGTCCAAATCTCTTCACTCATTCTGCAGTACCTTATGAACACCACCATCTTCTAAAAGCAATACTTTGTAGGACCTACATACACGACCAGTGAGGATTTTGTAACTGATTTCAGCATTCTCGTAACTGTTTTCACGTGACATTGATAATAAGTAATTTTTATCTTCACCAGAATGTATTATATTTGTTATAAACTACTTGAGTTCAACATTCATTATTAGTAGTTATGTTACTTGATTTCGTGCCAAGTCATTATATCTACATATGCTTGGTTTTTGAAGTTTAAATATGGAATAACACCTTTTCTAATCTTCTATGCGTTCCACCTTCACTTTTAGTAGTCTACAAAGGAGTTCTGCCAACTGCATGTGAGATAGAGTATCTTTACTTAATAACTTACACAAATACTAGTTCCTGCAACCTGATATTCGTATATTGGAATGATTGCGTGGGCCAAATATCATGCGAGTAGTTAAATGGTCGAGCATTATGTCAACGCAAGCATTTTTGGGCGGACTCTAATAGTTAGAGATAGTGATTTTTCGCGAAGAAATTTGATTTACGGGGTGGATTTCGGTTGCTGTCTGCTTGAGAAGGCGTTTTCATATTTGACAGGGCCACTAAGAATTCGGCAACATCGGTACGGCTCCTACGTGATTCGTGTGCAGACAGTTAACACGTGTCAAAAAGTAATTCAGCCAACCAAGACAGGTAAATTACCCTAAAGTGTTTTGAATTATAACTTGTTTTGAAATATTTTCGCGAACTTTCACAACCCCTACTAATAGTACATTAATGCGTCATAAGATTGTCCTCCCTCTCTGAGACTGCTGTATACATTGTTTAGAGCTGGCCGTACCGATAGAGAAAATTGTGAGCTGTCGGAAGTTTCAGGGTGATGTCGTTTACGTTGGCACTGTTTCAAGAGGCAAATACCCAGCGGGTGGATATTTGTGCGTTTCATGTCCTCCTGTGTGAAACATTCACGAGTTAAACTCGTCCTTGTTATGAATGTCAGTCCAGGGACTACTTGAGAATACTCTCCATAAAGTATAAAGTTGTAGGTTCTGAAGGCGCGGGACACTAATTGAGTGAATATACGGTACGACCTCCGCAGAGAAAAATACAACAAAAATATGAGAAATAGATTGTGTGTATGTGTGTATGTGTTTGTGAGTTGTTTGGTTGAACAAAAGATATTGTTTTTTTTTGTAGAGGGAATTCATAGATAATACAGAGATAAATTGTAAAACTTGTGTGAAAAATTACAAAAAAAGTATTAATGTATTTGATCCCTCCATTATTTTCAATAAATTTAATCTACATGCCGCCGAGAATACCCGACAACTTGCGTCCATGCTTTCACCACACGAATACCGAATGAAAATGGAAATGGAAAGTTCTATGACAAAATTCCACTAGACGAAATTTAACGTGCACAATAGAGCAACGCTATTTGATGGCTGGAGGATTGGTTAAACATGTTACTCTTATTGCATTTCAGTTGTCCGTCGATTGTACACTTCATTACTCAAGTGATGCTGTTCCAGACACGCTAGACATTTTTGTTGCCAACGATTTTACTAAATTCTTTCTCCTCTTTAACTTAATTGCAAGGAACTTCGTAATCCCACATTCATTTCAGCTTAACCTGTGGTACCTCGTTCCTCCTTTCTGCGCCTTTTGTCACAAGTAAGATAAAGGGATTGTTTAACAGTACTGCTTGCATAATATGGTTGATTTATGTTATTCATTGCGGAGTTTTCTGCACCAGATTGTGCCAAAATCACAGCGGCGGGTTCTTTGATGTTTTAAGTTTTCTTCTCATTAAACAAGGAATTCCGTTTGCATACTGCAGACGTGATAAAAACCACTACCTGATTGAAGCTTTGTGAGTTTACTGCAGCTGAGTTGTAAATTAACACATTTTTTTTTTAATAAGCGGATTGCATCTAGCTGTTAATAGTTAGGGTTAAACGTACTACGTCACTAGTGGATATGGTAACTCAAGTAGTTGGGATGCGCGCTGCTGGTGGGATAAACGGCGCAAGATCATATTCTCCTTAGTTTAATATTTTAGTGTGCATTTTGAGTTGCATCGAAATGGTACGAACATAAAGAAATCAGCTTAAATATAAGGTCGATATTGGCTACTTCCTCGGCCAAGTAAGCCATGGATGTACGTTGCGTGTATGTTGTTTAAACGTTTAGTTTGGAGTAAAAGCCATCCTCCTTCGCTAAGGAGTACACGAAGGTTATACAAATTTGGAGCTGCGCTTTTTTCGCACGAGAGATTGTGACAGCGTCCCAATACAACCCCGTTTCAACATGTACCAACGGACTACAGTGTTCGTTTTCTATGGAAAATAACCGCCTACTTCTACATGGCAATATTGCAATTTAGCCCAAAATTGTTGTCAGCTTACCTGGTTCTTCAATGTCTGGACGTTTTGGGCGGCTACAACGAGGCGTGATTCGTCACACTAAAATTTTTCAGCTCGGCCCAGAGCAGTATAATTCTGTAGCTTTCATCGACATGTACGGCGCACTTGGTGGCAGACTCAATTCTGTTTTGGTAGTTGATTTCACCGCCGCCGGTTGTGTATGGCGGCGCCACCTTCAGGGGTATGGCCAATTGCTCCAGATGGGCACTGGCGGTGTCTGCTCCACCTACTGCGCATGTGCGCAGGAGTACCAACTTTGGAAAAATATGGCTGCCCACAAAGTAACTTCCTTCAAGCTCGTCTGGTCACTGGAAGTGTGTCGAAGTGGTGGTGATGTAGATCGCCATAAATTGACATGTTTGCTGAGATTCGTCGCCAATTCAAGATCCCCCTATAAGGTCTAAATTAATAGTTTTTCCCAATAAGGCCTTGTGTTTTTCTATTGGCCAATACTTCGTTTTTTTTTGTTATTTGTCTCTCATTGGTCATAAATTCTATGCACCCTCTAAGGGGAAAATGAAAATAAAGGCGTATAAATAGGAGTGCTCGAGCTCAGTTCGGGGTCGATCATCGCCCCGAAGGAACTCACCTGCACTGAGTTAAGTAACCCAACAACTATTACATAATGTCGTAACTTTAAACTTATGCCTTCGTGGCTGGGTTAGGTCAGGTACACTTGGTGCCCTTATGATTTAAGCAGGCGCCATGGTGGCGAAATATCATGAGAATACTTTGAATTTGGCATTTTGGCAAAATATAAAATGTGAATCAACATCAAAGTTGCCTGCCAAAAACTTTTAGAATATGGGATTTTAAAGGACATTTTAATGTTTTCCCTGGAACTAATAATATATATATATATATGTTCATGGCCTCTGTGTAAATGAGAAAAACGACTGTGCAGTTTTCTCAGATTTTTGGCCTTTGTTCGGCCATACGGCTAGTAATTTCTAGTAAGTGTTTTCAGAAGTTCCAAATATAAACGGAATTTAGTAAAATGAAACTGAATTCTAGTTCCCCAAAACTTTTGGCCGCTGTTCGGCCATGTAGCCAGTTAATTAATTTATATCAAGTATCCATTTAATAAGGAATTAGCTAAACATTTAAAATGTTGGAATTAACACTATCAAATAAAGAGACTTTTGTGGTTGGCCTCTGTTGGCTATGTTAAGTCATAATATTAGAGAACCAAATTCATTTTTAAGGCTAGCCACAACCTGTGAATTTGGCTACACAATCGATATTATTTTTGTGGAAAAATTAACTTTAGAAATTAAAATAGTTCAAACTGTTATTGATGTCATGAATGGCAATTGTATTTTAAAGGCCAAATAATCTCAATTATGGTTTCTTGTAAAATCAAATAAATTTTGAGGAAACATTATATTTGTTATTGCATATAACTAAAAATTTTCTGTGTGGGCCAAAATAATATGTATTTAGTCTGGTCGTTATTTATAACTGTTGCACTCTTTTGCATTAACGTTGGCATAGTAAATTATATACATTGGTCGAAATAATGTTTGTAAATTTAAAAGACCTGAGGCAAACTCAAAATATTTTCTTTGTATCCAAGTTTTCCTTAAATGAGAAAGGGAAAATTTTGACTGACACTGTGAAAAATATCTAGTCAATTTTAAAAATAAATTACTGTATGCTATTTTCTGAAATTGTTGGGAACTAAGTGTAATGAAAATATCATATGAAAAAAAATGAATAAAAGAAAAAACTTACATGTTCTTTGTTCGTGTCATAAGTTCTCAATATATATTGTACTTATGTGCCCTTTTCAATGAGGGTGTATTCTAAACCCGTTGGAAATTTTAATATTTTCTGGAAATCCAATTTTGCTGCGTCTTTGAGTTCAAGGGCGTAGCAAAATTACGGCCATATTCCAAACTCGGTATTTCCACAATTTTATTTGCTATTATTTTTAGAAATTTTGTTGATTTAATCTCTTTCCTTGCTTTAAGATCATATATTAAAATCTGGAAAGGCGTACACAATATAGTAAGATTTAACATACAAATGGAAAACGGAACTGACATATATGCCCTACCTGGATATGAACACAGAACATCCCGTACTGTAAGTTGGTGTCGCAACAACCTACTGCACGAAGGTCGGATAATCACGGATATTAAAAACATCTCAAAGAAGAGCGGCTAACTTCCACGCTCTTCTGCAGCAGTGAATTGGGCGACTGACACACGATATGCGCCTCGTGTTGCGACGAAACCTCAGCACTTCACTGTAAAAGATAATGATAAAATTACCTGACAAGTGTAAGGTAATATTCGCAAACTTGTGTGGCAAACATAGTTTTCGTTACGTGTAAGGTAAAATTACCGCACTCTGGAGTAAAATTCACGTACATGGTAGTGAAAAATCCCATACATGGATAGGAAAATTACCTTACGTTACCTTACGACGTGTGGATCTCATACTCGATTCGCGACTTTTTTGATAATTGTACAATATATATATTTTTACCCTAAAATCAATTTTTATTGTCTAGTCATACAAGCTGTCCAACGTGGCTCTTTATATGTAAAGTATAATTACCGTATTCGGGAGTGAAATCCACGTACATAGCGGTGGAAAATCCCATAAATGTATGGGAAAATTTCATTACGACGCGCGCATCTCTTCAGCATTATCAAAACAGCAAGTGGGTGGACGGGCGGAAGAAAGAATCCTTAAGAGTACCATGGCTCGTGTTCACCCATCACCAAGTGTCGAGGATTTTATAGTTGTGGTTTCGGTCACTTTTAGTCAGAGGATATAGGTAATAAAAATATTAATTGTGGTCGACTAATACCCCGTGCATTTTAAATATAAGTGTATTCTTACTTGTATGGGATTTCCCCCCACTTTTGTCAGGTACATGTAAGGGAAGCTAATAACCTCAAATTTTTGACAGTGTTCCTACGAGTGTTATCGCCAGAGAGGGGAGCTTGCGGCAGAGCACACTACGCGTCGGCACACTGCGGTGCGGTAAACACAACGAAACTTTTAAAGCTTGGCTAACTCTACTTGCCTTTATTTATTATACCACTTAGATAATAACCGTGAAACCAGCAGTGGTACCACCAATGCAGACACTCGAACCCATCTGGAAACGTGCTGAAGTAAAATGTCCCGTAAAAATGTATTTTTTAAATGACGGTTATAGATGGAGGAAGAGGAGCGTACGCCAAATTTGACAGGGAAAGATGTGTTCTATCTATCATATTCTTTACGGCGTTGTCAACAGGAAGCAATTTAGCAAATTTTAGCAAACAGATCGTTGTAAATAATATTATTCAGTCGCAATCCTTATTTCGGAAGAAAAAAATCTCTGTTTTCATAATTAACACACTCTCTACAATCCCACCAATTTAACAACTAATTGCTGTTTCAACACACTTATAATTATTTATTAAAAAGTTCTTTTTCATTGGACGATTGTATTCTTATAGTTCTTCCATATTAGTGCGTTTTTAAAATCCTGTGTGATGTAATAAACGTTTTTATAATGCATTTGTGCCATACGTTAACTTAAAATTCTAGTCTGGCGGCTGGTTTGAGAAAGATCAAAATAATGTTTTAATAATTGGCGGAAAGAAAATTTCGTAGCGGTTATCTAAGATGACATGCTAAAGCGGTGACACATTATCGCTCATTGCGTAAGTAAGGAAAGTGATGTAACACTCAGCAGCTAAAAGGTTCCACCTAATGAAGTTACACTTTACGTGTTGAAGTTTCCTTGCCTCGGCTAGCTCCTGGTTTAATATTATGAACTACACTTAACCCTCCTTACACTTACCGCACTCATTACAAGCTGATATACCAGTCAGGAAACTCACCACAAGCTGGTAAAAATGCTGAAAATAGCATATGGCAATACTGAAAAACAAAAACAATCCTCTAGCTACTTCAAAAAACTTCGTGAAAGTATAACAGTGGCATCTCTTTGCAGTGCATTTAATTATTTAAAATTAAATATTGACATCATAACACAAACCGCTAGATTCCATTTAATAAAAATAAATTATTATTCATGTAATAAATATCTAGCCAATATTCTTCCATGAAAATAATTATATTGAAAGCTTGTCTCAAATAATAAAATTAAACAAATTATTTTGATGGTTTAGATCTCTGTAAACTTTATTTGTAAATGAGCAGACGAGCTATGGAATGACACTAGCCTCCAATTACTACATTCACTATCTGTTTTTAATATTAATATAATTTTTACATTAAATATCTCTAGGCCAATTATGGGTGAAATCCAGTTCCAATAGAGCAAAACTAATAGGTTTATTTTGAAATACTGAAAGTGTATCAAAAGCTGCACACCATTTGATTACGATGTAAATTGACTTAGCTGCAGATTAAAACCGCCGGAGACGTAATGTCGGTGGCTGGATAAAATAAAAAATTTTGCTACGTTCTCAAAACAAAACTCAGCTTGGTCTTATAGTTTCGCTGCAGTAGAAACTTATTTTCTTCATCCTCCATAGTGATAAGCTCACGGGCTTAATTGTGCTGAATAAAGTTCATAGCGCTTCATAAAAGAATACTTATTTGCGGAAACCAATTTTTGCTAATTTAAACAAGGAGTAGCCCGACACAGGCCTCTTCTTTGCTTCAATTTACGGAAACATTTCTTGTTTCCTCAAATTCTGCCTGGTATTCAAATACGGACTCGCGAATTAACAAAAACTGTTTAAAATTCGTAGCTGAACAATCACTTATGACTAATCTTCAGCCCTATCGTCCAACATGTCCTCCAAACATTCCAGAATCAGTATGAAAAAAATTGCTACAGTAACTGCATTCAAATTATAGGCTGTAATTGGCCCGAAAGTGTCGTCCCACGACCCAAATAAACAAAGGTTGATAATCTCTAAAACAAAGAGCAAATAAATATTTCTATGAACATAAACATATCCTTAAAATGTCTCTCATAGTTCGAAGTATAACTGTAATTTGACAATTTTGTTCGCAGTTGATACAAAATTCAGATAATCAATAACAATAATCCAGATGTTACAGCGAGCACGAAGAGGTCAAGTGAGCTAGTCGGCAACCTTACCGGGAGTGGAACGTAAAGCTTGCACGTATTCCGACGAAGGAGCCACGAAGGTATAGCTGGCAGAATACTCGCTTCTCACCACAGGGTTCGATTACCGGTGGGGCCAAACAAGAATTTTCTCGTGTAAAGGCCGCTCAAGATAAAGAGAGCAATTTTGAACTCAACCTTAGAAAAAAGTCACTGCTACTATCTGCATATATTTCAACGGCCGCAATAAGTGATATGTGCCTAATAATGTTAGTAACGATGGAGGTGAAGTAGTTCCATATCTTAACGTCGAATAAAAAGTGTTAGGTGACCTTTTGTGATAACTTAAGTAATTTCATTCGCTTACTGTTTTTTTTAATGCATCGAAGTGTAAAAATGAGCATAGTTGTAAATTATTAACTTTTCTAATAATTTCACAGTTTCACTTGACCGATGCATAAATAAAGTGATGAATCCTGTGACAATGTTAATTTTACATAAGGTGGAAGAACACACAACTTGTATACAAGTAGATCTTAAGCAGGGCTTTCAAAAGTGCTCATTTTATCGTGAACATTCTATAATAAATATGACGAACTTTGCCGTTGGTCGGCCGGATTTTTCCTCTGGGTTCACTCGTACGGCACCCCCCTCCCCCCATGACATTTCAGGTTATGCTTTATCTTCACTTTTTTTTCGCCACCAACGGCGCTGAAGACTTCAGTTGTTAAGAGTGGGATGGACCCTGGCGTTTTTTGTGAAATAGTTGTTTGCGCGGATACACGTGTCTCGGTATATAAATGTTCAGTAAATACGACCTTTTATCAGAAAAGATAAAAGAAAAATATATCTATGCCACTATTTTTTTTTTTCACTTTTGTGGTATTAAGTGTATTCTCGGAGAAAAAAATAGTGGAAATGGTCAAATATTGCAATTTTAAAGCCTGTCTATGCTGTTTCCTCTAGCGGCAAAAGAAAAGTACAAATATACGGGCGTGGTTTAATCTGTGGTCTTTGGTCTTTCATCGCGTGTAATAAAATCCCACAGTAATAGATCTGATTTGCACAGTAAAGCGTCACGACGGAAACACTGCCCGCCTTGCTCATAGGAGCGATGAGGCACTAGGCGTGCATGTTAGTGTCGCCCGTATTGCTCCCTCACTTCTTGACCTTGGACGCGCAGCTAAATCCCACTTTTAAGAGCTATTTTCCGTAGTTGAGGCTGAGAAGTGCGGAAGTGAATAGGGGCGAGTGAGTGAAGAGATTTGGGCGGCTCTTAACAGCGAAGTGTTGAGAGCCGATGAGGGAGATTGAAGTGAATGTGGAGCATCACCGAAATGAAGGGGCGGGGGAAACGGGAGATTCGCGAGAAAACCCGCCGATCAACATCATCGCCCGTCACTATTCCCACTCAAGAAAATCCGGTGACCCGACCGGGGATTGAACCCAGTTTGCCTTGTTGGAGGGGGAGGGGGGTGCTAATCGCTCAGCCACCGTGGCCCCTAAATAGGGGCGACATTGCCCCGCGCACCAAGTGCGCCATCGCCGTTAAGCGCAAGGCTCTCAACTGGCATGCCGTGTTCTCATCGCACTGCGGGTATAGGCTGTTCACGATAAACTGAACACTTTTTAAATCCCTGCTCAAGATTTACTTATAGGCACGTTGTGAATTCTTCCACGTTATGTAAAATTAACATTTACGGGGGCCTCATCATTTCATTCATGCGTCTGTCGAGTAAAAATCTAAAATAATTAGAAAAGTGGTATTTCACAAATTTGCTTAACTTTATATTTTAATGCGTTAAAAACCAGGAAACAAAAGAAATATTTCTAGTATTCAAATATATGTTTACCTGGCACTTTTAATTGAACGATATGAGATTAAATTAGTTTTTCCTCCGTCGTCGTTACCAACCTCACTGGCAGAATGCCACTCAGTGGGTCTGTTAAAATATATGCAGGTACGGGCAGTGACATTTTTCAGAGGTTGTTTTCAAAAGTGTTCACTTTATCGTGGACATTCTTTACCTATAGGACTTTCAATGACTCCCTTGTTATTTGACTAGGTGAAAGTTGGTACGAAGGTTTTATGGAGGGCCCTCGAGTAGTTCTGTGCGTATCTGACACCTATATTTTGAGATACAGCACTTTGAAAAAAGCCGTTTTTAGCCTCTCTGGAGTGCTCTGAACTGGTGAATAGCGTAGGTGACGTCTTGTGAGCACTCAAGAGCCCTCGTCTCAAGTGTGTACTTTTAGTAGATCAGCACATTGCACAAGCGTTTAAGAGTTTCATAAGAAAAAAACGAGTGTTTGTAACACTCTGCAACGCATGGCCAGATTAAGGCAGTTCAAGAGCCATATAATATGTATTTATAGAATCTGAAGATGATATGCACTATCTACCAAAGTAATTAGGCACCCGTGAAGATATGTAATTCAGTACGCCAGTTGACTTGTGTTTCACGGCCTTCGGCGTAGGACCGCTGGTGTTTGTTCGTGGTAGCACGGACACAGAGGCCTATTGTAACATTCTGGATATTGAAATGCTCCCAACATTGTGGGGTTTTTACCAAATGGACCCGTGTTACTTCCAGGAGGACAATGCCAGGTGCCATGTTTCAAGGGCTACTATGCAGTGGTACGCCGACAACAATGTTCGCCGATTGGACTGGCCCGCCCAGACCCAGACCTCAACCCTATAGAACATCTTTGGGACGAATTGGAACGCCGGGTGAGGGCTCATCAGGCGCGGCCAAAATCCATTGCTCAACTCATGGAATGGTTGCAAGAGGAATGGCGATGAATTCCCGTGGATGTCCTGCAAACACTCGTAGAGAGCATGCCAGACGGGATGGCTGCTGTTATAGCCGCAAGAGGTGGCCCTACGAGTTTCTAACGGTGTGACAACCTCCGAGCAAACATTGTAGACAGGTGCCCAATTACTTTTTGGTAGATAGTGTATATGTATCTCTCATGATTACAATGATAACTCGATGAAAATACCAAACCACGCTAAAAAAATTACATTTTTGTGTAGATAAATGAATGTTAGGTTAAAATATAACTTTCCCAAAATTGTAATAATTATTTTAACATAAATTTTAATACTAGCTAACCTTATTTTTGAAGACACGAGAGTAATATACTGCAATTGCTTTGAAATCCTGCGGTAAGGGTTTATCCTCGAGACGTTTTGACTTAAAATTTCTAATCAGAAGTCAACATTGAAGAAGGGGCGAACCACACAAAATATTTCCAGTAAAATATTTTTCGTGATATTCTGATGATATGGGCATTTATTTTGAGCTGTAGCCTGGTGTATAAATACTGCTCAACTCTGGAATTCGTACGAAGGAAAAATATAGTTATAAAATTTCTGCAGTTCATTTCATTTGATTTCGAAATTAGTTTTTCGCTAAAGCCACGATTTTATAAAAATTGCGTTTTACATATAATGAAAAAAAAGTGAAATATGTTTAAAAAGTAGAAAATAATTCTCGACTCTTGAAAAACATTTAATCGAGCCGGACTCTATATATGATATCATGGTGTGGTTTCTGGCAAATCATGAATGTGCGACTGTGTGTGCGTGTGTGAATTTATGTGTGTATATTAATTTTAAGGATCTCGTGAATTTCACGTTGATTCCGTCTTAACGCAGGGTCAGCAACATGGATGAGAGGATGCCGGCGTTGATTGGAATCTGGCGTGATGATGGGAAAGAATTGCAGGGGATTAAGACGGGGGAGGAAACGGGGGCACATCGATAAAAACCCTACACTACAACAGTGACAAGCCACACTCCCCATGCCAGAAAACTCGTCAGAAAGGTCCGAAGGTGTCCCGTCCACAAGGGGCCTGGAATTGCACAGGAGACTTCAGCAAAGGGAGATCAGCGACAAACCACTAAGTTAAGTACGAGTTATTCCTCTTTTAGGATACTATTAAATTAAAGAATACTGATTTCTTGATTCATTGGACGAAGAGTTGAGAATTTATTCCACTGTTTCGGCGATGATGAAAAAAGTTTACGTTTTGCAGCGCCCAGTCAAACATAAAATAGACCATACACCCCTGCGAATATTTACTAAAATAAAATATGAAAAACTCGTTGCACATATAGTTGGCGCATAGACTAAAATATGAATTAGTCCGATTTCGCTGGCTGTGAAAAACCAGTCTTCGTGTCCCAACGTTGAACTGATTTTCTACCAACACGATTTTAGGTTAGAGCACAGTTTTGTGAAGAAGTTCTTTGGGATGCATATACTTCTTCCAACCATTTTGCAATGAAGTTTAATTAAATTTAAAAAGGTAAAAATATTTTTTAAATATAAAACTACTTGTCATTTAAGTATTAAAATATACAGAAAACCAACAGATTCATCGCTGTTGACTATGTGATGAGTCTATGTGCTGAGACTATGTGTGACTATGTGATGAGACTATGCGTTATGTGAATGGGTCGGTCGTGCCGAGGATGTTACTCAGGCCTCCTCGATGCATTCATTATGACGCCTAAGTTGTTATTCCCCGCCAAAGCTTTCTTCGTCATAGATGATAAATATGCTATATTTAATCCATAGACGAAAGATTAGGTAGACCGATGATTAGTTTAGTTTTTTGCACGTGTACACTACATTGGCCTACTCCAAAACCACACAACTCTCAAAGCCACACGGTCAACAGTGATGGACGTGTTTGTTTATATCTTAATTTTCAAAATACAAAACCTTTTATTTGTATAAAATAATTGGCCAAATTGAATTTAATCTAAAGTACACAAACATCTCACAGCATTTGTTTACATGAATAGTGTTGTAACTTCGAATTCTAACCACGTTGTTTAAGATAGTCAGGTTGGTAGCAAAGCAGTTCAATGTTGGGGCATGGAGAATGGTTGTGCGCAGTCAGCGAGATCGCTCTACCCCATATCCACCCTATGACTTAATAGGGGAAATAATAACTCACGTGGAACAAAATCATAGACTAAATAGGAGCTAGACCGATCTTCGTCTTTTGCGCATGTCCTCAATATTGACCAACCCGTCGCCTAGTACCATCGTCAAAGTCACATGGCAAACAGTGATGATCGTGTTTGTTAACATTTTAATTTACTAGATACACCCTATACTATGGATACAATACGTTGACAAAGTCTAATAAATTTCTAGTTGTATTAAAATTAGGTTAGAGTAATTGTACAATCATCTATAACCACCCACTTCCACAAATAGTGGAAGTGGGTGGTTATAGATATGATATATATATATATAATTCTAATAAAGACTGTTCACGATAAAGTGAGCACTTTTGAAATCAAACAGAAAAAAATGTCACTGTTCCTGCCTGCGTATATTTTAACTGGCTCACTGAGTGACATTCGCCCAGTAAAGTTGGCAACGATGGCTGGGTAGTAGTTCCATTTCTTAACGTCGAATAAAAACTTTTAGGTAACCATTTGTGATATCTTAAATTAATTCTTCAGCATTCTGTATTTTTAATTCATCAAAGTGTAAAGAAGAGCAGAATTGTACAATATTTACTTTTCCAACAATTTCAAAGTTTCACTTGACCGACGCATAACTAAAGTGATTTGGCCCACGACAATGTTAATCTTACATAAGGTGGAAGAACATACAGCGTGTATACAAAATGATATTAAGAAGGGCTTTCAAAAGTGTTCATTTTACCATGAATAGCCTAGAGTTGTTGGAATACAGTGGGCATCCGAGCATGCTCACTGTAGAGCAAAACAAAAAGAAAACCAATTCATCAAATTTTAGTCACATATAAAAATGCTTTTATCCACGTAACTTTCGTCTTGCTTGCGGTGCCTGTAAACAGTTCAGTGTAATGTCCTATTAGCAGCGAGACTAAAAATTTTCAATCTACTCTGGACCGCGTGAAAATATGCAATCTCTAACTTACGTGAAGCTGAGTCCAGTAACAAAAAAAAACACTCATCTATGCCTTCGTCCCGAACTACAATAAATCCGGCGATAGGTGCATGTGTCCCGGCGCAAATGTAAATATGAAGGATGCTGGCCGAACAAGTAAAGTATATTCATGCCAGGAACACACCCTTACACGGTTAAAAAATTGGGGGTTCTTCGCTTCCTTATAGACAAATCTTCTACTTACCAGCAGGGTCGGTCGTACCACGGTTGAAGAGAAACTGCCACGAGAAAACTTACGCACACAGTTGTAAACAGCTAAGATAGTGCTACGAGAAACGGAAGTTATCTATATAGAACTGACTATAGAATATTAAAGAATCTGGTACACAGAGAACTCACTCAAGTGGAACACTTTCCATTAAGAACGCATCCCTTAAGAGTTAGTAGGAGCTGCACGTCCAAGGTCAAGAAGCGAGGAAGCGATACGGGCGACAGTTACACGCACACATAGTGTCTCATCGCTCCTACGCGCAAGGCGTGCAGTGTTCCCGTCGTAACGCTGTACTGTGCAAATTAGAACAGTGGGGTTTTATTACACGCGTTGAAAGATCACAGGTTAAACTACGCCCGCATCTTTCTACTTTTCTCTTGCCGCTTAAGGAAACTGCACAGGAAAGCTTCAAAAAAGAGATATTTGACCATTTACACTAATTTTTCTTATCTTTTCTGACAAAAAGTCGTATTTGCCGAATATTTATTTACCGAGATACGCGAATTCGCGCAAAAAACTATTTCACAAAAAACGAGCAGGTGCATATAACTCCTAACGCGCCTCTATCGGTGCACAGACCGACATGTGACGCTAACAGGGAAAATGAGGCCGCGGTGGTGTGGTGATCAGACTACTCACCTCACACCTAGGCGAACCGGGTTCTGTACTCGGCGGGGGTTGCTCCAGATTTTCGCACGTAAGAATCGTGTCGTACAATGTTGCAGGTCAGGGGGTTTTCTCAGGGATTTTCCGTTGACCCCACCCATTCCAGCACCTCACTTCACCCTAATCGGCTCTCAAGACGTCGATGTTAAAAGAGACGCCCAAATCTCTCCACTCCTCTAACATGGACGTTAATTATTTTTTCGTGACCCGATATCGGCGTGCCGTTTCATTATGTGATCTATTCCGCATACTCGTGGTGCCATCGTGCAACAGGCCGAGTAACCTTCTCGAGAGAGTCACCAAACGCACAACTATCACAGATGTGAAGTGACGGCGTGGATCGGGAACTTCAGCCATACACGCCAGCGAAATGGCCTCCACTGGCCAGCAACAAGACGGCAGCCCGACCATTCATGACTATTTCTTAACGTGCAATAGCCAGTTAGAAAACAGGCTCTTATTCACAGCTTTGCGCGGCTAACGAGCACAAGAATTCACTTGTACAGTCTATTCATAGTATCTTCATAATTTTTTAATCAATCCTTTGAAAAACCACCCCATGTATGACGTGTTCGGTTGTTATCTAAATATGCCATATATCTCATATTTTATTACCCTTTTTAACAGAAATGTATTGTTACACGGGACGCCTGAAGGGCGTATCTGAGTCTTAAAAAAATAAAAGAACTAAATTCGATTTCTAATTTATTCACTCCACTTTTATTTACACCATTAAATTATCTCTCTACACGTCTAAGCTTTTTATTTAACAGTGAGCGCAATGTTTAATGTCTATTTGAACTCTAATTATGGTTCTTCTTAATCGTCACTGTTGGTTACAGTTACTCATTATTAACATGTGTCCAGTCTACCTGTTGCCATCATTTATAGTGTATTTCATTCACACATCTAGTCCAATAGTCCAGCTTGCCAGCCACACTCCTCACTGCTTGATACTCGCAGTCACAGACTTACATTCCGCTGGTCACTTCTCTCGCCGCTCGTTCTTCTATCGCTCGGAACTCAGCCTCTCATTCACTCATTAACTCCAACTCCACTCACGATCTGAAGGCCTGTCGCAATATCTGTAACATTGCCCTGGCCATCTGGGATATGCAACGCACCCCGAGTCACGCTTAGAGAACAAGGTTAGTAATCCAGAGAATTCTTCAGATAAACACAGAAATCAATACTACCAGGATAATCAGTGTGCGTTGAAAAAAATTATTGTGTCGGCTCGTTTTTTTGTAACTGATATGCGACGACCAGCCTATCGCTGGCGCTGCCGCCGCTATCATACGACGGTTCTCTGTCCCCCTCTTCACTCACTCGGGCGGGGCTGTCAACGTAATCGGCGCGGATGAGCGACACGTAAAGATATCTTATTTTTAGTTGTATTTAACTTTTGTTTATAATTTCATAAAATAAATTCTTATATTTAACTTATAGTAAATATGAATGAAAACAGTGTAAATAGAGGCCTAGTAAGAAATATGTAGTTTCATGCTAATTATTACTAAACTGAATGCACACAAATGCGGTGTGTTCTCCCTTTGGCAGTGGCGTGTGTGGAGTTTTTTTTACAGGGTAAGCAATACAATAGCCCCACATATTTGAGTGTTTTAGATAGCATTTAAAATATGATACGTTACACTCTTTACAATACAATAAATGGTTGATATTAGCCGGGCTATGGTTTCATTTTCAATTTCTACTAACAAACGCCACTTCCAACTTTGCTTACCCTCCACATGTATTTACTGTTTTATAATACCTAACATTAGTTATAAAAACGGAAACGAAATAATGCAATAATAATTAAACTAAATTTTATTTAGAGAGCATACTACAAATTATAAGAAAACTCCCATTTTCCCTAAACTTTAATACAATTTCCAAAGAAAAATTAGCACTGTAGGACGCAAACAGAACGACTGCGTACCCTGCCCGTGTTACTTGCGAGTGCGATTCATCGCTAGTCGCTCCCGTTTGTGGAAATATATACTAGATTAGTAGCGCTAAGCGTTTACACGAAAACTCTGTTTCTCGAATATCGGAAACGGTAAACTTAGGATTAAATGTATTTAAAGTTAAGGCGAAATCTATAAAGGGTCAAACATTTCCAATATGTAGGTCTAGGGTAAGCATTGCTTACCTTGCGTCTATGGAATAAACGCCATTACCCACTGGAGTTGGCAGTAACCGCGAATGGGCTATATAAAAGGAACCGCCACACCTTTACACGTCTTCATACTCACCCCTTCTGTGCTACCATGGTGTGCAGGTGGAAGAGGGACGAATTCAGCTCTCTTTGTCCTTATCAAGTTACTAGGCACGCCGCACGATGGCTCCACAGGTAAACGGTAACAAACAGCTACCTCGTGTCAGGTCAGTAGTTTAGCTCCAGGAACGTCGAGAACTTCTCTAATGACTTTCTATCCTCTGGGTTCTTTATATGCGGCGATACGGACTGTTCGTGGGGGTACATTAAGCACTTTTGAAACCAACCTTAGAAAAAATCACTGCCAGTGCGTGTATGATACCGCAGACACTGGCGTGCAGTCTCCTAGTCACATCGAATCGAGTAAAAATAGTTCGATTACTTGAAGTCGTTTTGCGGGTGTAATTATTAAAATGAGGGCAGATGAAGTTTTTTTTTATACATGTTAGAATATGAATTGACATTTGAGTAACACATTTAGGTTCTTAGCAATTTCAGCTCGTTTTCGCTTAACTGACGCGTGGGTAAGGAACATAGCACCATCGCAATATAAAGTTTTCATTTGGCGGAAGAATTACAGAACTGGGAAAAAAATTAGTTCTTAAACTGGGTTTTAAAATGTTTCGAGTTAACCACGAACAGAGTGTAGGTCCAGAGGCCGAGTGTGACACAGTTAGGGTTAGGTCGTGTCTCAATTGGCTCAGAGAGTGTTCTCTCGTGCTCTATTTCTCGCGACGACGTCATTATGACGTCAGAGAGAACGTTCTCTGGTCATCTCAATTCGTCGGAGAGAGCGTGAAAGAGCGATATCACACACGCGCGCGCACACACACAGAGAGAGAGAGCGAGCGAGAGAGAGAGCGAGAGAGAGAGAGAGAGAGAGAGAGAGAGAGAGAGAGAGAGAGAGAGAGAGAGAGCACGAAGTTGTATAATCACTGGCGCTCTCTCGCATGCGCCATATTTGTTTACATTATTTCCGTGTTTGAATATGGTTATAGTAGTTTTCTGGGCCAAAACCACGTTGCATTTTAATTGTAAGTGAATAATTTCAACTGTTTTCTACAGCGAAATAACGTACACAACACGTATTTATAAAACTATAAATATCGATTTCTGACTTAAGTCTTGTTTCATTTTGTCACTTTGCTGCTACATGACGGTTAAATATAAAACATAATAGTGTTTTATGCGCTAGTTATTATTCTGGTAGTGCTATAACTATTTTAGAATTGTTCGGAACACACGTAAATTACTTACTATAGCCATGACCGCGATTTCAGCTTAACATGATTTCCCGCCTTCTGGCATCAGCTGTTCGCCTGACGTCGGAGAGAAACGAGAGAGTGGTTGTCTCAATTGCGAGAGCGCGAGAGAGCGCGAAGCAGTGCTCTCGCCCGGTTGTGCGAAAGAGTGCTCTCGAGAGAGAGTATTCTATGAGTTGAGATACGGTATTAGTTCAGCAGGCGAACCATCGCCCCTCACTAAAGGCTGTTCACGGTAAAGTGAACACTTTTGAAACTAACCTTTGAAAAATGTCACTGCCCCTTCGTGTTGACCTACATGCGCACAGTCAAGTTGGTAACAATGTAGGGAAAGTAGTTCCACGTCTTAAAGTTGAATTAGAAGTGTTACGTAAACACGTGTGAATTAGAAGTGTTACGTAAACACGTGTGAATACTGAAACGATTTACTTCACGCTCGGTATTTTTAATTTCGCGTGAGACTAGATTTTAACAAAATTGAAACAAATTTACTTTTTCAATAATTCCACAGTTTTAATTGATCAAAGCATGAATGAAGAGACCAGGCCCATGGCAACGCTCATTTTACATATGGTGGAAGAATACACAATGTACGCACAAGTAGATCTTAATCAGGGCCTTCAAAAGGGCTCAGTGTACTGTGAGCAGCCCTAACCTGTATATTAGGCAAAACTCGTTCAAGGGCCGGCGTTAAAGGCTGTTCACGATAAAGTGACCACTTTTGAAATCAACCTTATAAAAAAAGTCACTGCTCCTACATGTATGTATTTTAACGGGTGCACTGACTTGGCATGCGCGTAGTCAAGTAGGTAACGATGGAAAGAAAGTAGTTCCTTATCTTAACACGAATAAGAAGTGTTGGGTAACGATTTGAGACAACTTAAATTATTCATTTCGCTGTCTGTTTGTTTTAACGCAACTAAGTGAAAAAAATGATCATAGTAGTAAATATATAGGATTTCCTAATAATTGTACAGTTTAACTTGACCGACGCATGAATAAAATGGCGAGACCCATGGCAATGTTAATTTTACATATGGCGGAAGAATACACGACGTGCATACATGTAGATACTAAGCAGGGCTTTCAAAAGTGTTCATTTTACCGCGAACAGTCTATAGGAAGTATTCTGCATGCAGAAGTTGCCCCCACTGCGACGATCAAGTACGCGGCGTCTGAGCTAAGGAAACCTCTGCGGTGTTGCCACGGGCTTTCTCGGGGTTTAATGGCGTCTCGGAGAGTGAGCATAATGCGGAGGGCGGTAAGTTACGGCACGCCCATTATCGAGGATCGAGTGGCGAAAGAGCCCGCTTCCAGAGTGAATATGGTAATTACCTGGGCAGAAGGGAACTCGGCATTGATCAGGCTAGCGGTTTGAATACTACCCCCGCCCCATTTTCTTGCCCCTTTCCCAAGAAGATAATGACGTCCACACCGAATTCTCGGATGGGAAAAATTTTATTTCTCAAGGAATTGCCCGTTTGAGGTAAAACTTAAAAATCCGCGGCTTTTTATCTATTTGGTTCATCAAGGTAAAGAGCTGAGAGTTTCTTCAGGCATGATATATGGGCGAAGTTCGTATTTTTAAAAGAAACATTTAGCCGCAAAAAGGTTTTGCTTTGAAGACTTCACTAGGAAGTTCTAACAAACGATCGCAATATTACGAAGATAGGTTTCCGCGCTCTCTCCCTCAACTACTGCTTATCACATATCATCCTCTTTCTTACAATTTCTCAATCTTACGACGATTCGTGGTACCAGTTTTCAAGGCCGAGTATGCATTATTTAATTATTCTTATATACTCGGGAATAATTTAAGTTCAGCTAACGTACTTATATAACGGAAAAAAGTAATTAGTTTATATTAACCGATACGTATTTTACAACAATAGCATTATAATATAAATCCAAATAAACTTTATAAGGTATGCCTATATCAAACATAAGAATAAGTTGCCGATATAACTAATGCAACTTTTTATCCTCTACATAGATGCAAATAATTTTGATGACGTTCGTGAAAGATTAATGATAGGAGGCCTCGACGTCTCTTTGACAAGAACATTAGATATGGAACCTGGGACATTTTCAATACTAGTGAAATTCAAACGTGCATTAACCGGCACACTACACTCGTACCGAAAGCTGGCATGAAAACAACTGCATTCGATAGGATTCATAGCATTAACTTCGATTCCAATCCGTCTAATGTTTCAGTAGACAGTGTTTAGCAACCTAAAATATTTACAGTATTATATCGTTTTGAAGATACGTGCCCCAGCCACTTAAATCGTGTAAGGCTATTTGGCGGCGTGTCACTCCAGATTCCAACAGCCACAACAACTCCGCTATTCCTACTCTCACAGCAACACGGCGAGGAAGTGATGGGAGGCTAACATTCCAGCAGTTCACAAAAAAAAACAACAGTAGAAAGGAAAATGGACGATAATTGTGTCCAGGATAGGTGATGTGCTATTGCACAAATAAACAATATCTTTTCAGATATTATTGTGGGGTTTGTACCATTCTTCACTTATACAACACCCAAAATACTTTATATATAATATTATACATTGACTTACAATACAATTACCATAAAATTTCCTATTCCCCGTACAACCATTTCACAAAACTTTACACTTTTGACCTCTTAAAAAAAGCACCCCTTAAGGTACAAAATCCTCTCACAACGAATAGCTTAATATGACTTTATCTTCTGTATTATACCATTATATTGTGTAAAACATAAAGTAGTCGTTAAAAAATACTTTAAACATAAACGAGAGGCTCCTTGAGAGGTGATAAACATAATGTATGCTTCTTTTCCCCGGCGATGTTCTCCCCATGCCCACACCCAGCCTCCGTCCTCTGATACCAAAGAGCCGAGGGTACTCCCTTCACCAAAACACTGGAAAGTGTTGATGGTACTCATAGGATAGCCACTCATCATAATCACTCCACAGTGAGAAGCCCGGGATCTTCGCATGTGGGAATCGTGGCGCGCGATGCTACTGACCGGCAGGTTTTCTCGAGGATCTCCCGTTACCCCCGTCCCATCATTCCGGCGCTGCGCCATACAGACTTCAATCACCCCCATCGGCTCTCAAGATCTCGCTGAGCCGCCCAAATCTCTTCACTCACTCTTAGCAACGAAAGCGATACGCCTAACTTTCATCAGCAAGCAACTCGCACAATGGCTGCGTTTGGCAAATGGAAGCAACAATAGGCGAAACTCCAGTTCTTCATGTCCCTCCATTTTTCAACACGGGATCATGGCAATTATTGTTCTTGCTTGCCCAGTCGCGGACTGGAAAGTAAGAAACACGTATGCAACACTCGTACGTTACAGATATAAAATTACACCAACAGCTGGGATACTGAAGCATTGGAAACAGAAGAAGAAAAAACATAAACAAGTGAGACGAAGCACACTCCTTACCAGTTACATGGTCTACTGTGCGCTACACGTGCGAGCAATTGAGTGGAAATAGTTTGGTTGGTTTCAGAGGCATGGTCCTAAAATTTTATTTCCTCGTTTAAAACCATCGAACAAAGTTCCTACAATTAGAGGCTTTGGATAGGTATATGTGGCGTTTCTAATGAATACTGCTAGCATATAAAGATTGGGCGAATTCGATTAAATGTTTAACACATATGGGAAAATTATCTAAATTATTTATATTACTACCATTTTATATATGAGTTTCTGACTCACTTATTATATAATTTTAATTACGTAGGTTACTGTTGCACTTCTTATTTACAACATTTGGTGTAATTAAGTTGTTTAATTCCCACAACTGTTGGGTAACAGTAGGTTTCGTATTAAGTAATTGGATATAGGCCATTCACTGCTACTTCACACTTTTATGAAGCCATGCTAATGTTCTGCTGTTGGTTACCGATTAAGTATCTTTCCGCTACATGTAAACATAAACATTCCCATGTGACTTCTACGTTTTAATTGTCAAATGCGTTGTTTACTGTTTTCAGCTGTTCGAACAATTCTGCCATATTTCAGAAACCGTTACGTACGAATGTTTACAATGTAGGCCTGTAACCATATTTAAGTCAGCTTGATGACTTTTTAAGAATGTTGTTACTACAGATAGTTTTTACGGTTGTATTATATTACATTTGTTATAATCGACGAAGCACATTATATGTACTACACGTTAATATTTTAACGCGACTGTGTTTCATCCTGTTACAACTGCGGAGGAAAGAACTGCAGTATTTGACCTCTTGTTATTGATATGTGTTGGGTTATTTCGTTAAAAGGTTGGCCTCAGTTGGATTAAATATTAAAACGAAGGAATAACCAGTCCAACGAAAATACAGAGAAATTTCCAGCACGCAACTCGTGTCGCTTATTTTTTGTACTTAGCAGCGACAAACTTAAAATATGGAAGTGAATATGCACACAAATAGGCCTTCCGTAGCTTTTGTTCCACTCATATTTCTATGCATCGGTACTTACTGGTTGCTAGGTTTATTTCATAATTTATTTAGATTTATTTTGCTGGGCTAAGTACTATGTTGGTATTGCGGCAAATATTCAAATCACAGAAACCTAAGTACGTATCAGAATTGTGTTTCAAACATTTAGAGAAACGTTATAACGTTGTGATAAATAAACATACATGTAGTTAGAAAAAATTAATTTCGTCATAAAAACAGTTCATGGTTAAAACGTATACATTTCGCACTTCCAATAATTGCAATCTCTCTCTCGCTCTCTCTCTCTCTCTCTCTCACACACACACACACACACCGTAACGTAAAAAACAAAAATACCTTTCATACGCAGCGGACACGAGACACACTGCAGTATATTTATTCCTGTCCCAGTGGCGTCTTCAGAAAGAATTTCAAAAGAGGTCACAAAGTTAAAAAGTATATAATACCGCATTGAAGAAAGCAACGAACTAACAAACCCACCCGGGTTAATGAAATAAATAAATATATATATATATAAAATACTCTAACCGCTAAGCCACCGTGGCCCCTCATCGACCCGTGGCATCATCCGACATGATTATCACGCGCGAACAACGCCCCTGGGAATCAAACCCGGTTCACGTTGCTGGAAGGCGAGCTCTCTAACCGCTGCGTTACCGCGGTCCCAACAGGCGCTTAGGAAGAGGGCGAGGCTCGCGTCAAATCTTTGACTTTCTTTGGCCTCTATTTTTATTCAAAACGTGTCTGAGAACGTTCACGCCTATATTGGTACACCTTAATATAAGTCATAGGGATAATTTTTCTGTACATTTTGTGGAAATTATATGGAATAGAATAACCCCACAACGATAGAAAAAAACTTAAAAAATAACATGCTTAAAAGACATAGCTGAAAATTTAAATACGGCTGTGAAAAAAACTGTTCCAAACAGAAAAATACAACTGTATATGACTATTTCCTTTTGCAAAACTATTTTGTTCGATTGGAAACCTAGCCATTTATTTTAATGTCTGTATTTTCCTAAATTAGAAATTACTTATGCCCGCGTATTATGCCATGCTGAAAGTTTCCTTGGGAGGTTCCATGCAAGCTTGCATAGCCGCTTGTATGGCTGGTTCTGTGGAAAATTTAGCCACCTGCTGGCCGTTTTATGGACGTTTTCGAAATTGTTAATTTGCAAATTTTCAGTGGAACGTTTCCTTTAAGGTTGAAATTATAGCCAATCATAGAAAGAGAGCGAGAGAGGGAAAGAGAGAAAGAGAAAGAGAAGGTGGTGGTGTATGGTAATGATGATGGTTGTGGTTTTGTTAAACATTAATAAGGCTCCTAGGCCATAAACTAGAGTACAGTAAATATCAAATATAAAACCCGCGGAAAAATATTTAAATTGAAGAAGTAAAATCAAAACCAATACACTCGTGTTTACTTGCTCTGCAGCAAGTATCGTGTAATGGATACTCCACAGAAACCTCCATACCTGCTTGCATACAGGCTCGGACAGCAGGTCTTCTGGCAGAGATTTTGTGGCGCACTGTATGGTGGCATACAGGCTTTAGAATTTCTAAAAGTGAAAATTATCTATTTTAGCAGGAAATGCCCACTAAACATTCATTTCAAATTTTGTCAGAATGCCATAAATTGTTGTTGCGCTATGAGAGTAGCACTACAAAATTACACAATGCAAATAAATTTATAAACGCAAAAGTGTAGAGCTATACCCACATTCTCTATTAATTATAACTTGTATATTGGTGGATTGTGTCTTAAGGTGAAAAGCAGTTCTTCTTTAGAAAAGAAATATAAAGTAAACTTAAATAAGCGTTTAATGTTTTAATTTGAAAAGTTAAAAATACATTTAGAACCCTACCTCAGATTCCTCGAAGAGAAAAAAAATTGAGAAAGTTAAACTTAAAATAACTTTGATTATGATAACTTTCGCTATGTATTACGAGATAATAAAACAGCTAAGGGGCCCCACAGTTCGACGCCTCATGCAGCCGCGTGTTTTGCCTAGGCCATCATTCTTCCCTGAATAGGATGGAATTCAGAAGAAGGGTAGGAAGGGACAGAGTGAGATCGATTTTCCCCCCAACCTCCGCTTCCGACGAAAAATTTATTCAGATGCGCCTGCCTTTATTGCACACTCAGCAAAGGATTTCTTGAAGAAGGAAAGAGGTACACTCTAAATTTGAATCAGTGAGAATTTCACTGTTCCAATCAGTCAACAGTACCTTACTGATTCAACAGTCACTTCAGAGAAGTCAACTGCTGAAGAGGTGAAAAAAGGCCAGCTTTCCTTCACTTATTGATTCAGTGACATTTTCCACTGATACATCAGTCTATTTTTTATCACTGTTTACTCAGTGGTTTATCTTTGACTTGATGGATCAGTTAAACAGCGTGTAAAAATGGCAGTTAAACAAAGTGCATCAAGTGAAATAACAACGAATAGACTAGTAATACCAAAACAAAATTTTTAAAAATTGTTTCGCCTTTAAAATGCTATTTTATGAGGTAATAAGGAACACACTGCTTTTCATTCCGTTTTTACGTCTTTCATTTCGTTACTATGTAATCGTCACAGAGCACTGCTTAAAGGTTTAAACTGCATTTAACGTGATGAAGAGAATGCATTCATATATACTATTCGTTTTAACAATTGTAACGGTACCAATCATAAAAAAAAAACGAATAGTAAGGGCATATAATTTCAAGCTTGACGATTTTGAGGCAAAACTTTAATAAAATATTTTCCTCTCGCTATTTGAAATTGGCGTGATAGCGCAGATGGTAGGGTAATGGCTTAATGGTGAGAGGCATATGAGTTCAATTCTTGCCGCCTCAGAAAAGTCTTTTACTTTTTTAAAAATACGGTAAATTGCGCAATATAAATGGTGAACTATCATAAGTACGTTTATTTAACGTAATTATTTGGCTACATTCAATAAAAACAATATTTAATTCGCAACTTTAGTTGGCCATTCAATTAGTGAAATAATTTCACGTTACTAATCCAATCAGTGAAAGTGTGTTAAGAGATTTGGGCGGCTCTTAACAGCGTGGTCTTGAGAGCCGATGAGGGCGATTGAGGTGAGTATGGATCAGCGCCGGAATGGAAGTGCGGGAGAAGCGGGAGATCCCCGAGAAAACCCACCGACCAACGGCATCGTCCGGCACGATTCCCAAATGCGAAAATACGGTGACGCGGCCGGGAATTGAACCCGGATTCTCTTGGTGGGAGGCGATCAGGCTAACCGCTCAGCCACCGTGGCCCCTCAATCATTGAAATTTTTTCACTGAAACAATCAGTGGTTTTCCACAGATTCCAGATTCTAAGTGGAGCCATTTCCACTGATTCGAGTAGTTGAATTTCACTGCGGATCAGGGGTTTCCCACTGATTCGAATTTAGTGTAGTAGGAGCAGACGTTCATCAACGACCGCATGCCAAGCGTGCTGTAGGCTGCGGTCCATGTGGCAAGTAGTTTACATTGCTAGACTTCAATGTAGTCCCACGACCTGGTTAAGTCGTACTAACATTGAATTCAAAGATCAATAAACGGAAGGGAGACATTGCAAGAATTTCACCACGGGTTTCTTGACGCCAGCTACCAGAATCAAAGCGTTGTAGCTCTGCGATCATTTTGCATGCTCGTGGCACCGTCGTGCAGGCAGACAAGCGACTATCGCTAGTCATAGTATAGCACGTATTGAAGGTTTTGCTATATATGCTGTTCACGGCAAAATTGGCACTTTTGAAAGCCCTGCATAAGATCTATTTGCATGCACGTAGTGTATTCTTACACCTCATGAAAAATTAACATTTCCATGGGCTTCATCACTTTATTCATGTGTCGGTCAAGTGAAACTGTGAAATTATCAGACAAGTAAATATTTAAAAATTAGATCATTTTTGCACTTCGATGTATTAACAAACAGATAGCGGAAGTAATAATTTAAGTTATCGCAAATGGTTATCTAACAATTTTTATTTGACGTTAAGATTATGGAACTACTTTCCCTCTATCGTTACCAAATTTACTGGGCACATGTCACTCAGCGCGTTTGTTAAAATATATGCAGGTAGGAGCAGTGACTTTTTCTAAGGTTGATTTCAAAAGTGGTCACTTTATCATGGACAGCCTTTATTAAACCTGCTTACTCTTTATATTGTACTACGACGGAGTATTTTCTTATCTGTATACAAAGAGTGATAATTTAGCCATTCCGAGTCAGTGTACATAATGTTATGTCTAACTCACAGGGAAGTTATTTTCTGTTGGTACTGTACATTCCGAGGCTCGTTGACCACTGATCTTCCCTGTGGGTTATTGATTCTTAAATTGTCTTTCCGCTATATGTTTGCAAATGGTTCTTAGTTCTATAGTCAAACGCAAAGCCTACAGATCATTCGTCGTGATAACAAAACAAATGCTATGTCGGCTTGAAGTACAAAAAGCATCAAAATATTTGCGTCATCTGAAACTATAAATGAAATCGGGTCTGAGAGAGCCAATTCTTATAAAGACTGACGACAGAAAATTGTATACAGTATAATACAACGTGTTGCAATACTTAGAAACTTCACGAACTTCAGTTATTGTACAAAATACGAATTCGTTATTGCTTATTCATTTAATTTAAGTAATGACGCTTTCGTAAGATGTAGGTACATGGCAGTTGAAAACCACAGGTAGTGTTAAATATCACACATAGTTAAAGCTGCGATAGTTCAAACGTTTTGTACCACATATAAAATGCAATATTGTCATACACGCCACACTTACACAGAGGTATGGAGAGGTTACTTGTTATGAGAACAGGCAAAGTTGTAAAGACTGACCAGAAAGACGAATAGGTCGATCGTACCAAGCGAATGCCTGCGCGTGGCTTCAATCTGCAATGCACGCATGAAGGGGACTATTTTGACTAATTATTCTGCAACCGGATCAGTGTAGAGTCTGAGCAGCACGATCTCACAGCCTCAGTTTAACATTAAATATAGCTATCGAAACTAATTTACCAACAAACCAACCAAGTATTTCTAGCTAAACTTATCAATTTAACCCTAACAGTAAAGTCCGATGCACTCTTAACTAATTAAAGTTCTAAAACTACAACGACATTTTAAACTAGGAACTATGCGGTAAAACAAAGATTGCGTTCACATAACACTGTTATTGCACAATATACTTGTCGCACTTTCGGCCATGTTGCAGGAAAAATATTTGGTGAAACGCTGGAAGATCTTCGAAATTCCTACTAAAGGAATTCTGAAAAAAATGTTTTCACACTCCATATTACAGCAATTTTATGTATTGCGGCAGTCGGCCAAATTTTATTTTTAGTATTAACAACGGTAAAAAAGAATTTACTTTATTTTAGAAGTCTTTTGCAAGCACTTACAGTCACTGCGCATGCGAGCATGTAGCTGTAGTTATGTTAAAAAGTGGTGGTTCTGTCAAATGAAGTACAGAATTATTCTCGGTTTCACGATCGTTGTCCTCTACGTGTTTCGCAGTCCTAGTTGGGAAAGTTCATGTAAGTTTCACATCGACCTGTGTGTGGCTGGCTTCATGACGGACGGAGGTTTTAAAAAGTTAAGTATAATTATATATATTTCATTTACAACAGTACAAAATATATACAACGATGTCTTCTGCCATGTGCTATCACTCACTGTATTATATTTCTCAGTGCGAATGGAGAGTCATTACTTATATCGTATTAAATTGTTTAATATCGAAGGTAGATCTCTTTAAAGTGAGCGGGACATAAAATAATGCTAAACGTATTGACCTAGGTAGCTATACAAATCTACGAAAGCCGTAGTTAAAAAATAAAAAAAAAACGGTCCTAAATAAGAGTTTTTGCCAACTTTGTGGATAATGTTTTACCAAAATGATGGACTAAGCATAACTTGAGCCAAGAAATTACAAAATTTACTGCGTGAAAGATATCTCGACAGGAACACGTCACTACAGCAAAATACTTGTTTACAAAACTGGCAAAAATTGCTGCCTGGGCTTGTCCTTTCTTGGATTTACCTCTAGTGGCCGCCAGAATGATGTGAGTTTCAACTATCGAGATTTGCTATAATTTATGTCCCCGCCCTCTTAGTTCAGTACTCTACATGATCAGAGTTCACTATTCACATCTTTTTCTCGTGAACTCCTTCTTCCTCTGCTTTAAAGGTCGCTGGAGCTGTCATACACTGTAAACAAATTACTGGTAAACTTCGTAAACTGTAATGGAAGTTTTTAACATATAGTCCACTCACGGTTACTTCAGCCTTTTCTGAAGTTCTGCTAAAGTTCTACTTACAGGATATTACTCCGCCTCGTACAAACTAAGCATAACTAATCCTGGAGAATTACACCAGAGGGACAACGCACCACATTCCTGCGCACTCAGTGTAACAGTATTTTGTATAAGGACTATTTTTCACTAGGCGCTAACAACATACCTATTTTCTCCCTAAATTTTATTCAGATTATTTATAAATGAAGCATTATAATTTATAGATAAAATATGAATAACATTTCAATTAAACTTATAAAAAATTACCTTTTATGGACACAAGTATAAAACGCTTGTGATACCGGGTGTATTTAGGAAATAACTAAACACATCATTCATGGGGAGATTTTCAAAGCTTTGAGTCAAAAAGGCCGAAGAAACCGTAAATGGACTATTATACATTGTATGGGAATAGTACCATATAGCATCCTGCCAATATAGTACTGTGTTGCATTGCCGCTATACAAATGTGGAAACTTCCCTACACATTTGACTCTTTCCAGAGCAAATGCAGGAACACCACCAGAGATGGATGGGAAAAATATGTACCGTTAGCTCTTTCTCACTATACGTATACACTTATATGGTAAATTGACGTATAAATTCTTAGAGTTTAAAAGCCTTCCCTCACCGAGCTCGTACCGACATTCTCAAATCACATGGGTCAAGGGCTGTATTAACTCCTGCTCTTATCCTTTATGGATTATTACGCGATTACCCACGCCACAAAGATGACATAATTCAGCATCGAGAGGGTTGTCGAAAGGTGGGACACTCGCCGCCTGGTGCGACGGAGTGAGTGGAGAGATTTGGGCGGCTCTTGACAGCGTGGTCTTTAGAGCCGATTAGGGTGACGCGAGGTGAGTATGGAGCAGCGCCGGAACGAAAGGGCGGGAGAAACTGGAGATCCCCAAGGGAACCCCGCCGACCAGCGGCATCGCCCTGCACGACTCTCACATGCGAAAATACGAGTGTGACCCTGCCGGGAATCGAACCCGGAGGCGAATAGTGTAATCACTAGACTACCACGGCCCCCGTTCTTGACTTTGTGTTTCGGAAGTTAGCTTACAGCGAGACCTTTACAAAGCCTTCAAATGCGCATCGGGCAGGATTGCACGGGTAACTGAGCAGATTCACTCTGGCATCCTTCTCTTGTTCCTACCGCAAGACTTATGCCCGGTTGCACCAACATCTTCCCCGATCCGAGATCAAATGATCTTAGTTCCAAATCAGGATCCAGTTTGATCTTAGATTCAATATAAAAGTGTTGCACCAACAAAATTTTATGATTCTTAATCTCCAATTCGTCGATCTTGGTTCCAAAAGGAGAGATCGAAATTACGTATGAGACAAATTTTGCTATTGGTTCGTAATATATGGCGTCATGGAAGTGTAGGCGTATTTTTCACTATAGATAGAACTAGACGTGAGTTGATTTATTTGTTTTAAGTGAATTATTGTTGTGTGAATTGTATTGAATAATATTCAAGTGCGTATAATGTTTTTATTTTAATTCCCCAAGAAAACAATCGACCGTAGTTCTATCTGTTGGGGTATTTAGAAACTACATTTGTCGACGATGGCTGCTGATCTCGGATCGAGATTTCGAACCGCCAATTTCGGCGGTTTGAAATGAACTTCATCTCGATCTCCAGTCCAGCTGTGAACTCGAAAGGTGCAACAGTTTTCTGTGTCGATCTTAGATTCTATCTCGGATCGAGATTTCGAACCACGATGGTGCAACCGGGCATTATTGGCTATTCGTAGTATCCGTGTTCGCAAGTAGACTGCAGATGGATATTTTGCTGTAGGCTGTTCTCGATAAAGTGAGCACTTTTGAAATCAACTTCAGAAAAAAGTCACTGCTCCTACCTGCATACATTTTAACTGGCGCACTGACATACAACCATTGAAGTCGGTAATGATAGATGGAAAGTAGTTCCATATCTTAACGTCACCTAAGAAGTGTTAGGTAACCATATGAGATAACGCAAATTATTTCTTTAGCTTTTTTTTGTAATGCATCAAAATATAAAATGAGCAAATTTGTAAAATGTGTAATTTTCTAATAATTTCACATTTCCACTTGAGCGATGCATGAATAAAGTGATAAGGCCCATGGCATAGTTATTTGTACATAAGTCGGAAGAATAGATAACGTGTGTACAAGTAGATATTAAGTAGGGCTTTCAAAAGTGCTCATTTTACCGTGAACAGCCTATACTAGCGCAGGCGCGGAGGAGCAAGCAATATAGCAGCAACACTTAACAGTACGGTGATGGCTGTCTTGTGGAGCTGATCAAGTAGGGAGGGAGGGTGTGGAGCGAAGGTCGAGCAAGGAAGCGAACACGAGCAAAGTTGCGCGGTTATGACCGGGCGCCGGCTTCTGCAAGGAGGCTGGGAGAGGCACCACAGCTGCCTCTGCCCGCAGTTTCGGCCAAGCAAGCCTCGTAATCGCAGGAGAATATAGCAAACCACGTGCTGCTGCCCCGCCCCTCCCCCTTCAGCACCATCCTGTAGGGTCTTCACTTCCCGTGCGACCGCAAGACTACTCCCATACCCAGGAGAGTCCGAAGTCTATAGGCTATTCACGGTGAAATGAGCACTTCTGAAATCCATGCTTAAGATCTACTTGCATGTAAGTTGTGTATTCTTCCGCCTTATGCAAGATTATTATTGTCACGGGCCTCATAACTTTATTCATGTGTCGGCCAACTAAAACCGTGAAATTATTAGAAAAGTAAATATGTTACAAATATGCTCATTTCTACTCTTAGATTCATAAAAAAAATAAAAGAAATCATTTGCGTGATCAGAAATGGTTACCAAACACTTATTACTCGACGTTAAGATACGGAACTACTTCCCATCCATCGTTACCAACTTTACTGGGCGCATGTCACAAAGTACGCAAGTTAAAATGTATGCTGGTAGGAGCAGTGACTTTTTATTGAGGTTAATTTCAAAAGTGCTCACTTTATCGTGAACAGTCTTTAACCAAATTCTCGCTGTGGGAATCCGATGGCCCTTGGTATTATGCACAAAACGTGCCAGGTGTATGGAATGGATCGGAACAATTAATGCCTTTGTCTTCATTTTACGAATCCCGCAATTATTTAACGCTTTGAGTCAAAGATAAATCTGTAATTTTAGGTATTGCAAAATAACAATTTTTTGTTCGGGACAGTACTGATATTTATACGACGTTTTGTTATACGTCGGAACCAATAAAAATCTGTCCGTGCTTTACCTTAGAGGCAGCAGTGGATTATACGGCTACGGATTATAGTTCCAACATCGAATCATGGTTCCTACACGTAGGGAACCTTTCTGAGTGGACAGTTCAGACCATCAAAGCCAATACATATGCAACATCTCATATAGCGGACACAACGACTGAAAGGGTTAACGTGACACTCAATGTCCGAAAATAAAATAAAAGTATGAGAACCCAAGTAATAAAGAGTTCTAAAATTGTGAACAAACTGCAGGCTATAATATACACCAGACCTAAGGAAACCACTGCTATTTTCATTACTTTACAAGTGATTTAGAAACTATGCTTGGCCAAATTGTAGCGAAAAATTTTCAATTAAGGGCGTAAGGTTTCAAAATCCTCCATAAAATTCTTGAGCCCGTCAAATACATATGATGATATTGTCGCAAACTTTATGGATATCTGCGACAAAAGTAGTTCGTGAAACAAAGCAAATAAGAAAGAAAAGTACAATAATATATTTTAGTTCTATGATCTCAGCGACCGTCCAATGTGTAATAATTTTTATGTCTTTCCGTGAAAAGGTTTGTTTATTTAGCTATAACGATTTCTGTATCGAGTTACTGGCAAAGGTAAAAAACTTGCCAACAATAGTTTTTTTTTGTACATACGAGTGAGTCGGAATTCTATTGCATCCGTCCGTTCGGTTTTGTGATGTTATTCCCAACGAAATAACTTTTACTGACGTCCTCACAAACTCAGTAACAAGATTTTTTTAAAAAGAAGTAAGTGGTTACAATTTTCCTTTTCTCAACCATAGTCACAAGCTTTCATTTTTTATACTGATTGGGTGTTTATGTTACGTTTGTCGCGCTCACTACGTCCTGCAAATCAGGACGACACGAGAAACGCCACGTAACCAAGAAAACCACCAGTCGTATGAAACGATCAAGCAAAACTTTCGAAAACAGTTTAAACGCATAACATCTCTAGAAATTAGAAACACACACACTGCATGGGAAAGGCGTATTTGAAAATTGTTTTCGAAAACAGAGTACAAAACCATGCAAAAACCCCCAAAATTTACGACACTATTTCCACAACATACACGTTTGCATACTGCTACAAAATGCATTATCTATCCCCCTCAGTACATTCCTTGTTCATTTAAACTGAGAACATTTTTGGATATTCAGTAAAGTTACTTTCATAGATTTCAATTCAAGGCTGGAAAAGACAATCTTAAAAACAGCCCTTTAAACATCACGGCACAGCATGGAGATTTATACTTGGAACAAGGCTGAAAATGAAAACACTTGGAGTTTTTAAAAACAGCAACTCCTTTAAAATCTCTCTCATGAAGCATTTTGAAAATTACATTTGCCATTAATTCAGATGCATTGTATTTTCTCAATAGTGTTTGTTAAAATCGTGTAGGATTCTTTTCCCCTTACATAAGTATAACGTTAAGTATTTCCTATACTTAAAATATCTTTCTTACGTAAACAAAGTTACTTTAATACAGAACAAAGCAAAACTAGGAAAGACTAGATTTTTCATATTTACTCCAATACATATTTTGGTTACAAACCTATGCCAAAGTTGAAACAAATCTAATTCTTAAAATTAACAACATTATCTTAACATGACTTTGGTTACGGAAACTAAGTCTGAAGCAGAACCATTTTTAAAGTTAACAATCGTTTCTTCCTAAACTTTCATAAAGTGAATAGCCATCTCAAATTATGTCGAGGCCTGCCGGGATAAATTCTACTATAGGCTAGTGAACATTTTTTAAGGCCCTTCCAAAAGGCATTATCCTCTAATAAATGTATTTTATTGCAGCATCAAACATAAACTTTTGAGAGTGATGAAATATTTGCACTGTGTTTATTAGTCATATTACAATGTTTACATTAAAAAGATGCGGAAAGGTAGAAATTAATTGAAAGGAAAAATTGAGCAGGGCCTTAAAAAGTGCTCACTTACCGTGAACAATCTATACCTACATGGACGAGTAAGAAAGTCCATTTTATACTTTTAACCTGGCCAATAGGGGCCCTACATACATGTTGAGAAATACTTGGCCTTGACTTTGCTGAATCCCAGCAGCCGAGTCTCTCAAGACCAGTCGGCTGCTGGTTTAATTTGGGACAAACTTTTGGACAATACTTTTGGGACAAACAGTCATATTCTTAATTCATCCAATGGGGAGCAGTGGCACCTTCCAGAATGAGAGTTATTTTCCCAGAATTCAAGTCCTCGTGGTGCCTTCTTTAACGCGCATTTGCATGCTGGTACACGCCTCCTCCGCTACACTGGCGCCTCAAGTGTAAGGTCAATGAACTATGTTTTCCGAGCCGCTCAGATTAACATCTGACTTGCTGCATGATGGTCTGCCGCGGCTCGGACTCCGAAGAACAACACATAACTTATATCGTTCAACGTGTACCTCACAGTTCCAGTGAAGGTAAAAGTACTTCATACTTATTACGCCGAACAGTAGCACACAAGTATTTTGCGTATTTAAAATTCTAGGAAAAATAAACTTCGCTTGATATTGCGTCGTGCAGTGTAGGTAAGGCCAGAAGGTGCTCAAGCTAGCAAACGGAACGTCTGTTGTATCGCCACTCGGCAGTCAAGGTGGGGACTTGGCAGGGAACTTTCCTCTGCACATGAAACACACGGTCTCATGTTAATAGTAAAAAAAGAAAACTTAAGCTTTCAATAATTCCAGTCATCGTTGTAGTCAGCGAAATATTACTGTTAAATTGGCTATATCAATAACAAAGCTGTAATGTCAATCTTAGGTGATTTATAGCTGTTGACACTTTTCGAGAGGAAGAAATGAACGACTGCCCTAATTATGTATTGCATTACTTATTAACTAAGGGAAGGTTTCATCGTTATTGTTTTTGTTTCACTACTGTAGTAAAAATAGCAGTGTCTGCGTTCTAAAGAAGTATAAGTTCAATGAAGATACGTAATGAACGAAGAAAATTATTTACAGTTATATGATAACAGGAGTGGAGAGATTTCGGTTTTGTGATTAGGGGGTTGGGAAAGAGAAAGAAAAGGTGGAAGAGGGATTATTTTCCCATTGCGAAGGTGCTGTTCTAGACTTCCCACTGTGTAGATACTGATCTAGACTTCCCATTCTGCAGGAGATGGTCTAGACTACTAATTTTGTAGTGCTAATCTAGACTTCCCATTGTGTAGGAGCTGGTCTAGACATTCCATCGTGTAGGTGCTAGTCTAAACTTCCCATCGTGTAGGTGCTGGTCCAAACTTCCGATCGTGTAGGTGCTGGTCTAGACTTCCCATTGTGAAGATGCTGGTCTAGACTTCTCATCGTGTAGGTACTGGTCTAGACTTCCCATCATGTAGGTGCTGGTATAGACTTCCCATTGTTTAGGTGCTGGTCAAGGACTGCCCATTGTGTTAAAATGCTGGTCTAACTTCCCATTGTGTAGGTGCATGTCAAGACTTTCCATCGTGTAGATCTGGTCTATGACTTCCCATTGTGTAGGTACTGGCATAGACTTTCAATCGTGTACGTGCTGGTTTGACTTCAAATTGAGTAGGTGCTGGTCTAGACTTCATATCGTGTATGTGCTGGTTTAGACTTCCTATTATGTAGGTACTGGTCTAGACTCCCATTGTGTAAGTGCTAGTCTAGACTTCCCATCATGTAGGTGCTGGTCTAGACTTCCCATTGTATATGCTGTTCTAGATTTCTTAGTGTGTAGGTGCTGGTCTAGGCAGCCGTCGTGTAGGTGTGGTCTAACGTCCATTGCGTAGATACTGGTCTGAACTTCTCATTGGGTAGGTGCTGTTCGAGACTTCCACTTCGAAGGAGCTGGTCTAGACTTCCCATTGCGTAGGTGCTGGTCTAAACGTCCCATTGTGTATATACTGGTCTAGACTTCACACTGTGTAAGTGCTGGTCTACACTTCACATTGTGTAGGTGATGGTCTAGACTTCCCATCGTCTACGTGTTGGTCTAGACATCCCATTTTATAGGTGCTGGTCTAGACTTCCCATCGTGTAAGTGCTGGTCTACACTTCCCAATGTGTAGGTGCTGGTCTAGACTTCCCATCGTGTAGGTGCTGGTCTAAACTTCCCATAGTGTAGGTGCTGGTCCAAACTTCCGATCGTGTAGGTGCTGGTCTAGACTTCCCATTGTGAAGATGCTGGTCGAGACCTTCCATTGTTTGGGTACTGCTCTTAACTACCCATCGTGTATGTGCAGGCCTAGAGTTCCAAATTTGTCAGGGCTGGTCTAGACTTCCCATTGTGAAAGTGCTGGTCAAGACCTCCCATTGTTTGGGTACTGGTCTTAGACTTCCCATTGTGTAGGTGCCGGTCTAGACTTCCTATTTTTTAGGTGCTGGTGCTGACCCCCCACTGTGTAGGTGCTGGTATAGTCTTCCCATTGTGTAGGTGGTGTTCTAGACTTCTCATTGTGTAGATGCTGGTCGACACCTCCCATTGTTAAGTTTCTGATATAGACTTCCAATCGTGTAAGTGCTGGTCTAGATTTCCCATTGTGTAGGTGCTGGTCAAGACCTCCCACAGTGAAGGTGCAGGTCTAGACATCAAATTGTGAAGGTGCCGGTCGGGACTTCGTACTTTGTAGGTGCAGATCTAGACTTTCAAATGAGTAAGTGCTGGTATAGACTACGCACTGAGTAGGAACTGGTCTATACTTCTCAGTGTGTAAGTGCTGGTCTAGACTTCCCATTGTGTAGGTGCTGGTCGAGATCTCCCACTGTGTAGGTGCTGATCTAGACTTTCCATTGTGAAGGTGCTGGTAGTGACTTCCCACTGTGTAGGTGCTGGTCTAGACTTCTCATTGTGTAGGTGCTTTTATAGACAACGCATTGTGTAGGTACTGGTCTATTCTTCCCAGTGTATAGGTGATGGTCTAGACTTCTCATCGTGTAGGTGCTGGTTTAGACTTCCCATTGTGTAGGTGCTGGTCTAGACTTGCCATCGTGTAGGTGCTGATCTTGACTTCCCATTGTGTAGGTGCTGGTTTAGCCTTCGATTTGTGTAGGTGCCGATCTAGACTTCCCATTGCGTAGTTGCTGGTCTAGACTTCATTTTGTGTAGGTGCTATTCTATACTTCCCATTGTTTGGTGCTGGCCGATACTTACCATTGTGTAGATGCTGGTCTTGACTTCCCACTGTGTAGGTACCGGTCTAGACTTCCCATTGTGTAGGTGCTGGTCTAGACTTACCATTGTGTAGGTGCTGGTCTAGATTTCCCATTGTGTAGGTGCTGGTCTAGATTTCCCATTGTGTAGGTGCTGGTCTAGACTTCCCATTGTATATGCTGTTCTAGATTTCTTAGTGTGTAGGTGCTGGTCTAGACATCCCGTTGTGTAGGTGCTTGTCTAGACTTCCGATTCTTTCGAGGAGTGGGGAGGGGACACTGTCTCTTCATAATTTAAGGAAATAATATTAAATTAAACGAAAGAAATATTTAAATCAATTTATTTATATGATCTTTTGTAACCGAACACCTAAGCTGCGGGAGTTGATCCGTAATGAAAAATTAAGTAGAAAATATGTAACACTATATACCTAATCTTAATAATAAAGGAGATATGAGCCTGTGAAAATTGGGGCTTGGAAACGTATTTTCGTTTAATGTTTTGTACTTTCTGCCATTGGTAGGGATGGCGGCAATTTTTCCACAGTACGTCCCACATGGTTGAATGGGACACCCCCATTATGAGTGCTATGTTGCGTGTACTATTGGAGGGCATGCCGTTGATGTGCTTACGTCACTTCCTCAAGTCGAAAAATGCGTACAGACCGAGGACGGCCAGTTTTAGTGGTTCTACGTCATGGGAAGAATAAGTCACATTTTTGCAGCGGATTTTGTAGGTGCTGTATAATGCATTCGGCAATTAAATAGTGTCCTGTATATGTTATACATTATTTTGCATATTGAATCACATCCCGTAGTTTAGGAGTTTAGTTCTTGAACATTTTGTATAATTCCAGTTTTAAAATATCAACATGACATTTCCATGTCAATGTGTGGTTTTTTTTAAGTTTAAGGGGGGGGGGGGGGGAGAGGAATTTCTCTTTTCTCTTGTGACCTCCCATATTGACCAGCCCTTGTCTGTGAAAAGTTCTGGTATTCACGTAAAATCGCAGTGCGGTTATAATAAGATAAATACGCAGTGTTTACAGTAGCTCTTCCACTGTGAGGAAAGCGATCTGTTGGTGTGATAGTCTACCTGCTTCCTGCCACGGCGATACAAGCTCTCTATCCGCGTGTAGGACGATGCCAATGGCCAGAGGGATTTCTCTGGGTAATATTGTTTCCTCCGCTATTGCGTTCCAAAACATCAGAGAGTTCCACGGACTTTGGTCAACTGCAGGTCTGGCATCAACAGATAGTCATTTGGTAGGTGTTGCTCGTGTCCTAAATTTCACTCTCCAAGTGCTTTATTATCGTTACTAGTAGTATAAAACTGGTGTAGCACGAATCACTTTTCATGTAGTAAAACATAATATATTAATTTAAATCCAAAATATATTTAATTAGCAATTTAAAAAAATAAAATTTAATGATTGAAATTATTTTTATCAAGGTTTTGTGCGTACACGTTGCTAAATTTATTTGTGTAAAAATGTATTTCTAAATTTAATTTTAACTTTAATTTGTAAGTGTACCCTATGACATTTAAGTATTTTTCAATTAACGCTTTGTATATACATTTTTTAAAATTCGCTATCGAAAATCATAATTTAAGTAAATTATTGTTTTTCATTCGCCATTAAATTGTTCTTAAAACTGTCAATAAAAATAATTAAGATTTTAAATATTTAATAAATATACTGAACCCAGTCTATAATACTGTTGCAACACCGGAACTCCAGCCTATCCTGTGCTATCATACTACACGTGTTATTGGTTTAGCAATAAAATACCGTAGTGAAAAGAGCAACCAGTGAGTGAGACGAGCAGCTACGCGACTGGCGTTTTCATAGAAAATGCATTCGAAACGCCGATACATTGCAATGAGAAGAAGGCTTGGCCACGTCCACTAAATATCATTTTTAATACGTTCAAATATTGCATTCATTAAAAAAAATTGTTGTCTGAATTAAATTCTATGACCTATCAAAATGGCATTACGAAGCAGTAACATACATAACGTAGAAACAGAAATTTGACCTAGCTCTAAATTACCACAAAAATGTGTTAATTTTAAAATGAATGAAGTATTAAAATTACATACACACTAAAAGAACCTACTCGGTAGGAAGCAGTACATAAGCGAGGGTAGGAACATTTGAACATACAATTTGGGTATTGCATCAGAGGCTTCCCAGCATCTGAGCTTCTCTCTCTCTCTCTCTCTCTCTCTCTCTCTCTCTCTCTCTCTCTCTCTCTCAACTGTTATCAATACCATGGTCGAAACGAAGCGTTATGGATGTATTTGCCCCAAGCCTATGGTAATCCCAAGGAATTATCTGATCGGGACCGACGGCCTCTAAACTGTGTTGTGCAAAACACTCGTCAGACAGCCGAGTCAAAGACTGCTGGACGAGTGGGTGTGGAATTTTTGCAATTAAGGCTGTTCACGATAAAGTGAGCACTTTTGAAATGAACAAAAAAGAAAGTCACTATCCCTGAACGCATATATTTTAATGGGTGCACTGATTGGCATTTTCCCAGTAAAGTTGGTAACGATGGGATGGATGGAAAATAGTTCCACATTTTAACGTCGAATGAAAAGTGTTAGGTAATCATTTCTGACAACTTAAATTATTCGGTTTTTTTTAACGCATCGAAGTGTGAAAATGAGCAAATTTGTGTAGTATTTACTTTCCTAAGAATTTCACAGTTTTACTTAACCGACGGTTAAATAAAGGGATGAGGCCCGTGGCAATTTTAATTTTACATAAAGCGGGAGAGTACACAACGTGCATACAAGTAGATCTTAAGCAAGGCTTTCAAAAAGTGCTCAGTTTACCGCGAACAGCATATAACTGACCGATATCACTGATACGGGCCTAGAGCGTATACTTCACGCATTTTTAACACAACATGGTGATCTGACTGCAGGTCTTCATTGCATTTTCTGCAAGAAGAACTAAGCGTATGAATGAAAACACATCAGGGGCTGCAAATAAAACAAACCGGATGATGTGTGCGCAGTTACTCGTTAATTTGTGGAGATGTATTAGGGGGAGTGTTTCGCTGCGGAAGAATGTCTGCTTGCCCCTTGGAGCTGTCTGCAGCAAGAGAAGGCGCCCTCCTTTGCACTGCGGAGGCTCTCCTCAAAGTACAGAGTCTGGCTTTGTCTCGCGCTGGGGTTGCGCTGGTGGCGTTCTCGGATCCCTCCATACTTCACACGGTTCATTTTAAACAGCCACAAGTGACACAGGAAGCTGCATCTTTCTGCGCTCTGCAGAAAATATATCGTGTTGGGGGACAGGGATTGGCACAGACATTTACCTGGATACAAATTATGACATACAAGATTAATTTCTATGTACTTAGAAAAATTTTTAATCGAGCCAACCAATTATTTGTTTGTATATGGCAAAACAAATTTATATGGTCGAATCAAATATTTTGTTGCCAGACAGATTTTTTTGCCGGAAAAAAATGTTTGGTTGTTTCAAGTGCATATTTTGTTAGCTGAACCAAATCAGTTTTGTTGAATTTCGTATTTACTTTAGCCAACAAAATATTTTGTAACAGTAAGTATATCTTTGTTTGGCCATATACAAACATACGTTTGTTTGGCTCAACTAAACCATTCTCTGAATGTGTATTTAACGCTTGAGTGTATAAGCTAACTGGAATTCAGTTTCGCTTTTAATTTGCGCTATAAAAATATTATTATTATCTTTATCATCGTCAATGTATCTGAAAACGAACTGAAAAGTGTTTTTAAATGGCTAGATGACTGTCTGGACGAATTCATAATGGAACTGTTACCAGTTTGGACATGAATGGAACTGCATTTATCGGCATACTTTTACATGATGGTGATTCAGAATAAAATTATATTTATATTAAAAGTAGGGCAAAGACAGAATAGTTAATTATAAATTAATAAAATTAATCAAACAAAAATACGATTGTAAACTATCAATTTATTTCAGGATTTAAATAGAGCAGAACATTTAAATGCGTTTTCTTGGACTAGAACTTAATGTATTTCTGAAATTCGTTACCAACTCTCCCTAGTAACTACAAACTGAAATAAGTGACCATTTAAAGAATATTTCCACAATATAAACTATTATATTGTAACCATTATTATGCTGAAATCGGGGAAACCCCACCGAGTAATTAAAAATGTTGCTGGTATTCAATAGTGCAAACTAAAGTATTATTTTCAAACTAACATTACAAACAATAGCGAAATATTTTATATTTTGTGTAAAAATATAATAACTGGCTGTGATTTGAATGAAAATTCAATTTCTGTTTGAGTTTAGTCTCACTAGATATTTGCAGCCTGAGAATGGATAGTTACAAACGCAAACAATTTTCTTTAGTGCCAAATTATTGGCAGTTTGAAAAATATTCAATTTTAATTTGGCGGGAGGTAGTTCCAAACGTCCTGCAGTATATTCTATAAGTTTGTCTTTTCAAATTTTGAACAATAAAAAGCAAAGCTTATTGTCAATATTGTAAAATACTGTTTTTGAGTTAAAACTGTGAATGACATTGTTTGTACACAAATAATTACAATGAATCCGGTGTTCAATAACTTCAAAGTGAACGTACATGCAATTTACTTTCTTGTAAAGAAAAGTAATATTTTTTTTACTATTCTACACGATTTTTTCAAAGGTGTTTACCTAGATTGCAGAATATTGCATTCGTTAGTCGCTGGCTCAGTAAGCAGAGCATGGCACGTTAGGCGAAGGTTCACCGAGGCAAAATATAGGTAAAGGCTGTTCACGATAAAGTGAGCACTTTAGAAATTGACCGTAGAAAAAAATCACTACCCCTGCATGCGTATATTTTAATGGGCGCACTGAGTGGCACTCGTCCAACAAAGTTGGTAACGATGGATGGAAAGTAGTTCCATATCTTAACGTCAAATAAAACGTGTTAGGTAACCATTTGCGATAAATTAAAATTAATTCTATCACTTTCTGTTTTGTTAATGCATCAAAGTGTAAAAATGAGCAGATTTGTAAAGTATTTACTTTCGTAATAATTTCACAGTTTCATTTGACCGACGCATGAATAAAGTGGTGAGGCCCATAGCAATGTTAATTTGCTTAAGGGTGGAGGAATAGATAACGTTTATACAAGGATATCTGAAGCAGGGCTTTCAAAAGTGCTAATTTTACCGTGAACATCCCATACCCACGTCACAAAGATGTTTTCCGATCATACACGAGGATAAAGCTACGGCGAGAACATGGATGCATATGTGGTGGAAGGTGTTCATGTAAGCCGGACGTGTGTCGCACAGGAAATGTGCACAAAGTTCTCGCGTGTCAAGTTTGAAGTCGTCAAACAAGTACGTGAGGAGCTTCGTTGAAGGTGCACTGGAATCTGAGCGATTCGTGATAGCTTGCTTCAGTCACGACCACCAACATCGGCCGACGTTATGTATGCCTGCTGTTGTGAAAGGAATCCACACGATCTGTAAGCATGCGAATAATATAGTCTATTCCTGATTTTTTCACGCGTTTTAAAACAAAGCTTTGAAAAATCCCCACATGCATGACGTGTTTAGTTATATCCTAAGTATGGCAATGTATAACAAGCGTTTTATACCTCTGTTAACACGAAAGTGTCTTATTTCCGTTCTGAGCTGGGACGGTAAACAGGCAGAGCAACCGAAAGTTCATTGTATGTTAACTGTGTGTACTGAAGAAATTTGCATATAGGTTGTTGACGATAAAATGAGCACCTCTTAAGACCTACTTATGTACACGTTGTGTATTCATCCACCTTACGTAAAATTAGCATTGCTATGGGCCTCATTAATTTATTCATGCGTGTATCACGCGAAACGGTGAAATTATTAGAAAAGTAAATATATTACAAATCTGCTCGTTTTTACATTTCGATGCGTTAAAAATCAGAATGCAAAAGAAATGATTTAAGTTATCGTTGCCAACTTAACCGGGTGGATATCACTGAGTGCGCCTGTTAAAATACATGCAGGTAGGAGCAGAGACTTTTTCAAAGGTTAGTTTCAAAATTACTCACTTGATCGTGAACAGCCTTTAGCAACAGCTATAAGCACTGTAAATATATTACTTCACCCTCGCCCCCTCCTCCTGTAAGACAGAGCTCCTTGCCCCTCTGACACGCTACTCAGACTGAGTTTGAATTCGCCAGGCGGTCGTTTTGCAATTTTGAGTTGGATTGTTTCAGTTATGGTACATTTGGTAGTCATTCGTATTAGACTCGCAACAACATTCCGATGCCGCTATAAATTCCCGCTTTAAAAATATAAATTTTAAGGGGATGTTTGAAATAACATAACTTTACTTACGTATTTAGGTAGACATACTACAATGCCTCGAAACGATTTTAGAAATTTTCTGAACACCACTTACAAGCTATTAAGGGTTGCTGTATGCTGTTCACGGTAAAGTTCGTTTGGGGGGTTATTATGACGAGGTACATTACGGAGAGACACATTTTTACCGTTCTGAGATTTCTGAACAGCTTGAACTGCGCGATTTCAATACAATACAAAAATACTCTTCAGGAAAATTTCAAACTCTTTTGAATGAAATCGGCATACATTTATATTATTTGTTTTCGGTATCTCACAAACTATTATCCCGACACCGTTTTACTTGTTGTTTTCATTCACCAAGTCATATACCAAACAACGTCGGCTCAATTCTTTAATTTCTTAGGAGAACGTACACAAATTGTTAGTATTCGGCCATTCTAATTTTATGTGGCGTCTTACTATCCCATGCCACTTCGGCTACAAGCACCGTGCTTGGTTTGTATCCAACTCGTCTAGACGACTTCTATATACACCACAAACTTGTCCACTTCCCCTTCCCCATAGCTTTTAAGAACCGTTTTCCATTCTCAATCCATGGAGTTCTAACATTCCATGTATTTGCCACCCACCTTGGCAGCTTCTATATCCATATCTTCAGCCCCTCCTTCCCGCATTATCTTCCTGATGCTCCTTTGCACCAAGTTTCATGGTCCTACCTCAAGTCGTTCATAAACTTCAACAAAATTCCTCATACGAAACGGCATGACTACTGAGTGACCTGGCTTTGCTGACAGTTTATTCGAACTCATGAAGTTCCGCGTCCCCATCACCCAGTTACGTTAAATTTGGTGTTGAGGATTTTATGAATTATTTTGCATGAAAGTTACCTGTCGTCCTTACTTGTATACACTGTAACATCGTTTTAACGCTAAGTAAGAGAATTACATAGCTAAGACTGTAAAAGTGGATGACCGTTTACGTTAATTGCCCTGAACATGCGATTGCTAGAGATTTTTAATGAGTAATTTCTTCTAGAACTTCTAAATAACAGTGCAATATTTGAAGAAAAAAAAAAAAAAAAAAAAAAAAAGGTAATATAGTTATTATACAATACGCGACGAGAAATATAGGCTGAAACTGCATCCATAAAAGTTTAAGAAGTATTCCCGAAACAAGTAAAGTTCTTAACACAGATACACGGCAATTCGAAACCGAGAGGGGAAATTTTTTTTTCTCATCTCTACAAAATAGAAAATTGAATTATCTCATCTCATTCGTACATATGCATGTGTAGACGAAATTATGTTAACCTAGCTTCAAGATAGCACAAGCGGACAAACCGTAATAATGTATACTGGTGAACAATAATCGCATATATTCGTGTTTGCGTTAACACTTTTATATGCAGTGCAGATAATGAACTACATCTTGCACCCGAAGGTTATATTTGCCTGGTAGTGTATACAGAAATACTCTTCCCCGTGGTAAGTAATTCATAAACCGTGCTACCTTTACGCTAGGACAGGTTCACACCATTGTCTCTGATCACATAGCTTGTTGCGGTAACGAAACAAGTTCTTTGTTACGTTAAATACAGCATGCATAAGAAATTATCCTTTTTGACGTGAATACGTCTTTAAATTTGCAACTATAGTGGAAGGCAATCCATTAAATTCGATAGTAAACAAAATCGGGGGATTTGGTTTTGCAGCTTTCGTCACGTCTCATAACTTCCGCGTAGTCTAACTTTTGGCTAGAAAGAGCAGCTACGGCGCTCGTTTAAGTTTCAATCAACAGCTCAATCGATTGCTTGTATAAAAACATTTGTGTGGCGGGATTATGGTGAAATTGTATGCGTTTAATGTAAAAAATTAAGAAAATTTAACGCAATTTCGACCTAACTCGTCAAAAAACCAAGTCGAAATACAGAAATCGTACACGGTTGGAAAAAATAATTTCAAAAGTAATCCAGTGATACCCATAAAACCCCATATGATCGAGTGAAGCGGTGCCGGAACGAAAAAATAAAATACCAAGGCGTCCGAGCGCGTCAACGTAGACGTATTCACACAAAACATACGGCGGTGTCCCCAACACTGCCAAACCCAATTTTTTTCCAAAATTTGAGATTGTAAGTTAATGTGGGAATGAAGGGTTAAACTGGCAAAGAACTTGTTTCAATGTTACAACTGATTAACTGCAGATGTAGTGTTTGGTGGTTGCAGATATGAACAGGTTATAACGTGGAGCGGCAGTACGATTTGCGGACCAGTCAACTCCAGAGGTCAATGGTCACTGTCTAGCATAGTTTACAGAGCTGGTCAAATATATGTGCAACATGTAAAGGATTGTCTACACTGGTAAGTACAGTACGCAACAAAATATGTCTTATTTGCGAAACGAGAAATATTAAACTAATGTGGGAATTAAAGTGTTAACACAAATAAGTTTATATGTATTTAACGAGATTGATGAAGCATGAAAAACTGATATTGTAGTAGTTTCCATGCTGACTGCATTTTTATGTTGCCAGCTTGCTTTATGAGTAGAATACTTTCGACGTCTTGAGACGTGTTCCTCGCAGAATCAAATCATTGAATTCGTACCAGTGTCGCACGTCACATTACTATGTTAAGCAAATGTAATACATATAGGTATAGGCTCTTCACGGTAAAATGAGCACGTTTAAAAGCCATGCTTAAGATCTACTTGTATGCACGTAGTGTATTCCTCCGCCTTGTGTGAAACTAACATTGCCTTGGGCCTCATCACTTTATGCATGCGTCAGTCAGGTGAAACTGTGGAATTAAAAGAAAGAAATACATATTACAAATCTGGTAATTTGTACACTTCGAAGCATTAAAAAAAAAAAAAAAAACAGAATGAGAAAGAAATAATTTAAATTTTAAAATGGTTACCTAAAATATTTTATTCGAAGGTAAGTTAAGGAACTATTTTCCGTCCGTTCATGCCAACTTTACTAGGCGCATTTCACTCAATGAGCCCGTTAAAGTATATGCAGGCAGGGACAGTAACTTTTTGCTATGGTTGATTTCAAAAGTGCTCACTTTATTGTGAACAGCCTTTATGTATATATAACTAAATTATTAAACCAAGATATTTCACGTCCTTTTTGCTACATGATCAAATAACTAAGCATAAATGCGTGTGTAAGTTTGTAAACAACATTTCGTTAAAGTGTTTAATATGAACTATGCCAGCATTTTTCAGAGGCAAAGTATTAAATACGATATCTTGAAAATTATTTTGTTTTTTTTTTCTTGTAAATAATTAATTTTATTACCGAAGCAATTATTATATGTTTGCTTAGAAATTAATATACTGCATGTACTGCAACATAAAATTCATTTTTTAGACAGAATTAGGTTTGTTTCCAATATGTTAGTTAACGTTAAAATCGACTTAAATGTCGTGTATAGTTAAGGAACGCGCACACACGCATACAGAATAAGAACAATTATAAGGACAACCAAGGTGGTCTTTCACTAAACACCACTACGACCTCGGTTTGAAACAGAGACTGAAAGTCTCTGTTTCAAACCGAGGCACCGGTAAATACTGATTTCTGTACAACTGGTCCTAGTCAAGGGTTTGCGGGAGCTCACCCAACACCTTTACATGAACCACGTGTTTTCCTGAAGTCAAATATATCTGCATCGCAACCCTAGCCACCTACACAACCTAGCGACAAAGGTAGAGCAAGAATGGAAGCTAACCTACTATTGTCATTCCCGGCTAAGTTATGTACCTAAAGGCATAAAGTTTGAGTATTTGATTGGAACACGTATTTATAAACGCGTGGTGCGTAGTTGTTACATAGAGAATATCTGCAATTTCATTTGATGACCTATACTACTTACAAAACACATAAATGGAAATTGACCTGAATTAAAAGTTTTAGTTTGGTCTATGCTTTGTCACAATTCTGGATTCTGCAGAGAAAATCATGGATTAGCATAGGAATACTACATGTACTGTATTATGATGCCCCTACTTTAAAAGGTTACAAGTTAAATCTAAGACGAATACTCCCGTTTTGAAGGATTGTAAATTTAATTAGGTAACGAAACTCAGCTATATGTAAGGATGAAATGAGAGAACCAAGTCTTGAACCTAAGGCCGAAATAAACCATATTATACTTCCACTTAGTCGAACCGGTACCGTATTCGGACAACCAAATGTAAAATTTGTCCGGGCTCGCACACGGAGCATAATACACTTCTTGTCGCGGTCCCACCTAGGGAATAGGAACTGGAAGGAGTTTTCGTGTCTGGGCTCCGGGACGTGATACACCAGAGTGGAATGTTTGCTCCTGGAGCTACAACCACACGCTTAACATTGTGTTTGCGGGTTGGAGATCCCCCAGGGGCAAAACCTCAAACTAGTGCTACCTTTGCTGACTACAAAACAGGGGTACCCGACAGCTTGCGCATTTCTAACAGATATCCCGATGGCCTCATCACCTCCAGCTTGGAAAGCAGTACAACTACCATCTAGTTCATTTTATCGAGAAAAATAACCCATAATAGATATCAAGGCAGTAACCGAAATTAGTTCCCTTATTTACGGAATTTCAGAGTGAAGGCTCTAAGTAAAATTATACATACGTAACCCCATTTATTAACTTTAAAAGTGTGATTCTGAATGTATAATGTAATAGTGAAAATATTGGAATTGACTCTTATTGCCATTGGATAAATTTGTTGTATGTCGCAATAAACACAGAATAAGACATTAAAACTAACGGACATAAAAAAATGGCCAAGATGAGCTGTGAAAGATAGATATGTAAATAGCACAGAAATAATTATGCAAAAGGAACCAAACAAAATAGCAGTGCCTTAAACAGACGAATATGGAAGGAACAACGAAGAAAAATTTAGTTGAAACAGCAGAATTCCTCAGATGAAACAGTTGGAAAGTTTTGGGTACTCAAATTTCACTTCAGGCTGACACATAAATTGAGACGCATCTGCGGTTTTATATTCTACGTCTACAGACAGTAAAGATTAAAAAATTATTTAATTAATGCAATGTATGCTATGCGCGGTGTTATTTAGAAAGAGCTTGTCTTCTTTATAGAAGTATGTCTACGCATATTACTTTATTAACTTCAAGCCGTTACACCGTAATTCTCTAAACTTAATAAAGCTCCTAATATTGGATGGGGGTAGTTAACCTTGAATTATTTAATCATACGTGGGTTACTTTCAGATATATGGCTTTGAAATATTGTTAGATTAATGCCTGAGAGGCGCAGACTTATCAGAATTCGAGAGGGATGGAAGTCCTAATAAAAATGAAAGGTCTATATTTGATTTTAATTTATTCGTACATCTATTATTTACATCATTAAATAGTCTATCGCCGATATTTCTCTTTATGTTTCACAGTGAGTACAATACTTACTGTCTATTTCAACTCTAATTAACGTCCATCTTTATGTCTCTGGTTATTGTAAGTTAACTCATAGTCATCATTAACACACATTCTATCTATCTGTTGCCATAATGTTAAATGTCTTTCAATCGCTCATCCAGTCCAAGAGTCCAGTCAGTAGTCCTACTCTTCACTGCTCTGATATTCGCAGTCGCAGATTTTCCTCCCACTGGTCACGTCTCTCGCCACGTGCTTCTCTTCTCGCTAGTCGTCTATTGCCGAAATTTATCCATTAAATAACTGCTTGCTCGGATGCTCGATGGGCCTTTTATAGCCGCTGGCCTTGACCTGGGAGATTCACCGTACCCCGAGTCTAGCTGAGAGACACGAGGTCAGACTTCCAGAGCATTCTTCAAATTTCTCAGACACACCCGATATCCAAGGTCGGGAGCGGCACGTTCCCTGATGGGCACAATGGGCATGCTTTCTAAACATTCCTTTGTAAAAAGCCGCTGCATCACCAGTTGAAAATGATATCGCGCGCGACAATAAATCATCCTTGCCTCGCACGCTCAGAGTGGCTGCCTGCAACAATATTTTAAAGGATGATATATCACATCTCAGCAACCATTGGACCAATGTGATTCAAACATAGCACACAAGAATAATACAACTTAAATGTTAAAATATATTAACTAATCATTTCTTTTAATAGCAATTCTGAATGGTCGTACCATTAACATATTGTTTCAAGTCGCCTGGGGCGTATCTGTGTTCCTGAAGGATAGCGTTACTATTAAAAATAAAAGAGAAAAATTTAAATTCCTTATTTAGTTAAAGCGTTATAAAAATACACGCAGCTATTATTTACAACATTAAACTGTCTATATCTACTATTCCACTTTTTATCCTATTAGTCAGCGTAATATTTAATGCCAATCTCTAAAGTCCATATCAGTGCATTCATTCTTCAGGGTAAGCCCTTTAAAACAGGCCCTGTGGGATATGTGTGTAACGGAGCGAGGGAATGAGTAAATACAGTCCAGTGTGACAACAAGATACCTAGAGTAGATGCTGGAAATGGCCGCCATTGACCTCGAGGCAGCTGTGCAGACAACACCAAAAGTTTTGAAAGGCACGGGCGAGGACATGCTGGGGGATGGCATCGACAGGGCCTCTTCCAAAGGACTCGCCCTGTAGTTACAGTCACGTTATCCTAACATATTAATTACACATACACGCCCGAAATGTCCACTGCCATATACTAAGCCCATTCCAAATGTCAGCCACTCACGCATCTGGCCACATTTCCCCCACAGTCCAGCCGGTCAGTACCTCTCCCTACCCTCGATGCTCGCCGACTTCACTCGCCGGTCACCGTAGTTACTCGTCGCTCTCGTGGTATATACCTCACCTGGCGTTAATGGCCGTCTACGCCTCCGAAAACTCTCGTCCAAGTGGCACGCCACGTCTTATATAGCTGAGCCGACCCGGTTCAGAAGATTCTTCGTCCCACGTGTCGCACTCTGGAAAAAAATGGGGGGGGGGGGGGGGCAGAACATTCGTGCAGGGACCACCCAAGATACTCAGTCTTTCAAGTATGGGAGTGACGCGAGTCTCGATAGTCTTATAGCGGCACGTGTCTAGTGATATGCGGCGACCCGTTTGTAACTGCGCGCGCTTCTCGGGTTACTGGTGATGCCCTTGGGACGCCGCGCTTCGCACACCCAAGTAGGAGGGAAAGGGAAAGAAAGGACTTTATTGACATTAAGGCAATATACATTAGCTGCACATGACCAAATTCATGCAAATTACCAACTGCACCAATCCATCGCCAATAAATAATAATTACATCAGTATAATTGTTGTGATAGAAAACCAACACAGATAACCCACACTATTTTTCATAGCATTGTTGGACGTTATCCCTAAGGATGTTCACTGACGGTCACAAATATTTATCCAAGGTATTGTGCAAGGAGCATAGTCTTTCTCAGCTATAGTCGAACCACTCTACTAATTCATCCAAGGTATTGTGCAAGGAGCATAGTCTTTCTCAGTTATTGTTGAACCACTCTACTAATTTATCCAAGGTATTGTGCAAGGAGCAAAGTCTTTCTCAGCTATAGTTGAACCACTCTACTAATTTATCCAAGGTATTGTGCAAGGAGCATAGTCTTTCTCAGCTATAGTTGAACCGCTCTACTAATTTATCCAAGGTATTGGAATTGTGCAAGGAGCAAAGCCTTTCTCAGCTGTAGTTGAACCACTCTACTAATTTATCCAAGGTATTGTGCAAGGAGCATAGTCTTTCTCAGCTATAGTTGAACCACTCAACTAATTTCATTTACTGGTAATGTTACAGTAACGACAAATGTAATTTTATTACTTTAGACCTGTTATTTAAAAAATTGTCATTCTACATGATTTCTTGGCGCTGTGCCATAACTAAAGAAATATTAGATTCCTTTACACCAGACTTTGTTCTCTGACAGTAGCAAATTTGAGAATGCAATAAACTAATTAACAAACTTCAACCACCACTTCGAAATATAGAATCTCACAGTAACAGCTGAACCAAAGTATACCAAATTTGGTATAAACTTTCTGGCTAAAAGGTAAATAATTTAAGCGGGATCTTAATGTCGGACAATTTAAAAATAGGATATTTAAATAATAGATTATATATATATTGTTTATTTTGGATAGGTTTGGCCGATATGATTTAAAAACTATATTCTGGCAGTTACTTCCAAGAGAGTGAGGGGTTTTTACTTACAAGACTGGTCTACAATTTTGATTGATAGTACAAATTAAAATGATTTCTCTCTGTCACAGTAAATGTTAGACTGATCCACACTACATGTCGAATACAAGTAGAGCAGCACACTGGAGCACAACAAGGGCTTAGTGTATTGTTTACTTATCGTACAATATTATCTAATACTGCGAACCATAACACTTTTGGGCAAATTACTTTAATTATCATATTTTTGAAGAAGTCAAACTAATTTGAAGCAAATATTTACACAATTTTGTTAGCAATTTTGTGGTGTCAAAAACTTATCTTTGAAACCATACCCTGCTTGACAGGCATAAATCAAGGAGCTGGTAGCGTTCAAGAGGTTTCTTTAAAAGGTCTGACTTTCATAAAAGGCGCCTGAGTTACGTTCGGTAGGCTATGCTTTCTGTAATGGCCGATTGCGCCTGGAGTAGATTTTCCAAATGGTTTTCAAATAACTATTCCTTGAAATTGCTGGCTCCGTTCTTTAAAGTGAACCTTCTGGATACCTCACCCATTATATTAAGATTCCGATTAACCTTAATAAATCCAAGAAGTTTATTACTGCACAATAAAAACTAGCCACACATTAATTGATCAAGCTTATGTTGAGCATTTTGTAAAATATTACCCGAGAGATGAACATGGGAGATTTCATGGAACATTTTTAACCAATGAGTTAGTGGCAAAATTGGGCAATTCTTACGATGCAGAACTGTATAATTTCATAATATGGAGATCGGACTAGAAAGCAATCACCCAATTCGTAAAGATTCTGAGACTTTGTGCTAAAATACAAGAGTCTAGGTTACATGGAGTTAGCCCCTTAATCAGAGTTGCAACACCCAACCCCACATTTTTTATTCCAAATGAATGTTCACAAGGAAACTAGCTCATCAAATAATTTAAGAATATTGCTCGATTCGTCTGTGCAAATAATCACCTGGTTTATCGCTGAATGATGTCCTTATGGTTGGGCCCACTGTGCAAGATGATCTGTTTTCTATTGTGAATAGATTTAGAAGACATGTGTTTTTAACAACTGCCGGCATTGGAAAAATTCATCTACAAATTCAAATATCTCCTGAAAACGTGGACATACAGTGAACTATCTGGAGGGATAATCTTGAAGTCAAACACCAAGTTTACATAGAAGAGATAGAGAACTTTCCTAAAACATCAGGGGTTACTCTCAGAGAATTTTATACCAATGACTTGCTAATAAGGGCGCACAAATTCAAGGGCGCTATAAAGGTGCAATCCAATGCCATGTTACAACAGGGTTGTTTCACACTGAGGAAATGGTTTTCTAAGGAACCACAAATTTTATCACAAACTTTCCCACAGACTTGAGAACAACACCCTAACCTGCCACCAAAGAATTCAACACTCAAGACGTCTGGGTCTCCTATGAAATTCAAATAGTTGACCCTTCAGGACTTATAGACCATTGGGATAAATAGTTTCCACCCAGTGTAGATTCAGCATGGAGAGAACATCTACAGGAGTTGGCTTACCTGAAACTGTTCACAAGTGCTTCGTAGAGCAGTCGAAAACCACACTGAATTACAACATTTGGGTTTTGTGATGCTTCCGAAAGAGTATATGGAGCCTGCAGCTACATACGAAGCAAGAGTTCTATTGGAGTAATTACATCAAGATTATTATGTTGAGAACACGAGCAGTTTCTCTCAAGAAACCAACCCTACCTTGATTAAAGCCTTGTGCAGCAGTCTAGCATGCATAACTTACACAAAGAGTAATTGAAGCTTACAGTGAACTGAAGCTCAAACCATTCTCTGCACAGACTCCACAGTATTGCTTAACTGATTGAAATCGCCATCATTAAGAAGAGCACATTGAAGAATCTGAATCCCTTCTTTGATTAAAATAATCTCAACAATGTCGGTGGAAGAATTCAAAATTCAAACTTAGCGGATGCCCAAATACATTCCCCATCGTACTACCAGCACAAAGTAACTTGACTAAGCCTATTGCTAATCATGTACATTTGAGACTACCACTACATGCAGGAGCGCAGCAATTGTTGGTTGCACTAAGGCAGACGTTTTTGTCTTCAAACGAGCGTAACCTAACAAGACAAATTGTGCACTAGTGTTTAGCATGTTTTACACATTGTCCTCGGTCAGGAGATGGAGAATTTACACGAGAAAGGGTAACTCAAAGTCATCCATTCCTAAATAGTGGCGTGATTTTCTTTAGATGTCTCCGCATAAGAACAAGAGACAGACGTGACAGCGCACAGATTAAGGCACACGTTTGCAGTATTTGTTTGTTATGCTGTCTACATTAAGCTTGTAGGCAATCTAATCTTCAGGAGTTCTGAATCAATTCATAGTCTCAGACGTGGAAAATATGTTCACTTGTTTTCAGATAATGCTACCAACTTCATGGGAGCAAATCAGAAACTCGATGAAATTTACAAGCTCCTGAATTCGTAGTCTCATCAGATAAAACTGCAAGAATTTCCACTGTCGCAGATAATTCAGTAGTATTTCATTCCCGTTAAGTTTCCACAGTTTGGTGGATTGTGGGATGCAGCAGGTAAGTCTATGGAATGTCACACGGAGCGCATAATAGGAAATGCACGTTTGTGATGATGTATGAGAGAGAGAGAGAGAGAGAGAGAGTGAGAGTAGTACATTCTCGAGTAGCTCCGGTAAGATATACAATTCTGGCCTTTCAGTCGTAGCCATTTAATATTAGAAGTGCGTGTTTTAGGTCAGTGAATAACGCCAATAAACGTATTACTCGTATCGGTTTCTCGTTGTGAACACTCCAGTCAACAAAAACTGCAAGGTTATCTGAGCACGCCATGATAACCAAGGTAGTTTCAAAGCGGCTGGAAGAATTCAAGCAGCAGGTGTGCCAAGAACTGAGAAAGCTTCAGGATCGCCTCGCTTCTGTTGGGCAGGAGCGACCTAAGTCAACAAGCATCCAAGACATCCACATAATACAAGAAGTCGCCACCTTCTCTGTTAACTCCCGGAAACAACTTGATACCATTCGCAAAGAACTACAGCGTTGCCGAAATCCAGGTGAAAATGTGACTGATGCGGTTCTCAACATAAGAAAATAAACTCTGGACGTTAACATCGAACAAAGTGCCATAGACAATTCTCACAGAATATGCAAACCAAACAGATCTGCTGCCCAGGCCGTCAAAGAAGACAGAAGACAGATCATTGTGAAATTTGTGAGTTGCCAGTTTCGTTCCATGGTATTTCATGCTAGCTAAAAGAGCCCTGAAGAGTACGCCCATAGTCATTTCCGAATCGCTGACAGCGGATAGACAGCGCGTCTTGAAATCTGTGAAAGAAAAATTTGGTCCACGCAGCTACTGGACACAAGATGGGAGAATTGTTGTTTTGCACACGAACCACCATAAGTGTGTGTGTTCTCAAGTCATTGTATGTACATCACTACAGTAGTCCTGCATCTTTGTTACATGGAATACAGTGAAAGTCTTCCCCACTTAGTTATAATAGTTTAGTTAATTTTTCGAATCGATGATCGACGATAGTAAGATACATTTGGTAAAACTGAGCCACACTACAAAGTTTTCTCGATAATTGTGCGCTCTACCTGTGACCAGTGCAGACTGTCTTCTAGGCCGCTCTTCTCCCCCTCCCCAACCCCCCGCACACTATCAGTGCGACTCGCCAGTCACATTCCCGCTACTAATGTTACTCCCTCCGGACCTCCCGCTAACAGTCGCAATAGTAATGGTCAGCTTGTCGCCATGTCTGACTCAACAACCACCAGTGCTATACTTCCTCAGAGGCTAGCTCGCAATCCTATAGCTTTCCATGCAGCACATGCCAACAGCCAAAAATGTTGCCAATGTGCGGATTATCACTAGAATTGCGGGTATTTTATATATTCGGGGGTAAAAATGCGGGTATTTACCAGTTTCGAGTAAAATGTAAAATGAGGGTTTTCTGCTCTCAGAGGCATAAAAAGTTTCCAAGTCAGGGATAAATATAAATTGACCATTGCCTGACCCATTTAAATTTCTTAGTGTTTTATATATATATATATATATATATATATATATATATATATATATGTTCAGTGTATTGCATATTAGTGAATATGCGGTTATATTTGAAACATTAAATTTACGTACAAATTACAAATGCCAGTTCGGAAATTTTAAAAAAATGTAATCTGTTGCTACATTTTAAAGGAAAATAAATAAACTCGGTGTATTTTGTGGTCTTTCCTAGATGTTTGATTGCGTTATTCATAGCATAATTTTGCTGCGATTAAGATTCTATGGTGTAAATAATAATATGAACTGTTTGATGAAATTTTATCCTTACCAAATGTAAGCAAAAAACTGTTATCTCAGACGAAAACTTATTGTAAGATTTTGGCGTATTCGGGGTTCCAGGATTGCTGATTTGGGTTTCCACGTTACCTGACTCACCAAGTAAAGGTGGAACTGTTGAACTTTCCCGGCGCCATAACTCAGTGAGCATGAGTAGGTGAGTGAGGGTCGTGGAACCTTGAAATAATCTGTCGATCTGGATGCTGGTTGTAGTTGAACTTACCAATAAACAGCACTTGTGAACTTATACTTATTACATTGGCGAGGTTGTAGGTCACCTCGCACACCTTACTTACATGAATAGAATGTACTATCGGACACAGTACACGAAATATCACAAAGGATAAAATAAATGAAACACTTGTTGTGATTTGAATTATTAAGTTATTTGCTGGTTTAACATAAACAGTTATTCTGTTATGTCTAAATTAGTTGGATATGGCACTCTGGTCTGCCTGAGACATGAATAAATTAAGTTGAAACTATGTGTTGCACATTACACCCTGCTTGAATGTCAGGGCCAGGGTGGCAGAACGGTTAACTGCTTGGCACTAGTGATGACAAGGTTCCTGTTAATTACTTACTATTGACAATTAACATGGTGACGTGTGTCCACGTTAAGCACTTTCCTTTAGCCTGTTTGCCCACCGCACCAGGTTCCGCAACGCAGTGTGTGTGCGCGCTGTACGAGCGCAAGTGCAGTGCAGTGTGGCAAGGGACGACGCAAGTGCAAAGCAGAATGAGCTGCGACTACGTGCGCTGTGGCTAACAAATATAACAGTAGACCCTGTAAAATTTATGTTTATTAATTTTAGCATTTAAAGGGTAAGGCAAGTTTACGCAAGGGGACGCAACTAATAAAGACGCCTGTCTTCCCAGCCCTAAAGCCTTCAGTGTTTTCAAAGTGTCTTTTTGCAATTTTCTGTTATGTTCATTCACGTGTTTTTCATCTCCACGTCATCCATGGAGTGCATTGTTGTGTTATAATGAATATCATTTACAGGATTAATTTTGTAAGCAATATGTAACAACCGGCACGTATGGTACGTGTCCGATATGCAAATGTTGTGCGCAAGGAAGTGGTGCAGCGTGGGGTGGCAGCCCGTCAAGCTGGTCGGTATGCCGCGTGGAGAAAGTTCGTCTTTGCGAGGGGTATGCCGCGTCACGTCGGGGCTCGTGTTTCGCGCGCTCGGGCAGCCACCACTCTGTTGGACTAATCACTTCACTGCAATAGTTACTTTAGCATACCGGAACCTTTTCGTTTTCAGCTGCCCGGGATTCCACCGCACCACGCACCTACCCAGTGTTTGCATCGCCTGGGTAGGCTTAAAATGCACCAATTATTTTCTGTGATCTCGTGTCGTTTTTAGCAGTATCACCCAAGCTGATGGGTTAGCAAGCAGCACCAATGTAAGTTTTCTCCTACGGAGATGTGGCAATGTAACTGAATAAATCTCCACAGTGACGAGTTTCCACGTGTCATTTATTTATTTATTTATTTATTGTGCAAGTATTATCGAAATTGTTACGAGTCGGTATAATAATTAACGGTGCTTCGCATGGGCGTGTGGGGAGCCCAGATATCACACAACGCAACAAGTAAGAGAGTTATTCAGTCAGTATTAATTTTTATTCTACGAGGAGACAACAACTGCACTTGGAGGCTTTGCCGATATTGTCAGTCCGACAATATCTGGTGCCCTGGGTAATTATCTCCACCGAGATTTCAAAACTACAGCCACCGCGCTTCACGTAACCAATATCCTTTTCGACCAACACCTTCAATGACGTCAATGGTTATAGCAGAAATTGAGTGTCGAGAGTTCCTGCGCGGAGCAAAACTACCGTGCTGCTGGCCAGTCCGAGTGCTGAAGTCAGACTACTTTCATTGCGTCGGCTTCAACTGAAGGCGGCCGAAGCCGACACCAGCAATTACTTAAAAATACATATTGACACTTCGAAAGAAAATGAAGATACTACAAATTACTAATTGATGAATACATACACATTGGTGACATATCCGCGATTAATAAACCATTTTATATGCTTGAAAATGTGACATCAATGGGGATGTCATGGTACTTGAAGAATGATTGGGCCGTGATAGACAGTCTGCTGGAAAAAGAACACAAATACACCCTTCAAAAAGGTTATATTTAATTAGCATTTAAAAACGGATGCGAATAATGGTTTCCCACATTAAATTTAATTTACTGTGATGCCACTGTCCATACTTTGTATTTCCCCATTGGGAGAGTTCAAGTGATCTTCATGAAAAGGGGTGTGGGTAATCCTCCTCGATTGAGCTTTTTTGAAAGGAATTATGTTTGCTTTGCTAATTAACTCATAATTAACACAGTGATTGGGTTGGGAATGTTATTCCCCACTGATTGACAACACTTGGGGCCACATAGCACTTTTACTTCAGCCAGCAGGCCATTCGACGTCATGCAGAAAAGAGGGATATCGGGTGTCGCGGAGAGAGGTGTGTCGACATTCCTTGCAATTGCCAATGTGCCTGACTGCTGTGGCTTTCGGGGAGACACCGTCCTGAACCACATGTTATTTTTCCCGAGGAGTTACCTCTTGAGGTCAATAAAGCGAAGCGGTCACTTAGTTATGTAGAATGTGTTGGAGAGGTGGTGTAAATGCTGTTTTTGTCAACCTGCAGTAATGTGGCCGAGCGTTTTCTTCGGCCCGGTGTCAGATAGGTAGTGAAAGTGACTGTGGTGGTGCAAGAGGTTACGAGGGAACACATGGCTATGTTGTTCACGTCAATAGTTTCCCTCTCCGGTGACCACTTGACCCTGCAGTCCTGCGGAAGACCCATCAGGCCAACAGGTGGTTGGTGGCTGCAGCTCCTCGTGACATGGTCTTAAGTGGTAAGGCCCTCATGTGCGCTGCATAGCATTAGTTGATGCTGGCTAAGTTCTGTGAACCCGGCGGTGGTGATGGGCCATGGCACACATGCGCGGAAGGGGAGTGCCCTCTCCACAGGCCATGCATGCAGAGTGGTGCTGGCGGCATGGCTGCTTGGAGCTGACAAGAGGGGTGGAATCCCCCTCTGCCGCCGTCTTGTATCCACTGCTGCTATGGACGTGTGGATGCCAATGTGTCTGCAGTGATGACATGGGGGAGGAGGGTGCTCCACTGACAGGCTGTATGGGCCTGATGCATTCACTCATCACTCTGCCGGTCGTCCCCCGACATGCTGTGGCGCAGCAGGGCGGGCAGTTTGCCTGTGGGTAGCTCTCGCCCACAGGTCTCCCTGGTGGCTCGCCATCGGTAATGTCTTTGGAGGTCGGCGCCAAGATGCTGAAAGTCGCGATGCTGCGAGCTGGCTCATTCGGGCCTGCTGGTGTTGTTTCACTGCTTGTGTTGACTAGTGGGGGCGACTCTCCACTGGGTTTCCCTATTTCCACTGTGTCCCATATGGACCGCGCATCACAGGTGGAAAGAAGCACTGGAGAGTGCTCCCCTCAGTTTCGGGATTGGATGCCCATACTTCGCCGCATGGTGTGGCTGGTGCTGTTGTTTGTTTCCTGTTTGGAGCATCTTTGTTGGGTATCGCAATGCTGTGCTCTTGTATGGTCAGGTTAAGGTCGTCTCTGTGAATGGAGACTTTCTGCTTGTTACCTATCTACTAGGTAAGTGGTTTACCCAAGCACCTTAATTATTGCGTAGGGCCTGCTCCATTTTGGGGCGAATCCTGCACAATAACTCTTTGCACTACTGCTGAGCTTGTGTTCTTGGGCATAGACTAGTCGGCCATGTGTTAGCTTATGTGGTGGGCACTTTGTTGATGGCAACTACTGTGCTATATATTGTACTTGTCTTCTGCGGGTATTCTGCAGGTCGGCCTCTTGGTGCAGCCTCTGGGCTTCGCTGTTTCCTTCACCCATATTCTCCCTGTCAGCCAGAGAGAACATGGTAGTGGAAAATATCGTCCCTGGAGCATGGCGGCTGGTGAGTGGCCTGCAGCCAGGTACACTCGCAGTCTAATGGTGAAAAGGGCCGCTGGCAGATATTCAGCTCAAGTTGTATGATTTTTCCCAACCTGCAGGCACAACTGAGTCTTGAGGTCTTGATTACAACGCTCAGCTGGGTTGACATGCGGGTGGAAAATGTCAGTGGTATGGTGTACCACCCCCCACTTAGTGCACAGTTCATGCCAGTGTTTCCCCATGAACTGGGTCCCGCTGTCGGTTAACAGTGTTATGGGGTAACCATTGCAGGGGTAGAATTCGGCCTCCAGTACACGTGTGATGTTACGTTCATGTGTGCTGGAGATTGGGTATGCTTCTACCTACCTCGAAAACCAGTTGCTGACTACTAGGATGAATCGTTTTCCGGCTGTGGTGCGTGGGTAAGGGCCCATCAGGTATAATGAGACAGTTTCGAATGGCTTATTAGGAACCCTTACCTGTATTTGTGTTACTCCATCCGCCCTGCCACTTTTGAAGTATTTGCAGGTTATGCACTCACACATGTATTTACGCACATCTCGTGTTACCCCTGGCCAGTGAATTTGAGCTTGTACTTTCCTGTTCGTTTCGAGTGCTCTTGGCTGTCCGGAAAATTGACTGTCATTCGCATCGTATAGTATCTGCTACAATGCATCTCTCGGCACGTAGAAGCACAATGGCGCTTCCGGATGGCATTACATGGTTTCTATGCACATTCCTTCTACTCACCACCATTCTCCGAGGATTTGTGTGATCTCTGCTAGGCGATGCTTTGTGTTTCGGCAATGTTGTTGAGTGGTTAGCACGTGGGCCTGCAGTTCGTTAGGCCTGGGTTGACTCCCACCAGTGCCTCGATTTTTGTACAATTCACTACCCCCTCGCCAGGTGTTCGGTGGGTGGCTGCAGTAGGGGGCAGTAGGTCATTTCACTCGTCCTTATCCACCACTACTGTTTTGCCATGTGTCCGTGACAGCTCATCAGCGAGCTGGTCTTTGGCCCAGAGAACATGATGTATCTCAAAGTCGTACGACTGTAGAAATAATGCATATAGTGCCAACTTGCTTCATGCCTCCCTCATGGAACGTAGCCACACAAAGCACCTTTTGCAGGTTCGAAGTGTGAAGCACTGATTTTCGAGGTAAGTTCGGTACCTCTTAACAGATCAAACTACTGGTAGGCACTCACGTTTGTTCACATTGTACCTGCATTCTGTTGCCCCAAATTTTCCAATACTGTACTCAATGATATGTCGCTCTAGGTTTTACCAGAGCTGGAAGAGAACAGCTCCCAATCCCTGTTCACTTTCATATGTTTGTAGATAAAGGTGTATGCTCGGGTCGTGGTGGCTTAGTGTAGTGCATTGCTGGTCTATCTTCAGCTCTGTAAAACACGTGACATATTGTGAGGTCCACTGGTACATCCGGTTGGGTGGTGATGCGACAGTTGTAAACTCACGGATATTTTTTTCGCAGCCAGTTTAATACACCAAAGAACGTGCACAATTGTTTGCGACTGCATGGTACTGTGTAGTTGACGATGGGTGACAGCTGCTCTGGAGCTGCCATGTCTGTTCACTAGATAGCCGAGAAATTGGATGCATGGTTATCCAATAATGCACTGTCAGTTGGCGCAGGTTAGCTTATTGATGGCTAATCCTTCCAGGAATAGTGACAGGTATTGTATGTGGTCCTCCCAGGCCTCTGACCACATCACTATGTCATCCAAGTATGCGAGGGAAAAGTCACCAATGTACCCATCGAGTACTGGGGCCATCATCGCCTGCAATATGGTTGATGCACATTTTAACTTGAAAGGCGTTGCACAAAATTGGAATCTCCACCCATCTGGTGCAGTGAAATCTGTTTTTTGCTGTCCTCTCATTTTATTGATACTTGCCAGTACCAAATGCAAAGGTCTAGTGATGTCATTACTTTGCGCTTTGCCGATCATGTGTATTGCATCTTTGACACTAATACAGGGTGGTGGTGTGCGTTTGGTGATTAGGTTTATAGGCCTAAAGTCCATTCAGAAATGCCATGTTCCATACTTCATATGTGCTAGTGGTATTGCGCTGTTTTAATGGCACACCGTTAGGTAGCATTTCTGTAATTTGTTCCTCGATTATCATGCATTTGTGTGGCTGGTAACAGTGCGGGCCAGCGTAGAGTGGCCACTCGTGTTCCAGAGGTATGCTGTCTTTCGCTACTCTGGTACGATGTAATGGGTCGGCTGCTGCAAATATGTCACGCCTCTCCTGCAGTACTTTTTGCATTGTGTTTGGGAACTCCGGTGGTACCACATGACCAAGTTCGTCCAGATGAACATTGGGTGCGCAAATTGTGGGCCATGGTTCGAGGTCGTGCACGTTTCACCATTCTTTCTGGCTGAAATGAATCTACGGGCTACTGGCTCGACATGGTATTAGTTCGGTGAGACAGGGGATGCCAAGTATGGTATTTTACTGTAGATCAGCTGACACAAGGACTGTGGTGGTGGTCTCCACATCTTTCTGGGCAGTTATTATTGTCTCTCCCATTGTTTCGCCTGTGTGTTGCCATGTAGTGAGTTGTAGTACATGCGTTGTTTGTGTGAGTTTACTCATGTCAACAAACCCAACACGCACAAAATGGTGTCATGCTGCTGTGTCAACTAAGTCATTACATGGTTTATTATTTAATGTGATTGCTACTCCTATAATTTAATGACTTCCTTTCGTGATTTGTTGTAGCAGGATCTGCTGAGGTGTCGGTGTTAAGTTTGCTCCTGTGACCCGTGGGCAGTGAGCATCCGGCTCTCATACGCCAATGGGCCGTTTCCTGTCGGTGGGGGTTTTGCTTTCTGTGACATTCTCTTCCTTATTAGTGCATTTTTGTCATTCGCCATGCCAGTGAAATTGCTACCCTTCGCAATACCCACCCTTCCCGTCTGGCCCCTTGCAATGGCCTTGCCCGGCGTGGTTGTATCTGCGGTTATAGACGCATCTGTGCGGTTGTGATAAAGGTTTTTGTGGGTCGTTGTAGTTAGTAACTTGTTCGCGCTACGAACAGTTGATAGCTGTGCGGTCCCACTACTCTGCTCTGGGTCACACATGCGGCGAGGGAAAATCATTTCCCGCTCCCATCTCGACATTTCCTTCTCCAATGTGGTTTGGTAAAATAATGTGGCTGATCGCATAAAGTCCTTGGTGCTGTTGGGGTAAATCACAACTTGTGAAAATACAAAAAGGCAAAAGCTGAAAGATTCTAAAGTTTCAAAATAGTCAAAAATACTTTCATGAAGAAAAAACACTGAAACATGTATCAAAATGCAAAAATTAATTGAATGAGCGTAATACCAGATTCTAAACAAGAATCTCAATTAATTAACATTTAGCACAAAGTATGCTAGTATCATCAAAATTCAAAACTAGAACATTTTACAATACCAAATCAAAATACGACAGCAAAAATGCCTGGGGTCTCACTAATTCCTAAACCATAAGTTTCCTTTTATCGGTATCATTTACACAAAAGTTCAATACATATTAAAATACTTGTAACTGTGAAATAACATGACTAATATACCTCTACAAAAATTTGTGAAGCAAACAACAACACCTCTCTAAAATTATGTAATTGCAATGCAAACAATTATAATAAACGAGGCACAAACCCTGTTAAAATTAATTCCAATTAACATACATAAAGCAGCTTATATTTCCTAAAAACGAGTGTAAAATGTCACTGCATTAAACATTTTTCTTGTTACGTTTGTGTACAATAGCCTTAACCATGATAAGCACAATGAAGAATTCGTTCCGGTAGGTCATTCCCTGCTGTGCCAAGATAAAGTTTAACTTTTTACACAGGAAAAAGGTGCCCGGCCAAGTTTTTAATCACACTGTTCACATCACCAAGCTGTTTAATATTATATTTACGAGCCACATAAATGCTCGGTAAAAAATATAGTTACCAGAACATGCGTGTATACGCTTCTTAAAGCTTAAGTACAATACTTACCTCATCCAACACAACTGAATGAGTGGATTAAAACATGTATCACCTTCATTTACAGCAAAGGCTTTGAGTTGATTTCCCAAAACCATTACAGTGATACTTCGTGACATTAATCCAATCAGGTGTATTTACCTATTACCTGTGTCATCCAAATGGGCCTCGTCACCTGAAATAACACATCGCAGCGAGGCGAATTAAAATATATATTTTAAAACGTTAAAAAAAATAGTACGAACTGGTCCGCAGCAAAAGCTCTTCAAAGTGACCAGTTACTAGAAAACATTGACAAAACTCTTAGAAATATTTGTCGACGGTGTTGACAGCGAGTACGCAAAAATATAAAGTGCCATCAATAAGAAAGTGACGACAAACTCTAACAGTACACTACTACGAACTCAGAAAAATTAGGATCTCTCTGCTTAGCCATCAACTTACAATTTTTAACGCGCAGGTCTAAAGTTCCAAACCAAATTACGTTACGCCATACCCCCAAACTATGTTAGCACTTCAAACAATTTAAATTAAAACTATAGCCCCATTAAAAATACCGCTCTTTCCACAACTCACTGACTGGTCCACCATTTGGCTGCACCTTTCTTGAAATGAATTAATACTGTATATATAGGTTATAGCCCTTAATAATTACAACACTTAGGTGAGTTACGAATACTTGTCTCATATTTTAAGTTTCGGTAAAAATCCCGCTGAGGTTGAATGTCGAAAGCTGTCATGATTGAGCAAGTGATCCGGTATTATGCTGAGGCAGAAGCAGTATGCCCATGAAGTCCACAACGATCCTCTCGAGGGGCCGGCCAGCAAGCAAGTATACTAAACGATTGAAAGTGCTCCACGGACATGGAGTAATAGGCTTGTGGGGTGGAGTGGGAGGGTGTGTAGGAAGAGGAGAGGGGCGACCGAACGACACGCGCGGCGGGAACTTCAAAATAGCTACGCACTGTTATGTATTGAGGGGGCTATAGTTATTCTGTTTTCTGACCGCACTGTTTTTTCCACTAACTCCAGTACTTCTGTCTCCTTCATGTGCGGGTGAAAGTGTTAAATGCGGTTGTTTTTGTGTGTTGCAAACACCGTTAGCATCTTGCCAGAGGTTTCATTTCTAGCACTGCACGACTTTGTGCTCAGGCGAGGGGGTGCACACTCGCATGCACGAAAAGTGACAGGGCCGACATTGCCCCGGACTGCTGGTGGTCTGGTGCAATTCCCGCACTATCGCGTCCTCTTGCCAGCGGAGGTACAGCTCCACTCCCATCTGATGCGTTCTCTGTTGGCCGGCGAATATCGTCATCGAGACGTCACGCATTGTTCGGTTCTCGACCTTGTGTCGTGGGACGGGATGGACCCATAAACTAAAGATGAGGTAGACCACTTGTTCGTCTTCTGCTCTTGTCCCAACATTGACCTACCCCAAAAGAATACAACAGTCAAAGTCACATAGTCACCAGTGTAGAAGATGTTTGTTTATATCTTAATTTCTAAGTGACAACCACTATTATATTAAGAAAATACTTTTAAAATTTGAAACTTAATCAAACTGCATTATGAGTTGGCTAGAACAAGTATACAAACATTACAAAGCTCTTGTTTACTAAACAGTGTTCTAACCTCAAACCCAATCCACACCACTTTTGCTAGACGTGTAGGCAGAAAAGCAGTTCAATGTCGGGACATGGAGATTGGTTGTGCGCATCCAACGTGATCGGTATACCTCATCTTTAGTCTATGGTTGGACCCAGGCAAGGGCCTCACACACTTCAGGCATAATGTTCTGATTGCTCCAGTACTGGTGCACCGGTTCAACTGTCGGCACCATGGATTTTGACCCGCCTCCTTTCGCACCCTCAGCCTAGGCCGAATGGGGAGGGGTTAGTATACCATTACAACCTGGGGTTGGTGGTGACGATGCATGTGTGTGCCCGGGTAGTGGTCCGTCGCCTAACCCGCCCACACTGGGATCTGGGAGGGTGTGGTGCGTGCTTCACTTGCTTGGCTAGTGTCCACAATGGTAGCACTCGGGGATGGTCCTTTTGTCCAACACAGACTCAAAAGGGCATGAATAATTGTCTGAAACAGGAGTTTATTGTTTATGGGCCGAAATTGCTTTTAATTAAATTTTTCTGAAGGCTCTGAAAACAGGTATTTTATGGCCAAGTACTTGAGACTAAAGATACCATTAAAATGTTACATGAGGTACTAAAACAAACTAAAAATTTTCTGTCATTTATAACAAAAGTTACTTTGAAATGTTACAAACATACGTGGTTACAGTTTATTGATACATTGTGGTGTACGCGATTCGACATGAATTGTGATTTAACTGACATTAAATGGCTACAAAGTACACTGAACTCCCTGTGATGTAGAGAAAGGGTACAAAGTACTCTAAAACACAGTGAAATGTAAGCACAGAGAAAATTACACTTAGATGTTATGGATGTTACATTTTGCACGTTTTTACTCACGTTTTTCTGTTGACTTAGTTGTTGGCTAGCCTCCCAGGTTGGGAAAGCCAGTTGATGTGGTGAAAATGGCTTGTTGGAAAATTGCCCCACAAGTTGGGAAAGCCACATGATGTATTCGGGGTTCCAGAGTTGCTGATTTAGTTCCCACCTTACCCGATTGACCAGATTAAGTAAGAAACTGTTGAAACTGCCCAGCGCCATAACTAAGTTAGCATGAGTTAGTGAGTGAGGTTCGTGCGCCGATGGCCTGTGGGACCCTGGAGTCCTCTGGCGATCTGGATGCTGGTTGTAGTTAAATTTACCAATAAACAGCACTTTAATGAGTTCGGGGTTTCAGGGATGTTGAATTGGGTTCCCGCTCCACCTGATTTACCAGCCTTTGGCGAAAACTGATGTACTTTCCCGGCGCCATAACTCAGTGTTGCATGAGTTAATGATGAGGGCCGTGCAGCCGCAGCCCTGTGGGATCCTGGACTCCACTGTCTTTCTGTTTTTTTTTTAATTATGCACTTACCAATAACTATATACCTGTAACAATTACACTTATTACCCTAGCGAGGTTGTAGGCCACCTCGCTCATCTTTAGTTACGCTGACTTGACTATGATCTAGGGCACAGTACCTGAATGATCACAAGGATAGTACACAAATAAATTTTTTTTTTCATTTGGGACATTTACTTACATATTGTAGTACATAACAGTGATGCCGTAACATTTAATTACAGCCAGCGCGGCACTCGTGATATGCCATTAACCGATACTGATAATAAAAGTGTAAGACATATATGAAATTAAGTTGTCGATGCGGTATGTGTTACACACTGGTTGATTGTCAGGGTTGCAGAATGTTCGACCCCTAGGCGCTGGTGATGAAACTGTTCCTGTTGATGAATTAGTATTTTTCTAAAGTGATTGAAGCTAAAGTTGAAAACACCGAGAGGGTCCACGCGGAGCAGAACTCATGTGCTGCCGGTTGGCCCGAGGCGGCTTCCGCTGAGGGCTATTGAGGCCGCAATCAGAAATCATGTGACAGTAACATTTTACACTTTAATTGCTACTTATATGTTAATGATAATACTGCACAATGCTACTTACTGATTACGTATACATTGGTGATATCCCTATTCATAAGCAAGTGTTTATTATGCTTGAGATTGTGACATCATGGGGAATGTCACCACACTTGAAGAATTATATTATGTAAGATGAGGCCTCGATAGGCATTCTGTTGCAAAAAGAACATGGTCACACTCTTTTAAACATTACATGATATTAACACTGTTAAAATGGGTCGAATAATGGCTTAACACATTGTATTACATTTCCTGTGATGTAAATTTTGTACACTCCGCTTTCACTCGTGGGCGAATCCAAGTGGTCGTCGCCTGAGGGGTCGGACGACTCCACTAATGAAAAGGGGTTTGGGTAACGACGCTCGATTACACTTTTGTGAAATAAATTACGTTTATTGAATTAATTAAGGTGAAGTAAACACTAGAAACACTTTAGAAATATAATTCCCCATCAAATAAAACACTTGGGGCCACTTATAACTTTTCCTTCTGCCAGCAAGCAAATCTACGTCATGATTATTAGAGGGACGTCGGACTTCGTGGCTTGAACTGCTCTGACATTACCTCCAATTTCCAGTCCGCCCTACGGCTGTGGCTTTCAGGGGGACACCATTCTGAACCATTTCTGAATTTATCCCAGGAGTTGCCTCTTGAGACAAATAAAGCACGACAATCACTTGAGGTATGCAGAAAGTGTCGGCGAGGCAGTGTAAGTGCCATTCTTATCGACCTGCGCTAACATACTAACGGTCGTTCACTTCGACCCAGTGTCCGCTAGGTGGTGCAAACGAACATGAGGTAATATATGGATGCATGTTCACGCCAAATGCCCTCTATTCAGTGACAGTTTGATCCAGTAGTCTACCAGGTGATCCATCATACCATCAGGTGCAACACGTTGTTGGTGGCTGCAGCTTGTGGCGAGGCCCTAAGTTGTAAGGTCCACCTGAGCACTGTGTGATGCATGCTGCTGCTGGCTCAGGATTGCGGCCCCGGCGTGGCTGATGAGCCGAGGCACACATGCGGTGAAGGAGGGTGCCCCCTTTGCAATCTGTGGATGCTGGGTGGTGCAGGTGGTGTGCCTACTTGGAGCGGTGGGGAGTGTAGTCCCTTTTCCCTGCTGTTTCATCACCGCTGCTGCTGCGGGCATGTGGACGCCGATGTGTCCACTGTGTATGCGAGGGAGGAGGAGGGTGCCCCTTAGTCAGGCTGCTGGAGCCTGTTACACTACCCCCATCGCTTTGCCGGTCGTCCCCCAACGTGGTGCAAGTCGTGGAGGGTAGCCTCGGAGGTGTTGCGGCTCAGCTGAGCGGGGAGCTTACATGAATGGAGCTCTCGCTCGCAGGTGTCTTATGCTGGCTTGCCATCAGCGACGTCCTCGGAAGTCAGCGTCACGACGACGGGCATCATGACCCTGCGAATTGACCCAGTCAGGCCTGCAGTTGCTGCTGTTGTAATGGTTGTTATGATTACTGGGGGGGGGCGACTCTCTGCTGGGCTCCTCTTCTTCCACTGCATCCCGTATGGGCATCAAGATGCAGGGCAATGCAGATGGAAAGAGGCGCCAGAAAGTACTCCCATCGGTTTCGAGACTAGCCTTCCCTATTTTTCTGTGTGGTGCGGTTGGTGTTGGCCCTTGGCTGTTGTGTACACCCTCTTGGTTGGGCGTCGTGATGTTGGGTCCTTGCATGGCCAAGCGGAGGTCGTCTCGGTGAATGGTCCCCTCTGGCAGCTGCTTATCCTAACATGTTGAATCCTATATCCCAGCATCTTAATAACTGTGCGGAGTCTGCTCCATTTTGGGCCAACACTGCACAATTTATTTGTGGTGCTGCTCACTTTGTGTTCCCACAAGCACATAAATTGTAAAGGTCCAATCTTGCGGGGTGGGCGGGTTGTTGCCAGCACCCACTGTGCAATGTACTGTGCCTGGTTCCTACAGGCATTCTGCAGTCGGCCTCTCAACACTGCCACTGGGTGGCGCTGTTTTCTTCACTCACACTCTCCCTGAGTCAGCCAGTGAACTCCCCAAGAAGTGTTAATTCCCTTCCCTGGAGTATGGCGGCCGGTGGCTGGCCTGTTGCCAGGTTCACCTATTGTTGAATGGCAAATAGGGCCGCGGGCAGATATTCGGACCAGGTGGTATGGTTATTTCCAATCCTCAGGCGCGCAACTGAGTTTTTATGTCTTGGTTACGATCCTCAGTTGTATTGGCACACGTATCGTAAATGGCCATGGCATGATATACTACCCCCCCCCCCCTTCAAAATGTGCACAGTTCACTCCACTGCTTTCCCATGAATTGAGGGCCATTGTCCGTCAACAATGCCTTGGGGTAACCCCAGTGGGGAAGAACTCGGTTTCCAGTACATGTGCGATGTTACGTGCATGTGCACTGGAAACCGACTATCCTACTGTCCATCTTCAACATTAGTCACTGACAACAAGTATGAACAGTTTGCCAGTGGCCGTTCATGGATACGGGACCATAAGGTCTAATGAGACCGTTTCGAATGGCTCATTTGGTACTCTTGGTTTTTGTTGCAGTACACCGTCCGCTCTGCGGCTTTTGTAACGATTGCAGGTTATAAACTCACACACATAATATTACCAAATAATGTTTGAGTTTTGAAACAACTTAAATTACTGTTGTGCTAATTGATTTACAGAATCATCGCAACACATGCTTATGAGAACTTCGGCCCTTAAGCTTTCTGAGAAAAGCCCAAATTGTTTCCCACCCTCCTCGCCGTTTTTGCGCAAAAACCAACCTTAATTTAAGCCACAAACCCTCCCGACCCAAGATATTTGGGGTGAGGGGGTTGGCTACCCTAACTCGCTTCTTTCCCTAAGGGACAATATCGATCCTCTCTAGACCTGTTCCCACTGTCCTCACCGTTTTCGCGTAAATTGTTGGCCAAGGCAAATGGCGAGAGCCGGCCGGACACCGTACACACAAATCCGGACAGTCACCGTATATACAAACAAGTCAAGTTGATGATCTGATAATCCATATCTGTGCATCTCAGGTTAAGAGCACTATGACACAAATATGAAGATTTACAGGAGATGCTGTTTAGCCCGATACCATGACGCAACATAGTATCCTTTCAAATTGGCTAGATCGCTTATTATTCCGTATAGTATGTTGTTCTTTGCAACCCAGAAATAATGCAAAAAATACCATAAGACAATGTTAAAACCTCGGTTCTGTAAAATATACACAGCGCCCTTTAATTCCGATGCACAGATTTATATTTTTAACACCTTCACAGTGTATTTTTTAATGAACATTTACTGTCATTAAATCGTTGTCATGTTAGGTGTAGTTAAATGACACACAAGAAGAAGGAAGTGTAAATTTAAAAAAGAGATTTAACACTTTGATTGCCACCATACTTTTCGTAAAATGTGTTTTTGTCTAGATATTTTTATTGAATTTATGGCTTCAGTTTTATACGATAAAGTAAACTTGCATATTTTATATTAAAAAAAACCCATGGAAGATGTTACAGTCACGTGAATAAATGTGATGCAGATGCCCAGAATCAAAATACAATTCAGGTGTGCATCATATTGATGCACATGGCGGCCAAAGTGCTAAATATGTTTTGTTTAACCATGAACCAGCTTTGCATGTAACGAGTCACAGTGCTCGCCCAACACTTGCGTGTAAAACGCTTAATGGGAATCTACAAGACTTCTCATTTTCAGGCTACATGCGCTTCTGTTTTTGACAGCGTAGGTGATAAGGATGGTGAAATGTGGGAATCGGTGTGGCTTATCGCTCGCTCGTTTATTCACTCCCGGTCTGTGTTTTCAGTGTCGGACGAAGCGCGACATGTGTTGTGCCGGGCCAATTACGATACATTTTCAACAATGAGAATGAAAATCAGAGATAGACTTACCCGCGTTTATTCAGCACTGCACAGCGATCAACTTCGGAATATTAATATCGAACAGATTTTATTAAAATTTCCTTTTTTCATAACTGACGATGGCACATGAAGTCGACAAAAAAGTTTTGTTCGATATTTGCGGAAAAAACGTGTTCTGAAATGCTGGTACAACTTCCGCCCATGTTTTAATGGAACTAGGGTGTATTCAGGTTACAGTCATGGAGGTATTAGTCTATGGAGTAGAAGCCGAGACACAAAAGTGAAGCCGAAAATGAAAGACAAGGACAGGGCTAGTAGTGGCAAAAAGGTACATGTTTTACATTGCTTACTATGTAACTTTTGTCACTCATAATATGGCGGCTGACGTAAACAATCGGTCTGCGCATGCGCAGTTGAAATAAGTCGGACAAGAAATCTGCTTCACTTGATAATCGTGGAGAAATAAGGCTGTTGCCACTCCATCATCTATTACCCCACGCCGTAATAGGAGACCCACCTCGCCCTCCCGTCATCCTGGAACAATGCGCTCGCCGCCTCCTGATTCTCCCCTTCGGGGAATCCCGTAAATGCCAACAGCGGCGAAACTTGCTGTCTTCACAGACCTCCTCTCGCCTGCTAGAGTTTCCGATACGTTTAGCGACGATGCAAGAATGTTCTGGTGAAACTGGCTGGCGCCTCAGCATTGCGCGACGCATCACGCGAGTGGGGAAGATTCTAGGTGGCGGCCTAATATATATATATATATATATATATATATATATATATATATATATATATATATATATATATATATATATATATATATATATATATATATATATATATATATATAGCCGCAACCCAGCGGCCGGCAGTCTTTCATGGAGGCCGTTTGGCCGAGTGTACGCGAGAGAAGTGAAGTGTGTACGACGACTGGAGATTGCGGTACGACGGCGAGTGAGGTGTTCGTGGCTTGAATGGACGAGAGGTTGTGAAACCGACGAGTGAAGCCTACTGCGCGTGAGGGTGCTTGGAGGATTCTAGAACATTGCGACTGGCGGGACATGGACTGAATTGAGGTGGGACTGGATGGCGGAAGTGTAATACTGATTTTATTGTAAATATTCGAAGTGTCAAATATGGACGCATAAATTATAAAATTATTGAATAAGTTGATACACTGTCTATTGGGACTGATCTTTAATTATTTAATTTAATAGATTTCTTTGTCGTAATGATAAACTTTATTAATTGGTGTCGATTGTGAACAGTAAATGATTTCAATTTATTGTGAGAATTTGAGTTCAGAGAATTTGGCTGTAGTTATTGTAAATAAAATAAGGAAATTATAATTAATTCTTTTATTTGATTAAGACTTCCATCTCTTAACGAGCTTTCTATGGCCCACTTAATTTCTAGAGAGAGAGAGAAATCGTAATAATACTAAAAAAAAGAGTATAAATTGAAGAACGGGTCTGTTAAAAAAAAAGTAAACGGTAAACAAACGACAAACATTCATGCCACTTAATTCGTGATCTTGACAAATGCAGATCTTGACAGATCTTGTGATGGAAACATACTCACAGAACGAACGAAGAAAGCAAAGGAGCACAGAATGTATAGGTTGTTCACTGTTAGTAGCACTTCTGAAAGCCCTGCTGAAGATATACTTCTAACCCAGCTTCGCATCCTTCCGCCAAATGTAAAATTTACGTTGTCATGGGTCTAATGACTTTATTCACGCACCAGTCAAGTGAAAAAAAGAGAATGTAAGGAACACAAATGCTTTACTAAAATGATAAATCGTATTTCACTGTTTATAATTATAAGAAAAAACGAAATTTCCCCCCCCCCCCCCCAGAAATTTCACATTACACTTGCGATACAAGACTTAGAACCATTTTCACTGCAAACTTAACCAGGAGTCTACACGTTAGTGTGTATGGAAGCATAGCATTCGGTTAACCGACAGTGATATCTTTCAAAGGTCGATTTTAAAAGTGTCCACTTTGCCGTAAACTAATTCTAACAGAAAAAAAAAATTATGTCAGATTCCCTGTCTCAAGTGCGGTAAGGTTAACCTAGATTATAGAAGTGTACAATACTGCGTGGTTCACCTGTTCCTAGGCGCTAATCACAAAATTTCGCCGTAGAAGGCACTGCATGATTTTACACTAGAAAAAATAAGCGTAAATCTACACATACAAATGTATGGTAATTTTACGTTTTGCAAAAATACAAATTAAGTAAGTGTCATTTTACACTAATATTCTTAATAACTCAAAGAGTACTACATGTCTTAGGTGAAACTACATGAATGTGTTGCATAGTAAACACAATGTTGGTGTTCATTTACACATTTTGAAGTGTGTCTAAAGATACACCCACTCACTGTATTAAAATCTTAAGTTAAAATTTTAAGTTATGTATTTTTACTGCTACATGGTCGTTGTATAACCACTTTATGTAAGTATAGTGGTCATCTTCAATTGTGTAGTTTTACAATGACAGTGTGTGCAAACTTGCATTATATTCGGGAGTGTCTGTGAGCATGTGTGTACACATTCGATTTTTTTTTTTTTTTTTTATGTGTAATTTGCTAAAACGGGTACAGTATTTGTAATGTTACATTAATGTTACTGTAAATTTAAATATAACAAGTATTTGTTTAAAACATGCGATCTAGCGGTAGGGAGTAGAACTACTTCGAAGTCCTTTTGTTTGCTCAAAATGAATTCTTAACTCTCGCTGATGGAATATGTTGGCTTTTGTATGTAACTACTTATTCTACATTGATATCAACATTTTTTGCGCCGGGACGTGCAGGGCGTCCTGACCTCTGGGCTATGTGTTCTTTGCGGTCTGGTGAGGGAAACTTCCTCAGCCCGCGGAGAGATACAACTGCTGCAACCGTATGGGTGGTATAAGGGCCCGAGCACACCCCCCGCTCTGAGCTTCGGCAATGATGAGAGACATCAACATTTTCTGTGAAATTAGCATTGTAGTTTATAATCCTCATATATGCGGGGTAGTTTTTGGGAGCTTCGGATGGAGGCAACTTTTTATATCTTTGTTAGACAAACAAATTACAAAACAGAGTATGAAAACGTGAAATATTATAATAATGCACGTACAAATTATGAGAAATAACATAATGCAGTTATGAAAGAACATTTACTGACATTAAAATTGGTTAGTAAAACAGAGAAAAAGTACAGAAATTGTGTAATTACAATTACAGTGAATTTGCAGTTTAAATTTTTTGTTAGTGAGAAATTACAATTGCAATGTCTGTGTAAATTTACTTGCAATGGAGAGAAAATACACGAATGTTGCAGTTTATTTTCTGCTACGTAGTAACAGTAATTTGACACCATTCTATGTAAAGATAGTTATACAAAGTATATGTTATTTTACTAATTTTTAGAATAAATTAACTTGGAAGTAGAGTAAAAATAAACATTGATATTATGTAGGTGTAAAATTACACCGATGTCAATAGAGACACTGCTGCCACATTAATTTAGTGTAAAATTACATTATTATTTTTTACAGTGTAACTGGAAGTACACGGTACAGGTTTTGCGGCTTGAAGGCCGGCACACCATCCATCTTCCCACACTGTAACTGTACTTGAATAAGTAAGACAGTGCACAGCACTTGCTACTCTTCTGTTCTTCAGGCCATACACTGCTCTTAGTGCCATACTTGGTATTCTACAGGTTTTCTCGGTAAAACATGTCCTCGCCAATCTAGGATATTCCTACTTGCTACATTGAAGCCTTTATCCCAATACTCCCTCGTGGGACTTCGGAAATCTCTTCTCGCCACTTGTCGTATTTTTCCAGCTTTTTTCCAATACTGGTGGCGAACTCATTCCATATCTTGTGAAGAGCTTGATATTTTAGTATATTTGCCGAATCCAAGTGAATACCCTTTCTTTCTGTGATCTCTTGCAGGCATTACCTTATGTCTTCCATTTTCAAGCTCTTAGTGATGAGTGCTGCACTTCATCATCCAATACACACACATCGCACAGCGATGATTCCACCAACCACAGACTATGAAGTTTGGACTTGAAGTTTTTGTGACCAGCGTATACTTGTACACTGTAATGGCTGAGAGTGATCAATTCCATTTCTAGTCTTTTTTTTTTTTTTTTTTTTTTTTTTTTGTAACAGCTCGTATGTGACTCTCCCTTTCTCAGATGTTTTCCATTCTTCTTGGCACTTCTGGAGAACTTATTCCATTACCCCTTGTCTTGCTATCTTCGATAGTCTGCCAGTCCGTGATATCCCCACCACAATGCCCCTGTATCTAACCAGTTTATCCACTGGGAACAATTTAGCCAAGACAGAAAGTTACTACTGGACACTTTCCTATACGCCTTAGTGATGGTTAGCAGTGCTGCCTTTTGAGCACTAATGAGATTTATTTTATGCATCGTAAGCTCAACTCTATTATGCCATATAATGGCCCTAGATAATATAACGGCCTCGAACACGGCCTTATACATAACTCTATGTGTTCTAAAATTTAGGCCCCAGCTTATGTTACCAATACTCCTTAATCTCCGAAAGACTACCACAGCCTTTCTGGCGACATATTTTATGTGCTTCAGGAAGCTCATCTTTTCATCCACAATGATTCGCAGATATTTAATCTCATGTACACACTCCACCGAGTCTCCACCAAAGCGTACAGTCGCCGGCCTCTGCAGTTTCCCTTTGAGCAGCATTGTCTTCGTCTTAGATGTGGAGAATTCCAGCTTCACTTGTTTGAACCATGTCCAAATCTTCTCCGTTATAACTTCTGTCTTTTTCTTCAAGCTGCTGCCTTGCATTTTCTGATATGAGGAGAAGGCCATTATCTGCATAGCCGAAGGTCCCACACCCTGGTGGAAGACCCAACTCCAAGAATCCATCAAGGAGGACATTCCATAAGATCGGACCAAGGACCGATCCATGGGGACATCCCTTTGTGAGCCTTTTATACACTTGCACATTCTGGGCAAAGTATTTCCTCTCTCTGTCTGGGAAGGAGTCCAGAATTGCCCTGTAGATGTTCGCTGGACATCTCTTCCTCTTCAGTGGGTACATTACTTCCAGCCACCAGGCATTGTCAAAAACTCATGCTATGTCCAGAAGCACCCCATGTATATACTTTGCCTGACTGTTCTTCGCATATTTCATTACATCATGCAGAGCACAGTCTCTACCCATTCCTTTGCAGAAACCATATTGTTGCTCACTGAGTGTTCCTTGTACTTCCAAAGCCATTATAAGTCTGCTATTTATTAGCTTCTCATAGACTTTGCCAAGTACCGGGAACAATGTTAGAGCTTGGTAGGGTTTTGGAACTTCATGATCCTTCTTACCTTCATTTTGCTGGATCCGCAGACTTCCCTTCTTCCATGGGATCGGAAACACACCAGAGTTGAGACAGTCATTGTAGATCTTCATCCATTCCTGTTTTATTCTTGAGAAGCTTCTTTTTACTATTTTTGCTCCCACAGCATCATAGCCTGGGACTTTTCCTTTCTCCAATTGGTGCACCACTGATATTAGCTCTTCCATATAAAAAACTGGTGCATCAGCTTCTTCAGGATTTCCACCCAATCGCTGTCTCTTCCTAATATGCTCCTCTCCCTCATTTTCCTGGGAGTCATCAGGCAGGAGTGCATGGAGCAGAAATTCCATAGAACTCTGGAGGTCAGAGCAAGTCTCACCATTTATGCTTTTGCTTGGTGGTAGTATTGCCTTCTTCATTTTGCCAGCTGCAATCTTGTAGACCACATTGAAAGGATCCTCGTTATCTACTTGTGTAATGCAATCGGCCCATGACTGTACCTTTTTCGACTTAACCCTGTTTAAGTAAGCTTACCTCTTTCGCTTATACTCTTGAGCGAATAGTTCTCTATCCTCATCACCCCTAAGTCTGTGAAGTGGCCTCCTGTCTTTTCTCACTTGCTTTCTCTCGTTATCCAAATCCATATCCCACCATGGTATGTTCGGAAGCCCTTGACTTGTTCCCTCAGGATTTTTGTCACAGGCATCAGTGATGATTCGAGTGTTTGCAGCTACTCTTTCTTCTTTATCCAATTCGTTCAGCCACAGTTCAGGACATCTTCTCAGCTTACCCAACAAGGTCGTGTCGTTATGTGGCCAGTCTATTGTTCGGTGTACATATTGTACCTCTCTTTCTATCTCTGGACATAACCAACATTTTTTCCTCCATATACAATTTCATAGACTATACGTCTATGATCACTAGCACTTTCCTCCAGCACTCTCCAATTGGTGATATGGTCTTTGGCCTTCCCATTTACCACAGTAAAATCAATATATGTTTCGGTACTATGTGCACTTGAGACAAATGTTGGCAGTTCACCTTCCACATTTGCAACATCCGAATAATTTATTAAAATGAGTTGGCTAATTGTCTAGCCTGACTTGTCTGTGTTTGGCGAATGCGAGACTTCCCATTAACATATGCACTAATTACCAATGGTTTTTTCCCTTAACATATCGATCACCACTTCACATCTATCCAGATGTGTTTGTGTGTCATCCCCAAACTGAAAGTATGCTGACATAATCAAGCATTTAGTTGTTCCATTGATTGCTTTCACACATACATGAAGTGTGTTAGAGATAGTAGCCATCATCACTACATCCATGTTCTTGTTTTTCTCAATACTCCAGCCTTAGGTTTGACCCCTTTGGTGTACACAGTGCCATTAAGTCCTGCTACCTAATCAAAATGCACATAAGATTCCTGAAACAAAACCATATACAATTTCTGCTCCGCCATAATTATGTTCAGCTCCTCAGCGACTGCCACTGACCTTTGCATATTTAATTGCCCACATCTTATGATATTACTGTCCATAATCGATCCTGGCGAGTTCCACAGACAGAATGTTCTGATTTGCCGGACAGTCTCTGGGGCCCATCCTGTGCCTATGTGCAACACCTTTCTTCAGACATTTTGCATATATCTCCTTAAAATTATTGACTGACTTTTTCGGGCAGTTTTCATACTCATTGCCCTTTTTAGCAAACTTTGAGCATGTCGACTTTTGTCACTTTATGTTTCTTTACTATGTGTCCCCATTGTTGACACTTATAACAATGGGGCATATATAGTCCCTTACCCGATATCTTTCATAGCCGACATAAAGCCTCTCTTTTGCCGTGATGGAATTCGTTGTTTCTGGGTCACATTCTAAAACCACAATGACTCTGTCGGTGTCCTTTCGAACAGTCCAATGACTGACCACATTTATATTAAATTTTGCCACAGACATTCGATCTCTGGACTGGAAATTCTGGCTGTAGATTGTTTCCACCAGACCAGACATGTCCTTTGATGGAGGCACATCGTACACCGCTACATTGGGGCTTCTTTTCCTTGGTGCCTCTTTCTTCAGGTCAAATTCTTCTATTACAGTCTGGTACTTAAGTTTTTTTTTAGAGTTTCCTCATTGCTAGCTTCAATGAGTACTCCACAATTGCTGAAGCTTCGCATGTTGCGTATTTGCAATCCTTCAGCCTTAGGAACAGGATTCTCCTTGGTCTTGTCCTTGGTTTCTATGCTGAAAGTCCCTTCAACCAGCACAACTTTCTTAGAGGGCTGTGGTTTTATTTCTTCGCCCTTTACAGTTAAGGCAGAGCTCTTTATGCCTGATATTCCTCTTACCACAGTTTGTCACTCTTTTTCTCTGGAGGTACCCTCACCACGAGTCTCCATTTATTGCATCTTGGCAATTAATTTGGCATTTTCAATCAGTACTTTGTCCAGCAGGCTCTATAATTTGTTGACATTTGGTACCAACCAATTTGCCTGAGTACTGTTAATTTAGAGTTTTTTTTCTTAGAAACCATTCCACCAGAGTGGACACCAATCCCTTAGCTTCATTGTATGCCTGATTGACACTTGTTTCGATATTATGGACAAAATTACCTGTGTTAATAAGCCACTTCCTCTCTCATTTTCAGGCTGAATAAACTGCAGCCGTTTCCTTGACCTGAGCACTTCGGAGCCTTTACTAGTCCCAATTCAGTCCTTCACCTTTACAGTAGGGTGTATACAACCAACTACCAGTATTTTTTATATGAAAAGCCTTAATGATTTTCCTTATTCTATTCTTTCAAACTCTTCAACCTTCCTCTTTGCTATGAATATGTCATCTTGTGACTCTACTTCTTCGTCTGAACTTTCTGAACCAGATTTATCTTGTTCTCTCTAGTGTACTACTGGTAAAATATCCATATATACATGGTCATATTTTCTGCCTTCTGATCCTTGTACGCCCTATTCCTCCTCCTCTTCATCATATATCTATTCCATCTAGAAGTTGACCACACTCCTTTCTATGCTACTTATTGCATACCAGATTTGCAGGTACCATTTAGACTCTTTAGGGGACACCTCAAATTTGCTCCCAATCGAAATCTTGGTCCATCAGTCGGTTCACCGCTGATGTAGCCACTGATGTCAGAACATTTCGTTGACCGAATAATCCCTTGAGGTCCCTTCGCCTTTCCTTCAGAGGTTTCGGTTTGGCTTTCAATAGTAAAGCGTATTTCGTGGACAATAAAACCCCGTTTATACAGGCTTGTTTTAGATGCCATTGAGCACTTACGTCACTGTAAGTCCTGCACAAATTAGCACTGCAGAATACAACAATTCAACAATTATAGACAATAGAGTTCAAATAACATATATAGAGTCCCTTCTGCCCACACTACTAGTTCGGGGAGCACTCAACCTCCTAGGCGAGGGGCTAAGGTCCAAGGCCAGCATTGTTCCTCTTTGATCCCTCTTAACCGTCTGTAAGGAACCTCCGAGAAGATTATGGCCACTACTGGCACAGGTTCGGTGGACTAATGATCTCACAGTTCGTTTCTCTCCCCGGCCACACAGAGGCGGGGAGCACAGTGCCACTCTGTCCTCTTCAGGCTCTATACCTGCAATCCAGAGGCAGTGCTATTTTCATCAGTGAATCAACCCTTATCTTAGTCACACTGCACTGGGTTCATTCCCTTAACGCACCTCTTCTTAAGTGTTTTTAGATCGGGGCGGCACCCACTCGAGGCCTAGTAGTGCGGGGACACCAGGCGAAACTGGAATGTACCTGAGATACGCCATCCCCTCGATATGCGAGGCACTGAACTGCTATTTAATATTATTTTCCTCCCCACCTACCTTTCACCCCCCCCCCCCCGCCGGGCGGCCATTATCACCATGGGAATCTTCCAGCGGTGACTTGACATCTTACAAGCGTACTTATAAAGTTAACGGTGCACTGCGCGTTCCTATATGGCATGCCTAAAAATAATCGTAAAAACTGCTGTTCCAGTCATTTACCTTCTCGTAAAAGAGCACATAAGAGACGAAGTGAGGAAATGTATGCCGAAATTACATACGAGCATAAATATTTCTAAATATACGATTCGTAAGCAGATGCGACAGGTCATTGATTTGGGTGCTTTATTTATATATAAATGTAAGTCGAGAGGCATGGAACAGGAAAGCGGGAGGAGGAGGTGGAAGATACAGTCTGGCAGTTCATTGCACCAGAAGAAATGCAATGGGCAGATCCCACAGAATAACATAAGACATTAAAAAAGCCACAATGTAATCTGTTTCGGTTTAGTCTAAAATTAGAAATGAGTCTACAGTACAACTTACGCGTGAAAATCAACGTAATCATTTAGAGATGCATTTTACAGAATTTACTTTTTATTTCACATGTTAACTTTTTTTTTCGCAATGAAATATTGCGCAAATAAGCAACGCACTTGGCCCGCGATGTAGGAGGAGCCTGAGCGTGCAATTAAAATAACAGCTCAGTTTTATAAGCAGGAGTCGGCATTCAACTCTTCAATGCCCGCTTTAATTTATAGTTTGAGGTGTTGCAAATAATACATTTTTAAATAAATTCTGCAGGTAAGCCGATACAACTGTTTTTTTTTGTAGTCACAACCAGTGAAATATAGACTGTGTTCGGTTATAGTACTGTATTACAAAAATTTCCTAACCTAGAGCAGAAGCATGGCTTGTGTATTAGTAGGAGTACCCGAATTTCACGAAAAGATTTCCGCTCTTGCTAAATTTCAATTACCAGCAGGCATGCCCCGCAGTTTTCTTTTTCTTATTGGCGGCATATGTCAGTGAGGAGATATTTTCTTACTTGACTGGCCAATCAGAATTAGGTTGCTCCGATACTATAAGTCCGTAGCTCACGGGAAGACACCCAAAACGTTAACACCTAGATCATTCAATCATGTACATGGATCTGAACTAAGGTGTTATGGAATTCAACTGGTCGTGAAATCTTTTTGCGAAAATCTTGTGTTCCTATGTATTAGGTATTCAAAATGAAAATATTTTGGCAGTAAACTTTGCATTGTGTAGTGCCAGTCTAGAATAACATTTAAGTGCATTGAGAATACAATAGATTTAAATCGGCTTAAGTTAGCAGTTATAAGTACATGTGGTGAATTTTTGTTTATCACTGCAGTAACAAGAAATAAAATAATTTATCCCAAAGTTATCTTTAAACAATTTTAAGGGGAAAGATGATTAATTTGTCAAATATTGATAAATCTTAACGGAGCCTGCTTAGACATGCTGTTAGAAAAAAAGTCGAACGTTTTGAATACTGTGGGTTCAATTCCAACTACTTTTGCTGGGTACAGTTCTCTCTGTTTGTCACCCACCCTCTTCCCTGGATAATTCTTCTTCAGATTATTACCACGAGACTCCGGTTACACTGAGAGAAATGTTTGTTCAAACAGTCAATATAAGCACATCACAAGAAGTTTGGAATATACATAAAAAAAAGCAAAAAATATGGAATATTCATAAAATAAAAAATCATAGTAATTAGATCTTACCAACGGTACCGATGCGAAACGTGAAATTCAAAGTGTTTCTAACAAAAATAAACATTTTCCCAATAGCACAGGCAAATAAACACGAAAGAACAACGAAACTAACTTTAATGGCGTCTCTGACTAGGGAGGGTTTCTTTCATCCTACTGCAGCTTAGTACCGTGTATAACCTCCATGTGTACTGTACAGGTCCCTTACATGCCGAGACATGCTTGTAATCAGTGTATTGATGTCATCTTCAGGACGAAGGTCCCATTCCATCTCGGCAGCTCTTATGAGATCTGGAAGTGTTTCTGGAGGTTGTGGACGCTTGGAAACTGCTTTTTTCAACTTGTTCCAGGCATGTTCAATGCTAAGTGCGCTCTCTATTGATCACAAAATGAACTACATAACTCCTACCACTAAAACTGCCTTTGGCACAATATTCCAAACTTTTTGTGAGGCGTATATCTGCTTACATACGGCCAAAGATATATATACAATTAACTCAACCTGTTGGCAATCAAAATTTCGTTGGCGAAACACAGAGGATTTGTCAACACAGATGTTTATTTCGTCAGATGATCAAATTCATATTTGTTGCTTTACAAGTTTTGTTTATTGAAAAATGTATTTGGTTGTGGGAAGTACGTATTCGTTTGGCCATATATAAACAAATATTTTGTTTGTTGGAACAAACTTTTCTCTCAGTGTTGGGAAATATTCTTGACTAAGTTTTCAGGGAAACTGTATGACATTAAAGATTAATGTGGGACTTCGATGTACAACATCTCGGCCCTCAATAGCATACTATATGTACGGAGACGCGGATTTATAACTAGTAATATGGCAACTACGGCAGTGAGATAGAAATAATTGGTTCCGATAAATCTTACTGAAAGAGCAAGTCTTAATGGAAATTCAAATGTTTACATATTAGAGTAGTAATTTGCGTAATTTTTTCTACAATTTCACAATGGGTCCTGATCGACGAGCCGCAGATCTTGAGTAATGCTAACTTTTAAATTTGACTCAATGACACGCCATGGGTTGTAGAAAAAAATTGGAAGGGGTTTTGAGTCGTCAATCAGCTACGACTCAGCTGCGAGCATTCTATGCACACAATACGTTCAGGAACCACGCCGACAAAGTGCGAAAGGTGGCGAACAACCACCGACGATAAGCAGAGAATCCCAGTGTTCTGAGGGACCTAACACACAGGCAACCTCGGCCCCCGATAACCTGACTCGTTATTTCTGGAAAAGTACGTTAGTGGAAGGAGAGCCCTGCGTCGAGTGTCTTGTAAACAGAAGAGATGTATGTTGGTAGTGTACTTTGTTTTGCGAGCAGTGCATAGACTCAAGATTAGGTAGACCGGTTTTTCTCTTCTACACTTGTTTCCACCATTGGCTCCCCCAATGCCACTTCAACTGTAATTTAACTTGTTTTTAGGCTGTTCACGGTAAAATTAGCACTTTAGAAAGCCCTGCTTAAGATATACTTGTTTGCACGTTGTGTATTCTTCCACCTTATGTAAAATTAACATTACCATGGGCCTCACCACTTTATTCATGCCTCGGTCTATTGAAACTGTTAAATTATTAGAAAAGTAAATATTTTACAAATCTGCTAATATTTGCTCTTCGATGTATAAAAAACAGAATGGGAAGGAAATAATTTAAGTTGTCACAAATGGTTTACCTAACACTTTTTATTCGACAATATTATATGGAACTACTTTCACTCTCTCGTTACCAACTTTTTTGGGCGCATGTGACTCATCCCCCCCCCCCCCCTTTTAAATATATTCAGGTAGGAGCAGTATTTTTTTCTAAGGTTGTTTCAAAAGTGCTCACTTTATTGTGAAAAGCCTTTAACAGTGATACAACGTTTATATTTGCATTTTCAACAGACCTTATCTTTCAAAGGAATAAATAGTTTGACTAACAAAAATATCCTTTAGCCGCATTAAAACTAGGTTAAAGTTGTGTAGAAATATCTCAAAGCATTTATTCACATAAAACGTGTTATAACCTCAATTTCACATCCACCTCGTTTCTAATAGTGCTATTGGCAGAAAAACAGCCCAGTGTTAGAATCTACAGCGCTGCTCTCCTGAGCCTCTACGACAGTGTCCCCTCTACGGTGCAGTGTCATGCTTCCATCACAGTTTCAATGACCTTAAAGATACCAGTTCTCCAACGGAATGAAGCTAATAAGGTCTAGTCACGTGCACACTAGCGGATTATTGGTATACACTCCACGCTTCTCTTCAGTTCGAAGATGATAAACTTACCACTTCGAACCACACCTTACACTCATCCGCGACTTCGTCAGTGATGTTACGTATAGAAAAAACGGCGTTGAAAGACAGAAAGTTTAAGCTATTGGATTTAGTTAATTTACTTTTGGTAATTCGCAAAGAAAACTTGACATTTGAATATTGAACACATTTTTATTTTCATTGACAATAGTATAGAGAGTCATTTTACTTGCTAAACTTCCAGCAAGACACACCTTATTTTGACCCAACGTTCATTAGGAAAGTCGGATGTCTACGCTTCACCTTTAAGTGGCTCATACAAAATTTAAATAAAATATTTTTCGAATTATGAGTTGTTTGATAACCTGTTTGAAGTTTTTTTGGATACTAAAAATCTGATATGAGTTTTATGTATTAGGTAATTTCTATATACGCATCAAATACAGGAAAATTCACTGCGGAATAAATAAATGATTCATTATAGATTTGATAATCTTATCGGGGGTAGGATAGCATAGATATAATGTTCCTTATCATTAGAATTTTTTAAATAAAATGAATGAAATTTATGAATTCGCAGTTTAACTATACATTGTCCACAATACATTGACTGCAAATAGAACCTAAGAATGGGGGAGGGGGTGGGTGAACAATACAACATTAGGAGAGAAACAGTACCCACCAATAGAACGACGCAAAACAAACCACAAAAACTTAAACAAAATATTCTACTTACAATTAGAGTTTCAAAGAAATCATATAGGTATGTGTAACTTAGTCATCGAAAATCCACCGAAAGAAATAATGAAAATTCAAACTGAAGAAGGAATTGGATAATAAATAAATAAATGCTTATGGGGGATGGACCCTGGGCGAGGCAACACCCTCCGAGTGACGAGCTTTCCAGCTGGGACCCGTAGGTGCCCGTCGGCACTAGAATGCAAGGGCGGGGGAAATGGGAGTACTCCGAGTAAACCCTCTGGCAAGCGAAATCGTCCAGCACGATTCCTACATGCGAAAATCCGAAATTGGATAATGCCATGACAGAAAATAATCTATTATTGTGTTGGACACTAAACATAAATAAATAAACGTACACCAATATACACGACGAACAAAAAGAAATCGAACTACAAGAAAAAACATTTATAAGGATTCGTGGAATAATGGGAAGGAAACGGCATGAAATCTTGAAGACAGGACAATTTAAAATGAGACAAATAAAACACCAACGATTACAAACGAATTATAAAACGAAAATGGACGTGGGACAATACAAATAAACGAAATGAGTTCTATGTTTCGAAAATTGCGATCTGTTCCCATCTTCATGTAATAATATTGTATAATGACTTCAGGATGGAAAATACGGATTATATATTTCAGGTAAAACAGACGCACACAGGAAAAAATAAAGAAGGCTGGGAATATCGGTGACAGGGAATAAATGGACGGAGGCATTACGTTGTTATATAATTTATTAAACAATATTTGGTCGCTTTTAACAAGTTATTTAACAAGACAATAATGAAAACCTGGAATACACCATGATATTTTATTTTCACAACATTGAAGTGCAGTTCACACAAATGCAGTTAGCATTAATTAATTTTGCATGTAACAATTACTATATCTTGCAATAAACATAAAACGTTACTGACACATCTTACATAACCGATTAAAATTGAATAAAATTGCCCTTGTGTTTAATTCAACCAGAAGACGAGTGAAAATCCAAATGTTACTAGAATATATAAACCAAATTTAAACAACATTCGTTCCATTAATTAACATATATGCAAAGCTGGTGCGTATAATTAATAAAGACTTAAAGAGCCTAAATTATACATCGTTGTTTAAAGTTATAACATATGCATATAATTCATATAAGAGAATTCTAATAAAATATGTTTTTATTACGCGTAATTAACTGTTCCCTGGTCAAAAAATATAACGGGAAAAATGGGGCATTAAAATTGATTATACATTCGCGGTTACTTACCGCTGTTCTGAAGCCTTGCTAGAGTTATACTTTAAGAATATTTCTCCGCTTCGTGCAAACTAAGCTTAACTACGTCTAGAAAATCACAGCAAAGGACAAATCACCGACTTCGTGGGCACTCAGTTGTAATAATATTTTACATGCGAACTATTTCTAACTAGGTGCTACCAACACACGTGATCTGTCACTTTTTTGTTCATATTTATTATTAATGAAATATTATAATTTATAAATAAAATATAGTTAAATCTTCAAATTAACGAAAAATACGATACTTTTACGTTGAGAAAGGTATAGAACGCTTGGTGTTAATTGAATTCTTAGGAAATAATCAAACATGTCATACGTGGGCTGATTTTTCGAAGGTTTGATTCAAAAAGTGTGAAGAAACCACTAATAGACCATTATAACGCGCGAGCCTCATGTGGCCTACATTACAGGGAGGAGGAATCACATACTGCATAAAACTCAGCATATCTTTGTTTCGAAACTAATGACATCGGGCATGAGCGTTCAAAGCTAATGTAAAATGAAGGATACCTCAAGAAAAATTCGGAATGGAACTCAGGAGGCGAAGTGAAGAGATTTGGGCTGTTCTGAACAGCGGCGTCTTGAGAGCGATGAGGGTGTTGAAGAGAATATTGAGCGACGTCGGAATGAAGGGGCGGGGAAACGGGAGATCCCCAAAAAAACCCTCCGAACAACGACATTGTCCGGCAAGATTCCCACTTGCGAAAATGCGGTGACTCGGCCGGGGATTGAGCCCGGTTCACATTGGTGGGAGGCGAGCGTGCTAATCGCTCAGCCACCGCGGCCCCCAGAAAACCAAGAGAACGACCTTGCATTACTCTACGCTCTGATTCCCCGACAACGAAAGGCCTAAATTTGTAATTACTCCGAGCACAAACTAAAATTAAAAGCAAATCTAGAATTAAAATAGAAAAAAAGCCCAGTAGCAAACATTTCCGTATAAACGGTAAACTTTGGGGGGGGGGGGGGGAAACCTTATTCAAAACCAGTATAGTTATCTTGCCGAAATTCACCGAAAAGTCTCGTGGCCAAATATTAAACAGTCTGCAAAGATATTAGGTACTTCTCAACGAGTCCTTTCTGGTCCTCAGAGCGCAACGTAAATTTGGTCAGTCCCACGTGACATCAAAGCACACGGCGACACTGTTGAAACAGCGGGACAGCCATCTTGAAGTCATAAGAGACAGTCATCCTGAAGTCATAAGGTTTCTCCATTTGCCAGAGTAAAGTTCACAACAGCAATGCCGCGAGACAGCAATACGGAGTTTTACCAGAGCAATTTTTTTTACCGCTAAATGAAATCCACGTGAAAAAAATTTATCTTAGAAGAATACGTTCTTACGTCGCATTACAGGCACCATTTTCTCCTAATGTTATATAGCACTTCTTTGTTGTTGTTTTTTCATTATTTAATAAAAACAAATGAAGAAAGTGCAATCAAGTACTTGGAACAAGTTAAGTAATATTATTATTAAATTCGAAAAAAAAAATTAAAATAATGAAACACACAACGTGGTACTGTACTACGATGCAATATCCTAAATAATAAGTAGACGATCTCTGTGTCTGTCTGTCCGTCTTTAATACCTCGAACCAGCTTGAAACTCCACAGAAGTTCTTCAAATTTTGCAGATCTAATCCACGGGGTAAAATACAGGTCAAGGTAGAATTACAGCAGGATCAGATTATGCAAACATTACCTTTTACCCTAAAAAAACTCATTTTTTAATTACTTCTTCCCTACGAAAAGTTTTGTATTAATGCACAGAGAATATTACATAGAGATATTAAGGTAATGGAGTAACATTTATGTTTACTTAAAATGTCTCGCTTCAATGTTGAGTTAATTAAGTGGGGCCGCAGTGGCTCAGTGGACAGAGCGATTCCAAGTGGGGCCTTAGTGGCTCAGTGGATAGAACTATATCAAGTGGGGTCACAGTGGCTAAGTGGATAGATATATATCAAGTGAGGTCTTAGTCGCTCAGTAGATAGAGAGATTCCAAGTGGGGCCGCAGTGTCTCAGCGTAAAGAGATAATTCCAAGTGGGGCCGCAGTTGCTTAGTGGATAGAACTATATCAAGTGGGGCAACAGGGGCTAAGCGGATATATATATATATATATCAAATGGGGCCTTAGTGACTCAGTGGATAGAACTATATCAAGTGGGGCCACAGTAAATAAGCGGATAGAGAGAATTCCAAGTGGGGCCGCAGTGGCTTAGTAGATAGAACTATATCAAGTGAGGCCACAGTGGCCAAATTGATAGATATATATCAAATGAGGCCTTAGTAGCTCAGTGGCTAGAGAGATTCCAAGTGGGGCCACAATGGCTCAGTGGATAGAGATATTCCAAGTGGGCCTTAGTGGCTTAGTGGATATAACAATGTTATGTGAGGCAGCAGTGGCAAAGTGAATAGATAAATATTAAATTGGACTACAGTCACTTCAATGTCGAGTTAATTTCACATAATTTCATTATTACCTACATATATCTGTGTAATATTTTTTTCAGACTTTGTATGATAACCAAACTTCAATATGGTAACAGTTCTAACCCCATGACAATACAAAAGAATAGGTCACGAGATGGGTCACCTAGTTATTAAATAGCCATTTTAAATATGAGTCAGAGGTTCATGACAAAAGTTGAATTCAAGCGAACTCTTGAAAATATCTGTACATACTCTTATGAAATGTGATCATTTGAACTGTTGATATTGACATAAAACACCAATTTTAATAGGTTATGTTAAAATTTGTTAAGTTTCAGGGTATATTACACACTACAAAGTAGTAGCATACTGGGTATAATGCAGGCACGCCCAGATGTTTATTTGGCCCCGGGGCAAACAACAGTGATTAACCCCTACCCCCTTCTCCCCGGCCATCCATAGGTCAGGTAGTTCAAAGATTTTCAATATAAATTTTCATATGAACTTACAAACGTCAAAAACTTGGCTTTCAAAATGATATATAGAACGGAGTACGTCTTGGGGAATAACGGAATTCGCAAAATAAGATAAAAATCAGTTGTTAAGGTATTTATCGTAAATATTGTAGTGTACATCGCAAAATAGTTCATTTCAAGCTCTGCTGCCAGTGTTAACTATTTTACTTGAATGATGGATCTAATTGCAAATAATTTTAAATGCAGACGAATTAATATACACTATTTTTTTTGTACTTAAAAAAAATCCTTGAAAACCCAGTTGCCAAGAAAATCATTTGTAAAACAACAAACAGTTTTCTAGTAAAAATCTGTAAAACATAATATACAAATGATAGCCTTGTATTACAACTGACATAACATTTTTTTTCTTCTAGGAAACCAAAAAAATGTAATGAATTATTAACAGGGAATAATTTTTAAAAAATATTAAAAAATACAATTTACGAAAAAGAAAAAAAAAGATACACACACTACCAGCACGGGGACCAAAGCCCACACCCCCAATTTTAGTAGGCCGCAACAGAAACCACAAGACCAATTGTACTTACGGACTTAAAAACGGTTACGTTTTATTGAAACTGTCGTTTTATTATGAGTATTTGAGTTGTTTTAAGTGTTTTACGTTATTGAGACTTGCAATGCATTTACAATACATACATACATTTCTTTTTGCATGCAACTTCACTTTACACCTCCCATAGTTTTTGCACAAACAGCTATACACGGTTTTACGTTGTTGAGTGTCCGCCATTTTTCTGAAGCTTGTGGACACGGGCCAGTATAGTACAAACATTTCTTAAGGTCGTTCACAAACCGCCCTTGTAGTTTTACAAGAGAAATCTTAGTACTGTTACAATCATCTGTAAAATTCCAAACAATTTCTCAGTAAAAATTGCAAAATTGTTTACAATGTATATGTCGGAAATGATACAGAATTCAGATTACCTTTAGAAGAGAGAGGAAAGGCTCGCGTATTAGCTCAGTACATAATAAACGGTGCTGTTGTCACGAATTTGAACCTCCTGTCAATAAAACTTAGCAGGATAAATTATTTTCGGCAACAATCATTATTGCTCAGGATTGCAAGCAGGGCTTTCAATTATTTGTCCCAACGAACCACTTCTAAATAATTTAAATGTCTGATGGCCCACATTTAACTAATTATAAGGTCGTGGCCAGTTAAACATAGTTTATTTACTTCAAGGTATAAATGAAATAGTATACAATTTTATTACAAATCAACCAGAATTCGAGTTTTGTAAATACGAAACTTCAATTAACACAGTGCTATTTGAACAGTTCTCAAAGTATGTAACTGCTTGGTCATTCAACATAAAAAAACACAATAATTATGCATTAGCAGGGGAGTCCATTGATGTTACAACTTTTTTGGTAAAGTTTTTTTTACAAGAGCCATTTTATTTGAACATATTTAGCAACAGTGCGAATTTTGTGGGTAGTAAATGTCAGATTTAACAAAAATTATCCAAAGCTGAGTAACACTGCCGTTATGGCGTCTTAATTTTCACCTGAAATATGTCATTTGTTGTAATCACTTAATAATTGTAATGTTTTAAAACTACAGTATTTGTCAGAGACTAGCATATTTAAAATGCCATTTGGGCACACGAGGTAGTTTGGAATAGTTCTACTTGTTATATTGCCTTTAGAACTGCTGTAAGTGAGCAGATATATGTCCCAGGGAATATATTTAACTCCTGCATTATTTATAAGTGTTCTGTATCTTACAATGTAAATAATGTTTGAATAGCTCAGTATTATAATTTGGCCAGTACGAGAAATGTTATCATTTAAAATAAATTTCTAAATATTGCTTTCACAAGTTATTGTGGATTAGAGGTAACGTGTAGGATTGTGATACAATGTCATGTAGATCACCGTCCCGGGTAAGGATGGGTTTACAATAGAAAAGTAGTGATTAGAATTAATAATTATGAATTATAAAGGAGAATCAAAACTAGTTGCTCAATGTTCTATTTCGCAATAGTTGGTCGTTTTCTTTTGGAAGAAGGGGACGTGGTGATAAACTACAGGCTGGCTGGACTAGCAAATGTCCATGGACCTATAACATGAAGGAACTACAGGAACATGGTATATTTTTTCCTTCAAGGGAACAACGTTGTTAATACAGGAAAGAATTAACCTATGGGTATATAATTCTATAATCATAATGTTTTATTGTCAAATCTTTACGATTTTTAAATGTACAACAATAATGCAGTAGTAGGTGTGCGATAGTCATATTAGCGGCCCGGCACTGCAACTGGTGAGAGTATGTTGAAGCTTCGTTATGCTATGTCGCCACGTCTCTGCTTCAGCGTGGCGTGACTATGATCAGACCCACCGAGTAGTATCGTGATAAAGAATGTCCACATTCTGTAACCATATCCACTTTACGTTTATAACTCTCTTGATATAACCTGTCCACCCACGCATTAATTATTGCTTACACCTCGAAAACATGCCAAACCTCTGCTCAATTCGGTTTTAATATTTTGTACTCACCATAGAAAAGTGCGGCCTCAGGCCGAGCTCTCTCAAGACGAATGATTAAGAAATCCCAAAAGTTTTGTTTCAGATAATGTTTTTTTTTTCGCTTACTCGGTGTGATAAAAAGAAAACCATAATTTCCTTTCAATGATTTCAGTGAAGTTATATCAAATTTCTGTATGCCAAATCGCAATTACGCAAAATTTAAGTGCCGTTGTAGAACGTTCACTTTCCAAAATCAAAATAATAAATATCTGAAGAGCGACATGGGTCAAAAAACGACAGGATTACCGCTTATTTCTATTAAACTGTTCGAGGCTCTGGACTTCAAAGGAACGATAGATAAATTTGCAGAAGTCAAAGTTGGAGGGAGTTTTAAGAAAACGATGCCCATATTTATAAAAATGTTAACTGGTGTATAAATGGTAAGTATGTGGATATCAGTTATATTTAAAGTTGCGTATTTCTAATATGTGCACTTTAAAAATAATGGGTAAATTATCTGACAAGTGTAAGGTAATATTCGGAAACTTGTGGGGCAAACATAGTTTTCTTTACAGTTAAGGTAAAATTACGGCACTCTGGAGTAAAATGCATGTACATGGTAATGGAAAATCCCATACATGGATGGGCAAATCACCTTACGACGCGTGCATCTCTTCAGCATTGTCTCAACAGCTAAGTGGAGGGACGGGCGGAAGAAACAATCCTTTAACACGCTAATATTCACTGAGGCTGTCACGCTGCCGTCGTGGTGTCATGGGTAGCGCATCTGCCCACCGTGATAAAATACCTTGGATTGCGCCACCCACCAGCAAGTGTCGAGGATTTTAGTGTTGAGGTTTCGGTTATTATTCGCCAGAGGATAAATGTAAAAAGAAAATCGATAGTACTAATAATCCAAGACGCTCTTACAAATAATATTATTATATATTATTGTTAATTTTCCCTTACTTGTATGGGATCCCCCCCCCCCACTTTTTTCGCCCAGGTACTTTTACCATGCAATTAGGGAATAGTACTTTACTTGTTATGTAAATTTACTCTAGATTTAAGAGGTAACATTACCTTACTTGTAGAGGTAATTTGTTTCCCTTACATGTAAGGGAATTTTACCTCAAATTTTTACAGTGTTTGGTATTAGGTTTATTAATTGAATATGAGTTATATACCTATCACTAATATATAAAAACATGTTAAAATGAAGTAAAGGGCCCACTATTTAAGTTTGCTTTGGTCATGCAAGTTTCTAACGTCACCGTGTGGACTGTTGGGTTTTTACTAAGCGTTAAAAGGAGTAGCTTTATTTTAAATAGTAAGTTAATGCATGTCTTTTGGAAGTGGGCAATCAGAGCACGGCAGTATGTGTTGGTAGCGGAAGGTGTTATTTATAGTTATAAAGATGCATTATAATATTAAATGACAAATTCATCATAACGTTTATGATTGCATTTGTGAATTTAATTCACAATAAGAAGTGTATCTGCCAGAAAATATCCTTTTTGTGTAAAATATATGTAAAAAGGTCTCACTTGTCCCAATTTTTCGTTGGTTACAACTCAAAATGTTATCATTTAAACTGCGAATCGTAAATACCAGATGATGTTGTTCCGTCTGCACAATCAGTAGTTATGTATCATTTTTAGATGCAATTTATGAATTGTAAACCAAAGGCTGAATATTACACGCATGGTTTATATTACTCATAAAATAAACATAAAATGTTCCTTTTTCAAAGCGAAAATAATGTATTCAATTAATCTTGTTGTTATTCTCTGTGCAAGCTCTACACGCCGAACGAGACAATACTAAACACGAGGCGCTCGCTGGATTGATGGTTAAAATAAAAAAAATATACGAAATAAAATATAATTCATCGTTATCTCTATATCTGCGAATTAAATAAAATATACTAAATGCAAAACAATTCATTTACAATGTTCAAATGTCGGGGGCAAAAGTTTATGCATCGTTAGTAGTCTAAAAATAACGACCTATGGTACCGCTTACGTAACAAGGTATCGGCTTATCTTAAATATTTTAACGCGTATTTTAATGTTACTAATCTTACTCTGTACAATTTCAAAGAAAAATTTTTAACGTAAAAAATTAGGTAAATAAAAATAATTTAAATTTTCAGAAAATTATTTTTAAGGATAATGAAATATTTTGCAATAGTTTTTTTCCTCATAAAGCTATGCTTAGTTAGAAGCAATTGTTATTCCTAATTTTTCTCACCCGAATCAAATAGAAAATTAACTGATCCGGCTCTATACCAAAATTAATATAATATTTGAAACAGGCCGCATGAACAGGCCGTTCAACCACAGAATTTGTTTGTTATAGTTTAAGCATCTTTATTCTTAACTATTTAAAATGTGTATACTTAATGGAACAACGTTAGGCAAAAATATGGATTGCATAGAAAGCCAAAATTATGTACCTCATCAACGTTTTGCAGCTGATGTCTTCTCAAGCTATACGTATAAATATGAGACGCGATCTGAAAACTCGATACGTAGGCCTACAATAAAATACTTCGTCGCTCTGATCTGAAGTCGTGTTCAAATGACTATCAGGAAGAAAATTTCGCAGTACTGTCTGACCGAATATCAGTCAAACTTTCCGTTGAGGGTTAATTTTATGACCTCTCTGTAAGCGGCTCTACACAGCATAACAAAAGACAGTCGCCAAACATTTGCTTGCCATTTATTTGTCCAGAATGGCTCGGGATTGCGAAATTAGTTAGGGAACACTGAAGCACACAATGTTTTAACCTAATGGTAGACATATGTCTTATATCTCTTTCTATCTCTCTCACTTTATATGTTTATAATATTAATTTTCAAGGTAACGAGTGAATTCTGTGCATGTTATATATTTAACCAACCATCCTGAATGTATACAGTGATGATTGCCAAGAAAGTCTTTTACAAAAACATTTATCATGCGTGGCGTGGAATTTTTGTGAAATAACAAGTACAATCCATTAACGGTTATTTAAAACTTTTCTGAAGCCCAGCTAAAGTTCTACTTCCAAGATATTCCTCCGCCTCGAACAGACGAAGCTTAACCGAGTCTATAAAATTACACCAAAGGGACAATGCAACACATTCGTGCGCACTCATTATAATAATATTTTGCATAAAAATTGTTTCTTACTTCCTCGCTGCTTTCATTTATATTAATTATAAATTAAATATAATGTATATCTTACATAAAATATAAGTAAAAGTTTTATATAACCAAAAAAGAAGTTATTTTTATTTTACCACAAGTATAACATATTTAGGAAACAAATAAACACATCATAAAATCACCCCTATATGGGGTGATTTTTAAAGGTTTGATTATGAAAGTGTGAAGAAATGGCGAATAAACTATACGTACGTATCGTGTAGTATGAATTTGCATCTTTGTATTCACATCGCCTTTAGTTATAGGGCAAAGCGGAAACATCCTTAAGTACGGATTTCTTCCCAGTTGGTCTTTGATTACGACCATTCAACCTGTACAATCTGTTTCCCCAAGGCATAAGGGTTCTGAAATAATACGTATAAAATTGGAATTATGATAGGTTAGTTTAGGTTAGGTCAGGTATTGTAAGATTAGTTAAGGTTAGGTTTAGTTGTCAGGTTAAGTAAGGTGCAATTACTTGGTCTATATATATATATATAATTAAAAAGTGTAACTTTAAAATATACTAAAACACTATTCAGAAATAAATAAATTCAATACTTTTAATTCTTCTTTCCATTATATATTGTTCGCAAATTAATATAGACATTGTGGTAACCATATAAACCTGGAAAAAAATAAGACAAATTAAAATGCAGTTACCAGAAAACAACTCAACTTCTTAAGGTGCCCGCCTATCCCAAACTACTTGTTGAAGCACGGGGGAAATGGAGCACGAAGTGTGGTACTGGCAGTTTGTATCAAACGCCCTCTCGTCTCTTAACGTCGTGTAGCGTGAAAACGTCGAACTTTAAAGCGCTGACTCGAGATTTTACTTCATTTTTCTTGAACAATATGTTCCTGTAGAGAATATTAGAATGATTCATAAATAAAAGTCCAATAGATTTTCAGTGCGTTGCCGACATAAAAGTTTGGCTTACTTATTTGCTCACTTGTTGTTAGGTGGGTACATTAATGCTTTACGGAATTCGTTGACTCACAGTAACGTGTGAAATAGTTTTTTTTTTCTTGTGGATGGTTTAATTGTACGTACAGTAAAACAATAAGTAATGCTGAATAACTCTAAAGGAAGTAAAATTCCTAGTATTTATGGATAAATATTACTTTTATTTAAATTCAATTTTATATTACATAACTGATTTTCTTACGAGATATAAATATTTGCTTAGTATGTAAGTCCACTTCGACTTGTAAACAAATGCAATCATTTGTGAGGTATAATTGTATAAGGAACCACGCACGGGAAGTTAAAAGTATGTTTATTTAAACTTAAGGACATTTTTTACTTTCTTAATTATATCACTAATAAGCCTTGTTTTCATACGAATTGGAATAAGTTACATTAATGCACAATAAAATGTTTAAAATATCGTCTGAATATATAGCACAGTAATTTATTCTTGCAAATGGGTTGGATTGGAATAAAATTACGTTTGTGACTTTTTTCCGAGGTGTTATCTACGGTCCTGATTTTTACCTATTAAATGTCAGCTGCCTGTGTATTTTTACAGCAGTTCTGAGCGAAAGACTCCAAACTTTGCGAGTGCAGATAACAGCTGTGAGCCGCCTGGAAAAATTCCGTTGTTCATTTCAGGAAACACTTAACAGTACAACATAAAATCGCTTATGTTTTATTTTTATTTTTTTCTTTATTTTTATGATATTAATCAGCAAATTAAAATGTTAAATAATGTTGACAAAATTCACGTCATAGTGATATGACATTTCCTAGCTTATGCAGTGATTAAGTAACAAAATTAAACATTGAGTTTAGTGTGTTTGAAGAACACATTAACACTACATTAATGCTTCTCTTATATTTTAATACATTATCAGCTTAAGTAACTTGAAGAAAATGTCAACCATTTTGGTATTCTTGGACAGAAAACATACTGGTGAGTGTTTCATACGACCTTGGAATAGATCAGTGTCAGTCGAACAGGTAACATCATAATAAAAGTTTTTATTGCGAATTTTCATTTAAAGCTGTGAAACTGCAGCGTTTGTTCATATTTCTATTTTATACATGGTACAGAGAAAATATCGATCATGATCAGATCGTGAAATAATTTTACTGTAGTACTGATGATATAAATCTTTTAAAACAAAATACATTTAATGATATTAATTGTTTTGCACTCGCTGATTCACATCCCGCGCGAACAAGTGGAAGTGAAGGACAGCAGTTATATGATAGCGGCGGTGGCAAGCCAATGGAATGTTCAGAATTACAAACGCTCGCTAAACATAGAACCATGTATATATTACCAAAAAGCGAGCCGACACGATAATATTTTTTCGGTGTACGCTGCCAATCTAGGTTGTATTAAGTTTCTGTGTCTATCTGAGGAATTTTCTAGTTGTTTACTGCCTTAGATTTTGCCCGAATGACTCAGGGTGCGTCGATTCACTCCCCTCACTATGGTCAGATGTCTTGGCGGGAGTACCTACACCAGGGATGTAGCTGGGTGGCTGGCCAGGCGAGCAGCAGGATTACTACCTCGTTGAAGTACTGAGAGGCCCAGCACTAAGGCTTGGTACACACTAGCGAGAACTTTCTCGCTCGATAGCTGCGATATCGTTGCGATGCAGCAGTGCATGTATGCAAATCATAGACTAAAGATGAGGTAGACAGATCTCGCTGGCTGCGCACAACCAATCTCCGTGTCCTAACATTGAACTGTTCTTCTGCCTACACGTCCAGCAAAAATGGCGTGGATTGGGTTTGAGGTTAGAACACTGTTTAGTAATCAAGCGCTTTGTAAGGTTTGTATACTTACTCTAGCCAATTCGTACTGCAGTTTGATTAAATTTCAACTGGTAAATGTATTTTCTTAATATAATAGTTGTTGTCACTTATACATTAAGATATAAACAAACACGTTAATTACTGTTGACCATGTGACTTTGACAGTTGTGTAGGATTGGGGTAAGTAAATGTTGGGACATGCGCAGAAGACGAATAAGCGGTCTACCTCATCTTTAGTCTATGATGTAAAAGGAGCAGTGGCCACTTGAGAGAGATCGCAACGGCATCGCAGCTAGCACGCTGCGAGAACAAAGCGCTCGCCCTTTTCTGGTGCATCGCCGCGGTAACGCCACGACAGGCCAGACCGCGGCGAAGCAGCAGTGTGTAGTGGACAATGGCACAGTGCACATTGCTAGCGGTTAACACGATATATGCCGCTTTGGATGTGGAGACGTTCATTGAGGAAGTGAAGAAAAATCCTGGAATTTGGGACACAGCATGTGAACATTATCACGATAGAATAAATAAAACGAAGTGCATGGCTATCTGTATGTTCAACGTTTTCCGAGAACTTCTAAGACAAGCAGGGAAATGAGAAAAATAACATTGGTAAGTAGTAATCTTATACAATGAATGTTTGTGAAATAAGTGTATTGTTATATCAAATGTAAATTATATTAAAGTTATTACTATATTTTCAACAATGACATATTCATACTAAACAGTAATCACTTTGATGTTATCGATCTCTGCGGTCATGACAACAATAGCCTGTTTTTCATCAATTGTTATAATAATAAGTAATTATCATAATCGATATGCAATTAATACGAAGCAGGTAAAGATGTTTTTAACATATGCGTAAACTTGTTGTCGTACATGTTACTTACCAACAATATTCAAAAAACATTTTGATCATGGGGATATTTACCATTGTTATTACACGTAGTCTATACCATGTAAAATGTGTTCTACTTTATAAACTAAACGGTTGTACTGTAGATGTATCTCCAATATTATATAGCCTAATAGCATCCAGTAGGAATTATGTTACAAACAGGATTTAAATGTACTTGTCTGGTCTTGGTACACTGCCAACACTGCTAACAAAGTAGTCTGCTAAAGTATTCCTCCTTTGGTTCAGCGAACTTGCTGCTTGCGCAGATTGGCGTTCGTTTCCCACAGCAATTAATTCTTCAATGGTTAAGGAGTCCTCAAAGTCGTAGCCGTCTCTGGAACACATGAAATTAGGTAAAATGCAACAACATTTGACAATACTAATAATGAACTCCAAATTAACATTTAGCGGTCTATGGAAGATCCTCCATTTACATGTGAGAACGTCGAAGGCACACTCGACATATCTACGGGCACGACACAGGCGGTAGTTGCACACTCGCTTCTTGTGTGAGAGAAATGTCCCTGTAAACGGTCTCATTATATAATCAGAGAAGGAAAAAGCTTCGTCACCAATAAATGTGAAGGGCGTCGGGGTTCCTGTTGTACCTGAAAGAGGTCGTCCCTTTGGGATATGTGTTTGGCCATTGACTAAAAAGTGGTACAGTTTCGAGTTCTCAAAAATAGTGCTGCCTGATTCTCTGCCACAAGATCCAACTTCAATGGATGTGAACGAGTAGTTAGAATCTGAAACTGCAAACAACACGATAGAATGGAACTTCTTATAATTGAAATCTTATGAACCGCTGAACTGTGGCCTTTCTATCCTGACGTGTTTATCGTCTACAGCGCCTAAACAATTAGGGAAATTTGCACGTTTTACAAATTGTGTGGCAATATTGCACCATATTTCCTCTGTAAAGTCGGGTATGGAGTCCTTCCGTAGTATTCCCCACATTGTCCTGCAAACTCTTCGTACAATTTTACTCAGTGTACTGATAATCGATATCGATGAGTGTACAGCCGCTACCCAAGTACCTGAAATATAAATACTATAATTACAAATGCAGGCACACGTACACACACACATACACTCAGAAACATATTTATACACTATATATAAAACACATACCAACAAGTCAGTTCAAGATGGGTGTAACCACCCTTGAACGTACACTTAGGCAACCTTTGAATACTTGTAACAGACCCAGAACAAAAATAACAGACTTAGGCATTAGGCAGTATACATATTTTCTGCTTATTGTTTAATGAGTAATCTCATGCCGACGTTTGTCTGTATGTTTTGGGTACACGTTGTATACAAAATACAGATGTATCCAGATTAGTTGACATTGCACATTTGGTGTTGTTCTAGGTTTGAAACTGATCAAGAAGTGGAAAGGGATAAAGGACAGTTTCCTGAAAATTGAAAAGAAGGTCACAAAGTCTGGACGAGCCGCAGATTCAACGAAACGGTACATTTATGCCCGCCAGCTAGAATTCCTTTTAAAGACAGCTACATCAGCGCCCACAGAAACTAGTCTAGGTGACGTGTCGTTGGAAAGCTAAGCAGCTGACCAACAGTCCACGGAAACGATGCCAACAGCGGTAAGTGAACCTCAGTCGTCAACAATAGCGTCTACAAGTAATGCAAAACAGAATACTCCTGGTCCTTTCAAAATTTCGCAGCGTGATACCAAACATCCAGAAATAGACAAACTTCCTGCCTCTAAAAGACAAGAATAATTGAATCACAGCTAATAGAATTTATGAACACTCCTGCCCCAAATCCCGTGCAACAACAAATGGACGATGGCCGTTCTTTCTTTGACTCGTTCCTGCCTGCACTAAGGTCTCTACCTTTGCATGCCAGGTTAGAATTAAGGAGTGAGGTTTTACAAGTTCTTCTCCGATTTGGAACCCCCGTACATCAGTATCCTGCTCCACAAGATGCAAATGTTTTTCAGCCAAGTTTCCAATGTCAGGAACATACAAACTACTCTGCTGCATCACCTGCATTATCAAGAATTTCCCACCGCTCTGCCACACCAACGCAGTAAACTCGCGCAAATGTTGTAGGTGACAGTGATCATTCCATGGACTTATTCAGTACAGGTGACTCTTGTCAATAGAATTACAGTATGCACTGTAAAAAACAAGTGTGCGCGAGCTTTCTTTACTCAACACAAGAGGGTATTGTGCTCGCATTTCGTACATACTGCTACATGCCAGTAAATTTACACTTATGGTTGTCTTTATTTTGTACTGCTCACGCACAGGTTTCTTGTATTTTTACCATAGCAAACGAGCTATTTTACTCCCTGTTTGTCTTTTTATTTCATAAAAACTGCCTATGTACAAATACCCAAAGCATGTGTTGAAATACGCGATCATTGTAATTTTTTGCCTTAATGAAAATAGTTTCTATTTACACATATTTATCGAGTAAAACACATTTATTGATTGATTTGCATAGGCATTGTTGGTTTATTTAGCATTAATGGATATATTTGTGTTCTTTGCACCTATGTTATGTGTAAGTTATTTGGTAAGTACAAGACAAAATAGTGAAAATACTCTGACAATATATGGACATATTCACGAAATTATTTTTAACTGTGTATTGTAAGTGAAAAACGTAATTTTTTGCGTTTGTTTACATTAATAGTGTGTGAACCCTGACAGTTAATGGATATTAGATGGGTGACTTGTAATTACTGTTTAAATGTTAGTTATTCCACTTCAAGTAGTTTCGTTTTTTCCTTTTTTCAAAAAAGTACATGTCGTAGATGTTTTGTTAGTAATCAGGATGGAAGATGTTTGTAATTAATCAGGATGGAAAATGTTTATTAGTAATCAGGTTGGAAGATGTTTGTAAGTAATCAGGATGGAAGATGTTTGTTAGTAATCAGGATGGAAGATGTTTGTAAGTAATCAGGATGGAAGATGTTTGTTAGTAATCAGGATGGAAGATGTTTGTTAGTAATCAGGATGTGGACATTGAGAATAAGGCCCCAGTTCTCGCTTAATTAAGTTGGCTGACCGCTCTCACTTGATGAATTGACGAGAGGTGCATGACCACTGGCTGAGAACACTGACTTCAAGCTTTGGCCTCTACACAACAGCAAATTTATATTTCGTAGTCAGATATAGGAACCATGCATCACAGGAACGCGCCATAGAAAGGCGAATATAAAAAGTGAATAACGGAAAAGGAAAAAGTAGTGAGAAAGAAGCGTGCCAGGACAATCGGTCAGCAAGAACATAAGTCCATTAACTTTGAAAATACTTTAATGAAAGGTAACTTTCGTAGTAAGAAAAATCTCCGCTTTGACTTATGAGCTAATAACTAATAACTTAAATTGGGGTTTTAATTCCAATTCATGACTACTTTCTTTGGAATTATTATGATTTTATTAAAATCTAGGTTTATTGGTTATTTTTAGGATCAATTACGTAGTTTGCTACATGTTGACATAGTATGCGAGTCTCCCGGATTTGGATTCCGGGTATGGCACTTGTTAATGTGTAGTATTCGAAAAGGATAAGTTAAATATGGAAGATCCTTTGCGGATCGGATAAATGGAAGGAAAGCAACGGCGCTTATATAAATGTCATCCAAATTAAATTAAAGTATTTTGTAACTTCAAACGTACAAGTACGTCATTCTTTAACATGAATTAAATCCCCGCTTGCGTAGTAAGTTACTGCAGTAAATGTCGTGAGTCGTAGATATAAGTTTACATATTACGTCATCTCTTTGTACGCACGTACGAAAACAATAAACTTTGTACCTACAAAATAATAACATTGGAAAGCTGACTGCATTATTTTAGTCTATTTTGAAATGTTTTTGGATAACGACATTTTGCGAAATTTCAAAAACCGTTACAGATAAAAATTATAATAAATTGTCTGACAAATAAGTACATACAACTGGAAAGAGTGATAAAAAAAACCTTCAAAATATATGCTTACAGCATGCCTACTACTTGCCTAAAGCACATTATAGAAAGTGCGTGGCAGGCTGGGTTTGAAGAATACGAGAATGTGTCAAACTGTCAAAAATATGTTTAAATATTAAACACAACCATTTTAAACGTGTAATAAGTACTATAATGAACCATATTGCAACTATCATATAAACACGAACATTTCATCAATTATAAAAGTAATGTGCGAATTCGCGTTTACAGCATCACAACTTACTATCTTACTTGACAAGTAAACAGGAGATTACATGTGTTGAAGAAACGCTGTCCTGTACAAAATAATTCATTAAAGAAAAATAAAGTTTTATGGTATAAGCAAGTAAACACAGAAATATAAACGGAGATAGTATATTTGTTGATGCAACAGAGCTCGAAAGCAGTAGTTTTTAAATTACAAACGTAAATGAAGTTGATGTACTTTGTACACATAATTTGTGTCATCGCATTGAATTAATGTGATTTAAATTATTTCTGTGAAAAAATTTAATGTTAATGTGTGTAATGCACCTACTTGTTGCAAATCGATCTAAAGGCGAAATGTACATTGATACACTGATGAACAAATTATCAAATATAATTTACCCTCTGAAAAGTACGTTAAATAGTGTTTAATCAAATGCAAAGGGAAATACGTTCGCCATACTTTAAAATGTTATACTGTGCTATCCGCTAATGGTAGTTATTTTATCGTTTAACAATCAAAATAACAATTCATAAAATTCTGGTTGAAAAAAATATGGTAAGCATGCTTTAGAGTCAGTTGCAAATATTGAATTTTCTTCTCGCAAAGGAAAATAATTTGGTAAAAAAGCAGAAAATTCAAGCTATGTTCCAGCTTTTTAACTGAAAAAAATATCTTGTCTTGTTTAAATAGGCAAAATGAATTCGTAACTCTCATTTAATATACCTGAAATTATAAAAATAAACCTGTCCCAAAGTAAAAATATACTATGCGATAAATTACCTTTGAAATCTTAAATTTTAACCACGAAATATATACTAGTCAGGGGAGGAGAAGATGTTTTCTTCTAAATGAACGCTATTACTTTAGTTTAGGAAATATTTCTGTGTCGTATTGTACCCGTAAGACTGCACTGAGGCTGTTACATTTCAGTTTAAATTATAAAGTTGCAATTAAATTTTCTCAAATATTTTAATGTTACTCCTCCTCCAACAACATTTGACAAATTCACCTTCTCTTCTCAAATACAAACAAATAAATACAATTTGTGTTACATTAATTATTCTTCAAAGTTAAAACGTTCTAGCAGCAATTGTATTCAATATTCATATCATGAAAATCCACGCCCATTCTGTATGTGGTGATTTCTTACTTGCTAATAACTAACAACCTTATTCTTACGTACCCTGTTCAAATTAAAACATATTCAAGCAAGTCTCATTAATGTTCCTCATTATATTCTTCAGTAATTACTAATTTAAACACCACACGACCATATTTGAATGTGGGAGAAAAGCTTCTAAAGAAAATTCGTGTTATAATTTTACATGTTCCTTGATGATGTTGTCTCATGTTCTCTGATTGGCTGTTGTCTGACCATGCCACATTTCTCAGCCAATCAGTAATGACGAAACGAGAGACAGCCAGGTTAGTTTTGTATTTAATAAACATTTACCTTATAGCCTCTAGGAAGAAACGAAAAAATAACAAACGTTAATACTGAATACTGTTTAGAAACAAATGAAAATATATGTAAATAACTATTAAAATTAATCAAAGATTATAATGTTAAATCTAATTTTAAAATGTAATTTGGAAACTATATATTAAAAGAAGTGACAACATAAGGAAGTACTCTTCAAGTATACATATAATAAAAATAATAATAATACCTATGACTAAGTGTAAATGTACCCCAAACTCTGCAATGTTACCAGGCTCTGACAACAGTCTTATGTTTTTGTTTGTTTTGTGTGTTCCAGGAGCATGGTACAGCCCTTATGCTTGCTCCTAGCTGCTGCTGAGTTACTTGTCTTGGCTGGAAATCCACACACGGCAGGTAACGATATCTGCTCTCTAAGAATGCGCCTAGCATGTCATTTATTAATTAAACATTTCTTATATCAAATTTCGAAAGAAAAATATACTACTTGCCCTTAGCTGCTTATATTTAAAGATAACTGTACAAATTTGAGAATAAACTAAAGAAAGTATGCACTATTTCTTAAGCACCTGTCACGTTTCCATACTTTTTCCTTCAACCATACTTTATAGGACCAAATTTGATGATGAAATACTTCCGTCAAAGTTTCCCTCTAAACAAAATAAATCAAATAATTTTGAATATATTAAAAACAAATCAAACTATAATATATTTTTATTTGACGAACATAGAGTGAGTTTTTTTAAACATAATTTTCGATGTGGGATACTGCTGTTGTGCTACAGTGTAACCCACTGCAGGAAGGGATATTAAATATTCTGTGATTTATTATCACTTGAAACGAAAATTTTATTTTATTTTTCATAGTTTTTTATAGGCGATAAAATGTATTACCTTTAATTTTCCACTATTTTTGTTAAATGCGAACTTTAAACATCATCACTGTCGGAACAGATATACGAATTAATTACTATCGTCATAACCATATTTCGTTTTTCAGTTACTGGTCGCCATTTTAAAGTCTAGCGCTGTTGGAAATGATTGTATTCAATCTGCACAATTCTGATTGGTTGTACTCGTCAAACATCAAAGACATTTTAGAATTGGTCCAACACATTATAAAAGCTTGTTGGAAACTGGGCCATTCAACTTTTTCCGACAAACAGACAAATATGACGGCGTTCATGAGGTTTCTATGACGTCACAACTTCCCAAATTTCTTTAACTAAATTTGTTCAAAGCAATTTGACAGAAAAATTTGAAATATTGACAGGCGCTTTAGAGTTCTACTAAAATTATAATATTAACATTGATGACAACTGAAAATGAACTGATTTTTGATTAAAAGTGATAAGTTGACATCCCTATGAAATTTCGCAGTGTCATATGATCTAAGTGTTAACAGAAGTGTTTAGATTTATGATGTTATATTTACGCCTGAACAAAGAAAGCAGATTGGCTGAAAGAAGTCAAGCCGGGTTTTAATAAGTGTTCAGAAAATCGGGAGCCAAATCCAAAAGTTCTTCCAAAGAAATATGTCTAAGCTAACTCAAATACAAAATTTTAATAACTTGCACAGCTTATTTAAAAATACCAGTCACATGCTGTTGAATAACTACCTCTCTCTAGGATCCCCTAGAAGTTGTGTCGCGGTAAAGTTAAACGATATGTCAACGGCAATAAAATGGGTACATGGGAACATCAAAAAAAAATTTGTTATTACGTGGTCCATGCATTCTCCATATTTAGTTAAGAAATCTGAACATATGTATTCGTCTTTCCTGGGTTGCGCATATACCATATTAATATTGGAACTTTTAAAAATACTATTGCATCATTGTTTTTTGTCTTCGCAAGTTGAGCAATAAAAACTGCGATGGGCGGCGGCGTGGTTGGGCGGTAAACTTTGTGGTTGACGACACCACATGTTTAATGGTAGCGTATTGCCACAATTGTAGAGAAATTGTTCTTTGTTTGCAAGTACAAGTGCTTGGTATTCTTTACAGCTTCTCGAAAATCGAAAATTTGGTCAACCTGGCGGGTATCTGTTCTCATTTGATCAAGCAACACTGGTTTTTCATAGGAAGGTGCATGGCGTATGAAGTTCTAAGTTCTTTAATAAACTTTATTCTTCAACGTCCCTGCTGAAGAACAAGAGCGTAATTGGGGGATCTCTTACACACTACAACCTTGACGTATGTCTAGAAATGAGACATATTAATACTGTGAGTAGGAACCGACACCCGAAATCTCGTGATCTATAGTTAGAGATGGTGGAAAATCGCGAAAAATTGTCGAGCCAACGTATTTTCTATAACACTAACTAGTTTATTCTTTATAATTGGATAAACAATGCATTGACTCGGCTAAATTGTTTGCAGACCAATCACGAAGTTCTACCTTATAGTATCAGAATCCTCATTGGTCTAAAAAAAAGGGGGTGGTATCATCATACTCGCATGACATCCAATAAGGAAAGAAAACTGTTGGACATGTGTACAGTATGTTGAATACTAGCAAACAGTCAACTTATCCCGCGATATACCACCATATCTATCCATAGTGCATGAACGACTTTGGCCATGGAGGTGTTTGAAAATATCAGCTACGACTCCGAACTACATGATGCTTTGCATTTTAAGACATTTTGGTTAGTACGTTGGGGTAGATCTGGAAGAATTATTGGTTGTTTCTCCTCTTACCACTCGACGTTGACTCTTAAAACAAGCGTAGCCACAGAGGAACCAATATAATAGGCGTTAATGTTCAAACGAATTAAAAGGAAACACTTCTTTTAATGCAACTGCAAAATTTTTGTCGTAAGTGACTGAGAAAATATTGCTAATTGAATAGATGTAATATCTGGCTTCAAAAGTGTAAGCTTGTGGCACACATAAGGGGTGATATTGCTATTTTAAATTAAATGAGAAGTGTTCTTGATAAGAGATGACGTTCTAAGAAGCCAAGATGCAATGAATGAGTCAGGTGAAACTAGTTACAGCCCTACCTACTGTCGCAGACTAACCTACCCCCGCAAACGGCTAGAGTCCAGTCATTTAAACCTTAAAATATGTTTGCTTTCGTATTTCCCTTTGAGAAGTCGAACCCTTTACATCAATAGCCTTTCCGTACGTGAGGAAATTGCTTCTGTTTTGTGACCGACAGGATAGTAAATACACTCTCCAGGTTGTTGGGCTCCTCTTCAATTACACTGTAAAAATATTTCTGATAAATTTCCTAAACTGTAATGGAAGTTTTTAACCCATGCACTGTATGGTAATAATACCACACATCAAACTGCAGATGTATTAGGGATGTTTAGCAGCGCTACTATACAAAGTTGGGAACTTCCCTATGCATTTGACTATTTCCTGAGCAGATGTAGGAACGCTACAATGAATGTATAGGGGGAAAACATTGCCATTCCTGCTTTCTCACTAAGCATATACACTGGTATGATAAACTTGCGAATAATTTCTTAGAGTGTAGATTGGTTGGGGTAGACCAATAAATAAATAATAATTGTTGTGCGTCGTAATGTTGGCGCAATAGCAGCATGACTCTGGCAAGTTTCACGCTCAGGGGCAGCAAGTAACACATCCAGCAAGTGCAGTGTCCTTTTATATGTATCGAGAAAGCTGCCGGCCAAATTACAGGAACCTTCTCCTCAAACTGTCGGGTAAAGAGGACAGAGGAGGGAAACAAATGAGTATCCCAGCAGCAGAAAGACTTCAGTCGCTAGAGTTGCACAAGGAGCATACGCAGTGTTTTGCCTGGAGACTAGCACCGAAAGCGCGGAGAAATGTAGCCATGGCTACGCGACTCCAGCAGAATTCTTCTTATTTCGTGGGGGCCGCGGTGGCTGAGTGGTTAGACTGCTCGCCTCCCACATTGGCGAACCGGGTTCAATCCCGGGCCGGGCCACTATTGGATTTTCGCAAGTGGAAAACGTGCTGGACGATGCCACTGGTCGGTGGGTTTTCTCGGGTATCTCCCGTTTTCTCCTCCCTTCCCTGAATTCCGATGCTGCTCCATTTTCACCTCATTTCTCCCTCATCGGCTCTCAATACCTCGTTGTTAAGAGCCATCGAAGTCTATCAACTCAACTTTATATTCTGTGGCAGAACTTCCAGGTTATTTGCCAACATACCCACAGACGTGAGGGTCCAAGTAGTGTTACAAACGTGTGCGAAGATGTGTGTTGGACAGTCAACGTGCGGGACAAAGTACCCGTAGTTTCAATACGTATGTTAACTTCAATATGCAAGCAATATCCTGATAGCATTCTGGCACTAGGAAGGTGGTATTCCTTCACGAACTGGAAATAAAGCTGAGTTCACTTTCTTACATTTTCAACAAAAAAAAAAAAAACGTACGCCTTTCTTGGAAGCAGGGATTCGTGAAATTCTTTTATTACAAATATACAACCAAGAAACAATCCCTTTTCAGCGCAGAAGTTACCTTTGCTACAAAAATGTTCTGCACATGCAAGATATTTTTGCATTAATGGTTTTGATTACGCTATATATTGTTAACTAAGCAAATTGCGTTTCGAAAAAATATAGTGCGATATATTTAATAATTACTCTCCAGTTTCAAGGTATTTAAAAAAGGTTTGTTTTCCCGTTCTTAAAAATTGTGGGCAGAGCTTTTGCTTATTCAGTGACTAAGCGACCAAAAGTAATCTCTCTTAGTTAAGGAATGCAAAATAAAATGCCTTAAGTAAGTGCAGGCACGCCAATTTTCAATATAACACAGCATCCTTTAAAGGCTATTTTTTGTTGCGTAATTTTATAACACGTAAGCAAATAGATATAGAAACAAGTACAGGAAATGTATTGTTATAAACACTTTCCATAGTGATGTGTTTGACCCCACATTTCTCTCCTGCTGGCTGAGATATGATATCACTTAATATAAATTTTGTAAGCTGGCGCTGTTACATAATGTACAAACGAAACCTGAAGAAATAAACTGTATACGTGTATCACAATCAACTGATGACCTCAGAAGTATTAGAGCGGCTAAAATATTTAAATGTCATCGCATGACAGCTTACTTAACCATATTACATTCATAATACACTAAATAATTCACGAAATAACATACAAGGCCAAATCTGTCACATTCATTATGCAAACGAAGTTAACAGCATTCACTTAAATATACAATACGTAAAAAAAAAGTGTTTTAACTTAGCATTATATTTATTTAAGAAGCAGAGCAGCGAAATTGTGACTTAACACAAAACTTCATGGTACAATACCATCATTTAATAAAAACTGAGGTATAAAGTAAGTTTTAATCTTCACGAAGTATTATTATTATATGTAAAGCTAAGCAATGAACCATTACTATTGATTGATTATCAAAGCATACAGTACATTCGGTGTTCGGTCCCTTGGTATTCGTATGTCTTTTGGTCGTAAAACAATGCTTAGAAATGGGTACAAAACCGCTGCAGAGACCTGAGGGGCAGCGAGTATTCTTGTATCTGAACTCGGGCTTAAACAGATGAGAACATGTATTGCTGCCAAGTATTTCCATCCCGCTGCTCTCTGGAACAAAGAACCAAGTGGGTTATTCATGAAGTGGGGAATATGAATAACCGAGGAATGGAATTACAACCATAAATGATGGCTTGTACAAAAACCAAACTAAATATAAAAGTAGTTGGATTCCTGCCTAGAAGCATAGATTTATACCTTTTGATTCAATGAAAATTAATTCGCTCGTACTCAACTGGGTTCGGTATCAAACGGCTATTAACAAAAAATGTTTCTCACTGGGATCGACTTATTATAAAGGCATCTAAATCACTCTGAACCACTCTAATAAAAAGCTAAAATGTAATTACTCAGTGAGTATCATTTCAGTCCTGTATGAATTAAGAAACATAATATTTGAACCCTCCTCGGCAATTCAGCAGATTAAAATATTATGTAGCTTATCACCTTTCAGGGGTAGTTTATAGCTCGCTATAAAAAGTATTAACACTTCTCTTACTACACCCACAAACATTTTACATCCAATGCGAATATAATGCTTACTGAGTATCATTAAATATGTTAATTTAGTTTCTACAATACTTTGCACAGTAACAAAACTAATAGCAGCAACATTTTCTATTAAATGCAAGCAAATATCGTCTCAGGAAACACGACTCTTTAAATTAATGACATCTGCGAACACGTCCAGATAAATCGTGGCAAAACCCGTGCAAACAGCATTTATAAAACACGTGAACATCACGACATACTTGGGAGAAATGAGAATGAATACAAACAGCGAAACATTTTCGGGGTCAATAACGTGAGGGAATGGCATTTAAACTTTTAATAAATACTTATGAACTAATGACAGTTTCTTCAATCTGTTTTTTTTTTTTTTGCAAAGCATTCCGGATGTTGAAAGTTGTTGAAACGCGAATGACCAATGAAACTTGCTACTTCCCTCGTAGGTTAGGTTCGTTTAACAACAATCGTGGCCATAGACGCAGAAGAAGAAACTCTTCGGCTCGTTATACAATGACAATAATACGGATAAGCATGAGGCAAGCGAAACATGCAACACACTCCGTGTTCAATCTGCAATAAGACGCATGTGTACGCCGATAACGTATGATACACGTAAGAAAGCTCGGCAACTCCCAACTCTTACGTGTCCGTGAATCCGTGTAGCCAATAGGAATCGAGTATTAGGTTTGCTGACATTCGTTTTAGTGGCCATTGTAGTATACGCGGCCACAAGCGCATGTATTTGCGTGGCAATTATTATTTTCATTTTAATAAACATTTGTATATGGCAAAGCAGTAGTATTTACGCAGTTTTAAAGACACAAAAACATACTAAGTTAATTTTTTACGTCATGAAACCTGTATCAATAATTTGCAGCAGCTGAGTCTTTTTGATTTCGTAAGTTGCAGAACTGCTTGTTTATTCGTATTGTAGAATAGTTGAAAATTCATCTCGAGTCGTCTGTTTTTGATGTCCACGTGTTCCGAGTTCATTTTCTTACGCCCCTGTCACACTGTCAAATTGTTGCCTTCAACTCTATTTGAAAATAAAACTTGAAGACAAAATACGGCCATCAAATTTTTCCTTCCAACAAATGTTATCAAATAATATTGAATGCGTTTCAAAACGTGCCTCACTGTCAAATTTTTTAAATGGGAGAATCTAATTTGAATTACTTAAAAATTATTTTCATAGTGAGATATTTCTTTTGTTTTCCCAAGCAGTCAATTACAGGAAGAAATGCAAGTAATGTTGTAGTAAAATTTTCGCCTCTTTACTAAATACATATTTTATTTGTCAGGAATGTTTCCTGCAGATTGGAATTTGACGCCTCCGAGTTCGTAATGTTAGGTGCAATATTTGCATAAAATAACCTTCATGCCCAGAAAGTTTCTACATTAATTAATTTTCTTCATGACCTACTTCATTACCTACAATTGCCTGTTATTTTAAAGTTTCTTGACGTCCTTTTTTGTCACGCACGATTCTGATTGGCTGAGACCGTCAAACATCAAATAAATTTTTGAACCGGTCCAATCTTCAAATGTTTGATGGAAATTGAAGCCATCCAACTTTCTCAGACAAAGATGGCGGCGTTTATGACGTTTCGATGACAACATAACTGTCCAACTCTATTTGATCAAATTTATTGGAAGCAGTTTGACGGAAAAATTTGACCGTGTGACATGGGCTTTACGCACCCGTGCATTGCAGAAGAGACCTTCTAGAAATGAAAGGAAGAGTTGACGCTATGGAGGAGAGCACGAGAGTTGGAAATGCGCACACGTCGGGGAGTAGAGGACGCTGCGTATCTCATTGTACGCATGCGCCTTGGGAATACTACAGTGCTCCGGCATATCCGGATGAGCTGAAAGGCCCGTGAGAAAGCGCTGAAGGGGCGAAGTAGGAAGAAGAAGGTTGGAGAAACTTTCTCTACGACCTCCTTCCCCCGAAAATGGCAACCTCGCCACCTCTCCCTCCCCTGCACAACCCTTCATCACGCGAAGGGAAAACACGCACGCCGGATCCGATCCGCAAAGTCGGATTATCACGCCCCGCCTCCCCCCCTCCAAGAACTGGATGCCAGAGGGGAAAAAGTTTCTATACCCCCCTTCCCCACATATGCCGTTGAAATTCAATCGCCACGTTTTCTTTACCACGCCGCGATGGGAAACGCGCAGTTTCCACGATAACTTTCTGCGACAGGGAGATTAAATAAAATTACCGGCATCTGTTAACTTCCCCCTGCATTTATCCCTTTCGACTCACAGAGGTCAGCTTAGGAAATATACTGAAGTTAGTTTTGTTGTACTTTCAAGGGGAGCCAGGACCCGAGTTTAGGAGACTGGCGCCCTGGGTATTGATAACCTATAACCGCCCCCCCCCCCTCCAACAACAACCACACATTTACTATTATGTTGTTATGTCTGTTAACGCCTGTATACGATTGCGCTATTCCAACCTGTGTTTTAGGACAAGGCTGCGCTGATTGGTGCACGTGACCCTCTGACGTCATGGCGCTGTCCCAAGCTTCCGTGTCCTAAGTCACCCTGTGTCCCAAGTGAATGCATTCAGAAAACTAAACTTTTGTCCCAAGTTGTGTCCTAGTCGATAGAACAAGAAGAAGACTTCCAATACTTTCACGCGCATTCGTCTAATGTTTACGTTGTAAATGTAAACAATGGATGTTCACGGTGGGCCTTCTCAAAACAAATGCGATGAAATGCTAATAAATAATTAGTTATGTCTTCGTTTGGTCTGAACTGTTTGATATGAAGGCTAAAACTTTTTAAACATAAAGTTTAATATATGTATGTAATTTCGCGAGCTTATTAAAAATATATAAGATAAGGCGAATATTATAAATAAATATTGAAATCACCCATCCCGTAAACATAAAATAATTAATAATTCAACTAATTTAAACACCAGTACGTGACAACAAATTATGTGCGGAATTTACTGCGACCTAGTGTCAAATTCTGAAAGCTAACTTCGACAATGCATTTGTGGACCATATTCGGACTGCGCCAATATGACGTCACTTGACGCCGAGTTTCGGGTTCGTCCACGTCCACAGGAACGGCCGATTGTAGGCAGGCCTTTAGGGTAGACGGGCTTTTAGGGTAGACGTTAGATTGCGCAGCGAGGGCCGCTGCCAGTGGCGTAAACTATCGCGAGGGGAGACACATAACAACCTGCAGGCGATCAGACGGACGGAATAAGTGAAGCATATTGTCCTCCTTATCTACTACATTGCTATTTTATTGTGCGCAGATAGTAGTGGCGAACGTGCATGCAGAAAATAAATAAAATTGCAAAGTTTGTCTTTCATTAAGTTGATTGATTTCGCATGTAATTGAATATATATATATATATATATATATATATATATATATATATATATGGAGATTATATATATATATATATATATATATATAATATGGAGATTATATATATATATATATATACACATATATATATATATATATATATATATATATATATATATATATATATATATATACACATATATATATATAACATATATACACATATATATATATATATATATATATATATATATATATATATAATCTCCATGCGAGTTGCGCCATATGCCCGCCGCCCTGGGCGTTTGCCCAGTCTGCCCAGGTGTAACACGGAGCCTGAGAGGTCCCACATTCCCTGACCTATCTCGTCTTAGTGTCCCGCCTGATTGCAGTTGTTTAGCCCTTCGAGAGCTCTTCGCCTCTTCGCCTCTTCGCTTCTACAACTGGCGTGTAGTCTTTCCTTCGGTATCTCGCCAGAGCGTGACTTTCAAACGGCGATTCTATATTTTTATGGTACGCCAATAAAGATATAAGTGTGATGCACTTCTAAAGACAACCCTGAAGATTCCTCTAGAATATGCGGCAGCTAAAGTTGATAACGAAAACAGTCGTTTCAGCCATTTTCCACGCATTGTAGGCCTAGTTGAAATGAGAACTTGAACTTCGTGTTCGAGCACCAAATGTTTCTTAAATGCTTTTCATGCTTAGACAACATTACAAAATACTCAACCATCGTTGAAGCAAATGTTTTATTCCACAAGTGTACAACGCTCTTATGCGCCAACCAGATGCCGCCTATTATGCAGACATTTTCGTTTTCTTGTCATAATTTCAGTTATGAGATATAATTGAAAATGTTTGACTAAAGGAAATTAACGATTTACTTGTTTAATACTTTTGTGTCTAATTTTCACTGTGTGTTATTTCCTGCTTGCAAGTAGGAACTTATTGAAGTCCTTCACTTTTTGCAACAAGCACATAACATACTATTAAAATTAAGTACAAAAATATTAACCAACTCATATGATTTAGAATTTCTATAATCGTACGTTGTCAATAATTATTATGAATCCGAAATTATTACGCGAAAACAAAGAATTTTTTCAAAAGGGGTGAACAATCAACTTCGTCATGGGTTTCAGCGAAAACAGACAACAGAATAATCGCAATGATAATTTTTAATCGGAGTTTAGTACCATTCCAATTTTTTGTACTCCCCATTGTGATATATAGAATTTTGTGTGGTGTTGTGAAAACCACACAAGTGGGTGCCAAAACGGTTTTAGTGCTATTGGTGTGAGCAGAGTAATATTCCCAGAGTAATGAGTACTTGTGTAGGATGTGGCACTAATCATGTATAAGTCGTCAGCTTATTGTTACACACATTTACCAAGTGAAGCGAACACAGGTACCTGAAGGACGTTTTTCAGCACACTTACCATAAAAAGTACGTTCCAACAGCTTAAGGTTTGGCAGAGAACTGGAAATGATACTCTCCAAATAACGGTCAAGCTTTGAAGTTTTATTGCAATATTACATTCAATTATGCTGAACTCTGTTTCTTAAATTAAATCTTAGCTCTAAGATTATTTGCTATAACAAATAGAAAACATTCGTAACATTTACATCTGACGCATATAAGTGACCGTAGCGGAAGTAGAAAGCCTTGTGTTTTACGCCTCTTGTAATTATATTTCACTGTATGAAGCCCTTTATACAATTTAATAATTACTTCTCAACATCAATCAAAGCTCACTTCAATATAATTGGGAGCAGGGCTATTTTCACTCCGGATTTGTGGGTTTATAACAGTTACTCAAAATTCAATAGGCGTCAGTTTGACAATATGTAGCTGATTGGTATGCAAATAATATCCGTGGCCATCGTAAGTGAAATTATACTTGCAGCTTTGAAAATCTTAATAACTCACAAGACAAAAATAGTAGTTGTCTGACGTAGTAAACCAGCAGCGTGACAGCGAGGCATCTTCTTCTCCAGCTACAATCTTCTCTGACTTTAGGCTCTCGGGCCTAGGTACTCGGTAATACTGTCTCTTAAGTACCACTCGGTATTTTGCGGTAGGTGAACTAAAATTAACTAAATTCGTAGGTAACAGAAAGAAACAGATCCTCTTCTTGTCTTGATACACGTCCCAGTGTTCTTCTTATTGGCCTGTTATGTGATTGCGGCACTCGCGTCACACAGGGCGCGTAACATGCGACTCGCCCCCCCCCCCACCCTGGAGCTGCTATAAAACAACCTGGCCGTACCAAGTTCAGCTACAACTCTAGGCGACGCCAGCAAATGGGCCAATCACAGAGCGGCTACTTCCTTAACATTTCAACAAACTAGGTTGCCCATGGCAATGGCCTATAGCTAGAGATGATGGAAAATCGCGAACATTTTTTGAGCCAACATATCTTCTATAACACTCCAAGTAGTTTATTCTTTCGTGATTGGAAGAGCAAAGTTTTGACACGGGTAATTTTTTTACAGACCAGTCACGATCAATCTGCCTCATAGTATCAGAATCCTCACTGGCGCAGTGAAATGGGGTAGTAGCTTCATACATTCATGACAGCCAATAAGGAAAGTAAACTGTCGGACATGTGTACAGTATGTTGAATCCTAGCTAACAGTCAACTTTTCCCGCGATATACCATCATCTCTACCTATAGTCTCCAAAACAGCATGGCTATATGAAATATTAAACATACAAGTAAAATTGGAAACAAACATAACCAAGCAAATTACTAAATAATTGTATTTGATACGAGAATCATTGAAAAAATAATAATATTCTGACCATACGCAAATTAACACAACATATCAAATCAAATTATCTACCACAGTAAATAAATTATTTTATACTCAATATTTGCATTTGAATGTCAGAACGCCAGTCTTTCTGTGCATAAATTAGGTGGCATTTTACTAGCCGTTACACCATGCGTATGTAGAAACCTCGCACCAAGCCCTTAGTTATTGTCTACCACAAACTAGGAGATCTTTTTTCCTTTCAAGATATGAGTTACTGTATCAATAAATGTAATTATAATATTTTTACCGTATAAAGATTAGACCACTTGAAATGTTTACACATATAATTGAACTGCATTAGATTACGACCGACACATGAAACTCAGCTTTTATAAAAATAATGTACTGCAGATAAATAATTCGAGACACCTGAGAAAAGCAGCTGTATTTCCTACTTTAGCTTTGTTGGATTAGTTATTCCAGAATATAAACATTGCCAAATGTCTACTGTTTATGAATATACTGGAAGAAGCTGGAAAATAGGAACTGTATTGTAATAATTTATCTCTCTAGAAATTAAGTGGGCTATACCAAGTTAGTTAAGGGACGGAGGTCTTAATCAAATAAAATATTTAATTATAATTTCCTTCTTGTAACTCAAATTCTCACAATAAATTGAAATCACTTACTGTTCACAATTGACATCAATTAATAACTTATATAATTACGACAAAGAAATTAATTAAATAAAATAATTAAAGAACAGTCCCAATAGACAGTGTATCAACCAACCTATTCAACTATTTTATAATTTATGCGTCCATATTAGACAGTTTGAATATTTACAATAACTCCAGTATTACACTTACATCATTCAGTCCCACCTCAGTTCAGTCCATGTCCCGCCAGTCGCAATGTTCTAGAGTCCTCCAAGCGCCCTCACGAACAGTAGGCTTCACTCGTCGGTTTCACACCCTCTCGTCCATTCAAGCCACGAACACCTCACTCGCCGTCGTCCCGCAATCTCCAGTCGTCATCAACACTTCACTTCACTCGCGCACAATCGGCCAGGCGGCCTCCGTTAAATACTGCCGGCCGCTTGATTGCGACAGTATATATAGTGTCTTAGGCCGTCACCTAGAATCTTCCCCACTCGCGTGATGCGTCGCGGAGGGCTGAGGTGCCAGCCAGTCTCAAGAGAACATTCTTGCATCGTCGCTAAACGTATCGGAAACTCTAGCAGGTGAGGGGAGGTCTGTGACGGCAGCAAGTCTCGCCGCTGTTGGCATTCACGGGATTCCCCGAAGGGGGAAATCAGGAGGCGGCGAGCGCATCGTTCCAGGAAGAGGGTTGGGCGAGGTGGGTCTCCGATTACGGCGCAGGGCAGCTGAGTCAGCGTCAGCTGCAGCATGTAACACTGCCCCCTCCTTAAGTCTGTTCGTCCCGAACAGACTCTACAGAATCAGGACCTTCGTACAGCGCCAGTCGGTCGATGTGGACAACCTTAGGCTTTGCCCGAGAGCCCTGTCGACAAATTCTGTACACCACATCATTTATCTGCTTCAAGATCCTGTACGGGTCTTCCCAAGATTTCTGTTGCTTCGGGCAATATCCCTTCTTCCTTTGAGGGTTGTACAACCACACCAGCTGTCCTTCTTGAAAAGTCTCCTCAGATTTTCTTCGGTCATATCGTGTTTTTATTGTCACTGTTAATGTTAAGGTGCCTCCAGGCAAACTCATGAATGACGGTTAACTTCTGACGTAACTTAATATCATAATCTAAAGTGGCTGCTTCTTTCTCCACTGGACGTCTGAACAGCAGGTCACCAGGTAGGGGGAGCTCTCTCCCAAACAGCATCCTTGAAGGTGTTACCCTTGTGGACTCGTGGACCGCCGAGCGATATGCGAGGAGAAATAATGGTATACTAGAGTCCCAATCCCTAGGATTGTCTTTTGCGAATATAGCCAGATACTGTTCCAGGGTACGATTTAGCCTCTCAACCATTCCATCGCGCTGAGGGTGTAATGCTGTGGTTCGGGGTTTCTTCATTCCTAAAATCCTTGTTACTTCTTGGAAAAGAGTTGCTTCAAAATATCGTCCTTGGTACGAATGAAGCTCCAGTGGCACTCCAAACCTGGAGAAAATATGCTCGAAAAGAGCATCAGCTACTGTGCCTGCCTCTTGGTTTGGCACCGGTAAGACCTCAGGCCACTTTGTGAAATGGTCTTGTGCTATCAGAAGATATCTATTTCCCCTCTCAGTGATGGGTAGGGGTTCGAGAATATCAACTGTCATCCTCTCGAATGGGGCTCCAACATTGTACTTCTGGAGGGGACCGCATCCCTTTACCCTCGGACCCTTCCTTGCAGTACATGCATTACACAGATGGAACCACTCCTCAACATCCTGCCGACAATACAGCCAATAGAATCTCATTCAGACTCTGCCAAGTATCTTATTTACACCGAAGTGACCACCTGCAGTTGTTGTGCAGTTCTCTTAGCACTTCTGGGATTATGCACTCTGGTAGCACCTATTGTAAATGACTCTGTCTCCCATTGTTACTTTCCCAATTCCTATAAAGCACACCATTCTTTATTACAAGGGAATTCCACTGTGCCCATTATGCCTTTACTACCACGCCTAGGCTAGATTTCTCCTCCCATCTCGATCGACTTAGCTGATCATTTCTTATGTCCTTTTCGTCCCACTTAGATGACTCATCACCAGATACAGGGCCTTGAATTCCTGTCCTCCTTGCTTTCCATGATACACCAACCTTCTCCTCCTGGTGTTCACAATGACGACAGAATGGTTCACATGGTCTCCTTGAGAGTGATCTGCATTGCTGTGAAGACCTGTGGTGTATTTCAGTCATAATCTTGCAGGTGCTGTATCCCCCAGGCTATTTGACTTTCGGGGTTCTTGAAATTTAGCAGCCAGCATAATGAAGCATGATCAGTTCTTAGGATGAAGTGTCAGCCATAAAGATATGGATGAAAATGTGCAATTGCCTTCACCACTGTCAAAAGCTCCCTGTGTGTCACACAGTAGTTCCTCTCGGGCTTGTGTAGCACCTTACTGAAGTATTCCAATGGCCGATCTTTTCCATCCTGGATCTGAGATAACACAGCCCCGATTACAACATCACTAGCATCAGTATCCACAATAAATTCACCTTCTCTACTCGGGAAGCCCAGTACTGTGGAAGACATCAGAATTTCTTTTAGTCTATTGAAAGCAATTTCGCACTCTGGGGTCCAACAAAATTTTCTTTTTGCCTAAGTCAATTCGTGCAGAGGTTTGGCAATAGTGGCGAACCCAGGCACAAATCGACGGTAGTTAGCACATAAGCCCAGGAAACTTCGAGTCTCAGTTTTATCCTTAGGTAGAGGTCAGTCTCTTATTGGCCTGGTGTTCCCAGGGTATGTTTCAATCCCATGGGCTGATACAACATGCCCCAAGAAATTTATTTTCTTTTGGAAAAGGTGGCAGTTCTTGGGAACCAATTTCAGATTGGCCACAGTAGCTTTCTGAAACACAGAATCTAAGAACTTCAAAAGTTCTTCCTGTGACCACAATGTCATCTAGGTACACCTGACAAATATCTAAGGGCAGAACTTTCTCCATTAGTCGTTCGAAGGTAGCATAGCCCAAATGGCATAACCTTGAATTGCCAGATTATTTTCCCTTGGACACAAGAGGCAGTCTTTTCCTTATCTTCCCAGGCCACCTCGCACTGCCAAAACCCATTCTTCATGTCTACAGTGGTAAATCTCTGTGAACCTGCTTAGGCTATTCAGGGTGTCACCTATCCTAGGGAGTGGGTAAGAATCTTTCTTGGTCACATTATTAAGTTGGTGGTAATCAACACAAAATCTAATTGAGCCATATTTCTTTTTTACAAGCACAATGGAAGAAGACCATGGACTGACCGGTGGCTCTATCACATATAAATCACTCATCTCTTTCAGTATACCGTCAACGACCTCATATGAAGCTAGCAGTAGTCACCTTGGTGGCTGTTTTAGGGGTCTGACATCCCCTGTGTCTATATGGCGGCATGCAACATTAGTTCTGCCAAGGTCATTGTGCTCGCAGGAGAAAGCACCACTATTTCTCTGTAACAATTCTGAAACTGCCCTCTCCTGTCGCCAGTTGAGGTATTCTTTTGATCTTGTCAGCAGTTCCCCCAGAGCATCTGGAAGAAAACATTCAGTAGGTTGTGACAGTGAAGCTTCTGGAATATTTGGAAGTACCTGTGAGGCCTGCTTGCAAAAACCTATTTTGGCCCCCTCTTCAAGGTGACTGCCACGGCCAGACAAATTAATCATCAACAGGCAAACTGTCCGATTTTGAAGAAATCAATGTCCTGACTACAATGACACCATCGGGTAAAATGCTACCTTCCTGGGCTGGTACAATTATGCCCAATCGCTTTATAAATTTTCCCTGACATCTGCATGGAATAACAACTTCGCTAGAAGCAGGGAGCACAGTTGACTGATTTACACACTACTGGGCAGCTCATTGGCGAAGATAAATCTCGTCGTGTTGACACTACCAACTAGGTATTAAATACATGTAAACCTTCCCCCCCCCCCCACCCTGTCGAGTATCAATACAGCATCCCAGCTTATGTAAAACATCAAGACAAAAATGCATTCGTCCTCTATTTTTGCTATGTATATATCATGCTCTATCTCTAGGTTACGGAGCTGTAAGAGTACCCTTCTCTTGCCTTTGACTGGTGTGGTCTCGCCCGTTACTGTTGTTAAGTGGCAGTGATTTTTTCTATCTACATTTTCGTTTACACTGTTTTCTTGTCTACTACTATGCTAACACTATCTATTTTCTTATATACTAGTTCACCAACACAAATAACTTGGCTATTTACAGATTCACTAACACCACTAATTTGACTATTAACATTTTCATTAACACCACTAATTTGAAAATTAACATTTTCATTAACATCACTAATTTGACTATATACATTACTAATTTGACTATTTACATTACTGATAGACTATCTACAGATTCTATGATACTATTTATTTTGCTGTCCTTTGATCAAGGCATGAAGTGATTCCATGTCTGACAACATTTTTCTGGTTAGCATTCAAAAATTTTAAAACAATTCCTCAGCCTATTGCTTAAATGTTGTGATATTCATAAATACTAATTACAATTAATTTAATATTTAATTTTTATAAAATGCCTCCATCAAACTTCTGACACATGTGTTACAATTTCTCTCTCTAGATATTAAGTGGGTTATACCAAGTTCGTTAAGGGATGGAGGTCTTAATTAAATAAAATAATTTATTATAATTTCATTATTTTATTTACAATAACTACAGCAAAATTCTCTTAACTCAAATCCTCGCAATAAATTGAAATCACTTACTGTTCACAATTGACACCAACTAATAAAATTTATAATTACGACAAATAAATCAATGAAATTAAATAATTAATAGACAGTGTATCAATGTATCTAATCATTTTATAATTTATGCGTCCATATTTGACAGTTAGAATATTTACAATAAAATCAGTATTACACTTCCATTCAGTCCCACCTCAGTTCAGTCCATGTTCTGCCAGTCGCAATGTTCTAGAGTCCTCCAAGCGCCCTCACGCACAGTAGGCTTCACTCGTCGGTTTCACACCCTCTCGTCCATTCAAGCCACGAACACCTCACTCGCCGTAGTCCCGCAATCTCCAGTCGTCATCCACACTTCACTTCACTCGCGCACACTCGCCAGGCGGTCTCCATCAAACAAAGACTGCGGCAGTGTGTATATATATATATATATATATATATATATAGTCTTATGCTGCCACCTAGAATCTTCCCCACTCACGTGATGCGTCGCGCAGTGCTGACGCGCCAGCCAGTTTCACCAGAACATTCTTGCGTCGTCGCTAAACGTATCGGAAATTCTAGCAGGCGAGAGGACGTCTGTGACGCCAGCAAGTCTCGCCACTGTCGGCATTCACGGGATTCCCAAAGGAAGGGGGGATCAGGAGGCCGCGAGCGCATAGTTCCAGGAAGAGGGGAGGGCGAGATGGGTTTCCGATTACGGCGTGGGGCAATTGAGTCGGCACCAGCTGCAGCACGTAACAATATTGTAAATGGCTTTTAAGGCCCGGCGCGTACGTGCGGACATAGAATGCAGTGGCGCCGCAATTATACATATAAGCCAAGCCTTCTAAAAACGCATTTACGGTGCCTCAGCGCGCCGCGCGGACATTGTCCGCACTTATGCACTGAGCCTTAACGTCCCCTTGTTTTATGCTTGAAAACTTAGCAGGAGACGGCTTACAGACTAACTTATGACCTTACTTAAATAAACATCCATGTTTTACCCGGGATTCTAACCCAGAGCCTCCCGCACCCCATACCGGTGGTGCACCAACCGACTGCGCCACAGGAGGTCGGCTCGAAAACAGGAACGCACCGACAAACAGTTATAGTTATTTAAAAATACCCGTAAAAACCTGCCGACCAGCGGCATCGTCCTGCACTATTCACACATACGAGCGGGAGAGACTCCGCCGAGAATCGAACCCGATTACCTTAAGTGGGAGTCGAGTAGTCTAACCACTACACCACCACGGAGCCGCCAAACGTGAGATTGTTCTATAGTTTAATACGTTTAATAGTGGATGAAACAAAAGTTATTTACCGTTATGTCTCAGACTGTTCTATTTTGAAGTGATCATAATGCTTATTTGATATATAAATCATGTTTAACGTGTGGCAGAAGCACAGCTAGCCATCCATAGGCCATCTGATGGTTGTGAAGTGGTACTAAAAATATCGATCATGTTTAAACCATTTGTTTTCACCACACCTGGGCAGTTATGTACATAGTATGGTTAGTTAACCCTTTCAGACCTGATTTAATTCTCTGGTTTTCTGATAAAATAACGAACATTTTTTTATTTAGTTCATTCGGAGCCCTAGAGATGGCATTAGTATCTAAAACCATAGAGCAATGATACTCAAATGTGCAAAATAGGTCTTTGTTTCAGAAAATGTAATTTTAAAAAACAAAACAATGTCTACCTTTAATGGCATCAATTGCTGCCAGCCTGGTGCCGGGTCCGTACTAGCTGTTTGCCAACATTGTTGCCAGGTTGGCATCCGATGCTAAACCATAAATGAGCCATGTGTAGTTTGCTATAGGGGGACGTTGTCAGGTGATGTTAGTGTCACACCAGACCAATATATCTGCCACACACACGGCTAATGCCGGGGTTAATATCGGCGTCACGTGCGTATTCAGATTCATCAGTGTAGAGGAGAACACAAGGGAAGCCAGTCTCATCAGAGCAGAGGTGCAAAATCCGACAAGAAGTGTCAGCCCGGGGGTAGAGATCAGCTGCTCCCATCTCCTGAGCCCTTCAATACAAGAACCCGAGAAGAGTTCTTCCACAGCTCTTCACTTCACGTATATAATTGTTCTTGAGCTGGTAGATGGCGCATCAACGTGCTCCAAAAAAAAATCCTCTTGAGGCTTGGAAGATCCGAGGTTACGTGCATGCTCTGCACAATTGCTTGTACGCAGCAAAGAGCGTCTAACGAAGAGGATTGTGTCTGGTTGGATATCTATCTATGCACACGAACTTTCTATCAGTGCAGTAACTTCAGGCACCCCGTGTCCACTATACATGTCGGCCATTTCCGCAGGCGTGTAATGCACCTTAGTGATTACATTATACCGTGAAATACATCGTTTGCGTCAGAGTTGGGAGCGGTACTGATGCTTGTGTTAGATTGCGTACCGTAGTTGATGCTTATTTCCTGGTGGACTCTGCGCCAAAATAAAACTACATGGAAATATTGTTCACCAACTTATATCTAATACAATTTTTTTAATGGAGTTGAAATAATCAATAATTACAGTTTCCTGCCCGATTTGACCTCTGTACAAACTAGCTTCAGCTGACCAGCAGGTCGATTAAGGCCGGGCCCACAGTGGCGCGCTGCACGTGTCTTAGTACATATTTGTCAAGCGCTTTTACGGTGATTTCCCGACACTACGGTCCTACATCAAATTGTTCATCGCGGACCCTGTACACTACTGTGTACAGTTGGAAACACTTATCGTTTACATCCTGTATATGTTCGTGTTGTTTTCTGGTTTTGTTACTGGGCGCGTGTTAGCAATTTCAAGATAAATCCCCTTTTCAAAAAGTATACCTTGTCAAATCAGACATAAAGATAGTATTCAGAAAAAAACACTTCAAATAGGACACAATACACTAAAACACTACTCAAATAAAATAATTAATTGAAATTGGAAATGCATTTTATTGGATATCTAATCACAAAAAAATAATTTAGAATTTGCTGTAGTGTACAATAAAGAAATCAAATGAAAGTGTGCCTTAATAAAGTGAACGAATTACTGAAGAACATTCCATAGATAATTTTTACGGCACCATTCCTTACAAACATTTACTAAGGGATGAAATAAAATCCAATAACTAAAATGTCCCCAGTCGCTCTATCAATATCAATAAAATTCTTAACAATCCGTCTAACTTAGGCCAATCTTGATTAACTAAAAAACTTTTTCAAACTTGGATAAAGATGATTCCTGTTCGAAATAGTTAAATGAAATTAAACGTTTGTTGAAATCAATTAAACTCGGTGGGAGGACTTGAGATGCTTTACAAACGGACTTCGGCCTCTAGTTAAAATTAGACCATCTTAAAATGAATTCCAATTTAATATAATTGAAATGATTATCTTGGCCGTGAAGGAAATAACTTACTATCGACCTCAATCAATCTCGAGGGGGGCTTACGTCTCGGCGACCTCACTGCAGCCGGACCCAGTCGCGTAGTTCAGCATGACGTCAGTCATAGTGCGGAGGGCACGTCACTATTATAAATAATGCCTTATGGCCATTAGTAATAAACTAAAGGAGTTAGGGGTTGTAGCGTGTGGATCAATGATAGATGGTAGAGCTTATATGTGAATGAGGGATTTTAATCATTTTTTAGGCACAGACAATACAAAACATTGTAAGGTTTACTGTAACGGGTAGCTATTTTTAATGATAATAAGTCAGTAGAGGTAGCGACACACTTCTCGCCCACCTAGCGCAAGAGTGGCCTAAGACGCATTTAGTGCAAGAGTGATCTAGGCCCTAATGATATGCAAATGAGGTTAAATAATTGTTTGATCGATTGATTAATTAATTATATTGATGAATAAAATAATCGATTAATGACATTGATATTCGATTAATCGATTAATAAAATAATTCTTTAATTTAATTTTTAATCGAAGTTTTAACTTTTTAGTGGTGTTGAAAGAATGGCGGAGCAACATAGATGTGTCCTCTGTGACGCCCTAAAGCCGATTGACCAGAGAAGTGGGTGGTAATTGTTTATATAGGTGTTAATGTTGGTGTAAGAGGGGTATAAGGGACATTTTAATATTTTTCTTGTTTTTGACTGATATGAGGAGCGGGCTATATGGCCAGGTCGAATGGCTGGATGCATAGCGAGGATTTAAATTAATGTTTTCTGCAAAGTAAATATTTTTCCTGGAAAGAGACGTTCAAATAGGTTACCAAACGAATTATTTTATACCCGATTTACTTTAATCCTGCGATTACCACAAACTCATTAAACCGACTTTAATTGTACGATTATGGAATGGAACTATTTAAAATGCTAACTGATCACTAAACGAAACGCCAAGCAAATATAAAATTACAACTCACTATTACTCCACACCCGCTCACCCTGACAAAGATCCCCTCCCAACAAAAGTACACATACACGAATATAAATATGTATTTTACACCAACCCTCATCGCCTCTCAAGCCATGCATCAAGGAATGCCTTACAAAAATCATTGATTACAATAACTTAGTCAACAATTGCGGAGCCTGCAGAGCCAATTGCAGAGCAGTGAGAAGCTGATTGTGGTGCTAGTGTGATGTTAAGTCTTAAGTGTGGACATGGGGGAGGAAGGGGAGGATAGGGAACATGTTGCAAAATTTATAATGTCTCCTTAAATTGTTTTAGCAAAAAAATCCATTTCAGCACATATTTGAAGAATATCTCTTCACAGCAGGCATCAATGTGTTGATTCACAGCCATAGTAATTTTTTTAAAGTAATACTCGAAATTTTTCGAATTAATGTTATAAACTGTCATAAGCTCTTTATTCCTGCAGAAACCTACCCATTCCTGCTGAAAACTGCTGTAAGACAAAGTCGTTGCAGCTAGTGAGGTTCGCGATTAAACATCCCTTAGCCTTGCTCTGCAGGGTAAGAGTCCATTTACCTGAAGTTCTCCCAAACAATTAACAATAGTGTAGCTTGTCTCACCATTATGTGTTTCATAGTTCATTCACAGGATTTTCTCGAGATTCTCTCTCATTCCATTACTTTCAGAGTTCATTTATTTCTAGAAGACTTCCATTTTCATACTTGTTGGTGATCACATTGTGTAAAAACAGCGATCATTACATCGCACCCACAAATACTCATTCCCTGGTAATTCACTAAATATAATAAATGTGATAAAAGGAATTAAAATTATTAAATAACAAATCTCATTATTTCCTTCTCCATAGAAATCTTAATTTTTTTTTCAAAAACTCATCCTTAATACTAAATTCACTAATATTTACAAACATTTAAACAACTTTTCATAAGTTTATGGAACAAATATTTAATTTTCACAACAAACTTTCTTGAAAAACTATTACAAAAATTTTACCAAAAACCTTCCTTAATATTATACTTACATATTAATACTAAAACACTTAAAACATATATACAAACGTTCATTCACACATTCATTCACACATCATTTAAAAATTATTATTTACAAACAGTGAAAAGTATACCAATTTACATGGAACGGCTCTTCAGGATGGCGTCCAGTAAAACTAAAAACTATACATTATATACATGAAACGGCGATTCGGGGTGTCGTCCATTGCATCGCTATGTTTGGTGTCTGCTATGACACGTCCGGGTGATATTTTCTTTGCAACCCCACACACCAACACCTACGATGCCCTCACACACACAAACATTACACTTGGTAGATTCTTATATGAAGTAACCCCACGCTGTGAAGAGTAATTCCTGGGTGACATAAAGAACAACAGGAGTTATTGGGACGATGTTGTAGAATAACAGCCCCATAGCTAGGACAAAACGGTAGCTTTGAAAAAAATGTGTATATGGTATCTCCAGTGATATATATGCAGTAAATGCAGTAGGTTTGAAGACAGCTGTGATGCAGATTGCGGAGCGGAGTAGAGTGTGGTGTAGGGTGTGGTTCTGGCAGTGGTGGTGGCAGAGTGTATTTTATGTGGTACTGAAACTAAAGTTGTAGGGGAAGAATAAGTTACCATGGGATCTAAAAGTGCTCCCAGGGTAAAGTCGATACTCTACCCTGCTCAATGAAGTGCTTATCGTCTAAACCTGACAACACAACTTTTGTCACACATTCGGTGTAAAGTTGTGACCACGCGGATGGAACTGGTATTGGGCCCCCAGAACCCTGGCACAATTATCAAGGCAATCTCGATAATCCTTGTAATGAAGGGATTGCAGCATGTTAGGTTTTACACCCTTCACCTTACATATACACTGCTCATTCGAAACAATGTATACGTAAAGCTTGGGATGTAAACCTACAAAGTGTGTGATGATGCGGCGGTACATTCATCCTTCATCACTCCAGTACTGCCTTTGTTCTTGTGTGAGGATCCTTACATGTTATCGAGAGTATAGTTGGGTGTATCAAACAGCATCTTTAAATCTGGGGTAATTACTTTGTAAACATCTCTACAAGCAGTTTCGTATATCAATGAATTGGTATCACAGTATATAAGGTGCAAGGCTGGCAGAGGAAATTTCTGAGACATGTACTGATAGTGAAATTCGGAAAGGGTTAATTTTGAAAGATCCAGAATCTCAAAACCAGTGTGCAAAGGCTTGTTAAATGCAATGTAGGATGCCCAATAAGTTCTGCTGCTCCATATATTGTGTCATACCTGGTAGTGACTGTTATGTCCCTTTCCCGGCGGACATTCTGCAAAGTTTTTTCAGACACTGCATTATTCATTAATTAAAAAGACTATTTATCAAAATTGTTCGCAGCCTCGGCCCATTTATCAATATTAAACTCGATGTATGGAGCCATCCAAGGCTTCTGCTCAAAGTGCAAAATGCGATGAACAGAGTCAAGTGTGGCTCAATACATTAAGAACTGCCTCAGTGGTTCCCCGTGAATAACATAATTCTTCCGTGGTGCGAGTATCAAAAGGAGTTTTTCATGTGAGCCCTTAGGAGCTATGCCATTCACTGGAGCCAAAGGCAGATCGGATAGCATATTGTGGCATTTGTCTGGAAACGACAAATTCACTTCCCCAAAAAGCATGTGTCCCGATTATTCACAGTGTTCGCAAAATCCCACAATGAAAACACGTCCCTTCGACTCACTCGAAATTGCCAATAGGAAGCTTGCTCTTCGTAGTTTGGCTGTACAAGCTGTTTAAATCGAAATAGCAAATACAATTCGATGCCACACTGGGGTCGTACTCTTCACCCATGTAAATGTTATTGGCTTCTGCATGCCTTCTGGAAACCTGGGTAATGCCCCCACTAACCCTGCGTTCAAAAAAGGTACATATCAGGGTCAGTCAAAAGCTCTACCCCCACATATGTCATTGACAATAAATCATCCCATGCAAGAGACAGAGCTGTGATGTAAATGGCGGGATCAAGACCGTGATGAGTCATACATACGGTCCTGAAATTTTCAAAAACGTTTGCCAGCAAACAAATGTCCACATGTAAATACTGAATGGCGTAATGCAGCAGGTTTATGCAGTGGAATGCAACCCATGCGGCTTGGGTGTGAGCATAATCCTCATCGCTAATGCCTTCGCCTTACATAACATTATGAAATGCATCCTTTGGTGGGACTGATGTACACATCAGATTGTCTTCGAACTTAACAAAATCATAAGGAAACACTCCCTTCCTTTATGCAAAAACAAATTGGATGTTGTCTGGAAACATCGAACAGGTGATACTCAATTGCACAGTTTTCAAATTACCTGCCAAAGTTTCCAGTAAGGCACACATGAACTGAAAATAATCAATGAAATGTAACTTGGAATGCTGTGCCTTTCCTTTTGAGTAAATCCCATTGGGAATATGTTTGGTGATGGACTGGTACTTTTCAAGGCTCATTCCTATCACTTCGATTTTACCCAGGTTTTCAATTACCACAGTTCCGCCGGGTTTTGTTATCTGACGTTTAGCAAATGGCTTTATGATAAAGAGAGAATCATAGTTTTGCAAGTTATGAAAGACAGCAATAAGTTGTTTCTTGGGCAGTTTGAAGTTCAAATTTCATTTATTATGTGTGTGGCCTCTGATTTCCCCGGGTAAGATTGTCTTACAGGTACCACAGTACCTGTACCAAGTTCCTTCTTATAAATATGATGTTTCTGAGCTGCCAACCTAGCTTCATCAGCAGGGTTTTTCGGCTTCATTAGAACAGTCATGCTGTATATTTCATGCAACCCACTCTATCAATTCAACCAATTTATCTACTAACTAGTTCATACAATTATCACCCACAAACTCAAAGCAGTTAGATAATGTTGGATTGTACGAACAAACCAATAAAATGCTGAAAGCATATGGAACATGTTGGTCGATGCTATTTGTATTACTCATTTTATCATTGGGGAGGCAAGTGGACAAGGGTTTCAAATATGTCTCTGTCTCACAATATGCGATGAAACCCAATCTTTGCTGTTTACTGTAACCCTGAAATTGCATGTACTGGTCGCCCTCAATAAGGAACGTACTCCGAACAGCCTTATGTTGCTGACATAGATCATTATATTTTGCGATTTTCTCCTCACTACTAAAGTATTGGAGACAATGATCGCAAACAAATTTCCTATGTCTATCTTTACTTAACTGGCTGTTAAGCAGCCTTGACAAATCCTTAATGGAAACAAAATGCAAATGGACATCATTACCACAAGCATACATGGTCAATACATTTACATGACATGCATGTCGTACAGGAGAAATACACATTGGTACGATAACCCTTTGCTCATCGAAAGTTTCGTGTGTCTACTGCAGAGTAGACATCAGTAGAAATACTACAGGAGCTTACATTCCTTCAGTAACCAAAACCTCGTGAGGATTTGGATATGTGGTCATTCTCTCGGAATGATGTGTGGGAGGAAACAAAGCTGTTATAATGGTGTAATGGAAGCACAATCCCTCAGGACATTGCACATAATTGCAGGCTTTCTTATTGGCAATGTACTTGGGGAGCATAGTGTGACCAGCAGAGATGCTGAATGCTCTAAACTGCGATATGTGAACATCCCTCTTCAGTATTAGAAGCAGGCTCCAGCCGCTACCATGCGCACTAAATTCCTCAAGCCTGTTTGTAGATTTCACCCACATTGGTTGAATGCAGGATGAGAAGTGATTTACATTGAAAGTAAAACATCTGCATAGATCCCTTCCTCAGCCATAAAGGATTTCAAGAATTTAACAGCCATGCTGAAACAAAGTGTTATTACCAAAGGTGATGCTGTTGTTAACTCTAACAAAGGTAGCCTGAACCTTGTAAAACATATTTCAAAATCCATGTCAGACTCTACTTGATCATTACATATTTGCACATCAGTTAGCCTACATACGAACATCGTGGCCAATAGCTGATATCTCAATGCAGGCAATGAAGTTTCTACTGAGTTAAGAGGAATCGGAAAATGAATTATTTTCAGTTTCCCTAGTCGACTGTGAGATGGACAAAGCACTATCCGAATCACTCGAATTTTCCGTGTCAGATAGAAACAAATTATCTAATAGGAGATCTACTTTTCTGTGTTTGGGGGAAACGATAGTGTCCCAATCTGTTGCAGTTGACGGACTTTCCGTGTGTGAATCAGTGCTTGAATCACTCAAGAATAGATCGTCCAACAAGAGTTCGAAACAATGTTGTTTAGGCGAAATGACAACATTCTGACAACAGACTCTGTGTCGCTAACGAATAGATCGTCCAACAAACCAGCAAAACTTTGACGTTTTCCCTCACTTATTGTGACACAATAGAATTTTTTTTCCCAATATAGTAATTTCAGCACCACAAAAAAATATAAATTGCTGTTTAATTCTGGAAAGAAAGGAAAAACATTACTATATTGAATCGAAACAAAGTTGTGTTGTATCTGTACATAAATGTTTATTAAGTATACAAACAAAAATATTTTACTATAAACAGAGGGAAAATTTACCTTAATGGCTTTTTTTCTCTCCCAGTGGGAAATAAAGAACCTTAAAATGGAATATTTTATCGCAAGACTTTGTAAATTTGCGTAGAATTCTGCTGCACCATAATGTATACAATACATTAGACTTGCCTGGTTTCACACTGACATAAGGATTTCCCGGATAAAAGAACGTCATGTTGCTTGTATGCACACCAATACTAGAATGAGAACAATTAACAATGTACAATGTATGTATATTGATACATTAATTCTCTAACTTTGCAAGTTAAAATGTGTTTGAGGACTAAACTTAAATTTTACTGATTTTATTGCTCGATGCACATAACACTTTTATGAATTACACCCAGTATGAGCCATGTAACCAAACTTGTTTTTCCGATAATTATATAATGCATGAAAATTATTATCACATTTTTCGAAATACTGATAGTGTAAAACAGTGTCTGTATTATAAACGAGGTGTTTCAAACATTTTTCTTCCTCACATAATGTTACAATGTGCTCGCCCTTAAGTTTGCGCTTTCGATCTACTCTATGTGGTCTGTACTGGTTTACAAGTCATTTAGAACTATTGCAGTTAGTTAAACTGGAATCGCAACTATTTGGTATACTATGTGGTTTCAAAGCTTGAGAGAAATACATACATTTGAAATTAATGTCTGACTATCACATTTCCTTAACAATAAAATGAGAATAGCTATGCGATGAGTAACAGAATAAAAACCTTAATTAATAAACGCATACCAACAAATAGGAGAGAACGTTATTCTGAATTTGCCACTTCACATGCATATAAGTTGCACTTGGAAGGAAAAACTAAACCCCCTTGCTCGAAAATATAGTTGTGGATGTCCCCCTTGCAGGTCTCCTTCTAATGTATTGTGGTTCTGTGATGAGTTCTGATGAATTGACCAAATGGTATTAATCAGGTTTCGTGTTGGTTTTAACACTATGTCACTACGTTTTACTGAAGCAGTGTCCAATGCTAGGTTATAAATTTTTGATCTGACACACTCAATAGAAACCAGTGTTCATGGTTCTTTGAGCTCAACCTTCTTGAATCCAGACTCATTTGTTAATATTTTAAATCGGAGTCAACACCTCATTACTTTACCTTTACACTCGTAGGTATCCTTTCAATGTATTGTGGTTCTGTGATGTGGTCTGGTGAATTGGTAGGCAACTAACCTGTTGCCATGCTCCTCTTCTAGCTCCTTGCTAAGACTGTGTAACATCAAATCTTCAAATGTAAATGGTAAGTCACTGTTGGGGCAGATATATCTCACCGTACATACATTTCATGCTAAGCCTTCACCAAAGCGAATGCTGAGACTATTATCGAAAGTGTAGTACCAGTGTTCGATAACGTTACACACTTGAACTTGTAGAATACCGCATTATGGCTTAAAGAAAACTCTTCTGTAACATATTTGCAGGTTTTTCGTATGCAGCTGTAGGGTCGAAGATGCTAGCCATGACTGATACTTTGTTATTAAACGGTCTCCTTTATATAGCCTGCCAGATTAGATGGTCTTGTTTTGAAAAAAAAACATTGCATTAGCATATACCACAGGTAGACTAATTCCTGGTTACCTATGTACGTAACATGTTCCTTGTTGTCACATTGTTCTGTCCACACTGTAGATATAGAACAGCAACATTCCTTCTAATTGATGTAATTGATTTTCTGGTAGGATGTACGTTTTGTGATGTGATCACTTTGAGCTACGAATTCTAGTTGACCTTCATTACAAGGTAGCTGGCTGTCAGGCTGCAAATTATACAAAGGACAAAATCTTCGCCCATAGCAAATGTTGAACACTTTAAAGTTTCTGTCCGACTAATTAACAAGAAATGCCTATGTTCTTCTCCATTACACATTTGAATTTCTAGTGGACCATTTTCTTTGTATTGAAACCACACTCTCCTGTAACCTAGAGTAGCACTGGCGTATTGAAGTGATGAGTCGGAACTCTCCACTGTAACTGACGTGCTGCTGCTATATGTTTGTTCCGTATATAATTTTTTTCAAAGAATAAAGGTTTTTTGCACTTTGCTGGGAGTGTACCAACAAGTAGATTTAAACATCATCTTGAAGTTTTCCTAATTTCAGCTTGGTTAAATCGAATTTACAAACACAAACATTACTCTGCCAGAATTCACATTCCCATATACCACAAGGCAATATTTTAATGCTGCTACTTCCTGGCATTTGCATGGTGTGTTACTTGTTATTACATGTTTCAGTCCACACGGTGGGAGTGCCGTAGAACTCTCTATTCAGTTTATAATTAATTGGTCTAAATCGTGGTTCCTTGATTATTTCTTCACTTCTGTTTTAAAACACAGATCCCATCACAAAAAGGGCAGTTCGCTGTTGGGTCTCACATAAAAACCGGACAATCATCTTGTTCATAACACAATACTCGTTCTGTATACTTAATTCCTATGAAACTTTGTGCAAAGTTATAATATTCATCTCTGTTACACATCTGGAATTGGGAGTATATGTTGTTTAGAGACTGGAACCACACTCTCTTGTATCCTCGAGTAATACTTGAGTATATATGCTCTGGATTGAATGTCTCCATTTGAATGTTTTATATGTTGGTCTGAACCTGTAACAAACAAATTTTCTAAATTATTATCTATACACATAGGCAGGATGCTGGTACAAATATGATCTTATAGTTTTGCTTTTGAATTACGAACATAACATTTTTTATCACAATTATTAGTGTTATAATGTTTTACTAGCGAATTAATGCTTGAACAGTCATGATATATTCTAATACTTACAATTTCTGTATTAGTCAGAATTTTTAACATCTCCTTCTGCATATTTTCCTGCATGTATACAGGATAGTCTTCGAGAAGCACATCGTTCACGTACTGGAAACTGTCTTCAAAAACTATGTCACCAGAGTCCCATTTCAAACTGTACTTCGTAAGTTTGATGTCGAAAAGTCATTTTAAATTCCTGATTTAAAGTATACCAATGTCTCTGAACTTTGAAAGATAAAAGTTTTGTTTCAATATTGTCAGTTGCATATGCAATTGCAAGTTATTTAATTATAAAAGAATTGTCTTGATAATTTTCGAAACTTTCCGCATAGCACATCATGATTGTAAATTACAAGTTTCAATCATGCTTACATCAGAGTTTTAACAACTCTAATTTTGTTTACAAAAGTTCAGTTGTGGCTTCCGAATCAAATTAGTCAATACTAGAATCGTATCTTGGTAAAATAGGATGATTAACAAGTTCCATTACATTTGGCCACCTTCACATTACACAATCTCTTCTCAGATGGATTGTGTTTGGGTGATTGAAGAAAGCCGGTGTACCATATGGGCAATCTTCTTTACAAGGCACATATGACACTATGTCCTTATCGCCTCTTAAATTCTCTGAGAGGAATGGATACACATGTTGAAGTTCGTGCCCTGCAAAAGTTAGTATAAACGCTTTAGGTAGCAGCAAGAGATTCTTGCTATCTAAGCTTAAAAGTATTTTGCTTTGTCCATATGCTAAAATGGTGTTAAACACTCTTATCACATTCTTCACCACAGTTTTCACAGCAGTGACTGTTGTGCATATTACCTGCTGTTGAAGTTTGTAGACTGATGAACGTTTTGGAGAAGTCTGTTGTTGTAAACCTCTCGGAAACAGCTGTAGTATGTCTCGGTGAAATCTGTTGATTGGTGTAACCACTCGGTGATACACTCCCGACACTCGGTGATACACTCTCGACACGATCTGACTTCGAGAACTGTTGACTTAAGACTGAGAGGAATATTCATTTATTGCTTCTTAAATACTACACAGGTCCAAAATGGCCACGGTTTTGCATTAAAATTGCTTGAATTCGAACCTTTTCGAAAAAGTATTGTAATATAGCTGATTTTGACATTTTAAAACTCATTCCAGACTGAAATTGTGGTATTTTTTGTATAAATATATTCACATTTGTCCAAAATATACACCTTTCTAATATATTTGCGTAGTAGGAATTGTAAAATAAACATATTGGAAAAGGAATTTAGAAAAAATATATACGTTCGTTAGCTTTCAAAAATCCTATTGGGGTTTAAAAAACGGTATCCAAATATGTTAACTTCAACTTTGAGATGCAGCATTTCGTTAATATTAGTCCTAAATATATGCATTTGGTATATGATAGTTGGTTGCATTTGTAAAATAAACTTGTTAGATACAGTATACAAAGATTGGTTAAAAACTTTTAGTTTTGTAGAGAATGCCTGTTCTAGAGAATATATACACATATATGTTTAAAATATTAGCTAGCAAAAATGTTTAAAGACTGGAAAACTGATTTTTCAAATATTTAGTTTTAACCATTGAACAACGTAATATTTCCGTCGGTACATGGAAATTTTTCAAATTGGTTTGTTTGGGGCAGAGTATCCAGACTTGAATTTTTTTTTTACCTAGTTTGCTGGATACATAAAGGGAATATTTTCCTCGCCGAGGTAGGCTCGGACTGGCAGGTGTACTGTAACTTTGCTGACCAGAAGAGCTGGTTCCCACGACCAACAAAGCTACCTGGCCGCCAGCTCGGCTTCCCCACCTGTCTCAAAGTGAGAAACTGCTTTACACTTTGACAGTATCGGGAACCGTGCTGGCGGAGGTGGTGTGAGGGTGGTTTGCACTGACTTTGTTAAGCGCGTGGTGGGGTGAAGGGGAGTTTTGCTGAGCGAAGCATGGCGGGCGACAGCAATCCTGTTAGATGGGTGGAAGAGGGATAGAAAGAGTAGGGCAATTTGAGCGTGCACCATTGGGAGACACTGGAAATATTCAGAACAGTAGTTGGCTCCATGAGGATGGAGCTCTGCAAGCCCTCCATTACCAATCTCTCCTCGGGGTGCCAGCGTTCATGAGTCCGCCTTTCAGCCGGCCAGCCTTCACGACTAGATGGCACCCTTACCCGAATGAGTGGGAACGTCTTGCGTATACAGTGTTTAGAATATTTGATCCGCTATACTCTCGTTCATAACTGAATACAACAGGGCTCTTTTTACAATGAGTGGGGAATATTATGCACCCTTACACACATATATACATTTTGTTTATGATCATTTAGCATTTTAAATAGTTTCATTCTGTAATCGCACAATTAAAGTCGGTTTAATGAATTTGTGGCAATTGCATGATTAAAGTAAATCGTGTTTAAAGCAATTCGTTCGGTAACCTATATTTGAACATCTCTTTTCATTAAAAATATTTACTTCACCAGAAACGTTTATTCATATCCTCACTATGCATCCAGACATTCGACCTGGCTGTGTAGCCCGCTCCACATATCAGTGACAAACAAGAAAAAATATCAGATGTCCCTTATACCACTCCTACACCAACATTAACACATATATAAACAATTACAACCCATTCCTCTGGTCAGTCGGCTCGAAGCGTCACAGAGGACACATCGATGCAGCTCCGCCATACTTTCATCACCAATAAAATAATTTAAATGATTGATATAAAATTAATTAAAGATACATTTTATTAATCGAATTAATCAATATAATTAATTGATTAATCTAATTCATAAATATAATTAATCAATCAATTAAACAATTATTTGATCTCATTAGCATATCGTTAGGCATCATTAGGCATCTACGTTGGACAGTCCCCCCCTGAAACATGATGTCGGACGCTGTTTATAGTTATACGAATGACGTCGGACGGACACATCCCTGGCTGCGATCTTCTGTGAGGTCGTGGAAAGATGCGGCGGCGTGCCTCGCGTCGGCCTATATCGGTGCGTTGTTTAACGTTTTGACATAGCTGGCCTCTTTCCCCGGTTGGTGGAGGGGGTTGCAGTTGCTGGCCTTTTATCGCAATGCTTTGTCGCAATCCCTGGCACCTTGGTTTTATTCTCAAGGTGTGAGGCCTGGTTCAGAATGGGATGCTACGTTAAAGTCCATTCATAACACCTCGTCCTTCGGGATGAGTCGGAAGCTTTCACACTAATATGCCCTATAGCGAGTGCCTGTTTGTGGCTTCTTCCCTGAGTACACGCTCCATATCCTGACTTTCGACGACGTTTTGGTCCGCTAAAATAAATAAAGCTATAGTTATGCAGGCCCTAACGCCCTCGGGAACTGGAGCTTTTTCCAGACACTTCTAATCCTTACAATGGTCGGGTCAAAGTGGACGTGAAACAATGGCTTATACATGATAAGTCGTCGTTTGCGCATCACGGGAAACGTCACAGACCTTACCATCGCGAGAGATAGAACTAGACCTAAATTATCGTCCAAAGAGAAAAATTGCTGATCTATTGTGTTGAGCACTCCTACCGATTAAATACGAAACACGTTGCCTTGGCAACCAAATTAGCAAACATACAAAAATATAGCTAATCCCTACATTAGGAAGGGTGATATAATCCTAAATTACCCAAAAAAAGAATGTTGACTAAACAAAAATGAAAATTCAAATTACAGTTTCAGGTTAAAATCCAATACTACTAAAATTTAGATACATATAAAATCCCCAAAAAAAATAGTGAACATACTAAGCTGTAATATTATTATATTACACCATAGTAAGTCGACGGGAGTCTCTGAGCGCGTAGCTTGTTGAAACTGCCGCCTAGATGGTGCTGCTGTGATAACAAGGGCATGGGGAGGGGAAAGGAAGGAGGCGATGCAGACTCGTACGTATAGTGCCTCCCTATTCACACGGAAAACTCTACGTTGTTGTCAAGTCGTCAGCACCTGTGGAGAACAGAGTATGTCCCCAAGCACCCAGCGACCACCATGCTGTGCGTGGAACACTCGCGGAGCAGCGCATTATCAGGAAGAACTGACACAACCAAACACTCAACTCGCTTGTCCGTCAAAAATATTTAAAAACAATTCATGGAAATTTCACAACTAGCCCTACGCATACTGGGGCTTCGTATAGAATTGTCAATATTCATGCACGTTCATTAGTTGACGTGTACAAAAAATAGTAACGTAATAAATTTTTCTACTTAAAAACCTGATTTAACATGGTCCACTAAAAAGTATGCTAAAATCGTGGGTATTGGTAAAAATGTAATATTCAAGCCTCATAAACCTGATAAAACATGAAAATTTAATATTCTGTAAACAAAACGTTTAGATTCAATACTTTTCACGAGGCAGCATGAAATGTTTTAGGTATCGCACCGTTTTGTGGCTACACAGGCTGACATTACAAAAACGTGAACATATTTGCAAATGTACGTATCATAGCCTTTGTGTTTAACTCCTAGAGCATATTTATGAAAATTGTTTACTTGGCGAATTGTTTTGATAATCATAATAGTTGGTAGTATTAATTCAGGAACCCAGTTTAAAGGTTTAAACGTAGTTGGGTTTATCTGTTTATTGATCGTATCGAACATACCGTCGAATCAATTGCAATAACATACACCTATAATCAACACATGCATAGGCCTACTACATACTATATCCTATAGTCTACCATATTATCAGTAATGAAGTTTACTTATGTTCGTTTGAATAATTATATCAATAAACATACTTTCTTTGGTTACCGCAACACAGCGTCACTAATAAGATAGGTTACTACGATAGATGAATTATTATAGTGAAATGTAAAACAATAAATAAAGTTGGCCTAAACAATAAAGGAAAATGTTACATTCACACTGATTTGCAATATGAATTGTCACACAAAAATGTAATAGGTGGTTTTGGTAGTTTACTCAACAAAAAGCAATGTATTTCTACTGCTTTTTTGCAGCGAAATTGCTCTTCTGTTGGCGTTTCTCTATCTCTTCGTGCCAGATGTGTCTCCAACATTTTACTACGAAAGCCAGCACGTGTTTGCATGGACGTGTTCGCGAGCCACGAAATGTGCATGTTACTTTGAATGCATTATTGTAATAAGCTACTGTACATCCTCTAGAGCAGAGAAGCATGTGATCTATAATAGGAAACATTCAAGTGCAATGCAAATAGTGCATTGTCTTGGGAGGAATTTTGTCAATATTGTATCGGGTAACCACTACACCTAACTGACATAAGCAGAAAATGCAGCAAGGTGATGTATGCTTGAGTTTCAAAAACAGACTGCGGGGCAAATCCATGCCACGTGGAAGACAATGACAAACTAGTTAATGTTGATTAACGAAGGAAGTGCAAAATAGCACACATAATGTAGGTTTTTACTGTAAATAAATACAAAGCATGGCTTACGAATATTTTGTATCATGACAAACATAGCAGGAAGAGTACGTAAATTAAAACAGATAAACCAGCAAACGGGTTTCTAACATGTGATCTAGTCAAAGTTGACTTCCTATTGATGTTTACCTTTGCGTCTACATTGCAGTACCATTTGCCACTGTATAGTAACAGCCGTGGTTGGCGCGTGAAGTCACACTGGCAGAATGTCGGATAGCCCCCCGAACTGCTGCTGTCAAAGGAGAGAGAGACCGTTTCAGGAGTCTTCTACAGTCTGTTGCAAACATTTCATCAGCAGCTATAATGTGCAGTTGTCGCGTATAGTTCTTCGCACAGTGGTTAGCACACTCTAATTTGTGAATGGAGCGATGCTACGAAACATTTTAAACAAGCCTGGCATTCACGCTCGAATCTCCATCGCCGATAACAGACAAGCGAATCGAAAACGTGCATACTTTCACTGCTTTAAACCCATCTACGACCATTTCCTGCTCATTTACTGTTGACGCGTTTTTAGAAGCCCATGTTTTGTAACATGTGCGTGGCCTTATACTCGTGTCAATAGAGGAGTTTCTGTCACAAATACAGCAGTATTTGTTCCTAACTCCAGGAAAAGTAATTTCCTTATTTAGTCTCCGATGATTATAGCATGAAATAAAGACAGTTTACAAACTCTAAAATTTGTATATTAGAACTATTTTCATAGTACACAAAACTACATACTACAGTAGAACGATTATATAGGTTCTGGAATATCAGCACCTGGCACAGAAACTAAGCACCAGGGATCCGCCATGTTGTGACGTCACCCGCCCGTCGTATTTTCCCCCCTTTTTCTATAATAATGTCCCATTTTTTTTCTCAAAATCGACCAAATGTCCCTACAATTTTCCCTTTTTTTCTCATTTTGCAAAAAACGACCTCCAGAATATTCCCGTTTTCCCGGAACAGGTGAGATAGATCAGTGACTACGCCAGAAAAGCGGGACTCAAAGCCCATGACCTTTGATCCCAAAAATAAAAATTCCAACAAAAATAATAAAAAAATGTTATTGAAATGTGTAAAAAGATTTATTTCAAAAAATTGTATTTCGTGAGGTTCCCTCTCCTCCTCACCAAAAAAAATTAGTCGGCAGGCGTACACCCCACTCGTCCATACGCAGTCAGCCATTTTGGTGCATCCGCCAGCGTAGCAACTATATTGGATGCAGGTGACCTAGACACAGTGACCTTGAATGACGTTGAAAACAAAACTCAAGAAAAATACATAAAAGTCAACAAGCATATTCCATTACTGACCATTACCATCAAATTGTAAGCCAATAATCTTGACCAATTTAATCCGATGACCTTGAATGACCTTGATAACAAAAGCCTGAGAAAAATACATGTAAGCTAGCCATGTCTTTACAGACAACTGCGGCTATATTGGATGCAGGTGACCAGGACCTTGGACCCATAACCTTAAATAACTTTGGAACCAAAACTCTAGTTTATAAAGTCAGCCAGCATTTTATGATACTGACTACTACTGTCATATTGGATGCAGTTGACCTTGACCTTGACTACATGACCATGAATAACCTTGAAAACGAAAACTCAATAAAAATCCACAAAAGTCAGTGAGCATATTAAATTACTGACTACTACCGCCATACTGGTTGAAGGTGACCTTGAATAACCTTGACAACCAAAACTCGAGAGAAAATTCATAATATTCAGCAAACATATTATGTTACAGACCACTACCACTATATTGGAAGATTATATATATATATTAGATATGGACAACATGACCTTAATTTAACCTTGAAAACTCTATACGAAAATACATAATAGTGAGCATGAATAATACATTACTGACTAATACCACAATATTGGGTGCAGGTGACTTTGACCCTATGAACTTGAATAACCTTGAAAACAAAAACTCGAGAAAAAACGCATACAAGTCAACAAGCATATCAGGTTACAGAATATTACCAGCATATTGGATGCAGATAACCTTGATCTCGACCCCATGACCTGGAATGACCTTGAAAACAACATTTTGAGAGAAATTTCCGAAAAATCCCAACGAATTCCCGAAAAACCTTTGACATGTGACCCAATACCCAATGGCCCAAGACCAAATGACCCATTACCCATAAATTACCTACTTGTAATACTTTAATGACTCATAATGACCCTTTAATGACACCTAACGACCCGTTTATGACACCTAACGACCTATAATGACCCCTGATTGTGGTGCATGTGGTGCTGGTTGTGGTGCATGTGGTGCTGGTTGTGGTGCATGTGGTGCTGATTGTGGTGTGTGGTGCTGATGTGCATATGGTGCTGATTGTGGTACTTACAGTGCTGATTGTGGTGCATGTGGTGCTGATTGTGGTATGTGTAGTGCATGTGGTTCTGATTGTGGTGCTGATTGCATTTGTGCTGCTGATTGTGGTGCAAGCATGCCAGTCATGAGTTACAATAAATTCCCCCTATTTTGAAAATAAAACTATATAGTCCTACCTCCAAAGGCTGAAAGATGGACATTTTACTTAATAATCTTGCTTTAAGAAGTATATATCAAGGTCCTTCGGTATATTATATCGCTCACTGAGTAAACTTTATTTAAATTTTGCAATAAAAGTGACTAGAAATACAGCTAGCTCCACTACGCTTCACCATTCGTCGATGCATAACTTAAACTTTGTACTGAACAATGCAGCACCATGGCAGGCCCCAACCATGCTTACTGCATTTATTCCGTCTTTAACATTAACTGTCTCATATTAATCACCTGTCGAATCGGTACCCATCGACACAGCAAGAGGTATTGACGGCAACACATCCTGACTTCCAGTAGATGAATCCTTGCAGTTCTCGGTATGATTTTTCAATCTATCGCCTTGCACAAACTACATGGGATCCATGTCGTAATGCTTCATCCCGCGAAAAGGTCACTTCGTAAAGTTCGTTCTCCCATACCGATAATCATTTTGGCCATATGTGAAAACTCAATCACAGAATCGGCTCTAGCGACAACCAGGTAGTGATGATGCAGCTAGGGGCTCCATGTTAGTTAAGGTCAAAGGCAGGTCTTCATGATATGATGAGAGAGCGCTTCCAAGTCGATGTTAACCTTATGGTGTCAGAATGTCAGCTATCAATTTATACTACATAAAAGTAGTCAATTTTTTACAATACAGTGCCTAGCTTGTGCTCACCAAAGAACTTCCACCACAAAATTTATATGTAAAATAATATGAGAGCATTCTGTGAAAAGCCACATACTCGTTCGCCCCAGAAGAAAAACATGCTGATAATTATGTATATATAAATATGAAAACATAAAATTATTTTCTATTTACTTTCTACATATTTATAGCTATATTTAAATTTGTTAATATGAAAATTATCTTCAATTTATTTTATATCTCATTATGTATATATTAGTAAATATAACATTTTCAATCTATTTTATACATAATATTGTATAGTTATATATATATATATATATGTATAGTTCTACAAATATATAAATAATAAAGATTTTACAATTTATTTGATACATAATTATGTATTGCTATATATAAATATGCATAGGTATATAAATACATAAATATAAAATAACTTCAGTTTATTTTTTAGACAATTATGTAAATATAAAATTATTTTCAATTTATTTTATACATAAGTATGTGTACTTTTAGATTTACATAATTATGTATATATAAATATGGGTACATAAGATTAACTTTATTGTATTTTCTACATAATTATCTATAGGAATGTAGGCCCGAAATATAAAATTAGTTTAAATCCCAATATTTAGGTATACATATACTTACAAGCATATTTAAATAACATTTATATTTAACAATAACAATTATATGTGTGCTTTTCTTCTGCGGCGAATGAGTGTGTGGGTTTTCTCAGAAGGCTCAGATATTTATTTTACATATGAATATTATTGGGGAATTTATTTTAACTTGTAAACCACATGCTCGCACCACAATCAACACCACAATCACAATCATCACAATGAGCACGACAATCGCAATCAGCACCACAATCCACACCACATTCATTCACCACAATCAGTACCACATGCACCAAATCAGCACCACACACACCACAATCAGTTACACATGCAATACAATGAGCCCCACATGCACCACAATCAGTACCACACAAACTACAATCAGCACCACAATCAGCACTGCATGCACAGCAATCAGTACCATACGTACAGCAATCAGCACTGCACGCACCACAATCAGCACCGCACGAACCTCAATCAGTACCATACACACCACAATCAGGGGTCATTTAGGGTTGATTTTGGGGTCGTTTCGCTGTCATTAAGGGTCAATGGATCAATGAGTCAGTTTTGTGGAGGTCGGTCTGACAACAGGAGTGAGTTGTCTGCTTTAAGTGTGACCATGATTGATAGGTGAGCGAATATCTTGTCTGGAATAAACTGTTGAAGATATAACAGCATTGTAATGTGATCAAGGACCTAGCATCTAAAGCCTGCCTACCTACCTGAGTGTGATGTCTCGTTTTTTAAGAATAATTTTACGAACGAGGAATGTTTTTGATAAATGAAAGGGCAAAAATCTGAAAGCATCGCTTCGGGGAATCGAACCTGTATCTTCGTATTGGGGCCCAAGAGTCGTGAGTGAAGAATGGGCGGGTGTGTAGGTGAACCTTCTGTGCAAAAAAACATTGTACAAAAGAAAGGATGCTGTGTGCGTACTCATGATGAGAAACGGGAGCTCTAGCCACCGCGTCGCTGCGATCCCTCTATTTTGCGTCATCGTGGAAGATGTCATCGTTGCGAAATGGGCTTGGGGTGCTGTTTATGATGGGAGTAGCATAAAAATGATGAGCCCAAAACTTCATAATTTCGCAGATTGCGGTAGACCTCCTGGCCTGAAATATCTCTCCTGCAGCCTGCTACTTTTTAAATTTTGCATGGAAAATAAACCTTATATGTGTAAACAAAAGTATTTTTAATATTTCTTCATGAATCTATTGCTTGTGTACTTGCATAATACGAGATTTTGTGTCTTCGTGTCATCACGATGGACTGATAGAGCGCAAGTATGTTAACAAGCATCAGAACTCTATCTCTGTGTGATGGAGGTGGACAAAATTTGTCGCAAAATTGAAGACCGATAATGGGTGATTTAGCTACCGCTTTTGACCTTTCTAAATTAATCGTTTGTATGTGTATGTGATACACTGCCATGTACAAGCTGAAACATTGTCAACGTGCGTATGTATCTCTGCAGGTTCATAATGAACAATAGGGACTATTTTAGAATCGGTATTTAGCCCTGGTAATAAGATGTGTAATCTGTAATTTTAGAAGAAGTTATATTCGGGGACTGGACTTTAATTTTTTTTAGTGGTCAGATCCTTGGTTGGTAAACATTAACTTTTCCTATGAAGATTCCGGATGAATACAACTTAAAATACTAGGATATTTTCTTCACCTTGGAATATCGCATCGATTCAGAGATATAAATATGCAACACTGTTCGGGGCATGAAGTGTATTATCATAAGTTCGTTACTGGTCATTATTTTCCTATTTCTGTAATGGGTGGCCTGTTTTCTCTTACCTTAATTTGGTTTCGTGTGTGTTTGTGTGTGTTTGACGTACATGCAAGTGGGGAATGTACCTATTTTTTTCTTATTTCTTGGTTTCGTGGTATCACAAAGAATCTTTGGTTTGACCAGAATTAATAAATAACTTTAAATTTGATTTTATACATAAACAAAGGTACCACAATTTATTTACAAACAACTCGTACATCGAATTGATTTTATAGCATTCGAAAGGAATTTACATAACTCCAAAATTTCGTGGTCTCTGTAATACACTTGCTGCAACGTACTCAAATTTTTTTGCACTCGTGAAGTCGTCAATAATATACCTCGACGAAGTTGAAGGGTGGTGAATGAAAGCTGTACGTGTCTGTCTTTTTCCGGATTTCTTATTGCGGTATAAATCTGCGTGGTGGACTAGCATCTCGGGAATAGCACTTTTTTTTTTAGTTCGCAGAATTCATAAATGGTGAATACTATTGTCAACTGCTGGATTGGTCCTACATTTTTCAGTATTGACCCTGAAATTGTTGCATCTGTTTTGGGCTACTTGCTTCTGTACCTATGCGGAGGAGGAGGAGGAGGAGGCAGAGGTGGACCATTTATGTAATTTCTTTGTGTACCTGTGCGGAGCAGTTTCTTCTGTGTATTAATATTTTTCATCGTTGTTGGGCTGAGTACTTCTGTACCTGTGCAGAGCAAGTGAAGATGGAGATGGAGCATGTGGAGCATGCAGAACATACGGGGTTTCTTTCATTTCTGTATTTATTAGTATTTTTCCTTGCTATAGGCTTCTGTTGATACATTATCAATTAGCGTCTGCGTGGTTCTGTCTCTGTGTGAACATATCTTTATTTATTTATTAACATTTGTCTTTGCTGGTCCTGTCATCGCTGGTCCTATCATCGCTGGTTTTGCCATCGCTGGTGGGCTGTATACTTGTGCGTCTTCCGACATATTTTTGTGTATTTGTTCGTCGTTGGTCCTGAAATTTGTTCATCGTTGGTGGGGTGTATACTTCTGAACAGTCTGCATCGTTGGTTCTACATTATTTCGACGGCAGGGTGTGTACTTTGTCATTGGTTTAATTTATGTGTGTTAATATTTTTTATAGTTGGGGCACTGCATACTTGCGTGGGGCAGTTTTTTTTCTGTGTATCGATATTTTCCAGCATTGGTCCTGAAGTTTAGTTAGTTTCTTTTCCTTGATAAGGGCTTAGGGCGATACATTTATCATTGTCGTCTGCATAGTTTTGTGCTTGTGTGAGCATTTCTTTCTGTATGTATTAATTTTGCATTGCAGGTCCTATCATCAGCCACCGTTTGTCCTGAATTTTTTTTCATCCCTGGTGGGCTATATACTTGTGCAGCTTACCACTGAATAAACTTATCTAGGATATCTTACTTTTTTCCCATGTTTTATAATATATTACTTATACTTTTTGGGGAATATCTACATTTTTTTAAAATTCGGCAAACATACTTTTACCATGTTATGTTAAAACGGACGAATTAGCGCACATATTTTTATAGGGAGTGCATTAGCATAATGCGGTTTTATGCAAAGAGGAGGATGCATACAAAGAGCATGGTTCAGGTGGACACTGTTTTGCCTTTTTTCTATCAGTATAGTAGTAATGTGTATAATTTTTTCCCGGCAGTATTGTATGTGTATTATATGATTGTTTGTCCTCCCAATATTGTACCGTGTCTAATTTTTTATAAATGAGTATAGTAATGAAGATATTATTTTCGTCGTACTGTATCATTTTTCTCGTCCATTTGTCTTCTCAGTATTGTACTGTATACAATGTTTTCTCATTGGTATTGTTACATGCGATGAAACGCCTGCGGGGTGTATCTAAGTTTGTAAGGGATGGAGGTCTTAATAATAAAGAAATTAAAGATTATTTCTCATTTATTCACTCTGCCATTATGCACAACATCAATTAGCTGTCTTCACTTTTACTTTTTCTAATTAACAGTAAGCGCTAGATTTAATGTTTATTTCAACTTTAATGAATGTCAGTCTTAATGTCTCTATTGATTACAATCAATTAACTCATATCCATTATAGCATGTGCTCAGTCTGTTCCCATAAGTTATAATGTCTTTCACTCACGCACTTAGTCCAATAGTTCCGCCTATCAGCCGCACACTCTACTGCTCGATATACACTGTCAAAGACACCCCTTCCGCTGGTCCACTGGTTCTCCCGTCGCTCTTTCTTCTATCGCTCAGCCATTCATCAGCTCCAACTCAAAAACTGTAGACTCGGACGGCCTGCCACACTTAAATAGCGTCGGTCCTGACCATCTCGAAGGTTTCATCACACCCCGAGTTGTGCTGAGAGACGAGGTTTGTAATCCAGACCATTCTTCAGATATAGGCCGAAAAAAAATACTGCCAGGGTAACAGCGTGCTTGAAAAAGAGATTACAAATGTGGCACGCTTTGAGTTAACTGATATGTCGAAACTGCTCGGACGCCGCCTCTTATCTCGCCTATCCGCGCGGCGCTGACTAGCGACTCGGGACAGTGTCTTCTCTGTTTGTCCCATCGGTATAGTAGCGTATGTTTTTTTCCGCCTGTATAATTTATTTCATACGTGTTGCAACATATTTTTTCTTTCCATTGACCAGTTTCGCATAAGTATTGTATACCGTGTTAATCTCGTATGTCTCCACTAGTACAATTTTTGGCTAGAGTGTTGTGTGTGAACCAGGGCTCGAGCGTGGTCCTTACCTATTCTCGATTGGGGCGAAGTTTCCTCGACGTATTACATGGTAAATGAATATGCCGTCGCTGACTGTTTGGATTCTATAAATTAAGTGTGAAATATTGAAGCCTTGATAGCTGTCTCTGGAACATAGTTCTCTCGCCGGTGGCCCGCACGTCAGGAAGCTGGCTGCTGCGGTTCGGACGTGTGCTTCCGGTCACGTGTTCTGCGAAAAATGCCGATGCTGCGAATACCTCCTGCCGTCCAAGTCTAGAGACGACAATTATGGCAGCCTGCCTTGAGCTGCACACGCTTCATTCGTTTTATAAATTCAATTACGTTCGTACATGTAATACATATATTTGTGAAGGCTAGAGTCTCTCCTTTACTTTACGCTCTATCTCCACTAACTTTACCGACAGTGTATTTTATTAACATCGATATAAAATTTTTTTTATACTTTTTATAAACCAAGGGTGTTTTTTAAACACTGATTAAAAAAAATTTCATTACCAATAGTGTGGCCCCACTTGATACAATTCTATCCATTGAGACACTGCTGCCCCACTTGAGAGTTCTCTAGCCACTGAGTCACTACGTCCCCCCTTGGGATCGCTCTAGCCACTGGGCCACTGCGGCCCCACTTGATATATTTCTATCCACTAAGCCACTGCGTCCCAACTTGGTATTGCTCTGGCCACTGGGCCTTCTGTGACCCCTGTAGTTTTGGTAGAGCATGTTTAGAAAACAGCCAAGTAGCTCCCTTTCTCCGTCATAGTTAACAACATTTTTTCAATCTCTCAAGGATTTTTTTTAAAATTCAACAAAGCCTATGACCATCTGGAAGAATGAAGGTTTCTAGCAATGAAAGAGTTTAACAATCGGCCCTGCAGTTGTAGACGATGCTTAGAAAGCAGCTAAGTTACTCATTTTTTTCTCAAATTTTGAAATTTATCAATATTTTTTTTAAAATTAGCCATAGCCTATTTCCATCGGGAAGAGTGTAACTTTCTGACAGAAAAAGAATTATAAGAATAAAATTAGTAGTTCCAGAGATAACCTCTATCAAACAAACAAACTTTACCTCTTTATATAATAGTATAAATGAACGAAAAAAAAAAAAAAGATCGCTTACCAAGATACACAGTCATCTATCAAGATGGTGGAATGGGTATGGGCGAGGGGTGACCTCCAGAAAGTTAAATTGTCTAAAATAATTTCTTAATGATTAAAAAAAATAATTTATAATAATTTTAATAATCAATTTAACAAACCTCGAAACAAATGAGCTCACCAATATGACGTCAACTCGCCTACCAATATGGTGGCCTCCAGTAATGTATAAACAAATTAGGAACAAAAAATCAAGATGGTGAAATGAGTATATATGAGGGGAGTGGGGGCAAGGGAGTCAGTTTTCTGCTGGGAGTCGAACTAAAGTTAGTAATTGATGGAATGAACATGATGGGGAGGGGAAGGAGCGGATACGACTAACTACCCCCCGGAAATGTAAGTTTTTTAACTGAACGTTTTTATACATTTCTTAACGATTTTTAAACAATTATTAATAAACATTTTTTTACGGTTTTTAATTTTTTTACCTTAATAAGACTTTAAAAATTTTTTTTTTACAAAGTGAGAGCATACCAAGATATCGGGGTTGAACGCAATTACATGATCGAGTTGCTTATCAATATGGAGGTAATGGCAAATAGTTTTTGAAAAAAGGTTTTAAATACATTTTTAACAATTTCTAATAAATATTCAATAACAATTTTTTTTTATAATTTTTACAAACATTTTCGGAAATATTAAATTAAATATATAAAAAAATTCTTAAATGATATATCAATAATTTTGATCATACATTTTTTTAACGATTTATCAATTAAAATTTTTATAATACTATTTTTTTATAATTTTGGAAGATTTTTTGGAATATTTTGGGTTTTTGATGTTAGAGGTCACCGGGGTCAATGTACAGGGTCAAAGATGGCGGACGGGTGACAAAATGATATGGCGTCTGGCCGAATCCGAATCCGATCCCCGATCCCCCTGTGCGACAATGCTACTTCACTACTACCCGTGTTTGATATATAGCTGTTTCCACTTGCTTGGTTACGGGCGTCGGTGCTTGTCTGTGGGGTTTACTTATTGCGAACTATAGGCTGTTCACTGTAAAATGAGCACTTTTGAAAGCCCTGCGTAAGATCTACTTGTATGCACGTTGTGTATTACTCCGCCCTATGTAAATCAACATTGCCATGGGCCTCATCATTTTATTCATGCGTTGGTCTAGTGAAACTGTAACATTGTTGGAAAAGGAAATACTTTACAAATATGCCAATTCGACACTTCTGTTCATAAAAAAAAACAGAAAGCGAAAGAAATAATTTTAAGTTATCACAAATGGTTACCTAACACTTTTTATTCAATGTTAAGGTATAGAAATACTTTCCATCCATCGTTACCAACTTCACTGGGTGAATGTTACTCAGTGCGCCCATTAAAATATGTGCATGCAGGGCCAGTGACTTTTTTCTAAGGTTCATTTCTAAACTGCTCACTTTATCGTGAACAGCTTTTATCTTGCGCATACATCTGGTATGGTTATTTTTATGCATACTAAATACTTAATGCATAATTTGTTTAAAATTAGTAAAGACACGCGGAAGTTTTTTTTGCAGGAACCTCGAAAGTTATGTCATTCGTTTTATTTTCAAGCTCTTCCAGTTGTTTACTGAAATCCCCCCCCCCCCCCCTTCCTATTTTTGCCTTCTTGGCTCAAACATTAATGTGAACATTTGTCAAAAACTAAAATTTGTATGCAATATTATCTATTATCAAAGTTACTAAACTATTTGTTGCTTAGTGAAAAACATCAGTACGGAATAAAACTGCCTTGAGTAGGAAATCTCCTTACCTCTTCTGAGAGTTCGGACTTTCCTACGGATCCTTATGATTAAGTCTACCCTAGTAGCTAATTTCATACATACATCATAGTTGCAAATTGCACTTACTTTACATGTATTTGTTGTATTACACAAAAATGTAACATCACTACTCGTACAGTACATCAACAAAGTAGGCATTCTCATGCTCTGTTTCATATATGGTAACTATAACTGTGCTTTCGCAGTACGCCTGACTCGTGGTAAAACCCACAACAGCTGTTTCACACTTCTTTATCTAAAGACATTATAACCTTATTTGTACGGTGCATACATAACTGGCAAATTTAGCTGCACGCGAATGCTGCATTTTCCTTTTTATAGACTTCCTTTTGCTACATAATGGCAGTTGTTTCTACGTTTTGCTTTTCCCATTGTGTATCTTTGTCTAATAAACACACGTGGAACTACAACACTCGCGCCCGGCCGTCAACTTCTTGTAGCGCAGCTGGGATTACAGACTTGCCCGAGCATGATTGCTCAAGGCCGCTCAGTCGGCACTATGACAGACGTGGTAACTACGCTAGCCCTTCCTACTTCTCCGCTCCCCTCCAGGTGCGCGCGCATCATCCAACACATCACCCGTTACTTCGCGAATATTTCGTTTACGTCCGGACGTAATACGTCCTTCCCATAATAAATACAGTTATGCCACCACTGACTTTTTCCATTGTTTCATAGTAACGGAGTTCGCTACATGATTTTTAAACCATTAAACTGCATAGCCTGTAACGTGCAGCGGATTTAACATTGAAACTTGTGATATAACGTACTTTTAGTAACGAAAATATGGTTTTCGTCTTGCAGAGCTTTTGTCGTTTTCAAAACATGTATTATTGTTTTTGTTTTAATGCTTAATCATGTAAACTAAGCGTGTAACGCGACCTACAATTTTGCATTGAAATCCCTATCTCTCGCATACTGTTCCTGTCGATCGAACCGGCCCTTAAGAACAATTTTAAAACGTATCGATAAAACTCACTTAAGCTCCTCAATAAATAAATTAAACGTAAATTCCCTTTCAACAATTAACCTAAATGGTACGTTTTTGTAATACATTATAAAATAACTCCTCAACATAATTTTAAAACGTTACATAGAATGTTTTATAAAATTTTGTTAAGGGATGAACGTATTTTATGCTGAGAAAGTTATTAATAATTTTGAATTATGGATGATCTGTGGATATAAAAAAAAAAACTATGCAGTTATCTTTTTAACATGCGTTTTAATGCACTATTATTAACTAATACACATTTTGTATTTCTGATAAATAAACATTACCAATTGCAACATAGTGACGACTGAAAACATATTGATATGTAAAATTACTATTCAACACTCCCCTTCAATAAATGCAATTCCCTATTATTTCTCAGGTTTTAAGAAACAAGAAACCTTGTACATTTTTTATATTTAGGAGTGTTTAAAGCTTTTGTGAAAATATCTGCAATTCGGTATTTCCCTCAGAAATTTATTCAGTAACAAAATGGTAGCGAACATCTGTATAATTGGCTCTTTTATAAATGGTCCCGTTTTTCATCATGTGAATTGCAACCTGATCGTCTATATGGAGAAATACTTAAACTGTTATATTAAGTAATTCTTCAACATAAGTCTTCAGGTACAGATGTTATCAACAGCACTCTGCAGAAATGTTGAGTTCACTCTCTGCAGTAGACATTGCTACAAAGGGCTACTTTATTGAATTCCAACCAATAGGGCATACACTGAAAATAATTATCTATCCACTTGTACTTCTCATTTCTACATCTCCAGCAAATTACGCATTCAAAGAGAGATCTTCGACAGCTTTGTAGTTCAAGCCAGAAATTGAATCAGCAATTAAATAATTAAAAATTCTTATTACATTTCTTTAAATCCTCAGAGCAAGGTGATTCTACATTTTGACTTGAATAGTTCACCGAGTGGGCTATGTCTGGCCTAGTTTTACAAGACATTGAAATGTAACTGGAGTCTTTTGTTTTCATCACAAGTTACTATTTCTGTTGCTACTGATTTTGCATCAGACATATTATATTTTTAAAGAATAGAAGTGACATACTCTTTTTGATGAATTTTTAAAACATAAATTTTTTCGACTTATATTCCAAGAAATATCCTTGGATTTTCACATGAAGTTATCTCAAATTCCTTTTTTAAGGCCTTGATTAGATTTTTTATTTTATTTTCGTCATTTCGTTAATGAAACAATCATCAACATGAATTGCCAGTATTAAAGTAGAGTCACTGTTTTTTAAATAAACACTTGTCAGAAATGGTTTGCTGTCGAAAACATTCAAAATAAATTGTGAATCGCATGTTTTAACTATGATGTGCGTGTTTAAGACCTTCCAATGCCTTTTTTTTTTTTTTTAATAGAATGCGTTTCTACAGTTAAAAATTCTTCTGGATGGTACGTATACATTTCATCCTTAAGTTCGCCATACAAAAACGCTGGCTTGATATCGATTTGCACTGTATGTTTATACCATCTCGCTAGTGAGAAAGTAGACGAAGAGCATTATTGCATACCATAGAACTGCACGTTTCATTAGTATTCTCCGTACTTTTGTTTTCAACCACGTATGACTAATAGGCTTTGTGTCTCTGCCATCCTAACACATAATCATCGAAATATTTGGGAGTCGTTATTTTCGTCTGTTTGCACGATTTATTGAATTTCAACACCTGTATTTATTATACTATCTTGAGATTCTTGAAATTTTTTTTTGTTTTAAAGTATCTTGAGAAGTTGCATCTATGTATCTTTTATTTTTTACGTCGTACTTCATTTTCACTGTTTTTCTGGTTTACAAAAATGTTTCTATGTATTAATTTTATATTCTGAAGGTTCTTTATATGTCCTGAAAATACACAACATCCCTAGATACAATAATTCTTCTTTCATTTAAATCTCAAAATCTATAACCATTAGATTAACATCCAACCATCATGAATTTGTCGCACCTTTCTTCAAGCTTACCAAGCTTTTCAAGTTTCTTGTTATAAGTCACGGAGTCAAATAATTTTACATAAGAAGACGGTGCTTCTCTTTTTAGATTACATTTGTGCTGGAGTAGGTACTTTCAGCTGTTACTTTTGGACTTCTGTTAATTATATACGCGGCTGTAAGTAAGCCTTCTCCCCTAAATTCTTTATTAAGACCTGAGTCAAATAACAATGCTCGTGTCATTTCCATTATAGTTCTGTTTATTCGTTCTGCTCGCCCGTTCAGTTTTAGGGTTCTTGCAATAGAAAAATATAGAATAAGAACTTTTTTAAACACAAACATTTAAATTCGTTATTGATGTTCTCCATTATCACGCCTAATTTTTGACTCTCTAGGAGCCAATTTAACTTCAGCAGCTGTGTGGACAAATTCGACTTTCCTGGTTTCTATGACACGATCATGGCCAAGTGGTGTCTGTATTTGTTTAGATTTTACACATATCTCACAATTTTGTTTTTAAAAAACCCTGAAAAATCAAGCACTTTAATATTGAGGCCTAAAGATAAGATTATAATATAACTTAGAAAAAATATGACCCATTCTCCCGTGTCAGATAAATACATGTTCATTGTTTTTTCTAAAAGATGTTTCATCAGTATTTCTTAAATATAACTCGTACAAACCATTGTCAGTTGACAATAATTCAATAATTTTAACACCACCTCTATAAACTGGTACTGTATTGTCAGCAATTAGAATCTTACCGACACTGGCAGGAATATAAACAATACTAAGAAAAATTTGACTTAAATCAGGAACAACAAGAACATTGTTTACGGAGAATTGTTATGTAACAACTTTTCTTACACTCTGCACTTTTATTACGATATCTGACTTTTCTTAGCCAAACCTCTCTACAAATATATAGCTTTCTTATTTTTCAAAATTGCTTCATCATTGATCATGTGCATAGTGCGTCCTGAATCAACGACCCATTTAATTACACTTTTATTAAAGAATTTCTAGTGCTTTGCTGAGCCATGAACGCAACATCATGTTCATTATTTTGTTTGTAATTAGTTTACTTTCTTCGAAAGAAGCAATTACTCTCAAGGTGATTGGATATTTTTGCAAAACTTACATGGTTTGTATTGCATCGTGTTTTTACAGTATTTAGTCAAGTGACCTGGTGACGTCCTTACAAAGCATTCACGGGTATGTCTTGGTTTTATAATAAAACATTTTTCTTTTTAAATTCACTTTGAAAAGCAGCACGTGAGATTTCTCCAGATGTGTTGAGGATTGTATGCTCTTCAGAAATTAACCTTGATGTCAAATTTGCTAATGTTTTTTTAATCGGAAGGGGTTGATTCCCATAAAGTAATAAAACGACATAAGTATTTAGGTAAAGAAGCAAGCACTTTAGAAATCAAGTCAATGTCATCGTGTTTTCTTTTTTACATTTAGCTCATATGTTCAATTTTGTCGTTTGCTTGTGTGAGAAGCAATGTCACAACTTTTGTCATATTCAGTGCCCTAAATTTTTCTTATATAAATTAATTGAGCTGAAATGTCTCTGAAAAATTGCATTTAGTATTAAAAACATGTCACAACTGGTTTGACAACTCATTACCTGCATTACACACTTTTTGCCTATATACGGAATAATCTAAGTTTTTGCTTATTTTTTTAAAAACATTAATATTTTTGATTTTCTCTTTCTCTTTGTCATTAACAGCTTCTGTACCTAAAACTATTTATTTTAAACTATGTGAATTGAGGACTACCATACTTGGCATTTTCAATAGGAAAAATTTGAAATTCACTGAAACTGACCAACATTCTACATGTCGTTCATCAAGGCCAATGCAATTTTAATAATAATATATTTATTACCTAGGTTAATTTTTTAAATTACAAGCATCTAACTTTGGGCCCATAAACTGTTGAAAAAAAGGCTATACAAAAATTAATTACACTAATAACCTTACAAGAATTTAATACTCGTTTTAATTAAAATCCATTTCATTATTTGAATCACTAACAATTTGTATTTATTTTTAAACAATCACAATTTTATCAAAACATAACTTTAATTGCAACATATATGACGTATGCAAATGGTTTTAAGTAATTATAAAAAAATTATTGTTGAGCTTAAATTTTCGTACAAACAAATACTTGGATCACGTTATAAAACTCTATTTAAAGCAAATATTTCTACAACTTTTTTTGTAGTATATTTTTTAGTCTCCCAGGTATTTATGTCACATAATTTAGCGATTAAAAGCAAGAGAGTGTTCCATAACCAGTTCTGGCCGAAATTCAAATGTTGGGCTCTTTCTCCTGCATGCACATTCCTGATCTGATACGTAAATTGTGACTGGTTTTGTTTCGAGCGCGCGTGCGGCCGTGTAATAAAGAACCAGTGCTGAGTTGCGGTAGTCGTTCTGCTCGTTGAGTTTTATTTAAGATATTGTGGCCAGCCTGCTGCTACATGAGGTCCTCTGTTCTCTCTACTTCCTCTTTCTCTCTCGTCTGGTGGAAGAGAACGCCGTCCTGCGACATCATGTCGGCGACGGGCCGTGGTGAAATGATGACCCTACGTAGTCGCCAAGTCGTAGCACGATGGAGCGCTTCTGTCGAGCTAAGCCGGAGGGGAGAAGAAATAATACCAATCCCTGCATGAAGAAGGGAAAGGATAAATTGCATTAGAATATGACAGGTAGCTGACAAGGAACGATACACCCTTTTGCGTTAACATATTGATATTAACGAAATCACGTTTCCAGCAGTGATAACAAGGAGGATTGGCAGAGAAGGAGCGTCTGGAATAAAAGAATATCTCTAAACGACTCTCGCGGAAAATCGGCTTAAAATCCAATTTGCTTAGTTTTGATATTTTTCTACTAGTATTTTTTTGTTGTTGTTTCTATATTAAGGCTTTTTGCCAGACAGTAGAAATGTATCTGATGGATGCTTGGAAATAAATGTGCACACACTTGGGACTTAACCACGAGAGACAGGACATGAATATTTTTCCATTGCGGTTTTCTTGTAAAATAAACTAGACTTTTACTACGTTACAGAGGTTAAAAATGGTTTGGAACAGTACAACTTGCGACATGTTGTAACAAACTTTGGTTTTGATTAAGAAGCACACTGCTCAAAAAAGTAGTGATTTTGTTCTTGTAGCCACTGCGGCTTCTTTTAAAGCTTTGTCGTCAGCAAACATTTTGCTTTGTAATCTGGCCATTATCACATTCTCTAAATTAATAGTTTTGTTTTTTAGAACATGTACTAGTGTATTTCGAAAGTGTTACTTTTTAAAGTGTTTGCACTTTCCTTGGACGTCGGATTATTTTTTTTTAGCGTTATTGAAGAAACGGTTGCGCTTTCTAAGAGCGCTTATTTAACTTGACTTGGTATCGCTAACAACGCCATAGCTTCTTCAAATGCATTCCTTCTTCTTTGGGGTTAAATAGTTTATTACTTGCGAAAGTATCTTTTTGTTCATAAGACGAGGAAATTTATTTATATGTGATTTTTTTTTTTTAACCGTTTGCTCTGAGAGAAATGCTGGTCTATGAGCAGAATATTCTTTTGATGGTTGCTGGAAAACATGCCGTGTACCTAATATACTTGTTTGGGATTCCCATTTCGAAATAACGGAACTGGGACTGGAACAAAACACAAGGATTCTACTCTATGCATGTAGTACCGTTAAACATTTTCACACCAATATAACGAAACTCCTTTGGATGGGAGTATTTCAGTATAATTTCACGCAAAATGCTTTTAAACGATTTTCTCAAAAATAAAAAAATTAAACCTCCGTTACCAAGGGGAAACAATTATAAAACGTTATACCTGATTTTCACAGATAGAACGATTGCATGGAAAAAAAAAAAAAAAAAAAAAAAAAAAAACGGCACGTAATGGAACCAAGCGAAAGCGAATTATATAAACACCAATTACCGAATATATACGGTCTTCATGATTGCTGCCAAATGCTTAAAACACACAATGTAAAATAGGCTGTACAGGCGCACAAACACGGAAAGGTAGTCGCGTAAGATTTTATTATCAAAGGCAAGTAGCTAAAATTCTAAGCAAATAAAGTGACGAAGGGATGCATTGACATGAGATGCTGTGCAACAGTGGCGCGTCCATAAAGGGTAGATGTGTACCACACGCACACACAGGGGTACACAGGCGCGCGTTCACACATAAAGTCCCACACACGTGCCAAGGTAACATAGGACTTATTACATTCAATCATGATGTGTGCGCATTGCAGTGTAGTGTTGTGCAGAGCTCTGCTGTGTACCTGAACCAAAATTCTATGCCTATGTAAACGTCCCAACAGTCAAGAGTGAAACAACGTTTGCGCTAGGGCCACGGTGGCTGAGCGGTTAGCCTGCTCGCGTCCCACCATGGCGATCCGGGTTCAATCCCCGGCCGGGTCACCGGATTATCGCATGTGGGAATCGTGCCGGACGATGGCATTGGCCGCGGGTTTTCTCGGAGATATCCCGTTTCCCCCACCGTGTCATTCCGGCACCACTCCATACACACCTCAATCATCCTCATCGGCTCTCAAGACCTCGATGTTACGATCCTTCCAAATCTCTTCACTCTTCTAACGTTTGTGATTAATTTGTCCAGTTTTCGTATGATGAAAAAAATGCTAATTGAACTGTTAGACAGCAGTTCTTCAAGTGAAGACGATGTGGAATTCGTTAGATTTAAAAAACATAATAAATTCTGTCAGTGTTTCATGAATATGTTTAATGCTGTAATTTTCTGGGAGCAATCGAAGTAACCTCATGCCTCAGCATAACACCTCAAGTTTAATTTGCTCACGTGTATATCACAGGAAGTATGAAATTTGGTTAAGGTTTTAGTTTCCTAGTATCATTGCACCCGTTTATAAGGTATCCACGAAACACAATATAAAAACTTTTAACTTGGATGTCTCGTTGATATACTCATCAAAACTATCGAAAATGGGACTAACTACAAAAACACGTAGGATTTGTTTACACCAAACCATCCACACCTTCTCAAACGCTAGTGCAGTTTGTGCCGCACAAAACAATCCAAAATGATCTGTATCGACAGAGAGAAACGCCGTGGCTAGCGCACTCGCCTTCCACCTAGGCGATCCGGGTTCGATCCCTGGTGGGCTCGCTCCCGGATTCTCGCATGTGGGAATCGTGCTGGACGATGTCGTTCGCCGGCAGGTTTTTTCGGAGTACTCCCGTTTCCCCCGCCCTTGCATTCCAGCGCCGCTCCATCCTAGGGTCTCACTTCATGTCATGTTGAGGGACAACGGGCAACTACGGGTCCCAGCTGGAAAGCCCGTCACTCGGAGGGTGTTGCTTCGCCCTGGGTCCACCCCCATACGCATTTATTAATTAAATGCCCAAATCGCACATGCATATGTTAACACAGGTACTGATGTCATTTTATGAAGGCCTGTATAATTATAAATAATATTATTTATTATAATTTAATTATTATCCTACGCATACTGCTTACTCTGTTGGATATCTTATTTAATTATTCTGGTAGAAACATAACATGCTTTTCTGTTAGTTCTTTGTTACCCCCTGTTTATTAATTTAAGCGTGTTCTCCCCTTTAAAGCGATTGCTTTCGTTTTGTAAGTACAGATCATCATATGATATTTATTTTTCGTATGCTTCGATTTCATATGCCTTTTTGTATTTCGCGTCATGAGCTACTAAATATTACCTGATTTTCTGCGAATAACACAGTAGTTAATATATTTTCGTAGATTTTAAAATTTGTGATTAGTTGCTCTTTACATGGCCATATCAACATATACATATTATATGTTTGTGTATACATACATATTATATTAGAACTCTTTCAAATGTATCAGAATACTTCAAATTATGAATTTTCACGCTCAAACTTGTAGAGCTCAGTGGTCAGTACGCTTCACTAACGGACCAAAAGTCTGATTCGAGCCCCTTTAGGTTCGGGCAATGTGCAAGAGTAGAAAATTTCCTTCTGGTCCCGGAAATCCTAAGAGTGGTAGGGATCCAATGCTCGGGACGTGCCTGGGATCAAGCACACACACGGCCCAATTAAAACTGAACGAGGCTTGCATATTTTTATATTACGCCAAAAAGAAAAAATAACAATAACAAAAAATCAAGCCAGTCTCCCAAACAAGAATCTGAGAGAAAGTAATTTGGACGTCAAAGACGTTAGAATTGCAAGTTTGTTCCCAGCCGAACGTCTGACGGTTGTGCGGAAGAACGGGGAGAGAAAGCAGAGGAAGAAATCATAAAATATGTAAGTCGGGCGTGTTTTATTCACGGAACATTTCAAAGATCAAGATGCGAGGAATGGCTTCCCCTGGATACCCTCGACCCCGGAGGTCGTAAGACCAAGCGGGATAAACGCATTGCTCACGTGCCAAGAACATTACTTATCTTCTCCAGCGATACGTGGCTCGCATCACGCGAGGGCGCACAATGTATTGTCCATCATTTTGGAATGGACAGAGGGATACGGAGCTCCGAGGTATATACACAACACACACTAGGCCAGATGGGCAGAATACGGTTGCTGAATCTTATACAAGGACGATGGGGGTGATTCTCATAAATTTAGGACGACGTGAATGTTTCGGAATAACAAATCCTTAGTAAAATATTTGTGCTGGTCAGAAAACTGGAGAATATAAATAGTTGTATAAGCAACTGCTACTCTATAAACAATAAAACGAAACCAGCCAAACGAAGACCAGTAACCACATTTAACAATAAAATAAGGTTACATATACTTTGATGTCGAAAGGAGATTACGTTATAGATCAAGAGTCTTCGTACAGCTATCAAGCTAAAATCTTAAATTAAAATAATTTCTAATGGAGTGACCTTTTTTATTTCCTTCGACGAAGATTAAATTTTTCGTTGCTGCAGCCTTTGCATCTATACTGTTTATCGTCAATGTGTTTAGGCACTTGGAACAGTTTCTAGCAATAAGAGTTATCCAATAGAAAATAAATTAATTCGGTATTAAGATGCAGGTGAGAAATATGCGCTTAAAAACCATTTTTTTAAATTCACTTCACAGTACGTATTAAAGCATCACACACATCAACGTTGGTGACTTTCTGTACGCATCTCATTGGTAACATAGAATTCAAAGTAGTATAGAATTTCAATCAGATAGTGTGTGGGTGTGTGAATTTTAAGTGAGCAAAAAAAAATAAATAAATAAATTTGCTTTTATAATTTAAGCTTGTTTCGGTATTGGATTGTTTAGATCGTTTGAGCCAAATTGTTTAGTTATTCAAATGATTTGTCCTCTCAGTTCTTCGATGTGATTACTTATGAGCGAATTGGTAAAATATATTGCACCATATTTGAAGAAATTCGATTTAGTATTACACTTGATACGTAAACCGCTTGATCCAGACTTTAGTTACTGGTTCGTTTCAACCAAGTGATATTTTTGGTGCGCACTTTACTTGTGTCGAGAGTTCTTCTAGCAACCGAAAACTAGAGTCCCGAGTATTTCGCGGATTGAGTTGGCAGCAAGCTAGGCTGGACAGCCTTCTATACACTCGAGACATTATAGTTTGCTTATTGGTTGCTGTGATCACGTGAGCCCCTGTACAGGACTGTTAAAGACTCGCTCATACTACTGCTTCCTGCTTACTATTGGCTCACAGATAAACAGGGCGTGTCCATAGAACTGTCGTCCAATCACAACAGTAGGAGAAAAGAACAAGTGATTGTAGCCTATCTCGCCTCCGAATGAATTAGCGAAATACTCGTGGCTCTACCAATAAGCCATGGGCTGCGTGCTCGATGTTTTTTTTGCGTTGACCAATCAGAAACGAGAGGCACAGAAACTATAAAAAAACCATATATACACCAATACGTCGCTGGGTACAGTACCCTCAATTATATGATTTGTGTGCAACATGTCTTCTGTAGTGGACACGGGGTCTAAAGGGCTTGATATCCCGTCACATAGGCTGTTCACGGTAAACTGAGCCCTTTTGAAAGACCTGCTTATGATCTACTTGCACGCACATTGTGCATTCTTCCGTTTTATATAAAATTAACATTGCCATGGGCCTCATCACATTATCCATGCGTCGGTCCAGTGAAACTATGAAATTATTAAGAAACGTAAACTATTCACAAACATGTTCATTTTTACACTTTGATGCAATAAGAAACCAGAAAGCGAAATAAATAATTAAATTATCACAAATGGGTTACCTAGCAATTTTTATTCAACGTTAAGGTATGGAACTACTTTCCATCCATCGTTACCAACTTTACTGTGCGCATCACTCAGTGCACCCGTTACATGCCAAACAGGAGCAGTCACATTTTTCTCAGGTTGATTTCAAAAGTTCTCACTTTATCGTGAACAGCCTTTACAAGTTTTATCTCGATACCTAATATACCGTAAGTGGTGTGTTACTCACTACTTGAACACTCCAATTTTGTTTTACTAAACACGAAGGGTAATCCACTTATGCGTTAGACTTCAGTAAAAAGAGTTTGCACCACAATTTGCGGCTTCGAAACCACGGGGAACCGTGGAAAGTGTGGTTTGTTTTTAAGCTTAGATTCGTGTAGTATGTAAACCTTCCTTCGGCTGGCCTCATGGCATATCCCCGGGGTGTTAAAGAGGAATAATTGAACATTTATTAATGAAACGCGAACTCGACATGGTGTGTGTTACACAAATTGCTTGTCAAGTGGATTTTGTCTCTATAGTAACTCCGGTCACAATAAACTTTTACCGAATTACGTTTTAAGATTTGAAACAACTTAAATTACTGTGTTGCTAATTGATTTATGCCATAATAGTAACACATACTTATGTGTCTCACATACATAAATAATTTTCTGAGACATGTATATTTATTGTTCTGCTGTCAGCCTACAAACTGTAAGGTGTCATATGTTAATCCTAGATTAAAACTAAAATTATGCCACAGCGAAACTGAAGAATTTACCCGGTTGAATTAGTGACGCCATGCTACGAAGCGTATCTTAATGAAAACATACAACTGGTTTATAAATGATGAGCAGATGATGAGCAGATTTCACCCCTTATTCAGAAAAATAGTAATGTGGACTCTGTGGGTGTAGCCACGCGTATAGGGTGCGATTGGTGTGAACTGAATGGGTTTACAAGTGAACTGAGCAGTAGTGTGACATAGGATATCAAATAATATTTGTCCTCTCGGAATACTACACTTGCCATAAAGGATAAAGTCACTCTGCTTGAAGACAGCTAAAACAAACCATAAATCATAATGCTCTCTTCCTATGACTAACACAACAGAGATATAACACTAGGAATGACACTCTCCAGGTAACTTTCAAATATAAATTATTCATTGAAAATAATCATACTGTAATAGATTATGTTTATCAAATATTATATTAACTTTATTATTTGCAATAATAAGAAAATTAATAAGAATTAGAACTAATGCACATGAAGTGGCCGTAATTGAAGTAGTAACGCCCTATGATATACGCCTTATAAGAATATTATATATATAGCCCTTTTAAAAATAATAATTACTTTATCAAAATTATCTCACACCAATCTTATTGGGAGCAGGACTCTTAGTACTCAGGCGTTGTAGGTTATACTGTTAACAAAATTCACTTGGCGTCGGTTCAGAAACATGGCGTCTGTAGCAGTATGCAATGAAAATTAAATCGGCGGCCATCTCAGAAACTACGTTACTTGTTGCAGTAGGAATCTTACGAACTCACAAAGAATGTGATGCTGAAGTACGCTGAACTGCAGCAGCTAGTGACCCGCGAGGCATTTAATTCATGGGCCTCCCTGGCTTTAGGCACACGGGCCTTGGTACACGAATCATACAGTACAATAAGTACCACACGGTCGTTCGCGGTAAATGAATTAAATTAATCTATTCCTTCGGTTTACAGACCGAACAGATTCCTCTTATTTCCTGAAGACTGTCCCGGTGTGCTTCATTGTAGCCTGTTATATGATTGCGGCACTAGCATCACTTTTCCTAAACTGCATTTAAAAAGAGCCTACTGGGTTCATGACACACGTCACGACCCATCTAGTAGTAGGATCAGACTCAAGATGGCCTCGCTAAGCTCCTTAAGGCTTAAGGTGACGCTAAAACGTCGGCCAATCACAGAACGACTACTTCGTTCAAATCAACTAACTATGTTTCCCATGGCAACCGGCCTGTAACCTTCACTGACAAGGCTATCCAAAACATTAATCAACATACATGGTATCGGAAACCGTGATAATCATAAACACAAAATAATTAACACTGGCACATGAATAGTTACACAAAAATCTTGAATAGATGCAAATCAGTAAAAATGCATTAAAATATTATATATAGCAACCAGTAAATAAAATATAATATGCTTGTATCTAAATTAGCAAGTTAAATTATTCAGTCCTTCGCTGCATAAATTAGGTGGCAAATTCCCAGCCGTTAGAGTAAACATCGCTTAAATCCACGTTCTTCTTGTATGTAAAATTATTCCCCAGAAATTTCATACGAACGATAAAACTCACAAGCTTTCCAAAGTTAGAGTACGAACCTGCTGAGGAGATTTTAGAATTGCTGCTACGTATCTCTTACTTTATACAACCAGCATCGATAATTGAAGAGCCAAAAAAGTATTGTACAAGATTGAAGCCAAAACACCGAAAGCGAAAATAATAGAGTTCAGCGGAAATGTGATCCTTCAGATTCAATGCTAAGGACGAACATGCTACGACTGAAATAATACTTTTCATAACTTCACTCTAACTTTGAGAGAAACAATATTTAACGTTTACCAAGGCTTTTCAAACATGCTTATGATACAATTACTAGGCTAAGCCAACAGGTCTTTAAGAACGAATTTCATCCACGTCCCGTTCTAGAACTCATGAAATAAATAATACTACTGCATAGTCTTCAGCTTAATACTACTTCCAAAACTAACTAGATTAAAATGCCAAAACGGGGGCTATAAATAAAAAGTAAATCATATTCACCAAAATTCCGAATTTATACTGTATCAAAATATATTAAAATATACTACATATGATGTGTTTGCTGCAGATCAAAGTAATTTTCGATGTCACCAGAAAAGCACGAAAGTTTCCTCGGCATCTCAAAGCGTGACAAATAATTTAATTAATTTTAAAGTCGCTTAAAATTAAGACATAAAAATTCATCCCTAACTGAAGGATAGACAAGTATTTCACTGAAAATGAAACTCTACATTTTATTCGTATGGCTCAATGAAATGCATTAGCTTAAGTCAAATGTTCTGTTTAAATAACTCTTTAAAATTTATTTGTCACTAAATTACGGCGAAAGTGCGGGCGAAAATATTTTATCATTTTTTAACATTTAGATCAAATTCCTGCCGATATAATGTTGAAAAAATTAACGTGTTCTCAAAATGTTAGTATTATTTTTAACCCTTGAAATTCGAGGGTTGTGCTGCAAAACTAATGCTGGTGCACTTTGTTTCCAGACGAATTCTCTTCAACTCGCAACTTGTCGGCGGTACTGCACACCGACACCAACACCTACCTGCAAGAACTGTCCAACTACTGGTCCTTCAATGAAACCTTCCACCTGGCTCAGTTCGAGGAGTTCGACCACACTCACTTTGACGGTAAATAATGTTCCATGCCTCTAGACACACCTAGAAATATAAGCAGTGCCACAGAATATAGACTGTTCTATGTAAAACGAGCACTTTTGAAAGCCCTGCTTAAGCTCTACTTGTGTGCACATTGTGTTTTCTTCCGCCGTATGTTAAATTAACATTTCCACGGAACTCAGCACTTTATTCATGCGTCGGTCAAGCGAAACTCTAAAATTATTAGACAAGTAAATATTTTACAAATCTTTTCATTTTCATACGTCGATGCATTAAAAAAAATTAAAGAAAACAAAATAAATAATTTATGTTATCTCAAATGGTGACCTAACACTTTTTATTCAACGTTAAGATATGAAACTACTTTCCCTCCATCGTTACCATTTTTACTGGGCACATGTTACTCAGTGGGCCCGTTAAAATATATGCAGGCACGGGGCAGTGACTTTTTTCTAAGGTTCATTTCAAAAGTGCTCACTTTATCGTGAACAGCCTTTACTTAAGAATACGGACCTAAAACAGATACGTGCACTTAGGATCCGGGGAGAGGGGGTTGTCGCTGTGGTGTAGTGGTTAGACTACTCGCTTCCCACCAAGGTGAGCCGGGTTAGATTCCCGGCGGGGTCGCCCCCTAACTTTCGTATGTGGGGGTTTCGCCGGACGACACCGCTGTTCGCAGATTTTTCTTGGGTATCTCCTGTTTCCCCTCGCCCCTGCATTCGAGCGCTGCTCCATATTCAACTCACTTCACCCTCATCGGCTCTCAAGACCTCGAAGTTAAGAGCCGCCCGTATTCATTTTAGAACTAGTCTTAAAGAACATGTGTATCTATACAAATAAAGACAATAGAAGTGTATATCTGTGATTTTCAAATTTTCCACTTCTAATCATTTTTTCATATAGGATAATTGATTACTAATTCATATATAATGTTGATTTTTTCATGCCTGTCTGTCTGCCTGTCCGACCGGATTTAACTCAAAACCCACTGAGCGTATTCACATGAAATTTACAGTCTATTGATAATAACACCCGGACTAACTTAGTCTTTGTGTTATCGAGAGACCTTAAACGGTTCCGAAAATATGATGATAATCGGGGATGCACATAGGTAATGGGTTTAACTTTTCTTAGGATTACTGCATAAAAAAGCATTATTAAACAATTCGTCATTTCTTCTTTCCTTTCTTTCTATGGGCTGTCCTCCTTTCCTTCCCAAGAGCCGTAGTGGCCCAGTGACTAGAGCTATTCCAAGTGGGGCAGTAATGACTTAGTGGATAGAACTATAACAAGTGGGGCCGCAGTGACTCAGTGGCTAGGTATATAGGTATCTACTTCATTAACACCACAAAACATATGCAAATCGATGGTAGGCTGTAATTTAATAATGCCATTAAACCTGAAACAAGCATTATTACTATTTTAAACATAATACCTTCGTGAAACGATGTTGGGCTTTATTTTAATAACATCATTAAACCTAAGCAAAGCGAAATTTCTATTTCAAAAATATGAAAAATGTCCTAGATTTCATGCGAACGAAGTCGCACGGTTCAGCTGGTTTAATATAAATATGAAGTATTCGATGGTAGTTAATTACACATGCCAATGAAAACTCCAAGAGAAATCAGGCCTGTAAGGAAACAAGTGCCGAATCCTATACCATCTGGTGCAAGGCAAAAATGCCTAAAGGCTGTTCACGATAAAGTGAGCACTTTTGAAATGAACCTTAGAGAAAAGTCACTGACCCTACCTGCATATATTTTAACGGGTGCAATGAGTGACATTCGCCCAGTAAATTTGGTAACACCGGGATGGAAAGTACTTCCATATCATAGCATCAAATTAAAAGTGTTAGGTAACCATTTGTCGTAACTGAAATGATTTCTTCCAGTTTATGTTGTTTTTTTTAATGCATCGACGAGTAAAAATTAGAAGATTTTTAAAATATATACTTTTATAATAATTTCACAGTTTCACTTGACCGACGCATGAATAAAGTGATGAGGCCCACGGCTGTGCGAATTTTACATAGGGAGTATGACTACACAACGTGTATTCAAGTACATCTTAAGCAGGGCTGTCAAAAGTGCTTATTTTTACCGTGAACAGCCTATATCCCCTGGGACAACAGCCAGTGAACAAATAGCATAGGTTTTTTTTTTAATACACAGGACTGAGGAGTCTATCAAACAGGTCTTCAAAATCGCGTAATTTTTCCGTCCCGACGTAAATTGTGAACTCCAACCGCACACGACAGAAAAATAGTCTCCCTGACCAGATACATATCGGGAACTCCGTTCGCCAATCAGCGCCTTGTAATCTACTCTCTTGTTGGCGGCCCAGCCAATAGGGAATATTATGCAACGTGCAGTAGCCAATCAGACGTGAGGTACACTTCCAGAGACTCGCGAGACCAATTAGCGACTGGGTATGCAAACATGAAAGCAGCCGCCACGACATTTCATTTCTGTATACTTAATTATTCTGTAGCAGTATTATGTTGTTAGGGACCTGAAGAATTCACGGATTCATTTTGGGACAAACTACAATTCAAAACACGTGTGTTTATATAACTTCAGTCATTGGACCACATGGTGTTTGACAACTCCTAGAAAACGCTGGCCCAGTCGTCGCCTTCCACTGTGATAGCAGACAACCAATGTGCAGGTGACATCGACATAGTTGTACATACGACTTAATTTCATCCAACTCGCGAATTTTTCAGATCTCTATATATTGTTCATTAAAAAGGACTTCGTGTTGAGAGGTCATGCTGTACAACGTGCGTCTACTGATGGGTAGATACGTGTAAAATTCACGTTATTATTGGGTGACATGTTAGACTTCACTGCTGTGTATCTACTTGAGCGTAATTCGTGATTTCATTGGCTATTGACACCATTTACCTGTTTTACTGCTGCACTACAGATTGCCTATTGAACTGTTGAGCTTCTACTATTGGATAAAAGCGTCTTTGTAACATGCCAAACAAAGTGTTGGCCAACAGAAGTCAAATAAGCATAAAATATCTTTGAGTATAGCCTGAAGGCAAAAAATATCGCGAATATTGCAGGTCCCTAGTGATGAGGCATGTATCTTTAAAGCAGGGGATTTTCAAATTTATTTATTTAATTAAATGCGTGAGCAAATATATGAGAGTAATCGAGTTAGTGTATTATGCCAGGTGAGAAAAGATAATAAACGTCAGGAAATTTGGTTCATAAAATTATTTCCCATCATATTTAAATGCGGGTTTGCCAGATTATGATCGCAAAAAAATAATCATTCCAGCCTCTAGCTTTTTCCTGTTTTGATGCTGTATGCCAACTTGTGTATATTTACTAATACGGTAGCCTTTAGTGAAATACCATCAAGCTAAACGTACTCAAGAAATGAATGCATTAATTTTCCAAGTGTGCAGCGCTACGCCTGTATGGGTAGGCAAAACCTTCGCCCTGATAATGGGCGTGTGGCAGTTTATTGCGAGTATTGGGGACGGCACATGTCAAGTGACACTACAATGATATTACACATCATTATTTGTACTATTTCTGTGTTAATACAGACTATTTCCGGCACATTCACACATTAGAATCAAATCTATGAATATTCACCCCATGTATGAAATGTTAAGTTATTTCGTAAATATGTCGTGTAACACAAGCATTTTATACTTCTGATAACATAACAGCATCTTATATTTTTTTCTTAAACTGATCTTTTACTTACATTTTATCTACAAATTAATAATATAATTTCCAAATAATACGAATTAAAACAGGGAGAAGATAGGTGTGTTGGTATTGCCCAGTAGGAAATAGTCCTTATGCAAAATATGATTAATCTGAGTGCGCACGAATACGGTGTGTTGTCCCTTTGGTGTAATTTTCTAGACTCAGCCAAGTGTTTTTAGCATGAGGTGGAGGAATAACCTGAAAGTAGAACTTCAGCAGGGATTCAAAAGTTGGTAAAGGCGGTTCACGATAAAATGAGCACTATTGTAATCAACATTAGAAAAAAGTCACTCCTCCTGCCTGCATATAGTTTAACGGGCGCATTGAGTGACATGTGCCCAGTAAAGTTGGTAACGATGGAGGGAAAGTAGCTCCATATCTTTACGTCGAATATAAAGTATTACGTAACTATTTGCGATAACTGAAATTATTTCTTTCGCTTCATGCTTTTTAATACGTAAAAATGTAAAAAAAAAAAGGGTAAATTTGTAATAATTTCACAGTTTCACTTGAAAGACGCATGGATAAAGTGATTAGGCCCGTGGCAATGTTAATTAATTTTACATAAGGTGGAATAATACACAACGTGCATACAAGTAGATACCAAGCAGGGCTTTCGAAAGTGCTCATTTTACCGTGAACATCCTATAGTATCTGTGAGTGGATAGTAGCGACAGTCTGCAAATGCGCAAAAAGAGCTATTATTACGTTGTATTTTCAATAAACTTTATTGAGCCCAATCAAAATATTTTTTTTTTTAAAGAAAGTGTGTAATATGTTTAATTTACAATGCTATTTGTAGTTGACACTTCGATTTGTAACAAATGCTGTGATTTGCACTTCTTCGTTCACATCCTCGCAGCAAACCCACACACTTTGGCATTTCCGGGGGTATAGAGGTGTTGCCAACCCCTGCAGGCGTGCCACTGCAGTCTTTGAAAACAAGTGCACTAATTTCTTAAGGACGATTGGCATGAGTGTGTTTCACTAAGGCAGCCTATTTATTAACGTACAGATGTTAACTTCAAGCATCAGCACTGGAGGAAAGTTAGTGGTTAAAATATTTTTTTTGCAATTAGCGTATAGTATTACAACCCTAATTTAATTCAAGAAGGTGCATGATTTTACGAACCAAATTTTTTGACGTTTAAGACATCTTATAAATTAAACACTGTCCAATAACTTGTTCAATCTCAAGTAGTTTAAATATGTTTTAGTAAGTTAATTACAAAACATTTAGTTTTGTTTTATATTTTCTGCTTCATTTTTTATGAGGAATCACCTAACAAATTTTGTAACATGTATTCGGGGACACGTTACATACTCTAGCACGTTCAATAGTATCTGAACTTCAACCATTGAAAACATTCCTGTTCTTAGCTGCACGTAAAGCAGTTTAACGTAAATAATCATTGACAAAATTTTCGGTAATGTTGGTAGCGACTTATTTATACCTCTATTCTCGAAATGCTTTAAAGTCGCAGAAACTGAAATCAGTATTTGTTTTTTTTTTTTTTTTTTTTTTGTTTTGTAAATACAAGAATAATAATGCGAATCATGATAAAATATTTAAGTTTTTAATTACATCACAGTGTTACTTCACCGATATGTAGGTAATAGTAATTTATTGGCATTTTAAATAGTACATTTTTATTTGGGGTGAAGATATACACAACGAGTAAACTAAGCAGAGCTATAAGATGTGGTCAGCTAATCGTTATTTAACTAAGCCATATTATATATTTATAAACTAAGTCCGTGGCCAGATGTTTTTCAGATGAGTAATCTTAGTATTGCCCTACGTCACTCATCTAACTTACTACAGATAATTTTTGTCCATAAAGCTGATTGACTCTCAGTAAAATTGCCTCAGGTTTACATAGTATCTTTTAAGAAAATGGTTACGATAAACATGGCAATAACTTATAAATTATATTTTTTTAAATTTTTCTTAATTTAGGTATACATTGATAAGTTGGACGTTTTAACATGTGTAGCATTGGAAAGCATAGATACTAGTATTTAAATATGCCAGATTTTATGGTTACGCGAGGGTTTTCGGTGATTACGCATTTATTCCCATATTAATTTATAATTTGTAGTGTTGCAAATCAGAAATGTTTTGCTGCGTGCTGTACTTAAGTTAACCAAGAACTGGTTTCGTTATCGCAAACCAATAAGCCGTAGTGATAGCAACCAATAAGCTGTAGTGATAGCAACCAATAAGCCGCAGCGATAGCAACCAATAAGCCGTAGTGATAGCAACCAATAAGCTGTAGTGATAGCAACCAATAAGCTGTAGTGATAGCAACCAGCCATCACGTATGGCAGTAGCACGATTTACGAGTCAGTTACCCCCCAAGGAAGATCATAGGTATAGGGAGGCTGTTCACGGTAAAATCAGCACTCTTGAAAGCCCTGCTTAAGATTTACTTGTGTGCACGTTGTGTATTCTTCCGCCTTGTATAAAATTAAAATTGCCATGGACCTTGTCGCTTTATTCAAGCGTCGGTCAAGTGAAACTATTAGAAAAGTTAATATTTTATATATCTGCTCTCATTTATACAAGTCGATGGATTGAAAGAAAACGGAAAGTGAGATAAATAATTTAAATTATTATAAATGGTTCCCTAACACTTTTTTTCGACGTTAATATATGGAACTACTCTCCCATCCATCGATACCAACTTTACTGGGCGCATGTCACTCACTGCTCCCGTTAAAATATTTACAAGCAGAGACAGTGACTTTTTCTAAGGTTGATTTCAAAAGTGCTCACTTTATCGTGAACAGCCTTTACCGAACCTCACAGAGTACAGGTGCATAACCTTTCTGTGCAAGGGGCCACGGTGACCGAGCGATTAGCAAGCTCGCCTACCATCAAGGTGAACCGGATTCAATGTCCGGCCAGGTCACCGGATTTTCGCAAGTGGGAATTGTGTCGAACGGTGCCGTTGGTCGGCGGGTTTTCTCGGGGACCTCCCGTTTCCCCCGTCCCTTCATTCCAGCGCCGCTCCATATTCACTTCAATCACCCTCATCGGATCTGAAGAACTCGCTGTTAAGAGCCGCCCAAATATCTTCACTCACTCTCTCACTCACTTTCTGTGCAACGTGTTGACGTGTATGTACCTTGGGCATAAAAGGGTTAAAGTAAGGTAGAAAAAATGGCTCACTTCACGAGAACATGCTGTGAAATAAGTAAAGTTAGGCTTAAATTGTATGCCACACTTCTGTACGCGGCACAGCAACGTTATCTTGAAGCTTGTCTGGCAGCTTGAAAATTGATCGGAATTAGTCAAGTTAGACGCCTCTCCGATAAGTATCCAGCAGGCGCGCTGCCGCAGACTCAGGCTTTGTCTCAGTTCTCTTCAAATATATTCTAGGGATGTGTCGATACTACATTTTCTTGATACTCGATACCAATTTCTATACCAAAACATTTCCGCGATACTCGATACCGGAATTTTTTCCGATACCAAATTTAAATTGTCATGAACACAAAACGAATTGGCCAAGAATATTGCTCGTTTTACTAGTGTTGTTGACACACACTGAAACTATATTCATTACACTGGAAACAAATGGTGAGAGGCGTGTAACCCAAACGTCCTTAACCAATGATGAACCAACACAGTCTCCTTCAATTCTATAGAATCACGTTTCCACACATTGGAAGCTGTAAACAAACTTTGAGAAAAATTATAGCTCAGTACCCCCTTATTTTGCGATTTCGCAGTCTTTTTAATTTTTATTTTGCTACTTCAAGGAAATTACTTAACATTAAATAAATATCGTAATTATATGATACACCTGTCGTGGCCTAGGCCGCGGAATAAGTGGCCTAGGCCACGACATGTGTATCATTTAATTATGGTATTAATTAAATGAAAAATTTCCGCGCTGCATACAATTATGGGATGTATTGGGTGTACGGTAAATACTTGTTTTTATTGTACATCAATTATGTATGTACAATAAAAGTAAATGTTGTCAAAAATCATAATTGTCGTATGTATAGGTTGCCTAAAAACACCTCAAGTTGCTCGCAGCTGTGGGAATATTATGCTATGAATAAAACGTGGTATAGTTTGTACACTGTAAAATGAGCACTTCTGAAAGCCCTGCTTAAGATCTACTTGAATGTACATTATGTACTCTTCCGCCTTATGTAAAATTACCATTGCCATGGGCCTCGTCACTTTATTCATGCGTCGTTCAAGTGAAACAAAAAAATTATTGGAAAAGTAAATATTTCACAAATCTGTTAATTATTACACTTCGATGCATTGAAAAAAAAAACGGAAAGCGAAAGAAATAATTTAAGTTATCACAAATGGTTACCTAACTTTCTTTTTCGTCGCTAAGATATCGAACAACTTTCCATTCACCGTTACCAACTTTACAGGCTGAATGTCACACAGTGCACACGCTAAAATATATGCAGGAAAGAGCAGTGACTTTTTTCTAAGGTTGATTTTAAAAATGCTCACTTTATCATGAACAGCCTTTATATTATAGTACACTTGTATTTTAAAATTTGATAACTTGTAAACCGTTCGTCCGATCTCTACCCGCAAAGGCTTTTTGGAATGCTTGCGAGAAGCTTTTGAATGCTAGCTGCCAGCCGAGATAATTATGGTATACATTTGAAAGTTGCTGTTAATATCTTGCCAACCGTTGCACCTAGGTCAAATCTTATGGGTGCGTTGGAACGCCCGAAGTGCGCAGAATAAATTATGGTATGCTTATCAAAATTATCGTACACATTCTGGAACTTGTGGTTTCAAAATTATCTTACCAATTCCGAGAGTTATAGTACGCTCGTACCATAATTACGACACGAGAAACCTGGTTTCAAAATTCGATACTTTTGGATATTCTCATGCGATACTCGATACTATAAAGTATCGAGGCTATTGAGGTATCGCAATGTCCATTTTAGGCCCCATCTGTGACGTTACTAAGGATATACTAGCGCCATCCGTATTCATAGTAAAGTACACACAGTTTCTGTATTTACCAAGTACCTAACGAAGTTGCTTACTTGCTGTGTGAAGTTGCGTGCTTGCGGCTGTCACCATTCTTGTTTTCAAATGTCATGTACATAAGTACTTACCCGACGTATTATTGCTCTACAAAACAACCAATGTGTAACATTATTTCTGCGCTTTTAATAACCTACCTGTTACACATGTCAAATGCATTACTGTTACTTTTTTTGCGACAACACCATATACATAAACGCAACTTAAGACAACCAACATAGAACACAAAATGTTTATTTACTGCAAAAACCATAGAGTTGTTAACTCAGAGTGACAAAACACGTGTTTATTTTCAAGTGGTTTGTGTTATTTACGCCAGGTTGTGCGACGAGTCAAGTACAGTCAGAAAATCCATAGACTAAAGATGAGGTAGACCGCTTATTTGTCTTCTGCGCATGTCCCATCATTTATTTACTCCAATCCTACACAACTGTCAAAGTCACATGGTCAACAGTTATGAACGTATTTGTTTATATCTTAATTTTTAAATGACAAGCACTATAATATGAATGAAACTCTTTTATAGGCTGTTCACAGTAAAGTGAGTACTTCTAAGGCCCTTCTAAATTTTTCCTTTCATCCAATTTCCATTTTCCTGCTGCTTTTTAATATAAACATTGCAATGTGACTAATAAACACAGTGTATACATTTCACCACCCTCAATATTTAATGCCTGAGGATGCAATAAGATATATTTATTAGTGGTTAATGCCTGTTGGGAGGGCCTTAAAAAGTGCCTATAATAATTTAAATTTAATCAAAAGCATTACAAAATGGTTAGAGGAAATATAAAAACATCTCAAAAGTACATGTTTACTAAATAGTGTTCTAACCTCAAACCTAATCCACGCCATTTTTTGTAGACGTGTTGGCAGAAAAGCTGTTCAGTGATGGGACACAGAGATTGGTTGTGTGCAGCCAGGGAGATCGGTCTACCTCATATTAAGTCCATGAAAAAACCCCGTCCCAATAGTCAGGGTAGGTACACGCAACGGCAAGTACGAACCATAGACTAAAGATGAGATAGACCGATCTCGCTGGCTGCGCACAACCAATCTTCGTGTCCCAACATTGAACTACTTTTCTGCCAACACGTCTAGAAAAACGGCGAGGGTTTGATTTTAGGATATAAAACTGATTTGTAAACAAATGATTTGAGCTGTATGTATACTTTGTCCAATCAATTTGTAATGCAGTTTTATTAAATTAATACTGGTAAAATTATGTTATTATTATAATAGTGCTTGTCACTTAAAAGTTAAGATACAAACAAACACGTTCATCATTGTTGACCATGTGACTTTGACAGTTGTGGAGGAGTGGGGTAGGTCAATGTTGGGTATATGCGCAGAAGACGAATAATTAGTCCACCTCATCTTTAGTCTATGGTACGAACATGTAAATACTTGACAAGTATGTATAGGCTGTTCACGGTAAAGTGAGCACTTTTTAAGGCCCTTATAAATTTTTATTTCCATCATATCTCCATCTTCCTGCTGCTATTTAATATAAACATTGCTTTGTGACGAATAAACACGGTGTATACATTTCACCACCCTCAAAATTTAATGCCCGATGCTGCAATAAGATATATTTATTAGTGGTTAAAGCCTTTTGGGAGGGCCTTAAAAAGTGCCCACTTTACCCTGAACAGCCTATAGTGACAATTGCGAGACAGCCTGAGTCTCAGCTACCGAAACATGGAACACAGCGACGTTAATATATGGTTGCCGTGGCAGCAGGCACTTGGGTAGCTGAGTCGAGCGCTTTGTGCAGGCGAAACGATGCATGGATCGCGGGTAGCCGGTTGTATAAATACACGACGCGAAGATACGACAGCACACTCCCTCCCTTCCCCCTCCTCGTGCATCGCAAGATGGCGTACCTATAGTTATGTTCTCCGCTCGCTCAACACCGGCAGCTATCACAAAAGGCTGAAGCCAAGACGCCTCCTCGCCGCTAACTGCTCCCGAAAACAAGACCAACGCGTTGGCCATTGTTCGTCCCGCTTCGGTCGCATATTTCCGCCTCGAGAACATCTCGGGTATCACTCCGCTAAGAGATTGCCAGTTCCGTGCGTCTCCAGCTCGTAGGAAGCAAACACCACAGTCGTTCTCTACACACGCCTCGGGAAACTGTAAAGGCTGTTCACGATAAAGTGAGCACTTTACAAATCAACCCTAGAAAAAAGTCACTGCCACTACCTGAATATATTTTAACGGGCTCCCTGAGTGACATGCGTCCGGTAAAGTTAGTAACAATGAATGTAAAGTAGTTCCGTATTTTAACGTCGAATAAAAATTATCAGTTAGCCATTTCTGATAATTTAAATTATTTTTTTTTTTACTTTCTGTTTTTTTTTTTTAATGCATCGAAGTGTAAAACAGAGTATTTATAACATATTTACTTTTCTAATAATTTCACAGTTTCACTTGGCCGACGCATAAATAAAGTGATGAGGCCCATGACAACGTTAATCTTACATAAGGTGGAAGAATACACAGCGTGCATACAAGTAGATCTTAAGCAGGGCTTTCAAAAGCGCTTATTTCACCGCGAATAGCCTATACCAGGAACAGGTTCAAGAATGCTCCTGTTACATTTGTAAGCACATTGCAACATAATTTGTTTTCTAGCCAAGAGAGTGCTTACATTACTCCAAAAAGAATCTACTTTTTCTACCTCTTGAGGAGGAGTGGCATGAGAGGTAAATAAGCTCAGGATTCCTCGGGAAATAGAATTCTGGAGTCTCACAGAGCACGGAGAGCAGAGCTGCGCTATAAAAGTAATCTATTTTAAAATAAAAACTTTCTCAGGTAAAACATGCAGGAAGTAATATTTAAAAAAATAACTGATGCATTCTGGCAAACTTCCTACGTACGTGCGAATCGGCTTAAGCTTCCCAGAAATTACAAACTGTGAAACGTAGAAGACTGCGAATAATACTTACAGATCAATGTGATGGGAAAGTTCAAATATTTAAGGATGATTGTGTTTTTGTCTCTGAATTCCTGTAAATTATTAAATAATTCACTTCTGCCCGTTCTCATTGAACTTTTAGATAAGATTCTATTATTTATGTATGTTCCGTTCTTATACAAATATTTACAACTTACAAATACAACAAGTTAGCCGTTCTATATAACAAAAGCTTCCCGTTGTTTCGTAAGTGGGTAAAATGACCAGTTTGACGTAAACCAATTGCCACTAAATGTATGATCTATTAACTGAGATTGTAGATGTTAGTCGCCTGATTACACCGAACCCACCCACGTACAATTTTTTTTATTAAAATGGCAGAGAGAGCGCGCTCACGTAGGTGCAAAGCGGAGAGCGGGCAAGCCTTGTTTTCATAATGGCTCTCGCGTAATGAATAATGGATAGTGCATGTTTGCGGGCCGTGTTGTACACACTGTTTCCTGAGCAATTTAACAGCTGGGAACTCTAGCGGGAACCGATGTGTTCATTTCAACAATAAATTTTTATTTATTGCAATTTTGTATAGTTTATCCGCGATTTATTTATACTTTTTGAATAAAACATTTGAAAAACATTCGATCTATGCCGTGTTTGGTTGATTCCTAAATAAGCCACGTGTCACAATCGTTTTATAATTGTGTTACCAATAAAGTACCTTATTTTTGTTAAATTAAACTTACACTTTATGTATACTTATTTGATTTATACCCATCTACACTAACAGTATGTGTGTTTATTTGTTTATATGTAACGGCTAATCTCGGAAACTACAGGGCCGATTCTTATAAGTCTTTCACTGTTAGGAAGTTATACCACTATTCCAGATGGATATTGGATATGTTCAATTTAAAAAAAAAATCGTTGTTGAGAAATTTCTAAATTTGTAAACCGAGTCGGGGAAAATGAGCGACTTGGCTTCTTTCTAAGCATGCGCTAACAAAACCATTTTTAAAGATAAATTGAAACAATGTTAGAATATATTGTATATCTTAATATAAAAACTCATGAGTAGTCGCAGGTAGTTGCGGGTAGTCACGGGTAGTCACAGGTAGTCACGGGTAGTCGCAGGTAGTCACGGGTAGTCGCAGGTAGTCACGGGTAGTCGGAGGTAGTCATGGGTAGTCACAGGTATTCGTGGGTAGTCACAGGTAGTCGCAGGTAATCACGGGCAGTCACAGACAGGTGCGGGTATTCGCGGGTAGTCACGGGTAGTCACAGGTAGTTACGGGTAGTCGCAGGGCGTTACGAGTAGTTGCACGTACTTACGGGTGATTGCAGGTAGTCACGGGTGGTTGCGGGTAGTCTCAGGTAGTCGCAGGTAATTGCATGCAGTCACGGGTAGTCACAGGAAGTTACGGGTAGTCGCAGGAAGTCACGCGTAGTCGCAAGTAGTCACAAGTAGTTGCAGGTAGTCACAGCTAGACGCAGATAGTCGCGGGTAATCACGGGTAGCGCAGGTAGTCGTAATTAGTTGCAGGTAGTCATGGGTAGTCACAGGTAGGCATGGGTAGTCGCAGGTAGTCACGGGTAGTCGTAGGTAGTCACAGGTAGTCGTAGGTAGTCACAGGTAGTCGTAGGTAGTCACAGGTAGTCGTAGGTAGTCATGGGTAGTCGTAGGTGGTCGTGGGTAGTCGCTGATAGTCGTGGGTAGTCGCAAGTAGTCGCAGGTATTCACGAGTAGTGGCACGTAGTCATGGGTAGTCACAGGAAGTCGTAGATATTCGCGGGTAGTCTCGGGTAGTCGCTGGTAGTCGTAAGTAGTTGCAGGTAGCCGTAAGTAGTCGCAGGTAGTCGTAAGTAGTCGCATGTAGTTTCGAGAAGTCGCAGGTTGTCATGGGTAGTCGCGGGCAGTCTCGGGCAGTCGCGGGTAGTCTCGGGCAGTCACAGGTAGTCTCGGGCAGTCGCTGGTAGTCTCGGGTATTCGCAGGTAGTCGCAAGTATTCGCAGGTAGTCGCGAGTAGTTTTACAAACCATATGTATGTACGTATGTATTTAATAAATCCATAAAACCTGAGCGAAGCTATAGCGGACTTCGAGTTCTGAATAAAGGCAGAGAAAGTAGATGTGTTGGTAGTGTCTAGTAAGTAATAGTTCCTATGCGCAATATTATAACACCGAGTGCGCACGAATGTGGTGCGTTATTGGCACTCTGGTGTAACTTCCTGAACTCTCTCTGCGTGAGGCGGAGGAATATCCTACAAGTGGAACTTTAGCAGGGCTTCAGAAAATTTGGGAAGTAATTGTGAATGGACTATATAGGCCATGGCCGATCCCTTCCCCGTCCCTGTTTCTCTGAACAACTTTCTTCGTCTATAATGACGACCTTGTTAACACACCAACGTTTGTCCACCTGGCCCCCTCTCAACCGGCGGAATAGAGTTACATCCCTGACCGTACGCCTATATATTCTTTTTCTGGCTGGTATGGGTAGTTGGGGGGCTGGGATAAAGGTTTACCCATCCTCGCGAGTACACTTGGGCGCATCTTGAAGCGGCAGGCAGTGGTACAGAATAACAACCTTCGTACGGCTGAGTTTGAGGAATTTTATGTTGGGGGGGGGGAGGGAGGGAGACGTGCCGACCTCGCGACAGCCCCTCTGCCGCAAGGCCAAAAATCGAAGGCGTTGTGGCGAACGCTAGTGCTTGTGGGCGGTTGTCTAGGCCGGGAAATGGGCTCATTATTATGTCTGCAACTGTACACCTATTGCCATAAAAATTTGCGGACCCTGTAATACAAAAACGAATACAGTTTGGCGCGATGTCGCTTGTACATAAAACACATGAAAGATCTGTCATCACCACTTCGAGTAACGAATACAGGAATCCTCAGAACAGCGGGTGAAATGTGACACGCAGGGTTACCGAGCGACAGCCATGTCGATAAGACGTACGAAACAGCCGTACGAACAACTGACGGGGAGTGTGAGGTAGGACGGATATTAGGGTTGTGAAAGGCGAGTGGCCGGCTCACAGAATCACCCATCATTTGAGCTGTCCGGACTTCATATTTAGATTTTACTGGGAGAACCAGACGCATGAAAGGTACCCACCTATGACCGCCTGGTTCTAGACAACTGCAACCCATCAGGAGGGAGGACCGCTTGATTGCTAGGCAGATGCGAACGACGCCTGTGGTTTCCTTGTTCACAATTCAGCAACATACGGCTTCTTAAATACAACACAGTTTCTCCACCAGAAGGTTATTTGTTCCGTAATACAGGAAAATCTGCGATCCTGAAGACCTTTATGAATGTTCTGCCATAAATACTCCATCATCGTTGTCACGTTCTTCTACAGCTGTATCAGCAGAGGCTAGCATGGAATGATATAGATCGACAATGCCTTTAGCAACGAATTACACACTTTTCTTTAAGAAACGATATATCACAGTACCAGAGTTTGAAGACTGTAGGAAACGCTATAACCTTGCCCAACTCTACAGCGCAACATGTCCCCTACTAAGGGCTTCATGGTCTGGGGCCAATTGCATATTATCTTCTTTCTTCATTGGTGGTGATGTTAGGGTAACTGAATGTACAGCTGTATGTCGAAGAAGCGTGCGGAACAAATGTGTTACCGTGTCTGGTTGAGTGGCAAGAAACACGTTTACAGACAGATGACGCTCGCCTGCACAAAATCTGTTCTTCTGGGGTATTAAAAGTCACCTGAATTGTCGCCTATAGTACACTTGTGGGACTAGGTGGTGTGCCAGCTTACTCCATTTTGAAGCGATCGTAATTTAGAGCATAATTTGTAACACTTGTGGGCAAATCACCCTCAAGATAACATAAAGTCATTTAATACCATGCCCGAAAGTGTCGATTCATGTGTCCATGCATCATCATACGAGGAATGCTCGACTGTGTTTAAGGCGGGCGGAAAATCGTCCTGATACTATTATACTGTAATATTATCTGTATTTTGACTACCACCACACTAATAAAGTAGTCTATAGCTTTTATACAAAAGTTACTGCTTGGTGTACAAATTTTTATTGCACTGAGTGTTAATTTACTTTTGTGCGTGTATAAAAACATGTTTATCTTTATTGAACACACGTAGGCACAGAAAGTTTGCTTTTTCTTACGCACCCATATGCGTACCATGCTTGTCTGTACCTGGATACATTCATGACTAACGTGTTTACTTACACGTATGACGAGCATGCTTGCATTTGTCCACACACGTGTATGCGTGGCACGTCCGTCTTAAGCTGCCTTTCCACTGCCTCGTGTTTGGTCAGAGCGTCACATATGACGTCACAGTTGGTGTGTCTGTCAAACAGCGGGCTGTGGAAAACACTTGGTTGCCCTCTTGAGGCGATCCTCCTCGCCAATTTACGGGGAGATCAAAGAGGCCGATTTAGCAAGCATTATTCGGAGTGCGAAAGGACGGGCAGTAGAAACAGCTGCCTGCGCATCGTATCGGAGTGCTGTAAGCACGGGCACGTGACGTCACCTTGCCCGCATAAACACGCATCAGTGGAGAGACCTTATAAAGCCTAGTCTACACTTGGAGACATGTTTATAGAAAAACAGTTTCGAAAAAGTTTGCACGGTGTTTCATGAGTTTCCTATTTTATTCTTAATGTTTGCAAACAGTTCAGAAACTGTTTTCAAACAAAAGAGAAATACGAAACCAATTTGGTTTTATTTCGAGAAAGGTACGATGTTTCATTTTTTCCAACTGTATTGTAAACATACAGCGATGCTTGAGCTTCTGGACGTGTTCATCAACTAGTTGGGGCAAACAAACCTTTATTTGCACATCAGTCAGTCGGGTTCCTCAACTGTGATATGTGCTAAGATTAGTTTTTGTATGTAAGCCACCGTTTGATTTGTGTAAATGATAATTGTACTAACGCGAGTGTGTGAACACATGGTAATACAGCGAAACTCACGGAGGAGTTCCTTTCTCTATCAATTCTGTGCGATGTATCTAATTCCGAATATAAAAATAGTCTTCTGCTAGGCAGGAGTGCCACATAGTCACGCCAGTAGCGAAAGCTACTCCTCCTGGTAACATCTAAAACATAACTGCAGACTGGACACAACACGGTGCAGAATTAGCTCACTGCTGTACAATCTCGGTGCACGCAGCAGGAGCCAGTAACCACCGTGCAGCCTAGGGTCACTGAATGTATTCCGACCACTCACAAGCGAGCAGCAAGGAACACATTACACACGTCCTGTGGCGTCACCTGCCGAGCTGCGTTTTAGTCGTGGGAGTGTGAACTAGCAAGCAACAGGGTACAGTACACGGCTAATGCCAGCTTACCTTGCAACAGTTTGCCACACGCCACTGCAGATGCGCAACTACAAACCAAAGACCTCCACCCTTCAAATGTCAAGTAAACTATAATGATGTGTGCTTCCGAAAATATGGCGCGTGTACAGAATATTACAACGGCAATCTAAGCTGTAAAATATAAATATGAGGGAGTAACCATTTTTAATTTACACATTTAAACTTCCTTCTCCCGCAACTTCATGGAAGTAATTTGACCTTCTCTGGGAATCGGGGCTCATTTTGTCTAAAAGTCCGGATGCACTGCATCGCCTTAACTGTAGTAGTTAAGCCGCTGAGAAGAAGGGTTTGTGAGACATGCATAGTGTGGGAACAGTTTGTATTGTTGATTCACGATATCTTCGGCCTTTTCTGAAGCCCTGCTAAATTTCTACTTGCAGGATATCCCTCCACCTCGTGCCGACTAAGCTTAACTACGTGTGGAAAATTACTCAGAGGACAACTCACAGCTTTCCCGCGCTCTCAGTTGTAATAATATTTTGCATGAGAACTATTTGTTACTACTACGCTTCCAACACATATATTTTTGTCACTGCTTTTATTCATGTTTATTATAAAAGAAATATTATAATGCATAAATAAAATATAGGTAAAACTTCAATTTAACGAAAAATAAGATACGCACATCTGTGTTTACAGAGGTATAAAACGCTTGCTACATGGCATATTTAGGAAATAACTAAACATACCGTACACGGGGTGATTTTTCGAAGGTTTGATTCAAAAAGGCAGAAGGAACCGTGAACGGATTATAAACAACATCACAGGCTGTTCACAGTAAAGTGAGAACTTTTTAGGCCCTAGGAACTTTTTTGCTATCAAACATTTCTTGTCCTTTCAAAACTTTTAAAAATACATATTGCTGTGTAAGTATGGATAGGAAAATTTCGCGAGTTCAATGACTTGTAGGCTAGACTCCACAATATTGTGTACACTCGAGCCTCAGCTGTTTGTTCATTGGCTGCTGCTCCAGAGAGTAGCCTGTATTACTCCACACCTGGAAGTATGGGGTTCACTACTTGCTTCTTGACAAGTCTGCTATTGGCTCACAGTCATACAGGGCGTGTCTAGTAAACCACGATCCAATTGCATACTCAACTTCAGTGTACACGTGTTGGACGTCTCTCTTGTCCTGAAATGAATTCACGAAATTTTCCTATCCCTATGTGTGACGAATAAATACAGCTCATATATTTCACCGGACTTGAAAGTTAACGTCTGAGGTCACATTAAATTTTATTTAGTGACTATTGATTTTTTGAGATTTCACATGAGAGTGCATTGAAAAATGCTCACTTTACCGTGAATAGCCTATTAATAGACACCTGAAAAATGCGCGAGCCCAATTACCTGCAGACTAGACTCTACAGTCTTACGTAAAGGTGTGCCGATATTAACTGTGCATTGGTTGTCTTCTGTCTCAGCTGAAGTCAACGATTAGGCCAGTGTTCTCCAGGAGGTATCAAACATCCTGTGGACCAATGGCTAAAGTTATATAAACAGGCGTGTTCTGAACTCTAGCTTGTCCCAAGATGAACACGCGAATTCTTCAGGTCTCTAGCCATAAACAGATCTGAGACGTGTGTTTACAGGAGCAAGGGTTGCAGCTAGTACGAGGCGATGTTGTTGTGGTTGCAGACTCTTTGGAGGAGGAGGGGACGGGCAGCACAGAGCCGTACCCCGCGCAGCTCACACACGTCGTCGCAGACCCAGTCTTCGACAACAAGATGGCGACCAACGTGACAGCTCAGCTGGGCGGTGCCGCCTTCCTGCGCTGCAGAGTGCGCAACCTCGCTGAGAGGCCGGTACGTGCTGCCTGCCCTTCAACCAAGTACACTATAGGCTGTTCACGGTAAAATGAGCAATTTTGAAATACCTTCTTAAGAGTTATATAGACCTGCACGTTTTTCTTTGTGAAACAGTTGTTTGCGCGAATACGCGTATCTCGGTAAACAAATATGATATTTTGTCAGAAAAGATAAAAAAAAAAAAAAAAAAAAAAGATCTATGTGTCTATTATTTTAATTTTGTCATATTTGGTATATCCTTGGAGAGAAAAAAATTCGTGAAGATGGTCAAATATCGCATTTTTAAAGCTTGCCTATGCAGTTTCCGTAAATGGCAAGAGAAAAGTACAAAGATACGGACGTAGTTTCATCTGTGGGCTATCATAGCGTGTAATAAAATCCCACTGTTACAGATCTAATTTGCACAGTACAGCATCGCGACGGAAACACTGTACGCCTTGCGCGTAGGAGCGATGAGGCGCTAGGCGTGCTTGTTAGTGTCGCCCGTATCGCTCCCTCGCTTCTTGACCTTGGACGCGAAGCTCCAACTACCGCTTAAGATATGCTTGTACGCACATTATGTATTCTTCCGCAATATGTGACATTAACATTGCCATGGGCCTCAGCACTTTATTCATGCGTCGGTCCAGTAAGACTGTGAAATGATAAGAAAAGTTTACATTTTACTTTACTAACATGTTCATTTTTACACTTTGATGTATTAAAAACAGAAAGCAAAAGAAATAATTAAGTGATCACTTGTTATTCAACGTTAAGATATGGAACTACTTTCCATCCATCGTTAACAACTTTACAGCACGCATATCACTCAGTGCGCCCGTTAAAATATATGCAGGCAGGAGCAGTGACATTTTTCCAAGGTTGATTTCAAAAGTGCTCACTTTATCGTGAACAGCCTTGCTTTGAAGATATCTGAGAGAAAATCGGGCTCTATTGTAACCGCCAGCCAGCAGTAAGGTTAATTCTACTAAAGTTAGGAACGAAACGAGTTTTTTTATGAAATAATTTTGTATACGGGACATTTCCGCTGCTAGGTGTGCAGTGTTCCAAAGAGGTCACTTTTAATAAAAAATTTAAGCTACGTGAATAATAAAAGAGTAGCATTTTTCTTAACTACGTAGTTATTTGATATTGCAATTATATTGTTTTTAACATAGGAAATAGATAAAATCCTACATACAAGACTAAACGCATTGGGCTTTCCAACCAGAGTAGAATGAACCTTATCAGCAGACAGCAGTACCTATGTTTATTCGTATACTAGGGGCCCAGCCCGTGACCTTATTTTTCTATTGTCACGGGGCTAGAACAGTTACCATGTTAAAAAATTTTATGATACAAATACTGAAAAAAATATTTCATAGGTATATGTTGGCAATAATGAAATTATGTGAAATTAATTCAACATTGAAGCGACTGCGGTCCCATTTAATATTTCTCTATCCACTTGGCCACTGCGGCCCCACTTAACATAGTTATATCCACTGAACCACTAAGGCTCCACTTGGAATTGCTCTATCCACTGAGCCACTGCGGCCCTACTTGGAATATCTTTATCCACTGAGAAACTAAAGCCCCACTTGGAATCGCTCTAGCGACTGAGCCACTGCGGCCCCACTTGGAATCTCTCTATCCACTGAGCTACTAAGTCCCCATTTGATATATATCTATCCACTTGGCCACTGCGGCCCCACTTAGCATAGTTCTATCCACTGAGCCACTGTGGCCCCACTTGGAATTTCTCTATCCACTGAGCTACTTACTAAGGCCCCATTTGATATATATATATATATATATATATATATATATATATATATATATATATATATATATATATATATATATATATATAATATAGATAGAACTATATCAAGTGGGTCCGCAGTGGCTCAGTGGATATATATATATATATATATATATATATCCACTGAGCCACTGCGGACCCACTTGATATAGTTCTATCCACTAAGCCACTGCGGTACCACTTCACATAGTTCTATCCACTAAGACACTAAGGCCCCACTTGGAATCGCTCTATCCACTGAGTCACTGTGGCCCTACTTAATTAACTAAATATTTAAGCGAGACGTTTAAAGTAAACAAAAATTATATTTCATTACTTCATATCTCTATGCAATATTCTCTCTATATTAATACAAAGCATTTCATAATGTAAAAGTACTTTAAAAATGAGTTTTTAGGGTAAAAGTTAATGATTGAATAATCTGATCTTGCTGAAATTCGCTGAAATTCGAACTTGGCCTGTATTTTACCGCGAAAATTCGCTCTGCAAAGTTTGAAGAACTTTTGTTGAGTTTCAAGAGACTTAGAGGTATTAAAGATGGACAGACAGACGGACAGACAGACAGATATCGTATACTTGTTATATAGGATGTTAAAAGGCACAGTACCAACATGGTGTATATGAAAACCAAATTTCCCTTCCTCTCTGGAAAGTTTATTTAACAATGATCAAGATTTAAATAAATCATGATGATTAATAACTAATCCTTAATACATAATTTTTTCCCTAACCTACCCTATTTCTAAGTGTTAGATGTACGTCCGAGGTAGAATCAGGATGCTAAGTGCGTATCAGGGCGAACTACTTACGCCTACAAGGGACGGAAAGCATGCAAGGGGACATGCATCGCGGCAGAGAGGGATTGGGCAGCCATGGCCAGCGATTGGACCATGACTACCTCCCTAAGTATATATATAGCTAAAACTATAACTAAGAAGAGACTGGAAAAAAACCGCCATAGACACCGTAAAACTCAGTCGACAGGAACGAATTCAAATTATTGCATGCATTAATCATAAATGCTACAGGAGACAGAGTTTGTGGAAACATGTTTTTCTAGTTTGGAGAGATGAACAAACTAGTAGAGCGAGGATAGGAACTTTATTTAACCTTTGCCTTGATTTGTGGGAGGGAGCGCTGGTCTAACCAGAGTGGTGTTTGCACAGCTCTCTGGTGAGGGAAGTGGCGCTATTGGGTCTCCTCCCACCCCCCCCAATTATCCAGTAGAACCTGAAAACTAAAAAGAAAACGAGTTAACTGCCAGTAAGTGACAGCAGAAGCAAATCTAATTGTTTTTTTTTATGGCCAGGAAGAGGCGGTACGAACCTGAGGAAATAACAGATACAATTATACTAATCTAAATGGCTTAGTACTAACGCATGTCCTCGGGATATGCATGTTTAAAACAAATGCCGAACCACCTCGCAGCGAGCATTATCTCTGTAGCCATATGCTGTAAAAGAGTCTATTTCCATCCACCTTAATACATCAAAGTCGTCTATGCTATTTGTACAAAGCTGTCCAGTATTTCTCTCTAGTGTATTTGCTCGAACATTTCACTAAATTTTTTTTCAGTTACTTTTGTTGCACTGCTGCGCTGTTGTATAAAGCACCTTAAGCGTTGCAATAAACGAATTTTTTGTTCGGAACTTTACCTCTGTCTTTTGGTCGCTCTGCATTTACTCGGGATCAATAACAATATGTTTGTGCTTCGTGTTTAAGTGGCAGCAGAGGTTTACAAGAAGGACGTTTTATATTCGACACTGTTTTCCGATTTGTACAGCGCAGACGATTACAGGCTGTTCACTGTTAATTGACCCGCGCATGAATAAAGTGACCAGTCCTATGACAATTCTAAATGTATATGGCGGAAGAACACACAATAAGCGTATAAGTAGATGATTAGGAAGACTTTTCAGAAGTACTTAGTATGACACGAACATCCTACAAACGCACTTTCTGTGTGACGTCTTAGCGGATACTGTGACGAAGGGTTAAGAAAGCGTAAGACATAAAGTAACTGTAAATTCCTCAACTGTTTTCTACACATTTTTGGAAAACAACATAGAAAAATAAAACATTCTCATTCGTAAATAACAGTTTTTGCCAATTCTGTGAGCAACTAATTGTAATATTGGTGCAGTCATTCCACATAATATCTTCGACGAATGATTGATATATATATATATATATATATATATATATATATATATATATACTGCGTCAAAAATAGCCCAGTAGGAATATATCTCATTGATAAAATATTTGCGGTCATAGTAAAAACGCTTACTTAATTTTTCTCTATTGGCAGCTATAAAACTGTAAAATACGTCTATGGCGTTAATTTGTGCCCTATCCCCCCCTTAAGTCACTGCCACGCTGTCAAATATTTCCCTTCAAATATACTTATCAATGAAATTTGAAGACGAGATACATTCATAAAATTTTGCCGCAAAACAAATTCGGCTGAAATAATCTTTCATGTGTTTCAAAATAACGTCACACGGTCAAAGATTTCTATCCGACAGACCTAGTCTGATTTTTGTTTAAACAGAAGTTTCATAGCAGGGCAAGGTTGTGTTGTCATACAGTCCATTTTGAAAAGAAGCATTAAGAACTTTGTGATTTAATTCCACTTCTCGCCAATCGTGCACATTTGTTGTGCAATGAAAACAATTGCCTTAGATTTTTTTTAATTTTAGTTAAAGGTGCACTTCCAATAGTATTCGTGTTCTGATAAGATGTTAAATAAATTAAATGTCTTCATAATCTTGTTTAGTTTCGTAGTTACTGGTCGCCGTTTTAAAGCTTATTGGGGTCGGAAAACTGTTATTAATGTGCGCAATTATGATTGGCTGAATTTGTCAAACAACAAAGAAATTTTTGGAACAGGCCCAAAACATAAGCTTCCAATTTTCTTTTACAAAATTATTAGAGGTGGTGCGAGGGAAAAATTTGACACACTGACAGCGGCTTTACCCACCTCCGCCAACCTTTTCTCAGCCGTTTTGGTGATATGCAACATCGGAAACAACACACATTATTTCATGTAAATTTTTCTGTATTGTTAATGTAAGATTTTATCCATCGACCTTCAACGTTCCATAAGTGCACCCCTGGTGCTGATTCAGGCTGGATGTTCTGTGGATCAGAGTACATATTTTCGGATGTGAGAATTGCGGAGGTTACTCACGTATCGTTTCCCATAACCGGTGCATTTGATCGCTTCTCCGTAATCTGTTCGCATTTTAAACAGCGTTCCACTGAGTCACAACCCCCCCCCCCCCCAACCGTACACGGATATCTCCATTGCCAGCCAATGTAGCCAAAAGAAATAGTCATTAAGAATGTCTCAACTTCTCCATAAATAATTATTTCTTCTTGTTGATATTTTATGACAACTATAATATTAAGGACATAAATGAAAAAAAAGTAATAAATGCGCAGAGATTCCACACATACATTGGTCAATTGGTCTAAGATACTGACGGTCACGGTGGCTGAGCGGTTAGCCTGCTCGCCTCCCACCAAGGCGATCCGGGTTCAATCCCCGGTAGGGTCACTCCGGATGTTCGCGTGTGGTAATCGTGCCGGATGATGCCATTAGTCGGCGGATTTTCTCGGGGACCTCCTGTTTCCCCCCGCCCTTTCATTCCGGCGCTGCTCCATACTCACCTCAATCACTCTCATTGGCTCTCAAGACCTCGATGACAAGAGCCATCCAAATATCTTCACTCTAAGATACTGTATATATGATGTTGAAAAGCTTATCCATTCATACTTTGGAAAATATGTACCCACTGGTCAAGTAATTCGAGGATTGCAACATCTGACAGTGTGGGCTATCCAAAGTAAAATTTCGGCATTTTCTCGCATTTCAAGGAAAGTAATACATAGACGTGTTTAAAAACATATTATCCACACATTTATTATTTCGCAAGAGGTGGATAAGTTAGATTCCAAGCCATTTTCGGTGCATTACTGGTACCCTACACGAGGGATAAAGTCAATTTGTACACAGTGAAATGCGGGTCGATTCATCATAGTAGTCGACACTTGTAACGATGCCATAAAGTCCTCACGAGTGCTGCAGACGAGCACACAGCAATGCCACATCTGTTGACAACAGTTGTAACTCAGCAGGCCTACTGCTGCCGATCCACTTGAGAGAAGAGAGCGTATATAGCAGTCATCTCAGTAGCGACTTGAGAACCGTCATGCAGGAATCACATCCTCTGCAGTACATACAACGGGTAGGCCTGCCTCTGCTTTTGTGTGGCTTAAGGTCTCTCAACAAGAAACGGAACAAGTTCCTCAAGAGCAGAACAGAATTGGTAATGGCACAGAGCCGTCTAGACATTCACATGTAGTGACTTAGGAAAGTCATGTAAAACCGAGATGAGTATGGCTGGACCAGGAATCCGATCCTGTCCAGAGTGCTTCCGAGCATCATCTCGTTCATGCACTCGTGTACTGCGTGCAAGGCCGTGCCAAGTAAGATAGCGGAAATAAGACTTTTGTCGAATTGGCAGTAAATTCTGGCCCGCAATAGTGTAATGCCCACAGAGCAAGTAAGGAGACAAGAGCCGACACTTCCACGTTGTAACGATGTTCTTATTTTAAAGTCTTTTTCAGGAGTGGTGGGTGGGTGGTAGGTGCCTGGATTAATACTAACAGCAGAAACGCATTACGAAAAATAATCGCCTAGTAGAATAAAACAAAAATAATAGTTCTTAATGATTATTTTGTAATAAACACGCTTCATTGAAGTAGTTAATACTCACGTTGTGTTCAATGTTTAATAAAATAGCTTATTTAAAAATAAGAAAATTTTTTTTTTCTTTAGGCTAGCCGGGTAGCATTTACAGTATGTTTACAGTTTGCGTTTTAAAATTGCTCAATTAGAACCTACTTGACTAACACCATTTATTTGCCGAATGCGGTTTTCGGCAATAATTATATATATAGATGTGCTGTTTGTGTTAGCTCTGTCTTTGAAATATTTACGTAACCTACAATTGTCACCAACAGAATAGAATAAATCTTCCACAAGCAGTGCAAAAAAACGGATTAAAGATTTCTAATCGTTTTAGTAAGCAACTAAATCAGCACCTGACATATATGTAGGTTAAATAAGTATGTTTGAGACACAAAACATTCATAGTTTTGATTCAAAACCGTTCTGTTCTATAACATCATTAATTATAGTGGTAAAATGTCTATGTTGGTGTTTCCACAGACATTAACTTCAAATAACGCGATTGTAAGCCCTATGTAATGTCTCCCCCCTGGTAATGCCTAATCGCTATATATAGAAACGAACACGACTAATGTTCGGATCAACAGACGCCCAAGTACTGTTGCTGTAGGAGTTAACCATTCCTTCGCGTGTGAAACACACCGCTGCATGCAGTAAGCGACTGATAAAAGTCCTGGCACGTGTCACGACGCACTTATCTCATACAAACTGATAAAATAGTCAATTTAGAAACTTTCATAGCCTACACAATGTCACGTATTTTCTGCCCTGTGATACCTGTAAGAGAGCAGCGTATTTCAACTTTGGTGCTAACACACATCAGGCAATACTGCAACTGCGTTTTGCACTCGCCTCATTTTACCAACATACATTTACATTTTGGTGCCATCAATATTGCAACTGTGTTTTGCTCTGAGCTGCGTCTTCAAACTGGTTAAACACGTGTACAGTTTGGTAGAATGAATAAGCAGATCAGGTCCAGTACTCGACGTGTGCGTACTTCAAGAACTCTTTCATGCTATTGAGTTCGAATTTCCAATTTATATGCTGTCTGAGTACAATGCAGTACACATTTTCACTCTTTTTATACTTGAATAACTCCTTGGCAAGAATGCGATCAGTATTTCCCTGCCAATTTCGTAAAAGGTGAAAGGGTATAGCACGTTTTTACACCAGAGTAATTTCAGTTATATTTGTCACCATAATCGTTTGGTACCTCCCACATTTGCAAACCACCCGAAAACATTCAAAATTACTTGTGAAATGATAAAGCATGCACGTTCTAAATTTCATTCTGTTTTCCGTACAGGGTGGTTCTAAATTAACTGGAGGAATTTTGTAGGTCAGGCAAAGGGAACGAAATAAGTGTAATTTCAGTTATAAAGCTATTTGTGGAAGGGCAAGTGTTCGGCGTTGGGGTGTCGACAGTGCCTACAGATAGGCAGATACCTTTAATAAAGAAGTATTTGTAGGCGCAGGGCAAAAAGCCAGTTTTCATGCAGACGTCGGTCCATGGAACCAAACGAACGGCTGCCATGTATCTGCCGATAGGTATAAAGTAGCCCTGAATGTATTGCATTTCGTTGTTTGCACTGTACTTTAAGTGCCCGTCCAACTTTTTCGCTTTAGTGTAGCGCTCAGCTGCGAAGAGTTAGTAATGTACTCAATAGTGAGCGGCCACAACTAATTTAAATGTCTGTCGTATGAACCAGAGATCACTGTAACTATAGGCCGTTCACGGTAAAGTGAGCACTTATTGAAGCTATTGCATCAGACATAATAACAAATAAATGCATTTCATTGTGGCATCGGGCATTTGTTTGTGGGCATGGTGACTGTAAACAATGTCTTTATTATTCACATGACACGGTTTACATTAACAAGTGGTGGACGGATGTAAATTGGTTGAAAGAAAAAGTAACTAGGGATTCAAAAGTGCTCACTTTACCGTGGACGGCCTATAGTGTCCAGTACAGAAGGACGCGCACTTATGTCCTACCTCCTGCACAAGTTGTAACCAACCCGACTGTGGTATATCGATGAAGCATGAAACTTTAATGTACTCTTCGAGTTGAATGCGTGCATTTACGGAAAAGTGTTATGAATAGTATAACCCTATTTTAGTTCCGTATTCAATCCCTACGAGTTCCGTCAGTTAATCATCAATCCTACTATACATGCGGTTTCACCATGGGAAAGTAAACTCATGACCATACACAAACTTAACATTGAATACGGTTTTTGGGGATAAATGTTAACGCCATGCTTTAAATTTTGAGGAATAAAGTTTTCCTGGGATATTTGCATTGTGGAGTCAAAAACACGACGAAAAAGTTTTGAATTCGAAACTTAACCTTAATACTTTTGAGTTACGCAAAACGCTGTGCAGTTGGTACGGAGTTCCTCCTATGATCCGAGTTTATTTCCTATCGCTGTTACACAAGACACAACAGTAGCAACTGCAGCTGGGCGAGTTGTAATTCAAAGCAGCTGTTTCGATAAACCCTATGCCATACCTGCGGCAGTTGTTTGAAAATATAGTTAGGGAGATATAAAATTGAATCCAAACTGAAGGGGTCATTAAGGAACCCACCTAGCTGTACAGAAGTCGAGAAGCGTGGGAGCGATAAGGGTGACATTGCCACGCGAATCAAGTGCGCCAGCACCCCTACCCACGCGGATCTCGACTGGATTGCGGTGCTCCCGTCGTGCTGCGTGTATCTATGTCACTTTTAAGCAGTAATCCCGTAACTTCATTGGTGGGAAATCTGTTGCAAGGTTCAATGCAGGCCCCTACATTATTCCGAGGGTATCTGCTACAAATGTTTCAAAATATAGCGATTAAAAAAAATAGTTATTAGATATTCTGAGCTGCACCGTAGCTGTGTTTATAGCGTGGGTAAAGTTTTCAAGCAAATCGACGACAATGTGACTTGTGTGTTCTTTCGCAGATCAGCACATTGAACGCACGTTCAGTAATTTCGTGAAAGCAACCTGGATTTCGAACACTATACAAACACAGTTGAAGAGCTCTATATGCTAGCTTCTTTAGTAGAGTGCGAGAGATGCATGAGGCTGTGGGCGGCAGAGGTCTTTGGGGCTGAGGGGGATGAAGCGAAGTGAAACGGAACAGATAAGGAATGCAGTGATGGGAAAAACAGGAAGGATCGGAGAAAACCTACCCCGCCACGTTTCCCACACGTAGATATCAGCAGAAATGACCCGCCCCTCAGATGATTGAGCCGAGATGGGAGGCAATTGGTGTCATTAGTTATATAAGTAATTTCTTATTGGTTTTATTCACGCAAGTGCATGGAATTCCGTATAATTATAGGCTGTTCAGGATAAAGTGAGGACTTTTCAAGCCCTAGTTACTTTTACTTTTCAGCCATTGTTTATCATTTAACCACCTTTTAAAATAAATATTGACATGTAAGTAATAAAACACAGTGAGTATATTCTACTGCACTCGGAAGTTAACGTCTATGGTTAAAATAAAACACATTTATTGAAAACTATTCCAAACGAGATTGCTTTTAAAAGTGCTCACTTTAGCGTGAAAAGCCCATAACTAGGGACAGGTGTTTTTCGCGAAAATATTTCTAGATCAGTTGTACACCTAAACACTTTTGTTCATATGCACTTTCGTGGTCGGACGATTTTAAATGTCCCGTGCCTGGGCGTTAAGTATCGAAGTGCTTTATTACGATTAGCCCAGCCAAATAAGAACATGTCTTCTTACGTAGACACGCAGCCAATAACAAAACGAAGTTGAGGCTGTGGATGTAGGATATTGAAGTCTAGCATAGCTATAAATATTTTCGCGAAATACATTTGTACCTATAACATATTTCTAGAAATACTCCTCAGTTTTGTTTGAATGGCTCACAAATGAAGCGCGACGGTCGAGGGTAATGTTATTGTTACACGTGTCGGAAGGATACACGGCGAGGAGAAAAGTAGATCCTCGGCAGGGCTTTCGAAAGTGCTGAGTTGACAATGGGTAATTACGGACACCTTTTTTTTCGCGAAAAGATTTGCGCAAAGGCTATACTCCAATGTCGTATGGAAACGTGCAGTTTTACTTTTGTTATTGGTCACGTGTCTTTGCCGGGAGACAGTTCCTTACCTGACTACACCAATCAGAATTAGGTAACTCCGACACTGAGTGTCCGTGATTCGTGGGCAGACACCTGCAATGTGTGGCAGTTAACACCATCCAATCACGAAAGTGGATCTGAGCTCTAGTGTTTTGGAGTACAAGTTCACCTGAAATCTTTTTGCGAAAAACAGGTGGCCCTACGGGTAGGGACCTGCAAAATTCGCGTTATTATTTTACATCGCGCTAAACTTCACAGAACTTTACGTAAAGGAGACAATGTCGTTCCTACATTGGCTGCTGCATAGATGTGAAGTCACTACCTTGTTGACTGAACTCCACGTGATTGGGTACACAATTGTGAAGTGTTCATCTATTGGTGCAGAGTTACACAGGGCATGTCACCTGACATACGCATAGCAAAGATACGCGTGTTTCAAGTTGAACGTGTTCCCAAATAAAAACGCGAAATTCGCAAGTCCCTACCTACGGGTGAGGCGTACGTAGTTGTGCATGATGTGTGTGTGTGTGGGTGTGTGGCAGGTGTCGTGGGTGAGGAGGCGCGACTGGCACATCCTGACGTCGGGTCTGCTCACCTACACCAACGACGAGCGCTTCCAGGTGGAGCACGCAGTCGGCGGCGACGACTGGGACCTGCACGTCAAGTACGTGCAGAAGAGGGACAACGGCACGTACGAGTGTCAGGTGAGCGCCGTCCTCCTCACCTCCCCCCCCCTCATTCAGGCAACACGGGTCGCTAGAACTGAGCGGTTAGCCTGCTCGCCTCCCACCAAGGTCATTCGGGTTCAATCCCCGGCAGGGTCACTCCGGATTCTCGCATGTGGGAATCGTGCCGGACGATGCCGTTGGTCGGCGGGTTTTCTCGGAGATCTCCCGTTTCCCCCGATCCTTCATTCCGGCGCTGATCCATACTCACCTCAGTCATCCTCATCGGCTCTCAAGACCTCGATGTTAAGAGCCGCCCAAATCTCTACACTCCATCTAGCGGCCACTTTACACTGCTTTCCATTCTCCGTCACTTACAACTTTTCTGAAGCCCTGCTAAAGTTCTACTTCCAGGATATTTCTCCGCCTCACAATATCAAAGTTTACAAGTTACACCAGAGGACCAAAGCACCGTATTTGTGCGTACTCAGGGTAATAATATTTTACATAAGAACTATTTCTAAATAGGCATTACCAACACACTTATCCCTCCCTGTATTTATTCATATTAATTATCACGGAAATATTAAAATTTATGGATAAAATATAAGCAAAAGTTAAATTGAAAAAAAAAATGAAGTACTTTTATGTTAACACAAACATAAAGCGCTTGTGATATAACTAGGGATAGAAAAATTTTGCGAGTTCATTTCAGGACAAGAGAGACGTCAAACACGTGTACACTGAAGTTGAGTTTGCAATTTGATCGTGGTTTATTAGACACGCCTTGGACGACTTGTCAAGAAGCAAGTAGTGAACCCCGTACTTCTAGGTGTGGGGTGACACAGGCTAATCTCTGGAGCAGCAGCCAATGGAAAAAAATATCAATTGAGGATAGAGTATACACAGGATTGTGGAGTATAGCCTACATTTCATCGAACTCGCAAAATTTTCCTATCCCTAGTTATAACACGGCAATATTAACAAAATATCTTAAAAGAATGCGTCGTGGATCTTGATCTTGCCGAAGGCGATAGGACAGAGACGGCGAGCCAATAATAACGAAGCAACAGTGTCGCCGATACCTAGTGTATTAGCTGCGCGCATGTAAAGTGAACACGTCAGTCTTGCGGGAGGTATTCTCTAAGAGTGAGTCGTGGCAAGTTCGAGTAAAATACGCCCTATTATTCGCAGCAAAAACGCGAGGAATTATTGGTACCGTAATCGCGTTTTTTTATTACCAAAAATGTTCTAGAATACGTAATTTTCCCATTCAAAATGCCAGGAAACAAACAGCAGCTCCAACAAAGAAATCTGTAGCAAGATGCATCAAATCTAAATTTCCCTCTCTAGAAATTAAGTGGGCTATACCAAGTTCGTTAAGGGACGGAGGCCTTAATAAAATAAATATATTAATTATAATTTCCTTATTTTATTTACAATAATAAAAAAAAATTCTCTGAACTCAATTTTCTCACAATAAATTGAAATTACTTGCTGTTCACAACTGACACCTATTAATAAAATAAAATAAATTATGACAAAGAAATCAATAAAATTAAATAATTAAATATCAGTCCCGATAGACAGTATATCAACCTATTCAATTATTTTATAATTTATGCGTCCATATTTGACAGTTCGAATATTTACAACAAAATCAGTATTACACTTCCATTCAGTCCCACCTCTGTTCAGTCCATGTCCCGCCAGTCGCAATGTTCTAGAGTCCTCCAAGCGCCCTCACGCATAGTAGGCTTCACTCGTCGGTTTCACACCATCTCGTCCATTCAAGCCACGAACACCTCACTCGCCGTCGTCCCGCAATCTCCAGTCGTCATCCACACTTCACTTCACTCGCGCACAATCGGCCAGGCGGCCTCCGTTAAATACTGCCGGCCGCTTGATTGCGGCAGTATATATAGTGTCTTAGGCCGTCACCTAGAATCTTCCCCAACTCGCGTGATGCGTCGCAGATGGCTGAGGCGCCAGCCAGTCTCACCAGAACATATTTGCGTCGTCGCTAAACGTATTGGAAACTCTAGCAGGCGAGAGGAGGTCTGTGACGCCAGCAAGTCTCAACACTGTCGGCATTCACGGGATTCTCATAAGGGAGGAATCAGGAGGCCGCGAGCGCATCGTTCCAGGAAGAGGGGAGGGCGAGGTGGGTCTCCGATTACGGCACGGGGCAGCTGAGTCTGTGACAGCTGCAGCATGTAACAGTATAAATAAGTACGCCAATAACAAAACGGTAGAAGAGTAGCAGAAATGCGTTTTGGATGACTTTGAGGTGTTCGTTGTTCGATGCACAATTCAAAACCTTTATAGCCACAGAAAAGAATTATCTACTTTAAAAAAATTTCTGTCTGTACTACGAAAATACAATAATGGCTCAAGGTAAAAAATATTACTCATGAAATATTAATTTATAAAGCAGAAATACTTTGCGTTGTTAAATGCCAACGCCCAGCAGCTCCCAAGTATTATGAGACGACCGAACCCAAGTATTATGTAGACGAAGCGACCACAAAGTTGTTATAGGCTGTCGCCATATCACTGTATTTTAATTCCACAAAATATATCTGGAACTCTATCAAGTCTCGTTTAGCTTATGAAGAAAGTATCGCAAAGAGCCGAAGGTAAAAACGTTTACAGACAAGTCCATAAACTGTAGCTCAGAAAATAACTGAAAATTAGCTGCATCACATATAAAAAGAAAAGATGCAGGCTTGTACAAAACGATCGTAGCATGGAATAAAAAATTAAAAAAAAAAAAGTTGTATTAAGTGTGGGTGGTGGCAGCGATAGATGCACTGGTGGGGCGAACGCGAGATCGTTTGGAAAAGCTGGCTTCTCACGTAGGCAGTAGTCTCGCCATGGCAAGCGCTCAGCCACGGGAACTTGTCACATCAGGAAGTGGTTATTTCCAGCCTAATATCCCAAGGGAAGATAAGACTTACGAGATCACTTCCCTGTCTGTTTGTTTGTGTGTGTTCCCCTCCTAAAAACTTTGAACTAGTGAACAAAATTTCACCAAATTCGTTACACATATAGTACTTAGTAAGGACATCTGTCTTTTATAGTTTTCGATCACATCGGGTGCTTATTTTCCAGATAACTGCTATTTCATATTTGAAGATTTAGCCAATTTAAACAAAATTTTGTATGCTGACAGTGTATCATGTCAGCACTGAATTTAAAGAGGGATATTGGTATTGGTTTGACATTTTGTAAAATAACGCTATGTAAAATAACTAAGCTTTTATGTTGTATTTCAGAAAATACTTAACCAATTACCACCAAATTTGGTCTGTAAGAATTACCGTGGTTGTGCAATCGACATGTGTGGCTCACATAGTTGACACACTTTAAATAATAAGTGCTTATTGAGAAAGCAAAGAGTCTATTATATCATGAAGATTTCTGCAAATTTTTTCCGTAGTCTGGTGAGAGGCGCGCTTACGGATTTGCAAACTGCCAGCTTTGTACTATTATTTAAGCATCCAATTTATTAAGTTTTTAAAGTATAAGTTAAATTTTACGTCGTACATTTTTGAACAGAAATACTCAAGACAGTGGATTCGAAACATTTGTACCAAGTGCTGGGAAATTTATATGTACCGCGTGTGGACTGGACGCGAAATATCACAGGCCGGCCTTCCTGCCAGGATAGTTTATCGAGTTTAACTCCGTCTAAATCGTTAATCTGCGGGTTCATTGGTATAGGATTTTAGCAGCGGCAGTCCTCCAATGCCCGGTTGCACCAAAATCTTCCCCGATCCGAGATCGTATGATCCTAGTTCCGAAACAGGATCCAATTTTATTTTGGTTCCAATATAAAAGTGTTGCACCAACGACATTTCATGATTTTGGATCTCCGATTAGTCGATCTTGGTTCCAAAGTGAGATATCGAGATTAAGTATTAGACAAATTTTTTTACTAGTTCTTAATATATGACGTCATGGAAGTATGCGCATTTTTTACTATGGATATAACTAGATGTGCGATGTTTTATCTGTTTTAAGTGAATTATTGTTGTACGAATTTTACTGAGTAATATTCAAGTGCGTATAATGTTGTTTTAATTTCCCAAGAAAACAATCGAACGTAGTTCTATCTGTTATCGTATTTTCAAACTAAATTTGTCGCCGATGGCTGCTGATCTCGGATCGATATTTCGAACCGCCAATCTCGGCGGTTCGAAATGAACTTCATCTCGCTCTCCAGTCCAACTCTGAATCTCCAGTCCAGCTCTGAACTAGAATGATGCAACAGTTTTCTGTGTCAATCTTATATCCGATCTCGGATCGAGTTTCGAACCACGACGGTGCAACCGGGCATAGGTGAAACAAAGTACGACTAGTTTAGAAACAAAGCCTGAAATGTCCTGTCCCGGACGGGAGCAGCTCGAGAAGTCGACTCACGCCAGGGCGGACTCTGTGCAGTGCCGAAGTCTAAAAGTTAAGCCAGAAGACTGCAAGAAACAGCACTTCGCTTCGTTTATTTTCTTTACGGGTGGCTGCGAGCTGCGGAGTGATTAATGAACCAGTCAAAGTAGAAATCAACGTGCTTACGCCAGAGACTCCCACGCGCTGTCTAGCTGTGCTTACCGGCGCCAGTAAGTGTTGACACACTGAATATACTTTTTGGTTGAGCTGGAAGCATCCTTTCATCATTTCAGTTCCGACTATTAACGTTTCGAAAAAAAAAGCGGCGTCATAGTTAGGCCTATGGTTCTGTCTTATGTTTACGCCAAATTACACGGTTGCTTTTTTTTTTTTTTATGTTCCCAGGCTATGCGATTAGCTATAAATGTTACTAAAGGCTGTTCACGATAAAGTGAGCACTTTTGAAATGAACCTTAGAAAAATGTCACTGTTTCTGCGTGGTGTATTATTTAAAGGGCTCACTGAGTGAAATGTGCCCAGTAAAGTTGGTAGTGATGGATAAATAGTAGTTCTATATCTTAAAGTCGTATATAAAGTGCTAAGTAACCATTTATTATAACTTTAATTATTAATTTTTTTCCTGTTTTTATTTTAGTGGGTAAAAGTGTAAAATTAATAGGTTCGTAATATATTAATTTTTTCTAATAATTTCACAGTTTCACTTGACCGATGTATGAATAAAGTGATAAGGCCCATGACAATGTTAATTTTACGTAAGGCGGAAGAACGCAATGCGTATACAGGTACCTATATATTAAGCAGGAGTTTCAAAAGTCCTCATTTTATTGTGAACAGCATATAATCACGTTTATTTATCATTTATGTATGAGCGTACAGACAAAAAACTCAAAAAAGACACAATTGGTGTTCACAGAAAAATTTAATATGATAAATAATGGAGCGGTAAAGTATAAACATACCGCATTTGTAAGACACACAAACGGTTTAATAAACTTATGAACGAATGAACTGGAATGAAGGTTTAATTCATACACGCTATAATTCAACAAGACCATGCTGAAGGTATATAGATAAAACAGAAAACCTCAATAAGGAACTGCATTCAGTACGCAGTGTTAACAAATAAGGTATTGCCGAGACATAACATAGTAAAGACTGTTCAATGGAAACAGCACTTTCGGAAGTCGTACTTAAGATCTACTTGCATTCGCCTAATGTAGTCTTCCACCAAATGTACAATTGTCATTGACGTGCACCTGATCATCTTGTTCAAATAAACCATTTAGATATCCACAAATGCTTATGATTAACACTTTTGATTCAACTTTAACACAAGGACCTACTTTACCTCCGTCATTACAAATTTCACTGGGCGCTTGCCAGTCAGGCCTTTGAAACACATTAAGGTAAGGCAGGGACATTTTCAAAGGTTTGATTTCAAATGTGCTTAAGGCTGTCACCGGGTCGAGAATTTGGCATAGGAACATACATGTTAATGAAATTCGGTTTTTGAGGCCAATTCCGAAGACGTAAACTTAAAACAATAACCTAAGTGTGAGAAATGATAACTTCAAGCTCTGTATAGAAACAAATATAACATTTTGTTTTTCAGTAATTTTTATTTAATTATTAAGTTTTCTGATATTTCCAGGGAACATGTTATACATTAATGTTACAGAAGGCTTCGATAGCAAAGAAGCACGTTTTTTGTGCTCAAAAAAGTTTCTGGTGCTATAATCTATCTTTAACAGAAACAACAGAAAAAAACCGTATTTCGTTAACATGTATTTCCGCATACCAAATTCTCAATCAAGGAACATATATTACTTAGTAAGGACATCTTTCTTATGTAGTTTTTGATCACGTCGGGTGTTTGTTTTCCAAATGTCTGCCATTTTACAGCTAATAGGTTATATCATATTTCTGTAACTAAATTACCAATTTAAACTAATTTTTTTGATGTTGACAGTGCACCATGTCAGCACTCGATTTAGAGAGGAATATTGGTATTGGTCAGCCATTTTGGAAGATATCGCTACGTGAAAAAAACTAAGATTTCATATTATATTTCGGAAACTGCTCAACAAATTGCCGCCAAATTCGGTCTGTAAGAATTACTGTGGTTGTCCGATAGACATATGTGATTCACATAGATGGCAGTTATTAAAAAAATAAGTGCTTACTGAGAAAGCAAAGTGTCTGTTATATTACGTAGATTTTTGCAAATTTTTCCGACTAGTTATTAACTAACAATGAACAACCTATAACGGTGAGAATCTGTTTTGGTTTTAGCAGGTTAGAGCGTGTTCACGGTGAGCTGTAGCAGTAACTTACTTATCTATGGGACGAAGGACTGAGCGATCCGGCCATAGGCGTAGGAGCTGAGAGAGTCGTGGGGTCGGGACCCCTACTAGGATAATAAAGGTCCCCACTGGAATTACACGACCCCCAAACACCTCACAAATGTACTTATACAGGAGTTACTTGTTTGCTTTAACTTTCGTGTCATCTCTTAGAATAGCAGCTGTATTCAGTTTATATTTTTACCTCTACTTCAGTATAGGCTGTTGACGATAAAGTGAGCACATTCGAAATCAACCTTAGAAAAATGTCTCTAGACCTACCTGCACTGATGAGCGCACTAAGGGACATGCGCCCAGTAAAGTTGGTAACGATGAATGGAAAGTAGTTCCATATCATAACGTCGAATGACAGGCGTCAGGTAACAATGTATGATCACTTAAATTATTTCTTCCACTTTCTGTATTTTTTTTTTTTTAAGCATCGAAGTGTAAAAATGAGCAAATTTGCAAGATATTTTCTTTTGTAATAATTCCACAGTTTCACTCGACCGACTCGTGAATTAAGTGACGAAGCCCATGGCAATGCTAATTTTACATAAGCTGGAAGAATACACTAAGTGCAAACAAGTAGATCTTAAGCAGGGCTTTCAAAAATCGAAAGTGCTCATCTTACCATGAACATCTTATATCGACATATTTTGAGGAATGCATTCGAAATGAGGAAATATTCACACGACAGCGTAGGCTTGAAAAGTTAGGACATTTTCCCGCCTGTCACACGAATAGTTTCTAGCTACACACAATGCACGAAGTATTATTATTTAATAAGTCAAATACATTAAATTTGATTTTGCAAAGTGTTGTAATATTTGATTAAATATCTAAGTTCAGTTGAAAATAGTAATTTTTCAGTTAAAGTGGTTAATTAGCCCAAACATTCTACGCCCTTGGTGTCAATAGCGGCAAGTACATAGTGTACTTGTGAGAAGGAATGTTATTATCGGTTCTGAGGTGAACCGAACAATTTATTTTGATTTCCTGTGGTTAAATCAAGAAACCAATGTCTGTTCTGAGAAACTTCCGCCCGTACAAAAATGCAGATTATGGGTGGTTTGGTTGAATTCTATTAGTAGATATAAAATTGCACTTCTGGCGCAGGATCTGTCAGATGCAGCAGAATGGAGCATGCACTGGCTTATGACGTTCCTCTTTTTTTTGTTTGCAAGCCATCATACTATATTTCAGTGGCTTATAAATTGACTTTTATTCCGACACTGAACTTTGAGATGTCTATTGCTTTGCAACGTGACCTTGAAAATAAAGAAATTAGAAAAAAATGTATAAATGTTAATGCTTTGAAGTGTTTGAAAAAATAAGGCATGGTTACATAAAATTCGGTTAACAGAGAGCGCCATTCGTTAAGGCCTGAAGTGGCATTCTTCTTCTTTTATATCCTCAAAAGAATAAGTTCAGCCTCCTAATATACAGACATGAGAATTTATAACAAATCATGTATGCACATGCACAGAAATCTAAACCGAGAAAGACTGGCTAGATATTATGCCAATGGAAATTAATATGGAATTATTAATTACTTTACAATGATTTGTTTAAAAATTGGAATTAAAAATTGTTAAACCGTAATGAAAATATATATTAGGCTACCCAAAGAGATGCAAATGTAACATATGTGACATAAAATAAAAACCAATGAACTATGCCCCACCAATAATTTACGTAATTCGGTGACATTTTTATTTAATGGACACCTCTTGCAACTCTCTGAGATACGATGTTTAAGATTTGAAAACTTACCGTTGATTCTAAAAGAATAAATTGCAATTTCCTTTATCCTGTCTCATTCTATCTTGAGAAGCCACCACTTACTGCCACCTCAATAACTAAATTTTTAATATACTTAAAATTCTGAAATAAAACATTTAGTTTGGTAATATATTTGTTAAAATTAATAAAAGTACCCGAGAAAATACGTGCAAATCCCAAATTATTGGAAGGGAAGGAGTGCAAAATTAAATAGAAAAGTATCGAAATATTTTAATTTAAATAATTTTACTAAAAGTATTATTAATATAAATGTATCTCGTAGTGGGCGGCCATCGCTTCATCCCCGACGAATATAACACCGATGAAAGCTCTCATAACGCGAAATGCTAAATCTGTCAACTTTCAGAATACTTGACTATTAATGTTTAAGTCCATATAGCCTCGCTTATCGGCTTTCGGGCCCAAGTTCCCTCTAAAACTGTGCTATTATTGATTGGCTAATACCATAAATTGATGCGCTCCCCCTGTTCTTGGGCAGAAATAAACCTCATAACCGCTATAGGCAAGTAAATATGAAATAAGGATTCCGGCGTTGTCACCTTAAAATAATGCTTTTTGGAAAAAAATTTAAATATAACCTAAATCAATACAAAACCATATCAGTATTTTTTTAACATGGCAAAATGTATATTTTTAATAAAGAAGTCTGCAGAAAAAATTATTATAAACTTATATCTGCGCTATATTACATATTTATATGCGTTATGATCGAAAATATTATATTTTAATATCTTATATAATTTAAGATTTATAATACTTACCAAATCAAAATTATTTGTAGATCTAACTTCAACAGCTTTATTAAAACGGAAGCATACTTCTATATTGGTTTTACGTTTCACAAAGTGGATTTTCTATATTAATAATCTATTATATATGGTCTCGACTGAAATATATGGGAGAAACATGGGGCCTGACAGTTAGGCAAACACGACACAATATTAAATTCTCTTGCCATTGCTGTAGAGATGCGGGAGCATCCGTTATCTAACCTGTAAGCTCAGTTACGTACGTGGCTATACGTAGTAATGCGGGAAAAGTTCTGTCCACACTTTATTTAACTTAGCAACAAAAATTAACTCAAGCATACATGGTTTACTAAAGAAGATCACCGATAGTAATTAAAAATGGTGGTATTGGGTAAAATATACGAAAATAATATGTGTGATGATGAAAATCACAAGAACAAAATATTGTTACATGCTGCAGCTGGCGCCGACTCAGTTGTCCCAAGCCGTAATCGGAGACCCACCTCACCCTCCCCTCTTCCTGGAACGATGCGCTCGTGGCTGTCTGTCCCCCTTCTGGGAATCCCGTGAATGCCGACAGTGGCGAGACTTTCTGGGGTCACAGACCTCCTCTCGTCTGCTAGAGATTCCGATACGTTTAGCAACGACGCAAGAATAATATGGCGAGACTGGCTGGCGCTTCAACCCTTCGCGACGCATTACGCGAGTTGGGGAAGATTCTAGGTGGCGGCCTAAGACACTACATATACTGCCGCAACCCAGCGGCCAGCAGTCTTTGACGGAGCCACCTGGCGAGTGTGCGCGAGCGAAGAGAAGTGTGGACGTTGACAGGAGGACGGCGAGTGAGGTGTTCGTGGCTTGAATGGACGAGAGGGTGTAAAACCGACGAGTGAAGCCTACTGTGCGTGAGGGCGCTTGGAGGACTCCAGAACATTGCGACTGGCGGGACATGGACTGAACAGAGGTGGGACAGAATGAAAGTATAATACTTATTTTATTGTATTCGAACTGTCAAATATGTAGGCATAAATTATAAAATTATTGAATAGGTTGATACACTGTCTATTGGGACTGATCTATAGTTATTTAATTTCATTGCTTTCTTTGTCGCAATTATACATTTTATTAATTGGTGTCAATTGTGAACAGTGAGTGATTTAAATTTTTCGTGAGTGTTTGATTTCAGTGAATTTTGCTGTAGTTATTGTAAATAAAATAAGGAAATTATAATTAATTCTTTTATTTCATTAAGACCTCCATCCCTGAACGAACTTGGTATATCCCACTTAATTTCTAGAGAGAGAGAAATTGTAACAATATGAATGAACTATTTCCAATTATGAGCGTTTACAGTAAATATCGTGTCAGTGTGATTATATGCTTGGACAACAGGATAACAATTATACAGGACAATCCACTTTTGAATATTTCACGTCAAACATAGAATTAAATAAGAATCTGATTAAGATTGCAGAACACATTACAATAACATTCAACTAATAAGATCATTCAAGTGGATTTTACTAGTACTTCTGTAAAATTGAACATGACACAAACACTGCAATTATAATTTCTTTAATAAATAAATAAATAGACTATCCTAGAAAATTGAAAAGCGACTGCTGTCAGATATTTTTATATTAATAGTGGAACTTTATAACTGAACCAATGTAACATAATATAACAAATAAAACTAATGTCCAAACGATAGTGAAGCTTTACATAAAGTTGTTTAGCATGTTAGTTAAATTAGTCTCTTGCGTTTCAAAATCACTAAAATGCTCCGGGTTAGCTTACAGTCAGTAGTGCAGGGAAAACTCCTTACACTTCTTACTCGATATGATGACGATTAATTAGGAAAAATATCTTCTAAATATGCAATTAATGAAGTGTTTTGAAATTTAATAAACGTTCATGGTATTGTTCCAAATTAAAGTAAAAGTCTTATAAAGTTTTCAGAATAATAGTTTTATGATGCTATGCATTGAATGGATTCAATCAAATAAAATCTGTTGGTAGAAAAGTCTCAACAAATATATTACAACAGGATTAACTGACATTAACGCAGACCTTACTTGGAGACGATCGTAATAGTGGAGATTGCAGCTGGACTACGACGAACGGGCAGTAGTGATATCCTCACTTAAATAGATTACAATTACCTAACTCTGCGTGCTCCAGACGTAGGATGCAGTACCGCGCCTCTGCGACACTCGATCAGACCTCCTGCAGATACTGGGGCGATGTTGGTTGTCCCTCACATCGGCTCAGCGTCGAAGACGTCATCCTTCTGTCTTCATTCGAACCACCTCCCCTTCTCAAACGTTCTCTTGCCTTCATGCCGAAATATTCCTTTTTATATGCTATTCACGATACAGTGAGCACTTTTGAAATCAACCTTAGAAAAATATCGCTGCTCCTATCTGCATATATTGTAACGGGCGCGTTGAGTGACATTTGCCCAGTAAAGTTGGTAACGATGGAGGGAAAGTAGTTCCATATCTTAACGTCGAATTAAAATGGTAGTTAACCATTTGTGACAACATAAATTATTTCTTTCGCGTTCTGTATTTGTAATGAATCGAAGTGTAAAAAATTAGGAAATTTAAAAAAAAAAAAATTTACTTTTCAAATAATTGCACATTTATACTTGACCGACGCATGAATAAAGTGATAAGGCCCGTGTCGATGTTAATTGTATTATAAAGTGGAAGAATACACAGCGTGTATACAAGAAGATCTTAAGCAGGGCTTTCAAAAGTGCTCATTTTACTTCGAACAGCCTATATTCGCGGCTTCTTCACACTTTTTAAAATCAAACCTTCGAAAAAATCACTCCATGCCTGACGTGTTCGGTTTTTTCTAGTAAATGTGCCATGTTTCACAACAATTTTATACTTATTTTCATAAAAGTACTTAATTTTTGTTTGAATTAAAATTTTATTTATATCTTATTTATAAATTACTATATTTCATTTACAATTAATATGAATAGAAACGGTGAGAAAATAGGTGTGTTGGCAATGGCTAGTAATAAATAATTATTTTGTAATATATTAACACAATCATTGCACACGAATGCAGTGTTTGGTTTAATTTTCTTGCCTTAATTAAGATTTGTTTGCACTAGGCTGAGCAACATTCTGGAAGTAGAGTTTTAGCAGAGCTTCAGAAAAGTGTTGACTACCCGTGAATGGACTACACCAGCAGGAGCTCTGCAGATGTATACTGTATATACCTGCTGTAGGCTGTTCACGGTAAAATGAGCACTTTTGAAAGCCCTGCTTAAGATCTACTTTAATACAAGCTGTATGTTCTTCCCCCTTATATAAAATCAACATTGCCGTGAGCCTCATTAATTTATTCATGCGTCGGTCAACAAGTGAGACTGCAAAATTATTAGAAAAGTAAATATTGTACAAATTTGCTCATTTTTGCACTTCGTTGCATTAAAAACAAAACAGAAAGTGAGAGAAATAATTTAAGTTATCACAAACGGTTACCTATCACTTTTTATTCGATGTTAATATACGGAACTACATTCTCATCCATCGAGACCAACTTTGCTTGGCACATGTTTCTCATTGCACCCGTTAAAATATACGCAATCAGAGGCAGTGACTTATCTCTAAGGTTGATTTCAAAAGTGCTCACTTTACCGTGAACAGCCTTGACGCACTTAGGTCCCTTTTCTACCTAGGACATCCGACTCTCCTAGTTTTAAGGCAGGTTAGTAAGAACAAATGTGACCTTGTACATCTACGAACTGGGCCACGATTACGGGTGCAGCTAGCCAACTTCCACTCAAGACCTCATCACGTTGCAGTTCGCCTGGAGGGACGAATGGCAAACTGTTGTGCTCTTATGACCGGTTGCACCATCGTGGTTAGAAACTTAACCCGAGATCGGATCAAAGATCGACACAGAAAACTATTGCAACATTCGAGTTCAGAGCTGGACTGGAGATCGAGATGAAGTTCATTTAGACCCGCCGAAATTGGCGGTTCGAAATCTCGATCCGAAATCAGCAGCCATCATCGACAAATGTAGTTTTAAAATACGCCTACAGCTAGAACTACGTTCGATTGTTTTCTAGGAAAATTAAAACAATATTATACGCACTTGAATATTATTTAGTAAAAATCATACAACATTAAATGTGCCTACTTCCATGACGTCATATATAACGAATACATAGCAAAATTTGTCTCATACTTATTCTCGATCTCTTACTTTGGAACCAAGATCGACGAATCGGAGATCCTAAATCATGAAATTTCGTTGGTGCAACACTTTTACGTTGGAACCGAAATCAAACTGGATCCTGTTTCGGAACTAGGGTTATTCTATCTCGGATCAGGGAAGATGTTAGTGCAACCGGGCATTAGTGATGAGAGGATATTGTGCCTCTCTAATAATGTCGTCTGCTTGTGGGGCGCCGTATAGAGGAACGATACCTTCGCGGTGCACATGCCAGAAACACACAGCATCAGCGCCTATTATTCCGGAGTTGTGAGTAAGGTTTGTTGTAATCAGGTTGGGGTTCTCAGTGGCTATATATTTTACCAAATAACAATATTCGCACCCAGGTTGTACTCTTGTTGCGGGTGTAAAATATTTTTCCGTGTCGTGTATACGCAAATGGGATATAATGAAAATTCTGAACATTTAAAAATAATGCCACTGCGGTAACAAAATTATCTTCCCTTTAAACAATCGTAGTTAATGATAAAAATTTATAAGTAAATTGACTGGCTCGTTTGAGCACTCTGTTGTGTGTATACACCGATCTAAGAATTTGTTGAATAGATATGTTATTTAGAACTATGCCAAAGAAAATTATTAACTTTGATTTCTGCGAACGAAGCAGCTCTGTTACTTGCTTATATGCCTTGATCGGAAACAGTTTTGCGAGCAATCCAGGAACATCAACAGCGAAGTCACTTCGTCTCTCTTAGGTACTCGTGCAGAACTCGTGGACTCTTGCTTCAAACCTAAGTTCATTGTTCAACGCCATATTCTTACTACTCTTGAGCATCTTTTAAGTTATATAATTTCATTAATGAACACCCGCCTGACGTATGTCCAACGTATATTGCTATTCATGAATTACAATGTTACAAATGTTCCAAGTAATTTATATTCTGATATATTTAATATTTCGAGAATTACTTTCCTAATTATTCATTGACCGAGATGAACAAAGTAGTACATTATTCTGACTGTTGAACGTTTTGATCTCTAAGCTGAATTGCAGAAAAAATAATGCTTGGTACAATAATTACAGCCACGAACATTAACACATTACGAAAGCAAATATTAGTAATATAGCTTAAGGAATAAATGTAGGAAATAATAATATTGAGATGTATGCTTGTAATATTAATAAAATTACCAATAACATAAAAAATTCTCAGTAACGAAGCAACTCGTTTTACGACATGATTTGAGTTGTTAAGGAACATATTTAATAAGTTGCATGGAATGATACGATGTCAAGAAATACATGTGAAGTGTACGTACCTCTTAGGTGTAACTGTAATAGACGCAAATTGTGGACTCAGAAAAAAAAAGAAAAAAATTTAAGTATAAGTTTTATATAATTGGAATACATGATATATAATTGGTAAATATTTTTTAAATTGGTATGTTATTCAATTTCATATTACGGAAGTACACACATGTATAAGGAAGTATACATCTTTTCTATACTGAGGTATGTTTGAGGCATGTTCGAAGCATCTTCAATTGACGTTCGAGTAATTTTCGTTGTATTTCTGTACGTCGTTAGCCTAAGGTAAGCAATGAAATGTATTTGGGGTGCGTTGGAATTATAACGACTGTATACTATGCTCAAATAATGTAGTATGATATTTTATGGTGGTGACTACCAACGTATGCTTGACAAATGAAGACGCTGTCAGACGAAACGAGACGAAATTTCCAAAATGAGTTGCTGTGATGAATAAGGTCTGTGAGATATCTCGCGTCAATACGAGTTTGTGGACCATAACACATTTAGTTTTCAACCCCTATTGCAGATGTAGTGTTCACTGACCCAAACAGAAAGTATTTCAATGCCATGCATGTGGTAAATTATTTGATACAGAAACGTACACGGGAAATACAAAACTATTCTGTATGGCGGCCCTATAACAATCTTCGCAGAAGCACAATAAATGGCAATATCAACTATCGTAGCGTTGAAACGTCCATTTTGGCAAAAAAGTTTGGCGTTGGAGCTTACTTGGAATATGATATTATTGGCGGAGACTTAGTATGCTGTTAGATATGGTATGTTGGAATGTATCACTTTCTTCAGTTATTACTCTTGTTGGATGTCTAAATAATAACCGATAATGAATTTGCGTTTATTTAGTTGTTTTTTTTTAATTATTCCCAACAAAATTTTTACTATAATATGTTTTCAAATATAATTAATCTCACCAATTTCTAAACATTGACACTTAGCGCATCTGCACATCGAAACAAAAAATAGGGCTACAACATTTTCTGTGAGTCTTCAATATTATGTAAAAAATTAGTTAAATAATATAAATTAAAAATTCTATAAATAGTTTCAAAATTAAAATGAAATTGTGATTTGTTGGTATTGGTGAATTTAAGATTTTGGTTATACAGACTGAATAAAAGAGCACGGCCACTGATTTTCGAAAGTGTTTTGGATTTTACTCGATATAATGGAAGTTTTAAAGAGTCACTGAAGTAATGGGGAATTTCGGAATGGTGAAATTGTCATAGCACGCTAACATGATATGTTCTTCAAATATTTTCGGAATTTTAGACATTTTTTTTTTTTAATTTTCAGGGCAACAGGTTAAACATTTTAAAGGTAATTGTCAAAAGTCAAGGTTTACTTCAATGTGAGAATCGCCGAAATACGAATTAGTGTTTACAGAAGCGAAATAACAGAACGAGGTACTCCTCTTGCGGGCATCTGCCCCACCCAGTTCAACCCCCCCCCCCCCCTCAAATTCATCACCTGCGGATACTGCGCTAGAACATACATGGTACATCTACTTTAGCTATAGAGCCTAGAGCCTCGTAATCTTAGATTGCAGGGTGCGGTGTAATTGACATTCACTCTCTCTTTCCAATACATGGTTTCTGTCGTTAACTTCTCACAGGCTTCAGTTTCAAAGCTTTGCGTCGCAGAATTGGATTCCTTTACGAGTTGGCATGGAAGTAAACAGAGAGAAATTATCTTAATCAGGCCGTTTCCTTCACCGCCCATTTGTTTCTCATCTTGCCAGTTACGTCACAGAGCTGAAGCAAGCTGGCAACAGTGAGCGCCATAAGCCGTGTACTGCAATCTAAGCTGAGATGGACTATAGTAACGGTGCATTTTAAAACGCGGCAATTCTCTCTCACACACACAACACTGTCCCTCGCATGCAGTGTGTGGTGACTTACAATCCTCAACTCATTTCGACTTTTTAAGGGCGCTCGGCTTATCAAGACTGCATCCATGGCGGTTCTCAATCTTTAAGATGAAAACTGTTTCGAACAAAACATTATTGAAAGTAATTTTCTCAGAAAATACTGCAACGATAAAAAATTTAAAAATAAACTGCTTACTATAGGTTCGTAAAATGTAAAATTTTAATGTTAGCTTTCAGAAAAGTATATTAAACATGGCATGCTTGCAATATTTCTTAATATATTAATATTCTTTAAGAAATGTCACATGGAATAATTTTTTGTTTTGAACGGTTATCTTCGAAATCGATGTTTTTTATAAGGAATTTCTTTAGCGTTCTGTGGCTGCAGGCTTGGTAGATAGAGCCCTCGAGATTGCTGTACCACTTATTCCAACCCAGTTAACAAGCACACTGCAGATTGGATCCGTACCGCCTCGGGCGGGCTAGAGACTGTGCTGCCGCCACGGTGGCTACGACCGAACTTAGTGTGTTCCTCCCGCAACTTACGCATATTGCCAGTAACTTGGCCCGCTTGTTGCTCGGAGCAGAATTCGCAAGTTGCTGCAACCAGGTGCTTATGCTGGCTGTTGTAACTTCACTTCAGCATCAGGGCTTCAGAACTTCCCTGATACTTCTACTACTCCGGTAAGAGCAGTGGGAGTGGCAGGAAGAGGGGGAGGGGAGTGGTGTAGTGGGTTGCCTCCCACCCACGCGATCCGGGCTCGATTCCCGAAAGGGTCATTCCCAGATTTTCACATGTGCGAATTGTGCCGGTCGATGCCGCTGGTCAGCGCGGGTTTTCTCGGGGTTCTCCCGTTTCCCCCGACCTCTCATTCCGAGCGCTGCTCCATACTCGCCTCGCTTCACCTTCGTCGGCTCTCAAGACCTCGATGTTAAGAGCCGCCGAAATCTCTTCACTCCGGAAGGAACATAGTGCAGAATGAGTTAAATAACCATGCATGGGCAAGAGTTGCAGGTTTTGAATCATTCGTTTTGTAATAACGTATATGCATATACATGTAAGCAGGTTACGAATAACAGAGAAGATGAATATTTGGTAAAATTAATTTTCGTATCTATAGCGAAATAAAACCGAGTGGATATTATAGATATTAAGTTATATTATTTTCCCTTTTTTGTTACTGACGCAAAAATTAGCGTATACTTTTATGGTAATTTACAGTCGAGAATGTTATAGTTTTTTTCTATTTTTATACAATCTGGGATACAGAGTTAATGAATAATACAATTTTCTATTTTCGCAGAGCTAATTCTCTATACTTGAAATGTAATTTTGCGGAATTGTGTTAGTCATAAGTATAGCTGGACCATTCTTGTATTATTTAAAAAAACAAGTATTCATTTAAAATAAATCCTCGATAAGTAAAATGTTTACGAACATTTGTAAAGTTTGTACTTTATTGTTACGTGCACTGTAACAAAATTTTGCAATAATGAAACTATTACTGTTTTAAAATTTAAACATTGTCTAGAAATATTTCACACATACACACCAACACACACAGCATCTTTTACCAAAACACAAATTACTTTCCACACTTTTCTTTGTTCCCGCCACTACTTTGTAAGAAGTACATTCGACGCACAAACAAAAACTAATGCGCTTGCGTACACTGCAAACATGTAACCGGTGATATGAGCGGAATTCGTCCAGTAAGGTTGTGAGAAACATTACTAACTGGCTGAGTAATTAAGTTTTAAATAACTTGCTTCTACTTCTACCGAGGTACAGCGATTACCACTTGCATCGAGTACAATTAGCTGATATGCGGGCAGGAGGCGGTGGAATGACTGGTTTACTGCCAGAAATATTTCACTCTGTTTAAATCCACGTAGTCGACGCTTGCATGCACCAACCAAAGAAACTGTGCCTTCAAGAACTGGTTACTCATGGATTTTTATTTAACAGCATGATCCTTAAATGATCATTTAGCAAATAGTCTTATATTATTTGAGGCACAAACAAGAACGAGAGACATGAGTGTTTTATATCAAATATATTTGATTTATTTATGTCTTTATTAAATGTCGAAGTTAAGGCAAATTATTATTTTTTAATACTGCCGTTAGTTTTATTGCATATATTTCGAAAACATCTATAATCGCAAAAATAAAATTCTTAACGATATTTAGAAGTGAAAATACATCTGACAATCACGCAATACTTCCAAAAAGACATTTTTCTCGCGATAACTGATTATTGACATACACGTTCCTTGAAACTGTTATTAAATTTATTAAATGTTCTCTGTGGTATATATAAAAGCTGAATAGAAATATTGAAGTTTATTGAACCATAGAGACGAAACTGGTAGACACGATAAAAATATGTTTATGTAAAATTTAAAGGAGGTATTATTTATAAACATACTTAGTTAAAACGTCGAATCATACATAGACAAAAACGTACAAACATAAGCTTTTGCGAAATTTCACATCTTGAATACTGGTTTTTATAGCATCTTTTAATGTTTAAACTAGAAAACGGGAATATTTTCATGATTCTGGCGCCAATTGTAGTTACTTATGAACAAATATGCGAAAACCGAAATGTTGTTATAACATTTTCTTTAGGTGCTCCAGGTTCGGTGTGTTTTCCACATTCATTCTCGTTATTGTAAATTGTAGGAAAAATAACTGAAGATTAATATATTCTGGTTAATATAATTATTTCATCAGGTTATTTACGTAAGTAAATCGCAGAGAAATGAAAGCACGTAACAGTTACAGAAACGTACTGTTTTTTGTTAATTTATTAGTATGTAAATAAATATTTAAAAAAAGTAACTATTTTTAAACTCTTATACTAGCGAAATTTCAGTTTGCCAATATTCTGCGTTTACAAATCGCCCAATTAACTAACATTATTCAAGCTGAAAACCATATCTATAGGGGAAAAAGTAATTGAAATGTAGTAAAGGTGTTCGATACTTTCATTAAACTCTATTATCTCCTACATTCTCCTAGAAACTGGTAACTGTTTGTCAATGGTGGTTGTAGCTATTACAGCTGTTTTATACTTATTTTCGCAACGTACACTTACGTTTGTGAAACACGCACCACTAAAAAAAAGGACACATGTGATTTAAATGAAATTTATACCACATATTAGGTATATTACCGTACACAATTCATTACGATTACAGAACTGTAAATAATCTCTGCCCTTGAAGATTCAGTGTGGTGTGAAGTCTTCACCTCCTGCAATCAGCGGCTCTAAACGTCGTGGCATGAAATCAAACAGGAACTGGATATGTTCCTAGGGAATCTCCCTCCACGCGGTTTGTATGCGAGTCCACAAAGCATGAAGAGGGGTTGCTGGAGGTCCATGAGGAACAAGTCGCCGACCAGCCATATCTCGGACATGTTCGATAGGTGACATGTCAGGGGAACGTGCAGGCCAGGGAAGCAGTGGTACCTGTCGCTCTTTAAAAAAGACTTGTAAATTGCTCGCCACATGTGGCCAGGCATTGTCCTGCTGAAATATGTCATGTGAAGTGGCCTGAAGGAGGGGCCGTACATCGGGCTCTTAAAGCACCCTGATGTAGCGGTTGCTGTTCAGATTGCCCTCAATACCCAGGAGTCGAGATCGCAAGTTGTATCCAATGGCGCCCCAAACCATCACACTTGGCGTTTGTCCGCTTTGCAGCTCCACAATGCAGGCTGCCAGATTGAGGTGACTACGGTAGCGTCTAATACGTATGCGGCCATCACTGTCGGGCAGGTTGAAGCGGGACTCGTCAAAAAACACTACATTTTGTCCCTCAGCACGCCAACGATGGCGTTCACATGCCCATTGCAGTTTGAGGCGTTTGTGGTTTCTGGTCAATCGAAGTCGACGCAATGGTATGTGCATCACCAGTCCAGCCCGCAGCAGACGGTGTCGAACCGTCGACACAGACAGGCCCACACACCCGTTGTAGTGCTCCAGTGTCGAGCCAACACTGTGGACGAGGTTGTACTGTCCGTTATGGCCATGCAGACAAGATGGTGGCCATCCCGTGCTGTGGTCACATTGCGTGGTCCAGTACCCGCTCGTCACTGCGTACGACCCTCTTCTATCCACTGGTTCCACACACGCATCACTGTCGTAGCAGCATGCCCTGTACGAGCCGAAATTACAAACCCGTTTCCCAAAGACCGGTCATTCTGCCCCGTTTGAACTCACATGCTGATGTGGCACCCTTTGACGTTTACGAGGCATACTGACACTTGCTTTCACTTCGTTTGACGGCTCTTCACTGACTGAGCTTGGTATAACTCTGACCTTTCTGCTCACACAAAAGCGGGCGCTGCTGGGCCTACGTGTACGTCATCTCTCTGCTATCGTAATAACTTGTTGCTGGTACACTTTTCTACACATACTCCGAGTTTGGATTCATTCGGACCATCCTTTCTGGGTGTTGCAATTTTTTTTACAAACAACATTTTTTTTTGTATTATAATTAAGTTAAATAGTAAGTTCTATAGTAAAAATGTAACTTGCAGAAAATGTTTAACTTTTTAAACTACATATAAGCTAAGCCCTCGTGGAACGCTTTTGCGGCGCCGCAGCGGCCATATGCTCACCATTGTATTGTAGTCGTATGTAGACTCAGCTCGCTCAGCAGTCGACAGGGGCTCCCGCTGACACCGCCGAACTACATCAGCACCTCGACGTGGTGTTCGTGCGAAGTGTGAATGTACGAGAGGACGTGAAACCTGACGAGTGAAGTCAACTGTGCGTGGGGGCGCTCGGAGGACTAACTAGAACATCGCGGACTGGCGCGAAATGGACAAAATTATTGTGGGACTGAAATACCACGTGGTACGGATTTTATTGTAAATATTGGAACTGTCAAATATGGACATGTAATTTATGAAGTAACTGAATAGGTTTTGATACACTGGCTATAGGGGCTGATTTTCTTAATTATTTAATTATGTTAATATCTTTGATGTAAGTGTAAATTGTAGTGATTGAAGTCATTAATTTTAAACAGCAAGCGATATCAATTTATTGTGAAATCTTAAGCCGAGAGAATTTTGTTTGTAGTTATTGAAAATAAAATTAAGAAATTATAATTAACTCTTTCATTTGATTAAGACCTCTATCCCTTAACGTACTTGATTTAGCCTGCTAAATTTGAGAGAAAATTGTAACGTTATTATAGCTTTAGACGTTAACTTTAGAGTACGGTTAAATAGATACACTGCGTTTATATTACATGACAATATTTATAAAAAAAAAAAGTTTTGGAAGGATAAAATTGGCTGATGTGGAAACAGTAACTAGGGCCTCAAAAGTGCTAACATTACCGTTAACAGCCTATGGTCGAATGAAACAAAAACAAGTTTGGCTTAACGAAATCAATTGTATAGGGAGAGTTAAATATTATCATATTTAAACCAAATGATTTTGTTGTTATTTGGTTTTCCAATTGTAAGGTATGGGTGGAGCAAAAAAACATTTGTTGGGATATATACTTACGTGAAACAGTTTCTGTTATTGTAAAAAAGTGAACGCACAGCTGAGTTTCGAATGAGTAAAGAGAGATTTGGGTGGCTCTTAACATCGAGGTATTGAGATCCGATGAAGGTGAAGCGAGTGAGTATGGAACAGCGCCGGAATGAAAATGGGCGGGGGAAAATGGAGATCCCCCGAGAAAAACCGCTGACCAACGGCATCGTCCGGTACGATTCCCACATGCGAAAATCCGGGAGCGTCCCCGCAAGTAAACGTTGAAATAACTTACTAAGGCATGGTAATTATTTACAGAAGTATTTCCTGCTACTACATGGGTATGCTCGCTTAATTCATGCGTGGGCCAAACGGAACTATAACATTATTAGATAAGTAAATACTTAACAACAAATTTACATTACTAGACACAGTTGGGGGCCATGGTGACTGAACGATTAGCACGCTCGCCTCCCACTAAGGCGAACCGGGTTCAATACTCGGTCGGGTCACCGGATGTTCGCAAGTGGGAATCGTGCCGGACGATGCCGCTGGCCGGCGGGTTTTCTCGGGGATCTCTCGTTTCCCCCGCACTTTCATTCCGGCGCCGCTCCATGTTCACTCCAATCTCCCTCATCGGCTCTCAAGACCTCGCTGTTAAGGGCCGCCCAAATCTCTTCACTCACTCACACACATTTGCATAGAATAACTGAAAACAAAAAAAAAATGGAAATATTATATTCCTTTCTTTGTCAACCTTAGCCGGTGCATGCCATTAAGTATCAATTCGATAAATATTATGGTTATTAAAAAACGGATGGTAAGGTGAGTGCTTTTGTATACAGGATCTGCACCGCACAACTTCCCCTGTGGCCGAGGTTCTGTTGAGAGGGCTGTGACTTAGCCACGTCTAGGAGTACGTCGCTTTCTGAGACGAATATATCTTCCATTCCGGGCGGCGTCTCATCAAGAGTGTACGCCCCATTACCCTCGGTCCAGATTCCACCAGCTTCCCATACCCCTACCCCCTCCCCTCGCTGGAGCAACCCGTAAAACTGGCAGGCTTTATCTGCGACGGACAATCTCGTATCGTCGCGCTATTTTGGTCCCGGGGTGTAGTGGGGCGAGGGTGGAGCCCTGAGATACTGCAAGACCCGGCCGAGGGTCCACACAGTTTCCCCTGGATGAAACTGCAACCATCTCATCCATCCCCGCTCGTCCTCCGTTCCACGGACCAGAACAACACGTGCTTCTCTCCTTACATCTAGTATGGCATTCCGTTCTGCAGATGACCTCTCCGCCCCTCGGCCGTCGTCAAACTTACGAGGTGCATGTTTCACTTCGCGGGGAACTCGTAATTGTTTTCGATAGAGGGGACGCCGCGGAATCTGCACAACCGTGTCATCACGGGAAAAAATATACATTCCAGACAAAGACTGCCGTAAGTTCCTATTAGCAGGAGATGTTTGAACTAGGACCCTTTGCCGCCCTCCTGCAACACGATTGCTGTGTCCATGTGCAACATATCCTATATCGTACAGTGGCGAAACAACCTTTCCGACTTAGGAGGGTACATCACAATAGGCGCCACCTTAGAGGATGAGGGAAGACTTTAGGTATCCTTCTTATATTTTTTCTTCGTTTACGAATTTAATTTTGATTCGGTTAAAACTTAAATTACATGCTGCAAATAATAAATAGATTGTAACAATTCGTTACGTATTGCACACAGTATAATCAACACGTCTCGGAGAACAAAGACAGTCTGCATGCCCATTTACTCCCATTCTGTCGCTCTTTTGGTCACCGTTGCTTCCAGCAGACGTGGTCGCATTCCAAGGATGGCCTTTCGTGTCGTGTTGCGAGTACACATTTCCTATCACGCGACTTCAAAGTGCGTGTCTAAGTAAGGGTGTGGCATCAAGCGCTCCAGCCGACTCACGATACAAACTTGCGCCCGATCACGGAGTCCGGGGAAGAGCTGATCCACGTTACATTCTGAGTCACCTGTCCTCCAGGTGTGGTGGGAGAAAATCCCGCAGGAATCTTACTGTAGGTAAAGGTTGTTCATGATAAAGTGAGCACTTTTGAAATCAACCTTAGAAATACGTCACTGCTCCTATAGGCCATTCACGGTAAAGTGAGCACTTTTTAAGGCCTTCCCAACAGGCATTAACCACTGAAAAATACATCTTATGATAACCCCAGGCATTAACTTTCGAGAGTGGTGAAATGTATATACTATGTTTTTCGGTCACATTGCAATGTTTATATTAAAAAGCAGCAGGAAGATAGAAATTCGGTGGAAGGAAAATTTTAGAAGGATCTTAAAAAGTGCTCACTTTACCGTGAACAGCCTATACCTGCATTTATTTTAATGGGTGCACTGAGTGATATGCGCCCAGCAAAGTTGGTAACGATGGAGGGAAAGCAGCTCCATGTCTTAACTTCGGATGATAAGTGTTGGGAAACCATTTGTGATAACTTAAATTATTTCTTTCGCTGTAAGTATTTTTAATGCATCAAAGTGTAAAAATAAGCAGATGTGTAAAAAATTTACTTTTTCTAATAATTTCACAGTTTCACTTGACTGACGCGTGAATAGAATAAACTGACGAGTCCTATATCAATGTTAATTTCACATAAGGCAGAATAATACACAACACGCATACAAGCAGATCTTAGCAGGGCGTTCAAAATTGCTAAGTTGGCCGTGAATAGCCTATAACTACCAACTGTTAGTCAAATAGGCAGTTTCCACGATCCTAGTATAATTTCCCCTTTGTCGTTGTATAGGAAATGGCGGAAGTGGCGATGTTTTCATTTGGGCGACGTAAGTGGGTTTCAAAGTGTTATTGGAAGTGTGAGAACATGATCATGGTGTAGGAAAAGGCCACGTGTAACAATGACACGGATTGAGAGGGAGGGACGGAACTGTGTATGATGTGACGTATGGATAGTGTAGCAGGAAGAAAACAGCAACGGACGAAGCAAGTGAGTGGGCTGCATCGTTGACATTCACTAGTAAACCCGGGAAATCAAAGTCCGCGTGGCAAGCTGCGCGAGCCATGTCTCAGTAAATAAGTAATTTTACATCACGTTTCAACGCATGTTAAGAGGATGTTACATCATGCTATACACTTTTCACGGTAAAATGGGCAATTTTGAAAGCCCTGCTTAAGATCTACTTGTATGCTAGTTGTATATTCGTCCGCGTTTTAAAGATTAACATTGTTTTAGGCCTCACCAATTTTATTCAAGCGTCGGTCAAGTGAAACTGTGAAATTATTGGAAAAGTAAATATTTAACAAATCTGCCCAATTTTAGACTTCAATGCATAAAAAAAAAAAAAAAAAAAAAAAAACAGAAAGTGAAAGAAATAATTTAAGTTAGCAAAAATGGTTTCCTTACATTTTTTATTCGACCTTAGGATACGGAACTACTTCCGATCCATCGTTACCAACTTTACTGGGCGCACATCACTCAGGGCGCCCGTTGAAATATATGCAGGCAGGGGCAGTGAATTTTTTCTAAGGTTGATTTCAAAAGTGCTCACTTTATTGTGAACAGTTTCTACGAATGTAGACGACGTATATAGGAGTATCGAATTTTGTGAGTGGGCTGAGGACATATGCAACGACAACGAGCATCTTACTGACGTGATTATTTCATCCAATGAGGCAACCTTCAACTTGAATGAACTGTATAACACCACAATTGTGTGTACTGGGCCAATGAAAATCCCAATATTGTGGCAGAGCAGCAAGCTGAGTGTCTGTCAGAGGACTTGCTGGACTTTTCTTGTTTGATGGAATAGGGACAGGAGTAGTAGTGGGGTGATGGGTCTAGGCCACTTTTGATTAATCGGGTTATCAATTTGATATAAAATTAATTGAAAGGGTTAGTAAAAAGGGGTAGTACTTAATCCGATTTTAATCCGATAAAAATGTTTAATCCGATGTTAAACCGATCAAAAATTAAAGAGGTTTAATTTTTCGAAAGGTTTAATTTTTTCCCTGACTTCTTCCTTACTTTCTTTTTGGGGAGGGGAGGGGGTAGCAGGAGCTCTGTACGATGTTGACGGTGTGGTGTCCTGGAGGCGATTGATCAGAGTGATGGGTTGCAATGTCTTATATAGGTGTAGAGTTTCGTGCAAGAGTGGGCTAAGGGCGATTTTTTCTATTTGATCTAATTTTGATGTGTCTGTAGGGATGTTGGTGGTTGATAGGCGATTTTTACGTATATATCTAACACTGAAGAGAAAATCAGAGTGTTTAAACGATTTGGAATAGTGGCCTAAGTTTAAATTTTTTTTTTTTGGGGGGATATTGCTCGTAGATGGTGGTGCGAGATAGGTGACTCTGGAAGATACGATTTACGTATTGGTAATGGCAAAGGATCTGTTTTTCGGAATGAAATTAAACGTTAGAGAATTTCAGAGTGTTCTACGAATGAATAAATTACATCGAATCGCAAATTTCAAACCACTATGTGAATTAGTGTAAAATTTGTAAAAAATTAGGAAAGAGATTACCTGCACATCACTATAGTTTGTAAATTTATTTTTTTATTAATTTTTTATAACTGAGATTTTTTCTTTTACATAAATAACTTCAATTGTGTATTTAGTTTGATGTAAAATAATGACTTTCTTGAAAAAAAAAAAAGACACACATGAGTAAATGCAATGATTTTTGTAAATACTTGTTCTTGTTTTTTGTATATATATGTTAAATGTGTAAACTCAATGCTTGTTGAAATTAGATGTTCTTGCTTTCTGTATATAAATGGAAAATCTGTAAACTCAATGCTTGTTGTAATTAGCTTTTTGTATATAAATCTGGTAAATTATGTTTTAGTGTGTGTGTAAATAATGATTGTTTAATGACAAAATATTATCTTTTTTTAAACATGTTTTTTAGTAAGTATCAATAACTTGTGATTCATAATATTTGAATAAAATATTTTTTTGTAGAATAATCTTATTTTGATCCTAAAGTGATTAATTTGGCAAAAGAAAATATGTAAATAATGAATCATTTGTTGTAAATTGAATATTTTTGGGTGATGTAAATAGATAGGTTTAAGGATAATTTTGAAAAAAAAAAAAAAAGAATATGTTATAATAAAAAGTTACAAATTAATAGCATCTATCTTGTTATTTATTTTTTAATACCTCATGTCACTACCTTTTCTCAATAATATATTACGTATAATGAGTGATGAGAAACCAATCTTTTGTTACAATGCTATGAGTGGCTGCCTATCAGTATTGGTAATCTGATAACTTGTATTTAAATTCAGGATAACTTTTTGCTTGCTTTCATGAAGAAGATGTAATTTTATTGACTTAAAAAAACTTACAGTCATTTAAATTTGAATAAAAACTAACTTTGAAGTGCTGAGGAAAAAAAAAAAAAAAAAAAAAAAAACAATATGGAGAAAATTAAACATTGATGAATGAATGAAGTTTTCCAAAGGAACGAGGCAACAGGTTAGTATCTTGAGAGAACCTTGGTCCGCTCAAGTTAAAGGTTGTTGAAAGACACAACATCCTGCTGGCCAACTTCTGTGACATCCAGTGGACGTATTGAAAGCGAGCCCCGAATACTTTTACAGGTGCAAGTAGCAAATACTTCTGTCTATCCTTGCCTACAAGAAAGTGTTTCCAGCTAAAACAGTTACGAATGCACCCAACATAAACCAGTAAACAGACTAGTTTCTAAATAAATAACATTCAATTCAAGTTATTTAAAAATACCTGTATATTTCCCTGTAAATTTGCAAGAGTCTAATACCTTCATCTCTAGCGATAACCGCCATTAACATTTTAATATAAAAGTATTTTATCGGGGAAATATAAATTTTCGTATGTTAAGTCAATAGTGTGTTCAGTACACGAAAATACAGTTTGTGTTAGTAAGTGTACTCTATTTACGGAAATTTATAGTATGTCCATATTTTAAAAATAATTTTCTCTTCGAGGATGTTTGTGCATTTTTTCCATTACATATTTATTAAGTGATGTGGGATGATGTTGGTTATTGTAATATCATTTGGGGTAATATTTTCTATTGTTAATTACTTTCGTATAGATTGTTAGTTCCACACTCATGTAATTGTCATCGTTTACCATTTGTCGACATCAGATGTTATTCATGTAGTTAAAATTCTCTCTCGTGTAAATTATATTTCTAAGCTCGAGACTCGCGTTATATTTAAGACTCACATAATTGCACTCATTTTCACATAGTCGTATGGAGTTTGCAATTCGATGCATGTAATTTATTCATACTTAGAACGCTCTGAATTTCTCTTACGTTTAATTGCATTCGGAAACAGATCGTCTGTCATTACTAACATGTAAATATAATCTTTCAAAGTCGCCTATCTACCATCTACAAGCAATATCCCACAAAAAAAAAAAAAAACATAAAATTTACTCTTAGGTCACTCTTAAAAATAGTTTAAACACTCTGAAATTCTCTTGTGTGTTAAATATATTCCTAAAAATCGCCTATCTACCAACAACATCTCTACAAACAAATCAAAATTAGAAAAATGAGAAAATAACACCTTTAGCCTACTCTTACATCGAACTTTACACATATTTGATACATTGCAACCCATCACTCTGGTCAGTCGCCTTTAGCACCACATTGTCAACATCGTACAGAGCTCCTGCGACCCCCTACCCCTCCCAAAAAGAAAGACAGAAGTAAAAAAATTAACCCCTTATATAAATTTAACCTTTTCAATGAATGTAAGCATTTCAATCAATCTTAGCCTTTCAATAAATTTAACCCTTTCAATAAGTTTCACCCTTTCAATTTTTGATCGGATTAAGAATTTTTTAATGGGATTAAGAATTTTTGATCGGATTAAAATCGGATTAAGGAATAGCCTGTTTTATTAACCCTTTAAATTAATTTGATATCAAATTGATAATACAATTATTCAAAAATGGCCTATAACCGTCACCCCCCTACTACTGACAGGTGAAAGTTACCGTACCATGTTGCAGGAAATATTGTACCAGCTGCTCAGCAACTCTACCCAGATGGTTATTGTTTTATTCGGCAGGACATCACGCCATCACATAACCATCAAGACGTACGGTCGCGCCTGGACGAAACATTGGACAGGAAGTGGCAGGCCGACGAGGAAGTGTTGAGTATCAACCCAGATCTCCAGTTTTAACACCATTAGATTTTCATCTGTAGAGGAACTCTGAAGAAGACTGTGCACTACAATGGATGTAATTAGAGACACAATTGTGACCGCCTGATAATCCAATCCCATGGAAACCGTAGCTACCGTTTCTTGTTCTGTCCTACACCGTTACAGACGATGCCTTGCTGCGTTTTGAACATTTCTAACTCTTATTAACATTCGGATACACGGAACGTTGTCATAATACCACCGTATGATTAGTCCCATCAGACTGTTTTAATAGTGTTTTTTTCCCTCACTTTTAGAGAGTAATAGACATGGGATACACATTTTTTTACACACTTTACTTTTACAAAGAGGTCGTAGGTGAGTGGTTAAGAGTCGCGAACTGCGAAACATTAGATTAGGGTTCTAAATAATGTTCCATAATAAAATACTTTGATTTACTTTCGTTATTATACACAGCTAAATACCGTAATAAAATATTTTAAGATTACTTCGTAATTTTTTTAATAACTGTAATTACGGAATGAAATAGCCATAAAATATACCGAGATGTTTTCGTGAATTCACAGAAATTACACTGAATTTATGAAAAGTCCGAAATAAGAGCAGTAACGTGTCCATAATTTTACGCACAGTTCTGAAGAATTTTGGTTTTACCAAGCTCCTTCTGTAACAAGAGGGAAATTTATGTTTTAACATTGTGGATTCCCGCCAGTCCAGATACGCTCGTGGCAATGGACGATGCCATTTCTTGTCAATGCTGCTGTGCCTGTTGCCAGACACGTCACTGAGTATTTGTAGATCTGCGTCGTGATGGCACAGTTACAACTCGCCAAATGCCATGCCATGTCGCCTTCCAAGTCGAGCAGAATATGCAATCCCAATACAGACGGGAAAATATAACCAACACTGACGTTGGCCTTGGTAGCGTGCCGATAAACATCCTGTATTGTGTTTCACATCCCTTAGTTTTCCTTATTTTGTTTACAACAAAGGAGTTTAAACTATTTAGTCGTTGAAAATTAAAGAATTTCTAAGAAAAGAGCACATTAATGTAGCATTTTAATGTAAAGAATTTTACTTATGAATAGTTCTGTATATCATCGTCTGTTTTGTGTTCCTGATTGTTCCTTACTGTGTTTGAAACCAGGAGTCTCAATTACACCGTTGATAATTACTTAAACAGTTTCCAAGCGAAGTGACTGACAATATAGAAGCAGTTTACATTTTATAGTGCTACAAAATTATATGTGTTGCTCACTATAGCTTATTTGTTGTATACGGTGACCGTTGCAGAAAATGAATTGCATACAAGCTCAGAAAATCGTATTACTTTACAGCCTTTCAACAGTGACCATAAAAGCTGAAATGCGACCTCCCAGATGCACGCATGTACTTACTATATAACTGCACTTGATTTCCAGCGTTATACGACAGGAAAACGTACCACATTCGTACTAGAAGCGGTAGCGGATTACCTCGGTCAATTCATTTGTGAACGCCGCTCCCAAACGCATCGACCACAGTCTACGGCAAGCCGAATGACTGTCACCTCACAGTTTTACCATTTTCGAGCGTGGAATGGTGACGGCTTTGCGTATGTATGGGATATTTTATTTCTGGATTTGTGCACAACATTAATTTACAAAACTGAAAATCAATGTCCATAAAATGCACTGAGGAAAATATGTGGCTGTAGAAACTAAATTTCTGTACCCGTAACCCATCTGGGCTGTTAATTTAGAGACATCAATCAGTTTGGTTTTAGTAAGTAACCATCTAAATATAAACAGTCAAATCACATTATTATGACCACCTGCTGGAAGTGCCATCTGCAGTTCGTGGCGAATGAAGAATGGCTCGTAACGTGGGCTGGTGAAGCGGGTATATAATGCGACCAACAGGCTGGCTGTACACAATGCGCATCCTGCTGCCATGGGCAAGGGAAGCGATTTAACCAAGTTGCTAAAAGGGATGATCATCGACATCCGAGCCCAAGGGGGACAGCATGTCGGAAACAGCGACGTTTGTGAACTGTTCACGTGCCTCTGTGTATCGTGAGTGTAGGAATGGCAGCACTGGGTAGAACCGTATTGGAAACTGCGGAGCTCCACGCGCCATTGATGTCCGAGGTGAACGTCAACTACGATGGTGCGTGAAGGCCAACCGACAGGCTACAGCGGAACAGCTCACCATCCAGGGAACATGCAGACACGTGTCTACAGCAAACCCTACTGCGAATGGGGCTCCGGAGTAGACGGGGAGGTTGACTGCACTCATGCTAACACAGGTGCATCGACAAAAAGAATGGAATATGCTCGACAATATGGCGAATGGACTGCTGCTGATTGGCGACGGGTAGCCTTCTCCGAAGAGTCACGTTTTCAGCTGCACAGAACGGATGGACGTCAACGCATCCGATGAGAAACGTCCGAGAACTGACACCCTGCATCCATTACTGGACGAACACAAGGCGGTGGGGGGAAGTTTTATGGTCTGGGAAATATTCTCGTGGCATTCTTTAGGTCCCATCATCAGTGTGGAAGGCACTCTTGATCGATTTGGTTATGTATCTATCTTCGGCGATCACGTCCACCCTTACATAATTATAGTCTATCCTTGGGGTGATGGGGTATTCCAGCACAATAATGCGCTTTGCCACACTGCTAGAAGTGTCAGCACGTGGCTGGAAGGGTACGATTACGACTTCAAAGTTCTTCCCTGGCCCCTAAACAGCCCCGATCTCAAGCCATTTGAACATCTGTAGGACCACCTCGATCGTCGTGTTCGCCGCCTGTCTCCTATGCCACGCAGCCTTGAGCAGTTGTAGGACGCACTGCAGATAGCATGGCTCCATATACCCGTGGAGAGCTATCAGCACCTGACTAAGTCACTGCCAGCTCGTCTAGCAGCTGTCTGTGCTGCGAAAGGCGGTTACTTTGGATATTAGCCGGTGATCTAATAATATGATTCGCATGTGTAATTAACGCATATAGTAACTGGAACATAACTGTTTTGCTGTGATAATTTCCTTGATTATATATTTGCAACTATGAATATAGATCCTATAGCAGAGCACAGTATATATAGTTCCTTCAACAGAGCAACCTCAGAAATGTTTGAGATATTCTTGGAACAAATAGAACTGTAATAAAATTACAGAACATTCTGTTGCTGGTACAGAAATGAGGTTGCTGCTACCTTCAAGCTCGTTTGTCACTTCTCTAATGTGGCATTTTCAGTACGCTCTAAGATGTATCGATAGTCTTCGTCTTATATTTCTCTGTCTATCTTTCCATTAAGCAAGCTATTCATACAATACCTTCAAATTATTTTTTACGAGTTAAATCATTAATCTACAACCGTCTGTTGCATACAACTACAAAACTGTATATAATTATATATCAAATTGAGAATTTTTCTATCAAAGTGCCGAGCAAGGTCCTGCAGCCAACTTGCGTTCCGGAAGATTCAGGTTCGGTTTCCTGTCCCGCCATATTAACTATAGTTTCACGTGGATTTCCAAAATAACTCCATGTGAACTACTCCATAAAGGCGTGTGTTTCTAGTACATATAGATTAGGTGAAACAGCAAATCGCTCATTATTGTTCAGACTTCCGTCGTGAAAGTGCGGGCTTTAACAAGTCCAATAAAATAATATTAGGCCCTACACTCGAGGCTTGCTTAAAACCTTAGTCTTATTTACGCCATGCTTATTCCAGTCAAAGTTCGTTGCTATCTAAAATGCTATCCAAATTCTTATATGTATTCATATACCTGTAAAATTCGCAGAAATTTTAAGTACAGTACTAGATTTTCAAAGTCACGTAAATTGTGTCGTTGGGCCCTGTTGTTTGATACATTCTGCAGTACACTACTTTAAATACTACACAAAGGAATGGATAATGCGCGAGCTAATTCTTCTTGATCTCAGCGTACTCAGGAATTTACAGCCAGAATGCCCGCGGCCATATTAGTGGCGTGAGCACCGATAGGACACAAGTATAGGCTGTTCACGGTAAAGTGAGCACTTTTGAGACTAGTTGCTTTTTCCTTTCAGTCATGTTTAATACATTAACCACTTTTTAAAATAATTATTGCCACGAAAGTAATAAACACAATGTGGTATTTCTACAGCACTATGAAGTTGACGTCTAAAGTAAAAATAAAATATAATTATTGGCTATTATTTCAGATGAGAGGGTTTTCAAAAGTACTCACTTTACCGTGAACAACCTATACAAGTTGTAATAAAGTATGTTCACTATGAAGTGAGCATTATTTCTTTAATGCATCGAAGTGTAAAAATTATCAGATTTATAAATTATTTACTTCTCTAAAAATTTAGCAATTTCTTCACCGACTAATGAATCAAGTGATGAGGCTCATGGCAATGTTAGTTTTACATAAAACGGAATAATACACAACTTGTGTAGAAGTAGATCTTAAGCAGGACTTTAAAAAGTGATCACTTGACCGTAAATATCCTATAGTTAAAGAGAGCACTTTTGAAACCAACAGTTGGAAAAAAAAGTCACTGCCTCGTTATAACTGCATGTACTCTATCGTATACATCGGCATGCAGGCATCCAGTTACGTTGGCAGCCAATTAACTAAAGTATTTCACAATTTTATATTACATGGGGCTTGTTATGTTTGAATTGACGGCAAATCAAGTTGGTGTTTTTTTTACTATATACACCAAGTACGAATTAGCATAGTACAGTCAATTAATGGTTACGTGCAACTTTTATGAAACCCTGCTAAAGTCCTATTTTCAGGATATTCTTCCGCCTCGTGCAAACAAAGCTTAACCGATTATATAAAATTAAACTATATTCGTGCACACTAATTACAATAACAATTTTTAATGAGAACTATTTCTTACTGGACATTACCAACACACATATGTTTTCCGTGTTGCATTCATAATACTTACAAATGAATAACTAAAATTTATAAATAAAATGTAACTAAAATTTTATCTTAATCAAAAATTAGATCCTTTTATGTTAACATATTTGTAAAACGCCTGTGATACATGACATATTTTGGAAACAAACGAACACGTTCCACATAGGGTGAGTTTTCAAATGTTCTATCCAAAAATTGCGGAAACCTTTGAAAAATCTCCCTGTGTGTTTGGTTATTTCTTAAATATGCCGCGTGTCACGAGTACTACAGTCAACACAAAAGTGGTTAAACTGAACTGTTATGTATATTCTTTATATAAATTAAAGTATTTCATTTATAATGATTAAGAAATGAAAGCATTAAGGCAATAGGTGTTTTTGCACTCTAAATTCTAACAATCACTGTAAAACTACTGATTCACAGTGAAAATGTCTCCACTTATAATCGGTGCTTTTTTTCATATCACTAATTCAATCAGCGTAATTTTCCCAGTTTTTTTTCCATTGATTCTAAGTGAAACTATTTTTCACTGCAAATCAGTGGTTTTCCACTGATTCGAATGTAGAGTGCAGTACGAAAGATTTCTTATGCAAGATGTTATTCACAGAGTCCGCATGAATGCAGTGCACTGTCCGTTTGGTGTATATTTTCAGACTTGATTAAGTTATTTTTGCATATATCCTGGAAGTTGTACTTTAGCAGGGCCTCAGAAAATTGGAAGTAACCGCTAATTGAGTATATCAGCAATTCTGGCTGTAATCTATATTACATATGTATAAATACAATAATGACAATTATAAATTGGCACGTTGCAACAAGCATACAAGTGCTTGTTGCAATCGAACATAATAATAGACTTATGTAGCCATTGTTGTCAATGCACAGTTGGGTTTCAAAATGGCGAACTGTAAAATTATTTTTTGCGGGCACGTCATCAAAGCTAATCACATACCACACAACCAAGTGTGAAACCCGGAGTCGAGTTGAGAGATCTGGGCGGCTCTTAAAAAAGAGCCGCTGAGGGCGAAATGAGGTGAGAAAGGAGGAGCGCCGGAATGCTGGGAAGGGGGGGGGGGGCAGGAGATACCCGAGAAAACCCGCCGACCAGCGGCGTCGTCCGACACGAATCACACTTGCGAAAATCCGGGAATGGCCCGGCCGGGGATTGAACCTGGTTTGCCTTGGTGGGAGGTAAGTAGTCTGGACACTACACCACCGCGACCCCACATGTATCTTTGTATGTCACGCATTGTTAGTATTACAATTATTTTTAAAGCCACTATTTTAAGTTTGACAACAGTTGCTACATAGTTGTTGCAAAAGTAGACCTACGTGTACTGGCCGAAATAACTACAGATATAAAAAAAAAAACTCTGCAGGCCAAACCCGACCATTAAGGATTGACCTAGATTCATGCGAAATGAAGGAAATTGAGGGCCGATTGCACAGTCAAGGGAAAGCACAATCTAAGAAAAATCTAAGGAATATCCATAGCAGAAACTTGTTTGAAGCGAAATCAAAGGAAAATGTTAGTTTTATTTTAAGGGACCGTACAATCTAAGAAAATCTAAGGATTATCCATTGCAGAAACTTGTTTGAGTGAAATCAAAGGAAAATATTAGTTTTATCTTAAGGGACCGACAGACCACCCTTAGATAAAATTGTTACCCACATCGAAAATTATAAAATTCATAACTATTGACATAATGGACGGATTTACAAAATTCAAACGCCATTATGTTACAAATTCATGGCGTAAAACGTACACAACAATTACATTGCTTAAATCACAAATTATAACATCAAAAGTTACCTGTAAGAGCCTCAACTTCATTGGATTTCAGAATATCAAAGTATACATTACATCATCATTGTCTAACCTTTACGGCGCTGGTGCAGGGATGAGGAGGGGATATAAGCTTTCTCCCGCCCAATCCCTTTTTTTCCCCTGTAGAAATTATTTTGTATATATGTATGTATACCTATGTATTTATATATTTGTGTATTATGTGGGATATATTTCTTTAGGAAGCTAATCTAAACCTTTGCTAATATCATAAGGTTATATGCAGTTAGAATAACTTAATATTTCGCTGATTTACAAAAATAAATGTTATAAAAGAATGAACTACATCACAACTATTATAATTACATGACAAAGTTTAGTTACATCATAGCAATTATTACAGCAAATAATAAAGTAAAGAATCCGGTAAATACTTTTTATTTATTATTTACGGGTTAAACAACATTTCGACATGTCCGAGTACATGCATGTTACCAGTAATGCCAACAAACTTCTGATAAAGCCAAATTAGATCACCAATCTCGAACTTGATCTTCTTCCGAGAAAAGAGCACGGGTTTAGAGTACATACTAATTAGAGCATTCTTATTAACAACACCTCCATGTAGAGGAATACTCTTCCAACAAATTATGTCTCGCGGAGATCCACTTCAGACAAATCCATAACTGTAGGATCTTTTACATAATGAGCCTTACGAACGAAACGATACAAAAAAGAAACAAGAATATAATTCTCTTCTACACTCAACACTTTAACACACCATGAATCAGCAACAGTCAATGATGATGTAATGCCTATTTTTAGAATCTGAAATTCTCTGAAGTCGCGGCACTTATAGTTAACTTTTGATGTTATAATAATTTGTGACTTAAGCAATATACTTGCTATGTACGTATTCTGCCATGCATTCGTAACATAATGGCGCTTGAATTTTGTAAATCAGTCCATAATTTCAATAACTATGATTATTTTAAGTTTAGAGGTGCGTGACATTACCTCAAAGTGTAATGGAAGCCGCGGCGTAGCATCCTAATATTACAGATCCGGGGTTTTACCTCTTTGCCACCTTGTTCGACAAAGGCATAGACATTCCGAAATAAAAATAAGACAAGACTACAATTCAAGGGCGAATCTAGGAATGAATTTTGCTTTAGAGGAAATAATTTTATTTTTATTTGTTTTGTGCTGCTTAAAGTATTGTCAACAGCGACAGCTGTACTACCAAATTTGTGCTGTATTTTTCCATCATGGTCTGTACAATTAGACTTAACATTTAACTTGACTTACATTGCACACATTTTAAACAATAAAAAAACACAAAAAATATTGAGTGAAGTAGAAAATTTCTGACAGTTTTATGAATGAATGTATGTTTTCTCAGTTATGCCTCCTTTCACATCAACTCTTATTCAGCTGAAAGCAATTTTTATTTACACAAACAATTTAAACTGATACACTAGCAGAGGCTAAGATGAGCAACCGATAGAAGCTACACAAATTTTCATAAAATTCAGATCTAACATGTTAGAAACCACAGGCACATCTACTTATTTATATCTTACTAGCATTATTTACACTTAAATAAAACATTGGTCACAGAGTCAGAAAGTTTTTTGCATATGTTATGTATCATTGTGAGGTACTCAACTAGCTTTTATATCGATCTAATAGGTGAATATATATATTTTTATGAAAATTTTAAAACTGCAAGTTTCAGCAAACATTTATTACATTAATTTTATAGGTTTGGAGAGGAGTTCATGGCCCCCTGCCACCCTCCACCTCTTTGGGTTTGCCCTTGGTACAAATGTTACGCACATTGCTTTGTTTAAACAATAAAATACACCAAAATATACTCACTCAGTGGAGATACTGAAAACTAGGATGGGTGCGTTCCAGTCTTTTGTTGTATTTGAATGCGAATTCATCGATAATGCAGTCCCAACACACTTTCTTGCTGTCTTCTTTTTCTATTGCCAGCAGAGCTTGAGATGCGAGCCGCTCCTGTCCCATGGTATCTCTGAAGTACGTTTTAAGTCTCTTTAGTACACTAAAGGACCTTTCACTTGATGCCGATGAAACGGGAATGGCAAGTGCGATCTGGAGAACTTTTTCGAGCTTCGGGAACGTACTTGAAAGCAAGAGAGTGTACAGATCAAGTAATGAAATATCACTTTTTTGCTTTGTATTTTTCAGGTAGTTTTTAGCGACAACTATATCAGCTTCTGAAACTTCAACTTTGCAGTGCTTACAAAAACTTTGCAAATGATCGAGAGATAAAAACTTTGTGGGATTATTGACGACTGGTTTCGGAGACATCACTTCAAGGGCTTTCAGAATTTCTTTATTCGGCTCATCAGAAAATCGGCTTCTTATCTCAGAGTTCATAAAGTTTGTTATAGGATAAAACTTTTTTTTTTCTTTCCCCCCGAAATCCGAGGACTGAGAGGCACATTTAACTCTAGGCCTGTCGTTCTCATGTCCGACAGTTTAAAAATTAGTACATTCATCTATGGTAGAGGACGTTTTCAAATATCGTTGGGGACGATTGTTCTCAGCAACAGACTTACAAACAATTCCTAGGCCTTCTCCAAACTCCCTAGCACTGTCATACACAGCAAGGAGAGCTTCACTAAGGTCATAACTAGGAAACTGAAAACTCTTGCTAATTATGTCAGTAATTCCAAAACTTCAATAAAAATGAAAAGTGCGAATATTGTAGATTGTTTTTGAGGAAAAGACAGGGACCCTTAACAGTGAATGGGTCAGCACCATCATAATGATTTTTAAGGTATTTTAACAAAGCAGGGTAGGTATTTTTAACTGCTTTCAGAGATCTTAACTGAGAGGACCATCTGACAGAACTGGAAACTGCTAGTTCAGTCTTTTTTATATTTAGGTATTTCTGCACATCAAGAAATTTATTGTGAGCTATTGTCGATCTAGAAAGATAATTATGTAAGCTATTCAAAAATAAAAAACTCTCTGGCTTCAGGAATAGACTTGCAAGTATCAACTAGTACTAAATTAAGTATGTGTGCATAACAATGTATATAAAATACCAGAGGATGCTCATTCGCAAACAGTTGTTGCACTCCATTATGATGGCCACTCATTACATTAGTCCCATCATAGCATTGAACCACACAAGCCAGATTATATAGGTCATATTCTGTCATCTTTTAAACCATCTTATTGTACAACCCGGAAGCACTTAGATCCCAAACATTACAGAATGTGGAAAACTTTTCCTGTACTTTAACATCGAGGATATAACGCACACAAATACTGAACTATATCGTCTTGCTTACATTTCTGGTTTAATCTGCAATAACAGAGAAATAAAAAGAACTCTTCACGTCAGTTAATATTTTATTTATTTCAACTGTTGAACAGGAGTCTAAAATTTAATTCTGAGACAAAGGTGATATATAAGTTGCATTTCGTGGCATAAAATCCAGCAATGCGGTTTGAAAGCTTGATTGAAAGTCAGTGTCAAATTTTGAAATCAATTCAAGAGTTTCTAAAAAAATCTCCACGATTTTGACAATCTGCATTTTCGCAGTGACCTCTTTGAGCTATACCCTGGCGAGCAGTGAGTAAAAGCACGTCAACTAACCTTACCAAGTATGCTCTGCGTCTTTTTATGTCCTCTAAGTTTGCATTTATCTGCTGTTGAGCTACTGTGTCGGAAGTCTGGGTGGTACAGGAATTTAACCATCGTTCTGCTGCTTTAAAATGGCATTCTGTAATTTCATGATGCCTAAGCTTTTGTAATGCATGTTCCCAGTTGGAGAACCCACTGCGAACAAAAGCAGTATCCATGTAGCCCTCCAATGCGAAATGTCTTCACGGAAAACAATACGCGGCATCACGTGATAGATTGTATTCTAACAACGAGAATAGATTATACCAGGTTTTAGAAAAAGATCGTTTCTGCTTACCAAATACTCTCAGTGGAAAATAGTTTATAGCAGGTTGTTTTGGTTTTTCTGTCTTACTTGATAGATCATAAGGATCGTCCTCTTGATTAACGCCGTGGATAACTGCTTCACAATTTGTCGGCACAATCGTTTCTGCTTGTTTATTTACATCGCCAACACTGTTATTATTTTGAGAATTACATTCACTCGAGTCGTGCATAGTTCTTACATCTATTAAAGTTTGAGAAGACTCGGATTTCTTCAGTTTGACGTCAAAACGATCAATATTTACACAATTGAAATCCAGCAATAACCTCAAGACAATCGTACACAGAACTCTAGCACACGCATTACATTTTTTAAGTGCTGTTTTCTCGACAGTGCAGCAGAGACGATGTAAACCGAAACAGATCAACACGCGTACTAAACTCTCAGAACATTCCATGGGAAGGTTTATTATTATTATTAGCATAGATATAGTCGATTATTATTTTGTATAGCGTATTATTAAATTACATTTGTAAGAAGAACTGCAATAGCAATATCATCTTGTTTCGCTGACATTGCATTACCTCTGCATGGCAGTGAGCGTGAGTAAATTCAGTGTTATCAACTTCTGAGCAATCAATCTGCCTCCGCGCGGGCTCTACCCAGCAGCATGTAGAAATACAACTACTGATAATCAGTGAAATCTGAGAGTCTTTGGTGCGACGCCGACACCCATCAACAGCTACGAAAATAAATTGGCAATAAATACATTAGCTCAGAATATTATCTGTAGCACATGTTAACAATTTACAACATCGACTTACCAATATCACATTCTTATTCAAATATTTGATTTTTATGTTAACTACAATTTTCACTATGTGGTTTGGGGGGAGCTTTGAGAAAATTTGGAGGGGCTTAAGCCCTCCCAAATAAGACCTAGTGATGCCACTGTGCTCCAGTGATGATGAGCAGCGGCATAATCCCCTTCCCTTTTTGTCATTAGAGAAGACACACCACCTGCGAAGGCAATACCGTGTTTCTAGGTATTGTCATCGAAAGGTTTGCCATCAAGTTTTGATGGTAAATGTTGATGTTAATAAAGAATGTGATTCATGGTGTGTTCAAATGTTGAGTGTAGAAGAGAGTTCTATTCTTGTTTCTTTTTTGAATCGTGCTTACTAACACTACTAACTTAAAAGGTTAAAATCACCACAAAAAAAAAAAGAATATTTATGTAGGTACACTGGGGGAAAAGTACTAACACAAAAGTTATTTTGTGTAACAGCAAAATAATGCTCTTTGTTACCTTTGCTACAAAATCAAGCGAGTTGAACACCGCGGTGAGTTTTCACACGATTTATTTTGCAGTGCAACAGAATTCGTATCACTGTTCTTAATTTCGATGGTTTTATTTTTTTTATGGGCACAATACATCTTTTTCTTATGTGGTTAAAAACTTTTTACTGGACGCCATTATTTTTAGACGAAAATGGCCAAAGAAAATAAACAAAATTTCTTCTACTTTTCCTTTTAGTGCCAACATGATTAGACTTATTTTGTGATTTCAAGGTGGTGCAACAGAAGAATTTTTTTTCCCATGTGAGTGGTACCACTTGAACTTAAGTTTTTTTTTTTTCACTATAGTAATCTTTAATGAAGAACTGTGCAACACCGAAGACAAATCTTAGATTTTTCTTAAATAATATCTTACCTCTATCTTTCTCTTAAGATTTTTCTCATGGAACTGTGTAATCGACCTTACGTCTCAGTGTGTGACGTCTTTAATGAAAATGAATGGCCTTAAAGTGTGTTCCGTAGCAAGCCTACTGAAATTCAACGTAAATGCAAAAATAAAGCTGGAAGGGTGTTTTCGACTTGCTAATATATATTAAATAAAATTTTTAGTTCTTCATTCATAGATAATTGCCTAATTTCAATATATTTTAAACTTATAAATAATTTTCGTTTTGGAAATGTCTTTGCAATGCTATTTCTGATTAAGAAAATTAAGTTGGAAGGACATTTTCTACTTGTCGTTACCTATAAATAAATGTTTAGTTTTCTATGCACAGATAATTGCACGATTTCATTATATTTTTAGTTTATAAGTCACGTTGATTTGGAAAACGTTAACAATCTCATAACTTCGTATTGATTTTTTTTTCTAATTTCAGATTAAGAGAAACAGCTACGAAAACTGTATAAAGTATGTGTAATTTCAAATTATGTATACACCAAAGACCAATTAATTTGTTCAAATATGTTTTTCCTGAACTGTTTTCCATGTGTTGTGAAATTTAGTTTTGCTGACTTATGACATTTGTCAAATCAGCGATTCATTCATTAGCATACTCAAAATAGTTTAGCAGCGAACTATAATAAGTAGTGCTGTCTCTCATCATCGTTTTCTCAACTGATTTTTAAATGTACTGAAACTGAAATAATTTATTTAACGTACGTTCTGTACACACGACAATCGCTCATTGGAAACGTGTATAAGTTGCTGACATTTCCGCATTTTCAATTAACTGGAGCATAAGTGGTAAGGCCTAGGGCAACGTTATTTTTATGTACACCGGCAGGATACAAACATGGTGGACAAGTATACCGTCTGTGATGATAAAAAACCTCGTATGTCAATTTTGATCGTTTTGTGTTATTCATAAAGAAAATTTCTAAAAAATTAAAATTTTCATTCGCTGCAATAAGCCCGCATGACTAAAGCTATTTATCAACAAGTTTTAGTAATAAGGTACAAGTACATAAACTAATATGTCAACATGAATAGGATTCATAACTCTGTGGAGTGGAGAGGAGATATTTGGGCGACTCTTAGCGAGGTTTTGAGAGCCAATGAGGATGAAACGAGGTGAGTATCAAGCGGTATCAGAATGCAAGGGCGGGGTGAAACGGGAGATCCACGAGAAACCCGCCGACCAGCGGCATCGTTCGGCACGATTTCTATATGCGAGAATCCAGAAAGCTACCCCACCGGGAATCAAACCCAGTTCGCCTTGGTGGAAGGCGAATAGTCCGACCACTACAACACCGCGGACCCACATACATGACGTTGCAAAATTGCATGTCAATATTTTGGGCTAACATTCCTCAAATCTGGAGGATGAACAAATTTTATATCAACATGGGTAGGCAAATGCTTAGTTTGTCACTACAGTCCGTAATACATAACGTGCAATATATGACACGCGGACTGGATCATGTTACTGTGGAATGCCATCGCAGCTATAACTGGCAGCCTCATACCAGACACCGAGGATCCCTGATTTGAATACACTAGTCTTTTATTTATGGGGACATTTAAAGGCACTTGTGTATGCAACCTCAGTGGACGATATGGATAACTGCAGTAACCGTACTGTGGCTGGTTGCGAAACAATCAGGAATTTTCCAGGTATTCATCAACACATCCGGGTGTCCATGCAACGGTGGGTTGATGCATGTTTTCGTGCTGATGTAGGGCATTTTTAACATTTCCTTTAGTGCCAACGATAAGCTTTCACACATGTGTAGCTAATTCCTGTGCAGCTCCTACTGTTCTTGGTGTAGTGTCGTACTGTGAGGTCTCGTGTACCATGCAAACGAACGCTGCGATGGCATTCCACAGTAACATGAACAAGCCTGCGGGCCATACACTCTACGTCATGTATTAAGGGCTGTTGTGAAGAAACTAAGCGTTTGCGGACCTATCTTCACAGAACATTTTGTTTCATCCTTCAGATCTGAGGAATGTTTCCCCAAAATATTGACATACATTTTGGCAACATTCTGTATAATTTTGCATATCTTGCAGAGTTAATTCTCTTTTCAAAGCCACTATTTTAAGTTTGCCAAAATATGTTAAATAAAGGGCAAGTCCTTTAAAAAGAGGCCCCGTGGGACATGTGTGTAACGGTGCGAGGGAATGTTCTCGCCCGCGCCTTTCACAAATTTTGGTGTCATCTGCACACCTGCAATGGCGGCCACTTCCAGCACCTACTCCAGGTATTTTGTTGTCACACTCGACTGTATTTCCTCATTCCTTCGCTCCGTAACACACATGTCCCACGGAGCCTCTTTTAGAGGACTCGCCGTGTAATTCTTGCACCGTTTCAGCGCAGTGTTTGTATGAAGTTGGTGGTGTGAGTGTGTGTGTGTGTGTGCAGGTGTCGACGGGTTCGGGCACCATCTCACACTACTTCAACTTGCACGTTGTCATCCCTTCGGCCTTCATCCTGGGCAGCGGCGAGTACCACATAGGAGAAGGCAGCACCATCAGCCTCGTGTGCGTCATTGAGAACGTGAGTGCTTGCCGCGACACCTCCACTTGCTCTTCCTCCCTCCCTCAGGACGGCCGCGGGGACAACCCTGCGGGTAAAGCCCCTGTCACACTGTCACATTTTACCCTCAAACTGCTTCCAATAAGTTTGGTCAAATAAAGTTGGACAGTTATAGCGTCATTGAAAAGTCACAAACGCCGCCGGCATATTTGTCTGAGAAAGTTGGATGGCTTGAGTTCCAATCCAACATCATAAAATTGGACCTGTTCTAAAATTTCTCTGATGTTTGACGTTCTCAGCCTATCATAATATTGCACGAGAAAAATGGACCTCAAGAAACTTTAAAATAACGAACCGTTGCTGGAAACGAAGTAGACAAAGAAGATAATTAATTTACGTAGAAGCTGTCTGGGCATGAATGCAATTTTAAATGAATTTGCACATAATATTATGAACTCAGAAACATTAAATTTCATTGTGCAGGAAACAATAAATATAATGAATTTAGTAAAGAAGCGAAAATAACTTATAACTTTTCCTACATTTCTTTAAAACATATCACTATAAAAATAATTTTTAAATAATAATTTTAATTAGATTTTCCAGTAAAATAATTTGACAGTGTGACACATTTTCAAACACATTCAAGATTATTTGATAAAATTTGTTAGAAGGAAAAATTTGATGGCCATATTTCGTCTTCAAATTTTATTGTCAAATAATGTTGAAGGCGAAAATTTGACAGTGTTACAGGGGCTTAAATGCAGTAGTGTTCGTTTTAATATGGATATCGTGACACTCGGCTGTACTCTGCCCATCCCAAGATGGCAGCTTCTGTTACATCGCCTCTCCGGGCATTTGGACTGCATTGGTTGTGTAGCTGGCAGCCAGTACATGCAGCTGTCTGGATGTGATGTACGAGGAGTGGATGAGTCCAGGCTTTGGCGATTGGCGCCTAAGGCAAGGATAACATTCACTTCCGGCACTTTTTAATTTAATTCTTCAAATTCATGTTTATTTGCAGCGCATTTGAGCAAGCAAACCGAACCTCTTTCCACAACACAAGTCACCAAAACAACATTGAAATTTAACCGAACAGAATCATTTAAACGTATTCGTGACGACGGTAAAGAACACGGAAAACTTTAAACTCACCTGCCTGCGCGCAATCAAGCAAGTGAAACGATTGCCTTTTTTTTTTTTTTTTTGTCAGCTATTAAATTTGCCGCTAAACCGTCCAGAGGAGAGGACAAACGCGCACGTACTAAATAAAGTGGAAAGTTTAATGTGATGAAGGATAAAACTCTTCATGAAATAGGGAATGAGTTCGCGATTACGATTGGCGAGAACAGGTTTAACTGGGAAAACACGAAGAATGCAGTGTAAAGTAAAAGAGAACTCGACACCTCAAGAAAGACAAGGGGAAAGTAGACGCGCGCTGTCTTTTTCATCGGAGTATTGTTGCAGTGCGTGAGGATGGAGGCCCAATAGCGCCATTTCCCTCACCAGAGAGGCGCCCAAACACCTCTCTGGTTACTGCCGGCACCAAGTTAAACAACAAAGACCCCCGCCCCTTCTCTACTAGTCTTTTAAATTCTACTAACCAAGAGCATGTTCCCAAACACTCTATCTCCTATAGCATTATATTTTATTTTATGCATGCAATAATTTTTTGGAATTTTTACCTCTCTGTCGCAAGGGTTTTTACGTCTCTCTTGACGGGATTTCCCTTGCTCTTCCTAGTTAACACTAACTCTAAGTACACTTAGGGAGGTAGTCATGGCCCCAAAGTGCAGGTCATGGCTGCCCAATCCCTCTTTGACGCGATGCACGTCTCCTTACATGATTTTCCTTCCTATTAGGCGTAAGGGGTTAGTCCTGAGACGCAATAAAATCCCGCCCTACTTCCGGGCCTTAACTTCACATAACACTTAGAATAAGGTAGTTCAGAAAAAAATTAAACTGTGAGGCCGTCCTTCGGGCCGTAAAACCCCTTTAAAATAAACTCCCCTCCTTTTGAAATTATAAAACCAGTACTTATTGTTGTCACAGATTTGTAATGTAGCGGATTATTTACATTTAGCATTAAATATATTAACCAACACTTTTTTCAATCGACTTTGTAAAGACTTTCCTTTTTTAGTTTTTTTTTTTCTTTCCCAACGCAAGCTGATACTTGCTTCCGAACACGCCGCGTCCACATTTTGTTAAACAACTGTTACTTAATGTGTTTTTAGGCAGGATTTACAAAAGCCCGTCGCGTCCGTCCGTCATCCGTCCGTCCGTCATACATTCGCCCGTCTCGCAGCCGAGCAATTTACAACCAAACTTCGTACGTCGGTCGTACATTCATCGCCGCAAACAAATAAAAACAAATATATTTATAAATAAAGAAATTTTCCATATAAAGTGAACATTTTTGGTGGTATTATGTTTTTGACTACACAGAATGCATACACGCGTACGTAACGGAAATAAAATCGATGTAAAAAAATTTTAATAGCATATAAAGCATGATTTTATTACTTTTACTGTTGCACAAAGGGAGGTCGTAGTTCCAAACGTATTTGTGAATTAATCTTCAGGAGAAATTTAAATTAATTTCATTTTACAGTTATATAAAAAAAAAAAAATACAGTCAAAACAAAACACTGCACACACTACACAGCCTTGTAAAGAACTCGGGATGAAAGAGTAACAAAAGGTGCATGCTTAGAAGGCTGTAATTTACTCCGCTCGTTCATCTAAAGTTAAAGCTTACCAAGGTTTTGACGGACAAACGGATAGAGTTAACGACCACCTCTGATTGGCTGTAGGTCACGTGATTTACGGGCGGATGGCGGACGGACTGTCGCGACGGTTTGTTGTAAATCCTGCCTTACCCTGACACCCGAAAAAAAACACTTCCAAGTTGCAAGCAAATACATGCCTGCATGTGCACGCACATGGGGTTTCAATATTACAGAACCTTAAAGCACGCAACTAACAAGCAAACGTTCTACATTTGATCTTAACAATGAAAAAATTCCATAGGAACTATATTCTGCCGCAATCGTACTCTGAACCGACTATCCAGCCGATGGGTTTGGCATTGTCACTGGTGATACGCCTTTCTACCCCGCAGGGGTGTCAGGTGTATCAAATATATCTCACTCCACGACACACTAATATTACCTAAACTACCTCTACGGGGCAGAAAGCGATCTCGACTTGAAAAACCCAAATCCCGCGGCCAAAGTTCTTTCCCTTATAAATATCTACAATCAAAATACTGTTTCTCATGTTACATAAATACAAGTCTTTCGTAAATCGGGAGGTCATTTGCAAATATTATTTCTCCACTCTTAAGTTCCAAGGTTTTTAGAATCACTATTTATTTTGCACCGAAACGACTGTCTACAGGCACTGAGTTTGTTCATACATACACACAATAAAATATACTAAAAAGTTTTGCACTCAAAATTATATATTGCATGGACAGACCCCTTAACGTCCAACGACTTTTGGCCTACGCGGTAACTTTCAATAACTGGTGCTCATAAAATTTAATATTCAAACCACAAACTAGAATCGTTTCTGCAGCACTTCACTTTCTTCAAAAATTGTTTCAAAAAGCGGACGACGGACTCCGCAGGATCAAGCTGACGACGGCACTTATGCATAACTCATACTTTAAATTTGGCATTCGTACAGAATAGCATACAGCTGACCACCTGGCCACGTCGGGGAACGTCCTTACTGACCAATGTCAGTTCGCTGTAGACTCCGGCCCGCTCGACGCCGTCAAAAGGAGAGCAGCTGCCGGGTCGTTCATCTCGGGGCCTCCACGCAAGCAAACGGTGATTGCTTGCACTCGCTAGCATGTAGAATCGCACTGACACACTCAGGAAAGTTCGGCGTGTTTAGTCGTTACGCAAAAAGTACGGGCATGCTTCCAGCACTCTAACCACATTAAACACCGTTTGCAATAAAGCCTGCGTATGACAAATTGCAGAGAAATGCTTAAAGTTACTTTTCTGGGCTCCAAATAAATATTACAAAAAAAAAAAAAAAAAAAAACACGGGCCGTTAACGTACGCCGCTGTTACTACACGTAAATTTTAAAATGCTCGAGCTACGTTAAACGGGCAGCGTAACCAGCGTGTCAAATTTTAATTTCACGAGCCATCAATCACAAATTGCTGTCTAGCAGTTATTCCCGGTATTTGCAGTACGCTCGTATCAAAATGAATATTACTCATATACGCAGTGTTTTCACACATAGTACGTCCGCATCTAGTTTACGTCTCTATGATTCTTGGCCCATATTTCACTAGCAGGAGCTACGCGCTACAGCCAAACATAGCAACATCGTTTCTACGTTCACGTCAGGCATGTTCTCATAATATTCTCTAAACAGTTAATTTGTTGGCTCCTGAAAACGTTACGGCGACATTCACTTGCTCGAGTGATACACGGTACATCGCGACCGGGAAGAAATTACATAACAGTCCCATACTGCTAAAAATCCTCCCGACTTCCCAATACTGTCGAGCTCCGCTGTCGAGCACATACTACTTGTGCCCGTCCAAACACCGCGACCGGCTCTCACACACTGATTAGGGCGCGCTGTCATAGCCAGGTGACGTCGCGCTTTCCTGCCACCCCAAGCGCCATGGTCGCGACTCTTTTTGCAAATCGATTTGCACAAATAATATCTATTACAAATATCATACACAACAACCATTTAAAATACACGTGCTATAAGATTCATGCCAGTTTGATAAATACCAATAAGAATAATTTTACCGTATAAACTACGTGCAATAAAGTACATACTAGATTAATAAATGGCAATGAGAATAAATGTACCGGCTGGTGTATAACCAAATATAAAATACACATAAAAACGGCAAATACGCAGTGCTACCAACTGTGGCGCAAAATTACTAAAACCATTACATTTTACTAGGTGACGATCTATGAATCGTCACACATACAAAGTATATTTCTCCTGCCACCTTGGCTTGAATGAAGTATGACAGTTTGTTTATGGAGCAAAAGTTGCCGGACATCGTGGTATAACAACATGCACTGTCTACAGGAGCCTGTTTCGATTACGCCTTCGACTGTGCGAACTGAGAGTTTAGTTAAGCTGATATAATCTTCCAGATGCCACTGATCACATTAATGGTACGGCACAACCCTTACAAACACATTCTAATTTACAGTTTAGTGCGCTGCAAATAAGAAAATTTACTATGCGAACTGACACAAATTTTGTTCGGAAAACACTTGCAATAGCTGTGGGTTTTGTGTTCGGCGATTGTGATGTAAACCTAGTGTTATAGCAAGGCTTACGAATCATCTACGCGCGTCGGATATCATCAGGCATTGAGCCTCGTAGTGTGCGGTTCTGTTCAGATATAACCTTCTTGTATGTTATGTAAAGCCTGTTCACAATGAAGTGAGCACTTTAGAAATTAACCATAGAAAAAATCACTGACCCTGCATTCATGTATTTTAATTGACGCACTGAGTGACATTCGCCCGGTAAAGTTGGCAATGATTGAGAGAGAGTAGTTCCATATCTTAACGTCGAATAAAATATGTTGGGTAACTATTTCTGATAAGTTAAAATTATTTCCTTTGCTTTCTGATTTTTTTTTAAACGCATTGAAGTATATTTGTAAAGTATTTACTTTGTTAATAATTTCAGAGTTTCATTTGATCAACGCATGATAAAGTGATGAGGCCCATGACAATATTAATTTTACGTAGGGCGGAGGAATACACAACGGGTTTACAAGTAGATCTTAAGCAAAGCTTTCAAAAGTGCTCATTTTACCGTGAACAGCCTAAATACCACATAAATGTGTACACCGAGTTGGAATGGGTTAAACGTCAACGTAGGTCGTTGACAATCGATAGAAATTTTGGAGACTAAAAACATTCCATGCACATAAAGTTTTTTTTAATAACAGGAAATAATTCACTGCACTTATTAAATTATTAGTTATGAAATTTTATAAAATTAAGTTTTTTTTTATTTTTATTTTTTTTTTTTTTTTTTTTTTTTCATGGACATTATAATTTCCTGATTTATTCTCCCCAGCTATGATGCGATTACACAGCGTAATTTTGTTTCTTAACTTTTATTGTCAAAATTTTCTGGTAACAATAAACGTAGAGATTATAGTCATAGAAGAGGATGTGGATGGATGGTAATTATAAGCTAACAGTCTCCTCCACGTGAACAAAGCGTTTAACGATATTTTATCTTAATGTGTGTTACTGCCACTTCTTTAAACAAGATATTTGGCGAGGGATGTAGAATTTTAGAACATACTGTTCGTTGTAACATTATTGTGATTATAAATTTTACACTGGATACTTAATTAGTATTTGGTGTCGTTGTTTGTTAAAAAAAATAACGAACTCAAGATAATGAGCAGGCTGCACTGATTAGCAAGAACATAGCGTGCAAAGCGTCGGAGTTTTAATCTTCAAGTGCGGAGGGTGTAAAAAATACCATGTCGAACTAGTGAAACCTCTCTTTTTCTCAAAACCTGACAAATAGTTCATGCTAACAGTCATGCACCACCTCCGTTCCCGACGAACCACTGCCCCCATTAAAAAGGGGAGGAGAGACACTACAGTTGAAAATTAAATCAAATTATTTGGATAGATTAGTACTCCAAACAGTGAAAATATACACTGTAAAAAATTGTGTAATTTCACACATAATTTTTGTGGCAGCAGAGTCTCCACTGACATCGATGTAATTTTACACCTACATAAGCCAATGTTTTATTTTACTCTACATCTATGCAAATTTACCACATAAATTTGTAAAATAACATATACTTTGTAGAACTTATTTACATAGAATGGTGCAAAATTACTGTTACTATGTAGCAGAGAATAAATTGCAACATTCGTGTATTTTCTTTCCATGGCAAGTAAATTTACACAGCCATCGCAATTGTACTTTCACCACTGTGTAGGTGTATTTTCTCACTACACAAAGTAATATCGCAGATTCACTGTCATTGTAATTACACAATTTCTGTACATTTTTCACTATTTTACTAAGAACTTTTACCCCCAGCATACTTTTTTTTACAACTAGCATGTTAATCTATGTACTTTATAAATGTAATTTAATAATTTTCATGTTTTTTTTTTTTTAAACTCTGTTTTGTAACTTGGTGGTTTAACGGAGTTATAAAAAGTTATCACCGAAATGTGGGTAACAATTTATTTCAGCAATTTTTTTCTACTCTAACTTAAATACAAGTGTTAGGTGGAATCCCGAAGGTAGGACAGGAGCTACGCCTACAAGGAGAGGAAATCGTGCGATGAGGCATGCATCACAGCAGAGAGGGATTGGGCAGCCAAGGCCAGCACTTGGAGCCATGACTGCCTTCCTAAGTGTACCTATAGCTAAGCTATAACTAAGAAAAGACTTGGATAAACCGTCATAGACAACGCAAAAACTCAGTCGACAGGAAATAATTCAAAATTGTTGCATGCATTAATCCGAAATGTTACAGGAAACAGTGTGTGTGGAACATGCACTTGTTAGTAAAGATGAAAAACTAATAGAGAGGGGACAGGAACATTATAATTGACTTCAAATATATAATATGTAGTTACATACAAAAGCTAGCATATTCCATAAGCAGGAGTAAGGCTTTCCTTTTGAACACATAAATGGAGTTCGAAGTAGTTCTACTCCTTACCGCTAAATTGCATGTTTTAAACAAATAACTGTAGTTATTTGAATTCACTAGAACATTAGTGTAAAATTACAACTACTGTACTCGTTTTAATAGATTACACATAAAAATGTAAAACAACCGCAAAATTTGTATGTGTTAATATAGGCTCACAGATACTCCAAAATGTAATGCAAGTTTACACATACATGGTCATTGTAAAAGTACACAATTGAACGTGTACAACTATACTGACTTTGGGTGTTCATACAATGACTATCTCACAGTAAAAATGCATAACTTAAGGGTTTACTACAATGAGTGGGTGTATTTTTACACATACTTCAAAATGTATATATTAACACCAACATTGTGTTTATTAAGTCGTACATTCATGTATTTTTACCAAAAAAAATGTAGTGCTCTCTGAATATTATGAAGAACATTTGTGTAAAATTACATGTACCATATAACCAAAAATTTGTCTGTTTAAATTTATACTTATTTTTTACAGTATAGCAACAGAAAAATCAGTAGTGTTGGTTACATACTGCTGTAGCATATCTGAAATAAAATTTTCACGGAGGACTTAGTGCTTTAGTCTTGATGCTTCCGGGGAACATCTGGACTAGCCTTAGTCCAGGCAGCATAGAAATGGACATTGAAGGAAATAAGAGCATTAACGGTCCTTAAGGTGACCGATGACGTGTAAGTCTGCCAGAAGTTCAAACTATATCGTAACTCCAGCAACGGCCCAATACTGGGTATTGGAGACTACAACCGGCTTACTATTAGCCTACGATGGCGTCACGCGTAGCGACGTATAACGAAGGGGGATAGCATATTGCACTGGTTGCCCTGCGCCCCTCTGCTACAGATGTACCCAAACCTGACGCCGGCTCGTGTCGACTTGAAAGTCCCCGCACACGTTCGGGCAAAGCACGCTAATTACCGAAGCGTGGCTGTTTGTGGCTTATGTTGCAGAAAGTTTAAGTGACTTACACTTTTAAAAAAAGTTATAGCCCAAACATGGATTATTTTTCAAGGCAACACCAGTTCTTTGATTTCTAGTGTTACTTCACCGGAATTAGGAGTGTTTTCCCTTCTACATTCCAAGATAATAGATGCATAGTTTACCAGAATGAACATTTCTGGCTCCACACCTATTATATTACGCTTTAACTTAGCTGTGCTGAATTTTTGTAGCAAATCCAAGAAGTGGAGGTTGTCAAATTTCAAATCCAAAAGAAACTCGTTTGTACCAGTGTTATTATTAATCCTTCCAGATGCACTTTAGTTTACGGTTTCAGGTGTTACGATCAAGAAATTCTATTATGAGCGCTATACTTATGTCGAAAGACACTTATTTCATTAATGAACTGTGAGATCTGTGCTCTACTGTGGTATGAACCAATCATAACCTAAACCAGTGGTAAGGTTTACGAATCAGTTAGCCTTAGGTAACATGAATGGTCATTGAGACTCGCAGAGTGCATAGTCAGCCAATAATAACCATCATGAGTGTTGTGTACCCAACTGTGTACACTAGGTTCGAGTGGAGTAATGAGACAGGTTTTCACTACCCGAAGGCAGGCACTCCCTCTATCCTCCCGCACTGGACTGCACTCTGGTGAGTAAATAGTATGCGGCACTTTTTCCTCTTGATTTTCATTCTAGTGCCTTGTGCCGTTTATTGTTCTCACTCGGCCTTAGTCGGTTTTCTCAGCGAAAACCTGCCCTCCTCTCCAATCAGAAGTTCTCTGACTTGATTTACTAAACATTTACCCGAGTACCCCCTCATGGGTCATCGGAATGCTTGCGCTGCCACTGGTCATACTCTTCTAATATTTTGCCGATCTTTGTGGCGAATCTGTTCCACAGTTTATGCAGCTCTTGGTCCTCCATTACCCGCTGCAGTGTAAGCTGCAGCCCTCTTCTGTATGTCACCCCCTGCAGCCAGTCTCTTAGGTCTTCGGTCTAGAGACATCACAGAAGTACATGCTCCAGTGTGCCGTCCACTCCACAAACATCACAAAGGAGTGACAGAACAAGTCCCAGACTATATAGCGTTGCTTTGAAGTTACCATTACCAGTGTACAGCTGAGCACAATAATGGTTCATGGATAACCATTTACTCCTCAAGCGATCTTCAATTCTTGGAAATAGTTCAAATGTCACTCTTCCTTTAGAAGAAGCTTCCCACATCTGATGCCAGGCCCTGATGGTTTCCTGGCAGTGTATCTTGCGTTCCTTCAGAGTAGGCCTTCTTATCATTCTTTCTTGTACAAGCAGACTGCGTTCTCTCACCAACAAATTCACTGGCAGGACACCCGCCAACACAGGGAGTGCCTCACTGGAAACAGTTCGATAGGCCTTCGTTACTGCCAGTAGCACCGCCCTCTGACTACTAAGCAGCTTCCTCGAGTGCACAACCAGTTTAGAATGGGAATGCCACATTACAGCGCCATGAGCTACAATTCCCTCAAACTCAGCTTTATAAAGCTGTATTATTACTGGAAAGTCCAGTCCCCATTCCGTGTGACCGATAAATCTCAACTGGTGGAACAAAACCACAGCCTTTCTCACCACATACTATACTGGGTGTACCTCAGGAAGCTCATTTTATCATCCAGAATGACTCCCTGATACTTAAATTCTCGGACACGCTGGAAGAACTCCCCACTGTACTTAACTGTCGGGTACCTTGCTAAGGTACATTTAACCATCATTGTCTGGGTTTTAGCTGAAGAGAAGGTCAACTTCACAGATGTCGACCACTCCTTGATCCCACTTAGAACCAAAGCTGCAGCAGCAAAGCCACTTTCAGAAGTCCGTCAAACAAAATATTCCACAGGACTAGTCCAAGGGTCGACCCCTGTGGGCAACCCTTTGTTAGTGTTCTCTTCGCCTGTACATTTGTTGCAGAGTAGTAGGTGACTATCCGGGAAGTAGTCCAGCAGCACCCTACAGATGTTCGCAGGACACTGCTTTCTCTTCAGCTGCCACATCACCTCCAGCCACCATGCATTATCGAAGGCTCCCGAAATATCGCGAAATATCGCCATAATATATTTCTCGTCACAATTAGCAATGGCAGTTCTTATGTCGCACAAGGCGAAACAACACCACTCCCTTTCTTGAAACCATACTACTTCACACTAAACATGCCATTTGCCTCTAATGCCTGGTTCAAGCTGACATTCAGGAGCCTCTCGAAAATCTTTCCCAACACAGGAAGCAATGTGAACGGCCTGTAGGACTTCACTTCAGACTTGTCTCTTCCATCACCCTTGTACAGGATCCGTACAACACCCATCTTCCACTGGCAAGGAAACACTCCAGCCTCGAGACATCCGCTGTACACACCAAGAAGGCTGGTCTTCACCCGAGAGTAACACCTCTTGACAATTTCAGCTCCTATCCCATTCAGTCCAGGAGCTTTACCATACTTCATATTTTGGATTATTCCATCCAGCTCGTCAGTGGTGAACTCCGGTGCTTTCATCTCCTCTGGGACGTCTTCCATCACCCATCTCTTAACAGAGTGCTCCTCGCCCTCTCCTTCCTGGGAGTCATCTGGCAGTAATTGGTGGAGCAGGAACTCCATGCTCTTCTTAAGGTCCATCACCGGGATCCCATTTACCTTGACATTCGGTGGTACTGTCCTCTTCCTGACTTTACCGACCAGAAGTTTATACACTACTCCAAAGGGGTCCTCATTGCCGATCCTGGTGATATACTCTGTCCAAGAGCTTCTCTTCTTCTGCCTGACCCTGTTGAAGTACGCCTGCTTTCTTCTCTTATATTCCCAGGACAGTCCTTCCCTTTCTTATCCTCTTAACCTTTGAAGTCTGTGTTGGTCCCTCCAAAGACTCTTCCACTCCTCATCCAGCTGATCGTCCCACCAACTCATGTTCGGAAGCATCCTCTTCGTCTTTCGGAGAACCTCTTCACAGGAACCAAGAATCATCGAAACTAGAGTGTCCACTTACACTTGAAGATTTCTCTCTTCAAAAGTGGCATTCTCTTCATCCATTCGCCTTACCAGGGTCTGGTCAAAAGCGCTCCAATTAGCTCTGTTGTGGACCAATATTTACTCAGACTGCCACTCCATCTCCCTTTCATGCTCTTGTCTGCTCACAGGTAGCCCCACCTCAAATTTTATGATACTGTGGTCACTGGAGCTGTGCTCTGTCACCTTCCAATTAGTCACCAGTCCTGCTGCTTTCCTGTTTCCTAGAGTGACTTACAGGGTGTATTCAGTACCTCGTGCCTGAGACACATATGTATGTGGTTCTCCTTCCACATTATAAACTTCCAGACCATTTGTGAGCACATACTGGCAACTAGTTCACCCTTGTCATCTGACACCCTGGAATGCCACACCTCGGATATGGCATTTACATCAGCCCCAATAACCACAGGTCGATCACCCAATGCATCCAATATTGCATCCCAATGATCGAGGTGGTCCTGTGTCTCCTCCCCAAACTGTAAATACGACACCAGCCATACTTTCAAATACCTTGATTGGATCTGCGCACATACATGGTGACAATTTGATAGGCTAGTCATCTGCATGATATCCGATTCAATGTTTGCCCTCAGTATTCCAGCCTAAGGCTTTATTCCCATTGTTAACACAGTACATTTCAATCCCACCACCTCATCGAAGGGAACATAAGGCTCCTGGAACAATACCAAATCCAGGTACTGCTCCACCACAATTTGATTCAGCTCAGAGGTGGCCGCCGCCGACCTCTGCAGATTCACATGCCCAATTCTAAGTTTATAAGCCATAGTCGGTTCTCGTGAGCTCAACAGACAGTGCCCTCTGATAGGCTGGGCACTCCCTTGAGTCAACTCGGTGCTCACAGTTCAACTTGCGGATTTTGCAGTTAGTACATTTGTCCAAGTAATCCCTGTCACTCTTATGTGGTAATTCCTCGTACTTGTGCCTTTTTTCTACACATATAGAACAAACAACTCCAGATGTACAACTCTTCGCAATGTGTCCCCATGCCTGGCACCTGAAGCACCGAGAGACCGAGATAAAGTCCCTCACACGACACTGTCGTACCCAACATACAGTCTTCCTTCACTGATCATCCAGTTACGGATTTCTGGATCACAATCAAGGATAAGGTTGACCCTTCCAGAGTCTCGCCTCCCCGACTTATGACTTATTTGAACTTTCCGCAGAAAGTCCTCTCTATTGTATTTCCCATTCTTAATATTCTGCTTCTATACTGTCTCAATAAAGGCAGCATTGTCTTCATCCCTGGGAACATGTATACGATGACCCCGGGGCCCTTGTTCTTGGATGCTTCATGTTTAAAACCCAAATCATTATTCTTTTGCTGGTTCCTTAATTTTTCCAGTGTATCCTGATCACCAGCTTCGATCAGGATACCTACCTTTCGTATTTCCCGGAGGTTTCGGATCTTAAGACCCTCCTTCCTGGGATTCAGTGTTTTCTTTAACTTCTCCTTCACTTGGACACTGGTCGTACCTTCCACCTCTGTGTACACCAGTACCACTTTACTTGTTGGGGGCCTGGGCTAAATCTTTTCCCCCACGACACCTATCACCGCTTGGGAATAGCTCCTGATACCAGGTATAATCAGTTCAGCATTAGATATTTCTTCAACATCTTTGTCCAGCCTTCTAGTCTTAATGAACTTCAATATCTCCTCTTGTCCTTGCACTTTGCAAACTAGCTTTGCATTTTCGATCAGTGCACTATCGAAAATGTTTTTCATGGCCTGTACCTTAGGCAGTACCCACTTGGCCTTTGTTAAATTAATTTTGTAATTCTTGCTTAGAATCAAATCCACGAGTGTGGTAGCAATGCCGCATGTCTCAGCATGCATTGCTTTAATAGTGTCCTCCGTACTATTCTTTTCACTGCCCCCTTCATCCAGTGAGGCAGCTCCCTTCTCTTCTATCTCAAATCTCAGCGTCTTTCTGATCTTAACAGCTCCTGCCTCTCCCGAAGGACCAGACTCCACAGGCACGGACTCGAGCTGGGTCTTCCTCACTGGTTTGCCATCTTTCCCAACCAGAGTGAATTAGTTCACATTTTCTCCAAATTCTCTGAGGCCTCCCTCATTGAGTTCCTTCGGCTCCACATATGAGGGTTCATCCTCCGAGTCCATCTCAACCACTTCCTCCTCTTCCTCTCCACTCTCCTCATCACTCTATTCCTCCTCATCCTTGTAGATCTCATTGATCCACGAGTCGACCACTGACTTTTCGACTGCGTAGACACAATAGAAGATCTTCTGATGCCACTTTTTGCTTTTTGGAGACATCTCTAATTCTTCTCAGTCAAAGTCCCTGTCCAGAAGACGCTCTACTGTCGCCTTGCCAATGACTTGGGTGTAGCACCATCTTCAACCAATTTCCGAAATTCTTCCGTCTTCTCCTTGAGGGGCCTGGCCTTCGGGAGACTCTGGAGTAGCGTATCAATCATTGAGGTCTTGAGCATCCTAAAGGGCTAGTTTTAGACGTCGTGACCTCAGTCAGAAATGCCTGCCCTTATACCCAATACTGGCTTCACTTAAGATGTCTGTCAGTACACCTACACTTCACTGCTTCACTTAATAAGTCTTTCAATGACGAGTTCCAACTCTTCTTCTGCCCACTGTGGCTCCACTTAAGAGGTCCAACAGACAATTCATCTTTTCAGTAGGTGTCACCTGGATACACCAACACAAATACAAAACAAGCCCATTACAAAAGTCCAATACAATGTTAATTTCACTAATTCACTACACACATGTCCCAATTATCTACAAGTTTCACTTGTTGAGGTGTCAAACTTCAGCCAAGGGCCGTGGCCCTGGCGAACTCCCTCTTAGTTGCCCACACGAATTATGGCCACACAGTATGACGACTGGTGGACTGATGAACTGTTGGACGTTTATCTATCCGACCGACACAGAGGTGGGGAGTCGGCAACTTGCCTCCTCTTCGTGCAGGTTCACTGAGTTGCAGAAGCATTACTCTCTTCAGAGTCCTTCAATCCTTCCTCAATCTCAAATCATCTATGGTGAAATTACTCTTAGCAGAGAGGGTTTAATCTCAGGACAAGAGCCTTCACTGAGCAGTATCCTGAGAAAACCTAGGAGTAATGAGACAGTGTGTCTCCCGTAACTTCGGAAGAGAGCGGGACTTACAACACAGTCATACGTTGGTGGTGCTGAAGGTGGCAGGGGGGAGGAGGCAGTCCAATTAATAGAAGAATTGCTAATGTAGGCAACGTGTGCTCATCTTAAAATCACCACGTGACCCAGGACGAAACAAGCAGTTTACGTACCGTATCGCTAGTGCTGGGTTCTTGTTTTTTACTCCCCTGATCACCTAACATCTATTGACGGTAGAATTAGCTCACGATCTTAACTAATGAACACATTCAGACTAAAATAAGACACTGTGACATAATGCGTTAACATACAAAATATTTTTAAAAGCGTTTATGACGCATTAAAAATATTATTAGTGACTACTTTTTAATTTATACTGTCTTGTAGGCCATTGCGTACGGGTGTGTTTCTTTCATTTCTATATTTCTTTCCGTTAAATTATTTCAGTTTATTCATTTAAGCAGTATTGAGTTATGGAAATAATATTTTCGTAAACTAAAATTTAATTTATTTGATTTTCAAATTTAATTTAAAAAAAGTGAATTAATTCGGTTATTATGAACAACAAAATACATGTTTGGTGGAACGGGGCTCAAACTATTGAAGTTTCGCCAGTGCGGAAACAGAATATACTCGCACTTTCATTGGCTGTTCCCAGTAAAGTGAGCATTTTTGAGGCCTCAATTACTTTTTACCTATCAGCAATTTTTAATACTCCTACCCACTTTGTAGATAAATATTGCCATGTATGTAATAAAAAGAGTATGTCTATATTCCACCGCACTCAAAAGTCAACGTCTAAGGGAAAAATAAAATATATTTATTGACTATTATTCCAAATGAGAGGGCTTCCAAAAGTGCTCACTCAACCGTGAATAGCATATAAAGGCGGGACACGAACACTAGAAGCGAAAGCAAGCGTGAGATGTCTGGTAATAACGAGGAGGAGATAGGTAACCCAGGAGCTGTGGTCTGAGCTGAAAACATAGTCTATAGTTTTCGACGCCTACTTCACGCGCGCCACTGATAGATGTTTTTGCTCTAGTCGATACACATCCGCAGGAGCCAACCAAGTGTCCTCGCAACCATCCATCACTCCCGTCAGTCAGTCATCCTTCTGTTTTTACCTCCGTCAGTTGAAAGCGATTCTCATCAATCCGCCGTCCGTCAATCATTCTGTACGGCAAAATTTCAGTGTTACAACTTAACAGTGATCTGTCTTTAGTTGGAGTTTTTTTTTGGTTGGAAATGCATTTCCAAGAGAAGATAAATTTTGGGGAGATAATTTTTTACGTGATAATAATTTATAGTGAATTATTGTTTACATTTTAAATGGCTGAATTTACCACCAAAGATAATATACACAGAACCACCGCCTTGCAATTTATTTCAAAATGCGTTTTCGCGTCTACGTAATGTTGGGGTCCGTCGAAAGTTAAAGTTTGAGAAATATTTGACGGATTGACGGGTAGAAAAAAAGTTGCCCTGCGTTTGGTCGAAGATCACGTGATCGCCAGACGGACGGGCGACTGATAGATGAGACGGATGGTTGTGAGTTCAGCTTTACTCGAGCGAAGACATACGACTGCTGGATGATCCCCCCCCCCCCACCCCCCACCACAATGAGGTAATAGACTCGCCCTGTCGGTTTCGTGCTTCTGTGCATTCTCTTCTCATTCGGATCGCAATACAACCGCCGAGGGCTGATTGTGCAGGGGTCTTCATGTGATCCGGCGAGCGCGGCTTCGGGTCCGCGATCCGAGCGGAAATCTCGGTCGATACGGGATCCGGATTTGCCGCTGCACAAAGGAACCGGAACCGCTCGCTGCGCACGCTCAAGAACGTGACGTGTGCAGGCTTCCCTTTGTCGACCACCGAGTCCTCCCTCTCCAGCACTTTGCAATTTCATCCCTCCTGGCTAGAATGGCCAACCACGCCGGATTATGTTTCTCTTCTTCTTTACCTTCCTGACGTTCATTCACCACTCTCCGCGCACGAAACACTTTCCTGGGGTTGTCTTGGCTGAGTACGTTTAGTGCAGAAATCACATAGCCCCGACAAGCACGACACGACAGCCCCGACACGACACTTGACATACATGATAGATCTGACGTAAACCCGACATATTCTGTCGTTCGACCAGCAGTTCAGATTATAAATAATTTCTATATTCGTCGTGTCGAGTGGGACGATGTACATACCTTGCAAAATTGAATTTTAAGGTAAGCTTTCCTAAAATGGCAAATACGCAGCTTAAAAGATTTTTTTTTTTAAATTAATATTATTAACTCAAAAAATAATAATTTTACTTTCGTATGCATTAGCGATAACACTTTGTCGGTATCACGTATTCTAAATTTCCCGTCTGCCCGCCGCCTTTGAAACTATCGTAGTTAATCAGCGCGTTCTAAATGGCTCCGAAAATTTCTACTCTTCGTGTCGCGTCAGTAAACTGTTGGGCTGTAAATTCGAGCAGTCACATTGGAAATATATATGGTGTGTCGTGGTTGTTGTTTTTGTCGTGTCGTGCTGTGTTTCCCGAGGCTATGTGACTCCCGCATAAAGAGTGTTCCACAGATATTTCATAGAAGACACGCACAAAAATAATTCATAACCGATTTTGATGCACGTAACATACCTAAAACATATTTTTTTATTTAAAAAAAGTTATTATTTTTGATGGTTTTCGTGCTGCTCTGAAATTTACGTAATAAGATGAAGACTTATCCATGAAATCAAATCTCGCGTTAACTTGCTGATCTTTGGAATATTTGGTCTTTCGCAAGGGTCCGAATATCTGACCCCTCCCCCCACCTTAAAAAAAAGCTATATATTGGGTTATGTATGGTACGAAACACTTTAAAAAATCCTTTTTTGAATTTGCGAACGAATCAGTGGAAGTGTTGACAAGAGAGACATTTAAGTGAATCGGCAATATCATATTTACTATAGGCTATTCACAGTAAAGTGAGCACTTTTTAAGGCGCTCACAAAAGGCATTAACCTCTAATAAACTAATTTTATTGCAGTCTCAGACGTTAACTATTCTGAGTGATGAAATGTATACGCTATTTATTAGTCATATTTTACTGTATACATTAGAATGTGGCGGAAAGGTATAAATTAATTGAAAGGAAATACTGAGCAGGGCCTTAAAAAGTACTCACTTTACCGTGAACAGCCTATGCCTATCTTACAGCTCATTCATATGCCACGGTATTCACCACAGAGCTATTCCCGGGCCATTTCCATGGGTATGGACTATTAACGGTAAAGTGAGCACTTTCTGAGACCCTCCCAGCAGGCATAATAAACAAAATTTATATTTTGATTGTGGCTTCAGACTTCAAATTCTTGAGAGCTATAAACTGTATACACTCTGTTTATTACACACGTGGCAATTATTTTATCAACCACTGGGGAAAGCGTACAAATAAGCTGGAAGAAACTTTTAAGCGCCGTCTTAAAGAGTTCACTTTACTGTGAACAACCTATAACAGTCTCTTTACCTATAATACAAAACAAAGTCGCCCAGCCGCGTGTGTCTGTGTATTATTCGCCTAAAGCTCCTAAACTACTTTATGGATTTTGATAAATTTTCTACCATCTTTTAAGGAATATCTTGAGGAAGGTTCAGGTATATAATATATTAATATTTATTTTAAGGATGGTAGAGGAATATCAACGTTTTTTAATAAAGGAAAAAAATCCGCTTTTCGGGCGCTTACATGTCTTACGGTGACTACACCATAACAGATACACCAAATTCATGTACTACAGAATTGTAGATCTCAAAAATGTCTACAAAACATTCCACAACAGCATATGTTTATCATTTTTGTCGTTTAGGGTTTCACTTACGAAGACTTTGTGAACAACACAGTATTAATCCTATGTTAACTACCTCAAGCATTAAGTGTATATAAATTATGTAAACCTAAACAACGCCATATTTGTAAATCGTACTCGAGCGAGGCCGGGGCGTGTCGCTAGTGGAGTATAAGGCCGGGTGCATACGTGCGGACAATGTCCGCGCGGCGCCGCAAAAGCGTTCCACGAGGGCTTGGTTTATATTTACCAATGCACACGTAGCTGCGGAGCCGCCGCGGTCTATATCCGCACGTGTGCATACGCCCCTGCATCTTTAGTCTTACTGTGGGACAGAAGTTTCTTCAATAGTACATATTTAGTTGAAGTGCTTGGTTCAATCTTATATTGAACAGCTTAATTGCCTATTTGTCTTATGTCTCTTGTTGCATTTTTAAGAGTATTCTCGAGGTACGTATAAAAAAAATTGTATCTCATTGTATCTAGAATACTTTGAAAATATTACCTTGGTAAATTGTTCCGCCAAATCCGTCACAGTCCTTGCATCTTTTGATAGCTTCATTGAGTTAACTTCAACCATGCCATCCACTATAACAACATTAATTTCAGTAGGTGAGATTACAAGTTTAGTTGCTAGTGGGAAAATCTAATTTCTGTCAGCATGTCCTTGACCTATATCTACTAATTGATACATAAGCTTGCTCTTTGTGTGGCAATGATACATAGTCCCATCGCTGTTAAACATAGATAGCAGAACAGCAGTCAGTTCGTATAGGCCTATGCATTTCCTTAAGTCTAGTTGTGGGTGGGATCTACACAATACAAGAAGGCGATTAAACAGTTTTTTTTATCTTCTTTTATCATCAACGAAACTTCCTTTGTGTTTACTTTCACCTTCTTTGCAGTCGACTTGCAGAGCTTTAGTTTGTTCTGGGGTACTGGATCCCACAAATGTATAGTCCCTTCAACAATACGTTCACGATCACATTTCTGGTACTGCTTCAAGCCAAGCTGTGGCATTGCACTAACATCATGAGCTACTTCCTTTGGTGCCACCGTTTTTGTAGCCAAGTTCACCACGTCATTTCCGATGTAAGTGAATGGATTAGTAAATGCCCGCAGACAATTCATAACAGATTCAACATTTTTCTGGTGCCTAGTAGACATTGATCTTAATAGTTGGACCTTTCCCTCTAACTTCTCACTCCCTAATATACAATTTCCTTCAGCATGTAGTTTTGCCAATGCTGGTGCAACTGAAAGGAATTTCGTCAATGTTTTGGCATTCTGTGTAATGCCTTCTGTTACCTCCTGAAACTTTCATTCGGCGGTTCTCTTGCTCTAGTGCTTCATCAGCACCAAGGGAACAAAATGGAATAGAGGTTTTGTTAGGAGTCCATGCACAATTCTCAAGTTCCTTCCATGTTATGTGGTCTTCCTCACCTAAAAACTTTCATTTCAGCAATATGCCAAACACACACGGTACTGTAGTTTGGTAAACACATAGCAAATATATATTTGTTGAACTCGTCCAAAGCCGACAGCCTCAACTCCCAATCAGCACTACGGACAGAGCGGATGAATGCTAGTAGTGTTAAAACCATGTCCATGTAATTCCTAACCATCGTAAATGTTGGAAAACCTTCTTTTTTTCCCCCTTTTACAGAATTCATTTTGTTCTTGGGGTAGCCGTAACTCTTCTATTTTTGCTGTCAATTCAGTATTTGCGAATGTGATGGCTTCAGAATTTCTCGTTTGCCAAGCTTTCCACAATTTAACTATAGCAGTGCTCAGATGTTCGTGCAAACGATGTTTCTCACTAAAAACCATTTCCAAAAGAAGAGTGTACAATGCATGGAGTGTAACTATATGAGCCTTACATGAACGACGAACAGGTTTTTCTTCCAGCAATTTCCTAGTGGTTGTTTCTCCAAATAATTCACTTTCAACCCATATTTCAGGAATTCCAGTTAATTCTATGTAGTTCCCAATAGCCCTTAACATGACCATGATTATGTGCAAATCTCCAAGAAGCAAACCCAATTTTGTACAGATTTAGTCATTTGCAGGTACTTCAAAGGTATGTACAATTCGAGGCCTGCAGTAACTATGACTTTTTAATCAGGGCCCAATGTTTTCATAGCTGTGTACTGTGCCGAGAAGTCTGTTGCGGGCAATGGTAGTACAGGCATAACACACGTTCGAATTTTATGTTTTACCTTATTTATCATGGAGTTGTGGGCAGACCATGTTTACAATTGTTCATATTGGCTTTGTTCATGATTTTTCAATTTCAAACTTCCATTCATCATCCAAACTAAGTCTTGGCTTGCTGCGGACATTGTAACTGTCGATGTCCTTCCTGACTCACCAATATTCACTTTAGGGCTTTTTGGCTTACAACTTTTTGAAATACTACAATAAGTAATTGGGTAGATTGTTTCTGGAATGTCTAGCGTATCATTACTTGTAGAAATTGACAGATTTTCCGACACATCGCCTTCCTCAATCGGTTGATAATCTACAATAACTGTACCATTCAGAGTATTTCGTCCATCTCGAGTGTCTTCTTTGAATTCTACGTTGTCTACAGCAAAGTGGACAAATCTCCCGGATACTAAATCAGGTGGTATATACAGCCCTCCAGAATCACTTACATTTTATAGTTCTGTTTTGGCTACTTGTTGCTCGATTTCCCAAACACGGGAGTAATGTACAGACATTCAAGAGTTATGCAAAAATTCACAAGGTTTGTTCTACGAGTTAAATGATGAACTGAGAGTCCTGCACAAACTTGTAAGGGAAGTTCACGCATGTGGCTGATAGTTTTATCTGCCAGATATTTCTGGTTATTTGATAGACACTCGTACATCAATGGCTGAGTCAGTCTGTTTGCTTGCTCGTCCACTTGCTTGGTGTGTTTGGGTTCAGAGGATATACTACCCTTTCCTATTAAACTCCACTTGAAGAACAACGATATTTCCTGAAGGACCTGTTCACTGTTCCAATCAAGACTTCCACAGAAGGTCTATTTTTCCGAACCTAATATTAGTTTTCTCAAAATCTTTGATGCGGCTAAAATAATTCTGAACTCTTCTTGTGCATCATATTCAAGTTTACTAACTGCAGCATTCTTTGTAGGTGTTAGACATACTCGTTCGGATTAATTTTTCCGCTTTGCTGGTGTATATTCAATACCAGGTAGTTCGTCCTCAATGTACTGATTGGGCTCCCTTCGTGATCGAATCTTGATGGCGTCATCGACCCCGTTGGAGATGCAGACATTTTTGTAAGTATTGTGGAGATATGCCACACAAGCTATATTTACCTCTAACAAGAATTCAATATCTGAATTGATAAGGGCTGCGGAATTATGCTCTTTATTGTTTTCAGTTTTGCTATGGAAAACATTTTCCACGTCTCTCGACCAGCATACTCGGTGATATAGAACATCTATTGCATGAGCATCTGCTGGGTCAATGCACTCGTTTACTCTCAAGTGCCATGTATTATTTTCACTAATGTTGACAGTTTCTTTTAATTTACTACCAGCTATAAGACTAGATACATGGTGTAGTGCATGTATTCTTGCTTCTTTTCCATCGCAGAAAAAACATAAGGATTTGTCGTATCTTGATGACTGTTGTCGTCTGGTGAAAGGGGTTGAAGACATGGGTACTCCATCATTATTTGGTTGGAATACTGAATCATCCTGTTGTTTCTGAAACTTTTTCTCAGCACTTTGTCTTATTTTCTTGTGAGTTAACTTTTTGTAGCAACTAATATGCCAGCGTACGTTTAAATAATGAAGTTTTTGAACTGATGCATCATCTTGTAAACACTTCAAAATACTTTCACACTGTTCGTCTTTCCATGCAGCTAAGTGTGTTATTGCTTCAGAAAGAAACTTGTATGACTCTTCGCCCTCATTTAACACAAAACACTCTTTGTTTGTTTCTCCACACAATATACAGACGTCATTACTGTTAAGTCTTCCCCTTTTGCCTCCGGCATTAATGTTGCTTTTCGCAATCGCCTTCATTTTCTAAACTTCTTGTCATGGAAATCTGCGAACAGATTGTAAGTAACGAAATATCATTCACGCATAACTATCACATATCAATATATATATATATATATATATACACATACATAAAGTTACTCTTACACAATATTTAGATCACATAACAGAATAATTAATTCAATTCAATTCGTTCCTCCGTTCATCCCACCCCCTTGCTTCCCGGCCTAAAACCGTATATTTTTTATGGGGTATGTTACTGCCCTTTTTGAGCTATGTGTGTATTGCTTCAATTTTTGTTCTTCAGTGACATTTATTCAATTTTTTTCTCATTTCCCTAATTCCTCTCCAAAAAGGACATATTTAACAGGTCTTTTATTTCTATTAAGCACTTAACAGTTTAAAAAATGAAACTATCTTCGATGGTTTAGCACAATTCCCCCTCCCAACCTGTCCCCCCCCCCCCCAGTCATGAAACTGAGGCGGCCCCATCACTTTTCTTATTCTCTATTAAAAGACGATCAAAATGATACAACTCATAACATTTCTTCATAAAATTGCACACGGAATTAATTTAGGAAACCCACTATCATTGGCTAAAGTATTCTATTTACAATTAATTATTCAGTGTAACGTTTTAATGCAGTGCATTTAATCTGGTATTACATATTTCTTACAGCTTGAATTTCCTTTTGTCAGCGTAATATACCCTTCTTTTATGTTTTAGTCTATTTGTAAAATTACTCGATGATGGGCCATGATACTTTTCGTAAGACGTTGACGGAGTAAAATTATGTAGCTGTGTCAAAAGTTTCGATGTCAACGGGACACTCTCCGTCATAACACGATTGGTTTAAACTGCACCACTATTGGTGTACCGCATGGTGAACTGAGAGAGCAAGACAAAACAAAACTGTAAAATTATCAATGGAGATAAAACCAGACGTCCTAATAAACGACCTCATTGTTCACTCGGAACCAAATAGTGAAAGGACCAGGCGGGTTGTACATGCACACACGTAAATACTCGTACAGATCATCGGCAATATCGTTTTGTTCGGGCCTGCGTGCGGCCGCCGGAGAATTAATTGCTCGAGATGCATTTTAAAAAAGCGGCCTTTACCTTTATTCATATAACGGAACCTATTCGGCTCACTAGTCGCGAGCAAAATAATTGCGGCCGGTCACATGAAATGTTTTATTCAAAGACCGTGCGAGCCCCATGCCCAACCCCACCCTCATCGTTCCGAACTGCAAACGATCAAAAATAAATTTATTCGCTCTTTTCATCACAGGCATGTCAGGGGCAGAGCGTGCGGGATGAATATTAGCGAATGGCAGCGCATGAAATCCACTTGTTACGCTAGAAAGATCACCGCAAGCATAATTTGCGTACAGATGGAGTAACGACTGCGAATTATGTGCTGTTAAAACGGCAGACAAAATTTCTCTACTGAAAGCATCGTACGCCTTACTGGAGGTAGTTAGTACACTGTATTGTCGAAGAAGACGTGATTCGTACTGGATCCTAGCGACAGTCATTTATTCACAAACATTTTTTTCCGTAGTGATATAATTGTTCCAATTAAATAGTTTTACATTTTATATGATATAAACAGAGGTCTAATAAATTCAGTACGACTTCAAACGTGATGGAAAAAAATACAAAACATCTACAAAACTCAGAATATTTAAAATTATTTATGAACAATTTTGAAATCATAACGAAATTTAAGGCAAGTTGAATGTGTTTACAATTACTTTCAGTGTTAGAATTTATTTATTTATTTATTTATTTATTGTCTTTAAGTAAAATTAAAATTACGTGTGACCACTTAACACGGATAAAGTGTGAGATATCATGTGTTCAATTAACATTTAAAAAAGGGTATACGTTATAAAAACACTCATATTATTGCTTCCATGGTATTAAGCGCGATATTGTTATTAATTGTTTTTATTACCTGATCGCGCGAGTTTAAATCGAGCCTGATAGACTGCAGTAAGGGAGAAGGCAGTTATTCTTTCGTGATTTTGTACCCTTATTTAATGCTGTTCTTTCATGCCTGCCTTCCCAATTTCCTACCCATTAGAGTAAGTAGCCTACCTTGCTCGTGCTTGAGGATCAAAGAAAGAACATTTTTTACTATGAAACAAATTTATGACATTGGCCTTAATGTGTTCAGCAAAGATAATTATAAATATAGGGCTATCCTGAACTCCAGGTATTAACTTAACGAGACTATTCACTATTGAAAATCGATTGAAAAAGTAATATTATAGTCTGTTCGGGGATCTTCACACGTTTTGAATCGAAACTTTTAAAAAATCATTCCATGTATGACATTCTTGGTTGTCTCCTAGATATTTAATGTACCACAATCGATTTAGACCTATACTTGTGTTAACATAAAAGTACCTTATTTCTGGTTAAAATGAGCTTTTACTACTATTTTATCAATAAATTCTAATACATAATTTATAAATAATATGAATATAGACAGGGAGAAGATGCATGCGTTGGTAATGCCTAGTAACGTACAGTTCACATGCAAAATATTATTACACCGAGAGCTCACGAATGTGGTGCGTTGTCCCTTTGCTGCAGTTTCATAGACTCGGTTAAGCTTTGTTTGCATGAGGCGGAGAACATCCTGGAAGTAGAGGGCGAGTCTTTTAAAAGAGACCACGTGGGACATGTGTGTAACGGAGCGAAGGAATGAGGAAATACAGTTCAGTGTGCCAACAAAATACCTAGAGTAGGTGCTGGAAGTGGCCGCCATTGACCTCTAAGTACTCAAAAAACAATCATATACATACGCAACGGAAATTAATCGATATAAACAAATTTAAATAGCATATAAAGCAAGATTTTATTATGTTTAGTATTTCACAAAAGGAGCTCGTGTTTCTAAACGTGTCAATCTTCAGCAAAGATATTTCATTATACTGTTACATAAACAAACACATGAAAACCAAAGACAGCCAAAACCAAACACTGCACATAGCCTTGTAAATAACTCGGGATGAATGCGTAACAAAACGTGCAAGTTTAGAAGGCTGCAATTTCATCCATCCGTCCGAAGTTAAAGCTTGCCAAGGTTTTGACGGATGGACGGAGAGAATTTAGGGGAATGGCACACGAGAACCGTATATTTACATAATTTTTGTCACAACTTGTCTCACATAGGATTTTTCGAAATTTTCTGCTTGATAAGACGTAAATAACAGTTTTGAACGCCTTCTTGCATTGTTAAGAAATCACTGCGTTCGTTATTCTCGGAGTACTGATTGAATGTCTCACGGGGTCTCTTTTAAAGGACTCACCCTGTAGAACTTCAGCAATGCTCAGAAAAGCTGTAAGTAACCGAGAATGGCCTTCACCTACGACAAAATGTGATTTCTAAAGGAGGATACAGCCGCTACAAATCTGGGTTTAAAAGAAGTTATTTGCAAAAATGTCCGAAACTACGTGCGATGAAACAACAAATTCCGGAAGAGCACTAGTCTGAATTGATATATGTCAACTGTGAACATTCGTCAGGTTATAACAACAATCGATAAACACCCACGGGTAACACACTTTTTTTTTTGGTCAGTGACATCACAAGTCCTAATGTCCTAATGTCCTAATGATGGGCTGTGTTACTACTCACCTAATGTTCATAGTCGGCAGATACCAATTCAGGCTAACACTTTTCATGAATTTGTTGTTGCATCTTGTGAAGTTTCTGACATTTTGCAAACAACTAATTTTAATTCCCACTTTTCAACTTGGTGTCTCTCCGTTATTAATCGCGGTTGATCGCAGGTCGTATTATCTGTCATACCTCATTTCCCATAAGTAAGAATAGGAGAATTTCTCGAGTTCAATTACCTGTAAGCTAGACTCCACAGCCCTGTGTACACAAGGGACTCATGTTTGTCCATTGGCTGCTGCCTCAGTGTTACCTCACACCTGACAGTAAAGGATTCGCGACTTTGTTTCCTTGAAAGTCTGCTTTTGGCTCAGACTCGTCCAGGGCGTATATAACAAACTCTGATCCAATTGCAAAGGTGAATTCGCTGTATATGTGTTTGACGTCTATCTTGTCCCTAAATGAATTCGCGAAATTTTCTTATCCCTACCCATAAGGCCGGTAGAACTTGACGTTTCGTCGACAGTGAGCTCATTAGAGAAGGAATTTTCCATAAGAAATGTTCTCACAAAATTTGTTCCGGGATTTCAGGATCATATGTTGGAAAAAAAAAAAAAAAATTGTGTATTCCTAAATACTGTTTGCTGCTCACATTTTTTATTTTCCTAACAGGAAAAGTTAATTTGGTTTTAAATGGATCTCGCAACTTATAATTACCAAAAGTGTATTATTTTTAAGTTTCTAAGTATAACTATATGCATGACAGTATACATCTTGTCACTTTACGAAATTAAATGTCACAAGTGGTTTATTTTCCGACCCGGATCGCCTACACATATGCAAAAACCACGGGTCAGGCATAACTGAGTAATCTATTCGTGTCAAATCCAGTTTACTCGTTGAAACGAAGGGAAGAGAATCGGGGAGTATTTTTCTTACGCCCACAATTTGTGAAATGGATAGGAGAGAGGAAACATTCCCTTTTACAAGCGCCTTTAAAATTTGGTGGCCATAAGTTCCCATCATTGGAACGTAAATTGTGTCGCATAAATGGCGAAAATCCGATATAAATGTTACAATCAAATATATTTTCATTTCCTTTTTTATTTAAAAAAATTATTATTCCACGATAAATTTTTTCCAGAACCTCTTGTATGTGTTAAAGTATCTTAAGGTGGACTACACACATTATTATATCTTGATACGCGTTATATAAAAAAAAAACTTGGATTTGGTACTCAAAGTAGCTTCAGAATATTCTCTTGAAAGGAACTGGGTATTACATTTTGTAAAGACTTGTTACTTGAAATAATTGTTGAGAACTCGGTGTAACGAAACTATACCGTATACAGTTCTTTAAGGATTAAGGAAAGATCTCACCCCACCCGAATTCGGAAAACATGACATCACAGACTCAATTTGTACAACTTAATATATTTAGATGGTGTTTCTTCTATTGACTACACTAACAAAACCACCACACACAGTGATAGCTGATACAATTCATAATTTTGGAGAAAAAAAGTCATTGTTTTAGAATATCATAAAGAAACTATAAACTCAGTAAATGTGTAACAACGTCAGCGTTCATAAAATTTTAATACACAAAAGTCTACAATAGTATAATTCACATAACAAAATTAATTTTAACCGAATTACATTCTCTTGAACGCTCTTGTTAAACATTGTTGTTACCGGTAACAAACATGTCTTTTTCTTCAAGATATACAATTTTCAATGTTATAGAGCCGAAGATAATATTTTCTGTCGTTCATAAAACGATTATTTTGGCATATTTACATTTTTTTGTGAACACCACTAATTTTTTGCAAAAATTTGATATTTTTTAATCGATAACTATAGGCTGTATGAAATGTTGCTTCATATGGTAGTTACCAGCATTTAATTATGTTGAAAATTAATATAACCCCATAATATTATATTAAGCAGTTAAAATTCTGTTTTTTATTTTGTATTTCGGGAATTCGCACATTACAAGAACTTTCCGTTGCCCTTAATATCAGCATTTGGTAATTGCTAATTAGGAGTTACAAAGAAAGGTAATAGAATTGTGTACAGTTTTTTCGCAAGTACTAATTATGCATAACATATTAAAAAATTACTGACATTGATAACTTATAAATCGCGAACTTAGAAGTATAGTTTACCATAACCCATGTGACATGGTTCCTTTTTGAGCACATCTTAAGGTAATTCTTGTGTCCAACAGAAAATTTCTCAAAGTCTTACAGCATAGCATATAATGAGGAAGGCAATCTGCCAATAAGTTCATCAATACCTACTTCAGAACATAATTTAAAGGTGCGTAATAAGTATTGGGTACATTAGAACTAAAAATAAAATATGACAAAATGTGCGTTAAGGACATTAATTATTAACGCATATCAGAAAGATAGAAATTCTACGATAATTAGTTTTGTAAATTCATTTGACTTTTAACTCCATTATTTTCTGAACGTGTCTAAAATAGTTTGCTTTAATGACAGTACAATACAAATAAACATGGGAAAGAAATATAATATTTCAATCACTTCGTTAGCTGTTAATTTTCTCTCAGGTAAGCAGTTAAGCAAAAAATGTAATTACTTTCCGTATGCTCTGAGTGGTCATTGCTGCCGTTCAGGTCGAAGGACTGTTGGATTGGCCGATGGCGAAAAAGAAAGGAACTCACTTTAAAAAGACTTCTTACGATGATTGAAGCTGAAAGCAAGTAGGAGCGAATTCATTTCCCTTCCTAAGGGCGCGACTTTGCTGCAGGCATTTCGTTTGTAGTCTATTCGCGGATCTTCAAACTTTTTAAATCAAACCTTTGAAAGATCAATCCACGTATGACGTGATTGTTTGTTTTCTAATTATGTCATATATCACTAGCGTGTTATAAATGTATTAAAATAAAAAACTTCATTTTAAATTAAATTGACGTTTTATCTATGTGCTATATCTACTATTTATTAGTTGATTTATACTTAGTATAGGCTGTTCACGGTAAAATGAGCACTTTTGAAAGCCCTGCTTAATATCTACTTGTACGCGCTTTGTGTATTCATCCGCCTAACGTAAAATTAACATTGTCCTGGGCCTCACACTTTACTCATGCGTCGGTCAAGTCAAACTTAAATTCTTACGAAAGTAAATATTATACAAATATGCTCACTTTTCCACTTCGATGCATTAAAAGAACTACAGAAAATGGAAGAAGCAATTTAAGTTTCCACAAGTGGTTACCTAACACGTTTTATTTAACGTTAAGATATGGAACTACTTTCCCTCCATCGTTACGAACTGTACTGGGTGCGTGTCACTCAGTACGCCCTTTAAAATACATACAGGCAGGAACAGTGTAATTTTCTATATTCGGTTAGACATTGTTAGCATAAAGGAGAGGAATATCCTGGAAGTAGAACTTCAGCAGGGAATCAGACAAGTTGGAAGTAACAGTGAATGGATTATAATCTGTTCGTGAATCAGAAGCACGGGAGTTCATAGGGAATCACAGCAGGTTTGCAAGCGGAAGTAAGTGAACAGGACATGTGTTCTTTATGTCGGCTGGAGCGTTCATGGCACTTTCAGCAGTAACACTGAAGGTGTTGGCGTAATAACGAAGGTAGCGTTATTTTGCACATGCCCATACTAGGCTAAGAAATTCCGTTTGAGAAGTTTTATGCCTAAAAAGTAAACGAGGAGAAAGAAAAAAACACTCTGGCCAATTTCATTGTCTGGACAATTTACGTCTTTGAAGAAACGAGTGGAAAAAACTAGTATGTTCACATGACTAGTTTCGTTAGTGGTTACAGTAAGTAGACACCTGTCAGAAATCTGAAGTGTTTTTTTTTTTTTTAAAGATAACTAGTTTTGCTAAGGTCTGAACTACGTTTGCCTGAGATAAAAGGCCACTTTTCTTATAAGTGAGTAGTGTTAAAAGTTAGTCTTTTCAGAGGGTAGATTAATGGGGACTGATCCAATATAATTTGTATTTTGGAAATTGGCTTTACACATTGACAGTATTGTTAAAATTTCTCTCTCCAGAAATTAAGTGGGCTATACCAAGTTCGTTAAGGGATGGAGGTCTTAATCAAATGAAATAATTAATTATAATTTCCTTATTTTATTTACAATAACTACAGTAAAATTCTCTAAACTCAAAATCTCACAATAAATCAATATCACTTACTGTTCACAACTAATTACTCCAATTTAATGCAATGTATAATTACCACAAAGAAATCAATTAAATTATTAAAGATCAGTCCCAGTAGACAGTGCTTCAACCTATTCAGATATTCTGTGAAATATGTGTCCAAATTGACAGTTCAAATATTTACAATAAAATCCGTATTACACTTCCATTCAGTCCCACCTCAGTTCAGTCCATGTTCCGCCAGTCGCACTGTTCTAGAGTCCTCCAAGCGCCCTCATGCACAGTAGGCTTCACTCGTCGGTTTCACACCCTCTCGTCTATTCACTCCACAAACACCTCGCCAGCCGTCGTCCCACAATCTCCAGTCGTCGTCAACGCTTTACTTCGCTCGCTCACACTAGGCCAGGCGGCCCCCGTCAAAGACTGCCGGCCGCTGAGTTGCGGCAGTATATATAGTGTTTTAGGCCGCCACCTAGAATCTTCCCCAACGCGCGTGATGCGTCGCGGAGGGCTGAGGTGCCAGCCAGTCTCAACAGAACATTCTTGCGTCGTCACCAAACTCTTCGAAACCTCCAGCAGGGGAGAGGGGCCATGACGCAAGTAACGCGCCGAGCAGCGCGACAGCACAACGGGCCGCTGGCCATTATTCACGGGTTTCCCAGAAAGGGGAATCGGGAGGCCACGAGCGCATCGTTCCAGGAAGAGGGTAGGGCGAGGTGGGTCTCCGAATACGGCGCGGGGCAGTTGAATCGGCGCCAGCTGCAGCACGTAACAGTATAGTACATTCACAGTTTCTTCTGAATTTTGAAACAAACCATTGAAAAATCACTCTCGGTATGTCATGTCTATTTGTTTTTTTTTTATATAAATAACTTGTATTACACAAATATTTAACACCGTTATTAACTTAAAAGTACTATATTATTTTTAAATTAAAACTTTAGTTTAGTGTCTTTTATAACGTGTGTGTTGGTAACGGCTAGTAAGAAGTAGTTCAAAATTAAAATATTGCTTTAACCTAGTGTTTTGTATGTCATTTGTAAATCGAACGTTTCCTATAGAAATATGTAAATTTTTTGGTAGAACTGATTAAAACATATTTCATTGTTAGTGTCAGAAATATCAGCTTAAAATACTGTGCTTAGCTCCATGTTATACGAAGAGATGAAAACAATTTTGTAAAATGATTGAACAGAATATATTTCAGTGGAAAGCAAGCTGTGTATATATAGAGGGAATTTACTGTCATCTATTGGCATAGCTATGTCATATAAAAAAGAAAAAATGGGGTGTGGCTGTGTTGGGGACACGGCCGTTTGTTTTGCGTGAATACATATACGTTGATGCGCTCTGACGCCTTGATGTTTATTTTACGTTCCCGGCACAGCTTCACTCGATCATATGGAGTTTTATGGATATCACTGGATTTCTTTTGACATGCTCTTTCCAACCGTATACGATTTCTGTATTTCTACTTGGCTTTTTGAGGAGTATAGGACGACATTGTGTTAAGTTTTTTTAATTATTTACACTTAACTCATACAATTTCCCTATAACCATGCCACACAAATATTTTTATGCACGCTATCCATTGATCTTGACAAGAGCTGTCGACTGAAACCTAAACGAGCGTCGTAGCTTCTCCTGGTCAAAAGTTATACTACGCGGAAGACGCGACGAAACGATCTCAAAATTGAGCCCCCCCTCCCCCCCTCGCGATTCTCCCGCCATTAGGCGCGATGCTTCGCAGTCCTCACTCAACGTAACATATTATTTGATCCTTTGGCAATCGAGTGGTGCAATTTAATTTTGAATGTAGACGATTGATTCGGAGCTACAATGCCAAACTGTATACCCCGATTTTGTTATCATCGGATTTTCTGGATTGCCTTCCACTATGGTCGCAAATTAAAACACGTATTCACGCAAAAAAAAAAACCTAGAAATATTTTCTTACGGTGCTAACTGGATCGTATGTAAATTCGTGCTGAGAGCTATTTCTCTTGAGTCGATGAATTAATCAATTAAGAAAACATTGTTTTGAAACTATATTTAGTTGTTATAGTTTCAGTGCGTTAATTACTTGAAGATTACTTCCTGAACGGTGAGCGTGAAGGGAGAAAAAAAAAGTAAACAAAGTTTGTGAGATTTCTGAAGGGAGGAAACAAAGTGTGAAATTGCAGGCATTCTTGCCTTTGTGCGCAGGTATCAATCAGCGAGAGAGTAGGTTTATTTCTTGCCGCTTGTAGCATAGCGCAGAGTAATTGCTTCCCCTTGGTCCGGTTAGGAGAGCGGGTGGGAGTGCGGTGAAAGAGAAAAAAAAAAGGGGGGGGGGGGCTGGTCGACCGGACTTGACCTGAATTGATATAATGTGATGGAGGATTAGGCGAGCGGCGCCCGGGTTCTGTTAACACGCCTGCAATCGCCGAGATTCGCGTATAATGTTCTTTAAATCCGTTTTGCAGCTGCCGTGCGCTGTGATGGAGATATTAACATCACTGAGCGCGCATTGATAACGAATGACAATACGAAATGCTTTTATCCTCGACCTGCAAATGCGTGCTCAATACTGATGGATCCTTTGTTCGTGGATCACATTACATCCGAATTATATTATGTAGATTGCTTTAGACGAAAGCGAAGTGATTACTTGAACATTAACGGTATAGGCCTAATTTTGAATTGCACAGCGTGAACATTGATTTACAAAAAATGTTTCTTGCGAGCTCTAATTTTAGAGTCTAAAAAATCAGGCTAAATCCTCGTTGGCTATTTTCGACAAAATTTTAACGAACCCAGTTTCATGTCTTCACATACACAGTAGACAGCCGAGGCACTCACACCAGACCTACAAAACGTACACAGTTTGGGAGTTTGAATGGCCCTCCACAAACGGTATCCTGTAGGATATCCCCAAAACCTACATTTTTAAACTGTTATACCTTAAAATATTCTTGGTAAATTCTTGCGAAACCTGCACAGGGTCGTGCATTGAACTATACTACAAACTTCGCATCAATAAAATTATATGGTCACTGCTTAATAGTGGGATGGATCCCAACGTCCAAGGTCAAGAAGCGAGGGCGCGATACGGGCGACGTTAACACGCACGCCTAGTGCCTTATCGCTCCTACGCGCATGGCTTGCATTATGTTTCCGTCGTGCCACTGTACTGTGTAAATTAGATGTGTAACAGTGGTGTTTTATTACGCCCGTATATTTGTACTTCTCTCTTGCCGCTTAAGGAAACTGCATAGGCAAGCTTTAAAAATGCTATGTTTGACCATTTTCAAGAGATTTTTTCTCTAGGAATACTCTGAATATGACAGAAAAAAAATAGGGGCATAGATAATTGTTTTTGGTCTTTTCTGACAAGACGTTGTATTTGCATAACATTTATTTACCGAGATACGCGTATTCGCGCAAACAACCATTTCACAAATTACGTGGTCGTCCATCAAACTTTTAAGTATACGCAGTACGAGAACTGTACACGCCAGTTCAGAACTCTGCGCGTAGCTGCAATGACACACTTGATTAAAAAGGCAGTGTCGCCCTTATCGCCCCTGTGATTATCGGCCTGAAACACGGAGAACAACTTCACGTAGACGGGAATTTCTCGTCGTAGGTTCCATTAAAAAAATACTTAAAACAAATTTTTTGCATGCCACAACAAAAACAGCAGCTTTAAAATGTATATCATACTGCCACAGTATCTCTGATTTGATTTTTTTTTTAACTTTAAATGTCGAGAAGAAATGAGAAGTTTTTTTACGGCAAAAATACAGCACTCATTTAATTCCCCGATGTGAAATAAACAAATGCGTGATAAAGTTTTAATTGCAATTTCATAAAGTGTTTTGCTATAACATTTAACTACATTATGAATAGCAGGTGGCAATTGTCGTAAGCCTCGTGTTGTTATGCTTGTAATAAATACTGTTTACGTTTAATGGCGTGTTTTGTAAAGGCTTGTGAGGTTATAATATGTAAATTTCACGTTCTGTCCTATTTTGTAATGTTTTTTTTTACGTGTTTTGGTTTAGTATCAGTTTGTAATTAATTAGCCTGTTCCTCCTGACGAGCTAACTATGTAACTAATTGAGTAAATTCTTCCTTAATTCTACCGTCAACAAGTTAACGTCAGTACGGCTAACGAAAACCAATGTTTTTATTTATATTATAAAAAAACAAACCCAGTTTATGGAAGATAGTACTAAACGGACTACTCCCTGTTGCCATGCACATTCTCAGACTCCTAGACCTGTACTATACAGACAAGCTGATAGAATTATTTGAAAAATATCTTGTCCTGTGATCTGCCGAAGGCACAAATGCTTGAACACCACAGCCGTCTTTGCTGTCGTAATGAAGCAACTGAGAGGGTTTAGCGAGTTCAAATATTAGTAATTGTCGGGGCTCATGATGTCGTGCGTTTTGTCAGAGATATTTCCGGGCAGTTGTACGCTCCGCGGTTCAATGAAAGCAATATCACTGTCACATATGGCCCTACCGGCCACAGTCATCACTCTAGTAGTCCAACGAAACCAACTGGCACCAGTCTTCTCTGGAGCATTTTGTGCGGACCAGCCATCAGACAGGCAACGGCGGAAAATACTCTGCAGCTCAGGTACAGAAGCCAGTGGGTTATGCAGGAATCACACAGCCCCAACTAGCATGACACGACACTTAAAACTAAACTACCAATGCAAGGTAGATCTGACGAATGCCCGACAACTGTAGTACGACCAGCAGTTTTGGATTAGAAATTATTTATATTCTTTGTCGTGTCGTGCGGCACGACGCACAGTGTGGTCAACTTTGCAAAATGAAATTGTATGATAAGCTTTCCCTACAATGGGAAATACGTAGCTTAAAAGAAAACAAATTATGAAAATTATTGTATTTAACTCTTATAAATAATAATTTTACCTTTGTGTCTATTAGCTATAAAACTTTCTCACCAACATGTATTCCAAATTTCCCGTCTGCCCACCGCCTTTGAAACTAGCGTAGTTAATCAGCGCCTTCTAAATGGATCTGAAGAATTGTACTCATGTCGCGTCAGTAAACACTGTCGGGCTGTAAATTCGAGCAGGCACACTGAAAATAGTCGTGGTTGCGGTTTTTGCCGTGTCGTGCTATGCTCGTCGGGGCTGTGAGATTCCGGCATAAGACTCTTCGCCGGAGTTGACAGAAATTGGTTTTCGTGGTCGTATCGCTGTTAGTAAGCCACTGATCACACGAATCGAAACCAGACTTCATTTGGAGTGATGCAAACAGTTCCGTCATTAGACTGTTGAGGAATGGATGAAAATCTTATGGAAGATGAATCACGATATTATAATCTGGTACTAGCAAGGGCGCGTGTGTATGCATTGTGGTTGCCATAGCGACGGACACTGTCCTGAATGTGTTGTGGCTACAGTAAAGTTTGTTGGCTGTAGCATAATAGTCTTCGGTTGTTTCTCCTGTTTTGGGCTTGGACAATTATATACCGTTGTATCAACGAACTGTGACATCTACCAAGACATTGTTTACAGTAACATGCTGTCCACACTGTTACAACAGCTTGCAATGAACTAATACTTGTATCACCACGATAATTCTGCCCATGTAAGTAATGCTAATTGTGTCGTGTTTGAACATATATAAGCGAACAAATGGGACAATTTAACTCGCCTGCTTAACAACAATATCATACATAATCTCAATCCCAATATCTCATACCAGTTATGGATTTATTTTTTTTAGTGTACATTAGAAACCTATTTCTTAGACCTTTATTAATGAAAAATGTTAGCAACTTAGACTGTAACTGACTTATATAAGCTATCCACGGAAAATTGAGAATTTTTGGAAGCCCTCTTATTTGGAATAATAGTAAATTAATATATTTTAATTTAGCCTTAGACGTTAACTTCTAAGCGCAATGGAATATACACACGGTGTTTATTACTTACATGCCAATGTTTATTTAAAAAGGGGGTTAAAGGACAAAAATTCACTGAACGGAAAACGTAACTAGGGCCTCAAAAGTGCTCACTTTACCGTGAACAGCTTATAGGTGAGCGTCATATTTAAGCTATTAAAGAGTGCTGAATATAAAAATACACACTAAACAGGTGTAAAGATTAATATATCAATTTAAGGAAACAAGTAATGAACGATACAATAGAGCACCTTTTACCATGCTCATGTCAATAACAACTAATGAATTCTTTTTCTAGTTATACTTAAAGATGTAGAATCGATGTTTTCAATGTGGAGCAGAAGGACAAATATTCCAAAGAACGTCTCGTAGCAAAGAATTGTTCCCGCATTAATAAATGTAATGCCATTTTTCGAAAATGTAAATTATTATATATATGTAACTTTGTTTCAAAAGAACGGTAATTTAAGTAACTCGGCACATTAAAAGATTTTATTTCCTCAGATTTAGGGCTGGGGGTTGGGTTTCTGAATTTGAGTAGCGGTAGGATCCTGAAATGTTGATGGAATAGAAATATGTGCAAACAAGACATATTAATTTTCAAATGCAATAAGACCATGGGCTATAAAACGAGAATTATACCATCTATGTACGCAGTGTGTTGACGAATGAAAGGGGAAACGATGTGAGCAATTGGAGGATTACGAACGTTAAAGTCAATTAGTTCCGGATAGTGATGGTCAGAGCACGTGCGGTAATCTGTTTCCAATATAGGGCGCGCACGGTAATGCCCGACAACAATCTTATATATACGGGTACTAATTTAAAAAGAAAGTCTACAAATTTATAACTACTTCCGTTTTCTTTTCGATTTTAATAGGCTATTTAGGGAAGAAAATCAAAGTTGTAAAGAAACCAGCAATATCTTTTGGGCAGCGATCTGTCTCGAGCTGTGTGCACCGTCACTGAACTAGTTTTATAACAATTAGTGATAAATTAATTCCGCACATTGCCGACGAAAAGACACAATACACATAATTCAATAAAAGATAGAATTTTAACTTTAATTTACTATGTTTGTATATTTTCTTTGTTAATAATCGTGGTGTTTAACATGACATCGTTATTTATATGCACATCGGCCGCGATAGACTACAAATAAAAATTACTAGTTAACAGTGCTAGTATTATACATTGTTTCAATTACATTGTTATGTCGAAGCGTGGGTGTAAGAGAAGCGACGCTCCTTGTTGTATGTCTTGACCAGCCATGTTAACTAGCAGCTCTGTAAGGAAGTCCCAAACCACGGACTTTTCAAGGACCTGTTTCGATGGGTCAGGCTGGTAATTTTGTGTTCTAAGTGAGTTGTTTATTATAAGTCCTCAGCATCACTTAAAAAGCGATGCTAGGCTAAGGGACGAGTGAATATTGTGCCACACGGACCCGAGGATGCCGAGGCTGATTACTCTAATTTCAGCCCAAGACTCGAACCATCGACCCGAAAACAAGGTCAGCTTAATGTTGTCCTAGCGTCGGCTATGTTTCATTGTGTTTTTTGAAGAAATTGTTAAGTCTAAATTAAACTGACGCCGTATACATTTTGAAAGTGCAGCTTTCTCGATAAAATGCAAAAGACTGTCAAGTTACGATTTCAGAAATTCTGTATGAATAATAACCAGTAAAATTAAAGAACTGATCTGGCCCGATCATGATTTTATTCAGTGTTACTGCAAAGAGTCTGATTACTAAAAGTTTCAGCTTAATTTATTGTAATTTGTTTTGCACATTCATAAGATCACTACACAGCCAGACCAAATCTAAATTTCATAAATGTTGTTTAATCTTAATGACAAGGTGATAACTTGGGAGGTTTAAGAGTACACGACAATGGATTGTAATTGATTAGTGTATTCTGTTTTTCGTATTTCTAGTGCTTGAGTGTGACAAGGGTATAATTTAAGCTGGGTTATGTTGTATTATTATGTGTGTCGTCTAGACTGAACATTAAGTAAATCCTGCTAAAATATGGAACATGAGTTGTGTGTCTATGATTAGTTTAATCGTGTATTTGCATGCCAATGCCTAATCAAAATCAAAGGAATGGTTATCCACACATTCTCTGTGATTGAGAGTATTACTGATGTGCTAAACACTCCTCAGTTTGATGATACTGAGGTTGTGGCACACTGATGCCAACTGACTTTTATCTTTATCGCACACTGCTAAGCGCCTGGCGCCTAACCATGCACGTGTATCGTTGTGTGTTTTCTGTGCCAACCCAGCAAGGCTGTTTTGATTTATATTTTATTTAATGTTACTGACAGTACTGTGGTATTGGGAGTGTTAAATATTTCCTCCAAATAAACCCCACGAGCCCCGAGATATTGCACAGAAATATTTTCTCACTGATGCGTAGAAGTAGGCCATGTTACCCAAAGACAACACCTACACCACACATTGCACTAACCCAATTTGGAGTTAAGGTCTCGCCCAGTCAAGTGGAAGAAAAGTCCACTATTTTTGTTTACTCAGTCCTCCAATTTTCTCCCTCAGTTGGTGATATTAAAGGCATACATTTATTGTGATATACATACACAAATAATCTACACAAATAACCTACACAAATGTACAGGTACATGCAGGATATTATGTGTCATATATGCGATTGACACATACCACATTTTATTTCCATGAAGAAAACCGTTATATGCAAAGAGTGTACAGGAAACAAAAGGCTTCATTGCCTTAATCTCGCCACATGTAAAAAAAAAAAAAACGAAGCAAATAAATTACTTATATAATTTTGGTGGAAATCTTACATCCAGCCAAACGCTGCGATTAGGTGATTTCTTCTCTAGTAAAATGAATATTTAAATGAAATCTTTCTGGTATAGTTAAATAAATTTTAATGTTAACTGTTTTTATTGCATATCTCAATAAACAATCGGGATACAATTAAAACCACATAAGAACATGCCATTGAAGCAATTATCTCCTAAACGCGATGTCAAACTCGAAAGCGCCCATGTTATACATATATTTCATTTCCCTGAGTACAATTGCAATTTTGTGTGAACAAATTAATAGATATACGACCTGGCATAAATAACTAATGCATGCAATTATATCAGTTCTTTCTGGCATGCGTATTCCACACTTTTAAAATAAGTTGATTTTCAAAATTTCTGATTATGTTTTCTGACGTAAAATCTTGGATCACGTTGAAAGCGGGCAGAGTAACTCAGGCTTAGCAAACAGTACGAATTCTTTAGTACGTTTTCCACACTGCTGTGGCGTATAATTTATGGCAGTTCTCCTGGAATATACTGCTTGGTGTCGATAAAAATTTCAAGGACATCCAAAATTTATATTTAATAACATATTATTAATTTATATACTCAAGACGGTATTTTAAAACATCGATTAAATGTGCGGAAAATTATTCCCCGGTTCTTGGTAAGGAGGAAGTATTTTGTCAAGGGAAATATCATAACCAAGCAGTTAATTCGGGGAAAGTTTGGAAGTACATGTATGCAAATAAACATAGTCAATGCTTAACATTGAGAAATTTTATCGTAGATGGAAAAATGATCTCCCGTCCATGATCTGCATTTGCGCGAGCTGTGCGACAAGTTCAGACTTGCGAGGCGTTGTGTAATCTACAGAAGTCCGCGTAAACGCCTAAGCTCAAGGCAGTGAGGATGTGAAATCGGAACAGCGTAATCGGATGTAAATGTCAAAGGCCACCGATCTAATTTATGGAATGCATACGAACGAGTGTCAAAGTGCGAACATAAAGTGTGTCCGTATTAGTTTAAAATATCTTTACTGCTCTCCAAGTTAAGTTTTCCTCCTTATGTTTATAAATTAATTTTCATGCTTGCTTAAATAAAAAATATATATTTCTTGAATTGACCGTGTTTAGCAACTTATAACAAAAACAGTATTATGGTGTTTTAAATATTCTGTCATAGATTTAAATTAATGCAAACGGAGTATAGTAGCTCAAATGTGGGGAAGGTTTATTTCGTTTAGCTAGCCATAGACACGATCTGAAGAACTATCCGGTAGTCTAAAAACATATAGGCAACATAGTGCTGTTATTAAAATTGAGTTGTTAATATGACAAGTCTAGGTTAAATATAGCCGGTTGTTTGTTCTGCCGAAAAGAGAATTACTTATAAATTGCGCGTTTCTCCAATCTACTGAATTGAAGAATATTGATGACTCATAAGAGAACACTTAGTAATCTGATGCGACGGAAATTTTGTAGCAAAGTGTGCTCCTTACATTTATTTTATAAAGCGATCCAGTTTCATTAATTTACAGGTGAAAAGGAACAGTTACGAGTATAAAATTAGCATTTTTGTATTCCGCTTTGGTCCGTCTTGCTGGATGTCGATTAACCTTGTCGGGTTCGACTTCCTTATGGCTGAAGAAGTCGCAGATTGAGATTTCTCATATATGCCAGTGGTACGTTGCGGGTAACAATAATCTTCGTTGTAATGATAAATAATGAGGAATATGTCATAATTATATCTGGATTTCAATTCTAAGGTTTTATGTCTGCAAACACATCACGAAGAACCAAGGCGAAGTCATTATATCAGTCGCTATAGCTCTCTGACTGCAACACGAAAATACATATTTATTTAATTAGATACGTGTTTTGAGAAAACCTCTTTTGCGCAAACAGTGGCTGATAAATTACTGATAAATCTTGTGTGCTGATTGAGGGAATAGTCACGGAAGTTGACCCTTTCTCTCTAAGCATGTCATCCCTAACGACAATATTCTTGGTTGGAGTAAACATCACAGTATATAATGCTTGCGGGGTTGTATATAGGTATTTGTAATCTTGATAAATGTTTCAGATACTACTGGAATTAGTTACAATTCAACTTTACTTAAACGTTAACGTCGGGTTTAGTAACCTACTATTGGCTCAAATAAAGTAAAAACAACAGCACTTATTGACTATAGGGGAGACCGTACACTTCATCAGAAACAGTTTACTGTTCTTAGCAAATGTAGATATAGAGACCTATTAAGGTGGGAGCAACTCGAATGATGGGGGCACTGTACAATATGTTCAAACCACATGTTACAAAGTAAGCATTACGTTCTAATTCTACACATAAATGTCAGTACTTAGTGAGCAGGCATCTACTCACTACTTTTCAAAACCTACTGCAATTATTATAATCGCATAACAAATGCCTTCAAGAGTAATCTCATTTGATCCAGTGTAAAGTCAAGCATCAAGTATCAACGAAGAAAGAAGCTCAATCCACCCAGCCCCCTTTAGATCCACCCCTGACCCTGAGTAATTCCAAAGGTATTGTGTTGATGCCTTAGCGTGCTTGGTGACCGACGAACCAACCATGCCTGCTTGTAAATTTATTTCACAAGCCAGTGTACTGTCCTCCCGGAGACAATATAGTGTGACGATTCATACGTCACTTAGTGAAATATAATGGTTTTAATAATATTGCACCACAGTTGGTAGCGCTGCATATTTACAGTTTTTATGTGTACTTATATTTGGTTATACACCGGCCGGTACATCTTAGTCCCATTGCTTAGTTTTCTTAGTGTAAATCTAATATGTATTTTATTTCACGTAGTTTATACGGTAAAAATATTCTTATTGGCATTTATTAATCTATGATGAATTTTAGTGCATATATTATATATGGTTGTGTGATATTTGTAATCGATATTATTTGGAAAATCGATTTGTAAAGAGTCGCGACCGTGACGCTTGGGGTGATGGGATACCGCGACGTCACCTGGCTGAGACAGCACGCCTTAGCCAGTGTGTGAGAGTACGCCGCGGTGTTTGGATGGCCGCAGGAGTACGCGCTCGATCGCAAAGCAACTTGTTTTGCGTGCCAGCTGGGCACATTATAGGGAAGTCGGGCGGACGTTCAGCAGTATGGGCCTGCTATGTAATTTCTTCCCTATCACGATGTGCATTGTGTTACGCGAGCAAGTGAACGTCGCCGTAACGTTTCCGGGAGAAAATAAACTAACTTTTTAAACAATATTATGAAAACATACCCGACGTAAACGTAAAAGACGGTATTGCTATGTTTGTCTGTAGCGCGCAGCTCCTGTTAGTGAAATATGGGCCAAGGATTGCAGAGACGTAAACTTGTTACGGACGTATTGTGTGCGAAAACGCTGCGTGTGCGAATAATATTCACTTAAACACGAGCGTAATGAAAATCGTGGAAATAACTACGAGACTGCGACTTGTGACTGATGGCTCGTGAAATTGAATTTTGCAACGCTGGTTAAACTGTCCGTTTTACGTGGCTTGGGGACCAGAATTTTAAAGCTTATGTATGGTAACAGCGACGCATGTCAACTGCCTGTGTTTTTTGCAATATTTCTTTGGAGCCCAGGAAAATAACTTTAGATTTTTCTTTGCAACATGACTTATGCAGGCTTTATTGCGAACGCTGTTCCATTTGGTTAGAGTGCCGGAAACATGCCCGTACTTTTGCGTGACGTCTAGACACGCTGAATCTTCCCGAGTGCGTCAGTGCGAATCGACACATGCCAGTGAGTGCAAGAAAATCGCGCATGGTTGCGTGGGCCCACAAGGTGAACGACCCGACAACTGTTCTATTTTACGGTGTCGACCGAGCGAAGCCTATAGCGAGATGCCACTGGGCAGCAAGGATGATCCCCGACGTGGTCTGGTGATCAGCTGCACGGTATTCTATATGAATGCCAAATACCTTTTGGGAGGGCCTTAATAAGTGTTCACTTTACCGTGAACAGCCTATACTTCTGAAACAATCTTCATATATAAAATATTTTGTGCGTGACTAAACCGCATCATCACTGACAAACCGCTGGACCAATTGAGACCATTTTCACACCATATTTTATTGAGGTTGCGAGTAAGGTTTTTAGTTGTGTTTCATTCCGATAGGTGACGCTGGAGTCTAACTTCTATATTTATGGGCCAATTTTGCTCATACTTGCAGGATATGTTTGTTGATCTAAAAGTGAATGATGCCAGCGATACCACGGTCAAACATTGGTCTACGTACCAGACGCAATAGAGAGGACGCATTGAGAAGGAAAAATAGAACGTGAAAGAGGCGGAACAACGTTCGCTGGGATCAGCTAATAGATAGATAAATGCCTTACCTACCCCTCTTATATGAACTTCGTGATGGGTCTTTCCTTTTCTTTTTTACTAAAGGCTGTTCACGATACAGTGAGCCCTTTTGAAATCAACCTTTGGAAAAGTCACTGCCCATGTCTGCATATATTATAACGGACGCCCTAACTTACATGCGTCCAGTTAAGTTGGTAACAAAGGATGGGAAGTAGTTCCGTATCTTAAGTTGAATAAAAAGTGTTAGGTAACCAGGCGGAAGAATACACATCGTGCATACAAGGGTATCTTAAGCAGGGCTTTAAAAAGTGCTCATTTTAACGTGAATAGCCTATACGACTACGCATCGGCGCCTTTGTTCACGCTCCAGTAAGAGTTCGAGCGTGCACGGGATAGTTGCGATACTCCGTGTGGCAAGTCGGCGCTAATACCAGTTAGGAAGGCGGGAGGGAATTCCAGTGCCGGGTGCTCGGAGCAACTCGAGATGTCCCGCAGCCAAGGAAGTTTGGCGGGGATGTTACACGGTGCCCGCTCAAACTATCGCTGCTCCTTGGCGGGCGGTGGGGGCGGATTATCCACTATAGGCCGTTCACGGTCAAATGAGCAGTTTTGAAAGTCCTCCTTAAGATCTACTTGTAAGCACTTTACGTATTCTTCCGCCATATGTAAAATTAACATTGCAATGGGCTTCATCACTTTATTCATGCGCTGGTCACGTGAAATTATTAGAGAATTAAAAGTTTTACAAATTTGCTCATTTTTGCGCTTTGACGCACTAAAATAAAAAACAGAGAGCGAAAGAAATAATGCAAGTTGTCACAAATGGTTACATACCACTTTTTATTTAAAGTTAAGATATGTAACTTATTTCCATCCATCGTTACCAACTTTACAGTGGGCGCATGTCATCCAGTACGCCCGTTAAATTATATGCAGGTAGGGGCAATGACATTTTTCTAAGGTTGATTTTAAAAGTCCTCACTTTAACGTGAACAGCCTTTACCTGCCGGCATCCTCTCATTCCGCGCCTAGGAATGTAACACAGTTGCGAACCAACCACGTATCTCCTCTAGTTCACGATAAATTGAGCCCCCCCCCCCCCCCCGCCCTTTTTAACGGCATAATGAAGGCCGCGGTTGCCGAGCGGTTAGCCTGTTTACCTCCCACCTGGGTGAACCGGTTCTATCCCGGACGGCCCCACACCAGATCTTCGCGTGTGGGAATCGTGCAGGACGATGGCGTTGGTCGGCGGGTTTTCTCGGGGATCTCCCGTTTTTCCTGCCCTTTCATTCCAATGCTGCTCTACAGTATGGTTCTCAATTAGACCGACAAACTTCGGGACGTGATTCTTCATGAAAAAGTAAAAGGAAAACAAACCGAATATTAAGGGATGTATGAGCCCATAAAAAAAAAAAAAAAAAAAAAAGAAGAGATTTTAAGCCGTATTTGTGCAAAATATAGGCCCTTACTTTGAAGGTCCCGATAACATACAATAATATTCCAAGAGTTGTTATTGTATTTCACTTTGTTACCGATATTTTGCACAAATACGTTTTAAAACCTCGTTTTCTTTAGGGCTCGTACCACCCTTAATATTCGGTTAACGTATAGAGAGTCACATATGTTTTCCTTTTACATTTTCATGAAGAATCGCCTCCCGAAGTTTGTCGGTCTAATTGTGAATCATTCTGTATATTCACATCAATCACCTTCATCGGCTATGAAGACCTCGCTGATAAGAGCCGCCCAAATATCTTCACTCACTAACCCCATCTGCATATATTTTATCTTGAATACTGAGTGGCATTCATCCAGTTAAGTTGGCAGCGACAGAGGGAAGCAGTTCCACGTTCAACCGTTTAATTAAACTGTTAGTTGAGCATTTGTGAATACATAAACTATTTATTTTGATTTCAGTTTTTTAATGCATAAAAGTGTAAAAATTAGCTAATTTTTCAAACGTTTACTATTATAATAATTTCATGATTTCACTCTACCGATGCATGCATGCTGTAGAATCGAAAAAAATAGCGGCGTAATTACATCATTTTAGCAGAACAGCATTCGATAATAACTACAAGTGAGATAAGAAAAACATACGAACTAACACACCGTCGGCTACCAACGTTTCATTGTACCCAGTGTGATGTAGGTTACCAACGTACTAAGGGATATTTTAACATCGCATTTCCTATATAATATTAAACGGATCCCTTATAATGTATACATAAGAATATTAAGAATAATTGTCAATAAATATGTTACTGTCTCTTCGTGTAGTACAAGGCTAGAATTCAATATACAATAAGATTCTATTTCTGCACAATAATAAATACTGTTTACCACTAGCAATATATACAAAACCGTTCACAGATAATCAACTTCGTTTAAATGAAAGCCACATATTTTGGCTAATATATAAACATGATTGATATCTACATAAACTGTAACTGTTTTAGTATTGTTATTAAACATTGGAACGAATCAACGTCTTAGTTGTATGTAGTGTAGTGTGTGAACTGTGTTGTGAACAGATTTAAATTTTTATTTAAATAAAATTATTGCAATGGTGTTGTGGTGTTCAATCTGTCTTCCACACACTAACATACATGCGCCAAGCTAACTTAGAGTAGATGATTTCGAGATGACTCTCTCCAGAAATAGTTACACCAGTGAGCATAAACCACAACTTTTATGCTAATTACCAAATTCTTACCAGGATGATAGTCGTACACCAACTCAGTAGAAGGCTAGAATACTATACGTACATAGCACTTTAGTCAAACTCAATAGCTTAACATGCCCAGATTCGGGAGTAACTAACTACAAGGATGAAGTCCAGAAGAAGATTAAACTATTTCATCTTTAATAAAAACTCATTGGATCTGGCCAATATTAGACATTCAGTTGTTTGAAGAAAATAGTTAAACTCGATAGCAGTATTATCAATAACCTTCTGGTGGCACGCATGTATCTTAAGTGGCCGTAACGGAAGCAAGACGACCTGTGAGTTGATACGAAACATAATTCCATAAATTTTAAGCCCTTTTTAAAAACAAATAAATAAAATCTTCTTTAAAAAAACATGTATTAATTTAAGCTCCCACCAAGTAAACTAGGCGCTGGGTTAGTAATTTCGGGCATTGGTTTGTAAAATAAAGTTCAAACACAGGCGTCTTATGGCAAGAGAAATGGCGTCTGCCTTAAACTACTTTCCAAAAGTAAAATGGGGCACCATCTTATTTAATTTTCTTACTGACTTTATACTCGTAGATCGGTATGTCTCACATGACAAATCTGCGTCATGCAGATCGGGTACAGTCATGGGATGCGGTGATTCTCTTCCGGACGAATATCCTTCCCTAATATTCTAGCCAACGGGCTATGGTACAGCGAGATACAGTCCATAATGGTACCACTCGGAATATCGCGGAAGGCTATGAAAAACTAAATTAAATCGAGCACTACTAGCGCCTCAAACTTTCTTCTTCTCTATACAAAATCACTCGCGGACTGCTCTAATATCTACATTTAAAATCCTATCGGGACCGTAACACACTAACGTCCCGCCTTACATCGCAGTTCAACTCCTCCTTCCCTTCTCTAGCAATAAAGTAGCTTAAAAGTGACGCTATTTAACGACCAATCACAAGATTGCATTCCCCCTGGCAACGGGCCTTAGTCTCCAACAATTATGACTCAACCAAATGCCACATAACAACAAACAATTGAAACTCTTTATATACATAAAACATTTACGCACAATAGTCTTAATTCAAAAATAAAGAAAAGTAATTATTTTGAGACGCATAGAAATTAGCATGTCATAACAATAAATGAAAAATAAAATAGCAGTAATAAATTATCGTGCGTTTGAATAAAAACGTCTTGATTTGCATGTGATTATTAAACGTCTGATTTGTATACTGATAGTGCAAAACGCAGCCGTTACAGTACGTATAATGTTTATTTTAGGAGATGATTCTAAATGGGTCTACAGTATTATTTATTGAGCACAAACTAATATTTACCAACATTGGAGTAAATTACACACTGACTTTACTCATAAAATGGAATTAATTTTCTGCCACAATATTATTTTTATGACTACTGCAATAATGATGGCTTCACTTATATTGGAAGTTAAGACCATCTTAAAATTATTTTGATTACCGACTATGGAAGTTTATTTATTTTTGGTGGTATTTGTGTAGTTTTAACTTGCTTGACAGTTGCCAGCCGTGTTTTAGGGCCACTGCCACAATGACTCCACTTAGAAACAGTGGAAGACCACTGGTTGTTTAAGTGAAACTACTTTACTGATTGAATAAGTGGCAGCCACCTGCGTGCGGCGAAGTAAGTATGTTTTTATGGAATGTAGCGAAATCAGTCCGAGAAATAAACATATTTCCAGTAGCCGCTGTTTATATTCTGCAATTTAATGCAATTCTAAAATAAAAACGTCAAATAACTGCAATGTTCTGGATTTGAACACACTTCGTCCTGCATAGTAATAGTTTACATACCAATCGCGCCACCAAGTCAACTTTGATTTTAAACGGCAGAATATGTGTAGTATTGCTTTATTGGTAATATGTAGTTTTAAATTGCATGCCCTTTATTTTCGTTTTCAGTGTACTTGGTGACATTAGGATTGTAGTACGTATGAATACAATCACGTCACCACATTAATGCAGTTTATTTAACCCTTCAAACCAATCGTTATAATTATTACGTGAAAAAGAATTGGAAGACGTAAAAACAGAATGCAAGACTGAATGTTCACGTTGCCTTATAGAATGATATTATAAAAGACGCATCTCACATGAAAAAATACATTTATTTGCTTATGCTTTGTTGATTTTGATACACATTGTTCAGCTGTCATTTGGCCCACGTTAACTGGTCTAATAGTAAAAAAAATCACTGAAAACATGTTAAAAAAATTAAAGGTGTTGTGTTCTATGAGCATTATGTCAATTATAATCTACTATGTTAAAAAATACAATTCTTTGTATCAAGCGGGGTTTCGAACTACGAACCATTATTACTCCAGCACAGACTCACCAACCAACTGCGCTACTGTTGCCTTTTAACATGACACGCAAATAATTCTCCTGCGAAAGCTGTAATATGGAATATCACGGGCAATTAATTAAACCATATATTTTGCGTTGCTGACGAAACGTTGAAATAAGCAGGAGACCGACCGTGCATAGGGAACTTGCGGTTTGTTGTACGATTCAAGTAAACACGGAATTTAAAATTTTGAATGTTGTGTCTTAAGTAGCTTTACTATTCGAATCATAACGTGTACGACTTAAATTATTCTGATGTCAAGATCCACCTACACAACAGTGTTCTACAAAACGTTTTACTTTTCTCACTTTCCTAGAAAAATTATTACTGTAAGTTTAAAAAAAACATAACAAAATTTGAGTATGTCTGTGTTAGGGACACGGCCGTTTGTATTGCGAGAATACGTCTACATTGACGGGCTCAGAAGCAGTGATGTTTTTTTATTTTTACATTCCCTGCACCGCTTCACTCGATTATATGTGGTTTTATGGGTATCACTGGATTACTTTTGAGATGCTCTTTCTAACCGTATACGATTTCTGTATTTCGACTTGGCTTTTTGACGTGGTTAGGCCAACATTGTGTTAAGTTTTCTTTATTTTTTTTTACATGGAATGCATACAATTTCACCATAACCACGCCACTTAAATGTTTTTATAAACGCAATCGATTGATCTTGACAAGAGCTGTCGATTGAAACTCAAACGAGCGTCGTAACTTCTCCTAGTAAAAAGTTATACTACGCGAAAGTTACGAGACGCGGCGAAACGAACTCAAAATTGCCCCCCCCCCCCCCGGCAAACGATGCTTCGTAGTTCACACTCAACGTAATATAGTCTTTGATCTTCTGGCAATCAAGTGTGTAATTGAATTTTGAATGTTGACGAAAGATTCGGAGTTACAATGCCAAACTGTATCCCCCGATTTTGTTATCATTGGAGTTTCTGGATTGCCTCCTACTATGGTGTAAATTTGAAGATGTATTTACTTCAAAAGAAGGTAATCGACATGATGTGCAAAACGTAAGTTATTTTTTAGTTCATAGTTATATATGTTTGAAAACACTGATGAATAGATTATGCTTCTTTAAATTAAAATACTTTTTCTCAACGTTTGCCTTGTGTTTGTCTACCGAGGCACGTTTATGCGGAGCGGTATAGGGTGAAACAACAAGAAACACAATATGCGTGGCACATACGAGAAAGAACAGTTATCTTAATAACATTATAAATGCGGAAGTCTGTATGTTTGTTTGTTACTCAATCACGTCATAACGGCTCGACTGATTTGGATGAAATTTGGTACATGGGTATATTGTAATCTGTGTTAGCACATAGGGTACTTTTCATCCCGGAAATACGAACAGTTTCGTAGAGGATATATAACATATGCCACTAACCATTTCAGTAGGTGCTGGAAATAGAGCACTTGGTCATTATAATTAAGGTTTGAATTTTGCACGTGGGCGGAGCAGCGGGTAACAGCTAGTTTAAGTATAAAGTTACAATCCAGTAACTGTTTTCACGTAGCCTACATTGCAGGTGTACGTGTGGGCGTCATACATATGTGGCGCTAAAACAGTGGTTTTAATCATAAGAAAGTATGCTCGCCCTATTTTTTTCAATGTCGTGAATACTGCGGACATTTCCTTATTATTTCGACGGGAACTCAAACGAAGCCTACTTATGTTACCGATTGTTTCTCGCCGATCTTTACTTTGTGTTTGCAACTTGGCGGGAGCAGAACTATGTGGCAACAGCGCGGCCTTGGCTCAGCGCGAGTACAGTAGTGCGAGTTGCCGCCGCTATGACGCGCCACTAGACAGACAGAGAGCGGGACACTAGAAAATATGTTTTGGCAGTAAGGAGCTTTGGTGGTAGGATCGCATTAAATGCAATATCCTTTTATTTAAAAAATACTATAAAAATATTATCTTGAATTCTTTAATACTGAATAAGATATCTTCTATCGATGAGCGAATGTTTTCTCGCAAAGTTGCCAAATAGGAAATTTAACGAAGTTAAAATTCGTTCAAAATTGAAATGTACATCTTTTTCAGATTGTACTAACTTGGAGGCTTATATTATATAAATTTGCGAATTTTAGGATTAACACTTTGCGTAATTTGTTTACTTTATGGTTTCGAGCCCTTGTTATATAACAATGTTTTCAATTTTTAATTCAAAAACTATACATTGTATTGATTATTGATGTATGTACTGGCCTACACCATTGACATATATGCCCTAAAAAACAAACCCCACTGAATTCCATTCAGTCGTTCAGATTCTATTATTGAGTATATATTCTCTTCATTAATCCACGGCGCAACCTTTACTACTCCCTTAAAGCTAAACGAGGAAAAATATTCTGATTGTTTTTGTATTGATTGGAAGAGGTGAGGCTTATCTAACTATGACAGAGAGCAAAGTTCCAGATTTAATTGATTCTGAAAATATACTGGGCATTATTTTTCTGTAATAATCATACACCTGTGTCATTAAGAGATACATATTGCATTTGAGTTATCACAGCAGTATCGTTTATTTTCTGTTCACATTAAGTATGCGATGGTCAGAGTAGATAAAATTAATATTCATTTATGCGCATTGTGGGAGGGATAATGGATGTGTAAAGAAGAAGGCTTTTAGTGTACGCCGTTAAAATGTCATTCGCGTTAAAAGCCACAGTAGTATTTCTTGCGGGTGGCACGCAATTGCGTCATTAAAGGTGCGTAACTTTTGGCTTGAACTCAGAGTCTAGTTAGGAAAACCGTGAAGAACTTATTACAAGTACTAGTGTTATAGCAAGTTTTTAAATATTTCAAGGGTGTTCAATACAGTAGCTCGTGGCAATTACTATAACTATTTATCTTTTCACCAAGTGGTAGATGGTCATGGTTTACGTTCCGAAAGTTATTATACTTATCAGACAACTTAATGCTTAGTTGAATGTTTAGTTGAAATTCGCATGATCCCATATTAATAACAACATAATACTCGTCGCTGAAAGCCGTCGCTGATTCGTTTTTAAGCACTTGCTATCAAACGGTATAATCGACAAACATGTGGAAGGTAATATATGTTTTGTGTGTGTGTTTGCAATGAATATTTAATATGTGCGAGCGGAGGTGTGAATTATTTAATTAAATTCAGAAGCTTCTTAGAAATGAGGAGACGAAAGATCCTGAAGGACGCAGCAGAGAAAATCATGAATATCTACTTTACAAGAAATAACTATTTCCTTGTTTCCTATATATCATCATGCTCTGATTCATCAGTAGTCTCTGGTGTCCTTGAATACGTGCACGGGACTGCAACGGTACCTGTGCTGACTTTGAATGAAGTATCAAATGCGACATCGTACGAACATCACAGAAGAACCGATAACCACGAAGACAGCGTGGGTTTCATCATATTCCTGGATAATAAAACGGACGTCTGTGTTCCTGGAATCCAGTGGACCATAGCTGCTTACTGGAACCCAAGAGCACGTTTCTTATTGGTCATAACTGAGCCCGTACTTGTGCAAAGTGATTATGAACACATACTTGTGAACTGTTGGAAGAATGACAACATTTTCAATATAGCTGTACTTCGTGGGAAAACAGGCGATACCGAGAAATTAAATGACACCGAGATGAGTGTTTTTGTTTCCATTTACAATCCTTTCAAGAGAGCAACGGAAAAGTTAAGATCGTTCAGAATTCGCAGCGGCGATCCCCCGAAAAATCCGTATGCACAAAAACTTTCAAATATTGAGAAACATAGACTGAATTTTACATTATTTGTGAAACATCGGTTGTTCACTATAGAACATTCAGACACAAATGAAACAATGTACGGAGGGCCAGAAGGGTTGGTTATCAGCGCTGTTGCCAAACACATAAATGCTCATCTGGTGCTAGAAGGTATAACTGAAAATTACCTACAAACAGAATATTCATCTTCCAAAATGATCTACGGAAATACCGCGACGTATAACAAGTTTATGTTCCGTCAGTTCATGTATCCGCAGGAGCAGTCAAGTGTGGTTTCGTAGTTCCAAAAGCGTTAAGGTATCCAATGTATATGAATATAATATTACCTTTCTCTAACAAAACGTGGAGACTTTATGCCAGCACGTCACTTATCATGGCAGTTATTTGGTTTCTGGTCGATATACTTGACCGTAAAGAGAAGAACGTAGGTGATACGTTTACTGAAACTGTTGGACTGGTAATACTTGGTGGGACATATTCACCAAAATATTTCATTCAGAGAATTATTATATCGATTTTTCTCTTTTTAAATATCATATTTGCTAATTCTTACCAAGGTTCTTTAACTAGTTATCTCACAATTATTAACTTTCGCCCCGATATGAACACCTTGAAAGAGGCAGTAGACTCCGATTTAAAGTACGCGCTTTATATAGAACCTAGTGACATGTCGACCATAGCTAAAGAAATGGGTGACTTGGATGAGATCATTGAGAAACTCCTCAGGAAGAATGTCCTTGTGGACAGCTACGAGCAAGAAATGCGGTGGCTTGCCCACCACAGAAACGTCACCGTCATGTCCACTCGGTTCTACGCCACTTTGGAAGTGAACGATAAGAAGTGGATGAGGAATGGTCGACCCCTCATGCATATCGTCGAGGAGAACTACAACTCGAATCCAAGGGCATTCAGAGCTCCCCCCACGTCGCCATTTCTCTCCAGATTCAGCGTGCTGATAGCCATACTGTCAGAAGGAGGACTCGTACGTAAATGGAAGGAGGACTTTCTGTCGAAAAAACTGTCGTCTCTGCGTACTGTCAGTCAGGACACGCTAATGCCGTTAGCTTTTCAGCACCTCCATGCACCTTTAGTTTTAATCGCATTTGGCCTTTCCTTGGGGTTTTGTTTAAGCATTGCTGAGGTTACCATGTATAAACTACGTTCATATGCAAATCATCGTATATATTCATTTCACAAGTAGAACAGAAAGGACTCTATAACATTTACCTTACGACATATTGCATACTGTTGTTCATGTCATGTTTTGTATTTTACTGCTGATCTATAACTGTAGGTTCATTATAAATGAGAAGTAAATCTGAAGAAACAATTATTAAAATGGGTTTCACTTAAGCACATTTTAAATTATACCAAACATGCGAAATTATCAAAAGTAAGCTTGGAAGCCAGAACTCTGTCGGAGAGGTTAAAACAAAATGGGAATCGCTGAGATAACAGAAGAATAACGTTCGATGTTAAAACCCTTTCTTGATAAATAGTTATCGCAACTCTTTTGCTCATGTAAGGTGGGATATTTAAAAAAGGAAGCTGAGGCTACCACATGCTCAGGGATTATTTCAATCCGTACATGAAATTATTTGATATAACTTTTTAAGAAGCGTGCCAAATACAAGGACAAAAATTTATTTTATTTGTTTTATATAGCAATTTTATTTAAAGTGTTAAAATGTGATTTTTTTAATATACACAGTTAAGGATTGGAATAAAGCTTAATTGATATCAGTAGTGGTACGTGGTTCCTTCGAAGGCAGACGGCTTCAGCGGGAGAATCACGATCTGACCTTGGATGATGTCACGCCAAGGTCACGCAGCCGCCATGTTGGATTCCGGACTTCCTGCTATATTACTCCTGTCACGCGTCTGCCATCTTGGATTCCGCATGTTGCTAGCCAGTATGCCGCCATCTTGGTAACCAGTAAGTCATTTTTTCATGCTCTTGTATTCTCAGGGTTTTCTCTGTGTCTGCCCATTTTAGCAATTCTTTCTTTTTTCTTTCTCTTCTTTTCCTTCTCCCCTTTCTCTTCCATTTTCTCTTTCTTCTTTTTTCCTTTCTCTCTAATTCACTCTTTCACCTTTTTTACATCGGCTGTTACTGGAGGCTGCCATATTCTTTGCACGAGACCGTCATATTTGTTTACATTTACATGGAGGCCGCCATCTTGGTTTTTCGTTTGTCATTTGTTTCCTCCATTAGTTCTGGCTTTGGCCACTAGGGACTTTGCCATATTGGTTCTGATTTAGTCACATGGAGGGCATACACATGCTACCGGCCCCATATTGGTTCTAGGGGCGCTCCTTATTTTAGAATTCAAAATGCCATCTGGAATAGTGCGGGATAGAACTGTCGGACCGTGGGTCACCAGAAGCATGCCTTAGACCACTCGGCTATCGCAACATGTACTGCGACAAGAATTTATAAGTAGTATATAGCTTGTAGACAAATAAATGATATATTACCTCTCATTTAAGACATTGCCTTTTTATTTTTCATTGTATAATTTTTAAGTTTTTCATTTTCTCATCAATAATTTTTTAAGTTTATATACAAATCAATAATTCTTTAAATACATATATTTTTAATATATCATTTTTATTACTTAAAATTAATTTAAGATACTTAAAAAATTATTTAAGTATTTTTAATCGATAATTTTTATTACATTAATTTTAATTTTTTTAAAATTATTTTTATTTAACTTGTATTTATTTATATTAAAAATTTTATAAGTTAAATCTAAATATATATAAGTATAATTTTTTTTATTATATAATTTCCTACATTATTTTTTATTTTATTTTGGTTTAATTTGCATATATATTATTTAAGATTTAACTTATATATATTTTTTTTAGTATTCGTATTTTTCAGACAGATAAGAATATGTCATCAGAATATATGATTACGTGACTATAACAAGCGCCATATTGGACATTTTTAAGGCATATATAAAAAACTGTTTTAGTAACAATATGCCAAGTGTTTTATATTATGAACATTGACTATTCGCGCTTTTTCGATTCATATTTACACTTTTTTTTACATTCCAGACTTAAGTATGCAGGGACTTCTATGTTGAACTTAGAAAAACCATTATTTCCTACTCCTTTGCAATGTAATATAATATATGTTATATATATATATATATATATAATTTCTCTCGACATTCAACCATCACACTCTAGTCATCGCCAGACCCCTCTTCATCACCCCTCCTTCCAGTCTTACTTAAGAAACACATCGAATTGTACAGAATACAAAAGCACACACATATATATAACCTTCCGCCATGAGATTAGCTTACCTCATTCATGCTATTAACAATAAAGTCCATATCCACCAACTTACCTCAGACTTACTGATCCATGATAAAAGTCAAATATATTGACTACCATTCCAGCTCCATCTAACTTTGCCAGTTACACATAAAAACAAACCATACCAGCTGCCGAACCAATCTAATATTCCAACCATGCTATCATACGACACCCATATCTTCTTAATTTCCATCAAACCATTCCACTCATACTAACCAACCATACCAGCTAAGCATTCTGCCCCTCCGATTTAAAAAAAAAAAAAAAAAAAAAAAAAGGAATAATACAATTAAACCATTCTCCGCACACCATCTAAGCTACACTTTTTTTCATACTGCGAAAATAACCGAACATGTGAACAGGTCATACCAATCAACCACATAAGCAAACTATCTGTACAACCAATTCTTGCTTGATGTGTTCAACCCCATGTCAGGACTTTGAATATATTTTATTTATCTCACCATCCACTTAAACATCCAAGTAAAATTTCAATTTAATCACTTCAACTTTTTGTCATATGTACTCCACACACTTATGTACGACTTAGTAAACGTTTTTTAGTATTGTGTAGTACATGGAATATTTTTAACTTAGTCATGTACATTCTACACCATGACAGGACTTCGAAAGACATTTTAACTATAACCTTGTATGGTTATGTACGCTTGAACTTGGAATAATTTTTAAGAATTAAAAAAATACATATATTTTGGAAAGGTGGAGCTATGGAGCTATGGAGTCATTTGGGAGTCATTTTGGATGTAATTTGGAGTCATTTGGAGTCGTTTGAAAACATTTTGTAGTTATTTGGAGTTATTTTGGAGTTATGTTGGGGTCATTTTGAGTCAAAGAGACCAGGGTCAAGGGTCAAATAATCAGTCTTGTGAGTGACCGGTCTGAAAGTAGGCTGCTTTAGGAGTTCAAGCTGAGCGAAATATACTTTCACATTAAAAAGAACTTATTCACTGGCACAGCAATGATGATTAGTTAGCAGCTGTCATTGGTCGTTTTAGAATGAGTGCTATAGCCCTCCTACGGCATGCACTCACATAAATGTTGATTTAAACTGAATTAATAAGTGTTTCAGAGAAGCGGATAAACATATTATTATGAATTTATATAAAAATTTTATTCACACACACACACACACACACACACACACATATATATATATATATATATATATATATATATATATATATATATATATATATATATATATATATATACAATATATATATATATATATATATACATATATTCAATAGATGGATCACCACATTATTTTGCAGAATATCTGCTCTACTAAACAACACCAGACTAAATTTACTCATACCTCAAACTAGAAGTCATGTAGACCACAGTTCAGATATCTTGAACAAACCATTGCTAGATTTAAACTCACCATGCCCCCTTCATTTTTAGTTGACCTTGTAAATGTCAAGAGCAAGTTACCTGCATGGTAACTGGAGTCGTTATGTGCTTCGTAGCTATTTTCGCGCCTGGATGATGTCAGATGGCCTTAGTCAGCACATAGCATTTCTGCTCCCCCTTGGTGTCTGGTAACTGGAGTCTGTATGTGCTTACAAGTCGTTTTCGCACCTGGATGGTGTCGGATAACTATGTGCGTGGGAATAACTTTGTTAGCATTTCTGCAACTGCTCGGCATCTGGTAAATAAAGTGAATGAGTCAGCAAGCATCACGAGCAAGTACAAGCCTGCAACTGCAATAGGGAAGAATAAAATGAATGCAAAGTAAAGTAAAAACACGCTTATATTTTTAAAAAGTCTATGTACATATCACTACTTAAACCATTGCTAAGTCTTACTTCAGAATGTCTTTCTCGTCGACTCAGGAGTCGTCACGCTTCGAGTGTCCGAGCCACATCACGTAAACACGTCCAGTATGTTGTTTCAGTACCTTTTCCACCAAATACACGTCTGGAAACTTCATAGTCTGGATCTCCTCTGCGTAAAAGCCTCCGACGGTGGTTTCGCCTCTTATGTCCTCCAGGTAATACATGCATGGATACCAATGTCTTATGCGAGTTATCTTGTACAATTCTGCCTACCAGTTGTAATAAAAGCCTTTATGGAAAATGTCACACCATTTGGAGATGCGCACCAGATCTGCGATCTTGGGTTTATGCTTGTGCATGTCCCTCGTTGGTATATCAACCGACTAAAGCAGGGAGTCGTCCTCGATATCTTCGGGCTTCATGCGAGTAGTGAAATGAATGGTAGAATTATACTCGCGAACGAGTTTCGGCAGTAGCTCAAGCCACTTGTAGTTTCCATTCGCAGTGAAATGTCTCCACAATTTTCCTTACAGAGTCCGGTGAAAGTGCACGACGATGCTAGCATTGAGTCTAGAATACGTGGAATAGTGATTTATGTCGTATTTTTTCATCAGTATACGGAAAGAAGCGTTAAAGTATTCTTTACCATCGTCGGTGTGGAGATTTTTCGGTATGTTCGCTCAACATATCCGCCATGGCCTCTATGATGTCAAGTGCATCCTTCGACTTGAGCGGCCTTGCCCAGACATACTTGGAAAACGTGTCTATTGCGGTCAAAATGTAGTGGTGCCTTTTATTCACACGAGAAAGGTCTTGCATTTCGATCAGATCGGATTGCAAAATACCACCCAGCCCTTTGATGACGTACTTTCTCCGAGGGTAATTCCTTTGAGCAGACCTGTGCAATTCACCAGAAACGGCATATTTCAACATCGCACGACATAATCAGCTTCGACGAGTTCTTCGATTATGGATATAATCTCGTTGGTGTGCGACCAATTACCAGCAGACTGCGAAGTGACCAGTAGCCGTAATCTATCGACGAGTTCGTTCAGATCATCCCAATACATGTAGTCTATCTTGAGTTTGGCATCGATATTATGCAGCAGCAGACCCGATCCAGTAGCTTCGGCCAATCGTGGAAACAGTCCTGCTAATCTCCGAATTTTACATAGGCCATGTCCTTAAACCGTCGCATTGAGTGGTTATCGTTCGCATAATGAGGACGACTGGACTGCAGCAGGCGATAGTACTTCTGCAAATCTGATTCGGTGTAGTGTCCAGGATGCCTAAGAAACAAAAGTTCGCACAGACCATGTGTCATTTTTACCTTGTGCTTGCTGATCTGCATTATATCTCCTGAAAAAAAAACATCATATCCTTGTTTCCGAGAAACCATTATTCGTTGTGGTGTCGCAGGTCATATGTATTGTCGCTGTTCCGATCGGAGTAGGAAGTGATGTAGTGCCCGACCAGCGTGCCCACCTCAGGTCCGTGCTCTCGTGCTCATTTCTGTTCCCGTGCATGCAGTAAATCAATCAGGGACAAATCATCTCCATTGCCAGTATTGCCAACTCCCGATTCGGCCAATTCCGGGTTTATTTTCAGTTTATGCATCGGGGGCGATCCTTCCACCTTGATTTCATGTTTGATATCTGTCCGAGGCAAAATTTCCTCCTGGCGTTGTCATCCAAGTTCGTCGAGATGGCTGGTTATCGGTTTGTAATTCTCTTCCCTTTTATTCTCGCGAGCCAGTTTGAGAGTAGATATTTTGCCCGAACATCTTCGGTGGCTTGCTGCAGCCCAGTCATCAGTTCGGTTCGGTCCATCATCATTCATAGAATGGAATAAACACACAACTACGCAGGTTAACACATATATTCCCTCTTGTGTTGAGTAAAGTAAATCTTCGATCCTTTCTAGTCGGTCGATGCACGCATCCAGCACCTTCTTACTATGCCTCGCAACATTGGTTCTGGCAGCCAGTTTCGATGTTAACATATTTTGAAGAGTCTTCCATTCTTCCTGTCTCTGCACATACGACACATTGATCAGGTCTATTATCCATGCCTCCACACCCCCCATGTGCCAATCGATAGCCACCATATCATCCACCACTTCGTTTTTCACACACTCGATCTTTTGCTCAAGAAGCGACTGACCCCTGCGAATATCAGCGAGGTGAGCTTCCGTTAGCACATTTCCATCATCATCGGACCACAGACCATGTCCGAACTTGGAAATTGTATTGTGACTCATGATTAGTGTCTTACTATAAACTGATCGAAGCCACACATGTGCCTGCCATTATATAGAGGCCAGTATTTTACGATCACTATAAAACCACATTTCTCTCTCCAGCAAAAGGCACACACATCCTTAAAATCTGCAAACATCATGTCTGTATAGACATGGTCGTCGTACACATGTCGCAAGTATATATCATCCATGCGAAACAGTACCAACAGATTGGCATTATCGCGAAGCAATTGTTTGGGTATGTGCGAATAAGTCTGTCCGAGGTACACACTGTCAACATATGTATGTCTTCCCATGCTAAAGTACTCTTAAATACAAGTCTGTTTCTCGCAGGCAATATTATCAAAGACAAATATTTAGTTTGTCAGTGCTTTGCTCGGCGACACAATGGCGTCGTTATCCCTGCATGGGAAATAACCCACACCTTTCAAGGCCTGCAGTATTAGTGCCAATCGTTGATATTTCGCTTGCTGGAGTGATTTGGAGTACAGGTTAACAGCAGGCTCAGTAGGACTCATGTCTTGCCACAGTCCGATGGTCCTGCGATGATGCAGAACACAGTATACGGAAATAGGCTTCCATGTCGTGATTTGTGGGAGATAGCTTCATATTCAGCACGAATGCATGTGGGTAGGGTAACATCTTGCTTGACAATCTGTATGTTATCACTACAATCTTCTGGAGCAGGTAGAGTCGACTCTAGTTGTAGAGAACCAGTGCTAAAAGTTTTTGAATGTGTCTTTAATGCATCCCTATGAGGAAACTGTCTCTTGCAGAAATCGCACTGAAATTTCACACTCGAACTTTTCATTCTGCAGGTCGTTATTACATGTCGTCGTAAATTCCACAAAGCTGTGAGTGCTTTACCGCAGGAGCGGCATAGCAGATGCATTTTTGGCATTTTATTTCCATACTGTTCCAAGTCTAGAATGATACTGAAATAAAAAAGTATAAGAGGGCCATATTTATAAGTTATAGGTTAGTCTTATTCAATGCATCGTTAAGTAAAGATGTCGAAATCCAGCTGTGGTATCATCGATACACGGGTCAACAGTCTACTGTTCGAGCTACACATTCCTGGATACAGGTTCTGTGGACAAGGAACCAAGCTAGCCAAAAGGTTGGCATGTGGCGATAAGAGCATCAATACACTGGACAAGGCGTGCAAGTGGCACGATACCACTTATTCCCAGCACAATTATCTGCAAATCAGGCACCAGGCAGACAATATACTTGCACAGAAGGCCGATGAAATAAGAAAATCGCCAGATACTGGACTCGCTGAAAAAATAGCTGTGAGGGGTGTTTCCAGCGCAATGAAAGACAAGGTGAAGATGGGCACGGAAGCGAAGAAAGCAAGACGAAGTTCCAAGAGGAGAGGGATGAAAAAGAAAGGAGGATTCCTTCCTGTCTTGATAGCTGCAATCGGTGCCCTGATTGGTATCGTCGGGATCTTAACAAATATTGTTAGTGCAGTGAAACAAGCCTCGAACGAATGTAAGCAATTGGAGGAAAACTGTTGCCACAACCATAAACTAGAAGCTATCACCATAGGTAAAAAAAGGCCAAGTACTTTACATACGACAACCCTACCAAGGAGGAGGTGTGAGAAAGAAAAAGGGTCGCAGCAGGAGAAGGCGCTAATGAAATCTCTACTGAAACGGCTGCCCACGAACATGGATTTAGAACTTTTTGCACGAAAATTGAAGATAGCTAATTTTAGAGAAGTGTTCATGCGAGATGCTTTGCCTGCTAAACCAAAATGTAATGAGGGTACCATAATTAATCTGGACACAGCAGCCGGGCCTGGCACACACTGGGTATTGTATGCAAAAAATGGTTAACATGCAAACTATTATGTCAGTTTTGGGAATTTGAATCCTCCACCCAAACTGTAACTGTACCTGAAAAATGGCAAACTAACCTTCAGTTACCAAATTGAGCAGCTGCCTAATATATGGAACTGGGGACATTTGTGTCTTTGCTTTCTAGTGTAGTGGAATAAAAAGAAATTGTAGGCTAATAATCATTCATTAATCATTTACATAACAGGTTTTTGCACCTCTATTCTCCAGTCAGTATGTCGGTGTTCATCATTCTAAGTGGTAAGACATCCGAACTGAGGTCAATGTTTTTCCCACCCTTGGAGCTGGAAGACGAGTGGGTCGTCGGACTTACGGATTTTCAGACTTACAACTCCATATCCAACATAGAAGAAAATATGAATTCTGCATTCCGGTACATAGCGGGAGGTGATGTGAAGGAAATAAGCATTTCCACTGGTGCATACGAACTGAAGGACATCGATAATTCCATCAAGAAATCCATGCCATCAGATGTGACTTTCGAAATACGTGGTAACCCAAATACACTGAAGGCAGAAATATTTTGCAGTGCAGATATCAACTTTACGAAGCCGGATGCCATTGGACCAATGATGGGGTTTGAGATGCGAATCTACAAAGCTGGTGAAATGTACGAATCGTTGAGGCTGGTTAACGTATTTCCAGTGAACGTGATACACATAAACTGTAATTTGGCGAGCGGCTGCTACGTAAATGGTAAAATCAGCAATACACTGCACGAGTTCGTGCCGATGGCCCCATCAGGTTACAGACTGGTCGAAGTACCAAAAAGCATAATTTATGTTCCTGTGATCGCGAAGAGTGTACACAGAGTAGTCGTATCAATCGTCGATCAGGAAAATAAACAGACATACTTCAGAAATGAGGAAATCACTTTGCACGTGCACTTGAAATGATGGGATTGAGTTTTGCTATGCATACCGTGCATAAAGTCGATTGCAGCACCAAACCAGAGACCAGTAGAGCTCTAGATATCAACATGCTAACACGTGCCAATGAACAGTTTCTATGTAGCCTAGGGTTGAAAGTGAACAGACATGGAAGACAACATACTGAAAGTGACCCAGCGGACAGAATTCAACAACAGAATCGACAAGTTTGAGCTGCAATTCTACCAGCCATATCTGACTGGCCCCTGTGCCCTCGGGCGTGAGGTTCGAATACAGATACAGCGTCGAGATATATACACCCTGCCTTAACAGTAATTCTTACACATCAGAGGTACACTCACAAAAGAGGAAGGGACCCACCCAACCACAACAATGTCCGTTCGCAACGGTACACTTCACCTCATAGAGCGAGTAATGTATGAAATGAACAGTGTTACTATTGACGAAACAAGGGATGTTGGCATAACCACTGCCATAAGAAACTACCTCTCGCTCACGTCTAACAATCTTGACATGATAAAAATGGCAAGCTGAGGGATGGAAGATGGCTACAAAGTCCCCATCTTCGCAGAAGGCAAGTTCGAGGTGAGTGTGCCACTATCGATGCTACTTGGTTTCGCCGAGGATTATAAGAAGATAATATAAGAGCCAAACAAGAACTTGTGGCAATGCTAGCCACCTCACATATCAATATAGTGTTGGGAGCTGGAGGAAATCCACAGCCCGTAGCCTTATCTCTGACCAACAAGGACTGGTTCGTTCCCAGTGTGACTCCGAGTACCCGCGAATGCGTGAAGCTACTGAACTACGTCAAGAAAGAAAAAATCATTGACATAACCTTCAGAAGTTGGAGTTTGATTACATGTCCGATCCTGTCATCTGCCACGAGGAACCACTGGATTGTGAAGACTTCTTCAAGGATGGAAAAACCACATTATGTCATACTGGCTTTTCAAACGAACAAGCAACACAACATATTGACAGACAAATCGACTTTCGACCACTGCAAAGTCCAGAACATAAAGATATTTTTGAATAGTGACAGCTATCCATACATAGATTTGAACACCTCCTTCGATCAAGAAGGATTTATGTTGGCATATTATTTGTATACTCCATTTCAGCCTTCTACTACGAACGCGAGTCCTACCCTGTCCTGAGCCCAGAAAGATTCCGTGGAACGGCGCGATTGCAAGTCTTCGACACGTCCAAACAAAATAAGCAAGTTCGAATCGGTGTGGTGGATTGTCATACATAAATTATTTCCAAGGAAAATGTGCCTGCGAACTCTGCTGCCTACTGTTTGATTTTGCACGACGGAGTAGTGAGCTACGACTGCTTTTCGGGACTGATGAACATGGTGAGGTAAGCATATATAAACAGGATGATCACTGCTTCTCACCTTAGTTTTTATCAGGATGTACTGTAATCTGCAAGGCTTCCAGAGCCAGTGAAGCTATGTGCTAAAGGAGATCGCAGTGACCTACGACGACGATGGCAAAATGCGCACATGCTCCTTCCACAACCCTTATTTGTGGATACTCTTGGATGAGAAAAGTAAGAAGACAAACGACTGGCTGACCAAATACTACCACGGACTGGAGTGGGACGAAGGCAAGATTCCGTACCATCAGGTGGGAAACGTGCAGCGCAACTTGCTAATACAGTATCCACAGGGACTGGTTTATGTGGCAGGGCCCAAGCAGAAGAAATGGCTGAGCGACTTGTGCAAAAACGAAGATGAAATCATCGATGTGCAGTGCGAGTATGGCTGTCTTTCCCTGCGCAAGCTGACGAAACTTTACGACGACCAGCACGGACATGTCTGCGACAGGTCAGAACCTGTCTGTGCATGCGCGTGGAGAAACTCACAGCTGCTGCACAAATAGTGCGCTTCGTCCTTGGACTGTGAATCGACAAGTTACGACTAGGCACGACGTCACACGAAATGTAAAAGAATTTAATTTTTGGTGTGGTGGCACACCTAGTCATTGTCATTATATATAAGTGCAAACAATCACACTTATTTAGCCATCACCTAGATGTCTGATCGTCACCATGACTCCAATATGTTCTACATACAGTTATAGAAATACCAAACCTGACTATGGAACTACAAGAACTAATTTTATTTAAAATTATAAATATGTTTTGTATTGACTGTACACTAAATAAATAGTGTATTAAAAATGTATTGAGTTTTTATTTATTTTTTCCCGTTATCATTTCTTTTTAATACAATTATTTTTATTTTCTTGTAAATAATTTCTTTATGGTAAAAATAATTCATTTTTATATGTTTTAATTTACTTTAATTACTTTTCAAAGTGAATAAACAATAATATGTTCTGGGGTTGTTCCCCTGTATTTTCGAGCAGGACGAATTGGCAGGTTTTCTTGGCGATGTCGTAGCTTTTAAAATGTATTCTGCAATTAATTACTGATGTTCTGATAATTACTATTAGAGACGCATTAACCTATAAAGGTATAGTTACACACACATGCAAAAATACTGACCACTAACAGCCAAATTTATTCACCTATAAGGTGAATCGTAGGGACTTATACCCCTGTGGTGTGTTGTCGTAATTTAATTATTTGTTTTCAGAAAAAAAAAAAAAAAAAAAAAAAAAAGGAAAAGCGAAGAGGTGTTTGTTACTCAATGACTCAAAAGAACTTATATACTAACTCATCCATCCCCATTTGCAAAGTACTGTGTCAGCTGATGGTTGTTAGTGTAGAAGAAAAATAGTACTCATTTTCGTATAATTACATCTGTCTTGTTTAAGTATTTATGGCCAAAATACAGGCTTTTTGCTTGCATTATGGATTTTAAATCAACTGTTCATTTACATCCCGCATATCACTGCAAGGGTGATATGCCCGTAGTGAGTTCCCTGCAGGAACTTCTATCACTGTCGACTGTCATAGGGGTATGGGTTATTCAGTGGGGGTTTATGTATGTCTGGTTAATCAGTGGGGGTGTATGTATGTCTGGTTAATCAGTGGGGGTGTACGTATGTCTGTGGAAATACCTATGTTAAAAGTATAATATAATAATCATAATTATTTTGATTATTTTTAATTTTAAATATAATTGTTTAAATATAAATATCCCGGCCAATATAGATTCATTACTTATGAATTAAAACATAATTTCGGCGTGGATTTTTTCCAGTAGTACCAACCAACTTCTGATACAACCATATTTGAACCCCAATCCCTAATTTAATATTATTCCTAGAGAACAGCACGGGAGTGCTAGGCAGAAATACGGAAAAGGATATGTACGGACTTAAAGTGCACCGCGTTTTTTATATCATCGTTCTGAGGAACGAAACTGATGATAGGCATTCTGTTTGAACCTAAACTATTCAGCAGGAAAACGTAATTTAATCAAGTCAGACGCTTTTAAGTACTCTCTTAAGAGTGTACAATACAGACGATACTGCAGGTACATGCAAGAGGTCAAACTAAACATGGCAACCAGGGCGATGTGGCCTTACTATTGCAGACACCCTATAACACTGGTGGGGGCTCGCGACGACTTGCAGCAATTTTGGGCAAGGGCAAACATATCCGGGCAGTAACTTATATCTCACTACTCCGATATACTATGTTGCTGTGCAAAATGTAGCATCTTGGCTATATATCTTGATTTACGACATAAAATCAAAGTATCAATTTCGTTTCTTTTCTTTTATTCTCATATACGATAAACATATTACCACGTTAACACACGTGTGTTCGCGTAAAGCCCTCTGCCGTGTCCCCAAAGCAGTCAGTAATTTTTGTTGGTATGGATGCTTGATAGAGATAGTTTTAAAAAAAATTGGACTACTGGCGAAAATGTATTACAAATGTGATTTTCTCTGGAAAATATAGTCGGTTAAGAAGCGCTGATAATGGCTGAAGTATTTATTTGTGATAACGTAACATTTTACAGTATTATTTATACAAAAATATATGTTCCAACTTCAAAATTCTTACCCCTTCTTGTTTCAGCATGAGTGAGGTACAAGGTTTGTTCGGAAGCTATGTAATACTAGCTGTGATCTTTTTTTTTTTATTAATACTACTCGGTAAAAAAAAAGAAGTTGGTTAGGTCAGCATAATTGAAATAGATTACTTGGGTGTAATATGGTACACTAATTGTACTTCTGACCAAGTTTATGCTGCTTATGAAATTATCTAGTATTCCAATTTATGTAAAAATATTTTTGGTAAACTTCCAAAACTGTAATGGAAATTTTTATCCTATACACTGTATGGAAATAATATCACACATCAGACTGAGTAATATTTAGCATTACTTTCTATACAAAGTTGGGAACTTCCCTACGCATTTTGACTGTTTCCTGCTTGGGATCTACTTGTACACGTGTTGTGTATTCGTCCACCTTGTGTCTGCAATGGGCTTCATACTTTGGTCAATTATTATTAGCTGGCGAGGTTTATCCCCTCGGTGATCTCCCACCTTTGCATTCCAGCGCTGCTCAATTCTCACCTTACTTCCCCCTCATCAGCTCTCAAGACCTCGATGTTAAAAGCCGTCGAACCTTTACATATTATTATTCTAATTATTAATGGTTTCGCTTTTACACAAATCATTACAGAGTGAGTCTGAATAGATTATGGAGGCTCCTGTAATTTTTTCGAAAATACATTGTGTACAATTGAAAAATACATTTAATTTCTTATTATGCAGGGAAATTTCGGATGTATAGTATTGCACATTTTAAAAATATTATTTAACACGGAAAATCTTACTCTTACGCCAATATTACGTGCGCATTTGCAGTTACTTCCAGGATATTCCTCTGCCTCATGCAAACAAAGAGTCGTTTCATGCCAGCTAAGAGCAGCATCTGGTGCTGTGATGACGTAATTGCTGGATAAAGCAATGATCTCACCTGTAGTGTAACGGTATACCAACACTTCGAGCCACCACAACTACGCACTGATAGTGCAATAGACACCAGCCGGGGTCAGCGTTATCTGAGTATATACGCCTTCACGTTGGGCTCCCACGCAGCATAATAGTACGTCAGCCGTCGTCCGTCTGTGCAGATTGGCAGTGACATCTCTGCTGGAGCACGCCACAGAGTCAAACAATTTTTTGCATGCACCACCACAGTCTCGCGGCTTAACGACGTGCGACTTGGAATTTTTAATCACTCGCCCCTGTAACCGACCGAGGTGGCGCAGTGGTAACTCACTGAACTCACAATCGGGAAGACCCGGGTTCGATTTACGGTCCGGCCACCCTGGTTTCGATTTTCCATGGTTACTAGAAATCACTCTAAGCGAATGCTGGGATGGATCGTCATTAATGCCTGTTCCTTACTATCTGTGCAACTTGAACCGTCTCTAATGACCTCGCTGTCGATGAGACATTAAGCCCACAAACCTACTTCACGTATGTACGTAATAATTTTTTCGAAAATATGTTTTCAGAAAAAATTCGCTGTCGATGAGACATTAAGCCCACAAACCTACTTCACGTCTGTACGTAATAATTTCTTCAAAAATATGTTTTCAGAAAAAATTAAATTAGTTTGATAATAATTGAGAAAGACTTTTTCCAGTATAACCTAACTGATACTTTATTTAAAAATTGCTGGAATAAAATTCTGAATAATTGTGTGGTGTATGAAAAAGATCATTAGACAAATTTTTGACACGCTGTATCGCTTGTCGAATACCGACCTGTTCATTGGATCGTTTTTTAAACAAAATTTTGTACGTGATTTTCAGACTAATTATGTTCTCATTCGCACCAACTATAAACATTTAAGTAATATCCATTGGTTCGGAGTAATGTAGGGCCCGAAACCATACAAATATCAATTTTTTCTCTATTGGACTTAAAATTTCGCAATTTTTGCTCAGCGTTTCGGAGACCGCTTTAATAATATATAATAAACGGAAAATATAAGTGTTAGGCACCGGATATAGGAATCATGGTAAGATAAGAGGTACACCAATCGACTAACAACCTGAGTTTTGAAAACATTTTTAGTAGTGTTCATTCATAAATTTTTTTCAAATTGTAAAATTCATAGTTTGGTACGTATGAGGTGTGTTGGTCAGCATTTATATTGGTATGGATAATTGGTATAATCAGGTGGTTTGTTTGATGGGTTGTATGATTTTTGGGTGGTGTCTGATGGTAGACAGACATGCTGGAGTTAACATTTTTGGTATATTTTTCTAAATATTTTTGTGGTTTTTCTTTGTTGTGTAGTATTGGAAGGTGGGTAGGTAAGGATAGGGGTGTATCTTTAGGGTGCTGGGATGAGTGTGAGGTTAATGTGATATATTTAAATCAATTTCTATGCGAGTGCATGTCGTAAGAGAGCAGTAGCACTCGTTCTAAAATGACCAACAATAGCTGCTAACTAATTATCATTGCTCTGCCAGTGAATAAGTTATTTTTAATGTGAAAAATATTTCACTCAGCTTGAAGTCATAAAGCAGACTGCTGTCAGATCGGCCACTCACCAAACTGATTATTTGACCCTTGACTTTTGACCCTTTGACCCTCTGACTGTTAGTTTGCTTGTAAGGTTGATTGGTATGACCTGTTCACATGTTCGGTTATTTTGACAGTATGAAAAAAAGTGTAGCTTAGATGGTGTGCGAGAAATGGTTTAATTGTATTATTCCTTTTTTTGTTTTTTTTGTTTTTAGCTAGTTAAATGGGAGGGGCAGAATTCTTAGCTGGTATGGTTGGTTAGTATAAGTAGAATGGTTTGATATAAATTAAGACGACTAGGGTGTCGCAGATGGCTAAATTAATATTATTGATCTTATGATAGCATGGTTGTAATATTTGATTGGTTCGGCAGCTGGTATGGCTTATTTACATGTGTAACTGGAAAAGTTATATGGGGCTGAAATAATAGTCAATATAGTTGACTTTTACTATGGATCAGTAAGTCTGAGGTACGGGGGTGGATATGGACTGTATTGTTAATAGCATGAATGAGGTAAGGTAATGTCATGGTGAAAGGTTATATATATATATATGTGTGTGTGTGTGTGTGTGTGTGTGTGTGTGTGTGAGTGAGTGAGTATGTGTGTGATGGTATTTAGTACAATACGATATGTTTGTTAAGTATGACTAGAAGGAGGGGAGGTGAAGAGGGGTCTGGTGATGACTAGAGTGTGATGGTTGAATGTCGAGATATATATATATATATATGAGAGAGAGAGAGAGAGAGAGAGAGAGAGAGAGAGAGTGTGTGTGTGTGTGTGTTATTACAAGATAATTGGGTTAGGTTATCTTAGGTTAGGTGAAGTAAGGTAAGGTTATCTTAGGTTAGGTTGAGTGGTATCTGAACAGTTTGATTATGGGATGGTGTGAAATTTACAAGCATTACATTACATAGGAGTAGGAAATATAGGTTTTTCTAAGTTCGACGTAGAAGTCCCTACATACTTAAGCCTGGAATATAAAAAAAAAATTATATGTAAATAAAAATCGAAAAAGCGCGAATAATCAACGTTCATAATATAAAACACTTGGAATATATTTACTAAAACAGTTTTTAATATGTGTAAAAAATCTAATATAGTGCTTGTCATAGTCGCGTAATCATATATTTTGATGACATATTCTTACCTGTCTGAAAAAAACGCATCTATAGACTCCTAACTAGATACGTTTTAAAGTTTAATAAAAAATCTGATATACAATATAAAATACTTAAAAATAAAAGTCTATAAGTTAAATCTGAAATAATATATATGTAAGTTAAACCAAAATAATAAAAAATATAAGAAATGATATAATAGAAAATAAATACTTATAAAATTATATAAGTTAAATCTAAGTTATATATATGTAAGTTAAACCAAAATAAAAAGTAAAATTAAAAATAATATAGTAAAATTATTGATTAAAAATACTTAAAATGGCAAATTCAAGAACCAATATGGCGGCCGGTAGCATGCGCATGTGCTCCTAGTGGCTAAAACCAGAACCAATATGGCGGCGCCCCTAGTGGCCAAAGCCAGTACTAATGGGTGAAACAATTGACAAACGAAAAACCAAGATGAGGGCCTCCATGTAAATGTAAGATGGCGGCCTCCAGTAACAGCCGATGTAAACAAAGAAGAGAGAATGAGAGAGAAAGGAAAGAAGAGGGAAGAAAAAAGAATGGAATAGAAAGGAAAGAAGGAAGAAAGAGAAAGAAAGAAAAAATAATGCAAAAGAGATTAAGTGGGGGCACTCGGAGAAAACTCAGGGGGTTCAAGAGCATGGAAAAAAGACTTACTGGTTACTATGATAGATGTACAATATGGCGGCGTACTGACTACAACTATGGCGTATTTCAAGATGAGGGACGGGTAACCGGAATAATAGAGCAGGAAGTCCGGAACCCACATGGCGGCAGAGTGACCTTGGCGTGACGTCAGCCAAGGTCAGATCCTGATACTACTGATACCATGTACACGGAAAGAATTAGCGTGTCAATATAATTGAATTAATTTTACTTTTAAACTGAAAGATGTATGATATGCCAAAATTTATCAGTGCCAATTCAATCAACTAGATGAATAATGTTATACTAAATGTGAACATAGAGAAATATAATTAATAACCGAAAGAAAATTAACTCATCTCAAATATAAAAATAATAGAATCATTATACTATGATTTTCGTTAGTTTTAGTTTAACTTAGAATATTTTTCGTTACCTGTAAAATACGTTGCTGAATGCAACCAGTAATATGAACAAAGTTAATGCATTTTGTAAATATATGTCGAAAATGAGTTTAATTTCATATGCCGGTGAGTTACAATTTGTTGTAAGGAAATTATTATAAGGCAGTGCGTGTTTTTTTTTTTTTTTTTTTTTTTTTTTTTTTTTTTTTTTTAAGATTACCTTGTCATCAGTTTATCTGATAAACATAAAGCGTATTTGTTTGTACCATGTACAAGATGAGACCTACCAGCACAAAATAAGAATTTACCAGTAAAAACTGAACGCCGAAATTTTCACCATAATGAAAGATGAAATAACCATTTGTCGTCGTTTAAATGAAGCTGGCATACAGGCACGGCCAGCGTCCATGCGCTGTTTGCCTTAGATCCCTCGACATCGAGTTACACGCCGTCAGTGGTGCCAGGAATGCCAACATTGAACAGAAGAATGGCGATGCATTATGTTCCCTTATCATTCCCGCTTCAGTTCTTATAGGAGATGATCGTCTCAGTAGGGGTTGCCAACGCAACGATCCTGCGCTGATTCGTGAACTCCATTCATTCCAAGTCCAATCAGTGACATAACATTCACTGAAAGTCAGTTGATAAGCTGCTGCCGACAGGAAGCAAATGAACTAGTAACAAGTGAATGGAATTCTTGACATCCAGTGAGAATCACAAATAAATCGGTGAAATTCAGCTACTATATTAATTGGCTACGAGGCATTGATTATCAGTCGCTCAGTTTCCACCGTCATTTCTGATTTGGCTCAATTCTCACTGCTTCAATTTTAGAGCGTACGTCCCGAACACCAGGTGTTATAGAATTGGGTGCCATAAACTCTGACTTCCGGTCAGGTCTCGTGGTTTTTTAAAGCACAGCGTTATACCAATGAGGCACTACGGCTCAATTTTCTGTCATTTTTTTGCGCTGTATATACCCTAAGCTATCAGCATGCAGCAAGAGTATGTTCGTTCCCATACAGATCACATCACCCAACAGACTCTACGAGATGTGGACAACACTATTAGGCCTGCCAGGTCCCCAGATTTGTGTCTCTTAATGAAAATGTACTAGCTAAAATGGTACACATTAGTAAAAGTTTGTATTTATTCTTGCAAGTCTCTCGTGGCTGTGGTAGAGCAATGTGTAAGGTGATTTCTTGTCGTTCCAAAGGTTTTGTTTTAAAATACTGGTGGAGTTAGACGAATTTTTTTTTTTAAATCACATGTTAATGCCCAACTTAAATGTATCTTTTAGAAATATAACTGTATTTAAAGGCTGATCACGATAAAGTGAGCACTTTCGAAATCTTATTTCTCCCGGTTTATATTTTTTTTAATGCATCGAAGTGTAAAATTGACTGCATTTGTAACATATTTGATTTTCTAATAATTCCACACATTTACCTGACCGACACATGAAATTAAGTGATGAGGCACATACCAACGTTAATTTTACATATGGCGAAATAATACACGATATGCACACGAGTAGATCTTAAGTATGGCTTTGAAAAGTGCTCATTTTACTGTGAACAGCCCATATCATAATGACTTCGCTGAGGACACTGAAGTGATACTTAGTTTGCCTTGCACGCTATGGATATACAGCAAAGAATTACAAAATAGGTGTACCCAAGCTACATGTCATTTATTTACACTGCAATTACAGTCGGTTATGCCTATTCAGCAATCATAACATTAATATCGTGTTGTCGTATACCAATTTCTAGGCCTAGTTTACATAAATAAAAACAGACTTCCCGACAGAAACTTAACAGGAAAATTTAGTAACTTTATCTACTAAGTTGCCAAAAAGACGTATTTTTGGGGATTTAACACAATCATTTAATTTGTGCAAGGCCAATAAAACGACGCTAAAGGGTGATGAGTGAAGAATTGTGTTGTGTTATAGCTTTTGCATATAGTTTATGCAAAGGATATGACGCACGTCTTTTTAAAGTGTTTCATTTCTGAACTTACAAGGATTAACGAAATAGCATTAATGTCTTTAAAAGTGGTCTTACGGGGCTTTGTCGTGGAGGTATACATCAACAAACGCATTTAAAAATTACGAGAAAACTATTTTGTTACAGTGCGACTGTTACCCTACCTTAAAAATTCAGCTATCTAGCTCTAATTTCCTTATTATAATGCTTTCATATTCACGAGCATTTTATTTATATTTTTAATTTACCTAATGTGTGGAAGTACTTTTTTGTATTTAATCAATTACATTTATAACTACACAATAAGTCATTGTGTAGAATTAAGGTAGATAAAGTAATACTTTAAAATAATTCTATCTACTTGTTTAAAATGGAGACAAACGTACGACAACGTGTTAATTGATGTGGACCTATTTGATTGGTTGTATTGCATATATTTCTTCATTTGAGAAGTTCCTAAGTACTTCCAAGATAACGCAGTTGTCGAAATGTTTTCCTGTAATGTTTAGCTCCCAGGATGCTCACATATGGGAGTCTCAGTATACGGGCTTCTTATACGAACCTCATATGCAAACCACATTATCGAACCTCATATACGAACTTCATTTGCGAAGGCGTGCGAAGTACTCGAGCATAGCAAAAGCGCATTCCGAACGGTAAGGCGGGATTTTCGTATATACGAATGAAGAGTCGGGCATAGGCAAAGTAGAATGGAAACAATGAATATTCGATTCTTGCAGTAAAATCGAATTTTCTATTTTTGTCTGCGGAAGGTCTATTCCAATGAACCATTCGGTTCGAAGTTCACCTTCTCAACGACAGGTGGCACTAAGTGCACTTCAATGTTTACGTAATTTTTTAATGTCATCAGTAATTGATATTTAACTCTTTGCCATTTCTTTTCGCATTTTGTCTTTAAACACAGTTTATGTCGAATGTTGTACTTAAGCGAAATTCCACCGAACATTCACCGCGTTAAATGAAGAATCGTTCGTTTCCCTAATACGAATGTTCATACATATCTTCACGAAACCGAGTGAGGTGGCGCAGTGGTAAAACGCGTCCAGTGTGTCGCATGCGAGAAGACCCGGGTTCGATTCCCGCTCCGACCATCCAGATCCCGGTTTCCCAAACAAAGGCCATGGCCGATTCCTTCCCCAATCCCCCCTCCCTGCGCAACCTGCACCGTCCCTAATGACCTCGCTGTCGACGAGACGTCAAGCTCACTTACCTACAATATCTCCATGAAGTGAATGTTCCATTCGAATGTCAGGGAAGCCAGATGTTAGTTACTGCAATAAATCTGTTTCTGAAAGTAAATTATAGCAAATAATTATTTTCAGTTTTGTAATTTTTCATTTATTGCAAAAATGTTTTTAACTCATTAGAATTATATAGAAACGAGAACAGATTTGGAATAGCAAGACAATAACTTAAAAAAACGTTCTGTCTCTGTTCCCAAGATTTAAGACAGCTCCGGAATACACATTAGGACGAAAAATGACGGAGAAATTTAAAAGTTACTTCTTCATAATACAAATAAATATTATAACTTCTAATGAATGCAAGTGTCATAACTTCATATAAATACGCCATTAATTTACTCGCTTCAAGAGAGTGTTTTCGAACTGTTAACTTGTGACAGCATTAACATTCATTCCTTTCGATTAAGGCGCAAACGGAGAAGAAAACCGAGAGTATTCGGAATCCGAATGATCCATTCGATTTCAGACAAGTATGTTCGAATAAAAATCAATTTCGATAATAATTAAATCTTCCGCATCACTACATAGGCGTCCCCAGGTCGTGCGAAGTGGGAACCCGGCCATGCTAGGGTGACTGGCCGTTTCAATGTAAGGTCTCGTGGATGGCGATTGTACCCAAGGCTGCGTTGTTAAACACTGTTCACGATAAAGTGAGCACTTTTGAACTCAACACTAGAACATGTCACTGCCCCTGCATGCATTTATTTTAACGGGTGCATTTAGTGACATCCGCCATTTAAAGTTGGTAACGATGGGTGGAAAAATAGTTCCATATTTTAACGTCAGATTAAAAGTGTTAGGTAACATTTGTAACAACTTAAAATATTTCTCTCTCTTTGTACTTTTTTCTTAAATGAATAGAAGCGTAAAAAAGAGCAGTTTGTCAAATATTTACTTTCCTAATAATTTAAAAATTTCACTTGAGCGACACACGAATAAAGTAATAAGGCCCATGACAGTGTTAATTTTACATAAGGCGGGATAATACACAACGTGCATACAAGTAAATCTTAAGGGTACTATGTACCTGCGCGTACAAGGCCAAGAAGCGAGGGAGCAATACGGGCGACACTAACACGCACGCCTAGTGCCTCATCGCTCCTACGCGCAAGGCGTGCAGTGTTTCCGCCCTAACGGTTCACTGTGTAAAGTAGGCCTGTAACTGTAGGATTTTATTACACGCGATGAAAGTACACAGATCAAACTACCTGCGTATAATCGTACTTTTCTCTTACCGCTTAATGAAACTTCATATGCAAACTTTAAATGTGCGATATACAACCACTTTCACGATTTTTCTTCTCCATTAACAAACTTAATATGATACAAGTGAAACTATAGTGATATAGAGAATAGTTTTTTAATCCTTTCTGGCAACTCTTCGTATTTCCAGAACATTTATTTACCGAGACACTGGTTATTGCGCAAACACCGATTTCACATAAAACGTTTCAGTACACTGGCCCCTTAAGCAGGGCTTTCAAAAGTGCTCATTTTACCGTGAACAACCTATAAGAAACAGTTCTAATGTAAAATATTATCAGAGTGAGTGCGTACGAATGTGGTGCATTGTCCCTTTGGTGTAATATTCTAGACTCGGTTAAGCTTTGTTTGCACGAGGTGGATAAATATCCTGAAAGCAGAACTGTGGCAGGGCTTCAGATGTTCACGTAATTTGGCCATTGACTAAATATGAGCTAGACCGATTATTCGTCTTCTACTATTGTAACCAACATTGACTTACCCAACAATAAAACACAACTGTCAAAGTCACATGGTCAACAGAAATGAGAGTGTTTGTATATATATATATATATATATATATATATATATATATATATATATATATATATATATATATATATATATATATATATATACATATATATACATATATATATATATATATATATATATATATATATATATATTAATTTTAATCTAATCAAACTGCATTACAAATTGATTAGAAGAAACATACAAACCTCTAAAAGCATTTGTTTACAAATCAGTTTTTTTTATCTGAACTCCCGACCATGCCGTTTTCGCTAGACATGCAGGCGGGAAAAGCAGTTAATTGTTGCGACACGGAAATTGGTTGTGAGCAGCTAGCGATATCGGTCTACCTCATATTTAGTCTTTGAATTGGGCTGCTGATAACATAGATTAAAGATGTGGTAGACCGATCTTGCTGGCTGTGCGCAGACAATCCCCATGTCCCAACATTGAACTGCTTTTCTGCCAACACGTCTAGCGAAAACGGCGTGGGCTGAATTTTACGTTAGGAAACAAGTGCTTAGAGATATATTTATACTTCTTCTAACTAGTTTGTAATTGCTTTTTGATTAAATTAAAATGGCAAAGGTATTTTATTAATATAATAGTGCTTGTCATTTAAAAATTAAGATGTTAACAAGCATGTTCATCACTGTTGACCATGTGAATTTGACTGGTGTGTATGCTTGTGGTAGGTCAATGTTGGGTACATGCGCAGAAGACAAATAAGTTGTCTACCTCATCTTTACTCTATGGCTGATAAAAGGTGCAGTGATCGAGAACTGTGCCCAAAGTTACGACCGGACGCGTTAGGTCCATAGACTAAAGATGAGGTAGACCGCTTATTTGTCTTGTGCGCATGTACATAACATTGACCTACCCCAATCCTACACAAGTGTCAATGTCACATGGTCAACAGTGATGAACGTGTTTGTTTATATTTTAATTTTAAAATAGCAATCACTGCTATATTAATAAAATAATTTTACCAGTTTACTTTCAATCAAAAATCATTACAAATTGGTTAGAGGAAGTATAAAATCATCCCAAAAGCAGTTGTTTACTAAACAGCGTTCTAACCTCCAACCCAACCCACGCCGTTTTCGCTAGACGTGTTGGCAGAAAAGTAGTTCAATGTTGGGACACGGAGATTGGTTGTGCGCAGCCAGAGAGATCGGTCTACCTCATCTTTATAGTCTGTGATTGGGACAGCGACTTGGTCTCTAGCACATGACAAACAACGGCTAGCGTTTTCTGCTCGTCTGCGAAAGAAACGGTCGCTCCAGCGTTCGGTCACGTAGCATGGCCACCTAGCAAGGTCACCTAGCATGACCACCTGGCATGGCCATCTAGCATGGCCACCCCTAGACAGGAACTTCAGAGCGCACGATTTATTCTAGATACTTTCCCTCTTTGACCCCTGCCTTCCACAGAAACTTTTCAACATTTCGTGGCTTCACTGAGATATAAATATCATAATACATAATATGAACGAAAACTGATGCGCTGGTTACGACCAGCTATTGAATTCTTTCCCTGTTACCATTACATTCTTAAAGTAGTGACGTGTGTTTATGTATTGAGGACTGATCGTATAAGAAGTACCGAAGTTAAAAAGCCCAAAATAAACATACCAAATGAAAAAGATAAACATTTTACTTCCCTACATGCGATACTCCATTTTTTGAACTGTTGTGGCGAGATTTTAATGTATAAAATATGAATGTAAATTTTATAAATCTTTCTAATTTTGCTTTGCATTATTATTTACTCTATTAGTAGTATTTATCTTGTAAGACATTTAAATATATTTATAATAAATAGTAATTTTACTACTTGAAATTATAAAGTTTTGTTCAGATTTTCGTTTGTAACTTCCAATAATCACATATTGCGAAAGTCTTTAATCTTTAATATGAAACATTAAGTAGTTTGTAATTAATGCAATTTAGTATATAAAGTGTGGCTCCGAGGTTGTTTTTCAAAACACTCGCACGTTCAATAAGATATGACAATACAGAGAAATTTTAATTACTATTTTAATTCAACCATGATACTATGTATACAGTGTTCGAAATACTTGTTTTTGCTTTTATGTCCGAATACTGTGCACTCTTAGAAGAAAACCGTTTAAAGTTGCTTTACACATATTTTATTAACCTTAGAATTAAGCATTGAAAATAATATTAACATGGAATGTTTTATTTTACTAATTACGTCAACTTCTTTATTCGTATATTTGTAATTCAATATAAATAATACTGAATTTTCTGAATATATCTGAGTTATTTAAGTTATTTAACAATATGTGCTAATACATGCTGATCTTAAACATGTGTATATTAACTACTGTTGCCATTGCTTAAATGTAGACGGCTCGTTCTATTCACAATAACAATGCAAATAAAAATTGTATCCCTTTTGTTTAGGAAGAATTACAATAAGAGTAACAGTTGTAAATATGTATTTTCTGTCAAACTAAACTATTTTGAACAATGAGATAAAGACTTATTCCAAGTGAAAATTAATTTGGCTCATTTTTCAGTTCCAGAGTTGTTTATGGCATATAAAATGTGTCGTATGCCTTAGCTTTCATGTAGCACAGTACTAAGTTTGCAAGGGTATATCACTGCATGATGCAAGTGAATCACGTACGGACATTTCACAGTGGTCAATATAAATTGGTGGTGGTTACAAACGCTTATTTTGCTATATAGTTTTAATATTAATTAGCGCAAATTAATACAGTGTCTTCGTCACGATCAAGTAAATAGCACGTTGTCCTCCCTCTAAATAAAATGTAGCGAGTGAGAGAGTGAGTGAGTGAAAGATTTGTGCAGTTCTTAACATCGAGGGCTTGAGAGCCGATAAGGGTGAAGCGGGGTGAGTTTGGAGCAATGCTGGAATGAAGGGATGGGGGAAATTGGTGATCTCCGACAAAACCCGCAAACCAGCGGCATCGTCCAACACGATTCCCACGTGCCAAAGTCCGGGAGCGACCCCACCGGGAAACGAACCTTGTTCGGGTTGGTGGAAGGCGAGTAGTCTAATCACTACGCCACCGCGGTGCCTGCACAAACACGCGATTCGAATTATTATTGGGGTGAATCTGCTGTCAGTTTGAATACCAAGCGGTATATTACAGTTATAGTGTAACATAGAATTTTCAATAACTCATTGATTATATTTCTAAGGCCGTGTCTCGATTTAAAGAATACTCTTTCGAGAGAGCATTCTCTCTCACAACGTGACGAGAGCGCTGCTTCGCGCCCTCTCACGCTCTCGCTTTGTTGAACTGAGACAACCACTCTCTCGTCTTTCTTCGGCGTTATGCAGACAGCTGACGCTAAAAGGCGGGTAATCATGTTCAAATAAAGTCACTGTCGTAGCTATTGTAAATATGAATAATACTATAAATGCGAAAGTTTGTATGTTTGTTTGTTACTCAATCACGTAACGGCTTAACGGATTTGGATGAAATTTGGTACAGGGGTAGATTGTAATCTGTATTAGCACATAGTTTTTCCGTGATGAAAAGTACACTAACATTTTCTTAGGGAATATATAAAATATGCCACTAACCATTAAAATATAGCACTTGGTCATTATAATTAAGATTTGATTTTTTTTTCACGCGGGTGAATTCACGGGTAACAGCTAGTTATGTATTTTTGTTCAAAATAATTCACAAAAATTATAGCACTACCAGAATAATCATTTAGTGCGTAAGTCTCTCCGCTGACTCACGTGTTTCTGCAAACATTTTGCTAACCGTGGTCCCATCCACACGGTTTGACATGTATGTACAGTGGCACAAGTGCAGTCGAGAGTTGGAACTCGCGGTAATAGGACATTTGGCAGCTTGCATGCATTGCAACGAGCATACAACTACCAGAGACGTCACTCAAGGCAAAGCAGCGGAACGCTTATTTGTTTTGCCCAGTGCAAATGTGCCAATGTCAAAACAAAAACAAATTGTTTTCACAGGTTGGCACTACTACACGTGAACATAACATTTCAATCGTCTGATTCCACCCATTTGAATAAAAATGTGTTCACTATTCACTTCTAAAATATGTAGAATTACATTCATAAATAAAATGATAGGTGTCAGTACACAACGCCAAATCGTTGTTAAAAAACTTAACTAGCTCACATCAACGACAATGCACGGCCGTACGTCAATGTAATGCTCATATCGCTACAAACATCCTAAAATGAAATGTGGATTTATAAAAATCTTTGTACTTCAGTCTCTAGAATTAAATCAATATAAATTTTGTTTTGTTTTCAATTCTGTTGAAAAATATTCGTAACACAATAAGCAGTGTATTTACATTATATCAGATAATTCAAATCAGTATCCGTTTTTATATTGCCGATATTGGACTGGACAATTAAACAAAATCGAATCGGAAATAAATGAAGTTCTGTTTACTCCTATCCAGTGTGTGGGGGCTTGCCACCCTTGGTAATGACTTCCTGTCCTCGCCGGCATCAAGAATGGACGATGGTAGATGTCGCGGGGCAGCGGTGAAGTGGAGTCAGCGGATGAAACGAAACGGCCAGTTGTCATGGGGGACCACCGCCGTGGCTGGTCACAGAGTCGACCGCGGTTGTGATTCAATGTGGTAACGTGAAACTGAAAATCTTCAGACACAGCAGTCATTTTAGCAATTTCAGGACCCGATTTAAGTGATCGCTTCAGGTCTCGCTAAAAAGGTAGGTAGACCTATATTTTGTTAATGGTTAATTGAGTACATTAGAAAAATCTCACATACAACCTACGCATATTTTAAAGGGCACATTGGGCCAGCGAAACGCGTTGTAATGTCATGAGTAATACACGACTTTGTCAATCACGCTTCGCCTTTGTATTCGTTGGAGGCCGTGAAGAATTGTTGTGGAGTTTCTTTAATATCGTGGATACTGAACGAAAACACTAAGAAATCCCAAATTATACACTGTACCACACACTGATCGAGTGACGTCTAAAATAATCCCTACGGGCAGTGAAATTTCGCGAAAAGATTTCAAGACAAGTTGTAATTCAAAACACTGTAGGGACATATACCTGAGTTACTTTCTGACATGTGTTAACTGTCTGCACACGAGTCACGTAGGAGCCGTACCGATGTTGCCGAATTCTGAGTGGCCCGGTCAAATATGAAAACGCCCTCTCATGCAGACACCAACCAATGGCAATAGACAAACTTCTGTTGGGTGCTTTTAGTACTGAAGTCTGCCCTGTACTCAAATTTTCCCGCCAAAAATCACTAGCTCTAATAATCCCAGATAATATACGCAGTGTTGTATTACTTAAATTTTGCATATGATTTGACTTAATTCGTAAGAGGGCAGGCCTAAGAGTGTATATATTTTACATATAGTTCATTCACTGTTTCTTCGGATCTTTTGAACCCTAGGGGTAGCATGTCAACCTGTTTTCAATAACTCGTATTCCACAAATATATAACACTGCGATTAACTTCAAAGTACTGTTTTATTGAATAAATGAAACTTTAACTTAATATATGTTGTATTAAATACGAATTAAAAACAGTGAGAGCAGCGATATGTTGGCAACGGCTAGTAAGACATAGTTTACAGTAAAAAAATTGTTTTAACCTAGTTTTTTGGTATGCTGTTTGTAAGCTAAATGTTGCCTATTGAAACATCTAAATATTTAGGTAGCCCCGATGGAAAAATATTTCATTTATACAGTTTAAAATACCAGCGTAAAATATCGTGCGTAGGCCCTAGTGACACTGTGTTTGTTTGGTTAACTGAGGAAGAAAATGCCGGCTGATCGGAGCTTGTCTTTCTCTCTCTCTCTATTTGTCTCTCTTCCCTCGGGAAGTTTCGCATCGCTAGTAGCAGCACGAAAATTATACATGTTTTCAATTTTGGCATGTTTGATACTTATTGCAGCAAAACAATGATTTTGGAGATTGTAATTTACAACTGAAAAGAGGTTTTAATGTTTGAATACTTATTATTTTAATATATTTAGATGTGATGGCGGGACGGTTACAATTCCTAAGTTGGCAGAAGGGGCGAGGCATGGCATGGCCTATTACCTTTTGCCAAACAAAGCGTTAATTTTTCTTGCTCCAAAAAATACTTCAAATTACCACATCAAGTTTGTACATGTTTTTTTTAAACTTACCAAGGCACGTTACGATGTTGTGATAAATCTGTGTTTCCATGGCAGGAATAAATATACTGTAACGTGTGTCGTGATTGCAGGTCGTGAGTAGAAATTAAAATAAATCGCGATGCCAGCCTAAGGGCATTGCCTACCGACTGGCAGTTACGAAATTTAAATAGGAAATCCCGTGAGAGGAAATTTCGTCTCAATGCGTTAATTTTAAAGATAAGCGTTTCAAACAAAATGTGTTCTTCACGATTTTTTGGAGAAGTTCTCTATACAGCGGAGATGTCCCATAACGTGTGCAGCTTGTTTGCAAGAAATATGTAAAATTTACGTTTAACAAAAAGTAAATACTGCTTATCTATATTGAAAATATACGTTCGTAGGGATTTTCTCCTAAAAAATTCGTGAAAATATATTTTGTTTGAAACGCCTGCCATTAAAATGACCACACTGAGGCGAAAGTTTTCGTAAGAAGGGATTTCCTATTTAAATTTCACAGCTGCCAGCCTACAGGCAGGGCCCTTAAGTGAGCTATCTGTGGTCCACTTTGCTTCTCAGTCACGAGGGCGAATACTTACACTGCGCGTGCACGAGGTTCGCGACTAACGAACCAACTGCTTGTCTTTAGAAGCAGACTCTCAGTTAGGCGAGGCAAACACTCAAATTAATGACCCCAGACAGCGGAACTACTTTAGAAACCTGACACCCACGCGGTTCATTTACTGTTCGCGAGTACAAATGTTTGGCATAGGAAACTAACATTTGGAAATTTAATTTACGTAAAAGCCCCTCAACAACGTTAGCAACTAAAAATAAAATGTAGCTGTTGATCTTCACGAGGGTGAAGAGATTTGGGCGGCTATTAGCATCGAGGTCTTGAGAGCCGATAAGGGTGATGCGAGGTGAGTACGGAGCGGCGCCGGAATGAGGGATGCTGGGGGGGGGGGGTGAGATCCACTAGAGCAGGGGCATCGTGTCAGCGTCGTCGCGATGACCCGGCCGGGAATTGAACCCGGTTCGCCGTGGTGGAAGGCGAGCGGGCTAATCACTCAACCCCCGCGGCCCCTGATCTTCACGACTTAATTTAGTTTATAATTCTTACTTTATTTCCTCTAAATCTGGTTTCTTTATATTTCATACACAGATTAGTAAATTGCATTAATGGTAACATAGGCACCCATGAATATAATACTTTAGTTTATCGGCAAAGTTAATACCTACATTACGTAAAATCATATACAGTAAGATGATAGAAGAAAACAACCATTGTTCTGGAAAGTGTACAACAATCGCCATCGAACTGCTCTACTTGGCACCAATGTCTTCGGAATGAACAAGGTATCGTTTCTCAAGAAGAGTCAGTAAAGCACATTATATCTACACTTCCCGCATACCGAATATAAGAAGACAGGTCTACGCAATATCCTTTCATCTCCGTGAGGAAACGAACCTGTTCAGTAGCACTCCTCTACTGGCAGTTTACATTTTCCGTTTCATTCCAGTTTAATATTCTCGTAGTTATGCATCGCTATCTCTATACTGTTAAAATTATGTTTCTATTCCATACATTAGTATTATTTACAGTGCAGTGACGCACTATGGACCGAACTGCTTTTGATGAGAGTGGATGATATTTGACTTGGCTCTCGCTTGTCATCTTCATTTCAATAAAAGCACGAAACTCGCGGAATAAATCTTAACTTCTCTTAGACCATTGCGGCCTGTCACATCCTTGCGTATCCTTACTTCTTTACTTCACATAAAAATGTGGTGAACAGATTCCAAAATACTTACAATAATTTTATTGGGAGAATTATTGTCACGTAGCAGCCTGGGTGTTGCCGGGTTCGTAAAGGGATGAGAATTTGCGTTAAAAAAACGCTGCTTTCAATTAAATTCATTCGTAAATGTAAAATGCATAGAGTAATTTACAGTGCAGCAAACAATTACTGTCTAGCCACAGTAAGAATAAGATAGTGAAATCAGTAGATAAGCAAAAATTACGCAGTGCAGTACTTATCAGAGTACATAATGTGTATCAGTAAGTCACTGAATCCTGCTACCTCGGTACTTATCGCCTATGTCTATCACAGATGCCACAGCAATCATGCTAGCAGCATTCTGATCACTCCTCGCAATCACCTTGCGTTGCCAGTGCAAATTAAACACCAACAAACCACTTTAAGCTAGTCAAATTTCAAGCCCAAAATAGCACAGTCCAAAATTAAGGTACGATGTTATCACAGATAGCAGAAAATTCTAAAATGACCTTGCCAAGATAATAAAACATGTTACCACAGGAGTCATAAACATACCATGATCTAGACAGGCACATAATATCATTATAAATCGAGGTCAAATACGGTAAGCACCCGGTAAAAATACAACCAGGTGCAAAATAGACCAAAGTTGAGAATATGAAAAAACTTTTGCACATCCTTGTCAGCTCAGCGCTGAAATATAAATTTGCGTTACAAAATACGCTAAAAACTAAATCATCTGGTTTAGCAACGTAACGTAAATGTTTCAGATGCATAGTATGCATTAATTGAACATTCATTATTAATTAGCTTGTGACAGAAAATCGTATAAAAGCTATCACAATTTAATAATTGTTCTAAAAAAAGGCACCTTTACCCTCAAGGAAATTGTTGGCATTGCGTAACCGAACATTGATTCTTAAAAGGGCTTATAACTTAATATTTGCTGGTAATAAATAACTTTAAAAAAACACGTGCATCGTTTAAACTCATTATATACCACACTACTGCATTCGTGGCCATCCCATTTTACCCTCAAAGCACATGCCAAGACTGAAGTTTGATGATATAATAATTTGGCATTTCACGCTGAAAAAAACCCTAAGACACGTTTAACTTAATAGACACAACATTTTATTTCACAATTAAAAGGACGTGGCGTGGCAGCCATACTGGCCCCTTACGGCACGCCTTTGCAGTACTGTAACGCCTGTTAGCTGTGGACGCTTCTATCTGCCCAGCAGAGAGGTGCGCCAAGTTGCAGTTGGCGGTAGATTATGGACAACAGGTGGGCCACCTGTTGTCCCTAATTCGCGTCAATGCGAATATTGTTTGTAAAAAGAGAGCACTGGAGTTCTGGTCTCTGAGGAGGGGATGGCCGGGAGAAGGGAGTTCGGGCTGGATAACTACGGGTGCGCGACACTCATGCAGCAGTGCTCGCTGCAGGTCAGTTGTGCCTAGCAGTCGCTCTGCACTGTTCATTCCCTGAAAGGTGGTTTAGCTGTGCAATGCAGGCGCACTGTGTGGGCGCGCCAATTTTGTAGTGGATACTGCACGAAGGAGTCTATTTTCTGTTAGAAGAGAAGCTGCGAGTTCGGCAACACCAGGCCCGTGCTCTCCTATAGGGAACAAGCAACAGGTACACCCCTTAGCCAGGGTAATCTAATTATTTTCAAGCGGCTGATTTCCCCTAGCCTCGTTTTCGGTCAAGGGAAGAGGTCACTGAAATTAGTTTTGTGGAGGCCAATTGCTAAGTAGGTAATGTTTGTTTTAGGTTTTATTTAGTTTCCCCCTTCAAGGTGAAGAGAGAAGAGATTAGGTGTTAGATGAGGATGCAGCAAACAAGAAAAGGAAGGCCTCCGATATGTCGCCCCCCCCCCCCCCCCCCGCCCTACGCCTCATCAGCTGGATCCAGCACCACTGAGAAGCAAGCCAATCAGCAACAAGCATCCCAGCAGCTAATCAAGGTGAAGACAGCAGTGTACATGCGCCACTGTGTAAGCTCTTCAGAGAGCAGCTAGCCAACCCGACACAAAATCGTGTAGTAAACCAGGGAGTACCCTACCTCCCAGCCACCTTCGAGGATTATCGTAAAACAATTGATATCACCGACTCATTGAAAGTCGGCTACTCGGTGCTGACCCCAAGAAGCGAACTGCCGCTTAAAGTTGGCCTGGAAGGGCTGGATAACAGAATTTCTTGTAACTGGATTTGCGAAGATCTCGTCGCCCTGGGCTATAGGTCCATTTCAGTTGCACCCAAATTCTCACTCAGAGACCAACAGCCTCTCCATATGTTTATTGTGGAGCTTCCAGCTTCGGAAATGTCTCAATCAATCTTTCAGCTTAGTGGCCTCTGCGGCCTTGTTATCAAGGTCAAAGAGTTCCAGCGCCCAGACGGCCCCGCACAATGCAGCAACTGTCAGAGATTCGGACATGCATGCCGAGTGTGTCGAGCTCCCCCTAGGTGCAGATTATGTGGCAAAGGCCACACCACCGTTAAATGTGATTTGTCAGACCGAGATGACAAGTCACTTAGAAAATGCGTGTGTTGCGGTGGCAATCACGCAGCAAACTATAAGGCCTGCGAGGCCTACAAAACAGAAGAGTGGTGTTACCTAGCACCACAAGAGCGCAGGAAGATACAGCAGCAGAGCAGCATGGCAGCCCAACCCAGGCAGTTTCATTCAACTCCCGCCCCACGGGGACAGACTCCACAATCACAGGCCCCTGCCTAAGCCACAGATGGCTGGACTACAGTTCAAAGCAGAAACCAGCGAACTCCGAATCAAACATTCGTGCCACACTTCGCACAGCATCGTGCAATCCCAGTTGCCAATGGCTACAGTTCACTGGCATACTACGGCCAGTCTGAGGTGGATTTTTCACCTCATCATTTCCGCCCTCGCTTTCACTCTCAAAAGCCGCCAAATTCAAATAAGAATAAACAAAATCAGAATTCTGGACAGAAAACTTCTCAGCCACGCTGAGGAGCCACGACAACCCTCCCCGCCTCCCAGGGCGAACAGCCCACCTTTCTCACCTGCGCGGCCAATCAGGAGCAAGCTTAGCTCCCATTGGGCGTGCAGGCTCGCTCGCTGCAGCAACAAAAAGGGGTCGAAAAGGAAACATTGTCCAGTCGTCCCATGGAGACCGACAGTGTTGCAGCTACAAGTACGGCTTGATCCAGCCAACCTAACTTTATGCAACAAATGTTCGCCACGATGAAAGCAAACTCCCGCACTCAAAAATACCCTGCATTGAGCGGAGTGCTGGAGGCACTCTGTACACTGCTGGTTACATGTGGAGACCCAACTCAGGGCATCAATGCTAAAGGCAATGCCCTAATGGGCGTGGTCATTCATATAGTCCAACAGCTGCCTAATGGCTGCTAATAGGCAGGCGATAAACACACCCCGCCTGCCTCTAGGTGTAATGTCATCACTAATTTAGTTTACTGGAATTCTAACGGCATTCACAGTAAAAAAAAAAAAAAACAAGAGCTGATAGACTATTTCTCGCCACCAGATCCCCATAATTGCTATAATGAAACTCACCTACGCCCACATCATAGATTTTCAATTCCAGGCTTTAAGTGTTATCGGAAATATCGCAATAACTTAGGAGGAAGTGTCTTAATTTCAATTCATGATTCGAAATATTAAACCTCCAAACACTTTAAACAGTGGGTGCCACCATTAAACTGGGCAACCAACATGTTGCTATTTACTCAGTATATTGTCCGCAAGATCGCACACTTTTGCACGCAGATCATAATGAACTTATTAATGCTTATCCAATTTCACTCGCTGTAGGCGATTTTAATGCAAAACATCCTGCTTGGGACTGTCTCGTGCGCACAGCCAATGCGAATACCTTATTTACAAACCAGGAGCGAAATAACTGCATTATTTATGCGCCCAGCGAGCCCTCTTATGACCCTAATAAAGCGAATTATAAGTCCGATATACTTGATGTCGTGCTGAATAAAGGCTTTAATATGGCCTTAGGATTTAATGTACTCCATGAGTTGGCTTCGGACCATTATCCTGTCCACTTGTCTTTCAATGAAGTTGATACAGACAATACGCCAATTCGAAAAATTAAGTCTTATAAGCACACGAACTGGCACGGTTTTAGGGATTATCTGGATGAAGAAATTAACCTACCAGCTCTTATTAGCACTCCAGATGAATTGGACTCTTCTGTCGAGTATGCCACAGAACTAATTCAGACAGGAATTAATTAATTTGCCTCGGAGAAGATTCCGCGGATTAACACAGATAAGCTCCCTGACAATATCAGAGAACTTATCTCGGGTAAAAATAGGCTACGCAGGCTCTATTCCCGAACCAGATCTAAGCTAATCAAAGCCCAGGTTAACAATCTTAGAGAGCGTATTGACTCTGAAATCACTGCTTTGCAGGGTGATATTTGGAATGATAAATTATCCCGATTATGTGCTCTAGATAAAAGCCTGTGGCACATGACAAAAGCGTTTACAAAAGAGCGCTCTCCAATCGCGCCTCTTCAAGGCAATTCAGGAGTGGCCTACACGCCCCAGCAGAAGGCGGAGGCTATGGCCACTCAATTAGAACTAGCTTTCCACCCAATAATGTCCCAGCGGATGCAGCATTTGTAGCCCACATTTATACGGATCTCTGAGTACGTTTGCGACAGCCCACAGTGGCTGAACCAGATCCCACGCACCCTGAGGAGGTTAAACGCATTATTAAATATATGAAGCCCCGAAGGCACCCGGGTTCGACTCCCTGCATGCTATAGTACTCAAACAGCTACCAGATGGTATGTTTGAGGCTATAGCTGAGTGCATAGATGCAAGTTTAGTCTTGCCCATTTTCCCATGCCCTGTAAATGTGCCACAGTAATAGTTTTCTCCAAACTGGGCAAAGACCCAGCTCAACCACAGAATTACCGTCCCATCAGCCTGCTAAGAACGCTCTCTAAAGTTCATGAACGTGTACTCTTGCGCCGCCTCAATCAATAATTTACTCTTCCTAATGAGCAATTTGGCTTTAGGAGAAGGCACAGTGAATCAATTTGTCCGCTTAACAGAGCATGTGACTTATACATTTAACTGGCGCCATTATACCCTGGCGGAATTTTTAGACGTAGAGAAGGCCTTTGACAAGGTATTTCACGCAGGGTTTCTATATAAAATGTACCAAACTAATTTCCCAGATTGCTATATTAAGCTTCTGGCGTCATATTTAAACAAACGCTCCTTCTCGGTTTATATTGAACGAACTCTTTCAGAAAATAAAAATATTAGTGGTGGAATCCCCCAGGGCAGCATCCTTGGTCAAATCCTTTATGGTATTTACACCCACGTAATTCCGCGCCCCCCACACTGGCATATTAATATGGGTGTTTATGAAGACGACACTGCCATCTACATCCGCTCCTCAGGGCTGAACTTGTCATTCAGCGAGCCCAGGTACAGCTCAATGAGATGGAAAATTTTTTCCGCCTATGACGTATTAAAATCAACGTGGTTAAATGCGAGGCGCTCGTCTTCACAAGTCGAGACACCCACCCCCCCCCCCCCCCAAATCCACAACTGACTCTCTTCGGGAGAATATTCCTTTTAAAGAAAAGGTAAGGTACCTTGGTCTTATCATGGATAGAAGGCAGGCATGGCGGCAATATGTAGAGTCAAAGCAAAATCTCGCTTATGCCCGCATGTCCGCCTTGTATCCGCTTTTAAATCGCAGCTCTGGCTTGTCGCTAAAAAAAAATGGGATTCAATTAGACCAGTCCTTGGTTCGACCCATTATCACATATGAAGCTCCAGTGTGGACATTCTGCGCACGAAGTCATTTAAAATCCTTACAAGTAAAACAAAACAAATGTCTTAAAATGGCTGCTCATTCGCCACGTTACATCCCAACTAGAAACTTACATGCAGAACTAAAACAGGAACTGCTGCAAGATGTAATCGGAAAGCAGGCCCAAGCCTTTTACGAATCAACAGAGGAACATGCAAATCCTCTTATAACTGTCCTAGGGGACTACGATATTGACGAGACCCAATCCGACAAGCGACCGAAGTCGCTTCTAGTGAATAGGCTCCCTTAGTCATGCGTGTAACACACTGCCACGCCAATCAGTATAGCTCCTATGCAGCCTACTAGGTATATCACTGTAGACAAAACTGAGCAGTTCTTAAGGGACAGCCCAGTCTATATTTAAATAAATAATTAATTATATTACCTTCTAGGAAATAGGCTAAGCTGGTTAATCTCTCTTCCTAGCCAACTGTTTGTAGGTATGTCCCTGCGCTGCAGCCGATTCCAAGGCCGTTTCTGCAGTGCTGCAGAAGCTTGCAGCGTCGTGTAGCTTACTGCTGCAGTTGGTGAGAGACCTCCCCTGTGTTATAATTAATATACCCCCCCCCCTTTTTAGGATAATACTAAGTTATATATAACCTCTCATTCCAGCCAGCTGTATGCATATACGGCCCGTTCGCCGCTGCCGATTCCAAGGCATTCTCTGGTCATAATACCAGCAACTTCTGAGCAGCTGTGGTGATAGTGTGCTCTCTGCAGCAGCTGCTGAGAGTCCTAAGCAAGAAGATATTAAGAAGAGGTACTCTTACATGTGAAGCTTCGTGCACTTGCAGCATCTTGGCCGTAGATATCCTCTGTCACAGCCCATGGCTACAGAGATTGACCGCTGCAAGGTAGCACAGCACATCAAACACATATGTCCCCAGGGACATATGTTACTATATGTCATCCAGGTTATTTTAATTAATATAATATTTTCCTTTCACAGGTTTATACCGTCTCTTCCGGAGCGCGTAAAATCCATTAGGTGTTGGCCTAATACCTACTGGCAGCTCACTCTCTTCGTTTAGTTTTCAGGTTCTGCTGAGGAATTAGGGGAGAAGAGGCCCAGATGCGCAGCTTCCCTAACCAGAGTGAGGTACAAGCATCACTCTGGTTGGTCCAGCCATACTCCACAATCAAGGACCCACCACTTCTCTACTAGTATTTCACCCCACCTAATAAATAACACGATTTTCCAACATCTGTTTCCTATAGCATTTCTTTAGATTAACTAATGTATGAATGATTTTGAATTATTTCCTGTCGAAAAGGGTTTTTTTTCGGTCCTTTACTGGTTTTTACCTTTTCTGTTCTTAGTTATAAGTAATATAGGTACACTTAGGGAGGTAGTCATGGTCCCAATTGCTGGTCATGGCTGCCCAATCCCTCTCTGTCGCGATGCATGCCTCTTTGCATGATTCCCTCCCCTCTTAGGCGTACGGGGTTAGCCCTGACACGCAATAAAATCCTGTCCTATCTTTGGGCCTCCATTCCACCTAGCACTTAGACTAAGGTAGATTAGAAAAAAATAGCCATCGGAGAGAACCTCGCTGGCTGAGGCCGGACTCGAAAGCGAGCAGGTTCCGCTTAGAGCAGATGGACGTCGCCGGAGCTGGAGGTTGCGCACTTGCTTGCGAGAATACGAGAAGATAAGTATACCAGTCATCCGGACTTTGCCGAATTTGTGTTAGGGTTGGGACTTAGCCGTTTTGTGACTTGGTTATTTTTCAGCAGTTTGTAGAACATAGAATTTTTCTGTGGAGGCATAAAGAGAACTCAGAATTTTTCACTCGGGTGTTTGTAGAACTGAGTGATTCGGCGAAGAAAGGAACATAGGATATTTGAAAAAGAATGCATGCGGGACTTAGCCGAATTTTCCGTGATAATGGGACATAAATTATCTGAAGAGCTAGTGTTCGGTCTTGGGTTGAGAGAGCTCAATGTTGGGACTTATATATTTCTCCGAAGAGCTAGTGTTTTCGAACTTAGGCTGCGCGAGCGCAGTGTTTGAACTTGGAAATATATTTTTTCTCTATGATCCGCATCACCGGACTTAGCCTGTGAAAAGGGGAAAAATTGAAGTTAGCCATATTTTTGCCTATATGGGGCTATGATATTTGGTTTCTCTACTAAGGAACTTAGGTTCGGGAAATGCGTGCAAGGGAAGTTTGTCCCAGAATGCGTTGCAGAAGAAATTTGAAGAACAATAGACCCTGTGAGATCCGACATTGTGTTATTCCTTTCGTAAAGAGATGGAGAAGATAGGCTATGTGGTTTGTGGCATTGCTGTTCTGTCATTTTGCGTTTTGATTATACGAATCTTTGGAAAAGTTTAGGATTTTGAAGAAAAGTTCGGGAAAAGGTACGGCGTGGTGACTCAAAGAAGAAGACTTCTAGGCGGGAGCTTTGGAGTAGTAGGAGCACTGGGAACTCGGAGCATAAGGACAGTTTTGGAGTAGTAGGAGCGATGGGAACTCTGAGCATCAGGACAGTTGTGGAATAGTAGGAGCGATGGTAACTCTGAGTATCAGGACAGTTGTGGAGACAGTACGTATTCCGAGAAGTGGAATAGGGATTTTGGGAAAACGTGAAAGAAGGTGACAAGAATTGGGATTGTGTGGAATTATTTTGTTAACATTTCGGAAAGAGTTGTGGTGAGAGGTATGAGAGGGGTGGATATTTGAATACATAGACTACCCCTCCACAGGTTGTGTGGTTTCGGATGATGTCGAATGCTTGGGTGGAGGATAGAAAGCCCTTGTGGTAGGGAGAATATACCCAGCCTACCCCTCCACAGGTTGTGTGGTTTTGGATGATGTGGAATGCTTGGGTGGAGGAGAGGAAGCCCTAGTGGTAGGGAGAATATAGCTTGCCTGTTCCTTCGCCAAAAAAAGAGTCGGTGTTTGATGGTGTGTGTATGTGGTGGTAGTGAGGGTGTATAGTCTGTACTTCGGTATCGGTGGGGAGTCTATCCTCAGGCCCCCTCTATCTGAAAGGGGTGACAGTGTGGATATACTTGGTGTATGTTCAAATGGGAAGGTGGTGAGCAAGAAGTTTTTGATGTTTTCCCACGGGTTGTTTAAGAAGTAATTTGGGGAGATATTGTGAGTTTTCTGTGAGATTAAAATTTATATTTTGAGTCCCTGTGAGATTTAAAGTTGAAACAAGAGATCATTACTCCAGTGGGCGTTACTATCCAAAATAAAGCTTAGTAGGCTCTAGTGAAAGGTAATTTTTGATTTCGCCCTGTGAGGTGAAAGGAAAATAAATAACCTAAGGTGTTTTTTATATGTACGCTTTTAAAGGATCTAGGCCAGTCCTAGAAACCAAATAATATATCTTCAGATATATCTAGGACAAATAGGGAGAGTGATGCTAAAGGAGTTTTTTTTTTTTTTAACTATTCTTTTAAATTGTTCTCAATGGAAAATGTATGTTTTGAGAATAAAAGGATACTGGAAGTAGTGATCCCTAAAGTTTTGAAAATAAAAGATGTGAATTAAATTTTTACCAGTGTAATTTTTTAGAGGGGTATTGGTACTCTAAATTTTTATAAAAATGGGTCTAGTATGAAGTTATGTAACGAGTAGTTAGTAAATAAAGTATATTGGTGTTTTGAGGAGCTTATTCGAAGTGAAAAGGAAAGTATTGATGAGCAGAAAATTACTTAGGAGTTAATATTGTTATCAAGATTCATATCTGCGTGGAGAAGTTGGAGAAATTGATGATTGTACATATTTTCTGAGAATAATTCTTGAAAGCTAACCTTTTTTGAAAGAGTAATTAAATCTTTACCCAAATTCAATTTTTTGACGAGGTAAATTGCGTACCAGTTTAACAAGAAACGTGCTCTGCTGATATGTTTTGATAATGATTTTTATTGAAACCTTCCTCTATCCTAAGTCCTTTGTGTAAGTTAGGAAGGAGTGTTGGACCTGAAGCTGTGCTCGAGAAGCTGAGGCAAATGGGGTACACTTCCATAAAATTTAATATATCGGCAGGATGGCGACTTGATTTTTATTGATTTCTAGACCTTCCAAAGCGTCCAGCTGTAAAAAAAATATAGAAAGCACACATGTTTAAAAATAAAACAAATGAATAAGCTGTGGAGCTGAGTTGCGACGCATATTAAAGCTCGCCCGGGCAGGCCCAAGTAAGGTGGCAGCAATCGCCAAACCTGCTCGTTTCGAAAAACACTAACCAGTACACTAAAACTAGCCAAGTTGAAGTTAAACCAAAAATACATTTTAGAAGGTGCACACGAAACATAAGTTTATAAAAAAAATTACTACTGCACGCCCACAACTTTAAGCACACACTACCAAGGCAAACACAGAATTATATACCGAATTGCCTTACACTGAAAGAAATGCTTGGCATCCACAACATACTTCTTACCTTCCCTCTCGCTGGCACACATATTTTTAATATATTTAAACCACTGTGACAGTTCATCATTGATAAAATCAAGACACCCTATGTGTGTTGATCAATTCCGTCGTAAATCATGTCGCTTGTAGAACTTCGATATGACTTCTGGTCCACGAAAGGAGAGAATGACACGAGAGGAAGTGAGCTCAGCAGTATAATGCTTCGACCCTTTTAATTTAAAAATTTTGATGCACAATTGGAGGGAAGAAACGGGAGGTAATACACTGTTAAAAAATTTCCCTTCATTTTACGGAAAAGTGCTGGTAAAAATTTATCCAGCAGTGTCCGATAACTCCCCGTAAAATTACGGACACATTGATTTTCAAAAACAAACTTTCCGTAAAATTCACGGAACCTCTCCGTTAATTCCCTAGTTAGTTTTCTGTATTTATAGTTTAAATCATTTTAAATATCAATTTTATTTTAATTTTCATTATGTGGCTGTTCTACTCTGTATAAAAAAGATATTTAAAAATGTTAAAATATTTATACTTAAGCAAGATTTGAACCCGAGGCAAAAAAATCTTGAGTTTACGACCCTAACCACTTGCCTGCAATGCTCACGTGACGAACTTGGTATAAGTTGATTCACGATAACTTCGGCCTTTTCTGAAGCACTGCCAAATTTATATTTTTGGTTACTTATTACGTATCGTTCCGCTACACGTAAACATAAACACTGCCACGTGACTTCTACTTATGTAACTGTCAAATGCGTTGGTTGCTGTTTACAGCTGTTCAAAGAATTATGTCATATTGCAAAAACCATTTCCTACGAATGTTCACAATGTAGGCCTATAACAATATTTATGCCAGCTTTATAACTATTTGTTACACACGATATAGCACGTTACACATAATACACATCAATATTTTGCCACGACTGTGTATTTTACAACTGTGGCGTAAACAACAGTAGTATTTAACCTGTTGTTATTAATATGTTTGGAATAAAAATTTAAATGAAGGGACAACCAGTCCAACGAAACGACGCAGTAAATTCAAGCACGCAATTCGTGTAGCTTATTTATTGTACATCGACAAACGTAAAAGATAGTGGTGAATATGCAAACACATAGGCCTACCGTAACATTTATTCCACTAATAATTACATACATTGGTACTTACTGGTTTATAGGTTTATTTTATTATTTATTTAATTTTATCTGGGAGGGCTTAGTATTTCGTTGGGATTGTTGCAGACATTCAAATCACAGAAACGTAAGCTTGTTACACAACTGTTTTCCAAACACCTTGCGCAAAGGTACAACCTTGTGATAAACACACGTGAAGATAAATAATTAATTTCGTCATAGCATCAGTTCATGGTTAAAACGTATAAATTCTACACATATTTCAAATCAACACACACACCTGGCCTGCGTAACGATTACAACGCAGCCACCACGCCCTACCATACGCAACGATCACAACACATTTCACTCTGCCGTGGAAAAACATATTTATCACAACATTGTAACTTCCGTAGGATGTTTCAAAAACACGAGTACGAACATGACGCTTCATTGAGAAACACGCCGTGTATTTGTATGTCGCCCGCCGCCACCATATTGGGAACGATTTCCACACCACGTCTGCCAACCTGCTGGATTTGTAAGTGTCTTCGCGCAACGAGCTGTGTGGCGCCATCGCATCTTTAATATGTCGTTACATCTAAATGACATATAATAGGCATTTAAACAATAACATCTCGTTCCAGTTGTAAATTACAGTCTCAGACATCATTACTGATACTGTAATTAGTATGAGATGTGCTGAAATTAGAAATAACAAAATGTATACCTTTCCTACACAGGTGGTACGATCTTCCCGAGAGAGAGAGAAGAGAGACAGAGAGAACGAGAGAGCGACACGCCCTGCTACGCTTATTGAACCTTTATTCCGGACGAAAAAAAAAAACACCAGCCTACACACGGGAATTTGCGCGAATATTTTTAACTGCAGCAATGAAATGTGTTTCCGTTAGTGCTACCTAACAATTCAAATATATCAATTGGCAAAGTTTAACGTACAAATAGTATACATAAAACGAAGTTAAAAAATATTGTAACTGTGAACTATTTCTTACCGGCCATTGCCAACACGACGCTACTCTCGCTGTTGTTAATTCGTATTTAATACGAAATAAGTATTACAGGTTATATAAGATACTAAGGTAAAGTTTCATTTATTCAATAATACAGTACTCTAAATTTAATGACAGTGTTAAATATTTGTGGAATACAACTGATTGGAAAAACAGGTTGACATAATACGCCTAGGGTGATTTTTCAAAGGTTCGATTCTAAAAGGCCGAAGAAAGCGTGAATGGACTATATAACTTATGCTTTTATATATTGGTCGCAAAAGCAACCTTTGTCAATTTCTGTTAAAGTTGATTAATTTTAATTGTTGCTAAGTGTTACAGACGCCTATTGTTACTTTTTAATGTTTGAAAGAAGAGGTCTTAGCGACATAGATAACCTTAACTTCCGCAGAAACGATAATTTTCTTGTTACAGTGGCGAAGAAAGCTTAGTGTAGACTCGCCATTGTTCGTGCCCGAAACCCGAAGTTATAGAAAACACGGATATTTTCCGTATTTTGTATTTACGCACTGAACTCCGTTTTTCGTCATTACGGATTGCGTTTCCGTATATTTACTGTGCATTTTCGTAAAAATTTCCGTAAATAAACGGAAATTTTTAACACTCTATAAATGAGGAAGAAATGTGATACCAAGTGTCCAAGAAGAATGCCTCAAGGCGCTGCGGGCCGACGGTCATTATCGTAACTGGGAAAGAAGTTGCCGCCACATAGTCTCAACCTAGAATACTCAGACTGCTCGCTGAGTGCTGCCACTACCACTGTACTTCACATATGTACACTCACTCTGCCTCGCTACAGGCCACCAGCTACACTCGCTCAGTACATTTACGCCGCACTGTCTACAGTTGTGCTAAGGATTTTTATATTTACACCGCACTGAAAAAAATATTTTGTGGCAGCCACAAAATATTTTCTTGTCAGTGCGATTTTTTCCCTAAACCAGCGGCATGCTGTGAACTGCTGCAAGGTAAGCTGTGTTATGTTCTGTGCTGTACCTCATAGTTTGTCAGTTTACATATTGACCACTTAAATGTAGTAGTGTAGTCGACGTCGCAGCACGTGTGTAATGGGAGCCTCACTTCTCTTTTGTAAGTGGCCGCAGTACACTCAGCTTTTCCCGGCTCCGCTCAGATTACTGGTCGCTGCTGCGTACGCCGAGTGTGTACGGCAGTGAGCAAGCACCAGCTTGCTTAGCATCACTTTACCACACGCCACTGTCCACAACGGCCTTGAAACTAAGAGGATAGTGGGTGTGGGACCTACACGCCGTCTCAGTTCAGAGCCCCATACGCCTATGCATGCAGGGAAGACTCCAGCTACAAAGGAACATGTTCGCGATTTGACTGGAACTAAGCAAACATGGCCGAGATCGGGGTAGCCCCGCTTAAGAGATACTTGTATGCACGTTTCGTATTCTTCCGCCTTACGTAAAATTAACATTGCCATTGGTCTCATAACTTTATTCATGCGCCGGTCAAGTGAAACTGTGAAATTATTAGAAAAGTAAATATTTAACAAATCTGCTCATGTTTACACTTCGACGCATTAAAAAACAGCAAGCGAAGTAAATAATTTAAATCACAAATGGTTACCTAACACTTTTTATTCGACATTAAGATACTGAACTACTTCCCATCCTTCGTTACCAACTTTACTGGGTGCATGTCACTCAGGGAGTCCATTAAAATATATGCAGGTAGGGACAGTGACTTTTTTCCTAAGGTTCATTTCAAAAGTGCTCACGTGATCGTGAAAAGCCTTTACATAGAGATAGGGGAAACCATCACAGGCACAGTAACAACCTCTCGACAGAAAACAATTGCAAAATTGCATGCAATTTATGAAGTAGAAAAATAGTTCTACTAGAAAGTGGGACAGGAAAATCTAGATAGGATTTTCAAAGGTGCTCTGCCGACAAAAACATTCACCCAGGCCTGTTTTCGTAATAACAACGGTAGAAATGTAAACAAATGTTTTAAAATATATAAAATTAGCAACAGTAAAGGAAGAAGTGGTGGCATAAACAACCACCAGAACAAGATGGCTGCCGAGTGACAGGCTAGTCGGCTTCCCGCCTCAGCGATGTAGGCTGTTAACGAACCGAGAGTTTTGGATAGCTCTTAATAACATGCAACACTTTGAACCCGCCTATAACACTCTTGTGTCGGATTGTACCACAGTTAAGCCAGTGTTGCACGCATCCAGGTCCATTCCCTGCGCGACCCTGCGCATAACCTAAACAGAAACATATTGTCTATGTTCGAGTGAAAATCCAGGGCGAAGTGTAAATACCGGCTCGTAATTAACGAGTTTTAGCAGTGGGAAGCTAGTGAGAAACAAAACGAACATTGCAGTAAATTTCAAGAAGACAGCACTGTTTTGTGTGTGAAAATGTGTAAAAAATATCCTGGTAAACCACGGTAATCTTATCCGCGTAAAAGGAACAAACGTGTAAAGAATGAAAATAAAGTGTGGCAGAAAATAAGAGCAGACATAGTCGAGAAGAATTAAATAGGGCAAGAGATACTATTGAGTCGACTGGGAAATGATACTTGGATGTGGATGTGGTTAATATGAATATTTTTTAAGTAAATTTTTTAAATTTTTATGTCTTTAATGCAATACAATTATCTCTGCAGTAAGGAATTATAAATTACTTAATATTATTTTATTTCTAAACAATGCAGATCAGATCGGAAAATGAAAATAATATATATAGTGTATATATGTATATAATTATAAACACACCTACATACATACGTAGATCTACTACATGTAGGTATATGCATTCCAGGAGAATGATCGGGATTCTTTTTGCTCTAAAAATTTAATAATATATTTGTAATGATGTTCTAATAAAGCAGTAATAAATAATAATAAAAGTAACTGTTGATAATAGAATTTAATAAATAAAATAACCGAAACAATTTATGTTTCACTAGAAAATTTAGATTCATTTGTAAATTAAATATTGTAAAGACCACCTTTATGAAGTTAATTTGTTTTCGTGAATCACGGAATTTACGTTTGTTTTGTTGTCTGAGGATCCGCACATTGCGCTAGTTGCAAGTGTTAACTATCAATAAGTATATGTTACAATGTTTCATATCCATCACGTTTGCAAGGCGACATCACAGTTATTATGGTGGCTGCAGCATTTTTATTATATCATGCTACCCGGCAATAAATTTTCATAATACAGATTAAAATAGTCGTATGATACACGTAAATTTAAGTTGTAACTGGCAACCCCACACCAGCCCCCGAGGAGCCCTTACTTGAATCCACTATACTTTTATTTATGGGTACATTTAAAGGCACTTGTGTATGCAACCTCAGTGGACGATATGGATAACTGCCGTAACCGTACTGTGGCTGGTTGCGAAACAATCAGGAATTTTCCAGGTATTCATCAACACACCCGGGGTGTCCATGCAACGGCGGGTTGATGCATGTTTTCGTGCTGATGGAGGGCATTTTGAACATTTCCTTTAGTGCCAACGATAAGCTTTCACACATGTGTAGCTAATTCCTGTGCAGCTCCTACTGTTCTTGGTGTAGTGTCGTACTGTGAGGTCTCGTGTACCATGCAAACGAACGCTGCGATGGCATTCCACAGTAACATGAACAAGCCTGCGGGCCATACACTCTACGTCATGTATTAAGGGCTGTAGTGAAGAAACTAAGCGTTTGCGGACCTATCTTCACAGAACATTTTGTTTCATCCTTCAGATCTGAGGAATGTTTCCCCAAAATATTGACATACATTTTGGCAACATTCTGTATAATTTTGCATATCTTGCAGAGTTAATTCTCTTTTCAAAGCCACTATTTTAAGTTTGCCAAAATATGTTAAATAAAGGGCAAGTCCTTTAAAAAGAGGCCCCGTGGACTGGGAGAAGTTCTTCTTGAAGGCCATCGGTAATATTTTGACTCGGCTGCCATATTCTTATACGTCTTTGAAAGAAATCTTGATTTCTTTTGCAGAATAGTATTTTATATTTCTCTGTTATCAATTATTTCTGACGCACCTATTATTTCCAGTAATTATTTACACTACTCTTAAAATCCACACTTCTACAACCTCAGAAATATAAATACAATATTTGAAAATGCATTTTGTAGTGTAGTTTACACAGATAATACAAAAAGTTTTAGATATGCATAATAAGATTAATTTCCTCAGCAGTTATATTTTGAAGCATTAAAAATATTTTCTTAAAGGCTAACAAATGTAACTTGGTGTTTAATAAATCGATTCAGCCGAACGTTCTCCACCAGATTTTATTTCAGTTGAGTTGAGTTGAGTTGAGTTGAGAGATTTCCGTGGCTCTTAACATCGAGGTCTTGAAAGCCGATGAGGGTGAAATGAGGTGATAACGGAGCAGCGCCAAATAATCTTATGCCAAGTGACTGTTTTGAAACTGTTTTAGGCCAAGGGCTGTGAACACACGAACAGCGTTCCCTGCACACAAACAGTAAAATGCGAGACCCCACCCTAAGCTTCAGGCTTTTCTGCTATATGTCGAAATATGCTTTACTCTCTGCGAAAATATTTACGTATTGTTGGTGCAGAGCTGCACCCGAAATATAATGTTCTACGCTTATTACGCCCCCCCCCCCCCTTTTTTCTGTCGACCGCGCATTATGGACAAGTATTGTTTCAGTATTTGGAAATATACGAGTTGAACTGTGGTAGATGCTATTGAAATTCGGCTTTCCGGAAATTTTGATGGACTGACACTATGTGAAATTCCTCACTGGAAAGTATGGTATTACTTATTACTGAACGTGACAATGCGACTATAATGAACGCCAAATGAATATTTATAAACTGGCTGCCATCATTTTGTATTCGTTAAATTAAAAAAAAATGAAACAGTTTATTTTTGCATAAAAGCATTCCGCTTTTTTTTGCCGTGATAAATTCTCAAAGGCGTAAAAAATAATACATGTTCGCTTATTAAAAAATATTCTTCGGTAAACAAATGTTAGTTTGTCAGCTGTTATGATTCTCAAATTTCACATCGAATGACACACATTTTAAATAGTCAACACTCATAAAAATGTTCTTAGCGTGTTGAACAGTAAACTGTAAATCACGTGCGGTTACAGTTTTGGATTCGTGTCGTGGTATCACGAAGGCGAACTTAGAAAATATGCTTAGAAGCAGAATGAAGTCCTAACTGTTTACGAGTTCATATTTCTTCTTCTTGCTTGGACCGAGCGAGATAACGCAGTGGTAAACGTCCAGGTTCACATTTGGGAGGACATGGGTTCGAATCCCGGTTCGGCTCTCCTGGCTTTTCTACACTAAATTCGAATCCAAGGGAAACCACTAATTTGCAGTTAAGTTCAACTACTCTAATCAGTGAAAACGGCTCCACTTAGAATCAATGGAAAACCACTGATTGTTTCAGTGGAAAAATCTCACTGATTCAATTAGTGACGTAATACAATTTCGCTGATTGAATAAGTGACGGCCAACTGCAGTGGCGAATAAATATTGCTGTCACAGAATGTAGGCAAATAATTACGTGAAATAAACATATTTACTATAGTTAACTATTTACATTGTGCAATTTACCGAAACTTAAAATAGTAAAAAAAGGCCCGCAGGTGGCCGAAATTGAACACGCGCACTTTTCGACATTTATGCCCAGTTGCACCAACATCTTTCCCGATTCGATATCGAATGATCTTAATTTCGAACCAGGATCCAGTTAGATCTTGGTTCCAATGTAAAAGCGTTGCACCAACGAAATTTCATGATTCTAGATGTCCGATTAGTTGATTTTGGTTCCAAAGAGAACGATCGATATTAAGTATATGACCATGGAAGTAGGCGTATTTTTAATAATAGATAAAACTAGATGTGTGATGATTTATCTGTTTTAAGTGAATTATTGTTGTACGACTTTTACTAATTGTATTCAAGTGCGTATAACGTTGTTTTAATTTCCCAAGAAAACAATTTAACCTAGTTTTACCAGTTCGCCAATTTTTAAAATACATTTGTCGACGATGGCTACTGATTTCGGATCGAGATTTCGAACCGCAAATTTCGGTGGTTTGAAATGAACTTCATCTAGATCTCCAGTCCAGCTCTGAACTCGAATGGTGCAACGCTTTACTGTGTCGATCTTAGATCCGATCTTGGATCGAGTTTCGAACCACGATGGTGCAACTGGGCATAAGCCGTTGCCTTGCCACCTGAGTTACCACATCAAGTTGAAATTATGAGAGGGTATGTCTTGTACATCCGCTGCGAAATCGTGTAGTCCGCACAAATCGACACGTAAAATTTACACCCAAATTCAAGCAAATTTGCCTCGATTTTAAGCAAATTTTCCATATTTTTTTTAATGTAAAAATGTATTGTGTTCTTAAAAGTAAAACAATTTAAGCTAAAAACAAGTGAAAAAGCTAAAAATAAAAAAAAAACATACAAATAGATAGAATTTATAAGATTATCCAACAAAAGTAAAACACCAATAGGACTTTTTAAAGTCTAAAAATAAAGAGAAATCTGAGTCAAAGGCATTACTTATTCCATAATCCCAACCATCAAAACATTCCAAAGCATAAACATCTTCTTTAAAGTTAGAAAATTTATCTGATCTCATAATTTTTATTGATTTTTATAACAATTTTGAAATTAATAATGTCCAATTCTGTATCAATGGAAGTTGCTGTTTTCATAATTTCATATCCAATATCCCAAAGTTCTAAAAGATTTATAATTTGATCAATTTATAATATTTAAATAATTATATGTTTTTTAAAAATGTGGTACTACGAGAAAATTCTCTATATTTCTAAAAATTCGTTAAAGTTTTAAATGTAACAACTCAACTAAAAGTTTAAAGTATTGTATTAAAATATCGAACCAATTCGTTGGTTCTTCCATTTAATAAAATAAAACGTGTACATATTTTCAGTAATCCTCTCTTTCAAATAATAAGTTAAATTCCGTTGACTATCTAGAACATTACAAATGGTACCTGCTTCTTTAATCTCTTTACTAAAACCAACATAAATTGTTATGTTTGTTTTATCTTTAACTATAGTCGTTTTTCTCTATGAACAATCAATAACATATAATGGCCTTCGCACTCAAAATGGATATAAATTGGTTTTACCATCATAGTTCACAGTAGGTTTATAATAAAGTTCATTATTTCTAAATATTTTATCTAGTTTTGTTTTAGAATTTCTGAAGTCATTATAAGTAAGAAAAACTGCAAAAACCCTTTTCAATATCTAGATTCCAATTTTCCTTTGGAAAAATATCATCTCGTCCCTTTTTCTAACATAAATATTTCTTACATCACAATGATCAAACACAGAAGCGAGTTTTTGCTGATCAACACGACTTTTTATTTTTTTCTTTTGAAATCCTACAATTAAAAAATCAGGCATGTCGAATTGTAAATTATTTAACTGATCTTTTATATCAAAGTTAAAAGTTGTTCCTTTAGGTACTTATTTTTCTAAATATTGGCAATAATTAAAATTAATTGGAATTTTAGGCTCTTTGTATATTTTATTTAATTGCAATGGCTGTGTTAGATTCGTATTCAACAATAGGCTACATAATTTATAATTTTCTAATATCAATTCTACCTGGATCGGCATAACTTGTCAGAGGTGTGACAACTGTGTCCTCATATACATATAAACAATTGTTATCTGATGAAATATGGGGAAAATGTGATTTTATAACCACCTTTCCAGTAAATTTCAGCATTAGCTCTGATAAAGCCAAACAATATCTCAGTGGGTAAATTATTTCATTTGGTCTATCACTATGTACCGATTTTACTCGGTATTTAATATCAAAACCAGTAGCCCCTAAATAATTTTGCTCACCTGGAGATCTTAACAAAACATTCATCATTGTTGAAGTTAATCTAGTATTATCAACAGCTTCAATAACATTACCATGTTTTGAGATTTCTACTCTAGAAAACTGAAATGGAAAAAAGTTAGAACTAACATCAACATTGTCTACTTTTTTATATTTTGCATCATCTCCAACCTCATCTAACATAAGCATCATTTGGGAAAGAAAAGTCATCTCCTATTAGAATATAAAATTCGATTGTATTATTGTAAACTTTTAAATCCCCTTCGTTTGATCAGTTAGGGGAAAAGTTTCCCTCTCAAAACTCTCAATACATTTATAACTCATTTATTAGAAAAGTATTTATAAATAAGAGATTCGAAGAACATTTCTCGAGTTAAATTACTCATCGAGAGATACAAAAATTATATATATAAAAAAAAACACCATGAAGTGGGATACGAAAGAAATAAGAAAAAATAACTGTCATTAACTGACGAATTACGAAATATTGGTAAAAGTAGAACGAGTAAGTGAAGAAAACAAGAATTTTATGAACACGCTTGTTCCTGTTGCAGCAAAGAATTTAGACTATCGGCCAACTCCAGAAGAAACATCATTTGGAAGAGAATTGTTCCCAAAATCTCCTAATGTAGAAGAGCACATGAGAACTGTATCATTGAAAGATTTGCCTTCTATAGAAGGAGTTTCTATTATAAATTTCGGAATAGAAATTGCAAAAATAATTAATGTTATTGATGAAAAATATGGTTTACATAGAATTGGAGCAAAATTCTTACATTGGTGATACTAAAGTAACATTAAATAAAGATACACTATTTGTTAAGGATAACACCAGGACTTTGTAACTTGTTAACAAAAAAACACAATCAAATCTTGAGGGTAAATACACTGCTAATGACCTAGAAAATTACATAGAAATTGTTTTATTAACCAATGCTGTATTTCAAAATTATATTCCTAATGAGAAAATGAATATCCAAATTAATTGGCTGGATGTGGAAAAATATAATAAGTCCAAGTTATAATAACTATATAAAACCTCAATCAGCACCATTTTACGTCTGATTTTAAATCTAGAGATGGCATAAAAAATACAACAGTTTGTCAAAATAATATGTTTGGATGGATGATGTTATAAATTTAATTAACAAATTGTTAGTTATTTATGGTGAAGAAAATGCTGGAAATAAAAAAAATTACAATGAAAAAGTAAGCAGAATGAATATATTGAACAGTAAATTTTCTGATTTTGTTGTTAATAATCCAAAAGGAATTCCTCATCTAATAGGAGTTTTAAATGCAATTCCACACACATTTCATAGTTCTGAACACCATGGTAAGGGTATAATAAATTAGGCACTAAACAATTTTAATCTACCTGAAATGCATTTGCCCGGCTAAATTTACTGTGGACAATTTACAAAATTAAATTAAATATTACAAAGAGGAGACTCAGGAATAAATAAATTAGATTAAGCTTGTAAATATCACGATATTGCATATAGAAATCACGAAGCTTTAGAATCTAGACATAATGCTGATAAAATTTTACAAAAAAGAAGCCAAAGAAATTATGTTAGATAAGAATGCTCCAATTAAAGAAAAAATTGCATCTGCTGTTTACAGTTACTCAGTTTTCATATAAAATTTTTAATACCAAATATAGACAATAGTACTATAACTACAATTAAAAAATTAGTCCTGTAGTTGATAAAAATTAAGTTATAACTATTCCTAGATATTTGGAAGATGCTATAAATTCAATTGAACCATTTTCAACAAACAATATTGAATTATCAACAGATTGTGTAAAAAATAGAATATCTATTATATCTAAGTTTGATATTAAATTTGATGATAGATTATCTGACATTCTTGGTTTTGAAAGAAATGTGACACTTGAAAAAGACAAAGTTGTTGTATGTACTAAATTACCTCATTTTGCCTCATTTAAAACAATAAATGTTCACTGTAATTTGGCTTATGGAATTTTTATAAAGTACAACGAATCTAATCATTTAGAAACTGATATAATTGTTAGTTTTCCACCAAAACCTATGTTAGGTTTTGGAAATTACATAATTTATGAGCCTCCATATCCAATTTATTACCATATTAATAATGAACGATTTAATCACATTGTTTTAGAAATTATAGATGAAAATGTTAAACTAATTGATTTCGATGGTGTTGATATCGACATTGTTTTGGAAATTAAATATGTTAAATACAATATAGAAATATAATAATATTGAACATATTAATATAAAATTATTTGCTAAGTATCCCCATGGTAATGTATCAATAATATGATATTTTTCATTCAAAATGATACGTTTCTCATAATTAAAATAAAATTCTTTTGCCATAAATTTATTCACCAAATTTTTTGTTTTCTTATCTCTTGTAATCATATTGTTTTTTATAATCATATTTTTCTTAGTTTTTTGTACTAATTCACTCATAGATTTCATATGCATTTTGTAAAGATTGTTAAGCATTTTCGTGATTTTGAGTGAATCCTTTAATTTTTGTAACTTGTTTTCCCAAAAAAATTCCATAGCCATAGCTTTTTGGACCAGTGCTTATTCAATTTATTCCATAATCATTTTTCAAAATTCATCTGTCCATTCACCAAGCATACATCCTGTTTTAACAGTATTTTTTCCATCGTCAATGTGTACTACACTATCTGTGTCATAATATATATTAAATGCTTGATCAATTCGGTGATAAAATAGTAATCTTAATCTAGCATTGGAAATAGTAAAAGTTGCTATAAATATATTTGTTGCAGTGCTATCGTCTACATAATCATCATTGTATTTATAGGAAACTTCAGTTATTTAGTCATGAATGTCAACAACATTATTTATTTATATCCTATCATCTAATAACAATTTGTACCAATGAGTTCGTTCAGTAATATATTTTGTTTGTGTCAAATTTTATCTCTGTCCAAATTTACCCCAAAGTGAATTTAAAGAAATTTTTACTACAGCCTGTTGGATTTTGTTCAATTTTTCCAATGTCTAAATCGATATTTTATTTTTTAATAATACCTATATAGTCTTCTTTTGATTTATAATCATCTTCCCATGGACTGGTGTCTAATTTTATTATCATAAATATTTTAATATAATTTCTGAATATTTTATAACTTTTTGTTTTCAAAATGCAAAACTTCGTGAATTTTAAGTAATTTGTAACCTTTTGCGATAGCTTTATTTAATTCTAATGCTGTCCAAGTTCCATATATTGCTCTTTCTTCATCACTATGTTTACATTTTACTTTTTTTTCTACAACACATTTTGAACATAGAGTAAACAATATTTTTTCTTGTTTAATAGGTAGCACTGAGTGATATAAATTTGCTTGGTGGAAAAATTTAAATTTTTTCAAGCCAAACAAATTTTCCTTGTAATATTTAGGATTAAATATTTTAATAGGATGACCAACTGGGTAATAACCATAAAACATCATTGCGGAATATAAACTTTATATATAAAATATATAAAGTTTATATAGTATATAAGTATATAAGTATATATTATATAGTATATAGTATATAAGTATATATAAAGTTTCAGGAAAAAAATATTGGGATATATATATATATCCCAATATTTTTTTCCTGAAACATTTAATTTTATAGCAGTTCTACCTCCAAAAAATGCACCACTTAATTGCAATGGTTCTATTGCATCTTTAGTTTTCTCAAAATTATTTTTATAAAATAACGATTTTTTTCCATTTGCAAGCCCACATTTTCATTACTTTCTATTTGTTTTGTCTTAAATAGTTGTTCGAATATTTATTTTTGTAAATAAGTTATCCATGATTTCACTATTACATTTATTTATTCTATCTGGTGAATAGCAATTAGGACATCCATGCCAAAAACAACCGTGATATTGATATATTGTTTTAGATTTTTCATCATAACCATCAACTTTTACTCCATAAATATTCACTTCTCTGCCATTTAATGCGTGTCGAACATTTGAAAATGTGTTTAATCACGAAATTGATTCTTTGCTAAACATTTCTTTTTTATAATCTTTAACTACTACAATAGTATTTTTGCAAGAAATTTTGATCTATAAACAGAAATACAAACACCAGCTATTGTTATATATTGGAAAGGATCTATATTTGCTATTTCTAGAAAATATTCTCTAAATTTAAGACATCCACATCTTAAAATATCAGCATCGGAATCACAATATTCAGCAAGTTCTTTTTTAAAATCGAAGATATAATTTTCTTTCACTTTTCCAGCATGCCACTTTAAGATATCATTTCGTTGTTCTTGTTTCATTGTATTGACTCCATAAAATTTAGTAGCTGGTATTTTTCCAATATAATTTTGATTTTCTGGTGTATTAAAAAAGTGTGGAAATATCTTTTTTTTTAAAGTTCTTTCAAGCCAAATGTTTTTGTAAATGTTGCAAGACTTCCTTGAATAAGGTTTATACTATCAATTATTTTGACCTTTAGACTCGATATTTTAAGTTGCATAGCTTTTGAACGTTGATATATTGTATGAGGATGTATACTATTTATAACACAATATTGTAAAATAAAATATGAATCGTAGACTTTTGAATTATGCGCAATGAATGTATATTCTTTATTTGCTTCAGGTATTGCCCATTCTCAAAACTCATCATTTGTTTTAAAATGTACTTTTTTGCCATTAAAATCATGTACAGATATAAAGTTTGGTATGTGAAAACCAGTATCTTGTGTTGCTTCATAGTCAGAAAAGTAGTATTTTTCTGTGTAAGAACAATCCTTATCTTTTGTTTTCTTGGCCATTACAAGCACAAGGTGTTGTACAAAAACCACCTTTTTGCCACCTCTTTTGCATATAACATTTATGTTCATCAGTTTTCACAAATGACATACAATTCCAACATTTGGCATAACCACATTCGTGTTTTTTATTTCTCAAGCATATTTTGTTGCAAGTTTTACACTTATAAGATGTATCACACACTACATTATGTTTAGCAAAACATTCCTGTCCAAAACAATATCTATTACTTTTTTGACAATATATTGTAATACGATCTTCATTTTTGAGTTGTGGATTTTTACACAAACTACATACATTTTTTATATTTTTCTCACACTTATGTTCATCTTTATTTTTATATGGTTTATCACAATTTTTACAATAATAAACACTACGTAAAAATGCTTTCCTATTATTGATTACATCGTAGTGTTCGTCTAGTAAATATAAATAAATAGTTGTTGGTTTTTTTTTTTGTTCCAGAATGAATAATTTGATTGAAATGTGCAGCTGAAACAATTTTAAGTTGAATATCCAGAAAATTTTCAGCGTCCATAATATCTTCTAAACTGAAGTCAATTTCGCAATTTTTTCCCATTCGTGCGCAAAGTTCACGAGCCAATTCTCCTTGTAATTTTCGTCCTTTTCTAATATAAATAAGTTCATTATACGTTCATTCTCAATCTAAAATGATATTGGTTTCGTATGTTAAAGTTGTAATTATCTCTTTGGGTCCACATAAATTATCATCATTGTTAATTTGATTAATACATTGTTTAGATTTTATATATTTAGTTAAACTGGCAATTTTTTTGCCTCTTGCACCATTACCACTGGGTACTTTGTAAACATCAATGTAGAAAGCAGTTTCATTTATATCTACATTTTCATTCCATATAATTATTCTTTCAGTTTGATTAAGTAAATGTTCGACATTTATATTGTTATTTCTTGCAGCTGAAATAGTATGGCGAAAATTCTGATTATTTGCATATGTCCTCATTTGATCTCCTTGTTTATAACCAGTTAATTTTCTTACTGCTTTCATTGCTGCGTGAACAGTATTTCGAGCAGCATTAATTTTTTTCTACTTGAGCCCCTTCTAAATTATTTATACGAATGCTGTATTTTGTTTGCCAAATGTTGAATCCTTCAATAAAATTACTAATAATTTCGTAAATTTCGAATGGTTGTCTTCTTTCTACGCCTTCATTAAAATGTTTTTGTTTGAAAGGAATCATTTGACCTAAACGTTAATTTTTTCTTAAATTTCGGGGATTGGAAATGTTGAATTTCGTTAGTTTTGTTTTTTGGTTGTACAGATATCTGATCAGAAAATGGGAATATTCCTTTCAATTCTTTTTATTTTTACTGCTTATTTTATAACCGGTAAAGGGTGTTTTCGAAAATTATTCTTTCTTTCTTCATTTATAATAAACTGTATACGCTTATTTGCATAATATTTAATTAGATCGTCTTTCCATAATCTAGATAAATTGCTTATATTTAATTTTCTACCTATATTATTCAATTCACTAATTTTCCTTTCGCGCAGATCTGCTACTGAATAATTCATAACCATATTCGTTTATTTATAAAGAAAATAAATTTGTACACGTTTCAAAAAATACAAAGAAATAAATTAATAAAAATATAGGAATGAAGTTGGAAAAGTGTTTAATTTTTTGATAATAATTCTTAGCCTCTTCTGAGATAATATTTCTTACTGCAATAATTTTTGCATATTGTATGATTATTCTTAGTATTTTTATGAAGAGAAAATATTTTTATGTTGAATTTCGTTTAGAATATCTAATGTTGTATTGTGTGATTTAGTTTTTTTATGCTCTTTGTTATATGCATTGACATATTTCCCACATTCGCAAAATATTTTCACACTAAAATATTTTTTACATTTTGTGGTATGCTTGTCTATATTTGCTTTATGAGGATAAAATGAATCAATAGATTTATTCTCATTACATACTACACATGTCTTAGTTAAATAATCACGAATTTCTTTTGCAATGTGTAATTTACTATCTTTATGCTTTTTGAGTTATGTGCTAGAAACATATTTTCCACATTCGCATAGTGTTCTATTTAACTCATAGCGATTTTTAGCATATTCATTGTAACATATTTTAGAGGTGTTAATGTGCTTATCTTTCGTGTGTTCATGTGATGGACAACTTTCTATGTTTAATACTTCGCCAAACTTTTTGCATTGCGTGGTTTCAATTTTGCAAGCGGAGCAACAATTTTTTTATTTATTAGAAAAATATATTTATTAAGAGAGAGCGTCTTTTTCTTTATAAATTTTTTTTCCCCTTATATCTAATACAAAAAATGGAATCTCTGCTCGGCAAGTTAAACAATTCGTATGAATTTACTAAACTAGGAAATCTCTAACAGAATAAAGAATATGCTGCTTCAAATTTTCAAATTTGTTAATCTAAACTGGGTAAAAGAATTAATCGTATTCTAGATATGTAAAGTTTTTTGATAAAAATGCTTTAAAAGTAATAAATGAGAAAGAAGTATTTTTAATGTTTGAAGACTTAAAATAAATGAAAAAACCATTGTTACTATTTGCCTGTGCATGCATATTCACAACGTTCCTGGAAAACTGTCATGTATATACGTAACATTGATTTGTTCATTTGGAGTATAATCAGGACATCTGAACAAATGACGAATTTGTCAGTAGTAATTCGGACAAACCCAAAAATAGAATATTGCAACACACCCGAAACCCTGTGGAAAAAGATGGACCTTTGTAAACCGTACACTACTTACATAATACACTAATACAGCAAAAGCATATATATATATATATATAATGTAGATAGGAACAGATTGAACAGGATGCAATATGTAGCAAAATAGATCCAGGCTGACCAGAAGTCGCCGTAATAGCACTGAAAACTAGGTTGTATATGTGAACGTCTGTACATTAAAAGTAAACCACTCTCATTGACCATCTAACACTTTTTACTTATCCTGCATTTTCTGTTTATTTCAGATATCTTGCAAGCGGCAACAATTTCACCGACCTACAATACTCCTACAGACTTGGTATATAAACTATTTCAGAAATTGTTCCAGAAGTATGTCAGGCAATTTGGGATAGTTTCAAAGACGAATGTATGCCTGCGCGTACATAGGAGAGATAGGAAGATATAAGTAATGGCTTTCAAATGTCAGCCAACTAACCTAACTGCATTGGAGCCGTCGACGGCAAACACATTCGGATCATCAAGCCTATCAAAAGTGCTTCACTTTATATGAATTACAAAAATTTCTTTTCAACTGTTTTGTTGGCAATTTGTAATGCCAACTATTGCTTCTCTTACATTGATTTTGGGGCGTATGGAAGAAATTGTGATTCGAGTGTGTTCAAACGTAGTGCATTTTGGGACAAAATGGAAAACAATTCTCTGGAAATACCACCACAAAAATCTTTGCCTGGTTCTGATGGACCACCAGTAGTACCACGTGTCATAGTGGGCGATGAGGGTTCTGATGGACCACCAGTAGAACCACGTGTTATAGTGGGCGATGAGGCTTCTGCTTTAACAAGAAATATTTTGCGACCTTTTGCTAGAAAGAATTTAACTTATAGGAAGAAAATCTTCTATTACAGGCTAACCCGCGCTCGCAGTTTTATCGAGTGTTCTTTTCGCATTCTCAGCAACAGGTGGCGCATTTTTCATAGACCTATTAATGTAAACATAAATACTGCCATTTCTGTCGTAAAAAACATGTGTGCTGCAACGGAGGGATACGCCTTCAAACATACACTTTCAGTTGTTGGTTTTCAAAATATTGAAAATGTAGGCAAGGTACCTGATATTTCCTGCAAGACGATTCGGACAATATTTGCAGATTATTTTGTAGGTGTGGAAGCGGTACCGTGGCAAGATGCAAAAAATACATCGAACTGTTGTACTTCGTTTTTACGTAGAAAAAAAACGGGTTCCTAATCTACTAAGCCTAAATGAGTCACGTCAGTCAGTAATAATATGTTCCTATGTTTAAAGCTCGTAACGTTTTACACTAATACTGTAATTGTGATTTTTTGCGACAGTGTAGTACCAGACTATTTACCTACTCATAATTTTAAAAACAATGTTGGTTTCTATTACGATGGATTTGTTGGCGCCACCTGTGTATTCTAACGACTTATTTAATGACACTAGCTGTGTGATTAACACTGAAAAACAATCTTATTAATAACATGTTTCCCGATATCTACGCAGATGATATTGTTACACACTATTTCTCTTAATTGCATCGCCTGTACATAGCACTCAAAGGAAACTGTATATGTTGGTTCGACACTCACTTTTTTTTTTTTTGTTTATCGTTCATTTATACAAGAATGCCAACATACTTCCATACCCACACCATTATATTAATGTACATATTTGCTGTTACTAATTTCTTTCTTCGCTGTTTCATCCTTTTCCATAAAGCTGACTACCACGAAACAACATATTTCCTGCCAAGCCTTCAGTCTCTTATCCCTGTTTTTGCACTCTTCATTTGATGAATCCCATATACAAGGATAAGATCCCAAAGCCGTTATTAACAATTCCGTATCGATATTCATAGCTGAAGTGACATGCACGCTACAAGGATATGACAGTGACTATACAGCACGTGCGCGCCCGACCTCTGTGTCATGTGCGCGCAGTAACTTGAGCCAATAGGAACACGCGACGCGGGCAGCCGTATGGATAATACACGTGCATATGAACACCGCCATTGGTCTACAGGTACTCCTCTCGGCGCGCGGGTGACGGAGGGCGGACAATCCACGTCCATGTGTAACGGCTCTTAGGATTGTTAAAACGAATACTATGTATGACTGCACTCTCTTCACCACATTAAATGCAGATTAAAGCTTCAAACAGAGTGCTGTGACGATTACATGGAGTCGAAATGAAAGACGTAAAAACGGTATGAAAGGTTGTGTGTTCATATTGCCTCGTAAAATGGTGTTTTGAAAGACGAAACACAGTTTAAAAAGTATTTTGTATTAGTTTTATTCCTTTATTCATTGTTAACTCACTTGATACACTTTGTTTAACGGCCATTTTTAAACGACGTTCTACGGCCATTTTTAAACGTTGTTTCACTGGATACATCAGTCAACAACAATTAGAGATGAAGCAAGTTGCTCAGATGTTTTATTGGTCCATCAGTCAAAATATAAACCACTGAGAAAACAGCGGTAAAATGACTGACGAATCAGTGAGAAATATCACTGAATCAATCAGTGAAGGAAATATGGCATTTTTTCACTGGTTCATCAGTTAAATTCACTGAAGTGACTGTTGTATCAGCCAGATAAGTCTGACTGATTGGAACAGTTAAATTCTCACTGATTCAGATTTATAGTGTAAATCACTGCAGACGAACTTACCCGTTCCCTATTCTCTAAGCAACTCTCTCCCTTTCTAACGAACTCGCCGTCAACATTGCCTTCATCCCTACCCAATGTACATTCTGTTGACTTGGAATGCTAAACCGGTCGCTTGCCCATGCCTTTCAAACAAACCTTATTGATGCATACGCCCAACTTCATTATGAAGCTTGGGTTAGCTTAGAAATCAGTGGACGGCTTAGGGTTGCTGGCACGTGTTGTGAAGGGTCAAAGACTTTTATTTGATTTCCAACAAGCAGAGAAATTGCCGAGGTTTTATTTTTTTGCATTTGAAAAAATTGATAAATGCTATTATACATTCAGATTTTATGAAGTTGTGTTAATTCACTGCAATGAGCAAATGAGTAATTGTTATAGACTATTCACGGTAAAATGAGCACTTCTGAGAGCCATGCTTAAGATCTAGTTGTATACACATTCTGCATTCTTCCACCTTACGAGAGATTAACATTGTCAAGGGCCTCATAATTTTATTCATGCGTCGGTCAAGTGAAACTGTGAAATTAGAAAATTATTATTTTTTTTACAAATGTGTTAATTTTAACTGTTCTGTGTATTTGAAAAAAAAAAAAAACAGACTGAAAAATAAATAATTTAAATGATCAGAAATGGTTACCTAACACTTCTTATTCGACTTTAAGATACGGAACTACTTCGCATCCATCGTTACCAACTTTACTGGGCGCATGTCACTCGGGGCGCCCATTAAAATATATGTAGGTAGGGGCAGTGACTTTTTCCTAGGGTTGATTTCAAAAGTGCTCACTTTATCGTGAACAGCCTATACACAATATCCACACAAAACATCACGGTTGATGTAATATCCTCAAAATGTAATTTCTTTCGAACTGCAACAGTTTGATGGGATATTCGCTACGTTTACTTTACTCGAACGCACTTGTTGATATGCACAGCGGTCAGTGTGCTCGCCTCCCGACAAGGCGAACCGGGTACAGTTCCCGGCTGGGCCACTCACGGAGTTACACGTGTTGTAATCCTGCCAGGCGATGCTGCTGGTCGGCGGGTTTACTCGGGGATACTCCGTTTCCTCCAGCCCGTGCGTTCCGGCACTGTTCCATATCCACCTCCTCTCACACTTGTGAGCTCTCAAGAGCTTGTTGTCAAGAGACGCTCGAACGTATACACTCCATGGTTACGCACTAAAAGGCGGGCTCCAAACCGCTAGACGACCTGCCATCTCAATGTGGCAACTGAAACCGACAAACTTTACGTCTGCGTTCACGCAAAGATAACATATTACGCCTGTCCTCAGGCCCATTTTCGAGGTCGGCAGAGGCCGAGGCAGTTATCATTTTTCAAGCCCTTTTTCACACACGAAAAAATTGTGAATTAAAAACTAAAAGTTTAGAAGTCACGTAGAAGTACTTCGAATGCTTAAATTCTTCTTCTCTTCGAGTTCGGCGTACTGTAGACCGCGAGAAACAATTGGTTTGCTGCCCAGTCTATTCGGTTCCTCCCGAAATTTCTTCACTCATTCGCTAAGGTACTTTCTTCTTTCATCTTACCAGGTGTTCTTGGTCTTTTTATTTTGTTTTCCCTGAAACTACATCAATTATATTTTAAGTGTTAACAGAGTAAGCCCATTTTTCATGAGATCGTTAACTCGTTTAATTAACAAATACTTTTGTTGTTTGTTTTGAAATGCAAAGTCCGTATCCTAAATTTGAGGACTTACATGAAGCGAGGCCCGGATCAAATAGCCCTGTTGTTCGCCCCCCCCCTTCTTTTTGACACGTGACAAGACCTGTCTGTCCTACCCGCCTACAGGTTGAACAAGATGTTGCACACTGCCTTTGAAGACATCTGGAGTTGTGCGAAGCTGGCCCGGGCAAGGCCGACCTGCCACAAGGGTGCGTACTTTTTTTCTTCTAAATTGCCTTATTCTAAGTGTTATATGTAGTTAAGGCCCGAAGGTAGGGCGGAATTTTATCGCGTCTCAGGGCTAACCCCTTACGCCTACTAGGAAGGAAAATCATGCAAGGAGATATGCATCGTGGCAAAGAGGGATTGGGCAGCCATGGCCTGCACTTTGAAGCCATGACTACCTCCCTAAGAGCTAGCCTTAACTATGAAGAGCAAGGGAAAAACCGTCAAGAGAGACGTAAAAACCCTTGAGAGAAATAAAAATTCCAAAAAATTTTGCAAGCATTAAATTGAGTTAAATGAAATAGAATGCTACAGGAGACAGAGTGTGTTGGAAAACATGCTCTTAGTTAATAGAGTTGGAAAGACTAGTAGAGAGGGGGCGGGAGCTTCGTTTATTCTTAACTTGATGCCGGCAGTAGCCAGAGAGGTGTTTGGGCGCTTCTCTGGTGGGTGAAGTGACTATCAGGCCTCACAAGGGCGCGTCTTCGTAGTTCTAATACCAACCTCCAGCGTGATGGTCCGCTGTACTGATCACTCCGTTGCCCGCCGTGATACTGGAAAGCCGCCAGCGCCTAGCAGAATACACTAGCGTACTTGGCCTTGCTGCCTGTCGAGCCAGCCCATGTGTCGTGTGACGTCGTGCATATTCCTGTTGGTTACGACCCACAGCTGCGTTCCAAGACACGGAACGTGAAGGCAAAGGACTGTCGTGAATCATATGCGCATGCGTAAGTTTAAATACCAACTTATGAGTGTATTACAATTAAATATAACTAAAAAAATAAACCTTACATTGTTGCGATACTTGGCCGCGGAAGAGAGGGGGCGTAGCAGAAATTCGGTTAAAAAAAAACCCTGACAGGGGCTGTATTCAGAGGAATCGGCTCCCGTAAGGTTAACAGGATTAGAAAAGTACAGAAATTCTTCAGATCCGTAATGGGCACTTGACTCATTTTTGGTGATTTGTAATTTCAAATTTTAGGCAATATTCTTTTGCTTGTTACATTTTCTGAAATAAGGAAATTTGTTTAAATCATGTTAAAAAATTGTGAGAACTTTTTTTAACTGCTCTGTCGGAGCACTTTTGTGAGAGAATAGAGAGTTTCTGTTGAGGTAACTTTTATGAATTAAAATATTTAGAGACTTGCATATTTTTTAACGTGCAGCAGAAGGGACTAACTATGAAATGTATTTAATACAATAGTGTAAGAATAAATAAATGTAAAATTTCATAGCAGAAAAAATTCAGTGATTTTTATGTGCTTAACATTTTATAAGTATTTTTTACTATGGTATTTCAGTCCATAGTCTGTGTAAATATTTACAACATGAAAGTGTTGTCATTGCGTCGCCTCTCCCAGTGTGTACAACTGGTATTCCCTTTGGCCCCTTAATTTTAAAGTTTGCATTCAAAACATTAGGCTACCCAAAAACACTAAGCGTGAACTACGAAGGGTTTACTGTGTCGATGGATTTGAAATTGGTGACAATCAGGGACTATGTACTTGCGTCCAAACGACGTAAGTGCCGGTATTTCTGGGGTTGCACCTCTACCTGCCCTTGGTCGGTGCCCGGAAACTGGGTGTTGCCAAGATGCGTGGTAGCGAAGAACCAGCAGCGAACAGACATCCTCGCAACTTGCTAGCGGCGCTTTAGCTTGCACGGTAGACACGTATAGGCTATTCACGTTAAAGTGAGCACTTTTTGAAGCCCTCTCATATTTAGATATAAAATCCTTTGTGCCTGACTAAACCGCATCATCACTGACACACCACTGGACCAATTGAGACCATATTCACACCATATGTTTTTGAGGTGGCGAGTAAGGTGTTAAGTTATGTTTCATTCCTATAGGTAGCGCTGGAGTCTAACTTCTATATTTATTGGCCAACTTTGCTCATACTTGCAGGACATTTTTATTGATCTAAAAGATAAAAATGCCAACGATACCGCGGTCAAACATCGGTTGACGTACCAGACGTAATAGAGAGGACACATTGAGAAGGCAAAATATAACGTGAACACGCGCTGCAAAAACTGAAGAGGCACGAACACAAAATCGAGAAGCACATAACACGATATTTAAAAAAAGAGGCGAACGACGTTCGCCGGGATCAGCTAGTTTGGAATAATAGTCAATAAATATATTTTTTCTTAGCCTTAGACGTTAACTTCCGGGTACGGTGGAATATAACAGACTGTGTTTATTACATACATAGCAATATTTATTTTCAAATATTGTTAAAGCATAAAAAATTACTGAAATGAAAAAGTAACTAGAGCCTCAAAAGTGCTCACTTTACCGTGAACAGCTTATAGGTAAGTCTTGACGTCTCGTCGACAGCAAGGTCACTAAAGATGGAGCAAGTGACACGGAGAAGCAGGGACGATGAACGTCCTGGCCATGCCTTGTAGTGAGGGCCAATGCCAGAATTTTACATCGAATGATTTCGGAAAACCGCAAGAAGCCGATATGAGAATGGCTGGTCCGGGATTCAAACCCCGGTCCTCCTATACGTGAGTCCTAATGTTTACCACTGCCTCATCTCGCTTGCCTTTAGCGTGTGTCTGCAGTTAGGGATGTGCCAAACAGTTAAAGACTGTTCACGATAAAGTGAGCACTTTATAAATGAACCTTAGACAAAAGTCACTGCCCCTGCCTACATAAATTATAACGTGCGCAACTGAGTGACATTCGCCCAGTACAGTCGGTAACATTGGATGGAAAGTAGTTCCATGTATTAACGTCGAATAAAAAGTGTTAGGTAACCATTTGTGATAACTTAAAATTATTTCATTCCCTTAGTATTTTTATTGCACCGAAGTATAAATATGAGCAGATTTGTAAAGTATTTACTTTCTCAATAATGTCACAGTTTCATTAGACCGACGCATAAATAAAGTGATGAGACCCATGACAATGTTAATTTTACATGAGGCGGAAGAATACACAATGTGTATACAAGTAGACTATAAGCAAGGCTTTCAAAAGTGCTCACTTTACCGTGAACAGCCTATACTTTCGAGCAACGTGTTCCATCGTTCCAGTTCCAAGTAAGTAACACGTTGCAGGAACATGTGATTTTTGTAATAGGTTACTTTAAAACATTTTTCGCCTGTCCTGACCATAGACTAAAGATGAGGTAGACCGCTTATTCGTCTTCTGCGCATGAACCCTACATTGACCTACCCCAAAGGAACACATCTGTCAAAGTCACATGGTCAACAGTGATGAACGTTTTTTGTTTATATCTTATTTTTTAAATGACACGCACTATTATATTAATAATATAGTTTTACCAGTTTGAATGTAATCCAAACCATTACAAATTGAGTAGAGGAAACACAAAATCATCTCAAAAGCACTTATTTACTAAACAGTGTTCTAACCTCAAACCCAATCCACGCCATTTTCGCTAGACGTGTTGGCAGAAAAGCAGTTCAATGTTGGGACACGGAGATGGTTGTGCGCAGCCAACGAGATCGATCTACCTCATCTTTAGTCTATGGTCCCGACGTTTCGGGAAATAACGATTACGTCGTCCAGTGTTCCAAGGCTTGGCGTTCCAAGAAATAAACGTTCACGCACGAGCGCTGTTGCAAACCGAGACGTTCCAGAAAGGAACGTTTACGCATGCGCACACTCACAGTTACATGCCCAAACGTTCCAAAAAATAATGGCAGGACAAGTTGAACAGAGAAGCTGGGTTTCCAATAGAACAATTAACCATTAAAATTATGCGTTAAGAAGTGTGCAGAATACAAGAAAGTGTGTTATATTATCTATTGATTTGCAGTGGTACTTACCAGATCGTGCGTTAAAATTATAAGTTATATTTTATATCTTAACTGAAACTTGTGTGGCTGCTACCAATCAGGACATAGCAGTATGTATTGTTGGTGGCGGAATGTAATTTACAGTAATGTAAGTATAGGCTGTTCACGATAAAGTGAGCACTTTTTAAGGCCCTCGCAACAGGCATTAACCACTAATAAATATATCTTATTGCAGCCTCAGGCATTACATTTTGAGGGTGGCGAAATTTATACACTGTGTTTATTGGTCACATTGCAATGCTTATATTAAAAAGCAGCATGAAGATGGAAATTGAATGGAAGGAAAAATTTAGAAGGGCCTTAAAAAGTGCTGACTTTACCGTGAACAGCTTATATAAATAATATTAAAAGGCATATGTGTGCACACGTTTACGATTATATTTGTTCACAATAATAAGCTTCTCAGATAGAAAATGTCGGCTTTGAAGTATGATTTGTTTTGATGTGGTTGTGATATACCAGGCTAGGTTAGGAACAAAAGTAAACAAATCCAGACGTACCAAAAAATAACTTTTAGGAATGTGTAGTCATAAGGTGTTAAGGCAATCCAAGATGTTCCAAAAATAACGGTATAAACAATGGAACGTGTTACCAAATTGTAACAGGATTTTATAACCGTTACGTTAAATAACGCCCATCTCTAGTCTGCAGATACGTCGTGCTCGTCTGTACACTGGGAGAAACGCCATTTCACAAACCTCAACAGTTTATTTTCTAAAAACATTTCGTATGTGCTCGTGCTTAACTCGTCATGAATTATGCACCAACCTTAGTTGACAGAACTGCGGGTACTATTGTTCTGTCACGGCATTCAGCAACATAGCCTGCAACTACTACACTTTGTTTTCTTTTGCTACAGCTTTGAATTGGAAGGTTATTACGAACCATTGTTCAGCATTTCTTCCTTGTATTTAGGCACAAGTTTAAGAACGCTGTTCGTTTAATTCTGTATAGAGCTCCCAGCGGTACACATGTCGCCGTTGACGCTCGTATTCACTGCTAGGATTTAAAAATTCGCATTAAAATTCGCTAAAGTAAAAGGAACAAACTACTACTTTAAACAAAAGGCTACGTCTCTTGCACAATCGCGTGAGATATTAAAACTTATGGGTGTACAGAAACAAACATTAATACTATAGTAAACGGCAAACACCTTTGTCTAGAACAGTTAGAAATAGTGAATATGTACACTATGTTACTTTAGAAAACATACGAAACTGTTAATGCAGGTCAATATTCATAATAAACTTGAAGTCTGAAGTACTTGCTTGTTAACTAAATATTAATTTTACAGGCTGTTCACGGTAAAAATGAGCACTTTTGAAAGCCCTGCTTAAGATATACAGTATACATGTGTGTTCTTCCGCCTTATATAAAATGAACATTGCCATGGGCCTTAGCACTTTATTTATGCGTCAGACAAGTGAAACTATGGAATTATTATAAAAGTAAATATTGTACAAATCTGCTCATTTTTACACTCCAATGCATTCAAAAGTACAGAAAGGGAGAAATTGTATTTAAGTTAATACAAATGGTTACCTAACACTTTTTGTTCGACGTTAATACATGGAACTACTTTTCCCTCCATCGTTACCAACTTTACTGGACACATGTCGCTCATTGCGCCCGTTAAAATATATGCAGGTAAGGACAGTGACCTTTTTATAAGGTTGATTTCAAAAGTGCTCACTTTATCGTGAACAGCCTATACACATTTCACACCAAGGTTTTGTGAAATGTATTCTACGTTATTTTACAAAATATCTTCCAAAAATCCTGCACAAATACAGAAAATATTGCCTACGACTTTTTTTCTACATCGTGAAAAGATATAAGAGACTTAATACAATAACATAGAAATTTATGTTACATAGCAGTATTAATTATATCATAATGCATGTTTCCAATTAGGATCATATTTCTTTCAGTGGTGAAATGAGAACGCTATTAGGCTTACTTGTCAAAAATGTTTGTTAGCGACACACGCAACCAGAACAGAGTATTCTGTTACTGTAGTAGTAGCTACAAAGCAATTGTAATAGATCAGTTTTCTTCAAACATATGTCAGCTTACTTCTGTGACAGATGTCTTACAGCTCTAGCGAGAAATGATCAAACCTGCTCTCACAGTTGTGTGTATACAATCTACGCTTAACCTGCTGCTCCACATTGGCTTCCTCGGTGATGATCATCTCTGAGGTGCCATACGCATTTCCTACACGAAGAGCTGAACCATAGCGTTCGCCGAAATCTCATGTGTGCAGATAAGTTTCTAGATGCACCCATCTATCTATACTACATAGTAAAAACAAAGTCGACAGGCCGCGTGTTTCTGTATTTGGCTAAGGCTTCTACGATACTTGATGGATTTTGGTGCTGATTTCACTATCTTTAGAGAATTTCTTGAGGAAGATTTAGGTATGCAACACCTTAATATTTAATGTAAGGACAGTAGAGAAATGTTGATGTTTTATAATCAAGTCTGTAAAATCCGCTTTTCGAACGCTTACGTGTCTTACGCTGACTAAACCATAAGAGATACAAATTAATGTACTATAGAATTATAGATCTCAAAAAAATTTACAAAAATCCACGGCAGCACATGTTTATCTTTTAAGGATGACCCACAGTAACCATTTTCGTCATTTAAAATTTGATTTAAAATATTACGAAGACATTTTGAAAACACATTATTAATTTTATGTTAGTTTACCGTAAGCATTTAGTGCATATACTTGCTGTAAACCTTAACAACGCCATATTTGGAAATCAACCCAAGCGAAACCGGGAGAGTTGCTAGTTTACCATAAATGGGAGCGCACCAAACCGGAAGTACCCCTTTCTGAGTAAACTAATGACAATCGCCTCCGAGACACCCGAAAAGGTGAAATAAATAAACAAATAAATAAAAAATAACGAAATAGTATTACAAACACACACACGCGTGTGCTTATAATTTGGAGTATTCCAAGACGTATAATCCATATATAAGAAAAAATTTCTTCCTACAGTAGACATTTAGCATGTATCGGATTGGAGTTTCCCTTGTTTGTTGCGAAAAAGGCGTCGAAAACGGCTGTCGTGGAATGTGGCGCTCGCTCGCCAGGTCAGCAGTATTAACTGTAAATGTCTGACCTGAACTTTCAAAAGTTCTTGAGTTCTCTTATACTTGCATACGTATTGAAAGTATAAGTTTCTACTTGTAATCGTGGATTCCCGTACGTGTGAATCGTGCCGGACAACGCTGCTGGTCGGTGGGTTTTCTCCGTAATCCCTTGTTTCTACCGTCCTGGCATCCCGGCTTTACTCTACGATCACATCGTTTCATCCTCATCGGTTCACAAGACCCTGATGTTAAAGAGCAGTGCAAATCTCTTCTGTTCCCCTTAGAGAGCTTAGAAGCGGCGGAATAAGGCAAGGCCCTGTCGACCTCGTCTTTTGGATGCGCCGCTGGAGCAGTGCGATGCCCCCCCCCCCCCCCAAATCATATTCGAATGAAAAACGACAGCCGTAGATACAAAACTGTTCAGCATGTTCTCGAACAGCATTGACACACTCCGCCAGATTAGTTCTTGATAATACAGGAGACTATAACTTTATCCACCTCAGCTGACCTCCAGTGGCGCACTCGGTTGGTGCTCCACCGATCTTGGGTGCGGGAGGCTCTGGGTTTGAATCTCGGGTATGGCGTGGGTGTTAAGTTAAGTTATAAGTTAGTCTATAAGCCGTTACCTGTCAAGTTTCAGCCATAAAACCGGGGAACGTTAAAAAGCACTTTACAATTACAATGTATGCACCCCTTTTCCCTTAATTGATATTTAAGGTGGCTGTGCGCCCCCGAAAATCGAGTTTTCAGATCCAGTAGCTAAAAATACCAGGAAGTGTTTGCGATGAAGTGTAAGAAATCAATTAGTAGTGATTTGTGTAACGGAGATCTAACACCGATGAAAACTCGATTATATAAATCATCCTCCTACATTAAATAAACGGTGGTTGCCACCCTATGTTTGCAAGAAGCCTTGTAATATTGAGATTTAAACGATTTGTCAAGAGAAGACATGAATATGCACGTATAAATGAATATAAACGATCGTCTAGTAGGAACACACTCAAATCACCCAGTTTCGAGATATCCAAGAGTAAATTTTAAAACAGAAGTCGGGTGGGCTGAAAGGTAGGCAAGGCACAGCACACAGGACATGTGGCGGAGTGATAAACAAGTGGGAAACGAATAGCGCTCGCTGCAGGCCTACTGCAGCCGTGCAGTGTCGTGTGCTAGGCATGAGCCCGGCTGAGTTGCGTTAACGAATGTGGATGGCACGAGTGTATACTGTGCAGCACCAAGAGCTTTCACTAGTAATATAGGGGTGTAATGTACAGTCACTGCCAAATGAATACAATGCAGATATTGCTGTAGTGAACGAATGCGTTGAGACATTTCAAATTACTGTACTTACAAACGTAAGTACACTAACCACACTGATTGCAGGAACTATTCAAAGACCCTATCGTGGACTTAAGGCAGGCATTGTGTGTTGCATAACCTATCAGGCCACTCATCTGTTTTGTAACGCACGGATGGATTTCTCGCAAACGGTTCGTTTCGGCGTGGTCCGACAATACAACTATTCCTGTTAATTTAGACGAGCTGATTCATAATTTGCTTAACAAAACCTTTACAGTTTAGTGTTACCAAAAGATCACGCGACAAGGGTGGGGAGTGGATGATATTTGTAACCACTTTTCCAGAAGGGTAAAATCCCCGTCATTAAAAGTCTATTTACCGATTTGTTCCTTAATTGGATGTATTGCCTGAAATTTAAAACCAAATTAATTTTACAATTCTCTTTTTGGGGACGCATAAATCCCCGAATAATCATGTAAGCGAAAAGTGGTACTTATGTTGCCGTCTTATATTTCCACTAGGAATAACATACCTGAGTTTGTTGGTGCTGTTCAAAAACACCCTGTGTACATTTACATGAAAATATAATCGGGACTGTCGAGTTTCAATGTAACAAAACCATTTTAAAAATGGACTTTTGAAAAGCACACAGGCTTCAGTCGCTAGTTGTGACAAAAGAGAGAGCTCGATACGTTCGATCGCATGATTATGCATTAAGCTAATTGCGAAAGCGAATGTAAGCTATTTATATTGAAGAAAACTATTATGTTACAGCACAGTGGTGTCAGTAGCTTCAATGCTGTGAAGAGTGAAGTGGCCCTATTGGCGTGGAGACCTTGGGCTCTGGACCCCTCTCCAACATGCAGCGTCCCGTGAAACTCGAACCTATGCGCTATCGCATGACCTCAGGAACCGAAGATTATGAACTGTCTCGAACGCACACTATTCCACGACCACGTAACTAAAAATGTTCAAAATAAAATTAAACTTGATCTATAATCAGATAGAACATAGTGTACTGAGAGAGAGTGTGATGGGTGGTTGGTCGCTGAGGGGAGGGCGAGAAGGAAGGTGAGGGATTGAGAGGGGGAGAGGGGGTGATGGAGGAGGAGGAGAGGGTTATAGGATGTGAGGGGAGGGGAGGGGAGTGAGGCGGGTGATCTGACCTCTTTTTTCTTAAATTAAATAATAATAATAATTTATTTACACCTATAAGAACGGGAAGTAAAGGTAGTGACATTGTATGGCCTGAGCTTTGGTAAGCATTTCAATAAAAATATGTAATGACTTACGCGATGGCTGCTTATGCTATGGAAATTAATGTATGAATTAATTATTACCAAAATACAGATACCTACAAAATTCGCGCTACTGTTTAAGGACGGACTGAATTCGAAGTGTTTGGCTGACTTCAGCCATTGGCCGGAAATACGTTTGGCTCGCTTCGGAGAATTCTTGAGCCAATAAGATAATATCAGCGGTGGAGCTGCCAATCTCTTAATATCAAGCAGGTAGGTGACGATTAAAGTGCAGAGGCCTGTCAAACCACGGACTGAGCTCGTTTGTTTATAAGGCAGTGAAATCTAGCCATTCACTGAAATATAACACGAATTTTGCATGTATCTGCTATTACAATTCGTAAAAGTCATCTGAAGTCACTATTCAATGTTATAACCTTGAATTTTTAGTCTTGGGTGCACATTACCTCCTTGTTCTCAGTACGAGTTAATACGGCCATGCTTGTAAAAGTACATATTAAAAATGGGGTAGGAAAAAAAAAGCAGGGAATAATTTGTAAAATTAATTCAACACAGTGTAGGAAGAACAAAGAAAGCATAATTAAACAATATTCATTTATAAAGTGTTATATCATATCAAACTTATTTAGTATATACACTATTGTTTTGTAAAAATTGTGACACCCACAAAGAATGGCCCGAATAAATCCAAACTCGGAGGATGTGTAGAAGAGCGTACCAGAAATACGTGATTTCGTTTGGAGAGAGATGACGTACACGTAGGGCCAGTGGCGCCCTCTCGTGTGAGACAGGAAAGGTCAGTGTTACGCCAAGACCTGTAAGACAAGAACCGTCAAACGAAGTGAAAGCAAGTGCCAGTATGCCTCGTCAACGTCAAAGGGCGCCATATCGGCATGTGAATGAGTTTGGACAGAATGATCGGTCTCCGAGAAACGGGTTTGTCATACTATGACTTTTAGGTTCGTACAGAGCATGCTGCTACGACAGTGATGCGTGTGTGGAACCAGTGGATAGAAGAGGGCCGTACGCAGCGACGAGCGGGTACTAGACCACCCAATGTGACCACAGCACGGGATTACCACCATCTTGTCTGCATGGCCATAACGGATCGTACAGCCTCGTCCACAGTGTTGGCTCGACACTGGAGCACTACAACGGGTGTGGACCTGTCTATGTCGACGGTTCGACACCGTCTGCTGCGGGCTGGACTGGTGATGCACATACCATTGCGTCGGCTTCCATTGCCCAGAAACCACAAACGTCTCAGACTGCAGTGGGCACGTGAACGCCGTAGTTGGCGTGCTGAGGGACAAAATGTAGTGTTTTTTGACGAGTCCCGCTTCTACCTGCCCGACAGTGATGGCCGCATACGTATTAGACGCTACCGTAGTCACCGCCATCTGGCAGCCTGCATTGTGGAGCTGCAAAGCGGACAAACGCCAAGTGTGATGGTTTGGGGCGCCATTGGATACAACTTGCGACCTCGACTCCTGGGTATTGAGGGCAATCTGAACAGCAACAGCTACATAAAGGTGCTGTAAGAGCCCGATGTGCTGCCCCTCCTTCTAGCTACTCCACATGACATATTTCAGCAGAACAATGCCCGGCCACATGTGGCGAGGAATGTGCAAGCCTTCTTCAATGAACGATGGGTACCGCTGCTTCCCTGGCCTGCACATTCACCTGACATGTCGCCCATCGAACATGTCTGGGATATGGTTGGCCGAACACTTATTCGTCACGGTCCCTCAGAAACCACTGTTGATGCTTTGTAGACCGGCATACAAACCTCGTGGAGGGAGATTCCCTAGGAACATATCCAGGTCCTCTTCCATTCCATGCAGCGATGTTTAGGGGCTCTGATTGCATGATGTGGGGGCTTCACACAATACTGAATTATTAAGGCGAAAGATCATGTACAGTTCTCTAATCGTAATCAATTGTGTACGGTCATATACCTAATCTGTGGTATAAATTTCATTTAAATCACACGTATCCTTTTTGGTATTGCATTTTCCACTAACGTTTGTGTATTTAGGTGCAATAAAAGGTAGGGTATCAACATAATATACCATCTGAGATAACTTCATAATTTTCTGAACAATGGTCACTATCAAATGTATCTAATACGCTGCAGAGTGATTCTGAAAACATTGTGTAATACGGTTATAAATATCGAAATTTGACACATTTTAGAAAGAAGTCTCAGGATTTAACTTTACTATGGGAATCAGAGGTAGGTAGGTGGGAATTTTCGTCTCGTTGACAGCGAGGTCACTGGAGACGGAGCAAGCTGCTCGGTGAAACAGGGACGGGGAAGGAATCGGGCATTGCCTGTTGTTAGAGAGCCATCCCAGCATCCGCCTGGAGTGACTTCCGGAAGCCATGGTAAACCAATCATTATGGACGGACCGGAAGTTGAATACGTGTCCTTTAAAAAGGCGAGTTCAGTGATACACCACACTGCCATCGTGACAAAAATTATATAAATATACGGTTTCCATTCACCATTCCCCTTACAAATCGCAGGTTTCCGGAGGCACTTGTTACGCGACGCATCTACACAATTCAAGGCCGAGTAGAGCGCCAGCACGAGGCCTACTTTTATATCTCAGCTACAAGAAATAAATAAATAATCAGTGGTAAGAGCACCTGTAGTATATTTACGGTTTCGTAACACTTTTTGAATCAAACCCTCGAAAAATCACCATATGTACAAGGTGTTTGGTGATTTCCGTAATACGTCATTTATTGCAAGCTTTTTATATTTGTGTTAACACTAAGAACTGTATTTTTACTAACTTGAACTTTAAATTATATTTTATTTATAAAATATAATATTTCATTAATAATTACTATGAAAAAAGCAGTGAGACAACAAGTGTGCCGGTATTGCCAAAGAAATAGCTCTTCTGTAAAATATTGTTACACAGTGCACACTAATGTGGTGTGTTGTCTCTTTGGTGTAATTTTAAAAACTTGGTTAAGCTTTGTTAGCATGAGGCGGAGGAATATTCTGAAAGTAGAACTTCAGCAGGGCTTCTGAAAAGTTGGAAGTAACAGTGAATGGACTATACGAAGCCGAGCAATGAGCAAATCTTATTCAGAGGTGCGTGTCTACACTCTAAGAAATTATTAGGAAATTTACCATACCAGTGTATGCGCTTAGTGAGAAAACCGGAATGGTAATGTTTTCCCCTATACATTCATTGTAGCGTTCCTACATTTGCTCAGGTAACAGTCAAATGCATAGGGATGTTCCTAACTTTGTATAGTAGCTACGCCAAACATTCCTATATTTGCAGCTTTATGTGTGGTATTATTACCATACAGTGTACAGGTTAAACCCGTCTATTATAGTTTACGAAGTTTACCAGAAAATTGTTTTCAGTGTAAGAGCAGTCCACATATCCAAGCCTATGACGGCGCTTGGCTTAGAACGCTTCTTAACCCTTTGAGCAGTATGCACGTATAAACTCGGGGCTACGATTATGTGGAAATTTCTTTGCTTTCTAAGACAAATCTCACACTTCCATGATTTTACTGTGTCGCTGCCCTAATCGGAATCTAAGAAAGAATTACAACCAGACAAACTTTGTGTTCGTAAAATAAAAAACCCTTCTTTTTAATAATTTCTTAAATAAACACGATGGATTGAAAACCTATTACGTTTGTCGTGATGTACTAGTTGGTACGCAGTCAACAAGCGACTCTATTCATCGCCAAACCATCTCTCACTTCTGTACGTGGCTTCATGTAACTCGCAGACGCGAAATATGATAGAAGTTAGTGCAATAAACTTACACCGCCACGTAGAGAAAATTGCAAATTAAATACCAATTCGGTACCCTTACTAAATACTGTAAGTTTACAGGTTATCGTGAAAATCGCTTCACTTGTTCGAACGTATTGAAGTAAAAACACAAATATCCACAAGCACAGACTGGAAGGTATTGTCATAAGCTTATTTTATCCCTATGAAAGTGGGCTAAAAATGACAGGGCTATTTTCATCCGATAAAATATGCCCATAAAAAAGAGGCGATAGCTTACAACTCCTTTCCTGATTTTATCTAAAATGCCTCCCTCGGTAAGTGATTTAATATCACACTAATATTTTTAACTTACTCTCCTTAAATTTTGCATGTTTTGCCATTGGCTTATTGTTGTATATAAGAATAAGGAAAAGGCAATTATTTTTAAACTTTGTTGTTATTTAGCGCAAGCATTGACTTAAAGCCAAATTCATTTACAATATTTAAAAAAAAATTATATTTTCAAAAATTGATATGATTTTCAATGTCCTTTATTGTTTATGTATTTACTGTACATACATCTAGTGATTCAAGTTTGCTAAACATTTACAGAAGCATGTTTTAACTTGTGATTGCTAGTAGTTTGCATTAAAACGCATTCACAAGAATGTATATCAAAGCTCATTAGGAAGAACTCTCTGATCATTTGGTTTTGCCCTAGAGCAGCAGAAAGACCCGCAACATGGCATCGCCACCACACTCACGAGCACACGTTTCGCTCTTTACTTTGTCGTTAGGGGAGTTTTGACCGCGTACGTAAGTGCTCAGTATTATATATGATGACCCAAGGAGCATGGTTAGACTTCGAGTCTTGTTTACTGGCCGGATTTGGGACCATAAACGATTCATTTGTTGCCAACCACACAACATGAACTCTGTTTCTTCATTATTTAACTACATTTGATTAATAACATACGCAATTGAACAAAACATTTTGTAAGAAAACGTTATGGCCTTATTCCAGTGTATTACATCATCAATTGTGTGTATATATATATATATATATATATATATATATATATATATAATATATATATTTGAAATTTTTTAATTTATAAAAGGAACTGTTTTTGTCCCTGCAACATGTCGTTATCTACTTAAGCTACGCTAGCAAAAATGTTAATTATTTGTGCATTTTAAATGATAGGAAACAACTGTAATACTTGCGAAAGAAATGTAAATAAATACTTAATTTTGGGGGGGGGGGGGGAAGGAAAAATTTTTGCTCTTATTTTGGGGTTTGATTTTTCGTAACGAAGAACTCAGTATCTAATTAAACACGTATTTCCGTGCACAAAAATGTGTATAAAACTTAAATATAAAGTCTGTTCGTTGCACAGTAAACATAATTAAATACAGTTACGTAACAAATGTTCTGCAACGACTTTAGAATGCACGAAATGAAAAAACTGTTGGTAACGGTCAAGCGAGTTTAAACAGCAGGGATGACAACAAAACACTCAAAACTACTACACCATGATAAATACAATTATAATTGCTTACGATAAATTTTCTTGATAGAATTAACTTGCTTAAGAGAACAGAGTATTATTGAAATAATAATAATATATATACAAATATTTCACCAGAAAATTAATAACATAAATAAAGCCAGTGTGTACGTTACTCCAATGCTGGTGTACTCACAATCTATAATGCTCAATAATAACTGTGGAGGCCGTGTATAGTGTCACCCCCCCCCCCCCTGTGGTGACCGATTCGCGATCTTAATAAATTAATTCACTTAAGCCTGGTTCACATGTGCGCCAATCCGCAGAACAGCCAATCAGAAGCCGTCTTCGGTTTCCGTGCGAGTCGCACAGATTGGTTGAGCTCACAGCGATATTTTCTGCTCTCGGAAACAGCAGACATCGCCGATATTTCCCAGATAATAAACAGGTTCACATATTTTATGCTACCAATTGCTTGAATAATCGACGTGTATTTATGTAAATGTACAGGATAATATAATATACGTCTTTATAGTGAAATACGTGAAGATGAAAGATAAATGTATTCTTCATTCTGTATGATAATCGTAGTTTGAAATTGAACCGAAAGATAGCACTAAAGTGTAAAATAATTTTGGATGTAAAAATAAAATTTCAATCTCTTGAAAATCATTTAGTAAATAAATCGCACTCTAGTAATGGAACCAAGAAACTAGAGTAGAAAGACGACAGCATCAAGACTGTTACCTATAGTTTGGTTTAGAATCTTGGCGTTAAAAATCACGAATTCATCAGCAAAATGTCTATGCAGAAAACTTGCTAACTCGTGAACAACCAACTGTTCTGCCTGCTCTGTCTGTTTGGCATGATCGGCGTTCATGTGAACCAGGCATCACGACGACCTGGTATAGGTGAACAGTGAGGTAAAGGCTGTTCACGATAAAGTGAGCACTTTTGAGATCAACGTTGGAAAAATATCACTGCCCCTACCTGCATATATTTTAACGGGCGGCCTGAGTGACATGTGCCCAGTAAAGTTTGTAACGATGGATGGGGAGTAGTTCCGTAACTTAACGTCTAATAAAAAGTGTTAAGTAGCCATTTTCGATAACTTAAATTATTTATTTCCCTTTTTGCTTTATTAATGCATCGAAGTGTAAAATAAGCAGATTTGTTAAATATTTTTTTCCTATAATTGCACAGTTTCACTTGACCTACGCATGAATAAAGTTATGATGCCCATGACAATGTTAATCTTACATAAGGCGGAAAATAGTGATAGTGAATTTGATTCATACATAACAAATCCAAAAAACATTAATGATCTACGATTATTAGATGAAGATAATCTAATAGTATTACCATCAAATTAATTCATTCGAATAATTCTAACCTCTACAGATGTTATTCATTCATGAACACTATCTTCATCTGGAGTAAAAAATAGATGATGCTACGGGACGTCTAAATCAAGCAATACTAATATTAAATCGGAATGGGTTAATATTTGGACAATGTTCAGAAATCTGTGGAACAAACCACGGTTGTATACCGATTGTTGTTGAAATTGTACCTATTGATAGATTTATTAAATGAATAATATAATCATCAAAAGACTGAAAGCAAGTAATGGTCTCTTAAACCACTTTGGAGTAATTAGCAACAACTTTTGATGAGAAATTCAGTTAAATTAATAACATTAATCTAATTGATTATGAATAATTTGTGAAATCAGCCGCGAGCAGTGGGGTGATGCTTTGTGTGCAGAGTCCGTCGCCGCCCCAGTATGTGCTGTGGTACCACAACGACCAGATGATCAACTACGCCACGACGAGGGGCGGAGTGACAATCAGCACCGACCCGGGCCCCAAGACGCACAGTAGGCTCATCATCAACAGCGCTGCCCGCGGCGACTCGGGAAACTACACGTGCCGGGCCTCCAACACAGAGGCCGACACCATCCATGTCTTTGTCTCCACAGGTCAGTTCCTCCCGCTAACCTTACAGGCGCGACTGATTTTTGACGTGAATACGTCTTTATATTTGCAACAATAATAGTGGGGGGCAATCCAGAGAATTCGATGATAACGAAATCGGGGGATAGAGTTTGGCATTGCAGCTCCGAATCTATTGTCAGCATTCAAAATCCAATTGCAAAACTCGATTGCCTAAGGATCAAAGATTATGTTACAATGAGTGAGGACTGCGAAGCATCGCGCCTAAAGACGACGGGGGGGGGGGGGGGAGGGACATTGAGTTCGTTTCGCAGCGTCTCATAACTTCCACGTGGTATAACTTTTGCCTAGGAGAAGCTACGACGCTCGTTTGAGTTTCAATCGACATATCTTGTCAAGATCAATAGATTGCGTGTATAAAAATATTTCTGTGGCGTGGTTATGGGGAGATTGTACGCGTTTAATGTAAAATATTAAAAAATCTTAGCATAATTTCTGCCTATACTCGTCAAAAAGCCAAGTCGAAATAAGAAATCGTATACCGTTGGAAAGAACATCTCAAAAAGCAACCCAGTAATACCCATAAAACCCATATGATCGAGTGAAGCGGTGCCGGGTACGTAAAATAAACATCAAGGCGCCCGAGCGCGTCAACGTAAACATATTCAATCAAAACAAACGGCCGTGTCCCCAACACAGCCAAACCCAATTTCTTTCCTTTCCTCCTCGGTTCCCAAAATTACCTCAGAAATTGCCGACATAACTACCGGTTGACAGCTGCGAAATTTAAATAGGAAATTCCATGTTAAGGAAATTTCGCCTCAATGCGTTAATTTTATAAGATAGACGTTTCAAACCAAATGTATTCTTTGGGAATTTTCCGGAAGTTCCATAATACATGTAGGCTGTTCCAAGGAATTTATTAATTTTATGTTTTACAAAAATATATTAAAAATACACGCTCGTATGGATCTTTCCCTAAAAAAATTTGGGAATACTATATTTCGTTTGAAAAGCTTATCTGTTTACGAATAACAAGAGGACTTTTGGAAGCCCCAGTTTAAGATCTACTTTTCTGCTCATTTTGTATCCTTCTGCCGAGGGCAATGAAAGCGTTTACTCGTCCATATTGATTACATGGCAGTACAGTGCAAGACAGATGTGGCGTAATTTCTGCTGCCAGCTTGCGGTTGTAAATGACGTACGTGCACTATTGTAGGCTTATATAGTCCATTCCCGATTGGAAGCGACTTTGAAAAAACACTCTAGACATAACATGTCAATTTATTTTTTCAATAACTTGTATTCCACAAATATATAACACTGTGGTTAACTTTAGAGTACTGTATTATTGAATAAATTAACCTTTATCTTCTATAATATTCTATAACTTCTATAATCTTCTATAACTTGTAATATTTATTTATTTTTTAAATATGAATTAACAACACCGAGTGCAGCGGCGTGTTGGCAACGACCGGTAAGAAATAGTTCACAGTAAAAATATTATTTTAACCTCATTTTTAGTATACTATTTATAAATTAACCGGTGCCTATCGAAATATTTAAATATTTAAGTATCCCCGATGGCAACATATCTCATTTTTACAGTTTAAAATAACAGTGGAGAATATCGTGAGTAGGCCGTAATGGTACGGTGTTGTTTTATCGAGCGAGAAAGCAATTTAAAAACTGTCTGCTGGCGAGGCTTGTCGCCCTCTTTCTCTTTCTTCGTCTCTTTCAAACTCGGGAAATTTCACTTCACTAGTAAGCAAGAGCCTTTATGCATGTTTTCAATTGTAGCATATTTCATACTTATTACAGTAAAATAATGATTTTTGAATTTGTAATTTACAACTCAAGAGATTTTAATGTTTGGATACTTATTTTAATATATTTAGGTATGATGGCGGGGCAGTTACCAAGTGAAGTTGGCAGATGTGGCGAGCCATGACATGGCGTGTTGCTTTTTGCCAAACGAAACATAAATTATTCTTACTCCGAAAAAAAATTCAAATTACCACATCACGTTTGTAGACGTGTTTTTTTTAACCTACCTAGACAGGCTATGATGTTGTGATAAATCTGTGTTTCCACGGCAGTAATAAATATACTGTAACGTGTGTTTCGTTAAACATTGCGTCTGTGAAATGGCATGCCTTTGTGCATCGTGGTCGATACTCTGGCCCTGTGTGTGCGTGATTTCAAATATTTGATTAGCACTATTTATACGTTTTAAATGCGAACTGTTTTTATGACGAGGTTATTTATTTACATCCACGTCCGTTTATTTATCACAACGTTGTACCTTTGCCCTAAGGGGTTTGAAATACAGTCGTGTAACATAATTTGTCACAATCCCAGAAGAAAAATACTAAGCCCAGCCCGATAAATTTCAATAAACCTAATAAACAGTAAGTAGCAATAAATACAAATAAGAGCGGAATAAAATTTATCGTAGGCTTATTTGTGTGCATGTTCACCGCTATCTTTTCAAGTTTGTATGACAAAAATGAGAAACACGAGTTGGGTGCTTCAATTTAATGTGCCTTTTTCAATGGCTGTTCTTTCGTTTAAATATTTATTCCAACTGAAGCCGTCCTTTTAGAGAAATGACCTAACACATATCAATAACAAAATGATAATTATAACTGGTACAGCCCTTGCAGTTGTAACAGTTTTAAACACAGTCGCGGCAAAATACTAACGTGCATTACATGTATTGAGCTACGCCGTGGAAAACAAATATGTTACTGAAAAATAATCGTAAGAACCGTCTTTAATTCAGGCATTTTAAAACGTCATAAAGCTGACCTAAATAATGTTAGAGGCCTAAACTGTAAATATTCATACGGACTGGTTTTTGGAATATGACAAGAATTCTTTGAAAAGCTGTAAACAGTAAACAACATATTTGATAGGTATAAAAGTAGAAGTCACATTTCAATGTTAATTTTTAGGTATAGCGAAAGTATACGAACATATGTACACACACAATGGAACGTAAACATTGATTTTGACAGATGCTAAATTGAAGTCACATGGCAATGTTTGTTTACATTTGGCGGAAGGATACGAAACGGGCCTGCAAGTAGATATTTAGAAGGGCACCGAGAAAGTTGCTTCCAATGGAGAATGGACTATAGGCTGTTTACTGTAAAAGAGTACTTTTGAAAGCCCCGCTTAATATCTACTTATATGCACATTGTGTATTATTCCGCCTAGAAAATGTTTTGTAAATCTACTCATTTTTAAACTCCGATGCATCAAAAAAGCTGAAAGTGAAAGAAATAATTCAAGTTGCCCCAAATGGTTACCTGACACTTTTTATACGTTGTTAAGATATGGAACTTCTTTCTATCCATCGTTACCAGCTTTACTGGTGAGCCACCCCTTGGCGCTCCACATCAGGGGACAAGAAAAACAGCCCAGTGCTTTCCAACAAATGGAAAACACCAGCTGCTGGCCCCCAACATAAGCACCAAGGTGCCCCAGAGGAGGACGTGAAACAAAGTATCTCCACTCGCACGTGCAATCCTCCAGTGTGCAAATAAATAATCATGGAGAAAGGAAGCCCAGCCCAAAATAATTATTTTAACATCTAACTCCACTCTCTCACCTTGTTCTCCAATCTGGTTCACTGTTGTACGGATGGTTTACCCCTTTCGGAAAACGCAACACATTGGAACACACTCAGCAGTAAATAGGGTTAGAAGATATTATAAAATTTTTAAAAATATACTGGCTATCAACTATGTTCCTTAAAAAAAATAATAACTGATATTCATTTGGGTTTTATTTACTACCTTTTTTTATCACACACAATGAGAACATACAATCCCACAAAAAATAAACAGTTCAAACAACAACATTAAAAATGAGTATTATTATTTGGCTAACAGTTAGGGTGCACCCATGCTTCTACACTAATAGGTTAAACGTCACATACTCTGTATTATTATTTTTATATTGGTTTATAACCAAAACAACATTATAAATTTGTTCGGTAATACCAAAAAGGTTGCTTGTATACAGCATTATTTTGACTGCAAACACCTTTATGTTTTCTTATTTCTTAAGAATTATATTTAATTCAGTTCCCAATAAGTCGATTTCATGATTACAATGATAAACAAATTCAATGAAGCTATTAAATGTTTTCTAAACATCTTTTGAGGAACATTGAGGTACAGTCTCCTTCGTCGGCGTTCATGCAGCAAGCAAGTTATAACATTTTCACATGCCAGAAATTTCAAATGATCTGACCGAAAAGGTAGACAGGCGGTGGTCGGGCAGCGACACACCACTCGTATCTTAATTCATAGCGTGGGCCGCGGTCCCATTGCTTGAAAGCAACAACAGCCCGAGGTTACATCACATCAAAATGGCTAGGTCGTGTAGCCGGGGAACCGCACTGAACAAAAATTAAAGAGAAACGTCATTAAACGAACACCGATTAATCAACAAACATTTACCAGAACGCCTTACCAAAAGGTAAGTACAAAATACTCATCACAGCTGTGGAGTATGGCTCTTATGCCATAAAATGGCTGAAAATTCTTGTACTAAAATTTCAAAACGGACTACATTGTGTGGAAGTAAAGTTGGAGAAGACAGGGTCAGCACATTCCTGCACGTACGAAAGTGACTGGACGATGTTCCCAACTCGCGACATGACCAGTCGATAAATATCGAACGGCCATATTGCAGAGTTAAGTACAATGGATAATTACATTTGCAATTTAAAAATAATTAAATAAACATAATTAAATAAATTACAATAAAGGTAGCAAACAAGCGTAGCACATTACAGCCACGGAAATCAGAAATTTGATATAAAAAAAATTAACGTTATTACGGTACCAGTGCTGCCACCTATCCTAGCGGTGGACATACACAACCATAGAGACACAAAATTAAGTTGCTTCTACGAGTAACGTGTTATGATACTGACATACTTTTGTTGCTGTTTATGGCACTTACACTTGAACATGAACTAAATTATCTACTCTGGTTCAGAACTCACACAGAGTTTAAAGTAACATTTAAAAAAAGGCCAATAAAATACCAAGCACACACTTAATACAGTTGTAAAATAAACGATTTGAACAAATTGAAAAAATGAACATAACTATAATATTCGTTATATGTTACAGGTTCTGCCCTCTGAAGTAAGAAGCGGTAGACAAATAAATACATAAGTATATAATGGCTTTACTACTTGGCAAATAAGCGTGAAATGAAAACTATATTTTTATTGTCAGTGATAAAGGTCATGAATGCCAATAACATTAACATATATTTATCCTTTTGATTTGCACGGTTAAATAATAAAGGGAAACTTTGAACACATTGACACTAATGTGGTGTTCCGACTGGAAACAAGGAAGATCATAAAGAAGAAGGAAATGTAACGGGCTTTGCAAAAAAACGGTGTATTGCTAGAAAAGCAATGGAAAAAAATAAAGGTTAGGAGAGATCATGTCGTAGCATGGCTCACTGGGATCATGTGACTCAGTTTGCAAGTTAAAGTATATGCAGGCAGGGATAGTGACTTCTTTGTAAGGTTGATTTCAAAAGTGCTCACTTTATCGTGAACAGCCTTTAGACGCATTCTATCGCTGGTGGTATAGCAGGCAACGTTTACAACACACAAGTTGTCGAACTAGGAAGCTTCGGGTGACAAACAACAGTGTTTGAGAGACTGTTTCCTCGCAAAAGGAGTAGTTTAGAAGGAATGTCACAAAAGTAAAGCGTGTTATTTTGCTTGCAGTTTTGTGCACGATGATTAATAATTCGTCATGAAAATACGATAAATGCTCAGGGTACAACATTTACTACGAAAGGAGAACGGTAAATCTCATTTTCTTAATGACGGGGTATGTTTTTTGTAATTGAAAGTTTAGATACATTCTCCAAATTAATTTTTTTTCAACTGAAGTAGTTTCCGATATTTGGTGAAAGTATTTCATTTCCCCTTTTTCGAGGATGTATCACAATTATCTAGTAGTCATTTTGGGTGCTATACATAACTTATATACGTAGTTTTCAATTTGGAATCACATCCATAACGTAGTAACATACTTGAAAGAACACGTTATACATATTAGGACGATATGTCATTTACGAGAGGCATTAGGAAAAAAATATACAAACTCTTCCTTTTAAACGACGCAAGGAAAACATAAAGAAAGGTGTTATGGAACAAAATTACATTTTATAACCACAACAAATATGCAATATTTGCCTTGTAAACTAAACCCGACATTTATACCCAACAATAGTGTGTTATATTTGCCGGAAAAATAAAATATTCTTTTATAGTGAAAGTGTTTAATTCATAACATTTTTTATAGGAGCAGGTTTGTTTCTTTATGGACACAGTGAAATATTTGAAATGCTGTTTAAAATTGTACGAATGTAAATATTCAATGCCACCACATTGTGTGTCCAATATGAAAAATAGTAATTCATTTCTCGCCCCACGTAAGAGTGCCAAAATGAAAAACAGTAATTAAATATCTTACTATATTCACACATGTTGTATGTGTTTACTTGCAGTGAAGTGTGTGCCGGTTACCATATGCAGATTAGTTTGTTGGTGTTTCTGCAGAAATGTTGAACACTTAAAATATTCAGCTTGTAAAATAACTGTTTGTTGGGATCACTTTTTTATTGAATATTTATTAATTTCGAACTTTGATTAATTCTGTCGGTTTCGTTAACACCAGCCAGAACCAATTGGATATGACACTCACGAGCAGTTTTGCGTATAGGTCAGTGTCAGTGTGATGTCCTTTCTGATACTCTCCACTTTCATGAACACTATGGTATACATACTGTACACAACAATGAAACAACACACATCAAACTTAGAGTGACCAAGCTGAACAGCTGTGAAAATGGTGGGAAAATGTGTTCCTACATAGGCTGCCTCTGTACCCGGTGCAGTCCTGGGCAGGTAGGTGAACAAACTTATTACTATTAGCACCCTCTAGAAAATTAACATATGACTCGTGCACAATTTGTGTACTGTACGTACGTTACAGCAAGGCAGGCGATTGAAAACTCTAATAAAAACATATGTAATGCACTGGGTAAGAAACAGGTTATATTAACACTACAGCAGAGAAAGCAATACGACAGATACGACCTGTGGATGTATTTAATTTATTTAACTTTTAATTTATTTTGTCTTGGCAATTATTTGATACAAGAAATAATTAAAAATCCTGATGCCAATATGAGCAAAGTTAGAAAGACACAACACTATCCTATCAACGTCAAAAGTGGCCATGCCTAGCCTTCTTGAACCCATAAACGGTTGCGCATCATAACTTGCAGTGTCTATCAATAATTGTTTCAAAAATGATAGATTAAACTTTTCTGTAGCTAATGCCACTTTAAAATTTGTGTGCTCACTAAACAGTCTAGCTCTGGCAATATTCATTCTTATCTCAAGTTTGCAGTGGGCGTAAATGAGCTGGAAACTTCCGTACTTATAAAAATCAAAATGGCGTCGCTTGCTTACTGACGCTAACGGAAATTGAGCTGATCCAGACTATGAATGAAATTGTATCCAGATGAAAATGTCAGATAGCAATGTAGAACTTATCTTTTAATTCATCAACTGTATTGAAGGTAGGATAGTCTCGCAGGAAAAAGTGTATCAGGATAAGGTGTTTGTATGTGGAGCTCAGCTCTACACAGACGTAGATGGCGTATTTAAACTATCTGTCTCCTGACCACTTAACCTCGTAAACGGGTGACTATTCTCTCAAACACTCCTTTGCTGGTTGGAAAAATTATTTAAAGGAAGGTTCGGGAACACGTCTACATACCCTAAAACTAATTAAAAATCCTACTTCTCCGTCCACTTCAGACGGGAGGTCCTGCCCTACGTCTGACGTCGTTAGAGGCTGCTAGTGAAGTGAGCGTTAGTCTCTGCAAGCTGACGCTAGCTTAAGGGGGCCTATAACGCCAGCCAATCAACAATCAGGATTTAAACGTGCGGGCCAATGGGGATCAAAACTATTCAAACCACCCACATGAAACAGTTCTAACGACCTAAATGAAGAAAAACCAAAGTATACGTGACCTCGGAACTGAGGTACAATAAAATACTAAGTAGAAACACTTACAAATGTGAGATCACACCAAAAATAAATATTAAACATATAAAAATAAATACGCAATGAAAAATTAACTAGCCTATCCAAATTAAACATAAAATATTGCCACCATACAGCTAAGTTTTAAAAATCCTACGTTTAAAGAAAAATAAAAATAATAAAAATAAATACAATTGACATAAATAGTTGAAAAGTGGCATGTATGAAAAATATTACATTATATCTTACATGACAACATGTGTAGCGATAAAAATAAGACATTACTATAGGTTAATTGTATGCATGAATACCTATTGTTATGGGTGTTACAACAACATAAGGCTACTTACGTGTCATAAAGGTAATTAAATTATCCCTGTAAGTTGTGTGCCGACGAAAGCCATTTTAGATTTTCTAGGTCACGCCTTTTGGTTTCGTGTTCTGATACTGGCAGGTGTATCAGTATTGCCAACCAATTTTTGGCCATGTCCCTACGGTCAGATAAAGGTGTTTATATTTTGAGATAAAAATCCCCATACTACATTAAAATTAACGTAAGATATATTGGAAATTTAAAAATTGCAAACCACATAACACTAAAACGCACTAATGTACTTCGGTTCTCACTTCAGCATTTTTTGCATATAGTTTATATACAACATGAAATTTTCCATGTTTTCATAAAGTCGTACATTGTAATGCTATGGGGAGTAATATGTTGCTCTGCGATTTTATTCACACGCTTTAAGGGAAGAATTTATCAATAGAAGAGAATTACGGATTTATGAGCCTATCTCTTAAACAATATTGAGATGTGCCTACATTCTCCCTGATAATTTTAATTTTTCTATACAGTAACCAAATTGATCGAAAATTCCTACAAATACGAACACGTACCTATAGTTGGAAACACTGAGATATATAGGCCTATGCGTCGCTCAAGCCCCTGTCACACTGTCAAATTTTCTCCTTCAACTATATTCGACAGTAAAATTTGATGACAAAATACAGCCATCAAACTTTTCCTTCCAACAAATTTTATCAAATAATCTTGAATGCGTTTGGAAATTTTTCGCACTGTAAAATATTTTTACTGAGAAATTTAATTTCAAGAATTATTTTAAAAATATTTTATAGTGAGATTTTAATATTTTATCGTTTTTTTTTTTGTGTAGTTCAGAAATGTATGGAAAGTTGTAATTTATTTTCGTTTCTTTACTAAATTCAGATTTTATTTATTAGATGTGTTTCCTGAACAATGAAATTTAATGCCTCTGAGTTCGAAATAGTATGTACCATATACACTTAAAATAGCATTCATGCCCAGACAGCGTCTACATAAATTAATTTATCTTCATTACCTACTTTATTTCCAGAAATTGTTCCTTATTTTAAAGTTTCTTAACGTCCATTTTTGTCATGCACGATTCTGATTGGTCGAGCCCATCAAACATCAAATAAATTCTATAACCGGTCCAATCTTTAAATGTTTGATGGAAACTGGAGCCGCCCAACTCTCTCATACAAGTATGGCGGCGTTAATGACGTTTCAACGCTGTATAACTGTCCAACTTTATTTGACCAAACTTATTGGAAGCAGTTTGAAGGAAAAAAAATATGAGAGTGTGACATGGAGTTCACAGAACAATGCAGCGAGCAGTTGAGAATAGTTGAACCGCCAGCCGCAGAGGTGCGCTGCGGCCGTACGCTCTCGAGCACGTGCAGGCTAGGCTTCACCCCAGCCATCCGTGTCAACTTACTTCTAGTGATGTGTCGACCCAATTAACTCCAAAAAGATAGTTAGCTCACTCGCTCTCGCTCATGGTGGAGAGTCGTTCATAAGAGTCGTTCACGAGAGTCACCTCTTTCGCGAGTTAGTCGGGTTTCGAAGAGTCGATATTATAGATGTGAAGTGTGGCTCGCATCTCTGCGCTGATGTAAAGACATGCGATCGCATAGTACAGGCATTTTATACACATTTTAAAGGTATATTGTAATTATTTTCGTAACAGTTTTGTTGTTTTTGAATTCATTAAAAATGTTAAATATAGCATAACTATGATGTATGTTAGTTTTAACAATATTACTAGAGTGAAAAATGTCTTGGTGAATTGAAATCTGTAGAAAACTCGAGAGCACCCAGTGAACGATATTTACTAGCCTTTCCAAACTGTTTTGATGTCGCAAAATTAGAAAAATAATTAATGAAAATATTTTGAAAACCTCGCGCTTATTATGCTTGAGTGCGTTGTCCACACTTAGAAATACATGGCCACATTCATGGTATTCCTATCTCCGGTTTTACCACTTGCGTGCTCGTAGACAGAGGAGATACGCCCTTTGAATGCTAAACTAGCAGTTTTGTTATATCTCCCGTGCTGTCATCTTCTGGGCTGACTGAGAGCGTAGCGAACCGCCGAGCCGTAGTTCTCATCGTTCGTGAATGACTTGAATCTAAAGACGAGCTACTCGCGAGCCGCTCTCGACAGCGACCCAACACTACTCGACGTCCAACCGTATGACACGATCACTGTCTGTTCGCGGATAATCGATTTAAATCACTGCCCCTTCTCTTCCTTTTACCCCGGTCATGCGACGTCACAGGTTTGGCCATCGTTGTCGAACTGCAATGGACCCACACAGCAAAGCATTTAACAAGCAATGTTCCGAGCTTCGACTGTCGTCGGCATGCAGTCCGTGTAAAGAACTGGATTTCTTTAATTATCAATTATTTGATTTCTTCCCCGTTTCTGCTTCGCTGAACGCATTGTTACATCTCTAATGACCCCGCCGTCTATATAACTACCTATTCAAATGTGATTTGGCGTGCTTTTATTATCAATTATTTTTATATAAAATACTACAAACCTGTAATCGCAATCATAACTTGGTTCTCATTCAAATCTTTCCCGTATCTGTCTGTTCTCGGAGAATTATTTCTTGAAGTGTAAATGATACGCACGTTTGTAATGAAGTAGGAAACTAGTTCAGTGTACCTGACTGCTTAGCAGAAACTATCTTCAAATGGTTTTCTAACTCACCGCACCATTGTTTTTTTATTTTGGTTTGTATGGTTATCTGCTGTTGTGTTTAGTTGATATATTCAGATGGTATTATATATTGGTATGCTGGAGGGTTGTCACCTTGTATTTTATGGTTGGTGTGATAACAATGATGACATGACAGACATGCTGGAGTTACGATTTTTGGTATATTTTTTCTTAATTTGTGATTTTTCTTGGTTTTGTAGTATTAGAAGGTGGATAGGTAAGGGCAGGGGTTGATGTTTAGGGTGCTGGGGTGAGTGTGAGGTTAACATGATATGTTCTTAGAGTTTATAGAGTTTTTAACTTTTTTTGTGATTTTTCTTTGTTTTGTAGTGTTATAAGGTTTGTTGGTAAGGGTGGGAGGTTGTTGTTTAGGGTGGTGGGATGAGTGTGAGGTTAACGTGATATTTTCTTAGAATTTTTGGATTTTTTTTTTACATATTTTCCAATTTTTTTGAGATTTGTGGGATTTTTTGGATTTTTTTTAAATTTTGTTTGTATTTTTATTGTTTTTTTTTTTAGAATTTTTTAATTTATTTAATAAAAAATTTAAGGGACATTTTTAGGGAAAATACAGCATTTTTAGGAAAAAAGACTGATTTCAATGGAAAAATTACCGATTTTTAGGGAAAAAGGGAAAATTTTAAGGAACATGGAAATTTGAAGGGAGGGAGGGGGGGAAGGAAAATCTCAAGGAAAAGGGAAATTTTTAGTTGAAATTTAATCTTTTTTAAGGGAAAAAAGCGAAATTCAAGATGGCGGGCAGAGTCCCCTGAAGAAGTTTTCTGGGGGATCCCTTTTTTTTGCAGCTGAACAAAATTCAACATTTTTTAAGGAAAGAAGTGAATTTTTAAGTAAAATGATCGTTTTTGGGTGAAAGAATTGATTTCTGAAGTGATTTTTTAATCTAAAAACACACGATTTTGAAAGAAAAATTCGAAAATGCGGAAATTCATGACGGAACCAAATCCCGCACTATAATATACTATGCCTTGTTACTAAAACCTAACGCAGTTTTTGTTAGATAAGAAATAAAAGAATAAAAATAAAACATTTCCGCAGCTATAACATATTACACTCTGCAGCGTATCCATCTACTTCACAAATTCCAGTAAATTAATATGCGTATAACCATTTTTGCCGTGTTAGACGGTATTTTATATGAAATTGTGGTCTAGATACGCCCAAGTGCTCAAATTAAAACGCCTCCTAAAATCACAGTAAATAATTGAGAGTTTGTATGAAAACGTGATTATTATCGTGTCGGTTTATGTATTATTTATAGAATTCCAAAACACGTGCAAAATGAATGGCACGTGTCAAAATGTTCCAAGTAATTTCGGCTTTGGCAGGACGGTGTAATCACTGTAAACATAACTGTGTAACCTTTGATAAAATTGTTTCTACTAACTTAACAGCCCATAATTAACATTTTTGTGTATAATTTATGGCAGTTAATGTTATTCCAAACGCAACGTTCTTTAAAAGATAATATATCCTCGATTATGGAACACATAATGTGAAAATATGCAATCCTATTTTAAAAGGATTATAAACTAAAACAATAACAGTTTAAAATTATATGCCTGCCAAATTACTGGACAAACAGATTTGAAACTTACGCTATCGTTATAATAATAAGTAAATTAGTTTGTTAGTGTAGAAGTTAAGGTCATACATATTTGCTCAAGAAGATGCAGGTTCCTTTCCAAGTTGTAGCTCATTTTTAAAAATATTATAGTAAAGATAATCTTTGTGTTACAATTGCTGTAGAAATACATTTATTTTTAAAAGAGAATTATATATAACATTGGACTCGCTATTTACCAACATGACTGAAATATAAACTTAAATGTAATACCGAAAATCTGTATCTTGCAAGTCCACTTATTAGGTTAATGTATTTATTACAAGAAAAAACGAGTATTATTTTGGTAACTAGTTTCCAAGGTTTTACTTGTAAAAGTACACAAAAATGCTAACATATTTCCAGATTTATAGCATTGCTTCAAATGCCGCCATCTATCCGCACGTGCTTGTACACTGACTACCCAACGCACTTGCTGAATACCTTTAATTCTCGAACTGATTGTCGAGCGGCGCGAAGGGTCTGTTTGTGTACCTACCGCCAACCCTCTCCACATCATTCCACAATCACTCACTCTTGGAGATGGCGTGATGATGTATAACATAACATACAGTTATTATTGCTCCATTTCTCAGCTGATCGCCATCACTGGACTTAATGATATTAATCCTTAATGTTTGTGTATTTAGGCTCCGCCTCGTGGAGTCTTAGCGAAGTGTGGTCCACTATCTGCCTACCAGCCGGCTCTGAATACCCTAGGGTAATTTGATGTTGTAATGTTCTCAATGCTATGAATTGTGCCATGTCAGAGACATAGCCAAGCCGGTGCGATCTTCCAACCACTGCCCGCTAGTGATGGGTCGTTCGCGAACGAGTCGTTCAAAACGAACGACTCGCTGTCGAGAGCGGCTCACAAGTTGCTCTTCTTTAGAGAGTAAATCATTCATGAACGAAGGGAGCTACAGCTCGGCGATTCGCTCCGCTCAGTCAGCCCAAAGGCGACAACTCGTCGGCTCGGGAGCGATAACAAAACTGCCAGTACAGCATGTAACAATCGCGTTCAAAGGGCGATCTCCTCTTTTCACGAGCACACAAGTTGTAAAACCGGAGATAGGAATACCATGAATGTGGCCATGTATTTCTAAGTGTGGACAACGCACTCAAGCATAATAAGCGCGAGGTTTTCAAAATATTTTCATTAATTATTTTTCTAATTTTGCGACATCAAAACAGTTTTGGAAGGCTAGTAAATATCGTTCACTGGGTGCTCTACAGTTTTCTGCAAATTTCAATTCATCAAGATTTTTTTTCACACTAGTAATAATGTTAAAATTAATATTATAATAATTATGCATTATTGAACATTTTGAATGATTTCAAAAACAACAAAAATGTTACTAAAATAATTACAATACCTTAAACAGTGTAGAAAATACCATGTACTATGCAATAATATGTCTTTATATCAGCGCAGTGATGCAAGCCATTATTCACATCTATGATATCGATTCTTTGAAACCCGACTTAATCGCGAACGAGATGACTCTCTTGAACGACTTATGAACGACTCTCCACCAAGAGCGAGAACGAGTGAGCTAGCTCTTTGGAATGAACTGGTTGGACACATCGCTACTGTCCGCACGAGACATTTCCCACCGTGACCAAGAGCCAGGAGAACCCTTGACACGGGCTTGGAGGTCACCCCATGCTACTCATACCTTTCCATGACACTTGTGGGTTTTCCTGAGTCCCGGTTTACTAGGAAAGATGCGCGCCAAATCCCGCACGTAAGACCGGCCCACATCCTCTCCGGCTCGGCAAGCCTCTTGTTCATTACCATTAAGTCTTTGGGTCCTTCACTAAGACCCATAATTTTGGGCCCCAACGTGATGATGCACCAAGATGTTTCTCAAAAGGGTTGAGAGTTTCAAAGGTCCGTACATAATGTCGCCAGGCATGAGCTGCCAATGGGGCAAGAATGCGCGAACTACGTACAATCAGCACCGTTGCTCTACTGATACAGTTTCCAGACGAGCGATTCATCTGCTTCCATGAAGGCGCAAGAGCGTAGGGGTGGAGTGCTCTTAACATAGAGATCTTGTGAGTCGATGACCATGAAGCGATGAGAGTGTGGAGTGGCGCCGGAATGTAAGGGTATGGGGGAACGGGATATCGCTGAGAAAACCCAATGACCAGCAGCGGCAGTGCCCAGCACGATTCCCACGTGCAAACCTCCAGGAGTGGCACAATCGGGGTCAGACCTGGTCCACATCGGGAGACGAGTGCTCTGGCCACTACACCAACCACGGACCCTAAAGGGGAGGGAGTGGGAGGAAGCGGACTGCTGTCCTGTTAGAGTAATATTATTTAACTTTTCTTGTTGCTGAAATATACTTTCGTACCATCTGTTATTATAGGCTGTTCGTGGTAAAGTGAGCACAATTTAACGCTCTTCCAGTATGCACTACCCACTAATAAAATATTTCATAGCAAATTCAAATGTTAACTTTTGGGGGTAGTTGAATGTATACACTATGTTTATCGGTCGCATGGCAGTGTTTATATGTTTAAAAAGCGGTGGAAAGGTAGACATTGGCTAAAAGGAAAAATTTAGCAAGTCCTTAAGAAGTGCTTATTTTACTGTGAATAGAGTATAAAAGTTAATACCAATGTTGTATAACGTAATATAAACATGCTCCACTGCATCTTAAGAGCGGCAGTTTTCCCCCATATGTATAATATTGTGCTTGATTTCTGCTGATGTCTGTCTACGATTTGTATTTTCGTTCCACTGGGTTATTAACTAAGGAATCTGCTGTCAGCGAAGCGTAGGCAATCAATTTCCAGTTAATTGTCTCTGGAATGGAGAGAATCCAAATACCACTCAATGGACAATACTACACCATCAACATTTCTTTTTCAATGTATGTGCATGTATACTCAGAGAAGTTTTATTCAGACCTGCTTTTCGGCCAGAAGGGTAACACGTTTATATTCTATGAAGTTATTGGGGAATTATTTGACTAGATCTTTATAAGGCAACTTCATTTGATTTGTGTCATTTGTGGCCATGTTTCAGCGTGCCATTTTTCGTTTATAACTTTTTAAGGAACGGTATTTTCACAAATACATGAGTAGGTACTACATGGATCTCGCGGCTAGCTTGTGGTTTTCTTTGGCTTTAATATGTACACTATCGACCAAAAAGTAATTGGGCACCCGTGAATATAGGTAATTCAGTACATCAGTTGACGTGCGGCCGCCATACGCTGCAGGCCGGTGAAGACCCAGTTGACAAAGAGATGGCACGCGGTACAGAGCTATAGGACATCGATAAGGGCGTGATTGTGGGCTGCCATCTCAGTGGACTGTCTAGCCGAGCGATTGCACGGAAGGTAAACAGGCCCAAATCAAAGGTCGTATTCGTCCTGCGTAAGTGGAAGGTCGATGGGCATTGTGCCAATGCTGCACTTTCTGCGCGACCTCCAATCTTGACCGACAGAAATCGCAGATGGCTGAAGCATGAAATTGTCAAAAATAGGGCACAACTCATGGCTACCATCCGACAGGAGTTTCATGCAGCAACAGGAGTATCGGTTTCCATTGGAACATTCCATACAGAGGCCCACCGACTTGGATATTTCAGAAGAGCAGCTACACATAAGCCACATATCACGACAAGCAATAAAGATCGGAGACTCAGGTGGTGTTTGGACCGTCGCCACTGGACACTGGAGCAGTGTAAATCGGTTCCGTGGAGTGATGAGTCAAGGTTTACATTATTCCGGTCCGATGGACGTGTATGGGTGTGGCATCTACCCGGGGAACGGCTTCTGCCGGAGTGTAAAGTGCCAACTAGGAAATTCGGTGGTGGAATGATGGTGTGGGGCTGTTTCACGACCTTCGGCGTAGGACCACTGGTATTTGTCCGTGGTATCATGAACACAGAGGCCTATTGTAACATTCTGGATAATGAATTGCTCCCAACATTGTGACTTTTTCGCGGAATGGACCGGTTTACTTCCAACTGTCATGTTTCAAGGACTACTATGCAGTGGTACATCGACAACAATGTTCACCGATTGGACTGACCCGCCCAGAGCACCGACCTCAACCCAATAGAACATCTTTGGGACGAATTGGATAGCCTGGTGAGGGCTCGTCAGGCGCGGCCAAAATACATTGCTCAACTCATGGAATGGTTGCAACAGGAATGGCGACGAATCCCTGTGGATGTCCTGGAAACATTCGTAGAGAGCATACCAGACAGGGTAGCTGCGGTTATAGCCGCAAGAGGTGGCCCTATGTGATTCTAACAGGGTGACAACCACCGAGTAAACATTGTGGACAGATGTCCAATTACTTTTAGGTCGAAAGTGTACATTGTATGTTAATTTTCAAGTCCACTCAAAAACATTTAATCACTTAACATCCAACTTTCACTGCCAGTGATGATTTGTAAACACAAATACGAAGGTTGTCAGGAAGTTCGACAAACGCCAGGTAATTTTTGAAGGAGTTTGCTGATATACAAAGGAATGATGGGACGCTTGCAATAAAATAAAATATTATAAACTTATGGTGTAAACCCATGATTATAACCGAAAAGCAATGCAAAATGAAACATATTTGCACAAATATTTCCGTTGCTCTTGTTGTCGACCACAGTCATTTACCACTACACTACGTACGATATCAACAGTACATAAATAAAATAACGTAATATTTTTTACATTAAACGGTGTGTTACAAGATATATAACAGTTCATTTCTAAAAAGAAAATTACTTAAATTTAATTTTTTTTAATTAAGGTGTGTGAAGCGCGATTATTCTAACGTTTATTGTGGTTTCAGAAAAAGTATGCGAGGCACATATATGTGTGTATGTGTATGTATATATATGTATGTATGTATATATATATATATATATATATATATATATTATATATATATATATATATATATATATATATATGGCGTGGATGGTGTCCAATAAATACGCATTAAAGAGCGTTCTATTTTCAGGGACTGCACAACTAAATATTTATAGCGCTACATCAGAACGTAACGTGAGTAATTAGTTGATTCCAGAGTAACCTAATCAAAGGTGTTTAGCTTGTCAGGTCGTGCATGATGTTTTACAAACACCGCCTCTGCGGATGCTCTCTATAAATGAATTACACAGGGAACGAGAACCACACTGTCAATATTTACTATACGGGATATGTAACCGAAGCTGACACTTGAAACTACCCTTGCGTTTGCGTCTAGTAGCAAAGTAGTGGTGGGGCAAGGAGTCACAACTTTGCAGCAACATCGAAATACTATTATTTGCGATGATGTGTTTACAAAATTAGACGACGCGTGTCGCTATTCCACACAGTTTCCTCATAGCCAACTTCGCGTGGACGCTACCCCAGATATAGTTTAAGACTTAGTTTTCCTGCGTACAGTGGCAAAACTACACACGAGGAACGGGGTGTACAAAAAACACTACTGTGCGCATAAGCCGCGGCGGCTGGCTCTGAAGGTCACGTGATTAAAGGCTGGTCACAGGAAAATTAGCACTTTTGAAAGCCCTGCTTAAGAACTACTTATATGCATGTTGTGTATCCCTCCGCCTTATGTAAAATTTACATTGACGTGGGCCTCGTCACTTTAGTCATGCGTCGGTCAAGTGAAACTGTGAAATTGTTTGGAAAGTAAATACTTCACAAATCTAGTCGTTTTTAAACTTTGATTCATTAAAAAAAAAAACAGACAGTTACTGTGTTGCGGGCACTGCTGCTTATTTTGCGTGAATACGTCTACGTTGACGCGCTCGGACGCCATGAAGTTAATTTTACGTTCCCGGAACCGCTTCAGTCGATCATATGTGGTTTCATAGGTATCACTGTATTGCTTTTAAGATGCTCTTTCCAACCGTATACGATTTCTGTATTTCGACTTGGCTTTTTGACGAATATAGGAAAACATTGTGTTAAGTTTTCTTTGTTATTTACATTAAACTCATACAATTTCACCATAACCACGCCACACAACCTATTATACACGCAATCGATTGATATTGACGAGAGCTGTCGATTGAAACTCATACGAGTGTCGTAGCTTCTCCTAGTCGAAAGTTATACTACGCGGAATTTATTACACGCAGCGAAACGAGCTCAAAATTTCGGTCTTCTCCTCCTCCATCGCCCGCACAATGATTCGCAGTCCACACACAACGTAACATATTCTTTGATCCTTTGGCAATCGAGTGGTATAATTGAATTTTGAACGTAGACGATAGATTAGGAGCTGCAATGCCAAACTGTATCTCCTGGCCCGATATTGATATAATCTGATTATCTGGATTGCCTCCCACTATGATTGCAAATTTAAAGACGTATTCACGTCAAAAGAAAGGAATGATTTTAAGTAACCACAAATTATTAACTTTTTTTTCGACGTTAGAATATGAAACTTCGTTACATCTATTGTTACCAACGTTACTGGGCAAATGTTACTCAGAGCGCCCATTAGAATATACGCATGCAGGGACAGTAAATTCTTATAATGTTCATTTCTAAAGTTCTCACTTTATTGTGAACAGCCTTTACTTACTGCGAAGTCACAGTGATCCTGTAACTCAGATGCTGGTTCTTTCTTTACAATCAGACGCAGTCCCCGTCTTGAAAACGTCACCGTCTTTCTTAAGTGTGACTGATTAACTCTTGGGCCTAAATGAGCACTTTATAGAGCTTTATTTAATTCATTTTTTCAGCTCAGTGGTAAATGTCAACACTGGCTCATACATAGTGACTTGTATTAATGCATAAGTTATTCCTTACTGTGTACTTTTGTGTAATCAGATAAGCTATTTTTTTTCAATAGTGTGTATTAAAAAATAACAAAGGGACTGCCTTAATACCTGGTTTGCTAAGCATTAAGATTTTTACTAATGCATTAAGAAGTGTGTTTTAATAATTTTCTGTTTGTGTAATGTGTGTTTGTAGTCAAATTAGTAATACATCAATGTGTATGCATTTAAGGGTAAGATATTTTCTCCAAAAGTTTATTCGAAAACTGCTTTGTTAACCATAACAAGCATGAGAAGGACACTTTCCTTCTCATTTATCTCTCTAAGAGTTTGGTGGAATAAGTACAGGTTATCTAACACTGCATATAAGTGATCATCACTGAGTATTCTCTATCACACCAACGAACAAAAGAACCCACATAGTTTGTTATTTCCCGAGCTACTGCATTTACTTCTGCTATCAGGACGGTCTGTGGTTATACGTCCTCATCATCAAGGAATGGTGCACTGAGGACAAGTTCTATCTCCAACAGTTAATAATTGCTGTGGTGGGTTGTTGGTTGGTGGTCCGGGGGAGGGGGGAGAGACAAGTCAGGAGCGATTATTGGACAGATATCATAAGATTCACGATTCATTGGAAATTTGTGAAGATACATCATGGAAGCACTTATTCAGCTTTATAATTCTCTTTTATCTTTTGTGACACAGATCTATTAAACTGCAACTTAACCAACGTCCCTTGAATAAATTTGAACAGCACTTAAGTGTTCTGTCAAAAACATTTGCTTTTTGATTGAGCCGGTGTTAACGATTTTGGCATTCCTTTTGGTGAAATTTCAAAGGTTATTTAGAGTAAACAAAATTTTAATGTTTTTTATAGCCTTTAAACAAACTTCAAATCCATTTGTCATAGTTTCCTGGTAAGTATGCGAATGTAAGTTCATTACAAACTATGTGGTATTTAAGTTCGGCACGGACAACTTCATTTGGCATATTTAGCCAGCGAACAGACCATTCAATAGATAATCTGCAGAAGTGAAGTGAACCATCTCCTGGTAACGTAATCGAATTTCTGAAGTGGTGTACGACGTTGTGCAGTAATATTTTTACATGAAAACAAAGGCGTGCATAAATGAAAACCAAAGCTAAACAATTAGATTGATTGGTATTATCTAGACCCTACTAACAAAGGGACACAGTACTTATATGGTTGATTGTCTAATGTCATTACAAAAAAATATTGAATTCGCATCCATGACTTACAATAATTAAGTTTTGTGACATAGACGCAAATTCTTTGCGTCCTGAACCAAATTGAGCTCATCTAAAAAATTAAATTAACTAACACTTATAATGTTTATACATCTGCAAAATATTTGCGACGTAAAACGTTATGTAAAAAAGCACAACTTTTAGAAATTTTACAATCCTTAAAGGAAGGAAGTACACAAGAAAACTGGCTACAGTTTTATACCCGAATAAATGTATATTTCTCTCGCTACAAAATAAACGAAACTTCTAGAGAGGCTGATTTTCATTCCATACTTTATTTTCCTCACTCACGGGCCACGTGTCTTTGGGAAAGCAGTCATTTTTCTTGACGTTCCAACACGAACCTATTTCAGTGTATTATGATATATAGTATATCTTGATACACACCCCTACATCCTCTCAGCAGCGTGTGTGCCAAAGATCCGAAGATAGTCGCTTCGCTGACAACTGGATTATGAATGTGGATGATGGATGCATGAAAACACTTTCCGCGAGGGCGTAACAATGGCGGCGAAGTAGACAGCTGTTTCCGTGTCAAATAAACAAAACCCATTCAGCGACTCAAAATTCACTATATCTCACAAATGATAAGTATCTATAAAAGATTTCCACTCACCGATTCACAAAACTTAAAATTTGTATCATATTTGAAAATCGTAATTTTAATAACAATATATTCTTACTATGTCACAAAAGAGAATAAAGTTTTCAGCATTCAATACGCATTTTTATATACTGGATTTTAAAACATTTCGGTTCTTCTGGTCCAATCACGGGATCCATATTAATAACATTTTTTGAAACAAATCATTTAGTCAGTATAGTATGTGTATTTGTTGGTTATCGTCATTAATTAAAGTAGATGTTAAATGGGGATTCTAGCGCAGCAGATTTTTCCTGACATTTTACTCTAAGAGTAGAAGAAAAAAGTTACATAATTATTTCCCATAAATTCTAACAAGAGTGCAATAAAAAATTAAAGAACTCAAAATCTGGGGATTCAATGAAATAACAATCAAAATTAAACAAATTCGAACTAAAATAAGGCAAATTTCTCGTTTGTTGAGCGGTTTTTCATGTTTCTAGAAGCGACAATTTTCAGTTCGAAAAAGCAAGTAATTTTCATCGAAAATCAAGCAATTTTACCTCAAAATCAAGCAATTTATCAGTTTCTCTAGAAACGCTAATTTTGCAAGCGAGCGATCTAAATCAAGGGTATTTAAGAGAAAAACAAGCAAAATAAGATAAAATCAAGTATAAATATCGAAAAGGCAATTGATAGTTTAATTTCGAAGATCTACTAATCTTTTAAAAACTTATTCTATCTTCTCAAAGTCGCCCCCTATTTCATGAAGTACATATTTATCGTTAATGTTTTCGAACAGTGTTTATTGCAAACTTTTTATATTTCGATGAAATTTGTTAACTAATTATCTGGGTTCGTCACAAGCATTATCTAATTTATAGGAAAGCATAGTTGATTTACAACCATCTTTAAAAAACTTTGTCAAACTGCGAGGTAACACATGCATTTTTATTTATAAAAGAAAAATTTATTAAGAGAAAGAAAAAACTCATTCAGGTTTAAAAAAAAGATTTTTTTTATTCGATCTAACAACTTAACAATACATCTAAAAAATTGTATTAAAATATCGAAACAGTTTCTTGTTTCTATAAAATCGTTTACATCCTCCATTTAATAATACTAAAATTTTTTAAATCTTCAGTAGTTTTTTTTAATAATCGTAAGTAAGATTCCTTCGACTAATTAAAACAACATTACAATTGGTACCTGCTCAGACGTCTTTATTAAAATCAACATTAATTTCTATATTTGTTTTTCTTTAACTACGGTTGTTTTTCTGTATGAACAATCAATAACGTATAAAGGCCTTCATCCCCCCCCCCCCCCCAGTGAATAGTAATCAATATCACTATCGAAGTTTACAGTTGGTTTATAATAAAGTTCATTATTTCTATATCTGGTATCACAGTTTTCAATATCTAGATTCCGGTTTTCTTTGCGAAAAATTTCATTTCTACCATGTTTAACATAAATATTTCTTAGACTGCAATGATCAAACATAGTAACATGTTTATGCTAATCAGCACGAATTTTTTATATTAAGTTGAAACCCTACAATCACAAAACCAGGCACATCAAATTGTAAATTATTAAACTGATCTTTTATATCAAAGTTAAAAACAGTTGTTTTAGCAGGGATATATATTTCTAAAAATTGCCAATAATCAAAACTAATAGGTACTTTTGGATCTTTGAATATTTTTTCTTTAATTGCAATGGCGTTGTTAGATTCATATACAACAATAGCTCAGATAATTTATAATTTTTTAATATCAATTTTACCGAATCAGGACGATGTTTCGTAACTTTATCATCTTTATGTAAGGTTTCATAAAGAAATAAACAGTTGTTATCAGATGAATTACGAGAAAAAAAAAGTAAATTTCTAACCACCCTTCCAATAAACGTCATTGTTATCACGAATAAAACCAAACAGATATCTAAGAAGATAGATGATTTCATTTGTTTTATTACTAGGAACATAACCTCTTTGGTACTATCACTGGAAACAGATTTATCTCGATATAGATTATCAAAACCAGTAAATTCTAAATAATTTTGTTCAGTTGGTATTCTTAATAAAGCATTCATCATCATCATTGTTATGACCGGATTATGAACAGCTTCAATAATATTTCCATGTTTTGAGATTTCTACTCTAGAAAATTGGAAAGGAAAAAAGTTTGAACGAACATCAATATTGTCTGATTCATCATATTTTGCCTCATCTACAACCTTATCTCTCTTTAGTAAACTAAATTGCTCATAAACATAAGCATAATTTGGAAAAGAATATCCATCTTCTATAGGAATATCAAATACTATTTTATTATTGTAAACATTTAAATTCTTCCTAGTTTGATCAGTTGGGGGAAAAGTCTACCTCTCAAAACCCTCTATATTTTTATAACTCACTTATAGTAATTGAGGTATGTATAAATGGCAAAATCAAAGGGGGTTTCCCGAGTTAAATTAGTCATTGAGATTATATATATATATATAATATAAAGCGTAATGAAAAAGAATACGAAAAAATAAGAAGAAAGAACTACCATTAATCAAAATATTGGTAAAAAAGTATAAAAATAAGTGAAGAAAATAAAAAATTAATAACACTAGTTCCTGTAGCAGAAAAAAATCTTGATTATCCGCCAACACCAGAAGAAACATCGTTTGAAAGAGAATTATTCACAGAACAAAAATCTCCTAATTTGGAAGAGCAAATGGAAATTGTACCATTGAGAAATTTTCCACATGCAGTGTTTGAATCTACTATAAATCTCGGAACAGAAATTGCAAAAAGAATTCTTGTTATTGATGAAAAATTTGGTTTACGTGGAATTGGGCAAAATTTTTATGTTGGTGCTACCCAAGTAACGATAAATAATTATACACTATTAGTTAAGGACAAATAATATAAATTAACAGTTGGACTTTGTAATTTGTCAATAAAAATGAATCAGAAGCTCTTACAGGTAAATTTGATGATGAGGATTATGAAAATTATGCAGAAATCGTTAAATCAACCAATGCAGGCAGCATTCCAACAATATAATCTCAATATAAAGGTAGCTTCGAGTGGAGGTTGGAAATACGAAAATATAACTGGACCAATTTATCATAACTATAAAAGAATCAAATTCAAAATCAGCACCAAACACACCTGAAATAATTTCTCCAAGAACTTCTAGGTCTGGAGAAGGTATAAAAAATGGAATAGTTTGCCAAAAGAATATGTTTGGATGGATGATGTTAGAAAACTGGTTGATCGATTATTAGTTATTCAGGTGAAGAAAATGCTGGAAATATAAATTATTACAACGAAAAAGTAAACATAATGGATATGCTAAACAATAAATTATCTGATTTTGTTATAAACAATACAAAAGGAATTCCTTATCTTATACGAGTTTTAAATGAAATTCCACACTCATTTTGGAATTCTGAACATCATGGTAAAGGCATTATATACTGGGTATGAACAATTTAAATTTACCCGAAATGCATTTGTCTGGTTATAATTATTGTGGACCATTTACAAAATTAGATGAAGAATCGGAAAGAGGCGATACAGGAATAAATAAATTAGATGAAGCATGCAAATATAACGATAATGCCTATAGAGATAATAATGATTAAACTCTATACTCGAAGCTGATAAAATAAAAAAAAGGAGGCTAAAGAATCATGTTAGATAAGAATACTCTGATTGGAGAAAAAATAGCTTCTGCTGCCGTTACCTCAACAGTGTTTACAAAAAGAAAATTAGGTTGAGGACATAAAATGTTTTATTGAATATACAGATTTATTTCCTTATAAATGAAGATAAATATAATTTTTGATATTCCCTTTGAAGAATAGATCAATTTTTAACAGATTATCAAATTGCGAGAAAAAAAATTAAACAAGGCATAAGTTTCAAATTAATTTTACCACTACCAACAGTCAAAAAGATGGCCAAAGATAACTCTGGAAGTGGTTTACACAATGGAAGAATTATTCCTATTATACTTACTGCTGTATGTACGCTCAGGGCTTTAACAGGAGCAGTTGGTGGGATTTATAATTCTGTTGAACAAACTAGAAAAAATAACGAAGAATTAGAAGAACAAAAAGTACATAATTTAGCAATGGAAAACAAGGCTGGAAGCGAATTAAAAAGGGGAAGGCCAAAAATAATTTAGCTCCAATATCTAATATCGATATCGAAAAATATGTAAAACTATTAAATATTAAGTATTTTAGAAACGTTTATATGATTGGCGAACTACCAAAATGTATGTACAAAAATTAATGTGCTGTAGTAAATTTTGACATTTCAGAAAATCCTGGTACTCATTGGGTTTGCTACTTTAAAGAAAATAATGATGTTTACTATTTTGACTCATTTGGAGGCAAAATTCCTACTAATTTAACCAATTACTTTAAAAACAGAAATGTTTATTACAATGATGATGGAATTCAGAATTTAAATTCAATTATATGTGGACATACATGTTTAATTGTTTTACATATTTTTTTCGTGAGAATTTAAGTTTGATGATATAATTTGTATTTTATTAAGTGATGGGTGTATTTGGTAAACCATTAATCACATCATTAAATACAATTTTTTACACTAATGCTTATACTTTTTAAACATATGTAGATTCACAATGCAATTCAGGTGTTTCTGCTTTACAAACTAAACTAAGCACTTTTTTGATTATACAAAATCTTATGTTTCTTTTTCAGAGCATAGAATTGTTCATATAAAGGATCCTGTAGATGGTAAAGACGAGGTCAATAGAAAATATTTCGATAAAGAAAGAAGCTGACAAATTGCAAAATTTAAACAAATCAGTTTTGAATTATTGTGATACACTTGTTAACTTGAAAATTGAAAAATGCAAGGAAGAAAAATTGCATATATTTTATTTACCTACAAAGTGGAATAAAAGTAACAATAATTTTCACTTAGATAATAATAAAAAATTTTTTTTTGTTTTTTGATGGATTGTAATGTTTATAAATAACTGCTGTTAATCCCAATTTAACTGACGATACTGTGACTGTATATAGATCACAGTAAGCCTTTTGATGTTAAAATAGGCGACATTTTAACTTTTAAAATAAAGAAAAACTAAAATATATGAATATGTCAATAGTTTGATGACTACAATAGGAATATTCGTAAAATACAAAGATTAACTATGTGTTTATCTACTTCGATGACTGGCCGTGTGATCTTCCAGCAACAGGGAAAAGCATATCCGCACAGTTTTTCCTCGTCCCTGATGACAGGGAGCTCTCTCCATTACAGGAAGTATGTTATCATAACTGTGTCACTATCTAGCAGCTACGAGCTGAACACTCTCCATAACTCTTGATAACAGGCTTCCAGCTCGCCACATCTCATGGCATGATAAACTTTTAATCGTCATCTTGCCCATCTTGTCGTGGTGGCTCGGCGGCAAGGCGTCTGATTTCAAACTGATAGGTCGTGGATTCAAAACCCTGGTCCGAGAGGATAATTTAATAATGTGAACATGAAGTGCCCATATTTGCACTATTAGATTATCACCAAATCATTCAAAATTTGAGCTAAAAACTTTAATTATTCATGCTCATAGATAAAAATATATGAGTAGCAGATGGGGAGAAAAAAAAAAAGTATATTTCTTATATAGTGCAAGGTGTCTGCAGCATCTGGGAAAGTATAATGAATTAAAAAAAACCCCTCACTACTCCCCTAAAAATAATATTTAAAAAATTAAGGCCAGAAAAAATAAAAAAATTGGGTCACTGTCATTGGCATTAACTTGCTCGTAAACTCAATTTAAAAAGAGGTCTCTGGTGTTGGCATTAATTTGCTCGTATATCTTTTGAAATTTTTAAAAATAAAAAACTCACCATAGGAGAAATGTTCATTGAACAAACAAACAATGAACGAACAATGAACGAATTATGAACAAACAATGAATGAACGATGAACAAACTATGAACAAATGATGCATGAAAATTGAACACGGGTTATAAACGTTTTAAATGGAATGTTAAAATGTGTTTTATGTTGCCTTTTGAATAATTAATTATATAAAATATTTTATTTCACAAAATATTTAAACACACAAAACTTGTTTTTTAATCCAAGAGCTATGCAAGTTATCAAAACCCAACCATTTTACATAAATTTTATCACCTTTAGTTCTTAAGACTTTTTCAACCAAATATTCAATTGGATAGTCGGTTTTCATAATTTTGTATTCATAAAAACTACCCTTTATTTCTTCTCTTTGTCATCTTTCAGTTTGTAAGTTTGCACATCATTATTTAAAACCTCAACAATTGTAAATAATTCTGTTGTCCAGTTAGCTGTGTAACACTTTTCAAAGGTTCATTTACCCTTACTCACATGGGCAACGTCACCAACTTTGTATTTCGGTTTAGTAAACATATTCGCATAATCTTGTCTTTTTTTTTTTTTTTCATATTAACTTCAGTTAGCTTCATATCAGTGGTTTGGTATTATTGTATTCTACTAAATAATGTAATATATTTACCCAATTGTAACTGACATTCAAAACAAATTTCTGCCACACTTTGTTCTTCATTGTACGGTTATATCATTCCACAGAACTGGCCTTTAGTTTACTGAATTTAGAATAATGATGGGTGTTATATTTTTGCATAAGTTCTTTGAATATTTTATTATTAAATTCTAAGTCAGTATCACATTGAATATTACATGGTTTTCTTTTAACAAATATAGATTCTAAAGCATTTGCCACATTCTTGACTGTTTTATCTTCGATTGGTATAGCAAATGCATATTTAGAAAAAAAAATCGATAATTGTCATAATATAGTTGTAATTATTGTTTATGTGCGATATGCCTTTTAAATTACCAGTATCCATCTCAACGAGATCGATTTTCCATAAATAATTAATACCATACGAAATTACTTTTCTTCTGGGGAATTTTTTTATGCAGGTTTATATAATTTATTAAATAGGCCTTCTCTTGCATTGGAATTTTTTTATATAAATATATTAGAATTACATATTGAACATTTATTTGCTGAACTAATTGTCAATTTTTAGTATTTTCAGTTTTTATATTATTATTTTTAGTGACCTAACATTTCAAGCACCAAGTATTCTCAATTTAATAGTACAAATAAGTTGATATTTTCGTATACAATTCACACGAGAGAGAAGAGAGAGAGAGAGAAAGAAAGAGAGAGAGAGAGAGAGAAAATATATAAAATCTTTGATACTTCCCGTTGCCCATTTTTCTACTCATATCTATTGTGTTAAAACTATAGTCTTCGCCCCAGCAGCATGCACAAATCTCTTTAAATTTCTCATATGACATCTCCCCACTGATGAAATCATTAAAGACGTGTCTCAAGTTTGTGTCATCTTGTCTAAATATACGTAGAACATGTGCATTATCTCTCACAAGTTGCTGTGGTATTTTCGAATATGTTTGTGCTAAATAAAATACATCAATGTTTTTATACCTTCCCATAGTAAAGTATTCGCGAACTATGTCTTGATTGTCAAAAATATCATCATCAGATACAATTTGAGGTTCGTCTTCTCATTGATCTAAAGGCAACATTTTCTCCATATTATTAAAAAAGTATGCCATTTTTTCTTTAACTTATAATTTTTTTAATGCCTCATCAAAATCATTTTGTATCAGAATATATTTGGATTGATTCAAACTTCTTGAGCAAACATACAGTTTATTAAAATTTAACCAATTTGTCGTATATAAAATTGGTTATTAAATTGGTTTTCCCACTATTACTTGGGCTTATGATTATACCTGTAATGTTGTCAGGCAATAATTCGCCATTTTTTTATTTTTTGTGTTTTCTTCAAAAATTAAAAAACAGACACCCCAATTAACTTTGAGCAGCATAGGCTGCTTTGGCTGCCGCTTTTGCATTTAATAACAATAATTTTTAGTATTAAATGGATAATAAAGTATTCAAATTAACAAATAATTCTTCTGTACTGAAGAAGAAACTTTACTATGACATCATTCATAACGATAAGTCGATTGCGTTAGTTAGTTTTCATACAACATTTTTGACTCCAAATAATGACAATAATACTATAAAGCCCAAAAAAAAAATGAGTGCAGTCATTGATAAAAGCTAAGTTATAAGTATCCCTAGTGGCCAATACGATATTGAATCTTTAAAAGAAGCTATAAGTTCAATCCATCATTTTCAACAAACAACATTGAGTTAAAATCAGATAATGTGAAAAGCAGGATATCTATTAAATCTATGTTTGATATTATACTTGATATATTAACTGATATTCTTGGTTTTGATAGAAATACTACTATTGAAAAGGACAATGTTGTCATGGGCACTAAATTGCCAAATTTTAATCCATGTAAAACAATCAATATCCGCTGTAAGTTGGCATATGGTATGTTCATACAAAATTGCGAATATAACAATTTAGAAACTGATATACTTCCTAGTTATCCACCAAAAACTATGTTTGGCTTTAAAGATTTAAAGAATTAGAGACAGAAATAGTAAACTGATTGATTTTGATGGTGCAAATATCGATATTCTTTTGGGACTTAAAGATGTTTAAAATTCTATGTTTCCATATCCGTATGGTAATGTATATATTTTATTTTCTAGTATAATCCTTTCAGTGTCACAGGGGCTTAATGCAATTCTATTAACTTCTACTGTGTATATTTCATGCTTTTCGATTTTTATTAAATTCATTGTTCTGTATTGTATTTTTTCATCAAACAAACATTTCTTGTTAATAACACATTTCTTTAATCCTTTTGCTTTTTTGTTTTCTTTGCCCTCAACTCTGTATGCATACAATTTTGTTTGTAAATCAACAAATTCTTTTATTATTTTGCCATTCCATTTATCTTTTATTTTCCTTAAAACTTTCTAATGTATTTGAGGCATGTTATATATATTATCATTTAGATAATCACTTGTATCGAAGATATCTAACACTGACTACATATCTTCGTACAAATTTTCTGTAGTTATATTATAAAGGTATCTTGATAGTATAGTTCAATTTTATCACCATATTTTGGTTTCATTACTTCATATTCGAAATCATACATTAATTCTTTTGATATTTATAAAATTGATATGGCAACATAAGTAGGCTTGTTAAATTTTCCATTTGCCTTGTTCATATAAATAGCTGCAAGCTTCTCATTAAATATGGTACTTTTCTTAAAATTTGGTCTTGATATTAATTTTTTACATTTTTCTGTATCTGATATTAATTTTACTTCTTCTCTATTTCTTAAATTCTCCATTTTTTCAACAAACACAGAATTATTCATCAGTTTGTAAGAATCTTTTTCCAAGCCATTTTTAGAATTAGTTCTCATTTGAATATTTTAATCCATATACTTTTCCAACCTTTCAGCCTGATCAAATGCTAATACTCTGTGTATTTTAGTAAGTTTTTATCCATTATTTAAGCACTGTTTTAAATTACAGTAGTGCATTACATATTTTTGATTGTTGTGTAAAGTTGTTAATAATTTAGGCTGTTTTGTTTTGGGAACTGTTTTATCTTTTGGGCAAAATGGAAATCTTTACATAAATCTTCTAGTGGATATTCTAAATAAACTTCTAATATATGACTATGCTCAGAATCATCCTCCAGATATAATATTTTTTTACTCCAGTAATCTAAATATTTTAATGTATAATAGACCCACTCAAAACCACCATGTGTTAAATATTGACACTTTGTCCATCCATAAAGGTTATTTGAATCGAGATATGCTAAATAGTTAGACTCTTGATATGGATTAAAATCTCCTAATTGTTATAGGCTTTTACATATTGCTTACAACATTGCGATATTTCACCTCTAATTCCCTTTTAAACCATTAAAATCATATAATTATGTAATAAATCTAGTGGTTGTTTAGTCATTTTTAACATCGCATCCCAAAATAATCCTGGTTCTGTAAAATACCATGCTTGGTATAATTCATATGCATTTATATAAGTATTTATAATATTTTCAAATATATCTGCTAATAGTAACACATTACTTTTTTAATATAAGTCGTGGTATTCACCAAGGTTTTTTTTATAGTAAATTGAGTCCATACAAGTTTTGTATGATCATATTCATCGTCAGTTTGATTCACTTAATTTATTATTAAATTCACTCATTGGGGGAATTTCTGTTTCTTCAAATTTCTTCCAACTGTCCACATAATTGAATTGATAAACCCAATTTCTTATTACCAAATCCACTTCATCTTTTGGAAAATGTTGGGTATGTTTCATTTGATCTTTAGTTAAATTAGATGGTAATTTATCTAAACTACTAGTCATAAATTTAAATGTTTTTTTTTTACCAAAGGAGATGAACTTTTCTTCGTTATTCGCAATTAAATCTATATTTTTATCATATCCTAACTCTTTAATAAATAAATTAGCATCATACGTAGCTAAATTAAGGAAATAAATTGGTACAAAATTTGGTAATTTTAGTTTCAGATTACAATTATTTCATACTTGATCAATGAACTTTCCAATTATATGATCGTGGTGGCACACTTTTTTATCTTTGTCCATATATTCACATCGCATTCAGTACATTCGTTTGATTCCCTATATAATATTTTTTCTTCTTTTGTTAGTAGTTGCATTGGTTCAATTTGTGAATATATTTCCCCAGTTGCATCTACTTCCCTTTATATTGATCGTATCAAACTTTATGTGTATTCGGGCCTCGATATACTACTGGTGGCTTATAATCACCATAACCAGATACAATATAATAGCAAAAACCAGATGCTTCGTGTAACTGATACTACATTGTGTATGACTCACCATTCAACTTTAAATCAATGTTACTTACTTTTTCATTAGTAATATTATATCTTTATTTTAGTATCCCCTTATTAAGACCATCATCAATATTATCTTCGGTTAAAATTAGATAATTTTTGATAAGGTTAAAATTTACTTAATTCTTTTTGGCTTCATTAAGTTGGTGATATTTTCTTTAGAATTGATTCAAAATCTGCATATATTGTGAAAGGAACATTTGTTGGGTGTTTAATGTTTTTAAATTGAATTTTTTCACCTTTAAATGGTAAGTGATCTTACTGATACATTTTTTTGAACAATCTTCTGTAAGTTTATTTAATCTGTCTTGAGATATAAAAGATTAAAAACTCATGTCGCATATGTCACTTTTACATTTATTTTTATCTTTTTGCATTGAAAGCAACCTCCATAAATCATTAATCCAACAGTAATGTAAATTTGTATCATCTTTGAAATAAAATAAATTTATATGTTTTTTCTTATTAATTTTTTTGTAAGCTTTAATAGATAAACATTAAACTTGTCATCAAAAGAGTATACATTTATAGAAGTGTAAATTTGATTTTCTATTTTTGGTATATCATTAATTTCAATTGGATATTCATATGTATCTAATACTTCGTCAATATTAGGGCCCACATTTTTATATTTAGTTACTCTTTGAGGATCTTTTTCTACTGGAAATAGTGCCGATTTTATTGTCCAAAGAAAGCGTTTTTGATCGTTATACTTTACATTTATGTATTCTTTTTATTCTTAATTTCTGCTGGTAATTCTATATATGATGCTCCATCTAATGGATTATACTTATTTATAGCTAATTGTATACCAATTACTCTATCTAAAGTTCATCCTGAACCTCTTCTTTGGAATTCTGATAACTGTGTGAGTAATTCCTGTTTTATAATTTTATAAATCTTTATATATTCTCTTTCGTTTAATATTCTATGATTAAATGACAAATGTAAATATTTCTACTTGATTATTTTCTTGTTTGCGACATTTTATATATATATATATATACATTTCACTGTTTGTTTTTAGCCCCCTAAATGTTCTAATATTATGGTGTATTATCTCAAATATCTTATTTTTTACTGACGTTAAAAATTGTTTAGGTCTACAAAACCAAGGGAATTTTCGATGTTATATGACGATATCTTACCTTTAAAGGATTTATTAACTATCCATTTTTATTGGTTCATCTGCTTTTGTTAAGAAATAAATTATTATACAATGGAAATATTTTTTCGATTTTTTTTCTATCTTTGGGGTATAATTCATTGATATTAGTATCAGTTAAAGGAAAATTTGTAAAACTATTCTTTGTTATCCATTCTATTACCTTCTTACTTTAATTTCTAGGCTGTACAAATAGATTATTAGAGAATGGGAATATTATTATTTTTTTCAATTTCTTTCCATCTTTCTTATATAATTAATTTATATTGGCATAAGAAAATGGCAAATTTGCGAAGTTTCTCCTTCTTTGCTCATCAATTCTTCTTCTTTGATTGTCTATAATAATAGGTCAAATAAAAGGTATAATAGTTCTAATTAAATCATCTTTCCTTAGCCTTCTATATATTTTATTTCAAGTACTCTAGCTAAAATTCTTAGTTCCCACACTCTCTCTCCAGACAACACAACTGTTAGTTTTGTAGCTTCCATTTTTATAGTTATGTTTACATAGAAAAAAATTCAATTGTTTTTTAATTTTTATGGACAATTTGGTACCTTGATTTTTTTTAAATCAATTAACACAAAGTTTTAGTTAATATCTAAAGCTGTATTTATTAATTATTTAGCTTCTTACTGCAAATATATTTTTTCATATATTCATTGTAACAAGTTTTACATTTTGTTATATTTTTGTCCTTAGTATTTTTATGCTGTTAAATAATTTTAATCATATAGTCTCATTATACACATTACATGTTTTTGTTGGATAATTGTCATGTATTTCATTAAAAATATCAAGTGCAGTATTGTGTAATTTTCCATTTTTATGCTTTTCGAGAGATGTATTAAATTATATTTTCCACATTCATATTCTCTTTATTTAATTTATAATGAATTGTACCTTTTTCAATGCAACATTTAAAAAATATATTATAAATCTTATCTTTTGTGTTTTTATTAAAGTAAAAACTTCCTTTATTTAAAAATTCATTACACTTTTTACAAATTTTAGTATTTTCCATTTTGTTACTGGGTGTCGCTTGTATTTTTAATTTATAGGAAAAAATATATACATTTCTGAATTACACAATATGGCACTAGATGTTTTTAATGAAACCCAACACAACAATTATCCAACAAAATCGTGTAAAATGTGTAATGAGACAAAATCATTAAATCTATTAAGAGAAAACCTTTTTTAATTTTAAATATTAAACAAACATTTTTGTTTTTTATTTTCTTAATATAATTTGTTTCTATATAAATAAAACAAAAATGGAATCGCTGCTCAGAGAGTTAAACAATTCGTTTGAATTCACAAAACTGTAGGATCTACATATTGATATATTGTATGAAGCCACAGATTTTCAAATTCAAGAATCTAAGTTTGGTAACAATATTACTTGCATTCTAGTTGGTAAGTATAAAATCACTTTACCAGACCGATATGAAAAGATATTAGATGCAAATGACTTAAATTAATAAATGAGAAAAAGGTTTGTATAAAGTATATAGGTTTAAATGAAATTAAAAATTGAATATCTGTAAATGATATTAAATTCTGTTAAAATGTTTAAATGCTATTATTTTGTATCTTTCCATTTTTGATTTTTAACTCATTTTGCTTGTTTCCTTTAAATTTACTTGATTGGGATTGCTAGCTTGCAAAATTAGCAATTCTAGAAAAACTGATAAATTGCTTGATTTAGTGGAAAAATTATCTGATTTTTGGTGCTGGCACAGCACTTATTTGAAAAACGGATAAAATTGCTTGATTTTGAGTTAAAATTGCTTTATTTTCGATGAAAATTGCTCGTTTTTTTTAAGAGAAAATTTTGGCTTCTAGAAATGTGAAAAAGCTGCTCGGAAAATGTAAATTTGTCTCATTTTTGCTCAAATTTGCTGGATTTTGATCGTTTTTTCATTGAATCCCCAGATTTTGAGTTCTTTCATTTTTTGCACCCTTATTAAAATTAATGGAAAAAAATTATGTTACTTTTTTCTTGCACTTTTGGAGTAAATTGTCGGAAAAAATGTACTGTGCTAGAATCCCCATTTAACATCTACTAATTAAGTATACAACATTAGTTGGGCAAACTGGTTCCCTAATATTATCCACGCCACACAATCTTATAGTAGTCCCCAGGTTAAAAAAAAATTGTTTGCGTCAATTTCAAAATTTCTTTTATGACATTCTTTTATATATTTGGCGGGCCCATTATTCACAATAGATTTTTTGAACTCTGAGGTATCCCTATGTTTACTGATCTAGAATTAAATTGATATTGTAGATGGTAACAGCGCAACACAAATTAAGAATGGCATTACATCATCAATCAAACAAAACATCATACACCTTAAAAATTATGTCTTACTTCAGCAGACATTTTGTAGCTGAAGGAAAATTACATTCATATCATATATTTACAGTTACCTCCAAGATAGGCAACAACATTCATTGTTATTTAAACTGAAGCACAAGGGTAGTTATAACTGGCAGTAATTGAGAAAATGTAGAAAGCAAACCAGATTGTGTTTGTGCCTCGAACGTCTACTTTCGGTGAACATCAGTAGTAGGACTGGGGGTGTGGCGGTTCTAGATCAAAGGTGATGCCGCCTTTATTAATATCAAAGGGTTAAATTGACTGAAAGGGCTAATTAAAAGGAGTTAATAAAAAAGATTAATCAAAAATTCGAATGAGTTAAATGGATTAAGGGGTTAAATTCATTGAAAGGGTTAATCAAAAAGAGTTAATTTTAAATTGGATAAATTTTTTTCTTGAATTTGTCTTTCTTTCTTTCCTTTTGTGGGGAGCTCTGTGCGATATTGATGGTGTGGTATCCTGGAGGCGATTGACCAGAGTGGTGAGTTGCAATGTATTATATATGTGTTGAGTTGAGTGGAAGAGTGTGCTAAATGTAATTTTATAGTTTTTTTCTAATTTTGATGTTTTTGTAGAGATGTTAGTGGTAGATAGGAGATTTTTACTAATATATTTAACAGACGAGATAAATTCAGAGTCTTTAAATGAGTTCTATGTATGAATAAATTACATGCATCGAATCACAAATTTCGAACGACTATGTGAATAATAAGTGCAATTACTCCAGTATGAAATTACACATAATGTGAGACCCGAGCTTATAAATATAATTTACGCAAGAGAGAAGTAAAACACAATCACATTAGTACAGAATTTACAATCTACAACAAAATGTCCCTATAAATTAAACAAACAAGATATATATGATGCCTCTTGCACATACCTTACACGTCCGTCTGCCTGCGAGACTGGCAAGGAGGAATTTTATAAATGTAATCCACACGTAAAAATTAATTATGTGACTCTTATATGAATTATTTAAAGAAGCAAAATGTCCCTGTAAATTACTTCAATTAAATGACAGTCTTCCTAAACACATTAACAATTTTACACATAAAAATTACATGTATGTTACATGATTCAGCCTGGTGAATGATGTTTTATGGCAAAAAATTCTGAATACGATTTAAACCAGACACAATCACGTACCTGAAATGTTATTAAAATAAGTCAGATGTTTGAATGAGTAGCATTTAAGTCGAGCGGTGAGTATATCCATGTAGCGCATCTTAATGGCAACTGAGTATAAATGTACGACTGACAGAAAATCTAACAAGCCACTATTAACGACTTGATTCGTCCTACAAGTACGTGAATGTATAAAAGTGAATTAATTAAAAATAATACACGTACTACAAATTTTTCCCCAGAAGTCTTCATTCCCGTTTCTAGCAATCTTACAAAACATTTAAACTTTATTCCTGTTTTCCAACCCCTTTTGACTAACACAATAGTGTATATCTATTCTGATAAGTTGAATATATAATTAATGGTAGAAACTATTTTACACAAAATTATTTTTTCAAATAATCAATTTGCATCGAAGTGTAGAGCTTAATCCCACATCACTTTATATATAATCGAAAAAATGCAGAAATATCCTTTAAGAGAAAATTATTTTTAAAATAACGGACATACTACAAATTTCCATAAAGTGTGGTAAATGGATCGCACTTGTTAACACGGACACAATTTGAAAATGCTATGAAGTTTTGTCTAGCAAACACAGAAATGGGGTTTACACATTAAATTCACTATCTCACGAAAATTTATATATTTTTCCTGATAAACTAAAAAAAATTATGCTTGCGATAAAATAGTTTTATATTAAAACATTTATATTATAAAATGTTATTCAAGGCTTTGGTCATTGTCGCATTGGTCATTTGTCTGTAGTTGCAGTAACCTGTGATCGTAACCTTGTTGTCCGCCAAGTTTCTAGAGGTGCGGTGAAGACAGAGAGCTGGTGAGGTATACATCAGTCTAGTCCAAGAGTAGATGACCAACTGAAGATGGCGCCGAGTGTCCAGAGAGCTCCACATAAGGAGGCCTGCCTGCTTGTAGCCACTTCTTCCCACCTCCCACCTCCCAGCAGAGTGATGTGTCCTGGGGTTACTCACTCCTCTGCCCTCGATTGTCAATTTTTTGGCACTGAGGCAAGATGGCAGCGACTGGATACAGGGGTGCAGATCAGGTCCTGCTTGTGCACTGCTGTAGACATCCCCTACTCTCCACCCTTTGCTCAGAGGGACATTCCCCGAGGTCAAGAACCTAGACCATCTTTCCTGCTCCAGAATTTGTCTTTGTGCGAAAAGCCAGTTCTTCTCCAAGGCCATCAGACCAGAATGCATTTTTTTTTCGAATATCTCGAGAGCTAGCCTGTCCACACAGCCTGCCCTCACTGCCGATCCATGGACACGCATCCCCAACCCCCTCCCTTTACCCTCAGTCCAGATAACATATTTTGTCCAACAACAACTTCAAGGAGTTTTCAACTGGCAGACACTCCTCAAGAGACCAATTTGGACGCTTCCAAAACTTTTATTTATTTGCAAAGCTACACTTTACCCATGAAAAGTGGACTCTCCCGAAAATCTACCCTGTTATATTCTGTGACTTATTCCCCTGCGACCCCCTTCCCCTGAATCGCCATACCTGGAGCTGGTCAACATCCTTAAAACCATTGTGCACAGGGGATGTTGAAAAATTCTTGCATTTCCACTCTCAAGTGTTTGAACATTTATTTCCATCGAATATATTTTAACAACTCCCACTATTTAATTATTGCACATTATTTGTGAGAAAACATGCAACTACTACCTAATCACGATCTAGGCGAACGACTCATATAAATAATCCATTTAAATTTGTCACAAAATGAATAAATCTAGGAAAGATTAGAGTCCCTACAACTTTGTAGAAATAAAAATTACAATACTAAGTTACTTAACACATACACAGTTTATCGATCCGAAATAATTTTAACAAATCTCAGTTAAAACGTATAGCAGAGAAAGATTTAAAAAAATTCGCATAGCTAACACGCATAGACTAGTTTCGGAAAACCATATTTTGAATCCTAGCCGAATGAGATACAGATTATTTAAAAGATATATTATATGGGCACAAACTTTAAAATAAGGTATCGAAATAAAATCTTACTGACTCATGTAGTTAACACTACTAGAGAAACTAAATTCAAACATTAATCAATGATTATTAAAATAGAAATAAATTGATTAACACATGTAAACATATTCTAATTCCTATCGTATTATATGCTATGAAGGTTAAATACGCTAAAAAACGGAAATATTTCAAAAAATAGTGGTATGAAGACTGTGTGCGTGGTGTGAACCCCGAGTAGATAGATGATATCACCTAACAAGTGTTGCAGGTTGGGGAGCAAATAGGCAACGCACAGGGTCATTGAAGTTCGTAAATAGGAGGGGTCTGCGCTGTAGGCTGCCGTGACTTTGTCCGTCTTTTTTTATATCCTGTAACAGACTAAGTGATGAGGGATGAAATCCTTACTTTGTCAATGGGGAATGCAACACCCTGGTGAACTGTATTCACATGACCAGCAGAACTCTCGCACAGAACAAGAGCTGCTAGCAATGCTTTTACACGTCCTGAACATGTCCCGGTTATAGGCATCCTACAGGCTTCACGTGAAGTGCCATACACATTTTCTTTCTGAATGAACACTAGATTAAGTGATTTGCATAATAAAGACAGATATTGAGTAAATAACATTTCTAGGTGTTTTAAAAATACCTGTGAAAATCATCAGTGTTTGTTAAACCTATTAATTGCATATTACATTTGTCTTTAGAACTCATTTACTATAAGTAAATTATTTATTTTGTCTTATTTTCTGTTAAGATGCAAAATTGTTAACTCATCGCAAATCTCTGTAGTCTTAACTGTGTTAAATATTAAGAATTCCACTATTTTAGGTGATATTCATGCAAACTGATTTCGCAGCGAGACAGTATTGTTCGCTCTTATCGAAAGCGCTCCGACAAAGTGATTCGCCAATTGTTGTGAACGAACACATACTATTTTAACCGATTGAAGGAATAAATATGTATTCAGTTCACATACAAATATTTCTGCTCACTGAAAACATAACAATTAACCAGGTAATTTTGTTTTTGTTATGTTGATATGTGATTTCAAGATATATATGTAGAAAAAAGTCACACGCACGAATAAATAAATGCTCTTCACACAAACAAAGCTACGACCCTGGATGAAGTAATAAAAAGTATTTTTGCAAAAACATTGACTCACTCATTTCTCTTAGATATATGATAATAAAATTCCAGATCTACAGTTTGGAGATAAATCAAATACACATTCACTTTGAAATACATTTTTAATATATCCCACTTTTCCAAAAAGCAAATATTTATTTACACATACAAAAAAATCACATTCTTCTTGAAATATTTATTTACATATGCAAAACCACAATCATCTTAAAAACATTTATTCATATATAGAAAAATCCTCAATCTTCTTTTCTGGGAATTAGGTTGGTAACATTTGCTTGATGTTGTAGTAAGACAAACCTGTTGCTCTCAAATCTGTGTGAGTTGTTATACACAGCGATTCTTGATGAGGTATTGGTTGTTAGAATTTCAGATTAATTATTTTAAGATACTATCTGTCAGTTGACTGGCTCACTCTTGATACAGCTGGCAGTTTAACTGTCTCGAAGATGTTACTATGTCATTCAAATACACCATTGGCGGTATTGAATATAGCTGAGCTGAATTTATTATGGTATTCAGTGTAGTGTTGCAGAATATAATTTAGACATGAATTCTATGATATCACACAGGAATACACAAGCCAATTTAATGAAGCACTGCAATACAAGAAGTGTAAAGTTTGTGGAGGTAATTTGACATACAAATCGTACTGACATGAGGCAAGGCTCGCAGTTCAGAAGCTTTGCACACATTCTGGGTTTCGTGGAACAGGAAAAATCTATGGATTTCTAATTATATTAAAATCTTGTAGAAAAATATTTATCTGTGCATTGGAACGAGTAAAATGATTTTAATGGCTCTCAAAAATGGTGGTCTCGAGCACCAAAGAGGGTAAAGCAAGGCAAGTAATGAAGCAATGTTGGATTTCAAGCCATCTTATTGCTAATAAACTTGGATTATTTACCACCAGCAGTGAATGGCCAGTATTGACTCCCATGTACATTCATTTTTATATCTGTTGTAAAGTCCACCTGCTTCGATGAGCACTAAATACTTCAAGTCTGATTATTAAGTAAGGTACTATGTTGTTGTCATAAAGTTTACCAACATTGGATGAGTCCAGTACAGGGAGGGAATTGCTTTGAAAATAAAAGGTTTGCATAATATCTTGCTCTCCTATGAGGGATATCAAATACTTTCACGTTACTGTTACGCTAATTTTAACCTGCCGGAGTGATGCAACTTTTAAGTTTAATAAAGGGATCTTACACCTCTCGAAAAAAACAAGAAAAGTCAGCATCACTGTCAAGCCTATCGTTAAGTATCTCCACATCAGTTAACCTGCCGGCGAACACACTAGCCAGTATCTCGTATCTGAGATTGGATAATGAACTTTTCACTGAAGCTGGAGACTTGGAAAGCAGATTACTTATCATCCCTGAATTAACATATCGAATATTTTGAGGTAATTCAGTGGGTGGAGCTGGAAATGTTAACTGTGGAGCTAACTGCAGAGCTGTCTCCAAAGCTGTCTGCAGAGCTGTCTGAGGAGCTAAATGTGGAGCTAACTATGGCACTACCTGTGGAGCTAAATGCAGAGCTGTCTGCAGAACTGCCTGTGGAGCTAAGTGCAGAGCTAAGTGCGAAGCTAACTGAGGAGCAGATTGTGGAGCTGTCTGCGGAGCTAAATGAAGAGCTAATTGAGGAGCAGATTGTGGAGCTGTCTGTGGAGCTAAGTACAGAGCTAACTGAGGAGCTGTTTGAGAAACTGTTTTAGGAAATGGTGTCTGCATAGAATTAGTGTTACAACATCTACCATGTCTTTTCAAATTATCACTGTGTAAATTTTCTCTGACATAAATCACACTGAAACTTCTTCCAACTATTAGAATGAAACTGCAAAGCATACACCTTTTATAGAGAGTTATAGGCAAATCCAGGAAGCAATATGATTACATTATTCATTTTAAACACAATACATTTGAATTGTAGAATGTGTTAAACATATATTTTTAAAAATAAGACATTTGAATCCTAGAATGTACATTTGAATAGTTTTATGTATTAAATCACTTTCAAATTACTAAAGGTTTATTTAATCATTGTCCCATACACAAACCTTGATGTGCAAACACATTTAAATTTAAATGTTAAATGTACTCAAACAAAGTTTACATAACATTTGATTGTCAGAGTATGTGAATATTGCAATTCACACAATTGTTAAGTCTGTAAAACAGAAAAGATTGTTTCAAACAATTTATTTTGCTACATTTCCTTATAGAATACATTTTCTCATCACTGTGTGTTTATAAAATTGTGTGTTAGATTATTTCTCTTCCATTCTCTCCTTGGCAATATTTATAGTATTTTCATCTGTTTGATATAAATTTTTGTGTATTTGGGTGCACCTAATATATTACATTCTTGTAATACTCAAAAAGTTCCATAATAGTACGAATATACTTCTTCGATGCTAGCTGGTAAACTTGTTTTTGGACACATATGGTATACAGGACATTTTCAGATCTGGACAAATATTAAATTGTTACATTTTTTTATCCTCTAAGGGGCATTAAATATTTTTTTAATGAAACAGCCCATCTCATATCCCTCCAAATTGACGTATTATTACGTGAATCAAACAAGAGTAATTCACAGTTGCATTTCCAGGGGTGACAGAGATGTAAATACCAGTTGAGTGGAAGAGAGACATGTTTACAGTAGGAATGTCACTAAGATACTAAAACCATCTCTTTCCAAAACAAAGTCGAAATGGTTTGCTCCAACATGCTAATAAATTGCTAATATTCAATTTACATTTGCATTTATGTATGCACGAGCATGTAACTTCGTTCTCATCTTATCGATCCATCTTTACAAAGAAGTGGATTACATACACCCAAATACTTTGTATATTAAATTTCACTCATCCTAAATAATGCCATATGACTCGAATAATGTCCACAGGTGATACAAGAGGAGAATCATTATAGTCTGTTTCACCCCAGTCAGGCATTATTGCCCAAGTTAACATTAGTTTTGAGTTTTCCTCTGCAGAGAAGAATGTCAAATTTGATCCATCTGTTTTATGCAATTGTTTGAATGAGGGGCAATTGTATTATTTTTGAATATGTATTACTTTCCCGCTATACACACTTTGGAAAATGCATTTTTGCTTAACTCCACCTACATATATTTCACAATTATTTTGATAATGTGTGTAAATATCTTCAATATTCTCATACTCTATACATCCACTTTCCCATTTTAAACAGTGGCGATGGTTAGTAAACCATCTTTTAGTTTTCCTGTATTTGGAAGATAGATATTTCTAGTCAAACAGTGATTTGAAGCTGAAAATAGTTGTGTAGTTTTCCGTATCAGCGATTGCCGATTCTTTTAGGATATTTTTTTCTGCAGATTGAAATCCTTGCACATTACAAAACATCTCATCATAACTGTGGTTTGTCGTTTACTGACTTAATTTATTATTTTCACCATCTTATCTCTTTCATTGCAGCTCGCAAATCTATTGCAAATTATCAGAGCATAAGCTTGCTTATTTTTATTGGAATTGGTGTATTTTCAATAATTTCAATTTGTGACTCAATTATGCCATTGGTAATTCTGTGGTCATGTTTGCTTACATCAAACACAAATAGCATTCTTCTGGTTTTAAATGATATGGGTTCTAGGATTGATGAACTGATTTTGTTATAATAAGTTTTCTGAAACTTTGTATACATATCATATGAAATAAGGAATTCCCCATTTTTAAAGTTCATATTTAAATCCACATAGGGGTAAGCTTGACTGTTTGGATACAGTTTAATATTTTTCATCTCACAATAATTGAATATTGATCTATCAGCTTTTAAATTGTTTTATCGATTTGTTTGAAAATAAATAACGTCATATCTTGGTTTTTCCAACAAAAACTTGATTTCACATTCAAAATGACTTTTTGTGATGTTATCAATGTTGGAAAAACCTCTAAAGCCCACAATCTGAATGCAATGTCTAGAATCTTCCTTTTTTCGATAAATTTTAAAAACTTTACACGTTCACGAGTGTTAATTTGAATAGGCGGCATCAACCATTCCGCACTTCTTACTTCAAGTGTTACATCTTCCTCATCATTAGCTGTATCCTATATAGAATTCAAATGTGTATTGCAGAATAGAATAAATAACTCTTGTTTAGCATTTAATATTACATATTTGTAATTTTCAGCAAAGCCTAAAATCAAACTTAATGGTATAACAACTTCGTATTTTTCACCTGGGTTTATTTGTATTCAGTAATCACTAGCATTGTTCCACCCATTCATAAGTCCTATATAAATATTGTTTACAGTTCCAGAGAGATAGTTCTTTATCGTGGAAGTAATTCTAACATCTCGGGTTTCATCGATTTCCACGACATTTAGCAAATTAAGTATCCATTTCTTACTATTTTTGTAGTTGCTGGATTACTTGCATCAGCTGTCTTTTTATTTGTTCCTCAACCTTAAACTTTATTTTGACTGTAATATGTAAATATTATGATTTTGTATTGAAATCCTTATTTCCAATGGAAACGTGTATGGACCTGCTCGAAATGGTTCATACACGTGTATTTCTGTATTGGTGATTGCATTTTCATAGCTGACAAGTTCTTCAAAATTTACTATGTCTTCCATTTCTATTAACAGTATATCCTAATTCTTTTAAATAGAATTCGTTGCCTCGTGTTAACTTCAGGGGTGACTTATATGAAGGGATCATTTTATGCTTAAATTTACGTATTTTTATACTTTCAATCTTAGAAATATGTTGCTTAGTAACATAGTTCTTAAAATAACTATCTACTTTACATGCTTTTTTTAATGTAAACAAATGGTAATTCCTTCATTTCTAAAATTATTCAGTTTACTGTCTTGATCGACAATTATTTAATCAACATGATTCACTATTACTGGAAGATATATTAATGTATTGGGTTTTTCAATTATTTTATATTTTGGAGCCACAGCACACGTGAATTCATGAATTGAATTAGTTTGTTTTCCATTCAAATATGAACCGTTACAATATTAACATTTGTATGACATACATTTACCTACAATATATTGATCTGTTTTGATGATTTGTGTGATTGATTAACCAGATATTCTCTCCGTTCATAACCTTAAATATTTGCAATTGAATTGTCTTTCGAGAAATCGATATCGACGTTACTATACATTGCAATAGTTAACGTATTTGGATTTCTATGTAATTGGAAATGTACATCTTCAGGTAATGCTGCTTTAATGAAAGTTTCAAGGCCATCCTAATCATAAGATCCTACCGGTATCAAAATCTTGTAGGTTTTGTCACCAATATTAGCCATAAAAGATTGGTTATGCATATAAATGTTTGGTATGCTGTTGGAAGAAACGAATTCGATTAGACTTATTTGCTATTTTCCACCTAACTCCATAGCTGGGAAATATAATGCACACAATTGCGACGAATTTTCACTTAATATCAACATAATTGACATATTAGTATTATGTTTTACTATTGCATATACTTATATACCCTATTTATAGCCAAAAACGATTAGATAAATGTCTGGAATTAATTGTATTTGGCAATTGTTCCATTTTGTAACTGTACCTTTATTTTGTGTTTAAAAATGATTATGTATTTCAATTGGAGGACGTAAATTGCCAAAACTGTTGTAATATGATGATTGATTTACAATTTTAATTAATGCAACCTAATGCGTTCCTTCATTTTGTTTCGAATCTAAATTAACAATCATACATTCACAAAGATTTGGTTTCTTTGGTAAATCGTCTTATATTCACACCTCGGAAATAGGGAGTATCGATTAAGGACTTTCTGCATTTTTTCCACATTTGGAGTTTTTTTTGTCCTTGTTCAACTATATAGGGTTTCAAACACATTCCTTCACCTTTTCATTTAACTGCTCTACTAATTGCCGAAGCCCTTCCGAAGATTGATTCAAGAGCTCTTAATGCTGGAAATAGGAATTGAATGATTCCTCCTTTCTTTGTTTTTCATTTGGTTTTGCATTTCAGGCCCATGCCTCTCTTCACTTTTGCACAAATAACTTTATCAACAACCCAAGCTCCAAGCTTTACCTGTACATGTAGATGGATTTGTGATGAAAACATAAGTGAACAAACATAATAAATTTCAAAATTCCTTTTATTCTGTTTTCGTTTAACTCTGTTCATAGCATTTACCAAATTTCATTAATATTAAAAACATTTTTAAAAAACATTAGAACATTTAAAAAAGTAGCCCTGGCACCAAATGGCCGTCAAAGCACCACACTCCAATAAAATAATAAAATTACACATTTTTCAATGCAAACTGGATGAAAATTGAATCCAGACTAATTTTTACTCATTCAAAAGGTACAAGAGATTAGATAAGTGAGTGTTATAAATTGTTCAAAGCCTTCAAAATTTAGTAAACTAATTAACAACAGATAGACTTACTTCCAAGCAATGCTATAAAATTTAAATTCAATATATATTGAAATATAAATACGTGATCTCATACAGCCAAACTTTGAACATTTTAAAATAAAGTTGCATCAGATGGTGCGCAATAGACTTTCCAAAGCCCACCTGAACTATAAACCATAAGTAAACACAGCATTAAAAAAAATACAATTTAAAATTTATTAAAAGCATTTCAAGCACAGACGATACCAATTACAAATGCACTCGCAGATGGGATATTATTTAATGCTTTCAATATAGCGCGAGTCGATGCTATCCCAATTCACTGCGAAGGAGTTTTCAGGTGACAAGCAGCTTCAATATAGCACAAGTCGATGCTGTTCCAATTCAATGCCAAGAAGTTTTCAGGCGACCAGTAGCTAAGTATTTAAATTTACTTCAACAGGTAGATCATTTTAAAGCAAAGGAACTACATGCACCACATAATGCGAGTTAACCAAACTTAATTTAAAAATACCGAGGAAATCTCAAACAGAATTTAGTATTGAAAGTAAAATAGCACTCACATAAACCCTAACTCGATTTACTAGAAAATCGCAACAAGTCATGAACCCACCTCATCGTGCGACTAATCGTGCACTGCTGCAACCATTTCAGCTCGCTGGTTACTAGCGAGGTTTAGGCTGTTGAACAGAGTCCATAGTGTACCGAGGAGCAGAAATACCATAGGGTCATTTTCGCTGAGCTGACCAGAGTAGAAGTGGACGAGCTTTGCTCGAAAGTAAGCCTCCTCCAGACAGAAAATATACCAACCAATCAAAACAGTGTTTCTCGCGCATGTGTAGAAGGGGTAGGGGTAACAGAGGTAGGCGGGAAAATGGGAAGGGGAGAGGTAGTCAAGGCAATCACAGGTGGAGCAGCAGTTCAAGTTCTTTACACCAAAACAACGCACTCTATAACACTGGCGGTGCACACACAAGCTGTGTAGACTCTTCCTTATATTTCCTGCTTTATTGGATAGAATTGTATCTGCTATACGTCTTTCTTTCAAATAGTTTGTTCGATCGTAAGCTATATCGTGTTCTTTGCGCACATTATACAAAGAGTTTACCTTGATAGTTCCATGCCAAAGGTTTTGCAAGTTTAGTACATGGTCCACAATAATTGTATTTTGGTAAATGCAATTCAAATGGTAATTTATAAATCAATGTATTCAATACACCATGTCCTTTTTTGATACATTTAGTACGAGCCACTGTTTTCAACTGAATGCGAATATATATATAGACTTTCATTTATAGTTCTATGTTGGTATGTTACGTTAGTTTTACATTACTACATTACATCAATATGTTGCAGTACATTACATTATGTTACTATGTTACAATATGTTACATTACATTATGTTACAATATGTTACATTACATTATGTTACTACATTGCAATGAATTATGATACATTACATTGTTATGTTATGATACATTACATTGGTACATTACAATATGTTACATTGGTACATTACAGTACATTACTATTGTTACATTAGAAACATTATGATATGTTACAATATGCTACATTGGTACATTATGATACATTACTAACATTACATTAGTATGTTATATTACATTATATTACATTAAAATACATTGCATTACTATGTTACGATATGTTACAATACATTACATTAGTACATTTTATTTCATTACAATACATTACATTATGATGATGTATTACAATACAATACATGAAAATATGCTATTTTAGTGTGATATATTATGTTACATTAGTACCTTACAATGTGTTACATTAGTATGTTACAATACATTAAATTTATACATTATATTGTTATTATGTTAAATACATTATGTTAGTATGTTACAATATGTTATGTTAGTACATTACAATAAATTAAATTGTAAATTACAATACGTTATACTGTTTTTTGTATAGAAATGTAGATAATAAAACCAAATATACATCTGCCGGTAATTATTAATACAAAAGAAAATATTATTGAACAGAAGCATGGCATTCTTTTATCATCATATATACGTTGTATAATAAGCGGTCCTTCTTCATGTGAAAAAAACTTGTGTTATTATATCGCTGTTGGAGCATCCGAATGGACTTAAATTTGAAAACGTATGTGTGTTTTCTAAAACAATACAAGAGAAATATCAATTATTAGCGAGCATTTTGTCGTTAATTGAAGGAATGCGATATTTCACTTTCACAAATAAAGAAGATATAGTGTGTTTCAGTTCCGATAGACATTCAAAGTTGATTGATTATATCTATCGCAAAGTTATGCACATTTACCAAAATGTAATTTACACGATAATGCAAATATGGTAACTGTGTTTAATATGGATTATATGAATCTGCAAGATATTTTTAATGATTATGTTTTAGGCGATATGCCAATTACAAAGTTTAAATATATGTCTTTACTGTTGGATATAATAATGTGGTTTTTTGGTGATTATACCAACACTTCCCCTATATAAAGGCAGATATAGGTCTAGTTTTGACAATTTATTTTACTTCCAGGCGAAGAACAATGAGTATTTCAAAGTTTGGTCATAGCGGTACAAAATGCAATCGTTACAATAGTTGTTTAACCATAAATCGCGATGGGAATTGTGATTTGAACGGACGTATATAATGTAATATGGGTATGGCTGTGAGATATAGCGATGTGGTAAATAAACATTATGTGTGAAGACTTAAACACTACTATACTAAACGTGTTTAAATCACAATCAAACAATATTCAAAAGTAATTAATAACGATAGTTGATTTGAATGATGTTTATAAAAAACACGAGTGTGATTGAGACATTTTAATCAATATTAGCACTTATTTGCAAGAGTAATGAATTTAGAATAGAATAATGTTTAAATGAATTTAGTAAGGATTTTAATGATATGACAAATATATGTTTTACAACACAACTTACAGAAATGCAAGGAAATTTAAGAGTTGTAATTAATGAAGTGGTAAATGCTACTCTTACAAAATAACTTAAAACACGAATGGAACAAATAAAGTAATATATAAGAGTTTTAGTATAGTTATGCGAACAGATTTGAGAAAACAAAGTAATAATTTGAAAACACTCATGAATTATTTTTTAATTATTGGAAAGCTAAAACTGTAAACAAATTAAATTTTGTTTTAAGTAAAGTGGATAAGATTGATAAAGCACAAACTAATCGACCTAATGCAACAGTTAGAAAAGCAACAATTTGATTCATATATTAATAGATTGAATTTAATGTAATTTAATCCAAGCATTTCTGCCTCTGCTTCATAATTACATAAAAATTATATCTGCTTTGAAGGAAAAATATTTGCAAGTCAAACCAGCCCATATTGAATGGGATGTTTTAATTGAAGAAATATTTTAACCTGTTACGAGTAGAAAGGACACATTGCATTCTGTGTTGAATAAATCTAAAGAAACAGCTTTGAAAATCAAATCAGAAGAAGAACTTTTAACAAAGAAAAAGTAACTCCTTTCTCAATTACCACATAGTTATTAATCTTTACAATATTCTTCATCTCTGCATGATACAACATTTAGTGTTTATCGACATGAAAACAACTGGTTCTTGGGCGATTCGGTAATTACATTTTTTCCTGACGAAAAATTAAAATATGTGATTACATAACTGATGTGAGTCAAGTATTGTTTGAATTATTTAATTCATTTTCGAAATGGATATTCCGACACCAATTTAAAGAAATGTAAAGATTTTATTCGTCAAATGAATGCTAATATTCCTTCAGGAGATGAAAAAACACCCGAAAATACTATTAATAGGAGATATAGTCGGAAGTGGAATATTTAAAGATGAAATTGGCGAACGCTTTTCACCTGTATATTGGAAAAATCCTGATGAATTGTTCGATAGATTAAAACTTCTCATTGCTTCGAGAAATTGTTTATATTATTGAAGAGTTGAAATAAGGTATTTATATTACCAATGGAGTTAAGTATGAGATCTGAAGAGCTTCACGCTCATGCAAGGATAAGATATCCTAGAAAACAAGTTATAAATCATGGTTTTAAATTATCTTTTTCAAGCCGATTTGTGTGAAATGACATTGCTTTCCACATACAATACGGGATGCAAATATATTTTAACCATGATAGACAATTATTCGAAATATGGTTGGGGTATACCTTTGAAAAACAAAACTGGGAAACAGGTTAGGGATGCAAAGAAGATCGTCTTGAAAGAGAGAACACTGAATTCATTCCAAACCGACAGAGGATATGAATTTTTTTCTGTACTGTTCCAGAAACTAATGACCAAATATTGTATTAATCGCTATGCAACATATTCGGAGTTTAAAGCGAGTGTTGTGGAATGTTACAACAAATCGATTAAACAATTAATATATAAACATTTCGCGTCGAGGGGGACTTACAAATGGGTTGACGTTTTGCCTGGAATAGTTAAATTTTATAATTCCAAATATCCGAGAACTATAAAAATGGCTCCCAAAGAAGTTATGGATAATAGTTTAATGAAAACTATTTATGATAATGTAAAGTCGTCGATGAAAAGAAACCAAAGTTCAAATATATCTCGAGGCAGAAAGGAATTTTTGAAAAAAATTTGAAAAAAAAAAAAAAAAAAAAAATGTATGGTGAATTGGCCTTTTGAAATATTTAAAATTGTTTCAATTAGACAAACAGATCCCAGAATGTATTACGAAGGAAACTATGATGGATAACCAATAAAAGGAGGATTTTATGTGCATGAATTGCAAAAAGTTTGTTCTCCAAATGAATATTTAGTTGGTAAAATCATTAAAAGGAAAAATTATATGTCCTTGGTTCGATAGAGGGGTTTCTCAAAAGCACACGATTCGTAGGTTAAGAATCAAGATCTTAAATATCGTAATACAATGTTTGTAAGATTATAATACTAAATAAAAGATTTTTTAATGACATTTGATATGGTTTTTGTTCATTTAATAAACCCCTGGATGGGCATTTGTTATACAATTTATTGTGTAATCAATTTTCTTGTTGATTGGATTAGGGTTTGAGCGGTAATCCAGCATGATTAAATACTTTTATTTGTGACATCATTCACATTTAGGTGATAAACCGTTACATTTGATATGTAATTCAATTGGTATCTGTGATAGAATCGTTTGATTGGAAATTAGCATGTAGGTGTTAATTGGGTGTATTTGGTATGTATTGTAATTAATTGTGTTTGGGTGGTATTCTGTTGCATTTGATTCATTTTAAATGTTAAGTAATTGATTGTTTTTGATGTTACATTTCTTGGAATCGGGATAAAATTTCGTGGAATTTTTCATTTTAAAGACATTTAAGACGTGATTTCTTTAATTCGTTGTTGTAATTTCCTGGAAATGAAATACATTTTTGCAGAATTTTTAACTTAAAAGCATTTGAGATGCAATTCCATTTTAATGATATTTAGAATGAATTTGTAACATGGTATATTTCTTAGAACATAGATCATGTTTCCCGGAATTTGTTTCTCGGATTAGATTTACATGCTAGTTCGTGTTTTTTATTTTATTGTGACATAATTCATCGTTTTTTTCCATTCATTAATGTTACAGTGATGATTAGTTTATCGGAATACATTTCTGGGTTTCATAATAGTTTGTGCTAGGTTATATTGCTTAGCTTGTAATGATACAGTTCTAAGAGAGCAAAATAGTATTTCCCAAGCTAACATTTTTTATACCAAAATCATTATTAAATTTTTCTAGTTTAAAATTTTATAAAAAAAGTTTTACGGTGAAAACAATTTTTACAGTATAAAATTCATAAATGTTTTTGATGGTGTAAATTATTTTTATGGTGTACACTACTTTGATGGTGTAAGATTAAAAAATTAAACAAAAAAGAGCATTTAAGATATAAATTTTCTTGCTTTTAAATGAATGGTTTACAAAACTGGACTTAAAATTCTATTAAATATTGTAAATATAGACCACTTGCTCCAAACGTACAACATTTTTTTAATGCAGGCGAGAAGAGGCAGTTCAAGGAAAAACATTGTGTAAAGGGTAGGCGAGCTGTAGGCCAGGAACCCGTGTCGCAGAGTGGAGATGTGATAGGAGGGGAAGTGTCAATCCTTCCTCCCTGTGCCGCGCATACGTGCAGGCGACCACAAGGCTATGCACGTGAAGGAAAGGTTGTCAGGCAGATGGAAGCGGCCGGGTATCGATAGTGGAACGCGACGCGGACTGCGACCCCTTTCTGAAGCACTCTCTCATTCTCTTGCCCGCTTCGCGCCATGCAAATCTCCTTCTCGCATGCGGCCCGGCGCTTCAACTCCGCACGTGGGTCACCCTCACCTGAATTTAATTTTTACGTGTAAACTTGTTAATGTGTTTAGGAAGACCGTTTGTTAATTAAAGTAATTTATAGGGACATTATTGCTTCGTAAATTAATTCATTTAGGAGAGTCACGTAATTATTTTTTACATGTGGATTACGTTTCTAAAATTCCTCCTCGCCAGTCTCACAGGTAGACGGGCATGTGAGCTATGTGCAAGAGGCATTATATATATATATATCTTGTTCGTTTAATTTATAGGGAAGTGTTGTTGTAGATCGTTAATTCCACACTCACATAATTGTGTTACACTTCTCTCTCATGTAAATTATATTTCTAAGCTGGAGACTCATGTTACATTTATTTCCATACTGGAGTGATTGCATTTATTCACATAGTCGTTTGAAATTTTCGATTCAATGCGTGCAATTTATTCATACATAGAACTCGTTTAAAGACTGAATTTCTCTCGTGTGTTTAATATATTCGTAAAAATTGCATATCTACCACCAACATCCCTACAAACACATCAAAATTAGAAAAAATAAGAAAATTACACTTAATACACTCTTGCACTCAACTCAACATGTATATAATACATTGCAATCCACCACTCTAGTCAGTCGCCTCTAGGTAACCACGCCGTCAACATCGTTCAGAGCTCCCCACAAAAGGAAAGCAAGAAAAAAGTACAAAATCAAAAATAAATTATCCGATTAAAAATTAACCCTTTTTAATTAACCCTTTCAATAAATTTAACCCTTTAAATCTATTTAACCCTTTCAAATTTCTTACTAACCCCTTTTATGAACCCTTTTAACCAACCCTTTTTGTTAACTCTTTTAATCAATTTAACCCTTTGATATCAATAAAAGCGGCATCCCCTTTGATCTAGACCCCCCTCCCCCACCCAGACCAATTACTAACATCAATAGCACCTTATCATGTTAATTTTACGTTTTAACATTTGAAAGTTTCAGAGGGAGAGAGAGAGAGATAAATAGAGAGAGAGAGAGAGGGAGAGAAAGAGAGAGAGAGCAAAGCGAACATAAAATAACCACACTTTCTATAAACTTGCAAAATCAGATGTGGCAATTTTATGAAAGCTAAAAATCAACCATCATGTGGCTTTCATAAAAGAAAGCTACAAAGCCAATTTCAGTAACGTGGCTCGAGAAATTCAAGAAACCAGTAATGGCCACGATGGCTGGCCCATCTAGTCGAACTGGGTTCAATACCAGATTTTCGCAAGTGGGAATCGTGACATATGATGCCCCTGATCGTCGGGTTTTTCTCTGGGATCTCCCGTATCCCAAACCCTTGCATTCCGGCGCCGCCCCATTCTCACGTCAGTTCACCCTCATTGGCTCTCAATACCTCGTTGTTACAACCGCCCCGATTTCTCAACTCAACTCAAGAAGCTAGTGAGTGAAAGGAAGTTGCTGTATTACCGGCCATTTAGACAAGTTACACGAAAGGCACTGTGTGCTAAAATATATTGAAATGAACTGAGCTGCATGGATACATTCTTCACGACGTACGGCTATCGACATTTTAACCCTTTCAGACCCACTTTAATTGTAGGTATCAGGTGTTGCAAACCAAATATTTTATTATGCAGGTTGTACTTAAGTCGACACAGCCCTTGTTTCGTTATCACAACCAATGAGCTGTAGGCTGTATGTTCGGCTACAATTATATAAACAAATTATGACGTAGACTGGTAATACGGTTTGCGAATTATTTACTCACAGGTAAAATAATTGGTTATTGAGCTTCGCAGTGTGTAGTACAGACCAAAAGTTACTTACACGTGCGTAATGTACACAATTGTGTACACTGGGTCGGAATGGGTTAAGTGGAACATAAATGGTGCATAGAAACGGCGCTCTCTTCTACGCCTGTCCTGTATTTGATATACTGGCAACTACGAAACGAACTGAAACGATCGTGGGGAAAAAAAAGACGTGATACACTACGACGAAGACATCCATATTTCTTCAAAGTTGCACAAGGCTATAATAAGTGTCCCGATTTTCTCATTCGGTTAAAAGATGGCAGTAAATATTTCGTACAATGTGTTAGACATTTTTAAAGTTAAAGATAGTGAAACAATTTGTATTCTACGCAAAAGGAAACGAGGCTGAATTCATACTCGTCACCATCGACCCCATACAATTCAATGTTTTATGCGAAGGCTAACGGTAGAATAATTTCGGCTAACGGTAGAATAATTTCGTCTTTTTTTACATTTGCGTGTATTCCTTGGTATTTCGATTGTAGGGAAATCATAAAATTAAGTTAAAATGACCTCAGTTTGCACGTCGGTCCTCTTCTCTGACATTTCTCCTACTGACACACAGGCAAGAATTTGGTGTCCAGATGACAGTAAATGAATGTCACATCTCCACACATCAACTGTAGGTTCTAACGTATTCCCAGAATGTGTACTAATGTTACGTGTTCACGAGATTGTCTCTATGGACTTTTCTCTTTGCCACCCACACAGGTGATTAATGACGGGGGGCGGGGCAAACCAAGAACGAAAAAACTAGCAGGTAGGTAAATATAAACGTAACCTTTCTTTCACCACGAAAAAAAATCCATTCCCCTTAAACTCGCAGATAAACTTGTCAAGATTAGGCAAGCTCAATAATTAGAACTTCGATTTGGTGCGTCATATAAAACACATAATTAGATACCTTCTTTGTAATGTAAGTTTGTTTTTCAGAAATGGCTCTCCGAGAATGAAAATATTTTTTTATAAAATAATTAAAACTGCTTTAAATTGTTTACGAGTGTCCTGTCTGATTTTTCTTTAGTGTATTGCTGCTATCTGTAAAATAGCTGTCAGAATGAAATGTAATAAAATGATAATGTTTTGCACTTGGGACAGGTCCTCGTCGCACCATCCACAACTGCAAACAGAAGTGATGCTATATTCATGGCGTCGGCTGTACCCTGGCGAAGATAGCGGACGTGGGACTTGGAGGAGTGTGAAGTGAAACATTTTTTGTGAAATCTTTGTTTGCGCCTATTCGCGTATCTCGGAAAATTTATGTTCTGTAAACAAAGACCTTTTGCTAGAAAAGGAAGAAAAAAACTATTATCTATGACTATGTTTTACTTTTAACATATTAAGTACATTCATGGAGAAAAAAAAATCGTGAAAATGGTCAAATATCGCATTTTTTAAGCTTGCCTATGCAGTTTCCTAAAGAGGCAAGATATAAATAAGTACAAATATACGGACGTAGTTTAATCTGTGCGCTTTTACTGCATGTAATAAAATCCCACTGTTACAGATCTGATTTGCAGAGTACAGGACCACGACGGAAACACTGTACGCCTTGCGCGTAGGAGCGATGAGGCACTAGGCGTGAGTGATCGTGTCGCCCGTATCGCTCCCTCGCTTCTTGACCTTGAATGCGCTGGTTCACAGGTTCACACTCCTCTTAAAAGGGCAGAATAATTAATCATAAAGCCACCCCCCTACCTTGCTAGTCCTGCTGGTGGCAGATGCATTGTTCGCAAGTAGTCCACACTTTACTCTAGTTCCTCCTTCGCTTCGTGAATGTTCCCTCACGGTGTGCTTTTACATTGTGAGTAGCCGTCACTTGAAGTCCTTACCTTACAGGCAGACTCCTGCAAACAAAGGTGGTAGAAAGGGCGCTGCTTGCTCCTTCCACCAAGGCATTATCATATCCCAACGTGTACACACACACATATATACGTAACGATACTTTGGTAGTTTAAATGGCTTGTTTAAATAGACTAACACCAGTCAACAAAGTAAACGAAGATGGGACACTACAGGACAACATAGAGATCATAACAATCATTAAGGTTCGCATTCACCCTTTTTGCTGAAATGCTTCGCTTCCGCGTCATAATTTCGGATCCTTACTAACTGCTTACATTACACAATGATAGAAAATTTACATTTTTCGGGTTGTTTAATATTTTTGTGCGTAATTTTATTTGTGCGTTATTTGCTTGTTGTAAAAAGTCGAGATCTTATCAAAGGCTGATCACGGTAAAATGATCACTTTTGAAACTCCTGTTTAAGATCTACTTGTATACACGTCATGTATTCTTCCGCCTTATGTAAAATTAACATTGCCGTGGGCCTCATCACTTAATTCATGCGTCGGTCAAATGAAACTGTGAAATTATTAAGAAATCAAGTACTTAACTAATTTGCTAGTTTGTTACACTTGGGATGCATTAAAAAAAACATATAACGAAATAAATAATTTTAAATAATCACAAATGGTTACCTAGCACTTTTTACTTGACGTTAAGATATGGATCTATTTTCCCATCCATCGCTACCAACTTAACTGGACGCATGTTCCTCAGTGCGCCTGTTTTATATATATATATATATATATATATATATATATATATATATATATATATACATATATATATATATATATATATATATATATATATATATATATAATATATATATATATATATATATATATATACATATATATATATATATATATATATATATATATATATATATATATATATATATACATACATACATATACACATACATGTATGCAGGGGCAGTGACTTTTTCTAAGGTTCGTTTCTTAAGTAGCCACTTTATCGTGAACAGCATTTAAAATATAAATGTTTTCTCGACTTTTTAAAAACAAGCAGATAACACACAATTAAAATTACACACAAAAATTTTAAATAACATAAAAAACTCCGAAATTATTACCCGAAAACGAAGATTTTCTGCAAAAGGAGTTGAGTCGAGCCTTATTTGTTCCGCCTGACCACGCACGGCGTCAAAAAACCCTTCTTATTCAAAACCAGTTTAACTTACGTAAAAAAAGGCCCGACTATGAATTACATTTAAGAAACATTCCACATACTACTGCAAGCTTCAGTTTTCTATTTCCGTTTCTCATGTGTATTGTTTAAGAGTGAAAATGGATGAAACTGGGATTTTCCGAAATCTTTGAGGTATAGGCTGTTCACGGTAAAGTGAGCACTTTTGAAAGCCCCCTCATTCGGAATAACAGTCAATAAATGTCTTTTATTTTACCTTTAGACGTTAATTTCCGAATGCACTGGAATATACACATTTAGTTTATTACTTACATTGAAAAAGTCGGTGAAAGGTCTTGATGAAAGGAAAAAGTAACTAAGGCCTCTAAAGTGCTCACTTTACCGTGAACAGCCTATACGAAAGCGCCTGTACAGGATATTTATAGTTGTCGAGGAAGGAGCAGCACATAATTTCCTTTATTATTTCACCATACAATGATTGGATCACCGCTGATGTCTCAAGAGGCGAGTTGCCCATGTGAAGACTACAGGCCAGTAAGTTAAATGCTTTGCGCATAGAGGCGATGAGGCGCGTGATTGAGCGTTACTCTATCGCCCGTATGTTTATCGCGATTTTAAGGCCTCGCACTTGTAAAATACATAGGACCAAGTGGAGCTTTTGAAACACTGTCAACAGTAAACGACATAAAAATGCTCATAAATGCTAAACATTATTATTAATATTGGGTGGTATGACTCAAAACCCGTACCAGTTACCTTCATACCAAGACCACCTGTTTATATTCTACACGATCTGGTTGTTTACTGAATAATAGCATTAATAAGATTTGTTAAGTAATGACGTAGCCTTTAAAATACTCAACTGACGTCTCGTACAGCAAAAAAAAAAAAATTACGGATTAAAAAAAACTGCTTACGAGTTTTAACACGTATTATGAAATTGATTTCCACAGTTTAAGAAGCATCTTCCCGCTTAGCGAAGCATAATTATGAGAAGCACCGCTCGATTCCACAACCGTAATACGGGCGAACCCTTGCCATACCAGTTTTCAAACTCTTCCAGCTTTCGACAATTGTTGGGGTTGACTTTCTCCTCTAGCTTACCCCGGATGTTAAAAGTCGCACGAGAGGAAATCTGGAGAGCTGGATGGTAATAGATCTTTAACCGCCATTCCTCACCGGAGAAATATGACAGTGCGTGGGGCTATTCATAGGTAAGAAAAGTCACTCAGTCTTGTTGGAAGATCGAATTTCTGCACTCATGTAGAGTCAAGTTAGGCCGAAAGCTCGTCGCACATCCGCAACTATTTCTATTTAACCCTACATGCCACGATAAAATTTTGAAGACTTTTTGAATTAAACCCTGAATTAAAGTTAAACAGGGTAAATTTCGTCGGTTCGCTTCAGTACATATTCCTTTTTAATCTGTAAAACAATACAGAAGTAACTGACTGGCAGTGATACAAGAAAATTTTATCATTTGTGTGAAAGCCGAAATTGCGAGATGAAACACAGCCAGCCATTTAGTTGACGAGTAGCCCCATTGTATGTGGCTTGTCTGTTGTACGTTATTGGGTGGTACGGGGAGAATCCTTAAGTGCCGCCTTAATGGAATACGGGAAACACGACCACTTGCCAAACAGGTCGAACGAAAAATTTCTTTAACTGCCGTACAAAAATAATATGTATAATTGGTAAAATTTTGCAGTCAGCATAGAAAATTGAAAAAGAAGGCTTCAAATCTAATACACAGATCCATGAATAACTTGGAAATTTTTTTTAAATTCAGTCTTTGCAGTATCGAGCGAATACAAATAATTAAAGCCCACGAATAAATGGCGTTTGGTGGAATGAAACGAAAATGTTTCGCTTCTATCTTACGAGGATTGTTCCTGGTAGTCATCTCTGAGGAAAGGAGAAAGTTTTATGTTAAGGCCAGCAGACTTCACCATGCATGGGCGTATAGGGAATCAAAGGCTAAATTCGGACAAAGTCCTCTTAGTATTTTTTTTGTGATAATATTCTCAACTAAATATTTTTTGCTAGAGATTGAACCCATATACATTTGTAACCCTTCCAAATTTTATTTTCTTAAATTTCAGATCTAAGTTTTAATTATTTACAAAATTGCGACATTTTTAAGAGGACCAAAAGTGCATTTAAAATCTAAAAATTAAATGTTTAATGGTTTGCAAATATAGAGGCGTTTAATCTTAAACAAAAAAAACCTTAGTTGAAAATACTATCACAAAAAATGACTAAGAGATCTTTGTCCGAATTTAGCCTTTGATTCCCTATACGCCCATGCATCGAGAAGCCTGGCCTCAAGAGGACACTTCTCGTCGAGTGAAAGCCGTTCAAAAGCTGACCTCCACGTGAAGCGTGCGCAAGTAATCGAAACTTTTTAATAAATACTGTTTACAGCTTCAGGTTCATCGTCGCCTTTATGTGCAAGGCACTGAACTGGGGAGCAGTCGGTTTTTTCGCCGAGACGCTCTTCTAGGGGATTTTCAGTAGTGACGATTCCGGGTGTAGAGCCAGCCAGAGTCACAGGTGTGCAATCAAGTTGCCTATACTACAAGGCGCATGGCCGCTACGGTTAACCACAGTGGCCAAGTCAAAACTGAGTACGTATAGTAAAACTATGAAGGTCTATAGAAGAGAATGGGGGAAGAGATCACTGAAGCAGACACTAGGCAATCCCAAATCCGATATTATTATTTTTGCTGCGAATGATGCACTGTTAGCGAGATTATCGATTTTGTCATCGAACATCGAGCTAAAAGAAGAAAATGCCCACCCCCTATCTGCTAGTCTTTCTTTCCACTAATAAAGAGCACGGTCCCTACCTCTCTGCTTCCTGTAGCATTTATATTATTGCATTCAGTTATTTTGAATTATTTTCTGTCGAAAGGGATTTCACGGTGTTTATGCCGGTTTTTCCCTCTCTCATCTTAGTTATAGTTTAACTATAGGTACATTTAGGGAGACAGTGATGGCCCCAATCAATGGCCATGGCTGCCCAATTCCTCTCTGCCCCGATTCATGTCTCGTTATATTAATTCCCTCCCTCGTAGGTTGTACAGTGTTCGAGGGTTCGTCCTGAGATGTAATCAGCACCTGTCCATACCTCGGACTCGCACTTAACACGTAGAAATAGGGCAGGTTAGAAAAAAATTATCGAGCTAATTCGACTTCTGTTGTACAGTTAGTCACAATATATCTAACACTGGTGTTATCAAGATACTTCACGGGAGGTTCAGGTGAATTCTGTGAACGACGGCAATAAAAACATTTGACTCAAACCACTATCGTGTTTCGCAGCAACATATTGTATAGTAAAGTGAAACAAAACGAAAACAAACTTGACTTTCTTGACATGGGCTTATTATCTTAAAAAACTGATTTTCTTGTTTGTCCATATGAAATGTTATAACGCTTTCATTATTACGTAAAGTCGTCCTCGGCTAGTAGCTCGTCCTCCTGGGAAACATGCGTGTCATATTGGCAACGAGCAACAGCCTCTCTGCGTAGGGCAAAACGAGACCAGAATTTTACGCATGTAATAATAAAAGGTTAATTTAATACTAATTCTGCAGCCCGGTGTTAAAATACACCAAGTAATGCAGAAATGGTCTCATACTCATATGCTGCACACTATATAAGTAAATGTTTAATTTTTGTAATTTAACTTATGTTAGCCTATGTTTTCTTACAGTGACAGACTACACAGGAAATAGCAATTTGTGAATATAGGCTTTAATATTGTTGATTTGCGAGGATTCTGGGTTCGTATATAATGCACACGACAAATGTTTAGGGGGAAGAAGACTTACGATATTCATAAATTATTTGTGTTCTTTTAACGCAAACAGTGAGCTGCAGCAGTTTGCTGAAATGTGAGTATGTAATTGGACACTAGTGTGCAAGTAATTAAGGATATGGGCAAAAATCGATATCATTTATAATTTGGCAGTTAACCTGAAGAGACTCGTAATGTTATTTTGACCACGCTTACTAAAAAAATATTCGTCTGACAGTAACAGACCACATGACACATGACACGACGCAGGTGACACAACTGAACTGGTGTAATGTCGTGTGTGCACGAAGCGTGGACACTAAGTCCGCGACACTTGTAGTATTGCGAGATTACATGTAGGAAGCAAAATTGTTGGCAACCCGAATCTCTTTGGTAGCTTGTGGAGATACTGCACTCTAAATTCTAATTAGTGGAAAACTAATTATTCACTGTGAAATTCAACTACTCGAATCAGAGAAAATGGCTCCACTTAGAATCAGTGGAAACCTACTGATTGAATTAGTGACGTGAAACAATTTCACTTATTGAAAACGTGGTGGCCAAATGCAATGGCGATTTTAATACTGTTTTTTTTTTTTTTAATTTAGCCAAATAATTACGAGAAATAAACATATTTACCTTAGTTTAGTACTATTTATTTTGAGCAATTTACCGTGATTTACAAAAGTAAATAATCTTCCGCAAGTGGCACGGATTGAACTTAGACCATTACCTTACCATCTAAGCTACCTAGTCACATTCATAAGAAATATACAAAATATTATGTCTTATATTTCCACATCGAAAGTGTGTAGACTTAAATTGTATGTCATACTTTTTGTTTTTTGGTTTGATTGGTACTGTTAGGATTTTTAAAACCAATGATACCTATGACTGCACTGTCTTCACCACATCATATGCAGTTTAAACATTCAAACAGAGCGCTGTGATGATCACATGACATCCACGAAATGAAAGACGTAAAAACGGAATGAAAGACTGAATGTTCATGTTATCTCACAAAATAGTGCTTTGAAATACGAAACACATTTGAGAAAGTATTTTATGTAGGCTTTATTAGTTAAGCTTTGTAATTGCACTTGATACGCATTATTTAGCGGCCATTTTTAAACGTTGTTTGAAGGCCATTTCGATAGGCTGTAACTGAGCCATTAGTAAAAAAAATCGCTGAAAAACAGTGAAATAATATTTGATGAATCAGTGGAAAATGTCACTGAATCAGTAATTAAAGGAAAACGGGTAATTTTTTCCCCAATTCATCACTTAAATTCACTGAAGTGACTGTCGAAACAGTCAGATACCGTTAACTTTTTGGTACAGTGAAATTATTACTGATTCAGATTTATATTCTGAATGTCCCGGTATATGAAGCATCTCAAGCATACTCCGTAGGATTGAGATCGTAGTACCTGGCCGACCAATCCAAATGTCTTGTCCTCGATTTCCAGGTAATCATCTCCAAATTGAGCTTAACGTGGATGTAACTTGTTAAATTCATCATCCATTAACAGGAACTACATAGAAACTGCGCCCTAGAAAAGCCTATCCCACTGTTAGAGCATAACATCTCCGCACACCTGGTCTGTTAGGGAACTACGAACAAACACACAGAGGGGTATATGTGAGCCCAACATGATGCTCCGTCAGAGCAACGTGCCACCACCCCAATAACCATCTTTTCAGATGCGTTAACAGGACTGCTTCTACTTCGTCGTTCATAAGTACGTAAACATGGATAAAATCACTGCAAAGGCTGTATCTGGACTCGTCAGCAAACATGACACAGTCCTTTACTGTTTTCTGATACGCACTTGATATTCTCTCCACCTCACTAATTTTGTTTTCAGCAGTCAATAAAACACATTTATAGGCTATTCACGGTAAAGTGAGCACTTTTTGATGCTCTCTTATTTGGAACAACTGTCAATAGATTAATTTTATTGTAGTCTTAGGAGATAACTTTCGACAACGGTGAAATATGCACGCTGTGTTTATTACTTAAATGGCAATATTTATTTTGAAAAGTGGTGGGAAAATAAAAAAACGGCTGGTGTGCTCATTACCGTGAACAGCCTATAGCATATCTGTGGGCATACGATAATACACGATGTAAGCGTCTGCATGTAATACATCTAGAAAAGTTTGTCCCTATATCTGTTTTCATTCTCCTAGTAAGGTTGTCCTCTTGGAACATTGCTCCTTGGGCTCAAATTGCTGACGTTGCATTGAGAGTGAAGTGTTTAAATTTATTGTCACTGAATTTGTACATCAGTGATGCATTTACATTTATAACAATTTCCCGGTTTTACTTGGATGGCTCGTGAATTAAGTGATCAGTTGCGTGGAAATGTTAATTTTACTTACATCTGGCGCAAGGATACAAAATGAGAAGGAAAATTATATCCGAAGTGCCCGAATAATCGTTAATAGCCTATAAACGTATCTGTGACCCTCCAGTCCTATATTTACAAGATATTTAATCCTAAGCGATGATTGTAACTGGTGGAGTGTGGTGATGGAGTGAGCTGAGGTGGCGCCGTGTTACAGGCGACAACACAGCGGCCATCCAGAGACAGGAGTCGTCGGTGGCGTGCTCGAGGTACCGGCTCGTCTTGCCCAGTGTCCTGCTGCTGGCTTCTCTCCGCTTCTGGGTCAGCAGGTGAGATCTTCTAGGTGAGTAGCCTCTCCCTTCCTTCTCTCTTTATAAGCAGTATTAAGAGGACTATGTACTCAAACGTTTTCTGTAAAATCGTTGTTTGCACGTAAACCCGTATCTCGGTAAATAAAAGTTCTGGAAATACGACTTTTTACCTTAAAGGATTTAAAAAAACTTTTTCTATATCCCTATCTTTTTACTTCTATCATATTAAGTTTATTAATTGAGAAAAAATAATTCGTGAATGTGGTTAAATATAGAATTTTTTACCAATGAAGTTTCCTTAAGCGGTAGGCCTAAGACAAAATTACAAAGATACGGGCGTAGTTTAATCTGTGGTCTTTCATCGTGTGTAATAAAGTTCTACTGTTGCAGATCTAATTTGCACAGTAGGAGCTTTGCGCGTAGAAGCGATGAGGTGCTAGAAATACGTATTAGTGTCGCCCTTATGGCTCCCTCGCTACTTGACCTTGAACGCGCAGCTACATAGTCCTCTTTAAGTTTACTGGCAGTTTTATTCGTTACTGTAATATAAAACAATATTCTGGCTTCCTCAACTCATCACATAGTCTATTCGCGTTTTCTTCACGCTTCTTGAATCAAACCTTTGCAAAATCACCTTATTTATAACGTGCTGAGTTATTCCTAAATAGCTCATGTATCACAAGCGTTTTATACCTCTGTTACATAAATGTATATTATTTTTCATTAAATTGAAGTTTTACCTGTATTTTATTTGCATGTGTAATAATTATGGATAAAAACAGTGAATAAACATGTATGTTGGTAATGCCTGGTAAGAAATAGTTTTTATGCAGCATATTATTACAACTGCGTGTGCACGAAGTCGGTGTGTTGTCCTTTGGTGTAATTTTCTTAACTTAGTTAATCTTTGATTACATGAGGCGGAGTAATATCCTGGAAGTATAACTTGAGCAAGGCTTCAGAAATGTTTGCAGTTATTGCAAATAGATTATATGCGGTTTTGCTTAGGGAAGTAAAAATTCGATTGGGAATTTTGACCGCCTCTCACCATATGTAGACTTATCCAATGGCACATCACCGCTGTATTCAGTTTTACTGCTTGACAACATTTTAACATTTGAGACAGTTTATGTAGCTCCGGGGGAATAAATTTTTCCTAGTGAATAATTACACCCTCTTTCAGAATACTGTGGACTTATTTTGTTCTTTTTTGAGTAGTTTGTTCAATTTCTTAAGTGAGAATAAACATTGACTGCCATTTTCATTACATATTTTTGTACACCTCTGCTCCAGGTAACTGACAATTCACTTATGAATGTTTACAAGGGGCGCAGAAATTCACAGCAAATACTTATGCTTACACCAATGAATTTTTACCCCACAAAATTAGTTTCAAAAACTTCGCAACTCCTTTTCCTATCCACTCTGCTCCTATACTCTTTGGTTGGAATAGTAAGATGCATTAATGATGTTTGTGAAAATGTTTGCTCATTTTATTCATGTCGTGAAAAATCATAACGATCGGGTCGGAGGCTACAGGTGTTACAACTATAGAGAGTTGTCTTCAATGACAGACTGTTCTCATCACATAGCGGATTGTGTCAATAATTGCTCTAATATTATGTTTTCTTAGTCTATCAGGCAAATGACGTACAGGCCCCGTTTCTGGTACCTCATTAATAAAAAAACAAAAGTTTTTTGAGGGCGCACAGCCCCCTCCCCCCTTTTGGAGGGGTGGTAGGATGGAACCAAATTTGTGCACACCTTTGGACCTTCGGCTATCGATCCATCCCCTCCGCTGGGAGGAGATGCAATAACTTAAGGGGTGCGTGTTTATCACCTTCAAATCGGCCTGGAAGGCACATTTGTCGACCGATTTTCTTGGGATTTGAGGGTTGTCTTTCTAGACGCCACCGTCCCCCAGTGGGAAGTAAGGCTCTTCAAATTTTAGGTATTAAGTATTACGTCTTAAGGCTTACGTTTTAAGTCTTAAGTTTTAAGTCTTAATTGTTACATAATTAGTCTTACTTTCTAAGTCTTACGTGTTAAGTATTAAGTATTATGTTTGCAACTGAATGACGGGATGTGCAAGCGAGCACGTGCCGGAGTCCCCCGACAATATTTTGTACGATTACCTGCTTCACTGGCGGTGGCTGAGCACGCGCATTCCGCGGGCCGACATTATTTCGTTTTCTTTCTCTTTTAAAAGAAATGTTTTAAATGTAAGAACTAGCAAATTTGTAAAACATTTCTATTTATAATAATTTCACAGTTTTAACTGACCGCAGCATGAATAAAGTTGTTAGGCCAAAGATAATGTTTGATTTTATATATGGCGAAAGTATGCCTTGTAATACGAGAAGTATATCGTAGGCAGGTCTTTCAAGGGTCTTTAGTTCACCGTGAACCGTCTATATCGGAATGTTATCGTCTCAAACTATAGGCAGATTAGAGTGCGAATTTAGTAAATGTGAAACTTGGTAAATGTGGTCCGATGGTCAGCGCTTCACTGAAGGTGATACCTATTCACCCATCAGTTTGATGCGTCCTTTTTTCGTGTGAGTGTATCATTCAGTGACATGTGAGCAATACTCTATCTGCATTATTGTTAGACATTTTCTTACTGCACTTCTTTAGATATTTCCATCTTCAGCTAGGTTACAATTAAGGATTTATGATTACTATTGTCGACGTTTATAAACATCTTAATGTCAAAAAGACAACAAAGAATTTGAAATAAGTACGCAAAATAAGAAATACGAAACTGCGAAATCACCCCCTTTTTTTCCCCCACAATTACGAATCTAAATGACGGATTTAAGTTTTTTTTTACATGTAACCTACATCCTTGGTCGAGGCAGCAATGACTTCGGACGCTACGGGCAAAATAAAGTTTCTAGGTAGGGGGTATAAGCGAAAGCATTGATGTTCACGTTAGGCTATTTGTAAGACAAGCATATCGTATCATCCATCCTGTATAAAATATAACTTACATAAACAAAAAATGTATTGCAAATAGTTATACATTTTTACTAACAATTATTTGGAAAATGGTAGCGGAGGATATTTTTATACATCTACAAGTAATAGAGGGATAATTGTACAACACATCGCTGTGGAACATATAAAACTAATGCTGAATGTTTTAACATGCAAGTACTGTAGAATTCATTTGCATTAATATCCAGGTGATTAATAAATAAATGTATATGTTTCATAAAAAACTGTATCATAAACATACAATATTTCACTCGAAGTGTTGCAAAAAGTTTGGGCAATTAGTATCCAAACAATTCCTTGCACAACGTACACAAATTACTGTGTAGTCGTGAAAGTAATATTGATTACAGCGTGGAATTGTTCATATATTTTTTTTTAAATTGAGCTTAATGATATCCCCTCCTCTACGTTATTGGCAAATCGGGTGATTATTTAAATGATAAAATAATCTCTGATGTTACAGTTATATGACGGTCACATTTACTGCTTAGACTGGATTCAAACTGACATCATGAGACGATATAAAAGCCTCGATAATGTCTTCCTTGGATGTTTGTCACGGATAACGGATTATCAACATGTGCAGTTATAAAATTCAAAGCTACGCAGCCGTATGCATAGAAACTGCACCGACTCGTCTCAGTATATGTTCTTCAGTAAAACTCAAGATTGTTTTCATTTTATAAGAAAGTAGAAAGTTTAAGACTGCTGCATAATGGAGGTAACGAAAATCAAAACAATGAGTATTATGTGGCGATAATTTCTGAGAACCTTAGTTAAATTACAATTGGAATCAACGCTTCTTAGATATCAGCGTTAATAAACAAAATAATTCATCGATATCAGCTACACATAATAAGATAAACCACTTAAAACTGGAAAGGATATTTTCAATCTCCCCAACACATAGTAAATAAGCCCTGATATTTTAAGGCAGCAGGCAAAACACGGAATAAATCACAACTTGGTTGGATTTCTGATCTCGACTCCCGTGCTTCTCCGGAGTTGCCTTCCACAGAGGAGGAATACTGCTTCTTTTCTCTTTGCTCCCCCTCGTTTCCCCTCTCAGTCACACACTGTGTGTGGCACGCCTCACTTCCGCCGGGCCTCCTGCTTCAGCTTCCGGCGAAGGCAAGAGCATGCTATCTCCTTTTAGCGTTACCCAACTCCCCTACAATTTTACAACCATCGATATTTAGAACATCTTCAGAAAACATTAAAGCAGATATCACGGTTCTTTGTGTACTGAATAATCGTAATCATTTCTTTTGACCGTAAAATATGCTGAGGTTGATTAGGTATGGGAGCATTTTTGTCAATGATGTATTATTTTCTCAGGTGTATAGTCCGTCTCACGCTTAGATTGCAGTACACGGCTTATGGTGCTCACTGTTGCCAGGTTGCTTCAGCTTTGTGACGTAACTGGCAAGCTGAGAAACCAATGGGCGGTGAAGGAAACGGCCTGATTAAGATAATTTCTATCTGTTTGCCTTCCTGCCAACTCGTAAAGGAATACAGTCCTGCGGCGCAAAGTTAAGCGGCTCCTTTGAAACTGAAGCCTGTGAGAAACCCTATCATTGTGATTGGACGGCGCGCACGCAACGTAGATAGATTTCTTTTTCGAAGTTGCAAAATAATTACTTATCAGGCAACAGCGTCCGCAGGAACAAGGACAGCGTTAAGTTCATAAACCATGTATTGGAATGAGAGAGTGAATGTCCATTACACCGCACACTGCAATCTAAGAGTGAGACGCTCTATAGCAACAGTTAATTTTATGATAACTTTTACAGACCCCGTATTTAGTTAATGCGTGAGGCGAAAGCAGAATACGTTTAAGCCAAATATTTAAAATTGTTTACCGTAGGAATTGAAGTGTGAATCACATAACTCATATCTTCACGCTCCACAACATCTCGTGCATTAAATTGATTTGAACAATTTAATTCAACCCAGACACACGAACTTGCAGTTTGAAACAATTTCATTGAAGATATATTGGCGCCAAGCAAAACTTAGCTGTTTAGGACAAGTTGACGACTGTCCACGGACACAGGATTCCCGTGCTTGGCGATTGTTCCCGAAGGTCACAACAGGGAAGATGTTATCGTTGTTCCCAAACTAAAAGTACCCGAAATGTTGCAATGAACAATAATTATTTCCGGGAAGTTTTTCGAGGGCCGTTTAAAACTTAAAATTGACAAAATGAAATCAATATGATGTGAAATTGTTACTTGACAAAATTTTGTCATGATAAAATACCCATTTCGAGAATATTTCTGCAACTTGCTTTGTGAAATAAATATTCGAGTAGCCTCATTTGTACGTGCATTTTAACGTTTCAAACAGGCCAAACTAATATGGCAGTGGTTTGGTAATTTGTAATTTGTCAGCTTCGAAGTTGACAAAACGCAAATTTAAAATTATAAAATACGTTATATATTTTGTTGACAAAACGGGTTACGTGACCATTTTGCTAACAAAAAAAGCGCCGATTGGAACACGGTCTGAGAGGCACTTACACATCGTCGAAAATTTCAAGTGGAACCAGTCTGGTGAACAAGCCAGCAATCTGGTACTCTCAAAACAACTCGTAAATTTGAGACATGCGACATTTTATAGCCAATTCACAAACCTTTAAAATCACACTAAAAATAAATAAAAATACTCATAACTTCACGTGTTTTAACAGGAATATTGGTGACACGCTCGCAGCGAAGCTGGCGTCATTCTAGAAATATTAGTTGCACGTCTTGACGTAGTGTTAGAAGTGGAATGTATGTGTTTGTGGCAAATTCGATTTATTTATTTATGTTTCTGTGTGCTACACGCAGATAAGAGAATATAATGAAAATATAGGAACGTGCTTTCATAACAGTTTGGAAGTTATAGGACGGGCAGGAAAATAGATAATAATAAACTAGATATTGAGAAATGCTTGTAGGTGCTTACATAATCACCACCAGCCTTTGCTACGTTGTGGCGTATTTGTTGCCACGAGACTAATAAAAAAGGTGTTTTAATTGAAAAATAAATTTTAAATCATTCGTTGTTTTCTTTATATAAAGAATTATTCAAATATGAATACGAAATTGTAAACAGTGTCCAAAAGGAATATGTGTGTGTGTGTATGTGTGTATGTATGTATGTATGTATGTATGTATGTATGTATGTATGTATGTATGTATGTATGTATGTATGTATATATATATATATACACACACACACACACCCAACAGGCTAATTACAAATGACTAGAATATACTTTCTCACATTCAAATCGTATATTACTTTGATACGTTTAGGCAGGTACCAAATGCCATAAAATGCTGTCTCGTAGTAATTCACACACTATAAGTTGAATATATAACAATAATAAAATATTTAAGAAATGTTAAATGCCTCGAATTGAGAGGGCAACGAGCCTCCCATTTCTACAATATTAGAGGCAAATATAATTACACAATATGACGATGAAATAAATGTTAAAACTATTACAAATTACGGCATCTCGGGCAAATATGCCTCGATAATGACTGTGTCCCAAATCAGATTGATACACACATAAAACTTCCCTACTACTCATTTGGACAAACAAAAATGAGCGTATATGGAACACTCTTAAAATATCAAATATTAAGATTCCAATTGATACTGTGTCTCTAAATACATGTCACATTAAAGCGTTGACTTCATCCACCTTCGGCAATCCCTTAAAGCTTTACACGTAAATTAAAGGGATGTTCACAGTTTCCACAGTATTAAAAATACCTGATAAAATAGTTAGCTGACCACAAGTCACTAAGCGCAGTTGAAAAAATCAATACTTTTCAAGGGCGGTGCAGACTAAAGCCCATTTAACCATTTCAATTTCGCACCAGGCATTCTTACAAAAATCCAATAGCAATAAATCCAGGCAACATGCCATAAAGCGGCTTACCGAAACTCTATTTTGAATGGGAGACTTAAAAAAAAAAAAAACAATTAGGAAGTTAAGCCTTTACACAGAAGTTCTCTAGAAACATTAAGTACTATCCCTCGCACATAGTGCTACAGCCCACATCACAAAACATGTAACACTGCACACATGACTTACCTCAGAGTTAGCGACGCACCTCAACACATAATATTTAAAAACAAGTGTGTCGTACCACAACGGTGTCAAGTAGTGAAGTGAGCGAGACCCAGAACAATTCAAAATTTCTCAGGTGGACAAGCTTCGAATACGCATGCGCGTGGAGAGGGGATGGGTTAGTACATAGAGGTCGATGAAAGGAAGAACGGAATGGAAACGACAGAGCGCAGCACCGGCTACTAAGAGTCGAAGCTGCTAGCGCCGTGCAGGTAGAGACCAAGTCATAGCTGCGCAGGGCAGCGAAAAGTTAATCAACGTAGCCTAAAAACCGTTTTATACTCTCACAACGGCTCTCTACTTTTCGAAAAAAATATCAAGCGGAAGGAACGTATCATGCAGAGTGTTGTTTCAATATGCAGTGCACTTGTGAGTGAGGCTGCGATAACTGGCTAGTTTGCCGCGGTGAGGTGAGCTGAGTCAGTCAACCGTTTCCTCACAGCCATAATTTAAATCGTTCGAAAAGTTTCACTGCACGGAACTGCACATATTATGTCGCAAAAACTGCCTGAATTACTAACGGCAATGCTTGCGGTGAACAACGAAAAATTGGGTAATGTTTAAAGCATACGCATCATGGCGTAATTTTAACGCATTATTTTACACAGTTTTCAATTTGTTGTAGGTTTGAAACACAAATACAAGACGCAAAAAGGTACATGAGAGGATTCGCGAAGAAATACTAGTGCTTTTAAAAGTGCTCGTTTTCATTTGACCTTGAACGAAATGTAACCAACCTTAAGAGGAATGTGAACCTGCGCGTTCAAGGTCAAGAAGCGAGGGAGCGATACGGGCGACACTAACACGTTAGCCTAGTGCCTCATCGCTCCTACGCGTAAGGCGTGCAGTATTTCCGTCGTGGCCCTGTACTGTGTAAAAACAGGTATGTAACAGTGGTATTTTATTACATGCAATGAAAGCCCACATATTAAACTACGTCCGTATGTTTGTACTTTTCTCTTGCCGCTTAAGCAAACTGCATAGGAAAGCTTCAAAAATGCGATACTTGACCATTTTCACGAATTTTTTTCTCCGTGAATGTACTTAACATGTTAAAAGTAAACAAAAAATAGAGTCATGGCTTCCCACCGCTGGAGCGAGCAATTTTATGCTAAGAACTGTGGTGGGTACTGTCATGGCGCCTGCGAATTGTGCGTGTCACACAACATGCGTTTTTCTGAGGACTTCTCGGACACGTCATAAAAAGGGCGATCACATATCAAATACGTATAACTATTTACATCCAACAGTATAATGGAACTGTTCGAGCAGAGTACGCGCATTTTTTAATTTCCACCGGACTCTCGAAGTTGTTGGTTTCAAATGCACCATCCACGTATAGGCAGTTCACGGTAAAGTGAGCACTTTTTAAGACCCTTCCAACAGGCATTAACCACTAATAAATATATTTTATTGCCGCTCCAGGCGTTAACTTTAAGGAGTGGTAAAATATATACACTGTGCTTATTAGTCACATTGCAATGTTTATATTAAAAAGTGACTGGAAAATAGAAATCTGATCAAAGAAAAAATTCAGCAGGGCCTTAAAAAGTGCTCACTTTACCGTGAATCGCCTATAACTAATATGATGTTGGAACTCACGTTATTGTATTACCGCGTTAAGCTGGACTCACAACCATTCGTCAGTAGCTCGTCCGTCCGTAGGTCACGTGATCTTAAATTAATCGCAGGGCAACTTTCTTTTGTATCCGTCAATCCGTCAAATATTTCTCAAACTTTAACTTTCGACGGACGGACGGACGGGCCACCGCCTTGTAATATCGTTCCTCGAACATGGTTGTCGGGAAAATAGTCACTTGTTTATCGTCTGAATATTTTACTGTTTCAAATACACAATGCAGTGAAGTTGTTTGTTTATTTACGTTTCACCTGTGAATTGAACTGAAGACGATGTGTAGATTTTCGGAGGAAATGCTGATGAATTACGTTAGGAAAGAGAATAAGGATTAATTACATTCATTTAAAACATTTTTCTGTGCGCAGAAAGTTTGCGTTGTTGGAGTGATACAACTGAAAATTTTCTGGCTCCACGGATCGATGGACAACGGACTGTTGTTTGTCGCTTCCAATTGACGGACGAAAAAACCGACGGATGGCTGAATGACGGAAGTGACGAATGGTTGTGAGCCTAGCTTTACTCTTCGGCGCACGCTGCCAACCAAATTATGATACGCGCCTGGCATAACTTGTTCCCATTACTTCTGTAGTAGGGCCAGTAGTTAACATTCACCTGTTGCTAGAGTGGGTTTTCTCAGGGTACCACCCGTTATGCGACTGGATGAAATTTTAAAAACCTAAAAAAACTCAAGACTGTTCGTGCTAACAGTAGAGATTAAGAACATCTCCTCTCCCTATCGCAGAGTCTGCTAAACTCTGCGAGGAGAGAAAATAGCAACTCCCTAATTCGACTAAGGTACTGAGCGCTGTCCTCCCTCAACGTGGGCGGGTGGTGGCAACGAGTGTAGGCAAATAAGTCAACCGGTAGCCTACCCCCTACTGTGTGTTGCCATAAGGCCCATTCCGGCAAAGTGGCCAGTGCATAGACAAGGGTAAAGAACAGTACCAGGGTGGGGGGGCGGTGGTTACCGACCACTAGCCCCAGCCAGAGGCTAGAGCCTCGAGGTTAAAAACCTCACAAACTACCTAGTAAAGATGACCACAGAAGGGCAAGCAGCTGGCAGGGAGCACTGGTACTCAGTGTTCCAGGAGCCTCCCTCCAAGCCTTATAAAGGCTCATTAAGTGAAAGGCGTGGGTTCTTCCAGGCTATCACCCCACTTAAGAATATGGAAATGGGAAAGGCGTTGCACTACGTACAGCGCCTCATTGATGACGACACAGAATCGTCTCGGGTCATGACTCCCTCAGAGGAGGAATTGGCCTGGCAGGTTTCGAAGGGAGTAGTTCTCCTCGAAGCTGAGGACGAGGAAACTCTCCTCAAGCTTAGGACCCCAAAAAGTGCGGGCCCAAGGTCATCATTTATGATATACCGAGAGAGTACGACGGTCCCGAGTTTATGGAGACTTTACGTCTCCAAAACTTTAGGGCCGCCCAGATCTCCGACGAGGAGGTGCGGAAAAACGCCACAGTGCGTTTCCGCACCGGGCCTAGGGACAAGGAAGTAGTCAACCTGGTCCTAGAGGTTACTCCTCCCTTAAGAAAGCTCCTAGTTGACTGTGGAACCATATTTATAGGGTTCTAATTATGCAAGTTAAGGGGCTACATGATGACTGCCCGGTGCTATAAGTACCAGGGGTACGGCCCCATTAAAGAAAGATGTAAGAGTGAGCTTGTCTGCCCTCACTGTTCTGAGAAAGGGCATAAGTTCTCAGAGTGTAAAACTAAGGATGCTAAGCCCAAGTGCGCCAAGAGTCTGAAAGACAAGCGCCGTGAGTGCTTCCACCCGGCTGGTTCCTCCGACTGTCCGGTCCATCCGAGAATGATGGTGCTGGAGCTTGACAGGACCTAGTAGTCATGCGCCATTACGGTTAAGGCAGATAAACCTGCAGAGAGCTGCGGTTCCTACCATGGAGCTGCACAATATAGTGATGGAGCAACATCTGGATCTGGTACTGATGCAGGAACCTTACATGCTCAGAGGGAAAGTGCCGACTCTTCAAGGACGGTTCGCTCTTTTCGAGGAAAATCCACTGGCAGGAATCTGGGTGTGTAACCCCGAGATAAATGACATTCCGCTAGAGGCTCTCTCTAACATGCATCATGCGTGTATTCATTTGGTGATTGGGGGGAAGGGGGAGTGTGACGATAGTCTCGTCGTACTTCCAACCTCAGGATCCAATAGAACAACATTTAGATCAGTGGGAGAACATACTGACGAGAGCCAACGATTCTAAGATCATTTTTGGCACGGACATCAACGCCAAGTCGGAATTGTGAAACTCCCCGAGGACGGCCGACCGCGGAGAGGAGGTATTATGATACATTTTGGAGAAATACCTGCAGGTGGTCAATAGACCGGGACACGAGGCAACCTAAGTGTCCCCTGCCCACGATACAGAATCGTATCTCGATGTTACCGTGGCGGCGCGTGTTGCTGGCTGTGTTGGGGACTGGAGAGTTTCAGACGAGGTAGACTCTGATAATAAAATGATACTGTTTACCATCCAGGTGAACGGAGTTCGCCAGACCAGGTTAGAACGCCCCCGGTATGGCACGGCTAAGGCGGACTGGCCTCTGTTTGACAGAGTACCGTTGAAAGACCTTAACAAGTATAGAGCAGGAAAGCTGCTCATGTCTATAGATCAACGGGCTGATAAGATAGGGGAAACGGTAATGGCCGCCTGTGATCCGGCCATCCCCAAAACCCAATGGTAGGTTCCTCATCACCCATGGTGGGATGATGAACTGGAACAGAATCGAAGGCAAGTGAAATACTTGTGAAAATATTTTAAGAGAACGTATCGCCCAGATCTGAGACAGCAGGCGGTCCAACAGTACAAAGTTGCCAGAGCGAGGTACAGAAGAATCCTTAGGAAGAAACGACAAACAGCTTGGAGAGAGCTTGTTTCGGATACGGGCAACCAAGACCCTTGGGGACTGGTCTATCGGATGGTGACAGGGAAGATCAGAGGCTCAGAGGTGCTTCCTGCCCTTGAGTCAGATGATCATCTTTTGCAGACACCTGAGGAGATCACAGGGCATCTGCTCGAAAAGATTTTGCCAGATGATACTGAGGTAGGGGAGACCGAGTATCACGAGAGGATCAAGGCAGCACAGCTAAGCCCAATATACATGGAGAACACGGCGCCTTTCTCAAGGATCTTGATGCGATAGTCAGGAGGACTAAACTGAGAAAAGCATCTGGCTGTGATGGAATGACCGGGGAAATACTCCTCCGTGCATATCCTCGAATACGCCATGACATGTTGGATTTGTTCAATAATTGCCTCTCAGAAGGAAAATTCCGCTCAGGGTGGAGGAAGGGTCTCCTTATAGTTATCTATGAAGTAGCCAGGAAGAACCCGAGAAAGGCTAACTCCTATAGGCCAATAACGCTTCTCCCAGTAATGGGGAAGATGTTGGAGCGCCTCACCAACCAGAGGCTGATGCAATACCTGGACATCGCCCACGGTATTGATCCTCACCAATACGGGTTTATGAAGGGGAAAAGTACCGAGATGGCAATCGTGGATATGGTCGACCAGGTGAAAACCTACGACCATACATATGTCATGGCGATATCCTTGGATATCGCAGGGACTTTTGACAATGCTTGGTGGCCGCAGATTCTGTGGCAACTTCGCTTGTTGGAGTGCCCCGGGAATATCTATGGATTGATGAAGTCATTCCTGGCCGATCGCAAATGGAAATGGGATCGCATAGAGAGGAGAAGATGCTGACCAAGGGTTGTCCGAAAGGCTCGGTCCTTGGTCCGATCCTGTGGAATGTGATCTTTGAGGGTCTGCTTCGGCTGGACTTCCCGCGGGGCTGCGAAGTATATGGCTATGCGGACGATGGCTTACTCCTTGTCCCTGCCTGGTGACGAAAAGAGCTTGAGGAAAAGACTGATCTTGCATTGTCCTTGGTAGAGGAATGGGCTGAGAGGTTCAAAATGGACCTCTCAGTGGACAAGATAAACGCTATTCTGCTTAAGGGAAACCTTAAGCGGAATCCCATGATCCAGTTCAGGGGCAGGGTGATCAGGATGGTCACAGAGATGAAATATCTCGGTGTCATATAAGTAAAGTAAAATAATAGGAACACAGATAATTGTTTGTCATCTTTTCTGACAAAAAGTCGAATGCGCAGAACATTTATTTACCGAGACGCGTATTCGCGTTAGCAAATATTTCATAAAAAAACGTGCAGGTCCATATAACTCTCAATACTGCACTTTTTCGAAAGTGGTCTTCTGGTTGCCTGTCCCCACTGAGGTGATGAGAAATGCACGAATACCAACTCAAAAATGGCTGGTTCCAGCTTTACCGCTGGACTGGGCACAAAGGGCCGGTTGCACCAACATCGTCCCGATCCGAGATCGAATAATCCTGTTTCCGAAACAGGATCCAGTTCGATCTTGGTTCCAATGTAAAAGTGTTGCACCAACGAAATTTCATGACTCTGGATCTCCGATTCTTCTACCGTGGTTCCAAAGTGAGAGATCGATATTAATTATGAGACAAATTTTCCTATTGGTTTGTAATATATGTCTTCATGGAAGAAAGCGCATTTTTCACTACAAATAGAACTACATGTGCGATGTTTTATCTGTTTTAAGTGAATTATTGTTGTACGACTTTTACTGGATAAAATTCAAGTGCTTATAATATTGTTTTAATTTCCCAAGAAAACAATCGTACGAAGTTCTATCTGTTGGCGTATTTTCAAACTACATTTGTCGATGATGGCTGCTGATCTTGGATCGAGATTTCGAACCGCCAATTTCGGTGGTTCGAAATGAACTCAATCTCGATCTCCAGTTCAATTCTGTATCTCCAGTCCAACTCTGAATCTCCAGTCCAACTCTGAACCTCCAGTCCAGCTCTGAACTCGAATGGTGCAACAGATTTCTGTGTCGATCTTAGATACGATCTCAGATCGCGTTTCGAACCACGATGGTGCAACCGGCCCTTAGTCAAGTTATCTACGCCCATATAGTTTGACGACTAATACAACAGAGGTACCTCATATGAAGTAATCTTATTTCTTCTTATTAATTAATACTCAAGAATGTCACTCAACATAGCGAGGCGAACTTATGATATAGTTTACGTACTAGCAATAGCAGAATGTTGATAGATGTACATAATCATTTTCTTGAAAAGAAACCACTTTCTAACTAATTATTTTGTTGCATTTAGTAAGTGTATAATAAATTACGAACGCTTCACACCCAATGGAAGCGAATATCGCTGGCAAACCACTGCTGCATGTTTGTAATGAAAAGTAAGGCGAAATCACAAACGACTTCTGGTGACAAGTGACATCTATGGGCAGTATATACGTTTGAAGTTGAGCTGTAGTACGAGTTCAGTGCAGATATTAGAGGACGTATTAAAGATGTGTTGGAGTGTCCACATGAGTGGATAATATGCAGCAAGACGAAAATTCCGAAACTCTGTAAAACCTGTCGCCACCATAAAGTAATTTCATGAGAATGATTTAAGTTGCCAGTATTGATTTGCATCGGATTTATATAATGTGGAAGTCTAGTTGTTTTTTAACAATGGATTGTTCTGAAACTCGAAATGTATCAAATTTATTGACTAATTTCATTGAACTATATACGTTTTAAGAAGTATTTTCACAACGTATATTTACGAAAGAATTATAGTGCTTGTGTAGTTTGTTCGCAATCAATGGAAGACATTTGATATCAACATTTGAAAAATGAATATCGGCTATGTAACTGAACATATATTAATAGATGTATTTATTGGAATGCCCGCTGTAAAGTTGGTAGAGGTGATGAAGGAAAATTTATTTCTTGTCTTCGCTTTCTATTAAAAGTGTCAACATTTAATTTATGTATATTGAATTCATTTCGTTTAGTTTCAGTTTTTTTTATTTATAAAAAGTAAGAAAGGGAACATTAGTAAAAGTTTACGTTCCTGAAAATGTCAGATTTTTTTTTAGGTGGACACATGACTATAAATAATGTGTGAACTGCAATGTTACATTTTACTTAAGGCGTATGGATAAAAAATGGATATAGAGCAAGGCTTTCAAATGCCCTCATCTAAATTCAAATATCCATTAAAAAGTGGTCGTTATGTATTACATTCAAGTGTACTCGTAGATGCGTACTACGTATGCCCCTGTATTCAGCAACTCCCTCACCTTGATCGTGCAAATGTTGCCCAATTACAGGCGTAACAAGACTTTATACATACACTCATGATCGATTCCTTGAAAACGCTGTAAATTGACAATAATAACGTATGCATATGTTAAACACGTTGTTGAACATCTAATCCAAATAAGCGTCAAACAATTTAATTAAAAATGTTAATTGTAACCCCCCCCGGTTAATTTTATTAGGTCATTAGTACAAGTCAGTGATTTTCGGTGTTGAATTTACATTATTCATACTATCCAGATGCTCAGTGTTCTGTCTGAACTACCTTCTGAAATAATTTTCAGTGAATTTGTTTTCCCGCTTTGAAACGAAACATATATATAGTAATATAAAGTAATTATTGATATATATATATATATATATATATATATATATATATATATATAGCTCTCAGTAAGTACTTTCTGCCAAATGTCGTATATGTGTGTGTGTCTCATATTTATATATAATTTGTTGTTAATTTTTTCGCAATTAACTTACATATGCATTCTAACGGTGAATGTAAGTAACAATACGAATAACCACTCAAGGCCATTTTTCAGCAGACGGCTTCGAGAAATTCATTAATGAAATTTCTTGTTGAATTTCTTCAATATCGTACATCGGTTAACGGTCAAGGTGTATAGTGGGTTCAGAGTGAAGTTCTTACAGCCATTTACTGAATTTAGGGACTTGCAATATATGCCCTGCCCCCTCCCTCCTTTATAGTTTTGGCGCCAGTGGTTGGTGCGGTTGTTAAATGGCTGCGTTTGCGGGTTTGTGGACGAAAAGCAATTAATTTTCGAGAAAGCAAATTTAAATACGTTATAAACGAAGAATATTATAAAATTTCTGTAAGACCAAAGACGATTTAAAAAAAAAAAAATGCTCGTTTCAACATTTACCAGATGAAAGTAATCTTGTAAAAAGACAAGAGAAGAACGATGGCCGGCGGAAAATGGGAGGGTGGGCGATATTATCCCACATGTTCCCAACGCAGAGGTTCTCTTACCAGGTTCTCCCTCCATCTCCTTTCCTTCCAGCTGGCCGGATATCATGTTGCTGACAGGCCACTGCACATCGCTCAAAGGCGTGGCCTCCCTAGACTACAGCGGCCACAGAGCAACTAAGTAGAGAGAGAGAGAGAGAGAGAGAGACAGATGGAGATGACACTGCCATCTATAGCGTATAGTTCTTATTCTGAACTACAAATTGTATACATGTCACATACAAATTTGTGTTTGACTGTGTTGGGGACACGGCCGTTTGTTTTGCGTGAGTACGTCTACGTTGACAGGCTCGGACGACTTGATGTTTATTTTACGTTCCCGGCGCCGCTTCACTCGATCATATGGGGTTTTATGGGTATCACTGGATTGCTTTTCAGATGCTCTTTCCTACCGTACACGATTTCTGTATTTCGACTTCGCTTTTTGATGAGCATAAGCCGAAATTGTGTTAAGTTTTCTGAATTCTTTATATTAAACGCATTCAATTTCACAATAGCCATATTACACAAATGTTTTTGTACACGCTATCGATTTATCTTGACGAGAGCTGTCGATTGAAACTTGAAACTAGCGCCGTAGATTCTCCTAGCCAAAAGTTATACTGCGCGGAAATTATGAGACGCGGCGAAACAAACTCGAGATTGCCCCCCCCCCAACCCTCCCCCCTCATCCACGATTGCTTGCAGTCCTCACTCAACGTAACATATTCTTTGATTCTTTGGCAATCCAGTGGTGTAATTGAATTTTGAATATAGACGATAGTTTCGGAGCTGCTATGCCAAACTCTATCCCCGATTTTATTATCATCGGATTTTCTGGATTGCCTCCCACTATGGTTGCAATTGTAAAGACGTGTATTCACGTCAAAATTTTCCGAAGCAAACCGGTATAGTGAAAATCTATAAGAATTGAGTTATAGGCTATCCTGTTAACAGAACGTATACGATGGAACACGTACATTAACGATCTAGGAAATCTATCATCGTCAATGTTGACGTTGTCTATAGTTCAGTCGCGGATACTCCCGACTTTTCTGAAGCCCTTCTGAAGTTCTACTTCCATAATATTCCTCCGTCTCATCTAAACAAATCTGAACCGTATCTGGAAACTTACACCAAAGGAACGACGGTTCTCATTCGTCCGCATTCATTGTAATATAATTTTGCATGAGAATTATTTCTTACTGGGCATTACCGACACAACTATTTTATCCGTATATTTATTGACATCAATTATAAATGTAATACTACAATTTATATCTATACAAAGTATAAAACAAAGTCGCCCGGCCACGTGTGTGTGTATTCGGCTAAGGCTCCTAAACTACTTGATTTATTTTGATACAGTTATCATCATCTTTTAGAGAATTTCTTGAAAAAGGTTCAGGTATGTAAGACATTAATATTTAATGTAATGACAGTACAGAAATTTTTATGTTTTATAATAAAGTCGGAAAACCCCGCTTTTTCAGGCGCTTGCATGACTTACGCTGACTAAGCGATAAGAGATACACCAAATTAATATGCTACAGAAATGTAAATTTCAAAAATATCTACAAAAAGTCCGCGACAGTATATGGTTATCTTTTAAGAATGACCCACAATAACCATTTTTGTCTTTTAAGGGTTGCTTACGAAGAGTTTTGTGAACAACACATTATTAGCCGTATGTTAGTTGCCTTAAGCATTTAGTGTATATACTTGTTATAAACATAAAAAAAACGCCTCAGCCTATTTGTAAATCGCACACGAGAGAGACCTTGGCCTCTCTCGTGTGCGATTTCGTGTTAAGCAGAGAAGCAAGCGCAGCGCCCGATCCCGGAGAACACGTATAAAAATGTTTGGTGTTGCCTGTGTACACGTTCGAGTAATGCCTTCGCTCAGATAGCAGTAAGTACTGATTTAACTTACGAGTTTGTTTCCCTTTACATGGGTGTCAAATAACTTTAAATGTAGTTCTTAAAAGCTCAGATTCTAGGTGGGCCTTCTCGTATTTTTGAAAGCAATATTATTAGAGTTGAAATGAGAAACGTATAAAGGCTGTTCACAATAAAGTGAGCACTTATGAACTCAACCTCTGGGAAATATCACTGCCCCAACCTGCGTATATTTTAACAGGTGCACTTAGTGACGTGCAACCAGTGAGGGTTGGTAACCTTGGAAGAAAAGTAGTTCCATTACTTTACGTTGAATTAATATCGTTAAGTAATCATTTGTGAATACCGAAATGGTTTAATTTGTTTCCTGTTCTTTGTAATGCGTATGCAGGTAGTGATAAGCTAATTCGTCAAATATTTACTTTTCTAAATATTTCATAGTTTCGCTCGACCGACGCATGAATAAAGTGAAGAGACCTATGACCATGTTAATCTTACATATGGTGTACGAATACACGACGTGTCTACAAGTAGATATTAAGCAAGGCTTTCAAAAGTGCTCAGTTTATCGTGAACAGTCTATACAACAATAGCGATACAAATACAAATAAACACGTGCCTTACTCAGAACTCCAACCCAGGAAACCTCCTATCATAAGCTATCGTGCAAACCACACACATTAGAGAATTAGGACTCGGTGCATCAACTTCGGACGTAATAAGTCTAATGTTTTGAATGATGGGGTTTACAAGCCTGAAATAGTTACAGTGTCGACAATTTGTAAATAAGTGTATGAAGCACTTAAAACACTTAAGTTTTCACGGTCACCGTGTAGTGACCACTTGTGTAAATAATTTGATGAAATTCGGCTGATTGAGTCGACCTCCGGTCTGGAGTGCGGGGGGTTCTGGGTTCAAATCCCAGGAAAGGCATAGGAGTTGGTTTAAAGGCCATAAGTTAGTTTGTAAGCCATCGCCTGATAAGCCTTCTGGCATAACACTGGGGGACGGTAATAAGTCCTTCCCAATCCAATCTGGTATCTGAAATATGATATAAAAACTATATTTTCTTATTTCGTGATATCGTACAAAATTGCCTAAAAAGGTTCATTATACAAGGTTTTTAATATATACTGTCAACATACAATGTTTGGTTGAATTTGGTTAAATTGTTTGATAGATATGACAAAATTATCAAAATTTTAACCAGTCGCCATTTGAAAATTAATGTCTGACACCGTTTAAATTATACAATTATACATGTGTTCATGGTTTTCTGTAGCACTACCATGATGAAAAATTGGGTGGAAATCAGTACAAATGTTTCGGAAATATGGCGAAATGTTCAAATTTTTCATCTGGAACTATTGTGCACGAATATCCTGCAAAAGAGTTTGTATGTATTTATTAATTATTAATTCTTATAATGAATACTGTTGGTATAAAATTTATTTTTATTTTTGCTTAATTTTTTAATATATTTAACACACTAAAATGCGTTATTTATATTAATGCCATTAAAAGGCCTGATATACGTAAAATTTGTTAACCTAAATACACTACTGTTGCACTTACTTGGAATAAAGACTATTTTTTCATGTGACGATCTTCATAAGTGAAGGGCAAAAATATTGTACTGGATGTTAGGCGTGGTTCGGGGTGGTAGGGACAACGGCGAGGTAAGGGTAGTAAAAAATAAATATAACACCAGTGATACATCTAGTCACATGTAATCAGTGTGCGTTATCAACAGTCCATACAGACTGCCACACAAGGTTACAAAAATAAATACAACTTGCACAATAATCAAAAAAGGATTTTTCCTACCAATACCTAACTGTGCGTATCTTTCATAAGCAAAACAAAAGGACATTCATATGATTTTACGAACGTCATCAGGTTATGCTCGTTTATGGATGTAATCGTCAATGGGTACCTTTACAAATAAAGTTAACTAACATCCATGTTGTTATAAAGGGACATGACCCAACCATACTACCAGTAGAACGTTCGCAATTAACGTGTGCAACTAAAATGGAAACATAACGAAAATACACGTTGCCGTAGCCGAGATTCGTCACTGAACATGATGTCATGTCACTTATCACTCTTGGTTATAACCGCACTCCAAACATCGCCATCTCTGCTCTGAGTAAGCGACAGAGTATATATGAGGCAGTGAACCTGTAGCCAGTCCTATTGATGCCAGATGACTAGGCACATTCGTATGTACCAACATATTAAAAAATCAATAATACGCTCTTTCGTTGTAGATATAAGTAATGTTTCGGTATTCACTCTTCTTTCCTTATGATTTGAAAGTAAAAATAATTAATAAAAACTTAAGAAACGTTTCATGGGCCCAGTATAAAGAGAAAGAAATTTCCAGGCTGAGTCAAAGCACTTTAAATCCTGGGTGACTGCGAGTAACTTTGGGTGTAAGTATCTTTTGGCTTTACTTTCCCACTTATATTACCTTATGCATTCGTACTCGTGATAATGAATATAAAGATGATGGATTAAATATTTTGTGTGGGGAATTGTCTATCATTGTCAGGGCAGTTAAAATTTGTAAATATTGATTTTTAAATAGAGTAAGTATATATGAGCGGATCACTTTTTTTAAAATAAAACTTAAAAAACAACGATCTTGGACGCGTGAAACAATGTGAGTGATGCATCTACATTGATACATGTAGTAGTAATACTGCATTTCTTGCAAAAATTCAGAATCTAAGAAAATACAACCATGTTCAATACAATGATAAATTTTGTTTTTTGGGAGGGGGAGGGTAACACATTGTGTGTAAAAAGGGGGGGGGGAATTCAGCTAACAGACGTAAACATTCTACGTGTTTCTATCTACAGTTGTTATGATGCAAATAATTAACAGGAAAGTAAATATATGTTATATGTTATACGTATAGTTAAAAATTATTTTGTTTGAAGATACGAGTCAATATTGCAAACAATTACAAAGTATGAATTTGAAAATTAATTCATAGTTACAATTAATTTGTTTATATTAATACCAATGATAGCAAATCATCTAGATAGGCCACGTGATAAAAACAGTACTTACTAGAATCGAATAAACAATAATAAACAAAGATATTTTAAAGCACGTCCGTTACATCTAAGAGCGTTTTACTTTCCAAAACTCTTTCCAGTGATTCAATTTAAAAAATTAAATTTAACTTAGACTGTGTTATTTAACTTTTATAGGCTGGCGAATCATTTGACTTAATTAACTGTTAAGGTTTTATAATTGTTTAGTTCCTCGAGGTTAGATATGTCCCAGTAAATTATCTAAACTAAGTCAGTAAATGAATCAGATTCTGTGACCGGTTCCAGCAAACGATTTCGCTCCGTAAAACAAGTTTTATTGAGATTTTATTTTCACTCATATATAATGATATTGTTCTGACACTTTTGTTTCGCAATCATTCTTTAATCCACATTTTCAGTTCCTGTTTGTCAACAATGTAGTACATCAGAATTCATTCTCACGATACTTGAGCATGAGTCAACGTTTACCTGCGAGTTTTTAATTAGCTCTCGTGTGGATGTGTATAACAGCAAAACAGACTCACAATATTGTTTTAAATTGAAATACCAAAATAAACTGAGCTATTTTTAATTTGGAAAGATGGGCCATTAGTGATGATAGAAACATTTAAGAAAGAATTTTACTACAGTAGGCTAACATTAATAATAATATATCTAAAGTAAAGAAGAACATTTTTAAGTTTTGAAATATTACAACACAGCACAAAGCAAATAAAAAAGGGCTTCTAAAAGAATATTCGATAATGTACTATAATTTGCAACAGAATACTATAATTTTCACAAAGGTGCACTTTTTTTTTAACTTCTAAGGTTCGCATCCCTGGTACCTGGTATGATCAGTAGCTTACTTACAAATATTGTTAGCAAAACTTAGTTTTAGCCTTCTCTCTTCCTCGGCTGTCCTTGCAGTATCCCGTTTTTTCTTTAATTTTTCTTTATTCGGAAGCCTTTTATGCCTTACCAAATTATTAAAGTTGTGGGTATTGCTTTCACTGGAGCTATTTGACCTTTTTTTGCGTGTTGTTACGGAAAGCGCTTCTCCATTTCATTACACAATTCGATAATAAGCTCTCAAGCCTGTTTTCTGTGGGAAAAACGTTGCAGAAGCAATTGCGAGTGCCCTGACTGTGGGGAATACTGTAGCTTTCCAGGAACAATATGTTGTACTGCATCTGTGGAAGTTTCTGGATTCTCAATATTATATCGATTCTCAACCTCTTTTTCCGTGTATTTATCTATAAAAATCTTCCTTCCAGAAACTGATGTTGAAGAAAAATATACGTCTTGAAAAATATTTCTTGTGGGCAATCTAAAATGGAGACAATGGAAATGTGTCTTAATAAGATAAATATGACTGCAAACAAAATAAAAAATTCTCTCCTGCAGTTTAAGAAATCTAACACTTTATTTTGGTGGAGCAAATACATATATGTAGTAGTGACGTTTATTAATTTAATGGAATGGCATTTCGGTCGCTACCATACCGGTAGCGACCGGTAGTTGATATTATTTTAATTAATTCAAACCGTCATTTCTTGCAGCGAAGTGGAAAATTATTAAAATATCGGGTTTCATAAAGAATTTCTGAATTCAGTTTCATTAATTACTAATGAAACTATTTCTGGAGATGAAAGGAATCACACTTCCGGTTTCCAGTAAAGGCATGAAGAAGTTTCGCGAAATTATTATGTAGTCTTCGCCTTTACTAAGTTGTTGCTACAGAGGAACTGACTTCGCCGTCTCTATAAAACTTTCCTGGATGTGAACATCACGGAAACCAAACAACGGCGAACTTTAATTCCCATTTTAAACAACAGCAAAACATATGGTAATTGATTGGTCAAGAGGGTAGCATAAATTAAATGCGTTCAGGAGGGAGCGAGTGCGATTTCGACCTATGTAAATCTCGATCTCCGTTCCATAAATAAATATCGATATACTACTGAATTTGATCACTGGTGCCTCCTTCTTGAGCCCTGTCGGACTTACAACCTACAACACACATTGAAAGTCGCGTCTTGATCTTGTGCGGTAATTTTAGTATTTTAAGAGATCAACATTTGTACTTCTGAAAAACACTAGTTACAATCAGAAAATCTTTCAATGTACTAATTCTTAGCCATAATTTTAGATAGAGTAGTTTCGTTCAGTTTGAGATTTTAAAGGTACTGTTTACTTCTAAGGTAATATGCAATTACCGCGGCTGGTTAGTCGACTTCAATCCATACTTCCCGGAATTCAGAATAGCTAACTTCCAAATATTTCTTCGAGCAAAGTTTGAACGAACTAAAATTATACAGCATAAATTGTTCATTTTTGCAGGTGTTCAAATAATTTAATATTTGCCTTTGAAGAGTCAGTAATGTTTACATCTACCTAACAGCTCTGCGTTGCTTCTGCTTGTTGTTTTTACCCGAGTTCCTCGCATTGTAATTTAAACTTGACTATATTTGTGGTTCTCGGCGGTCATCCGTGCTAAGACTTCACGGTTTTTGATAGAAATTTTCTGATGTTAGGAACTTGATCATGAAATATATCTTGAAACTTAGGCCATTCATAACGAATGCAAATCACTGCCTGTTTTTAAAAGATTGGAAGTGGTGTGTTTTTGCGGGAAATAGACACTTCACTAACAGGGAATTCTGATGGACAAAAAATCTTCAAAAATATAATTTACATAAATATATAGGCCAGGTTTCTGTTACTTAACGAACTATTTCCATTATCTTTCGCAAATTTTGGAAAAACGTTAACAGTGTAATAGGTAATTATGGCACATAAATTTTCCGTAATGTAATTTTTACCGGAAATAAACATTATGCATGTTTCAAAACATTGCTCTCTATATAAGCTCTCGTAACTTTTCGTTGCATTCAAACTTTTCTAATCAACATTTATGTGATTTACTTTAGCCTAAACTTAATACTTCAAAACATGACATTTCGTATAAAATTCTTCCGTTTTTCGGTGTAGGAGTTTCGTTCAATTCTTACTGATTTTAAACACTGTGAGCTTTTCTTATAAATGCAGTGTCATTAGTCGCGCCGCTGTCAATATGTATTTCAAATAGGAATTTTGCGGCATTTTTATGCAGTTGTTACTTGAAAATGTTTGCAAGTCTTTCCAATCAATAGCTACTTAGTAAAGAAAATTAAATAATTTTCTCGCTTTCCATGTGTTTATACTACCCATGTAACAATACCTAATTTTCTGAAATTTTTTATTTTACTTGTTTTTCAAGAATAAATTTAGGGACATACTGCTTTGATCTGGATTATTCAAGAATTTATTTTCAGTTAAGTTGAGGTACAGTAAAAAAAATCCATTAAATCTGTAATTGGGTAGTAATAACGGATGTTTATTATGCTGAATTAAAATTAATAATTTTGTTAAGAGTTAATTAAAAACGGTAGGCTACGTAGCGTGCTCGGATGCAAAGGGCAGTGCGATAACGAATACAGTGAAGTTTGTAAAGATGTCGTACATTATTACTTAACACGATATCCTTGACTTCCAAGAATAAAATTGTAGGAAGCTCAGAATGAACGTTATTTTGATTCACGACTCGCATGAAGACGTGGCAGAGAAGGAGAGAGATATTACTGACACTACGAACGAGAACGCATATGTATGGCAAAGTTCGTTAACTGCCTCATCTTATCTTCACGTCAAAGTTATAAGCGAGGCTGCCCTCGTCGCTTGCTACAGCGTGCTAAATTGGTTGTTACAGACTCGTAGAAGACATGATAGGCCCCGTCCTCGCTTAATGTGTACAGCCTATATTTTACCGTTAAATATGCCCAGAAACTTCCTTTTATTTAGTTTTTATTTTTGTGGAAGAGGGTAGGAAAAGGTAACTTCAAGGAAGCAACGGTAATTCGAGTAACTAGAAGAACTTAAAAACATGCCTGGAAATTTAATGAAATTTTATGTGTTACTATAAACGTACTAATCACATACCCGAGTAATATTACTCAAGTGAAGTATTGCTCAAGTGAAGTATTACTCAAGTGAAGTATTACGCACCAAAATGCCCGTGAGAAGAAAAAAACGGAAATGCTATGCAATTCAGTTTTTGTGTCAACCCACGTAGGCTTTTAAGTTCGTATCAGTAGGCCCTGAATTTAAAATCACGTGTAAGCTATTTGTATGAGTGTCCTATACGATTATGATAGTATATCATTTTACATTACTTATACTTCGTATTGCATTTCTTTCAAGCTTCTTGCTTCTTTTAGTTTTTTCGGCAATCCTTCTTTCCAACATTACGATACATATTTCTGAACTGTATTTAATCCTCATCCTGTTGATTTCCGATAACATTTCAGAAAACATCGGACTTATTCAACCGTCCACTAACAGTCTCGATACTCTGTTTGGACTCTCTTTGGCCATACTTATTCAACCATCATATTGCCTGCATTCTTCCGGCAGCTACCTTTGCCACGTATCACACTGTATCGCGCATATTAATGAAAGCGTATAGGTGCATGAAATTACTCTCGAAATAGCTAGATTCGAAAGTAGAAAAATAACAGGTACTAGTTTATCTCTTTGCTTAAAAGGCAATGTTCTCGCTACAAGAGTGAGCTCGAAGGCTGTGCGGTATACATACATGACAAATTATCACCCAGAATTCAATACCCAGCACATCGAAGCTTGTGACGATGTCGCCAAAGGCCAGTGGGTTGCTTCAGTGTTCTCCCGTTTCCTCCACCAATGCACTCCACTGATGCTCCATCATATTGTCTGATTTACTATTACAGCACTTATGAATGAATTGGTCCTACGTGACTGACCTTATTGTCAATTATAAAATGGATCTTAATGGCACTAACAACCCTAACCCCGGAACTAATATATTTGAAATTAGCAGTAATGTGACTCGTATACTTACTAGCAACAGCGTATATACAGTAAGTTTTGAATTAATAATTTACACGCAGCAATATGATATTTGGATATAGTGAAAAAAAAAAGAATGTTAGTCATTTGTTTTGTGGCGACAGCTGTAGCAGTAACGAAAACGGTGTACAGACCCACGCTGAAGAAAAAATGAAAGTAAGCCATGTTTGATGCATCACTCTCGAGTCCAGTGGTGTTTATTGTATTATAACTATACTAATTTAGTAGTGTTTGCAAGCCGTTATAGGCAGGTTAACTTCATTTGCAGCGCCACTTTCTACAGTCAATAATTAATTCCTTTATGTGCGATAGTTCATTAATTTTTATTCTGTGAGCCATTCTCGAGGTAGCTATAGGTTGGGAGTTGTTGATTTTAAAAAAGGCAGCAGTTTCTTTTCACTAAATTGAAATCAATTTTTATTTTTATGTTAGTGGCTTACTGCAATCGGATAAGATATGGATTATGATTTAATATGTACAAATATTGGTTTCAACCTAAATCTCTGCCACTGTGTTGGTAAGTTGATTTATTACAATGCTTAAAACTGGAATTATTTCGTGTTCTGGGTCCGAGTTAACCTCAGTAGTCAGAGATACTAATGCTCAAGAATTATGCTAGCGAAGTTCTAATTATTTATTTATTTACTTAGCTGTGCAACCTACGATTATGATATTTTAATTACATGTAAAATATGCACCTTAAATATTGAATATATGAAGTATTGCTTATTTAAAGTTTTCAGGCAGACTTAAATATTCTGGTTTCCCGTATACCGAAGTATAAATAAATCTGTAATATTAGCGAGTTTTTGAAGAGCACGGAAATTGTTTTATATTCGTTATTCTGCAAACTTACGCTTATTAAAGTGAAACATTTAATTGAGGGTCATAACTGTGAATTTATTTGTGGTTCACTTTTTATTGACAGTCCTGTTCCCGAGACTCACTCATAACAGAGATGCTAATAGGATAATCAAGTAATTGGTTGTCTCACTAAGTATTCTTAGCTAATATTCCCTGTTTACCTTTGGAAATCTTCTTTACTTAACTGAAATTAAATCTCTTTGATTATGAGATTTATCTACTCGTGCTTCAAATTTAAAACTGTTAACAGTAAGATATAGTGGCGTCGAAGGAATATTAACCGCTTGGCACTGACAAATGTTGTCAGCGTGAGACCATTCTGCCATGTCGTCAGACTTATAATATCGGCACACAAAAATTAAAATCTAACTACAGCACACGTGCAGTTTCGTCCGTGCACAGAACTGTAATAATCCCGATCATCAACACAGCTATCGCGACTGCATACAAATAACACGAGACAAAGGGCTCAATTGGAACGGTCGTGCCGGCACGGTTACATTTGTCATCATTGAAAGCCTGCCGTTGATTGGCGCTTCATTAGGGCCTGTATTGTGCATGACAGTTTGGAGCATTCAAGATCTGTGACAGGTACACGTGCAAATCACGTGATTCGACGTAGAACCTCCGGACTAAAATACGGCATCATTTAGCCGCTCTGCGTCAGAAAAAAGTTATTTTTGGTTTAGACTACACCACATAACATGCTGAAAAACTTGAGCGACATTTAAGGGTGTTAATGATAAGTCTCTGTCACATTATCAAATTCTTACCTTCAGCTATATTTGACAGTAAAATTTGAGGACGAAATACGGCCATATAATTTTTCCTTCCAACAAATTTTATCAAATAATCTTTAATGTGTTTGAAAATGAATGACACTCTAAATATTTTTTTGGAGAATCTAAATTGATATATTATTTAAAATTTATTTTCATAGTGAGATAATATTACTCGTTTTTCCATGTGGTCCATTACAGGAAGAAATGTAAGTAATAGTGTAATTTATTATCGTTTCTTTTACTAAATTAAAATTTTATTTATAAGATATGTATCCTGCACAATTAAATGATTCGTTCGTAATATTATGTGCAAATATTCACTTAAAATTGCATCCATGCCCTGACAGCATCTATATAAATTAATTATCCTCAGAACTTACTTATTTTCCAGCAATTGTTCGTTATTTTAACTTTCTTGACGCAAATTTTTATTGTGCACGATTATGATTGGCTGCGATTGTCAAACATTGAATACATTTTAATACCGGACCGATTATTAAATGTTTGATGGAAACTGAAGCTATCAAACTTTCTCAGGCAAATATGGCGACGTTTATGACATTTCGATGACGTCATAACTGTCCAACTTTATTTTACCAAACTTATTGGAAGCAGTTTGACGGAAAAATTTGACAGCGAGACAAGGGCTTAAGACAGGTTTGTGGCAACAGGTTCTGACACGCTCGGCACGCACAACGCCACATACAATAGTTAACTAGGGCGAGTCAAAGCCGTCATGTTGTCGAAAGGGAATTTTGCATCTGAAATCATGAACGCTGGCTGGTTCGCGGTTGAGTGTAGTTGGTAGTTGGAATGGTCGGCATTTGGCAATCGTCAACACGACTCATGAGCTGCGTAGCAACATGCTTGGAAAAACTTGGCCGGTGGGGGTGGGGGGTCTGTGTCGGGTGGGGAGTCTGTGTCGGGTGGGGGTCTGTGTCGAGTGGGAGGTCTGTGAAGGAGGGGGCCTGTGTCGGGAAGGGAGTCTGTGTCGGGTGGGGAGTCGGTGTCGGTGGTCTGTGAAGGAGGGGGGGGGGGGGTTTGTTTCGGTTGGGTGGTCTCTGTCGATAGGGGGTCTGTGTGGGAGGGGGTCTGTTTCGGGTGGGGTGTATGTATCGGAGGGGGTCTGTGTCGTGTTGGGGGGGGGGGGGGTGTATGTTTCGGGTCGCACGGCCGTTGGTTTACCGTGAAACATCTACAGCAGCGAGTAGCTGATGTCGATATCCATCCGCGCGGAGACGTCTTCGACAGTGTTCCAATTAGTAACAAATTGGCACCCTCATGCACTCGCACTCGGCAATGACGTCAGAGAGTGCTCTTACAAATGTCCATCGAGAGCGAGTGCAAGTGTAAGAGCGAGTGTTTGTTTACAAATGTGCACATGCATGCTCGCTATCCGTGCTCGCTACAACCGCCATTCCTTTGTTTGTCCGACAACAGCGGAATGGCACAGGAACAAGTATTATTTCACTGCAAAATATTTCCAGTGAATATTAGGTGCTAATATATTTAAAAATTCGGAAATTATAAATTCATAATTTTTGAATTAACGGTGCTAAAATTCCAAGCTAAAACTGTTGATTTCAGATAAGAATTTATACCTGACTCTTTTCATACTTTACTATCTTACTCATCATCAGACCTACTAATCAAGCCATTCTTAATTGAAATGTAAGTATTCATTAACATATGGTTTTTCAAAGTAATTTTTTTGTTCATGAGGAATAACAATCGATTGCAGACAGTATCGATTCATTTGGAAAGTGCGAGTGACGATAGTTCCATAAGATGGGAGTGAGAGCGTAGGTGCTGGCTATTTGGAACACAGCCTTCAACAGATGTATGGGTGTGATCTTCATTCTCTATATACGTCGGTTGGATACAGCCACGGTCATAAAGACAGGTCTGAGCTGACACTTACCGTCGTCTTTTTGCTTACGCTTATTGAAGCTCGATAGAAAGGTGACGCCAAAACAATGGTCCTAGTTACTGCAAGTGTCATACGTGTAAAAATTATCGTAATTTCGTGTTTTATATTTTTAAATTGTAATAATTTTTGCGTGACAGTTAAAAGAGATTAAATTTGTGGAATGCAATGATTTTTGTGTTGTATTCCGATTTAACGAAAACAATCATGTTTATTCCAAATATTTAACGTACTACATTGGCTAGCAAGTGTCAAATGAGTTTGTAATTAGCGAATTTCGCGTTTTATATTTCTTAAATCGTAATAATATTTGCGTGACAAGTAAAGAGATTAAATGTGTGTAAGGCAATGATTTTGTGATATAGTATTCCGACTTAACGTACACAATCGTGTTTATTTCGGATGAATGCATGCAGGCTAGCAAGTGACAAACGAGTTGTGATAGTAATTAGCGGAATTTAGTGTTTTTTTTATTTTTGAAACTGTGATGTGTTGTTTATATGTGACACTGGGAAAGAATAAACCTCCATAACGCAAGATTTGTGTTTTAATATTGCGATTTAAAGTAAAAAAAAAAAAAAGGTGCCTTTTAAAGATAACCTATAACCCATTAAATTACCTAATGTCTTCCTTTCCACATGACAAGCTTTCATTGCAACTATAGTTAATATTTGGTTTTTGTCCAAAGAATGTACTTGGAATGGAGTCAAAATTTGCTACCCAATTATTAGTGTAACTAAAATAGGATTGAAAAAAAAAAAAAGCATATTTGAGAAGTACAGAAATTGCTCAGTCGTGCCGCGACATTGCCTTTTTGAATTAGGTTTAAATTATAGCCAAAAATTCTACATAGTGAGGAGTTGCAAAGATCAGGGAGATTACGAATTAAAACTTTTAAAAATAAATGGAATCCTTTATAAAAATAAAGTCAAAACTAAAATTTATTGCCATCCACACTAAACGGTCCCCCTTGTGAAAAAGTGTTTATACCGAAGTAAATATATTCCATTTTCAAATACTCACACCTACAAAGCTGCATTTCACAAAAAAAGCACGAGTAGGTACTGTTAAAAGAAAAAATGTTCACCTTATTTCAGTGTTAATTCACAAAGTAACATGATTGTTTAAACTAACTTGATGTATATTCTAATTTACGAGCCAAGAGCCTTTGCCTGTCTGTGTGTCCCTGAAAAGTGCATCATGGCTGTGACGTTGAATTGTCACCGCCTGAATTTGCGGTAAGGGTGAATGTACCTTGACTATCCCATTTGACTATGGCCAAGAGCGATGTCCTCTACACATGCCCTATACTGTAACTTTAATTGTTCATAACAATTATGCAGCGTATTCCTGTAGTATGCTGAACACGTGTCCGTATAGAAAGCCAAGGCAACATGAGAAAATTTGTTTAGTTCATTGATTCTTCAATCGCTTATGCATTGGAACTTAAAAATTTCAAAATAAAGATGGGTATTTGAAATTATATCCACTTCGTCAAAAAGGGATCAAGGGAATGTGTAGAACTGTGGCTGCTGAAGAGCTCGAGGGTAAGTAACAGTGTGTGTGAGAGTGAATTAGAACACACCTCTAGAGTACGTAGTGGGGGAACAAATGTTCCAACTTACATGCTGTATAAATATGCTAAAGTAAAAACCGATTTCAAGTAAAAGTTTTGTGACACGACATTTACATAACTAGTAACTTGCAGTAAACTTTTAAAAAGCAAATATAACGCCATGTTAGCACTTCTCCTAACACAAAAGACCAGATTATATGCTATAGCAGTAAAAACTATTATGCATTTAACAAGAAAATGGAACAGCAACACACAGGCTACTGTAATTTGAAACACAACAAAAAATTTTGAAAACAATGGCAGATTTTACTGAATTAATGTTTTTTTTTAATACAACAATCTGAAAGAGGCAAGAAAAAACATACGCTTTTTCTGACGTTGATTTCAAAAGTGCTCACTTTATCGTGAACAGCCTTTACACTAAAACTGTTTTTTATTTTCATGGCTGGTTGTATAAACGGTACGTATTTGACCCCATGTTTACTCATGTTGTGTGTGATGTATGGTGACCTACTTACACACATCTCCAAGGAAATACTATATACCATAGGATGCAAACTGATTGTTACGCAAGTCAAATACATTGCTTGTTAATGTGAATGGCTCTCCTGCATGTCCTCACTTGGCAGCCGACGTCCTGCTACATGTCAGTATTTAATTGACTGTTGTACCTACTATCTGGGGCAATTCAGATGGTCAGTAGGTTTCCAACCGCCTAACGAAAGTCTAGGGTCTCACACTTGCCAAGGTGAGACATCGAGTCAGAGTTGCTGACGCTGCTTTTCAACATGTGGTGCGTTACTGTTTACAGCAATGCCTCAAGGCACTACTTTCTCTCAGCACTGACCTTGAGTTACATTGATTCACGCCACAACTGGCAAGTTCTTCATTGTAACAAAATGGTTTTCAGAAAAAAAAATACTCAAAATAATACTGGGAACTTAGGGTAGAAAGAAATTTATATATATATATATATATATATATATATATATATATATATATATATATATATATATATATATAATGTTTTTATTTTCCAATCTTGAATAATAATAGAACTTTTAAAATTCTCAGAAATCCATATAAAATTTACTGATGCTACACAAAAAAAAAGTTTTTTATTCTAAAACCCAAGATACTGAACAGAAAATTTCGAACATAGACTATGGGCCTGTATTTGTTCTTCCTAAGACAAAATTTCATGCACTGCAATAGAGAGATTTGGGCAGCCCTTAACACTGTGGTCTTAAGAGCCAATGAGAATGGAGCAGTGCCAGAATGCAAGGGCAGGGGAAATAAGAAATCCCAGAGAAAACCTGCCGGCCAGCACAGTTCCCATATGCAAATATTCTAGAGGAGTGACCCCGCCGGGAATCGTGCCTGGTTCACCTTAGGGGGAGGCAAGTAGTCTTACCACTGCACCACCGTGGCCCCAGTTCATGCACTGATCCACCACATTTGACACTTTCTAATTCTGAATCCTCCTTATGCCCTAGGCCTCGTATCCTGCTAGTGGTGTTGGACAGGATTTTTTTTACATTCATTAAAGTAAATATCCGCATATTGTGTACATGTACATTACATCTGTAAAGGTATTTTTTGCATAACAGTTAAAACTATTTTTGTGTAAAAGTTTCATTTTTATTTGAGAAACTAATACGACTCCTTAGGAACACCATTTATTTATTCACTGCAAAATCCGCCGCAATTTGGCACTGTTCTATACTGCAAATTCTGAGATGTATAAACATACCTGCATATAAGACACAATGCAACTTTCACGTGTCGTGATTGGCCAGGCAAATGTTTGTTCCACAGCGTAAATAGTTTTGATTATGTAAACATGGACTAAATTATAATACAATTAATTGCTACATTTAAAAGCTATATGTTACGCTATTACTAAATCCAAATCAGGTAAGAAGTTACCAATTTGTGTACTGATTGAATGGCAGCGTTCAGTGAGCATCCTTTATGTCCCACACATCGCAGTCACGTGACATTGGCGTCAGAAGGTGGGGACCTCTCGTCAGCCATTCGCAAAGATCAAAATTCCATGGTTAAATATTGCAACCTTAAATATAATTGTTAAAACTTGAGATGTGGATTTTCACCAAAATATTTTCTTTAGTCCCCATAACGGGGAAGAAGGAAAAAAAAACAAGCAAATACTATGTAAACATTACACCAACAGGTTTCTTATCGGATGCATAATTTGCATGTTATTTTCCATCAATGTCTCGAAATTGCTAGTAGGATTTACTAAACATGTGTTTAATCACAAGTAAAACACATGAAAAATTATAAAAGTGAATGTGAAATTTGGATTATCACATAAGTTCAAGATTTTACGGTGTGCATGACCAGTGGTAGAGTACGATGGGTATGGAGAATGGTTTCCAGTAGGCATTTTGGACTGCACATTATGCCTACCACTTTTGATGAAAATTCACTTTTATCTACCGAACACAGAAAAAATTTACAAAATTTAGCAAATGTGCGGTGATATTGGTTTACAAATTTTCAATTAGGAGCTTATATTCTACTATAATTTAGATCATACAGAAAATTTCTGGTCTCGCACAACAATTTGGAACAAAATTCAGGTTCTGGGCTGTCTATTCATTTCATAAAATTTTATTTTATCCAAATCTTGATCCACAACATACAATAGTGGAGATTTCAGAAGCTATAACGTTTCAATGTTAAATAGGCTAAGAATTTGGAAGGTTCTGGAAGTCAACACTGTTGTAGTTTGAAGACAATCAAAACTCGTCATCATTAGGACCTGAAGTATGATAAATACAAGTACACTAAAAGTAGTCTTCCTTACACACCAAACCTGTTTTTTTAATTGCTAAGTACTCTATTAAGTACACCACCTCAGTGAGCATCAGCTGCAGGCACTCATGCTGTTTGTACCAAATAATGAAATTACTTGACAGTATAAAAGTATTATGTAACAGTAGGGCATATGTTTGCAGAACTGTCGAGGATAGCAAGAGGTTTTACTGTGTAATAATACTTTAAGCACAGTATAAAATCACTATGGTCACTACGTTGTTACTTTTTTTAAATAAATGTTCGTCTAGTAAAATTGATAATGACTGAACAGTATATTCTGAAAGTTTGAAAAGTATGGAACAGAACTTACAGTTAAAGCATAGTCTGAAATCGTTATGGATACTATTGAAACAGACACAAACTTATATTCAACAGTATGTGCAACCATTATGTGAACATTATTCTAGCAGTATGAACAGTTAAGAAAAAATTATAAATGGAACATGAAACTGTTTTATACAATTTTCATAGTGTTTTTTTCAGTAGGGATGGCAAGGGCTACTACATCCTTATACGGGTGAGACAGTATTCACCAGCGAGACACCATTCTTGTACTTTGATATTTGTTGTTATAGTCGGAGGATTTCTCTATCACAGTTCTGTAACTGTTTGCAGCAAAATAAATTTGAAATATTAGTGTATTTTGATATTGTTTCATTCAACTTGTGGAGACTCACATCACAGTAATCTTATATTTAGTGCTAGTATTACCGTGTCCTATATTCATCCATTCTTGACAGAAATGTTCATGCATGAACAGGTCCTGTGACCCTTTCGCTAACGGAATGTGCTAGTCAGTGCAATGCCTCTCTGTTACGCAGAGAAAACTCAGTAATGATGTCAGCAAATGTTTTTTTTATCATAAGTAGTTAAAAGCCTGCGGGCAAATGTTAGAATCAACACATAAGGCACCACGTATTTGAGCAGACTGCCTGTTGTACAATGTGTTATAGCAATTAACAAGTACTAACGGATGTAGCAAGTCAGTGCATATGTGGTATTATATTCAGTGTTTGTTTTAACTGGATTGTTCCAGTCAAAGTGTGGCCCAGTTGGCCGTATGTGTTGCACACAAATTGCGTCACGGAGGGTGATCTACTTTTGTTCGGAAAATTTTTGTATGCCATAATCATTTAACGTTAGTAACCTGAACTTTGTTTTAGTGTAACCTTCAGTGTTCACAGCATCCCTTCGTCGACTCACAGGTTTTTTATTTTTAATATTGTGTCAAGTGATCTTGTTTGCGCCATTTTGGCTTTTTTTCGCAGCTATGGCTATTTGCAGGTTTTGTGAGCCAGATCAGTTTTCGTTCGCCTGTACATGTGTCTTTTATACATATTTAATTAATAAACTATTTACTGTACTTCAAATTATGTTATACTTACCGAACCATTTCAAATGCAATGTCACAATTGATACAGACAAGAAGCCAATTATAACTTTATATTTATGTTTCCCACCACAGATCAAGAAATTATCTACATTGACGGTATGTCGTGTTCTCAGAAGCAGGGAGAAGTGAGATTTGACTTACGATACCAGGTTTTAGAATACAGTAGAAAGTCGATTATCCGGACTTGTTTGAAAAATTAAGAGAATAGTAAAACCACGAAAGTCTCTCTTGCCAGAGTGTTTCCCTTACCCACGGAGGAGAGACAAGCTCTTGTGTGTGCTCTTCTGATGCGTCCTCTCACGTGTTGTTCACAGTAAACACGTATGTGAGGAGGCTGGTTATTGTTAACTGATTAATTTGGTAATTTTGTGTACAGTTTCTGTTTTGGATAAGTCAATGTTCTAAGCATTTCTAATAAAATTTTACCTTGTGTGAAATTTTTTATTTTTTTTTATTTTTTATTTTTTTCCATGATCCGAATTTTCGATTACCTATCCGAATTACCTTTGGTCCCTATTAGTCGGGATAATCTACTATCTACCGTATTCGTATAGAGTTGCGAAGGGTTCCAGAGCACAAGAGACTCATCCAGTGTGTGGGCCGTTCGCCCACGTGGCTCTTCTCAGTTCTCCCCGCGATGAGGTGACATAGTTGTAATGATGCCATAAACCTGTTATGCCTAACGAGAGTTTTGGCCCTCTCGTATACCACTAAATGTTGAGTGAGACTGTTGAATGGCCATCTCACATATCAGACACACACAATAAGTTAAGATGCTATCAGGAGGTTGCGGTGATATAGTGGGTAGAAGACCCAAAACAGTTATACGGCTGTAAAGCCGCTGGCAGTGAAATAAAAACAACCACCATACACTGAATTCCCTCCAAGGAAGCACGCACTTTATCATGGTTTACATCTTACTTGTATCATAGATATCAGCAGGTTGCAATAAATTCAGATGTTATAAATACAAGTCTAAAAAAATGGTTAGGTAATCAAACATTGTTCCCAAAGGTTCCATCCTTTGCCCTCTATTATATTAATTTATTTTTAATATGCTAGATATAAATTATCTGAATTCCAACATACTACTCATTGTGGATGACACCTACTTAATTTATATTTAAAGATGAGAATCTGATAGCACTTATGGTGTCATTAAGTGAAACTCTACATAACTAGATAAATGGTTTACAGCAAATAATCTTTTTTTAAACTGGGATCAAATAGCTCTAATGAAACTCCCCACATAAAAACAACAGGACTATAATTTTTAAATAAAATATAGAAACTATGATTTTAAAGAAAGCCATCCTTCAATATTTTAGGCTTACATATTGACTGTCATCTTTATGGGAATACTCGCATTGATAACATAGTCCCGAAACTAAGCGCAGCGTGTTACACTTTACATAATTTATCATATCATCTAAAGACATCCTCCCTTAAACAAATTTATTTTTCATGTTTTCATGCTGTTATATTATACTGTATCATTCAGTGGACACCTTCTTCTCAAAACTATCAAAGTTTTCAGATTAAAAAAAAAAACATGGAAAATATTTATAGTCCACTCACGGTTTCTGCGGCCTTTTTCAATCAAACCATTGAAAAATCTCCCCATGTATGTCGTCTTTAGTTATTTCCTAAATACACCCGGTATCACAAGCGTTTTATACCTGTGTTCATAAAAGTCACTTTTTTCTGTTAAATTGAAATGTTATTTATATTTTATCTATAAATTATAATGCTTCATTTATAAATAATCTGAACAAAAATCAGGGAGAAAATAGGTATGTTGGTAACGCCTAGTGAGAAATAGTTCTTATACAAAATACTGTTACACTTAGTGGTGCGTTGTGCCTCTGGTGTAATCATCCATACTTAGTTAAGCTTAGTTTGTACGAGGCGGAGGAATATCCTGGAAGTAGAACTTTAGCAGGGCTTGATAAAAGGCTGAAGTAATCTTGAATGGACTATTCAAATATTTTGTGTAGGTATATGTATGTTTTGTAACATTTTTGACTAATGCTATACTTTAGCAACACTTAAATTCTGTCTATGCAGTTACAAAATTTCCTGGGTTTACACATTTCCCTGCTATGAAAATTGTTAGTTATTTTGACTGCAAGAAATTACAATACATATTGTGGACTAACAAGAAAAAATTAGCTGAGAAACAGTTTTCAGTACAAAGAATTAACAGTTCATGTGTTGATATTTGTGAATATAGAATGGAGGCTACAAGCTCAAGAGCTTCACAGGTTGTGTATCAGCTATGCATTTATGAATTTGGTAGTGCAATCCTGGCCAGATAGTTTTGAATATTTGTTATATTACAGGTTTTTTCTCATGTAAGGTGAAGTGTGACTCGTATGAGAGCTGTTGAATTGGCCAATGACAGAGAATATTTTCTTCGTCAGCTGTCTGTTAGAAACCTGTAATAGTATGCAGTGTTTATGTGCACATTTATTCTATTGAACCATACGTTACTAATTAACTGTATGGCGAATCACTTGGTTTGCATTATCATTGTGCATTGGTAAGTTTTGTACATGTCCCATTCTTTGCATACCCATGACAAATTATGTTACATTCAGTACTACTGTACATACATTTATTTATATATGTAGCTTCTGGAAACTGTTTACATACAAAACTACGCCACTCTGATTCCCCGAGCTCTAGTGAAGAGAGCATAGAGGGCACACATATGAAGCCCATAATCCCCCCCCCTTGCACTCACTTTGCTGTACTCTGCAAGCTAATTGGTGCAAATTTGAATGTCATCCGTTTTCTGGAGCTTGACTTTGGTTTTCAGATTTTTCTGACGTTCTGTTTACATTTGTACGCTACAATTTCCCTGCGATCTCCATTTATACATTAAAATTTTTACAAAAATGTTTCACAGGAATAAGACTAAGACTAATTCGTAATGTTACCTATTACAAACTTACTTTGGTCATAACTGCTCTGCTGCTATCTTTAAACACCATTTTACATGATATTTTCTGGTAGAAAGTGTTTTTCACGTACTGCTTGTCCCGATTTCAACTTGAAATTATTTTGCGGTATCGCAGATTGTCACTTCGTTCTTTAAGTGGATCATTTGGAACAATACGAAAACGAATAATTTGAAGGTTCAGTATAGCGGAAATATAAAAATATAGTTACCTTGAAACAATAAAATTATATCGGGACCACTAGGCCTATATGTGGCTAATGAATTTAATAACAATTTTGTGAATTTTGCTACTACCCTTAATATGGTAAATAATCATACAGCCAAATTAAATAGTTATGCATCACACATACTAGTAGAAGTATTACAACCCCAATACCTTAAACCAGTGTATCATTGCTTGAGCAACACGTCATCATATGGTATATTATTTTGGGGATCTGTAATTACGCAAACAAAATATTTGTAGCTAGAAAACGGGCCATTAGAATAATCTCTAAAGTAAATATGTATAATACAAGGCGCAGGCCTTTATTTAAAATATTAAAATGATTATTCACATCAATTTACATTTTTAAACTTCTTAATTTATTCACTCCAGCTAAAACGAATATCTTAAAAAATTTGATTTCCATCACTATTCCACAAGGAATAGCAATAAGTAGGTATAGAGTATATTATTTCTGGACAAATTTGTACAAGAGAAGTATTGAGTTGAAAGGAATAAATATATACAATAATCTACCAGACTTTAAGAAAAATATTAAATATCTTCTGCTGAGTGAGTCTTCTATTGAGCAGTTGATAACCACACATAAAACACATTTTGTCATGTTTGGATGTGCTGACAATCCAGTAGTATATATTTGTACTATACATAATTACCTTTTTGCTTTATACTAAAAAAATATTTTTATATAATATTTATTTAGGTGTCCTAAATTGTTAAGCTGCTAGGCACGATGTACAATATTACTGGACAAAATAAACCTGGACTTGTCGAATCATAACCGTCATTAAAATATAACAAAAACAGTAAACACGGTGCGAGAAAAAATGTGATGCAGAGGTTTTTACGAACTCGGTATACTGTGCCAGCAAAACATTATCGTAAACGAAGCCAACTTCAAACGCACCTAAATATATCGCAATTCTTTATGCCAAGCAGACAAATGAAAATAAAAAGGAGTTACTTAATATTATTAAAAAATCTCCGCAACCTGCCTGCACTAGCGCTATTAGTTGGCAAGCCGCCGCGAGCTTCGCTAAGCGTACGCGTTACATCAAGGCAAAAAGATAGCAGTTGCCAGACGTATCTTTATAACTGTGGGTACAGCAGAGGTATAGGTGCTCGCGCCGTCCCGAATAGTTAAGAGCATTACACAATTTATTTGCTTACTATGCTTACGCAAATGAGGTATGTGTTCTATATTTCGAATATTTAAGAGCCTTACGCGCGATATTAGCTTACTAAGCTTAAACTAATGAGGTATACATTCTATATTGCAAATAGTTAGGATCCTTATGCAAGATATGTGTTTAATACGATTACGCTAATGAGGTATTAATAAACTCTTCGCGCCAAGCTTTTATATACTTAATATAAACTGGTAAATAAATATTAATTTGTAGTAACGTTTATTACTGCTGTTCGTCCACGTCTTACAAGTTCTACACATTATGTAACTACAACTGTAATTATTTTTCTCTTTTTAGTACATTTGTAAATAAAAGTATGTTTTTAAAAGGTTTTTTTTTTACAGTTAATTTATTTCATGTCAGGATTTGAAGTCTATGGAGGAGATTTTGAAGTCCGCAGGCGTCGATATTATACCAGTTTTCTGCCGCAGGTTAGAAAGTGTGACATTCATAGAATTACTGTTTTTATCGTAGGTAGGGGAGCAAGGGGTATGTTGTAACAGTTTTAAAAAGATTGTGTATATCACGAAACCTATCATATTATAACTATGATTGCTTGAATCGATAAACCATTAATTCCGAACAGCAAAAATATCAAAAAGTACACCTTTTTTTCCCACAAAAGGCGTTTTATTAGAGAATGTCGGTTGTTACAATTTGCCCCCGTGTTGGGGGATAATTGTAACAGCAATGGAACAGGTAATAACAGATATAAAATCGTAAAGTTTTTAATAGGTTGGAACGTTTATTTTGAAAGATAAGTGCAAAAACAAACATTTTTGGAAATTTTATATTTATGTAAGTACTGTAACTTGTTCTTTATTGAAATAAGGAAAACAGTTAATTTTTAAACTAATATTTAAACTTTCACCATCATCAACAACAAAATTAACTTGGTACGTCTTATAAACATTTTCATTTATAGAACTATCGACATTTTTGTACTTAAATTTAAAATTAACTTGTCATCAACAATCAACTGTACAAATTAAACAGTGCTTTATTAGTTGACTTAGTTTCGATAATATATACTTCAAAATAAATATGGATCTTTATTTGCAGGTTCACAGCCTCTGAAACTTTATATAAATATGGCACTATTAACGTCAATTATTTATAATATTTTTAGGTAACCCCTGATGTTATCCGAATAAATCGTTGACATTGGTCTTTTTGAAAGATGTTGCTCGACCTAGTGATGTTGCTTCTGGTGTTCTTAACGATAGACGAGGATTCCTGCGCATGACATTTTGAAACTAGTCTGGTCCGACCATATTATCCTCATGCCAAGAAGGGGGGATGTTTTTTATTTCTAGCATTACGGCACATTGGTAAGCTAGCTTCCTGAATTATGTAGGCAATAGTCCAAAATATATATCTGGGACTTGAGTAAATAGGAAGCCAACTTATCTTCTGCTTCTTACGTAAATATCAATCCAGGTTTGACATAGCCATCAGTAGGACATACTTTTTTTTTTCTGACTGTACCTATATCACGTCACATGGCGCAAATCAAACATTTCACTTGCTTTTCGTATGCTTGTATTGTTCTCCAAAACTTCAACTGCAGCTAACTCATACACCTCTAGACTTTTCGGAGCCATCTCAGTTTTTCTTTTGTAGTCTCTCATACTAAAAAGGAATCAAATAATATATGAAAGTGAAACACATCAAATAAATAAACAATCACACAAATGAGTCACGCAAACATAAACATCAGGGGCATGTTATAACATGTTACAACTAACCCCACGAAAATGGTACTACTTGCCCCATAGCATGCATTTCTAGGTTAATTGAGATTACCATTGGTTTATCTCGTTAGCACTAAAAATCAATAAAGCATAGTGAAGGTAGGTATATTTAAAACCTTAATGCTCAAAATAGTCATGAAAAAAATAAATAATAGGTATCAGAAATCAAAGTTTACGTAAATGATTTTTTATCGTTACCTGGCCCGATCGGAGCGTGTGCACACAATCTCTCGCTGCGCCGCTTGGCGGAACACTGCTTCTGCTTACGTAATGCAGGGAGTTATAAGGACAAGATCGAGTCGAACAGTCGACGTCAAAGACTTCAATATCCCGGTAAAAAAAATACGTGTTACTATTCACCCCTGCTACAACAAGCCCCTCGCTCCCCTGCGTACATTCTATTGCTGACGAGTGGAACAATGAACCAGTTTTAGTATATATATATATATATATATATATATATATATATATATATATATATATATATATACACACACACACACACACACACACACATAAAGGCATGTTTTATATACCTGTAGTATTTCATTTCATTGAAATATTTCTTCTGTCATTTGCAATAAGCAGCGCCACTGTCTTGGGCATAGTTGTGCCTAAATTTATGCTAACACATTACGCTATGTAGGTTATACTAGTTATGCAAATCCTAGATTGTTAACTAGTTCAAGTAGAAATATACGCATTTGTTCACTTATTGCCATTAAAAAAACTATTGTCTTGCTTTCACATCTATTTGGTTAAATTGTATAGGACGTTACATACTTTGTGATATAAAATGTATTACTCTGATTTGATAGTTCCTATGCGCAACATGTCTTCCTTACATCAACTATGCTACCATTACACGCTATTAGAATTATTTCGTTAATATAACCCTCAGTCAACATAATTCGGCAAATGTGGTTAGCTTATTGTCTTCTAACAGTCCATATTAGTCCATAAAATACTAATCAGAATCTTAAACATATTGTTTTAAAGGCCTACGTTGTTAGCACACATTTAATTTTCTGTTGTGTTTTTCTCGATTCTACACAAGGATTAAAATAGCCGCTTGTGGATAGCATGAAGTGTACGAATGGTTTTATTTCGAAGCATGTCTCTTTTATTACGAAGTGTGTGTATCTCTCTCTCTCTAGCTAGCTCTCTCTAAATGGCAACAGGTATCAGGTATTAGTGTTCATAAGGATCAGCGTTCAGCGACTGGCTCACAAACGTACGCATTCCTCCTCTTCCTGTTTACGTTTTATTTTGCGCTACCTCGCAGAGAGTTCACAAAAAATTAGCTGCATGTGTTAAAACAGGGAGTAGTAACACACAAACGCTGACTAGAACTTCTCTCCCTCCCCCCTAGCCGTCAACCCGACCCCACCCCCCTGGTCCAGAACACATTCCAGTCTTTCCCGAGTGGCAACAGTCCATGCTGTGTAATTAGTCCGCTGAGCCGCGACCAATAGAGGACTCTTGTCGAACAGCCCCCGGGGGACGTCCATTGTTGTGCAAGTCAACAAAATTGCCTGTTCTTCATTTCGCGCCGAGTGTATGGGAAACGTCGCCTCTCAGCCGCTGCATTGTATGCAGCGTTTCCCTCGATATTGTGAACATCCATAGAACTCTCCTTTTTTTTTTTTTTTTTTTTCTTTCTTTTTTTTTTTTTTTAATGAAATGGCGTGTGGTCAGGTACATACACACGTGGCTGCCTCAGCGAATAACACTTTTTTTTTTTTGCTAGGTAACTGCTGATGGTTTGGGAAATTCGATCTCTGTGTTCGTCGGTGTTGGTGGAAATTTATAAATGAATACAGCCATTTGAAAGTTCCACCACAAAATATTTTTCTTTCTTGCTTGGTACTATTTGATTTATGTTTATATGTTTATGTGTTCTTACATATATATACACGCATACAAAATGTTCGACAAAACCGACAAACTTCACCAGCGCGCTATGGACATTATTAGCAGCATAAAGAGTCATATGGGCCTACACATGCAGGCTATGAAGCTCATTTTCAGAGTTACAGCGGCGGAAATGCAATACTTACAAATTTCCCAAAGCTGTTTTCAGTGACTGTGTGATGCGGATTGCTTGGCAATCATCTCATCAGACCGCATTGCATGAGGAATAATCACAATGCTCATCACTACAGACAATTTCCGGAAACCGACTTACCACTATTATTAGAAGATGTACCGTTAGCAGTAGGTCGTGGCATGCCGTTGCAGCAGGATGGTGGACGTCCACTCTTCAGCAGGGATGTGACTGAATTCTTGAATGCAGAGTATCCGCGAAGGAAGAGGTGACCCAGTCCCATGGCCGCCGCGTTCTCTTGACCTCTCTCCGTTAGACTTTTTCTTCTGGGCTACTTGAAGAGTAGGGTGTACAGCGGTAGGGAACCAGACACAAGGGACCAGCTGATACGGGCGATCACTGATGCCATCACTAAACTCCGAAATGAACTAGCAAACATGCAGTGGCAGGACGCCATGGCGTAACGTGTCGCAGCCTGCCTACGGTCAGGTGGGGCATAGCATTTTCATCACTGTAACTCCGAAATGGGCTTTCATACACTAAATGCAAATTTTTTTTATAGTGGCCTTTAGAACACCTGACGAAGTTTGTCGGTTTCGTTTGCGGAGCAATATATATAATATGTACACGTGGTATGGTGTAATTCTACCTACAAAATTCGTGAGGCGATTCCTTATTCAAAATTAATTCTGAAGTATACAGGCGGCTTCCTAACTAAACTGAATATTAAGCCCTCTGTAATACAATTTCTAAACAGAATTTTGCGAAATATCGGAAAAATAGTGAAACTAAATTCCAATTCTCAACCCAAGAGCTAACTCTCATTAATATGCACCCCCCCACCAAATTGTAAATAACAAGGGTAGAGAACTTCTAAAGTTTACCAGACTTTAAATTCTAGTTTTTCACCCTCAGTGGAAAATCCATTTTAACTTTTGAGCTTAGCGTACAACATATTTTACCGTCAGGAATTATGAATATTTGATTATGTTTACTAAGCAGTACAACCTAATTGAGAAAAACGGCCATCTTGTTACAACTGCTCGTGTGAAACGCACATACACCTTCGGCTGCAGGGATACCATGCAACACTTAACTTTAAACATCAACTATACACGTAGTATAAAACAAAATGGCCCGACCGCGTGTGTCTGTGTATTAGGCTAAGGCTTCTAAACCACTTGATGGATTTTGATGCAGTTTTCAACATTATTTAGATAATGTCTTAAGGAAGGCTTAGTTGCATACTACATTTATATTTAATATAAGGATAGTAGAGAAATGTGGACGTTTTATAATAAAGTCAGATTCGCCAAATTAATGTACTATAGGATAACCCACAGTAACCATTTTTTATCTTTTAAAAATTTGATTAACTATAGGGTTTCACTTATGAAGACTTTTTGAACAACACAGTATTAATCCTATGTTAGTAATCTTAGGCCGGGAACACACGTACGGGAAAACGCCCGGCGCTCGACCATGGGCGCCCGGCCGGGCCTATTTTAGCCTTGCACCGTGCCGGGCCCGGCCCGTGCCGTGTGTTCCGGCCTTTGTCATTTAGTGTATACAGAATGTTTCGTAACTTATGTTACAGACTTTGGCAGGTGATTTCTTATGGAAAAACATTATGAAAATGCCGATTGACTTATGTTCGGAAACGACGTCTAAGGGTTTAAAACACCCCCGAAAGTTGGGCTTTAAAAATAGTTTTTACTTAATAAAATGGCAAAAAAATAGAATTATGTTACAATATTGAAATTTCTTGAATTAAAATTAATTTGTTTCCACTTTATTAAGTAAAAATGAATTTTAAAGCCGAGCTTTTGGGGGTGATTTCCACTCTTAGACGTCGTTTCTGGACATAAGTCAATCTGCATTTTCGTAAGGAGTCATCTCCCAAAGCCTGTAACATAAGTTACGAAACAACCTGTATACTTGCTGTAAACCCAAACAACGCCATATTTGTAACGCCATATTTGTAAATCGTACTTGAGAGAGGCCAAGGCGTGTCGCTAGTGTATCATACATTAATAAGCGGTTTGTTTATTTTTGGTGGCAGTCTGTGCGTGATTCCCTGTGGGATACACTGGTATTGTCTACGCGCGTGGAATTGTATCGCTGCCACTGAAAGGTTTGTGCGCATTTTGCACGAGAACGGCGTGTCCTAGGCAGTTGCAAAATTGGCCATTTTTGTTAACTAGGCAATACTTCTAACAAAAGAACACCATCAAACTTTCCGAAATACTGACTATATAAGAGTAGCCTGAAATAATTGGGTGTCTACCCCTGTTATATTTGTTGCAGCCAGAGATAGTAATGAGTTTGCTCTTAGGTTAAAGACCACGATAACATAAAACAGCGTTCTGAGCATTGTAATTCAATTTCATTTTGTTTCTGATTTTTCGGAAAAATACTATTCAAAAATTTAATTTCCAATGGATTATCTCTTCATATTCTGTTTAGGTATAAAGTATCTAGTGTATTCCCCTTTTTATTTTCAATGAGGACTGGTATTGGGCTATATTGCAGGCACTAGATTTATTCTAAACGACTAAGAACACACCTAAAACAGGAAATCTGCAGAATCTCATCGACTGTGTCTCAAGACACACTGGATCCGCTGAAAAATACCTAACACGTGTTTAGTAAAGATTAGTATAAATAATAAACAATATTGTAGTTTAAGCAAGATAACACTAAATTTTTTAAATTAGAATTTGTATAACATTATCTTTGCAATTTCTCAAAGGTAAACGAGTTGTTTTTGATCATGTTTCTTTTTAGAACCTGGCCACGTTTTCATGCATAGGCCTACGTAAATAACATAAAAATTAATTCATCTATCTGTTATTCAGAGCTGAAAAGTAATTGCGCTGAGTAATGTAAAATAGTTTCGTTATTTAATGGTTCCACACTGCATGGTTTACTCGGGAGATAACATCCAAGATAAACTAACATCAGTTATATCCGCTAAATTCCCTGCAGTTGACATACTGTAGTTTTAGGATTTTCGTTTCGCCTTTGGTCTATCCTTCCTTCAAGTGTAATGTTAACATGGTCATGGAGGTAATATCTATCCGAGTGTACTTCAATTGGCACCGTTAAACTGTATGAAACGTAATATTTTGAGTACGATGACACTTATGATGTGTTTTGAAAATTGCGCTTCCAATAAAGAGTAATACACAGAACTGCCTCACATTATTTGCCACCAACAATAATATAAACTTTCCAGTTAGTTGTCCAAATATGTGCAATTACGATTTTTTTCAATACAGAATTTTATTTGAGTAGCGAAACACTTGAACGTATGTGAAATTCCGGTTGGTATATGCGTGCGCATCAGATATTAATCGTCGCAGTATACGGAGTCAAATGTGCTGCTCTCTCTACCACAAGGACTAAGTGATTTTACGATTGGTAATATTACTTATTCGGCTGTATTGCTATTAGCCGTGCAGTCATACCCAACATTACAGCTCTGACTAAAATGGTCGGTGATATACAAAATTCCGGGCACAAGTTCCCCAGTCCAATTATTTTTAATACCATTTCACCACATTCTAAAGACGGACAATGAGATTGAAAATAGTTGAGAGCGTAGGGCCGGATTGATAAAAGTAGTCGCCTATACGGTTTCCAGTATTTCAGATTTATGCTTACAGGAGCCAGGGATGTGCCGAGTTATGTGGCAGTTCATTTGAATAACATACGTAAACTCCAAGGAACCGTTTGGTCTGAGATATTCTGCGTTTTCAAGAGCTAGAAGCGCGGGAGCACTAAGAGCGACATTGTCACGCAAACCAGACGTTTCATCACCTCAATGCGCAAAGCACCGAATATGCATGCTTATAACATTTCGTTGACACTTCTCTACGGGACTTTCAGCAGTAACTCCAGCATTATATCACTTAATAGTAAATATAAATGTGAGAAACCTATCCCCAGACTAGTTTAATATTATTTCTGAAAAAAGTGACTGGAATGATATTGAAACTATCTGTTTGTTAAGCCTATTTTTCACCTTCGAAGAATGCATGAAAGGCGGAACGAGTAAAAAAATTATTTAACTGACGTGTAAAGTTTATGGAAGAGAGATTCGTGAGCAGATACTTTTAGCATTTATTGACATTTCTTGTCTTTCTTTCAGTTTCGATCTCTGCACATTGTTTTGAAGCTTTGTAGTTAGACTGCCATTTTATCGTTGAGCTCAAGCGTATCACTACGTCATTAACGAATATTGCGATATGTTTGAGAAACTTTTTAATGTCGCTTGGTGTACTGGCTGAAAATTAAATACCTTTTTGAACACACAGCTGCTGTCACATAAAGCACGATATACGGAATTGCGAATACTGTTGTAAATAATGTAGACAAAGGCAGATATATCAGTACGAACCGGAGCTGCAGCCCCTCGTATTGTTCAACGGAACATCCTGGAAACCAGTTTTTTCTCTGCTACACTTCAGAACGGAAATATGAATACAAGGCATTCGGGAAAAATTAAATAATTGTCAGTAAACAGCCTCGGTGGATGAGCGGTTAGACTGCTCGCCTCCCACCAATGTAAACCGGGTTCACGCCGGATTTTCGCAAGTGGAAATCGTAACGGACTATTTCGCTGGTCGGCGGGGGTTTTTTTTTCGAGGATTTCCCGTTTCTCCCGCCCCTTCTTGCCGGCGCTGCTCCATTCTCACCTCACTTCACCCTCATCGGCTCTCAGGACCTCGATGTTAAGAGCCGCCCAAATCTCTACACTCACTCACTTCATTGACTTCAGCCTCTTGGAGATAATATTACCTTTTACATGTAACTGCATGTTTATAACTAAACTATTACCATGAATGCAGAACAATTTAAAAAGATTCGTGTAAACAGCATTAATTTTTCGCAGGCCCATGATATTGAGAAGAGGCCATTGCTGTTAATATCCCTGTGTGTTCTTATTTGAACAATATTGCATAATGGGATCACAAAGATATTCATAGACAAGTATACGTCATTTGTCTTCAAATGATTTAATACACCGATTTGCGGAACATATTTTACAATCTTTGTTCTACATTTGAGAAAAACTAAACAGCGATATCGTGGCAAATTAAATTTTATGCAAGTTCATCTAGAGAGATTATGAAAGGAAGAAATCAATACTGATATACACGAGAAATCGATTTAAGCAACTTTACGTGTCAGAATATAAATTCAACCGGAATTTAAAGCCTTAAATCTAGACATTATTATTTCAATGTCAATGTGACAGAAATTTTATAGCTTACGTGCTGTCTTCTTTCCAGCAAAATGATTTGTTGTAAGAATAGCTGTGCACGTAGCTTTGTTGATATATGTCCTGTGAGTGTTAACTTAATCCTTAAGAGCCTACAGAGCATGCGTGCACAAACGTAGTTAAACTTATTATTTTTAAGTGAAATTAATGTCTAAATTATAGTATCATAGTCTTAAAAGTTGATTTAAAAACCGATTTAGTCAATACAGTGTATGTTCCAATAACAAAAATTACCCCATATTGTTGCAGGTGTTTACTGAAGGTGTGCTAAGAAACGGCGATCTAATGAGAGGACGTTGGCAGCAGAGACGGCACCAGTTTATATGGAAGTAGAGTGCTCTGGAATACTTACTGTGGAGTAACGTAGTTCTACTCGGAAAAAGGACACTGTTTAATACGTGTGCATTCACATGGTTAATGCATATATTGTCTGTTCACGGTAAAATGAACACTTTTGAAAGCCCTGCTTGAAATCTACTTGTATACACGTAGGGTATTTCTCCGCCTTATGTAAAATTAACATTGCAATGGACCTCATCTCTTTAATCATGCGTCGGTCAAGTGAAAGTGTGAAACTATTAGAAAAGTAAATATTTTACAAATATTCACATTTTTACACTTACGTGTATTTAAAAAAATCGGAAACCGAAAGAAATAATTTAAATTATCACAGATGGTTACGTAACATATTTTATTTGACGTTAAGATATCAAACTACTTTCCATCCATCGTTAACAACTTTACCGAGCGCACGTCACCCAGTGCGCCGTTTAAAATATATACCAGGCAGGAGCAGTGACAATTTTCTAAGGTTGATTTCAAAAGTACTCACTTTATCGTGAACAGCCTTTATCAACTGAATATGAGAGGTTACAGGGATTGCTAATAAAATCGGTATTAGGTTAAAAAAAAAAAAATATCTCTAACAGAATATTTTGCCGTTACACGAGGATAACTTTATTTTCTACCCAGATACTCTGCGTAGTGTAGCTTTAAGCAAGCGACAAAACAGTCAAGAGATAAAGAAAGAGAATTAAAAAAAGAGTAGTTTAAATTGTAAAATGAACCAGAATTTCAGGAAACAGAAAATAATACGAGCAGCCTAATTCGATAAGCGGGAAATAAATTGTGGTTATCAAAACAGCCCATCACGAGGGTAATATTTCTAACCTATCTGGAAGAGCAGAACTCCTGTGCTTAGGGAGGGCATTTCTTTTGAATAAAAAGCAATTACCGCAATGTGTCATGCGGCAGGATAGAAAATAATTTAGGCCATATATATCAGTCGCCTGGCTTTTCTTCGCATTACTTTGTAACGGTGTTGTGCTAAATGTTTTACTTCAGGCATAAAACACTTTGTTGCTTCTAGAATGTCGCAGATTGCATACACCTGCCCGTGTTAGTGTTCGAGAACGAATAAAGACATGTCAATATTTGTTGTTTGTTAGTCGGATTTATAGGAACTATTCTTATAATAACTGTAAAAATTTTTTACGTATGTTACAAAATTTTGTCGTACACAGGCAAAAAAATTTTAAACAGTGATATTTATTTACTTGTTTTGGTATTTATTTCTTCAATTACACATTTATTCTACAGTCGCTATTTAAATACAGCAAACTTACAGCTTATTATTTTTAATTTAAAACTTGCACCTCACGTATGTTGTACAAAGAGTTTTATTTTGTTTTTGTTAAAGACACTATTCTCGTGGACATCACAGTGCCTTACTGGAAACCAGAAGAAAATATATTCTCAAACTCGCAAGTAGGTATATTTGATGTTAGATATTACGTAAGTTTGTATGTTATTTCTGGGGAACGTTTAATGCATCAAATATGCTTAGTCGTGGTAATTAAAACTGCTGTAGTTAAAAATATAGGTTCTTTATGTAGTTATGTTAAGTGCATTAAATTATATTACAAATTAATACAGTGCCAGTTATTTTATTTGGTTTTCTCACAGAAATACAAATGTTAATTGTTTTCATATTCCTCAAAATTTACAGTTCTTCAAAACTATAATTAATAGTATACAGGGACGCAATTTATACGCATGCTTGCGCACCAGTATCCACAAGGAAATTGCTTTCATAAAAGAGTTATAAATAAAATTAAAAATTTGGGAAAAAGAACATTTGCGCTTTTTTTTCCCCATCTCACCTGCAGTATAAAACACACGAAGGAGACGAGGCTGGAGTTTAAAATGGAATCCGACTGCTTTTCGGCGACCAATGGTTATAATAATAAGGAATAATGGATAAGGTGAAACTGACTAAAGTGGATAAGAGACAGACGTTGATGGATGGGGAGGGGAGAACAGCCGGAAGCACCATGCAGACACACATGGAAAGCATAAGTATCTGCCTCACTACTAGCACAGTCATCTTCAGTTGTCAAGGGGGGAGGGAGGATCGGCAAACGAACAGCTGACAACTAAACCGAACAGCTCTCTATGCAGTATATAACCGAAGCATCACTGGATAGTGCTAACCAAATACTAAACAATTGTCACCCAAATAATTTGGTCTCAGCACAAATTTTGTTGAAGCAGTAAATCATGTGTCGTCCACATTTTTCACTATTTCTACATCTTGTCAACATAATTTATGTACTATTCACACTTTTAAATTTGCTTATATTCAACACTTGTAATTTTCTGTATGCTGTGACATATATTATTTATTTACTTTTTTGTTTATTTTCACATGGTTAGGATTTTGAATAATTAGATGTACGAATGGCAATAGTCATGTGTAAATGCATTTAGTTAGCTAGTTTTAATTTTTGTTTGTGTTTTTAAATTAATATTTATATTAATTACTTTTCACGGTCTCACCTGATTGTTAATGTTTCAGGAATAATTTTGTATATTTTTATTACATTTCTATGAGACTTTAAATTCTATGGGTTAGGGATTTAGGCCGTTTGGGAGTGAGTCAGTTTAGATTAACGTAGCGAGCCATTCGAGTAGTCAGCAGGTTAAAACCCTGCACCTCTATTGGCGGGAGAGTCCAGCGTAGGGTAGGCAGGTCCATTTCGGTTAGAATCTCGCTCTCTCTGCCGCCATCTTCCGAAGCGTCAATACGTTAGAACAGGAAGCCCGTCCAGAAGTTGGACGAGGCCTACGGTATTTAAGTTAGATTTTAGGGTGTTCAGTTTTAACAGCTCGCTTTAAGTTTTTATTTGTGCATTAACGTCGAGTAGCATGTGAAAGAGCTCCTCCGTTTTAATATTAAGCAGCTGTTTAGTAAATAGTCAGGTAGTTAGACGTCGCTACGTTCGTGAGCCGAGTCACGTAATACAGAACCCCTACACTTCTTATTGTTGCATCCTGAGCCTACGAGATTTGATCCTGTCCTGTTTCCTCCAAATTAAATTGCATTTTTCTTCTTAGTAGATTTTGAACTGAAACATTTTTCATTTAAGAGAAGATTTTTACAGTGTAAGTATGTTACGTCAGACTTTCATATATGCTAACGACCGTTACGCCCGGCCACTCCCTAACGGCAGTGTAGGTTCTAAATATATTTTCTTTAATTTTGTCATTGTCATTCAGGATTGTTTGATTGTTTCATTTTCCAGCATTGATTTTTAAGTTTACACATATCTGAATATTCTTATTGAATAAAAGGATAATTGCTGAAAATTACACTGTGTCTGACGTGTTTTCGTATTTTCACCTCTACATAATTTCTTGGTTTGGATCCTCTCCTTATATAAGTCAATTGAATCTGAAAGAACGCCAAGTAGGTTTAAGAGTCTTTGCATGTCGTAATAGTTTTTCAGCTGATTTGCAAACTGTGGTTTGTTGTGGTGTGTAACAAGGTGAGTTGGTTACGCAGAGAACGTCTGGGTTCGGGTGGACGTGTTCCTAATCTGCATGAATAGACTACCAATATTACACGCCAAATTTATATAAATATAGGCAACGAACTGATGAATGAATACGATACAAGAGGAAGGTGCATGAGCTGTGAAATTAACCACATATGTACGCAGGTAGAAGTTCATACACACGTCACGTTGGTTAATGAGATCCAGTATTAAAATCATTTCAATTATTATATCTTGCTTAAAATTTAAGCTGGCGCCCTTTACCGAGTAATATCACGTGGCAGTACACCAGTTAATTTCCCCTCGACATCAATATTCACAAATTCAGTCACTCTCGCCGCATTATATATATATATATATATATATATATATGAAGTACAGAATTACACGCACTCGAGGTTCCATCATATGTTAAACACAGTGTTTACTCCAGACGTAAAGGGCTGTTTCATTTCAATCGATTAATTCTCTTCATCTCGGCATGTGGTTGGAATAACAAATTCAATTGTGCAGGTCATTTATTTTCAGTCTATATAGTTGATGAAATATGTACTTCGCACTTTGGAATACATGGGTTCAATATCTCGATCGATTGCACTAGGCGTAGTATATCCTTTGTGGTTTCCATCCTCACTCAAAAAAAATTGTTGCACCATTCGAGTTCATTGCATGCCTGGAGATCTAGATGAACTTAATTACGAACCACCGGTAATAGTGGTCGTATTTCATTACTCAATATGAGAGTATTATTTTAAGTAATGCTATATATTTTTTTACCAGAGAGAAATTTATTAAGACTTAACATTTGAGTTTAAAATTTAATTACTGTCTGGAATATCGTTTGGTTTTTTTACATACTGTTATGACGTGATCAGGCCTTAACTGGATCACACCTGATCACACCTAAAAAAACCTTGAATGAGGCCACGAGCGTGATTGCAATAACACCAATAACACCCTCAACCGGCCAATAAACGAGACCGAAAATATTAGACAGCGCCCGATGTAGGCCAGTGCAACACTGGGAGCGGCGGCTTTTGTCATCGGGGCAGTGGACCAAGAAGACATGGAGATGGGTATGTCCGGCTGTCGTTAACCGCCTCCTAGAACCAGCCTCTGACAACATGAACAAATTGGGGACTTTTACAATATACTAACATTGCTCTCAGTAAGGTAGTGGATATATTTTAATTAACAGTGCTCCCCTGACGTTATGGTATTTTACGTAATCTCTAGATGTTTTATTATATAGCCATACAGTAACATATTGATTCATACATTTATTTACCCCACATGATCTGCCATCATGAGATCCCCCCCCCCCCAACCTTAACAAGTACGCCCGGAAGCTGGACGGAAATATATTTTTTTCATTGATCTCATTATATGGTTTTGATTATGTAGTCCATTTTTTAAAACACAAACTGTATAATTTTAAATAATTATTAAATAAACAAAATTTTCGTTTGCTAATTGGATAAAAGTATACAGTTTTTGTGTTGAAAAAATTATACTACATAATATAAACAATTTGTAACACAATTGTAAGAGGATTTTAAAATATCGGCTTCCTTTTCGGTTCAAAAAATTAATTCTCGCAAAAGATGTAGAAATGGGAGATCGTGGCCTTCCTAACAGGACTTAAATTGTTTTGGCATTTGATGTTTAGAAGCAAGGAAGCGATAATGTCTGAATTGCCCCACACACCAAATGCCCCATCGCCGCAACGATAAATGTTGCAGTCACAGTACCCCGACGAACCCGACATGACAACCCCGACACGATGAAATCTCAGTAGCAACACATGAAACAAATGAAAAGCAAGGTCACCGTGACGTCAGTCCGGCAAAATCGCAACCCCGACAGCCCGACAGAAGTAGATTCCATTTATACTTTCCATCGTGTCGGACTCATCGAGGTGCGCAAAAAATGTAAATACAACATTACAAAACAAAATGTCGTGCGTATTTCCCTACTGGAGTAAATAATAAACTAACTTGCCGCCAAAATAAATAACTGGTTTGTTTTTAATACTTTTTCTCTCTCTTATAAATTCAAATATTTTCAAAACCAAAATAATAATTCACTTTATCACGAGTTTTAAAAAGTAAATATTGGATGTTGTAAGGATAACTTGCCTTTTTGAATTTTCCAACAACCAACTAACATACTTGTTGGCCAGATTTCGTAGGGATATTGTGTCCAATGAATAGAATTTAATACGAAATTCCGTCGAGCTCTGACGACATATGTTTGTTGTGTCGTTATCGTCGGGCTATTGTGACTCCAGCTTATGGCTCTGAACTGGCGTGCATTATTAGCGTCGTGTTACCTTTAAGTATAGACCTTTAATAGGTGACACTATCATTCTGTCGGTAGAATGTCTGTAGCAATGTTTATCACGTGCTTCTATCGTAGTTTCACCCGTGTCCGGCAAGAATACCATTTAAAACGTTTGCTTTTTAAAGCCGTTGTTAATTATGTTGGAGGGCTGAAAATAATATTTATAGCATCCATCGCATCTTGAAAGTATTATTGTCTATGGCGTGTTTACATAATGAAGACACGTCTAATAGTTTCTTTAAAAAAAAAGCCGTACCTATTAAAAATATGCTGCAACAATATTCAAACGCCCGAAAGGCTATCGCTGTAAAGATATTTCGTGGCGGGGTGGTTGAACAATATTGTAAATTATTTTTAGTTAGTATAGAAATTCTTAGACAATGTGTACTGCATATTGAGATGTTAATATCGAGTAAAAATAATTAATAAACCACATTTGCGATTGGTGTTTAGCGTCCGGCCGTCGCGTTTATTATTGTCAGCGCACGTTTCGAACTTGAAAATCGTCGTAGCTACATGACGTGCACGAGTTTCTGTTGAAAATGGGCCGGAAAAAAAATTTATTTTACCGCTTCATGCATTTAGAAACGAAGTTTATTTACAGAAGGAAGCGCTTTTTTTTTTAGTAAGACAGTGTTAAATTTGATACTAATATGGTTAGTATTTCTTATAAACAGAATCGAATTTCTCAGATATCGACAAACTGTTTCACTTTGCATATTTTTATAAACATGTTATGGCAAATACTTCATACGTTGCTATCACCACTTTAGCTGGTACTTAGTCCTTGGTTTTACACACAAGGTTAAACAACTATTACTTATTTTGGTCGTCTGTATTTAATGAGTTTGGTGCACGTTCGTCCGTCCACAGCCAGCGATTTTGTTTTTGGAGATGTACAACCTTGTTTTATAACAATATATTTACTTCTGAGAATAAAGAAGAGTATTTTGTTTTAAAGCTTTAAAGTTTGCACGGTTAGATCTGTAGAAAAACGTGCAAAGTACTGATACAATTTGAGTAGTATATACATTATTTGTAATAATAGGGGGAAAATTTCACTACCTATAAGTCTACTAGAACCAAGGGCGTCCTTACGACATGAAACATGGGATAATTTCAATTTTGAAATGTCTGAACCGTGATTTGCTTGCATTTCATTTTTCCAAGTGTTCTTTTAATGACTGCACAGAAAAAAATTAGGCAAATTATATTGCCAATCTCGTAGCACAAAAAAATGTACATTAAGGAATCATGTATTTGTAATGTTTTAAGTTTTTTTTTTTTTTGGTAGATGGCACGAAAGTCTTTTATATATTTGTTTTAGTCACTTCAATTTATTACTTACTGTATAACCTGTTCGAGAGTGACTGAAGAGTGAAGAGAGTTGTGCGGCTCTTAACACCGAGGTCCTGAGAGCCGGTGAGGGTGAAACGAGGTGAGTATGGAGCAGCGACAGAATGCAAGGGCTGAGAAATGGGAGATCCCCGAGAAAATCCGCTGACCAGCGGCATCCGGGGACGGCTGGGAATCGAACCCGGTTGCCTTGGTGGGAGGCGAGTAACTTAACCACTACACCACCGTGGCCCTCTAACCTTTTCGAGAGACGTAAGAGCTGTGATTTCTGTAATATTCGTAATGCGATGTGTTATTGGTCGCATTTAATTAACTGTTGATTTTCTACGGGTTAAGAGTAAGATTTTTGGTAATTAGGAGCAGAAAAATATATTAACAACATAAGAAAAATATCCATAGCAGTATAAAAATAGATGAAAATAAAAATATTTTTGTTAATTTTTAAAAACATACAGAAGTTAGCGTTCATTAAGTTGCAAATTATAATAAAGGCCAGACTTTTTTTTCAAATTAAAGCAATGTACTTTCTATTTACTAGTAAAACAACTTTGAAAACTTATGTGTGGACATTAAGGCTATGCCTGATACGCCATGTATAATTATAGGTTTCTGGCTAATTTCACATGTTTAGAGACAGTAATTTTGAAACTACAACTATGCCTTTTTGGCAATACACATTACGCTGTAGAACTAACGTAAATTCTAAACTACTGGCAGGTAATTGAAACCTAATTAGTTCAGCATAGTTTTAAATTATTGATAGATTATTGCCGTTTACAATTGCTAAGTTACGTATGGATAAAGTTTAGCTACTATATTTGAAGGCATTTGTGAAATGCAAATGTTCTACAAAATGAAATATATCGTTATTTCATTGAAAAGAAACATATGAAATATAAATGGAAAACAACATGGTGGCGAGACCGAGCCATACTAAGAACGACGCCATAGAAGTACACAATAAATAATACATTTTCTCTCTGAACAAATGGCAGAGGGGCAAACTGCATACTAAAAGACCCACGAGCGTATTCAGTCGCAAAAAAACGCAGCAGTACCAAGTGGGAAATAGAACTGAATTATGGCTGTGAGTGGACAGTGAGAATTATATTCAACCTCGCGCCGTTTTGGCAAAGTTATAAATTCCGGAGAATCACCCAGCTGGAGAATGGATACTTGAGAACGCGACTGGAGGCAGTAAACACTGTTAAGCGGCGAGATACTATAAACATTAAAAAATAGTTTACGAGGTGAATAAAAGTTAAAATTAAATTTCGAATAATTCAAGTGCAGAAACTGTTTTTTAGTTTATTTTGAATGGACACAAAATACCATGCAATCTCTGTAAACACTTCGACGAAGGATACAAAAACAAATTTGCTTCGGGATGGAAAAATATAAAGACTATTTAGAACACGCAGAATTTACACTCCACACAGATAACTAGGCACTACGTTGGGTTTTATCTACCAACAAACCTGTGGGTCGGTTGGCAAGATGGTTAGTGCGTCTGACATGTTTCAAATTCACAGTACGCCATGTGAAGGGTGTTGAAAACAGAGTAGCTGATGCGCTATCACGTATGTTTGATACAGAGGAATTTTGTGCAGAATCATCTCATGAAAATGTAGTGCCTTCTAGTATAGATGCTGTTGTTAGTTCTGCTGGGAAAGCATGTATTTAATATAAGGTGTTTACACTGCCAGCGCCACTGAAGTATAAATCAAAAACATTCTTCGTTTTCACACCATATTCCCGAGGACTACTACTATTCGACTTTACACTCTTTAAAATACGTATTATATCTTTACAAGTAGTGAATACTTCATGTAACTGTAGGCTGTTTACGAAGAACTGAGCCCTTTTGGAAGCCCTGCTTAAGATATACCTACATGTACGAATAACGTGTATACTTTAGAGCATATGTAGAACTGACATTGCCATGGGCCATTTCACCTTACCCATGTTTGGTCAAATAGAACTAGGAAATTACTAGCAATTTAAATATTTTCCCAATTTGTTCGTTCTTACACATAATATATTTTTAAAAAATCCGAAAGCAAAGAAATGATTGCAGTATTCGGAAATGTTTACCTTAAACTTCCACTTCAATCTAAATACATGGAACTATCCCTCCAGCGTTAAAGGGTGTTCACGATAAAGTGAGCACTTTTGAAATAAACCTTAGAAAAAAGTCACTGCTCCTACCTGCTTATAATTTAACGGGCGCCCAAAGAGATATGAACCCAGTAAGGTTGGTAACTATGGAGGGAAAGTAGTTCCATATCTTAACACCGAATGTAACCATTTGTGATAACTTAAATTATTTCTTTCGGTTTTTGTTTTTTTAATCCATCTACGTGTAAAAATTACCAGAATTGTAATATATTTACTTTTCTAATAATTCAACATTTTCACCTGACCTACGCGTGAAAAAAGTGATGTGGCCCATGGTAATGGTAATTTTACATAAAGCGGAAGAATACACAACGTGCATACAAGTAGATCTTAAGCAGGGCTTTCAAAAGTGCTCATTTTACCGTGAACCGCCTATACCAACTTTACTGGTCAATATGGTCGTTAAAATACGTGCAGGTAGGGAAAGAGACGTTATTTAAAGGTTGATTTCAAAAGTGCTCACTTCACTGTGTACAGATGTTACTATAGTACCATTATCTTTTTATAGGCATTAACCTCATCTGTAGCGTTTTTGTCCATTTCTATTTTCTATAACTTTATTGATGCTACGTATTTGCCTGAAAATGTTAAAATATTTCTCAAAATTTGAAGACTTTAAATTATCGGTGGTTGATTAAGCTTTCTCAACCGCTGGTGTTGTGGAATGTTCGGCACGCCACCAGCGAGCTGTCTGTCAGACATATCTGTTGCGTGGGAAAACTGAATGCTGGGACGGCTGGCTGATGAGAAGGCGATCAGGCGGCTGACATTACCACGTGTCCATCGTAGTGCAGCACTGGCTGAACGCACATACGCAACATCGCGTTAATTTGCCGACTGTGACACGCATTCTAGCGGCAATACGACGAAACTCTTCAGGTCTTCAATCCCACAACTCCCTGCATACTCCTCATTTCGAACAGATCCACACTTGCATTCGCCCTCGCTATTTACGAGTTTACGAGTATTAGTATTGTGTTCGTTTTCGTCCAATTGAAGTAAACAAATCATCTTCATACTTATAATTTTGACTGATATTATTTTTTATACCATGTAACAGTTCTATTGCGATGTATGTTGAACATTATGTACAATAGAAAACCCATCATATATTATAAAGAAATATTTTTCACTACTGTAAACATTTACTTACAGTAAAAAATGATTTGTCTGTTTGTTCGGCATCGTGTGGATGACGGCAGTGTTCAAACGTAAATATTGTCTTGTAATGTAAAGGGCTTTTTAACGTCCCCCAGTTTTAAGCTTCAAAGCTAAGCAGGGAATGGCTTACAGACTAATATATACACCAACTTAAATTAACAGCCATGCCTTGCCCGGGATTCGAACACAAAGCCTCCCGCATCCCAGATCGGCGGCGCACCAACCGAATGCGCCACGGAGGTCGGCCAAACGTAAATAAACAAACAATATCCCGAGCGCATTCACTTCTGTCATATAGAGCAACACTGTATGACGTCACTTCCAAGTGAAAGTGCGTGGGTGTATATATTCTGACTATTTGGAACACGAGCTAGGCTTACAGTGAGTGAACGAGTGAAGATATTTGAGTGCCTCTTAACATCGAGATCTTGAGAGCTGATTAGGGTGAAGCGAGATGAGGTATGGAGCAGTATGAGAATGCTAGGGACGGGGAAACGAACGGGAGATCCCCGAGAAAACCCGCCGGCCAACGGCACCATCCAGCACGATTCCCACATGCGAAAATCTGGGGTGACCCCGCCGGGAATCGAACCCGGCTCGACTTGGTGGGAGCTAGTAGTTAACTACCACATCACCGTGGCCCCTTAGGGTGAAGAGAGACTGGAGGGTGTCGTGGAATTTTTAATATCAGCGTAATCAAAAACGATTGAGATTAAATGTCCACCCTTCTATTTGTGACGGGCGCTTATACTACAGTAGCTCAAAACTACGAATGCTGTGTTGCGATGTCGCAGAGGTTTTAGGTAACCAGGACCCAAACACTATTGAGATGTTGTGAACTAAGTTACCATCTTAGCGCCCAGTACTATTACGTAATATGCAGTAAAAGCGAATTTAACTAGTAGTTTATCATAATGCGAGACGAAAATGAAAAATGTTAATGTAATTACAATTCCCTTGATATTAAATTGTAGTTCTGGTACTTAACCCGCAATTAGCGCACATACCACGAACATGGTGTTGAGCTTTTCAGCAATCTGTTTTTGAGTATTAAAAAAAAAAAAAACCATACCGTTGTTTTATCAGTGTATGTATAGTCTCTGGCGATGCCATGTGAACATTATTCTGTCTCGAACTAACAATGTCGAGTCCAACCGAACGTTCTTCGCGATAATTAATATATCGTTTGTTTGGCAATTTGTAAATGCTCGCCAAGTAGCCTACTTACACCGTCGTGTATGAAAAGTTTATACAAACCATATGTAACAGACGGAAAGTTTTTTATTTAATAAACATGCTGGAAACTGACAATATGCCTGCGTACCTCAAGTGCAAGCAAAAACGTTTCACAATGTCACACATCAAATCCTAGAAATAATTGCATTTAATTTTCAGATAGTGTATTTTTGTTTCGTGCCCAAATCCCGCTTCATAGAGCAACGCCTGCAAGCCATAAATTTAGATACTTTCATTTTTTTCTTAATGCCACATCACACAAACCTTAGAAAACATAGAGAACAAATTACTAAATTCATGAATATTTGTGAAAATTCACTGAAAGTTTCGTGAAGGTTACATATGCGTTACTAGGAAATGAAATAATTTGGAACTTTAGCAAGTTTTCTTAACTATTTCTAACGGCTATATAAAGATAGTCAATTAATCCTATCTAGCAGCGTGGCTTTAGGAGGAACTAAGAGAATTTAGTCTAAGCTAACGTTGCTTCCGTTTAGAGCAGTTCACTTTAAATAGTGTAATTATTTGCCATCTTTTCAGAAAGTAAAAGAATCTTAGTACACTCTAAAAATGTTTTTGTAAGTTTAGAAAAATTCTTGCAAAACCCAGTTGCCAAGAAATTCCTTTGTAGAACTACAAAAAGTTTTCTTGTAAAATCTGCAAAACATTTATTTGTAATATTACAGTTGATAAACTTGTATTACAATTGACATTGAGAATGAGCAATGTACATGACATTATTTTTTCTTTAGAAAATCAATGTGATAAATTAATAAATTAATAATACTGAATAAAAAAGATCAGAATATAATTCACGAAAAAAAAGTCACACTTTGCCAGCACATGAATTAGAACTCACACATCTTGTTTTAATAGCCGGCACCCTTAACCACAAGGCCAACGTAACTTGCGAACTTGAGTCATATTTTCACAGTAAATACAATCAAAAGTACCTATTAAATATTAAATAAGTTATTTGGTTAAGAAGAATATGTACATTTATTTCGTTTTAAGAGTTCTGTTGTTGATTTAAGAGATTTGGACTACTCTTAACAACGCGGTATAGAGAGCTGATTTAAGAGTTCTGTGTAGCTAGGAAACATTAACTGTTAATTAATATTATGGTCACGTTTCATTATTATTATTTGAGTTCAGTGTTTCACATTATTCGAACATGCAATGCATTTCTTTTTGCGCGCAGCTACACCTTATATCACCCATAGTTTTTGCACAAACAGCTATATACTGTATATACGGTTTTACGTCGTTGAGTGTCTCCATTTTTGCTGAAGCTCGTGGAAACTGGTCAGTACAGTACAAATATTTCATAAGGTATATAACAAACACGGCCCTTGTAGTTTTACAAATGAGTAGTTTTACAAGAGAAATCTTTTACTTTTACATGCATCTGTAAATTACAAAAAATTACTCAGTAAAAAATTAAAATAAAAAATTTACGTGTACACCTACGTCAATCACAAAGCCATATTTTGCATATATCTGCATTTCGCACACCCTGAAAATTAAAAAAAAAAATGCACAAACAAGCGAACTTCTATACCCACCTGTATGAATCCCACATGAGCTCAGTTGTCCAGTAACAAGCTTTACACTGCTGCATTCCGTCATTACAACTCAGGTTACGAGGGGACGAAAATTCTGCAAGCGGGAGTTGCCATTATCTGTTTTGGCATTTTTGTGAAGTGTTTTTGTTTCTTTCATAACTTTCCTGAGTGTAATTTTATCTACATTGTACAAATCGCATTCGGCTGCACTCAATTGTTGTGCTCTGTCACTGAACTTTCCCTCCTCATTTTGGCTGCTTGTTATAATGGCTGCCTTTCGTTTGTTAGAAATACTGGCGAAATTTGGTATCTTTTATAAAAAAAATATACATATGTGTGTGGCAGCGCGTGTTTGGATGCACCAGGTATTCACGAACAAATGATAATAAACACCAGAATGTCGTAGATAATTACAATTGAAGCATATTTCATCCACGAACCAATAATCAAACGTCTATAGTTAACCCGCTAATGGTTGTGGCAATGTGCAGAGGCGGGTAGGCAATCACAATAACAAGATTACAGTTATTTCAGTGAAATTACCCTTAATTTACACGTTTGGGCTGAAGTCACGGGGACAGAAAGTCTGTTCAAAATGTCTGTTCAAACTGTCTGCTATCATCGGCCACGCAGGCGGTGCAGCGTTGAAGCATGTTGCGACGCACATGTACTAAGGTTTCCAGCGTAATGAGCTCATCCCTCGTGTCAAGTGGTGTGACATACACCATCGATCTGATGTGGCCCCACAGCCAGAAGTCAGATGGTGATGTCAGGTGAGCGTGGTGGCCATGCTATGGCGCCTCTCCTAACTATCCTCCATTTCGGGAAGGGCATGTCAAGGTGCCGGCGACATAGGGCAGGGCCCCGTCCTGCTCAAACCACATCGCCTCACAAGCATCTAAAGGAACTTCCTCGAAGTAAACAGGTAACATGTCCTAACTGTAGATACGTAGCACCTCCGAGACTGCGACCGCAGACCTGCGCACAGGCTGGTTACAATGTGTTTGAACCACAAATGACATGCAGTTTGAATGGCAATGTAAAGTGCACACTCGCCAATCAAGGCCGTGTGCGAGCCACACTCTAGGAGAGGGGAGTTGTGGGTGTACCGGCCCAGCAACAGCCGACCTACGTCAGAGGAGGAGATAATGGTATATGTAGAGCTGCAAACCACCCGCTGCCTCCCACTCACTCTACGGTCCAGTATCGGCAGCTTCGAGTAAGGCGTCGACGATCAGAAGACGCATCCAGAGGTGGTATCGACGCGAGGCGCCGCTTGTCGTAGGTCTGCTGGTCCTGATTCATATCCAGGCCGCTATCATCCACGTCAGGAGACGTCCTTGCACCACCACATCTCCACTACTCGGCATCAGGAGGACCCGGAAAAGCCTCGGTCGATCCGATCTGAGCCAGTGGCAGGCGTGCTTCCAGTAGGGTGCAAGGTGGAGCGATAGGGAAGTTACAAGATTAAAAGAGAGAATAAAGGAAAAAATTAAAGTTAATTATTTACAAGACAACGAAATATAATTATCTGAATACTGTTTGTATATCTATATTATGAAAAAATTAGTATCTCAATAAATCGTTGTTCGTACTGTTTATTGTGTTAATGATTATAGTAATATTATATCGCCCGTAATCAATCCCAGTGGAATTACAGACTACTAAAATTACATTAATTAGGTGATCTCAGAGATGTGAAGGAGAGATAGAAATAAGCACCTCTCGCAGCAGTAAAGCTGGGGCACGTTGTGCCAGCCAGGCTTGATGAAGTCACCAGCCTTAGGATTCAGTTACCCAGCGATCAAGTAGGAAAGGATATCGGCTGACTAGGCGGGCGCAACAAATGCCACGTACACAAGGTTGCATACCCGCCCCTGCATATTGCCACTGCCATTAAGCAGGTTAACTATGGGCGTTAGTCTATTGGTCCCCCGTTGAAATATGCTCCATTTGTATTTATGTACCCCATGCTGGTGTTTATTATCATTTGTTTGTGAACAGCCGGTATTTTTATTGAAGTTATTCACCAGTCGTGTGTATATTATTTAGTCATTAATTTAAAATAAGGGCATGAAAACCACGAGTGTACGTCCAATTTTGGAATGGATTAAAGTATATGCGTGTAGTTTAAACAATATTTGCGCAATAAATTAGCATTTTTTTTAAATTCCTCTATAGTTACTATACGCAAGACGGGAAAAAAGTAATTTTAATATTGTAATGGCGTTGTAAGACGGGAGCGGTACGAATTTCGCCCCCACTGATTATCGGATATTAATAGAGATAAAATGTCAAGTTTAATTATCTCAGCGTATATTATTTCTCATTCAGATATTTGACGGTTGACTTAACGTATAACAGTTTGCTAGTTGGAGTTTCAATTAGAGAAAAGCGCTATTCAAATAAAACCATCGCTTTGGCGAGTCTCTTTCTTCGAAGTTCGAGGTTTGCTGTGAATTTGGCAGTCTCTCAAAGTTAAACGTCTGACGCATTAAACCACGTAGTTTAAAAAATACATTTCGAATAAATAATTAGTATATAACGTATATAGTCTACTCGCGATTCTTTCACACTTTCTGAATCAAACCTTTGAAAAATAACTCGTGTATTACGTGTTTAGTTATTTCCTAAATACGCCATCTTTCACAGCCGTTTTGTATCTCTGTTAACGTAAAATTATCTAATATTTCGTAAAATTTAAGTTTCATCCTTTGTTGTGAAACTTCTAGCCCGAGGCCGCGGTTACGTGGGATGCAGAACTACTTCACTATAAAAAAAAGTTCAGCTATTGAAGAGGTTACATTACCTTCGAACGAGGTCCAATCGCAGTTGTTTCTCGTTCAAAGTGAACAGTTTTCATAAGTAGTTTCGAACGACTTCTCTTCTCTGCTGCGCTCCTATTGGCTGTTTCCAAGTACACAAGCAGTGTATTAAATATGACTGAGTTTGGCGGGAATTCCTGCACTTGTTGAATTAACTTAAGTTTAAGGTTGAATGTACTAATACCCATCCGTTATGCTATTATAGTAAAAGTGTAGGTTTCATAACAATTATAAAAATTAATAGTGATAAATGTTGGAGGCTATTATAATTAAATATCATACATTTTAAGTTCAATGTTTGTTGAGGTCAGAATTGCCATAGATTCCATTCTGCTTAGGGTGTGTAACTGCAGCCTTAGTTAACCTTAATTCGCACGAGGCGGAGTAATATCCTGGAAGTATAACTTCAGTAGGGCTTCACAAAAGTGTGAAGTAAGTAACAGCTAATGGATAACAGACCAGAATACTCGTGTGGGAACTGTGACGTTTATAAACGTGGTGCGTTTTATACCGTTATTCCGCACCGTGTTTGTCCAGTCGCTGCCTCCACCCAGTCGTAAATACATTCCACACGATTAGTTGTGTGGGCTGGTGGTGGGGATGACAAGTCTGTCCCTCGGTGGCGCCACGCCACTTGTCCCCTTCGCTCTGACAAAGACGGGAACTACGCGGAGACACGTTATTTACACGCATGCACGCACGCACGCTTGCAGGCGTCGCCGAGGAAACTGTTGTCTTGGTAAGTTATGTGACAACGAAAGTTTGTCCGCGGTGTAGTGGAGGGGTTGGGGGGTTGGCGGCTTGCGAAGCGGGAACTTGCACAAGACGCGCCTCGTGATGTATAGCAGAGGGCGCCACAGCGCGAACGTGATTTACTGCGATTTGCGCGCACCGAAAGGCGAGACAAGAGCGCACAGGTGCTGTAGAATAGGTCGGGTTCCACATTGTTCCGCTTGTCTGTACGTGTCAAGGGTAGGCGCAAACCGCAAGAGATTCTCGCCTTGCAGCTGCGAAGATTCTTCTCTCGGTATTCTGTAACACGACATGTAAGTGGAATACTTAACTAAGAACCGGAGACCACACAGTGTAGAGTGTCACTCACGTTTTAAACAGTGGGGCCGCGGTGGTGTAGTGGTCACACTACTCGCATCCCACCAAGACGAACCGGGTTCAATCCCCGGCCTGTGGGAATCGTGCCGGACCGCGGGTTTTCTCGGGGATCTCCCGTTTCCCACCCCTTCATTCCGGCGCTGCTTCATACTCACCTCACTTCAGCCTTATCGGCTCTCAAGCCCTCGATGTTAATAGCCACCCAAATCTCGTCACTCAATCACTCAATAAGTAGTAGTAGTTCAGTGTCGCAATGTACGTATAATATAATCATCAGTAGAATATATTGTCAATAAATTAACCCCCAAGCTGCTAGGGGAGTCAGGGTGGAATGCAGGAAAACCGCCCTGTCTTATCTTCCAGGTAACTTGGTGTAGGTAATTTACAACATTATTTTAATATGTAATCTGTAAAGGATACAATGGGAAAATAAAGCCTCAAATAAAAGAAAAAATAAAAAGGAACAGCCTATACGCCTGTATTACCCAGAAAGGGCACATGTACGGAGGTCTTGCCTGGCCCCGAAATTTAAAAAAAATCTCACTCACGTTTTAAACCTCTATAGTTATGCTGCAATATATTAATTCCTCTGAATATAATTATTATTAGCTATACATATATATTCTTCTTGATACACTTCGTCACCAATTAATAATGCATATTATTAACTGATTTTTCATACCCAGACGTCCTCGCAATGTAACCTGACATCGCAAGAACTACGTAAAGCATTTCTGATCTCATTAGATGAACAAAAACAGCCAAATGGAAAAGGAATTAAATATTTATGACTTACAGGTTTTTTTTTTTAATAGTGAGATAATTATGTCTACCACACAGGGGTGAAACCTAGAAGTCAGTGCTTGCAATGTATATCATAGACTAAGAATGAGGTAGACCAGTTCTTCCTCTTCTGGGAACATGTACCCAACATTGACCTACCCCATGCAACAAAACTGTCAAAGTCACATGGTCATCAGTGATGAACGTGTTTGTTTGTATCTTAATCTTCAAAAGAAAAACACTTTTATAGGAATGAAACAATTTTGCCAGTTTGACTTTAATGTAATTGCATTAAAAATTGTACAGTGGAAGAATACAAACCTCTCAAAGCATTTGTTTACATAACCAGCGTTCTAACCTCAAATCCTATTCACGTCGTATGTGATAGTCGTGCTGACTGAAAAACAGTTCAGTGCTGAGTCACGGAGTCTGCCCTTACCTGCGCGTATTTTAACAGGCACGCCGAGTGTTGCGTAACCAGTAAAGTTGGCAACGACAGTTACAGTTGGGCTTTGCAGCGCTCTTAGCCATTAGGCCTTCCTGCGCTTCGACCGCCCAATCGGCGGGGGAGAATGATCACGTCCTCTTATCACAGGTGTTCCCGCTTAGCACCTGAGCTGACCAGATACAAAAACATAACCTGATTCACAAATAAAACCGAGAACTCTCTACCACAAGGTTCCGAGACCCTCGTACTCAGATATAGGGTATTCACATTAAAGTGAGCACTCTTTTAAGGCCCTCACGACCGGGCATTAGTCACTAAAAATATATATCTTATTGCAGCCTCAGGTTTTAAATATCAAGAGAGGTGAAATGTATACACTGTGTTTATTGGTCATGTTGCAAGGTTTATACTAAAAAGCAGCAGGAAGATAGAAATTTTGTGAAAGGATAAATTGAGAAGGGCCTTAAAAAGTGCTCACTTTGCAGTGAACAACCAATACCAAGCGTCTGGTCCGTCCAGGATTCTATCCATACCACTAGTGTCTCCCCAGGAGACAACCGGAGCGGGTTGCCGCTAACCGCCCAATCTTCCTTCAAGGGATGGAATTTCTCTAGACTTCCTCGAGCATACGGAGTTAACCACTGCCAGCTCGAGTCCAACCTCTAGTGATCGTTACACCAGAGAGAACTTCTGATGGGGCCGAACCAATCAGCTCGTGCTCCCACTTATTTTCCATGGGACTAGTGGGTTTTTAATGACCGACCTCTCCACCAATGGCGAGCGCCAGGCGAACCGAGGCAGCCACTTCAACCCGTTAGTACACCAGGTTACGAAGCCACCTTAGAGTACTCTCCGGCTGTGGTTGAGGATACTTCAAGGCCACGATCTCCCATTTCTGCAGCTTTTGCAAGAGAAAATTTTTTGAACCCAAACGGGAGCCGATATTGTAAAATCCTCTTATAGGCTGTTAATGGCAAAATGAGCACTTTTGAAAGCCCCGCTTAAGATCTACTTGTACACATGTTGTGTATTCTTCGGACTTATGTAAAATTAACATTACCATAGGTCTCATCACTTTATTCATGCGTCGGTCAAATTAAACTTTGAAATTGTTAAGTAAGTAAATACTTTACAACTCTGCTCATTTTTCACTTCGATACATTTAAAAAAAAAAAAACAGAAAGCAAAAGAAATAATTTTAAGTTATCACAAGTGTTTACCTAACTCATTTTATTCAACATTAAGATATGGAACTACTTTTAATCCATCGTTACCAACTTTACTGGGCAAATGTAACTCAGTGCGCCCATTAAAAATATATGCATGTAGGAGCAGTGACATTTTTCTAAGTTTCATTTCTAAAGTGCTCACTTTATCGTGAACAGCCTTTACAATTTTGTTACAAATTGGTTTTATTATGTAGTCTAATTTTTTCAGCACGAAAAACGCTATAATTTTTAATAATTATGAAATATACATAATTTTCGTTAATTAATTAATTTGATAAAATTATACCGTCTTTATGTTGAATAAATTGGACTACGCAGTAAGAACAATTTGTAACAAAATTGTAAGAGGATTTGAAAATATCGGCTCCCCTTTGGGTTAGAAAAATTAATCCTCGCAAAAGCTGTAGAAATGCTAGATCGCGGCCTTAAGGCCTCGCCGGGTATAAGCCTTACACCCTATTACTGGCTACTAGCCCGCTCAGCTTGGCACCACTGAGGACAGAGGGTGTATGATGTGAATATGGTGGGGGAGACTCCCCCGAACCTACTATGGTACTTACGCCCAGGAAAATCAACGACAGAGAAAAACTAATTTGAGACACGGCAGTTTCGTGCCCAACTTTCCCGTCCTTCTGAAAATTTGTGCAAAATGTTCCGCCTGCCTGCCCGTCATCAAACGTCAAAGATTGTACACGGGGCACGTAAAATAATGCAGCTAAAGAAACCCACCTTGTGTTGATTCAACGGCGTAGAAAGCTAGGCATCAGCTGGCTGGTCTGCCTCGCTGACCACCTGGTGTCAGGGTCGTGTGGTGAAGTGTTGCAAGGTAAGCTGGTGCTTGCCTACTGCTGTACACACTCGGCGCACGCAGTAACCAGAGTGGAGCCGGCAGAAACGGAGTGCACTGCCGCCACTCACGAGAGTGCAGCGAGGAACTATTACACACGTTATGTGACGTCAAATGCGCTACTAATTTTAAGTGGAATATGTGTAACTAGCAAACGATTAGGTATAGCACAGAGCAAAAAACAGCTTACCTTGGAACAGTTCACCACACGCCGCTGGGTAGGTCAATGTTGGGTACATGCACAGAAGACGAATAAGCGTTTTACATTATCTATAGTTTATGGTGAAGTGAGATTAGGGATTGTAGCGCTTACGTAAGGTCCCTTAACCCTGGCATGATGGCACCTGCTCCCAAAGAATAGCGTGAATTTTCGCTGAAGGCAATACGTCGTTAGTCCATCGCATGTTACGCTGCTCTTTACTGACAGCATAGCAAACGAAGGCGGTAATATCACGGCTATAATGAGCGTACATAATGCTTGCCTGTAAATGCTTCTGGTAAATGTCAGTTGCTATCGTGACGCTGCCTCTTGTCGCTGAATAATGGACAAGAAACTTGCTGTTTCAGTTCGTGCCTGCCTGACAATCAAACCGACATCACCCATGATAGTTTGTCGTCGTCATGCAAATATGGTACGTCTCATATCACATGCATTGTTCTGAAGACTACTGTTTTCGTATGTCACATATAGCGTGTCATCTGCGTCGTAGTATGACGTACGTGGATGCACTGTCGAATAAAACAGTAATCGTTTGTGTATCATCCATCGACACGACCATTTAGCATACATTCAGGTCACAGTATGGTTTTCCAGTGTGCCGTCGCAGATTTTTATGACAATGAGCGTATTTGAAATACTGCAATTTTATTCCGATTGGATTTCCATTGCCTACAATGCCTACGAAAAAAGTAACCAAAAACGAAGAACAGAATATATGGATGAGAAACATAAATGCAATAAAAATGTGATGATGTAAATAAACACATACATATATGGAACAAGATACAACGGTCAAGTTAGACAAAGAGCGACACAAAAACAATAGAAGGCATCAAAATATTATGACAATACGAAAACAGCAAAAACTGCAAGCAAAACCCACACTGCAGTGAGTCGAAATAAATAGACAAGATCCGAATTAATTTTCACTACACCATTGCCATTACACTTAAAAAATAATAACAATTTTATGTTTATTACAGATCTGTGAAGCATAAAACGTCTTTAGAGTTACAAACTTTGTGATATAATTGTCAAAAAGCTCATAGTTCTTGGTACCATCTAACTGTTGAATATTCATTCTTAAAAGGAATTCCAGTACTTTGTTTTGCGTACAGGCATTTGATATTTGAGCTGCAGGAATTAAGGAATTTCACGTGCGTGTGTATTAATATATCATTCCAAGAAACATTAATTCTAGCTGAAGAAAGCTCACTGTTTTCCCTGTCGACTAAGAGTTGCTGTGGAGTAGCAAAATTGTACAATACGTAAACTATGCATCTGCTCTACTTACTAGGCCTTTTCCACTTTTACAATTGCTGCAATTTAAAGAGTCCTGATAAGCGGGACCCCCTCCTCCATAATGTCCTGTTATTACTATACTCAATTTACGGTTACTTCAAACAATTTTGAAGCTCTGCTGAAGTTCTACCTCCAGGATATTCTTCCGCCTCAAGCAAAGAAAGATTTAAAAATTACACCAGAGGCCCAATGCATATTGGCCTTATGCATATTTTGCAGAAGAACTATTTCGTACTAGGCATTACAAACACACATATTCGCTCTCTGCCTTTGTTCATTCATATATATATATATATATATATATATATATATATATATATATATATATATAAGTAGACGATCTCTGTCTTGTCTGTCCGTCCGTCTTTAATATCTCGAAGTCCCTTGAAACTCAACAAAAGTTCGTCAAATATTGCAGAGCGAATCCGTGGGGTAAAATACGGGTCAAGTTCGAATTTCAACAGGATCAGATTATGCAATAATTACCTTTTATCATAAAAACTAATTTTTTAATTACTTTCTCCTTATGAAAAGTTTTGTATTACTGCATATAGAATATTGCATAAAGATCTGAAGGTAATAGAATATCTTTTTGTTTACTTTAAATGTCTCGCTTCAATGTTGAGTTAATTAAGTGGGGTCATAGTGACTCAGTGGATAGAGAGATTCCAAGTGGGGCCGCAGTGGCTCAGTGGACAGAACTATATCAAGTGGGGCCTTAGTGGCTCAGTGGATAGCGCGATTCTAACTGGGGCTTTAGTGGCTCAGTGGATAGAGCGATTCCAAGCGGGGCCACAGTTGCTTAGTGGATAGAACTATATCAAGTGGGGCCACAGTGACCAAGTGGATAGATATATATCAAGTGGGGCCATAGTAGCTCATTGGACAGAGATATTCCAAGTGGAGCCGCGGTGGCTCAGTGAATATAACCATATCAAATGGGGCCTTAGTGGCTCAGTGAATAGAACTATGTTTAGTGGGGCCGCAGTGACCAAGTGGATAGAGAAATATTAAATGGGACCACAGTCGCTTCAATATTGAGTTAATTTCACATAGTATCATTATTACCTACATATATCTATGCAATATTTTTTCAGTCTTTTTATGATAACCTTTAACGTAGTTACTGTTCTAGCTCCGTGACAATACAAAAAAAAAGGTCACATGCAGGGTCCCCTAGTTAGTTATAAACGAACTATTGTAATTGATACAAAAATATAAGTTAAATTAAATTAAATTTTAAAAAATGTACTTTTATTTTAACACGTGTAATACATGACATATGTAGTTTAAGATTTATTATATATGGTTGTTATTTGGAGGAATATCATAGAAAATGTAACAAATAAAATTACATCTACAGGACATATGGGCACCAAGAGTAAATATCTTAAAAGAAGACGCGTGTCTCTGAATATACAAAAATCAACACTCCCAAACCAGATTATTCCACAAAACATTAACCTTTTATTTTAATAGACATTAATTAATATTTTACGACTACTAAAGAAAAGGTCAAAGTAATTGTGTTAATTTAATGAAAATTTAAGAAGGAGATAGAACATATTGACTAACGAGAAAAGAGAAATTAAGATGCTGCTCACTTTGGATTGGTATCAGAATTTGAAAGACGAATATTGAATACTCTCTGCATCCTTCCTTACAATATGTTTTTAGAAGAATATATAAATATTTAAATGATTTCAAATTTGGAAAACAGTTTATAAATATTTGGTGTTAGACTTTGTTATTAAAATTTAAAAGCAGCTGTTTCCACTGTTAAGGAAATATTCAAAATTTGCCAGCTAGTCCATAATTACACGAACTCTCGAAATGGGAATTCTGGGACACAGGGCCGAAGTAGGATATGATCTTTCTTACAGTTCCACTGAAAAAAATATAAATGGGTGGAGTTCGCCTTATAAATCTGCATCGAAGAGAGCTGGAACAGAAGATGCCAAACGTAGTGCAGCCTGAATACTGGCCATCTCATCATGGACTCGAAACTCCAGTAGATACTCCGGATCGAACTGCACAGTTGCAGAATCATTTCAACAGTCCATCTCGACATATTATTTTACCACACTCTTCCTGTAATGCAAAATATCATCTTCAAAATGCTGGATAACGCTATTAACATTCAGCGTGAAAGACTACAAAACATTTTATCTACATGCAGCGATAATAATTCCAGGCATTCAAATTTCATTTTATTGATTATTATTTTTGACTTTCAGATTTTTTTCAATGTTTCCCTAGGTAACTCAGACAAAAGTTACATAACTCCAAAGAGAATTTTTGAATAGCAAATGTTAAACTGAATGGAAGGATGATCTAATTTAACATAGTCTTCACAGATGTGTGTATATAACATTCAACTGAAATTCAAACAAAAATAAATTTTAATTTAAATTCTAACTTATTAATCATAAGAAAACCCTTTGCATCCTGTAATATTCTGAAATATTACAGTAGGAAACACCCAAACACGTCATACATGCGGTGTTTTTTCAAAGGTTTGATTCAAAAAGTGTGAACAATCCGCGAATAGAATACAGGAACACACGTGGAGCAAAGTGTTTGATTCATTCGTGTGATCGTGAGCTAGCGCGCGATCCGCTGTTCGCTAGTGATTCTCCTACTCTGTCACATATTTAAATGTTTAAAACATTATTGAAAAATGCTTATCCTGCCATTTGGACGAGGAGTCAGTCTGTCTAGCGGCTCAAGGGCCTTGGTTTTTATTCCCTGCCACATACGGATTTCGTTTTCAGATAACTTGCCCTTTTACTTGAATAATGCAAAATCCGTAGCGAGATACCACAGTATCACTTCGTCGCAGATTTCACTCTTTATGGCATTCCTATATTCGCTACACTCATATATTGAGGAAGCACATCATCAGCTAAAGTACGACCACGAGGTTTTGCGCTTGTTTACTGTGTAAACTAAACATGTATGTTGTTTTTAAATTTAAGTTGCCCCCTTAAAAAACAAGGACGCTAAAAAAGCAACACTTATGATCATTCATCAACGTTTAATTATAGACTGGTCACTGTAAAGTGAGCACTTTTTAAGGCCTTTATAAATTTTTCCTTTCATCCAATGTCCATCTTCCTGCTGCGTTTTAATATAAACATCTCAATGTGACCTATAAACACAGTGTACACATTTCACCATCATCAAAATTTAATGCTTGTGGCTGCAAAAAGATATATTTGTTAGCGGTTAATACCTGTCGGGAGGGCCTTAAAAAGTGCTCACTTTATCGTGAACAGCTTATAGCTTTTCATTCCATCAGAGAGCGACAAATCCTTTGGGCACGTAGATTTTATTATTATGTTGTTCTTCCTTCATGCAATCATTTCTCCAATATATATATATATATATATATATATATATATATATATATATGTGCCAGTGAACTCACGAAGACTAGGATATGGCCGTCTTGCTTCTAATCGCCTCTTGTAGTTATCCAAGTGCGAACCACTGATCACCACAGCAGTCATGCCTAGTCATTTCCACATAGGAAACAATGAGGAAATCTTTTTCCACAGAGTGTTCTGTGCATCGAATTTCCATGACAAGTGCGCATGCATCACAGCTCAGAGATATTTCGGAAAACTCCCACTTGATTATGCACGGCAAAACGTTATCCTCGAGGAAATAAATTTTCTTTTGCAGCTTTCATGGATTCGAACGTTGTGGTAGTAGTTATCGAAATGAAAATGTTCTGTTCTTGAAAGGCGCATGAAAGAATAAGGCAGTTGTAAAATAGCGTGCAGAGTTTTAAAATGATAAAATTTATCTGATTAATAAATACGCGCGAATATTTCGAAATTCAGTGGTCGCAACTATTTGAAAAATTAATTATGAAATGTAGGCGCTAAACTTATGAAAATGTTGTAAATACAAACATTTTTTTTCTATTGATGGTACTATTCATACTGAAGTATAATCCCATAGTCGAATTGGTGTATTCCCTACACAAGCTAAATTATGCGAAATAGGATGCGGTGTGTGGTGAGCTGTCAGACCCTTTCGGCGTCCTCAACCCAAGGACGTAGCAAGATTGGAATTATCCCAATCCCAAAAGATCTGAGCATTAAAGAGCAATGGCAAAATGCCGGCAAATGAAGTTTTTTAGGCAGGGCAGGCGAATTATTAGTATATGAAAAGTTCAAAACATGAAGTATGGAAAAAACATTCTTTTCCTTTAAACATGATCCTTTCCTGTAAACATTCTAAGGAGTAATACAACATCTGGGATATGTGTATATATCTTTATAAAGACTATTAGAAATATATTCCCATAATTTATTTCTTTTGCCACAATGCAGAAAATTCATAAACTTACTAATTACTGGAATAAGGCAGATACATATAATTAGAAAAAACCTACCAGTATAAATAGCTGGTTAAAAAATCCAAGCAAATCTAAATATCACAAAAAAACATGATAAAAGTGCAACATTTTTTTCTCAGCTATACTTGAGTTCTGGCTACCAAGCAATCCAAAGGCCATTCTAGCTTAACGCCTTTATGTTACCAGTGAAATTTCAATATGAAATTAATATAATATCTTTTTCAAGTGACAATTAATTCTCTGGCTAACCGGCCAAACCAAAAGCCATAGAAAACATAGCTTGGATTCAAATTATTTCCATTTTTCTCTACTTACGTGTGTCTCACAACAAACCATTTTCAAATTGCCATTTCAACTTACAATTAAATTTTATAGGGTCTTACATAATTTTTGTCATTCCTTGCACATGTATAAAAAATTGTAACATTGAAACATATTTAAAAAATCTTAAAAACTCCAGGCTGAGTTGACTTACTTGCCATTTAATACTATACTTTACAAAACATTAATTTTCTCACCTCGTCCAACTGACTAAAGCAACTGCTCTCAACTAGCGGGCCTTAGCTTAGGAGGAGAAAATATTATCTAAAAACCCTCAGGTTTCTACACAAAAGGCGACTGACTAAAGAACATACTTGAAAAACTTTAAGTTGTCTGTTCATATTTCAATTAGATTTATATTTGCAACATATTTATAATTTGGAAAATTTCAGCACCTTTGGGCATCTAGCCTTGCATCACAATGCAGTCATGACCTAGTGCTTGAATAGCCCAACGTTTTTTAGAAACATAATATTCAAGTTACATAACTTATGGTGATGGATGCTCCCTCGAGGCTGATCGTCTGAACTCGAACAAATATTTTCCACAGTATTTATACAATTTTAATTCAATTAACTATTAGAGGGGTGGACAATATTCAATTCCCAATGATATAACGTAATTTAACCCTTCAAATCAAACAGCCAATAAGAACGTATTTGCCCATTTAAGGAGCTGCCATCGTTAACACTTGGTAGTGGGGAAATTCAAAGTTCATTACGCAGTAGAGAGATCTTTGAATGGACTGGCAATCCCAGCCGTTTTCTTCAAAAATGTCCAAATAAGGGAGACACTGCGTCACACGAGCGTCATTTCAAACTGTGTGCTGTCTTTCCGCACCCTCGCCTGGCAGGGAGGGGCGATACCAGTGCTCCAAGCAGCCTTGGATGCGGGTGCGTGAACTGCACACCTCAGTTGTTCCGAGCGCCATGATACTACTTGTTACACCGATACCAGGTGTGCATTCTTCATTACCAAGTGCCGTAAAGAAAGTTTATTTCTACCGCGCCAGGTCAAAACATCGCCAGTGTGCAGCACACAGGTTTGAAAATAGGTAATATGTACGTAAAATCAAAGTGTTCATATCAGTAAATGTCCATATTTTTACTTTCAGTACTTTTGCGTGCGTGTAGGTAAAGAACTTCATACGTTGTACAGTTGAATGGGGGCGAACCAGAGACAACAAAATCACGTAGATTTTAGTTCAGTTGTCTCATATGTTTCAAGGCAAGCTGTGTTTTTCTCTGTTATACCTAATCGTTTGTTAGCCTACACATCGGCCACTTAAACGTAGTAGTTCAGCTTACGTCGCAGCACGTGTGTAGTAGGTGCCTCGCCGCTTTCTCGTGAGTGGCCGCAGGAGCCTACATTCAGTTTCTCCTGACTCCACTCTGGTTACTGGTTCCTTCTGCGTGCGCCGAGTGCGTACAGGGCTGAGCAAGCATCAGCTTACCTTGCAACACTTCACCACACGCCACTCGGTGAAGGGTAGGGCTATGAAGACCAGGGAATTCTGAAGCAAAATACACAAAACTAAACAAAAAATCAATACGAGGAACTCATTACAAAATAAAAAAATTTCCACAAAACTACACAAACGGTGATTTCACGCAAAATCAGCGCCACTCCGCTTATCGGAGCACCAGCAATAGCGATCGCATAGAGCCGCATCTATTTTCCTGATATTTTTTTAATCAAATTCGTCTGTGAGCAACAATCTGGGGGGGGGGGGGGAGGGGGGGATATGAGACGGGTAAATCGGTGTGGCCCTACGCCTTCGTTATCGCTCGCGCTTCGGTAGTCAAAGTGGCGCAGATTTTTCGTGGAATCACGTGAGGGGAATTTCAACGACTTTCTGGAATAGTCACTTTTAAAACAAATGTGATGGCATTGTACTTGTCTATGTTAGTACCAGATAAAACTCTCTTGACACAGAAGAGGAAGTTGTGCACACGCGCATGTTCGTCGGGAAATAGACAGCGAAGTGAGCACTTTTGAAAGCTGTCTCATTTCGAATAATAGTCAATAAAAACATTTTAATTTAGCCTTAGACTGTAACTTTCGAGTGTGGTTCAAGGATAAAAAGTCGCTGAAAGGAAAAAGTAACAACGGCGTCAAAATTTCTAGCTTTACCGTGGACAACCTATAACCGACGCGATTCCGTGACATGCTGTGCCGCGGAACACATTAACCGTGTCCGATTCCGTTGTTTAGTAGTTTAGTATTTTGGGAATTTGGGGTTTTGGAACTCGAAAAGTCCACGAACTTCATTAGTGAATTTTCGATGTTTCTTGGTTTCTTGGTTTCTTAGGCAACGCGAAGCAAAAAAACAAATCTCAAGTACTTTCTCTGTAAAAATTATAAACTTGTTTTGTTTCCTCGCTCCCGGAAGCAGAACATGCGTTTAAAAAATTGTTTTATGAGAGCATGGTTTTCTTTTTTACAATAACAGCCGCTAATATAATTTTCACCACAAAGAAAATTTGTAAAAACAACAATATTACGCACTTGTGATTCATCGTTAACGTTTTTTTTTACTTTGTTTTTGTTTGGATTTGCATAATACGTTTTATAAAAGAAAATAAAACTTCAACAATAGCAACCCCTTTTGCGGAGGTATTTGGGTATAGCGTGATTCTCGTAACTCGGTAAATTTAGACTCCAAATCCCAAGATATTGAGGGCCTAAACTGGGTCACGTGGTCGATTTAGTAACCTAAGTAGTGGTCTCATAGCGGTTTCGGGCACGGCGTGTGCCGCATAACAGAGCCGCCCACTATCTCATTCGGCAGAACGCAGCACATCGTTGTCTTTTTTTCCACGACCCTCGCCCATCAAGATCAAGGGCAGCAAAATGACGACTTGCGTAAACAATGAGTGGTAGCTACTACTTCGTCCCTAATTCTGTTTCTATGCGAAATACACTACGATATATCACACAAACACGTAATTCAAAGCTGGCAAGCCGTGTACATTGTCAGACAATACACCCAACCCGCTAAAATGCAGTTCATCTATACAAGATGGCAAGTTAAAATTTATTTCTGTGCACTGAAAACGTAGGTAACGCTATACCACTCAACCGCACATTTACAACACACAATGTCTAGTTAAAGCAAAATACGCACTGTTTATTACGAAAAAAAAAAAAAAAAAAAAAAAAAAAAAATAGTTCGGCACTTAAGAAACTGGGTAGTGTAGACTGGCACATAAACTTACAACGAGAAAATAACTACAAATTGCGCTTTCACGAGTTAATTAAGCAGTATGTTCATCCACGCAGGCTTTATGTGGCACGATTATTTTGATGTATATGAAGGTTTGAAATTCTGAACGCGCCTGAAAGCAATGGGCTTAGGAACCACTTCCTTGTATTGTGTTCAGAAACCGAGTCATGTTGAGGAAAGAGGGAAATTCGAACTATCATAGTCTCAGTATCCTCATCACATCGACGCGGACGCGCTAAGAAATTACATAAGTAAAATAAACAATCCAAACTATCCCCAAATTTGATGTATACCTATCCTAACAAATATATATAAGCATCACCGTATTAAAGTGCTATATAGTGCTTTTAGAGTAAAATTTCGGACTGGATCGAACTCGAATTGAAATCAGCTCGTAGCGAACTCGGAGTGAACTCGTATCGAAAATAAGCTTTTAAATTAAAGTTTCGAACGTGGACTACTTAAGTGCAAACAAGACAGAATGCGGATTTAAACGGGATAGAAGCACTCTATTGGTGACTGAAAGAACTGTAAAACAAACGAATTACGAAAGTTCGATGAAAGTAAAATATATTTTCCAACATAATATATGACATGAATTTCACATATTTCTCGTCCAAATATTTCTCAGTTCCTTCGTGGCCATTCATTTTTCGCTTCACTTCAAAAAATACACTTAATTTGCTAGTTTCAAAATGATTCTAATCTCTTACATAACCAAACTAAAGAGTCAATATAGCGGCCACTTCTTCATTGTTCTAATTTCAGTCCAATGAGTGTTGAAAGTAAACTTTTCGATCCGGATTCTATATTCCAGTCCACTTCGACAACTGGACTGTATTATCTCACTCCATTTCTACTTCAGTCCATTCCGGATGTGTTTATACTAACATTCCAATCTGGATTCTTCAATCCACTTCAGGTTCAATCCGGATTGACATGTTACCATAAATGTACTAATGGAAAGTTCTCGCTGTACGTGAATTTCGGATATATAAAACCAAGAACTCCATTTTAAGTACTTAATATATTTCGTTTGGGTTTGTTTATTGGATATCTATATGACTTAAACAAATCACCATTAGCAAAAATAGTTAATACAATTTGTAGTTTTCGAATAAAAATTAATTTGATATTTCGAATAATTGCCTAATATTAACTACAAAATCGGTACATATAAGCACTGTTTTAAACTTTTTTAATGCTATAAAATGGAATTTAAAGATAACAAAATAAAAACCCCTTTGTAATTTAAATCTAATTTCATATAGAGAATTGTTGACAGTATTATTTATTTAATGTTACGGAAATTATTTTGGCATAAAGACTGATTTCGTGGTTTATATCCTTCATTGTTCACAAAAAATTGGCCGTTTGTAAATAAAAATCTACGGACTGTATCAACTGTTGCTGTATATTATAGGAATCAGAATTCAAATTTCGTGTTAGCAAATATAGCACTATCAAAATATATTGAGTAGACCTTTCCATATCACTAGACCATATTTGACTAACGTAAAGTAATAAAAACTATTGTATAGTTATCTAGGTTATTTTTATTTTAGATCCAGGGTTTTGAGTTGATAAAATATTTCCGGTAAAACAATGTGCGAATCTAACGTATGCCGAAAATAGCCTAGAAATGTTTGTGATTCGTAGGTTTCTGGGCTAAATGCGGACTCTCGGCCTAATAATTGGGGTTTCGGAAAAATTAATGACATTAACTACAGTAACTGCTTGCCGAACATTCACTGACTTGTAAATCATAGATTTACAGCTTCACATCGTGTAAAAGATAAAATTACACGAAAAACAAGCTGACCAGCAAAACTGTTGACATAAAAAATAGGACAAGTAGTCTCTTATAAAAGCATGCTTCATTTGTCACTCCAGTCTCAGTTATGGGAGATAGCCTTTCGTGTTATCCTTGGGAAATTGCACGTATTCTCTTAACTGTACTGCACAAGGCGATGCATTATAATTGTCCACCCTCCCTTTACCCTGGCTAGCCTACAGAACCTAACAGTAAGTGTTGGGAAGCAGAATGGCCCCTGTCTCCAGGTGTGATGACGCACGCACACTTGGGCTTACCAGCACTACAGGTTCCCGTGCTTGGAGCTACCCATAGACTAAAGATGAGGTAGACAGCTTATTCGTCTTCCACGTATGTACACAACTGTCAAAGTCACATGTTCGACTGTGATGAACGTGTGTGTTTATACCTTGATTTTTAAAATACAATCGCTTTGATGGGAACAAAATACATTTACCAATTTTAGTTTAAACTAACTGCATTAACATTTGGTTAGATTAAGTATACATACATTACAAAGCATTCGTTTACTAAACAGTGTCCTAACCGCAAGTCCACATCCTCGCCGTTTTTGCTAGTCGTGTCGGTAGGCGAGCAGATCAATGTTGGCACACCGAGATTGGTTGTACGCATCCAGCGAGATCTGTCTACCTCATCTTTATCTATGGAGCTACCGACTGATTCTCTTTGTCTTATCTTCGGGATTCACGAGGTTCAACTAAGGCACTGAAATTAACAATCGCAAAAATTCATGTATACTGATTAGCTTGCGAGAGGAATTATTCAATGACGTGACAGTACAAAAGGAAAGGATGAGATACGTGGATTTGCTGATATATTTAGTATATTTACCGAACTGGTGAAGTGAGTGAAGAGAATTTGGCGGCTCTTAACATCAAGGTCTTTCGGGCTGATGCAGGTGAAACGAGGCGAGTATGGAGCAACACCGGATTGAAAGTGCAGGGGAAACGAAGATCCCCGAGAAAACCCGCCGACTAGCGGCATCGCCTGGCACGAAACCAGCAAAGCGAAAATCCGGGAACGACCCCGCTGTTAATCGAATCCAGTTCACCTCTGAGGGAAGCGAGCAGTCTAACCACTACGAACTGTGGGCGAGGGGAAAAAAAGAACAAAGTAGACTAGTACAGATATGGAGGGGGCTTGTGGCCCTCGGGTTCGTGGGTGGGAACATTCGACCTTTGGGTGCCATGATAGACCGGCCGAAAGGCTAGTTAGGTGTGTGCGGGCCCGACGGCGTCTGGTCGTGCGGGTGGATTCGTGGGGATCCCAATCCATGGTCTGTTCCGGCGGGGGCGGCCGAAACGGAGGGACGGCCGAAAGGATACCCGTCGGGGATCTGTATCGGTTGAGGCAGAATAGCTCACCACCTTCCTAGTAAGTGTGAATGATGCTTTTGAACATAAATAGAATTTGTAGCTTATGTTACGGGCGCCCAGACGAACAGCCGTCCTCCCACAAAAAAATGGTGAATTTATATATTGTTTGTTAAATTGTAGTAGTAATTATAGAATTGAACACCCTGGATGGCTGTATTGCTAAGTAGTGTTAATGAAATAAATTTTAAAAAAGAAGTCTAACCCCTACACTATCGCCCCCCCCCCCCCAAGCTGGTGAAATCAAGCAAGGTAGTGCAGTGGTAAACCTTCGGACTAATGCTGAGGACGACGTGGGTTTGAATCCAGATCCGGCTGTCATGATTGCCGTACTCCGTGCTTTCCGGCATCGCTCCAGGCGGATGCTGGAATGGTTTCTTACTATAGGCCTGGCCAACTCCTTCATCTTTCTGCTTCTCTGGCCGAGTTGCTCCGCCTCTGATGACTCCGCTGTCGACGAGACGTCAAGTCCTGCTTACCGTACTGGTGAAAGAAAGTGTACATCCAGGTACGAAATAACACAATTAACCAGAATAATCCCCAGTTTAATAATATCATTAAATTTTTTCCCTCCGTTTTATACAAAGAAGCTTACCAAATCTTTAACAACGGACAGGAATTGCAAGACGCCCAAGTCTGCGACAGGTTGCATGGAGTACCTGGCCAACACGACCTCACCTCCATGCCTATCAATGTGCCGACGATTAGTGGGCCTCCCTGGTTTTTGTACGTGGCTTCGGCTGCATGGCGTTCCTTGGACGGTCACCCATCCAAGTACTGACCACACCATACAATGTTGAACAGGTTAAAGGGGGTGGGGGGGGACAGAAGACCGTCAGGTTACCATGGTGGCATGCCCGTCGGCACATCAGATCTTTAACTACGAGTAAGAATTGCGCAGGTCAAGCATGAGGAGCTGCAAGAACATTTGCGTGGAGTATGCGTAAAATCGACTTTAAAAAACCACCACGAGTGCGCACGGTTGGACTCTAATCCACGATATAATGAATGCAAGACGGGAAGAGGTAGCCTACGTGACATAGTTTACAGGACTTGCGATGCCTGGTAAAAGGCAGGTGGTGTTATGCCCTTCAATGATTACATGAATATTACTCTTGAATCCACAAGCGAAGAAATATTTAAAGAAAGTTAATCAGGCGAACGTTTCTTCAATTACTAACACAAGGAGTTTGATTAAATAAAAAAAAACATAATTTCAGCAGATTTTTGAACTTTTTATTTCTCATCAAATCAAAACATAAACTTTATTGCAATATGGAAAATGACTGTATCTCTTATAGATCAAATCCTTACACCGATGCATTTCACTCTAAAATATTAATTTCATAATTCCATAATTCTCAATTAAAGACAATGTAAAACACATACTTTCCTTGATAGTGAGAACAAACAGTATCTTATTAATCTATAAGTCGCCATATTTCATTCGTTTTGCTAAATTAATACGAAATCGCATAATTTATTCTTGAGTAAAATATATATAATGTTAGAGTCCGTCGTGCGACTTATTAAAAAAATTGATTATTCCGGAACTGACAATTTTTTTTTTGAAAATGTTTATATCTGATGGAGCCATGTCCGAGGGAATCCGGACATCATCATGAGCCACGCTGGTCGCTGAACTGCGTGTAGTAACTACCCACCTCCGTTCTCTATACTCGAGAAGACGAGAGAGCGAAGACGAAAGCGATGTGCGGTCACGGAAAAACAGGAACTACTACAAGAACTCGAATCACATCTCGAGTCAGGAAACATCCAGAAATAATAATAAACCCTCTGAGAACAGAGAATTTAAACCAACCGGAATTAGACACGCAACCTTAATATATATATATATATATATATATAATTTTAGGAAAACTTATCCATGAGGAGGGTTAAAATAACGCTAGTTGAAAATGTACATGCCTGTACACTGCCGGTCACCAAATTTAAATTTAAATAACTAGTAGTCTACGTAGCGCTAAACTACATTTACAAGTTTTGCTAGTTTAATTTATAGTAATTGAAACGCACACTCGGCGACTACATTCTTCTTTGGTATCGTCCAAGCTGCTGCTGCTAAGAGATGCATGTAGTAGCCTCGTAGTCCAGTGTCCAAGTGTACCCGGCGAAGCGTGCCCTACACGGAGCAGTACTCAAACTAGAGTGTAGCCGGTGGAAGAATACACTAGACATTTAGTTCCAAGGCTGCCGATAGATGGCGTGGCTATGAACAAATGCCCTTCCGAACAGTGTCTTACAGCGATGGGAGGCCGCACTTCAGGAGTTCAGGCGCAGCAGGGATAAGAAACACCGCCGTGACTACAAGAGTCATGCCAGCACCTGGTGCATCCGATACGTTAGTTGCAAGTGTGGTCGTTCTCACAGATACAGGATGTGTGCATCCGATACGTTAGTTGCAAGCATGGACATTCTCACAGATACGGGCTGTGTGCAGTCCTTCTTGCCTGCCTGCTTTCCTGCAAGTGAGCTAGCTGGGACGTAAAACTAACTCGTATAGCCGCGAGAAAAATAACAAAGTCACCACAAAACTACTAAGTTATAATTCCGAAATACCAATTACAATTAAATAACTTCCTTTCCAAATAAATGCTACCCAAAAAAATTTAAATGGCCTATAAATTTAACTATATGCATTTTCGAGAAACCGGCACACCGTAGCACAACATACATAATTCAAACATCAGTTGAAATTTTACAGTCGGCAAGTAAATTACACAAATTTATATGCAAGACATAGAAATACCCAGCAGTCATACAAACGTATACATCGACACAGGTTTTATTTCAAAACACAGAAGTAGAAGTAATACACTTTTATTTAAGGAAATCATTCTATGATGGTCGAATCTACTGTATCTGCTCCAGCACAATTTCCATAGCTCAATCATGGATGTAATTTGAATCTTGAAGTACAGAAATTAACAAACTATTTATCTGGAAAGCGTTAATGTTATCACCAACACGTATAACGTAATGTTTATTAAGAACATGGGTTTTCACTATCTACATCAAATTATTCATCAAATTTATTATTGCATCAGCACAAAATTATTTTTACATCTACTATTTTCTAGAGTTTGTAAATAATTCAGAATGAAAATAAGTACCGCAATCAAACAAAAACATCCAAAATGATTGGAGTGTACGGATTGAACTGCGTAACATATGAACAAAAGTTGAAGCATGCCTTGTTATGTCACATAACATTTTCCCTTTTGGCACCGCACATTTAGTTCTGTAGGTAAAATTTCGAGGATGAAAAAAAGGGTAAACCTAAAAAAATCTGGGCTGTTGCAAAACATTTTTTGTATTGCGTGTCGGTTGATTAACACTCACCATCTCAACGATAGAAAAAAAAAATCGTGCCCCTCAGTATGAAGAACTCAAAAATTAATAAAATTTCACAACTGAAACGTTACAAAACTTTATTTTCTCACTTTCCCGCACAAAACAAACGCTGCGTTCTGCCGCGCACGAGCCGCACAGCTCTACGTAAACGTCACGTGGGGGAGTGGAGAGATTGGGGTGGTTCTTAACACCCGAGGCCTTGAAAGCCGATGAGAGTATGGAGCAGCGCCGGAATGCAAGGGCGGAGGAAACGGGAGATCCCTGAGAGAATCCACCAACCAGGGGCATCGTCCGGCACGATTCCCACATGCGAAAATTCGGGAGCGAGCCTGCAAAGAATAGAACCTGGTTCGCCTGGGTGGGAGGTGAGTAGTCGGACCACTACACCACCGCGGCCCCACGTCACTTGGTGAACCAAAGTCCTTATTAAAGAGATAACAAAAGTTCCCTGGTCTGTACTATAGCACCAGGTTTCAATATATCATCCCCTAATCAATACAACTAAATAAAATAGAAGTATCTCTCTGTGATTTTCGAATTTTCCACTTTTAATTATTTTTTAATGTAGTATAATTGATTATTAAGCCAAATTTAATGTTAATTTTTTTTTTCGTGCCTGTCTGTACGACCAGCTATAACTCTAAAACCACTTAACGTATTAACATCAAATTTACACAGCATATATATGATAACCCCAGGACCAAATTAGTCTTTGTTTCATCGAGATCATAGACTAAAGATGAGGTAGATCGATCTCGCTGGCTGCGTGCAACCTTTCTCCGTGTCCCAACATTGAACTGCTTTTCTGCCAACACGTCTAGAATAAACGGCATGGATTGGGTTTGAGGTTAGAACACTGTTTAGTAAACAAGTGCTTTCGAGGTGTTTCATACTTCCTCTTATCAATTTATAATGCTTTTTATTACATTCAAACTGGTAAAAGTATTTTGTTAACTTGATAGTGCTTATCATTTAAAAATTAAGATATAAACAAACACGTAATCATTGTTGACCATGTGACTTTGACAGTTGTGTAGGATTGGGTTAGGTCAATGTAGGGTACGTGCGCAGAAGACGAATAAGCGGTCTACCTCATCTTTAGTCTATGATCGAGATATCTCAAAAGGTTCCGAAAATATGATGATCAGGGATGTTCATAGGTACTGGATTAAGCTTTTCTTAGGATTACTGCATTAAAAAAAGCATTGTTAAAAGAAGTTCCGTCATATCTTCTTTCTTGTCTGTGCGCTGTCCTCCTTTCCTTCACAAGAGCGAATTCAAATCCTAAATGTCATGCGTACGAAGTAGCACAAGGAAGATGGGTTCTATAAAGCTGGCATCTTTCCCTAGTGCTTTGTTCTCTTGCACTAGATATTCTAGTTTTAAGTCCTCTTTCCAGATTACCACTTTAGGTACATACATTTTTGCCTGGTGCTTGCACCAAGGGCCCATTTCGGTAGGCTACACACCCAGTTAGAACAAACGTGGAACGAACACTGAAATTGATTATCTACGGGCCCGGAACGAGAATCGTGAAATAAAATTGAAGAACCTAAGAGAGCCATTTAATCTCGTTTGAATGTTCAAAGCTTCCACGTAGAGAGAGATAGGAGAATGGAGGGTCTGAATAAAAACCTTTTCCTACATAACAAATTTGCTGTATGGAGAATGTCGGGTTTTCGCGTTTGTTGTATACTCGTGAAAAATATGTGGAATCGTGTATAACTGTATTCATACTCTTTTGTCTGCAAATATTGCATTGTTTTGCAAATATTGTCTTTGTCAGTATTTTTTGTTGCCCAACGTATTAATTTTAAAGGAGATCAACGATCTAAATGTATTGCTTCCAGTAATTTGAATGTGGTAATAATAATTTAATCATTTGTAGCAAAAAAAAATTAATTTGTAACATCATTCGCAAATTAACTGTTCCTTTAATAGTCCTTGATTTGGGAGGAATTATTTTAACCCTTTTTATAACAGATCGCCTTGTAATGTGTTTTCTTCTGGTAAACAAATATATTAAGACTAAATCTCGAGTGCTTTTAATATTGGGACTGTTTTCAAATAGAGTTTATCCTTGGAACAGAAATACAGAAATACTTTACCTACTGAAATGGTTTTGCAACCCAAATTAACAAGACTAAAATCAGGTTTAAGGCCATGCCACAGTTGTGATGTTTCTTGTTTACGTAATGCAATCGATATAATTAGGATTCGTTTAATTCGCGTAACATGTGAGATCAAGAGCCGAAATACATCCGATGCTACGAATGTCACATAAAATAATAAATACGACGGGTGTAAACAAGTCGTTAAATTTCCGCAAAATGTATAGTGTATTTGAAAAAATATAATAAAATTTTTCCGCATTCATAAAACATGTTTTACACTCGTTACAGTAGTTTAGTATTATTTTTTAAATATAACAAATGAAAAGAGTAATCTTTGATTAAAGCAAATTTTCTAATGCCATATAAGTACGCCAGTAAAATTATTTTCTACGAAAACCGACCTGAACACACTTCTACAGAAATAAAAAGCAGTGGCCTTGTACCGCGCTGTTTTTCTGTAAATAGTCAGATGCGTCCGTTAAATCACTTGTAGCACAAGGCTACATCCGTAGCAGCATTTGTTTTGGGAAGTTAAGAACACAAAGCTCTGGATTTGAATCCCGGGTGTCATGGGTACGTGTGTCATTTAAAAAAAAAAAAAAAAAAAAAAAAGTGATTTTGAGTATTGTAGTATCCTCCCATCAAAAATGCGAGCAAATTAAAAACTACCGAGTGAGGGGGTAGAGTAATAAACCACTGGACTAGCATTCGGTAGCACACGGGTGGCTGAGCGGTTAGCCTGCTCGCCTCCCATCAAAGCGAACCGGGTTCAATACCCGGCCAGGAGGCTCTCGGGTTTTCGCACGTAGGAATTGTGCCGGACGATGCCGCTGGTCGGCGGGTTTTCTCGGGGGTCTCTGTTTCCGCCACCTTTTCATTCATGTTGCTCCTTATGAAAGGGCGGGTGAGACAGCAGATACCCGAGAAAACCCGCCCACCAACGGAATCGACCGGAATTACTTGCGAGAATCCGGAATGAAACGGCAGTGGGTTGAACCCGGTTCGCGATGGTAGGAGGCAATCTTTCTCACCGCTCAACCACCGTGGTCCCATCAAGGTAGATAGGTAAGTGGGCTTAACGTGTCGTCGACAGCGAGGTCATTAGGGATGGTGCTAGTTGCACAAGGAAGAGGGACTGGGGAAAGGTTGGGAAGGAATCGGCCATGGCCTTTGTTTGGGTCCCATCCCAGCATTCGTCTGGAGTGATTTCGGGAAACCATGGGAAGACCGAAATCAGGATGGCCGGACCGGGAATCGAACCTGGGTCCTCACGAAGGCCAGTCCAGTGAGTTACCACTGCGCCACCTTGCTCGGTGCAGTCCCATCAAGTATGAGACCTTTGCATAAAATGACTTTGGCATATATATATTTTTTTAATATAACACTTTTGACTATCCTGTGAAATTATTTTATTTATTGCATTTTCTTATTGTAGACGGGAACGAGATGAAACGGTAGGTCAGGGAACGCACTCGGGTTGGTTTTGATTAATTACTCTTTGTTACACTCTCCCCCACTGCTTCCGCACATATCAAGATATACGTAGTGCGCGTGTGTGTTGTATTTTATAAGGCTTTCTAACGTCCCCCAGTTTTATGCTGGAAAGCTTGGCAGGGGATGGCTTACATACTAACTTATAAACCGAACTTAAATTACACCTACGCCTTACCCGGGATTTGAACCCAGATCGGTGGCGCACCAACTGACTGCGCCACGGGACGTCGGCTGCGCGTGTGTGAAATACCGAAATAAATCAGACGTTACTTACCCTTCTTGTTGGGGCGAGGGGGGGAGGAGTGAGGGCATCTGGTATCCCGAACTTGGTTGTAGAAATCGCATGATTCCTCAGCCCGCGATCAGACGCCCAGTGGCGTGCCGGTGTGGAACTGAAGGCAGTGCGACAGGTACATAAATCAGGCGATATATTTCCCTCCAGCACGCAGCTTTCGCGGCCACACGCTCCGCCCCCTAGGCAGCTTGACGCGAAGTATTGCCAATCCGCACACACGCATGTGGGGATGGGTAAATCAAATTCTCTGTGTGCTGTCGCCGGCAGATGTTCTGTCCCCACACCTCGCGTTTATACACCGTTCACGGTAAACTGAGAGCTTTCCAAGACCCTGCTTAAGGTCCACTTGCACCGACATTCTGTAAAATTAACATTCCCAGGGGCCTGATCACATTATTCACGTGTGCGGTCGAGTGAAACTCAAAATTGCGGTTAAAGTAAACATCTTACAAATGTACTCATTCTTACATTTAACATACGTTAAAAAAAATCAAAATAAAAAAATATTTCAGTATTTAAAAATGTTTATATAGCACTTCTAATTCAAATGTAAGACATGGAACTACATTTCCATCGTGGTTACCAACTTGACTGGGCGCTGTCACTTAGTTTCTAAAAGGCAGGAACATTTTTTCGAATGTTAATTTCAAAAGCGCTCATTTAACCGTGAATGGCCTTTACAGTGTAGTCGCAGTATTTTCACACAATTTGAATAACACCTTATTGAAAATCACCCCATCTATGTTGAGTTTGCATGCTTTTTTAAAACATGTATGTAGGCTGTTCACGATAAAGTAAGCTCTTTTTAAGGCCCTCGCAACAGGCATTAAACGCAAATAAATATATCTTATTGCAGCCTCAGGGTATAAATTTTGACGGTGAAATGTATACACTGTGTTTATTGGTCACACTGCAATGTTTATATTAGAAAGCAGCAGGAAGATGGAAGTTGGATGACAGGAAAAATTTATAAAAGCCATTAAAAGTGCTCGCTTTATCGTGAACAGCCTATACATCACAAGCGTTTTCATATATCTGTTAACACAAAAGTATTTTATTTGTGGTTAAATTTAACATTCTCGTATACTTTGTTTTTAAGGTAACATATTTAATTTATAATTAATACGAACAGAAACGGGTTGTAAATAGGTGTTTTGGTAACAACTATTAAGAAATGGCTATTATACAAAGTAGTTTTACACAGAGAGTGCCCTAGCGTAGAGTGCTGTCACGTTGGTGTCTTTTTCTACACTTGGTTAAACTTTGTTTGCATGAGGCGGAGGAATATCCTGCAAGTAGAACTTCAGCAGGGCTTCAGATAAATTTGGTAGTAACCGCGGATGGAGTATATCCTGGATCGTCATCCCCTGATCGAAGACATAGACTAAAGATGAGGTGGACAGATCTCGCTGGCTGCGCACAACCAAATCTCCAATGTCCCAATAATAAACTGCGTTTCTGCCAACGCGTCTAGCAAAAACGGCGTGGTTTGGATTTTAGGTTAGAAAACTGATTTGCAAACAAATGCTTTGAGACGTGTGTATACTTTCTCTAGTTGATTTTTAATGCCGTTTGATTAAATTAAAATACGTAAACGTATTTTATTCATATATTAGTGCTTGTCATTTAAAAGTTAATCATCAGTGTTGATCATGTGACTTTGACAGTTGTGTATGATTGGGGTAGGTCAATGTTGGGTGGGTACATGGGTACATGCGCAGAAGATATTTAGTCTATGGTCGAAGGCACGCACCAGAGAGTGGGAGAACTGTGTGGCGCCTCGCCGTGCCGCGGGCACTTCCTAACAAGTCACAGTCGTCGCTAATGGAAGCACTTGCCCAGCTCTTGCACCCTCCCGCCAAGCTACGCCTTCATCTTCAACTTATCTCCACCACCTTAATTCAGTTGCCGCGACACCCTGCAGCGCCGTGGAGAATTCTTCCCGCGCCACTTCGCAACTATTGCGCCGGCGGCTGTCTTCCTCCTTGTCACCCTCGGACGTCCCTAGGCACAGACATGACGTAAACGACGCTAAACCGACGACGTATCCACTGTTATCACTGAGGGAAAGGCAGACGATGGCGAGTGGAGTTTTAATTAGCGCGAATATCAACAGTATTTATTATTAGTAGAATGATTATGGGGACATTGGCGCAAGGGCGTCTGGCGTGGAACGTGGCAGCTGTTCACGCACTGTCATTCCAGTCGGCAAGTGGCCATCTTGTCCACCATGTTGGATGTCGGAGACCCTGGCCTTGACCTTTGACACGGTGACCTGACCTTGTAAAGCCCAAAAATTTCCAAAACATTTATTTATATAATCTTTTATATTAATTATAAAAATATTCTTAAACAATTATTAAAAATTAGCTTTAAAATTATAAAATTACATTTTTTTATAATTGGGCTTAGAGGGGACGAAGGATTGGAGCCGACCTGCCACCATGTCACGACTAGAGACTCGAGAAATTCGCGAGTGCAATGACCTGTAGACTAGACTTCACAGTCTTATATTATCTCTTACAGATATCAACTGTTTATTGGTTGTTTGTTGTGGTAGTAGAAGGCGGTGGTTGGGCGCATAATTTATTGCATGTTTGTTATCGGCTCCTTTATCTCCAGGAGGTGTCAAACAACACGTCAACTAATTACAAAAGAAACATGAACGTGTAAGTGTGTCAATTCCAACTTGTCTAGAAATGAACCCGCGAAATTCTTGGGTCTCTGGTTATGAAGCACCCAGACATCATCTTGTATCCGGGTGAACTTGACCTTGAGTCGTTACTTTGACATTGATCCGATGCCCGTGACCTTGAACGACCATGTACCCGAAAAATTCTAAAAAAAAAGGCCAAAATAACTATTCCTAAAAATCTAATATATATTTATATATAAATTTTATGCCAATAACTTACAAATTTTTTTTTTACATTATTATTAAATTTGACTCAAAATGTTTATTAAAATTTTATTTAAAAAATCTTACATTTCTGGAGGTTCCCCAGCACCACATCCAGCAGACGACTGCCCCTCGCCAATTACAACTGGCTGTTTAGTCAGCAGGGCGCCGACATCACCACCTATACGTTAATTGCGTAAACAAATATCACTTCCGCCTGGTGGCTAAATCACCAGTTCGCCTGGTGGGTAAATTAATACACTATGGCCACCTAGGTGTTGAAAATAAGGTTGATTCTATTCAGGTTAGGAGCAAAGCGATTTTTCCTATACGAGAGTTTGGAATAAGAAAATGTCAGCCACTAGGTGCGCAGTGTTCCAGGGAAGTCACTTTTAATCTATGTGAATAATATAAGAGAAAGATTTTACTTACGTACAAAGTTATTTTGTATTTAATATATGTTTATTACAATAATTGTTATCATATTTTTAACGTAGCAAATTGAAGGAAAAAAAAAAAAAAGGTACTCATGCGACACTAGCGCTTACCTAGTGGGCGAAAATTTTGGGTAGCCAAACTTTGAACATTGGTATTCCCAAGCTTATTAAAATTATCTTTGCTTCAAGTGCAATACGGATACATTCTCAAGAACACCACGAACCCAGAAGTAAAAAAAAATACATTCTGAGACTGTAACAGAGCTGTACGCTGCCTCTTACGTAGGGAAGAACTTGCACAAGGTACATGGACACATGTGAGGTAAGTAACTACAGACGAAGAGCCGAAGCTATGTTGGTTAGTATTATTCCGCAAAATGAAATTTTACTAGTAATCCATCAAAATGCGAAATGCAACTGAATTTATTCATCCAGATAAATAAAGAAGAAATTTAATGAGAATACTGTTTACCTGATAATACAAATCATTATTATTATCACTTTGCGAGCCATTAATTTAAATGCGGACTTGTAAGGTGTCAATAGTTGAGTACTTCAAGAGACTGCACTACCATTTCTTCTCAGTATGCATAATTTCAGGGCGAAATGAGTTAGTCTAGCATATTTTAGTATTAATGTACAGGCACGTTCAAAATAACGATAAATGGTAGTGTCCGAACACTGAATTCTGCATTTGATAGGTAGCGTTATTCTCTGTGATGAACTCAGGTGTACAGAAACCCAGTTAGGACTTGTCTTACTTAACTTTATCCCTTTGCCTGGCAGTCATGTTTATCTAGAAATGCGAAATATTATTAGTATTTCTTGTCTCTATACTAGGTAGACAGCTGTCGTAATTTTGTAAACCGAGGAAGGAAAAAATAATCTCGCATGTTCGAAAAGAAGTAACAAGAAAATTAATTGAGTTTTCCAAAATAAAACTTTTCCGCTGAAAGAAAAAAAGCATTAGAAAGATGTGGTTACTCTAGCTTGCGTTTGACAGAGCGAATAATGTTGTTTTGGAGATAAAAACGTCATTTAAAAGTTTTTCCTCGCTTACAATTCGATGTGAAATATATAACATTATTTATATGACTAAGACTTCTTTATTTTTTCAATTTCGCTGTGCCTCAATAAAATAAGTTATGTTTGTTTATTGATTGACGTTTTTTATATCTTTCCAAGGGACAGCAACCGGTGTATAGAGACGAAGTAGATGGGAATGTGTTCGAGCATAAAAAAATGTTATGCTTTTTATTATTAACAATACGCATGATGTGATGTAATGCAAAACCACATCCAAATTATGTTTATAAACTACCACGGTAGGATAGTCAGATATGAAATACGCAGTAAGAATTACTCTGATTTTTGATAGAAGAGATGTTGCATACATTCACGTAATGAAGTAAACGAAGCCGTCTTATTTCCGTATGCCAATATAGCCAGAATATTAATATAATTTATGCACACCAGCTTACTGAAGAATGTACACGTAACTTGCCTGCAGTACATGCGTCACACAATGCCAAGTGTCCTGCCAAATGTATCTGCTGCTCGTATTGTAAGCCTATTACAAGTACTTAGTATTAACATAAAATATGAGCAGACAGGATATTACCATGCGGCACTGAAGAGAAAATACGTGACAACGTGTGGAATAACGGTAGTGTACTATTGAGCTGTTTGCATAACTATACTCTCCCATAGGCTTATAAAACAATGTGCAATAAAAGCATATGTTGATATCGTGTTTTAGGTTGGCAAAATTTATTACAACTGAGCAGCGTGATAGTAGAATATTTCTCCCCCGAGGGAAACGTCTGCCTGCCCCTTGCAGGCTCTAGAACCAGACATTCGATGCGAAGAACACTCACCTTAGTTTATCACACTCACCTGAGACCAGTGACCATTTGTCACATTTCTGAAAATTATGCAACTTACTTTCCATAAGGACATGCAAAACTTATGCAGAACTGGGTTATCAGTGAAGGTGAGGAAGTGAAAATAATAATTAAGACTACATAAAATTTCCAGCAAAATTATTTTATTACAAATTCAGTTTCTAGTTAAAAATCCTGAATGGCAATAGCAAAATGTTTATGAAAAACATTCAAACTAGCATTGCTGATAGGAAGTAGTCAGACATAACGGTCGTTAACAATACACTTATTCAAACGCAAACTAGCCTGACGTGTCAGTTTGTCACTTCAAAAATCACTGAATGAAAACGTCTGCAATCATTTCTTGAAAAATTAAACTTGGCTCAGCTTAGTGGTAGAAGAATAAAAACTCTGTCTCTCAGGTTAAATTATGGTTAAAATATGCTGGTTCTTAGCTGGTAAAAACGCCGTGCCAAAATGGTGCTGTGTAGAAGGTTCTTATACAAATGGCCGCTCTCTTATGCCTATAAGATGTGTAGACTAAACTCGTAGAAAAACTAGTAATTTAGGAAAGTAGTTTCCTTGCAGGATGATATCATTTATAATATAAAGCAGGACGGGATCTCAGGAAAATAGAGAGTAGTATTAAAACTTCGTAGGATTAAGGTGTTTCTTAACATGGCTTACAGCTCACGGAACGTCGCGAGTTTAACTAACTAACCTAAGCTCCCAAACAGCTGCTTACTATACGGAGGGGCTTACAGCACAGTTCTCTATGTAGAAACAAGAAATATTAACCAAGCAAGCTGTAGAAACTAACAACACCCTAACATACTACGTAAAATACCGTATCTACTTCCAACGTCTGGACGTGCGTCCTGACTTAGGTCTTAACCTGTTAAAAGACGGAAGCAGAGAAAGCGATCTCCTAACTGGAATAGCCCTACGCAACCACGGTAGCCAATGGGGGTGCAGGGTTTAAACCTGCCAGCAAATCGGAAGGCTTCCTACTCAAATAGCTAATCTGACATACTCCTAACGGCGTAATTCCCTATGTCAAAGAGTTACGGGTCTCGTAGAAGGTAATAAAAATAACACAATAAATTCCCTGAAACAATTACAATGGTGTGAGACCAAGAAAATAAATGGAAATAATGAATTATTAATTAAAATACAAACAAAAATCAAATCTAGCTATCTAATGAATTTAAACATAAATTATTGCCTGTCTAACATATAATTATTCAAAATCCTAAACATACGAAAATTAATAGAAATATGTAAATATGAAACGTAAGTGGAATAGAAAGAAGGGATTTTAAAAAATACGAAAAGAATACATTTTTCTAAGCATCTGTGGAAGGTTTTTTTCAGAATAGCTCATGTGTATATGTTCCCAATCATAAAACAGCATACATGTATAAACGCTTATGTCAGTAAAATTGTGAATAATCCGTAGTGTAATTTGACAATAACAACGTGTGTGCAACTTTTATTAGTATACTGAATAAAATGAACAATATGAAAACCCTATGAGCGTAGATGTACGTACATACAGAATTTTTCGGTAACATTTTCGTTTTTCTGTGTAATTGTCAAAAACAGGAATGGTTATTCAATGTTATAAAGTGGTAACGAGAATAATTATTTTTTATTCCAATCGTTCGTAGAAAATCTTAATTCCTAGTAATAGAAAATGCCTGTTATTTTTCTATGTAAACATCATGATACAACTGGGGCCACGGTAACTGAGTGGTTAGCACGCTCGCCTCCCACCATGGCGAACCAGATTCAACACCCGGCCGGGTCACCGGATTTTCGCAAGTGGGAATCGTGCCGGACGATGCCGCTTGTCAGCGGGTCTTCTTGGGGATCTCCCATTTCCCCCGCCCCCTTATTCCGGCGCTGCTCCATATTCACTTCAATGGCCCTCGTCGGCTCTCAAGTCCTCGCTGTCAAGACCCACCCAAATCTCTTCACTCTTTCTCATCATGATACAACTAAAATAGTCGGCCTCGCAAATAAACTCTGGACTTTTGTTCAGGACCCCTACTAAGTTTACGGGAAGGTAAGTGTTCTAGTATACACCTCATCCCTCAACCATATGTGCGATTAAGTCCACGCATATTGCTATAAAACTAAACCAGTGAGAGTAGCTATAAAAAAAAAAGTTTTTTCGAACGTATTTTTCCTTCCGGCGTTTCAAAGCATTTTTCAATAAAATACGTCCCTGTTTTTTGTACGTTGTTTCATCTGCTCGGTTGCATTCACGTATTGAAATTCCTATCAGTCAATTGGTTGTTACTGTGTCTTCACCGTTTAGTAGCTATGGATAACTGGTAATTATGTGGCCCTAATGCAGTCATATTTACAGTCACAGATACGCCGCAAAGTCAGTTCCCTGTAGTTAACATTATTTACTGCATTCCTAAGTACATGAAGTTCAGCCCTGAGATGCATTGAGCTTCCACTGCATCAGACTCATTCCTGTGATTATTGAACTTTAATAATATTCTCATTTGCTGTCTCTATAATTAATTTCTGCTCATTATTTTTACAGATTCCCAAAACAATAGTAAAAACAATAATACTGTATTTTTTATTTCTGTGAAGTAATTATTTATTTATTTTTCATTGCTTTATCGATTAAACATGTTACAGTTACAATATTTTTTTCTGAAAAAATATACATGTTTATTAATTAACTGAATGGCCATTTCCCACGTAGTCATTAATTGTCTTTGTTTTTTTTTCAACAAAATTTTTATGAAACGGGATGTTATTATACTACAATGAACATTCATTCCATATTATTTATAAATCACTTCATATTTTAGTTTCTTTTCTTCTATTTAAAAAACAAATCATGGTGCAGATTGCGTGTTTATATTCTGATATGTAACCTCAACATTACACATAATTCAAATATTTCTACAGTCATTTATTAATTATTAATTTCCATTATAAGTTCGAGAAGTTTTTAAAATGACGTGCTTATAGAGAATCGAACCCATGTAAAGTGTTTACATAAAGTGTAGTGTGTCGCGAGGCTGGTAGCTAACTAAGAACCAAAAAAAGTGGTTCAAAACTTTATATTTTTCTTTTAGTGTTTTACATGTATAAGTTTGGTGTGCTATGCACAAACGTTGGGTAAATATTATTTTTAAAGTTGTCTTACCTACTTAAAATTGTTTATAATCTACTTGAGTACAGCTACGTCCTGTTAACGTCAGACGGTGGTATGTGAACTAAGATGATACAACGATAGCGCATTGGGCCACAACAAAGAAACTTGCATATCCAGATAAGGTTTCATACACGGGTGATACGATCAAACTAGGCGAATATGCCCTTTAAGTCTCATATAATGGGAATGAAAATCAGCGGTTACACTTCATACGTCTTTGAAAGCCATACCAACGCTAAACGCTACTGTGGATGAGACGAAAGAAGTCGGGTGTCAAATGGAGCCGGCTATATTTCCCTACAGTTTCAGGAAATCCCGGAAAAGATGTACAGTGGGGTGGGGTGAGTGTGGGCGAGCAATATAATAAAAAGCAAATAAATGGGAGCACCCCGTGAAACCACTAAGTATCTTCCTTGGGATGGTTATCACTCTCGAAGAATCTTTAACGATCTAGCTCTGGGCAAAGTAATATTTTACGTGCAACATGCGATAAGTCTATTTTGTTTATGCTGCCTTTAAACGTCTCCTGTGACCCATATCGTATCGCGAGAATCATTATGAATTTGATACCAATTCATAATCATAACATTTTTTATAATTGTAAAAGTCATATCCTTTATGCTTCAGAATTCGGAGAGGAGTGCAGATACATGGGTGGCTACTAATATCGAGGTCTTAAGAGCCAATGAGAGTGAAGTGAGGTGAGTATGGAGCAGCGCCGGATTGCAAGGGGGGACACGGGAGATCCCCGAGAAAACCTGCTGACCAGTGTCATCTTCCGACACGATACCCATATGCGAAAATTCAGGTGTCATCTTCCGACACGATACCCATATGCGAAAATTCAGGAGCAACCCCACCGGGAATTGAACCCGGTTCGCAAAGGGGGAGGCGAGTAGTCTAACCACTACACCATCGCGGACCCTTCAGTATTCGGAGTTTGGTTTTGGCCATCCGCTTACTTATATGGTGGAGAGCCACAAATCTAGAAATATTTGTTATCCTTTAGAACGTAAGCGGAAGGCGCAGAGCAGGTATAGGCTATTCGCGGTAAAGTGAGCATTTTTAACTCCCCCCCTCACCCAAACTCCCTAGCAGACATTAATCACAAATAAATATTTTTTGTTTCAACCTCAGATTGTAGTTTTTCGTAGCGGTGCAACCAATGCACTGTGATGATTATGGGCTGTTCACGATAAAATGAGCACTTTTGAAAGCCCTGCTTAATATATATTTATACGCATGTCGTGTATTCTTCCGCATTGTGTAAAATTAACATTGTAATGGATCTCAAACTGTAAAATTATTACAAAAATAAATATTTTACAAATCTGCTCGTTTTTACACTTCGGTGCATTAAAAAAACAGAAAGGGAAATAAATAATTTAAATTGCCCCAAACGGTTGCCTAACACTTTTTATTCGACGTTAAAATATGGAATTATTTCCCCTTCGTCGTTACCAACTTTACTGGGCACATGTCACCCGTTAAAAAATATGCAGGTAGGAGCAGTTACTTTTTTCTTAAGTTAGTTTCAAAAGTGCTCACTTTATCGTGAACAGCCTTTAGGAAACTGACTGAAAGAAAAAATTAGCACGGCCTTAAAAAATGTTCACTTGACTGAGAGTAGTATATAGCAGAACACACACACGCGCGGTTAAAGGTGGTTCTTTAACCTCCTCCTGTTTTCCTCGGCGGAGAGAGCAGCCTTGTTCGCGGCGCTGTTCGCAGGATCTTCCGTGGCGATATTTCGCAGACCGCGCCGACGCCAGCTGCTTGAGCTTGGTGGCCGCGAGGCGGCGCGGCGCGCTTAATTAGTGCAATGTGTTACCGCGGTCGTAAGACGCGAGCTGCGCACCTTTGTAGGGTCGAGTCTGCGATCCCAGAGACGTCCGTCGAATGTCCTACCTGAGGGTTCCTTGCCCCCATGCACACCCCACAACAAGTTTTCATCACGACCACCCTCTTACTGCGTCCTCGCAACGCCACAGTCATGCAAACTTTCAGTAGACGTTCGATGCTTGCTGTCCACCTTGATGTCGAAGCATTATGTAAGCTGTTCACGGTAAAGTGAACACTTGTGAGGACTATGTTACTTTTTCCTTTCACCCAATTTTTCATAATTTAACCACATTTAAAAATAACTATTGCCGTGTAAGTAATAAACACAGTGTGTATATTCCACCGCACTCTGAAGTTACCCCCAAAGCCAAAATACATATATTTATTGAATATTATTCCAAATGAGAGGGCTATCAAAAGTTCTCACTTTACGGTGAATAGCGTATATTAAAATACGTATTGTAAATCGGTGTTGATAGGTAATTTGTAAATATTGTATTCACGGTTTCTTTAAACGTTTGAGAAATCCTACTATATATGACGTGTTTGGTTGTTTCCTAAATATGTCAGGTATTACAAGCGTTTAATACTTGTCAACATGACAATAATCTTGCCCACTCCCTTCCCTTGACCATGCCCTGCGCGAGCGAGTGAGCGGGAAAGGACGCAGAAGTGATATGATAGGGGGTTGCGAGTCACTAAGGGATGTTTGTTTGACAGGCGAGCGATAATCCTACCAAAGTTATAAAGAGTACTGCCGCGTATCCTTCCTCATGGCGCCGTGATAAGCCTCTTGTTACTCGCACGCTCCTGACCTTCGACAAGAATAATTTTCTGGTTAAAGGCTGTTCACTATAAAGTGAGCACTTTTCAATTCAATCTCAGAAAAGTCACTGCCCCTACCTGCACACATTTAAACGGGCGTACTGTGTGACATGCATCCAGTAAAGTTGGTAACGATGGAGGGGAAATAATTCTATGTTTTAACGTCGAATAAAAAGTGTTAGGCAACCGTTTGGGGCAATTTAAATTATTTCTTTCCCTTTCTGTTTTTTTAATGCACCGAAGTGTAAAAATGAGCAGATTTGTAAAATATTTATTTTTCTAATAATTTTACAGTTTCACTTGACCGACGCATGGATAAAGTGATGAGGTCCATCACAATGTTAATTTTACACAATGCGGAAGAATACACGACATGCGTATAAGTAGATATTAAGCAGGGCTTTCATAAGTGCTCACTTTATCATGAACAACCTTTAATGCTCTAATTTCTCTGTGTGGTCCGGGTTGCGGCGAACCTGCCATATCTGGGACAGGTGTATCATTTAAGCCGCAACGGCCCTCCGAGCGGAGAGTTGATGAGTCTGGAGTTTGGGCGATTGTGCGACCTTGAGCGATAGACGACGAGCCAGAGGAGCAACGAGTGGCTCCGGAAGTGACCAGCGGGAGGAAAATCAATGACTGCGAACATCGGTGCCGTAAAGGTGTGACTGGCAGGCTGAACTATTGTACTGGATGCGTGCGTGAAAGACATTTTCAAATGATGGCAACATACAGACTGAGTGTGTGTTAATGATGACTATGAGTTAATTGACTATTTCCAAACCAAGACCGTGGGATTGTCTTTCATAAGGTTTGAGATAGACATTAGATACTGCTATCATTGAGAAATAAAAATGGTAAAAGTAGAGACAGGTTATTAATGTAAATAATATTTGTATGAACTAATTTAAATCAATAATAGTTTCTTCTGTTTTTGTTAATATCTTCATCCCTCACTCTCTCGGAAACGCCCCTTTGGCATCTTGTATCACTGGTGTCTGAGGCAATATATGAGTAATTAGTGATTTTAAAACAAACTAATTGCCGGTAATAGCAGTAGACAGAAATAAATTAAGGCTCGTCGTCCCCCCTTGAGCAGAAATTCTTCGTTTTCGCGTCATGATTTTGTATTCATAGTGCTTATTGACAATGTGCCTACGGTTATAGAAAATAGGCATTTTACGAGTTGTTTAGTATTTTTGTGCGTAATTTTAATTGTGTTTTATCTGCTTGTTGCAAAATGTCGAGAACTTATAAGAATATGTTCAGCTGACACTACAGCTGCTACTGATGCCACAAGAATCCGCATTTGACGCGTGACATGGTATATCGAGTCTGAGGGAGCACATACTTGTGGACTGGTATCTTCGGTAATACGCAAGTGTTAGACCATCTGTTCTCCAGAAAAACTCACAGGAGGCATATATGTCATATATCTTCATGAAAATTTCCCCATAATTGCTGGAAGACGTCTCGCTGGCAGTCAGGAGGAATAAGTGTTTTGTAACATGACAGCACAGCAGCAGTGAGGCTGAAACTTGCCCGCAACCGTCCGCAGGGGATGGATGGATAGGATCACGTCTACTGGCCACCACGTTCTCCAGACCTCAGTCGCTTTTATTTCTCCTTGCAGGACTTCCTGGAGGTTCTGGCGTTCCGCGAGCCTGTTGCTTTGACCTGTCCTGAGGATGAATCATGCCACGCAAGGAAGGGGGATAGTCGTAACTAGACAATAGAGCACTCAATATACAAAATACTGTATTTATTAAACCCACATATTATACACAATATCACACATAAATTGCACTCAACGTTACTGTACAATTAATCAATATCTCTGCTGACCTATAGCAACAACTATAATTAAGGTTCTCGGGACTCTGAGGAAATCTTATTGTTTTATACGAAGACCCTAATACTGCACGACTTAGGGTGCCCTACTGGGTGTATATTTACCCTGGATCTGTCTCGTCGTCGCCGTTGGGTAGACATCCTTGACAGTGATAGCGGCTGGCGTCGAAGTGAGGACCACTGAACTAGTCGTCTCGTCGTCCCTCGGAATCAAGAGGGCCATGAGCCACCATCGCTCCAGCCTTATATAATGCCCCGTCTGGTCTCACAACTTTCCTTGGCGAGAAATGATTTCCAAAAAGCCGGGCTAGCCCGTCGAGGTCGCGCCATCCTGGACTCTCGAGCGTCGCCTGTCAGCCCTGGCTAATGGTGACCACACCACTATGGACAACTTCGAGGAAACCACAGATCTATTGCATGTCACTGCATCACGTCTCACCGACTCTCCTCTTCTAAGGGCACAGGTGGTTATTCTGGATTGATTCTATCATTGCCAGTGTCATTTCCTTGGTTTTTGCAATCAGCGAGGCAATTCATTGTTACACATAGTTAATTTCCACCGAATGAAGAAATAAGTGATCAAACAGTGGACTTGTGTTCGGGAGGACGCGGGCTCGATTATTGTTCTGACAATCCTGAATTCGGTTTCCCACAGTTCCCTAAATTGCTCCAGACAAATACTAAGACAGTTTCTTACCAGAGGTCACGGCCACTTCATTCCCCGTTCCTGCTAGCCTAAGCAACTGACTCCGTCTTTAACCATCGCGCTGTCGACGAGACTTGAGCCACAACCATCCATCCCACCATTATGTATAGTATAAGCTATTGATGGTTCTGAAAAGCTAATCATAACAAGGTATAGGGGTTGCATGTCTAAGCCATACCTATTCGCGGTTCATTATTTTAAAAAGTAGTAAATTCGTGACCAACTACCACAAGTTTGGAGGACAAACCAAGATTTATTGACCCTTTTGTACTACACAGGCCACTTGGTCACTGTATTGTTCATGTACAATGATAATTTCCAATAAACCTTTAAAGAGTATGTAAACATATAATATAAATTCATAATTTCAGGTACCATGTGAATAGAAACCAGTAAAGTATAATAAAACACTCAGTGGACGCTTAAAAAGAGCCAAAATAGAGCCGCTATTCTTACAAATACGTTAAAAACACATATACACTAAGGAAAAAGCCAGTGGGCGCTTTGAGGAAGCTTGACCTAAGCCACTTATATAAGGCGTGAGTGCCAGCTACCTTACCCCTACGAAAACAAAAACAGAGATAAAAAATGTTACATTTGATCTTGATTCACGTGAGCAATAAGCCGACCTCCCGTGGCGCAGTCGGTGGGTGCGCCACCGGTCTGAGATGCGCGAGGCTCTGGGTTCGAATCCCGGGTAAGGCATGGATGTTAATTTAAGTTAAGCCATCTGTTAGCCTGTAAGCCGCCCCCTGCTAAGCTTTCAAGTGTAAAGCCGGGGGACGTTAAAAAGCCCGTTACAATACAAAAACGTGAGCATTAAGAATTATATTAACATAGAAACCTGAGCAGGCGGGTCACCAATATTCGTAAGTAACATTCAAAAGATGCCACAGCTGATGCGGTCCCTTTCAACCATCGCGACAACTCCAGTAACATGCTAACCATGGTGAAAGAATGAAGACATTAAAAACACAAAACACTACAACACTAAAATCATCATAGGGAACCACAACCATATATTCGAATGCAAGTTAATCCAAAACCAAATTCTGACAGGGTGACCGAAGAGGAATTTGGAATACTAGACGGACACGCAATGCTACCCTATACCACGTATGAACTAGCCCAAACACATTACGTTAAAAAAAAAAACTGGCAACTCTAAATCAAATCTAAGCCATGATCCACGTGCGGAATTAAGGCCTTAAAGGCTCTCGAGGTCTAACACATAATTAAACGAGTCATCGTACCAGAAGCTAATGAAGTCAGAAGTGTGGCGGAGATCACAGAAAAACAGCCTTAAGTGAACTCGCCATAGGGGCGACACTGTCACAGCACGTATGCGGGGAGGGGCGGCGATAACAACGATGGAGTAGAGAAAAAAGAGAATGGGTACGGGGATCGAAACCGAGACGCGAGCTGAATGGTGACCACTAAGGCTGTTCGATATTTTGATATATCGATAATTACTGAAATGAAAGGTAACTTGTAAAACGATATGTAAATTTGAAAAATATATTTATATATCGATGTTTTGATATTATCGAAGTTTTTGTATAATCGAAATTTTCGGTATTATCGAACTTTTCTGTAGACTACTATCTAAATTTTCGGAATTATTGAACTTTTCGGTATTATAGATTATTTCGGTGTTTTGGATTATTTCGGAATTATACTACATTATTTCGATATTATTGATCGGTATTATTAATGTACCGAAAATACCGAGTAAATGTTTGAAAAAAATCTGTATTAAATTGTTATGATATCGAACAGCCGTAGTGACTACGCGACTGAACCTTGCAAATTGTAGAAATAAAATTATGACAACTGCGATAAAGTGAAGAAGAATCTCGCGTGTAGGCGTATAGTAAACACCTTCACATTTAAATGAGATTTGGAAATGAGACCCTCGGATATTTTATGTCATTTCAAACCACTTTATAATTATCGTAGTGCTCTTCGACGACGGAAATCGTATTATACTTGGCACAGCTGAGCTTAACTGTGTTGGATTCGGGTATACCCCATTTGGTTAAAAGTGAGGGGATTATACTGGCTATGGTTGACTTAGAGCTACGCCTGAGTTACGTTGTGGGGATGTCTCATCGAACGCCAGCGTAGCTCCCTACATATCACAGATACCGTTTCCCAATAGTTATCGTCTTTAGTTACTCTCCTGTGTACCTCTACAGGCAGTAAACAGTAGCACCAAAACATAAATTAGTTATTCACAGTCGTTATATTACATGTAAATGCGCTGCTACGGATACGAGAGAAATCAAAATTTCATACCAAGCCTGGTTTCCAATTAGGTTCTATTCGAAGTAAACCTAGTGATTTCTGTTGGTAATTAACGTTTCATTTCAAACAAAAGAAAAATAACGTTTTTTCTTTCAAAAATAAAACCCACCTATTATTGTTTTCATTCCGTTAGCACACGTGTAGGATTATTTTTATAAGCCTGACAGTTCTCGTGGAAAACAGAAATTACTGCATGCCAAGTGGTATAGGCTGTTCACGATAAAATATGCACTTTTGAAAGCCCTGCTTATGATCTACTTTTATGCACGTTGTGTCTTCTTCTGCCTTATGTGAAATTAACATTGTCACGGGCCTCAGCACTTTATTGAAGCGTCGGTCAAGCAAAACCGTAAAATTATAAGGAAAGTAACTGTTTTAAAAATCTGAACATTTTTACACTTATATGCATTAAACAAGCAGAAAGCGAAAGGAACAATTTAAGTTATCACAAATGGTTACGTAACACCTTTTTATTCGATGTTAAGAATTATAACTACTTCCATTCTTCGTTACCAACTTTACTGGGCGCATGTCACTCAGTGCGCCCGTTAAAGTATATGCAAGCAGGGCCAGTGACTTTTGTCTAAGGTTGCTTTCAAAATTGCTAATTTATCATGAACAGGCTTTACCAGCATGACTTTGAAGTCCTGAACTAGCCTTGACTGCTATTGTCGTGTTGGTACGAGGCAGCCGCTACTTCGTATACTCAGCGGTGCAACTGGAGTGTGCAAGAACACAGATGCAGCAACCTTATCCTTTCATCCTCCTCTCTTCGCTGCTCCTCCGACGCTTAAAACAGACAATAAAGTTTGAGCATTGGCGTGCAGGAAATCGAAACTTCCAACTCATGACTTACAGTGGCTCCTGTCGCGATTTCAGCATACTACACAGCCAAGCGTAGTTTTATTAACGTGCAGTAAAATGTATCATTTCAATATCTATTAAAGGCCATTACTAAAGGAATCAGTTGAGGGAAAATTGGTCTAAATCCAGGTAGTTTTTCTGATATAATATTGCGATTACGTGCAGAAAACGTAAACTTGTAGGGAATTTGTCGATTCAAACGCAGCGTGATTTTCAGGCACGATGGAGTTGTAATAACGGTTTGTGTAAGAGGTGAGGCGATACGACTGGCGACAGTACTTCGCTAGTCTTATGCCAAGGTTGATAAAACCGACATGTGCGGTGAAACAGCCTCCAGAAACACCGCATGATGGGAGTAGTTTAGCCATTTTATCTCGTACTATTCATCTCCGCCACACACACACACACACACACACACACACACACACACACAACAGCGAAAGTTTCCTAAAGCAATAATGCACATTTGGCATACAGCGGCAAGAACAGCATCGCCGCTGTGGCTACGCTTGTACTAAACACAACTCGACGTGAGTCATGTTATTCGCAAAAGAGCAGCGCACGTGAGAAAATAAAGCAGCGGTGCAACATCACGCGATGTTCGCCATCTTCACGAAGACACGTAGTAGAGGCACGATACTTCGCTTCTCCCATCCCCTGAAGATAAAGAAAGAAGCCACTTTGCAATTTTGTTTGGCAAAATTTAAATCCATCTGAGCTCTTTCTGAATTATTCATACGTCGTCAAAGGTCGCATCCTCAGGGAAGTTACAGAAGTCACTGCAAAAATAAATAAAAAGAAAATTCAAACAAGTCAGAAGAACAGATACAAGGATTTACACGGGATGTCCGAAAATGCATTGCAGGTAAGGGTCACGGCGAAACCGTTTTAAATATAAAAGTCCGTTCCAAGAAAAAATAAACTTAAAATTGTATGGGAAGACTGAATCACACAAAATAATTTTCAAAAGTTCCTTAACAGTATTTGTACTTAGTTCGACGTAAATAACTACATGACAAATTGCAGTTATGTTGATTGCGAGTAAGTAAATGTAGTCCTGCGACTGAATGTAACATCGGAACTGCAATGTCCACATGGCGACCACTGATATCGTCTTCTTTTTCATTTCACATTTAGCAAAAGAGAAGATCTATTACTGTGTGTGTGTGTGTGTGTATATATATATATATATCGCAGTAACTACGCAGATTACGAAGTTGAATGCTAATAGTTTGGCAAATAGCCAAGTTGTGTTGAGTAGTACGTGCCCTGAATTTTCTCCGTCCTATATATATATATATATATATATATATATATATATATATATATATATATATAAAGAGGTTATAGGCAACTTTAATTAAATAATTTTTTTTGTTAAACTGTCACCTCTAACATAAACAATCAATTGTCACTTAGTTGAAGGTTTTGTCAGTGCTAGGTGGCTATTTTTTTAATTTATAAATGCTTGTCCCAGGTATACCCAGAATGGGAGGGGACGGCTTCTTTATCTCGCACTCTCTGTAGTAACGGTTAATTTTTAGCCTATTATTTGAATAACAAACAGTTATGGACAAGCAAGTATATATGTGAGTATTAAAAGTATACCTTAAAAGCCTAAAAACAACAAAATACTGCCAGTTAATATGGCATTATTTAATGAATTACATAATTTCACAACATTACTTACCGTTGTGTAATTTGACATTGTAGTTATTTTAAAAACAAATTAATTTTACTTGGTAATAGTATTTGTTTTTTATGCAACTAAACTCTGAACTTTGCAAGCTATTAGAAATATTACGACTCCTAAACATGCTCACAAATAAAATTTGAAACCTAAGTTTTGATGAACTCAGTTTTACGAGTAAACAATATATGGGCATATTTCGACCAAATTTTCCACTCCAGCCAGAAGAATGAAGTTTATTCTTTACTTCGGTTGTTATATAATTCAAATCAAAATATTTTATATAATATTCAGCAGAAATATTTAAATGTTTAATAGTAATAAATAAGTCTGGCCTTACAGGCACAAACCATCATTGGCATTCTGTCATTTATTCAATCCTGATCATCCATGAATACTTTTATAATTTATGAGATACCCAAATTATTCTCCTCGTATGGATATCGGCCTACCATGCACAGAAAAACTCTTTTTCGCCAGAAAAACTTGGAGTGCGACTGCGTCGGAGACAGGGTCGTGGGTTTTATGTGAATACGTCTTGTTAAACGGTAATAGATGAAAGTGAGTGAGTGAGTTAATGATTAGAGAGATTTGGGCGGCTCTTAACATCGACGTCTTGGGAGCCGACGGGTGGGAAGTGAGGTGAGTATGGAGCAGGGGGAAACGGGAGATCCTCGAGCAATCCCGTCGACCAGCGGCATCGTCTGGCACGATTTACACGTGCAAAAATCCGGGAGTGACCCGGCCGGGGACTGAAACCGGTTCGCCTTGGTGGGAGGCGAGCACACTAACCGCTCAGCCATCACGGCCCCGGTAATACATGAAAGTAATGAAACGTATAATTGTCTCTCATGGCTGAAATCGATACATCTAGACGATATCTTTCGTTTGGCACCACAATCAGAGCGCTAGAACATCGATGTCTCGAGAAATACTGACCGGGAATTTTCTCACACGCCCAAGGTAGCCGGCATTCGCCGCGGGCCCCCACCCGTGCTCGCGTCGTACCCCATCGATAGGGACCTGCAAAACTCGCGTTATTATTTGGCATGAGGCTGAATTTCACACTAGTGTGTATACTCCAGCCGGCATCGTTTCTCCATTGGCTGCTGCATAGCTGTGAATTCACGCCCTCTCTGATTAAACTGCGCGTGATTGGGACATACAATTGTGGAGAGTTCATTAATTTTCGTAGATCTACCCAGGGCATGTCAAAAAATATACGGTCCAATGACAAACGTAATGCAGAGGTAAATATGTTTTGAGTTTAACTTTTCCCCAAATAATAACCAAAATTTTGTAGGTCTCTACCCATCGAACAAGACCCTAATAATTTATGTTGTGTTGTTAGTCATGACGTTATCATGTCAGACTGAAAACTTCTCATAGCCGTTGCCGTCCTGCTACCCCATGTGTCGGTCTGATTTTTAAGACGTATTCACGTCGAAATGTCTATACGCTGTTCGCAGTTAATTGAACACTAGTTGAACCATTCTTTGAGAATAATCGCTGCTCCTAACTGGATATATTTTAACGAGCATGCTTTCTGACATGAACCCAGTAAAGTTTTAAATAACGGAGTAAAAGTAGTTCCGTGACCTAGTGATGAATTAAAAGTGTTCGGTAAACAATTGTGAATACCAAAATTATTTATTTTGCTTCCTAGTTTTTAATGCACGTAAATGTAAGAATAAACAAATTCGTTGAAAAAAAATACTTTCTAATTATTTTGTAGTGTGACTTGAACGACGCACGAATTAAATGAATAGGCCCGTTGAAGTTTTAAAGCGGACTCACAAACATCCATCACATCCGTCAGTCGCCCATCCGTCAGGCAGTTACGTGATCTTCGAACAATCGCAAGGCAACTGTTTTTGAATATCCGTCAATCCATCAAATATAATTCAAACTTTAATTTTTGACGTAGCGACGGATGGGCTACCGCCTTCTGACGACATTCCGTAGACGCGAATACGCATTTTGAAATTATATGCAAGGCGGTGGATATGTGTTATATTTATCTTGGTGGTAAATTCAGGAATTTAAAGCGTAAACAACAATTCACAGCAAGATTCTATCAAAATGTTTCTCTCTAGAAAATGTATTTCCAACCAAAGTTACCTCCAACCAAGGAAAGATCGTGATGTTTCGTTGAGACACGGAAATGTTGCCGGGTAGAAGAATCGACGGACGAATGATTGTTGTGAGTCGCTTTCAACTGACGGATAACTGACTTACGGACGGGCGACTGACGGTTGCGACGAGTTGGTTGTGAGCCCAGTTTTAATTTTACATATGATAGAATAATACGCAATGTGCATACAAGTACATCTCGAGTAGGGCTTTCAAAAGTGCTCAGTTCACCGTGTACCTTTACGAATGTTACGTTACAACATCACTTGTTACTTCGTGCTGCAATAAACCACTGTTCCTACCTCCTGGCCAGCACGATGACGTGGGGCTTCTTTTTTTTACTTTACTCTGATTCGGCAGAAAATGTACCTGGCCTTGGGAGTTAAGCCTGTACAGCCAGAAATACAACAAATCTCGAAAAACTAGGAACTCGTGAACGAACAAGTCAACAAAATCTTCAAAATTTGTGGTATCGAAAAACGAAAAGTCCAGTAAACTCGCCAAGCAGTCAAACGATCGAGGTCCGAAAATCCGAACTGTCACTGGCGGCCTGCTGCTGGTCTGATGCAGGGATCGGGCAGCGCTAAGGTGACGTCAAGTTCTCGCCCGACAACGTGGTCTCAGCGGACGTATACCTGGTTCTCATTGTTATATTTTAAGCTTTTTAGTTTATAAATCTAGTAGTATAAAAATGCCGATTCGAGCGCAGCCCCCAGTTATCAGAAAACCAACGGCAAATTAAATGCTCGAGCCATCAGAAAACAATCAGAGAAAATTACTGTTATTTTTCTGATCCAAACGACAAATGCCGATTCGAGCGTAACCGCAAAAAAAGTGGCTCAAAAAGTTACGTTTGGGAGCAACTGCAAAAAAGTGACTCAAAGAATTGCGTTTGGGAGCAGTTGCAAAAAAGTGGCTGAAAAAGTTGCGTTTTGTTAGATCGTAGTCTTTAGAAAAAAAGTTGTGTTAAACTTTGCGTTGAGTGCATCTGCAAAAATACGCATTAAAAGTTGCGTATAGATGCTGTTGCAAAAAAGACTGCCTCAAAAAATTTGAATACGAAAAAATAAAATGCTGTATATAATAAATGAGTGCAAATAAAAATCATCTGATGTCTAATATGATAACGACCATGGCAATGAAAAAGGCTAATGCAACTGGTAATGTTTGGAAAGAATATCAATTTAAGAAAGACTTTTTGTGGAAAGAAAGAAGAAGAAATCTCAAGAGAAGTATGAAAATACTTCTACAAACCATCTCTCATAAGAAGTCATCTTAAAAGTAGATTGCACAAAGGTCTTACACCAATACATAATAAATCACAAGAACCAACAAATGCATGGGAAATTTTTAAAGTGCCACAACATTTAATATAAAAACAGAATTTCCCACGAGAGAAACAAGTGAAATGTGAAACGTGTAGTCACTATTACAAACCGTCTCTCATAAGAAGTCACTTGAGAAGTAAACTCTTAAGTACACACCCAGATTCAGTGCATAAGAAATCGAAACAGCATTTCAAAGTAGGATCAAGACTTATGCTGTAAAAAATGTGAATACATACAAACACCCAAATCGTTTCTTAAACGATGTAAAAGAAACTGTCATGGGAGTAATAAGTAAAAACTTAAAATCACTCAAAGTGAACATGAAATCCTTCACTGAGTACGAAAGAGGAATTGGTGAAAATATTGAATATGTAGAAAGCTCCTTTAAAACAATGAACGAAATTATACTGAAATCAACTAATCTGGAAGAATATTATACCAACAGCATATCGAAAATCATAGCTAAGATGGAGGCTTTCGAAGCAAAGGGATCTCAGTGGGTACTCAATAGAATATTTGAACTAGAAGTGCGAATAAATAAATATTTACCATTCAAGGGCAGTTCTTACGTTGAACTCCGAGAAAAAATCAAAGCTAAGCAGGTGGTAATTAATGTTAACAACAATAATCTTAAATGTGATTATGGTCTGTTCTATCCGCATTGCATCAAGTACAAAAAGACCCTCAAAGAGTGAATAAATACATAGCTTACGAACATGAGTTTGATGATGCACTTAAGGGTTTGAAATTTCCAATGAAATTGGATAGCATACCAACCTTTGAGAAAAGAAGTGGCATTTATATTAATGTATATGCATACGAAGAAGAAGATGGTGGTAAAAAATATAAAATCTGTCCATTAAAAACAACAAAAAATAAGACGGTTAAGCACATAAACCTACTCTATATCAAAGACGAAAAGAACGACCACTACTGCTGGGTAAAAAGTCTTTCGAGACTTATCGCATCACAAGTATCGCACTTATTGCAACAAGACTGTCGAGATCATGATGGTGTAAGAGTTGAACTACCATCTAAAGGAAAAAATGACATTAAGATTTAAAAACCAAAATCATTCTCTGAGAGTTCCGTTTGTGATATATACTGATTTCGAATGTTTGTTGACTAAAATTGAAACTTGCCAACCAAACCCCGACGAATGTTACACGAAACCATACCAAAAACACGAGCCTATTAGCTTCTGTTACTACATAAAATACGAACATGGATACTATAAACCACCAGTAACTTTTGAAGGATCTGATCCATCTACTGTATTCGTTAAAATGCTGATGAAAGAAGCAAAGTCTACTGGTGATATATCCACAAATGAAAAACCAATGTTTCCACTAACTCAGAAAGAACAAATGGTTTATGAACAGCTACTCATTGTCATATATGTGAAAAGTATCTGAATTGTGATTCTGTGAGAGATCATGATCTTCATGCGGGGAAAATAAGGGGAGCTGCACACAGAGATTGCAACTTATTGTATAGAAATCCATGAACTGTCCCAGTGTTTATAGACAATATATCTGGTTATAACACACATTTATTCATAAGAGATCTTGGCATCGATGAAAATAAAATTGATCTAATTCCCAACAATGAAGAAAAATATATTATTGTTACGAAACATGTATGCGAAAGTGTAAATCTTAGATTTATTGACTCATTTAAATTTATGGCTAGTAGTATCGATAAACTCTCTAGCAATCTTTCCAGAAGACAATTCCGTAAATGTTTAAGCATTTTTCCAATGAATTGCTTGACTTTGCTACAAGAAAAGGTGTTTACCTATATTACTACCTGGATAGTGCTGAAAAATTTTTGTGAGACATCACTTCCATCCAAAGATTCATTTTACAACAAACTCAATAAATGTGATATTATAGATGAAGATTTCGAATTTGCGAGTAAGGTGTGGGAAAAATTCAACATAAAGTCTCTAAGAGAGTACACAAATCTCTATAACAAATCTGATGTATTGTTATTGTCTGATATAATGGAACATTTTAGCGATGTGTGTCTCAAAACATATACGCTAGTTCCAGCATGGTATTTCACAGCCCCAGGGTTAGTGTGGGATGCTATGCTCAAACATTCTAAGATAGAACTAGAATTATTAACAGATTAAGACATGATTTTGATGATAGAAAAAAGTGTTCGTGGTGGAATTTCACATTGTCGTAGGCGATATGCTAAAGAAAATAATAAATATATGAATGCTTATGATAGTACAAAGGAAATCTTTTATCTAATATATCTGGATGCCAATAACTTATATGGATGGGTTATGAGCCAGTATTTGCCCTATGGTGGGTTTAAGTGGGGAAATACAAGTATAGATGTAACAAAAATAGAAGATGATTCTAGCAAAGGTTATATATTGGAAGGTGATTTGGAATACCCACATTAACTACACGATCTCCACAAAGATCTGCCATTTGCACCAGTGAATAAAATACTGGAAGGTTCATAAACTCCCAAACTCTTGACTACTCTGTATGATAAAGAAAATATGTATTACACTATGTAAATCTTAAGCAATATCTATCTCTCAGAATGAAGTTGAAAAAGATCCATAGAGTTTTGGAGTTTGATCAATCAGATTGTTTCAAGTCCTATATTGATCTAAACACACATATGCAAACAAAGTCTACAAATGACTTTGAAAAAGATTTCTACAAATTAATGAACAATTCGGTTTTTGGAAAAACATTGGGAAATATTAGATACAGAGTGGATATACGGTTGTGCACAAGTTCTAAGCTAATGGATAAACCTGTGGCTAAACCAAACTTTAAAGACAGAACTATATTTACTAACTCTTTGGTCGCAGTTCATATGATTAACACAAAACTGTGATTTAACAAACCCATTTATGTTGGAATGAGTGTACTTGTTCTATAGAAAGTCTTAATTTGCGATATTCACTATAATATAATGAAACCAAAGTATGGGGAAAATATTGAACTGTGCTACCAACATACTGATTCCCACATCTATTATATAAAAACACCAGACTTCTACAGTAACATGAAAGAAATGGTCGATCATTTTGATACTTCTGACTATAAAAATGGTAATCCACATGGTATACCATTAGTTAACAAAAAGATTATTGGCAAAATGAAAGATGAATGTAATGGAAAAATAATGGAAGAATTTATTGGATTGAAATCGAAAATGTATTCAATAAATGTGGAAGGTTGTGTAAAGAAAAGATCAAAGGGTGTGAAAAACACTGTAGTCAGAAATGGGATTTGTTTTGGTGACAACAAAAAGTGATTGTTTGGTAAAAAAAGTGTTGTACAAAAGTATGACTCTTATTAAAAGTAGGAAACATGAACTCTATACGATTGAGTTGAGAAAAAAGCATTAAGTCCCGAAGATGATAGAAGATTTATTCTTAAAGATGGCATTAATACACTACCATGGGGACACTACAGAATTGAAAAAAGAGTGATACTATGAAATATGATATAATAATAAATGATTACGTATACAATTATCATCTTAATTTTGATAACATCCAGCAGAGGTGAAAATCAAACACTTTCAATGATAAAATATTTAAATGATTTTGGGTGTTTAAAAGTACCTGACAAAGATATTACACATACAAATTCATCAATTGTTTCAAACGATCTCCGATTTTCCAAGAGTACCACAACATAACAATTAGTGGCGAAATAAGTGAAGAAACACTGGCACTACTCAAAACTCCTAGACGTGAGGTACCAGATGATATATTTGGCTTTTCTGCATCTATTACCAAATGGACAACAAAAGTAATAAAATTGCATTATATGTTAACGAATTATGACCTACTACAACTAACTCAAGAAGTGTTTCTAACATGGGTCAAACATATTGTCATTATGTTTAAACATGATACTCAAAACCTACACATAATAATATCACACAAACATAGTATCCATACACTTAAAAAGTCTCTGCATTTATGTAATAGCAAATTTTATGGGAGAGGACGAGTGCTGGCTCATGCTTTATTTCCGAAATCAGATAACTCACCAGTTGAAATTCACATTGATGCTGAAGAATATTGGGATCTTAAGCACGACAACAAATCTCAATGAAAAATAAATCTTTTTGTTGTGCTATTGCATGATATAGGACATGCATTAGGAATACAACATTAGAATGTTTATGAGTCGGTTATGTACCCAATTTATGCCTTAGATCGATTAACATTACAAATTGGTGATATTTTGGCAATACACAGTCTATATGGTAAACCTAAAATATCTGTGCATTCGTTATCCCCTCCTAAACCAAACATATTATTCCCTACAAAGAAGTAGATTTGCGTAACTTAAAAAACATCAAGACATTTTTAGTAGTCAACCAATTGATGCATATTTTTTATAAAAAATATGTTTGGACATATGACATAGTAGATAAAATAGTTAGTAAACCAGAGCTTATCACTAACTGGCTGCTTTTCTTACCTGCTAATTTTGAAAGCTTTACATCGATTTATCAGAGACCATAGGTGGAAATAGTAATGTTTATCGACTCAAATAAATAAATATATTTGAATATCCTAGTCTGCAACTCGTGTCTGGATATCCAAAGGTTATTCATGATATGGGTATACCTCAGAATTCCAAAATAAAAGCAGTTGTAAACACCTACTCTGGTCGCACTTTTGTATTTTATGGTGACATGTATTTTATGGAACTGGACGAGTGCTTATTCAGATATAAATCTTTCGGTTTAATTTCAAAGAAATTTCTGGTCTTACCAGATGGGTTAGATTCTGCTTTTAGATACACCAATGGATTATTATACTTCTTCAACAACACAACATACTATGAATTCAGTCAGTTTACAAACATGCTGACCAGAGCTGACAGATTTGATCTTTCAATGTTCAATGTAAAGTGTTCTACATTACCATCCTCATACTCAGATATTCTTAATCAGTTCAAAAAACTAGTGATGCAAATGGAGACAATCTCCATACATTAAATTTTAATTAAATATTATTATGTTTTTAATGGGTTCTGAAAAAAGCATTGCGAGTAAATGTTACAAGAAAGTATAAGAACCCGTTGTCACAATTAAGAGGGGGTACTAGAATGTCCCCTCTTGATTATGCCCATCCCCACACAGTTTTTTATTTCAGAGCCCGGGTTGTACGAGTTGATATTCTCGTCTACCCATTGCTACAGATTTCAGTTGGTCTCATGAAAGAGCAGTTGCCCATCACATCGATAGGCAACTGTTTCAGTATGACGATGAGTTGCGATGACCTGATCACCAATATTGTAAGCATAAAATCGTTGGCGACATACAGTTTGCAACGGCCGATCGACTTGGAGTAGTATTTCGAAACAACATCTCTTCTCGAAAGGTCGCAAGCGAAGCACGCCACATATCAAAATTGTTCGCAAGGTACAAGCTGTAGGGAATGAATGCTTGTCGCCATTGTGAACAACAAACTCGTCTACAATCGTAGAGAGGTGTATCGACGAAGAAGGCAATCTGTGGTTTAAGGTTAAAGATGTTGCAAACATACACTAGTAAGGAAATTTTGAAAGAAGCAATCAGAGAACATGTTAGAGAAAAGTATGGGCAATCATATGCTGATATAGAGGTGAATGAATAGTTCACATTGTTAAATATGCATCCTCATACCATATTTATCAATGAATCAGGCTTGTACACATTAATCATGAAATAAAAGATGGCAATGGCTGAAAAATTCCAGGATTGGGTGTATGAAGAAGTGCTACCGTCCATATGCAAATATGGCGAATACAAGTTAGAGCAAAAGTACAAACCGCTACTGGATGACTTGAATAAGAAGATTACAGTGGTTAAAGATGTTATCGATAAATGTGCACTACCGTTTACTAGTAATTTCGATAAGCATCACCAGTTTGTGCTCATCTACCTCGGTGGAATCGACTACTATTCCATCAGATGTCAAAAGCGACTGGTGAGTGTACAACTCGATGTGTATAGGCAAGAGTACCCGAGGTGCTACTGTCTCTCGATAACGTCAATCCCGTAATGCTGTACAACCTCATGAAAGAGCAATTGCCTATCAAATCGATAGGCAACTGTTTCAGCATGATTATGAGTCGCAATGACCTGATTGCCGATATTGTGCGTATAAAATCGTTCGTGAACTTAATGGAATGCAAAACAAAATGCAATTGTGAACAACAAGCTTATCTATGGTGGTAAAAAGTTGCATCGACTAAGAGATTAATCCGTGTTTCATAGCAAAAGACGTTGCGGAAATACTCGAGTATGCGAATACAAAACAGGCAGTCATACTAAACGTCGATGACGACAATAGTGACATCCTTCAAAACTTACGTATACAAAGGGAGTCTGTGCGACAGACCCCCTTTAATTTTCATCCACATGCGTTTTTTTTTTCAGATTCTATTAAAAAACTCTTATAGTGCTTTAAAGAAAAATAATTATACAGTAAATGTTTTTAATGGATAACCATCCATTAAAAACTAATAACCATACATGTTTGCGCACAATTGGACTTCGGTGATTCTTTCACTTTTAACATCATAAATTATGTTTCTTTGGCTGACTAATACCTCATTACAAATAGTTGAAGCCGATATTTGTTTATTAAAATCAACTGTAAGTTTCAGGTTAGTTCGATCTTTTACAATACCTGTTTTTCTGTAAGAACACTCAACAACATACAATGGTCTTCTCCCAATAAATGACCCAGGGTTGAAGCGTAGTTCATTATTACGATAATGGGTATCTAGTTTAGTCATTGAATTTCTAAAATCATTGTAAGCGATATACATCTTATCGAAAACTTTATCATCAATGTTTAAATTCCAATTCTCTTTGGGAAACACTTAATTCCATCCATTCTTAATATAAATATTTTGGACAATACAAGAGTCGAACATTGAACTATGTTTGAATTGCTCAGGATATTCTTTTCTGCTGTGCTGAAAACCAACAATGACAAAGTCTGGCATATCGAATTGGATTGAATTGAACTGATCTTTTATATCAAACTGAAATGAGTTTGCATTAGTAGGTACTGGTTTTTCAAGATAGTGCCAATAATTAAAACTAATTGGAATTTTGGGGTGTTTGTATAATTTTGCTTTAACTTCGTCTCCATAAAGAGGATCGTATTCAACCATTGGCCACAGAATTTTCAATTTCTCAATAACAATTTTACCAGCATCTGGTATATTATCTGCATCATCAGATCCATATGCTATCACTAGAATTTCGAATGAATGTGATCCTGTACACACCTTTCCAGAATTTTTCACTACAATCTCTCATAAACCCAAACAAATATCTTAATTGATAGGTAATTTCGTTGCACTTATCTTTCCTAACATATTTACCTAGTTCTATCCCTGACATCTGGAAGTATGCTGATGCTGATTCCGAACCTAGCAATGTATGCATCATTGTTGAAGTGATGCCAGGGTTGTAAATACTTTCGATTATATAACCATGTTTAGAGATCTCTATTCTTGAGTACTGGAATGGGAAGAAATTCTCACAAATATCATCAGTTGAAGTTTTTTCATAATCTGTATTTGTATCTCTTTTAGTTAGCTTATACTGTTGGTATACATACACTTCATTCGGATGTGAAAATACATCACCAATAGGAATATCAAACTCAATGTGCTTGTTGTAGTCATTCGAATTATTTTTTGTTTGGTCATTTGGGGGAAACGACTGACATTCATAACTTTCAATTTTTTGTTGATCCATTTATTATATAGAAAAAAATTTCTTAAACAACTACACTTTTATTATCAACCCAAGAATTATGACTACTATCAAAACCTAATGATTTAATTAGCAGCTTATTTCCTTTTCTTCGCAAAACTTTTTCTATTAAGTAGTCTTTATCATAATTGGTCTTAAGTAGCTCTGGCTCATAAAAAGTACCTTTAATAAGTTCAGTTTTTAAATCTTTTATTCCATATGTCGTGGGGTTTGTGTGCAATACTTCACACACCTCAAATACTTCAGTGGACCAATTTGGCATATATCCTTTTTCAATCAAATTTTTACTTTTACTTATACGAACTTTACCTCCTATTACGAACTTTGGTTTAACCATTTTTCTTTGTTCTCCATACATGTTGATTAGAATAGAACTTTCATTCTTTGCATTTACATTGGTGGGTTTCATTCCGATTGTACTGTGAACAGTGTTATTGTATTCACTTATCAATTTAAGTGATATAGTCACCCATTTATAGTTTCCCTTCATAGTAAATATCTTCCACGTGTGTTATGTTGTTATTGGCCATTAATGACTTAAATGATTTATTGTACAATTCTTTCCCTTTGTGTGTTTGTAAATTCATGGGTTTCCGATTATTCATAATAGTTTTAAATGCTAATGTAATATTTTCTCCAGTTTTATCTTTGATTGGTATTGCCCATGCATATTTGGAAAAAATCTATCATGGTTGTCACATATTCAACACCTTTGTTAATTCTATGTATACCTTTTAAAGATCCAGAATTCATCTCAACTAAATAAGCTTGCCAATTCATCGGTACCAAAAGATAGAACAGTTCTTCTGGTTAAGTTGTTTCATATTGGTTTATGAATTTCATTTACAAATCGTTTATTATACTCCCACAATTGAATATCGAGTTATTGGTAACACAACATCTACAAACTCATTTAATTCTTCCTTTGTTTTTATTTCTAAGTTCATATGAACTTAGTGTATTTTTCATACATTTGAGACAGTGTACATTTAAGTTATCATTGTTCATTTTATTTATATATATAATAAATGAGACAACAAAACATTGAAAACAATGTAGAGAATAATATAGAGAGAAGAAGACAGCTAATTGAAAAGTTAAAAACTTTTAGAAAATTTCACCAAGATGAATATGACAAAAATATAAAACATGATCAACCATTGATAGATGCGATAGAAGATTTGGGGCAAAAAATTGGACACGAAACTAATGAGAATAAATGCTTAAGAAAAGAATGCGTTCCATTTGCTGTGAAGAATTTAGACTACCCACAAACACCGACAAAAACATCTTTCAACAGAAAACTGTTTGGTAAAACAGGCACCAATGAACGCTATGATGATGACATTAAACGAATTGGCGATGACGATGAACGCTATGATGTTGGTGTTAAATGCATTGATGACGAGGAACACTATAATGATGAACACTATGGCGATAAACGTTATGACGATGGCGTTAAATGCATTGACAATGAGGATGAATGTTATGAGTACAAACGCTATGACGAAGCATTGGGGCATTTGAAAACTGATATCTCACAGTTAACTAGCTACAAAACAACATTTATTGATAAGAAAGTGGCCTATTTATTCATTGACTGCAAAGACGATGGTTTTGGACTAAAGACTGATAAAGGTAGATTGTATATTGGTGATAGCAAAGTAACATACATCAATGACAAATTTACTTTAAAAGGTCGGACATACACTGGAACTGATGGTTTGATGAAATTACTAACTAGTAAGAAAGTAACAGAAAGTGACTACACTGAAACCGACTATGAACACTATAGTCGTATCCTAACAGATACAAACACAGTTTTTCAAAACAATGATCCAAACTTGGGAACTCCAAAATCGAGTAAAGGGAATAAATGGAAAATTAATGTTAAACCTATTTACGATTCGATTCAAAAGAAACATCCCTCGCCTAAAAAGGGGAAAGGTATAAAGAAGTATACAGACTTTCCTAAAGAATACATATGGATGGATGATGTTAGGATATTTATTGATCGACTTCTCGTTATTTATGGCGAAGAGAATGCTGGAAATGATAACTATTACAATGAAAAAGTTGGAATAATGAATATGCTCAATGGCAATTTAGTGACTTTGTTGTGAAATTTAGTAACTTTGTTGTGAAATTTAGTAACTTTGTTGTGAATAATCAAAAAGATATACGATATCTGATACGAATGTTAAACACAATACCACATAATTTTTGGGAGTCAGAGCATCATGGAAAAGGGTTACTCAATGACATAATAAATTCACTACCTTTGAGTTACATGCACCTGGTTATCAATACTTACATCCAGGTACTAGACAAAAAGAGAGAATTGAGCCTTGGTGATAAACCCATTAATCCTATAGATGCGGCTGCAATGGAACATGATATAGCTTATTATCATCATAAAGATCTACCTGAAAGACATGTAACTGACAAAGAACAAAAAAGACTAAGACATGTGAGAGATCCCATTGCACTGATGGATGCAATCAATTTAGAGTACTATCAGAAGAACAGAATTAACATTATTTGTTTAGTTGGGAAACATAGTTCAAAAGAAAAAGTATTTTAATTTGATAATCGAATGGAATATTTTTTATGAGTGATGGAACTACAGTTGTAATAATAATAAAACCAGAAAAATATAAGTGTTATCAACTTATACCATGAACAGAAAAAAATTGACATGTATAAAACTTTTGAAGTATACCCTGATGATATTATATATTTTAAAATACAAAAAGCCCACAATGTACCCGAAGGTACATGTGTGTTTTTTGAAATAACTATGGTATATGAATACATTTAAAAAGATCAGATTATGTTGGTTTTTAATGGAAACACTTCCATTAAAAACATACTTATAATCTAAGAATTTAAAAAGTTTTTTATTTTATTATAGTACTTACCATTATTTAACATACGAGTCATATCTATTGTAACAAAACCATATTTCATTATACCAACATTTTGAACAAGTATCCCTAAATTTCTCAAACGACATATCACCACCAACAAAATCACTATGAATATGTTTAAGATTTGCATCGTGTTGTCTGAATATGCAAAGAAAATTGGCATTGTCTCTTATCAGCTGCTTAGGTACTTTTCAGTATGTCTGGGCTAAATAGAAAGAATCAATATCTATGTGTCTACCGTGAGAAAAGTAATCCCTTACCATATTTTGGTTTTCAAGTATGATATTATCAAAAACAACTACAGACTCTTTATGACATTCATTTACATGAACCATTTCTTCATTTGATGGAAAGAAGTATGTTATCGATTCATTAAATAATTTTGATGCTACATCTATAAATTTCTTTAAATTTATATATTTTGGTTGGTCCAGATTTTTTAAACATACATAGAGAGTACCAAAGTCCAACCATCCCTGAGCATATATAAAATTATCTATCATAAGTGTAGTTTTCCCACAGTTACTAGGACCCACTATCAAACATCTAATATTATTAGGTAATAATTCTCTATGATGTTTTGTCGATACAGTCTTGTCTGGTATTCATATTTTAATATCCCAGTCTACATGTTTCATGTTTTTCTTGCTCATTTATTAATAGATTTTTTAAATAATATAATAAATGAGTAAAGTATTCAAACTAACAGATTACAAATCAGTGTTGAAGAAGAGACTACATTACCCTTTAGAGATAGAGGGGCACTCATTGGCTTTTATTCAGTTCTATACTACTTATCTAACACATAACATTATCTCTGGGAGAAATAAGCTATATTTTGTAGGTCAGAATGATATGGAATCAGTAATTGATATTCTAGTTGGTCAATATAGCTTAAATGATCTTCAAAAAATTATAAAAGCAATTTTTTCATTTGTGTAGATTCAATGGGTGGAGAAGAAAATGATACATCTTTCGAGCTGGATAAAATAACAAACAGAGTGAAAGTAAAATGTACGCTTAAATTACAGTTTGGAAAATGCGGTTCAATAGGAAAACTTTTGGGTTTCGTATAAAATAAAACTCTGAAAAAAATGTGGACCATTATGACGATACAATTCCAAAATTTGTTCCATTCGAAACAATAAATATACTCTGTAATATACTATATGGTATGATATTAAAACATGATGGATGTAATCATAGAGAATCTAACATAATTACCACTTTTAAACCAAGAACGGACAACATTTGGGTTTGGTGACACTATCTATTACGAACCAGCTTATCCATTATTTTTTCCAGTGCAAACAAATCAGGTTTATGAAATAATAGTTGATATTAAGGATGAAAAAGGTAGGTTAATTAACCTTGATTTGTCCGAAAGAACAGTGGTATTAGAGATGAAGTCGTAGAGATTTTTTGGGTTGGAAGTAGTCATATTCTATACATAATAGCGTTAATAGTTTTTAAACTATTAAAGTTGCATGTGATAAAGATGAACAATATTTCTATAGAAAGTGCAATGAAAGATTTAGAAAAAGAATTCAATGTTTCGGCTACTTTAATTTGTTGAATTTGGAGATGTGTATCTAAATTTTTAATTAGACTTTGTTGTATCATGTTGCCGAACTCAGAGTGATAATTGTGTTTTAATGATTGGATAACCATTAAAACTTTATAGAGATATGAGCACAAATAAAAATCAACTGATGTCTAATTATACGATGACGATCATTTACTCCTTTAAAAAACCAAATAGAATGCATTTATTTAACACCACAAGCCACCATTCCATCAAATGCAAAACTTATACCTCCACGATTGACATCATTTAAAACTTTTTCACTGAAAATCTGAATATATGTCTGGTAAGGTTACTTTAAAATTTCCAGAAGTAATTACCACTTTGTATCCATACCGTGTATCATTTATTTCAGCATGGTTTATGGATAGGACTGTCCAATTGTAAGTTCGGAAAGTTTCTTAAATTGTTTGGTTCTATTTAATACATTTAGCAACTGATCCATCTTTATTATATACAATATTTTATTTTTTGTATTCAAATTTTTTGAGCTACTCTTTTTTGCAACTATGCCCAAACGCAACTTTTTGAGCCACTTTTTTGCGGTTGCTCCCAAACGCAACTTTTTGAGTCACTTTTTTGCGGTTGCGCTCGAATCGGCATTTGATGTTTTCTATCAGAAAAACAACTGTAACTTTTTCTGATGGTTTTCAGATGTCTCGAGCATTTAATTAAATGTTGGTGTTCTAATAACAGTGGGCTGCGCTCGAATCGGCATTTTTTACTACTAAATATATTTATTTTGCTTAAAATATTCGTGTGTGAGGGTCGTACTCAATGTGTTAGAGCTACTCTATAATTGACTCAAGGTGTAACACTTCCATGGTTTGACACATTATTATTTACCTCTTGGGTTTTACAGATATTACATGAAATGGAATCATATCCTAGGAGCTAGCACTTTATGCATTTAAGATATTTTAATAAACCCTAAAGAAACCTGATATGAAGCCACCATTTCGGTTATTTACTGGACCGAGCTTTCCCACCTTGCATGATGCCGAAGTCAATGGCGCGTTAATACAAGCACTATTGACATGGCTTGCCACAATAGTCCATTCTATAACAATATGTAAGCCGATCACGCCGAAAAGTCAGAGCGGAAAACTAGAACAGCCAATCAGAAGCTGTCTTCGGCATAGCGTTGACAGTGCCATCGACTTCTTCGGATGGATCACCTACCGCAGTGTTACCATCGATGACTTCGTCAAGGATTCGTTGCTGTCACTTTGACAAGATATCTGCAAAAGTTCAAGGAAGCACGAAATAACTACTTGTGTGAAGGGTCCTTTCGATGCTGTGCAACAATGTGTTAAGTGCAAACGTCTGCTAAAACGATGTGATAAGCTGAAGAGACGTTTCAAGAACTGTAAAGGCAGAGTTCCTGCATTTAAGAAGCACTCTGTACTAGCTATTGGCGACACCACATCGAATGGATTCCAACTAAATAGGTTTCATTAAATAAAATGTTTGGCTGGAGTGTACCTACGAAAAGCCACAACCTTTGGATGAAGCCATTAGTCGGCGAACATTCAAGACTGCGAACATAGTATTGTACAATGTTGATAGTATTCCCGTTGTTGTAGAAGCCTTGAAGATAAACTTTTGCCATGAAGATGGATATATGTCTAAGGATTCTGGTTGTGTACTTGCTAGTGTAGACTGCCTCAAGCTTCGTATAAGCAGATTATATTCACTACAAGAAAAGTAAGTATGTTTGCTGGAAAGACACTGCATGTATAGTTTGAAGAATGTGTAGATTTAGTATTTTATGTTTATAGTCTGTTGTACATTAAAAATATATATTTTCAATGAATAAATAAAAGTGTTTTATTTCTCGCTATTGATTCTGTACCTTATCCTAGCATGCCTACTTTCCTGATATAGGGAAAATGGTAGCCTTGTTTTTCAAATCTGGCACCACAAGACGATATTTTAAGTGAGCATGACTATAGGAATAAATGAAATGATATGGACAAAATATGATGATTCTAAAGTTAATACTTCGAGATTTCTTGTGTAAGTCAATCACTGAATTTGCATAATCATTGATAATGTAGCAAAGGTGTATGTTGAAGTGTACAAAATAAAAGCAGCTTAATATTATAGTACATTCTAAGTAGGTTGGATGTAGCAGCCTTAGAAGTATTCTGTTAAAGTGATCGAAATCTGACCCTGACGGGGAGACGGAGAAGACTGAGTCGAGCCTGAAAAGACCTGCTTAAGTGCAGTATATGGAGAAGAGAGGTCCTATATAAATGTCTACATGTCCAGTCCTGCTCTAATACACCACAATTATTTTTATAGTAAACACAAATGGTGAAGTAAATGAAAGATCTTGATTATTATAGGGCAAGATCATATGTTACAATCAATGATTGCAGAAGTGATGTGATCCAATATGGTGGTTTGAGGGGACCGAGTAATCGGTAGGCTACTAAATCGAGGTGGTACGGTAGCACATGACTAAAATATAATATGATGGTCTGTGCCTAAATCAATTAGGAATGATAGGGAATCAATAGAAAGGTAACTAAGAAAAAAAATTAAATCAAAGATGGTGAACGCGGCATGACAGAGCATGATAGAATGTTTGTTTCGCCGTCTTGTCTGGTAGCATAAACAAATGAAAAAATAAATAGCTGTCACGGAATGATAGAGTATAATTATATGAGAAACATGGTAAAGATGTTATGTGCACACAGTAAGAATAACTGCAATAAAATAGTCGTGTGTAATAATTTGTTTTAATATGCTATTTTCATTTATTAATATTAAGTACTTGTTAGAACTTACGAATCTCTGAATTGATACAATTTTTTGTTATGAAAATACATTAACGATGAAACTCATACATTTTGAATCAAAATTCCCTACCCTAGTCCGTCGTCATACTTTTAATAATTAATACGACCTTAAGTGTGTGTGTGTGTGTGTGTGTGTGTGTATATATATATATATATATATATATATATATATATATATATATATATATATATATATATATATATATATATATAATGAATGAAAGTGTTACTTATTTGTTAAGACAAAATGCATACACTTTATGTAAATGTGTATGACTTCACAATAAAATATTGCTGAAGGAGTTCTAAGTCTGTGTTCAGCAGCATTATTTTCAAGAATCATTGTCCTCACTCCAATTACTCATAGGCCTAATCATTCTTCTTCGCTTCATATTACAAAATATATAAATAACAGTCTCAACAATGATGTTCTTTGTGAATGTTGGCCAGTGCTAATACATTCAGTCGGACCTGTCCAATTGTGCTGTTTAAGTATGTCTTCAGCCGCCTTAAACTTGAGAAACTTCTTTCCGCTGTACTAGTGTTAGCTGTAATTGTTCCGAATATCTGAAGCATAATTGCGATGTTTGGAAAAAAACGAAATGTCGCAGTATTTTAAAGCCTTGCATGCTATCTCGTTTTTTTTTTTTTTGTCTTGCCATCCCACTTTTTTCGCCAAAACCTCAATTCTGATTTTAACCTTAGTGATGACACACATAAAAAGTTTCCATAGTTAATAGAAGCCTAAATAGCATCATCAGCACTATGCAGTTCAAGATAAGCAGGTGTAAGGCTTCGAAGAAGTAAGATACCGGCAAAGTCACGGCTAGAACTAGATTTTAGCTGAGAAATAAAATGACCAATTGTTGGTTAAAAAAAAAATAACTCGTCTGAAATACTCTTCTGGACTTAGAGCAGGAAATTTTCCCCTTGTTGTTTGTTTCGCATAAGTTCTTGGGAGAACGATGTGACTTCCAATGTCTTCAGCTACCTTACTTGCATCTTCAAAAATACTCCCAAACTCTGTCTCTGCCTCACTTCTGGTGATTTCAAAAACCTCCCTACTTTCACGACAAATGTATTAAAACGGCAAATGTGAGAACTTTGGTAATAAACACTGAAAATACAAAATTAAAATTAGTGAAGTGAAATTATACACTTCAAACGGGACACTTTATTTTGTCCATAATCAAATACAAAAACTGTGTTGTGAACGCGGTAAGGACGTAACATTACCGTCAAGCCGCCACTTAGCGGCTTAAGAAATATTTATTTTTATTTCCATATTGGAGCTTTTAAGGTTGAAGTGAAAGTGTTCTTGTACTTGTTTTGGCATTTAAGAAAATTTAATGCATCATTCATTTAAACTTATATAAGAAAATAAAATGTAAGAATTTTTTCATGGTTGCGCGGGACGAGCTGGCCTATGGTAAGGCAGCCTGCCAGACGCCAAGGGAGTAGCGTGATAGCCTCGGTGCTGTATGGACGCACGTCCTCGTGTCCTCCCCTGACCTTCATCAATACTGTGCTTAATCATGTAGGGCATCAATAGTAAGTTTTAGTATGGAACAGTAGTTCATTTTCTTATCCGGGGAGAGTGCCGCACAGCAACTCAGTTCGTCTTGTATACATATGGGACGTAACTTTCCTGTAGCTATTGTCGGCTTCGCACCAATTTGAACACTTCCAGTGCGCTCTGACATATAGGAGCATTATTTCTTTATAAGTTCCTCAAACGACGGAGCAAGGTAATATATCGAGTATGTTGGGAATTCGGTCCGATTTATGTACTCAGATCGCCTAACGATGTCTTAACCGGAATATGTGTGGTAACGGCGTGGGATGGCCGGAACAATCACTTGACGATTAGTATAACCGTTTAGAGGAAGCTTAGATAGCCTCTACTAGACACTTGCACATCTGAGGGCCGCATTTAGGCGATCGACCCAATGTATTACTTCGGGCTCTACACTGAGGGGAGCAATGGCGTCACTATAAATATTCCCCAGGTGCTGCAAACAGCACAGCGTCATGCTATTTGACTTGACTGACTTGAAGAGCTCTGAGGGTCACGCTTGCATAACAGTTTACTTGGAACTGGATACTCTTCACGGGTCTTTTCTTTGTTGCTATCGCTTTTGCTGAAATAATCTGTTAATAGTCTTTTCATACTAGGAATATAGAATACATCATACTCAGTTGGCAACCTCACGCAAGCAGGTACAGGTTGTGACTAATTGCAGCAACGCCAGACAGGGGTGAGCAAGAGGTGGCGAGAACAGCAATTTCCCAGAAAAACCAGGGCGAGCAGCTAATATTTACTATACTCTGTTGCCATTATTATTCCACAATTGTAGACATGTAACAATGTACCTTCTGTTTACTGTGCCGTGTCTCCTTACTAACTCCCCAAACCCCAATCCCTTTTTTCAAAGTTGTGGCCTTAACATGCCTGGTTTTAAATTGTAAAAGTTCATGCAAACATTAGTGTTTCAAACAGTAACGTAATGGACACGAATCTAGTTGTCACGAGGCGGAGCTTCGGCCAGGATTCCAGTAACACAACACCTGAAAAAAATTTTAAACGAGTAATTTTTCGAGGCGAAACTTACATTACGAATGTAGCAAACCCGCAGCTGCAGTTACAGGGAAAAAAAACGCAGCGTGATACTATCCAGGCGCTGGCTTAGTCCCTTCCCCCTCCCCGCCAATAACACTTCGCGACTTGAGCTAGGAAGTTAACCAGCCTCTGGCCGAGTTATCCACTACGAACTTCTCAAATTTCTAAATGGTTGTGTACCTATATATTGAAATTGAATACACAACAATGCAATATGTTCCCAAACTCATCTCATTTTATCCAGTCCAAGATACATCTCCAAGGGGGGGGGGGATCAAACTCTCCTAGCACCCCCCCCCCCCCTTGGATCCGCCACTGATTGTCGATGGAGCGCAGATGGGAAAGAATGACTGAGCACGATGGAAATGTGACTAGGCAAATTGGAATCCAAAATGGCAGTCGGGTTGCACCAGCGTAATTCTTACCTCGCTTTTCAATTCTTTTATTTTTTTTATATTTTAACGTCACAGGTTCAAGGTCAAAGGTCTAGGTCATAGCCAAGGTCGAGGATACCAACATCCAACATGGCGGTTGGGTGACGTCATAACATGGTGGCTGGTCGGTTCCAATCCGTCATCACCTCTATGCCCAAACATTAAACATTTTAATTTTTTTAATTGTCTTTAGTAATTTTTTAATAAATGTTTTGGGATTTTTAGAATTTTAATGATTGTTATAATATTTTGTGTTTTTATTTTATTTTTGGCAATTTTTGGAATTATAGTCATTTAATGTCATGGGTCACGGTCGCCTGCATCCAATATGGCTGCTAAGATGGCTGACAGAATCAAAATGGGTGATGGTTAGGTCTGACTCCGATTGTGGATCCCCTGTATCGATTTGACATACCTATGCCTATAAAACCAATATGGCCACCACGGCTCTGCCCTTGAGAAGCGATCCCCTCGAATCAGTTGACAAAGCCGAAAATTGCCTTTCAGAGTTTCGTTTTTTCAATTGAGGGTCTCGGTGTTGTTTTTAGGGATGAAAGCAAAATTTTTGGGGATATTTGTCGATTTTAAGGGGAAAGGGGAAATTATTAGGGAAAAATGTCCATAGTGGGACCGGAATGGCATTGCACGAATAGCTCCGAGCTCTGCTTCCACATTCCCTTGGACCAAACTTGCCATAATCCTACTACTTCCGTCGTCCCGAAGGTCTTTTATCTTACACATCCAGTTCACAGTCCCGCAGATCAGTCCCACTTTTCACTGTACACAAGCTCACCGACGCACGCTCGCAGGTCGCTGCAGTCGTCCCTCGCCGCTCCGGGATCGCCCAACCATCACTTAATGGCGCACGAGACGCCAAACTCTCGATTATTAATCACTGTCTCCTCAGAGGCCCGCGCGTGGTATTTATACTTGTGGTAGATGCAGTATAGAACGTTCTCGGCATTCCAAGATGTTCTGGGAAAGGTAATGGTGATGACGACATTCCTGCATGATAAATGGAGAAATATGAACTTCTCAGGTTCAGCGAGACACGAGCTGCGATAAGTTTATCGGCGTGTGTGGTGGCGTGCTTTATGATAGGTCACGCGCTTCTTCTAACGCTACAAACTTGACCTTCAGCTCTCGGCGCCTTCCTGATGCGAAGGAAACACAAGGCAGCGACATGCAACACGCAACAAAAATTTCACAGTTTTACTTGCTTGATGCATGGTTAAAGTGATGAGTCCCATTGCAATGCCAATTTTATATATTTCCAGTTATAACAGCAAAACAAATTCGTCTCTGTGTATAAATGCGTAATACTGAAGACGTGAGTGAAGATTGTTCCTGAATCACAGCAGGAAAACTAAAGTCATAAAAAATGCACTCGTCTTTAATTGTGCAGCAACAAGTATACTTCGATAGGTTATTCCAAAGATTCATCCATACCTGCTTACAAGCCGGCTCTGGTAGCAGGTCTAGTGGAAGCTTCATCCCAAGCTAGTACGGTAAATAATTTCATCGTGACATACAGGCTTTAGTTCGTGCTTTGAAGGAATGGGGTGGAGGAATATCCTGGAAGTATAACTTTAGCAGGGCTTCAGAAAAGTTGGAAGTAACCATGAATGGACTACACTGGTATACATTAACGTTTGTAAAAACGCAACATCAAGAAGAATACATGTGATTGACATGAACTTTACACCGCAGTTTAGGTAGATGACAATGCACAATTGACTAGTATTACAGAACTGTACATGATCTATGTTCTTAAGAAATCAGTATGGTGTGAAGCCCCCATGTGTTGCAATCAGAGCCCCTAAATATCATGGCATGGAATAAAAGAGGATCTGGATATTTTCTTGGGGAATCTCCCTTTGCTTGGTTTGTATGCGAGTCCACAAAGCATCAACAGTGATTGATGAAGAACCGTGACGAACAAGTCACCGGCCAACCATATCCCAGACATGTTCGATGGGCGACATGCCAGGCCAGGGAAGCAGTGATACCCGTCGTTCAATGAAGAAAGCTTGCACATGCCTCGTCACAGGTGGTCGGGCATTGTCCTGCTGAAATATGGCAATTGGAGTCGCCTGAAAGAGAGAAAGTATCTTGGGATCTAAAACCTCCCTGATGTAGCAGTTGCTGTTCAAATTGCCCTCAATATGTAGCAGTCTGAGGCATTTGTAGTTTCTGGGCAATGGAAGCCAACACAATTCCATACGAGCGACCAGTCTAGCCCGCAGCAGACGGCGTCGAACCGTCGACATAGACAAAGTTCCTGGTAGAACCGGCGCTGGCCTCTCCAGATTTCCCCTCTAGGTGCCCGATACCTATTAAAAGGTCACATCTAGAGCGCTGCTTTCTACCAATTACGTTAGCCCCGCAAAACAAAAGCTAAATCGGCTCTTTGATCTTCAGGGTTCACCGGCAACTTTGCAATTTTGAAACTGCCAGGCTTTCCAAAAGAGAAAAAGAAAAACTACACTAACTACTCTCTCATACACTAACTTCTCGCGATCCGCGCATGTCCTTTATGTTTGAATTTAAGCATAACGGTATCCCCATTAACTGTATTCGCGGCCTAATGCGCCTGGGTATACCTTGCTAGAGACTTCCAACTTCTTGTCAAATCCATGCACAGGAACCATTTCCTGTGTCTCCATTGAGTGAGATGTGAGAGGGCCCTCCTCACACTCATCCAATACAATGACTCTCGAATAAACGTGTTCACCCATACTGAGAGTCATTGTCTTCCTCATTCTCTTCTGGACTGTCCACAAAGTCGTCGCTCAACCAGCGACTTACCCACCAGACATCAAAGCCTTCCCTTATTTTACCTATTCTTATATAACTCAGTACCTCTTTAGCCAGGTCTCTGTCCCTGAGCAAGTTCCTATGTTGCAGAGGTAAATGTTTCTCATCGAATTCAATTCTCAGATCCTTTATCTTGGGGCACTCCAATGCATGGGCAGGGGTGTCAAGCACCCCACACACCACACAGTTGGGGTCGTCCATCAGGCCCAGGGAGGACAGCTTTGCATGGAAGTTCCCATTTCCCGTCAGAAACTGCGCTGAATAATGGCACACATAGAGCCACTTTTCAAGCCGCAGCCACCCCAAAACACTAGGGAAGATCTCATATGTGACTCATCCTATCTCGGAGTGTCCCATGTAGTCTGACATGCTGTTATTGTGGCTTCCTTCCTTGCCTGGAGTTCTTTTGGGGGTGGATCTCCCCGTTTTCTCCTTGCAATTTATCCTTTATCTACCATTAACAGATCTGGAGGTATTTCTCTAGCCACTGCCTGCAAAGCCTCGTTTGAAGCCATCCTACAGGCCTTAGTAACCCCCAATAGTGCAGATCTCTGTGCACTTATGATCTTTCACTTTCTGTGTACTCTCCGCCTCAGGGAACCATACCCTACACGTGTATGTGAGGATGGGCAGGAACACTGACCTGTACATTAGCTTCAATGTCCAATAGCCAAGTCCCCAGTTTGCAGGAGCTACCGCTCTCAGCCTCTGGAATGCCACCATGGCTTTGTTCACCACATAGCATATGTGAGCATGGAACGCAACTCGGCTCTTCAAGGTGACACCCAGGTACTTCATTTCCATGACCCTCTTGATCACTCTGCCCCGGAAGTTGATTACCGGGTTTCGCTTCAGATTTCCCTTCAAAAGGATCCCATTGATTTTCTCGACCAAGAAATCCATCTTGAATCTCTTGGCCCAACCTTCGATTTCCTTCAGGACTACATGCGCTTTCTCTTCCAGTTTGCTCCGAGACCAGGCCGGGACAAGGAGAAGTTCATCATCCGCGTAACCATAAATCACTGCCACATCTGGGAGGTCCAGCCTTAGCAATCCCTCGAAGATCACATTCCATAGTATCGGACCAAGGACCGACCCTTGCACCTTGGTCCTTGGTCAGCACCTTTTCCTCTCTATGCATTCCCATGTCCAGGGCACATTATCTGTCCGAGAGAAAGCTCTTAATAATTCCATACATGTTCCTGGGGCACTCCAACAACCGCAGCTGCCACAGAGTGTGCGGCCACCAAGCGTTCTCAAACGCCCCCGATATATCCAAAGATATCGCAAGTACGTATGCCTGGTCGTAGGTTCTCACCTTATCGATCATGTCCATAACTACCATCTCTGTACTTTTCCCTTTCATAAATCCATATTGCTTCGGATGTATGCCTTGAATCACATCAAGGTATTCCATCAACCTCCTGTTGATAACGTGTTCCAGCATCTTTCCCCATCACTGGCAGGAGGGTTATTGGCCTGTAGGATTTGGCCTTTCTCGGATTCCTTCAGTCTCTCTTATAGCTCACTATAAGGAGGGCTTTCTTCCTCACTAACAGGAAAGTATCTTCCTGTAGGCAGCTATTGATCAGCTGCAATAACTCATCACGCATCCTCGGATATGATTGAAGGAGCATTTCCCCTGACATTCCATCCATCCCTGGGGCTTTCTTAAGCTTAGTCTTTCTGACTATACTGTCCAGCTGTTGCATAGAGAAAGGTGCTGTATCCTCCGTTTCCATGGGCAGTTGCTGAGCAGCCCTTATCTGGAGGTGATACTCTATTCGTTGACATAGACAGGTACACACCCGTTGCAGTGCTCCAGTGTCAAGCTAACATTGTGGACGAGGCTTTACGACCCGTTACAGTTATGTAGACAGGATGGCGGTCATCCCGTGCTGTGGTCACATTGAGTGGTCCAGTACCCGCTCGTCGCCGTGTACGACCTTCTTCTATCTACTGCTGCCACACACGCATCACTGTCGAAGCAGCATGCACTGTTAGAGCCGAAATGTCACGGTACGATAAACCCGTTTCCCGGAGATCGATCTTTCTGCCTCGTTCGAACTCACTCACATGCTGATGTGGTGCCCTTTGATGTCGACGAGGCAAATTGGCACTTACTTTCACTGACCAAGCTTGGCGTAACACTGGCTTTCCCGGTCATACACCAGAGGGCGCTGCTGGGCCTGCGTCTACGTTATCTCTCTCCAATCGTAATCATATATTGCTGGTACACTGTTCTACACATACTCTGAGTTTGGATTCATTTGGGCCAGTCTTTCTCGGTGTTGCAGTTTTCACAAACAATGGTGTACTTTGATGGAGGTGTAGTTACGAGGAACTCTCCCGTCATGTACCGGCTGCGCGACGCCGCGTCACGTGACAGCAAAGGTGTGAGTGTGTGTGAGCGGTCCCCAGCTCCGGGCCGGTGATTCCCGCTCTGGTATTCACGCCACGTACCCCGCTCGTGATGCCGCACTAATACGGGCAGCTGCGCGCGCGCCACGAAGACGTGTGAATCATTGAAGGGACGGCGATTACAGCTCGCCTATCAGCAGCATCCTTTCCCCACCCTCACCCCCTGTCTTGTGTTTGCCCGCCTGTCGCCATGCAATATTCATGAGCCGCGCCGGTGAGGGCGCCACTCGAGCCCCGGACACACAGGCCGTGTTCCATATAACCAGCACTTACACTCGGACTCCCTACCACAATTCCCGGCATACTCCTCATTTGGAACAGATCTACACTCGAACTTGCCCTCGCTATTTACGAGTATTATTATTGTGTGTTGTTTATTTTTTTCGTTCACTTGAAGTAAACAAATCATCTTGATCCTTATAATTGTGGCTGCTGTTAATTTTATACCATATAACACTTCTATTGGAATGCATGTTTAACATGATGTAGAATAGTAAACTCGTTATATATTATAAAGAAACGTTTTTTTTTCACTATTATAAACATTTACTTCCAGTGACAAGTGGTTTATTCGTTCGGCATCGTGTAGATGACGACAGTGTCCAAACGTAAATAAACAATAAATATCCCGAGAGCATGCATAGAACATTCATCGACACACACTTGTGAACTCGCACTCTGTCATGTGGAACATCACTCTCTGACGTCACTTCTGAGAGAGAGTGCGCGAGTGTGAGTAAATATTGTGACTACTTGGAACTCGGCCACAGCCTCCTATCGCCCGCCCCCGCACAGTGTTGGCGTGACGAGGACACAGGACAAGACTTCGCGTGAAATTGTTCGTGCAGTCCGTTCGTGGTTGCTTATCAATTTCTGACGTGAACACGTATTTGCATGTCTTTGCAACCATAGTGAGAGGCAATCCAGAAAATCCTCTGATAACAAAATCGGGGATACAGTTTGGCATTGCAGCTCCGAATCTATCGTCTACATTCAAATTTCAATTACACTACTCGATTGCCAAAATAAAAATAAATACGTTAAGTTGCGTGAGGACTGCAAAGCATCGCACGTGGTTGATGGGTGGAAAAGGGGGGGGGGGGCAATTTTGAGTTCGTTTCGGCCGCATCTCATAAATTCCGCGTAGTATAACTTTTGACTAGGAGAAGCTACGACGCTCGTTTAGGTTTTAATCAACCGCTCTCGTCAAGATCAATCGATTGCGTGTATAAAAACATATTTGTGTAACGTGGTTATGATGAAACTGTATGCGTTTAATGTCAAGAATTAAGAAAACTTAATGCGATTTCGGTCTATACTCGCCAAAAAACCAACTCGAAATACAGCAATCCAGTGATACCCATAAAACTCCATATGATCGAGTGAAGCGGTGCCGGAAACGTAAAATAAACATCAAGGTGTCCGAGCGTGTCAATGTAGATGTATTCACGCAAAACAAACGGCCGTGTCCCCAACACAGCCAAAACCAATTTTTTCTTTCTGAAGCCGCATGCAAACCAAATCTTAAATAAGTCTACCTAACGTACCGCACTTATGTGCACTCGGTTTAATAATATTTTTCATGCGAACTATTTCTTACTGGGCGTCATCAACGTACTTATTTCCTTTCGGTTTTAATTCATATGAGATGTAAATAAATCATTGTTACTTATAGTATAAATATAAGTTAAAGTCCAATTTAACCAGAAATTGGGTATTTTTATGTTAACAGAAGTATAACACTCTTATGATACACGACAAAGGAATTTAGGAAGTAACCACGCGCCTTTATATATATATATATATATATATATATATATATATATATATATATATATATATATATATATATATATATATATGGAATGTATTTTCAAAGGTTTGATTTTAAAAAATTCGTGAAGATATTGCGATATACTATAAACTATTCGCGGTTAATCGAGCATTTTTGAAAACCATGCTTAGGAACTAAACGTCTTCTCATATCGTATTCTACCGCCATACGTGCAATTAACATTGCCATGGACCGCCTCACTTTATCGATGCGACAGCCAAGTGAAACTTCTCAATATTTAGGAAAGTTGATGTGTTGATCATAAGTAGTCCCTACAGTTATTCGCTTACGTGTAAAGGTTGTTCACGATAAAGTGAGCACTTTTGAAATCAACCTCAGAAAAACGTCACTGGGGCAGTGACGTTTTTCTGAGGTCGTATTAATTTTTTACGGGTGCATTGAATGAGATGCGCCCAGTAAAGTTGGTAATGATGGGTGGAAAGTAGTTCAATAACTTAAAGTCCAATAAAAAGAGTTAGATGATCATTTGTGATACCTTACATTATTTCTTTAGTTTTCTCTTTTTTAATGCATCAGTGTGTAAAAATGGGAATATTTGTAAAATACTTTTCTTTTGTAATAATTTTACAGTTTTACTTGACCGACGCATGAACAAAGTGATGAGGCCCTTGGCAATGTTATATTTACATAAGGCGGAAGAGTACACAACGTGCATACAAGTATTTCTTAAACATGGCTTTCAAAAGTGCGCAGTTTAACGTGAACAGCTTAATATTAAAATCAGAAACACTGAAATCAATAGGTATAAATGTAAACATTATACTTGCAATAAGTATTAGAATTGAGGGCCTGCGTGCCAGAGTGCATTGCAGCATATATGAAGTTACAGTAAGTGAATAATTTCAAAGATTGATTTCAAAAGTGCTCATTTCAGAATGAACATGTTTTAAAAGGAGAGCAGACTTGTTTCTGTGTAACTGGCAGATCCGGGCACGTGTTTATTATTTGTAAGATTTCTTAGAAATTCTAGTATCATGTAATATTTCTTTCATCCAAACAAATTTCATTCAAATATTTTTTGCACGACACTGGAAATTACAATTTTACGGGATCGCAAGTAAGTTCGCCTTAAGCCACTGCAATTTCTAAATAGTGTTTGAGTACTTCCCATACATAGTTTAGCCCCATTGACTTTAAAAATCTTATATATTGCAATGAACATATTAACCATTAAATGATGTGTCATGAACACCCAACACACCCATATGTTATTATTAGTTAATTTTTATTTCCTGTACTTCATACCTGAATTTGCGATAACAGCGAATACGATACTGGTTACTGGAAGTTACTTTACAAAATTACTAAGAAATTCGACGTTGACAGTCACAGGAACGGGCAACCAATGACTTGAATTGCAGTTTTCTGATTGAAAATCAATGGAAATCGACATTAAATCAATAAAATCGCACCACAGAAGTACCTTGTAGGCAGCCACTAATTTTCAGCAGAAAATTTCTGACTTGTTGCCATTGATGTGGAGTTATTTTGACTACTTCAGGTTTATAATGTAAATGAAAACAGTCGTCTTAATAACTCTCTGAGAACACACAACTCTGAGGGCCAGTATTCACATTCGGTTTATTTACTTACCTGCTCCTAAAGTTGTGGGCCTCCAAAAAATTAATAATTTTATATGTGTACCAAACATCTACCAAACTCGTACGTATTGTGCGTGATGACATTTTCCTCGAATCGATTTTTTTTTACATAAGATATCTTTTTTGTTGCAGCTATAATATCAAACTATACTATGTTGTACATATGAAAAAATTACAAACTAAACTAATATATAGGGTGTAACCACATGATCCACATGTAAACACCAAATAAAAAGCCATGCGTATGAAAAAAATGGTAAATATTAAAATATTGTTACTTATTTTTTAACTGTTTAAAAATATAGTATGAACTGCTATTCGGGGATTACATTTATGTCAAGCAGTACCCGCAGCATTAGTTTATGTAGTAATTTTTTTCATTTGTACAACTTAGTCAGTATTTGTTATTACAATTGCAACAAAACAGAATCATTTGGTATTTAACATCAAATATATATATATATATATATATATATATATATATATATAAAAAGTGTTAATTTTTTTATTCCAAAAAAATGGTATCACAGACAATGCGTACAACTTGAACAATGTTTGGTACAATTATAAAAAAGGTTTGGTGTCTGACACCCTTAAACCTAGTATTATAAATAAATGCCTGACGGCATTTATAACCTAAAGTGGTCGTAGCTTGTCGATAAGAGATAGATGATAGAGCTTATCTGTAAGTGAGGGGTTCTAATCAAGATATATGACACAGAAAATACAGCACTGTAAGATTAACTGTAACGGGGAGCTACTTTAAATTATATTAAGGTGTTATTGCATTTTAAGTGATGAACACCACGCGCCTTATTTCTTTATATCTATGTTGGACACTCCCCGCCTGAAACATGATGCCGAGAGGTGTTTCTAGTTGTACGGATGACGTCGGCTGTGATCTATCCTGTAGTATGGTCGGTCGTGGAATCAGTCGCACGTATGTGCGTAGTCGCAGTCCCGCGACTATCGATACTCTCGTACTATGGAGTCCGCGCAAACCACTGCACTCAATGTTCATTTTTCATTTCACGTGTTGTAATAGAAATTGCGGAACTAATAATAAAAGAGTTTGTCTCGGACCACTGAATGAAAATCAGCCCGTATAAAAGTGTTCTGTCATCGAAAAGGCGCTGGCACTCCTGATGTCAAACATAGATTTTATTTACTTTACAGCATATCGTAAATATACTGATGTATTAGGAATTGAATTGTGTTTTATTAATCCATTAAATTAAATTTTAATAATATCTCCTTGGGCTTAGTAAAGCCTGCCATTGAAATATTTTCACGTATAAGATACCAAGGAAAAGTAAAATGTTATTATTAGTGTATTACAAAATTATAAATGGCCTAAATTGCTGCAATGTATGTTCTAAAATCTGTCATTTCTCCTATGATTTCCCATATAATCCCCTTTATTGGCCTACATATAGGTTAAAACCTACAGATTGTAAATTTGATCTCAGATTATGTCCACAGTGTGGCACTAAACCGTTTAAGTATCCTTCATGTAAGCCCAAATAATAAGTGTGTGGCGTAGCTACTTTTTGGAACAGTGCCTACTCTCATATAAATAGGAAAAATACCGTACTTTGCGAATGTAATAGAACAGAATATTTACTCAATGCGGTTAATATAACTGCTAGTTTTTTTTTTTTTTTGCGTATACCACAAAAACAAAAAAAAATAATAATATTTTTCTCGGAATAGCGTAAATCCTATTTGAACATCCGTAGCTATGTTGAAAAAATAAATTACACGATTTGAAATATGACAATGCATGTTAGTACTTGAGATGACTGATAATATTACTGCCGTCTAATACATGTGATCGTGGTTGTGGTGCGCAAATTACCTCCTTGTTGTGACATACAATAAATCGGTTCGTTGTGTAAATGTAAGCAAGTTATTCGTTTCATAGAATAAGAAAATGTGGTTGAAATAAAAATATTGTGAAAGGAAACTATTTTATCAAAAACAAAATTAAAACAAAATGATAAACGTTGGAAAAATGAGTAAAATATTGTAGAAATAATTTTAAAACGACTGAGTTGGAGGTTAACAAGAGAAAACAATGATAATGAAATCAATTAATAAAATTGGCGTTTTATATTCTGGCAAACGTAATTATGGATTCATCCGCATTTTATAGTAGCTTGCAGAGTGAAATCCGACTGTGAATTTGCAAGTAAACCACAGAGGATATAAGACAAAAGAACTAAGTTGTTTGACAGATCTCATTACATTTAAATAGGTTCCAATGGGTGGAATACATATTGATAATTCCCTGTACGGATTTAAGGGCGACACAAAGTTTTAAAAACACAAAACCAAGATCTCGTCTTAAAAAAAGCAAAGTTAAATTTTTCTGGTTACTGTATATACACAAGAAACATGAGTCGGTTTGAAATACTCCTGTATTTAGACGGAGCATTAGGAAAATACTTAACAAGATCTATACAAAACTTTATTTAAAATCACTCGTTTGAATATTGTATAAAAATCTTCCATTATACTGGGCTGTTTTTAATTTGAATACGCAGAGCCATCAATACTGAAGTTATCTTTGCTAACAACATAAATGCTGAAATATAATATAATTACAGGTCATGCATTTGTTAAATACAAGCAATATAAAAATGATCCCATTAAACTACATAAATTATCAAGGAAAATTCTGTCAAAACGGAATATCTTTCAAAATACGTTACTTTATTTTACGTGACGTTCATAAACTCTTAAGTCTTGCAAATATTAACACCATTTATATGGCTTAACCAATACTTTAAAATGACTATAGGCCATTAAAACTTTACTGTCTTAAAATTCTTGGAGATTGACAATTTCATCAGGCTGAAAATATATTACCACAGTGTATTTCTTTACAGCGTGTGCAATAATTATTTTAGTCTTAATTTTCTGGAGTATGTAAAATTTTAGAGTACCGTAACTCCACTTTAACTTTAGCATTTTAAGTTACCAAGGGTGAAAATATTACATTCATAAAAAATTTCAAACAGCCAGGAAATTACAAGTTTCATCATTTCTTCTACGAAAAAGGAACACCTAAGTTCCCTTTCATACATACTGACCTGAAGAGACTTCGCAATACAAGTTCCTACTTATGCCGACCCAGGAGGTGTATCTCCCGGAGCAAGCAGCTACCCGGAGTATTTATACACAAAATTTCATGGGTTCTACTTTTGATAATTATTGTCTATTTCCGGGGAAAAATCACTTCCTTAGCGCTGCTGTCAATTTAAAGTGGTGCTCCTAAGCACTGCCAGAGACGCTAGCGCCTCGCACAGTCTGTAGCATAGACTAAAGATGAGGTAGACCGTTTAGTCGTCTTATGCGCATGTACCCAAAATTGACCTACCCCGAAGGAATACAACTGGTAAAGTCGCATGGTCAACAGTGATGGACTTGTTTGTATGTATATCTTAAATTTTAAATGGCAAGCACTTTGTATGAATAAAATACGTTTAACAATTCTAATTTAATAACAATGTATTACGTATTGGTTAGAGTAAATATACATACATCTCAAAGCACTTGTTTTCTAAACAAGTATTCCAGCCTCAAGTCCAGTCCACGCCATTTTTACTAGCCGTATTGGCAGAAAAGCAGTTCGAAGTTGGGACACGGAGATTGGTTGTGTGCAGCCAGCGAGATCTTCAGTGTATGGTCTGTAGTAGAGCCACGCGATGGCTGGTCATGCGGTCCCCGTGTTCGTGACCTAACCTACAAACAGCTGATCGTCAACACCGGCGCCTTCCTTCCACGCCGGGCTATCGATCGACGTGACGTGCCGCTGATATGCAGTGTCAGGTAAGAAGTATTCCATTTAAAGGATGTTCACGATAAAGTGAGCACTTTTTGAAATGAACCTTACAAAAAGACCACTGTCCCTGCATGCATATATTCAAATGGTCACACTGAGTGACATTCAGCCAGTAAAGTTGGCAACGATGGAAGGAAAGTAGTTCCGTATCTTAACGTCGAATAAAAAGCGTTAGGTGGTATCTGTGGTAACTTAAACTATCTATTTAGCTTTCTGTTTTTTGAATTCCTCAAAGTGTAAAAATGAGCATATATGTAATATATATTTACTTTCCTAATAATTTCAAAGTATCATTTGACCAACGCATGTGTAAAGTGATGAGGCCCATGGCAATGTTAATTTTACATAAGTAGGAAGAATACAGAACGTGCAACCAAGTAGATCCTAAGCAGGGCTTTCAAAAGTTCTCATTTTACCGTGAACAGTATAGTTAGAGCCACGATTATTTCGAGAATTCATTCGGAGGCGAGGTAGACTCCAAACACTTGTTCTTTTTTCCTACTGTTGTGATTGGACGACAGTTCTTCAGACACGCCCCGTTTAGCCGTGAGCAAGTAATAAGCATGAAGCAGTAGTGTGAGTGAGCTTTGAACATTCCTGTACGAAGTCCACACTAGATCGAAGCAACCAGTAAGCAAGCGATAGTTTCTCAAGTGTGTAAAGGACTGTAAAGCCTAGCCTGCTCACACAACAACCCGCGAAATACTCGGGGCTCTACCTATAGTCCATTCACGATTTTTTCGGCGTTTTTGAATCAAACCTTTGCAAAATCTCCCTATGTATGACGTGTTTAGATATTTCTTAAATACGCCCTGTATCACAAGCGTTTTATTCTTAGGTTCATAAAAGTTCCTTTTTTTCTCTTAAATTGAATTGTTATTAATATTTTATCTATAAATTATATTGCTTCAATTATAAATAATCCGAATAAAAATCAGGGAGAATATAGGTACGTTGATAGCGCCTAGTGAGAAATAGTCCTTAATACAAAATACTGTTACTCTGAGTGCGCAGGAATGTGGTGCGTTGTCCCTCTGGTGAAATTCTCCAGGATTAGTTAAGCTTAGTTTGTAGGAGGCGGAGGAATATCCTGGAAATAGAACTTTAGCAGGGCTTCAGAAAACGGCGAAGTAACCGTGAATGGACTATAAACAGCAAGGATTGGGCGAAAGCCATTGCCGTGCACGAACTGCATGGTCCTCGGTGCGAGGTCAGGAACATGGCGTGTCGTACGTAGTATCGGGCAGTCAGCTTGGGCAGGACAGAGAAGTAGCAAAATGAGACGACCCATCTCATCGTGCACTGTTTAAAAAAACTTCCTTCATTTTACGGAAAAGTGCCGGTAAAAATTTATCCAGAAGTGTCCGTAAACTCTCCGTAAACTTACGGCCACGTTGATTTTCAGAAACGGACTTTCCGTAAATTTCACGTAATCTTTCCGTTAATTTCCAAGTTAGTTTTCTGTACTTTCCGTTTAAAATAAAAAGAGATAGTGAAAATGTTTTTAATTTTCGTAATGCTGGTGTTCTACCGTGTATAAAAAATGATATTAAGAAAGTTAAAATGTTTTGTATTTAAGCGAAGTTTGAACCAGAGTAAAAATAAAAAATAAAACTGCCAGTCCACGACTCCAACCATCCCCCCCCCCCCCGTTTTCCTTAATTTGACATTGTCGTGACATTTGATATTGACGAAGCTCTAGTGAGGCCGTCCTGCTGACAGATTCCCAGTGCGACGAGCGAACTGAGGATCTGCCGCGTCGGGGAGCGGGCCCGCGACCCTCCGATTACAGGCCGGCTCCCTGCCCCTGAGCTATGGAGGTAGGGCCATTCACCTACAACTCTCACTTAAAAATTGTGGTATAACTTTTATATTTGTATTCGAAAGACAAAATAAAAAAAAATTCAGTTTCTATTAATTTGGTGTATTTTTAGTGTTGCCAAATGTTACAGACGCCTGATGCTATTTTCTTTATGTTTGAAAGAATAGGTAAAAGTCGCGTGGATAACCTTAACTGCTGCAGAAACGATAATATTCTTGTTACAATGGCGAAGGAAGCTTCGTGTGGAATCGGCATTGTTCGTCCCCGTAACTCGAAGCCAATGGGAATACGGAGACTTTCCGTATTTTGTATTTACGGACTTAACTCCATTTTTCGTCATTACGGATTGCCTTTCTGCATACATCCTGTACATTTCAGTAAAACATTCCGTAAATATACGGAAATTTTTAACAGTGTAGTAACAACTTTGACATTGTTCAGCGCAAAGAAATGCTTAGTCTTCTAAATATATCTTAGTTTTATATGTTGATATATTAACATGGATAACGTAATGATTATTATTGTCAAAGTCCAAAATCGGTGGTGGGTAATACTAACTGTACCTGTACCTGGTGATGATAAATGAACATGAAAACAATAGAAATTTTCTCAAAAGAACGTCCATTGTCAGGTGTTTAGGTCCAGCATAGAACTAGCTGAAAAATGAAGATATAAAAAAACACGAATTAAAATCATAATTCATGAAGAAATGAAATCTTACAGAGGGTGTCACTTTTTCCCAAGAGGTCATATATTCAGAAATATCTTCACCCGAATTACTTCTTTGAATACCAACAAAGATGAAAACATAAATACCAAACATTGACATATAAAACGCAATAATACCTGCTCTGATCATAGCAATTTATTAGAATTTATCAGAATTCGTCCAGTGAGCATGTTCTGGAATATTTGAGATGATCATATTGTCTACCACTGGGCGAGACTCAAATTATGTCACGCTGAAACATAAAGTTCTATTGTGCCTGACGGTTATGTATTCCCACAAACTCAAATGCTCGCTGAGTTGCGTGCTTTCAGGCGTAAGAAGTAGTTGAAACATCACAGTTTAGAGGATCTAAGCACACTGCGTTTCACAGCGGTGTTAGACATTTCAAAATACCTTTGTAAATATCACGTCGCATTGTCATTCCTCGAAGCCAGCGATCGAAGGTACGATACTGTATCTTCGATAATGCCATTTATGAACGGACTGTATAAGGCGTTGCAGCAAAAGATAAATAGAAAAAAAGAATGGCACAAGCACAGTAGTGAAATATAACGATGATAGAAAGTAATTGCACTGAATAATTCAGAGCACGAGACCCAGCACAGTTTTAAAATGAAATGTTAAATAAAATAATAGTAATAATAGATAAAGTAGAGTTCTTTATTGTTGATGGGTCGACTGAAGCAAGGAAAATCGACTGGAGAAAGACAAGACTGAAGAAATGTATGAGAGATCCCTGCCAGTTTAATGAGTACTCTGTGCTATAACATGTGATACTAAAGAAATGGGTTAAAGTTCTGCAAAGATAAGGTTGCATATTAGGAGAGAACAGTACTGTAATATATTGCACGAGAAAATTATATTAAATTACGAAAATTTACGTAACAAATCTTTATACAAATTTAAAAACCGCAAAATAAATAATTCACTTAAAATTAATGGCATGAGTTGAAATAATTTTTTAATTTACGCAAAATTTTGCAAAATTAAATCAACTATATTTTATATTTCGGATTGCTGAATCTCTACCGCAGAATTCTCCCGGATTTATATAACTTCTTATGAAAAATCCAACAAATGTATACCCATAAAGATGTGCCAAAAAGAAAGTTGTAAACAAACTACCACTAGCAGAAATATGATGCAATGATTTACAACGAGGAACGAAATGCTTATGGTACGTTCACATTTCTACGTTATTTGGTTATTTAAAATTTGTTGTCTGTAGTTCAGAAATAGTCTCTCGTTATCAGGTATGAATTCTTATTGTATATTACTTTTCATTTTTAACGTCGTAATCCCAACCGAGGAAAATAATTGGTGTCACTGTGTTTTGTGGCAGAATTAAAAAACCGAACGCAATAACTAAGAGATTGATATAAGCAAACTGCAAAATCCGGATATATATACATATATACACTTAAAAGTGGATATATATATATACTTACAAGTGTATGCCTGCAATTTTGTTTCTTATGCAGCATTAAATCTATTAATAGAACTCTAAAATCATAGCTAAACGGTTAGCACCTATAGTTCAAAAATCCTAAACAGGAACTTTGTGATGCATCCTACTGGGCATGGAATACTGCCTTCAGAATCTAGCATTGTATATGACGTTGATCGTGTTTTATGGTATATCTCGCTCCACATCAGATAAATAACTTCACGGCAATAGAAATGTGAAAATGTCATTAAAATTATATTTGACTTATTCTTGCCTAAGTCAAAGTTCACTTATTATATTTTCAAATTATCTAGTATGTAAGTGTACGAAATAAATTCAAGAATAGTATTTATGCATAATGTTCACGCTTATTTTGTCATTTAAAAATTTATCCGTTTTTCATTTGTGAAATAATTAATTCTTAAGCATGTATTTTGATCTAGGTTTATTAAAATTATATGGGTGTTGTCAATTCTCCCTCCATTCCAAAAAATTAGCAACTTATTATTTTACAATTTACCGCGTGACACGAACTCTCAATTTAACTCCTCTTGTTGTTACAGATAAAAACTGACGGAATACACAGCATTACTCCGAAAAAAAATTACAGAATTTATGGTACGAAAGCACAACTTTTAGGATGATACGGACGCGGAAATTTATTGACAGAATTACTTAAATAATATAGGCTGTTAAAATGGATTCTGGGCTTGATTCCATGTTGTATGATTATGTAACTATATGTTAGTTGATAAGGACGGGATATGTTTGTGAGAACGATGAATAAATGGTACTAATGATATTAAAACCTTTATGGTCACATGCTAAGTAACAACATTATGTTATGTGTAGTGTTATGAGTGGACCTTAGTGTAAAATCCTCGCCTGAACCCAGCATCACACCTTCATAGTAAATCAGGATGCCAGGGATTGCGTCAAAGCATTGCGACAAGTGACAGCAGCAGAAAGCCCCTCCACGAGTCAGCGATCAAGGACCGTTGACCTAATAACGCGCCGATATAGGCCGACACGATGCAGGGCCCTTTGACTTTCCAACTCCAGCCAGCTTCGAGGGTGTGTTTGGTCGCCGCTAGCCGCTATACTAGATACAGCCTCCGGCATCATGTTTACGGTAAGGACTGACTTAGTTAATATAATTGAATTTTAGTTTTATTTTATAGGTCAACAATTTTTGTAGGTAGGCAACATAAAAGCCAATATTGTTCCTAGGTTAGCAATACTCCAACAGTTGTTCATTTGTTTCTGTAAATGATAAATTCATTAAGTCTGGTAATATTTTTTGTAGCATCCGTGAGATGTTTTTTTGTGTCTGTAAACATTATCTTGTGCTTATAGGTTAGTATATTATAGTGACCATATTGTACTTCGTTACAGATACACTGGTGGGAAATGGAAAATGAACACCAGGATGCAATGGTCCCAAATGAAAGATTTATTGAGTAACTATACAGGGTCGTAAACCTATGGACAGAGACTACAAAGTGTCTTAAACAACGTCAGTATCTTGTGTAAACTCTTTTAGCGATGATGCAGTCCTGCAGTCATGCGTAGAGACTATCATAAAGTTGTCGGATGTCATCATGGGGAATAGTGTTCCACGCTAATTCCACCTGTTGATACAATTGGTGGAGGTTTGTTGCCGGTATTGCAGACCGCACCAAACGCCGTCCCATCATGCCCCACACATGTTCAATGGGGGACACGTCGGATGATCGTGCTGGCCAGGGGAGTTGATGGACACCTCCGATAGCACGCTCGGTAACACGAGACGTGTGTGCACGTACATTGTCCTGCTGGAAGATGACATCCTCTTGTCATAGTAGGAATTGCAACAAAAAGGGCTGCATGATCTTCTGGATGTAGCGTTCACTGTTCAGTACTCCATCAACAAATACCAGAGGCGCACAGTCATTGTAGGCTATACTTCCCAGACCATGATGCCAGGAGTTGGTCCCGTACACTTTTAATCTGAATAAGTGAGAATTTCACTGATGAACCAGTGAAAAAATGTCATATTTCATTCACTGATTGATTCAGTGACATTTCCTACTGATTCGTCAGTCATTTTTCCCACTGTTTTCTCAGTGGTTTATATTTTGCCTGATGGACCAGTGAAACATCTGAGCAACTTGCTTCATCTCTAATTGTTTTTGACTGATGTCTCAGTGAAACTGCGTGTAAAAATCGCCGTCGAACATCGTTTAAAAATGGCCGTTAAACGACGTGTATCAAGTGAAGTACCATTAAACGAATAAACGAATAAAACTAATACAAAATACTTTCTAAAATGCGTTTCGTCTTTCAAAACGCCATTTTACGAGGTAATATGATCACACATACTTTCATTCCGTTTATACGTCTTTCATTTCGTTTGCATGTAATCGTCACAGCACTCTGTTTGAAGGTAACTGAATTTAATGCTGCGAAGAGAGTGCATTCATATGTACTATTCGTTTTAACAATCCTAACGGTACTGATCAAACTAAAAACGAAAAGTATGAGAAAAAATTTCGAACTATATGATTTCGCAGCGCAATATAAGACATATATTTTCCTCTAATAATTTTAATTTGGCGTGGTAGCTCAGATGGTCAGACAACGGCATAAAGGTGAAGGGTGTGCGAGTTAAATCCCGGCCAACAGCAATTTTTTTTTTTTTTACTTTTCTAAATTACGGTAATTGCACTATATAAATATTAAATTATCGTAAATATGTTTATATAATGTAATTATTTGCTTACATACAATAAAAGCAATATTTAATTTGCCACTGCAGTCAGCAGTCATTTATTCAATCAGTGAAATTTTTCACGTCCCTAATTCAATCAGTGAAATTTTGCACTGGAACAATCAGTGGTTTTCCACTGATTCTAAGTAGAGCCATTTTCACTGATTATAGTAGTTGAATTTCACTGCTAATCAGTGGTTTAGAGTGTATGTCGCTGCCATATACTGGCACCAAGGCAGAATCAGCTCTCGTCACTAAACACAACTCCGCGCCATTCATCCTTCCTGTTGCGTCGTTCGCAACACCATCCGAGGTGTGCTGCGCGGTGATGGGGTGTGAGAGAAATCCTGGCGCCAGCGGCACCCTTGATCGTAGCCCAGCATCCAGCAAACGGTTGGGGATGTTACTAGCTGACCCCTTGGGCTCAACAATGACCCTAATCCGACCAGCGGTCGCTATGCGATCAGCAATGGCTGATCATCTGATGCGGTGGTCCAGGCGGGAACCCGTATGCTGTTGCTATCCGGATCTCGGATGACGATGATGTGTTCCATCGTTGGACCACAGGCACCGGCAATGATGCACAGCAGACTCTTCACTTCCTACTCGTTGGGCAATTCTTCGGAAAGAAGAATTGTGGGCCTCTCTCAGGCCCACAATACGACTTCGTTCAAAGTCCGTTAATTGCACGAAGTGTGGACGTATATGCCGTCGTGGCATGTCTGCAATGCTTACTACATACAGGCAGATGTTTGAAACAACAGATTACTCTTTCACCGCGTCAACTACAGTTGTATTGGGCTGAGCGGTGTTACACCTAGTACGCGGTTCCTACTCTGTCCACAGCACAGCACTGTTAATCATCGCATGTGCTGCCCTCTATCAGTTCCTCATCTACATATGATGTTTCTACGTCACCGCTTTAGTGGTGTTAATTTTCATTTTCCACCAAAATTAAGAAACTTTATCCAAAAAGGACTTTCAGATGCTATAAACATACCAACGTACTTAAATATAATACGTGCTATGTTTACCACATTAACAATTACAGACTCTGTTAAAATAATTTCGAAGAAGCATTCCAGCTATAGAAATCTGAAACATTTGAACCTTCCAAAGTGTTTTGATAAGAAACTCCTGTGAATGTTATTATTATTTTTTAGAACGTTTTCCTAAGTTAGTACAATTATTAGTAAAACGAATATTTCGTGGCAGTGAAAACAGCCTTGTGCTAACACAATTAAAGTGTGGTTGGGCTCAACGTATCGTAATAATGTTGCGACAAGAGAGATAAGCAGATAAGTTCAAAGTGCGTTAGAAAATTAAAGAAATAAATATAAGATATACAAGTGCCCTTCGTTCCATGGCAGAAGTAAGACATTTAGGAAGATTTTGTGTTTGGCACAGACTAAGTGTTATATTGTGAATGTTTATCGAAATATTGTATAACTGGCTGCACTAATGCACTAAATTCTGAGAAACTGGAAAAACACAAAAATGTGTGTAGCGAATTATGAGGGATCAAGTGGTGGCCTGGAGGTCATTGGAGCCACTGCTATTTGTGCTAGATCTGATAATAAACTTGGCCTGTGTTATGTACAGTATTTAGGAGATTGATGTACCAAGCGTTTTTCTGCTGTTTTAGAAAAAAGCCACACGAAATAACATTTATATTACTAAGCTGCAATGCGTTGGACTTGTAGAAAAACGTGCAGTTATAAGACTTGGACAGTTGCGATGTGACATGAAAGACAAAACCAAGTTGTGGTAAAGGCCTTGGAGTGTGATAGTAGTGTTGGTAATTATGGGGGGGGGGGGATAAGACTTATTGATGATGAAATAGACCAATTACAGCGTTATTATTGTCAGTCTACGTATAAAATATAATTGATGTAGAAGATACGAGGAACGTTATTTGGGACATTTATTTTCATAAGAAATCGAAATATGAAAACCCTTAGCATTTCCTTAGTCTATCTGGGGAAAATTCTTGGTACATATTCGATAGGGATAAAGCAAAGAAAGAAAAAGGAAAGTAAATATCTACATCTGGATTCGCTGTGAGAAATATTTATGGCTACTATGAACCCAGTTTAAAAGATTAGTCCAATAAAGACTTCTTGAAGCGATGTCTCCTCGCAAAAACTCAAAAACGCAACGAGAGTTTCAACAGCACAGTATTGCAAAGACTTCCAAAAACAGGCTATGTGAGGCTTGTCGTTACTAATTCTCTGGTTTGTTTTAATGAGGGATTTCTTACCAGAGCCAATGTTCTTGAGAGATTAAACATCAAATCCGGAACATTTATGATGGAAAGTATCAAGCAAATAGACTCTGAGAGGACAAGAAAGGTTGACAAAGAAGTTCAAGAAGAAGATAAAAGAAATGAAAGACGAGAGTGAGAAGGGGACTGATAAAAAGGGAAGAGAGAAGACAGCGAAATTTGCTGCTTAGGAGGAATTTAGAGGGAGTAAGGTTTTTAGGAAAGTACTGCTATTATTTTGTTTGAATACATTTGTTTGAAAAAACTATTTGAACTACAGACCTTATATTTAGTACATTATTTCTTAATACTAGTTGTAACTAGATGTTATTGTGGTGTTAACTGTATTAAAATCAGTTTAATTTTATGTGTTAAAAATAATTATTTTTAGTAAAATTTTAAAAACTTCAGAAAATGTTTTATTTTTAAACTCATGGGGCATGTTTAATTATTTTGGTAGGGAGGACATAGGACGGCACGCTTAATTTCCTAGAATTAAAATGACTTGTCAATAAATCTAACCTTATCCAAACTCTATTAAAATTCTTTCAAATTCTGTTATTTAATTGCATGTTTCGGGAATCCGCACACTGCGAGACCTTTCCACAGCATTTAAGCCGCTGTAAATGATTCTCTGAATGCTGCCGGAGTAAGGGGTGGTTTTCATTTGGAACTCGATCGCAAATGATTCAGCCCTTCTTTTTTGCTCCGGAAGAATTATGCGGCTGGAGTGTTATAAAAACACAGACGTAAATGTCTTTGAAATACAGCCACGCAAGTGAATCAGACAATCGTGCTGTGTTACAGTGATTATAATTCCACAAACAAATATACTTAGCCGATAAAAACTACAGGATGGTGTGGAAGCTGCGTCATCTCAAGGGAAGCCACTGGGTGATACAGTCGATGGCGGCGTCTACAGCTTCTTCCGAGCCAGTGTTGCCAACTAGTTTCCTGGTGAAGTAATACAGACATTCCAAAATTATATTACTTTTAAGGGTTGTTGTAAAACTATCATACTACATTAATCATCTCGGTGATAATAGTTTGCTATTAGTATTTACATGTACATCATCATCATCATTATCACCATCAGCCAGTTCAATCATGAAATGATGTGGCCTCTTAGAGTTAAGAATTCAGGTAGAATTTCAATGTGGTCTTCTCCAGGTAGAACTGTCTTGGGCAATTCTCTGCCAGTTAACTCCAGCAACCCTACGTATGTCTTTGTCCCAACAGTATGGTGGTCTTCTTCTTCTTGGTCTCCGATGATTTCTTGGACTCCATTTCAACATTGTTTTTGTCCATCTTTCATCTTTCGTCCGAGCAACATGGCCGGCCTATTGCCACTTCAAGGTGGCTGTCTTCTCCAAGATGGCTTTGACTTTAGTAACTGATATGATGTCTGTTGCTTTTTTTCTTGTCTTTTCTAGTAAAACCCAGCATTGATATGTTATCGCCATATATTTAAAACGTATGCTTCCCCTCCCTCGGCATTACATAAAATATGTCGGGGGTCCAGAAGACCTCAACAACACGTAACCTGCAAGACCGAGGATGGCGAAGGCAAGGAGTGGATCTAGTTGTGTTTTTCTCTGTTTTGTTAAAATAGTTCAACAGCTTAAGGCAGAGTCCCAAAGAATTAAACTTAAATTAACATGCAATCAATTATTCATGCTGACTATTATAGGAGATAACATGTGGTTATTATGCACTTTGTTATCACTTTATTTTTCAGGAGATGAACAGAATTAAGTAAATAAAATTATGCAAGAACAACACTATAATCCGATTGCAATGACAAATTTAATATTTAATTCCATATATGGAAAATAAATAAAGCTCTATTACATTTTCAGAGTATTTATGAAATACATAATATATATTATTTATATTTTTTACTTTTATTACAATATCATTTGTATGCTCGCTTATGTTGGTTAAGTTTAACAAAACAAAATAATAATTAAGAAAACATTATAGATTACTTTAAAATGGCCATGGTTGTAATAAAATTATTTAAAAAAAACTAATGGAATTGACTTGAGGTGAACACCGCAAATGTAAATTGCACATTATGTTGTAAAATGATTCATCTTCAATTTGGAACACTATTGTAATATTGATGTTGATAATGATTCCACAACGATGTCCAAAGTTCTTATGATATCGTTTACAATGTCCGAAGCTTGATAACCGCATTGATCATCTACTAGTGCAAGCTTGATTCAAAAAATTCTTAAAGAAGGATTGTTAGATTTCTTTCCCGCGCAATTACTTGTTGAGGTGTAGACACGTCATCCCCGCCTCTTTCCTGCAGTGTAATTTATGTATTAAAATACATATTACAATTTCAAAATTATACTAAAAACAGTATATTGCAGACTACCATTGTTGGAAACGGGGCCGCGGTGGATTTAGTGGTTAGACTACTCGCCTCCCACGTAGGCGAACCGTGCTCGATTCCCGGCGGGGTCGCTTCGGATTTTCGCACGTGGGAATCGTGACGGACGACGCCGCTAATGGGCGGGTTTTCTCGGGATCTCCCGTTTCCCCCGCCCTTGCATTCCGGAGCTGCTCCATACTCACCTCGCTTCACCCTCGTCGGCTCTCAGGACCTCGACGTTAAGACCCACCCAAATATCTTCACTCACAGTTGGCAGCATTGCAGTCCGGGCCTGGCGGAGTGTGCTGGCGTAATGGAAAGGTGTCTATGGGGAAGAATAGCTGGCAGGGGAGGGACGTTCTGTACGGTATAGGCTATTCATGGTCAAGTGAGCACTTCTGAAAGCTCTCTCATTTGGAATAATAGTCCATAAATATATTTTGTATTAGCCTTGGGCGTTAAATTCCGAGTGCACTCAGAATAATATTTTGTTGAATCAAACAAGATTTGTTTGGTGCAACCAAATTATTTGTTTGTATGAGGGCAATGAAATGTTTTGTTGCTAAAATCAAATTATTTTGTTGTTCTCATTTGGGTGCCCCAAACTGTAAGATTTGGTTGGTGCAACTAAATATTTGTTTGGCTACACGTACATTTGTCAGTTTTGGGCCAATATAAAAAAAATTTCAAGTTCGACCGAGCTTCGAACCTAAATCACCTGCGTCCGAGCGCTACGTCTTAGTAATCTCAGCTTATCTGACAACTAACGACCCCGGAAAGCTTTTAAATAGATATACTGTAAATATTGGGCAATTTGTGCAAAACAAATATTTCCAGTTTTACAACTTTACTTTTCAGTTTCTGGGTGCAATGTTTTATTAATGTGTTTATACAATTTTTAAGCATCAATAGATGCACTAACAAACACGGTTACTACCCTAATTGTCACAAAAATACAAACAAACTTTCGAGCTGTATTTTCGAGTAATTTTGTGGCTTTTCAAATTTTGTTTGCTCAACAATATATTTTGTTAGGGCAACTAAATATATATTTGTCTCTATACAAACAAATATTTGGTTCGATTTTCTCTCAGTGTGCGGTGGAATATACACACTGCGTTTATTACATACATAGCAATATTTATTTTAAAATATTGTTGAAGTTTAAAACGTGTCTGAAATGTGAAAAGGATAGTAGGGAAATGAGCAGCTATAAAATCCCTCTGTGATGTATATTAAAATTGCCCCACGTATGGGAAGCCACTGAAATGTAGTGAAATATAAATGTGCGGGGAATGACTCTACAGACGGCCACGTAAGGTGCTTCACTGAAATTAATGTTATTGGTAACAACAAATAGGCAAATATGTGGAAACAAATACAGTGTACGTACTCTGTGGAACAAATATTCTCAGTTGTGTGTTAATGGTGTGTAGGTGACATAGAGAGAAACACATATTTGTAAGGTTTGCCTTTGAAGAATGGATGTTCTGGGCGCTGAATGCAGGGTAACTTCCCTTATTACACATGAATAGAGCACTGACACATAATATATGAGGTCCTCTATACTACCAGCAAAGCTATAAGGGACAAATGCATATTGGTGAAGCATAAGTTTCATGGCCAATTATTTAATTAATCTGTGGGTTCAACTCAGAATAATATTCAAATAATATTAAAAGCAGCATAAATAATTAATTTAACTTATGGTAAAGTACTAATCATATTAAGCAATTAGGCAGCTTGCAGTTACATTTTATTATTTATGCAAACCTATAGTGTTCTCTCACAAACTTCAACGCTATTTAAAATGTCACACAAAATTAGTTAATATTCTTTCTTGGCTTAGCTCAGAATACAAAATACATAACATAATTAATGGAGTCCAAACTGTGGGCAGCATCCCTGGCAACCCATATATATAGCCCAGGTTCGTTCAGAATAATAAAATTTACACTCAGAAGTCAAAATTCAAACTAACCTCACTGTTATAGGGCTCATCTCTAAAGCATGTTCAAAAAGCCTCTCAGCCAGTGACGTGACGCTCACCTGTCAACTTCGTGAAACATAAACATGACTGAAATTTAGCATCACTGCGAAAACATATAATGAAATACGCTGGTTTTGAAGATTTGCAAATGGTACAACCTAATTAACATACACACCAAATGTCAATTTAGAATATCATAATAATAATTATGGTAAAAATTTATGCGAGCTGAAAACCATAAACGTAATTATGTAAACATACGCCATTGCCAATATGATTGACAATTTGGTTGAAAATGAAGCGTCACAAAGGAAAAAATTGTGTTTGTCTGTGTTGGGGAAACGGCCGTTTGTTTTGCGTTAATACGTCTATGTTGACGCGCTCGAACGCCTTGATGTTTATTTTACGTTCCCGGCACCACTTAACTCAATAATATGGGGTTTAATGGGTATCACTGGATTGCTTTTGGGATGCTCTTTCTAACCGTATACGATTTCTGTATTTCGACTTGACTTTTTGACGAGTATAGGACGAAATTGTGTTAAGTTTTCTTAAGGTTTTATATTAAACGCATACAGTTGCACCATAACGTCGCCATACAAATGTTTTTATAAACGCAATCGCTTGATCTTGACGAGAACTGTCCATTGAAACTTAAACGAGCTTTGTAGCTTCTCCTAGTCAAAAGTTATACTACGCGGCAGTTTTGAGACGCCGCGAAACGAACTCAAAATTCCCCTCCCCCCCCCCCCCCCTTCTTTCCGTCTCGCGTGATTCTTCGCAGTCCTCACTCAACGTAACATATTCTTTGATCCTTTGACAATCGAGTTATGTAATTGAATTTTGAATGTAGACGATAGATTCGCAGCTGCAATGCCAAACTCTATCCCCCAATTTTGTTATCATCGGATTTTCTGGATTGTCTACCACTATTTAAAGACGTGTTCACGTCAAAAGTAAGTAGTGCGTGGAAAGTGTTCACTTGACTGTGAAGAGCTTAGAGCAAGTTGTCAGGTCGCCGGCAAGTGAGCGGCGAACTTCCGGAAGGATGGCCGCCCTGATCTCCTGGGCCGACTTTGAGCAGCCGCGCCCACCGCGAACGGCTGAAAACGGAATGTGCTAATAACTAGAACAAAGGAAACATTCAGCTCCCCTCTCCCTTTCATCTCACTCCCCTCTCCCTTCTACTTCTCGCACGACATCAAGGCTCCTGCATAAAATGACTTAACGGGATTGCCCAGCTGTCAAACAGAAAATACCTCTTTACTGCTCCGAAAATTTCAACATCTTCGACGGGTGAAAAATAACCGTCTGGCCTACCCTCTAGAGCGTTAATTCATTGCCTGAAATTTACTTTATTACAATATCTAAGAGCACATAACAACACTCTTCTTTGTTTTAGTTGGCGTTCCGTTTAAGTTAAGAAAATAGTATTTATATATTAGTAATCAGTAAATATTTCTTGAATCATAATTCTTAAATTAATAATTTTGAAAATATTTTAATATTTAAAAGATATTAAAGGCTGTTCACGATAAAGTTAGAACTTTGGAAATCAACCTTATAAAAAAATCACTACTCCTGCCTGCATATATTTTAACAGGCACTCTGAGGGACATGTGCCCAGTTAAGTTGGTAACGATAGATGGAAAGTAGTTCCATATCTTAACGTCGAATAAAAAGTTTTGGGTAAGTATTTGTGATAACTTCAATTATATTAATTTCGCTTTCTGCTTTTTTTTATTGCACCAAAGTGTAAAAATGACAAAATTTGTAAATTGTTTAATTTTCTTGTAAATTCACATTTCCACGTGGCCGACATATGAATAAAGTAATGAGGCCCTTGCCAATGTTAATTTTATATAGGGCGGAAGAATACACAACGTACGTACAAGTAGATCTTAAGCAGGGCTTTAGAAGTGCTCATTTTACCGTGAATAGCCTATAGCTGCTATTATTGAGTATAGATACACTGCATGTTCGAGATATAGGTGTTTAGAAACGCAAGAGACGAAGTATGGTCACCAGATGCTTCGTCACGTCTGAGCGCACTGCTCTGAACTAATGCACCTATACCCTCCCTTCCACCAGTCCCGCCGCCAACAGATCAGCGGTCACCCTCATTTTTGCGGCCAAATATGAAAAGCAAAATGTGTGATGCACGTACTCTTTATACATTAAAATTTATGTACAACAATTGTGGCTTCGAAAAAAAAAATGATTGTGAGCACTCAAACATTAGCTATTTAACGTTCGCAAAGCCCCTGCCACACTGTCAGATTTTCGCCTTCAACTCTATTTTACAACAAAGTTTGAAGACAAATTACGACCATCAATTTTTTCCTTCGAACAAATTTTATCAAATTATTTTGAACGTGTTTTAAAATGTGTCACACTGTCGAATTTTTTTATTGGGAGAATATCATTTCAATTATTATTTTGAAAATATTTTCAAAGCGATATATTTATTTGGTATTTCCATGCAGTCCACTACAGGAAGAAATCTAAGGAATGTTGCAATTTATTTTCGCTTCTTTACAAAATCAAAATTTTATTTATCAGATATGTTTCCTGCTCAATGAAATTTAATGCCTCTGGATTCATAATATTACATTTAATAGTCACTTAAAATAGCAATCATGCCCAGATAGCTTCTACATAAATCAACTAACTTAATAACATGCTTTGTTTCCAAAAATTGTTCTTTATTTTAATGTTTCTTGACGTCCTTTTTTATCATGCACGATTCTGATTGGTCGAGCCCGTCAAACATCAAATAAAATTTATAACCGGTCCAATCTTCAAATGTTTGATGGAAATTGAAGCTATCCAACCTTCTCAGACAAAGATGGCGGTGTTTATGATGTTTCGATGACATCATAACTGTCCAACTCTATTTGACCAAACTTATTGGAAGCAATTTGATGGAAAAATCTGACAGTGTGACAGGGGCTTGACACGAAACGAGAATCTTAAAAATGTGTTAGGAATATAACACTTTTTTCTGATGCTGTGTGCATATTTCTAACTTTTTTCAGACAGATGCCCACCTTAACTTATACATTTAACGTGTGACGTTTTCTCACTCAAATGACAGCGAAATTGTTTATGCACTGAGCACAAAGAGAATTACGACCGGCCTTTAAGAATTCAGTAATAAATTACTTTTCACTCTTTCTTAACACTTCATTGCCAGTTATAAAGACTGGAATATTGCTTGTAGATTAATTTGTCAGTGAACTAGCACTAAACTGGACATTCATCGACAATCCATTAAAATTTATAAGGTTCACTATAAGGAATTTGCAAAACTTTCTGGTCACGTTTATTATTACCATTTGTTATTGAGTACAGTAGATATTGATTTACCGTAGTCAGTTAATACAGGTGTACATTGTGATTGCTTTACAGGTCACGTGACTGATCATGCAAGTGACATGCTTCCATCAAGCACAGTGTAAGAAATATTTCAATAAACTTTCTAAGTTGTAATTGATATGTTAAACCTGTACACAGTATAGAAAATGTACAACACATCAAGTTGCAAAATTAGGAATGCTACTATAACCCATTCAGAACCACTTTAATTTACGGTTTCAGATGTCGCAAACAAAAAATTGTATGATGCGTCCTGTATTTAAGTCGACAAAACACTTGTTTGGTCGTCACAGCCAATGAGCAACTGTATGCTATATGTTCGGCTACAGTAATATGAACCAATTACGACCTAGACCAGTAAGGTTATTTGCAAGACATTAACCCACAGGTAAGATGACTGGTCATTGTGCTTCAAAGTGTGCAGACCAAACTTTACCTACTCATGTGCAATGTACACAATTGTGTACACTAAGTCTGAATGGGATAAAAAGTTGGGAACTTCAACACGCGTTTATTTCTCTCCCTAACAAATGTATAAAGAAAGCTATCATTCATGCCGAAAAAGGTTTTACCAATCGTGCTTTCTCAAAAACGCGCGTAAAATAACGTGGTACATTAGCGAACAATATCTAAGAGTTCTGAAAAATGTTTGTAATTCTCTCACAAAGCCATACATCTGTAAGATATATATTTATAATGGTATTTGAATAACAAATAATATTTAGCTTTCACAACGCCGTAGGTTGTAGTAAACATAACTATGTTTTATTCAAACTATGTTGAAAACAATGATGGCGAGAAAAATTCTAATTCGCAATCTGAGTGCGAAATTATTTTTTAATGCTGAACTACTGTCTTTTTTATGTTTCAAACCAACGTTTGCAAAAACTGCTTTAATATAATAACGTAGTTGCTTATGTGGACAACAAAGTCACTGTTAAAAAGTTAGTTCCCATCCCACTTGGGCCTACGGTGGTCCAAGGAGTGCTACTGAGTGTGGTTACAATTATATCAAATACAGCCTCAAGTTACTTCCAAGGAAGGCATCACATATTCATTAATTAGCCAGCATTTGTACTTGGATCCCCGCGCTCCGAATGCAGTTAAAACAGCCGCGGTCACAGAGGCCGTCTATGGACGGTCGTGTTCCCTCTGCTCTCAGTCCGGAGAATGAACATGACAAGCATTTATAACACATTTGTGATGAAGACAGTTTTATAGGTTAATAATTTTAAATTCCCACTATCACAGTTCACGTATTTTTTAATAGTCCAGCCCTTTCCAAAGCTACGTGTATTTCACAATTATAATGGATGAAGAGCCGTTCAGTGTAGCGAAGCAGAGATGGTTGTTGTACATCTAGCATGCGCACGCTGCTCCTTATTCCCTCTACGGGTTTCGACTCCTTTCCCAATCGAAGACTGGCTTAGTTACTAAACTAAACCTTCTGAATATGTAACTGTTGTGTTAAGAACATGATTGACGTCAGTGTCAAGTGAAAACAACGTGAATATATTTATACAAAATGTTTCAGAATTGATTGCAAGAAATGTATGGATGAGGCTAACAAATGAAGAGAAGTAAAAAAAAAAAAAAAAGACTCCGTAAAGATAGGTCCGGAAATTAGCCATTTAAGAGATAGAGTCAGTTGTATGCTGGTTGGGCCCCATTAAATAATAATTCGGAATGCCAACAAAAAATGGGGTGGGGCTGTGTTGGGGACAAGGCCATTTGTTTGCGAGAATACGTCTACGTTGACGCGCTCGGACGCCTTGATGTTTATTTTACGTTCCCGGCACCAATTCACTCGATCATATGGGATTTTATGAGTATCACTGGGTTACTTTTCAGATGCTGTTTCCAACCGTATACAATTTCTGTATTTCGACTTGGCTTTTTGACGAATGTAAGTCGACATTGTGTTAAGTTTTCATAATTTTTTATATTAAACTCATACATTTTAACCATAACGATGACACACAAACAGTTTTATACACGCAATATATTGATCTTGACGATAACTGTTGATTGAAGCTCAAACGAGCGTCATAACTTATCCTACTCAAAAGTTATACAACGCTGAATTTATGAGACAAGGTGAAACGAACTCAAATTCCCCCCCCCCCCCGGATGCTTCACAATCCTCACTCAACGTAACATATTCTTTGATACTTTGGCAATCGAGTGGTTTACTTTAAATTTTAATGTAGACGATAGATTCGGAGCTGCAATGCCAAACTGTATCCCCCGATTCTGTCATCATCGGATTTTCTGGATTACCTCCCACTATGGTCGCAAATTTAAACACTATTCACGTCAGAACAGCGACACTTTGATGTAATGTAACAAACACGAGATTGTATATGTCGTAATTGTGGCTTCAACAACACGGAAATGTGATTGAACACACACAAAAGCAACGACTTGGGTTGTTCGACAGTGAAGTCTGTGGCTACACAAGGTACAGTACAGTATGAACATGTTAACTGAAGACGTTTACAGAATATGTTCAAAATGCTGACCATGCACTCGAATGTATCTGTCTGGTCGCCTCCACAAAGTCCCGAGAATGCACTCGAGCAGTCCGGGGTCGTCCTTCACTTGCTGGGAAGCCTGTACCGTCTGACTCCGCGACCAGACGCTCGGAGTTCACTGGCGGCCCAGCCAGCACATTGTAAAAATACTGGGAAAATTACCTGACAAGTGTGAGGTAATATTCGCAAACTTGAGGGAGAAATACAGTTTTCGTGACGTGTAAGGTATAATTACCGCACTCGTGGAGTAAACTTCGGATACCTGGCTGTGAAAAATCCCATTAATGGATGGCAAAGTTACCTTAGGAGGCGTGTATCTCTTCAGCATTGTCTTAACAGATAAGTGGGAGGACGGCGGAAGGAACAATCCTCTAACATGCCATTATTTACTGATGCTATCACGTTGTCGTAGTGGTTGGCGCCCACCCACCAGCAAGTGTCGATGACTCAATTGAGGTTGCAGTTACTGTTCGTAAGAGGCTACAGGTAATACAAAAATTACCAGTACTATTACTCTTGGATATTTTTAAATATAATTTGATTATACAATATAATTAATTTTCCCTTTCTTGTACTGGATTTTTTCCTCACTTCTGTCAGGTACTTTTTCCGTACGATTAGGGGATATTACTTTACTTGTTATGTAAATTTACTCTACATTTAATAGGTAATTTCGCCTTACATGTGGGGGATTTATACCTAAATTTTTTTTACATTGCACTCAACTAACATTGTCTTGTGAACCGGACCTATGTTTACTGGAAGTTTTTTTGCTACACTTTGTTTTTACGTCATCCCTACATTTTTGACCATCACTTCTGAAACAACCTTGTATAACAGCTGTCGTATCCTAAAATTACACTATGTGTATTGTTCACACTGAGATGAAAGTAGGCTGCAATGTTAATAGACCATAGCTATGTACCGAGCTTGTTTGACCGCTCGAATGTAAAAAAATAGCGCCTGGTGTGGTGTGAAGGCTGCATTAAAAATTAAAAAAATTCCGTTCCGAGCTGGTATACAACAACTCTTATTCTTAAAACATTGCGTAGCAAACGTACGCATAGAACTTAACAAAATTATTTTTAGACAGAAACATAAATGGCACATTGATTACAAGTTTATTAGTAAAACGTTCAACGCACTTAAATATTCTTGTGTGTAGTTACTACGTGTAATACAGTATAGATTACTGAGCACACTAAAATACCGTAAATAGCTTCTTTACGCAGGAAATACTTGTACCTTAATATATATATATATATATATATATATATATATATATATATATATATATATATATATATATATATATATATATATTGGACAACAAATAAGGATATAAATGTTCAAGACTGTCGTTATTTGGCAGTCATTTCAGTTCAGTGTCTAATCGATTAATCGTGGTTGATCGAAAGAGTTTCATGGCTAGTATTTTCAAGCTCGTCTGAGAACTTCTCCTATGAACTATATGTTCATACTGTACTCGACCAACAGTAGAACAAAATCGTAGGCTTGAAAAACACGTGTCCTCGGCCCCATTAAAAGCAGCTCTGGTAACCTACACAGACGGCCTATAATTTCCGAGGCCAGGGCTTTGGTGCAATCGATCACAATCGATCACGTGACGGACGTCCGGTGGCGGGGATTTATTTTGGTCACTGGTCACTCCGCATTCGTGTTTACTCACTCGCCGATATACAGAATGTGACACAGTATACATGCCATTTTAGAATGTGTGTACATAATTCGCCCAGTTATTCTGCATTTGAAAACGTCTTGTTATAGGTATTGCTGTGACCTCCCCTGAGGGAGGCCGACCACGCACTTACCAAGGGGAATTTAGTAGACAGAGGTAAAACACTCAGATATATGAAAAAAAAACTACTTTTATTAAACTCACAATAATTATATAAAAGTCGCTCCAAGGCGTGTCTTGACAAAACCATATACTAATCGACAGCAAGCAGTGGCAAGAGCTAGGAGGACTAGCTTATTAGTTCTAGTAGTGTGATCGTACCCTTAAGGAGTCAGTCTATGCCTTCGCTTATCCTTCGTCTCAGCAACTTAGTGCGCCCTAACGGGAGTTATATTTACCCTGGACAGTCTCGTAGACGACTGCGAGAAGACCTTCTCGACGGCGGCTGAGGATGGTGTCGAACTCGGACCACTGGCCTGGTGGTTCTTCCAGGTGTCGCTCAGGCGGGCTGGATCAAGATGGCCGCGAGCCGCCATTGTTCCAGTCTTATATAGTAGCGACCACGGCCTCGTTACCCTTCCCTAAGGACAATGTTGCCATAACTGCTGGGCTGGTCTGTCGAGGGTCGCGCAGCCCCGCGCGCCAGCATATCTCCTGCCAGCTCCAGCTGCTGGTGACCACACCAGTATGGTCTCGCCATTTGCATAAACATTAATTTATAAACAGTGAATAGTGTACACGTGTCAGCTGTATTAGCACTGCAAATTTTGTACATAGATAGACAACGTACGCTAAGCGGCTGTAGTAAGTAACATATCGGGATACCGTCCACAACGTATAGCATCAGGCACACTCGTGATTGAACAGGCTCACCATACATTACAGTTTTGATGTGCGCTTATTTCCTGCGGAACTTATTAAGCTATAACGCAGTGCAGACATGATGGTACTGAATAACAGACCACGTATTGCTTAGTAACACAGCGACACATTTTACACACACTTTAAAATAGTAGGTCTAATGTGTCCAAGAGCTAGGGGCTCGAGGATCGAGGACCCAACATGGCGGCTGGCACTACCATCTTGGTAGCCATCTTGTTTCCGGAATTTGTGTCCGGCAGCTATATTGGCAGCCAGTACACCGTGTCCCTTATCTTGGCAGCCAGCATTTCATTTTTTCTGCTCTATCATTCCATATGGATCTTTCCTGCTCTATCATTCCACCTTAATTTTTACGCTCTTTCATTCCGTCTTATTTTTAATGTTCTATCATTCCGTGAGTTTTTTACGAGTGCTTCCATTTTATTTATCTTTTGCATTCTATCTTTCATTTCTCTCTCTTTGCTTTCTCTCTTTCTTTCTCTTTCTCTCTTGTACTCCTTGACCAATAACTTCGTACGGGATGTGTGTTTCAATTCGAACAGCGGAAAACTATGACAAATATAAGAATGACAATATTGATATATTTCGAGAGCCAAGAATAAAGAGAATTGTAATCAAGTTGATGAGGGACTTGGGATATTCATATAAAAAATGAGCTCTGTAATATTCTGGAATATGGTTAGAAACCCTTCAAAAATACCCACTCACTCACTCTCTGTTATCCTTGTAGTAGATGAATTAATTTAATTCTGTTGCTATTTATTTCATGCTCAACAGTGGTAAGAGTTTGGATATCAGAGATATGTTTATGTTCTTGTCAATTTCACAATTTTTATTTGCCTGACGCATGAATAAAATCCTGTTACATGATAAAGTTAAGACGGCAGTGGGATACAGAATGAGCAGAAGATTAGATCTTGCTTTCAAAAGTGCTCATTTAAGCGGAAACAGGTGATCGTAAAGTCGACTGTAATCGTATCGTCTCAAATCCAGACGTGACACCACATGATCAAACTCACTACTCTCTAAGAAATTGTTCGCTAATTTACTATATGACTGTATACGTAGAGTAAGAAAGCGTGGGATGGTGAATTTATTTCCCATATATTCATGCTGGCGTTCCTACATTTTTTCAGGAAACCATCAAATCCGTAGGAAACTTCCCTACTGTGTACAACAGCGAAGCTAAACATTAGATATTTGTAAAGCCTGTGCACGATAAAGTGAACATTTTAGAACTAAACCTTGGAAAAAAGTCACTGACCCTGCCTGCATATATTTTATCAAGTGCGCACTGAGTGACATTCGCCCAGTAAAGTTGGTAACGATGGCTGTATAGTAGTTCCACATTTTAACGTCGAACAAAAAGTGTTACGTTACCATTTGTGATAACTAAACATTTTTCCTTTCGCTTTCTGTTTTTCTAATGCATCGAAATGTAAAAATAAGCAGATTTACAAAGTATTTCCTGTCTTAATAATTTCACAGTTTCACTTGGCCGAACATGAACAAAGTGATGAGGCCCATGGCAATATTAATTTTACATAAGGCGGAGGAATACCCAACATGTATACAAGTAGATCATAAGGGTTTTAAAAAGTGCCTATAACTAGATGATTGGTATTATTTCCAAACGATATAAGTGTTAAAATCTTCCATTTCACTTTAGAAAGTTTACCAGAAACTTTTTTTATAGTGTACGTCACTGTAGGTTAAATCACAGTTTTGCCTTCGAACGTGCATCATAAACGTGCACAATGCGCTCGCAAACAGAGTAGTTCAGAATACAGAGGCGGAAGAGCTTCTTATTCCGTGAACTCCAGCCACAATTGCTTTCGCCAATGAACGCCTGCCAACCCATTAGCCTCGCGCAGATAATGGGTAAGTAGAGCAGTAAAGATATTTGGACGAGGTCTTCAGAGACCGATGAGGGTGATTGAGGTATGGAGCAGCGCCGAAATTAAAGTGTGGGGGAAACGGGAGATCCCCGAGAAAACGAGCCCACCAACGGCATCCGGCACGGATCCCAAATCCGGAGTGACCCTGCCGGGGATTGAACCCGGATCGCCTTGGTGAAAGGCGAGCAGGCTAACCGCTCAGCCACAATGTCACCTAGATAATGGGTACATCAGCATCAAAGTAACTGCTACGCCATTTCTCCTCTGTGGATGTACCTACTATATGGTTGCAATATACGCGACTCCACCGGTGAGATTATCGCCGCACGGCTAAATGTCAGCCGACAAGCCGCTTGATGGTGTGGGATAGAATTTAGCGGGGCGGCTGGTTTAGTAAACCGAATCCCATAATTAATTTCGGTGTCGTGCCCTTCCCCCTCTTCATACTCCCCCTCCCCCCTTCCACTTAAGCCCAGGACTTACAGGGCGCGGTAATAGCAATAGCCCCGTCCTCGCAAACACCAAGTTAAGGGGACTATGTAGCTGCGCATCCAAGGTCAAGAAGCGAGGGAGCGATACGGGCGATACTAACACGCTCGTCTAGCGCCTCATCGCTCTTACACGCAAGGCGTGCAGTATTTTCGTCGTAACGCTTTACTGTGTAAATATTTTATTACACGCGATGAAAGTCCACAGATCAAACTACGTGCGTATAGTCGTACTTTTCTCTTACCGCTTAAGGAAACTGCATTGGCAAGCTTTAGAAATGCTATGTTTGACCACTTTCACGAATTATTTCTTAATTAATACACTTAATATGATAAAAGTAAAAAATATAGAGAGATATACAATAGTTTTTTTTAATCCTTTCTGGCAAAAATTCGTATTTCTAGAACTTTTATTTACCGAGATACGCGTTTACGCGCAAAGAACGAATTCCCAAAAAAACGTATCAGTACATATAGGCTATTCACGGTAAAGTGAGCACTTTTGAAAGCCCTCTCATTTGAAATAATAGTCAATAAATATATTTGATTTTAGCCTTAGACATTAACTTCCTGGTGAAGTGGAATATACACACTGTGTGTATTACTTACATGGCGGTATTTATTTTAAATATTGGTTAAAGTGTAAATAATGTCTAAACGGAAAAAAGTAACTAGGGCCTCAAAAGGGCTCACTTTACCGTGAACAGCCTATAGGATTCTTGATGCACTTCCGTAACTGTGTGCTCTGCCCGTGTCTGGCGAGTAACCCCCCCCCCCCCCCCAGCCCCCCCTGGTTTACCGGGGTCCTTCCTCGGACTAAGTGCTCGAGGCATACATGCTTGAAGAGTACGACGCTTGCGTCGCACACCTGAGAACACACCGTGCTTGAGGCTTACGAAGCTCCTGGAGACTGCACAACACGCACTCTACTTGAGGCCTAGGAAAACAATAGTGCGTAATTTTTATTGAGAACATTTGTTCAGGATATTAAAATGATGCTCTTCATTTTCTTGTGGTATTCTAACGCAGTTCTTACATTAACAACTTGGCCTTAATCGAACCTGACTTAATCAGATCTAACCTGACATAACATAATCCATGTTGATTATTTTTCTATATGTAATTGCTTTATTTCAATAAAAATATGTCTTGGATGAATATGACGTATACGATTGATGGTCCGAACAGAAGACCTAGTGGTTACAAAAAAGTTGGCTGCCTAGAATTTTACACCTAAAACTGGGCTAACAACAGTCCCCGTCAGTGGCCCGTCCATCACGCGGTCACGTGACCTTGAACCAATCGCAGGCAACTTTTTTCTATCCGTCAGTCCGTCAAATATTTTTCAAACTTAAACTTTGAAATAAAATGCAAGGCGGTGGATCTGTGTATATTATCTTTGGCGGTAAATTCAAAAATTTAAAATGTAAAAAATAATTCAGTATAAATTCTTATCAGGAAAAAAAATATTTCTTCAAAATGTTTCTCTCTTGAAAAGTATTTCTAACCAAAATATATCTGCAACTAAAGAAATATCACGATGCCATGTTCTCACACGGAAATGTTGCCGCACGGAAGGATTGACGGATGACGGATTGTTGTGAGTTGTTTTCAACTGACGGATGAAAGAAACCGACGGGTGTGACGAATGGTTGTGAGTCCAACTCAAAGCTCAGTTCATCTGCATCTGTACCTAGGAATAATTGAATAAATGTACGCCTCGAGCCGCATCGCGCCCTCCAACCTCGGAGAGAGACAGTGTGTTGTCGCTTCCAACTCGGGATTTGCAAGGGGGATACATCATACTGATACTCTCTCTTATGACGGCTAAAGCTTGCAGCAGAGACTTACGGATGAAGTGTCTGCTGTCTCTTGGTGGTAGTGGCAAATACTCTAGCGAGGCCCTGAAGGACTGAGGCGGAGCAGAGTTTGGTGAGAACAGCCGTTGCACACGAGTCATTTCCCAAGCAAGCCGGAGGTGTCGCCCATTTAAAGTTTGAGAATAGGCTGAGGTCGTTTCGGCCCCAAATCCTCTAATCATTCGCTTTACCGTATGAGACTCATTTGATTTTCCTGCTAGCGATAACCATCCTGAGGGAAACATCGGAGGGAACAAACTACTAGATGGTTCGATTAGTATTTCGTCTCTATACCCAGCTCAGACGATCGATTTGCACGTCAGAATCACTACGGAGCAGATCCAAGGACACTGCCAGGCGGGAAGTTTGACTGGGGTGGTACATCGGTCGAATGATAACGCAGGTGTCCTAAGGACAGCTCAGCGAGGACAGAAACCTCGCGTGGAGCAAAAGGACAGAAGCTGTCTTGATCCCGACACTCAGTATGTGTAGGGACTGCGAGTGAACGGCCCATCGAACGCTTTGGCTTAGGGAGTTTCCAGCAAGGGGTGTTTACTTTGTCCACGGTAAAACATCCACTCTGCTGCTAAAACACCCTCTCTGCTGCTAAAACACACGTTCAGTATCCAGGTATTTCTATAATCGGATTGCACGGTTATTAAATACGTTATAGTGCTGCAACGTCAAGTAAGATACGGCGTCGCCATTATTTCAGGACGTGTATGTATATCATATTTTTCTGGTGTTGTCCAGTACGTTTCCGCAGAGATTCCATCTAATTTTTTCATAGATATTTTAATCCAGTCATACGGAAGTTCTGGAATGATTTGAATAAATCGCATCGTTCTCCGATTTGCGGTTTTCTTAGGTTGTTTTCTTTTTTTTTTTTTTCATTCATTGCAAAATACTCAACTTTTTCTTGTGTGATAAACTGGAGCAAATCATTTTTCGGCATTTGAGAGTTAGGTTAATTATTTTCTCACACTCAAAGACGAGTTTTCTTTAAACAGACCTAGATTTCACGGTGTATGTGTAAAAAATAAAATTTTGCGGTGAATACAAAATTGTCTAGTCACTAAATACAAAAAAAAAAAAAAAAAAAAACAATACTTTGAGAAGTAACAATTATTTTCTATTGATGTTTTCAAGTCATGTTACTTTTCCATTACGTAAACTTACTTTTCTGTCTACTTCATCTCAGTTCCCTTATGCGATCTATTGTTTTAAAATAACCAGATTTACTCAGTCATGCAAAATTTCACATATAACAATGCATCATTACATAATTTACACATTAAAACAATTACAATATATATTTTCATGAAAGCGTGAAGCTATTAAGTTTACTATAATTGAACGCTTCAATTGCTGTTTTATATTGGTCCAGACAGTTTTAATTTAATTAACAAAATTCAGTACTAATCCTTGAGGAAGCGCAAATAATATTTCAGTACTGAGCAACAAAGCTGAGAATGAGAAACAGAGTTGAAACTTTGTAATAAAATGAATACTCAAGTATGCCAATTCCTGCATAGAACCACAACCAAAGCTAATGTTTATAGTAAATATTTATTTGATGTTTCGTTTTGGATTTTAATGCAATGTTTAAATTTTTATTACTGATACGATTTTCGGTCATTTTTAAACAAAATATTGAAATTCTGGTATTAACATATTTTTTTATGTTGACTTATTTGAATGATTTTTTGAATGTGAGTAATACTTTTTTTCTCAGTTTTGTTTTTATTACACTAAATTTTCTTGTGTTTTTCGTTTAGCTTTAATTAAATTTTTTTTCCGGGATCATTCATTTTAATGCTGCTGAGGCGTGAAGCTGCTAGGTGCCAGCCTTCTGGCGGGATTTTCGAATAAGGCGGCCGCGTTTTAATTACGCCGGGATTTAAATCGCCAAAATCCTCGCTGCCATCATAACTTGGGGGTGAAATTTCGGTCCCAGAAATTAAATTAGGGACAGGACACCGCGCCACATTAAAGAGGGCGTCGGCGTGTGGAGATTTTATTTCTGAATGGTACCTGTGAACGCCTTGGAAGGAGGCTCTCTGGGCGTCTGGCGCCATTGCTTTTTGGTACACTAAGAGAAAATTGAACAAAATATTTGTTTGTATAAGGCCAAATATATATTTAGTTGCCCTAAGAAAATATATTGTTGTTGAGCAAACAAAATTTGAAAAGCAACAAAATTACTATTGTTCGTCTAACAAAATATATGTTTGAATAAACAAAATCTCTGTGATGGGCTAAGAAAATTAGACTGACAAATAAATATTTTGTTGAATCAATTGTATATATTTGTTTGGTCACTCATTTGACTGCATTCGTTCGAAAATACAGCTCGAGAGTTTGTATGTTTTGTGACAATTAGGACAGTAACCGTGTTTGTTGGTGTATATATTAATGCTTAACAATTGTAGAAACACATTAATAAAAAAAATGCAACAATAAACTAATGAGTAAAACTTAAAACTTGAAATATTTGTTTGTAAACATTGCCCAATATTTGCAGTTTATCAATTAAATGGTTTCCGGCGTCATCAGTTGTCACATTATCTGCGATTACTAAGGCGTAGCGCTTGAACGCAGGTGATCTAGGTTCGAAACTCGGTCGAAGTTGTAAATTTTATTTTTATATTGGCCCAAAATTTTTAATGTACGTGTAGCCAAACAAATCTTTAGTCGCACCAACCAAATCTTACAGTTTGAGGCAACCAAATGAGAACAACAAAATACTTTGGTTTCAGCAGCAAAATATTTAATTGCCCCATTTAGAACAAATAATTTGGTTACACCAAAAAAAAATCTTGTTTAATTCAACAAAACCTTTTTCGCAATGTATGGCCCCATTATTTTTACGAGTGACACCTAAAAGTTTTCTCAACCGGAGTGGCTGATAGGCTGTTACCGTTTGACTGTTTCGGACAATTATTAGATAATCTATAAGATTTTAATAATATTTGGAGAAATTTATTTAGAAATTGTCGAATAAGATTCAGAGGTCCGTACACTCTGCAGACTGGCGCTGGCACCAGAGCACTATAATTATTGAAACCCTAGGAAAACAACTTTGAACTAATCGGGACAAAACTTTAATTCTGAGGGTGAAGACAAAATTTTCTGATTTATTTGTTTTGTGGAATTTAAAATTATCGCTTTGGGAGCAGTAAGAACATGAACGCTTTCTTTACCAAGAATAAAATTTAATAATATACAGAAATAGTTAACTCTGTGATGCATTACCGCATCGCTTCACTTCAACTCCGACCCTACAAACAGCATCTATTCTCATGGCGGCCTGCTTCAACGTACGATCAAGTGAAAACATTCGAACTGTTCCTTCTTCACTTTATTTGACTGAGAATAAACTTTATTTCCTGGCAGTATTGCGTAGCTGGACAGTCTCAAAAGACAAGTAGAATACGTATACGGGGCGCTTATTTCTTTATCCAGTTAATGATATGTTCCCAACATTTTTTTTTGTAATCATTGCACAGCATGGTTTTTCAGATCTCGAATCTTGTTTGGATTCTCTGTATATCAAAATTTGGTTACTTTCGTTGGAAATATGAGTTTCCAACTTTTGAATTTCAATTTCAACAATGACTTTTATAACCTGTACATTTAGGGGCGTCTCTTTTTTGTTATTTTCACCCAACGTTTTCACCATCCGTTAATTTTCCTCACTTTTCTGTTGATAATTATAGCCCCCTGCAACAAAAAAAATGTCATGTTTATGTGTTTATTTTCATGTTTTTCTACAAAACGTATTTTATTTTCTTTGCGTTCAATTCACTTGTAGCAAGAGTGCATCATTATTTACTACACTACACTTGTTTTACTAACTCTTCTTTGAGAAACCCTTTAAAAGTAAAAATGTACAAGTTATACTGGAAATTGCTGTGAACACACGACTGCGTGTGAAAGAGGCATATACAACATTCGAAGATTATATATTTCATGCACAAATTTTTGTATAGTCCGTTATATAGAATTTTTGGCGTTTCTCTTTTTCCTCTGTGAACGTTTCCTTCTTTTCAACAGCTGCTTCAGAAATGTTATCACTACGTAAAATCAGACGTTTCTATATTCTTTTCAGTCGAACATTTCTCTGCTATGCCTAACTGATATTTGTGTTACCGTGCAGAAGTATTGATTTTCCCGCATTATTGGTAACTGAATTTTCTATCTTTGATGATATGTTTGGAGATAAAGCTCGCTTCGTTCTGTTCTTCTTTGCAGCTGTATATTTTTATTTCAAAGATTCAATTATATTGTTCTGAAGCAAAATAATTCCAGACAGTAAGTGTGTTTGCCAATACACGATAACTTTTAATGGTTTAATTCGAACAGTTATTTTTCCTCGTATACAGCTTTATTATTTTGAGGGACAAGGTTGTGTATTACTAGCCGCACCGTCCTCATTGATGCTGTGAGGAGGAAATAAAGGCGTACTTGGAGTGGGTGCTTTTTTTTGTTGTAATATTTCCATAGAGATTTTTTCACTTATTTTTTCCATTCAGTAATACCTATTTGATATATCGAAAGAACGTAGTAACAAGTAAGAGAATCTGTATTAATTGTATTTTATTTTATAAATACAGGAGATACAAAGGCGAGGAGCATGTGACACTGCATATTTGTTCTCCGAGTAAACTTTGTTTTGTAACTGTTTCAGTGATTATAAACTGTTGATGTTACCCTCCGATTCTGTTAATATTACAGATATAGTATTGTCGAGTTAATAAACAAGTATGGTAATGACAACAGAGTCGCGGACTGTTAAAGCATTCTCTAAATATTTTAAAGATTATAGAACTAGTATAATCGAGAATGCAGATGATAAATAGGAACATGTTGCTATTGTGAAGTAATACTTTTTTCGTGACGGCTGTTGAAAAATCTTTAAAGTGTTGACAGACACCGCAATGTTATGTGTTAAATGTAATAATAGCAACCAGGGTGCTAGAATGCCCTATTGGTTTTCAAAATACGCTTATCACTTACACAAATAGGACATATAAATAAAATAACTAATAATATACTTTTATGGGTACTACAAATTGTCTGACGTGAAAGTAAATCCTGTTTACACAATTGTTGCATGTAAAACATTTTCATAAAACATATAAAATAAAGGAATATTAGTTAATTAAATAAGTAAGCTAACACATATGTGAATTCGTTGCGTCAAGATTCGTCTGCAGACACGTTACATTACATGCTTTAAAAAAATTAAACAATGTCAAACAGATAAATTAAAAAACCTGAACCTCATAACTGAAGTAATAGCCGGGCGGTCTAAGGAGTCCGTCTATCAGCACAACGTTCGGCAGTTCAAGGCTGCCTGTTTTCACTGAGAATTTTTAAGAGTTCGAAAAAATAAGTACAGTTAGCAGCGCATAATCTGAGCCGACGAGGGAATTACAATAGACCACACATGATGGTTAATGCCACCAAGCCGCTCAGTAAAGTCATAAGGGCAGATAGTTAGGATTACCATAGTTACACCTTTACTGGGCCCACCATGCTGCTCAGTTAAAGACAACATAACAGTTTATTAGCACTTTACCATATGTTACTGCAGGTTGCACAGTCAGCTCTGTAGCGGCATCAGAGCAGCATTGTATGGAATACCATACTGGACTGTAGTCAGAATCCTACTCGTTTGTAATCGCAACATTCTGTTGTGTAGAAAGTAACGACGTCACTGATTTGTGACGCACTGACATTTTACAATATGTTCTGTTGAGGTTACCATGTACCTTTAACAACATTCGTAGGGTAGCCACAACCAAACAAACTGTTGTACCTATTTTAACAGTCTTGGTAACGGCTAGAGAATTATGGTTCCTACAGCATTATTTTTTTTTCAGGGTAAATTAACTCCTGAAATATACTGCTTGGTATAAATGAGTTCTGATGTATCGACCGTAAAATTGTCGTAATTATAAATAATAAAAACCCTTAAATTTTGGTGGAATTCTGAAAGAGGATTAACACTTTATATGAGAGACACATACACAGACACGAAAGTGATCTCATAAGCCTTTCAGTTCTGAGAAACGTATGCAAAAAAATAATTCTGGTTTGCGATGACTGTTCTAAAACCGCCTCTCCGTTAAAAGGAATTAGTGTTGAAATGTGTATTTAAAACGTAAATTTGTTACGTGAGCTGAATTTCTGGAAGCCAATAAAATAGGGGATGATGATGAAAGATATAGACTGATAATCTAACACAACGTCAAGCAAATTAGCATAATTGCTGACATATGGCCAGAGGTAGTTATGTCACCCATGAATATTAGGCACATAAGTTGGCATGATAACTCAAAATAAAAAAAATTATCATCTAGGTAGGCCAACGAGAGTTTGTTTCAACGTATACATATGTCACTGGTTAGTCATAAAATTGGGTGTTACTAGAAGTTTCTAAAAACGAAATTTCGGCCATGTCTGCATCATTTTTTGCGTTATTTTGCAACACAGCACTGCGTAAATTAAATGCAAACATTTGAACTTATTTTATTATTATCTCCTTTTATCGTGCTAGTCTGTTCGCTTCAGTATTATGTAGAGTATTATATTTAAATAAAACTATAATTGAGTGAAAATTGGTAGAAATAGCGATATTAATACTATCTAAGAATTATTTCAGGTTTAGGATTTGACCTATGTGCTTTTATTACGTTACAGTGTTAGCTCTACTCTGAAAATATGAACAACATCTGTCGTATTTTGTGTCACCGTCACAAAATTTGTAACTTGTATTTGCTTCCCCGGGATGTAGGTCGAGTACTCACTATTTCTTCAGCAGGTTGTGCCCGCGGGACGGAAAATTAAATAGAGGGCCGCTACCCCTTGCCCGTCACATCATGGAGATCAGGGTTAGCATGCGCGAGTGGACATTGGTCAGAGGGATGGGGAGAGGAGTGAAGGGAGGGGGTAGGAGGGGTGATGGATGTGGGGCGACTCTGGCCGACCCGCCGAGTGACCTGAACTTTTCCGCGGCAAGACAATTGCGCGCGCTTTATCAGACCCCGCTGCAGAGCCTTCGGGGTGGTTGAGGGGGTGGGGGGATCCATTGCTCACAGGCAGGCAGCGTTATTGTGCGCGCGGCCACCCTTGATTAATGCGGGCCAGGGTTGAGCCCGTGTGCGAGCGCACTAACCCACACCCGGGCTGAGCGCCGGTACAGAACGTGGCGAGAACCAGCTAGTTCGTGGAACTCGTGTGACGATCACGCGAGACAATTCCTCTTCATTTACTGACGACCCGGCGAGCTGCGATCAACACTCCTCGTTTTGCCTAAAATATATTTGCCTCCCAACATTAGGCAAAAACTTATAGGCAAAAACTATTTTAGGCAAAGTGAGTTGTTAAGGGAAATCGACTATCTCGCAAGTAAAGCGAGGAGCTAAAATGTTAGGCGAAATGATTCTATGCAGAACAGCTTTGGGTAAAAAAAAAAAAAAAAAAAAAAAAAAAACTAAAATTAAGTGAGGGGATACAATTTTATGCAAACCGACTTTTGGCCAAGAACGACTTTTGGCAAACAACTTTTGGCAAAACGACTATTGACAGAAAGATTTTTGGCAAAACGACTTTAGGCAAAACAGCTTCAAACTATACAACTTCAGGCAAAAACAACTTTAAGCAAAACAACTTCAGGCAAAAACAACTTCAAGCAAAAAACTTCAAGTAAACCAACTTAAGGCAAAACTTCTTTAGGCAAAGCTACCTTAGGCAAAACTACTTCGAGCAAAACTACTTTAGGTAGTATTAAGTATTAGGTTTTAGGCAAAACTATTTTAGGCACAACGTTGCGCTCCCAAGGCAAGTGTTAATTGCGCTCGGCCTTCTGTTTCATCCTTCCCCTTCTTCACAGCCCTCCATTGACATCGTGGCTTATTCATTATCGACTTCCTTCCTCAGAGAAATTAACTCGCATAAACTATTCAGAGAAAATGTCATGACTTCGTGATCTTTCTACACAATTGATCACCTTCATGGCCCAATGTACATTATTTTATTTAATGATGTATGTTAGCCATAACGTGGTTATGATTATCATTTGAAAATTGCTGCATTATGGAAAAACGAAAAAAAAAATAAAAACTGTTTTAAACGTAGTATTTAATAAAAGGAGCTTTTATCCGCCATGAACTACATGTCAACTGTACCGCTTCTCTAGTTCTGTAGGTACTAGATATTTACTGCATTCTGAGTTCATGAACGCTGCGTCATCACGCCCGCATAGCGAAGAGGTCGGCCCACTGATGGTTGGCGGTATAATTCCATCTATGAGCACCGAGTCTACTGCCAAGTTGTTCACACGCAGTCAGTTAAAGGTTGTTCACGATTATGTGAACACTTTAGAAACGAACCTTAGAAAAAAGTCACTGGCCTGGCACGCATATATTTTAATGGTCGCACTGAGGGACAATCGCCCAGTCAAGTTGGTAAGTAGTTCCATATATTAACGTCGAATAAAAAGTGTTAGGTAACCATTTGTGATTACTTAAAATTATTTCTTTCGCTTTATATATTTTTTTAATGCATCGAAGTGTAAAAACGAGCATATTTGTAAAGTATTTACTTTATTAAACAATTGCACAGTTTCATTTGTCCGACGGATGAATAGAGTGATGAAGCCCATATCAATATTAATTTTACATAAGGCGGAGGAATACACAACCTGTGTACAAGTAGAACTTTATCAGGGCTTTCAAAAGTGCTCAATTTACAGTGAATAGCAAATAAAAATTGGCGGACTCGTTGTTGGCTCTATTCCTTTTTCTACTGTCAGCAGTTGAGACTGCTGACGAGTCACTGACAAATGGTGTTTTAGCGTCTGGCTTTTCTAGACTGCACTTCCTGCTGAGATCACTGATGTGCAGAAGGTAAAGCATTCTCAGCAGTCGCAGACGAACAATCATGGCAGCGACGATATTTCTAACAAAAGAAAACTGTATTACTGTTGTCTGCCGAAGATTTGAAGAGAGTAAGGATGGATTAGTATTCAATTATTTTCCCCTGAATAAGTGTCCATACTATAATTTTTACAACTCAGTCTCCCTATCACTGTAAAACACATTCATTGGTAATGATACAACAACAAACTCGTCGGGCACAGCAGACGCCATTTATTTGTACTTCTGGCACTACTAACAGTGTTCTGCTACCGAGACCTGTGATTGGGTGTCTGCCTTCCTAACTGGCTTCCTACTGACCAGTAACATCAGCGCTCTCGGTAGGAAAAGGAATGTAACCATTTTTAGCATGTTTGCTGGAAAATGTGCCACCTTAAACCCAAAGTTTAGCCCTTCAAAGTTATAATTTCTACCAGTCGTAATAACCGTGATTCTCCAAAAAGGTGCGCTGTCTGATTCTGAAGGCTGGGAAAGCTTTCTATAGAATGTAGCACGTTGCAATTTCCATAGAGAGATTCTTATAAACTACTCACAGCCTTTATATGTGATCAAAATAAGATAGGGCTTGAAAAAATGTTATGATGGTATAGGGGAAGAGGGGTTATGAATCAACTCACAAGTTTTCATTTTTAGTTTTTGTTGGTAGGTAGGAAGGGTAGGTGTAAAAAATGGAAATGCAAATCAGATTCACTACATTCGGTAACCAAAGCCTATTCCTACATGTCCGATGGCCGATTTCACCCGCCCTCCTTCCGCTTTGGTGATTCGCTGGCATTGTGATTGCCGAGCCAGCGGATTAAGGTGGAGATGACAGGTATGCTTCAACTGCGATACACGTTTAGACTTTGTCACCTGAGGGTGATTCAACTTAGCGACTGGAAAGGCGGAGAATGTGTCTATCTATCGAAAACCATATCGTCTTTGCTGTGGGTTAATCTTGCAAGAAAGATTTCAAGTATTAGGGAGAGGATTGACGATGCTATATTTGTTGAGTCAATTACTTTCGTAATTGAAAATTCGCCAATGCATCCACCTATCTACAAACAAGCGTATGAAAACTACTGTTTCGGTATGGTCCGGTCAAACTGATTTATCCGTAAGTTCAACCGGCGTGAAAATTCGGTGGATCTGGTGGATGAACAGCGCAACTTATGCCGATGAATTTTTGAAAGCTTCTTTGCGGGGAAAAGTAAACCCACCCTATTCCCAGAAAGATACAGGCATTACAAAACAAAGGCGCCTTCGAACGTCGAGTTTTACTAATGGGCGATGAGAACTGAACGACTTGTGTTTAAAGTCATTCATTTGCATCCGTAAGCAGACATAATTATAGATGAAAGCTTAGGCATAGTTCATGTTTGAACATGTTTAAAATAAAAATATGTGAGAGGTGTAAAATCTTTGCGGTTTTTCTATTATGTCTGGTTACTGAGAAAGGGATTTTCTCACTTTCACACGGATAACCAATAATAAAATTTACAGTTAATTTCTTTTGTAGTTTTTCTGTATCACAATTCACGAGATTTTCGGAAATTTGTCAACCGGTGTACACCGATGCATTCATCATTGGCGAGTTCATTTATGGATTTCCGAATTCTTGACGCCACATCGCAGGAGCGAACTGAGAACAGAGCGCGGTGAGTCTAGGGGTTGGTGACTATTACGAAAACACAAAACTGTAGGAGCTATAGGGCTGCTATTGGCTGGCAGAATTATCTGCGGCGTGGAACTAGCTGCCTGTGAGAGCAAGGAGAATGTAGCGAATGCTTGGTTTGGTATTACCCCATGGGAGCAATCGATGATTTGATCTCTCATGATCCGTGTTGAGGTGTGATAAGTTTGACGAAAGGCTGGCAAATTTCACTCTTGTTTCGTTATAGAGTATCATTTTTTGTATTGTAGATTTTGATTTTCGAGCTAATTTAATTTCATTGTAATCTGTGGTAATTTTAGTTGAAATTGCATTCACATCTGTGTTAGAGTGAGTAAAAACCAACACTTGTGAACTACGGGGGTTTATTTCTGCCTAGTATTGTTAATAAATAAATATATGTAATTTAGTAATTTTACTCATTTGCGATTAAGAACTCTTTCCTATTAGAATCTAGCTACACGTAGGGGTTCCTAATATGTGTCGGAAGATAGAGACCCTTTTTCATTACTGTATGTATCAATTAAGAACTAATGTAGACTGTTAAACTATTTAGTCGTAATGCCACAAACTAATATTTTTCTTTTTAGGGCTTGCTGTGGACAATAGACAGTAAATACAAGAAAGTCTTTAAAAAAATAAGCCATGATAGTGTTAAATAATTGGTGTAATGACCAAATAATCAAATAATGAATTATAACACAAGTTTAAATACTAGGATTAGTATTTTAAAAAAGGTATAATTAATGTAAGCAGTTTGATATTATACGTCAGTAGCACGAAAGAAAATTACATAGTGCTATCAGTATAATGTAGGCCAGCAAATTAGCAGATAAAAAAAGTGTAAACGAAAATGTTAGAAAAATGTACATGGTGTGAATGATCAAAATAGATGGAATGAAAGAAAATGTGAATAGAAATAAATCAGGCAGTGTGAATACAAATGCACATAGAAAAAGATAAAGCATTGCATAATAATAAATATAATTTACACAACAGGAAACCCGATGATGAAGTGAAAGGGCGGACTTAGTTTTATTTCATTGTCTGGGTACATTCACTCAGAAACATAAGTTATCCAATTCGAAATGAAGCCTGCACAATTGGTTGCAGGGACTGAAAATTTCTGAGAGCTCAGTGACTAACAAACTATAAAGACTCAGAGTTCTGTGCATACTCAAGCTTCAATTGTGCGTTCAATGGAGGCTTCGCGACTGAGTATAGAGATTTGAAAATAATTAAGAAACATTTCTCCGGCCCATTGTAAACCATAATAAAACATATGCAAAATGACGAGCAATTCAAAATTTTAAAACAGCAAACTTTATCACATTTTTGACAAACTGATTCGCCTAGTGAAGTAAACTCTTCAGCTTCTATCCTAGCAGAATGTGGTTTTCAAATATATCATTTAGGATATCTTCCAAATCTCGAGGATAATCATAATCAACAGAGAAACCAGAGGTTTTACAAACAATAACCATAAATCAGTTTGCATCTAAACTCCTTTGGTTGCTAAGGATGTGCCTGGTTAAGCCACCGAAAGGTGCACAGGACTTAAGGAAACAAAATTTTTATTCAAAACTGTTTCACGCGCGTAAGCAAGATGTCCACCTGGAAATAGTATTTAAAACACATTCCCCGTACGACAAGTTTCAGTTTTCTATTTCTGTTTACAATGTTAATTTTTTTGTAATGTATTCATTTGCAAAAATTTGATTTCCCTGAAGGTGCCATCGCAGGGGCATGTAATAGCGTACAGCCACAGGGCATGGTAGTACGTACACATGAAATATCAAAATACTGTCACACACCACGCATGCATTTCAGGGGACCAACACTTGCAGGATGTACTCAGTATGGTGTTGGACCTCCCGTAGCACGGAGAAAGGCGGTGATACACTCTCGCATGGAATCATAGAGACGTCGGATGCTCTCCTGAGAAATATCCAGCCATAGCTGGTGCAACTGACACTCAAAATATGCTTTAGTTTCCGCTTGACGAAGTTTCCATTCAATATGGTCCCAAACGTTCTCAATAGACGGGAGGTCTGGGGACCTTGTTGGCCAAGGAAGCATGTTGACCTGACGAAGGCAGACGGGATATACTCGTGCTGTGTGAGAGCAGGAATTGTCCTGCTGGAAAATAAGATTGTCTAGCTGTACCAGGAAGGGGAGCGCACGTCGACGAAGAAGTTCCTGGACTTATCGCCGCTCCGTCAGGGTTCCTTCAGTCGCCACCAGTACGATGCGAGAATCGTAGGAAATTACACTCCACTCCATGACACCTCCCGTCTGTGCGATATGCTGCTCTACAATGAATAGTCGATCAAGGCGCTGGCCTGGACGTCTCCAGACTCGAATTCGTCGGTCGTCTGTATCCAGACAGAACAATGACTCGTTGTTTGACTCTCCTCGTCGCCAATGGGGATGCTGCCACGTAGGCTGTTCCCGGCAGAAGGCCGCGCCTTCTCAGCGATGCTCAAAACGTAATGGTAGACGTTGTAAGGGACGCCACGATGACAGATTCCGCTCTGCTAGCCGCCTGGATGTGGTACTGGTGGACACAGGCATCTCCCCAGCTGCTATGACATGTTCCTGGATTGTGCGCAGTGACGCCCGTGGAGTGCTTACAGTCGGTCGCACGAAGAAATAAACCTCGCAGCTGGTGCTCCAACCTAAGTCTTCTCGACGTGTGTACGTACCCTCCTGTTCACACTGCGCCCAACACCAATTCACAATTTATGCTGAACAGTTCAAGTGGTGAGCAATGAGCCGAGCGTCCAACCTGCCTCTCGGAAGCCAGTGATACGTCCTATCTCAACCTCATCCAGCTGGTTTAGGCTTGTCGAATACGCCGTAAGTGCATGCTGCGTGTCCATTGGATTTCTTTCTGGTGCTCACACTACTACTACGGCTTCATACGGTGTCTTGCAGCTATGAATTAAGGAGATACATATGCCTCCTGGTGGCACATCAATCCAAGTAAACCACATTAAACACTATTGTGACACATGCCGGACTATCACGATACTGTGTAGCAACCTTCGATATACTCGTGCGATACTTTCATGGTGATATTTTTGACGTTAAATTCGACTGAATGTCTTTTTCAGTCGGTCATTAGGAGGCGGGGGGTGTACGCTCCAATGTGCGTGGGACGAAAACATGTTCCTCGGCGATGCCCATAGCTCAGTCAGTTCCCTAAGCTCCAGAGTGACACATGTGCCGTTCGAGGGCTAAAGGATGCGCAAAAACCATCTGATGATTAAACCACTGGGATCTATAAATAACACTTTCTGTAGTGACTCATTAAAATTAGCGATATTGCGATTCTGTATCGGACCATAGGATTAAAAAATTGAACAATCACTTTTCTGTTGCTAATTTGGGAAAAAATTTTGCTATCAAGTGGCCCGGTAAGTTATCTATCTCCGAGAACTTGATTCATATTATTTGTTTCAAAAACCTGGAAGCAGCAGCGCCGAGAAGTTAAAACTTGTCACCAAGACGAGACCAAAATGCAAAATTTCATCAAGGAAGCCAAAATGAGAACGAGTCCAACCATTCAGCGGCTCGGAGAGGAGTCGCCTACATCGACCGAGGCAGGAAGATCTCAGCAGACCGAGGCTCTGGTGGAAGCCCAGCGCGGCCCTAGTGGCTCCCGAACGAGTGGCATACCGAAGTGTCGGGCAAGTCCAACACGACAAGGCAGTCTTCGAGTATGGCATGCCTCAGCATAAGTTCTTACCGACTAGTGTTTCATTTCCTACCTCGTTGCACATTCAATTTCACGGCATATCAGCGGTAGGATTCAGAGCTTCAACCCACAATTTTTTTTTTGTAAATTAGTGCATAGAGGTGGTTGAAGTGGTTGGATTCGCGATAATTTTAAGGTACAAAAACAATTGTACAGGATGTTTAAAGTTGTCAGGGGAGTGGTTAACGCAGTTTTCTCTTCATTATTTCATCTTAAAATTACAGTATTTGAGGCTTCTGGCACACTAAATAATTCCAGTTCGGCGGAAGCGTTAACAATGAAACCTGTTAACCCGAATGTTGGGTCAAAGTAAATGATATGAGAGTACTCAATTTTAAGTTGAGTTCTCTCTTTCATCCGAGAGCATACTTCTCATTTCGCGCCAAGAATATTCAATATGAGATAGGGCTCAAGAAATAGAGTGCCGAGAATGGATGAGTAAAATAGATATACGTGAAGAAAAAACTCCACAGCACAGTAGAGGCTGACAGGTAATTACGACCTATAAAAATTTCCTGTTTACGGAAGCTCTGAATCGAATCTGGCATTGGTTATAGTTACAAAAATTTTGATGTGAAATAGTTTAGTAATAAGTGCACGACAGAATTGAGCACTAATTTAAAAATAGAATAATGAATACTGGATACTGTTTTGTACAAGACGCATCCTAAAATCGTAGAAATCCACCTCAAAAGTAAGGTACAAAACCATAAGTAAATAAACTAGCGAAAATGGTGGCATGAATTAGCTTTATAATGATAGATTTCGCTGGCCGAGTAAGGGCAAAAACAAGTTAGCCACACGGAAGAGAAACTAAAATGATTAAATAATACTTACAATATGGAGTGCACATTTTCATGGAGAGTCTTTATGTACCACAATATTAATTTCTGTGCATTAATGTTTTTTTTCTAATTTAGTTAATTATTTTTTCATTATTTTTCTTTAAAATGATTATAAAATATTATCACGTATTATTTTTGATCGCATAAATATGCAGTATATCAAAATCACGTACTCTATTTCAAGACGTGAATGTAACAATGAAAACATATATTAGGTATTTAGATGTACAAAATAATAACCGGTTTCATTCTGTAGGTTGCAGACTAGATCCTTATCAGCTGGATAGCGAATGATTTGACTATGTAGTTTCGCATCCCCTTTTCAGGCCAATAGGAGTGTAGTTGCTTTAAATGCGCTTTGTAGAAGCTCCATTTTAAAGTCGTTTTGACGAGTTTCCGAAAAACAATTCAGAAGACGTCAGTCATGCCAGCGACAAATTTCAGAATTAGAACCAAAGATAAAAAATAATACCGTTTAATATATTAATTTTGGAGTTCACTGAGTAAACTCGTGTATACTATCATACAACCAGGTTCCAGTTTCTTATAAATTACAGAGAAATTAACACACATATTCGTATGGGATAAAGTAAATATGTGTGCATATATTCGGGCATGGGAGTAGCTAATACAACGTGTTTCGGAAACGTGAACACACTGTGTCAGGGGATTGCTGAAGTGAATATAAGATATTTGAAATACGAACCATATGGTCCATTTGAAATGATAAGGGCTGCAGAATCCCTTAAAGGCGGATTCCGAATAGCATATTATGTGGGATATTATGAAAAGTACTTGCGTTAGAGGAACAAAATTAAGTATACGAATGAATTAAACCAAAATCTTGGATAAAATGAAGGTATGATATGTACCAAATAGGACTAAAAGATTGGTACTCAATTAATATATTGCACGTCCCACGTATGGTCGGCGACACTGCAACGTAGGAAAAAGTAAAATTTTGGCTTTCACTTCCCAAACGTCACAAATTTAATTTTACTATATAACTTTGCCTTCACTATCTTCGGAACCTTTCTAAAGTGAGAAAAACAATTCCTCATTCAAGTGTAGGTAACACTACCCCCATTCAAGCTAGACATAAAGATCGTCAATAGGACAAAAAATACTAATGTACAGCTAACATGCAAAAATAACGACATAATTAATCATCCTTCTTTAAATTACCATCTACAAGGACTATAATGAGATAAATGTGTTATTTTAATTAATATAAAAAAGAACAAATTATTGTGTCATCATTATCAAATATTCATATGAACAAAGTGACATGTTCGCAATCCAAGCCACTTTCAAAAACAACATTTTTGAAAAATAACAATGAAGAGACGACACAACTTCTTGAAGATTCGATTGAAAATACTAAATTACCCAACATAGTGAGAAGAAAGAAAACGTATTCATTTTCTGAAAGTGATAAAAATTAATTTTAGATTGACATTTAATAAGATATACGGCCACATAGAACCTTGTACGAAAACATTGCTTAGGGATGACGGCAATCCTCCGTCATTGTCCGTTGATCACTCAAGATCTCTCCTCGAACACTGGTCCCTGGACCTACACAGTAGCTCCAAGTGTTGGTAGGCCGTTACACTCCAGATGCAGCGATGGATCCCTATCAGTGGCATACGATTGTCCTTCCTCGGATCATCATCAGTTCCTGGATTGAAGTTATTTCTTCACATTCCTTCATTAAACCATATACTGTCCAATTTTAACGTCGGCAAATTATATCTTAAGTATCACTTCTATTATTCAGTGCTGGACAGCAGAACAAAAAAAAAAAAAAAAAAAAAAAACAATTTTTCAACATCAGTTTGGCCGGCCCCTCAACGTTCTTTTGCCCTTCTGGAGACAAATAAATAATATTCCTAACGAACAAAAACAAAAGCTGATCAAAAAAATGTCATTAGAAGTGTCGCCTTTTTACATTTGCAAAACATTTTCTATCTCATAAAGGTGAACACAAACGTCCCTGCATCAACAATAAATAATATGGAAACACGACAGTTTTTCCAGCATGCAGAGACCGTCCTGATTATCATTTTTATACACCACGCTATAGTAATTTTGAAAACATAAAGAAATTCAATCAATTACTAGCTTATCCTTTTAAAAATTAACGAAACAAGTACACCAAAAATATGTACAAATTACCAGATGTTACAGTTACGTCCTACTCACCCCCCTAATGTAAAAAATAGCAGTTTGCACCCTGTTATGGTATGAAATTTGTTACTTTGAGGTAAAGTTAATGTGTGACTTCATCGTATTAACCAGCACGTCGTAATGAGCCAAAAAGGCACTCTAGTTGCAACATTCTAGGGCTCACCGTTTTGTTATAAAACACACACGTAGGTTTCGGTTGTAGCAATACTTGGCCTGCTGGGTAGGTAGCACGTATCACGCCCAGCGTAAACGCATACTTGCTGTAATACGGTGTCAAACGCTGAATGATTGTTGCCACGAACAAACAGGCAGCAAACAAATGACAATTAGTAAATGCGCTCCACCTACGTTTAGTTGTGTTTGGTGGTACATTGTAAATAAAGCAAGGGGGGTAGAAACGAACAAAAAATGGTTCTGTTCAACTGCCTAGCCTTGGCCGATAACCACATGTGTTAGCAGGTAGTCGAAATGTGGAATGAATGTATGGACCGTTGACGTTAAAGTGAGTACTTTTGAAAACCTAGTTACTTTTTCTTTGAACCAATTTATATCATTCCACCACTTGTTTATATAAACCCTGCCATGTGAGCAATAAACGCAGCGAAGTCATTCACCATACCCAAAACCAAAAGACTTAAGCCACAATGAAATATATTTATTGGTTATTATGTCTGATGAAACAGCTTCAGAAAGTGCTCACTTTACCGTGAACTGCCTAACACTTGTTTGCAAACTTGGGTTGGAATCAGTTGATTGTTTCACGATGTATGATATTAAAACTTTACTTTATAATTTTCTAATGGTGACTCCTTAGTAATATATAATAATGTCACATCCATACTTGAATCATATGTCTGCACGCTAGGTCCATGGGCCTTATAGGGAAGACAGGAAAAAGACGTACCCAGCATCCTGGATGGCGCTAGCCGAGTCAGCGAGATCCAGATTATCCAGATCATCAAGAATTGTCTTTAAAAATCACAGATAAGTCCTTTATAACGTTCCGAGAGCACACAAACAAAAATTAACTTAATAATTTCCGGACGCTTCCGTCACGCCATTTCTTTTTTGAATTTCAGCATGGAACTGACTTGACTATTTAATTACACTCAAGGGAGCCTGACCTGAAGATTTACACACTCTGCTGCAAGTTATTTTGTAATCGACAATATATATGTTTATTTCATTTTTATGTGATTTGCAATTATTTAAACAGAACTAGGTAAACTTAATTTCTGAAATGCGTGCCATGAGAGAGACTATCGATGCTAAGGGCTATTTAGATTACAGATATTAATTTTAGTCAGAGAAGCACGCCTGATTTTTTTTCATTGGTTTGTTTATCTGCTACATCCATAGTATTTGTGATGTTAAAAAAATATCCTTGGGCTACGTAGATCATTATTTTCATTCAACTAGTTTCAGTGGTCGACTACATTATTTCTTGGTAGTGTTTCTTATTGAGTTTCCATAGTGTGGTTACGTTTGTTCTGTTATATGCTCTTCATGGTAAAATAGACACTTTTGAAAGCCCTGCTAAAATTCTACTTGTATGCACGTTGTGTATTCTTCCGCATTGTGTAAAATTAACATTGCCATGGGCCTCATAACTTAATTTGTGCGTCATTCGAGTGAAACAGTGAAATTATTATACAAGTAAACATTTTTCAATTCTGCTCATTTTTACACTCCGAGGCAGCAAAAAAAAAAAAAAAAACGAAAAGCGAAAGAAATAATTTAAGTGCTCACCTTACCCTTTTTATCAGACGTTAAGATATGGACCTACTTTCTCTCCATGGTAACCAACTTTACTGGGCGCATGTCGCTAGTGCGCCCGTCAAATATACGCAGGTAGGAGCAGTAACTTTCTATAAGTTGATTTTAAAAATACTCACTTTATCGTGAACAGCCTTTAGCTGTGAGTGTCCTGATCCATATTTCCGTAGTCTATGCGGTGTTTAGTAAGGACAGATATAAAAGGTAAAATTTGTGTGTACTCGTCCTGTCTTAAAGATCAAGGCAAAAACCATTCAAACTCCTAGACAGAAGTATGAACCATCAACATACTAATTTTGTTTATATTTATAGAAAACTTTTGAGGCTCACAAAGTAGAGCAATAGTCAATCACACTATTTCTATTACATTATAGCATTATATTAACATAAGAGTTTGTAAATGGTTAACTTAATTAACTTTGTCACGACATTGTGAATTTTACTGCAATGTAAATGTTAAAGAAATGTATTGATGGCAATTCTTTGTTGCAAGAACATACGACTTTTTTCTGTGCAAGGGGATATGTTGTAAGCTATAAGCTTGCAACGCCAAATGAAAGGTTTCCGCTCACTGTGAAGAATGCAACCCACGTGGTTCCCTGTTATCACCGAATGTCAAGTTTCTTGTGTTTTTTCTTTAGTCAACAACAGCTAAAGATTTCTCACCGACTTTTATCGGTTACACATGTCCTTTGGGTTGGCATTTTTCAAACTGTGTAGCGCTATCAGCAATGGTGTCATTTTCTAGAACACAGGAAACGTATCCTGTTGCCTTGTATTAAAGCATGACAGGTCGATGTGGGCGACAGGAAAGATACGGCACCGAAGACGCTTACCCTGAGAAAAAAGTATTTTTTTAAATCTAACAAATTTTGTTTGGCGCAACCAAACTAACTGTGTGTATTAAGACAGTAAAATTATGCTGTTGAAACCGAATTATTTAGTATTTCATTTTTCGTCTCCCAAACAAAGACTTCGTTGCCGAAAACAAGGATTTGGTTGGTACAAGTAAAGTTTCGTTTGGCTCTGCCTACAATAACGAGTTTGGGTTAGTTAAAAAAAACGGAAGGCTAACCGAGATTCAAGCCTATAACATTAGCGCCCGGGCCCTACGCCCTAGTGTAGTGACTAATGAAGAGCTGAAGTGCTAAAGTGCTAAAGTGACTAATAAAGAAACAGGAAGGCTAACCGAGATTTAAGCCCATACTGTTAGCGCCTGGGCCCTTCGCTCTAGTGTATTGATTAATGAAGTGCTGAAGTGCTAAAGTGACTTATAATGAAACGGGAAGTCTAACAGAGATTCAAGCCTATAATGTAGGCGCCCGGGGACTACGCCCTAGTGTAGAGACTAATAGAGTACAGAAGTGCTAAAGTGACTAATAAAGAAAGGAACTGTTAACCGAGATTCAAGCCTATACAGTTAGCGCCTGGGCCCTACGCTCTAGTGAAATGACTAATGAAGTGCTAAAGTGACTAATAAAGAAACGGGAAGGCTAACCGAGATTCAAGCCTACATCGTTAGCGCACAGGCCCTAGGCCCTAGTGCAGTGACTAATTAAGTGCTGAAGTTCTAAAGTGACTAATAAAAGACGGAAGGCTAACCGAGATTCAAGACTATACAGTTAGCACTTGGACCCTAAGCCCTAGTGTAGTGACTATTGAAGTGCTGAAGGGATAAAGGTACTAATAAAGAAACGGGAAGGCTAACCGAGATTCAAGCCTATGCCATTAGCACCTGTGTCTTACACATTAGTGCAGTGACTAATGAAGTGCTGAAGTGCTAAAGTGACTAATAAAGAAAGCGAAGGATAACCGAGGTTTAAGCCTATACCGTTAGCGCCCCGGCCCTACGCCCTAGTGTAGTGACTAATGAAGTGCTAAAGTGACTAATAAAGAAACGGGAAGGCTATCCCCGATTTAAGACTATACCGTTAGCGCCTGGGCCCTACGCCCTAGTGTAGTGACTAATTAAGTGCTGAAGTGCTAAAGTGACAAATAAAGAGACGGGAAGGCTAACCGAGATCAAAGCCTTTACGGTCAGCGGCTTGGCCCTGCCCCTAGTGTAGTGACTAGTGAAGTGATGAAGTGTTAAAGTGAATAATAAAGGAACGAAAAGGCTAACCGAGATTCAAGCCTATACCGTTAGCGCATTGGCCCTACGCCCTAGTGTAGTGACTAATAATGTGCTGAAGTGCTAAAGTGAATAATAAATAAACGGGATGGCTAACCTAGATTCAAGCCTATACCTTTATACCTTTAGCGCCTGGACCCTACGGTTTAGTGTAGTGAACAATGAATAGCTGATGTGCTAAAGTGACAAATAAAAAAACGGGAAAGCTAACCGATAAACAAACCTTTACGGTAAGCGCCTTGGCCCTACACCCTAGTGTAGTGACTACTGAAGTGCTGAATTGCAAATGTTACTAATATAGATGCGGGAAGGCTAACTGAGATTCAAGCATATACCGTTAGCGCCTGGACTCTTCGCTCTAGTGTAGTGATTAATGAAGTTCTGAAGCGCTAAAGTGACTAATAAAGAAATGGGATGACTAACCGAGATTCTAGCATATGCCGTTAGCGCCTGGGCTCTACGCCCTAGTGTAGTGACTAGTGAAGTGCTGAAGTGCTATAGTGACTAATAAAGAAGCGGGAAGGCTAACCGAGATCCAAGCCTATATCGTTAAAGCGCGGGCCCTGCGCCCTAGTGTGGTGACTAATGAAGTGCTGAAGTTCTAAAGTGACTCATATAGATACGGAAAGGCTAATTGAGATTCAAACATATACCGTTAGCGCCTGGGCTCTACGCCCTAGTGTAGTGACTAATGAAGTGGCGAAGTGCTAAAGTGACAATTAAAGAAACGGGAAGGCTAACCGAGATTCAAGCCTATACTTTTAGAGCCCGGGCCCTACGCCCTAGTGTAGTTACTAATGAGGTGCTGAAGTGCTAAAGTGACTATTAAAGAAACGGGAAGACTAACCGAGATTCAAGCCTATATGGTCAGCGCCTGTATCCTACGCCCTATTGTAGTGACTATTGAAGTGCTGAAGTGCTAAAGTGATTTATAGAAACGGGAATGTTTTTAAATACATCAAATACCTGACAGCGTGTGAAAATATGTATTTTAACCTTTGCAGCTTTAATTTTCAGATTCGTGTTGAATTAGTTTTATAAGGATATTCATTCCATTATTAAGCAACATAATGTTCACTAACATACACTCTTACCATACTAGCTGTCACAATAGAATACAAATAAACTCTCTAGCTTGTGTTTTAGAACAAAGACAATCAAATGAGTGGTTAAACAAATATAAAAAGTTGGTTAAACTAAATATTTTGTTGTCAGTATTAATTCTTTTGCCCAACACAGAGATTATGTTAATTCAAGCGTGTATTTTGTTAGACGGTCACAATTAATTTTGTTGCTTTTTAATTCTTGTTTACTCAACAAAATATTTTGTTGGCGAATTTAATATTTTTCGCCCTGTAGAAACAAATATTTAGTTGACTGAAACAGAAATTTTTCTTCGTGTCTTTGAATATAATAATTGAATATAATGCCAGGCCGATTAAATATATCACATTTTATACTTTAAGACCAGGTTTCACCATGCATCGGCGTGTAGGGAATAAAAGGGAACGTATCCTTGCAACCTTGGATTTATGTGTTTTCTTCATTAACTTAATTTTCTTAGTCAATATTTAAAAACCAAGCTAGTAAAGATATAGGGAACATTTTAAGTTATTTCGAAACCCCACTTATTTTTCTTACATGATTAATTTTACATCTGTAACTGTAATAAAACATTGCCTAATTATTTAAAAATTCCAGTCCCACGTGAGAAAATACAGGTATATTTGAAACCCTACAAATTTAAAAAAAAAAATCATTAAGTAGTCGTCTATGTCATGTCTAGCTTTGATTTTCTATTCCTGGTCATACATTTTCATTACGACGATTTGTAAGAAAACTCGAAGATGGGGTGGATATTAAATGCTAGATTTGGACAAGGATCTCACAGTCGTTTCATGGGGTAGTATTGTCAACTAAAGGTTTTTTGTTAGAGACTAAAATTGGAAGTTTTACAAGTCTAGGTGCGTTCATTCTCTAACCAAAAAATCTTTAGTTGAAAATACTACCACATAAAACGACTGTCTTGTCCGAATTTAGCATTTTATTCCCTACACGTCGATGCATTGTGAAGCCTGGCCTTAACGGACATGGAAATAGCTACACCCTTTGAGAGTGGTATGGAGCTGCGCGTCCAAGGTCAATAAGCGAGGGAGCGATACGGGCGACACTAACACACACGCCTAGTGCTTCATCGCTCCTACGCGCAAGGCATGCAGTGTTTCCGTCGTATCGCTGTACTGTGCAAATTTGATCTGTAACAGTGGGACTTTTATTACAAGCGATGAAAGCGCACAGATAAAAATACGCCCGCATGTTTGTACTTTTCTCATGCCGCTTAAGGGAACCGCGTAGGCAAGGTTTAAAATTGCGATATTTGACAATTCTCCCCGAATTTTATTTCCCAAAAATACACTTATTATCATTTAAAAAAATTAAAAAAATAGGGCCATATATATATATATAAATCTTGTCTGACGAAAAAAGTCATATTTCCAGAACCTTTATTTACCGAGATACGCGTTTACGCGCAAACAACGATTTCACAAACAACGTTTCAGTACATAGGACTCTTAAGCCTAACTACCTACCTACCTACCTGCACGTCATGTAGAGAGCTTTAGTTGTCATATCTATGTTAGTTTCCATGAGCTGTGTTACTGGCAGCAAGACCACAGTTTTCAGTGATAGGGAGATAAATATGCTTTATAATATATTCCGGTTGTAGGGGTTTGTAAAATTTTAAGTACTGCCAAACGGTGCAGAGACATGTTTACAAAGCTGTTATCCCAGCGGGAACCCCAGCATTTTCATATGTGGTAAACGTGTCGGACGTTATCGTAATCCAGTGGGTTTTGTCGGGGTACTGCCGCCTCACCTCACACTTGAACTCCGCCGCTGCTTCACCTTCGCCTCGCTCTCTCTCTCTCTCTCTCTCTCTCTCTCTCTCTCTCTCTCTTTCAACGAGAGTCTATACATCGACGAAGCCGTGATTACTGTGTATATATTTTTTGGGCTGTCATCATTACTGCACAAGTTCATTTTCACCCATCAATTTTTTTTCAACACAGTTTCCTAACCTTACATAACCTCCTAAACTAACCTAGGACAGTCTATTAATATGTAATTTTACAGTTTCATCTAACCTATGCTATTAGTTGAATCAATTTTGACGTGAATACGTCTTAAAATTTGCAATCACAGTGGGAGGCAATCCAGAAAATCCGATAACAAAATCGGGGGATACAATTTGGCATTGCAGCTCCGAATCTATCGTCTACATTCAAAATCCAATTACACCACTCGATTTCCAAAAGAGTAAAGGTATATGCTACGTTGAGTGAGGATAGCGAAGCATCGAGCCATTAAGAGAAAGGAGGGGGGGGGGGATGGAAGCGCGCCGCAATTTTGAGTTCGTTTCGTCGCGTCTGATAATATCCGCGTAATATAACTTTTGACTAGGAGACGCTACGAAGCTCGTTTGAGTTACAATCGGCAGCTCTCGTCAAGATCAACCGATTGCGTGCATAAAAATATTTGTGTTGGGTGGTTATGGTGAAATTGTATGAGTTTAATGTAAAAAATTATGAAAACTTAATACAATTTTGGCCTACACTCGTCAAAAAGACAATTCGAAAGACAGATATCGTATACAGTTGGAAAGAGTATTTCAAAAGTAATCCAGTGATACCCACAAAACCTCATATTATCGATTGAAGCGGCGCCGGGAACGTAGAAAAAACATCATGGCGTCCGAGCGCGTCAATGTAGACTTATTCATGCAAAACAAACGGTCGTGGCCCCAAAACAGCCAAAAGCTTTTTTTAAATTGGAATTTAAACTAACCCCTGTTCACAGGCGCTTGTTCATTCGTATGATTGTAACATCTACGTACTTGAAGAAAAATTCAACGCAAAAAGAACAGAATATTTGAAATGCTTTGTACTATTCTAGAGTTAAATTAGTAATTTTTTCTTAGTGTATACCTCTTGAGCGTGTTCTGATAAAAAATTACCTGAATGGGGTTGGTCAGTTACAGCACTTATAACCTAGCTTTGTGTGCACCGGGGATGCGCTGTAAAATATGTAATCTCCCTGTACTAATTAACTCTGTTATAAAATGTGTTATTTCCTGCAAATGTATTGGCCATGATTTATAAGAAAAAAATTGATCTACTACAACAAAAAAAAATGTATTTGTATCGTTACGATAGCTACGTACTAAAAAATATAATAACAAAATCAATGAGCAACGGATTTCGATCAAAAATTTACCATAGGGAAGGTTTTTAATAAGCATAAGTTATGAGATGTTTATCACAGCTACGTTTCAACAACGAGCTGATCAATAGAAACAAAACAATTTTCCTTTGGAATTGCTTTGTTCTTGACAGGTTTTGATGTCAATCCTATTGTTGATGTACCTTAAATCGTTACGTTGTGTACATAATCACAATACCGTTAATGGATCCAAAGGAAATAGTAAGAGCATTATATTCTTGAATAGTATCATTTTCCAGTACATTTGCAGTGTGTATATATATGTATGTATATATATATATATATATATATAAGTTACGGTAAAAACTCAAAGATATGTTGATCCGGATGTATAAGCTTTACTATTACGAGTCTTTGGCGTGGGATATTTTCGGATTTTATGTATGCTGCCCGATAAAAGATTTTATTTCACTTTATTTTCTAATACTATATAATCAACAGTTTGTCTCTGATTTATCAACTTTCAGTATTTTATTAACCTACTTTCCTTAGACAGATAGTCTAAGGCAATCTCGCAGCTGTCTGTAATCATGCTTCTGTGACACATCTCTCATCCACAATGAGTTTTGACTCCATTTTGAATTTTGCTGCCCTATACAACATACTCTCAAACTATCCTCCTAATAAAGTTAAATTTATATTATTAAACAATAATAAGACCGATTCAAATTGAATGTGTATATAATAAGACTAATAAGAGAATTTATATTTGATTTACTAATAGCCATTTTAAGTGATAACGCCATATAAATAATTAATCTTGTATTTTTCATTTCGGGAACTATAAAAGTTGCTACATTGGATAAGAACATCGGAAACTTCACAGTCATGCTATTATGACATACTATGCACAATATTTTTAAATTGTATCTACATTCATGTTCTATAGTCATATGTCATGATTTGTCCCAAACGTCTACTCTCTTCGTTAAAAAAAAAAGTACTTTTGTAGATCACGATCAAAAACCTGATACATAAATCGCGCAATTAATTAAAACGCTGATTACCGATTAGCGTATGTCTATGAAAACAAGTAAGACCAGATCGTTACGTCAGGCCGTTTTCTGTCGAAATAGTAAATTACCGTAAATGTCCGTCAAAAAGTAACTTGAAATTTCTTCGAGACGTAAATTTTATCAGCTGTCTGTATTCTTACTCATACTAGCTACGGCACGTCCGTGGCTAAAACTCGAGCTGGCATTTATTTTCCTGAAGGGATTAAAAAGGGGTGGGGGGGGGGGAGAGGCAGTCTGGCTTATGAGTCAGCAAGAGAACTGCGCAATCCTTGCACCACCAACACCAAGCTGCCTATAAAAGCAAGTTACGGCTTCACGTGGTAGCGAACACGCCTTTTGTAGAGAGCAAGAGAGTTTCTACTAGCTGGTGAGCTATGCTGGTGAGTATACGTAGGCTTGGTGCATATTGTTCCTGTTATCAATTTTTTTCTAGTTTTGAAGCGTTTGAAAATATCACAATGACTAACCTCACAGGTTCAGTTAAAGCCAACTCTGGAAGAGCTTGACTTGGCTACTAAAGACGCTCTAGAATATAGAACATATTGATATATTGTGAACAAGTATTTGCGGCAAGTTAAATTTCTCACAGTAAAAATGATTTCTATAAAATTTATAACTAAATAACTTATTACGCGTATTCGCGAGTTACGTTCAAAGTTACAGCCGTCACAGCCGAACTAATTCTACGAAGTTGAAAACTCACGTTTCAAAAGTAGTTTTTTATTTATTTTGTTAGGTGTTTTGAGTGCCCTGAACATCGATAAGGCCTCGGTAGGAGTAAACAATATATCTGAGAAATGGGGAAGGATTCAGCCAAGGCCTGTATTAAGTAACCATCCCAGCATTCACCTGGACTGATTTCGGAAAACCACGGAATACCGAAAAAACTGTAGTCGTATTTTACGAATTACTTTTGAGCATTAGAGAATCTATTCGTTCAGAACATACTTTTAGTTGGTAGCACATGAATGTATTCCTGCATAATTGTGTTGGTTAGAATAGTGTATGTACCTGATCACTGTAATGTCTTTATAGTTGAATATACAGATACAGTCTAATATTATGATAACATTTCTAATGTTACTAGTACACTTATTTTTTGTTATCTGTGAGCCGTCAGTCACTAATGTGTCTACTCTACTTTAAAGCTATAAACGTAAATGTAACATTTAGAACATTTGTAACAATTTAACTCCTTGCTGTGCTTTCTACATAAGGGTGGTGTTTATGTAAAACAAATGACATGTAGAATTGATGTTAACATTTGTTTTGAAATTTTTCTTAAGATGTTTTGTTGCTTTAAAAACAATTCGATGTAAAATAAATTAAGTGAAATTATTTTGTCAAAAAAATTAATATTACCAACGAAGAAAATCAATTGACGCTGATAGGGTAACCGAACCCGCGGCTTGATTGGCTGACATTCTTCACTTTGCGAAACATTACGTCCTACCAACTGCTCTGTTTTAACATGTCAGAATGTATTTCATATTGTGCGTACTCAGAACAATTAAACGACGAACTGCAATTCACAACCGTTACCTGGAGATCCGTCTTGCTCTAGAAATATATACATATTTGGCACGCGTAAACTATTTTGCAAGGCTTGAGAGCTGGTCTAAGCTACATTTAGTTCTCATGCTATACGCTTTAAAATTTCAATATAGTGGTTTCATTTTATGAGGTTGTCGCTGTTCACTAATGTACAAAATTTTACAACGCCAAGTTGGTGAAAACTTGTATTGGCTGGACATTACTTTAATGTCGCAGTAACACAAGATATTTTTTTCTTCCTGTTATTTTTAGCGTAATATGGCAATTAGCTGCGGCAACATTACTTAGAGGCTTTATTAACATTAACACTCCAACTGTATATTTGCATTAAGGTAATATAATATTTTAGTATTATTAGGGAGATGCCCATGTGTCCTCATGGGTGTCGGCGAGTGAAGATATTTGGGTGGCTCTTAACATCGAGGTCTTGAGAGCCGATGAGGGTGAAGCCAGGTGAGTACGGAGCAGCGCCGGAATGTAAGGGGCGGGGAAAACGTGAGATCCCCGAGAAAGCCAGCCGACCAGCGGCATCGTCCGCCACGATTCCGACATGCGAAATCCGGGATTGGCCCCGCCGGGATTGGAACCCGGTTCGTCCGTGTGATAGGCTCTTTGATAGGTGTCCATTATGACTATAGGGCGTCTCACTCATAGAGCAGTGTGCGGTGTAATGGACAAATGTCCATTACACCGCACACTGCGCACTCTCTCTCTCTTTCCAATACATGGTTTCTGTACTTAACGCTGTCCTTGTTCCTGCGGGCGCTGTTGCCTGATAAGTTATGTTTTTGCAACTTCGAAAAATAAAACTATCTACGTTGCTTGCTCGCCTTCCAATCACAATGATAAGGTTTCTCACAGGCTTCAGTTTCAAAAGAACCGCTTAGCTTTGCGTCGCAGGACTGTATTACTTTACGAGTTGGCAGGGAGGTAAACAGATAGAAATTATCTTAATCACGCCGTTTCCTTCACCGCCCATTTGTTTCTCACCTTGCTAGTTACGTCACAAAGCTGAAGCAATCTGGCAACAGTGAGCGCCATAAGCCCTGTACTCCAATCTACGCGTGAGATGGACTATAGCTAACATGGACTTATACAAATATTGACAAATTGGCGATTTCTGTATTAGACATAAAGGTGACAGAACCGGATAGCTCCATGGACACGCGGACATTACATCAACCTTCCGCCTCTAAGAACCGTGAATATCCACCTCAGACATATTATATAATCTCAAATTGCTCAGAGATGTTACTGGATGCAGTAACTTATTTCATCGAGGTCAAAGATTGTCCTTTTAAGTAGCTCATTCAAGGACCGGAGTTCGGGAGTCTCGCTTCGTTACTCTATATTTGGATTTAATGGCCAGTACATAATTGAACATCCTGTTTATTTTATCACAGATGTACAAAGTGATCCTGTCTGCCTTGTGCCTCGCCTTGCTGACGACAGAAATGACGGCGAGTGCATTTTTGCCACTCTGCTTTCCGCCGTATTGGGACCCGCCACCCACTACCGCAGCTGCGACGTCAACGGGAGACTCGATGACAACCACCACAGAACCTACCTCAAAGGCTGCCACTCCCGACACCACACCATCCACGTAATAACGTTCGCCAGTGTTTCTTTATTGTAGTTTACATGTGCTGTATGCATGTTCAAGAACAATATATATGTAGTCAACATTTCACTTTTCCTACATTATTTCCTACATTGTACAAATTAATGATCTCCACATATGTTTGGAGTGACCTCAATGACTATGTACAATAAGGCGTATTTTGGCGAAGAGGCCAGACTGATCACAGTTTTCGCGTTACATTCGGCGTGACTCAGTTTATGAGCTCCGAGCATGTTTGTGGTATGGAGACCACTATCTCCTCAGATGTCCCGTTGTCTGTAGCGGTTCTCTTCATATCCGTGTGACAGAGAGCAAAACAGGAACACTTAACATTTAATTGCCCAAGATGCAATACAGATCTATATGGCGAAAACAAAAAAGTATAAAAGAGAAAAGTAGTCACTTCTGTAAAGTCACTTCTGACATATAGAAAAATAGATCTCTGGGATTGAGTGTCTGGGAAAAAGTTTTATTGTTTTCTTTATTTAAAATTACCACGTTCAGGTGCCAGTCTTTGCACTCTGATAACGACAAAGATTGAATACTGTTTTCATGTGTGTACTGCATAAAATACGTCTGAATAAAGGAACATCTTGTCTCAATGGAATGTGTGTGTGTGTTGAGATATATACCAAGCTCCATGGAGGAATCTCATGGAACTGGCACCTAGCATAAGGAATATAACTTTGTACTTTTTTACTTTATTTTGCCAGCCTAAGGAAGATATAACATATTCCTCATCAGACAACTCACACCTCGTAAAAGGCATATATTATTCAAGTACTTTTAAGGACTTAATTATCACGTGTTAGTTGAAAGACATCACACATTAAACATATCATCAACGCAAAATGAATAATCCTATAAAAATAGTTTCTATACTACATTCTAAATCGGAATCAGTTATTCTTGACTGATTGTCAGTTGAAACTGTTCCATCCGGAATCTGTAGAAAAAAATGTCACTAATTCATCTGTTAAAAGAAATCTACTAATTCAAGCAGTAGAAAGCTAGTTATTTATAGTTGGTTAATAAATAGGCACAGAGCATTCCTATGTGACCTAAGTCAGGCACGATTTATTTTGTTACAGAACACAAATATTGTTTGCATAAAAACGTTTCTGGACGTGGTTGGGCCTCAGTCCATAAAGCAAAGCATGCTGACACTTTCATGATCAGCCATATACACTGCCCTACGTTACCAATCCCAAATTTGTTCTCGTATTTTGGGTACTGAACCACAAAATGTAATTTCAAAGTCAAATATTGTGGTAGGTTCCGTGATGTGAAAGTATTTCTTGTTCTGCGCAAGTACATGTATTTGCAAAATTCTAAAGGCAAGCTATATTTAGTTTAGTTCGGATTCTGTGCTTTAAAAGATAAATAAGTGGTTTCGATGTACGATGTTATCGATGTCAACGCGTATTCGCCAGTTTACAATGCAACGAGACAATACAGATTTAAACTGTTATTTTTAGTGACAGATAGATCAGTGATAATTTTACGGACTCTATAGTGCGGTGATTCAATAAGAAAGGTGGATTTACACCAACAAAAGTTTTGTGGTCTGCAAGTTACCAGATAAAATAATGACGAAACGACAAAGTTGATAAAATATTGCATTGTTTCTAAGGCCCCACTGTCTAATTAGCACAATTATTACTAGTCAATCTGTCTCTTCAAAATAACAGTTTCATTCTGTAAAATCTCGTTGCATTGTAAAATGGCAGATACATAGAAAACACCGACAACACCGTTAAAACCACGATATTGATCTTTTAAAGTACACAATCTGAACTAAACTTAACTTAGAATGACTTTCGAGCCTTACAAAGTCATGCACATACCTACGTACGCATAATATGTGTATATTTCGACAACATGAAGTACTTTCATATTACGAAATTTACAGCCGTTCGCCATTGTAAGTTTACGTTACTACGCAAATACGATACCATTCTTCTCAGTGGCAAAGTAGCAGAGTTGGTAGAACGTCAGCCAAAAGAAAACAGAGAATGTGTTGCGTTTTGGGGAGGCAGTTCGATACCAAACACTTCTAAAATTTACTTGTACTTGTAATTATTTAGTTTTGCGACAAAATAATTGTACTTAATTTATTTCAAACCGTAATGCACGGTTTTTCATCATTGTGCTTTTTATTAATCGACTATAAATAACTGATTTTCTACTGTTTGTATTAGCGGATTTCATTTAACTGAAGAGATAAGTAGTTTTATTTTTCCACTGATTCCGGATGGAGCAGTTTCAACTGACAATCAGTAAAAAAAAATACTGATTTAGAGTTTACACAAAGCAAGGATTCGCATTCCACAATATTAACACTTTTAGTTGAATAAAGAAAAAGACAATACAAAGCACTGAACCCTGGCATATCATTAAAAATACTTATATTAATATTTAAAAAAAAACAATACTTACAGACATTATTCAAAACTGCTGTCAGAAACGTAATTAGATATTAGTTTACTTAACTTATTCTACTATTATTCGTCTATGATTACGTCTCAAGTTGTGTAACAGCAATAGGAATTATGTGAGCACTTGTTAATTTACTGATAGTTCATATGTTTCTGTTGAATGCACAAAATTATATCTTTATTTACTGTCTGCATACTTCAAACTCATTAATTGATTCAGTAGATATAGCCGAGTCTCTGTCACAAGACTTCTGAGATTTCATGAAGGAAACAAAATTTTAGTTACTTGCAAAACGTTATAAAATTTGTCACTGCAGACTTTAGTATTCAGGTCAAATTAATATTCCAATAAAAAGTTTTGAAATCTTCATAAGAAAACATGTCTCACGTAAGATCCTGCGTAGATGATTAGTAAAACTAGACACGATCTTAAGTACTTGGACCCAGGACGTCGTGCCGAGATAGCAGTCATGCCGCAATCACATAGCTCCGAAGCGCACACAAGACGGCTAACAGCTAATGAAATACAAGATAGATCGTCGTAAGCCCGAACGATTTTGTCGTCCGACCAGCAATTTTGGATTAGAAATGATTTCTATTTCTCGTCGTGTCGTGTCACACGACGCGCAGAGTGTATAACCTTGTAAAATGAAATTGTATGATAATCTTTCAAATCTTTCCCTACAATGGGAAATATATGCAGCGACACAATAACATTTACTTCTTGGTGTACAGTGCCTCAGTATAAAAGGAATTAATTGTAAACTCCAATATCATGTGTTCCAACGTACCGACCGATTCTTTTTCTTACGAATTGCTGATTATGAAAGTTCAGGAGAATAAGGTACTATACGATTTTCGTTCGAATACGTATCAAAATCAGCACCTATATTATAACTTAAAACAGTATTAGGAACACAGCTGCTAATTTTTTTTTGTGCTTCAATCCTGTTCAAAACAACAGGCAACATGTAAACGAAAAGTTCCCTCTTGTCCACCGCCTTTGAAACTACCATAGCCTATCAGCGCCTTCTAAATAGTTAGGTTAACTGCCGAGAGTGTAGTGTCAGTCGTGCTGTAAATTCAAGTAGTCACATTGAAATGTGCCGTGGTTGCGTTTTTGGTCGTGTCGTGCTGTGTTCATCGGAGCTATGTGATTCCGGCATCACACGAACTTTAGCAGCAGATATTAGCATCATCTCCGCACAGAACTCCAAAACCAACAGTTGTAGTTCTTGAAGAAGTTGTGGAGCCTCCTCTCTACGATAATTGCCCCACATGGCGAAGGTTGTAGTGCAAAATTAGCATTTTCTCGCAACCGCTTCCCAGTTCATTGTAACTTAAACGAACCGCCATGTAAGAAGAAGGACTTCTCATATTCTTCTCTACAAAGCAATTATTCCCTCACATTTCCTGCGGTTTCTTATCACAGATTAATACATGTTTTACAATTACTCCTTGTAAAACAAACTGCAAAAAACTACATAGAGAAAATATTATCTTATGATCCTGAAGGGTATTTGAATGAACAAGTCGTCTAACTTATTTACATGTTGCTCTTACAGGCATAGTAAAAAATTTATATATTAAATTTTATAAAAATCTGATACATATCATTAGTGAAAATTGATGTATTATGTTAGAATATGAAGTGAAATATAATCAGAATTAATAGATTGTGTTGTCTCAAAAAAATTATGTAGCCGTTTTACTCTTAGAGTTTTCCCAACAAAACAATAAATGAAAACACACACACACATATATAAGGGTAACTATTATGCAATAGTAAACAGTGCAATTCTACACCATTACAAATTACAAAAGCCTATATAATTAGTTCCTCGCGTGAATAGTTTTGGTAAACCTTTCCATGAAAATACAGTGCTTCTGTCCTACTGACGTAAGTATAAATAATAAAGAATGGAAAAGAACAGCTGTAAAATAATAGGGTGGTATTGCTGCATTGATAACAACATTTTGTTTATGTACTTTACGTTTAAATACTTGAGAACTGCGACAGTCAATATATGGCAAAAACTGTAGCGAAGAACACGGGGATTTTAAAGGTACAGTGGAGGAAAATGTTTGTATACAATTGTGATAATATATTACACGAACAAAGATTTTCATTTGACCAGAGAGCCTTCCTTAGAAGTGCTGTCCTTCGGAGTCACATGCTGGCGAATTTGGGGCTCAAACGTTTCCACCTCGAAAATGAATGGATTAAGTAAAAAATTTGGTGATGAATTTCATTGAATATGCCTCCGAGAACCAATCTCGCTACAGAGTGGTTACAAAACATATATAGCCTACCTATCAAGAATTGTAATTTTTATGTCTACAAATAAGCTATTTTATATTTACGATCTAGAATGAAATGTGAATGGTAGTTCGAGGTAAAATATCTTCCACAAATGAATTCATAGTATGGGTAAAAAGCGATGGTTTTTAAAAATTTATTTTGATAATTCAGAGTAGTAAATTTTGCTGACTGAAGTATTGTATACATTTTTTTGCATGATACGAAATAAAACCAGTGAAATAAGTGACAGAATTGCAGTGCTCAAATTGTTTTCTGACTGAACTGCCGTTCATGTTTTAACAGAGATGTAATTATCTTTGCAGGAATAATGACAATTATTAATTATCTACGAACACCTTAATTTAAAGAATAGTGTTTAATTCAAAAAAGGTTTGATTTCAGTATATTTATTATTAAACCAATTACTTCTCAAAAATATTTTAACAACAAAATAATGAGCTCCATTTTATTTACTTTTGGAACTCCCAGTTATCATTAACTCAGGAAATACACAGAATATGTCATATAATACGTGCAGTAACAAAATTCCAATGATGGAAAGTGTTACCCAATACAGTTTTGCAGGCTTACACAAAATCAAGAAATTTTAATCAAATATATGGTGCCATTTTCTCAAAAAAAAAAAACTAATGTGATACATTTCAAAAAGACAATTACTTAATACATTTTAAATAACATTTTACACTGAAAATATTTCCATGAGCTACATCAAGATTTTTATGCCCATTGATTTAAGTAAAATATCATATACTTAACGTTTCCTCAAATAATAAAAAATTAAAATATTTAATGTTGGCTAGTTTGTATACCTGCACTGTGAAAAACATTTCAGGTAATTCCCTTACATGTAAGGGAAGCTAATTACCTCTATATGTAAGGTAAAATTTCCTCTTAAATGTAGAGTAAATTTACATAACAAGTACTATTCCCTAATCGTACGAAAAAAGTACCTGACGAAAGTTGAGGGAAATTCCATACAAGTAAGGAAAAATCCTATACAAGTGAGGGAATGTTAACTATATAGTATAATAAAATTGTATTTAAAAATATGCCTCAGCATTACTACTGTTAAATGTTTTATTCAGTGCATCATCTGACGAATGGTAACCAAGACCTCACTTGCTGGTAAGTGGGCGCGAACTACGCTCCTCTATCATGGCATGCCGATGCGCTATCCATTACACCACGGCGACAGCGTAACCACACTGGTGAATATTATTGTGCTAAGCTTAGTTTTTTTTTCCGCCCGTCCTGCCACTTAGCTGTTGAGACAATGCTGAAGAGATGGACACGTCTTAAGGTAAGTTTCCTATCCATTTATAGGATTTTCTACCGCTATATGAGTGAATTTTACTCCAGAGTGCGGTAAATCTTTCTTACATCTAAAGAGCCATGTTGGACAACTTGTGTAACTTATCAATAAAAATTTATTTTAAGGTAAAAAATATATAAAAGGCAATGATCAAATAGTTACAAATGGACGAGGATATCCACCCGTGAAGGTAATTTTCCCATTCATGTACGGGATTTTGACTAATATGTAAGAGAATTTTACTCCAGAATGCGGTAATTTTACCTTAAGCGTAAGGAACACTGCGTTTCCCACACAAGTTTGCCAATATTACCTTACACGTGTGAAGTAATTTTCCCATTATTTTTTACAGTGTGTAAAGCAGAGTAAAAATCAATAACGTTCTGACCAATTTTTAGGCATAAACTCTGGAACATTTTGTTTATTTGAGTGAAATAACATCACAGCTAATATCTATAGTCCAGTCACAGTTACTTCCAACTTTTCCGTAGCTCTGTTGAAGTTCTACTTCCAGGATACATCTCCGCCTCACACAGACAATGATTAACAAGATCTAGACAACTTCACCGAAGGGCCAACGCAGCGCATTCGTGCGTACTTAGTATGATCATATTTTGCATAAGAACTATATCTTACTAGGCATTATCAACACACCTATTTTCACTCTGTATTTATTCATATATATTTATAAACGAAATGTTATAATTAATAAATAAACATATAAATAAAATTCTAATTTAACGAAAAATAGGCACTTTTATGTTAACACAAGTATAACACGCTTGTGATTATATAACACATATATTAAGAAAACCATCACAATATATATAGGATGTTTTTTCTAATGTTTGAGTGAAAAAGTGTGAAGGAAACGCGATTAGATAATACTAAATAAATTGTTTTTGGTAGATATAAAATTGTAGGTGTAACGATCCGAATGTCAAATCATGTACCGGAATTCATCACCAGTAAGTCCTTCTTCCTCTGCTGCTCAGTCCAATGACGATATTGGCTACGATCACTGTAATGTGTAAGTAGAGGCTTCCTTATAGCGGCTCGACCACTAAAAACTATCGCTACCATCTCCCGGCAGATAGACATATTACTGATCTATGTATTTGAGCTGCGACGACAGTTGTCTGCAATCGCTGACGTGGGTTTTAGTAGACAATATGTCCTCATAACACGCTTCTGGATTCGCTGGTCATGATTAGTTATTTGGTATTTCAGACATACCAGAGCAATCCTTAGGTCGGTACCTCAACGACGTTTCCACTCTGCGGTGGGATCTCTCACAGATATGTCTCCAACCAAATGGCCGGATTTGTGCGTCGCCACGAACACGCCGGTGTAGGACGCACACATCTCTGTCCGTTAACTCGTCGTGACAGCAAATGTGTGTGGTGTTGACGGAATTGTTTCCTGGCGTCTACAGCGTCCTACTGGACAACGTCGTTGGGAGAATAGAGTGTCTTGTGATTTCGGATGACGGAGTCTGCAACAGTGGGCATTCTACCGGCTAATACTGCTTGCATGGTCTGCAACCAACTTTCAGAATCCCCAAGTTCTAGTCTAATAAATTCAACAGATTGTTTTAAAATTCTTTATGGGAATATCTGGGGAAACTTGTTCTTTCATCCGTAGTTTTTTTAGTTTAGTTTTATTTATATTCTCACTTTACTCTCCCATCTTTGGTACAGTCTTCTACACATCACAAAAACTCATTTATGAAAACTCAAGAAGCTTACATGTTTTTTTCCGAGTGCCCAGTTCTTTCACTCATTTTGTAAGAACTCGCTATCAATTTATACAGTTTTTGTGCGTTCCTTTTAATGTTTATTCCCATGGGACGTCATGTAACACAAAAAATTATCTGACAGCTATTGATATATTTTTAATATCTCGGTTTCTTCCATACGTTATACCGCAGCATGTTATATGTGTATATGTGCATATATACATTGTGGTGCTTTCTGGTTTGTTTCATTGCCAATAACAATTTTCGTACTTACTTTTACGTTTACCAAAAAGGCAATGGTTTTCATCTTAGACTACTTTCTGAAGGTAAGGTAACTGTGTTTAACGTCTCGTCGATAGCGAGGTGGTTAGAGACGAAGCAAGTCGCACATGGAAGGGGATTGGCGAAGGAATAGGCCATGGCTTGTGTTTCGGATCCATCCCAACATTCGCCTGGAGTGATTTCGGGAAACCGTGGAAAACCGAAATGGACCAGGAATGGAACCCGGGTCGTCCTGAATGCGAGTCCAGTGAACTTTCTGAAGGAATGATAGGGTTAGTTATTACTTTCCTATCCGTATCCTTGTATCTGTGTGTGCATGTGTGTTCCAACCTAAACTCTTTTGAAGCCTTAAATTGAATTTTGTTTTGGCCATATATTGTGTTTATTTAAAATGGCGGCCATATAAAAATTTAAAGTAATGTTTTGTACCTCAGGAATCACCCAAACGATCAGAATCAAAATTGGTATTAGTTGGTTAAAATTGTCTGAATTACGTTCATAAATTCATAGCCTTATCATTATGCAGTTTCTGAATATAGCACCTCTTAAATAAATAAAGTATTTTAAAGGATTTATTTCGAAAACTATCAACCTATTCCCACCACATTTATAACACGAGTAGCACTACGTAAGGTCACATAAACACATATAATTTTAGTATTACAGACTCTCTCTCTTCCAGGAAGGGGGTCTTATAAATGTTTTAGGCCGATATGTCATAGCTACCAAACTTTTAGATCTATTTCAACCAAATTTGCTATTATGAGACTACTTATTGCAGATAATAAATACTTATTTATGTACCCTTGCCGGCATTACTTTGTAAGTTACGATAACTTGGAAAATAAATATACTACATCATATCTCGGAAATATATAAACTTATATTTGTCATTTTCGGTACACGAGAAGTTCTATAATAGTCACCTAAACGTACACAGTTGATGGATATCAGATGCTTATTTTCTAATTGTGGATATATGCATATATATATATATATATATATATATATATATATATATATATATATATGTGTGTGTGTGTGTGTGTGTGTGTGTGTGTGTGTAGGTGTGCGACTGAGTGCATGTGTGTGTAATATACCAATTTAATCAACTATTATATCTATTTAATCCAGGTTTTTATTTTCATACATTGCCTATTTCGTGGTTAAAATAAAAATAAATTTATTTATAGCCACTTTTGTCTTGTCCTCTACTTTGTATGCGAGCGCCATATATCCCTATATACGCAAATCTTACATCACAATTTTGGTGATCTAACAAGATACATGCCTGAATAAACAAAACATCTGTGTTGGGCCAAAAGAAATTGGACTCTCAACAAATAGTTGAACCAACTTTATAAAAAAATTTTGGCCAGTAATTTGATTTCCTTCATTTTAAAATTCACCTGGAGAGTTTGTTTGCTTTTTTTTACATTTAGATAATAACAGTGGTTTTTTGTGCATATATTGATGCTTAATGAGATATAAGAATCCTAATTAAAAAGTTTAGCAGGAAAGTAAAAATTAAATCTGTAAAACTTGAAATATTTACTTACGCACGTTGTCCAGTATTTGAAGTGTATGTATTTAAAAACATTCCAATTTAATGAGTAGTCACTTGAGCTGAGGTTCTAGAGCATAGCGCGCGGGCGAAGGGTATCTAGGTTCTGATCGTTGTAGGGTTTCCATTTTTTTTATATTTACTGGAACTTCTTAACGTACTTACAGAAAAACAAATATTTGGTTTCACTAACCAAATATTTGTTTGGGGCAACCAAATTAAAACAATAAAATAATTTGGTTGCAGCAAGGAAATATTTAATTTACCCTATACAAACGATTAACCTGGTTGCGCCAAACAAACTTTGTTTGATTCAACAGAATATTTTTCTCAGAGAATCAATTCTGGTTGGAAAATTCACTCCGCTGAATAATTTTTCAATCACAAAATCTTACTTTCTAAGCGTTTTTCAGCTCGTTAAAATTACTTGAATATTTGAATGTATAAAAAATAGGCTATTAGTTTGACCGGAAACTTCTTATTTCGTATATGTTTGCGTCTTGTGTGTGTTATAGGTAATGGAACTCATACAACTTAAGTAGGTAATTGATCTCCACATAGCATTACTTAGGGCCGTCACTTACACTTTTCCTACTGCAATTGTGGTAGATATTTAACGATAGTTTTACTTCATCAAACGCATTTGAATAATCGTGCTATTCATGATAGATCAAACATTTTTTCCGTTCATGTAACCAAGAACTTGTTGGAACACCGTATATGTATATAAGTCTGTAACACATACTCGCTTAGAGGTTTTACTTTAGCTCCAAGTTCATCAAATATATTTCTCAGATAGGAAACAAATACTTTTCTGGAACTCGTCACCTGAAGACTAAAAGTGTTCGAATGGGTGTTTGGGGATCACATTATTTACATATTTCTCAAGACGGATTCCTGTGAAATGTTGCTTTGCGAAAGACACAGTAATAACTGAAAAAAAGCCATTGATTAAGATTTTTTGACCAATCACGAACTTGCACAAGAAGCGAAAATTACTTCAACTGAAAAAGGAAATTTTTGCTCTAGGAATGAAAACCTTTCAACTTTTTAACATAGGAGTTCAGTGCATGAAATTTTAATTTATAACGATGTAACATATTGTCAGTTTTTTTTGGTTAGAATAATTAGCCGCGATTTATATTAAATTAGAATCGACTTGCCAGAATTATGTTGGCTTTTGAGATTATTCAGGTAATGGCAGCGAATGCCTGCGAACTCTATTAATCGGCTTGTCAAGTTCTAAAATCATTGGTTGAGATGATGGGCAAGTGGTGTTGGGAAGGGGGGGGGGGAGGAGGGGCAATATCTCCGGGCTTCGCTTTTTTTTTAACTCTACCCTGACGACAATGCCTAAACACAAAACACAACTCACCTGTATGTGAAACCTCAGGTGTAGAAACGAGTATCACTGAGGAATATTTGGCCTGTCTTATCTCATTTTGTACGTGTTTCCAAACTTTGCTGTCCATTAGTTCAATAAATTCTTTGCAGATGTTAGAAGAAAAATACGGTACATGTCCTGACCCTTTGTTCCCATGCATCCTTAAACGTTTATCTAAAACGGGATCAAACTTAGCACGGATTATCGATAATTCGTAGGTTATAGGATTTCGATAATTCCTTGGTAATTATTACCATTGCGAGGTTACCTCAGCATCTGGTTGTCCTCTCGAAAAGTAAGACCCCGTGTGCCCAGAAATTTCACGATATCACTGCCCTGAGAAGAATATCCTCCCAGTATTTTTCTCAGCATTTAGTTGTAGATGCCTATTTGATGTACCAAATATTAGTTGTGAATCTAGATATGACGAGACCTACATTTTTTATTCTTTCTTAAAATTCATTTCAAAGAACAGTCATTGTGTACGACACTGTTCTCAAACTTCCTCTTTTTTCCCTTCAGTTCTCTTCCAATAAGAAAACCAGTCCCAAATTATAATAGTTTACAGTAATTTTAAACTTTGCACGTTAAGTAAAGAACATTTCCTGTAGATTTGGAATAAAATAACCATTTTCTCTGCTGGTGCTCTTAAGCTTTTTGCTTGAATTTGGTTACTGTACAGAAGCAGTAAAACATCAGTGCTAATTACAAAAATAAAGTCTGTTCCTTTATCAACACAATACCCTATTATTTCTGAGTGAAGTTTACAGGCTCTATTGTAGGATCTTGCTGGACCAATATTTATTCAGCAGTATCATACGCTACAGCTGTCGTAGTTATTTAGAACACAATCCCTGGTATTTTGTGGGTCTACTACTGCTTCACTACTTCATAACTTGAAGTCTGAGTGAGTGAAGAGATTTGGGTGGTTTTTAAACTCGAGGTCTCTCGAGAGAGATGAGGTGAAGCGAGGAGAGAATGGAGCAGCCCTGGAATGAAAGGGCGGGGGGGGGGGGAGGAGGGGGGAAAGAGAGATCCCGAGAAAACCCACCGAACAGCGACATTTCCGCATGCGAAAATCTAGGAGCGACCCCACCGTAAATCGAACCCGGTTCGCCTACCCCACCGTAAATCGAACCCGGTTCGCCTAGGTGGAAGGCGAGTAGTCTAACCACTACACCACCGCGACTCCTCGTAACTTGAAATTAAACAAGCTGGCAATTCTTGATATATGTTTATGAGATATAAATTTTATAAGTCGGAGATTGCTCCGTGTTGTGAAATTTCGACTTGAAAGCGTGAAAGTGGTGAAATAAAAGGCAACTTTACTTCACATGGTTTTGGTTCCTGGAAGTGGTTTGCATGTTTCGTGGCAAAGAATAATGTAAGATTCGGAATTTGATTTACTTGTTTTCGGTATATTTGCAGTAAAAATTGTCAAGTTCACGCATTCATTTCGGCAGCTTAATTAGACTACTGCATTTCACATTCACAGAACACTTCATACAAGATTGTGTGTAACTTCATTACAACACAAATAGTGATGTAAGAAATTCAGCATCATACAGGCCAGTTTCAGATTTACTAACCAAGAAATAATAACCAAACTGATGCAAAACTTCAAACTGCCGTTGCAGAAAATTTTTACTCATTTATTTAGACAGGGGGAAACCCGGCCAACTCACTACTTACAACTTGAATTTCATGTAATGCTTGTACACAATTGCCAACTTCTGAAAGTCATTTAGGCCTATTTTATAGACTGCATAGAAATGAAGAGTAACATAAATATTCCGGGAAAAATAGAATAAATCGGGACGAAAACTCATTAAAATTACGTTTGCTAGGCCGAATCGATAAAAATAGTAGCTGTTATTTAACAAGTTTTGTTCCTGAATTGTGAAGGTATAGTTGTACGTGCACATCTGTTGCAAGTAGAACTAAAGGTACATCGCTAAGCTACTGACATCTTGAATCGAACAAAAGCACTTTATGGCGCGATGTCGTATGTACATACTTGCTTCAACTCAAGGACAAACTCAAAAGTTACTACCGCGCGAAATATGTTTGCGCGTAATGAAGTAGTTACTTTTATTCTGGTTAATGAGTTTATTCTGAAGGTATTTGCTTATCGAACTTATTAAGTACTTCGTTTGAAAAATCATGTTATTCATGCACCAGAGATGCGTGTACATTATCTGAAAAAATACATTTGGTGCAAAAATTATGTGGGTTAGCATTCTTACGTTCTTTTAGACTGAACAAGAAGTTGCTGGCAAGTTAAACCACAACAAACAGCTGGAAACCGCTCGCACACTCATGCATTACCCGGGATTCTTGTCCAAAATTTCACTGTCCTGTAGTACGGTAATATCTTTCCCAGCATCGTGCTAAAGTCATGATAAAGTGAGAACTTATTCAAGCCCTCTTATTTGGAATACTAGGCAATAAATATATTTTATTTTAACACTGTGTTGATTACTTACATCGCAACATTTGTTTTATAAAGTGGTGGAAAGATTAAAAATGGCTGATAGGAAAAAAAGTAACTAGGGCCTCAAAAGTGCTCACTTTACCGTGAACAGCGTATAAACGTGCGCTAGTGCGGCCTGGGACAAGGTGTTTCGTGTGGTGAAATAGTGGGCGTGTGAGCAGAGAACTGAGGTTTGTAAGGCGATACTCGCTGGCGAACATACAGAACTTTTAAATGAATTTCCCAGGATGCAATTCACCTTGTTCTCCGCTGACCCAGTTGCTGCACAAACTAACATAAATCACTGGCGCTGAAAGTAAATTGAGTCGGGTGCTACACGGAAAAACCCTCGAAGAGCTAGTTAAATCTTTACCCGATAAATCTTTAGGGCCTACAATATGTCGTCCTTGAGCGCCACAATGCAAATTTACAATTTGTAACTCTACCACACGAACAAACAGAACGAAACGTTAGAATGTGTACTACCATAAATATAATATAAGTTTGACACACAAGTATTTTCACTGCCCAAAATGATAGGCCCACGTTTCTTTTGAAATGAACATTTGTAAGGTTACTTAGCTAACGGCATCAGGACTTGCCTATACAATGTAGAGAATTCTATCGCATCAGTATATTCGTAGCCGGAAGGACGATAAAAAAGGCGGATTTGCTCCTCTTCTTCCCTTCATGTCCCTCGAGAATCGTCCCTAAGAAAGTCTCACAGGCCCGGGTTACTGCCACAGCCGAAAGCTCCATGTAGTATGCATGCAGGTCATGTCGCGTAAATTGTATTTCCTATTTCTCACCGCGGTGATCGACCTATCGGGCTCTTTTCTGCATCACGCGGTAGAAACGCAGGTTCTCAAATAAAAAAAAAGCCTCTTCGATGGCTTCGAACTCGAAAACTTAGCCCTGCCAGTAGAAATCCCGTCGGCTCGCTGGATCTAGTGATAGTAGTAGGGAAGCCTAGCGCAGGATTCATGATTCGGCTCGCGGCTCTGACCTTGGATGACGTCACGCGAGCAGTAGTAGGATAATGCTCACTTCCAGCTCTGTCACTCCGGCCACCAGTCCGCCATCTTGGATTCCGCAATGTTGCTAGCCAGTACGCCGTCATCTTTGAAGCCAGTACGAAGCCATATTGGACCGCAATCTTTGTAGCCAATACTCCACCATCTTGTTACTAACTTTCGTTCGAGTCAAGCTTATGCATTCTTTCTCTTTCTTTGTTTATATCGGCTATTACTGCAGGCCGCCATCTTGGATTTCCTTTTATAATTTGTTTCCCCATTAGTTCTGGCTTTAGCCACTAGGAGCGCTGGTGTCGCTCTCGTTCTATTAATCGATCTCGCATCTGTCGCATGCGCTCCACTTCCATATTGGCCACTTTTTTTAAGAACTCAAAATACCATCTGGAATAGTGCGAGATCGAACTGCCGGTTCGCTGGTTCAAGAGTTTATAAGTAGTATTTATCTTGCCTCTCGCTTAAGACATTACCCTTTTATTTTTATTATATAATTTTTAAGTATTTAATTTACATATCAATACTTTTACTCGTTTATATACAAATCAACAATTTTTATGTATGTATTTTTATTATGTAATTTTTATTTCTTATATAATTTTAAAAGTATTTTTTGAATAATTTTTTATTACATAATTTTTCATTTTTCATTTTTTTTATTTTGGTTTAACTTAGATATATATATAATTTAGATTTAAGTATTATAATTTTTAAGACTTATTTTTTATTATATTATTTTTATTTTTTATTATTTTGGTTTAACTTACATATATATTTTTTAAGATTTAACTTATATACTTTATTAAAGTAATTTTAGGTATTTGTATTAAAGTTTAAAGTGTATCGAGTGGGGAGTCTATGGATTTATATTTGTCAGGCAGATAAGAATATGTTATCAGAATATATGATCACGTAACTATAACAAGTGATGTATTGTATTTTTATAGGCATATATAAAAACTGTTATTTATTTCTCTCGCCATTTAACACACATTGCCAGACCCCTCTTCACCTCCCCTCCTTTCAGCTTTACTGAACAATAATATCGAATTGTACTGAGTACCAAAACATATATATATATATATATATATATATATATATATAGTACCTTTCACCATGACATTAGCTGGCCCCATTCAAGCAAATTATCAATACAGTCCATATCCACGACCATACCTTAGACTTAATGATCCATAATAACAGTCAACTATGTTGACTACCATTTCATCCCTATCTAACAGCCAGTTACACATATAATCAAGCCATTCTAGCTGCCAAACCAATCAATATTCAAACCATGCTTTCATAAGATCAATGCTATTAATTTAGCCGTCTACGACATCCATATCGTGTTAATTCCCCTCAAACCATTCCGCTCTTACAAAAAACGAATCATACAATTAAACCATTCTCCCCACACCATTTAAGCTACACTTTTTTCCATACTGCCAAAATAACTAAACATGTGATTAGGGTATACTAAACAACCATACAAGCAAACTAACTGTATAACCAATTCATACTTGTATGTGTTCAACTCCATGTCAGGACTTTGAATATATTTTATTTCTCTCGCCATCCACCGAACCTAACCAGCAGTCCAAGTAAAAATTCCATTTAGTCACTCCATTTTTGTAGTATCCACTCCACACACTAGTGTACGACTTAGAATATCTTTTCATATTGTGTAGAACATGGAATATTTTGATCATAGTCATGTCCATTCCACCCCATGTCAGGACTTTGTATACAATTTATTTCTCTCGACTTCCACCTAATCTAACCAGCAGCACGTTTAGTCATGTACGTAAGAACTTAGAATGTATATTTATATTGTGTAGAGAACATGATATATTTAACTTAGTCACAACCTTTCTACCCCATGTCAGGACTCTTTAAAGACATATTAACCTACCCTAACTTGGCCTAACCTAACATATCCTCCTCCTCCACCACCACCACATTTTTAAATTAATAAGAACTTGGCATCGATGATTAGTTAGCACCTATCGTTTGACATTTTAGAACGAGTACTACAGCCCTCTTACGACATGCACTCACATAAATGTTGATTTAAACTGAATTTATAAGTGTTCCAGAGAAGCAGATACACATATTACTATGAATTTATATAACATATTTATTCACATATACATATATTCAATAGACCGAACACCGCATTATTTTGCAGGATATCTGCTCTACTAAGCAACACCAGACTAAATTTACTCATACCTCAAACTAGAAGTCATGTAGACCACAGCCCAGGCATCTTGAACAAACCATTGCTAGATTTAAACTCACCACGCCCCCTTAATTTTTAACTGAGGACCAGTTGACCTTGTAAATGTCAAGAGCAAGTCTGTACCTGCACGGTAACTGGAGTCTGTACGTGCTTCCTAACTATTTTCGCACTCTGGATGATGTCAGATAGCCTTAGTCAGCACATAGCATTTATACTTCCCCTTGGTGTCTGGTAACTGGAGTCTGTACGTGCTTAAAAGTCGTTTTCACACCTGGATGGTGTCGGATGACTATGTGTGTGGGAATAGCTGTGTTAGCGTTTTTGCAACTGCTCGGTGTCTGGTAAATAAAGAGAATGAGTCAGCAGGCTTGCCTCCACTTCCTTCCAGTTATACTTATTTTCCCATCGGTTAATTTGTCAGAGCCAATCACGCATCTTCCTCTCCCACCTCCATTACATTCATATACCAGCATATAAAAAACCTCGCGACTCAGTCTTCCACCTTTTGCTGCTGTCAACATTGTCACCTGCTTAACTTATAGAATGCAGTTTATTTCTTGTCTGGAGTTTTAGCAGATACATGCTTGTTGTCCGAGCGGACATAAAATCCTTTCAGCCATTTTATAATTTGGAAAGGTGCCTTCACTTAGTGCCTTGGACAAACGGGACGAGTTCCTGTATCTGCCAAAAGAGTTCCTGCTGTACGCACCGTACGAAATTCCGGCTGTATTCAAGTATTTACCAACTTACCTACAGCTGGACGAAGACATACGGGACTGCCTGCCCTGCAAAGAGTGCTTCAAAGGCAGCACCACGTCCATTCCGGACACTCCTCATTCCCGAAGCTAGTGCAAGTCATGACGTCATTCAGCAGCAGCCACCACCGAGTCCACTTCCATCGACGAAGAGACTGCACAGTGAAGAACATGAACGGCTCTGCAGACCAAGCAGACCAAGGTCTCCGATGCAGTACCTCCTTCACCTCGACTACATGCTACGAATGGCTTCCAGCACATGAGTGGTCCACACAGACTACTATTTCCACCAGCAGCAGTTGGTTGTCGCCTGTCAAAGCTACTCCCATCACACCACCGCTACGATCTTCGATGGTGATGTACACCTGCTCCTTCGAGTTAGCTATGGTGAAGTGTTATCCCACTGCTATCCCCGGGTTCCGACGAGTATATTACTGGCTAGGTGACCCGCGGTGTGTGGATGATGTGAATAACATAGAATCGTGTGATAGTGTGAATCATTCCCGCTTATACTATGCCCTGGTGCCTGCGTACAACCCAAGCATAATGAATGCTCAAGGCCAATCAAAAGTGTATTTTATGGACAGAATCCAGTGCGATGGTGAAACCTATGTAATGTACAACATGAGGCCAGAAGTATCCCTACCATGCAGCACCTACGAACTGTTAGAGCTGAACAACGGGGAAACTATCATCATTAAAGAATTCATCCAGTGTAGGACTACGAAATATGACGAGGGGGCAGGAAACAGTGCTTCGCTTCAGTGAAGAATGCGATGGCGAAACGCATAGACTCCTACCAGATGAAGAAGCTGACACGATTCCGTTTGTTGAGTGGACCACGGCTTGTCGCAGCCTGCCGTGCGAGGTAAATACAAGCTCACTAGATGAGGACGGAGAAGGGCAGTGGTAAATAATAAAGTTATAAAGAAACAGTGTTTCGACAGAACATCACAGCGAGAATAATATTATGGTTTCCTTAAGCACATAGTGCGTGCCGTTGTGTGTAAAACATAAAAACAGCTGGGAATTTATCATTGTGTCTATGAATTTATCTATGTAAGAGTAATGAAAAAAATATGTCACAAAATAAATGCAGAAAAAAATTACATTAAAAAACATTTTGGCTGTCAATGTAAACTAATATTGCTTAACATGTATGTGAAAATATAATCGAAGAGTTAAAAGAATTAAATATGTGTATAACTAAAAAAGATAATAATAACCTCTTATTTTATTGTTTGTCATGTAGCCCCATAAATCCAGAGAAAAGGTTGTGTAAAGTTTATCGGTGAAAAAAACAAGGCAAACATTAATATTTTTTTTGAAACAAAGAAAAGAAACTAATACAATAAGGTGGCAGATTATGGTGAAAAAATGCTTTCTGAATTATATATATATATAATTCAAAAAATACTTTCTGAATTATCCTTTAGGGTACTGGAGTTAGGTATGTGATACAGCTGACCTTGCCAAAGTAAAAAAATATCTGCACTTGCATGGGAAGAGCAATGTGATGGAGAATGTCATACTGCCACCATTTTCAACTATGGTAGAACAACTTGGGAGACTATGTGCGCCATATCTACCTGAAACGATGGTACTGCACTGGTTGTAGTAGATGCTGCTAGTGACTTTTTTTAAATAACCCATGTGCAATAAGTATATTCAAAACAAGTATACTCTTAAAAGTGTTAAAAGTGTAATTATTGAGCAGTATTGAAAGTTATCATTCCAATATTTACATTTTTAGGGACTGATAAACACTTCTCATGATGGATTAAACCAAAATCTCACAACAACACTGAATTTATCAGTCTTTCAGAGCTACCAATTTATGTGTAAGGACAGTCAAGAATAAAAATGAACGCGAAGTAAAGTAAAAAATATCTTTTATTTAAAAAAAAAAAATCCATTTACATATCACTACTTATAAAAAAAACATTGCTAAGTCCTACATCAGAATGTCTTTCTCGTCGATCAAGTCCGTCGATACGACTGGTTATCGGCTTGTAAGCCTCTGCCCTTCAGTGCTCGAGAGCCAGTTTGTAACTATTCGCGAGTAGCTATTTCACGCGAACATCTCCGATGGCTTGCTGCAGCTCAGTCATCAGTTCGGTTTGGTCTGTCACCATTCATAGAATTGAATAAACACACAACTACACAGATGTGTGTGTTGTGTGTGTGTGTGTGTATATATATATATATATATATACACACACACACACACACAAACACACACACAACACACACACACACACACACACACACACATATATATATATATATATATATATATATATATATATATATATATACACACACACACACACACACACACACTCTCTCGTGTTGAGGAAAGGCAATCTTCGATCATTTCCAGTCGGTCAATGCACGCATCCAGGACCTTCTTGCTGTGCCTCGCAACATCGTGTTTGGCAGCCAGTTTGGACATTAACATATTTTGGAGAGTAGAATTCTTCCTGTCTCTGTGCATTCGACATGTTTATCAGGTCTATTATCCATGCGTCCACGCCCCCTACCTGCTGGTCGATAGCCACCATATCTTCCGCCACTTAATTTTTCATGCTCTCGATCTTTTACCAAAGAATCGACTGACCCCTGCGAATATCGACGAGGTGAGCTTTCGTTACATTTCCATCATAATCATCATCATCATCATCATTATCATCGGAGCACAGACCATGTCCGAACTTGGGAATTTTATTGTAATTCGTGGTCAGTGTCTTACTATAAACTGATCGAAGCCACGCCTGTACCTGCCATTATGTAGAGGCCAGTATTTTATGATCACTAAAAATCCATATTTATTTTTCCAGCACATGTCACACATATTCTTAGGCTCTGCAAAAGTCATGTCCATATTAACGTGGTCGTCGTATGCATGCCTCAAGTTCATTTCATCCATGCGAAACAGTACCGACACATTAGAATTATCGCGAAGCAGTTGTTTGGGTATGCGCAAATAAGTCAGTCCGAGGTACACACAGTCAACATATGTGTGTCGTCCCATGCTAAAGTACTCTTGAATACAAGTCTGTTTCTCGCAGGCGATGTCATCAAAGACAAATATCGAGTTTGTCAGTGCATCGCTTGGCAACACAATGACTTCATTATCGCTGCATCGGAAACAACCAAGCCTTCCACGGCCTACAGTATTAGTACCAATCGTTGATATTTCGGTTACTGGAGTGATTTGGAGTACAGGTACATATTCTCGACGAAGACCATTCGGTTCTTCCAGCAGGCTCAGTAGGACACATGTCTTGCCATAACCCGATGGTTGCGATTATGCAGCACACAGTATTCGGAAATATGCTTCCAGGCTTCCATGTCGCGATTCGTGGGAGATAGCTTCAACTTCATCATGAATGCTTTTGGGTAGGGTAACATCTTGCTTGACAATCTGTATGTAACCACTACAATCTTCTGGAGCAGGTAGAGTCGACTGTAGTTGTAGAGAACCAGGGCTACAGGTTTTTTAACGTCTCTTTAATGCATCACGTCGAGAAAACTGCCTCTGACAGAAATCGCACTGAAATGACATATTGGAATACATGATACATCTGTACTGTTTCAAGTCTAGAATGATACTGAAACAAACAAGTATAAAAGGGTCGTATTTATAAGTTTCAAGTTAATTTTATTCGCTGCATCATAATGTAAAGATGTCAAATTCAAGCCGTGGTATCATCGATACACTGATAAACAGTCTACCATTCGAGTTATACATTCCTGGATACATGTTCTGTGGGCCAGGAACCAAGCTACTCAAAAGGTTGGCATGCGGCGATACGGGCATCAACGTGCTGGACGAGGCGTGCAAGTGGTACGATATGGCTTATTCCCACCACAAGGATCTGCAAATCAGGCACCAGGCAGACAAAATACTTGCACAGAAGGCCGACGAGATAAGAAAATCTCCAGATATTGGAATCAGTGAAAAAATAGCTGCATGGGGTGTTTCCAACGCAATGAAAGCCAAGGTGAATATGGGCATGGGAGGGAAGAAAGCAAGACGAAGTTCCAAGGGGAGAGGGATGAACAAGAAGGGAGGATCCCTTCCTGCCTTGATAGCTGCAATTGGCGCCCTGGGTGGTATCGTCGGGGACGTAACAAATATCGTTAGTGCAGTGAAACAAGCCTCGAACGAACGCAAGCAATTGGAGGAAATCCGTCGCCACAGCCATAAACTGGAAGCTATCGCCATAGGAAAAAAAACGGCCAAGGACTTTACATAAGAGGACCCTACGGAAGAGGTGGTGCGGGAAAGAAAAAGTTTCGCAGCAGGAGAAGGCGCTAATGAAGTGTCTACTGAAACGACCGCTCACGAACATGGATTTAGAAATTTTTACACGAAAATTGAAACAGCTAATTTTAGAGGAGTGTTCACGCGAGATGCTTTGCCTGTTAAACCCAAATATAATGAGTGTATAATTAATCTGGACGTGGCAGCCGGGTCTGGCACGCACCGGGTAGCATACGCAAAAAAGGTTAAATATGCACATTATAATGACCGTTTTGGGAATTTGTGTCCTCCAACCGAACTGCAACTATACCTGAAAAATTGCAAACTAACCTTCAATTACGAGATGGAGCAGCTGCCTAACACATGGAACTGTAGACAATTGTGTCTTTGCTTTCTAGTGCAGTGGAATAAAAAGAAATGGTAGACGAATAATTATTCGTTAATCGTTTTCATAAAAGGTGTTTGCACCTCTAGTCTCCAGTCAGTATGCCAGTGTCCATCATTCTAAGTGGTAAGACATCTGAGCCGAGGGCAATGTTTTCCCCGCCCTTGGAGCTGGAAGGCCAGTGGGTCGTCGGACTTACGAATTTTCAGACTTACAACTCCATATAAAACATCCAACATAGAAGAAAATGTGAATTCTACATTCCGGTACATAGCGGCAGGTGATGTGAAGGAAATAAGCATTCCCATTAGTGCATACAAACTGAAGGACATTGCTAATTCCATCAAGATATCCATGCCATCAGATGTGACTTCAGAACTATGTGGTAACCAAACACACTGAAGGCAGAAATATTTTGCAATGCAGATATCGATTTCAGCGAACTGGATACCATCGGGCCAGTGCTGGGGTTTGAGATGCGAATCTACAAAGCTGGTAGAATGCACGAAACGTCGCAGCCAGTGAACGTATTTTCATTTAACATGATATGCATAAACTGTAATTTGACGAGCGGCTGCTATGTCAATGATAAAACCAGCAATACACTGCAGGGGCTCGCTCTGATGGCTCCACCAGGTTATAAACTGGTCGAAGTTCCAAAAATCATAATTTATGTTTCAGTGATCGCGAAGAGCGCATACGAAGTAGTCGTATCAATCGTCGATCAGGAAGATAATCAGATAGACTTCAGAAATGAATAAATCGCTTTGCGCTTGAACTTGAAATGATGGGATTGAGTTTTGCTAGGTGTACAGTGCATAAAGTCGAGCGCAGCACCAAACCAGAGGCCAGTAAAGCTCGAGATTCCAACTTGCTAACACGTACCAACGAACAGTTTCTATGTAGCCTAGGGTTAAAAGTGAACAGACGTGGAAGACGACCACGTACAGAACATGGCCCAGCGGGCAGAATTCGACAATAGTATCGACAAGTTTGAGCTGCATTGCTACCAGCCATATCTGACTGGTCCCTATGCCCTTGGGTGTGAGGTTTGAATCCCGATACAGTGTCAAGATATCTACACCCTGCCTTCACAGTCATTCTTGTGCATCCGAGGTACACTCACAATAAAGGATGGGACCCACCCCACCACATCAGTGTTCATTCGCAACGATATACTTCACCTCATAGAGCGGATAATGTATGAAATGAACTGTGTTACTCTTGACAAAACGCAGGATGTGGACATAACCATTACCATAAAAAGCTACCTCTCGCTCACCCCTAACAATCTTGACATGATCAAAATGGCAGGCTGCGGAATGTAAGATGGCTACATAGTTCCCATCTTCGCAGAAGGCAAGTTCGATGTGAGTGTGGCACTATCGATGCTACTTGGTTTCGCTGAGGATTATAGGAAGACAATAATAGGAGCCAAGCAAGAACTGGCAATAATGCTAGCCACCTCACATCTCGATACTGTGTTGGGAACTGGAGAAAATCCATAGCCTGTCGCCATAACCCTGACCAATATGGATTGGCTCGTTTCCTATTTGACTCCGAGCACCTGTGAACATGTGAACCTACTGAACTGAACAATTCAAGAAACAAAAAATCGACATAACCTTCAGGAGTTGGAGTTGGTTACGTGTCTGCTCCTGTCATCTGCCACGAGGAACAACTGGGTTGTGAAGACTTCTTCAAACATGGAAAAACCACGTAACATCATACTGGCATTTCAAACGAACAAGCAACACAACATTTCGGGAGACATATCGATTTTCGACCACTGCAAAGTCCAGAACATAAAGAGATTTTTTAATATTGAAAGCTATCCGTATGTAGATTTGAACTCCTCCTTCGATCAAGAAGAATTTACATTGTCATATTATATGTATACTCAGTTTCAAGCCTCCTACTATGGACGCGAGTCCTACACTGTCCTGATCCCATAAAGATTCCATGGAACGGCGCCATTGCTGGTCTTCGACGCGTACAAACAAAATGCGCAAATTCAAGATGGTGTGGTGGATTGTCGTATAGAAATAATTCCCAAGGAAAATGTGCCTGCGAACTCTGCTGCCTACTGTTTGATTTTGCACGACAGAGTAGTGAGCTACGACTGATTTTCGGGACTGATGTACATGGTGAGCTAAGTATATATAAACAGGATTATCACTGCTTCTCACTTTAGTTTGTATCAGGATGTAATGAAATCTGCAAGGCTTCCAGAGCCAGAGCGGCTACGTTCTCAAGGAGATCGCAGTGACCTATGATGGCGATGGCAAAACACACACGTGCTCCTTCCGCCCCCCCCCCTTATTTGTGGAAACTCTTGGACGAGAAAAACAAGAAGACAAGCGATTGGCTGACCAAGTACCACCACGGACTGGAGTGGGACGAAAGCAAGATTACGACCATCAGGTGGGAAACGTGCTGCGCGACTTGCTGATGCAGTATCCATAAGGACTGGTTTACATGCCAGGGCCAAGCAGAAGAAATGACTGAGGGACTTGTGCAAAAACGAAGTGGAAATCATCGATGTGCAGTGCGAGTATGGCTGTCCTTCCCTGCGCAAGCTGACGAAACTTTACGACGATCAGCACCGACATGTCTGCGACAGGTCAGAACCTGTCTGGACATGCGGGTGGACAAACTCACAGCTGCTGCAGAAATGACGTGCTTCGTCCTTGGACCGTCAATCGACAAGTTACGGCTAGACACAAAGTCACCCAAAATGAACAAGAATTTAATTTTTGGTGTGATGGCACACCTGTTAATCATCCTTTTTATATATAAGTGTGAACAATTGGTGCACTTATTTAGCCGTCGCCTAGAGGTCTGATTGTCACCATGACTCCATTCTGTCCTACGAACAGTTATACAAATGCCAAGCCTGACTATGGAACTACAAGAACTAATTTTTTTTAAATAAAAAATGTGTTTTGTATTTACTGTATACTAAATAAATAGTGTATGAAATATATATTTGAGTGTTTTATTAATTTATTTCCTTGTATCATTTATTTGCAATATATTTTATTTTATTTTCTTTTAAATGATTTCTTTGTAGTAAAAATAATTCATTTTTATAATTTTTTTCATTACTTTAATTGTTTATCTCAGTGAATAAACAATCATATGTTCTGGGGTCGCTGCCCCGGATATCCGAGCAGGACGAAGTAGCAGATTTTCTTGTCTTGAAAATAACACGTATTTTGCAATAAATTATTGATGTTCTAAGAATTACTATTACCCTATCAAGTTATAGCCTCTCTCTCTCTCTCTCTCTCTCTCTTTCTCTCTCTCTCTCTCTCTCTCTCTCTCTCTCTCTCTCTCTCACCCACACACACACACACGTAAAAATACTTATTCACTTACACATTGTGACCACTGACAGCAAAATTTATTCACCTATAAGGTGAATCGTACAGACAATACACCCTTGCCGTGTATTTTGTCGTAATTTAATTACTTGTTTTCAGAAAAAAATACAAACCAAGGTCTCACACATATGCACACACCTATGCACACACACAAAAATACTGACCACTGACAGCTAAATTAATTCACCTATAAGATGAATCGTAGGGACAATACACCCTTGTGGTGCGTTGTAATTTAATTATTTGTTTTCAGAAGAAAAAAAAAAGGAAACGCGAAGAGGTGTTTGTTACTCAATGACTCAAAGAGATTTTGTAAACTAACTCCTTCACCACCATCTGCAAAGTACTGTGTCAAGGCGAGTGGTTGCTGGTGTAGAAGAATAAAAATATTACTCATTTTCGTATATTTACATCTGTCTTGTTTTCATATTTATGGCCAAAATACAGGCTTTTTGCTTGCATTATGGATCTTAAATCAACTGTTCAATTACATGAGCATATGACCGCAAGTGTGATATGCCCCTAGTGAGTTCCCTGCAGGAACTTGTTTCACTGCCGATTGTCACAGGGGTGTGGATTATTCAGCGTGGGCTTATGTATGCCTGGTTATTTAGTGGGGGTGTATGTATGTCTGAGGAAACACCTATGTTAAAGAATATATGATAATAACCATAAATATTTTGAATATAAATATTTTACTATCACCACCAATATAGATTTATTATTTATGAATTAAAACATAATTTCGGTATGGATTTTTTTTGCAGTAGTACCTACCAACTACCGATATATCTGTATTTGAACCCCAATCCTCCGAGACAACAGCACGGGAGTAGAGTACATACTAATTATAGCATTCTGATTTGCAACACCATCATGAACTGTTATATGTCTTCCAATGGTAGAGCATGTGAAAGATCTCCATCCGCCTCGTGAAATGTCATTTAACTCTCTCTTTCTTCATAATTTATCTACATATATGCAGTTAATAATATTTTCGTATTTGTTTGTTTCATTAGTCCATCGTAGACGCGTTAAAAAGTTGCCTGCTTGAGTGTCAAGACACTTCTTTTTTTGTTGTGGGTCGCCATTTTCTATGACTATCGCGAAGTGTTATTAAATTGGTAATTACGTTTTTTCTGGTTTCAAGCGTTTTTAATTGCATAAGTCAGCATGTAAATTGCCTATTTTTTATCAGAGGACGACAAGTGATTATAGTGAAGTAATCATCAAAAACCGATGTTGCGAGGTATTAGGAATTACGGAGTAAGCATTAAGGTCATGCATGTTAAAAATAATGTGTTTTCAAATTGTTGTTAGAATACTTGAAATGTTTTGGGACATTTTAAAAAACTTTGTTTTGCCCTAATTATATTTTATTGAATTTCTAAAGATTTTTACATGGAAAGTTAAAATTTTTGCTGAAAATTTCATATTGTGTGAGGTTTTCAATAGTTTGTGGTCTAACCTGTTCATACAAATAAAATTAACGGAACCCTAACTAGTCTATTACATGGACATAACAAAAATAAAACATTTCAGAATGGGAACCAGATCGTGACCGCACTTCTTTTCGAGAAGGGAAGGAATTATTGACGTTATATGAAATGGACTATAAGCTTTTAAGAAAGTTATATTCTGCTACCAATGCTGTTTTCGAGATTAAATTTCGTTGTATAGAAAATGTGTATAAACGACAGTTCATTCAGCTTAATACGCATGACTTCCCGACGTCCATATATAAAAATAAGGTTCCCCTGGCTTGCAAGCAGTATAGGCTGTTAACAGCAAAACACTTTTGAAAGCCCTGCTTAAGATCTACTTGTATGCACGTTGTTTATTCGTCCGCCTTATGCCTGCAATGGGCCTCACAAGTTGGTCAATTATTATTAGTTGGCGGGGATTTTTCCCCCTCAGTGATCTCCCATCTTTGCATTCCAGCGCTGCTCCATTCTCACCTCACTTCCTCCTCATCAGCTCTCAAGACCTCGATGTTAAGAGCTGTCCGAATCTCTTTGCTTTAATATCACTTCTGTCTACTTGTTCACTGTTTGTAAATAAATACCCGCATGTAAAAATTTATATTGCAGTGTACTATCTATTCGTACACAGGATATACATGCTAATGAAGTTACATCGAGGAATTAACTAAACAACAAAAAAAAAGAGTTTTGGTGTTACCAATATGAACATTATTCTTTAAATAAGACAATGGGGTAAAGTAGCATTCCTAATTAGTTGCCAACATTACTTTAAATGTGCATGCTCGTCTTTACTTTCGAAAATATTCAGAAATGGGCAGAGAATTTCCAAGGGTTGTATTAAAAAAATGTAGAACTAGTCGTGCACCAGTAGTAAAAACCAATTTCGAGATAGCAACAGAACATTCGTGCACTAAAGCGGAGATAAAATAAATGCTTCCAACGTCTGGACGCCTTCGTTCGCTAGGCCAAAGGACGGAACCACATCAAAACGAGAGTTTTCGAGTCTAATTATTGAGATAAAACATGGCTGCTGTAACAAATCTCCTTGCAGACTCTTAATATATGCACAGAAGTCAGAAGGGTTTTGGTACCATTCAAATATTACTCACATTCATACAAAACCCATCAGAACTGTATGTTGTGGAGTGTGTGATTGTAACTTTCTACAGTCATTCTGTTCTTCTAAATAACAGACAGTTTCTTCGAAAGAACTACTCCAGCATATTAGGACTAATCCGGAGGAAAAAAGAGAACTGTAATAAACTAACACAATAGTCCATTCATGTTTAATTCCAACATTTCTGAAGCCCTGCTTAAGATCTGCTTCCTGGATATTTCCCCGCCTACTGCAAACAAAGCTAAAAAATTACTCGAAGTTTTATTTCATGCCAGCTCAGAGCAGTGTCTGGAGCTGTCATGGCGTAATTGCTGGATAAAGAAATGATGTCACCTCCCTGCTGTCATGTACACTATACCTCTACACATACTGGTAGTGGATCAGGGAAGCCCTGCAGTGAAATTTCACATGTGTACCTCCCTTCTGGCACGCTCGCATTGTGTGCCAGCCATGTCAACAAAAGGAGACACCCCTGGGCCATCCCACACACGGCGGCCGGGGCCTCGCTCATGACGTATCTGCCGAAGCACGCCACGGAGTCAAACAATTCTTCATGCCGTGGCACGTCTTTCTGCTGTGTGCATCATCACGACACCTGAGTTCTCACGGCTTGACGACAGCCGACTTGGAATTTTTAATCCCTTGTTCCTGTGCAACTTGCACCATCTCTGATGACCTTGCTGTCGACGAGACATTAAGCCCACTTACCTACCTCGCGCCTGTATGCAATAATTTCATTAAAAAATGTTTTCAGGAAAAATTTAATTAGTTTTATAATAATTGAGAAAGAATTCTACTTGCTTTCCAGTACAAACTAACTGATACTTTACTAAGAAATCGCTGGAATAAAATTCAGAATAATTGTATGGTGTATGAAACAGGCGATCAGACAAATTTTCGACAAGATTTAGAGACCCCAGTTCGAATACTGACCTGTGCATTGGTTTGTTTTTCAAACGAAATTTTGTGCGTGATTTTCTGTTTGTTTATGTGCTTAAACAACGTACCTGATATAAACATTTAAGCAATATCTGTCAGTTCGAAGCCCGAAACCATAGAAATATTAATTTTTTGTCAGACTTAGAAAAAATACAGTAATTTTTTGCAGTATTTATGTGTGTCTTATATAAGGAATTAAGCAGTCACCAAAGGCAAGGTACTGTATAACTCCCATAGTTCATGGCCGGAAAAATAATTAACAAATATTGATATTTTTATCGGACTTATAAATTTTTCCCATTGTTCGCTGAATATTATAGGAACTTATAATAAAGGCGAAATGGCGGTGTTAACTATCGGATACGAGGATCAGGGTAATATAAGTGGTTCGCTATTCCATTAATGACGTGTTTTCGAAGGTTATTAGTGAGGTTCGTGTGCGAACTTCTGGATGATTGCGTACACTTGTTATAAATGCCTAAGCAATATCTACTGGCTAGGTATGGCATAGGAATGATCTATGTTCGAGACCCTGAACCGGTAAAAAAAATAAATATATATCTGTTGGACTTAAAATCTCGCAATTTTTGCTCAGTGTTTCGGAGACCACTTTAGGAATATACAATAAACGGGAAATATTAGTTTTAGGCACCAGGTATAGGAATCATGGTGAGATAAGAGGTTCACAATTCGACTAGCGACCTGAGTTTTGAAAACATTTTTAGTAATGTTCATAAATAACATTTTTCTAATTGTAATATTCATAGCTTGGTATGTATGAGGTTGGTTTGATGGGTGGTATGGTTTTTGGCTGGTGTCTGATGGTAGACAGACATGCTGGATATAAGATTTTTGGTAAATTTTTCTAAATATTTTTGTGATTTTTCTTTGTTGTGTAGTATTGGAAGGTAAGTAGGTAAGGTTAGGGGTCGATGTTTAGGGCGCTGGGATGAGTGTGAGGTTAATGTGATATGTTCTTAGATTTTAAAAAAAAAATTGATATTTTTATTATCTATAAATAAATAATTACACGATTACGTCATTACTCATCATCAGTTGAGCTGTAGCAAGTGTATCACGTTAGCTGGGTGAGGGGTGTTGGCGATGTCACATCTACAGAACGGCTCTCGGAAGTGTATTGCATCAGAAGTGTATGTGTTAAAATAAAACAGAAATCTCCGAGATTTGCATTCTCTAGGACTCGAACCCCGTAGCGGAAATCGAAGCTCTCCGTATCGGAAGTGTAGTGCACTAGAAGCGTATTTGAAAAAAAAAATTGATCAATTTACACAGGTGATGTATGTCGGAGGTACCTGAGTTCGAAGCCCGAAAATATAAAACAATTACTAACTCACTTACGGACTTAGAAAATATCGGACGGCGTTTTTCTCAGCGATGGGATAGTTTAATATAGACCATGCTGATACCTCAGTATCAGGGGAAGCTAAGATCGATTTGTAAACATTATCTCTCACTATACAAACAAATTGAAGTGCGAATATGAAAGGCTGCCTTTGACCTCAACGACCATGGAGCCACGACCGGCATTATTGCTAACTGGTTGCCTCCAGTGCCGATTCTGCGATCGGGTTATCGCTTATGTTCAAAATGCCTGTCAGCTTGAGAGAACGCCCTTTACGAAGAGTCCTTTTATTAAACCATGTACTATTTTGATTTTGTAAACCATCAAACCAAAGTTTATTTTTATTTTTGTTATTCTATGACATACTGATATGAATTCGAAGATAAGAGGTTATGTTCTGAATATGTTAATTTTAACATATTTTTGTTTATTATATGATTTTATAAGTATTTTCTTTTACTTTAAAATAACATTATTTCTTTTATTGGTTATTTTAGATAGACTTAATGTTTTCATTTTATTTCCGTTTCGTTTTACTATAAGTAGTTTCTCTCCAATAAGACCAGGTTTTTAGGAAGTTGCCGGAAGTCGTTGCTTCTGGGGAGGGCCTTTGAAGGGTCCAAACTCAGTTAAGTTTATTTATGAGATCGTAAAATGTTACCCTACAGGTACAGACCTGCTCTTGGTATTTACAAGGTCAACTGGTCCTCGGTTAAAAATTAAAGGGGTGTGATGAGTTTAAATCTAGCAATGATTTGTTTAAGATGTCTGAACTGTGGGCTGTGGTCTACTTGACTTCTAGGTATGAGTAAATTTAGTCTGGTGTTGTTTAGAAGAGCAGATATTCTGCAAAATAATGCGATGATCTCTCTATTGAACACATGTATATGTGAATAAAAAATGTATATAAACTCATAGTAATGTCAATCTGCTTCTCTGAAACACTTTTTAATTCAGTTAAAATCAACATTCATTCGCGTGCATGCCATACGAGGGCTATAGCACTCGTTCTTAAATGGTCAACGATAGCTGCTAACTAATCATCGTTGCCAGCGAATAAGTTATTTTTAATGTGAATATATATTTCGCTCAGTTTGAACTCATAAAGTTGACTACTGTTAGACCGGCCACTCACAAGATACATTATTTGACCCTTGACTTTTGATTCTTAGTCCAAAAATGACTCAAAATGACTACGAAATGACTCCAAATGACTACAAAAAGACTCCAAATCACTCCAAAATTACGCCAAATGACTCCGAATTGACTTAAAATCACTCCAAACGACTCCAAATGACTCCAAACGATTCTAAATGACTCCAAATGACTCGCTCCACAGTTCCATATGTAAATAAGTTAAACTTAAAATAATATATATATATAAGTTAAACCAAAATAATAAAAAATAGATATAGAAATGACGAAATAAAAAATAAATAATGAAAAAATTATATTAGTTAAATATAAATTAAATTTGTGTAAGGTAAACCAAAATTATTAAAAAAATTAAAAATTAAAATGACAAAAAATTATTGATTAAAAATACTTAAAAAAATTACATAAGAAATGAAATTTATATAATGAAAAATAAATACTTTAGGAATATTGATTTGAATATAAACTTAAGAAAGTATTGAAATGTCAAATAAATACTTTAAAATTATATAGTAAAAATAAAAGTGTAATGTCTTAAATGAAAGACAAGATATATACCACTTATAAACACTCGTACCAGTGCATATCGCGATAGCCGAATGGTCTAAGGCGTAATTCTGGACACCCAGCAAATTCCAGAACCAATATGGCAGTGGAGCACATGCGACATATGCGAGTTAAACTAATCGAACGAGAGCGACACCAGAGCCCCTAGTGGCTGAAGCCAGAACCAATATGGCGGTGTAACAAAGGTGAGTCATCAGTGGAGTGAATGCGACACCAGTGATCCAAGTGGGCAAAAGCCAGAACTAATGGGGGGAAACAAACGACAAACGAAAAAAACCAAGATGATGGCCTACAGTAACAGCTGATGTAAACAAATGATGAACTAATGGGAGAGAATGAGAGTGAAAGGAAAGAAGAGAGAGGATGGAAGAGAAAGGAAATGGAGAAGGAAAAAAGAAACAAAGAATGCAAAAGAAAAAAAAATTGGAATCATTCGAAGAAAACCCTCGGAATGCAAGAGCATGAAAAAATAACTTACTGGGTTACCAATATAGCAGTCGAACGAATGTAACAATATGGCGACATACTGCTACAAATATGGCGGCCCAATCTTGTGGCATACTGGTGTCAAATATGGCGACGTACTGGCTAGCAACATGGTGTAATCCAATATGGCGGACGCGTGACCGGCATGATAGAGCAGGAAGTCCGGAATCCAACATGGCTCCCGGAACCTCGCATCTCACACTGCAGTGTGATGTTCCCGAACATACATTATCCTACTACTCTCTGAATACTACTTTCTTTTCTTCTCTTTGTGTATCATTCCACTAAATGTGAGATTAACACTGCCATTGGCCGATTCACTTTATAAATACGTTATCGATGTGAAAGAGTGTAAATGTTACTACTGTAAATTGTGTAAATAATTTGCAAAATTTGTTATTTGCGTGTACGCAAGAAATACTGACTTCAGTAGCCATGAGTTTACTATTTTAACTCACCGAATTCAACGTCAAATAATAGAACTATTTTCACATTTTCGCTGCCAACTTAGCTGGCATGCCAGTGTGTGCTCTAGTATAAATGTAACTATGGGGAGTGATATTTTCTAGGGTTTATTTCAAGATTTCTCACTTTATCGTGAACAGCAGGCTATAATTCCAACAATAACTTGACTGTGCAGTTTTGCTATTGGGCGTCGCTTTGTGTCGCGCGAATTTCAGAATTCATTGTTCTGAAAACCCTATACACACAGCTATATAGTGTGGTTAGGTGGCAGGACGTGAAAATAAAAACTCTCTCTCTTTAATTATTCTGAAAACAATTAAATGCAGGTTCTGAGATGTTTCAGCATCACAGAAAACTATTGCGTAAAATATCATTGCAAGTAAAATTATTAGATTATTTGTATGGCACTACCTACAGTACATGTCTCCAGATATATATACTCATAACTGGCGGCATGTCACTTAACAATTTTGCAGGCTACCGTCTAGAAATATCTTTAAACCGATTTGGTAGCTAAACGCGTGTTAATGATTCTGTATTTCTATTGACTGAAACTTTAAACACCTGTTAACCAAAATGATGCAGTAGCACAAAGTCAAGTCGAAATGAAAACAAACGGCATCAGTTATAAAACAAACCAAAATGTTTCCCAAATAATAATTACGAACAAATTTGGCATAGTATCTCATCGTTAAAACAAATGAATGTAGGAATGCTTTGGTTTTAAACAAAGTGACGTTTCCAAGGATACGAATTCGATGGAACTAAGTCGTCAAAAATTTTAGTGTAAATTGTCTCTAGATCAGAATGTCGCTAAGCAGTAATAAGTTCTGTGAATCTGTAAATGGTTCGTCAAAGCTTAAAAAAGATGGTAGACAAGTAGCGAGGAAGAGAAATGAATGCCTTCATTTTACAAGAAAAAACCTAGAAATTGCGCAGTTAGCAGTTACAAGAAAACAACCAAGTGACGTCGAGGAGAGAAGGAAACACCATGATGGCCAGGTAAAAGTGACTCAATTAGGCGTGCCTACAAAAGAGGAAAAAAAAATTCAGCGTAACATGAGCGTGGAAGAATATTGTAATTTCGCAAGACATAGACTATACAAGATAAAGGCTGCCAGGAGAAAACTGGAACAGAAAATAGAAAACCTTGCAAATTTGGGGTTTCTAAACCGTGATAGTCACTGTAAACTAACGAAGAAGTGAAGTGTGAGGAACCACAATGTTTGAGTGAGTACGTAAGGTTCAACCGGGAAAAGAGGGCGACTACGCTGCGAATATGCTGGAATATTTCGGACAGCTGAAGAAATGAACAGACGTCCACATGGCTCCATTTGAAACCATGGAGAGTATTCACGAGTTGTTATTCAATGCCTGATATATTTCAGATCAATAAAACGACCGTTGGTAATACACAAAATAATCATTCCTAAAATGATACATAAATTTAACATTACTATAGTTTAAAATGTTGTTCTAATCGATGCCATGAAATTTGGCGCTCCCACACAGTACGTGCGTTCATGTGTGTTGAACTTTGAAGAAAGGGTGAGGGTCACAATATTTGATTTGTGAACTTATTTTGCAATGACTTAAATTGAAAATTTATTGGTTGTAATTTCTCTTTGAATGCTCACAATACGCGAGCGTTCCGGTTGTATCACACATGTGCCTCTCCTTACAAAACCATTAGTAATTTACCCTCGCTTGTTTTTGAGAAAGGTCATAATAAATCAAACAGTATGTAACAAGTTCATTTAGTATGCTGCGATTTAGGTACCTTTTACTGGTGTTTGCGAATGTATTTGCAATATGTGTTACTGCGCAAATCTGATAAATATCACTTCTGTCATCCTCTCTTCAGAAAGTGTTTGAAAATCGTGTATTTTTTTTTTGACCAAATTAATACATAACTTTCACTCCACAGGTAAGCTACAACGTAAACTTTTGTTTCTTCCGTCGCAAGTCCGCCTACACTAGCTTTCTTAATGTGCACATTTCCTGGAAAAATTATACGGTTTACTTTTGCCGATGCAGTACACTTCCATGACTTCAGTTAAATTAACCGCCTTAGATGTTATTCAATTGTATACATATTCATTATGACGCATTCATTATGGCAGCGACGTATATATTCATGCCTAGTATGCTCAGTGTTCTTGAAAATACTATGCGAATAATAATTATTCACAGTCGTTTTTAATGATATCATTAAGATCGTACAGGTTATAACAATTATTAGTTTACAATGTATGAACATTTTAACCCTTATTTCATTTTCGAAGGCTAGAATTCTGAATAACACCTTCCTCCTCTTCCAATCACTGCTCAATCATTCCTCCCCCCCCCCCCCCCCCCCTCTTCGCTAACACCATCACGGCCTTCTATCCCATCGATATAGTCTATATGCAGTTTCTTTACACTCTTTGAATATAATCTCCATAGTGTTTGGTTGCTTTCTACGTGTATCACAAGTGTTTCATACTTCCGATAACTTAAAAGTACGTACTTTTATTAAAATGAAACTTTCACCTATATTTTATCTGATTTAAAATTTATAAGAATTTAAACAGTAAGAAAACAGAGGTGTTGGTAATTCCTAGTAATAAATAGCCCTTATGCAGAAATATTATTACACTGGGTGCGTAATAATGCTGTGCGTTGTCCCTCAGCTGTAATTTTCTAGACTTGTTTAACATTTACTTGCATGCACGAAGCGGAGGAGTATCCTGGAAATAGAGCTTTAGCAGGACTTCAGACAAGGTGGAGGCAACCGTGCATGGACTATATCACAAATTCCTCTTACCACGCACTTTGAGCAATCGAATCCGCTCCCGTGTACTTCTTCCGCTTTTATTTACCAACGACAATTTATTGTTATAATATTTTTTGGGGAATCGATTAAGACCACCTTTCAAATATATTTGACGTGGAGACGATATGTGCACTATTAGGCTACTAGTAGTAAAAAGATTAAAAAATGCCCTCTAAATTCTGCCTTCTCCTGCATTCTCGAAGCTGAATGTTCACTACAGTCCATGTAATAAATCGGTACTCTTCCCTTCCTTTTACACCCTTGAAAATTAACTCACTTACAGGAAGACAACTAATGATTGCATATCAGTAGATCTAAAAAATTAGTATAAATAAAAAATATAACATAATGTTTATATTTGCCAATTTTTCCAAAAGTTGAAGATCATAAATCTGTCAATAATAATTTTGTGTTTCTTGAATTATTGTGTTTCTCGAAATCATCTCACTCAAAATAATGTGCAGGTCACTTCAGAAATCATAATTATTACTGACCTTTCCGAAATATCAATTTGGTAGTCTATCCGAGTCGCTTATAGGCAAATAGAAATATTTAAAAAAATCGATTTTAGGCATTCATTAATCAGAATTCATAATGCAAGCAGTTTCATACAGAATTCTGTAAATTTAATGACAACTAAGTTTAGTGAAAAGGTATATTTACTTAAAAACTAACAATTCTTGCACGATTAAAATACATTTCTTAAAAGTGATTACTACAATGTAAACTGTCTCAACGCCGTACATGTTATTGTATTTCTCTAGGCATATATTTTAATTCCTCAGGTTATTAAAACTCAACTGATTTTTTAATTTACGTTTTTATTTTTTCGAGAAGTGCCAAGAATAACAACTGCTGCTCAAACGCACTCTAATGGTGCATATTTAACCTAAGTTACAACTATTTAAGGACATACTATTATATTTTATAATGAAAGTGCATATAGAACACTTTGGTATTAAAAGGTGTGATATTAAATATTTATATACAACTCCTATATCACAAAATCAGGGTTTTTCGATTTTTACTGTTCGTACACTTGATATTGAAAATGAACATCACTTCCCATTCATGTCATAAAAAATTAAAACTGAAAACCTTGAACTGAAAATTAAATGGCTGGGGTGAGTGCAAACCTCACACTAGAGGGGTAAACTTTCGGTTGTCATTGTACAGCGACCTAAAACCATGTTAGAGTTATAAATAATAGTGCTGCTTTGTATAACATACGAATTCCTCATTCGTTGGTCTTTATGGGACATTATCCTGGCAATATTCTAGATTTAAGTTAATGTATATGAGCTTTGAGTGAATAAACTACGTATTTATGTGGTTCTTACGAGTTCAGTTTTTATCTGCTGGGTTCGATAACAAAAAAACACGAATAAAATCGTTATTAATATTTCTCAACCAATGATGTGGAATATTGAGATATTAATAATCACTATTTATTTCCCAAGAATATATATTCCACGGTTACGTTTGAAGAAAGACTTGATTGGTCACAGAAAGCTACTGTGTAGGTAAAAACTTTTAACCCGTAATTAAGGGTATTATGCACCTGCGCGTCCAAGGTCAAGAAGCGAGGGAGCGATACGGGCGACACTAACACGCACGCCTAGTGCCTCATCGCTCCTACGCGCAAGGCGTGCAGTGTTTCCGTCGTAACGCTGTACTGTGCAAATGAGATCTGTAACAGTGGGGTTTTATTACACGCGATGAAAGACCACAGATTAAACTACGGCCGTATCTTTGTACTTTTTTCTTGCCGCTTAGGAAACTACATAGGCAAACTTTAAAAATGCGATATTTAACAACTTTCACGAAATTTTTTCCCCAAGAGTACACTAAATGTGACAAAAGTAAAACGATGGGTATATAGACAATAGTTGTCAAAATGTCGTATTTCGATTACTTTTATTTACCGAGATACGCGTTTGCTCGCAAAGGACGGTTTCACAGTAAATGTTCCCGTACATAATCCCCTTAAATAATATTTCAAATAAATACCTAGTGACTCATTTAATGTTTAAATTCTTTGAACAGGAATAAAAGAGCAGCTGTTAAAACAATCTGAGAGGGACTGCTTATATTTGACGCCGTAAGGACACCCTTGGATGTGTACGAATGTTTTACAGATCTTCAAAACGTTCGCCACCACAGCAACAAGTCATAGTCTGCAAAGTTGTACAACAGAATGACAAATAACAGCTACGTTTCTCATGTGGGTAGATTCAAAGGTTGTCACAATAGCGTATCTCATGTCATTCAATGTCCGTCAAGAGTTCACCACAAACAGACATCCAACTGCTTTATACCCTGAGACCTGGGTGGATACTCGACATTTACTCGGTGGTAACCCCCTCCACATAAATGTTTCATCTAGGAGCGAACACACTTCACGATTGTAATCTCACGGTATACCATCCTGCTGGGAAAAATAATCGTAGCCTGGGTAGAGTTGGCTAATAGCTGGCACAATGTTTTCCTTCAAAATGGTACAGCCACTTTCACCTGTCACCATCCCGTCAAAGAAGATTGGCCCCACAAGCCTCCTGGCAGACAAACAGCCCCACACTGATAACCGAGGAAGACGAACTGCTTGCTCTACCAGAGTGTGTGTTAGGGGGAAAAAAAGGGTGGGGGGGGGTGTTCATGGGCCCAGTACGCACAGTTGTGGTGGTTGACAGTTCCATCTAATTTAATATAGATAAAAAAAATCCAGGGACACTTTTGTGAGCTAATTACAAGTTAATGCATTTTTGTGGTCTAAGAGTACAGCATGAATAGCGGCCTAAGCGACAATGTTTTTTCTCTAACTTTTGCTTGCACATTCTGGCAATACAGTATGACGTACATCTTGCAGCCAGAATCTAACGTGGTGTCGCAGCTCATGTTGAAATAAAAGAAAAAAAGCAAAGTTGTTATAAAATTATTTTAAAAAATAAATGCAAATTAAAACCATTATTATAACATAATTTTTTAACAGGAGTTCAACCCGGAACGCCCAAGTAATAACGTAACGCTTATAGAGTTTAGGATGCGATGGAATGAGAGATAAAAATGCCATCATAGTAACTATAGGCTATTCACGATAAAATGAGCACTTTTGGAAGCCCAGCTTATGATCTACTTGTATACACGTTGTATATTCTTCCGCTTTATGTAAGATTAGCTTTACCACGGGCATTATCACTTTATTCATGCGTCGGTCATGACTGTGAAATTATTAAAAAAGTAAATATTTAACAAATCTGCTCATTTTTACACTTCGATGCATTAAAAAAAGAACAGAAAGCAAAGAGAAACTTAGGTTTTCAGAAATGGTTACCTAACACTTTTTATACGACGTTAAGGCACGGAACTACTTCCCATCCATCATTACCAACTTTACTGGGCGCATGTCACTCAGGGCGCCCGGTAAAGTACATGCAGGTAGGAGCAGAGAAATTTTTCATAGGTTGATTTCAGAAGTGCTCACTTTATCGTGAACAGCCTGTAATAAACTTTCCATACACAGTGCAGTGCCGCAAGATTGTTTGGAATTTCGTTGCTAAGATTTTCGTGTACGTATTCACTCAGTATCCCCGTGCCTTTGGCCGTGGTTGCGAATTTTGGTTAGAAGTGTGTGTTTTATGAATAAAGGCGAGTTTTTTTTTCCTGCCATGCATGCGACAGCGTGATGTGGCCACAGAAGCTCGGCACCTTGCCTTGTTGACACTCGCTGGTAGGACAGGGCGTGTGGTGCGGGCCTTCTCTGGGCCCCGGACTGTCAACATCTGACACGCCGTCCTCCCGCAGTCTACGTGCAACACGTGAATAAAACATGAAAACCAGCCCGTCGTGTGTTAATTCGCAGCTAGGTTCCTCTTCCCTACCGTAAAGAACAAATCCTTCCTGCTTGCCCGCCGAAGGTAGAATTCAAAGCAGACAACGCTGTATGAAGCAGAATGGTGAATATATATGCCTTCATTTACCACCAGAAGACTCGCAACTTCCGTACAGTACAAATTCAAGCATTAAGGCCAGACTTCACCATGCATGGGCGTATAGGGAATCAAAGGCTAAATTTGGACAAGGGTCTCTCAGTCGTTTTTTGTGGTAGTATTTTCAACTATTTTTTTTTTTGCTAGAGTTTGAACTCATCTAGATTTCTAACATTCCCAATTTTAATTTTTAAACTTTAAATGCAAGTTTTCATTATTTATAAAATTGTGACATTTTATGAATAACTAAAAAGTGCATTTAAAATTAAAAATTAAAAATTGAATGGTTAACAAATGTAAACGAGTTCAATCTTAAAAAAAAAAAAAAAAAAAGTTAGTTGAAATACAAGCAAAAAAATGACTGAGAGATATTTGTCTGAATTTAACCATTGATTCCCTATACGCCCATTCATGGTGAAGCCTGGCCTTAAACTAAATTTGAATTTTGATAGGATTTTCATTGCCTACACTGACTGCAATAGCCAAGAAACAACGAAGAATGCAATATATGGATGAGAAACACAAATGCAATAAAAATGTAATAAAATAAATAAGTACATATATGGAACAAGAGACATCTATCAAGTTAGACAACGAGCGACGCAGAAACAAGGACAGCACAAGTATGACAATACGCAGACAGCGTAGTCAATGGAGATCCTATCAAAATTCGAATTCAATTACACCACATCATTGCTATTCAACTTCCGAAACAACTTCAAGCATTAAATTGCAACACAAGCACTCTATAAAGCGTAATTTAAAAAAAAATAACATAATTGTTTGTGCTGTATTACTACCACGTTTCTACTGTTATTTCTCCTACCTCCTCTTTATTATCTGGAAAAAGAATTATCTCATTACATTACTATTTTATAAACTAATCAGATCTAAACTAAGGCTCATATAACGTATTTACGTTACGCTGATATGTGGGTAAGCAAATTTTTATTTTTCCAGAATTAGCTAATACGTTCGACGACGCCTTAAACTGGTTCCACAATACTCCGATGCGTTGCATCCTATGCGATGCGTTGCGATGAGCTTTAGCCAATCACGATGAAGCAGTAGTCTGTCGCAGTACGACTGGAACGAGTACGTTGCGCGAATTTCTTGCGTCGTGACTGTCGGCGAAAGCCCGCGACGGAAAAGAACAAGTGTTTGTTTATGAGGCGAATAAGAACATCAATTTGTTTACGTTGTGGGAAACTGCGATCGCTTTCAGGCCGACGTCTTTGTATTTGTATTTTGATTGTTGTAGTATGGATGTACAAAATGGAAGACAAGGCTGCTTATACAAACGGGCAATGTCATACAAATTGTCTATTAAAATCAAAATAATTCTTCGTTTGATATGTCTCTCGTTCCCGCTGTGTGTCACACATCACATTTACACCGCTATGTTTGTTCTGCCCACATAAGTGTCAGTGTTTTCCGCGTGTCTTTTGTTACAATCGTGAGGTCTGAAATTGTAATTTTCACCCTTGAAATAGATAGCAGCACCATCTCAGACGGTGTCCATAGCCGACAGATCATCGCTTAGATATGAAACGTACAGCTCGTAGCCGCCTACCACATCGCAACGCGTCGCTGTGTTGTGGAGCCAGCTTAATGTTGAAGTAAAGAAACTGCCTATGGAGCACTGCACCTGACTATACAACGTGAAGAATTCATAAAAAATGTAATACTGTAAGGAGTTCCCTTACAATTGTTCTTCACTTATCATCTCACTTATTATTCATTTATCCTACTTATTTCATCATAAATTAAAGTATCCTTAAAATGTCCATCCATGTATGTTTTCAATTTAAAATATGATTTTATTAAGGCTATGTCAGGAATGGAACTTCGTTGTAAGACGTTTATGTGAAACTGCAGAGTTTATCCACACTCCACCTTGTGTTCTAACTAAATGTTTGATTTATTTGCAACGCACATACAAGTGGATGAATTTTTATTAAATTTCTCATACACTTCTTGTCGACATGGATAACAATTTTATGACCATATAAAATGCCGATCTTACGAATGGTTGCTAAGTGGAGCTTTTGTCTTTGAGTTTTTTTGGAACATTTTTTAGTAGAGCGTTTTGACTGGAGAAGTAAAAAGTTATTACGTTCTGGAGATGATGGCTGCACGACTGGACGGGGTAGTTTTCACGACGGAGGAGAACCACAAACTGATTAAAAGGGTAATTTCTCATCGGCCTGGAGTTCCGTTCCACTGCTGAGAAAGACTTCTACTTAGATGGCAACGAGATGGACCGGGGAGTCCGCCTGAATCCTATTCAGAACTACTCTGGTTCCCTGCGCTTCGAAGGCATCGAGAACTTCTAGTCTACTAGTCGTCGCAAATAAATGGAAGATTGCAATATCCTATTTTGCATGCTGTATCAGCTTAAGGCCGAGAATGTGTTTCGAAGTACAGTAGCAAGCTAATCATATACCCAGAGGCTAGAGACTTGGGACAAGATATCGTGAATCTAAAAAGGACTCAGCTATGATTGGTCGGACACTCGCATATTTAATTTATTAGCGATTTCCGAGAAACAGTACATGATTATTAAAATGACTATTGCACATGATTTAACATGCATGTTTACTGACGAAATATGTTTGGGGGAAATAGTAATTGTTTCTCAAGCCATTAAAACTAAACTCATTTCATTTATTTTACACAACTGGCAGCAGCTATAATCATCGCTTTGCTCGTTTCATTATTGAATTTTATTTTAATGTGAAACCTGTAATTTCTCCATAGAAATAGTTTGTTTTGTCTTATTAAAAATGGTAGAATATTTGAATCGTCTGATGTTATTTGTATGTAGAGTACTTAGTTGAGATGCACTAGTTCTTCAAAATAATGCAATTGAATGACCGCTAGTTTTAAAGAGGTTGTTTAAAATGAGTCCTTATCATTATTTGTTTTTGCTTGAAAACGCTATTGATTTTAATATTCTCCATCTATTCATCTGCAAAGGCGCCCATAATATATTTAAATTCCTATAATTTAATTTAGCTGTACGTTCACCTTTGTGTTATGTTATCACACTATCATAATTTTACATTACAGTAATTTTTATTTCATTACCCCTTACTCTCCACTTCAGTACAGATATTATAAGAATTGTCAGAAAAGTGAGATTTATGCTGTATATGAAAGAAGAATGTATATATTTTGAAACATTATAAAATATTTTACAAAAATGTACATTTAAATATAAAATATACTTGATTAAAATAGTATGTCTTTTTAACAAAATTTAAGCATATTTCCATTCTGGATGCTTCAGAAAGCAAAATTTGCAAGAAAATTTTCGTTATGGAATATCGTCATAATGTTTACTATGATAGTGTATAAGAAAATTGTAATAGAAATGCAGGGAATTATTTCTACATTTAATTTTATGTGCGTACATTTGTCACAGACATTTACGGCTGATACTGACGTAAATAAAATTAATTATAAAACTGCTATGATAAATTATTACTATGATTTTATTGCACATGATCACAGTAAATATTATGACGATCTTTCTTGAAGAAGCTTTTCTTGTAAATTTTTCTTTCCGAAGCATCCAAAACGGAAATGTGCTTAAATTTTGTTAAAAATGTGGACTCTGTAATTAATTAATTTTTTACATTTAAGAAGCATATTTTAGTAAAATATTTTTTAATGTTGCAAAATATATACATTCTTCTTTCATATACAGCATACAGCATACATCGCACTTTTTATGACAATTTGTACAGTGTCTGTACTACTTTTATATGAGTTCTTCACATTGTACAGTCAGATGCGGTGTTTCATAGGCAGTTGCTTCACTTCATCCTTAAGGCCAGGGCCACACTGGTAAGTGGCGAGCGGCAGAGCGTCTTGGTGGCCATACAAAAGCGGCAGTTCATATGTCATGCCTCTCAGACCAGTCCTAGTGGTCGTGTGAAGCGAGTGTGTTTAGTTGTTGAGCGATGCTTTCAAGATTACGCGCTATTCTGTTAAGTGTCAGTACACTCAGTCGAAGAAAAATACTTAATCAAAACAAGAAAAATACGGTTTGGTGTTCATCCTACCAATAGGAAACGAGAGAACTGGAGAATTCCACCATATGAGCATGGGCCTAAGAGATGATGCAGCCACGTTTTTTTTAGTATACCCGCATATCTATAGCAACATTTGATTTCATCTTGCTAAGAGTTGGACATCGTCTTGAGAAGAATATTACAAACTTCCGACAGCCAGTTTCCCAGGTCGAGCGCCTTATTGCAACATTACCGTATATTTTTATCGATAACTTTACGCAGAATTTCAAAAATACACTTCCATGAACGAAAAAAAAATCATTGCATGGATTTGTAGCATAGTTTTTTGCTGTAGTACATTTATAAATACGAATAATACGAAAGAATCACTCTACATTATCTTTGTATTTGTGTTTTAAATTTACCTGCAGATTCACGAAACAATTCAATATTGGTTTATGTATAATGTTATCCCTTTTTGATTTATGGTTTATCTTACTTTTAGCTGTGTGACGTTTAGTAAGACTAAAGACAGTCTCCTACATGCACTTCGGTCTTGTGACAAATGTGCTCTTTGATTTGTCATGTGGAAAGAAACAGGACGTTAACTGGCGGTCAGAACTCTGTGTATTGAAAATATATGACATAAATTGTTTGTATGTGATTACAAATAGCTCAGTGCTGTTCCATTAGATGTACACGGAATATTCAACTGGGAACCTTCATATAGGAAGCCACGTCCAAGGGGAGGTTGTACGTTAACATCAGAGCACACAACTTGAGATTGTGGAGAAATGTGGTTGGTGTAAGCTTCCAGAACAAGATGTTGTATTTTCAACTGTAGTTGCAGTTTCTTGAGAGGATCGAGGGGTTGAATGTAAGGCAAAAGGCTAATGAGAAGATGGTGCTCAGCACTTCTTCGTAGCACGTAGCATCAATTGCATCCACTGTTCTTTCTTAGATTGATAACAACTGCTCGTCAACAGAAGCAGGAGCTTTCATCTTCCTATTCTCATCTTCCTATTCCTACTCGAAGAAACAAATACCCGTGATATGGTGTGTGACGAAAATGAACTCATGCTTTCCCGGTCATCATTTAAACTGTAACCAGTACCTATAGAGAATGTTGATTGTTACTCAGTGCTAATTATATTTCCTATACTATATTCCAATTATGATTCGCTTGTATTCGCTCCAAAATGTAACATTAGAGACGTTTATGGTCTTCCGCAGGTGGAAGGTGCCAGAATGGTATCTTTTGTAAACATGGTCGGGCCGAAAATCGCCCACTCAGGCAGTGAATCCACAGACCTGGATCCGGACTTCGGCTTGAGTAGTTTACCAATTTATTTTCTCAACTTGTCCTTCAAGTTTTCCACTTTGGTTTTACAGCGTCTCCTGTAACATATGCTGTTTGAGTTGTGATTTGCGGCTGGTGGGAGATTGCTACGTAACAATAGCAAGTTTACCCTTGTGAAAATGAGCTCACCTCGGAAAGGACAATAGTGTAACAAACATGTACACTCCAAATCGGAATCAGCTATTTTTTTTATGGATTTTCAGTTGAAACTGCTCCATCCGGAATCAGTAGAAAAAGATAACTACTGATCTCTTCAGTTAAATGAAATCCACTAATACAAACAGTAGAAAATCAGTTATTTATTTATATTCGATTAATAAAAAGCACAATGATGAAAAACCGTGTATTACGGTTTGAAATAAATTAAGTACAATTATTTTGCAAAACTGAATTATTACATGTACAAGGAAATATTGGAAGTGGTTGGTATCGAACTGCCTCCCCAAAACGCAACACATTCTCTTGTTTCTTTGGCTGATGTTCTACCAACTCTGCTACTTTGCCACTGAGAAAAACGGTATCGTATTTGCGTAGTAACGTAAACTTACAATGGCGAACGGCTGTAAGTTTCGTAATATGAAAGTACTTCATGTTGTCGAAATATACACATATTATGCGTACGTAGGTATGTGCATGTCTTTGTAAGGCTCGAAAGTCATTCTAAGTTAAGTTTAGTTCAGATTGTGTACTTTAAAAGATAAATATCGTGGTTTTAACGGTGTTGTCGGTGTTTTCTATGTATCTGCAATTTTACAATGCAACGAGATTTTACAGAATGAAACTGTTATTTTGAAGAGACAGATTGACTAGTAATAATTGTGCTAATTAGACAGTGGGGCCTTAGAAACAATGCAATATTTTATAAAATTTGTCGTTTCGTCATTATTTTATCTGGTAACTTGCAGACCACAAAACTTTTGTTGGTGTAAATCCACCTTTCTTATTGAATCACCGCACTATAGAGTCCGTAAAATTATCACTGATCTATCTGTCACTAAAAATAACAGTTTAAATCTGTAGTGTCTCGTTGCATTGTAAACTGGCGAATACGCGTTGACATCGATAACATCGTACATCGAAACCACTTATTTATCTTTTAAAGCACAGAATCCGAACTAAACTAAATATAGCTTGACTTTAGAATTTTGCAAATACATGTACTTGGGCAGAAAAGCTATATATTTTGACAACAAGAAATACTTTCACATCACGAAACCTACCACAATATTTGACTTTGACATTATATTTTGTGGTTCAGTACCCATAATACGAGCACAAATTTGGGATTGGTAACGTAGGGCAGTGGATATGGCTGATCATGAAAGTGTCAGCATGCTTTGCTTTATGGACTGAGGTTCGAGCCCAACCACGTCCAGAAACGTTTTTATGCAAACAATATTTGTGTTCTGTGACAAAATAAATCGTCCCTGACTTACATCACATAGAAATACTCTGTGCTTATGTATTAACCAACTATAAATAACTAGTTTTCTACTGCTGGAAGTAGTAGATTTATTTTAACTGATGAATTAGTGATATTTTTTCTACAGATTCCGGATGGAGCAGTTTCAACTGACAATCAGTCAAGAATAGCTGATTCCGATTTAGAGTGTAGAGGAAGCCAACCATTTTGTGCAAAAGGAACAAAGCAAACCTACTGTTCTTGAAGAATGCTATGCGAAACAAAGTTTTAGGACCGAATAAGGGTATATGTTACAGTTATAATGTGCAGACAGTCGTTTAAAACACCCGGGGTATATTAATCATAGCCGGTATCTAATGAGCTTACACAGATCTACAGTGCTCTGGAACAAGGACACTGTAATAATAAATCAATTCGTTAATAAGCTCTTTTACACCATAATCGCAACATGCATAGAATTGTAACATTGACCCTTATCAGGACGCACTCATGTTGTCGCATTTAACAACAGAATAATTTATGTATACGATACATATGAGTGACTACACTGTGAATAGATATTTCTTCCAGGTGTCTCGCTACTGGTGCTTCATTTGATCACATGGCGTCTCATTCCGCATGGGAAAGTCAACAGTAAGTGCCATCGTAATGCAGATATGCAAAGACAAACGAGCAGCTGCAATGGCTCATTGGAGAATATTATCGGTTGTGAAATTTCCCGAACTGTTTCGGATCGCTAGATGGAAAGTAATGTGATATTAAGTGTCCTCCTGACAGGGGTTCAAGCTACTTCAACCATCTCAAATACTTTTCAGTCGATTTCCAATTACGTGCAGAAGCCCGAAAGAAGATCATCGGATCTGAAAACGAATCAAAGAGAAGGCAGCGTTATGATGCTATATTTTCTTCTTCAGCTTTGTTTAAAGCACTGGGAGAGAACCAACCAGTTCGGAGTGCCGCCAGACCAAAATTTGCCGCTACTAACATTAACGTACCTAATGTCAATATCACTGATCAAGCGTATCCTATAAAAGAGTGCCTACTGCGGCCATATCATGCTCGTAATCTTGCTGCTGATCAAGAAACATTTAATCGTATTGGGCTTTTTAACGTCCCCCAGTTATATACTGGAAGGCTTCGCAGGGGACGGCTTACAGACTAACCTTACAACCTAACTTAAATTATCACCCATGCCTCACCCGGGATTCGAACCCTGAGCCTCGCGGACCCCATATCTGTGGCAGACCAACCGATTTCGCCACGGTAGGTCGGCAAGAAATATTTAATAAGCGGCTGTCAAGTGCTAGGAGTGTGCAGAATGCGTCTTTGGCATACTGCACGCAAAATGGCGGATTTCCTCGAAACCAATTGAGACAAGTTACGGTAATGCTTGCATTATAATACAGGCTGTGTGTTTACTTCACAATATCGTTAGGGAAATGTGTGGAAATCAAGATCGTGATTATATATGAATTAACGAAGAATTGGGTGACGAAGAATCACAAAAGGAAATCGGTAATAGACGCCACACGAAAAGTACTGTATGTGGTAAAGAAATACGGACTTTATTTACCAACTTATTTGTGGAGTAGTTCTTGCTCAATTCGTAAGCACTTGCCTCATGCACTCTCATTGTAAATCTACCTGCCACATTATATATATATATATATCGAGCAGGAAAAAATAATTTTTTTTTGTAAAACCATTACAAATATCAAACATAAACGATATTGTCAGACCAATTATTTTAAAGTACACAGTGTTCACATATCTTATAACCCATTTCGCGCAAGCCATTCTACATGTAGACCCCGACGTATCCAGATATTCATTTTGAATTATTGCCCCCTTTTGTCGCCCGTCACAGTACACTCACACACAGTATACACAATATATTAATCATCACATTTCACATTCACTTCTGTACTATTGTAAATATAATAATTCAATGTCACAGCAATTACACATAACATAAAATTCGCGCAATTTAACTTTACCACAACACATAATTACTATTAACTACCTACGCCACTCCAGTGGCGTAGGTAGGCGTTGGAAAGCAACTTTAATCGTTTATTAAAAATCTTTTGGCAGTAAATTCCGTTTTATTTCTCTCCAATTGTCACTGGCCCCCTTCAAAGGGGGCTATCGACAGCCTTCAAAAGTCCTGAATTTCAACATTTTCATGCAGTTTAAATTAATTTTAATTTTAAATTGACCACCTACCTTTATCCCGTACAGGCAGGGAAAAGACAGGGAAAAGGCAGGTAAATATCACAGCCATGGAAACAGCTCCCAGACGCTATCCTGAGTATACTGTAATATTGTTTGTTAATGCAGCAATTTTAAAAAATGTTTGATGGGTGTGGAGGGGGGAGGGGGTTAACTTCTCCTTGCCTCCACAAAACTATCTGATAACCGTCTGGGTGGCCAAGGTACCCTCACAAGGGACCGATCCACCCCCGCGCTGAGGGAGTAGCGTCCCAGTGATGTAAAACTGGCGATTTGGTTCTTGTACTTTTACAAGGCCTGGTGCGCTGGCGGTATACCAGCCGCTATATGAGCCGCCATGGAATATTCAAATTACACGACAGCATTTCGCGTACTAGCATTTGGCACCCTTGGTGGGTGCCCAGTCTTATATGAACTCCGTTCGTAGAACTGCTACCAGTTAATAACATGCGTAAGCCTATGAAAAAAAACTAGTTAGCACTTCTTAATATTGCTATATTACTGTTCGCCTTTTACATAAATTAATTGCATACTACTATAGTTTAATTTATTTTCTTGAAAATGTCGTGAAGGCAGTAGATTACGATTGTGTTACGTTTAATTTTGACGAAAATTACTGACCGGATACAAAAAATGTTTTTTTCTTTAAGTATCGGGATATTATCCGCATGTAAAATTTAATGATGAAACAAATTCGCGTTCAGCCGAGTTTCGAACTCACGTTATAAAGTCAAGCATTACTCACGGGCGCTGCGACTTTACCACTGTACTACCAGTTTACACAACACATAACGAGTATAGTATTTGAATTAAATCTTTCACACAGTAGGTAATGTTTTAGGTACTTAGAACGGTTTTAAACATCAATTAAAAGTCGACATCGCCAATATTACTCGTCGTATTTTTAATCGATTTGAAGGAGTTTCACCCTCACGGATATATAATCAAAATTGTGTCGTCCTTTTCGGTTTTTCTCATCGACTCGTTTCACGTAATATACACAGGAAGCGCCTTACGCTCTGAAATTGCGATGTGATTGGCCAGGTACGAAACCTTGTATGGAACCTGCCACGAAAAATAGGACTTGTCCAATTACCAAACCCGGTACGAAATCTGGTCGTACAAGGCGGGAAATGCCATGAAGCGTGCCCGTATAACGGCCGCTAAGGCGGACCTTGCACAAGCTTTTACGGAATGTGGTATCGTGTAATATCGCATTTACCAGTGTGGCCGTAGCATTGACTTTGAATAATGATCGCTATTTCTAACCGGAGCTACTCACCACTGAACTTTAATGTAAATACCGCCCAGGAGAAAGATTTTCCGTCGGCATGACTTTTATTAGAAATATAATGGTAATGAATGTGTCATTAATCACCCCTCTCGGGTACCGGCTGGACTTCGTTAAATGTGATTTATGTATGACGATTTTTAAACAAGACATTCTGGACGGCATTTGGAGCTTTCTTTCTTGAACAGCTGGTAAAGCTACCAGTTTTAAATGGCAGCGGAAATACTCATTATTTTAAAAAAATGCAATATTGTTTATATGTGGTTAATACTTTACGTGAACAAATAATCACAGAAAGTATCTGCAAGCCAGAGAAAGACAGAATGTGAAGGGGTGGGGATGAAAAATCTAAACATGACCGTAGTTCGCCATTATTTGCGTTTGTATGAAAATAACTTAAAAAATATTTTAATAAATGATTTTTACTTTTTTAAAAAACGTCATTCGAAAAAATGCAATCCTACAAAATTTATAAAATCTTCTGGTAAAATTCCGACATCTAATGTCGTTCAGCTCAAAATTATTTAGATATTTCCGGTTAAAATATGGCATTATTTGTTGTATGTTTTCAACAATTTATGTTGTATGTATTTACTGGTATTTCAATTATATGAAAATTTAATGGGAATTTCAGTTCTTTTGGCTTTTGAGATTTAACAGCGGTGAAGATTTTCTGTGGGCGTACCAACTTTCAGTTATGCATCGTGGTCGTTAAATGTTAGATATTCACAAAGACGACATCAGTGTTTCATTAATTACTCTTTCCTGTGTACCTGAAGTAGAAAAAAAGTAAATTCAAATGCAAACTCGCAACTGAATTTACTTTTCTTCATTTTGGCGTGTTTCAGATGGTAGTTGTACTATGTAATATGAAAAAAAGGAACAAGGTTGCAGAAAATCAAGTAAACGCCTAGGAGGGCCGTAAACATAAACCACCCTCTTCCAGCCGTAACACTTTGATGTAAGGTATATTTTATTTTATAGTTTCAACTGTGTTCATTACTGGCCCTTACTGGCAGTTTCTGACTACTGCTAAGAACGTAATCGTTAGCTTTGTCGACTGTTTCTGCATTATGGAATTCAGTAGGGTAAAAACGTTACAAAACACAATTATTTCCGTGTAAAATGTCCATTGCAACAACATGGCTTGCATAAATTGTAGATCTTTTGTAAAATTTCACATACATTTTGTAATATTTTCAGAAAATCTGTGGTTCAGTTGCTCTTTCATTGTCTCAGGACTACCCTGCCCTTTTGAGTCTAAGTCGTAAACGTGTTAACAATTTTTTTTGTAACTAAATTATAGATGTAGTTTGTTGGTGTCATAGTAATCCTCCTATATCCTGTATATTGACGATTTTTTTAGTAATGAAGTTTACTGAACTGGATGCTTTCAGGATAATAGTGAGGTATAAATATACATATTAAAACAAATACATTTTAAAATAATAGAGTTATGTATAGCATAAATAACACTTTATTATAATAAGTAAAGTTATATTGTACAGCCTATTTCCGAAGACTCCAAACAAACTTAGTGTTTTGTACTTAGAAGGGGTTATGATTTTGATGTGCATGCGTATATAGATTTTAACAGTTCCTATCTCAACATCTAAAATACAAAAATTATATCCGACTCTTACTGTGGTGCAAATATCTTGTCGTTCCGAAACTAACGTCTCCGTTATGATTTTTCCGCGGCGACATCTATCTGGTAAAATCTTAAAAGAGAGTGTTAGGCCATTGACTAAATTTTAATCAAATGGTAAATTTTTTCTGAATGTACATGAAATATCGCACACAAACGAACAACTCCAGACCGATCTAAGTTAAAATAATAATGGTTGTTCAAAATATTTTAAAAAGTTTTATAAAAATAATAAACAATTTTAAACGCGTTTTATTTGGGGGGAGGGGAGAGTGAAGTCTTACACCCAATTGCTTCAAATAAGAGGTTCATAAAAGATTCTTTTAAAATAAAATCACGACTGTAGAAATCAGTGATTTCATTGACTTTACTAATTGGTGATAATGAGAGATAATTAAGGTCCGAAATCTCGCAACGGGGAAGGCTTGCTAATCAACTAAGCCTGAAAGCATGTACGGGTGTTTCTAATACGCGGAGCGAACTTCGGTAGGTTTTTCCTAGGGATAAAAGGAGACTAATAATGTACGTACAAATCCCATGGTCCACCTCAAGAGGTACCGACAGTAAGGATCGTAAGGCAATATGAAAGGTGTCAGGGGAAAACAAGTACTGCCCAGTTTTTCCTAGGGATAAAAGGAGACTAATAATGTACGTACAAATCCCATGGTCCACCTCAAGAGGTACCGACAGTAAGGAGCGTAAGGCAATATGAAAGGTGTCAGGGGAAAACAAGTACTGCCCAGTTTTTCCTAGGGATAAAAGGAGACTAATAATGTACGTACAAATCCCATGGTCCACCTCAAGAGGTACCGACAGTAAGGAGCGTTAGGCAATATGAAAGGTGTCAGGGGGAAACAAGTACTGCCCAGTTTTTCCTAGGGATAAAAGGAGACTAATAATGTACGTACAAATCCCATGGTCCACCTCAAGAGGTACCGACAGTAAGGAGCGTAAGGCAATATGAAAGGTGTCAGGGGAAAACAAGTACTGCCCAGTTTTTCCTAGGGATAAAAGGAGACTAATAATGTACCTACAAATCCCATGGTCCACCTCAAGAGGTACCGAGAGTAAGAAGCGTATGGCAATATGAAAGGTGTCAGGGGAAAACAAGTACTGCCCAGTTTTTCCTAGGGATAAAAGGAGACTAATAATGTACCTACAAATCCCATTGTCCACCTCAAGAGGTACCGACAGTAAGGAGCGTATGGCAATATGAAAGGTGTCAGGGAAAAACAAGTATTGCCCAGTTTTTCTTAGGGATAAAAGGAGACTAATAATGTACGTACAAATCCCATGGTCCACTTCAAGAGGTACCGACAGTAAGGAGCGTATGGCAATATGAAAGGTGTCAGGGGAAAACAAGTACTGCCCAGTTTTTCCTAGGGATAAAAGGAGACTAATAATGTACCTACAAATCCCATGGTCCACCTCAAGAGGTACCGACAGTAAGGAGCGTATGGCAATATGAAAGGTGTCAGGGGAAAACAAGTACTGCCCAGTTTTTCCTAGGGATAAAAGGAGACTAATAATGTACGTACAAATCCCATGGTCCACCTCAAGAGGTACCGACAGTAAGGATCGTAAGGCAATATGAAAGGTGTCAGGGGAAAACAAGTACTGCCCAGTTTTTCACGTGAATATGTCTTTAAATTTGCGACCAGGAATTCCGATAGTAAAATCAGGGGATAAAGTTTGGCATTGCAGCTCCTAATTCATCGTCTACATTCAAAATTCAATTACACCACTCGATTGCCAAAGGATCAAATAATATGTTACGTTGAGTGAGGACTGCGAAGCATCGCGCGCTACGAGGTAGAAGAAGGGGAGGGGGAGGGAGCGCAATTTTGAGTTCGTTTCGCCGTGTCTCATAACTTCCTCATAGTATAACTATAAACTAAGAGAAACTACGACACTCGTTTGAGTTTCAATTGACAGCTCTCGTCAAGATCAATCGAATGCGTGTATAAAAACATTTGTGTGGCGTGGTTATGGTGCAATTGTACGAGTTTAATGTAAAAATTAAGAAAACTTAACACAACGTCGGCCTATACTCGTCAAAAATTCAAGTCGAAATACAGAAATCGTATACGGTTGGAAAAAAGCATCTAAAAAGCAATACAGCGATGCCCATAAAACGCCATATGATCGAGTGAAGCGGTACCGGGAACGTAAATAAACATCAAGGTGTCCGATCGTGTCAATGTAGATGTATTCGTGCAAAACAAACGGCCGTGTCTCCAACACAGCCAAACACGATTTTTTTTCTAAAACCGAGCTAGTGGGGGCGTGCAATAGAATTCGAGTAGTAGTTTTGAATAGTAGTATAAGTTATATGAAGAAAGAAGTGTTGTCACCTAAAATAAGCTGGTTTAAATGTACAGTTACGGGAGAAAAGACGCGTTGTCTATGCGATAATTGGAGAACACAGAAGGAGTCCCATGAATACGTCACAGTGTTAGTTGTACTTCATGGGTTACGTGGAGAAAACTGAGAGATCACACATTTCTCATTAAACGTGCTTCCGTTTACTGTAGGTTAGCGTCAATTAATAACAAACAATGAGATGTGTGTCACCCCTATGATTTCCTCTATCTTTTCCGAGAAAATATATAATCATTGTAATACAATTGTGATGATGGAGATAGATGGGGCGAACCCTGGAACGCCACACAAACGGAAACAAAGCGGACGTATTTATTATGTCACGAGAAATCTACGTTTTCAAAGCCACGGACGCAAGGTATGCCATACTGTGTCTGTAAATTAGAGTGCACTGGAAGGATTATTATGCTTGGTTTATAGATAGATAATTGTGAATAATTTTAAATATATTTACTTTTGTGATCCCAAAATTCATGCTTGTGCAGTTTGATAACACTGTCGCCAGTGGAGCAACGCAAATCATTAAACACGACGATCAAGCATTATAATGTATACTAAAATTGTTCATACAAATATGCAGCTCGCGTCCACGAAGAAATAACTGCATGTAGCTAAATGTTATTGCAGTCCGTGGTATAGCATAGATTTATACAGAATTTTCACGAATATGATGAAATGAACATGTGAAAACGCCGTAAGGAAATATAGGAGGCAAGAACTTCAGAATACATAATCCCACCACTCCTAAACACGTTCATGAGAATATTGAATGTTTTAAGAAAAGGCAAAGTCATTACAGTTTGAATGACAATAAACGTAATTTATATTTACCAGAAGACTTGAATGTCAAGAAAATATTTGATATTTATAAAGATATTTATCGTGAAGGCAAAATATCTTATCAAAGCTACAGCGAGATCTTAAAAAAAAAATATTTTTTAAATTTGCTTTGGGGATTCGAGACCTGCAGCCAATGTGACCAGTTCAAATCACAATTTTGTGTGCCGAACAGTAATGGAAAAAAAAAACATTGAACGACGAACTTCAAAGAGGGACAAAGAACATCATCTAGGGAAAAAACAGACCTGTGATAGGAAAAATAGTGTACGGAACATATCGAAGGTGTGTGAAAATGTGGAAACTATACCAATGGATTATTACGAAAAAATAATAATTTCTTTCCTCCGTATTACAACCAACAGAGTGTACTACCGAAGACATACTTACCATATGAACCATTAACATCGATGTTCTGTCAAACGCTATGTCATACTTAACATTTACCTGGAGGTCACTAATGTAAATGGGTTCAACAAAGTTGCAGAGTTTCTTTTTGATTTTATTGGGAACCATCTTCCAGGAAGTGTTGAGCATGTACTCGTATTTGGTAACGTGTCAGGTGCTCAGGATAAAAACTACACTATTGTACGCTTAACCCAATATATTTTACACGTCGTTAAAGTTCTGTAATTAATAGGAGTACTCTGAGAGCAACAAGAATACTTCTAACACTAATGGTGCAAGACCCCAGAGGTCTAAATAAAAATAAATAAAAAAATCTTATTTATAATTTATTCACCCAGTTATCTTTTACGAAATTAATTAATTTCTATATTCACTGTTAAATGCAGTCCATGATAAAGTAAGCTCTTTTGATTGAAATCAATCATGGAAAAAAATAACTGCCCCTACCTGCATATATTTCAATGGGTGCACTGAGTGGCATACGCCAGATGAAGTTGGTAGCGATGGAGGGAAAGTAGTTCCGTATCTTTACATCGAATGAAAAGTGTTAAGAAACCATTTCTGATAACGAAAATTATTTCTTTAGCTTTTTTCTTCTTTTCTAATCCATCGAAGTATAAAATGAGCATATTTATAAAATATTTACTTTGCTAATAATTTCACAGTTTCAATCGATCGACAATTGAATAAAATGATGAGGCCCACGGAAATATTAATTGTACATAAGGCGGAAGAATACACCATGTGCATACATCTAGAACTTAAGAAGGGCTTTCAAAAGTCCAAATTTCACCGTGAACAGCCTATACTATAGTTATAATCAGTGAGCACAATATTATATGTCTATCACACATTGGTTCCAGTCACTTAATTCACTCTCATCATTTACACATACGCAATGTGTAAATGTCTTTCACTCACGCGTCCTGTTCAATAGTCCCGCCCTATCAGTCTCGCTGCCGCTACGCCGATACTCGTACTTTGCATACTTCACTCTCGCTAGTAATCTTCGCCGCCACTCGACTCTCTGCTGGCTCGTCGTTTCCTCACACCTGGCGCCTCAAGGTCGCACAACGCTCCAAACTCTCTAACTGTCGGCCCGATCTAGAGAATTCCATGTGTCCCGAGTGTTGCTGAGAGACTCGACGGTCATGACCAGAACATTCTTTCGAAGATAACCCCAGATATTAAATCCGCCCGAGGTTGGCAGCGCACGAGTCACGATAGGCTTACCCGGCAGCGGTGATATGCGTGGTAGCATGCCTTTGTAAATTTCCCGCGCACTTCCCGGCCTTGGCGCACTCCTTCGCTCTCTCGAGTTGTAGTGGGCACGGAGAGTGATTCAGATCAGCAAGCATGTAAAAATATTGTCTCACATAAAGTACTTCTTTGACTCCAATTATCACGACCTCTACCTCCGACATTTGTCACCATGTTTTAGAAGCTAGTCGTAAAAGGCTATAACTGATAAATGCTGTTCGCGATAATGTGAGCACTTTTGAAATCAACCGTAGAAAAAAGTCACTGGCCTTACCTGCATATATTTTAACCAGCACGATGACTGACATGTGTCCAGTAAAGTTGGTAATGATGGAGAGGAAAGTAGTTCCTTATATTAGCATTGAACAAAAATGTCAGATTACCATTTTTGATAACTTAAATCATTTCTCTTGCTTTCTGTATTTTAAATCCACTGAAGTGTAAACATTACCAAATTTGTACAAGAATTACTTTTCCCAGTAGTTTCACGGTTTCACTTGGCCGACGCATGAATAAAGTGACGAGGCCCATGACAATGTTAATTTTACATAAGATGGAAGAACACACAACGTGTTTACAAGTAGATCTTAAGCAGGGCTTTCAAAAGTACTCATTTTACCGTGAACAGCCTTTACCTATGCTCCCAATTACCAACTTCGTGTCAATATAAATCTGCTAGTCAAAGAACTTTTTTTTATAACTTTCGTAATTCATTCAATGGAAGTTAAAACAGTTACATGCAGTAAACTTACATCGTGTGAGCCGGTATCTATTACAGCAACAGCTTTCGATATTAAAAATTCGTCTACCTTCTTTTCACCAGACTCAGTCCTTCGAGGTAAGCGCTTCCAGCATGCCAGTGTATGTAACGAATACTTTGAGCCAGCTTGAAAATAAATTGCTATATTTATAACTGAGAAGTAGTTGTTTAACTACTGCAATGGAACGCGTAACTTGCGCCCTCCCCCGTAACTACGCTATTGGCTGGAATAATTTTTTTGAACACACTCCTTTCAAACGACTTCTTTCACCGCTTTGGGGAAAACAGCTTTAAAGCTGCAAAAACGACTACACAATAATGCACAGAGATTTTAAATTTTATTTTTAAATACAATTATTGTTTAGTAAATCGTTTTGCGGTTATAAATTTATTTTCCACACAAAGTAGTCTTTTCAAATACCGGTGTCATACTATTTTGTTCAGAAATCGTTTATGAATATTACTTACTTCAAATGTTTGCATTTAAAAACCAGGTATAGGCTCTTCACGGTAAACTGAGCACATTTTAAGAACCTGCTTACGATCTACTTCTCGAATAGCGTTGAATCCTTCATCCTTATGTAGATTTAACATTGCAATGGGCCTGATCACTTTATTCAAGCGTCAATTACGGAAAACTGCGAAATTATTAGAAATGTAAATATTTTACAAATTTGCTTAATGTTCACCTATAACAGCGTAAAAAAAAAAACACAAAGAAAATAGAATAATTTCGGTGTTCACAAAATGATTACCTAACATTTTTTTTTCAACTTGATGGACGTGTAATTACTTTTCCACTGTTGTTGCCACCTTTGTTGGGCACATGCCAGACATTGTGCCCGTTAACATGTACACAGGTGGGGGCAGTGATATTGCTCAGAGGTTTATTTCAAAAGTACTTACTTTCTCGTGAACAGCCTTTACCTATATTCTTTTTCTCAGATTCAGTCCTTCGAGGTATAGGCTGTCGACGGTTAAATGAGCACTTTTGAAAGCCCTGCTTAAGATGTACTTGTACACACGTTGTGTATTCCTCCGCCTTACGTAAAATTAACATTGCTATGGTCCTAATCACCTTATTCATGCATCGGTCAAATGAAACTGTGAAATTGTTAATAAAGTAAATACTTTACAAATATTTTCATTTTTACACTTCGATGCATTAAAAAACAGAAAGCGAAAAAGTTAATATTAAGTTATCACAAATGGTTACCTGACACTTTTTATTCAACGTTCAGATAAGGAACTACTTCCCATCCATTAATACCAACTTTCCTGGCGAATGTCACCCAGTGCGCCCATTTAAATACACATGCACGGGCAGTGACTTTTTTCTAAAGTCTGTTCACGATAAAGTGAGCACTTTGGAAATCTATCTTAGAAAAATGTCACCGTCCCTGTCTGCATATACTTCAAAGCGCACTCTGAGTGACATGCGCCCGGTAAAGTTGGTAACGATAGATGGAAAGTGGTTCCATATCTTAACGTCGAATAAAAACTGTAAGGTAACCATTTGTGATCATTTAAATTATTTATTTCGCTTTCTGTTTTTTTTAATGCATCAGTGTGTAAAAATTAGCAGATTTATAAAATGTTTGCTTATCTAATAATTTCATTCTCACTTGACCGACGCATGAATAAAGCAATGAGGCCCATGGCAATGTTAATTTTACATAAGGCGGAAGAATACTCAAGAAGCGTACATATAGAACTTTAGCAGGGCTTTCGAAAGTGCTCATTTTGCCGTGAAAAGCCTATAAGGTTGATTTTTAAAGTGCTCACTTGATTGTGAACAGCCTTTAAACGCCGTAGTAGTGTGGCAGAGGCAGGAGTGCGAGCTGCCGGCCGGCTGGAGGCAGTGCGAGCGACAATAAACAAGCTTGCCTGGAGGGTCGGAGGCCAGCGAGGCTGGATTGTCAACTCGAGGAGACCGGCTTACTTTTCTGGCAGAACCTCAAGTCGCACGCACGGCGGACGTCGGCCAGCGACAGCAACGGTTAGAGGTTGTTTAGGGGGGAGGGGGGTAGTTGCGGGAAGAAGATGGGGCGAGCAAAAAGGTGTGAGAGAAAGGAGGAAGAGAACTTGTGGGAGATTAGCCGCGTAGGGTGTTAAACCTTGCGTCAGAAGGCTTATGCTTATATATACGGGGTAGTTTTCAATTAGACCGACGTACTTCGGGTAGTGATTCTTCATGAAAAAGTAAAAGGAAAACATATGTGACACTTCATACCTAAACCGAATATTAAGGGAGGTATGAGCACTTAAAAAAAAAAAAAAAACGACATTTTAAGTCGTATTTGTGCAAAATATCGGCTCTTACGTTGAAGGTCCCGATAACAAACAGTAATGCTCCGAGAGTTGTCATTGTATTTTACTTCGTTACCGACCGCAATTAATTATTTCTTTTAAATGCGCGCTGTGCAGCATGCATATTTCCATCTGTTAAATGCATTTTTTTTTGTATTCAGCAATAAAAAGAACATAAAACTGATTTATGCATACCCAGCACTTTATTTACTACCCCATATATTCCTACCGCCTGTTGCCACTTTCCCTGACCACTATTTTAACATGATTTATTAAAAAAAAAAAACAGAAAATAAATAATTCAACTACAATATAGAGTTTGCTTTCAAGTGATTGAGTACCTACATAAGTTGACATTTCTAAATTAGTATTTCTCTTAACTTATAGTAAATAATTTTGGTCAGTAAAATTATTCATCGACGTATATACACAAGTAGGACCAAAATATAATTACAAAATAATTATAAGCCAAACATGTTTGGTAATTGCAATGTTAGTCATTCATACTTCGTTGGATGGATGGGCGCATGTGAACTACTTAATTTGAGTAACATTTCCCATATGATACAAAAGACTCGAGTATGACTTTTTCAAACCTCAATATGCCTAAATTGGATCTGCAAATGGAATGGTGACAGGTGTTTACTTTGGTATAGTGTGCAAAAATACACCGTATAGCCTTATTAAACTTACAGTTACTAGCATTGAAACCCATAGTAAGGTGTATTTTAAACTACGATATTCAAATCACAACCATGTTACGTTGCACCATTTCCGTGTTATTCACACATTACGAATTTGGCATTAATGTTAAATAAGTTATTACTCGTTATTAAATGCAATCATTTATTTATCTTTGATAAATATGTATTTATTTATGAGTGGTATAAAAATGAACCTGTGTCCTTCCTGATTGAGTAGCTGCATCCTAATTCAACGGAGCACTGGAATTAAATTAAGGTAGTACTATTATAAAAATTTATATTAAAAAAATATTTTTAAGCATACCAACTTACTGGCAGAAGACATGTGTAATGAACTGTGCTCAGTTAAATTTTTTATTTTAAAGAAATTTTTAACGCAGAGTAAACGAAATGAAAGTATCGACACAAAAATCTACAATTTAAAACTTATTTGCTCCTGTGAATATTCTAAACGCTTGCAGAGATTGATCCATTCCAATTACAGATTAATATGCTGTGACAAACACAACAAAATACACTTCTCAGGAATCTTTAAATAAACTTTTTTGTTTAACTTTAATATCGCGTAGACCCATTTTTCCAGCATAATATACGCTTATTTCTCACATTCGTATCTAAAGTCACACAATTTGAAGGCTAAATTACCCCAAATAACACCTGGCAATATATCTTATAAACCTGGTAAAGTATGCGAATAAACAATGTTCACATGTATAATAAACATCGCTAAAGGAAAACGATATAATTATATATTAATTAAAATCCCTACTTTTCTTCCACGAATGTAATGAAAACAAATAATAATAACATTTACAAATAAATATATGCTTCGTACAAAACAAAATACTGAAAACTTTAAAGTTTTTACCAAATTCAAAGCTACTGTCTTGCTGCAACTGGCTGTATATATTACACAGCCTACAAATAAAACCATATGCAATTTGAGATAACATTTGACAGTCATATTAATTCATGAAGCGTCTCATCAGTTTTACTCCTGTGAAAACATGATTAGCCTACACTTTATATATATATATATATATATATATATATATATATATATATATATATATATATATATATATATATATATATATACACACAAATGAATACAAATTCAATGTTTTAGTTTATTTGAACACGATTAAACTAACACATTGAATTTGTATACATTCTAATGGGCCATTCCAGGCAGGTGTAACAGCTATGACGTCACAAAATGAGAGAGAGACAGACAGACAGAGATACAATGCCCAAAATCACACCATTATAGCTGCGTCGTGTTTCTAGGACAGAAAAAATAATACGACTCGTAGCCCATAAATGCTTACTTAATGAGGTACGCCTCCCTAAAGCAAAAGATTTTGTAATAATTAATTTAAATATATCAGAGACTAAGTGAGGTAAAACAAAACATTAGCGAATAATGTTCAGTTGATAAAATATGTTCAACCTAAAAAAAATTTGGTTCGTCAAATTATCGCCCTTTACAAATTAAATAGTGGTTTCCAGTTTATGTAGACAAAACTAGCTTTCCTTTTTTTTTATGCGTGCACTGATTTTGAAAGGATGCAACAGCATGTCTGGGTGTTAGGAAGCACCTTTGCCACCCGCAACTGCTTAAGTGTGTGGCAGATTATTGCGAGAATGTAAATAACTGAATACAAATCTTTCCCATTGTTAGAAATATATATTTTTTTTTACTAAAGATAACACTGTCCATTACAAAATGAACATCTGATTTGATTAAAAAAACACATTTTGGTTCGACTTAATAACGTTTATTAGCGGAAAAATTATTAATACTCTAAAAACCGTGGAAAAGCTAGGGATTAGAATGTTTTCGTTTAGATCATAATCTGGCGACAGCAATTTTATTTATTAAGGAGGATGGCTTTTAGAAACAAAATCTGAGTTACGAGAGTTTTCACTACCTACGTATCATCCACTAATTTGATGTTTTTAATCTTCCATAGTTTTTAATTTATCCGAATAAGCTAATTACAAAACATGTTATTTTAGTGGCGTGTGCCATCCTCATAAAACAATTTAGGCTATGAGTCGTTCTCTCTTTTGTATCATTTTCGTTACAAAACTAATTTTGTAATATACAGTCAGGGACACGTTGTATGTGCGTTGTATACATGGATGTGTGGGCGCGCGCGAGTACGTGTGTATATACAGGATGATTCTCAATTAGACCGACAAATTTCGGGAGGCGATTCTTCAGGAACAAGTAAAAGGAAAACATATGAGACACTTTATACCTAAAAAAAAAAAAACGAGATTTTAAGCCTTATTTGTTCAAAATATCGGCTCTTACGTTGAAGGTCCCGATAACATACAATAATGTTCCGAAATTTTTCATTCTATTTCACTTCGTTACCGATATTTAGCACAAATACGTTTTAAAACCTCGTTTTTAAATGGCTCATACCTCCCTTAATATTCGGTTTAGGTATAAAGTGTCACATATGTTTTCCTTTTACTTTTTCATGAAAAATCACCTCCCGAAGTTTGTCGGTCTAGTTGCGAACCACTCTGTATATATAATTTTCGGAAATCAAACGCCTAAACGGGAGGTGAACCCTTATGAAAAATAAAATAGAAAGTAGGCAGGACGCTGTATAACTAAATTGAATATTAAAGGAGATATGATCATGTGAATACTGCGTTTTGAAAAGGTATTTTCGCCGAATGCCTTGTACAATGCCTACAAAGTCCGCTGCACAAAGGTGACTTATGCTTTCTATGTTGCAGAGACACATTCGTAATGCTTGCCGTCCTCGGTCTGTGCGCACTGTACGACTTGAGGAAGTAACGTCAGCACATCGCCATGCCCTCCACTAGTACACGCTCCATAGCGCGCCAAATGGGCGTGTCCCATTCGACCGAGTGGGACGTACTGCAGGTAAATGGGCACCATCCTTATCATCGGCAGGAAATACAAGGCATTCAGCGTAAATACGATTTCAGAACCTAATTTTTACTGGCTCATATCTCCTTTAATAATCCGTTTAGATATACGGTGACCTATATATTTTCGAGTTTATTTCTCATAGGGAATCACTTCCCGTTGTTTGGAGGTTTAATTTCCGAACATTCTGTATATATTCTATTAAGTTAACGAGTTCGCAAATTGTGCTGTTCCTTTTCTCTTCCCATTGAGCAGCTCTGTACCTAATAATTAACTTCTGCAACGCTGAATTGTGATTGGGCGTGTTGGTCGGGATGAGTAGCTCTGTTACAGTGGCGTTTATTCCATAGACGCAAGGTAAGCAATGCTTAGCCTTTACATATTGGAAATGTTTGTCCCTTTATAGTTTTCTCTGTAACTTTAAACACAGTTAATTCTGAGTTTCACGTTCCGAAAAACAGAGTTTATTTCAACAAACGGGAGCGACTAGCGATGAATCGAACTCGCAAACAACAACGCGCTACATGATCGACCGCGTTCCTTCGGCAGGATAATCATTTGCTTTATGGGTAAGCAGTCGTTATGTTTGCGTCCTCCAGTCCTGCATTTCCCCTTGGAAAATGGATGAAAGTGTTCGGGAAAAAGGGGAGTTTTCCTATTATTTGTAATATCTCTCAAAATAATATCCAGTTTAATTATTATTACATTCACGTGGAGGGTAAGCAAAGTTGGAAGATGCGTTTGTTAGTAGAAATTGCTTACCCTGTAAAAAAAACTCACTGCACGCCATGGCTCTGTTAGCATGCCGCCCTTCCCACCAGGTCCTGATCTGACGTCACGTGACTTCTTCCTTTGGAAGCACGTTAAGGAGCGTGTTTACGTGCCACCACAACGTACAGCACTCGCAGAGCTAAGTGAACGCATCAGTGCTGTTGTGGTACCCATTGATGGTGAACTGGTACAGAAGGTATGGACAGAACCTAACTACGCTTGGAAGTGTGTCGTGTGACAGAACGGGTACACTGTAGGGCGAGAGGGGGAACTGGGCAAGCTTCCGCTTCTTTTCGCGTATTACTCTTAATTTTCAGTGAAACACTCTTGGAAACACAGCACTTTTAAACCTGATAAATCATTTACAGTAGCCCTGTTTTAGTACAGAAAAATGTAAATAACATATACTGAAATAAAAAGTACGTTCTACAGAACTCTTTACGCGTCTCATTTTGCACGGGGATATTGATTGAAACGAAGCACGGGTCTATTAAGAACGTATGAGATTAAATCGTAGGCCTAAGTTCCTACTAAGCTGACCCGGGTTCGATTTACGGCGGGGCCACTGCCGGATTTACGCAAGTGGTAATCGTGCCGGACGATGCCGCTGGTCGACGGGTTTTCTCGGGGAACTCCCGTTTCCAGCGCTCTTGCATTTCGGTACTACTCCATCATCATCTAATTTCACCCTCATTGGCTCTCAATACTTCGTTGTCAAGGGCCGCCCAGATCTCTCAACTCACAACAGTAGACCTGTGATAATTTACGTGCGAACGAAATATGAGAGTTATTAAGGGGAGTGTGCACCTGCGCAATCAAGGTCAAGAAGGGAGGGAGCGATACGGGCGATACTATGGGCCATCTGCAGAGAATAATATAGTAGCCACTAACACTAGAAACACGCGGAAATCTTCTTTCGAACAACACCTTAGTCGTCAGCTGCATGCATCGGTACTACAGACAGTGCCTGGCGCGGGTACAGTTAGTTTAGCAGCACGGAGAGAAAATATAGTTTGAATGTGTTAACGTATTTCTTTTATCTACTGCTTAAAAATGGGAGCAGGAAAGATTCCGAGAAAGTCTGTTTCAGTTGTGAACAGACTATAGGTGGTTCGTTTCGTATGCTCAGTCACATTTAGTATTAGTCATTCTTGTTTGTAAAGTGTCGAAGAGGCCTGTACGCAGAGAAATATCTAGTACCCGCTAGTACTAGAGCCGAAGGTAAATCGTCTCTAGATGACTCGTGTGTATGCTCAGTTACTTTAAGTTGTAGTGGCCCTTACTTCTTACGTGGAGAAACCTAGTCGCCGAACGACATCCCTAAATTACCATCTAGTGGAGATTTTCTGCAAAATGGCGGTAACAAGATCCGTATTTGGCTAAGACGTAATGTTTTTATTGTGTACGGGGCTGTATATTCCCACATTCTGGTTTTAAAAAATGTATTGTATTTATGGAACTGGAACACTACATATGCGATTATATTGTGGTTTTTCATCCAGATTCGTTCCGTAAAAATTATGTATTAATTTATATGCAACAGTAAGAAACGCGTTGACGTCACTAGATAACGCTACAGATAATAAATGTTATTTATTACAACAGGTTTTTAATTGTTCTTGTATGTATGTGTAAATTATTTAAATGTATACACTTTAATTCTCAAAAATTGGAAAGTTTACAAAATGTCTACATTTACGAAATAAACTACGTTTCTCTAACGTCAAGCATATTAATATAGTATAATAAAGATTATGTGAAATATAATTAGAAAATCGTACTTTTATGTTGTTATCAACTTTGTCCATTAGTTCAAATAGCAATTAAATTATTTCTGTTTGGCGCTGGAGCTGTGGCGCCTGTGTGTTAAGTACTGCTAGTAATTAAGTAATGCCTTGCCTCATATCCCTTCAAAAATTCTCGTAATATGATTATTTCATAAACTTTCTTTAACAACATTTTAGAAATAGCAATTCCGTTTATATTTATTAGTTGACTGGCAGTATTTATAATTCTACACGTGTTTTCTGTTGATCCCAGCATATAAAAGACATTTTTAAACAGTATAAGAATAATATGTGTATTTCGAGGAACAAACTTCTCCATTTTATTTCTTACGAGAAGAATCAGATGTCATAGTTTCTGCGATTTCCTATTGGCTGAGATCTACTGACGTAATTAATTTTGGGCAAGCTCGTGTATCCTCATATTTAGTGACCTTCCATACTAAACCTCATGAATCTGCACTAGTCCTTAAACTAAAACTGTCTGAGCATACGAAATCTAGTGACACTTGGAATCTCCACTATATCAAGTGGTAGTGGTGCTTCGTTTCTAGGCGAGTCTGTGCATATGGCCCTAACACGCACGCCTCATTGCTCCTACGCGCAAGGCGTGCAGTGTTTCCGTCATGGTCCTGTACTGTGAAAATTACATCTGTAACAGTGGGATTTTATTGCATGCAATAAAAGCCCGCAGATAAAAATACGCCCGTATCTTTGTACGTTTCTCTTGCCGCTTAAGGAAACTGCATAGGCAAGCTTTAAAATTGCGATGTTTGATCATTTCCACGAATTCTTCTCTCCATGAATATATATTTAATAAAAACGTAGAGGCATAAATAATTGTTTCTTACCTTTTCTAATAAAATGTGATATTTACAGAATATATATTTACCCCGATAAGCGAATACGCCCAAATGATTTCACAAAAAATGTTTCACTGCACGCTCCTCTTAAGAAGTGTCTGAAACGTTCTTATAGGCTATTCGCGGTAAAGTGAACACTTTTAAAGGTCCTAATTAAGTTTTCATATCAGCCAACACCAATTTTTAAGTCACTTTTTAATATAAACATTGCTATGTATCTAATGAACACAGTGATTACCTTTTACTAAACTGAAAAAATAACATCTGAGGCTGTATTAGACATATTTACTAACAGTTAATGCCTGCTGGAAGGGCCTTGAAAAGTGCTCAGTTTACCGTGAACAGCGTATACTTGTGAAACAAATCAGTTTGACAGTCTGCGCATGTGCGGTGGTGGGGTTATTGCACTCGCGCCGGGTTGTTCGTCATCGCAGTCGCATTGCCCCGACTCCTCGGCGAGGCGGAGCAGCACGACCTCATTGGTCGACCCGCTCGTCAAGTGCTCATCAGCGCCGTGAAGGAGCGCTAACAGCTCACTCGCCCCACGTGACTGATTCACACTCTCATCTCTCGCCTAGCGCTGATTCCTTTATATCCCGGTGAGAGAGTCCCGTGCCGCGGAATTTTTTTTCCCGTCCCTACTACCACCTCTTTTATTTTTCTTAACTCTCTTCTGTGACGTGTTTCACAATCAACCACTTTTACGGCCGCCATCACTAATGACGCAGCGTTCTCCTTTGGTGGGAACAATTAAATTGGCGTGAACTTCGCTTTCAAGAGCCCCCCCCCCCCCCCCCCCCATTTCTACACATTCATATATTTTCGTGAAAAAAAAAAGAGCGAATCGATATATTTCGGCGGCTCTTAACACCGAGGAATTCGAGAGACGATGAGGGCAAGCGAAGTGAGTACAGTAAGGAGCAGCGCCGGAATGCATGGGAGGGAGAAATGGGAGATTCTCGAGAAAACCCGCCGACCAGCGGCATCGTCCGGCACGATTCTCACATGCGAAAATCCGGGAGCGGCTCCACTTGGGAATCGAGCCCAGTTGGCCTATGTGGAAGGTGAGTAGTCTAACCACTATACCGCCGCGACACCTAATGCAAAAAAAACGCAATTCTTGTTCAAAAGGACATTAATCAACTTCAAATACGTCAAGTTCATTTCACATATTTCTACACTGCCAGAAAGACTAACGCTGGGCCAAAAAAAAAAAAAAAAAAAAAAAATTAGACTATCAACAAAATAGTTTGTCGGATTATTTATACAGAATGTTTCGTGAGAGGTGACTCCTTGTTGAAAAACAATGCGAAAATAGTGAGTGACTTACGTTCTGAATCGACGTCTAAGGGTAGGAAACATCTCCGAATGTTGGGCTTTAAAAGTAGATTGTATTTAGTAAAATGGGAACTAATTAATTATTACTATGATTACATATTGTAGATTAATATTAATTTTTTTTCAATTCTATTCAATAAAAACAAGTTCTAAAAGCAAACTTTTGGGCGTGTTTTCTACCCTTAGACGCTGTTTCCGGACATAAGTCAATCGGCAATAATTTAGTAACGTATTTCCGTAAGGAACCACCATCCCAAAAATCTGCAACATAAGTTTCGAAAGAACGTGTATATTTGTTTGGTATTTCATTTGATTGCTTTTGTTCGAAAATCAGCTCGAAAGTTAGTTTGCATTTTTGTGGCAATTAGGATAGTATACGCTGTTCACAGTAAAGTGAGCACCTTCGAAAGACCTGCTTAAAATCGACTTGTTTGCACGTTGTGTATTCTCCCGCCTTATGTAAAATTTACATTTTCATGGATCTCATCACTTTATTCATGCGTCGGACAAGTGAAACTGTGAAATTATTACATAAATAATATTCTACGAATGTGCTCATATTTACACTAACCTGGATAAAAAAAAAACAGAAAGCGAAAGAAATAATGTATGTTATCACAAATGGTTAACTAGCACTTTTAATGCGACGTTAATACACATAACTACTTCCCTCCGTCGTTACCAACTTTACTGGGCGAATGTAACTCAGTACGCCCGTTAAAATATACGCAGCTCGGAACAGTGACTTTTTTCTAAGGTTGATTTCAGAAGTGCTCACTTTATCTTGAACAGCCTTTAACAGTGTTCACTGTAAAAAAAATAACGGGAAAATTACCTGACAAGTGTAAGGTAATATTCGCAAACTTCTGGGGGAAACATAATTTTCCGTACATGTAAAGTAAAATTACCGCACTATGAAGTAAAATTCACGTACATGGTAGTGGAAAATCCCATAAATGGATGGAAAAATTACCTTACGACGCGTGCATCTCTTCAGAATTTTCAACAGCTATGTTGCGGGGGGGGGGGGGGGACGGGCGGAAGAAACAATCCTCTAACACACTAATATTCAGTATTGCTACCAAGCTGTCGTCGTGGCGTACAAAAAAAGTGGTTAACACGTGTGCCTCACATGCTCTAGGTCCTCGGTTGTGCTGTGTAGTGGATTGTGAGCTGCCTGCAAAACTGGGGGCAGTCTTCAACACCAGAGGATACCAAAACAATAACATTTCATTATTTCCAGAGAACACTGAAGTTTGGTTCTTCGGCTTTGTCAATAAAACCAGTTCACCAAATGTTCATATCGTTTTGTGCCCCCATGTAAGATTTGTGTATATATTTATTGAATATTTTGTTATTGTTTATATTGTGTGTTTGAATGTGTGCTGAACAAGGGTAAATACATCTGTATATTATTTGTGACAATAAATTAATATAATAAAAAATAGTGGATAACTCGTCGGCCTATCGTACCAGAGTACAATGATTCGCGCCCAACCACCAGCAAGTGTCGAGGATTTTATTGTTGAGGTTTCGGTTACTATCCGTCAGAGGAAATTAGTAGTTAAAAATTAACTGTACTAATACTCCGGCATGTCTTTAAATATAATTTTATTTTACAATATTGTTAACTTCCTCTTGTATGAGATTTCTACCCCAATTTTGTCAGGTACATTTCCCCTGCGATTAGGTAATAGTACTTTACTTGTTAAGTAAATTTGCTCTACATTTAAGAGGTAATTTTACCTTACATGTAGAGGTAATTAGCTTCCCTTACATGTAGGGGAATTTTAGCTCAAATTTTTTACAGTGTTTGTTACTGCATTTACTGATGCTTAATAATGGTATAAACATTTCAATGAAACAATTTCAACAGGAAGGTAAAGAGTTAAGCTGGAGTGACAATAGCTCGACGAACACGAGAGGACATGCCAACATGTCATCGGATATCTACGGAATTTCGTATTATATAGCCTATATTATTCAGGAGTTCACAATACCTCGAATAAATCTACCCGACAAGTGTGTTAATTGGCAGTTGGAAAATACTAAAACGGCAAGTTATCCTTATAATATCCAATATTTACTTTTTAAAACTCGCGATAAAGAGAATGATCATTTTGCTTTTGAAAATATTTGAATTTACATGAGATATAAAAAATATTTTAAGTCCAACCGGAATGTTATTTTGGCGGCAAGTTTATTATTCACTACAGCGAGGAAATAAGCACGAAATTTTGTTTTCTAATGATTTACATTTTTGTGCGGCCCGACGAGTTCGACACCGGCGGAAAGTATAAATAGAATCTACTTTTGCCGGGCTGTCGGGGCTGCGATTTTGTCGGACCGACGTCACAGTGACCTTGCTTTTCATTGGCTGCTACTCAGATTACGTCGTGTTGGGGTTGTCGTGTCGGGTTCGCCGGGGTATGGTGACTCCAGCTTAAAGCTGTAAAACATGAAACATGAAATATTTATTTGTGCACGTTGTCCAACATTTGAAATTAATTAAAAAAAAAAAAAAGACAGTCCACTCTCATCTGAGCCAATCTGAGGTTGTTAGGGAGTAGCGCTTGGTTACAGATAATCTACGTTCTAATCTCCGTCGGGCCTCCGATTATTTTCAGAGTAACCGAAACTATGTAATGTACAACTTCAGTTGTACCACTAAATCTTCGTTCGTGTCAGCCAAAAAAATAATAATAATAATAATTTTGCTTGAACAACAAAATATTTAAATACCTATACAAAAACAATTAATTCGGTTGCGGTACACAAACTGTTCTGTTTAACAAAGCCTGTTCCATTGTGAGGGGAACAGCTATAGAATAACAAAGAAAGGGAAATAAGAGATCATGTTCTTTTGCCAATTATTTCTGCAACTATTTTACAATAACGGTGTATTAATTTTACATAATATGTTGCGCCGTTAAAACATTTAAAAATTACCGGTGTCGGAAACAGCTCAACAGTATCACGTAACTCTGACAAAATATTTGCTCACACAGTTAGTAAAAATAATTATGTATAACAGCCTATTCGTTACATTTCTTAGATGGCTTTCGCACAGTTGTAAAATGCGACTGCCCGCCATAGTATTCACTTACGTCTCACGAAATTTATTTTTAAATTTAAAGGAATTTTTTTTTTTAAAGTGTGTCGATTATTACACAAAATTTCGTGTTCCGTTTGTTTTCATTGCACGTAAATTGTGCTACGTTAATTCTTACTGCCTCTTTTGTTTAGATTAAGTACGGTGAAGACAGTTTGGAACTCACAAATTAGGCGTAAACAGTTAATTTGATTTCATGATTTTTAATTATACGCGGAAATGCATTGTAGGTACAGTTTATTCAAAGAAACTATGTGACGCGATTCTTGAATTTCGCTTATTTTAACTCCGAAAGAAATCAGCAGATATAATTTAACGCAGCAGTTCTGTAATGGCATTTCATGCTAGCGACAACTAAACTTTAGTACCAGCAAAAGAACGTTCTAAACTACTATACAATTCAAGTTTTGTTAGCAGAACAATCTAAATATTTTTAAAAGTTATTCTGTTGTGCGACCCATCTTGTAGCAGGAATAGTGTTTTCTGTAGCAGGAACTGTATAGGTAGTTGTGAACACAATCTTACAGTATTGTTACGAAAACAGAACAAGATGTTTTAAACCCAACAGTGCTGTTTGATAACTTGCAACAGAATGTACTGTAGAAATCAACTCGTCGTTTTTTTTTCTTCAAAAGTTAACCGATAGAGTATGTTAGTTAACAACAGTGTCGTGGACTTTTGTAGGTAGCCTTCCGATTCTGTTCAGATTACAGAGATAGCATTGTTGAGTTAACAAACAAATATGGTAATTACAACAGAGTCGCGAACTGTTAAAGACACTCTCTAAATATTTTAAAGATTATAGAACTAGTATGATTGAGAATACAGATGATAAATAGGAAAATGCTACTATTGTGAAGTAATATTTATTTAGCGGAGGCTGTTGACAATCTGCGACGATACTGCGCACCCATTAAAGGGATGACAGACAACGCCATGTTAGACGTTAGTTGCAATAACAGCAACATTGATGCTGGAATGTCGTATATCTCTTTAAAATACGCGTATCACTTACACAAACAGGACATAAAAGTGAAATAACTATCGCCATAGTTTCATTGATACTGCAAATTATCTTATGTGGAAGGAAATCTTTACACAAACACACAAACGTTACACGTAAACACATTATTATATCGGATGACATACATTGTTGTATTATATATAAACACAAAGGAAATATTATTTAATTTAATAAATAAGCTATTTCATATGTGAAACAAATAAATTTAAGAAGCTGACTCTCATAACTGATATAATAGCCGAGCGGTCGAAGGCGTCCGTATATGGCTGCATTACACTTGCTACTGACAGCGCTAGCCAGTAGCATTTCACTTGCTACTGACAGCGCTAGCCAGTGGCCGCCATCAGTAAAAATCCGCACTGAGTAGCGCTTAGTAGTGGAACACTCGTCGGTAGTTTTCAGAAGGAATAATGGCGTCTGCTATCCGCGGTGAAACAATAGTAGGCCTAAATATGTCGACAACAGGGATGGATATTATTTCTATTCATCTTTATCTGATTCAGGCTCATCATTGGATGATGAGGTCGAGGAACGTGAAAATATACTTTCCACCTGCATCTTCTGCGAATAACAACAACGTAACTTGCTCGTTTTCCATCGCCGCCATGTTGCGTCACCTTTCTTTACTGAGACTACCTGACCTTCTGCACGTCAGTAGCTTCAGACGGAAGTATAGTCTCCAATCCAGACGCCACAATGCCATTCGTCAATTACTGATAAGCAGAATCAGTATGTAATGGAACGCTCGTCGGTAATTTCAGCTACTGTCAGTACCAAGTGGAACGCGGCCTATCAAGGCAAGATCCGGCAGTTCGAGAGTAATAACCAATCATATATCAAACTTAATAACAAATAATTTACTATTAATAAAATATATAATATACATATTAACGTAATAGTACTATTATTAGTTTTATATATTTTATTTAAATTAGTTGTAGTATTTAATATTACAGACTCAAATAAAATACATTTACGGACAACATTTAACTAATGAATATACCATTATGAAAATAACACCCATTAATAAAAAAATTTTAAAAATTCAATAACTGATCTACCTACACATGTTAATATTTCAACACGATGGAACTTTGAGTCACTACTTGGACGTTGTTTAAAAATTCAAATTTTAACTGGATTAATTCTAGCACTACATTACACACCTAATATTGAATTAGCTATCAATAGCGTAAGTCACATTTTTCGAGATGTATATAATGGTTCAAGTTCTGAAAAATTAGTAGAGATAGATAGCAGCGCATCCTACGAGCCAACGATGGAATAATAAATGAATGCGAATGGGGGATGGACCCAGGGAGAGGCGAACCCCTCCGATTGACGAGCTTTCCAGCTGGGACCCGTAGGTGCCCGTCATCCCCGGACGTGACATGAAATGAGACCCTAGGTAGGAGTGGCGCTGGAACGCAAGAGCGGGGGAAACGGGAGTTCTTCGAGAAAACCCGCCGGCAAGCGGCATCGTCCAGCACGATTCCCATGTGCGAAGGTCCGGGGATCGAACCCGGATCCCTTGGCGGGAGGCGAGTGCGCTAGCCACTGCGCTACCGCCACCGTAATGACAACATCCTATTGTGTAGAAAGTAACGACGTCACTGATTTGTGACTCACTGACATTTTACAATATGTTCTGCTGAGGTGACCATGTACCTTTAACAACATTCGTAGGGTAGCCACAACCAAACAAACTGTTGTAACTATTTTAACAGTCTTGGAGGGTAACGGCTACATAATTATGGTTCCTACAAAAATTGATTTTCAGTGAAACTAATTATATTTTACAAAAAAATAGCCAGGTTTTTTAAATAACTACCACAAAGCGTTTCTACATGACGGGCCCAGGATGGATTCAACCCAGCATAGTAAACTAATGGCCTTACGATCAATTTAATACGATCGATATCTCCCGATTTCCAGAAAATCCTATAACATACTTAACCAAAAACGAGGAAAATTGTTGGCGTCGGTGAAATAACTAACATACGTATGGTTCCTGTTTTCTTTCTGAGCATCTAATTGCTAAATCTGAACATTTTTTGTAAGTCAAAACCATTTGCGTTGCTCGAAAACGTTAATCGAGATACAGAAATCCCACCGAAGGAAAACCCTTATTTAAATGATTCAAAATACCTTTATTCCGTTACGTTGTCCGACAACGTGTATTGAGAAAGAAATAAACCTATATTACCTACATAGGTATGTTCAAAACTAAATAAGAAAATATTCTTACCGTAATGCTTGATTATCAAAGACTGATTTACGTTGCGTAGGAATTCGCTTAATAGTAGTAGGGGTGGGCGAGTTCTATTTCACCTTTGATTAATTGGATTATCAATTTGATATCAAAAGGTTAATTAAATATATTGAAAGGGTGAATCTAAAATGTGTTAATCGTTAATCCGATTTTAATCCGCTCAAAAATTATTGATCCGATCTTAATCCGATTAAAATTTCTAAATTCGATCTTAATCCGATTAAAAATTGAAAGGGTTAAATTTATCGAAAGGGTTAAATTTATATAAAGGGTTAATTTTTTAATTTTTTATATTTTTTCTTGTACTTCTTTCTTTTTTGGGTGGTGGGAGGGGGTAGCAGGAGATTTGTACGATGTTGACGGTGTGGTTTTCATGGAGGCGACTGACCAGAGTGGTGGGTTGCAATGTCTTATATAGGTGTGGAATTTAGTGCAAAAGTGGACTATGGCTAAAGGTTTCTTATTTTTCCTATTTTTTCTAATATTCAGGTGTTTGGTGGGATGTTGGTGGTAGATAGGCGATTTTCAAAAATATATTTAACCCACGAGAGAATTTCAAAGTGTTTAAATGATATCTAAGAGAGGTCTAAGTGTAATTTTATGTTTTGGGGGGGATATTGCTTGTAGACTGTAGATAGGCCACTTTGAAAGGTGCGATTTAAGTGTTAAACAATCTGTTTTCTGAATGCAATTAAACATTAGAGAAATTTAGAGTGTTCTATATATGAATAAATTAGATGCAACAAATCGCAAATTTCAAACGACTACTTGAACATTAAAAGGAATTACGTGAGTCTTAAATGTAACATGAGTCTCGAGCTTACAAAAATATTTTTTTACACAAGAGAAAATTTTAACATTTGGTGCTGACAAGTGTTAAACGATTACAATTACGATAGTGTGGAATTAACGATGTACAAGTAAGTAATTAATGATAGAAAATCTTACCCCAAATGTTATTAAAATAAGTCCGTTCGATGTATGAATGAGTAGCACTTACATGGAGCTGCAAATAAATATGTCTAGCAAGGCTGATAGACAACTGTGTTTTAATTATGGTAAAAACTCGTAAATTAAGAAAAAAGAAATTTTTTGCTTTTATCACATTCACTGCACTTGTTAACACAATCTGTATTTTTAAATTGCTAAGAATTATCTTAGACCGAGCTCAGATAAACACATAGTACAATGGCTCCAAGTGCTCCCCGAAATCGAACCTACGTCCACCTTGGATGTCACTTGAAGAATGAGTGGAATTTATGACTACGCCGGCTTATATATACATGGAGCTTGAGGGCGAGTAGAAATCTATGACTGACAGGAAATCTACCAAGCTACTATTAATGAAATATTATCCACGAACTATTTAATTATGTCTTCCTGAACAATAAAGGATTCACATTAAATTAAAAAAAAAAATTACCCTGCTGCCATGTTTGAAATTTACAATTTCACTTCCCTGGAAAAATAAATAAATAATTTACTTGCATTATTTAACTACATATCCAGAGAACTGGTTTACCACAGTGAATGGATGTTTGTATTGTAAGAAGCAGTATTTTTAAATAATTAAATTTCAACAAGCAATAAAACTTTCCGTTGAAGATGTGTGTAAGGTTCATGTCGAAGCTGATGGTATCTCAGTTTAATTATGACGAAGATTAACTTAAAAATGGAAAAACCCACATACTTAATGAGAAAATATAATCACAAAGTAACTTAACTAATTGAGTAAACAGTCTCACTCGATGAAAAATGATGAACTCAATTACTTATAACAAATACTGTACATCTATCTGAAAAAAGTTAACACCCGAAAATTTATATTTCCCAGATAAAATACTTTTATATTAAAACACATACATTATATAATGTTAATCGCGGCTATCACTGAAGATGGTACATAGCTGTGGTAATGCCCAAGGGTGGCCTGGTCAGCTGCTAAGTATCTAGAGATGGGGTGATTAAGAAGGAGCAGATGAGTAGCATGTCTGTCCCCATAAGCATTATGAATATGGCAGTGACTGGGATAGCTGAAGTCACTTTGTTCCAAAGCTGCCTGAATCCCCTTTCCCCTCCACCACAGACCATGTTTACAGGACCCTGAGGTCAAAAAATCAGCTTTCACTCCCTTTTCCCTCCCCTCCCCTCATATGCGTGCACTGCTCCAAGCTGCCCACAATCTTCAAAGGTTTTTGGTAATTTCTCAAGATTTTGTCAACTGCCTACTTGCGTGCAGATTGGGAGGACCCTGCCTGCCACACCCTCACACCCCAACCACCCACCCCCACCCTAGAAACTTCATAGCTGGCCAGACTCTTGGATGCCTAACACCCCTACTCCCCCTACCATCCCTCGCAGGAGTGCGAGATCCTGGAGGTTAGTCACCCATCTGTCCTAGATTGTCAATTTTCTACACTGATTAAAGATTCCGACAACTGCCTACTTGCATGCAGATCGACAGCAGGCTACTCGTAGCACCACTACCATCCCCCTCGCCCTCAGTACCGACCCGATTCCACGATGTCAGCCACCCCCTCCTCCCACTTACACCTCTCAGAACTTGCCCTTGTCCAGAGGGATTTGACCCTTACTCTTGAAGCTGACTTTTTGCGAAAAGCAAGTTTTACTCCAAAGCAATGGCTACACATCCCCCCACCCTAGTCCTTCACCGTGAGCCCCAAAAAACATAATTTGTATGTTAACAACTTTGAGGACACTCCAACTGCCAGACATCCCTCAATTCACCAAGTTGGACACTTCCAAAACTAAAATTTGTTCGCAAAACTATGCTTTACCCATGAAAAGTGGACTCTCCCGAAAATATGTCCTGTCCAGTTCTGTGACTTATTCCTCCTTCCCCGACTCATCATACCTGGAGCTGGGCAACAACCTTCAAACCTTCGTGTGCAGGGATTGTTTTAAAAAATTCTCATAGCGAACACTTTTAGACTAGCTTCGGAAAACCATATTTTCGAATCCTACTCTAAAGAGTTACGGATTATTTAAAATAAATAATAGATGAGTGCGAAACTTAAAATAATGGAAAATATTTCTACACCAGAAGCTATCGAAATAAAAATCTTAGCAACTCCTGTAATTAGCACCAGTAGAGAAACTGAATTCAATCACTAATCAACAATTATTAAAAAAGAACTAAATTTATTAACACTATTAAAAATATTCTAACTCCTATTGTATTTTATGTTACCAAGATTAAATACACGAAAAACTGAAATATTTGGAAAAATACTGCTATGAAGACTGTGACTGAGGTGTGAACCCCGGCTATAAAGATGATATCACCTAGCAAGCATTGCTGGTTGTCGTCGCAGTCAGGCAAAGCACGGGTTCATTGCAAGTTCGTAAACAGGATGGGTAAGCGCTGTAGTCTGATGCGACATTGCCTGCCTTTTTTTCTGTCTTGTGACAGAGCTGATGAGGGACGATTTTAATTCCTTTGACAATGGGGAGTGCAACACCCTAGCGAACTGTCTTCAAATGACTAGCAGAAATCTCGCTCAGGACAAGGACTGGTAGCAATGCTCCAGTTTATACATGTCCCAGCTGTAGGAATCCTGCAAGCTTCACACAAAGTGTCATACAAATTTGCTTTCTGAATAAACACTAAATTAAGTGATTTATACTATAAAGGCAGATATTGACTAATTCACTATTCTAGGTGATTTAAATATCCCGTGGAAGCCATCAATGTATGTTAAAACCTATTAACTGGTTTTTATGTTTGTCTTTAAAACTAGTATACTATAAGTAAAATATTTATTTCGTTTAGTTTTCTGTTGAGATGCAAAATCGTTAACACATTGCGAATCTCTGTAGTCTTTACTATGTTAACTATTAACGACTTTGCCATTTTTAGGTATTATTCATGTATGCTCATTTCACAGCAAGACAGTATTATTCACTGTTACAGAAAGCAATCCGACAATGCGATTCACCAGCTCTTGTGAACACACTCGTTAAAACGACTGAAGGAAAACGTAGGTATTCAGTTCAGATCCAAATATTTCTGTTCACTTAAAATATATAAATTATCCAGGTAATTTTGTTTTGTTGAAATACCATTTTCAAGATAAATATATGTAGAAAAAGTCACTCCCACGAATAAATAAATGTTCTTCAGACAAACAAAGCTACTACCCCGGCGGATAAAGTAACAAAATAATTTTTTTTTGCGAATACATTGACTGGCCCATTTCTCTCAGATATATGTTTTATAAAATTTGAGATCTACTCACTCTTCTTTTCTGGGAATGGGGTTGGTAACATTTGCTTGATGTTGCAGGAAGACAAACTCGTTACTCTGTGTGAAGTTGTTCATACACAGCGAATTCTAGATGAGGCGTTGGTTGTTAGAATTTCACATTAGTTATTTTAAGACATTATCTGCCACTTGATTGGCTCACTATTGATACAGCTGACAGTTTAACTGACTCATAGATGCTACTGTATAATTTAAATATCCCATTGGCAGAATTGCATATAGCAGAGTTGAATTTATTATGGTATTCAGCAGAAAAAATGTAGACGTGAATTGTATTATATCACACAGGGATACACCAGCCAACTGAATGAAGCGCTGAAATACAAGAAGTCTGAAGTTTGCGGAGGAAATTTGACATACACATTGTACTGATATGAGGCAAGGCTCATAGTTCAGAGGCTCTACATATATTCTAGGTTTCATGGAACAGGAAAAATTTACGGATTTCCAATCGCATTAAAAGCTTGTAGCAAAAATATGTATCTGTACATCAGAGTGAGTGGAGAGATGTCAGTGGTTCTCGAAACCAAGGTCTTTAGATCCAATGAGGCAGAAGCAAGGTGAGTAATGAAGGAACGTCGGATTTCAAGCCTTCTTATCGCTAATAAACTTGGATTATTTACCACCAGTGGTGGATGGCCGATATTGGATCCCATGTACATCCAGTTTTGATATCAGTTGTAAAATCCACCCACTTCCATCAGCACTAAATTATTCAAGTCTGGTTATTAAGTAAGGCACTCTGTTATTGTCATAAAGTTAAACAACATCCGATGAGTGTAGTACAGGGAGGGACTTCTTTGAAAATAAATGGTTTCCATAACGTCTTCCTCTGCCGTGAGGGATTTCAAATACATACCAGCTACATATATTGTTAATCTAACTTGCTGGGGTGATGTCGTTAATAAGCTTAATAAAGGAATTCTGCACCTCTAAAAAAACAAGAAAAGTCTGTGTCAGACTCTAATTGATTGTTAACTATCTCCACATCAGTTAACCTGCCAGCAAATGCACTAGCCAATATCTTGTATCTGATATTGGATGATGATCTTTTCACTGAAGATGGTTGACTAGGAAATCAAATTACTTTTCATACCTGAATGAACATTTTAAGAGTTTTACAGTAGCTGGAGCTGGAAATGTTAAGTGCTTTGCAGTAGCTGGAACTGGAAATGTTAAGTGCGGAGCTAACTGTGGTGTTGTCTTAGGATGTGGAGCAGATTGTTGAGCAGATTTTGGAGCAGATTGTTGAGCAGATTGTGGAGCTAGCTGATGAGCAGATTGTGGAGCAGAATTTGGAGCAATAAGTGGAGGTGGAGAACCAGTGTAGCAAGTTGTACATGTCTATTTAAAGCATCACTCCAAGAAAATTTTTTCTCGCAAAAATTACACTGTATCTGCTTTCTTGAATTTTTCATTCCACAGGTTGTTGTTTAGTGTCGTCGTAAGTTCCCCAGAATGATAAATTCTTTATCACAGAAGCGACACAGCAACGACGTAATTTCGTTCGTACTATTCAAGGATTAAAATGAAACTGTAAAGCGTACACATTTTATAGGTTGTTATAGGAGTAGTATAGAAATGCCGGTTCGAGCACAGCCCCCAGTTATCAGAAAACCAACAGCAAATTGAATGCCCAAACCATCAGAAAACCATCAAAAAAATTACCATTTGTTTTCCTGATCCAAAATACCAGCTGCCCGTTCGAGTACAGTCGCAAAAAAGTGACTGCAAAAGTTGCGTTAGAGTACAACAGCAAAAAGTGACTGCAAAAAGTTGCATTTGGGAGCATCCCCCAGTTATCAGAAAATCAACGGCAAATTAAATGCGCATTCCATCAGAAAACACCAGCTGCCGGTTCGAACACAGTCGCAAAAAAGTGACTGCAAATGTTGTGTTTGGATGCAGTAGCAAAAAGTGACTGCAAAAGTTGTGTTTGGGTGCATCTGCAAAAAAGTGACAGCAAAAGTTGTATTAGAGTGCAGTAGTAAAAAGTGACTACAAAAAGTTGCATTAGAGTGCATCCACAAAAAGTGTCTGCAAAAGTTGCATTTGGGTGCATCTGCAAAAAAGTGACTGCAAAAGTTGTGTTAGAGTGCAGTTGCAAAAAGTGACTACAAGAAGTTGCATTAGAGTCCATCTGCAAAAAGTGACTGCAAAAGTTGTATTTAGATGCATCTGCAAAAAGTGACTACAAAAAGTTGTGTTTGGGAGCAGTTGCAAAGAATGGCTCAAGAAATTTTAATACGTAACAAAATAAAATAGTGTCCATAATAAAGATGGATCAGTTGCTAAATATATTGAACGGAACCCAACAATTTAAGAAACTTTCCGAACTTACAATTGGACAGACCTATCCCATAGACCATGCTGAAATAAATGATACACAGTATGGACACAAAGTGGTAATTAATTCTGGAAATTTTAAAGTAACCTTGCCAGACAGATATATTCAGATTTTCAGCGAAAAAGTTTTAGATGGTGTTAATCGAGGAGATATAAATTTTGCATATGATGGAATGGTGGGTTGTGGTGATAAACAAAGGCATTCTATTCGGGTTTTTAAAGAGTAAATGATTGTTATATTAGACATCAGTTGTTTTATTTGTGCTCATATCTCTATAAAGTTTTAATGGTTATCCAATCATTAAAACACAATCATTGCTCTGACTTCGGCAATGTGCTACAACATAGTCAAATTAAGAATTTAGATACACATCCCCAAATTCGACACATTAAAGTAGTCGAAACATTGAGTTCTTTCATTACACTTTCTATAGAAATATTATTCATCTTTATAACACGAAACATTAATATATAGAATATGACTACTTCCAACCCAAATAATATCTATGGCTTCATCTCTAATACCACTGTTCTTTCAGATAAATCAAAGTTAATTAACTTACCTTTTTCATTCTTAATTTCAACTATTATTTCATTAACTTGATTTGTTTGCACTGGGAAAAATAATGGATAAGCTGGTTTGTAATAGATAGTGTCACCAAGTCCAAATGTTGTTCTTGGTTTAAAAGTGGCAATTATGCTGGTTTCTTTATGGTAATTTTCATCATGTTTTAATATCATACCATTTACTATATTACAGTTTATATTTATTGTTTCAAATGCAGCAAATTTTGGAATTGTATCGCCATAATGATCCACATTTGTTTTCAGAGTTTTATTTTCTACAAAACCCAAAATTTTAATATATGATTATAAGAATATGGGATTATTACAATTCGTGCATGTGTAAAGTCAGTAAAACAGAAAAAATTGTTTCAAACCATTTATTTTGGTACATTTTCATACAGGTTATATTTTATCATCACTGTGTTTACAAATATATTTTTTACATCATATATTTTCCATTCTCTCCTTGGCAATATTTATAGTATTTTCAACTGTTTTGTTTTTCAACATTTTTCTTGTTTATTCATCTTCACAAACTAGTAGATTACATACAAGCAAGTACTTTTTATAGTAAATTGCACTCATCCTAAATAATGGCATATTACTCAACTAATATCCACAGGTGATTCGCAGGGAGAATCATCAGACTCTGTTTCACCCCAGTCTGTCTTATTGTCCAAGTTAACATTAATTTTGGGTTGTTCTCTGCAGAGAAAAACGTTGAGTTAGATTCATATGTTTTACATAATTGTTGGAATTAAGAGCAATCGTGTTCTTTTTGAATATCTATTACTTTCCCGTTATACACACCATCAAAAATGCATTTTTGCTCAACTCCACCTACATATATTTCACAATTATTTAGGTAATGTTTGCAAATATCTTCAATGTTATCATTCTCTATATATCCACTCTTCCATTTTAAACCATGGTGATGGTTAGTAACCCATCTATTTGTTTTCTTGTATTTGGAAGTTAAATATTTCCAGTCAAATGGTGATTTGAAGCTGAATACAGTTGTATGTTCTTCCATATCAGTAATAGCTAATTCTTTAATGATAATTTTTTTCTGCTGACAGAAAACCTTGCACATTGCCAAAACATCTTGTCACAGCCGTGATTCGGCATCTACTGACTCAATTAATTATTTTTACCAGCTTATCTCTTAAATTGTAATTCGCTAATCTGTCATGAACTATTTGAGTGTAGGCTTGTGTATTTGTTGGAAATGGTGTATTTAGAATAATTTCAATTCGTGAATCAATCATGCCATTGGTAATTCTGTTGTATTGATGTTTACATCAAACACAAATAACATTCCTCTAGTTTGAAATGATTCGGGTTCTAGGAACGGTGAACTATTTCATTATAATGTTTCCTGAAACCTTGAGTGCATATAATATGAAATAAGGAATTCCCCATTGGCAAAATTTATGTTTAAATCCACATAGAGTTAAGCTTGACTGATTAGATATAGTTTATTATTTTTAAAATCACAATTATCGAATACTGGTCGATCCACTTTTAAACTGTTTTGTCGATTTGTTTGAAAACAAATGACAACTTATCTCGGTTTTTCCGACGATAAACTTGATTTCACATTCAAAATTACTTTTTGTGATGTTGGAAATGTTGGAAAAACCTCTAAAGCCGACAATCTGAATCCAATGTCTACATTCTTCCATTTTTCAATAAATTTTAAAAACTTTACATGTTCAGGAGTGTTAATTTGAATACGCTGCATCAACCATTCTACACTGCTTAACTCAAGTGTTACACCTTCCTCATTATTAGCTGTATACTATATAGTGTTCAAATGTGTGTTGTGGAATAGAATAACTAACTCTTGTTTAGCATTTAATATTAGATGTTTGTAGTTTTCAGCAAAGCCCAAAACCATACTTAACGGTATAACAACTTTGTATTTTCCACCTGGGTTTATTTGTATTAAGTAATCACTAGCATTGTTCCACCCATTCATAAGTCCTGTATAAAAATCGTATACAGTTGCTGAGAGATAGTTCTTTATCATGGAAGTAATTCCGACATCTCGTGTTTGATCGATTTCCACACCATTTAGCAGATATGCAATTCTATAGATTAAATTAAGTATTCCATTTCTTACTATTTTTGTAGTTCCTGGATTGCTTTCATCGGCTGTATTTTTAATTGTTCGTCTAGACCTTAAACTTATTTCCATATTGGTGATTGCATTTTCATAGCTGATAGATTCTTCAACATTAAATATATCTTCCATTTCTATTAACAGTATATCCTAATTCTTTTAAATACAATTCGTTTCCTCCTGTTAACTTCACAGGTATCATATTTGAAGTGAGCATTTTATGTTGGCATTTGTGTCTTTTAATACTTGCTTTCTTCGAAATATGTTCCTTAGTGACATACTTCTTAAAAGAACTGCCTACTTTACGTCCGAATTTAATATTGTACACAATACCCATTATGATTGTAATGCGCAACAGAATGCAACTGTTTATAAACATTTCTTAAAATGTAAATGAAAGGAAATTTTTTATTTCTAAAATTAATTAATTTACTGTCTTATCGACAATTGTAACAACTATTTCATCAACATGATTCACTATTACTAGAAGATATATCAATGTATTAGGTTTTTCAATTATTTTATATCCGGGAGTTACAGCACACGTGAACTCATGTAATGTATGTGTCAGTTTTCCATTCAAATATGAACCGCCTACAATATTAACATTTATATGACATACAAAACCGACAATATATTTAACTGTATTGATGATTCATGTAATTTATTAGCTATATATACTCTCCATTCATAACACCACATATTTGCATTTGGAATGTCTTCCCAGAAATCGATATCGGCGTATTTGGATTTGCACGTAATCTGAAATGTACATTTTTAGGTAATGCCACTTTAATGAATGTTTCAAGCTCATCCAACTCATAAGATCCCACCAATATCAAAATCTTGTATGTTTTCCACCAATATTAGCCATAAAAGAATTGGTTATGCATATCAATGATTTGTATGCTGTTGTAAGTAACAAATTCTATTAGATTTATTTGCCATTCTCCATCCAACTCCAATGCAGGGAAATATACTGCACACAAGTGCGACGAATTACCACTTGATATCAATGTAATTGACATATTACTAATATGTTTTACAATTACAATTACTTATATACCCTATTTATAGCCAATAACGTAAACATAAATGTCCACATTTGATTGTATTTGGTAATTGATCCATTTGTAATATCATCTTAATTGCATGTTTTTTAAAATAATTATGTTGTATTTCAATTGCAGGACATAAATTGCCAAAACTGTCATAATACAATGTTTGATTTATGTTTTTAATGAATACAAACCAATGTGTTCCTTCATTTTGTTTCGATTCTTAATTAACAATCATACATTCACAAAGATTTGGTTTCTTTGGTAAATTGTCTCTCATATACACACATCGGAAATAGGGAATATCCTGCTTCTGTACAAATACATTAGTATCTTTGTTTGTTAATGCACACCTTGGAAGACAATTTAAGACTTTCTGTGTTTGTTTCTATGTTTGGAGTTTTTTCATCCTTGTCCAACATTATAGGGTTTCAAACACATTCATTTACCTTTTGTTTAACTGCTCTACTAATTGCCGAAACCCCTCCAAGGATTTATCCAAGGGCTGATAATGCTGGAAATAGGAATGGAATTATTCATCCTTGCTTTGCTTTTCGTTTGATTTATACGTTTTAAGCCGAGACTTCTCTTCACCTTCACATGGATAACTTTATCAACAACCCAAGCACCTGTAGATGTAGATGGATTCTTTCTTATATTTACTGCTTTATTGGCTAGAATTGTATCCACATAAATCTTTTTTCCAAATTGTTTGTTCAGTCGTAAACTATATTGTGTTCTTTACAAGTGTTAACCAAAGCATTTATTCCTTGATCGTTCCGTGCCAAATGTTTTGCAAACTTAGTTTTATGTCCGCAATAATCGTATTTCAGTAAATCCAATTCAAATGGTAATTTATTAATCAATGTATTCAATACTCTGCATCTTTTTTTGATATGTTTAGTTTGAATCATTGTTTTCAACTGAACATGAACCTATATATAGAAATGCATTAATAGTTTAACGTTAGTATGTTACATTAGTTTTACATTACAATACTTTATAATACATTACATTATGTTATGTTACTACATTGCAATACATTAATAAATGTTACATTGATATATTGCTAACATTACATTACTATGTTATGATATATTACATTGGAATGTTATGATAAATTACTAACATTATATTGGTATGTTACAATATGATACTAAAAATACATTGGCATGTTATATATTACATTGGTATGATACAATATGTTACTAATGTTACATTGGTATGTTACTAACATTAAATTGGTACATTATATTGTTTTACAATATGTTATGTTAGTACATTACAATATGTTATATTAGTTCATTAGTACATTACAATATGTTATACTGTCTATTTATATAGAAATGAAGATTATAAAACAAAATTTACATCTGCCAGTAATTGTAAATACGAAAGAAAACATAATTGTACAGAAACATGGCATTCTTTTACCATCAAATATGCATTGTATAATAAGCGGTCCTTCTTCATGTGGACAAAGTTGTGTTATTATATCTTTGTTGGAGCATTTGAATGGACTTAAATTTGAAAATGTATATATGTTTTCTTAAAAAATACAAGAAAAATATCAATGATTAGCGACCATTTTGTCGCTAATTGAAGGAATGCGACATTTTCCTTTAACAAATAAAGAAGATATAGTGCCTCCGAACGAAGCATTACCGAATTCCGTATTTAATTTTGAGGATGTTTGGTGTGAATTACAGGGTGAAATACCAAAATAATTAGTTTTGGTCGACAATCAAATGTTGATTGTTTTTATCTATCGCAGAGTTATGCACATATACCAAAACATAATTTAAGTGATAATGCAAATATGACAATTGTGTTTAAAAGGGATTATACAAATCTGCAACATATTTACAATGATCATGTTTTAGGCCTGTATGATATTTACAAAGTTTAAAGATTTTTTTTTTTATTGTTGGAAACAAAAATACTGGTTTTTGGTGATTATACTAACACTTCCCCTATATAAAGGCAGACACAGGTCTGGTTTTGACAGTTTTGTACTTCCAGGTGAAGAAGCATGAGTATTTCATAGTTTAGACATAGCGGTATAAAACACAATCATTACAATAGCTGTTTAACCAAAAAGCATGATGGGAATTGTGATTTAAACAGACATATATTACATAATATGGGTATGGCTGTGAAAGAGAGTGATGCGGTAAATAAACATTACATGGCAGACTTAAACACTATTATGCTGAATATATTTAAATTGCAATCAAACAATGTTCAAGAGAAATTAAATTAATAAGGTAAGTTGATTTGAATGATTTTGTTTATAAAATCATGAGTGAAATTGCAAACATTTAAAGCAATACTAGCACTGATTTGCAGATAGTGAATTTAGAATAGAACATTTAAATAGATTTAGTAAAGATTTTAATTTAATGACAAACATAGTTTTTACAACACAACTTACAGGAATTCAAGAAAATTTAAGAGTTGTAATTGATGATGCCGCAAGTGCTACTATTACAATACAACTTGAAACATGAATGGAACAAATAATGCAATATATAAGAGATTAATTTATTGATAAAAGATTTGGTTTAGTTATGCAAACAGATTTGAGAAAACAAAATATGATTCGGAATGATGAATCTATTATTTTATCAATGATTTTACACCTAAAACTGTAAGTAAACTAGACACAGTTTTAATTAAAATGGATAAAATTTTTAAATCTCAAAGTAATTGACCTATTACAGCAGTTAGAGAAGCAATAACTTAATTCATATATAAATAGATTGAATTTAGTGTAATATAATAAATACATGTCTGACTCTGCTTCGGAATTACATAACGTTATATCTGCTGTGAAAGAGAGATATTTACAAGTCAAATGAGCTTGTATGAAACTGGTTGTTTTAAATGAAGAAATATTTAAACATTTTACAAGTATAATGGGTACATCGTATTCTGTGTTGAATAAACCTAAAGAAGCAGCTTTGGAAATTATATCAGAAAATGAAACTTTAACAAAAAAAAAAGCAGCTCCTTTCTCTATTAGCATGACATTAATTATCCCACCCGAAAATACATTTAATAGGAAATATAGTAGGAAGTGGAATATATAAATATGAAATTGACAACCACTTGTTACCTGTATATTGGAACAATCCTAATGAATTGGTTGATATATTAAAACTTCTCATTGCTTCAAGAGAGTCTGGGATCAATTCACATACAAACAAAATTGTTTATATTATTGAAGAGGCAACAGAAGACGGTTATACTACAAATGAAGTTTAGTAAGATTGTTCAAGAGCTTCATGCATCTTCAATGATAATTTATACTAGAAGAAGAGTTATAAGTCGTGGTTTAAATGATCTTTTTCAAGCCAATTTGTCTGAAATGACATTGCTTTCAAAATACAATAAGGGGTACAAGTATATTTTAACTGTATTAGACATTTATTCGAAATAAGGTTGGGGTAAAGCTTTTAAAAATGAAACTGGGAAACAAGTTTTTGATACAATGAAGGTCATTTTGAAAGAGAGGACCCCAATTTGCTCCAAACCGACAGAGGATTGGAATTTTTTTCTGCACCATCTCCATCTGGTACGTATTAAAGCTGGTAAACAGATAATAACTTAGAATCCCAATGTAATTTGAGGAAGTTAGCACCACCTTTTATATTACACTGTAATGTGATATTCAAATCTGAAATAACACTGGCCAGTGGTCTGTGAAAACAATCATTTATAAAGGCTCTTATCAGAGTTGCAACGATGGAGAGTCCAAAGCATATAGTTCAATAGGTGAGCTATCAACAATGATTATTTCAAGTAAGGGTATCACAGCTCACATGCTACAAAGTCGAAGTGTTTGAGAAATCAATACAATATATGCCTGTTACCACAACTTTGAAGTCTTATCCTGGCAGCAGTCCATAAATTTAAGACCGCTGCCAGTGGACCGAGGCTAACGAATTTATAATTAAACTCCTGTATATGTTATAACCGTTTAATATACATTAAATCGCATATGATCACATACATACATAATAACATACTGAATACATATCAAGGATTATAATCCAATTCTATGTAACCTAATATTCTCTTTTGGTTTTGGATCTTTAGTATTATTAGCTCTTCTAAAAAAACAGAACTCTAAGAATCCAGAGCCAGTTTTGCTGTGAGGCGAGGTTTTAAAATAACTCGTCCCCATATCTTTTATAAAACACTTCGCTCTAGTCAACTCTTTCCCAAATAAACTTTAGCGAGATGATATTATATTTTCCTATATGATAATACACTCTTAAATTCTGGGCTAGGAAAAACTATATGTGAAATACATACTTTTGTCTTCTAGATGAATAAATATATGCTGGATTGAAACTAAAAGATCTTTTCCAACACGTTTCTTTAACGTACCTTTTGAATAGTTTAAAATAAAATTTTAACTGGAGTATTTGCATACAATGTAATAGTTAAAACTTGAATAAAAATACGTGTTTGAAAAACTGTTTTCTTTCAGTGTTTAAAATCTTAGCAAGTTAAAGTTATGCTTTATAGCTGTGTTTGTATGAAAATTAAACAGTTATCAGTTTAAACTTAAATAATATTGCTGGAAACAGGAACAAATATTTCTGGAAAATGGGGAAAAAATTGTTGGGTGGAAAATAGTTTATATTTTAAATTGAATTTATTGTATGTTAAAAGCATTTGGAATTGATTTCTTAGTGATGAGGAAAAATAAAGTTTTATCAGCAGGAGATGTGAAATTTTCTTTTAAATTTACTCAGAATGTGCTAGGCTCTTGCCTTCCAAAATATAGGAGGAAGCTTTAGTGTCCGGACGAAAATAACAGTTTGTAGGGGAGATGGGAAATATTCCAGGTCAGTTCAAAATCCACTGCTGCCTCCCTAGGGAAACCGTCACTTTGGCCTTGAAGCAAGCTTCGTTGATAGCCGAGGCAGTGCTCTAGAGGTGAAGGGCTGGCGAGCAGAAGCAGAGAAATCAACACTAGAAAAAATACTTTCTGGATGCTGTAGTAGGGGAGGGGTGTGTAGCCATGGTTATCAAAAAGAACTCGCTTTTCGCACAAAAACAGCTTCTGGAATATGAGTTGGAGGGGTTGGGTTGACAGGGTCATGTTCCTCTCGACAAGGGTCGGTTCTGAGGGTGAGGGATGGAGAGTAGGGCAGCTATGATCAGCCTACTCCCAATGTGCACACAAGTAGGCAGTTTTCGCTATCTTGACCCCCAGGAACTCGCACTCTGGCGAGGGGAGGTGCGGGATGTATGGGTGGTTGGCATCTTGGAGTCGGAACAGCTCTGTGGGGTGCTGGGTGGGGGTGGGTGGTTGGGTTGTGAGGGGGTGGCAGGCAGGGTCCTCCCGATCTGCATGCAAGTAGGCAGTTGACACCATCTTGAGAAATTACCGAAAACATTTGAAGATCGAGGGCAGCTTGGAGCAGAGCATACTGTCGCGAGCAGGGGAGGGGAAAAGGGGAACAAGCTGGTTTATTGACCTCAGGGTCCCGCAGACTTGGTCTGGAGTGGTGAGGAAGGTGGTGCAGGGAGCTCTGGAGTGAAGTGACCTCAGGTATCCTAGTCGCTGCCATATTCAATCGTTCATAAACTCTTGTGGGGGAGAGACATGTTACTCATCAGCTCCTTCATAAACACCACACCTCTAGACACTTGGCGGCCAATGAGGACATCCTCGGTGGTTACTGCAACTACGGACCATCTCTAGTGATAGCCATGATTAAAGTTTTATAATGTACACATTTTAATATAAAAATCTTTTGTAATATATATTAGAAATACAATAGAAATTTTTGTGTGTTAAATTTTTGTTTCGGATAGATATACTGTGTTTGTGATGATTAATTGATTTCATCATTTTTCTTCGACGAAGATTGTATACTCAAATAGTTCGGTTACATTGTGATTATATTTTCTCTTTAAGTGTGTGCAATTTTCGTTGTAAAGTTAATCTTCGTAATAATTAAACCGAGATACCATCGGCTTCGACACAAACATCATGCTAATCTTCAATGGAAAGTTTTATTGCTTGTTGAAACCTAATTATTTTAAAATACAGCTTCTTACAACACGAACATTTATTCGCTGTGTTAAACCAGTTCTCTGGATACGTAGTCAAATAATGTGAGTGAATTATAGATTTATTTTTCCCAGGGATATGAAATTGTGAATTTCAAACATAGCGGCAGGGTAAGTTTTTTAATTTAGTATGAAACGTTTAACATTCAGGAATATGTGATTAAATTGTTCATGGATAATATTCCATTAATAGTAGCTTGGTAGATTTCCTGTCAGTCTTAAATTTCTACTCGCTCAAGCTCCATGTATATATAAGCAGGCATACATCATAAAATCCACTCATTCTTCAAGTGACCTCCAAGGTGGACAGAGGTGCTATTTCGGGGAGCTCCTGGAGCTATTTCATTACGTGTTTTTCTGAGCTCGGTCTACGAAAATTGCTAGCAGTTTAAAAATACAATTTGGTTTAACAAGTGCAGTGAATTTCATAAAACCTAAATAAAAAATTCCCTTCATTTACTAGTTTTAACGTAATTTAAACACAGTCGTCTATCGGCCGTGTTAGACATATCTACTCACAGCTCCACATAAGTGCTACTCATTCATACATCGAATGGACTTATTTGAATATCATTTGGGGTAAGATTTTCTATCATTAATTACTTTCTTGTAGATCGTTAATTCCACACTCACGTAATTGTCATCGTTTAGCACTTGTCGACACCGGATGTTGTAATTTTCTCTCATGTAAATTATATTTCTAAGTTCGAGACTCACGTTACATTTAAGACTCATGCAATTGCACTTGTTATTCACGTAGTTGTTTGAAATTTACGAGTCGATGTGTGTAATTTATTCATGCAGAGAACACTCTGAATTTCCCTAATGTTTGATTGCACTCGGAAAACAGATCGTTTAACACATAAATTACATCTTTCAAAGTGGCCTAAAACATAGAATTTCAATTATGCCACTCTTAGAAATCATCTAAACACTCTGAAATTCTCTCAAGTGTTAAATATATCCTTAAAATTGCCTATCTACCACCAACATCCTTCCAAACACTTCAAAATTAGAAAAATAAAAAAAATTTGTCTCAGTCCACTCTTGCACTAAACTCTCTCCCTAAATAAGACATTGCAACCCACCACTGTGTTCAGTCTCCTCCAGGAGACCACACCATTAACGTCGTACAGAGTCCCTGCTTACCCCTCCTCACCTATAAAGAAAGAGATAAGCGCAAGAAAAAATCAAGAAAAAAATTAAAAAATAGCCCTTTAAATAAATTTAACCCTTTCAATTTATAATTGTGTTAAGAGAGCATTAAGAGTTTTTGATCGGATTGAATTCGGATTAAGCATTAACCCTCTTTTGGTTAACCCTTTCAGTCAATATAATCAACCCTTTGACATAAAGTTGATAATACGATTAATCAAAAGTGAAATAGAACCCGCCCACCCCTACTACTTTTGATTGGCCCAACAGCATATTTAATTACATTTATTTATGTGCTATAACACATGTTAAACTACACAAATATTAAATGTGAATTGGCTTCTGTTCTTATGTAAACCTTTTTTTTTTTTTTTTTTTTCAGTATGTCTTGCAGAGATCAAAAGAAGCCATCTCGAAAAACCATCCATTACACTGTGATATTCGATCTTTTAGAATTCTTAGTGAGCTTGGCTTGCTAGGCAATTAGTGTCCTACTCCTTCAGGCATACCAACTTCAAGTACTGTGATATTCACCGTCGTCATATATTCCTCTACTGAATGCCCTCTTTTTCATTCCTTGCTACAAAGCAGGAATGTGTAATCATGTGTACGAGCAAGCTATTGGGAAACACAATTAAGGCAAGAAAGGTTCTAGAATGCCTGTTTGCTGGCTTCTACTCTGCATGAAGTTGAGAAGATTTTCTTTCGAGTCTCAACTTTCGTGATCGCGAAACAAACTCTAATATAATACTTTAATGTTTTACCATCAGCACGCAGTCATGTAAATTTGGTAGTTATTATTCTATAGTTCGCTTAAACGAGACTGTTCAGGGTTAAATGAGCACTTATAAAAGCCCTTCTTAAGATCTTCTTGTATGCATGTTGTGCATTCTTCCGCCTTATGTGAAATTAACTCTGAAATGGCTTCGTCACTTTATCCATGCGTCGGTCCAGTGAAATTATAAGAAAAGAAAATATTTCACATACATGTTCATTTTTACACTTCAATGCATAAAAAACAGAAAGCGAAAGAAATAATTTAAGCTCTCACAAATGGTCACCTAACACTTTTTATTAGTCTTTAAGATATGGAACTAATTTCCATCCATCCTTACCAACTTTACTGTACGCATGCCACTCAGTGCGCCCGTCGAAATACGTGCAGGCAGGAGTAGTGACTATTTCTGAGGCTGGTTTCAAAAGTGTTCACTTTAGTGTGAACAGCCTTTACGCAGATAATCCTGTTAGTGATTGGCAGAGTGATATGGGCGATACTCAACAACTCAACTCCATAGCTGCGATGCCGACAAATCGAGATGAGAAGGGAGCAGCGACGGAACGTAATGGTGGGATAAATAGAAACGTAAAAAAAAACAGTGCGCAATGGAAACGTCCGCTGCGTTTCCCTACACAAAAATCTGGGCGTGGCCCCGCCGAGAACCGAACATGCTGCAATATATTTAAAAAAACTTGTTTCAAAGTTTATATATATATATCTTCCTTATTTATATATCTCACATTATAGTTGTGTTTAATTTACATTTTTGTATATATTAATATAATCCAACAATAACAGTTTGTTTTATTATCAGATATGATTGTTAGCGTGCATTAGATTCTATACTTTACTTAGGAAAATTTAGTATAAACTGGTAAAAAATTAAAGCTAATGAGTGAAATCTTAACCGCTTAATACATATTATTAGAACAAATATAATTATATTCCAGTCAATTTCAGAAGCAATGCTCTGTGTAATGATGCGTACCATTGTCAACTGCAACGCCCTTACCCCTATGGACGTGGCAAGGTGGACAAAAAGTCCGCAGATCAAAAAAAACTCCCAAAGGAAACAAATCCCTCGTAAAAACAGAGCAAATTTGAAACGTTAAATAAACATGATGTTTAAAACATGGTAAGATCTTATAACCAGTACAATTCATCAGTAGTTTCAAGAGTATTTCTATTTTAGTTATTTTTCAAAAATATTTTAATAAATTATTCATGACTTTATGCACTCTTCACGAGACCAATAACACGATACCTCCTAATTTATTCTTACAAACCTCAGCAAAACACGCCATTTTCTTTAAAGAATTTAGCTGGATTAGAATTTTAGCATGTTAAACTGCCATGTAACTGCTTCTTGTGCCATAAGGGCTCTGCAGAAAATTTTATTTACTGAACATTGCTTAACTGGCGGCAAGGTGACTCCTACTGGGGTAGTGGCAGAATACAACCCTGAGCCAGAGGTGCACACACCATTTATACAAATCACAAAGCAATTTCCCCGAGAAGGGTGTGCAAATACTACAACCAATAAGAAAACACGTGTCCATTTAGGGAAAAGTTCGTTGAAGGTACGCATTACTCCTTATAGGGGTGACTTTATTGATGTCCAATCTGGTCTCTAATAACCGCAACGTGTCCACACGTGCTGATGCGTCACAAAACTCCCGACGTTCAAGCAGGCTGTAGGAAGTGATGTCACAAGCGCGCGAAACCCCAGGCATCCAGCCTATTGGCTGGCTGAGCGTGACGACAGCCTCAATAGTTCCTCGGAGTGCCGCTAGTATGCGCGCACCAACGTCCAGCTGCCTTGCGCCCGTCACACGTCCTAAGAAGGAGCTGGTGGAAAGTTGGTACCCCAAACTGTTGCTGAAATCCACGCCGGTGGTGACGATGTCGATTGATACAGCCCATCCCGGGCTGTGTCGTAACAACGTACAATCAGTTGGTAGGTGGTAAAAACCACGTTTTCTTCGAAAAGTGTCGGGCAGGTAGATGCAATTTTTCTGTAGTGAAATACAGTATAATTGCTAAGCAAACTCCGCGCTCAAAAAGACGTAAATTTTGGGTGATGCGTCACACAACATTAAATATCTTATTCACATTATCAAATTTTAATGCTGGCTAGCTAAATTAATTACTGCATCAAGTGTTATAGCATAATTAAATTTAATTAAGAAACTGCCTTGATAAAATTATAACTTAAATACGAAACAACGCCCAACATTAGATTCGTGTTTTAAAAACTACGACACGATTATTTTCAAGGCACTGATTCAACAACCTTCCCTCAAATTTTGGCAGTGGGAATACCATAAAACATCGCCTCTCCCTAAAGGTTACCCTATGTTGATACATCCTGGTTTGTAATATTTATTAACACAAGCATTATGGAGCATATTCATTTTCACATTAAAAACTACGGCGCGTATTCCTCAAATTATAGCGTTACAAAGATATATTTATCTTTGACTGAAATTAACATGTGTTCGATTCGTTTTTAAGTTATATTGCACATAATATAAAATGTATTGCACTCTCATTTCTTGGTAAGACCAACGCTCAACTTGTACTTATAAAAACTATCTCTGTTTGGACTTTACATTTTTCATCCATCTCTGCTCGGTCGGATAGGCCACTGATATTTTTGTTTACAAAATGTATGGATATTAAACAAAGTAGCTATTTCGTTCAGGGAAATTATTAACTACCCCAAGTGAGGTCTGCTGTGTTCACTTTGATCACACAATTATTACTGAAAAATGTTAAAAGAGATACTAATATTTAAAATACATAACACGTAATTTTTCCAGATACCAATTTCTTTCCCCGTATATTTAATAGTTACAGAATTTATTTTCTGAATTTTTTTTGGTGTCTTATTTTTATTGTAATTGCCGTAAGGTTGAAATAAAGCTTAGGAGGAAATACTCTTTTTAGTAAATACTTCTTTAGTAAATGGGTGGAAATAATGTATACTTAAAAGGCGAAGACAGTAACTAATCGTCGTATCAAGTGATTAGATACGATCTATTTGCAGTATGATGTGCAATTTAGCAAAACAAAGACATGCAAAATACAGCTAGCTTGTAACGTCGCAAAATATTCATGAAGTCTGAGTATTTGTAGTAAACCAAACGTATGACGACCCTTATAGGCTGTTCAGGGTAAAGTGAGCACTTTGTGAAGCTCTTCTAAATTTTTTTTCATCCAATTTCCATCTTCATGCTTCTTTTTAATATAAACATTGCAATGTGTCCAATAAACACAGTGCATACATTTGTTACAGGTGCCCTTTAGAATTGGGTACTTGTCAAATTACAGTCTTCTATTCTTTACATAAAATTTTTCCCATTGGTACAATATATTCTTTGAGCTGGGCTACAGCTCGAGAAACTATTGAATTCGTTTCATATACACTATGTCATGCGTGCGTAAAATCTTGTGGCCTTGGTGCGTTGCAAAGAGTGTTAGGTTTCGTTATCCTAACATGTGTTTACTTACAGTAGTTAAAAATCTTCACTGTCCTCTAAGGCTTACGTCGGCTCTCAAGAGCTCACTGTTAAAGAGCCGCCCAAATCTATTCACTCACTCACGCACTCACTCACTCACTTGAAGTCATATGAGGAGCCATGGTGGTGCAGTGGTCAGACTACCCACCTCTCCCCAGGCGAAGCGGGAAAACTGGGCGGATGCTGTCGTTGGCCGTTGGGTTTCTTCGGGACGCTTCCGTCTTTTCCACGTCTACATTCGACCGCTACTACATCTTAACCCCACTTTACCCTCATACTATAAAAAAAAATATTCAAAGTGTACTGTGTGGAAAAGAGAACCATTTATTTGAGGGGTTTTGTTTACAGTTACACAATATTGCTTCAACTAAAAAAAAAGGTTAGAGAAACAAAATCTTTGCGGTCAGTAAATGTTTTGTGTCTACTGCTTTCGTTTTTTACGATATCACCTTCACATATAGCCAAGAAGTGAACATTCTTTGAGCTGCTTGCAGTATAGACAAATTACACTTTAAACCTGAATCAGTGAGAATTTCACTGTTTCTATCAATCAAAAGTATCTGACTGATAATAATCTCTCCGGTGAATTTAACTTATGAACCAGTGGAAAAAATGCCTTATTTCCTCCACTGATTGATACAGTGACATTTCCCACTGATTCGTCAGTCATTTTTTCCCACTGTTTTCTCAGTGGTTTATATTTTGGTTGATGGACAAGTGAAACATCTGAGCAACTTGCTCCGTCTCTAATTATTTTTCACTAATGTGTCAGTGAAACTGCGTGTAAAAATGGCCGTTAAACAACGTGTATCAAGTGAATTAACAACGAATAAACGAATAAAACTAATACAAAATACTTTCTAAACTTTGTTTCTTCTTTCAAAACGCCATTTTACGACGAAACATACAGCCTTTCGTTCCGTTTTACGTCTTTCATTTCGATCCCACGTAATCGTCACAGCGCTCTGTTTGAAGGTTTAAACTGCATTTAATGTGGTGAAGAGAGTGCAGTAATATATACTATTCGTTTTAACAATCCTAACGGTACCAATCAAACGAAACACGAAAAGTATGCGCATACAACTTCAAACTACACGATTTCGCAGCAGAAAGATAAGATATATATCGTTACGCCCTTAAAAATTGATGAGTAATTTTTTTTAAATTTATATTTTTTGTTCGGACACACTTTAGGTTTGGAGGTTCATTATATTAGTTTTCAGGATAGGAATTGTTTTAGAGGATTTAATTTTTTGTTCAGAGGTATGATTTGATTTAATTTTTCTCTTCGATGCTCGTTTTGGGACGCCTGGAATTTTCTCTCTTGATCGGGTTAGGAATCTGCTTGTTATTGTGTTAGCTGTAAATTTTACTGTTCTCAGTATCGAACTTTCTCGGACACAGTGAAGTTGCAGTTTTGTTCTTTTCTGATCGTTTCGATTATGACAATCGGTAGGAACTTGTTATCCCAGAGTGGGAAAGATTAAATAATGGTTAGTGAACTGAGATCGGTCGAAGTATCTATACGTGTATTTGAAGGGTATTTGAGGGCATCCTGAAGACCCCTGTTTATTAAGGCGAGTTGTCAAGATTAAGTTTGGATTGCTATATAGGGTGAATTATGTTCCATTTGAGACTTCGAGGTGGAGCTTCGGTCATTTGAGTTGAGATTTCAGTGAGCTCTTCTAACTCCTTATAGTTTTCCTCTTAATCTCCTCCCATTCTCCTCCTCCCCTTATTTCATCCCCCTTTTTCTCGTTTCTTTTTCTTTTCCCATTTATCCGTGCCCTTTCCCCTTTTTCCTTGCCCTCTTTCCACCTTTCTTCCCTACTTTACATGAATATTTCCTTCTAAAAAAATTTCTTGAACTATTTGTGGTAGCTCAGATGGCATGTCATTAGCCTAGAGTCGAAGAGTCCGCGAGTTATATCCCAGCAACCTGCGAAACTATTTCTACTTTTTTTAAATACGGTAAATTGCACAATATAAATAGTACACTATCGTAACTATGTTTATTTCACGAAATTATTTGTCTACATTGAATAAAAGGAATTTTTAATTCGCCACTGCAGTCAGCCGTCACTTATTCAATCAGTGAAATAGTTTCACGTCACTAATGCAATCAGTGAAATTTTTTCACTGAAATAATCAGTGGTTTTCCACTGATTCAAAGTGGAGTAATTTTCACTGATTAGAGTATTTGAATTTCACTGTGAATCAGTAATTTCCCACTGATTCGAATTTAGAGCATACTTCATAGCAAAGTTAGCGGGTTAGCGATATTTAAGGTTTTCTGTCGTAGTAGGTACATTGTTGCTTTCAGTACGTAACTGTTCTCCCGATGCAAAGACTCATAAACTAACATATTCTGCAGTTACGAAACTGTAATTGAGCAAATGGTCTCCCCGCAGACGTTTAATGTCGTTCTGAAGTGCGGTGATTCTCCAAATCACTAACCTCAATTATTCCCAAGACGAGGCCGCGGTGGTGTAGTGGTTAGACTTGTCGCCTGCCACCAAGGCTAACCAGGTCCGATCCCCGGCGTGGTCGCACCCAAAGGTTAAGAACCGTCCGAATCTCTCCACTGTTCCCAAGAGGTTAGATATTCTGGCTCATGTCATCACCTCACATAACCTATCTTTCAAAAGTAATGTGAACACGATATGGTTAGTGTTCTTATAGTAAAGTGTGTTAGGATAGTAATGCAGGGAGTTGGGGGGTGCAGGTTCGAGTTTAGGAATCGTATTGTTATTATCATCATTTAGTGAATTTAATCTTGAAATATCCGTTACTTCTCTCTTATTTACTCACTAGTTGTTGCCCGCAACTCCACCCGTCTGCAAAATTCAAACCTTAATTAAATTGCCAATTGTCCTATCTTAATTCTTCTTTTTTATTACTGTTATACTTTGTATTAGCACATAGGGTACTTTTCATTCCGGAACAACGAACATTTCCTTAAGGAATATACAAAACAGACCACTAACCAGAGCCTACTCAAATGGTTTCTATATATTCCCTAAGAAACTGTTCGTGTTTCCGAAAAGAAAAGCACCCTATGTTCTAATCCAGAATATAATCTACCACTGTACAAAATTTCATCCCAATCCGTCGAGAAGTTACGACGTGACTGAGTAACAAACAAAAATATATATTTTCGCAAATATACTATTAATTCTTAGTATCACGGTTGTTTTTAGACCACAATTTTTCATTGCAGTGTTACTGGCATTACCGCAACGAACTATTGTAACGACAATGCAAGGTTATCACAATCTTGATATAGAGAGCAAACAAAAATTATGTTAGCGGCAAGCCTACTTTGCAGTGGTTCGCATTTAAACGACTTATCCTTTGCGGTGAGAAATGATGCATTGCAGCACTAACACTCGAGAAGTCGCTGGGAAGTACCTACAAGAGAACCTCTGAACTGAACTCTAGGGTCATATGGTAATGGCTGAGCAGGCACCCCCTGGCACTGCTGTACACGTAACAGTGTCTGCGTTACTGGGAAGTTGGAGTTTCAGGAGCTTATGTGCACTGCCTACGACTGGCAGCTGAGACATTTTAATAGGAAATCAAGTGTTAAAAAATTTTTAGCCTCAGTGTGTTAATTTTAAACATAGACGCTTAAAAATTCACAATAAATTTTTTTTCTTTGTATAAGATCCCTACGAGCATATATTTTCAATATAGACAGATGGTATGTATTATTTTTGTAAAACATAAATTTTAAAAATTCCTTGCAAGCAGGTTATACATATTATGGAAACGTTTCTGCTTTAGGGAACTTCTCCTAAAAAAATTCGTGAAGAATACATTTTGTTTGAAACGATTACCTTTAAATTTAACCCACTGAGGCGAAATTTCCTTAACATTGGATTTCCTATTTAAATTTTGTATCTGCCAGCCGTAGGCAGTGCCCTCAAAGAGCCTTCTAGTGAAGGGAGAGAAATAGTTAACTAAGCAGTCAAGAAGAGACTGTCCAAAACCTGAAGACGAAAACGGGCCCCAGTCGACAAAATTACGAATTTATTGACATTTCTCCTGAGATACTTCAACAAAAAGTAATCGTAAGGTAAGTAAACATAACAGTTTATCAAACTTGCCAAATTTGAGTAATACCAAACCATTTTTTTAAATCTCTAATAGTAACACCAAGACTACCTGAGTTTCAGACCTCTCAACTACAAAAATGTCTCTTCAAAAGCCCATTTGCTACTGGGAAAGATATTGCCATACTTTCTAATATATTCAAGACATTTGCATCCTGATTCTGTGAAGACATTTTAATCGAACATACTGCAAATATCTGCAATTATAATATCCTGGAATGTTTTTTTATCTAGATAGCGCATTCATCTCAAACACCAACTATTACTTATTGTAAGATTCGGCTTAAGAGAGTTGTCATATCTGACCAGCAATAATTAGATACGTTTTTCCAAGACGGAGTTTCATGTAACGAAGAGATAGGTCTACCCCAAAAAAGAAGTTATTCATTTAAAGGTGGAATGGCAGCAGTCCACTACCGCATAAAATTCACAGCTGTTATCAGGAAACAAGCGTAGGCTGCATCGAAGGCTATTTCCTATTCCTCAAGAAATATTCGGATCAATTTGTAAATTTATGTCTAAGAATAGGATTGTGAAATTCTTGGGAGTTCTATCAGCTCAGTAATGGAAGTATGTATTATTTTCTCATGCCAATTATACAATTAGTTTAGCACGTAACTGCACGGGACTTTTTTGACTCACTGGATAACAAGTGAATTGAACCACAGACAGCTTTTTTTTTTTGCTGCAGTTTTTCGACAAAGATTCGGGAAACATGCCCTTTTCAAAAAGAATACCTTTACACTGGCAACACCAGTAGACATATTTAAAAGGATGTACAGTATGTATTCGCCGGTATTTAGACAAGTGGCTGTGTTATGCATGTAGAAATTATCCTTTGCATATTTTAAAGTGATACATTCAAAAAAAATTTCCCTGTACTAATTCAGATGGTGTTGTTTCACTGCGGTTAAAAACAACGGGATGTTTTTTACTCCATATATAAATCACCTATTTCTGTACTCATAAATTTACTGGTTCGACAAATAGTAAGAAAAATCTTCTGCAAGTTCTTAGTATTGTTAAGAATAATTTCAATAAATGCAATCCTAATCCCACTAACACAGCAATTGTCTTATCTTGGAAGCTAAGTTTAACTTCACATATGTATTAATTGGACCAATCTGACACCTGTTTAGAAAGGGTTATTCGTTTTATTCTGCTGAGGCGATTGTCTGAGTTCGATAATTGTCTCCTTTTATCACAACTGGTCGTTGTGATAAAATGTGTGAACTCTATCGTCTTCTTCACATATGCATTCTATTAATTGGTCTAATTACTTTTTCATAAAAATTATTCTGAAGGCAGAAGATAACATTACATCTATGGGACTGACAGGAGTGCTTCGATTTAAAATGTATGCATAGTCAGTAGCGTACTGAAGTATCCCACATCATTAACACACGACGGAATGTCTGAGGAGATGGCTGGATTGTTCCACACATCCCTCTACACCAGCCTGGTTAACATTATCCCACTTGTTCTAAAGCCCCTTGTAATAAACTCGCCAGAATACAGTTGCTACTGGTGACAAAGAAGCCAGGGCAGTGACAGCCCTTTTCGTGCGTAACGCTAACGAGAAAGGAGCACGTTTTCGCTACTAAGCACCCTCTGTATATACTTGGCATACCGAAAATATGCGGATTGTTTGTCGTGCTGGACAGACCGCTGTTCTTCAATCTTCCCTTCAAGCCAGCGATGGAGAATGTTCACCGAGCCCTACATTCTACGAATATCGACCTGGCAGTTTTGCAACTCTCAAGAACTTTTTAAACTTCAGGTCCATTACCTGCAATCTTGGCTTGCTAAAATTATCTCCATCGGGGAAGAGAGGAACACTCCCCGCAAACAATAATAACCAGCTGACGTATTAGACATGGTTAGATGGGACCGGCGTAAACACATGGAATCAAGTTACGAAGACCTGAAGAGTTTTCATAGCGATAAAAGTGAATTTTCTGTTAAATACATGGTTAACATAACGAGTGTGTTGTGAATTTTTGGAATTTTGTGGAATTTTAGTAAGCTTGCATATTCACTTCGTTTGTGGTTGAAATATTTTTAAGTTAACGTTTTATTTAAGTTCGTTATGTTATTTTTGAAAAGAACATTACATTACTTATTTAAGAAAATCTCACTGCTGCATAAACATCCCAGTGTATTACAAAACGTTAGAGTATGCTTATTGTAACAAATAAAAGAACGTTTAACAACACAATACTTCGCGTGACGTTGCAAAAAATTGTCATTAGCTATACCGCCCGGCTTCAGAAGAAACGTTTGTAAACACCGCTTTAGAGCACGTCTGTTTATTCTAACGACTCTGCAGACCAGTTTATATTGAGTACATGTGATCCGCACAGGTGTTTAGGAAACTTGCACTCTGTACGTGGCTTCGCTCGTCAGTCATGTCACAACTAATATCAACTGCCTGCGCATCGCCCGCTGATTGAGCAATCACGTTACATCGCCGGAGCCAGCCTCGACTGCTAACGAACTTCTGTCTGGCTGGCGAACATAGTTGATGACAGTGTTGTTGCCGAGCTGCTGAAATAAACCGAGGGCTCCTCCTGATTCGCTTATCGTATCGTGCTTAGTGCGACGTGGCCCACACAGCCATGTTCCCCGGGCGAAGGGGGGAGGGGGGCGGGAGAGGTAACAACAAAGCACCCCGAATTAAGTCGGACACAAAGGAAATCAAGGATTCGGATGCAAAACTCTGAGAGGGTTGGAGGGGTATCACCATTTTGACACGCTTCTTGTGCTTGTTATCCTCTGCCGAAAAGGCAGGTGTTGTCCACTGGAAATACAGAAAAAAAATTAGAATCTATGCAGAAAAATAAAACGCAGAACTGGTTTTCAGGATTTTTCTTCCACAAATACTCATTCCCAAGGCTACTTATTTTCATTTATGGCTAACCAGGAACTGCTCACAATTAAAATTAATGGCAAATAGTAATGCTACAAATGCGGAGATGTGAGTCGAAATGATACTCCTAACTGAATAGTAACTGATATTGTCATGTAATTACTTTTTTAACATGTATGAATATATATGCACTAAAGCTCACATAAATAGGTGATCGTTACTTCTACTTAAATCTTTGCACCTGCGACTTTACAGTATATGTAAAATATTTTCATTGAGATATGCACATGTTATAACTCTACGCCAATAGACGGACAAGATGAAACTATAATTCAGGTAAGATAATATTTACACTAAACATATTATAAATCGTTGCTATTATTATCCTGATTTAGGAGCATATATTAAATATACAATATGGTTCGCTCAGTTGCTGACGTCACAACACGCTTCACTGATTCCCTCGACGACTGACCTCAAGTAGAGTTCCTCATATATTGCTGCACAGTCCAGCTTAAATAAATACATCACAATTATATAGTTATTAACATTCGTTACTACAATTTTAGTACAGGTACTCAGTACCGTCAGGTGGGTAACTTGAGACACTGGGGCAACATAATGGTGAAGAATACACAACGTGAATACAAGTAGATCTTAAGCAGGGCTTATAAAAGTGCTCATTTTAAAATAAACAGCCTATAGCGAGAATCGTAGCGATGGGTAGAAAGGACGAAGACAAAGAACATGTCATTCTGTCATTCGTGAAACAACTAATAGAAAGCAAAGGAAAATGTTTAATAAACAGCTAAATTTTTGTTTTGCTTGGTAAATACTAAACATTTTTAAGGGTATGCAGGCAAATTGACCGTATAAGGTATGGAGCCATCCAGCGCAATGAGTCTAGTCTTCTTATAAAATACGGTGGCAAATTGAGTTTGAGTGTTTTCATTCAAACATATCTCTTACCGCAAATCCTGTCATATCCTGTCATATAAGTTTAAAAAATAGAGTAAGCCATACATTATTTAAAATTATTTCTTCGTTGAATGCTTCAGTGAAATCGCAGTAAAAGATGCATAAATATTTCTTAGAAAATTACTCCGATTTAAGAAAATTAAAGCACTTTTGCACTTCACTACAAAAACTTCTTGTACTCTTACGAATAATGATTTTGCAACCAGCTGTCACAAATTTTAAGTTGTGCTACAAAATTGTTTTCTTGTAAAATTTGCGATGAATATATTTGTAATATTATAAATTTTTTCTTCTCTTTTAACTAACATTATCGAGGAATGGAATCATAAATTAGTTAATAATACTCTTGAAAACAACTGTAGTGAAAAAATAATATGGGCGAAAAAATTTACTTAAAAATTGTATTCACGAAAAAAAAAAAAAACCAAAATAAAAGTTAACCTGCCAACCACCGAGACTAGGACCCGCATCCTTAGGGTGAAAATGCAAGCAATTCGCAACACGATCACTCATACATCTCGTATTGGCGATATGATTGTGCTTTATTATTTCAGACAAGAATATATCACCTCGTAGGAAGTATTGTTAGTTATTTAAGTTATTACTAGGGACACCCGAATATCGCGAAAAGATTTACTCATAAGTTAGATTTCTACACACTGCGGGCAAACCAGCAGTTTTATTTTTCTTATTGGTAGAGTTTCTTTGTGAGAAGACATTTTCTTACTTGACTGGCCAACCAGAATTAGGCAACTACGACACTGTACGTCTGTGATTCGCAGGCATACACCGAAGACGCGTAACATGTAGATCGTCTAATCAAGAAAGTGGATCTGAGCTTCACTGTTGAAATACAGCTGATCGTGGAATCTTTCCTCGAAATTGGGGTGTCCGTACTAATTACTGTGTGACGGCGCCACCGTCGCCTAGAGTCGTCTTTGGAATTGCTCAGAACTCTTGGTTAGCTCCTTGCCAGGTTCGATCTCCTCCTTAGTCATCCCCCTTCTACCCTCCCTCATTCCCCTCCATGGTCTGCGCACCTAGGTTATATATACCTGCGGACGAGAGGTTCCATCTTCACGCACTTTGGCCTCGGCCTCCGACCAAGGAGGGTGCGCTTCGCTTTTTCTTGACATATACGACAATCCAGCTCGTAGCACACATCCTGTACAATGTGGTCGGCTTGGAAGCAGGTCACCTTGAGCATAGCCTCTAGTGGGTCAGCGGCCACAGTGGACAGCGCCGATCTAGGTACATTTCTATCAACACTGTCTCGCCAATTGCATACACCACATCGCGAGCCGCTCCACACAGAGCCTCCCCACCCCCTCCACCACCACCCACGTGGGTCATGGCGGCGGGCGGGGAAACTACTGGGCCGTCATGGATGATGGGAAAATGCGCCACCTTCCTATCGGCTCCAACCACACTCAGCACACCAGCTTCCTCCCGACCACCAACACCGGCGGCAGAGAACATGAACATGGAGACTGACTTTCAGCTGGTAGAAAGAAAGGGCCACACACAGCAACTCCTCAGTTCCTGGGAAGAGAACCGCACAGGAGAACAAGCATCTCCACTCCACTCAGTGTCGTCTGAGGCACAGGCCAACAACATTTCGATTAAGAATCGGTTCAACCTATTACAAGAGGTCACAGACAAGACCTCAACAGTAAAAAAAACCCCCGGCTCTTCAAGCACTCCCACCCAACAATCACAGCTGGCTGCACCTCAAACACAACAAAAAAGACAAACTCAGTTATGATCAGTGGTTCCAGACGCCACTAAATATAATCTCCTTGTTCAGAAACTGCGAGCAATAAGTAGGGACGGTTTCTCCCTTCTCCCCACAGCTCAGGGAACACAAATCCTCACAGTAATTCGAGAACACTACCAAGCTGCTCGCACAATGCTCGGGGCGAACTACATTCACTACTTCGCTTTTTGCCAAGCTTCTGAGCTCCCTCGAAAAATAATATTTGATCTCCACCTCACAACTGAAATAGCTGACATCAAGGCAGATCTGGAAAGCGCCGGCTACACAATCCAACATATATACCTTGTTCAAAACAATACCAGAAACGGCCAACAGACGTGGCACAATGCCGGAACTGTCTAGCCCTAGACCACACCAAAAAGCACTGTTCTATGCCAACAAAATGCCCACACTGCGCCGGCCCTTACCCCGAGAGTGCCTGCACTATGAACGCAACAACATCTCAGACAAAATGCAGCAACTGCGCAGACGACCACACAGCTCTTTCAAAAGCCTGCCCCAAGTTCCTGAATTGGTGTAGAAAAGAACTGATGTTGCAAAAGACAAACCAACTTCTGTCAAACAAGCTCCTGCCCCGTCCAGGTTCACGGTCAGGACATTACAACCAGGCAAGATATATTTGCAGGCACTCTCTGCGCCTACTCACAACACAGTTCCCACACTTGACACCCCAGTTACAACAAACACACCACCTCAATCCCGTCCTCACCAGCGAAATTCGCCAGGGGAGATGCGAGGCGCTATGCAGGATTTCCATGTATTCTTGGAATTCCTTAGAGCATGCGACCTCACGTCACTCCTGGCACATTTCCACCCCTTCATCCTCAAACTCCGCAATGTCACAGAACAGCAAGAGAGAACCTGGCTACTTCTCGAAGACATGGCGTCATTTGCGGCTCCCTAGTCCGGCTACTTGGCCCGCAACAAACCACTTTTCCCTAATCTGTACTGGAGCGACTTCGAAATAAATAACAAAATATTAATCACTCTTACGAGCGACACATAGCGTATATTTTTCAATTCACAAGCAACTGATTGCAGCACATAGTTTTGCATTTGTTTAACCGAATTTCCCTGCCCTCAGCAATAAAACAGTAATTACCTTATTGAACTATTAATTAATTAACAGTACTGGTCATCTAGACAATTTTAACATCCTTAAATGATATAAATTTTTACTTGAAATCAATTGTTCAATGCAGTGAACAGCACCTTACTATTCAGTAATTTATTTGGCCTTTCATATGGCCAGAAACTAGCATTTCAAGTTTTGCAGCACTATTCAAATATTCAAAACAATTAAGTGACATTATTTAAAACATCCTTTAATATACTTAAATTTTTCCGTGTCAAATAAAAGCTGTTCGCAGTAAAATAACGACCGTGCTGCCATCTCTTGAGCAACTCCGCTAGCCCTGCCCCCACAAGTTCTCTCGGCCAATCAGAGCCCTCTGACCAAGTTACAGACCAACTTAACTCACGCGACGCGTTTTCCTGGCTCTGCTTTCGAATTTTACCGGTTTTATACATAAACAACATAGAATTCTATTCAAAACTACTCTTAAAATGTTAATTCACGCCTCCAGCGCTTATATACAGCACTAATTCATCAAAATTAAGCCCCGAAACCGGCCGGAATAATCCGATCGGTCCGGGACAAAATCGCTCACTTTCAAAAAAACTAGTTCGCGCTAGCATCGCGCAAGCCATTTTACTCTCAGACATTCACGAGTTCACATGTTTTTACATGTGTACTTAGTCGCTCGTCACAGTATATTTAAACATGCATTTATTCACGATTCCAAGTATTCTAACCTTTATTTAACAATAATTCATATGATATTACGTAATATTACTGCAACAACTTCACAGTAAATTAATTTCTCGCGCAACTAAACTTCACCACTACAAGGCACAAGTTATTTATAACAATTCTCGCCACTCCAGTCATGGGAAAGCAACTTTTATCGATATATTAACTTAATTTGGCTATTAACTTCCGCTTTTATACCAAACTGTCGCTAGTTCTCTCACAGGGAGCTCGTGACAGTACTTCACCAGTCATGAACTTCAAAATTTCGCGCTGATTAACTCAATTAACTTCACCACTCTCCTTTTTACCGTACAGGCAGGGGAAGGCGGATAAATATCACAGGTATGGAAACAGGTCCCAGGCGCTACCCTGGGAATACTGTAATATTGTTTGTTAATGCAGCAATTAAAAATGTTTGATGGTTGATCTAACTGGTAACCGTTTGGGTGGCCAAGATCCCTCACAAGGGATCGATCCACCCCCGTGCTGAGGGAGTAGCGTCCAAGTGATGTAAAATGGCGGTGGCCCTCTTCACACGAGCTAAGCTGTCGTGGGATTAACATCGCGCTCGTGGCTGCTCGCTCACTGGGAACTGCCCGCGACTTGAGGACCAGCGAAGGGGAGGTGCTTCTGCGAGTGCGATGGGACTATGGCAGCTCAGGTGCGGTGACCATTCCACAACTCGACGCGTCCCCAGGTGGCGAATCGGGGATCCCCAGGCTCAGGGGTGGCTGGGAATAATCAAATACCAGATCGTGGACCAACTGGCCGGCTCTACAATGCCGTCGTCGTGGACGTCGGGAATCAGGCAGCTCAGTACGAGATTGCGAAGCGCATCTGCTGGAGGCGGCCCAAAGATCAAGGCGGGTAGGGGAATCTCGAGGTGCCAGAAGGCGAAGTGTAGCGAACCTCACTGCTGTCGACTGCGGGTGCGTGAGGAATGGATTGGAATGCATCAGACCTCCGAAGCTTCGATGTCAGCCTTCACACCTGGGCCAGCGGATTCGCCTCCACAGCTGGTAGCTCCTGGATGTCTCGCCGAGCACTTTAAGTTCCCACCCGCCAACGGAGATTTTGGAGGAGAGAGATGGGGTGGCTCCCCTCTTGCAGGTCCTCACCTTCACCCACGGCGTTGAGACCTGATGTCGGCGCAGAAGAGACAAGATACTGCCGGTGCCACGATCTAGGTGCCCAGTTTTCCGACGCACTTGACGAGAAGCAGGGATGGCTCTGCATTAAATAGGTGCTGGCAATATTGTTGTGCAGGTTCGCCTGCACAGGAATATTGGCAGTAGTTCAAGTCAAGGACGCCCAATGCCCACAGACCTCGCACCATCTTCTTTCAACACCTATTAAAATGGCACGGATTCCGCACCTGCTGTCTCCTAGCAACATTTTTATTAATGTTTCCCAAGTTTTTGAACTCTTATCTGTCGACTGGGTTTTTACGGTACTATGCCGGCTTTTTCCAGCCTCTTCTTACCTATAGTTTCAGCTATAGGCACACCAAGGGGAGCAGTAATGGCTCAAAACGGCGTCCATGGCTGCTCAATTCCTCCCCGCCATGATGCGCATCCCCTTGCATGCAACTTCCTCTCCTTTAAACGTGAGGGGTGCAGCCCTGGGACGCATTCGGGTCCCTCCTACCACGGACGCGCACCTAATACTTAGAAATAGAGTATATTTAGAACAAACGAGGTGTGCTAGTGGGCTGGCACACACTGATGACCAGATGTATAGAAACGACTTTTAAAATTCTCAGTTGGAAAATGTCTTAGTCGAAATGGGTCTTGGCTATCTGCAATGTCATTCCTGGGCAGAAGGAACAAACAGTAAGGTGAATTTTGGCAGTCTTCGTTCTTGGCCTGAATGATTTGAATTAAGTAATTTTTGTGGCTTAGCGATTTGAATTTTGGGTTAATAGTACTCGCGGGATATTCTATTGCATTTTCTTGCTTGGTTTAGACTGTCTTCTATATGTGACGGTGTTTGCCAACACATACAGGACGAGGTCCTTGTCTCAACTGCTTCCTGAATGTAGGTGTTTTAATTTGGAAAACAGCTGAGAGCCCCCCCCCCCCCCACCACCCAATTATGTCAAAAAAGGGATTTGGATTTTTTTCCAGTAAAAAGGTTTGAAAATTATTCGTTGCCTTGGTTTTTATATCAGAATATAACCATTTACATAGTTTTTCCCCAAAATTTTACAATCAATAGACGTTATATAAAAATATAATTCTCCCACTGATTACATTTAGTATAAAATTTGGTATAAAAGGTATCAAAATTGATTATGTTTAAAACTTCCCCCGAAATCTACATTTTTACAAGATTACATCTCTTTCCAGCTATATACAGGTTATATATAATTATTTTGTTTTAAATTATACTTAACTAAAATGTTAGCAAGCCCTGCCCCCCTTAAAATGTTGACGGAACAGCAGTTCCTTCCCAAGTGAAAACCCTGTGCTGTCTCCACGAATCTGGGCGAGACACCTGTATTCAAATTTTATTTGAAATCATCTAGAACATTACAAAATGATCTTCAATCCATCGATATCTGAAGTCCTGGAAGGCCACCGTGGTGGTACGTGACTGGCTGGCTGGCATCACGTGGTCAAGGTAACGTACGAGGGAGGGGAAATCAGTTATAATTTCGTGGGCGGCAGAGGCCCCAAGGCGCCCACACTTGCAGACCAGCAGGCCCGCCCAGCGGACGTGAGGCGTGGAGCTCGTCAAACACACCCCCGTCGCAGCGAAGGTAAGCCGTCCCAAACGGCCAACATTTTCTCAACTTCATATGGCACCGACGGTTTTACTTTCGTTAGATGTGCAAGGATAGACGTCACAACTGTGTTATCGATATTTGAAATGTTTGAGCCTAGGGCGGGGCCTTGTGGCTGTAATGCCGAACCTTGTTAACAGCCCATTTTTAAACTGGTCGAATGTTGACACAAAAGCAGCCACGATTATCCACTAAGTGTGTAGTAGTTATGTGTTTTATAATTCTGCGTATTGATTTGGATTGCTTAAGCCATAGTTGGCTTTTTTTTTGCACAGGGAAATAACCGTAATGATTAAATCTATGCTTTTAAAGGTTTTTAATGTGTTATGAGTATAGAAGGCTCTATTGGGACACGAAAGAGAGGTGTCGCCCTCCTATCTTCAACCGGTTGATGGTACCTGGAATATTGAAGTTTTTTAATCACTTTGTCCGAAAGTTATCTAAAGTTATTCTCCGCCTTATGTGTATGTTAGGTAAACGTAATTTAGCGTAGTTTTAAAGTGCCTTAATAGCACAAATATTTGAGTCCTTTATCCTGAGCTATGGGTATTTAATGCTTAGCAATATCTTTAAAGTAAATGTGTGAGTTTCAATTAAAGGGTTTGTTTGATGCCTACACCGGGTATTCTTTGTTCTTAGAAAATTGTTTTGATATTAACAGTTATAAAATAATTGCGTTTGTTACACTTTTCTCGTGTGACCAAACGATATTCACATTAACTGTGTGTTTACTTTGCAAAGATGGTAATCATCTAAATATTTAAATACGTAATATGTAAATAGTTTGGAGCGCATGTGCGCTAGAATTCAGCCTCGACAAAGAAATTTGATTGAGAACCGCCTCGTTCAGGATTATATTAAAGTGTTAAATGGAAGTGTTTGTTGTGCGTTTGAGAGCTTATAAGTTTTAATGGATGGTCCTTTTAGAAAGCTGTTTGATTTTTTTTTTTTTATGAAAATTGTAATTTTGCAAATATTACGAGGCTTTTTAAAAATATAAAGGATTTGATTACCTGCAGAACGTGAAATTTTTGTGTATTTTGATTAATTTTAATGTTAAATAAAATTGAGATACTGACCTTTGTTGGGCATATGATAGTTATTAAACTGTTATTGTAAAACCTACCAAATATGGGTCCCCCCTTTTTTTTTTTTTTTTTTTTTTCAAATTAAGGTATTTCCAGCTAATAGATTTTTTATATTATTAATGCCTGAATGTTTTTACTGTTCTTTTCTATCCATGAGATGACTTCAATATATTAAACACTTTCATTTCCACAACAAATATTACACTTTATTATAACACATAGCCTATTATGGGCCCCTATAGATATTAATGTGAGACACTACAAAAAAAATTAATGAAGGAAAACGTTGTTTTAATGTGTTATTAGCTATTAAAGCATTTTGCACAAACGAAATAAATTGATTCTGACCTATCTGTACAGTGGGGGTTACACTAAATATTTTGCACTGTGCGCACTGCGCCCACTCCTTCTCTCTTCTATATTAGAAAAAGAGTCAATAACTTTTATATTCTTTTCGGCGCATGGTGAAATAATAAAATTCAAAACACATTCACAACCACTACAAAATTCTAACACCTTTTTAAAAAAAAACATACAGTAGCACATATTGGGAAGGTTTAGGGGTGTTGTGGGCCCCTACAAAATATATTTTAAAACAAGGAAAACATTATTCTAGTATCTCATTAGCCATTAAGGCATTTTTCACAAATAAAAGTGAATTTTCGTGATCTATCTGTACAGTCAGAATGACACCGCATTTACACTGAGTGCGCTGTACCCACCACTCCCCTATTCTGTCGTCGGAAAAGAGTCTACAGCAATGTGCACACTCAGCATCATCATCAGCGTCACAATCAGGGTCCATATCATTGTCTGTGTCGATGAGTTTGGGGTCGTCAGCATCTGATTCTGAGTCAGTTGAATCAGAGCTGGTGCTCTTCTTGTTTGCAGTTCGTTTCGTATAAATAGTTTTCTCAGTCATAAATAATTTTCTCTTTACAGTTTGTTTCGTTGAATATTTAGAGGTATTGCATTTCGTTTTCTTCAACTTCTTCATGTAGGGAGAACCACTGATGAGGGCTGCTGTGACTTGTCTTGAGGGTCGCCCCTTTATTTCCGGTTTCTTCTGGAATGTTGGAAATGGAGAAATGTCAATAGGAAGGACGGCTGTTGAAGGAGGTTTGGTGACATTCTGTAGAGGAACTCCTTCCACAGGAACTTCTTCCACAACTTCACATTATAGACCAAAAATTGATTAATCGTGGTCTCTAAAGATGTCTTTATTCAGAGGACGCAAGCCAATCTTTTTGAAACAGTTGACAGCTGTTTCAGTTGAAGCAGCCCGCAGGTAAGCCTTGCCTATCAAGTCAGCCACCTGGTAATGTGTAACTATACGCCCAGAATGATTTTTCAGTCACGTGTCTATTTCCTGAATGTAATAGATCTTAAATGGCCTCATGAAAGCCACGTCGAGTGGCTGCATTTTGTGTGTTGAGTGCGGGGAAGGCAGATCAACGAAACGTGGTTTTCTCTTGCCATGTCAATGACATCCACGTTCTTTGTGTGGGGATAATACCCATCGAACACTAACACAACAGTGTCATCCTTAGTTGGTTTCACCCAATCTATTTGAAACCACTGGGTGAATGCGTGTTCTTGTATCCACCCAGAAGGGTGACAAGCTGCGACTGCGCCTGGTGGTGCCCCATCAATTAATTCAGCCTTCATATTTTTCCTGGGGAATATTCAGCATGGGTGGGACAAATGATCCTGAGGCGTCCATGCACGTGATGACAGTGCACAAGTTTCTCCTTTCGGCCGATAAAGCAACCACTTGTCTTTTCCCTTTGCAGCTGACCACTTTTTGGTGTTTGCCCTGGACTATGGCAATTCCCGTTTCGTCAACGTTGTACAATCTGCCAGGCGAATGGTCAATGTTCACCATTTCTGGCTCGAGAATGGAAAAAAAAAATTGGCCACGTTCTCCGGGGAGAACGCCTTTACTCTAGCAGCAGAAATTCCCTGCGGCGTTCTTAAAGAGAGTATGCTATGTCTTAAAAAAAAATCCTTTCAACCACTTTTCACCAGCTGCTGCTTTATCATCCGAAAATGGATGTGGGATCCCGTTTCTAATAGCTAACTGGTAAACTAAGCGATGAACATCAGAAGCCGTTAGACCAAAGTACCTCCTGTCCATATCAATACAATATTGAAATAGATTATTCTCAATTTCCTTGGGAAAAACAGTTTTCCTTCCCAACACTGTTGCCATTAACTGTTTGGGATCAAGAATGGGGTCATTTACATACCTTTGTAGTGTCGATTTCGGGACATGATGTGTTTTAGCTGCTTTTGTTAGCACCTTTTCTTTTTTCCTCACTGCACAGAGATGGCACTTACCATAGCAGCCTCATCCTACTTCTTACTCTGTGGCTTCGACAGGAACATCTGAAAGACACAGCCTAATGTAGTACGGTATGTTCCAATTAACATGTTTTCAATAAGACCTAATTTAAAATTTAGTTACACAAAAATTGCAATCGTATGTGATTGCAATATCAATTACTTCCTATTATGGGCCCCTCTTAAAGTCCCTTCCTATTATGGGCCCTTTAGGAGCCCATAAATGGTAGGCAGAATGGTCGAGATATCGCCATTTTTCTACACGAAGCGTCCATCTGAATACATTACGTAATTTATAAGTTTTCTAGTACAAGTTATATAGTTTAAGAAATATTAAGTTATATTTAAATATATTTTACGTCCATATATTTATATCCCGTAACGTTACCCACTGCAAAATATCCATAATGAACGAAATTACTAATATCACTGTGGATGACATAAATGTTGGTGTAGCGCGCTCTCAATGTAGCAGGCCACTGTTTGCTACTCGGAGAAGTTCTGATGTGAGCCAACAGATGGTAGCACCAATCACGCCGAATACGACGGGGGCCCATATTATGCTGGGGCCCATATTTGGCGGGTTTACTAATGGAAGTGAGTTGTATACCGAATCGTCATTAAAGGTATTTCCTGGGACCTTGGCCTTGAAAATATTTGTCAATGTAAAATTGCACTTCAGAAATATATTAAATCTGCAGGTGGATTGAAAATTTGCATAGTTGGTGTTTTATATTTATAGAATATATAGTTTTATAAATTTTGCGTTGGGTTCATAGTTACTGGCATTTGAAGAAACCAATCATCATAACAGTTTGTCGGGTTAGTTACAAAATAGCCGGCAGGGAAAGGATACTTAACAACATGATCGCGTTAGCTTACCTTTCCCGGGAAATTTAAGTAAGAGGTAATGCATTCACTTGTTTTAAGTGAAATAATTACCTCAAAACCTAATAGTTAACTTTGATTTCGCGACTTAAAGCGATTTCTGGTCATCACCGAAATGTTTTCTAGATGCATTACAAATGCGGCTCTTGGAATGTTACAAAGAAGACATTTTGGAAAGGTAGGCTATATATTTATATTATTATATTTGCACAAAGTTATACAAATGTAAAAAATAATTCCTCAGTAAATTCTACGATGTTTTTTTATAGAGTTTGCTATAAGGACGAGATAAGAAATCATTCGCGTTTAAATGAAGTGCAGCACATGGTTGCATGAGACGTCATCGCAATTGTCGGGTCAGGACGAGAAAACTGGGGCTCAGAAACACAGCCGCTCGTTTTCTCTGTCCACGGCTGTACAAGGCATCTCCTCCCAGTCTTGATCGCCTTTGAGAGGAAAGAGGGCAGACTCCTCTCCTTACTGACGGGTAGTTTACAAATCCCCTGCGCGGCCTGAAGGTGTGTGCCGGGTCGAGGGATGGGGAGGGGGAGAAGAAAAAAAAGAAAAAATACACATTTCAGTGTTAACTTTGAGTAACAACGCCAGGAGCGCTAGCTGGGACGAGGGATGTCTGGGGGATAAATCCCGCGTTTGGAAGCGATGCGAAGAAAACGGGTAGTGGCGGGTGTGAGGTTCAGAGGGGGGAGGGGGAAGAGCAAGGGGATGGCGTATGGAGAACAAGAAAGAAGAAAAGTTGCAGTTCTCACCAGTGGCCAGCACATTTCTCTTGGCTTTTGAATAAGCAAACAAAATGATTTCTGATTTGTGTTAAGAGTGGAAGATAAACAGAGTAGCGGAAACTTGATTAAATTTGAAAGCGATAGGAAAAAATGTGGGATTTTAAGTCTGGGAAACGTTATTAAAATTAAAGTTTTGTATAGTTCGCGAAATCGTACAATAAAAGAAATGTGGCAGTTTTTTTTTTTTTATATATATAAAAGACGGAAGGACAGCAAGGGATATGGTTAAGTTGGCGCTTTGGACTGCTCCTATTTTTCAAGTTGGCAGAAGCGAATATTTTTTCCTTGACTTGGAGAAAGGATCGGCGAAGGGGAATCGCAATGCGATAAGGCAATAAAAGTGTATGTTGATGAGGTTGGCAGGAGGAGAGAGCGCGCACCCATTGTGAAGAGCGATGGATGATTGGGGGGGGGGGAGGGAGGCGCGTTAAGAAAATCCAGCCGCCTGCGGCTACGAATGATTTATACGCGGAATGTATCACTGCGCCGATCCCCGCATTGAGCGGCGATGTAAAACTGAGAAGTGCTTCTGCGACCTGAGCTGCTAAATATGATAGCTATACGTATTTCCTCAGCAATTGGATCATGAAAATATTCACACAGTAATGTGTTTACGAGTTCACCAGATTCACAGCCAAGCATGTTTTATTCATTTCCAAAAATGTAGCGGTTAGATAGTCATCTGCTACGGAAGAGTGCCGAAAACGGCTTTACAACATATTCAGTAGATATTCTTCTAGTAATAACGACTCATTCTACTTACTCTATTTACTTTCGATTCGATTAGTTCAAAGAGAAAAAAATGTTCATTAGTTCTAAAATTTTCTGACTAAGTCTCAGCCCCACTGCCTTAATGTTAAGTCCATATTTGGCTTGAGGAATGAGATGGAAAAGGAAGCCACACAACCAGTATATAATTGCCTGGGAAGCGTCTGCCTTGTTTTACAGGTTTCGCAGCCAGATTTTCAAAGGCCCAGCAAATCTCCCACCACAACACAAGTAGCACGTGATGTCGCTAGCTTCCAGTACGGACTGGAATTGTATTTCTGTTTGTGTTCCAGTGAGAACTTATTTTTAGCCGTTAGCGTATATGTAAAACAGATTGTTTCTCTAACTATACAGTTACCATTAACAAAATACTGTATGTAGTTATACCCTATTAATAATTTACAGATAATCAATCACGTGTTTCAAAATACACGTACATAAAATTCTGATGGGTTACGGCTGGCGAATACGGACTGCTAAACTGAAGCTTTAAAGAGAATTTCGTCCTGCATTTCCTTCCGAACTCATCACCTTTAGTTGCAAGTTCCGATATTTTGGTGACAATAACGTGGCTGCTAATGAAAGTGTAGTTGGTTGAGCGAAAACACAAAACTACTTTTCCGTAATGTTATTGCATGATGTGAATGTTACCATTTTTGTGAGAGTAGAAGAGGCGGCTGAATTTGTTACATCGGAATTTCATTAACCGTCTATGTTTCGAAACGCCAGTGAGTTCAGAAGCAAATAGAGCACGAATTATATTTGCATCAGCTGCATGCTACGGAAAACGTTTACGTAACTTTTTTAGAGTTGTGCAGAATGTCATCAGGATATGCGCGGTATGTAACGAATGCATCACTGCCAGTTTCGGGGCCACGGTGATGTAGTGGTTAGACACCTCGGCGGACCGGGTTCCATTACCGGTGGGATCGCTCCCAGATTCTTGTACGTGGGAATCGTGGCGGACGATGCCGCTGGTCAGCGTGTATCCTCAGAGATCTCCCGTTCCCCCTTCCTTTGCATTCCGGCGCTTCTCCATATTAATCTCGCTTCACCCTCATCGGCTCTCAAGACCTCACAATTGAGACAACCAAATATCTCCACTTTATGAAGATTTCATACGTATTGGAAATATAAGACCCTTTATAGTTTTCGCCGTAACTTTAAGCATATTTAATTACGAGTTTGCCGTTTCTAGAAACAGAGTTTTCGTAACTCCCGTACTGTATCTGCAAGTGCTGCTATCTGGAATTTATTTCCACAAACGGGAGCGACTAGCGTTGAATCGAAATAGCAAGCAACAACATGCCACACGCTCGACCGCGTTCATCTGGAAGGGTAAACAGTCGTTCTGTTTGCGTCCTCCAGTCCTACATTTTCCCTTGGAAAGTGTATGAAAGTGTTGGGGGAGTTTCCTATAATTTTAATATCTCTCAGAACAGTATTCAGTTTAGTTATTATTACATTCATTTAGCTTTCGATTTTATAACTAATGTTAGGTATTATAAAATGGCACATACATATGTAGGGTAAGCAAAGTTGGAAGTTGCGTTAGATATGGAAATTGCTTACCCAGTAAAAAAAACTCAGTACATGCCACTGGCTTCTACCATCGCACCCCTGACGGCACCCTGCACCCCCTCACTGTAAGTGTGCGCCCACACACCGCATTCATAGTGCGAGGAACACGCTCTACGAAGTATGGACGCCATATATCGGCGTGCGCTATTACAGGAAGTCACCAACTGATTGCGAATGGGACTAGCTGAGACGTTGTTTGACAGCACTCACAGCTTGCTCAAACGCTTTAAGATCTCAGTCCGCACTTGGAGGACGAATGGGGAAATACACCGCAAGACACTAGTGGCAGGTTCTTCCTACCTCAACATATTTCTCAACGTTCTATTTCAACCTACGGAAAATACCACCCTATTGGGAATATGAAAAAAGGAAGGGATGGCAAGTGTTGATTTAAAAAAATTCACGAAAATAGAAAATGTATTTTGCACAGTTTTAGCCTCCCCAGGTTGGCAGGAGTGTAAAATCAAATAACAACGATGTAACTGTTTTGTTGTACAATTGTGGCTTTTAAATTTACTAATTTTTAAATTGGTATACAATACTACAGATTATTAAACTTTTTTCTCCTGGAGCTTATTTTCCACAAAATACATCTGAAAGATCATGTACATTGTCTTTAACAAGTGCCCTTCCATGAGATTGTGCCGCCTCCAGACAAGAGTCTCCCCAGAGAAAAAAAAAACACATTAAAAACTCAATCCTGTAGTTCCACTCACCCTTCGCATATCCCCCTGTTCACAGCATCCCATCAGTCCTGGAGCCGAGGGTACTCCCTTCAGCTGACATCTGGTGTGTAGGTAGTGCTCAATGATGTACCACACTCGCTTATCAGTACAAGCCAGGGATTCTCTCCCCCAACAAACACCTTGTGATGCTGGTAGTACTCGACACATCCACAACCCCAAAAAGAGTGTCGCCTCTAATTCTACACTACACAGCTTCCTTCGTGTCCCAGAACCGCCGTGACACTACTACTCTCCCCACAGGTTACTCATCTCAGAACGTGCCTACGAGCGATTTCCTTCCTAAGAACATACGAGTCGTTCGCACATTAATGGGCCTGCCTACCAAGCCGGCAGTCGCGAACTTCAAATGGGGAATCAATGTTAAACGAAATTCCTTCTCATTGTGTCAATTTTAAAGATAACTATTTCAAACAAAATCATGTTGACACGATTTTTTTCAGAGAATGTTTCTACATAAAATTTTTTTTTTTTTAAAATCCATTTTTTTTGTTATGTGCGAATTTAAGTATTTTAATTTTATAAGAAAATATACGAAACAAAAAAAAATTTGCAAAATATTTTAACGTAGCATCATTCCTTAAGAAATGTCACGTAGAATACTTTTTGTTTGAAATAGTTATCTTTAAAATTGGCGCAATGAGAAGGAATTTCGTTTAACATTGACTCCACATTTGAACCATGGCAGGCCCGTAAACTCTTGTACTCCTGTTGCTCTGAAGGAAACTCCCTGCTGCATGATTAAGTCCCAGCTTCTATAGGAAAACTGTTTTCTCTCAAAGTGCATACTTGAACTCTAGTAGCACCTCGCCCCACACAAACATTGCTTGACCATAGTGTCTGACCGACATCATCTCCCTTTTTTACCGGAGGGGGGAAGGGATCTCCCGCTCCAAACACCACCCACCCCCACTTCCACGACATGAACCTTACCCCCATCACGCAAGAGCGATTTTTTTCCTTATCCACCCTACTTGTAAGTATCAAGTGTGAGCCCGAGGTAGGGATGAGAGCTAATCGCGTCTCAGGGCCAGACCGTATGCACCTACGAGGGAAGGGATTCATGCAAGGAGACATTCATCGTGCCAGAGAGGGATTGTGAAGCCATGGGCAGTGATGGTGGCCATGGCTACTTCCCTAAGAGTACACGTAGCTATAGGCTGTTCACGATAAAGTGAGCACTTTTGAAAGCCCTCTCATATGGAATAATGGTTAGTAAATTTATTTTATTTTAGTCTTAGACGTAAACTTTTGAGTCCGGTGGAATCTAGACACTGTATTTATTATTAACATCACAATATTTATTTAAACATGTAGTTAAAGGATGAAAAAAAGTATGAAATAAAAAAGTAACTAGGGCCTCAAAAGTATTCACTTTACCTTGAACAGCCTTTAATCTATAACAAAGAAGGAGAGGGGGAAATTCGGTATAGACACCGTAAAAAGAATTTCGACAGGAAAGAATTACAAATTGGTACATACATTAATAGAAATTCTACATGAAGTATAGAGGTTCGAAACGTGCACTTTATTAATGGGAAAGAAAGACTTGTTGAGAGGGGGTGGGCATCTTCTTCTTTAATTTAATTGATTGACGTCGGCTAAACCAGAGAGTTGCTTTCACATCACTCTAATGAGGGGAGTGGTGTGTTTGAGCCGACAAGGTACGAAGGTTGCCAAGGTGGGTCCAAAAAAATTGGGTGTGGCTGTGTTGGGGACACGGCCGTTTGTTTTGCGTGAATACGTTTACGTTAAAGCTCGCTTGGACGCCTTGGCGTTATTTTTTACGTTCCCGACACCGCTTCACTAGATCATATGGCGATTTATTGGTATCACTGAATTGCTATTGAGATATTCTTTCCAACCGTATACGATTTCTGTATTTCGATTTGGTTTTTGATGAGTATAGACCGACATTGTATTACGTATTCTTAATTTTTACACTTAACTCATACAATTTCACCATAACCACGCCACACAAATGTGTTTATACACGCAAACGATTGATCTTGACGAGAGCTGTCGATTGAAACTCAAACGAGCGTCGTTGCTTCTCCTAGTCAGAAGTTATACTACGCGAAATTAATGAGACGCGGCTAAACGAACTCAAAATTGCGCTCCCGCTGCCCCCCGCCCCCCTCATTCGCCCAACGCCGCGCGCGATGCTTCCCAGTCCTCACTCAACGTAACATATTCTTTGATCCTTTGGCAATCGAGTGGTGTAATTAGATTTTTACTGTAGACGATAGATTCGGAGCTGCAATGCCAAACTCTATCCCCCGAGTTTGTTATCGCCGGATTTTCTGGATTGCCTCTCACTATGGTTGCAGATTTAAAGACGTATTCAAGTCAAAAATATTACATAATTCTCAACCAAATACAGACTACCAAGGAGGACTCTTTCTTCGTGCATAACACAATCCCCTAAAGTTCAGGTAGGTGGCAACCCGCAATGCAGCAATGTTTGGCAAGTAGGACAACTTCGAGGCAAACCTGTATTTCACGGTAATACGCCAGCGCAGTACCAGAAATTCTTCTGGCACTCACCCAAGTTCTGACACTGGCTGCGAGTATAAGAAAACACCTTCAGCATGAACACAAAATATTACGCCACAACAATGTGACATCCAAATAGAAGATGACTAGAAAGCAATGTCACGGGAACTATTCGACGCACACTCTTCGGGCAATGTGTCACTCCACGCAGCGTTGAATGTCGCGTGGATTTCCTCCTAAGGAGGGTTCATGCCATATTAATTATACTGTTGTACGCCATTGAACTGTTGCTCTGTGCCGATATTTTAACGGAATTTTTCACGGTGATCAGCATTGCATATTAACGACGAGTTTATTCCTAATTAATTGGTTCCATAAAGTTTATGGCGTGTCTTTTGAAATGTGTTAATTTCTCTATTCAGCACAGTTTACTGATATATTTATCAATGTAAAGGTTTCGTAGAATATCTACAGTAATGCAGGATTATAGAAAGGATTTCTGTATGTCAAAATGATTCAACTGGTTCGGATCCAACATACGCAACTGTGTACATAACAGGAAGGGATAGTTTTGCCGATTTTACACAGTGCAAGACTCAGTATCCAATGAGCATCTCTCTTGGTATCTGTTTTAGTAAGCATACCTACACTTGGTGTTTTTAGTGGCTCCCATTACAATAGCCGAGAAACTGTTCTGATAACGGAACGATTGCTCTGTCGACTGAAGTACAGAACAGAATCTGTCCCAAAAATATTTTATTTATTCCAACCCTTTAAATCGAAATTTAAAAAATTGCTAAAAGTGTTTAAAGTTATTATAATATTCAAAATTTGTGTTAGCTGAAATCTGCTTCGTCTTATTTCATAGAGTGAAGAGTGAGTAAAGAGATTTGAGCGGCTCTTAACAGTGAGGTCTTGAGAGCCGATGAGGGTGATTGTGGTGAGTATGGAACAGCGCCGGAATGAAGGGGAGGGGGAAACGGGAGATCCCTGAGATAACCCGCCGAACAGTGGCATCCGGGAGTGACCCGGCAGGGGATTGAACCCAGTTCTCCTATGTGAGAGGCAAGTAGTCTAACCACTACATCACCGTGGCCCCGAAACTGGCAGTGATGGCTTCGTTACATACCGCGCATATCCTGATGACATTCTGCAGAACTCTAAAAAAGTCACGTAAACATTTTTTGAAGTATGCAGCTGCAGCAACTATTATTCGTGCACTATTTTCTTCTGAACTCACTGGAGTTTTGTAACATAGACAATTAATGAAATTCCGAAGAAGCAAATTCTCCCGCCTCTTCTACTATCACAAAAATGATAACATTCACTTCTTGTATTGGGTAAATGTTACCACTGTGTACTAAATGTATGAGCTACGCTCGGGTATATTATTACACCAGTAACTCTAAGGGAATGCAGTTCTGCGTTTTCGCTAAACCAACTACATTTCCATTAGTAACCACGTCATTGTCACCAAAATATCGAAACTTGAAACTAACTATAAAAAGTTGGGAAGGAAATGTAGGACGAGATTTCATAGAGAACTTAGTGAATTTTAGGCAAATATACATGTGTATTACTTACAGGAAAAGAGCTGACTACATTCGATCAGTAACTAAAGTCAGGGACATCCTAGAAAGAGTGAAGACTCTAAAGTGGCAGTGGGCTGGACATATTGCTCGAAGAAGTGATGAAAGATGGACAACGGCGGTGATGGATTGGCTACCAAGAGACCTGAAAAGATCCAGAGAAAGACCTCCAGATCGCTGGGACAGAGACATTCGAGGAGTATTAGGTGTGAACTGGAAGAATATTGCACAAGATCGATTAGCCTGGAAGGAATTAGAAGCAACCTATATGATTCTAATTTGTAAAGTGTAGCTCATCGGGGTTAAAGAGGCTGCGTCTTGAAAAAGGGATTATTATAGCTGCTTAATAATAATAATAACTTAGTTCTACATGGAGGTTCCAGGTGTGCAGCTAGTCGGCAGGTCAGGGGCATGAAGTCCACATGTGCGCCGTGTGGAAAGATAGCCGACATGCAGAGAGAAGAGTGTGAGGAAGTGCTCGACTAACTGCGATGACTCAGCCCCACACAGACATCTGCGAGCCCGGGATGAGGAGCAGTGCCTGTGAGGCGGCGGTTAGCTCCACATAAATCACACCGTTCCGTCACGAACTAGAGCGAGCGGAAGACACACGAGCTGGCGCCTGGCAGCTTATTACCGCCGTTAATTGGAACCGCGTAGCTGGTACTCGTTAACGCCGCCGCCGACGGATATAATCTGATGGTTTACTTGCGCGGGCTTCACGTCTGAACCCGCCTTGCAGCTGCACTCCGGCATTACCCCCTCCTTGACGCCGCGTTAACGTCACCAATCAGGTCTGCCACTCTACCGCCTCATATGTCCCAAAAATAAAATATTGTTGTGGTCGGACTAGCCAGCGATCAGTGTTGCTACCTTGTATTTATTATGACTGGTGACTCCACCAAGTCCTCCTGACCTAAGGCCGCCAACCTTTGTGGTGAGGGTGTAGCTATTATACAATTATATAAGGTGAGTAATTTATGTGAACTAAAAGGTTTACTCAGTCCTTATATGAATACAGCATTTAATTATAACAACAACGTTAATCGTAATGGGCCACTATAAAAAAATGTAAATTATTATGATTATATTTATATTAAAAATAGCATTTAACCTACGCCTTCTGAAGTTATCTAATATGAAAGTTCCCACCTGAGCTTGATAGCAGAGGCTGTGTGACTCTCAACGGCGACACACCCAATGCAGCGACCTCCTCTGGTCACTGGCCTGTGGTGGAGCTTCTCCAGACCCAACACTCTCGTCGGCGCCTCCGCTTCACTCTGCTGTCGCCTTGTTGTCTGGTAAGCTCACCGGCTGCCTTCCACGCCGGTGTAAGGGGTTTATGCTACGTCCACATTCCAATACGTTTACGCTCTGCTTTGAAGTGCCAGGTTCATACAGCGATCTGCATAATCGTATGTTAAGGCCCTCTTCACGTGCCCGCAACAACATGTATTTTGACAATAATTTTTACATATTGTTACGTTTTTAAAAGCGCGTGACTTTAATGTGGCTAAATGCTTTATATCAAACGTACATGTTTGGGTAAGTCGTACTCAGTGTTGAACTCAAGTATATCCACTATCGTCTTTGTATTTAAATCACTATTAAGTTACGCATCGTTACAATATGTTTTACAATTCGTTACAATATGTTAGTTACTCGTAAAATCGGAGGAGCTCCCTTTTAGATTACTTGGTTACATTGTGTTAGATATTCATGATTGTTATTAGATTACTTGTGTATATATAAAAGCCACTCTGACTAATTTGCTATGGTCCGACTTCACCTTGTCCATGATGCCGTAGGCTGATGACTAGACGCATGTTGGCGGACAGCACGCCCCCATCTCTGGACGTCTTGTTGGCGCAGTGACACGACGATAAAAGCCTCGTTCGCCGCGTTTCCAGCTGTAATATAATCGGCGCACTCGGCCTGCTTGACGGGGTTTGTTTAGAAGCGCTAAAGACTTCGCCTCACTTCTTCGCAATATGTTTGTGCTACCGCAATCAGGCTATCATACCTGCTGCTGCACGTAACATTATGCTTGAAAAAGTGTAAGTTGAAAATAAACTGGATTGAACCCGGTTCGCCTAGGTTGAAGGTGAGTAGTTTAACCACTACACCACCGCGGCCCCAATTGGGATAAAATATGTATTATTAACCCGCATCATTGACTGAACTTTACACATGATCAAAAACTACTTGTTTCACGGGGCCACGGTGGCTGAGTGGTTAGACTGTTCGCCTCCCACCATGGCGAACCCGGGCTCAATCCCCGGCCGGGTAACATTTTCGCATGTGGGAATCGTACCGGACGAGGCTCTCAAAAAACCTCGAAGTTTAAGGGCCGTCCAAATCTCTTCACTCACTCGCTCCGTTTGTCATCTCCAGTACCTGAAATAAACTTGTGATCAATGTCTAACTCCTAAGGTATATACAGCACTTAGGATTTACTTTAGACCATAGATCGTATATATGTTTTCACCTACTTTTGTCGTGATTAACTAGCAGCCGAAATTTGTCGGGTCTAATTTAGAAACTTTCGGTACAGCATTGGCAATGCCGCCTCTACCACCCTCGCTGCTGCCGATGTTTATTTCTTTGCTCGACGTTTCGCTACCTTATACGCCCGGGATGTTTTCGATAGCAGATCCAGCGTCCGATGGGGGAAAAAAAAAAACCCAGTTTTATGAACGCTCAGAGATTCCAGAATGTACGTGGGAAGAAATAAAAATGCCACGAAGCTATGAAAAGAGAAGTAAGTTACTTTACATCCCGCGGTATCTACGAGAGCAGGGGCTGGTAAGTAAAAATGCTCGTAAGGAAACGAACTTACTGTTATGCGCTGTATCTTTGCTTATTTATAGTGATGCATGTAATACAAGAACAGCGCTTCTGTTACAACGTTTTCTTATTTCACCCGAAACAGAGAACAATTATTTAAAATTGGGTTAATTCAAGTTATTTTTTATGTATTTCCTTATAAGTTATTATAGTATATTCCCTCACTATTATTGGATAACAAATTCAAGAAATCAAGAATTTTCCCTTTACTAGTGTACATAAATTGTTACTTAATAACTTTTCCTTTCTAGAAATAAGCGTACTTCTATTAAGTTAAGTAGTTAGGGTTGAGGTTTCACTATTTATATGCAGTTGTTATATTTAAATTAAGTAATTGTGTAAGCTAACGTTTTTGCTAAATCCAATCTACGACATACATGCGAACATATTTTGTTGTATTTCGCCTCTAGCGCTAAGAACGTTTTTTTTTCTTTTCGTAGGCACTAAGAAAATATAAATCGGAAGAATTTACACAATTATATTTATTTTATGAAAATTGAAATTTATCCCATTGACTTAGATACGAAACGCAAAAATCCGGTACTCATGCGATACCAGTGCACTCTGGCAGTGAAAACTTTTAGTTGGCAAACTATAAGCATTGAGCTTCCCAACCTCTGTAGGGCAGACCTCAGTAGGGCTTGACGTTTCGTAGACAGAGAGGTCATTAGAGACGAAATCAGTTATACGCCGTTCTTGGTAAAGTGAGCACTTTTTGAAACTGTTTTATCAGAGATAATAACCAATAAATACATTTCAATGTGACCTCGGACTTTTGGTTTTTGGATATGGTGAATGTATACACTGTGTTTATTACTCTCGTGGCAGGGTTTACATTAAAAGTGGTGGAAGGATATAAATTGGATAATAGATATAGAGTAACTAGGTTTTCAAAAGTGCCCACTTAACTGTGAACAGCATATACTAAAGGAAGCAATGTCGACGAACGAATCCGCCATGGCGTGTAGTAATACCTGGTTCATTAGCCTGTAGTGATTTCGAAAACCATGGAAAACAGAAATGAGAATCGCCGGACTGGGACTCGAACCTGCGGCCTTCTGAATTAAACTCCTGTGTTTTGTGACCACTGCGCTGTCTCATGTCATCGTTATAAACCGCAGGGAAATTAAAATACACGTATCTGTGTATTGGTAAGAAAAACAGTGCGGAATTTTTAGTACGTGGAACAGACAAAAACTTTGAGTGCCACCAATTTGTTTAATTATACAAAGGGTAGACAAAATGGTTCTGTATTTTAACTTCATACCAGAAGGAGACAAACACCAAACCAATATTTAAAAAAGATTCCGACGAAACAAGACAGTCTGAATATATTAAATAATGTTTTAACACTGAGCATGAGGTACGTCCCAAAGTATCTTGGCCCATGTCAGACTATTATTGGTTACTGATAACAATGCACTAGTAACTTAAAATAATTTTCGAAGTTTTTCTAGTAGCTTAAATGAGCGCCGCCTTTTCTTTGCAGAGCTTCTTCCTGCAACATGCGCATTCCGTTGGGAAACATCATTGCCTCAATATTTGGATAGCATAATTTTCTTTTTCTTTTTTTCTTTTTTACTTCCTCTCCAGTCCATCTCAGTCTCTTCCCTCCCGTACCGAAATTTTCGTCCCCCATTATTTTTATCCTCTTATATTACCGCGGGCCTCAGCTGCCAGCCACAGTTCTTCCAATTTCACTCTGTTCCACAGTTCGTCTCCCAAACTCCATCGTTACTCTCCCCCCAGCTCCCCCTCCCATGACAGGGTTGGCTTGCCCGGAAAACACCAAGCTCCGTGTAACAAGGCGAGCTCCCGGAACGAGCAAGATCGCGTTTTCCTCACCTCCTCCCCTCAGCACACTAGACCTTGCTTCTTTCCTCGTTCAAGAGAACGGGTTAACCGAACGTGTTAGCATACCGCAACCATTCCCTGCACGAAACAAAAAAAAATTGCGCCAACATTTTCCCGCAGCTGTAGGGAGTTGTAAAAATGCTACTATAGGTTGTTCACTGTAAAATGAGAGTAGTATAAAAATGCCGATTCGAGCGCAGCCCCCAGTTATCAGAAAAACAACGGTAAATTAAATGCTCTAGTAATTAGAAAACCATCAGAAAAAATTCCTCTTAATTTTCTGATCCAAAACATCAAATTCCCATTCGAGCGCAGCCACAAAAAAGTGCCTCAAAAATTTGCGTTTGGCAGCAACCGCAAAAAAGTGGCTCAAAAAGTTGCGTTTGGGAGCAACCGCAACAAAGTGACTCAAAAAGTTGCGTTTGGGTGCAACAGCGAAAAATGTGGCTCAAAAAGTTGCGTTTTGGTTAGATCGTAGCCTTTAGAAAAAAAGTTGTGTTAAACTTTGTGTTTGGTTAGATCGTAGTCATAAAAAAAAGTTATGTTGAAATCAGCATTTGGATGCATCTGCAAAAATACGCGTAAAACCATGCGTTTGGGCGTAGTTACAAAAAAAGAGTGGCTCAAAAAAGTTGAATAAGTAAAATTAGAATGTTGTATATAATAAATTGGAGCAAATAAAATTAACTGAAGTATAATATGATAACGATCATGGCAATGAAAAATGTCAACGCAACTGGTAATGTTTGGAAAGAATATAAATTTAAGAAAGAAGTTTTTGCAGAAAGAAAGAAGAACAAATCTCAAGAGAAGTATGTCAAGTGTGAAACATGTAATCACTTTTACAAACCATCTCTCATAAGAAATCATCTTAAAAGTAGATTGCACAAAGGTCTTACACCAAAACATAATAAATCACATGAACCAACAAATGCATGAGAAATTTTTAAAGTATCACAACATTTAATATCAAACAGAAGTTCCCACAAGAGAAACAAGTGAAATGTGAAACGTGTAGTCACTATTACAAACCATCTCTCATAAGAAGTCACTTAAGAAGTAAAATTCATAAGTACACATCCAGATTCAGTGAAGAAGAAATCGAAACAGCATTTCAAAGTAGGATAAAAACTTATGTTGTAAAGAATGTGAATTCATACAAAGAACCAAATAATTTCCTAAACGATGTAAAATAAACTGTCATGGGACTAATTAGTATACATTTAAAATCGCTCAAAGTGAACATGAAAATCTTCACTGAGTACGAAAGGGGAATTGGTGAGAATATTGAATATGTAGAAAGCTCCTTTAAAACAAAGAACGAAATTATACTGAAATCGACTAATCTGGAAGAATATTATACCAACAGCATATCGAAAATCATAGCTGAGATGGGGGCTTTCGAAGCAAAGGGATCTCAGTGGGCACTCAACAGAATATTTAAACTAGAAGTGCGAATAAATAAATATGTACCATTCAAGGGCAGTTCTTATGTTGATCTCCCAGAAAAAAATCAAAACTAAGCAAGCGGTAATTAATGTTAAGAACAATGATCAAAAATGTATTTTGTGGGCTGTTCTATCTGCATTGCATCAAGTACAAAGAGACCCCCAAAGAGTGAATAAATACATAGATTACAAAAATGATTTTATGACGCAATTAAGAGTTTGGGATTTACAATGAAATTGGATAGCATACTAACCTTTGAGAAAAGAAGTGGAATTTCTATTAATGTTTATGCATATGAAGAAGAAGATGGTGGTAAGAAATATATAATCTGTCCATTAAAAACAACCAAAAATAAGATGGAAGAGCACATAAACCAACTCTGTATCAAAGACGAAAAGAACTATCACTACTGCTGGATAAAAAGTCTTTCGAGACTTATCGCATCACAAGTAACAAATAATGGTCACAAAATATTTATATGTGGTAGATATTTGCAACATTTCTACTCTGTAAATAAGATTAAAGATCACGAACAAGACTGTTGAGATCACTATGGTGTTAGAGTTGAACTACCATCTAAAGGAAAAAATGACATATTAAGATTTAAAAACCAAAATCATTCTTTGAGAGTTCCATTTGTTATATATGCTGATTTTGAATGTTTGTTGACTAAAATTGAAACCTGCCAACCAAACCCCGATGAATGGTACAAGAAACCATACCAAAAACACGAGCCTATTAGCTTCTGTAACTATGTAAAATACGAACATGGATACTATAAACCACCAGTAACTTATGAATTATCTTATGCATCTAGTGTATTCGTCAAAATGCTAATGGAAGAACAAAGTCTATTGGTGATATATACACAAATGAAAAACCAATGCTTCCACTAACTCAGAAAGAACAAATGGTTTATGATACAGCTACTCATTGTCATATATGTGAAAAGTATCTGAATTGTGATTCTGTGAGAGATCATGATCTTCATGCGAGGAAAATAACGGGAGCTGCACACAGAGATTGTAACTTATCGTATAGAAATCCATGAATTGTCCCAGTGTTTATGCACAATATATCTGGTTATGACACGTATTTATTCATAAGAGATCCTGGCATCGATGAAAATAAAATTGATCTAATTCCCAACAACGAAGAAAAATATATTTCTGTTACGAAACATGTATGCGAAAGTTTAAATCTTAGATTTATTAATTCATTTAAATTTATGGCAAGTAGTATCGATAAACTCTCTAGCAACCTTTCCAGAAGCCAATTCTGAGAACCATGAAAGCATTTTTGCAATGAACTTCTTGACTTTGTTACAAAAATAGGTGTTTATCCACATGACTACTATTGGACTTCGGTGATTCTTTCGCTTTTAACATTATAAATTAGGTTTCTTTGGATTACTGGTACCACATTACAAATAGTTGAAGCCAATATTGGTTTATTAAAATCAACTGTAGGTTTCAGATTAGTTCGATCTTTTACAATAGTGGTTTTTCTGTAAGAACAATCAATAACATACAATGGTCTGTTCCAAATAAATGACCCAGAGTTGAAGTGCAGTTCATTATTATGATAAGGGGTATCTAGTTTAGTCTTTGAATTACTAAAATCATTGAAAGCAATATACATCTTATCGAAATATTTATCATCAATGTTTAAATTCCAATTCTCTTTGGGAAACACTTCATTTCGCCCATTCTTAATAGAAATATTTTTGACAAAACAAGAGTCAAACATTGAACCATGTGTGAATTGCCCAGGATCTTCTTTTCTGCTGTGCTGAAAACCAACAATGAAAAAGTCTGGCATATCGAATTGGAGTGTATTGAACTAATCTTTTATATCAAACTGAAATGAGTTTGTATTAGTAGGTACTGGTTTTTCAAGACAATGCCAATAATTAAAACTAATTGGAATCTTGGTGTGTTTGTATAATTTTGCTTTAATTTCTTCTGCATAAATAGGATCGTATTCAACAATTGGTCTTAGAATTTCCATTTTTCCAATAACAATTTTACCAGCATCTGGTATATTATCTGCATCATCAGATCAATCTGCTTTCTTTCGGGGTCTGCTGTAAAAAGAAACATCATCATTAGAATTTCGAATGAATGATCTTGTACCCCCCTTTCCAGAATATTTCATTACAATCTCTCATTAACCCAAACAAATATCTTAATTGATATGTAATTTCGTCACACTTATCTTTCCTAAAATATTTACCTAGTTCTATCCCCGACATTTGGAAGTATGCTGATTCTGATTCAGAACCTAGCAATGCATGCATCATTGTTGAAGTGATGCCAGGATTGTCAATACTTTCGATTATACAGCCATGTTTAGAGATCTCTATTCTTGAGAACTGAAATGGGAAGAAATTCTCACAAAGATCAATAGTTGAAGTTTTTTCATAATCTGTATTTATATCTCTTTTAGTTAGCTTATACTGTTGGAATATATAAGCTTCATTCGGATGTGAAAATGCATCGCCAATAGGAATATCAAACTCAACACGCTTGTTGTATTCATTCAAATCATTATTTGTTTGGTCATTTGGTGGAAATGACTGAAACACATAACTTTAAATTTTTGTTTGACCCATTTATTATATAGAAAAAAATTCTTAAACACCTACATTTTTCTTATAAACCCAAGAATTATGACTACTATCAAAACCTAACCATTTAATTGGCAGCTTTTTTTTCATGCATTTGAGACAGTATATATTTAAGTTATCATTGTTAATTTTATTTACTTATATAATAATTGAGACAACAAAAATTGTAAACAATATAGAGAAGAATATAGAGAGAAGACAGCTAATAGAAAAGTTTAAAACTTTTAGAAAATTTCGCCAAGATGAATATGATAAAAATAAAAAACACGATTAACCATTGATAGATGCGATAGAAGATTTGTGACAAAAAAATTGGACACGTAACAAATAGGTATAAGAACTTAATAAAAGAACTTGTTCCATTTGCTGTTAAGAATTTAGACTACCCACAGACACCTACAGAAACATCTTTTGAAAGAAAACTGTTTGGTAAAACAGGTACCGACGAAAGTTATGACATAGGCATTAAACGAATTGTCGATGACGATAAATGCTATGACGATTGCGTTAAATGCATTGATTATGACGATGAATGCTATAACGATGAATGCTATGGCGATGAACGCTATGACGATTTTGTTAAATGCATTGACGATGACGATGAATGCTATGATGACGAACGCTATGACGAAGCATTGGGGCATTTGAAAACTGATATTTCACAGTTAACTAACTACAAAAGAACATTTATTCATAAGAAAGGGGCCGATTTCTTGGTTGACTGCAAAGACGATGTTTTTGGGCTAAAGGCTGACAAAGGTAGATTGTATATTGGTGATAGCGAAGTAACATTCATCATTGACAAATTTAATGTAAAAGGTCGGACATACACTGGAACTGATCGTTTGATTAAATTACTAACTAGTAAGAAAGTAACAGAAAGTACACTACACTGCAACCGACTATGAACACTATAGTCGTATTCTAGCAGATACAAACACAGTTTTTCAAAACAATGATCCAAACTTGGGAACGCCAAAATCGAGCAAAGGGAATAAATTGACAATTATTGTTAAACCTATTTACGATTAGATTGAAAAGAAACGTCCGTCACCTAAAAAGGGGAAAGGTATAAAGAAGTATACAGACTAACCCAAAGAATACATACGGATGGATGATGTTAGGATGCTTATTGATCGACTTTTAGTTATTTATGGCGAAGAGAATGCTGGAAATGATAACTATTACAACGAAAAAGTTGGAATAATGAATATGCTCAACAGCAAGTGTAGTGACTTTGTTGTGAGTAATCCAAAAGGTATACCATATCTGATATGAGTGTTAAATACAATATCACATACTTTTTGGGAGTCGGAGCATCACGGAAAAGGGTTACTCAATGACATAATAAATCCATTACCTTTTAAGTTGCATCAGTACTTAGGCCTGGGTACCAGGCTAAACGAGAGAATTGAGCGTGGCGATAAATCCATTAATCCACTAGATACATTTGCACTGGAACATGACATAGCTTATTATCATAAACATCTAGCTGAAAGACATGTAGCTGACAAAGAACTAGAAGAGAAAGCGTTCAAAAGATTGTTAAGTTCAGATGCTGATCACAATGAGAGATTGTGGGCTGGTGTTACTGGATCTGCGATGCATATTAATCGTAAGCTTCACTGGGGAATTAAAATGAAATGATAAAATATATGTTATAATAAATGAAAGTAAAAAACCTTGCATTTCAAGTTCCTAACAATGAGTTGAAGGGTTTGAATATTGATTATTTCCTAACGAAAGACCAACTGGATCATTAAAACAAGAAATTAAAGGAGGACAAAGGGATGACTATCACAATTTCAGTTCCACAGTTTTAGAAAATGTCCAAAGAAATGAAAAGTGGAAATGGTTTGACAGTTCACAAAAGTGGATTTTTACTCTTAATTTTCGCAGCATTGGGAGCTCTATGAGCATTAGGTGGTGGTGCATAATCTATCACTACATCAGTAATTAATGCTAAGAAAAAAACTAAGAATTGGAAGAACAACACAGACATAATTTAGCTATGGAGGAATATGGCAAGGGATTGAAGAATGTTAAGTGGGGTAAGAATGTTAAAACAAAGTAACTCCACTCAGTAACTTTGATATTGATAAAAAGGTTAAAAAATTAAACATAAAAAATTTTCGGGGTGTATTTATGATCGATGAGGTACTTAATACACCACTCGATAATGAATGTGGGATTGTTAATCTAGATGTTTCGACAGACTCTGGTACACACTGGGTATGCTATTGGAAAAAAGCACACAACAAATATTATTTTGATTCATTTGACGGAAATCCACCCCAACAATTAATAGCATATCTCGGAATAATATATTTTATAACGATGATAGAATTCAAAATTTCAATAAAGTAACTTGTGGTCATTTGTGTGTAATTTTGCTAAATCACTTTTCACATAATTTTAAATTTCCAAAAATTATTTCACTATTAATAAACAATGGATATATGTGAAAATGCATTAATGAGCTCTTGGATTGAAGATCAAATTAAAGAACACACGGACAATGATACAACTACTGAGAAGATCAATTCTAATGATTTTGTTTCTAACACACAGTTGAACGACTTTATAGTCACACTGACAAGAAATGAAAGATCATTGGATAAAGCCTATCTTACTTACTTGGAAGTAGATAATAATATAGATTTTGAACAAAAAAGACTAAGACATGTGGGAGATCCCATTGCACCGATGGATGCAATCAATTTAGAGTACTACCAGAAAAACAGAATTAACATTATTTGTTTAGTTGCAAAATACAGTTCAAAAGAAAAAGTATTTTACTTTGATAATAAAATAGAATATTTTTTTATGAAAAATGGAATTATAGTTGAAGTAATTATAAAACCAGAAAACGATAAAAGTTTTATCAACTTATATTATGAACGGAAAAAAATTGACTTGTATAAAACTTTTGAAGTATACCCTGATGATATGATATATTTTAAAATACCAAAAGGCCACAATGTACCCGAAGGTACAATTGTGTTTATTGAAATAGCTATGGTATATGAATACATTTAAAAAGACCAGATTATGTTAGTTTTTAACGGAAACTCTTCCATTAAAAACAAAACTTACTTATAATCTAAGAATTTAAAAAGTCTTTAATTTTATTATGGTACTTACCATTATTTAACTTACGAGTCATATCTATTGTAACGAAACCATATTCATTATTCCAACATTTTGAGCAAGTCTCCCTAAATTTCTCAAACGACATATCACCACAAATCAAATCACTATGAATATGTTTAAGATTTGTTTTGTCTTGTCTGAATATGCAAAGAAAATTGGCATTGTCTCTCATAAGCTGCTTAGGTACTTTTGAGTGTGTCTGGGCTAAATAGAAACAATCAATATCTTAGTGTCTACCACGAGTAAAGTAATCCCTTACCATATTTTGGTTTTCAAGTATGATATAATCGAAAACAACTACAGACTCTTTCTGACATTCATTTACATGAACCATTTCTTCATTTGATGGAAAGAAGTATGCTATTGGTTCATTTAATAATTTTATGCTACATCTATATTTTTCTTTAAATTGATATATTTTAAGTGTAGTTTTTCCACAGTTACTAGGATCCACTATCAAACTACTAATATTATTAGGTAATAATTCTCCATGACGTTTTGTCGATACAGTCTTGTCTGGTATACTTATTTTAATATCCCAGTCTACATGTTTCATGTTTTTCTTGCTCATTAATTAATTAATTTTTTAAATGATATAATAAATGGAATAAAGTATTCAAACTAACAGATAACAAATCAGTGTTGAAGAAGAGACTGCATTACCCTTTAGAAATAGAGGGGCACTCATTGGCTTTAGTTCTGTTCTATACTACTTATCTAATGCATTACATTTTCTCTGGGAGAAATAAGCTATATTTTGTGGGTTAGTATGATATGGAATCAGCAATTGATATTCCAGTTGGTCAATATAGCTTAAAAGATCTTGAAATAACTATAAAAGCAATTTTTTCATTTGTGTAGATTCAATGGGTGGGAAATAAAATGATATATCTTTCGAGCTGGATAAAATAACAAACAGAGTGAAAGTAAAATGTACGCTTAAATTACAGTTTGGAAAATGCGGTTCAATAGGAAAACTTTTGGGTTTCGTATAAAATAAAACTCTGAAAGAAAATATGGACCATTATGGCGATACAATTCCAAAATTTGCTCCAATTGAAACAATAAATATACGCTGTAATATAGTAAATGGTATGATATTAAAACATGGTGAATATAATCATAGAGAAACTAACATAATTACCACTTTTAAACCAAGAACGGACAACATTTGGGTTTGGTGACACTATCTATTACGAACCAGCTTATCCATTATTTTTTCCAGTGCAAACAAATCAGGTTTATGAAATAATAGTTGATATTAAGGATGAAAAAGGTAGGATAATTAACTTTAATTTGTCCGAAAGAACAGTGGTATTAGAGATGAAGCCGTAGATATTTTTTGGGTTGGAAGTAGTCATATTCTATATATAATAGCGTTAATAGTTTTTAAACTATTAAAGTTGCATGTTATAAAGATGAACAATATTTCTATAGAAAGTGCAATGAAAGATTTAGAAAAAGAATTCAATGTTTCGGCTACTTTAATATGTCGAATTTGGAGATGTGTATCTACATTTTTAATTAGACTATATTGTAGCACATTGCCGAACTCAGAGTGATAATTGTGTTTTAATGATTGGATAACCATTAAAACTTTATAGAGATATGAGCACAAATAAAAATCAACTGATGTCTAATTATACGACGACGATCATTTACTCCTTAACAAAAAACAAATAGAATGCATTTGTTTAACACCACAAGCCACCATTCCATCAAATGCAAAACTTATACCTCCACGATTAACATCATTTAAAACTTTTTCACTGAAAATCTGAATATATGTCTGGTAAGGTTACTATAAAATTTCCAGAAGTAATTGCCACTTTGTATCCATACCGTGTATCATTTATTTCAGCATGGTTTATGGGATAGGACTGTCCAATTGTAAGTTCGGAAAGTTTCTTAAAATGTTTGGTTCTGTTTAATACATTTAGCAACTGATCCATCTTTATTATATACAATATTTTATTTTTACATATTAAAATTTTTTGATCCAATTTTGTTCTGCAATTACACGCAAACACAACTTTTTATGCAAATTTTTGCAGATGTACTCAAGCGCAAACTTTAACACGACTTTTTTTTTCTTCTAAAGTCTACGATCTAACCAAACGCAACTTTTTGAGCCACTTTTTTGCAACTGCTCCCAAACGCAACTTTTTGAGTCACTTTTTTATGGTTGTTCCCAAACGCAACTTTTTGAGTCACTTTTTTCCAACTGCTTCCAAACGCAACTTTTTGCACGTATTTTTGCAAATGCTCCCAAACGCAACTTTTTGAGTCACTTTTTTGCGGTTGCGCTCGAATCGGTATTTGATGTTTTGGATCAGAAAATTAAGAGGAATTTTTTCTGATGGTTTTCTGATGGCTCGAGCATTTAATTTTCCGTTGTTTTTCTGATAACTGGGGGCTGCGCTCGAATAGGCATTGTTATACTACTAATGAGCACTTCAGAAAGCCCTGCTTTAGATGTACTTGTATGCACGCTGTGTCTCCTTTCGCCTTATGTAAAATTAACATTGCCACGGGCCTACAGCTCTTTATTCATGCGTCGCTCAAGAAAAACTGTGAAATTTTTAGGAAATTGTATATTATAGAAATCTGCTCATCCTCACACTTTGAAGCATTAAAATAGCAGAAAGCGAAATAAATAATTTAAGTTATTACAAGTTGGTTACCTAACACTTTTTACTCGACGTTAAGATATGGAACTATTTTTCATCCATCGTTGCCAACTTTACTGGGCAATTGTCACTCAGTGCGCCCATTAGAATATATGTGTTCAGGGGTAGTTACTTTTATCTAAGGTTAATTTTAAAAGTGCTCACTTTATCGTGAACAGTCTTTAGCAGTCCACGTCATTTAATTTAATTCCAAACTGCTTTGCACCGATCAAACATTCTTTAACTTTGTGCACAGTGCTATGATGTCCAGGGATGCACTGCTGTGGAACTTGCAGAGTAACAACTCCGTACATTAGTTACGATTACCGCCGACAAATAAGCCACATTAGTATCATTTCGGGGCTTTCACTAGATTTTTTTGTCTGTGGATAATGCCAAACGTCAGTTTTTGCTCCCATATTGGGAATACGTTATTTACAATTCAAAGTTTGATTCAGCAAATGAAACACTTTGCAGTTTAAATCAACTTTTGTATGGATGTCACGATATTACATTGTTAAAACAATTTTGTTTCTCGCTTCGTTATTTCTGAGGTACTCCAATAAAATTAATGCTTGTGAAACTACTATATTTTTTCTTCTTTGGCCGAAAATAGCGTGTATATAGTTTTCAGCTAAGATTATGATCCTGTTTAATAAACATAAACAATTGTGGAGCTGGACTGGAAACACGACAGCAATCTGACCCTATTAAACAATGTATTAATGTTCAACGATGCAAATGCATTCTAAACCTCCTTCACATATTTGCGCGATTTATTTTGAGACATCCTCAGACCTGGAAACAAAAACTTTCGGATTTACATATATACTACTCCTCTATGCCGGAGAGATAACATTATTATACCTAACTATTTATCAAATTAACATTTAAAATTTTGAGCTGATTGAAACTGCACTGCTGAACATATACGTCACTAAAGGTTATTCACGATAAAGTGAGAAATTTAGAAATTAACCTTAGAAAAAAGTCACTGCTTTTGCATGCATGTATTTTAATAGGCGGACTGAGTGATATTCGCCCAGTAAAGTTGTTAACGATGGATGGAAAGTAGTTCCGAGTATTAACCTAGAATAATAAGTGTATGGTAACGTTTGTGATAACTTAAAATTATGCCTTTCGCTTTCTACTTTTTAAATGCATAGAAGTGTATAGATGAGCAGATTTGAAAAATATTTACTATACAAATAATTTCTCAGTCTCACTTGACCGGCACATGGATAAAGTGATGAGGCCCATGGCAATGTTAATTTTACATAAGGCGGAAAAATACACAACGTATATACAAGTAGATCTTAGCACGGTTTTCAAAAGTTCTCATTTTAACATGAAAATCCTATATACACGCTCCGTACCTGAAAAATTATTAAAACACCACAGACTGATAAATGATAGTGTAAATGAATAGAGGTTAGTCATTTGTCCAGAGAGGGTGAGTAGAAATTAGAAACACCAACAGTTACAAAATAACGATTTATTGAATATTAATTCTTCATAATGTGATATGTTACAAACATGGATTAATTACGTTTATTTGCAATATTTAAGTTAATCTCTCACGTATATTCTCTTCCTAACCACGTAACTTCCCTAGCGCCTCAACCTTGCACCCTACTGTATGTATACGTACCAATGAATCAGTTCGGAATCGAACGGAGCTCCTCCGTCCCGATGTCGAGCAGTGGAGATATGGTACTGACTGAGCAAGTCTCCTGACGTGGGCAATAACGTGTTCGTTAGTTGCAGCGAATGTTACGTTTATAGAAGCAATATTACTTAGTGAAGGGCTTTTGTAGGTAAGGAGGCCTATGGTCTAAAAACAATCAAGCATTAAATGCAAAGTCGTCATGAAAGAGATTCGAACATTAGGCCTCTCTACTGTGAACTCGGCTTGTTATCATTACGCTACCTTGCTCAACAATAAAGTGTCGCCTTCAACATGTATATGTTGGAAATCTAATAATTCACACAAGGCTTGCACACTTCACACTCCATGGAAAGTTAATTTTCTGGAATTATTTACTTGTAACATGTACTTACTTGGAATAAAGGAATTATATAATCCATTCATAAGTACCTAAAGATATCCCTCATGAATTAGTTCGCAAACATATGCAAAGAACACGAACGCAGAAAAAAATGGCGTAGTGGCCAGAGAAAAAGGTGGCCATTTCGAATATGCATGCTTAAAATGTTTTACTGTGGTTAACATTAATGCTGTTGCCGCCAACTAAATATTTCCTGGCAGCCAACAAATGTTTTTCAAATAAACAAATATGTTAGTGAGCGCTAAATAGCTTTAGTACTAATAAATTTACGCCGTATGGGGCACCAAAATCTGTTTCTTTTCCTCCCAACAACAAAATTTCACCTTGCAAAGCATCAACCAAACAGTTTATGTACCCACGAATTTTTTTTTTTGGTGTATCTTTCTGGATGATACTACTGGGTTTGCTGTCCAAAAATGGCAAAAAAATAGGGCCACAGAACCTCATTAACACTTTCAAACCCACTTTAATTTACGGTTTCAGGTATTGCAAACAAAAAATGTTATGATGCGTGCTGTACTTAAGTCGACACAGACTTGTTTCGTTGTTACAGCCAATTGACTGTAGACTATATGTTCGGCTACAGTAATTTGAACCAATTATGACCTAGACCAGAAAGACGGTTTGCGAATCGTTTATCCACAGGTAGAATCATTGATCATTGAGTTTTGCAGTGTACAGCACAGGCCAAAAATCACCTGCACGCGCGTATTGTACACAAATGTGTGCACTGGGTCTGAATGGGTTAACACATCGCTGTGCTGTCTCTGCGCCTCCAATAACCACGGGAGGTGACCGGGAATCAAAAATGATGGGACACCATGCCATCGTAACACGTCGTGTTCGAGACGTATGTGTTAATGAATGAGTGCAGGATCACTGCATTATCCACTGCGGTGTCAAACCCTGCTGCGTTCATCATCTGGGTTCAGACTGACGCTGGACTCGTCGTAGATCACAACGCATCGTCATATCCCTGTCCAGTGTTGACGTTTCTGGCATCATTGATGGCGCGTCGTGCAATGCCGAGGGCGTAGTGGGATCCGTGTCTGTAGGCCTATGTGATGTACGACATGTTACGTTTCCAAACCTGCACGTATCGTGTCGCAATGGTGTCTGTAGTATCAACATGAATGGCTGTACGACAAGCTGGACCACCCGGCTTCATACAGTCCGACCACACGACCCCGTTCAAATGGAGCTGGGTTGTGATATTCTTCGCGAGCACGGCTTAGTGGCATACTTATCTGCCTCTTAACTCGCAGACGTCTGGCTTTCCAGTTTGTTGTATGGTCCTTTCAAGCTCCCTATATCATGTGTTGCAGTGGCGTTCCTGCTACATCACTGTGACTGTTTGCATTGCGTAGTTGGTACTGTATGTTGTCTTGTTTTTATTGCAAATTGCTGACACCTTATGGGCGTAGAGATTTTCATGTCTATAACTGTATTCAAACGGACACTCCGGCTGATATACTACCAATGAAGTAAGCAGCAATGTAGGCATAATTAATTCCCTGACCAATGTGGAGGGGAAGGGTGGGGGCAAAGCCTGAAGAGATTTTGGCACCCCTGGTGCTGCAAAACGCGCCCCCTTTCAAAACATTGTTTTAAATTATTTATGCTGGTGCTCAGAGGCACGTACATACCCATGTTGCTTCCTATTCACATATTTTATACAATAAAGCTTGCACCAATATAAACAATACTATCTAGTATTAACTCGTTATGGCCTCCAGTTTTCGGAAATATACAATGTATGGAAATTGCTCTACAATTATATACCTGTACACATACAGGTAAAACAAATATATTTTTTTAACAACTTAACTGCCTAGAAAAATAAATCACATCATTATACACTGCGATCGAGCTTTAGCCTATATATTGAGAAATACATTCTTTAGACCACTGTCTCAAATAAGCAAGCAAAATGTTGAGCTATAAAATTATTCAGACCACTGAAATAAACAAGCAAAATGTTGTCATAAAACGTTGTCCAGGACACTGAAATAAACCATCAAAACATTTTCACAAAACATTGTCCAGAACACTGATACAATCAAGACAAAATTTTAAAACATTCATAAACTTGTCATGTAAGGATGGTACTTGTAACTCGTAACATTTAACTTGTAGACTTGTAATTTCATGGCAGAGGCCCCAGCGTTCTCTTGTGCTGGTTAGGCTCTTGGCGGTCATGGGCTCGCTCACGTATTTCCCTTACATTCCTTCCTTTCTACTATTTCTATGAATATCCACACTCTCCTCGCGCATAGGCATGCCGATATTTACTTAGTTAATCGATTTCTTGGATCGATCTAACTCGAGGCACAGAAAATTGATGCGCGTAAAAATTAGAACGAAAAATGTCGATTTACAACCAATCGATTTTAAATCTTCCTCGGGCCAATAGTACGAGCATAACGACTATTTCATGTGCTAGGAGTGCCACGGCCTTGGGGACAGACTTATAAAGCTAGATATACAATCAACTAAAACTCGTTAAAATTTCAAGTACCAAAACATGACATTCCATAAAAATAGAACAGTCCATAAATATGAAAGTCTAGAAGTCAAGAAAATTCATAAGGTTAAATTACCCGTAATGCTGCCGATGAATCCGAAATCCATTCTATTTTAAATATATCGATTACGAAACAAAGTCGGCAGCCTTACTGTCGATATAAAATCGATTTTCGGAGAAGATTTAATCTATTTTCAAAAATCGATTTTTAATTGGCATCTCCACTCGCGCATGCGTGTCCGATGTATATTGCTATTGGGGTTCGTTTTTAATTGGAAGCGGGAGCATTTGGCTTCTTTCTCTCGTTCCACCGATCCTCGGTGAGTCACGAAGCGCCATATCACAGGTTTCAGTGTTAACTAGTAGTTTATAATCATTTTATGTTGGAGTAGTTGGATGTGTTTGGTTGTGTTTACGTAGCTGTCGTCGTGTTGGGTGAATTTCGAAATTATGTTTCGGCCGCCACTACAAATAAGTATTTCGATAAGCAGCTTCACAGCAAGCTGGCCAATGGTATGAAGCGTTTTTTGTCAATTGTATCAGTACACTATCTACCAAAAATTATTTGGGCACCCGTGAAGATAGGTAATTCAGTACGTGAATTGACTTGTGTTTCACGGCCTTCGGCGTAGGACCGCTGGTGTTTGTCCGTGGTAGCATGAACACAGAGGCCTATTGTAACATTCTGGATAATGAGATGCTCCCAACATTGTGGCGTTTTTACGGAATGGACCCGTGTTACTTCAAGGATGACAATGCAAGGTGCCATGTTTCAAGGGCTACTAAGCAGTGGTACGCCGACAACAATGTTCGCCTATAGAAGATATTTGGGACGAATTGGATCGCTGGGTGAGGGATCGTCAGGCGCAGCCAAAATCCATTGCCCAACTCATGGAATATTTGCAAGAGGAATGGCAACGAATCCCCGTGGATATCATGCAAACACTCGTAGAGAGCATGCCAGAAAGGGTGGCTGCTGTTATAGCCGCAAGAGGTGGCCCTACGAGATTCTAACGGGGTGACAACCACCGAGTAAACATCGTGGACAGGCGCCCAATTACTTTTGGTCGATAGTGTATTTAAATATGCGATATGTTCACTCGCAGTGACGTGAGTATCTGGTCGTCTTGTTACCACTGTGCGTAACGTTAACGGTGCTAGCTCGATACCAACTGAAAGGTAGACACGAGTTTTCGGTAATTATTGTTGCACTCGTCACTCGACCAGCATTTCTTTGCGTTTTAAATCTGCACAGTTTGCAAGAAATACAAAGCTACGTCGCTCGCACTTCTTGTGCATCCACTATTCTTGGCGATTTTGTTTCAGTGCCGGTTGTTGTTTCAGCCTATTATGACGTGGAGTTGGTAATTACCAAATCTGAAGGGAGAAAATAATATTCTTAATTAGTAGCGTGTTTTGCCTTTTATAAGAGTAAGTTAAGCAGGTGCCTGCTCCCTGAAAAGTATCTGTCATGTGTTTTTGAATATTTTATGTGGATTTTTAATATTTGGAGTTTCAAATTGATTGTTTATTGTGGTAAATTTTCGCATGTAAGCATTGGATGGAAAACATATTTTTGTAATCACTTTACTATTCGACGTATGTAATTTTAATATTTGTACTGGTGGGTTTTATTGTATAATTGTGATTTTTTAATGTAATTGTGATAGGTAATTATATTTGTGTGTCTGATCTGTGCGATAGTATGAAAGAGAATCCTTGCAAAAAGGACAATCAACAAATTCCTCAGTGTCGTTGTTATGCAACCCAAAAGGACGCTGGCAGAGAATACTATTGACCATTAATAATAGCGGGAAACAACATCATATCCTTGTTATCAGACAGTAAATTAACAAATACGTTAATTCTCTCCAACAGGTAAGTAAAAATATATTTACTTTTTTCCTTGTGTAGAAATATGCTGTGATAGAACATACAGTGTAAGGAAGTGACTTACCAGAGGTTACCCAATATTGATTTACATTTACATTGCTTAATTTTCATACTAAAATAACTTTGGATGATTATATATGTTGTTGATTCACATGGCTCAATCACAATATTTACAGATGTATTAAATATAAATTCATATTAACATATTTTAATTGCAAATGAAACGAACAGTTCTACATAAACATTGCTCAAGTTAGTGCAAAAGTGTGATAAAAACATATATGATATTCAGGCAAAGAAGACACGTTTTTGTCTAAGGAATTATGTATGTTTGGAACGTAAGAACAATGCATTAACGAGTTTCTGTTGAAAAAGAATACTTTAGAAAGAGGACAAGCGAATGTTCTGAGGAGGAAAGAGTCGTTCAAATGGAGTCGTTGAAGGAGAATATCTTTGACACAGAGATGACTCGAAAGACAGCTAGCATCACCCACAATAAACTGGAGGCCTGATCCGGTGTTGCAAAGGGCTTCACTGCTTCCAGGTCGTCGAAATCCAAATGCCATCTCCACCTACAGTTTGTCTCCAAGTAAGGCCAGCGTTATGCCAGTTAGTTCTGTCTGCTATCAGCTATTTTTTCGAGACTTTCTTTTCTTCAGGACCTATTTAATTGAATTAATTTTATTAAACAACAAAAACTTCAATTGTAAACTTCCCAAGATTTGTAGAACAATATTGAACAATGCTGAAAACTATCATCACTTTAAAAAATTCATTAACTACGTATATTGAGAATGTTTTTCCCAATTAATTATCAGAACATCCCAGTGGTACGTTTCTAAGGAGTTTCTTGCTCTAATGATTGAGAGCTAACCCGGAGCAACTTAATGATTAGAATCCGCAATAGACTAATTTGATTACCATAATCATCAATATTATGAAAACCTTCACTGTTGTGAAACATGCATGGTATTTGCTATATTATATTTTGATGGTTAAATCGTGAAGTTACACTTAATAATATAAAAATATCTGACAGCAGTTAGATCAATGTTTTAGTACAAGTATGCATTTTTTTCAAAGAGATGATTTTTGCATCGTTTTGTGAATCATGAATGCTTTATTTAATTAACAGTAAAATTCACTATTAATCTTATTTGCTGAATATTTTTATTTTAAGTTGTTCTATAACTTTAATCAAAGAAGTCTGATTCATTATTTGTGATGGCACTGAATATTCATAAGTGGATTGTCTTATGTTAATTGTTCTTCTGTTATCCACACACCTAATCTTATTGACACAATCTTTGCTGAAAACAATCTGAAGTGAAAATGGTTATTCATGCTATGTCCTTGTGATTTCATCACTATACACCTTTTATCATACAAATTCCTTACTCATTAAAGATATTGTTGTTAACGTGTTCACAAATGTTTTTACACGATTTATTTTTTAAATAGCACGTTTTTTAAAACAGAGAAACAACACAATTTGTACCCTTTTCAAAAGGATTTAAAATTCAAATTCTATACAGGTCACACAGACATTAACCTTGATTCAAATGAAAGTGAAAGTTTTATTACTGTGATAAGAAGAATCGCAACACACATTATCATCAGACACGTATGAACATTTGTGGTACGCAGACATTATTCAAGCCAAAAATATTTCTTACTGATAGTGAATGTGATTCATACATTTAAATTTCTGAGAAGCATTGAAAAAATTAATGTCTATCTATCTCTCTCTCTCTATGTAAATATGTTTCTAGAACAGCGTTACGTGAATTTTAAATAGTTCAGATTGATGCACTTTATTGATAAGAAGATTCAGTAAAACAAATTAATATTAACTTTAAATAAGTTCATTAAATAAAATATGCTTGTCCAACTAGCTTCATTTTACAGCAAAATTCAATTCTCAGGACCTCTGGGCAGGTAACCATCCAAAAATTATATATTTAAATATTTAGCTTCACTTTAATTAATTAATGTGTTGATTTCAACAGTTAGAAATTAAGCGAACCTCTGGATCATGTTATTCAGTACAGTCTTACTCTTCAGAAGACAGGCCTACTGCATAAATGGAGTCTCAAACATCCCTTGGACAACTTCCTGGTGACTTTAAATCTACAAAAAAATTAAAAAATGCGGTTTTTTAGGGTATCTCCCTTTGCCTGCGCACATTTATTTCACCGAAGATGGCTCTCAACTATCGTCCCCTGCCTTATGATGGACGGTCTGACAAAAATTAAAAAAAAAATTCAGGATCTAGTTTTACATGACCTAACTGCTACCTACTCAAGAGAGAGAGAGAGAGAGAGAGAGAGAGAGAGAGAGAGAGAGAGAGAGAGAGAGAGAGAGAGAGAGAGTCGGTGGGCTTACAAAAGTGTAACTCTATTCTGCTTAACAATACCAAGGAATAAAATAATTTCTGATAAGGTAATTTTATCCATAAAGAAATTCACAAATGTAACCTCTTAGGAATTTAGCATATCCGTATACAATGATATGGTTTGACAACGAGAAATCACACAAATTAAGAAACAGTAATTATATAAATATGTGACATTAAAACATTCAATTAATTGAAATTTCATAAACACAGTGAGACGTAATGAATATAAAATCATGATAAAATTCTACTATCATTCTGAATGTAAACAAATAATAAATTATTAACTGAATCGAAATCAACTCGTAATATTTACCAATATAAGTGTCAAGGTAAAATGTAAACGAATGGCAATTCTTGACTTCCTGTAGTAATGATTATTGAGAGATTTTTTGATGAATTAAGCACTAGTTAAACTTGAAATGATTTATGTGCGTTGTGTTTAAATTAAGCAGTGAAACGAACGTTTATTTTCTATTTATTCGTTTGTTACTTCAGTCACATTATTGCTTTTACTGGTTTTTGTCAGGAACGTATAAATGAGCATGGCACATTTACGTGTTGTTTAGTGACAAAAACGTCACATGCATATAACATTTTAAACTGGTGAAACGGCAGTTCTATCTTCATTCTCAAATGTTCTATAAAGAGGGTCCAGTTTTATCACAATCATCACTGACATACAAGTACATATATATTATTCGGTTGGTCTCTTACACAATTCTTACAAGTATTAAGATCCATTTAAAATTAACTTTTAGGGACCAAATACGCCCCAAGAAGCAATTTTTCGAACTTATCCGATTTTCCTCAGCAGTGGATTATGGATAATAATAATTAACTTCGAAGTGCAAAGTCTTTGAACGCGTTTAGCCCTCGCTCATAATTTAAGTTTGCAAGTTCAAGCTTTTGCGCAACAAAAGATGATATCAAAAAATGGAAAGTTTAAAGTGGAAAGTTGCCACGTCTTTTGTGAACTGGTCGTTGGTGCAAACTTCACTGAAAAAAAAAATTCAATTAACTTCCTAAACGGTAACGGAAGTTTTTAACATAGATATATGTATATACGTGGTATGGAGAATTTGCCATATATCAGACGATAAGTATACAAATGTGACTGTACGAAGCTGGAAAATTTATCACTGTGAGGAAAGGAATCAGATTAAATAAATATTTTTCCTACAGACCCCTAACCATATTAAAAGTTGTGTATATACCTGTATGCGGAATATTCTTATACATTTGTTAGTTTTAATGGTTATCGATTTACACGAAAAAAATTATTAATATACATTTTTCATTTCACATAACAAGGTAAAGTGAAAGTCAAACCTACTCTTTAAATTTATATTTATTGGTGATTTATTTTCTTTAATCTATGTCTGTGCTATGAGTAAATAATTATTATGTTGTTTTAATGTTTTTGATACTCGTTGAAACAAAATATTACTATCTAGGCCTATGAGAAATTTCTGATAGAAGGAAACTAATTCTCCATTGTGTGCTTGTTAAAAGGACTAGTTGCAAAAACTAGATTTTTATAAAGTGAATATTATGGATATTTCATCACATTCTTGAGGATGTGTTATCAATAAATAGAATGTGCACCACCTGGAATTATAATTAGGCTGTAACGAAGAAGCCTTTGGCGTCATATAAGGATATAATATAATTTGTATATTGTTAATATATATTTAAATATCTGTAATTATATATGAAACTATGTAGGTAAAACTCATGAAAAACCGGACGTATTCAATGGCTCATGCGTTTACGCCAAATCTGTAGATATTACATAAATAGGGGTAGTTCCACAATGTACATCGTATATGCAAATAATAGTGCGTAGTTGTAGGTGCAGAGCCAATGAGCGTGAATAATTAAAATATTTGTTCACCTTGGTAGTAAGTGAGGAAAAAAAAATGTGATGCTCTTTGTGAGATTCTTCCCTTAGCTTACGTGGAAGACCATAATCATTCCTTAGCTTTCACTTGCGAAAACAAAACAAAACAGTAGGTAGCATATCAGTATAAATACCTTCTAGTATGTTATACTCAAACAAGCGTGTTTCACCAATCCCAGAGTTTTATTTACCCGGTCTGTGGACTGGATGGCAGGAGCACAACTTACCAGATGATTACCATACATCAGGCTGGAACTCGGTTTTGTACACACTTTGTGCACACTGACACCTCAGGAACACTTGATATACAATTAAATATGACCAGAATATACTTATAATGAACATAGAAAGACACAGGGACAAACAACAGAAAATAATGTAGGCGACCCTGACATTAAATCATTTTTTAAGTCCAGATTTATTTTAAAATATTCATTAAATGTTCTTATTTTTATTTCCTTGTTTATCTGGACTACTACTGGGAAAAACTTTTGTGGCAATTAGCGAAGATCTAACGAATAACACATAATATTCCTAACGCGTGGAAGTGGCCGTACCAAGCTTAATAAAAATCCCTATGTTACGCGAGAAGTAGGCTTAAGTTCACTCTTATGAAATCACTTACAGTTAATGTTGCTCTCAAAGTAAACATAAATAAATAATATGTTTATTCAATTAAAACAATTACTCTGCTCTTTAGTGTGCCGAGCTCAGGAGAGTAGATTTTTTTCTCAAGTTATTAGTGGGCAAAGTTTTAAAGCTGGTTTCTTATTACGCTAGAAATTAACATTTCCGATAGGGTAAAAACCTTCTAGAAGAAATTATGACGTATGCTGTGTACAACACGTAACAGTAGTGCAATGATGACTTATCTCACTGAAGTCTTGCAGCTCCCGGTGCTCCTTCTGACATGGTATGACTTTACTGTAGCAAACTACGTCGTTAGGACTCGCAGGTGCCGGGTTACACATTAAGGGCCTCGTATTCGTGGAGAAATACGTCTCTAACACTGACGCGGTCTAGCTTCTAGCTCCTATAGTCTATCCTAGCAAATGAGGCATACACGCGCTCTCAATTTGCTGTAAAACGCTTAAACACAAAAATAAAAAGAGGAAGCTAACACACCCTAAATATCTAATTTAAAAAACCCTACTCGGCTCCCACCTTCAGGTACGAGTCCTACCCCATAAGTCTAACTGTTTCGGAAGTCAGTTGGGGAGATAACTGTGCTCTCTTGGCTGGAAATAGCTTTAAAGGGACCTAAGGTTCCAGCTAATGGGAAGCCAGGATTCGAATTTGGAACCAATAGGAAAAAAACAAAATACCTAACACCTCCTACGTACCAATTTCCCCGTCCTAACTGTTAAAAAAAAACCATAGAACACTGGGTCTCAAAACGTATACATACAAATTAAGTAATAGGAAAGATTCACAACATATGAGACCACAAAAACAATTATTAACACAAAACAAAATAAATTGAAGCTAGCTTATAACCCTGTCCTTAAATATAATTAAATTTCCGCGATGCATCTAAGAGAAAATATCCTTACATCATAAAAGAAAAATGTAACAAAGAAAAATGGGAAAAATATTCTATTAATTACAAATATAAATTAGATGGAAAATAGTATAGGTGACATGTGTAGAAATGAATGTTTACATATAACACGTTGCATGGAAATAACACATATTAACATAGAGTATGTAAATTAGTTATGTAAAACAACGTGCATTTTGAATATGTTACAATACGTATTCACGAAATATCTCATTGTGAAGGTTATACTGGTAATGTAGAATATTATGTTTTATATGCTGAGAAAAATACTTTGAAGAAATGGTAATTTAAAATTTAAATTAATCTGCACTGATTTTAACTACCCAGGGGAAACTGAGAATATACATAATTTATCAAGAGTCGTGAATCCTTGGCAATTAAGTTGGCTTTAAGGCTGAGAATATATTAAAATTACTTTCATTTCAACGATTAAAATTTTATTTGACGCTATTTAGTATTCTCCGAGGTTCTCATTTGTTCATATGCTAGAGTAGTGCTTAAACTTTTTTTTCATTATTTCCGAATTATCTCTAGATCGATAGGGAAGTTAAATATTTGTATCATTAAAAATGCATGATATTGGTAAATGTACTACAATGTTGTTCTTTGACGCACTATAGTAGTCCACTTGATGATGACGAAAGAAAGTACGTACGCTAATCATGTGTTTATTTCATACATCCACAAATACTAATAGGTGTAGAATTCAAATAAAATTCTAATCATAAATTGACCACAAATTACTACAACACACATTTCACTCTTTTCTGAAAAAGTATAATAAATCGGCCATGGGTGAATGAAAAAAATACTACTAGTTTTTTTTTTGTATACGCGTAGCTATACAACGCTACGCAGTGGTGGCTGCTTGAATTAGGCAGGGGGCAGGAGACAATTCCCCTCCTTCCACTTTGGCTCTAATTATATTAGTTGAACTTTTGAAAACAAAGAAAATTAAAAATATTATGTAAACTTTTGCTACACATCTTTAGTTAAGGAACAACTCAGTAAAGACGACTCTCCCATTCAAGCTTTGAAATTTAAACATTACGCATGTCGCCAATACACTATCAACCTTAAAACGTAAAATCACAGAAGAAACAAAACGTTTAACAGAAGAAGCATGTTCTGTAATTTGAACTTTCCTAAGACACATTATTAATTCTCCCCCCCCCCCCACACCCCTAGTCACCCCCTCTTGCCCAATTTTGGTACCCAATTACTGCCACTGTTGTTATGGTAAATTTGATAAAAGTGTCTTTGAGTTTTGCCGCCAGAAAATACATCAGTACAAGTGCATTTGAGAACATCCTGTAGGGAAACACGTATCTTCCACAAAGTTGGTACACAAGAAGGATGTGGTATCTAGGACTGGTCGAAACATCAAGTCCGTGGGACATCCAGAACTTAAATGTAACACAACTCGCAGACACATTAATAAGAAGTATATCTAACCACAAATAACAGTCACACATGGCGTGATTCTGGCATTTAACCTGTCGTAAAAGTGCTGAATGTCTCTTTGGGGTACTATATCCAACGTTCGCTGTACTTCTTGGCGTAGTTGGGCGATGGTCGTTGCCAGGGCAGGGTTTGATGTCAGGCGCCGTACCATCGTGCCCCACACATGCTCGATGGTTTGAGGTCTGGAGATCTATCCGGTTAGGGTAACATGCGTACACCACGTACAGGATGGTCCACATGTGTAAGGTGTTCCAATAATCAGACAGATTTTAAGGGGATGACAAGACATGTGAACCACCCTGTAGAACACGCTTTGTTGCTCGATAGTGACATGGGGACACACGTTATCGTGTTGGGAGATTGGTTCCTGCAGTGTGTATAAATATGGTCAGGGGACGGGATTGACGTCACAGATGTACAACGCATTCTCCATGCTCCCATGAGACCGGGATGTGTAGCTTATGGTCCCGCATACCATAATCCCAGGTGTGGGTTCTGTATTTGAGATTGCGAATGCCACTGTGGATTGTTCCGCTTAACTGCACGTCTACGAACGCGGACGCACGGGCATCGCTTTTCCCAAGGCAGAAACGTCTTTCATCGCTCGTCATTCGCGTATCCAACACACACACACACACACTCCCGACATGTTCATGACGATGAGCAGGTGTCAGAGGCAAACGTGCAGAGGAAAACGAGTCGATTGTTTATTGTTCGTGCAAACACGTAGAGCCACGTGTCTCTGATTGCACGTGCGGTTGCTGTTATGTCGGTCAGAGCGTCTCGAATGATCCTTCTGTCCAGGCGCCCATCAGTGCAACGAGGTGGCTCTGATGGGGCTAGGCAGTTGTGGCAATCCTCTTGTCATCCATCTTCTCCAAAGACTGTCCGCGATAAAAGTGGGCACTTTTGAAACGAACCTTAGAGAAAAGTCACTGTCCCTGCCTGCATATGTTTTAACGAGTGTACTGAATGACATGCGTCCAGTAAAGTAGGTAACACGGGATGGAAAGTAGTTGCATATCTTAGCGTCGAATAAAAAGTGTTAGGTAACCGTTTGTGATCATTTAAATTATTTCTTTCGCTTTCTGTTGTTTTTTTTTTTTAATACATCTACCAGTAAAAATTAGCAGATTTGTAAACTATTACTTTTCTAATAATTTCAAAGTTTCACTTGACCGACGCATGAATAAAGGGATGAGGACCATGGCTATGTTAAGTTTACATAAGACGGATGAGTGCAAATGTGCGTACTAGTAGATCTAAAGCAGGGTTTTCAAAAGTGCTATTTTACCGTGAATATCCTATACCACCGATGGACCACTGACACGTCTCGTCCCAAGTGAGCGGCAATTCTGCGGAACTTGCAGCCACCCCTCGCCGTACGGCCACACTTAAAGTGACTTGACTGTTCATTAGGCGCTAGTCTTCGTCTTTCAGGCATTGCAGACGCTCTGTCATTCACATGCTGAAAAAGAGCACAGCCAACTGCACTTTTCGTGTTGTCGGACGACCTACAACAAGACACTCGATCTAATGGCTGCAGACCGCTGCAGGCGAGTAATGCTCTTCCGCTTACAATCAACATGCCCGTCACTCACGACCAGTTTGTGTCGCAGATCCCCGCTTACATTGGACGGCGCTTGCTAGGTGTTCTTCAATGCATTTCCACTAGTGTACATTTCAGAGAGCGAAGACTGCCCGTGTATCTGAACTCGCATTTAACATGGCACTGAAATGAACACTCTGATTGATTTTCTGTAATTTATTTCATATTTGTTTGTAGGTGTGTGGTAGGCAAATCACATGATGTCCTTTAGCAGGCAACGTGTGTATGTCAGGCAGAAGAGAGGGGGGGAGGGAGGAAGGAAGGGTGAGTGGTTAAGAGTGGGGAACGCTTAATAAGGGCGAAGTTAGATAAGAATGAAGCATCGATAGAATGTAGTGTTATAGGAAACAGGAACACCCCGAATAAAGTCACCAGCCAGCGGCAAAGACCGGGATATTTCACTCGTGTGGAGATCCGTTGTGTGGGCCCACAGAAAGAAGAACCTGATTCACCGTGGTGGCAGGCGAGTCTTCTGTCCGCCACACCGCACAGTTGTATCTCAAACGAGGGGAGGGAAAATAGTGGTACGATAAGAATTATCTCCGCTGTAATATACATCTTTGGCTAGTGTATACATTGTGGTGTTGTGAAATCAAGATTTCTATCAGCTAAAAAGGGGCAGTTCAACAGAATTAGCTCTTGTGTGCTATGTAGTCACGTACAGCCTTTTTTTTTTTCGAACTTACTAGTTATATTATGATAGCGGCAGTCTTGTATAGCAAAATCATGCCGTATTTTTCCGGCTGTCATCTGACTATTTAGCATCTAATGGCATTTACTGCAATAGCACAATACTTGGCAGAGAGTAAATAAAAAAATATATATTTCAATTGCAAAATTACTTTAAATATTTCTGTGGTAAATTATTTTCTCATCTTATATTGATAAAATAATTATTAATACATTAAGACAATGGGGCAAAGATGTAAATTAATAGGCCTACCATATTTATTTAATATTTTTTTCATTCATGTCGGATGTGAATACCAATGGGAACACAAAGCGCTCAAAAGGAAGGGCAAAACTAAATATTTAACTTTTTACCTTCGTAACAACCTATGACATATTAGGTTGAGTATTTAAGCTTAACTAGGGTGCACCTTAAATTTTTTTACACCATTAACATTTACATTTAATCAAGTGTTCAAGGACGTCATCCTTGAATTTTACAATTTCATTTTTTTTTATATTTTTTTTTATGTCATTGAAACATCATGCGTGATAGAAAATGTTCTTTCTTAACATTTCAGACAGTTGGAAGTTTTCTTTAGGTGGAAAGAAGAAGATGAGTAGTTATATGGGTAGATTGAAAACGATCCATTTTTAAGCCCAAATTTCATGATTTTTTACCCCCAAATATCAAGCTTTTCACCCCAAATTTCAGGCTTTTTTTCATCAATGTTCAAACTTTTTACCCACCCACCCCCCCGCCCCCCAAAGTGCATGCTTTTTACCCCCCGAATTTCATGTTTTTACTCCAAATTTCATGTTTTTTACCTCTAATTTCACGTTTTAATTTCAGCCCCCCAAAACAATCCTGCACTTATAGAGCATGCAAGATTTAGAACCAAAATCAAGCAAATTTAAGCTAAAATCAATCAAAATTCTCGATTTCCAATTAAATGTTCATGTTTTCTAGAAAACACTAATTCTGCAAGCGAGAGACCTAAATCATGCAGATTTAAGCTAAAATCAAGTAAAATAAGATAAAATAAATTGAAATATTAAAAATATTCAAATTAATAGAAATTTATATATATATATTTTTAAGATAACTCTATATCATATACAGACTTTCCATTTTTCAGTTCTTTTAAACCTCTACATGACATAAAAACTTCCTTCTCATTTAGTAGTTTCAAATAATTTTATCTAATGTTTTCACATAGTGCTGTGGTAATAAAATTTTTAACTTACAATCTATAATACAACTAATTTTATTTATTTTTACCACAATTGGATTCATAAATTTCAAAATCTGTGGCAGTAAACCATTTGTTCCCTAGATCTTGCAGTTTAGTGAATTCAAACGAATTGTGCAACTTCTTTAAGTGAGAGATTGCATTTTTTGATTTGTGTAATTTATAAAGAAGCAAATTATTGAGGAAAAATATTTTTTTCATTCTCTTAATAAATAGATTTTCTTAATAAATAAAATGGCAACTATGCTCGAAATGGAAAATAATACCGTATCTAAGCAACGTAAAAAATGTATCTGAGTATTAAACATCGAACGTTTTGCATCACATAAGCTCACGAAAGATAAACATATTAACACCTGTAAAAATTTTTGTGCTGAATATGCCAAAAACCAATATGAGTTAAAAAAAAAAATCATACTCTGTGAATGTGGAGAATATGTTTATAAACTATATCTCAAAAAGCATAAAAATAGTAAATCGCACAATACCAATGAAATTCGACATTATTATTCAACTGAGACATGTGTAGTGTGTAATGAGAATTAATCTATCGATTCATTTTATCTTCATAAAGCGTCTATAGGCAAACATACAACAAAATGTAAAGAATGTTTTAACGAGAAAATATTATGTGAATGTGGAAAATATGTTTGTATTATATATCTCAAAGAGTATAAAAAACTAAATCACACAATACATCAATCTATATTCTTAATGAAATTCAAAATGATAATTATCCAACAAAGAAATGTTTTGTAAAGAGAATAAATCTACAAAATTATTTTTATTAATTAAAACACTAAAGACAAACATTCAACAATATGCAAAAATGCTGTAGTGAGAAATATTATCACAGAAGATATTAAATATTTTTTTAAAAATATTATCATTAATTTAAGCACTTCATTCCAGTATTTTCATAATTTTTTACATTTCTTCATTTCTTTATTTTTTAAAACGTTTATTTTTTTAAATATTTTAAATGAACAAATATGGCTACGAATTATTCAGTAGTAGATCTGCGCGAAAGGGGAGCGACCCAGTTGAGAATTATAGCTAGAGAATTAAACATAAAAAAATAATATAAATTAAGTAAATATGCTCTTATTACAACCACTATTACAAAAATTTGTCATGCAGGAGGAATTCTAAATGATTTAACAGTTGCTGGATTAAGAACTAAAGCTAAAAGCTTTAACATAACAAATATGAATAATTTAAGAAAAGCAGATTTAATTATAGCTATTATTAATGAGCAAAGAAAACGAAACTTTGCAAATTCTGCCATTTTCTTATACCAATATCAATGAACTATATAAGAAAGATAGAAAGAAATTGAAAAAAGAAAATCCCATTTTCTAATAAGATATTTGTACAACCAAGCAATAAAACTAACAAAAATTTGCCGTTTTCAATTAAAGAAGAAAATAAAAGTATAGGTCAAATTTTTCCTTTCAAACAAAAAATGTTTAATCAACGCGTAGAAAGAAGACAACCGTTTGAAGTTCGCGAATTAGTCGTAATTTTAATGAAGCTTTCGACATTTGGCAAACAAAATACGGTATTCGTATAAATAATTTAGAACGGACTCCAGTAGAAAAAATTAATGCTGCTCGAAACACTGTTCACGTAGCAATGAAAGCAGTAAGAAAATTAACTGGTTATAAACAAGGAGATGAAATGAGGATACGTGCAAATAATCAGAATTTTCACCACACTATTTCGGCCTCAAGAAATAACAATTTAAACGCCGAAAATATACTTAATCAAATTGAAAGAGTAATTACATAGAATGAAAATGTAGATATAAATTAAACTACTTTCAATATAGATGTTTACAGAGTACCCAGCGGTATGGCGCAAGAGGCAAAAAAATTGTTAATTTAACTAAATATATAAAGACAAAACATTGTATTAATAAAATAAACAATGGCGATAACTTATGTGGACCCAGAACCATAATTACAGCTTTAACATACGAAAGTAACGTAATTTTGGATAGAGAATTAACGAATAATGAACTTATTTATATTAGAAAAGGAAGAAAATTACAAGGAGAATTGTCTCGTGAACTTTGCATAAGAAGGGGAAAAAGTTGCGACATTGGCTTCAGTTTGGAAGATATTATGGGTGCAGAAAATTTTCTGAATATCCAAATTAAAGTTGTTTCAGCTGCACATTTAAATTCAATTAAACATTCTGGAACTAAAAACCAACAACTGTTTATCTGTACTTTCATGAAGAACACTACGATGTCATTAATAGTATGAAAGCATTTTTAGGTAGTGTTTATTATTGTAAAAATGGTGACAAACCATAAAATAATAAAGATCAATACGAGTGTAAGAAAAATAATAAAAATATATGCAATTTATGTATAAAAAAAATCACAGCACGAAAAAGGTTTGGAGGATGAAGATCGTGTTAGAATATATTGCCAAAAATGTAAGAGATATTGCTTTGGACGGGAATGTTTTGCTAATCACAATTATGTATGTAAGGCAGTCTATAAGTGTAAAACTTGTAACAAGATATGTTTAAGAAATAAAAAACACAACTGTGGTTATATCAAATGTTGTAATTGTAAGGAATTTGTAAAAACTGTTGAGCATAAATGTTATATGCAAGAGAGACACCAAAATGTGGGTATTTGTATAAACGATTGTACTTGTAATGGCAAAAGCAACGAAAAAGATAAGGATTGTTCTTACACAGAAAAATACTACTTTTTCGACTGTGAAGCCACACAAGATAATGGTTTTCATACACCAAACTTTATATCTGTTCAAGGCTTTAATGGAAACAAAATACATTTTAATGCAAATTATGAGTTTTGTGAATAGGTGATATATGAAGAAAATAAAGGATATACATTTATTGTGAACAATTCTAAAGGCTGCGATTCATATTTTATTTTACAATATTGTGTTAGAAATATTATAAAACCCCCAAAAAATTTATCAAGGCTCAAAAATTATGCAATCTAAAATATCGAGTCTAAATATCAAAATAATTGATAATATAAACTTTATTCAAGGAAGTCTTGCAGCATTTCCCAAAACATTTGGTTTAAAAGAGCTTAAACAACGATATTTTCCACACTTTTTAATACACCAGAAAATCAAAATTATATTGGAAAAATACCAGCTACAAAATATTATGGCGTCAATACAATGAAGGAAGAACAACGAAAAGAGGCATGCTGAAAAAATAAAAGAAAGTTATATCTCCGATCCTGATGTTGATATTTTACGACGTGGATGTCTTAAAATTAGAGAATCTTTTCTAAAAATAGCAAATATAGAACCATTTTGCTACATAACAATAGTGAGCGTTTGTATGGCTGTGTATAGATCAAAATTTCTTAAGGACAATACTATTGCAGAAGTTAAAGATGGTAAAAAAGAAGTGTTTAGTAAAGAATCAATTTCGTGGTTAAATACATTTCCAAATGTTCGACATTCATTAAATGGCGGAGAAGTTACTATTTGTAGAGCAAAAGTTGATGGTTATGACGAAAAAACTAAAACAATATATCAATATCACGGCTGTTTTTTGCATGGATATCATGATTGTTATTCACCAGACACAGTAAATAATTGTAACAATGAAAGTATGGATGATTTGCTTAATAAAACCAACAATCGAACGACAATTTTAAGACAAAATGGTTACAAAATAAGGGAAATGTGGGCTTACAAATCAATTTTCTACAAAAAATAATTTAGAAAAAACTGAAAATGTAATAGAACCATACAGTCTAGAGATTCATTTTTTGGAGGTAGAACCAATGCTTCAAAATTAGAAGTTTCAGGAAAAAGTTAAGATATATAGATATATGTAGTTTATATCCAACAGTGATGTTTTATGATTATTATCTAGTTGGTCATCCTACTAAAATATTTAACCCTAAAAATTACGACGAAAATTGCTTTGGATTGATCAAATGTAAAGTTTTGCCACCACGAAATTTATATCATTCCGTACTACCTATTAAGCAAGAAAATATATTGTTTACTTTATGTCCAAAATGTGTTGTAGAGAAAACAGGAGAATGTAAACATAGTGATGAAGAAAGAGCAATAGATGGAACATGGACTACTTTAGAACTAAATAAAGCTATTGAAAAATGCTACAAATTACTTAAAATTCATGAAATTTGGCATTTCAAACAAAAAAGTAATAAAATGTTTAGAGATTACATTAAAACATTTATAAAAATAAAATTAGAAACTAGTCCATGGGAAGAACATTATAAATCAAAATACGAATATATCCGTGTTATAAAAAAAGAACAAAATATCGACTTAAACATTGAAAGAATTGATCAAAATCCAAGGAAACATGCTGTTGTCAAAATTTGATTGAATTCACTTTGGGGAAAATTTGAACAAAGACAAAATTTAACACAAACAGAGTATATTACTCAACCAGCTCGTTGGTAGGAAATGTTGTTAGATGATAGCATAGAAGTAAATAATGTTGTTTATATCAATGGAAAAATAATTGAAGTTTCATATCAATACAACGATAATTATGTAGAAGATAGTACAGCAACAAGTATATTTATAGCAACCTTAACTACATCAATGCACGATTATGTTTATATGAAATGTTAGATAAACTAGGTGATAAAGTAGTATATTATGACACAGATAGCGTGGTTTACATTGACGATGGCAAAAATAATGTTAAAGCAGGCTGCATGATTGGTGAATGGACAGACGAATTGGGGAAAAATTGCAAAAATTGCAAAAATCAAAGGATTCACTCAAAATCACGAAAATTCTTTGCAATTAAACATGAAATCAATGGGTGAATTGGTACAGAAAACTAACAAAAATGTGATTATAAAAAACAATATGATTACACGAGATAAGTAAACAAGAAATTTGGTGAATAAGTTTATGGCAAAAGAATTTGATTTTAACTATGAGAAACACATGATTTTGATTGAAAAAGACGATACTATAGAAACATTACTATGGGGTTATAATCTTTAATTAATTTCTATATTATATTTTAAACATCTTTAATCTCTAAAATAATGTCAATATCAAAACCATCAAAGTCAATTAGTTTACCAGTTTCATCCCTAGTTTCTAGAATAATGTGATTAAACCACTCATTATTAATTCTATAAAAAAACTCTATATGCGGGCTCATAACTAACATAATCTGTGAAGCCAAACCTAGTTTTTGGTGGAAAACTAGCCTAAGTAATTAGAATCATCATACTTTATGAGCATTCCATATTCCAAATTACAATGAACATTTATTGTTTTAAATGAATTAAAATTAGGTAACTTAGTACCTACGACAATTTTGTATTTTTATAGTCATATTACTTTCAAATACAAGAATATTGGATAATTGGTTGTAAAATTTAGTATCAAACTTAAATTTAATAGATATTCTGTTTTTCACATTGCCTGCTGTCAATTCAATGATATTTGTTGAAAATGGGTCAAGTGAATTTATAGCTTCTTTTAAAGATTCAACATCGCATTGGCCTCTCGGAATAGAATAAACTTCATTTTTATCAACGACTGCTCTCAATTTTTCAATTGTTGTTATAATATTATGGTCTATATTTGATGTTAAAAATTTCGCGTGAAAACTAATCAATGCTATAGATTTATCTTTATGAAATATATCATAGTGAAGTTTCTTCTTTAGTACAGAACTGTTGTTTGTTAACTTAAATACTTTATTCTCCATTTATTAAAAAAATTATTGTTACTAAATGAAAAAGGGGCAACCTAATCATCCTATGCTGCACAAGGTCGATTTGGGCGTCGGTGTATTAATTTCCGAAGGAGTCGCTAATAAAAAAAAGAACGGTGAAGTATTGCCTAATGACATAAGAAGTTTAATTGTTGGTCCCAGCAATTGTGGGAAAACCAAATTGGTGGGAAAACCAACTTGATTATTAATTTTATTTATAAGTTAGGATGGCTAAATTTTAATAAAATGGTATGTTTGCTCAAAAAGTTTAAATCAACCAAAATATATTCAGTTTTAAAATGATTTTGATGTAATATCCAAGAAGTTTAATGAAAAAATGGCATACTTTTTAAATAACAATGGCAAAATGATTCCCTTAAATCAATGTGAAAATAATTCTTATTCATATTTGATAATGTTATTTTTAATGTTAAAAATATAATCCAGGAGTACTTTACTAGGGGGAGACACAAGAATACAGATGTATTTTATTTGGCACAAATATATTCGAGAATGCCCACACAACTTGTGAGAGACAACACAAACTTTCTATGTATATTTAGATAAGATGGCATGAACCTAAGGCATATTTGTAATGATTTTGTAGGTGGCGATATGTCTTATGAAAAATTCAAAGGGATCTGTGCAAAATGTTGGGACAAAGACTATGGTTTTTATCACAATAGATTTGAGTAGAAAAATGAACAGTGGTAAGTACGTAAATCAGATCCAACAGTTTTTAACTATATCTACAATCTCACTTAACTTTTGCAATTTTTAGAATGTTGACTGAAAATCTGAGTTTTGGTGTTTTACCGACACCTAATTCATCACTAAGAAAGTTGAATTGTTGTGAGGGAGGTGAATTTCCGCCGCTTGCTTGCAATGAAGAAAACGGTACTTACATTAATGAATCTGGCCTATATTGTTAAATTAATTAAATATTTCTTTCGAATACTTTTCCTCCCATTAATGTACGAATATCCTAGAATTTTATAAACCTTTGCGATTGGTTTTAATACCTCAACTTTTTTGTTTTCTATATCTGGAAATGGTTTCTCTAATATTATTTTAAATTTTTTATTTGTTCTATTAGTTCTTCTCTTCGATAACTATAGTATTTTTCTATCTTTAACATCTTTGCTAAATGTTGAAGTTGTTTAACATTTAGAGCCTCTATATTCGAATCTCTTGAAAATAATAATCTTTTGGATTCTGGGAGATTATTTTGTACTTTATCTCCATTACTCCATTACTCCATTAAATCATCATGTTTCCTTTCGTAAGAATAGCCTCTAATGTTTAAATTCTTTGCCATTTCTCTTAATTCTAAATAATCGTTTTCGAGAAGATCTTTATTAATTATTTCGTAATTTTTATAGTTTTTAAAGAAGTTATTAAGGCTCTCTTGTAACACTCTTATCTCACTTAAATTGTTTCAATTCATTCATTTTAATTTTATAAAAAGTTGAATTTTTGTGAGAGTGCTGAATTGCATGCCCTCTTTAGAGAAGTTGAATACGATATTTATCAATGAATCTGGTCTATATTCTTTAATTTTTTCTTTAATTTTTCATTTGCTTATTAAAAAGAATACTAGTAGAAAGACTTATTACAGCTCACCAATTTCACTTGCGCATTGTTTCGCATGTAAAAATGGACTCAATTCTAGACATAATTAACAACAAACTTATTTACAGTGGTAAATGAGTTTTTATGATTATTGATGAGAATAATAATCCTTGGTTTAAAGCCAAAGATGTTGCTGAAATTTTAGATTACAAAGATACAAAACAAGATATGGGAAAAAATATTGATGAAATGATACTATTTTTATTAAAAATTTAAAGGGCATCTGCCAAATGCCCTTAAGAGGCAATGAAAAATCTGCTGTATTTATCAATGAACCTGACCTTTATTCTTTAATTCTGTCTTCTAAAAAAGAAGCTAAACGATTTAAAAGATGGGTAACTGAAGAAGTTTTACTGTCAATTCGTAAATATGGTGAATATAAATTACATAAAGTAATTACATTAAAATATATAAAATTAAATCAATAAGAGCATACGAATAAAATGAACAAAATTAAAATTAATCTTTTCAAAAATAAAAATAAAGATGATATTGAACATTTAAGAGTGTCAGTTGATCTGGTGCTAGATTGAATAGTTCAGAGAAATGAGCTAATCAGAGAAATGGCCCCACATGTTGTACCACAAATACAAAATCAAAATTTAAATCCAACTTTCATTCTTTTAAGGTTATTTTATGATGATTTTGAATATTATTACTTTATCATAAAAACTCAAAGAAAATATAGTCAAAGACAATTTTATAGAATAAAAGATATACATCCAAATTGCGAAGAATTATTCAGATTTGTTTATATTCCAAATTCTATCAATTTATATCAAATAATGAAAGAAACATTGAATGACCACATTGAGTGCTTTCGCAACTATTTTCATACTGCTGTAAATAATTATACTCGACAACAATTGATTAATGAATCGAATTTCACAAGAAGCTAATTGTTATTGTTAAATTTACATAACCTCTGTTTTATTAATCCAAGAGTTATGAGAATTATCAAAAACCCAACGTTTCTACATCAATTTTATCGTCTTTAGTTTTTAGAACTTTTCGACCAAATATTAATTTGGATAGTCGGTTTGCATAATTTCGAATTCATAAAAACTGCATTTTATTTCTTTACCATTGGCATCTTTCAGTTTGTAAGTTGGCACATCATTATTTAAAACCTTAACAATGGTAAATAATTATGTTGTCCAGTTAGCTGTGTAACACTTTTCAAAGATTCGTTTACTCTTGCTCATGTGGGCAATATCGCCAACTTTACATTTCGGTTTAGTAAACACATTCGCAAGATCTCGCTGTCTTCAATTTTTTTCATTTTTTTTTTTTATTAAATTCAATCGGCATAATATCAAAGGTTCTGTGTTTGGTACTGTTGAATTCTTTCACTCAATCATCTAATATATTAACCCATTTGTAATTGCCATTTACAGCAAATTTCTTCCACATTTTATTCTTCATTGTACGATTATACCTTTCCACACAACTGGTCTTTAGTTCACTGAATGTAGAATAGCGATTGATGTTATATTTTTGCATATGTTATTCGAATATTTTATTATAAAATTCTAAGCCATTGTCACTTTGAATATTACACAATTTTCTTTTGACTAATATAGATTGACGGTTTTGTCTTTAATTGGTATAGCAAATTCAAATTTTGAAAAAACATCGATAATTGTCATATACTTGAATCTATTATTTATATGCGATATGCCTTTCAAATTGCCAGTATCCATTTCAACAAGATCAATTTGCCTCAAATCATCAATTCGATACCAAATTACTTTTCTTCTTGGAAATTTTTTTGTAGGTTTATATAGTTCATCGATTATGCATTCTCTTACATTAAGCAAATTTTTTTAAAAGAATGTTGATTTATTAGAGTTGTATATTGAGCATTTGCTTTTCTGGTCAAATCGCCCATTTTTAGTATTTTCATTTTTTATATTATTATTTTTGGTGACTTTCTTACTTCAAACACCAAGTTTTCTCTATTTAATAGTATATATATATATATATATATATATATATATATATATATATATATATATATATATATATATATATATATATAGTTAATCTTTATATTTCACGAATACTCCTATTGTAGTCAACATCCCATCAACAAAATAATTAGATTATTTATTTATTTTTAATTTTAAAGTTAGAATCTCACCTCTGTTGACATCAAAAGGGATTGCAGTAATCTATTTGTGTAGTTCCCTTAATAACAGTTAGAGTATCATCAGGTTAACTATAAGTAATTATTTTATAAACAGTACAATCCAGCAAAAAAGAAAAGAAAATTACAGTCTCGTCTATGCAAAAAAAAGTATTATTTTTATTCCACTTTCCACGTAAATATAATATACGAGATTTCTCTTCCTTAAATTTTTCAACTTTCGAGTTTAAATTTTGCAATTTAACATCTAATTCTTGATCGGAGTCTTCTTTGCTTTTTTCAGATTTTGTGTTAACAAGTGTATGGCAGTAATTCAATACTGATTTTTTTAAATTTAGCCATTTATCAGCAATTTCTTTATAAAAAATCTTTTATTGAGTGCATCATCTCCATCTATAAGATCAGCAAGACTAGTAATTCTGCGATGTCGAAAAGAAATATAACTCTTTGTATAAGTAAAAACTTTACTTATTTGATCTTGTAAAGCAGAAGTAATAGTATTGTATTTTGGATCTACATATGTTTTTAAACCGTAGTCAGAAACAATAGTTTTATATTTCGAACCTACGTCCTTTTTTAGTGCCTCTTTTGCATTATTTATTCGTTTTATATAACCAGCAATAGTATTACTTGAATTGTAAATGTATATCTTCTTTTGAAGCATAACCAGCTATTTGTTTACTAAAAAGTCTTTTATTGACTTCGTCTTTATAGTCTCTGGGATCATCTATATTAACAATTCTATACCCTAAAAAAGAAACATAAGATTTTGTATAATCAAAGCAAGTGCTTAGTTTACATTGTAAATCAGAAACACCCGAATTGCATTGTGAATGTACATTTGTTTTTAAAGCGTATTCAGAAGCAATAGTTTTGTATTTTAAATCAACACCTTTTTTAAAACATAAGCACTACTGTCAAAAATGTTATTTAAAGATTTATTTAAAGATTTGATCCGAATATATCCATCAGTTAACAACAAAGAAATGATATCGTTCAACTTAAATTCTCTCGAAAAAAAGATGTAATACGATTAAACATAGATGCCTACAAATAACTGAATAAAAATTCTGAATTCGATTATCATTGTAATAAACATTTCTGTTTTTGAAATAATTAGTTGAATTGGTAGGAATATTGCCTCTAAATGAGTCCAAACAGTAAACATTGTTGTTTTCTTTAAAATAGCAAACCCGATGAGTACCAGCATTTGTTGAAATATCTAAATTAACCACAGCACATTCTTTTTTGAGCATTGTATTCGGTAGTTCATCAATCATATAAACATTTCTGAGATTTTTAATATTTTGTATTTTTACATATTTTTCACTATCGATATTAGATAGTGAGTATATATTCAAATTTTTTTTGGTCTTCCCCTCTTTTTGCAACTAAGCCTCTTCCTGATTTATTTTCCATTGCTAAACTGTGTCTCTGTTGTTCTATTTTTTTTTTCTAGTTTGTTCAACAGAATTGTAAATTGCAGTAGCTCCTCCAGCTAAAGCATCGAGAGCACCTGAAGCTTAAAAAAAAAAATTGGTAAATATCCTCCATGTGTAAACCACTTCCTGTTTTTTTCTTTTAATATTTTTTTTCGTGAGTATTGGAAATGCCAAAGTCAATAAGGAACTTTTACCATCATTAATTATTTTTATTTATTTTTTCTCATGTTGATCTTTTGTTAAAAATTTATCTTTACCCAAATATCTTAATTGATCAATGGGTACATCGAAAGATAAGCTTTTTATATTCAAGTATAAGCTATATATATATAATCAATAAAGCATTTTAATTACCCAACCTAATATTCTTTTTGAAAACATAGTTGAAGCAACAGCAGCAGAAGTATTGTTTTCTCCAATTGGAGTGTTTCTATTTAACATAATTTCTTTTGCTTCTTTTTGTAAAATATTGTTAGCTTCATGTCTAGATTCTAAATCTTTATGGTCTCTATAAGCAATATAGTGGTATTTGCAGGCTTCATCTAATTGATTTATTCCAGTCTCTCCTCTTTCCAACCTTTCGTTTAATTTTGTAAATGGTCCACAATAATTATAACCAGGGAAATGCATTTCGGGCAAATTTAAATTATTTAATGCCTGATTTATAATGTCTTTGCCGTGGTGTTCTGAATTCCAAAATAAGTGTGGAATTAAATTTGAAACTTATAAGATAAGGTATTCCTTTTGGATTATTATCAACAAAATCAGAAAATTGATTGTTCAACATATTCATTATGCTTACTTTTTCATTGTTATAATTGTTATTACGAACATTTTCTTCGCCATGAATAATTAACAATCTATTGATTAAATTTCTAACATCATCCATCCAAACATATTCATTCGGAAAATTGTTCTATTTTTTTTATACCTTCTCCAGATCTAGGAGTTCTTGGAGAAATATTTTTTCTGGTGTGTTTGGTGCTGAACTTAAAATTGGATTTTTTATGTGTTTTCATTACATATTGCTAATTATATTATTATACTTCCAACCTCCACTCGAAGCTACCTTTCTATTGGGATTATATTGTTGGAATACAGCATTGGTTGATTTGACAATTTCTGTGTAAATTTTCTGTTAACAAATTACAAAGTCCTGCTGATAATTTATATTCTTTATCCTTAACAAATAGTGCATCATTGTTTATCGTTACTTGTGCATCACCAATGTTAAAACTTTGCCCAACTCCACGTAAACCAAATTTTCCATTAATAACATTTATTCTTTTTGCAATTTCTTTTCCGAGATTTACAGTAGAATCAGACGCGGTACGCGTCGAATCAGACACTGCATGTGGTAAATTTTTCAATGGTACAATTCCCATTTGCTCTTCCCAATCAGAGATTTTTGTTCTGAGAATAATTCTCTTTCAAATTATGTTTCTTTTGGTGTTGGTGGACAATCTAAATTTTCGCTGCAACTGGAACTAATGTTGTTATTAAATTTATATTTTCTTCACTTGTTCTACTTTTTTTTACCAATATTGCGTAGTTCGTTAATTAAGGATACATCTTTCGGCTTATTTTTTTCATATTCCACTTCATGGTGTTTTTCATAATTTTTGTATTTTTCAATGAGCAATTTAACTCGAGAAATGCTCTTCGAATCTTTCATTTATATATAATTTTCTTCTTCTAAATGAGTTATAAGATTATTGAGAGTTTCGAGAGACAAACTTTGTCCCCAATTGATCAAACTAGGGGGAATTTAAATGTTTTTCAATAATAGAATTGAATTTGATATTCTTATAGGAGATTGCTCTTCTATTCCAAATGACGCTTATGTTCATGAGAAATATATATTTAAAAAGAGAGATAAGGTTGGAGCTGCGGTAGATTATGTATAAGAAGACAATGTTGATGTTTGTTCGAACTTTTTTCCTTTTCAGTTTTCTAGAGTATAAATTTCAAAACATGGAAATATTATTGAAGCTGTTGATAATCCAGGTATAACATCAACAATGATAAATGCTTTGCTGATTCAGGTAAAATTTAAATTGGAAAATTAGAAATTATGTAGCCTATTGTTGAATACGAATCTAACACATCGATTGCAATTAAAGAAAAAATTAACAAACACGCTAAAATTCCTATTAGTTTTAATAATTGGCAATTTTTAGAAAAATAAGTCCCTGCTGGTTCAACTTTTAACTTTGAAATAAAAGATCAGTTTAATAATTTACAATTGGACATGCCCGGTTTTGTAATTGTAGGCTTTCAAACTAACATAAAAAATAATGCTGAACAGGATATGCATGCTTCTATGTTTGATCACTGAAATGTGAAAATATTTGTGTTAAAAATGGTAGAAATGAAATTTTTCCAAAAGAAAATTGGAATCTAAATATTGAAAATTGTCTTTGTGATAAAATGTTCCTTGCTTATAGTGATTTTATAAATTCAAAAACAAAGCTAGATACTATATGTATAAATAGTGAACTTTATTATAAATCAACTGTAAACTTCGAAGGCAATATCAATTATTATTCATTTTTTGGGCGAAAACCTTTCTATGTTATTGACTGTTCATACAGAAAAACAACTGTTGTTAAGGAAAAAACAAATATAAAAACCAGTGTTGATTTTAATAAAAAGGTTGAAAAAGCAGGTATGGTGTGTAATGTTGTTTTTATTAGTAAAAGAAATCTAACGTATTATTATTTGAAATAAATTATTATAAATTTGAAATAAAGGATATATATATATATATATAACTCCAATTAATAAAATTAAAAAGATCTATATATTACTTTTTAATTTTATTAAATGGAGGATGTAAACGATTTTACAATATATATATATATATATATATATATATATATATATATATATATATATATATATATATATATATCCATTTAATTAAATTAAAAAGAAATATATCTATTTATTTTTAATTTTATTAAATGGAGAATGTAAACGATTTTACAGAAACAAGAAACTGTTTAGATATTTTAATTCAATTTTTTGGATATATTGTTAAGTTGTTTGATCGAATAAAAAATCTTTTTGTTAAACCTAAATGAGCTTTTTTCTTTCTCTTAATAAATTTTGTTTATAAAAAAAATGGCTAGTTACCTTGCACTATTGGCAAAGATTTTTAAAGATGCTTTGTAAAATAACTACGCCTTCCTATAAATTTGATAATGCTCTGACGAACTCAGAGAATTAGTTTACAAATTCCATCGAAATCTACAAAGTTTACAATTAACACTGTTCTTAAACATTAACGATAAATATGTACTTCATGAAATAGTAGAGCTTTGAAATTTAAACTATCAATTGTATTTTCAATATTTTTTCTTTATCTTATCTTATTTTACTTGGTTTTAGCTTAAATTTGGTAGATTTTGGTTCTAAATCTTGCGCGCCCGATAAGTGCCGAATTTTTTTGGAGGCTGAAATTCAAACGTGAAATTCGAGATAAAAAAAAATAAATTTGGAGTAAAAAACATGAAATTCGGGGGGTAAAAAACATGGACTTTGGGGGGCAAAAAATTTGAATATTGATGGGGAAAAATCTTGAAATGTGGGGTAAAAAAACGTGAAATCTTAGGCTAAAATGGATTATCCTACTATGATGCACTACCGTGCTGTCATGTTAAAAATGTTTATGTTAAAAAGCCATGCAGATTGTAAGTACTTAAGAAATTCTTAGCTGACGGAAATAAACGTCGGTCGTTGAGACGCCCACTGCGGCACACTGCTCGTGTTCCAGTCTCGGCTAGGCCACGGCCCACGAGGCAACGAGTCCAAGGGGCTCATTCAATTCATGGTCAGCGCCAGTAATCCAGGATACAGTGGAACCACTCAAATGACAAAATACCAACATTAACCTTTAGCGGTTAACTAAGAGCGATACAAACACTAATCGGGTGGCCGGAACAAAAGCAGGATACAATTCACTTACCTATGGCGGTAAATAAATCTATCACAACATAAAGTTGCGAAAAAAACTCAGCGGCCGAAGAAAATTAAGTCTAATCGTTATGAAGTTGAGAGATGAAGGTCATATCAGCAAATTTTTGTTCTACTATACAAAATAACTGTTACACTTCCGAAATACATGATATGACCAATCGACAAATCTCTAATGACCATGTCGTGGTCACGAAAAATCATAAATGTGTCGCCTTTTTTTTTTCCAGAACATTTTGAAATACGATATTAACTAGCGAAATACAAAAATATTAATGCGAAATATAAAATATTACCCTGGAATACAGTAGTTGCATTATATAGCAATCACATTATAGCCATACATAGTCTGCCTTCTGGCGTGACAAACGTAAAATTAAAAATTAAAAAAACACAAATATTATAGATTTACTAAAATAAAGGTTCGTTGTTTGAAGAGCAGCGAACACATGAAAAAATATTGAGGTAATGTAATTTCACTGCCGTTAATGGTATTTATAAACACAAGATTACAAGATTGCCTTTTAATAAAGGTAACATAGATGAATGAGCTTTTAACATGGCACAATATTAAAATTAAATCAACTTGACAATTAGAGGAAAGAGTGAAATTCCCCCGAAAAATAAAAGAAAGACGACAGGGCTTTGCCAGATAAAGTAAGTTAAAAAAAAAAAAAAAAAAGAAAGAAATTAGGTAAGAGAAATAGAAAACTGCAACAACATGGCACAGCACACATTGGCAATACTTTATTACAATCGGTAAACGCTCACATACAACCCACGTTTGCTGGTTGACGAAAAGGATTCCACCCCCTAATTTCCTAACGACGTTACGTGCGTTGTTATCGCCAGCTGAATGTTCACAGATGAACAGATATCACATCAGGCTAACACCATTCACGAATTAATTTAATCTCGTGTAGTGACATTTTGAAAATAACCCATTTTTATTTCCCAATTTTCAAGAGTGTCATATCACCGTTAGTAATCACGTTAGGTCATTGTTGGCATTATATTTCCTACCAGTTTTTCTTGAAGAATAGCCTCACAAAGTTTTTATTGGTGTTTAAGGATAACCTGTTTATGCATTAGTACATACATTGGCTTTTGCGTACTGAAAAAGTATCGGCCTAACTAGTCTCGATCGATATGCAAACCCCTCATTAGAGCACGATAAATTTACTAGGTGTTTTTGGTTAGTTGTCTTTCTTAAGGGGCCTACCAAGAAATTTTACTTTCTTCAAGGTGACGTCCGGCTGTGAATAATTTCGTGACAGCGATGGTAAAGTACTTTAATCAAGCCTTCCGCGTGCTCTATTTCTTCAGAATTTTGAGCGGTGACTGTAAGGTTTTTATAGAGCAATTTGTTCAGAAAAGATACAGCATTGTCTTCTCTACAGTTTAAAACACTGTTTACAGAATATCGTAAACAGATGAATACTTATACAGCGATTTTTGCTACTTAGGCACTTATCAACAACCACATTTATGTTTCAATAACCAAATTTATGATTTGACGACAAAATGCCTACTCTAATTTCTGCCCCAGAAAAATATTTGAATTGAATTAATAGAAAGCTTTTTTTAAATTGTAATGGACAAAACTGCTTGCAATGACACTCATATGCCGCCTTCACACCGGTATCTTAGCAGCAAGAGCTAAGATTCTAATGTAAATCAACATTACTTATCTTAGCGTATAAATTAATGCCCTTCAGACACGTCAGTTGAATACTTCCTTGGAACTATAGGTTGTTTACAGTAAAATGAGCACTTTTGAAGCCCCTATTTAAGATCTACTTGCATACACGCCGTGTATTCTTACGCTTTATATAAAATTAACATTGCAATGGGCCTCACCCCTCTATTCATGCGTTGGTCAAATGAAAGTGTAAAATTACTAAGAAAGTAAATATTTTACAAATCTGCTCATTTTTAAACTTCGATGCATTAAAAAAACATAAAGACAAAGACATAATTTTAAGTTATCACAAATGGTTATATAACACTTTTTATTTGATGTTAATATATTGAACTACTTTCCATCCATCGTTACCAACTTTACTGGGCGAAAGTCATTCAGTGCGCCCATTAAGATATATGCCTGCTGGGGCAGTGAAACTTTCTAAGGTTCATTTCTAAAGTGCTCACTTTATCGTGAACAGTCTTTATCATGTTGTTCTGACACACTTTAATCACGCAGTACAATATGTGGGCCGGGATCACTGTCATCCACAGAAGCTGTTTTACTACATTCTGTCCCCACCTCCTATTATTTTGTGACCATTCGAATGTGCTCCTGCGCTAGGCACACACTGGCACACACTACCAGCACGTATCATTCCCGCAGAGGAAATGTTGGAAAACATTCCAGTGGTCCAGCCTGATCGCCTACCCCGCTCTTGTTTTACTTTGTATGTTCCGTGTAAACCCTGGTACTACACATTGCTCATCATTTTATTCATAGTTGTGTACATTACATACAAAGCAATTTTGATCACGGTATTACGTGGTGAAACCACGATCACGCGAACACACGAGCTATGTTTACCTTCAGTTTTTAATACAGAAAGGGAAGTAGCATGGAAATATAATGCGTTCGTAACGCTGCAGAATTGCCGGGGAATATACTGCAAAATGCCAGAAGTAATTTCCAATTAAAACTAAACAAACTATCGGAAAATCCTCATTGTAATATTACAGTTTTGTTTACTGCCGCCGTCAGACATGTTTGTTGTTAAACAACATTAAGCGACGAAAATGAACTTTCGATGCATTTGTGGCAGCGTTTCCAGCGAAATGCGTGATTACATATGCAATATGTGGTGAAAGCAGGACGGGATTATCACGGCGCTGCTGACAACATAATTGAAATTCACGCAGTCTTACCGCTTATTGTAAACTTTACAGAATGTAATGAAATACAGAATTATTCATAACGAGGACCGAGTTAAGATACTGTATCAAGGAGAGTTCTCGCTAACACTGTAGAATGGAAACTGATAAACAACAAGGAATTACAATTATTTGTTTTTGTGTCATATGCCACGCAAAAAAAAAAAGGAACAAAATATATGAGAGATCGAAAACAGTGCACCAGTCAACAAAAACTGAAGAAAAAAAACCATTTTTGGAAGATACTGAAATTTCTTTAACATATCAGAACTTCATCGAGGTACTATAAATATTTCTATTAATTTTACATGTGATAGAACGTCACAAAATAGGGAGGGAAACAGATACTGTAGGACTTTAAAAACAGCTCAATTAACCTCTAGAAACCTATATAAACCAGAGGATACTCTTCCACAAGACTGAATAAAACCTTTCTGATTACGAGCGTACACTCGTTTAATGACGTTGTATAAGAGATTACAGTTAGTTTTCTGTTCTCAAACATTAGTTCACGCTTTATTACGTTTGTTATTTAGTAATTTATCTACTCATTACATTTTTTGATGAGCAGCAGTTCAAAGATGGAGATTACAAAGATTTAGTGCTCATTTCTTAAGCTGTACTGCGCACAACAGAGTAGTGTATGTGAGCCGGTGTTGGGAAATGTCATCTGGCATGTCGGATACGTATCCGTTTGCCAGCATGTGTGGGAAGAGTAGTGTTAGCACTCTTGAACTCTATTTATACAATGTGAAGATATGGAAGAACTTTCCCGCCATCGTTACCAACTTTACTGAACGCATGTCACTCAGTACGCCCACTAAAATGCATGCAGGCAGGTGCAGTGACACTTTCATAAGGTTGATTTCAAAAGTGCTCACTTTATCGTGAACAGCCTTTACCTAGACACATCCGTCCAATGGCGGTTTTCCCGTGCCCTCTGTGTGGCGGTTAGCAGAGGTACCTTATGGAGTCTTCTGTGTCTCACAGGGAGGAGACTGTACACGATGGTATTGCTGCTCACATGTCATTATGGCCAGGCACTGAATTGTTGAATGATAATCTGCACTATGGACTGTCTATTCGCTGTTACCAACTGAGCCATTATAGCACAAACCCTGTCATGTATACGTTGTACACCACGGCAGACATCCCTGGTAGCGGTGGTTATACATGAACCCGTGAATTCACGGTGCACTCGTGCCACAGTGACCCGTGGAAAACCTGGTGCCTCCACGACGTCGAAGATAGAGTGTACCAAATGTCTGGCCCCAAAAGACTGGCCACGGTCAAATGTGCTAAGAACTTATTTCTTCCCCATTCTGTGCTTTATTGTTGCCTTGACGGTAAGTACACTAGCTCATCAAAAATATATATATTGACACCCACGTGAAGCTGTCCTATAAATGTACCTAGGACATACTACCCAGTAGCGGACATCAATACGGAGCGCATCTTGGCCGTGATCATTATTACAGGTCTAACCGTGAGGAGGAGACTGTCAGCCAGGTGCTAGAACGTCCCCAGGGGACACTGTAGCAAATGTAATCAGTGATGTGAGTCGCTGTAGTCTGGTGCGCAGCCACCGTTCCAGTTCATCTCAGATGTGTTCAATGGGACTGATGTCCATTTGCGGAACCCTAATGTCCACAACAACCACTCACGAACAATCCGTGATTTATGGAAGGGAGCCCTGTCATGCCGAGATACGCCGTTATCATCTCTATACTGGTACACCGTAGACCACACAACGATGGTCGAAATTTTCTTATGGCCTTCTGCCTTTAAAGTGACCCACAGTACTGCGAGAGGACCAAGTCCTTCCATGAAATTCACCTCCACACTGTCATCCTACCTGAGTAGAATTTCACCACGAGCACTATGCAAGTCAGCATGACGCGTTCACCTGGCATCCGCCACACCCAAACAGTCCGATCGGACTGCCACGTGGCGAAGCGTGATTCACCACTCCAAAGTACCCATCTCCAGTGGTCCATATTCCAGTGGCGGTGCTCTTTACATCGCCGAACGCGGAGCCTCGCGTTCACGGGCAGAATGTGCGGTTTATGGGCAGGTGCTTGAGATTTGAACCCCTGTCCTCAAAACCTCCGACACACAGTCATGGTGATATATGCACGATTAGTGTTACTGTTTAATTCAACAGCGATGGTATCATTCTGTGTTGTATTGCATTGTACAGGGCTTTTTAACGTCCCCCGGTTTTATGTTGGAAAGCTTAACAGGGGACGGCTTACAGACTAACATATAATATAACTTAAATTAACACCCATGCTTTACCCGGAATTCGAACCCAAAGCCTCCCACTCCCACATCGATGGCGCACCAACCGACTGCGCCACGGGAGGTCGGCGGTATCTTACTGTGACATGCGATATTGCCATATGCTCGTCGGTTCCTGTCGGTCAACACGCGCAGCCTTCCCTGCCGTGGTTCTGCTGTGGTTGTGCTTGCCTGTTTCCACTTCACAACAAATCCCCAGCGGTCCACTGAGCGCAACTTGAGAAGGGCGGAATTCGTCCTGACGGATTGCTTACTGATGTGGCAACCAAAAACTACAACACATTTGAAGTCACTAAGCTCCCTTACTCCACTCTTGCGGGAATCGCTTAGCACTGACCAACATCGAGCCCTCTGCCTCGTTCTATGTATCGGTAGCGGCGATCGTAGTGACGTCCAGGTACAATTTACGTTTACAGACGGGTTTCCGTATACGTTCGACCAGACGACATCTTAATCGTGCATGACTGGGCAACATTCCATTAGACTGGGCGACCACATCTACTTTTCGCCAGCACGGCATATCTCTTTAATTCAACTGCTCGTAAGTTTATTTGTGTGGTTTGTACACTAAAAGTGCAACTATTTGTTAAATATTTTAACAACCAAATAAATAAGAATCATCTAATTATCCAAATATTACCCAAGATAAAGATACTATATTCAAAAATATATGTAATATACAACTTATTCTGTAAATCCTGAAATTCTCTTTGACCTTTTCTACACCTTTGCGTCTGAAGTTTTTTCGAGCAATAATAGGCACTGGCTGTCAGAAGTCCCGTTCTTGCATGATGCCAACTTCAATTTCAGTTCTAATAAGGAGGAAGTCATACGAAGAGCTCTATTTTAGTAACAGAAGTACACTTAATAATGTTTTCGGTGTCGATAACTGAAATAAGGGTACAATCCTGCTCTGGAAATATTTTAATGATTTCCAGATACTTCAGACTTCTATAACTATATACTGATTAAAACTTTTCATTACTTTTCTGCTGGAGGTGTTAAGTTGCCGCACCTAGAGGAGCAAAAAACTAATTTTTATCTGCCAGCATGTGATGGTGAATTCAAAGTTCACTTTAGAGTAATCACCTAAGAGTACAGTTGCTGTCTAAACTAAGTTGTAAAGTTATAACAGCATCTTTCTTGCCTAGTAAAATGATTTTAAGTTGTCTGGGAACGTCTCCAGAAAGAGTTCTGACCCATTTTCCTATTCTTTAAAGTGTCTGAGTAATTCTCAAGTCGACAAATAAATTAAAGTAAAAAGAAAGCAACTGGTTTTTTATTTAAATCTCGGCAGATATCTGTCTGCTCTGCCAAGAGGAAACACCAAGATTATTCAAGTCTTCTTACGATACCAGTTTTATGTATTCGGGTTATCCGAGGTGGAAAATGTGTACTCAGAAGTAGTTTTGCGAACTGTATGAGTAGTGCGCAAACTTTGGCTTTAAGAAAGTGATGACTACTTGGCTGCCATGGTAGTTTTTTCAATCCAAACTATTATATTATATTATACACAAATGAGTGGAAAACAAGTTTATTGACGATTAAAATAATATTAAAACAAACTAAAAAAAGAAACAATAAAAAATATTATTTTAACAACGTGTATGAGCAATAGTTCCATCAGCTTGGTGAAAATCCTTTTAAAAGAACAGCATACCAGTCACCAATGAGACTAAAGAAATTAATATAATTTTATTAAACTTCAAAAAACCGAAATACCATGCTGACTGCTTTCAAATGTGTACCGCAGATTTTCAGCTCTAATTACTCAATAACTGTTCATGCGATGGCTAAACTTATCATCAAAAAAATGTGTTTCACATATGATTACTGTGCTCCTAAGTATGCCGGAAAATCACCCCGCGTAAACTATGTCACAAAGATGTCAAGCTCTGGCCGTCAAGAAATGGCACTACGTCAATTATTCGAAGGGAGTGTTTCTTCTGCTACTATAATCAGGGATTAAGTTAAGAAAGTAAGTTGACTCAATTTAATGATTTATTCCTTTTATGTACCGAGGATAATGTGTGTCTTAATATGAATGTCAAGAATCAAGAAGGTTTGTTCATGTTATATCTACAGAGCGCCCCGAGTGTCGTCGTAAACAGATTTATTTTTAAAATTCAGCTGGAGATGATTGATTTATATTTAAAACTACATGTCTTTAATTTTTCTATCTGAATGTTATCTAAATGACATAGTTCCACATATCGCCCTCAAAACGCAATTTAAACGCAAAGATAACTAGTCAAGTCCGATAAGATTAACTGTTTTAATTTTGGGACAGGGACGTAGAAGATGGCGTATGTTCCGTGCATTATGGCAATCTTGCTTTTCGTCACAAGAAGGGGATCAACGGGATTCGTAATTAAAGGATAGCTTGAGTACGTAATTGGGGCTGCTGTGGCGTGGTTGTGAGATAACTCGCTTCCCACCTAGGGGATCTGGATTCAGTTTCCAGTGGGGTCGCTCCTGGATTTCCGCACGTTGGGATCGTATCTGACGACACCGCTATCAGCGGGTTTCCTCGGGGATCTCCCGTTTCCTCCGCCTTTACATTCCGACATGGCTACATACTCACCTCATTTCATCTCACGCGTGCGGCACGCAAGACCTCGATGTTAGGAGCCATCCAAATCTCTCCACTACACTCTCAAGATAGTCAGTATTTATCCAGGTATGCAATAAAAGAGGGCGCGAGGTGATTTCAAGACCAAGGAGAGAGTCTGGCCGGGAAACACTACGCGGAGAACTAGGTCGATAATTTACGTGTATAGCCCGCGTGCGTGTTCCCTATTGCATTTGGACATTAATTGCTCCCTTGGCCCATGCGTCACATCACAAAGAGTTCGGAATATGCATACAGAATGCAAATAAATAAGTATCGAATACGCATAAAAGAAAGCACAGCAAATATAAATTACCAACGGTACCGATACAAAGCATGACATTCAAAGCGTTTCTAACAACCAACTATTTTCCCTATATCACAGACAAATAAATACGAAAGAAGAACGAAAGTATCTTAATGGCATGTCTCTGACTAGGGTGGGTTTCTTTCTCCTAACTGCAGCTTAGTACCGTGTGTGGCCTCCACGTGCACTGTACAGGTCCCTTACACGCCGAGATATGCTTGTATTCAGTGTGTTGATTTCATCTTCCAGACGAAGGACCCATTCCATCTGGACAGCTCTTAGGAGATCTGGAAGTGTTTCTGGAGGTTGTGAACAATTATAAAATGCTGTTTTCAACTTGTTCCAGGCATGTTCAATGCTTAGTGCGCTCTCTGTTGATCACACAAGAACTACGTAACTCCTACCACCCCGACTGCCTTATCTCACAATATTCCAAACTTTCTGTGAGGTGTATATTAAGGGGGACTCCGAGAATATCCTAAGTAACTCACGAGCCTGTTAAGCCTAACCTAAAGAATCAGCCTAATCTAATAATTATTTCTGCCGGTTTCAACTGCGCTAGCGCCACCTGCCACATTCAAAAGGCCATAATTTCAATCGCTAGCACCACCTGCCACATTCAAAAGGCCCTAATTTTAATCGGCTACTCAAGAGTTTGTGAACATTCACTGAACGTCATTCACGCTACTTTTCTGGTTTATGGCATATTCTGTCCCCACAAGACTTCTCAGAAAAATTCTTTTTCATAAATATTAGCCTTTCCCATTTATATCTCTGTAGTGTACTTTGGTGCATGTGCAATAGAGTATTTTTCACATGCTCAAGCCATACCTAGGAGCTTCACTCTTACTAAAGAATTTCACCGGCTTGCCGTAACACGGAGAAAAAAAATACTCGGGTAAATTACTCCTTCATGCTGTCGATCCAATAGAACATGTGGCCTCCCAAATGCGAGTCTAATTTATGCTACAGCGCGATAAAACAAGAACTGTTATTCCTTTCATAGGTAAATGAGTTCATGCAGGAATTGTTCATATAATTTAAAAAAATATTTTCAGTGAACATATGATTTCCTCCTAGTTACCGAAGTGGTTGAAATACGACTTCCCGCAGGAATAAGAGAACGAAACTTAAGCAGGTTGCCGTTAAATTCTAAGACTTTGGAACATTTTGCGGTGTATTCAACGAATGGTCGAAGATATACATGCTTTTGCATGTTGCTGAATAGGCCTCTAAATGAAATGCAGTGGTGTGTTTACAGAAGGGGACGGAACAAGAAAAAAATCTCTAATGTATTGTGCAAGTTTATGCTCACTAAACCTACGTTATATATTTATCACTCTCTGCCTTCTATCTATATATATATATATATATCCCCCCCTTCCCCCCAAGCACCCTAATTTTCTGTGATATTCTGAGATTACAGAACATTATAATAAAAGCCTAGTTCATTCTTAATTCTTACTGATGCGAAATCGATTGTCCATGCCATTATAATTTTAATATGTACCCAATGTTAAAAAATTATTTTAAAACTTTGCATCTGAATACTGACCACTAATTAAAACAAAAAGATATAAGCATGTTTTAGCAAATTAACACTTGTGTGGGAAATAAATACCTGATACCATTTAATTTAATTATATCAACTTGTTCTCCTTCAGGAGAAAATCGTGTCTAGATCCCTGAGAGACAGGACAAATTTCGTGTATATTAGCATGTTTATCATTACGTGAGTAAGAGAGTTTCGCCTAGAACTAAGGACAGATGTAACAATAGATTGACCTTTATATACGTACTTCTTCTTCTGTCAAAGTCAATAAATTAACGACTGACTTCTCCGCCCCTTTTGCCCTCATCGAAGTGTAAAAATTAGCAGAGTCGTGACATTTTCCTTGTCTAATAATTTCACAGTTTCAGTTGACCGTCGCATGAATTAAGTGATGAGGCCCATGGTGAATTTAATTTTACATAAGGTGGAAGAATACACAACGTGTATATAAGTTGATCTTAAGGAGGGCTTTCAAAAATGCTCATTTAACCGTGAACAGCCTATAGGAACAAAACGTGATTTCTTATAGCGAAAATTTCCTCCTCTAAGTGTACAGTATTCCAAAAGGTAAATTTTAATTAAAATTTTAAGCAATGTGTATAATAAAAGAGAAAGGTTTTACTTAGTTATGAAGTTAATTTGTATTCAATTTATTACTATTACAACTTTCCTGTTTTTTTACATAGAAGAGAAAATCTAGTACACATGTGACACCAGCGCTTACCCAGTGGCGATAATTTTAGTTGCCAAACTTTTAATATTGATATTACCAACTCTGGTTGGGAAATTCGATGCTTTTAGTTTGGCAATATAATGATTGCAATAATCATAAATACACTTTAAAATAACTTCGAACCTAAGTAAAATATTTCTTTTTTATTATTCACGTAGCTTAAAGTTGTAATTTAAAATGACCTGTTTGCTACACTGCGCACCTAGAGGAGAAAATCTCCCCAGTGCCAAACTCGCCCATAAGAAAACTCGTTTTGTTCCTAACCTGAGTAGAAGTTACCTTGCTTGTAAAGGCTGTTCATGATAAAGTGAACACTTTTGAAATCAACGTTAGGAAAAAGTCACTGACCCTACCTGCACATATTTTAATTGGCGCACTGAGTGACATGCGCTCGATAAGGTTGGTAACGATGGAGGGAAAGTAGTTCCATATATATACGTCAAACAAAAAGTGTTAGGTAACCATTTATGGAAACTCAAATTATTTCTTTCAATTTCTGGTTTTTTTTAATGCACGGAGAGTAAAAATGAACAGATTTGTAAAATATTTACTTTTAAAATAATTTCAGCTTCACTTAACCGACGCACTAATAAAGTCATGGGGCCCATGGCAATGTTAATTTAATAATTTTAAATAAGGCGAGAGAATACACAACGTACATACAAGAAGATACTAAGCAGGGCTTTTGAAAGTGCTCAGTTTACCGTGAACAGCCTATAAAAGACGTATGTCACCTGCGGGACTGCCAAGAGAACAAAGGCGGACTATCAATTCCCCGCAGGGCAGGAAATGCACACACAGGTGAAATATTATTCCGTAAATTCATGTCTCTGCTTTCAACACTTTGCGTCACCGAATAAATACTTTCTTCTACCATACGTTCTACTTACGCCAGTATTAGCAAATTTATTTCTGCCAGGAAACTGAATGATACTCATATTTTTTCTGCGAATAATCAAATCTTCAGTGTGCTTGTTCAACAATATCTCACCACTCTAATTGGACGAATATTAAAAAAAAAAAATGTTTTCAAAAGTTCCGAGCGAACGTCTAACGATGGCGGGTGGACGACTTACGAACTAACCTAGACTGATAACAGCAGACGACACCCACGTATCGTTATCTCACCAGTTATTCAAACATGGTCTCCGTTACGTGAAGGCGCCTTAATTATCTCGGCCGTAAACCCACGTTTGCAGACATAATAGCTTGCACATATTGTTCTCAGATTGGACCACAACAAATAAAATGCAAATGTTAAGTATTACGTCACCGGTTTCAGCTCGCAAACCGTTATGATAAAGAATACCTGATCATATAAAACGTTAAGGGGTATATTTAAAAAATTCCCTGAGTGTGTGTAAAGCTGCAACACTAATAACATTGAGACACTTATGTATAGAAATTGTATTGTTTCATGCATACGAAGTCCCGTCCAGTTAAGTTCCAAATAACTGGAAACAGTTGAAATATCTATTCGTTTCTAGCCCCGGAGGGCAAATAATTTCATACTGTGTTCACTTGGGAGGATTCTTAACCACTGTATCTGGTGGAATAAAAAAAAAACGCAAAATTTTGAACACGATATGCAGTAACCAGTAACCTCGCCGTAGATTGTGTTTACGGCTGTAGCAAAAGTGTAAATAAAAATATGATTCGATTTTAATAAAGAGGAGCATGTTCGATGTTTTGCTACAGTGCGTGAAGTCTGTAATTCTGTTTCGCGCCAGCAGATAAATTATCGACAGTATGGTCGTCTTTAAACTTCGCAGTAGGAGGTTTCTACCTCTGAAAATATAGCACGGCAGTTTCACATTCATCAAAAGCACATTCATCAAAATTTGTGCACGCAAAAGAAACTGCCTGATTAAAACGGAATATGATAGTACGATCGATAATATGAACAAAAATATCGAAGTGCAATCATTTCGGGGACATTTATATTTTTATTTTGGTATTTACAGTTCCACTAGTTCAAATATGTAAAAATGCATTCTCTTATTTTCTCCGTGCTTTCTTATAGGTTATATACATACCTTTCTAAATGTAATCTCTTGTAAATATTTGACGACTTTCTTTCAAGAATCGTCGTATTATCTAGGGATTCAGCAGGCATCCCAGTATTGTGTCGTCCTATTTCAGTTCAGTTCTCCTCCTGCCTGCTATACATTCCGCACTCATCGATCAGAAAGTCATCCTCTAGATCTAGTGAATCCCTTGATATCTACCAGAGCGCAATCTTCGTGCATCTGCAATTTCCTTCTTTCACTACCAGCACAACGGGTAGTCGACTTTACTCATCATTAATCTTCGTTTTGTGTGTCAGTCCCCTTATAAATCTCTCGCTTTATGCGTTTTGCTTTCTCACTTTCGTGAAGCCAACTTGTTTAGAGATGTGCACATTCTGATTAAAATTTGTGCACGCAAAATAAACTGCCTGATTAAAACGGAATATGATAGTACGATCGATAACATTAACAAAAATATCGAAGTGTAACCTTTTCGAGGACATGTACGTGGGTTTTACGTGATTGCATGTGCTTTCATAACGATGGCGTGCCACCTCATTTTTCTCTTGCGGCCCAACATCATCTAGGTCAACGTTTTAGCCAACAGTGGATAGGTCGAGGTGGCCCGATTGCTTGGCCTGCACGTTCACCCGACTTGACTCCGCTAGACTACTTCCTGTGGGGCTACATGAAGGGCTTGATTTACGAGACCTCTGTTGAATCAGCGGAAGAACTGCTGACGCGAATTATGGCTGCGGCGAATCTTGGACGTCCAGGTATTGGGGATCGTGTATACCAGAACATGGTACGTAGGTACCGTGTTGGTGTAGACGTCGCTGGTCGTCACACCAAGCCCTTCTTGTAAGTGCACCCAGAATAAAAACAACGTACAGTATTTTGCAGACGTGGGAGAGGTCAACATGTGATGTGGTGGTGTTTTGTTTGTCGCGGGGAAACAGCACGTTTCCGCACATAAGTTCCTATGCTAAATGTAACCGTCTTGGTCCCCACTACAAGCCCTTACAATGTGTAATGGGAATTTAGTCACATTCTGTATTTACAGTGAGATTTCAGGTATTGTTTGCATATAATATATGGGCTAAACTCTTCCATTGGAGTTTAGAATGTTTACTAGTATTTAATTTTAGATTCATACATTACAAGTCCTTAATAATGAATCCTGCTTGTTCTACTGGCGTCGACGCAAACAAAGGTATAGGCTGTTCACGCTAATATGAACTCTTTTGAAAGCTCTACTTAAGATCTACTTGTATTTATGTTGTGTATTATTCCGCTTTATGTAAAATTAAAATGGCATGGGCCTCATCAATTAATTCATACGACGGTCAAGTGAAACTGTGAAATTATTGTAAAAGTAAATATTTTACAAATATTCTTTCATTTTTACACTTCCATGCATTAAAAACAAAAAGATAAAGAAACAATTTAAGTTATCACAAATGGTTATGTAGCACTTTTTATACGACTTAAAGATGCCGCACTACATTCCATGCATCGTTACCAACTTCACTGGGTGCATGTCACTCAGGGCACCTGTTGGAATATATGCAGGTAGGGGCAGTAACAGTTTTCTAAGGTTGATTTCAAAAGTGCTCACTTTATCGTTAACAACATTTAGCGACGTAAAGGTATATATACATGTGCTTGGTAAATATACAGTGCTCTAGTTAATCCACTACATGTCTCTGGATGGTGGCCAAGGAATCTGTTGGCTCTTGTACAAGTCTGGCAATTTTGGCGACATGTTGGGATCGTTCAGAATCAGTACACCATGTATGACTTTCACGGGTCTTTTCCTGTCAACACAATCTGACTGTGCACTGTGCGCTTTGTTCCCAACAACCGCTTGCAGCCCATTTATCTGGCTTGTCTCAAACACTGTCGATTGTTCGTACATATGTCCCGTAGGTCTTCTTGGCATGTCTTTACATCAATGATTACGTATTGCCATTATCAACTGTTTCACATTATGTGCGCACCTCCAAATAATATTTATACAGGTTGTTTCAGTAAAAGTATGCAAAAAACAGGTAATATGTAGGTGCCCCACGTCGGAACGTTTTGAGATTGGGATCGTGTGGCCTGCGAGGCCAGCTAGAGTAGAATTGAGCGTTAACATTTTGGGCAACCCATGATGTATGTGTGGTTCTTCTATCTTCCATTAGGTGGCTCTGTCGTCCATATATTGCAAGAGTATATGAATCTACGACAGACACAACACACAGTATATAGTACTCCGTTGTCATGCTTGCGTCGAGCTTGGTGGCCACCATTTTGAGCAACTGTTGTGAGGTAAAAAACTGATAATTTAACACCGCTCCGTTAGTAAAATGGTCCTGTGCAGTCGACTGCTACCTGTCCAAGTCAATAATACTCGTAATCAATGTCCTTCCTACCAAGGCAAACCAGGTTCTATCCCCGGCCGGGCTACACCCGGATAGTTGCAGGTGGGAATCGTGCCGGACGATTCCTCTGGTCGGCGGATTATTTTCGAGGATCTCCCGTTTCCCCCACCCTTGCATTCCGACGCTGCTCCATACTCACCTCAATCTCCCTCATCGGCTCTCAAAACTTCACTGTTAAGAGCCGCCGAAATCTCTTCACTCCCGTAACCAATGAGAACACCTATATTCGTGTTGGACATGTTTACGCCGATAGGGCCTACCTCCTTTCTCTGACGTCACGGACCGCAGGTTCCCAATCCCAAAACATTCCGTGGTGCGGCACCTATTCCCAGTTTCATTTTCCTACTGTATATGTAACATGAAAAGCGACAGCAGTGGCCTTGTACGACATATATGCATGCATTATACAACAACAAATTAATAGATCGCATTAATTCATTGATGCATTTTACCGCTACCGAATGATTCTACAGTGTACATAGATTACATGGCAACGAGGTAATTCACCTATTTAATTTGAAGATTATATAAGTTTTTCCATAGCTCAATAGCGCTAGTTCAGACCTCCAGTACGTTTCAGACATAGTGCAGTCTCTACTCGTGAACAACTATATAACATGTATAGGCTATAGTTTTCATTTCAGCACAGTCCAGCCAATTCCACATCACATATAGACCAATTAATAATGATTCCTTAATATTTGGAAGGATTCAGTCTCCGAGTTGCATGTTTACAATACAACCACGCTCGCTTTGTTGTCAGATAAACAACAAAAATAGGAATTTTGGTTAACTCTGAAGCAAATAATTTTGCTATAGTTTTTGGAATAGCTTTTTAGGAATAGCCTGAATATTTGATTATATGTTTCATTAAAAAAGATCAAACTTCGTGATTTATTTTAGGCACTAAGTCACAAAACAATTGTATGTTTCTTACTATATTTCAAAACAGAAAGCCATTTTAACAAACATTACAAAAATTTAAATATTACTATCTTTACCGCATTAATTAATAAAATAAATAAGTTCATCTTATTATAGTAATCAGTTATAGGTACTTAGAAATAATCTGAATAATCAGTCTCTCATTAAAATTGATCCCCTTCCACACTACATAACATACGTACAGATCACAGTCAGCAATGTTAACCTTGGAGCACCCCACAGTCTTGACAGACTCGCAGCCATCGGTAGCTCCCTATGATCATTTCCGCTATCCACTGATATTTGCATAAACACAATATGTTGTTGCATTGTCTCCCGGTAGCCAAAAGAAACACAACAATGCCGTCAATATCAAATTCCCCTTCACTCTGAACTCATCACATTCGTTTCTTCGTGATCCATTCGTTTACTAACAAGACACAACGTAACACACCTCAAGTAATCTGTGTAAAGGCACTTCGTACTTTCTGCTATACGAGCCATTATGCGAGACATAGGCGTGCACAGAGTTACGCAATTAATTAATTAAGATTAACTTGTACGAGATTAAAATTTAAAGTAAGAATGTACCTATTTAGACATATCCATCACAAATTATCTACAATTCAATATGTTTAATTTTGTAGCCGTTTCAAAAAGTGGAAGTACGAAATTGACGAAATACATTTTTTTTTTTGTTTCCTGATGACATGAACCAATGTTCGGTGCAGTTGCTCACTGTGTACCCTCCCCCCCCCCCCCACCTTCCTTACTCAAGTAAACGCATTCATATACGATACAGCGTTCAATCTTGACAAACCCACAAGTTCCATGGGAATTTAGTATAACAACGGGCGATCGGTTTGGCCCCACAGGTATTTTTTTCTCCGGTCAGCGACCCACGGTGTAGGATGATTTGTGGTGGTAGAGGCCAACTCTCTACAGATTCTAGAGGATATACAGTGGAATCTCCCTTTCCTGAGAATGATCCGCTTTTGAGCTCCATTAATGCTTACCTGGTGTTTTGTAGACACACCAGGAGTCTCTTAATTACTACGGCCCTACCAGGCACAATATGTAGATATAACAAAATTATTTTTGTGCCAAAACTTTTTATAATTTACAAAATGTTTACCTCAATAAAATATATTTCGAACGTTTCAATTCCTTGGTATTTTTAAAATTAAAGAAACAAACGGCTTACGAGATGACTTACGTGTCTTCTATTTATGGGTGCGTGCAACATTTACAATTACAAATGTCAACAACATAAATAATTTTCATCTGATTGCGATGAATAGTCTGCACGATCGGGTAGGAAACGTTTAGCATGTTTCTTAATTTACAAGAAAAATCCGAGATTGGGTCCAGTGAAAATTGATACCGCACAACTGAGCTGCGAGTCAGGTAGGCTTAACACACAGCCACTGTGCGCCTCGTTTGTGTTTATCCCAACAAGAGTAAAACCTGATTTACGCAAGTAATGATGTACTACCTTTGCAACCAAAAGGAAGTACTTGCTTAAAAAATTTATATTACTTTCTGCATCTAGCTACAAAAGGAGTAGTGTTTTACTGTAATATATTAAAAGTAGTTCACAGGCGCTGAGTACATGAGAAAAAAAAGGGGGGGAGGCAGTCACGCCTCCAATTGTCACTCAGCCCCGGCCTGGGTTGATAAACAGTGGTTAGTCACTACTTCAGCTTGAAAATAATTATTTATAAATTATTATATACTGCTTGCCTCTTTACAAAACACACAGTATTTTGCTTATAGGTATTTACATAACTAAAAGAAATAAAATATCAGTATTTCATATTAGTTAAATATTCAAAACCTTATACTACAGGAAGTGACTATAACATAAGTGCGTTATCGCATGAACAAGCACGTCACGCACAGTAAGAAAGGCGAGGGGAGAGAGATGACAGATATAACATTCAAATAAACATGTGTAGTATCACAGAAATTGTATACTTTCCCCAATGTTCTGGAAACAAGAATTCAGCCCTACGATAAGTATTTAATTAGATGGCAAATAAAGGCACTAGCAATGAGTATAACGTATTTAAACGAATATGTTTTGGCGTTTTCTCTTCTTGTTCGCATTATTTGTCTTTGAAGTAAAAGTGAGGCAATTCTCTTTTGAGGCGATCAAACGAGGGGGAAAAAAAAATCTGCGGGTGTTCTGTCGTGCTGTTTTGTCGAAACCGCTGGCCTTCGCAACACAACAAATCCTCCTCCCTCCCCCCGCCTTCTTCACCACATGTTGTTTTCTATAAAACGCCTCTCTTGGCACGTGAGTGAAGAGATCTGGGTAGCTCTTAACATCGAGGTCGGAAGAGCCGACATGATCCAGCCCGCGGGACATACACTGTACGTTGTGCATTACGGGCTGTAGTAGCGAAACGAAGCGTTTGCGGCCCTATGTTCATATAACAATTTTTTCACCCTCCAGATGTGAGGAACGTTATCCCAAAGTATTTACATGCAAATATGAAACTTCCTGTAGTGTTTCGAAATGGTGTTTCTAATAAGCATGAGGTCGTGGTGGCTGAGCGATTAGCACGCTCGCCTTCCACCCAGGCGAACTGGGCTCAATCCCCGGCCGGGTCACCGGACTTTCGCAAGTGGGAATCTTGCCGGACGATGACGCTTGTCGGCGGGTTTTCTCGGGGATGTCCTGCTTCCCCCGCTCCTTCATTCCGGCGCCGCTCCATATTCACTTCAACCGCCTTCATCGGTTCTCAAGACGTCGCTGTTTAAGAGCCACTCAAATATATTCACTCACTCTAATAAGCAGCGCGTTTCGAAAGTAATCGACGGTTATAGTCTGCAGGTTTCTTCGCAATCAACACAGAGAGCGTACGTTTAAAAGTCGAGTTGTTAAAAAGATTTTCAAACACATTACAACAGCCTGGTATTTATGCATTTTGCTCGAGTTTTAGTTTTAGTTTTCAAGGTCATGGGGTCAAGGTCACCTGCATCTAGTATGGTGGTGGTCAGTAATGTAATATGCTTGCTGACTGGGTATGGGCGAGGGGACTGGAGGCCCGCTGACTAATTTGTTTTGTGAGGAGGGCGAGGGGAACCTAAGGAATAATTGTATTTGAATAATTTTTTCATAACTTTTAATAATAAGTTTTTGAAATTTTTTTGGAATCATTGGATTTTTTATTTTTATTTTTTGGCTTTTTTGGGTCAAAGATCATGGGTGCTGCTCTCGTGACTCCGGGAACATATACTTCGTGTACAGTGTTTTTGTTTAATAGTAATTTCTATTGGGTCAGTAATTGTCCGTCTATGTCTCATGTTTCATGTCAAACTCATGTTTCATCTATAGATAATTATGTTTTAATGCGTAATTAATATGAATACAGACAGTGGCAAAATATGTGAGTTGGTAACACCTAGCAAGAAACAGTTCCTATGCAAAATACTAGGCATATTACTAAGCTAAAGTAATTTTAAAATATCAGAAAGCTTCGATTAGAATAACATATTACTGTAAAAGCCATGCACCTTGCCAACCTTTATTTATTTCTCATGGTATACTAGCATTACCATGTTTGCATATATATATCCAGTTCTAGTTTTTGTTAAATAAAACTTGGCTGGTTTTGTGCAAAATACTGCATTTTGCAAGCACAATATAAGATATAAAAATAATTTGCTCCAACAGTGAATCAGTAAAGATCGTATTATACTGCTATGAAATATTTAAAAAGTATATTTAACAACTATATGATGCCAGTAGTACAAAGTTAAAAAGTGGACTTAAAGGATCTTTTTATTGCCAAGCCTTTATACTCTGCAAATTAATATTTGACATCATATTGTGTTCTGTATGTTGTATTCTTCGTTTGAAATGTATTTTGTATTGCATTGTATGTTGAAAGAATTTATATAACTAAAATTATTGTTTTGTATTGTCATTATTAGTGATATGAATATATGTTGATTATATATTCTTATTGCTATTTTGTATTTGTGTGTTATGGTTTTCATGTAATTAGTAAATTATTTTGTAATATTTGACATGTATTCCACATACTCGAGCTTGCTGAGTTATTTTGTAAATTCGTGATTCTGTAGGTATCAATTTGGACGTTGTCGACAGTCACTTGTTTAGAACTCGCGGCAACTCATTACTTACATTTATAGTGCAAAATATTTTTATCTAAATTTAATGCTTGAAACATACGTAATTTTACTGGAATCGTCACTGGAATACTACGAATACGTTAATAAATAAGAAAATAATAAATTATGCAAAAACGATTTTAATTTTTTTTTATTCCGTACAAATATGCAAAGCACAGCACTTACTTTCTTTTTAAAACATGCCTAGTGTAATTTATGTACAGGCATTTGTTTTAAAGTAATTTCATTTACGCATTCGCGCATGCGTTTTTCAAGTAAAAACAAACATGGCGCAGATTTCATCATTTTATATTTTTGCTAACATCCACTAGACACAAAAAAAAAAAAAAAAGAAATACCAAATTACCAAATACGACACAGTTTTTGTATTCAAAATCGGTTCACGTGGTTATTTTGCCTACAAAATCAGCCAATTCGGATACGGCCTGATCTTGGCGGGATGTTTCCTGCTGAAGTGACTCACGTCGACAACAAGGCGTCGTCACTTGCGTGGCCCAGCTTCGCTCAGCAGGCGTGTTCCTCATATGCCTATGTATGCGCCCACGGATGCGTCACTCACTCACACATACACACAGACACACACACACGTACACATGCCACCTTTTCCTCTTGCGTCGCTGCCCTCGGTGGAGGCATAAATGAATGTTGGGGGCCTGCGAGGCCAGACACAGTTGTCTGCGGCCATGAAGCGTGTTCACTCGTCCATCGCCGCATGTGTCTACCTCATAGCCGCCGCCGGAGCACAGCAGCTCTTCGCAGGTACGTCCGCCCAGGGCAGCGACGGTAGATAGGGCTTATAGCTTGTTCACGGTAAAGCGAGCACTTTGGAGGCCCTCGTTACTTTATCCTTTCAGCTATATTTAATCGTTTATCCCTATTTTTTAAATAAATATTGCCTTTCAAGTAATATACAGACTCTGTATATTCCACAGCACTCGGAAGTTAACGTCTAACGATAAAATCAAATATATTTACTGACTCAAGGTTGTCACATTTTTTCCAGTGGAAAATTCCCTGGCGTTTTCCTGATTTCCAGACAAAAATAATATTTTTTCCATTACCTTTTACTTACATTTTTTGTAAGGATTGGCGCCTTTGCATTATAGTGCACTTTTAGACCAAAATACTTCTGAACTTACAAAATTGCTCACCACATAGATTGCAAAAAAAAAAAAAAATGCCTAAGCATTTAGTCCACAATCATTAAAGCAATTTTATATTATGGCAACGGTGCATGATTAATTACATAACAGCCAAATATAGTGTGCACATCACAGAATTCCGTGACATTTAGCCAGCTTATTTAAAATTCCCTGACGTTTCCCTGATTCCGCTGACAGTTTTCAAATTCCCTGACATTTCCCTGTTTTCCATACCTGTGGCAACCTTGATTGACTATTATTCCAAATGAGGGGGCTTTCAAAAGTGCTCACATAACCTTGAACAGCCTATACAATCGCGTTCTTAAAGTAAGTGCCTGCGTAAATACCATCATAAAGGTTGTTTACGATAAAGTGAGCACTTGTGAAATCAACTTTAGAGAAGAGTCACTGCCCTTAACTTGAATATATTTTAACGGGCGCCCTGAGTGACACGTGCCTACACTATTTAAAAAATTTCCCTTCATTTTACTGAAAAGTGCTGGTAAAAATATTTACCCAGAAGTGTCCGTAAACTTCCCTTAAAATTACGGAGTCAAAAAATTACCAGGTCGCGACTCTAACCATTCACCTTCAACTCTCACTTGATAATTGTGGTATAACTTTTATATTTGTATAGAAAGGCAAAAGCAAAAATTCAGTTTCTATTAAATGTAGTATATTTTTAGTGTTGCCAAATATTACAGACGCCTGATGCTATTTTTTTATGTTTGAAAGAATATTTAATAGTCGCGTGGATAACCTTAACTGCTGCAGAAACGATAATTTCCTTATTACAGTGGCGAAGAACGCTTCGTGTAAAATCGGCATTGTTCGTCCCCGTATCTCGAAGCCAAAGGGAATACGGAGACTTTCCGTATTTTATATTTACGGACTTAACTCCGTTTTTCGTCATTACGGATTGCCTTTCCGTATATACACTGTACATTTCCGTAAAACATTCGGTAAATATACGGAAATTTTTAACATTGTGGTACAGTTGGTAACGTCTAATAAAAAGTGTTAGGGTAACCATTTCTGATCATTTAAATTATTTATTTCTCTTTCTGTTCTTTTTTAAATCCATCGAAGTATAAAAATGAGCATATTGGTAAAATATTTACTTTTATAATAATTTCACAGTTTCGCTTGACTGACGCACGAATAAAGTGATGATGCCTATGACAATGTTATTCTTACGTAAGGCGGAATAATACCCAAACTGCATACAAGTAGATCTTAAGCAGGAAAAGTGCTCATTTTACCGTGAATAGCCTATAGAAATTTAACCACTACAATTATTTTTTTTACTGAACAGATCGGTTTTGAGTCAAAACTATGAGTGTTTTGTATTTCAAACATACTAATCTAACCTACTTATATTTTAGATGCTGATTTTAATAACTTACTAAAACGAATATTTAATCCGTTTTTTTTTTTGCACTACTTGCCCAAATTTATTCTATTCTGTATCTCGTATTTGGAGATAACGTAAATATTTAAAAGACAGAGCTAACACTAACTGCACAGGTATATTTAATTATTGCCGAAAACAGCATTAGGCAACTAAATTGTATTAGTCAAGAGAGTTCTATTTACGCAATTTAAAACTTCGTTCTAGGACTTCTCAAGAATAATGCATGCCGTAAATATGCTGTAAGTGTTACCCGACAATAGCCTTAAAAAAAAAGTATTTATCACAACATAATCATCATAAACTGTATTTTTTGTTTTATTATGCTAGGTGATTATTTTTCGTTACTCGTGTCTGGTGTTGGTATTAATATAGGCACCCCACCACACCTGAAAAAGACTTCAAAATAAGAAGATCGTTACAACATGGAAGTGTCGACTCTTGTCTCCTTACAAGAGACCGCGGTAGCTGAGATGTTAGCGTGCTCGCCTCCCACCATGGCGATCCGGGTCCAATCCCCGGCCGGGTCACCGGATTTTCGCAAGTGGTAATCGTCCTGGACGATGCCGTTAGTCGGTGGGTTTTCTCGGTGATCTCGGGGATCTTCAATTTCTCCCACCCTTTCATTCCGGCGCCGCTCCATTCTCGACTTATTTCACCCTCATCGGGTCTCAAAACCTCGCTCTTAAGAGCCTTCCAAATCTCTTCACCCACTCACTTGTCTCCTTACTTGCTCTGCGCGTCCGCCAGCGACGAGCGCTTATGCCCGGTTGCACCAACATCTTCTGAGATCGAATGATCTTAGTTCCGAACCAGGATCTTGGTTCCAATGTAAAATTGTTGCACCAACGAAGTTTTATGATTCTTTATCTCCGATTTGTCGATATTAAGTATTAGATAAATTTTGCTATTGGTTCGTAATATATAACGTCATGGAAGTAAGCGTATTTTTCACTATAGATAGAACTAGATGTGCGATGTTTTATCTCTTGTAAGTGAATTATTGTTGTAAGAATTTTACTGAATAATATTCAATTACGTGTAATGTTGTTTTAATTTCCCAAGAAAATAATCGAACGTAGTTCTAATTGTTAGCATATTTTCAAACTACATTTGTCGACGATTGCTACTGATATCGGATCGAAATTTCGAACCACCAATTTTGGTGGTTCAAAATCAACTTCATCTCGATCTCCAGTCAAGCGCTGAACTCGAATGGTGCAACAGTTTTCTGTGTCGATCTTAGATCCGATCACCGATCGAGTTTCGAACCACGATGGTGCTACCAGGCATCATTGGCGCGGGTTGAAGTGTGGGCGGGAGTAGTCCTTGTTCCAACTGGCACTTTCTGTTAACAACATGGTCACGTGACCCGTTATGTCTACACTATCTATGACGTATTCTTGTAATTTGTGTTTTGTCAGCTTCTAATGTGCGAAATTACAAATACAAATACCCAAAATCGCCACCATAATAGTTATGCCTGTTTGAAACATTTATACCTAAACTAAATATTAATGGAGGTATGAGATCTTAGAAAACGAGGTTCTAAACCGTATTTTTGCAAAATATCGGTAACGAAGTTAAATAAAATTACAATTCTCCGAACATTATTGTATGTTATCGGGACCTTCAACGTATAGCCGATATTGTGCACAAAAACGGTTTAAAATCTCGTTTTTTTTTTAAAGCTCATACCACCCTAAAAATTCGGTTTAGGTATAAAGTGTCACATATGTTTTACTTTTACTTTTTGATGAAGAATCACCTCCCGAAGTTTGTCGGTCTAATTGAGAATCATTCTGTATAATCCTTTTTATATACTTTGTGTAAGGCCGCAGCATGTCCGCTTTAGTGATATGTATCATTCTTGTGTGGTAATGAAAGTACCTATGGATGCACAAGTTCTCCATACAGGGCTACTATATAACCCTAGCTGGAATATGTTCGAAAAAAAAGTCCGAAAGTAGCCCTATGCTCAACAACTATTGACGTTACACGCTAGTACAGATATTACGACTGAACTACACGATCTCGTATTTACTTCACATTATTGACTTTGACAGAGTTAATATTGTGACGTGGCTATCAGTTCGTAGTTTCCTTGGTTTGTCCGTACTGTAGTGTGCAAATAGTTAATCATTTACTTTCAGCCATTTTTATACTTTAACCGCCTGTTTTTTAAATAAATATTGCCATGTAAGTAATAAACACAGTGTATACATTCCACTGCACTCCGAAATTAACGCCTTAGGCTAAAATGAAATACATTTATTGAATATTATTCAAAACGAGAGGGCTTTCAAAAGTGTTCATTGTATCATTAATTGCCTATAGTTGGGTATAGGGGTAGCCTGCATTAATTTGGGGTAACTTAGTACCAATTAAGGATAACATTGTACCACACAATTTTGTTTGTAACAAAGGATTTACAGCCTCCAACTAAATGTATACCTCACTGCTAAATATTTTATTTGTAAGGAACATGGTAATATGAAGTAATTATTCGCGCCTCCACTTTAAATTAAATAGGCAGGTGGTACAAAGTTGCCCTGGTGAAAATAAGTTACCCCAGTTGACTGTATATCCTGAATTTTCTTTCATAAAAACATAGACGAGCTGAAGAATTAATAATTCTGTATAGCGGGGCAAGGTTCCCCTTAACAACTAGGTCTTGAGAGCGAATGACGAATCAGATAGAAAAGGAGTAGCGTTGGATTGCACGGGTGGTAGAAGTGGCAGACCCGCAAGAAAACCCGCCGACCAGCGATTCCTACGACCCCGCCGGGAATCGAACCCGGTTCATCATGGAGGGAGGTGAGCGTTCTAGCCGCTACACCTCCGCGGCCCAACCTTATTACTGTCTGTCTCACATAAGATGGCAAAATTTCCAACGAATGTTTACTATTAGTTTATGTATCCTTTCGCCATCAGCTGGTGGGCCAATTGGAGGCTACGCGAAAGCAAGGAAATGGGTTTTCGGGAAAAAAACATGGCGTGTTTAGGACATAGACGGACAATTACTGACCCAATAGAAATTACTATTAAACAAAAACACTGTACACGAAGTATATGTTACTTTAAAAACTACGCAGAGCTCGCGGACAAATAAAAATATTGGTATCTGTTCATATATGTGTTATTTTACATACGAAATTATTCATTTCTGCGTTATAGCTGGTTAGGTTCGAGAAAGAGCCAACAGATTGCGCGCACAACACCGTAAATCCACGCAGGTATTAGTCTATGGAGTGGAAGCCGAGACATGAAAGTAAAGCCGATAATGAAAGACAAGGACAGGGCTAGTAGTGGTAAAAAGGGACATGTTTTGCATTGCTTACTATGTAACTTTAGCCACTCATAATATGGCGGCTGACGTAAACAATCGGTCTGCGCATACGTAGTTAAAAGAAGTCAGACAAGGCATCAGCTTCACTTGATAAACGTGGAGAAGATAAACTGTTGCCACTCCATCATATATTATCTCCTTGGGTAAATCGCGTGCGTCGTGCGTAGCACCAACAGATAACAGTAGGTTCGCCGCCTCTAGAGCCTTCTTTTTTAAACTTGACTTTTCTCCTATTACTGTCTGGAAACGACACGAATTTGAAATATATTTCGTCGAATTATTTGAAACAATAATTCAATATTACCATGCAATATTTCTGTAGCCTTTTGGAATTAATATCAAGCACATATGGAAAGCATGGATGGACAGTTGGAATACGACATGAAAAGCTCTAAGGTTTGAAGTCGTGTTTCATTCGGCTATGAATTGTCTTATTGTGTTTCATTTTGAACACCTATACACTACTACTTTAGCTCAAAGATTAGGTTGTAACACCTACAACCGCTGTTTTATGACCACGCAAAATAAAATATATTAATTGATCTAGGAACTCTTTGTTATCGCGTATTTTGTAGTTGTCTAATGTGCGTCGGCCGCCACACTCAGAAAAGCCAACTTAATATTAACTTTTGTTCGTTCGTGCATCAGCTGATACATGATTTTGTAAATGGCACTTTGTTTGTTTTGTATACGTCAAGTTGCCACTCACTGACTGTCAAAATATTGCCATCTTACATTAGATAGACAGTAGTTAGCCGAAGTACTCGGAAGTGCCAAAGTTACAAGGCAGTAAACCCCATGTATGATGTATTTAGTTGTTTCCGAAATATGTAACTTTTATCAAGCGCATTATACTTGCGAAGTACCGCTCGTCGCGCTAGTGTGCAACTCAGTAACACAAAAACGCTGCGCATCTCTACATTAGCTTAACGTAAGACACTGCATCGCTGATGTACTGAGAGTCTTTGTACCTGCAATTTCCAGTAGTATGCTAAAACGATCACTTTTCTACAATCGCAGCGATGACACACTTTTAATTTGCTTCTTCTAAGAAAAAATATATAAATCCAAAGTGGAGGGGCCAAAGTGGCAGTCCGAAATTATTTTATTTTTATTTAAAACGTTTCTAGGCAACATTAATAGATTGTATTTTTTACATTACATGAAAAACGTAGATAAAATGGTATTATGATCTGCGACAACACTCTAAATCGATACCTACAATTATTAAAAATCCACGGCGGGGGGCTGATACCTTTTAATTCTTTTAAGAGGCCTACTAAGAGCAATGTCAAGTTATCATTGTCCCACTGGTGTTCAGTTCACTTGTTTGTTAATTAAAGTAAAATATAAATTATATGATTTGTTTGCTAATAGTGTAGGCCTAAATGTATATTTCTTGAAGGTAAAAGTGTTCTAGATTCCACTTTAATTACGAAATAAGTACCAGTATTTTACCTACCCCCCCCCTCCCTCTTTTAACCATTTCCAAAAGTACTGCTAAGTTCGCAGCGTTCGAGAATTGCTAAATTTAGGACTACGCCCCTACAGATTTGGGCTAGGTCACGTGGTCGTGGGACCGTGATGGTGCAGCGGTTAGACTACTCGCCTCCCACCACGTCGAACCAAATTAGATTCCAGGCGGAGTAACTCCTGGATTTTCGTATGTGGTAATAGTGCCGGACGATGCCACTGGTCAGCAGGTTTCCTCGGGGATCTCCCGTTTCTCCACTAAAAATACATTCCCACTGTTTTCTACTGTACAGAATCATTCCATTGGCGCCGTTTAAGAACGGTAGCAATCTATACCGGCTTCGCCCATGCCACCCTTTCATGTCCATTGTAGCCAACTGTCTACGTGTTCCACGGAAAGGTAATTTTTGACCGGCACTGTATTCTGTGAAGCTCAATGCCTAATGATTTTCCCTGGGAATGGCTCCATGCACGCGCGACATGACCAATCGATAAATATATCGAATGACCATATCGTGGTGACCAAAATATGCGCAAGAAAAGTACTAATTCACAATATTATATTTCTCTAAAATTTTAAAGAGAGTTTAAATTAAATTAATTAGGTAAACATAAAAATTAAAAGTTAAATATAAGATATTACATTGAGAATAGTGAATTACAATATAACGATGCCTTGTATTTATTAATATATATTTTACAAATCTGCTAATTTTTACACCTCGATTCACTAAAGAAAACAGAAAGGAAAATATGATAATTTAAGTTATCACAAATGGTTACCTAACACTTTTTATCTGACGTTAAGATACCGAACTACTTTCCAACCTTCGTTACCATCTTTACTGGGCAAAGGTCACTCAGTGCGCCCGTGAAAATATACTTTTTTAAAAGGTTCATTTCAAAAGTGCTCACTTTGGCTTGAACAGCCTTGAACTATAGTTCTGTGGCAGAACTCACTAAAATAGCTTATGTAATACGTTCCGACAGGCATTTCTGTAAGCTCAAGGAAGCGGTTACACAGCCTGAACAAGAGGGAGGAATGCAACACTGGCATTAGCAGTGCATATGGGACGGAGAGCTTGCCGATACTTGTGATTGTCGGGTAACCTGCAGTCACAGGTTGCTCGTATTACCCAGTTGCTCCAAACACGCTATTTTGTATGCCATTGTAGCTCAGAACGAAGAAATGAGGTTTATCCGTGTGGGAAACAACAGGAATAGGGGTGTGTATACAACGCCTCCGCCAATGTTATCACTTTATCTCACTCAAATCACACCAATACGGGGCTATCAGTGCGTAGCATATTATAAATCCGAATTGGGTTGAAACAACAGTGCCTACAATTAGGGGCTTTATAAAACACTAGCTTTCCTGTGCTACTTCATACGCATGACATTTAGGATTTGTAATCGCTCTTTGGAAGGAAAGGAGGACAACCCATGGACAAAAAAGTAAGGAGAAATGACGGAACATTTTTAACAATGCTTTTTTTATGCAGTAATCCTAAGAAAAGCTAATCCAGTACCTAAGTATAGCGCTGATCATCATATTTTCGCAAACGTTTGAGATATCTCGATGAAACAAAGACTAAGTTGGTCCTGGGGCTATTATATATATAGTGTAAATTTGATGACAATACGTTCAGTGGTTTTTGAGATAAATCCGGTCGGACAGACAGACAGGCACGAAAGAAATTAACATTAGATATGGCTTAGTAATCAATAATACTATGTGAAAAAATAATTACAAGTGGAAAAATCGAAAATCACGTACAGACACTTTTATTTTATTTAGTTGTATTGATTTAACTACAAAGAACAATATAACTACATAAATTGCTGGAACTTTTTCGGAGCAGGCTTTAATTGAAATACTTCACGCGGGTGGGTATAAGGGAGAAATCTCCCCCAGCGCCGAGAGATTACCTTTGCTCCAGAAACCTTATGTACTTTATGTACTTTAATACTGGGCAGCATAGTTATGTATAATCACATTAAATTACGCATTTAACTGAATATAGCTGTAGTGACATTACGTATTATTTAGATGATGAGGAGTAAAACTTTAATATGTAAACTGGTGGAGATTTTAACATTTACTACGAAGTACCCACCCAAGACTGACTTCTGTATCAGTCACTGACATCAGGAAGTCAAATAATTATACTAAAGGGATATTTCCAAGTATATTTCTTAATTAAATCGTAATTGGTTAGTCGCCACCTTGTCCATGTAACCGTAGTCTGGGTTCAGGCGGCGGTTTGTGACGGCCGGGTACACTGCCTCTAGACGTCCTCTAGATTCGATGCCCTAATGACAAATGACACCGCTCATAACATCATAACGTTACTCTGTCCTATATCAGGCTCGTTGTGTTGGTTTGTTAAAAGGGGAGAGGTGGGGGGATTCTGCTGTTGCTTCTCACATCGTTCTTTGGCAGTAACAACCCGTGTCAGGGTTTTGGATTTTAATGTTTAAAGGTGTGATCATGCAGGCCGTCCAGCTAAGGCTATATTAAACGTGATGAAAGCTCACATTTCTTAAGCAAACTTCGTAGGTAAGTTCTAAAAATGCATTATATTTTGCCACTGCCACGCATTTTCTCGCTTTAAATACACTTTATACGATAAAAGCAAGCAAAAAAGGGGGTTATACAGAATGTTGCAATATCGCATGTCAATACTTCGGGGCAACATTCATCACACCTGGAGGATGAAAAAGTGTTGTATGAACATAGGTCCGCAAACGCAACATAGGTCCGCAAACGCTTAGTTTCTGTACTACAGCCCATAATACATAACGTAAGGTGTATGGCCCTCAGGCTGGATCATGTTACTGTGAAATGCAATTGCAGCGTTCGTTTGCATGATACAAGACACCTCACACTAAAATTTACACCTAGAACAGTAGGAACTGCACAGGAATCAGTTACACTTGTGTAAAGATTATCGTCGGCACTAAAGGCAATGTCAAAAATGCCCTCCAGCAGCACGAACACATGCATCAACCTGCCATTGCATGGACACCCGGTTGCATTGATGAATCCCTTGAAAATTCCTGATTATTTCACACCCCCCTACAATTGTGGTTACGGAGGTTGCCCACATCGTCCACTGGGGTCGCATATACAAGTTCCTTTAAATGTCCCCACAAACAAAAGTCTAGCGAATTCAAATCAGGGCTCCTCAGGGGCTGGTATGGGGCTGCCAATTACAGCTGCCTTGGCATTCCACAGTAACATGATCCAGCCCGCGGGCCATACACTGTACGTTATGTATTATGTGCTGTAGTACAGAAACGAAACGTTTGCGGATCTATGTTGCGTTTGCGGACCTATGTTCATATCACATTTTTTCATCCTCCAGGTGTGAGGAATGTTACCTCAAAGTATTGACATGCAATATTACAACAACCTGTATTACACACATTTCCTATTCTGTAAAAAATTCGTAATCCCAGAATATTTACTTACTTAGGTAAAACAAAGGAAAATATGAAAAGGGTGTAGGAGGGGGGGGGGGATCAGAACTTACTAGAGCAGTCCATTCGTTCTGTTTGCGCACACGTAAAGTAAAAACCATATCAGAAGCACACTATTCACATCTCCGGTTCCCTGTGCAGTGCGAGGTCTCAGGGAATAAGCCTCACGCCTGCTCTCATGTGACTTTTTTTTTACACAAGATGAACAACTTATGTACAGTAGTCCATTCACGATATATTCACACTTTTTAAATCAAACTTTGACAAATTCCCTCGCGAATCGCTTATTTGGATGTTGTCCAAAAAAGTCAACTTCTCACAAGAGTTTTACACTACTCTTAACATAAACGTATCTAGTTTTGGTTGCACTAAACTTTTACTTATATTTAAACCGCAAGTTACATTTTTCATTTGTATTTAATGCGAACAAAAGAGAGATTTTTTTTTTTTTTTTTTTTTGGCAATACCTTAACCCTTTGAAGAGTATGCACGTATATATACGGGGCTATGTTAATGTGAAAATTTCTTTGCTCTTGGAGACAAAACTCACACTTTTATTAGTTTACGAATTCACTAGACTATATTGGAATCGAAGGAAAAAAATTACACTCAGTCAACATTTCATTTCGTAAGAATAAAACTGTTACTTTTAATAATTTCTCAACTGAACACGATGGCTGTAAAACATGGTAACTCCGTCGTGGCACATTAATCGGCATACAATCAATGCGTAACTTCATTGGTCGACGGCCAGCCAATAATAAACGTTGCAGGACACAGTAAGCATGCACGGTGTAGCCAGGACCATTAGGAGGATGGTATGTGAAAATACACTGACCTACCCAATTGATATTGCTGAAGTGGAAAATATAGGCAGCTCACTTCAATCTTATCCTCAGTACCAGTAAATTTGTGCAGTCCTTAAAAGGGGTATGTAACCATCCCAGCATTAGCGTCGAATAATTTCGTGAAACCATGGCAAAGAGAATTCAGGATGGCCGGCCGGGATTCGAACCCAGTTTCTACCGAATGCAAGTCCGACATTTTACCACTCCGCCACATCACTCTGTTTGTTAAATTTTATTTCGTTTCACTTTAGCTCAGCTCCACTTGCATGACTGGGTGGCTAGAACTGCTGCGCGCAATAGTTGTCTGCTGGAGAATCTCATACTTTCAGCGCCCATGGAGTAATTTATTTTGACTGGCGTAATCAGATCCAACAATGCATTCTCACAATGGCACGTGACCAATCACAGAGAAGGAAAACTGCTCGTAATAACCAAAAATTTCACCAAAACTAAAACATAACTCACTAATATAAGTGCTAGAAGTGGAGGGGGCGAGGATACTGCATATGCCCTGCGCTACCGTAATTGAACATAACACTGCCAAACTTTTGTTATGTTAATTAAATTTCAGTAATAATTATTTATCAAAATAATGCAATTCTTAATAATTATCCTTATTTTAACAAACAGTGTTGATATCATATGTGAAGTTGCCTACATGTAACTTGTTTCGTGGAAATCATGTCTCACTATTTTAGCAACTAGGACCATTATAAATTTAGATTTTGTTCATGGCACAATCTAAATTCTACTAAGTGGCATACTTAATTGCAAAAGAGTGTATAAATACCACCGGATGTTAGTCACAGTGTCGTGAAAATAATTATATTCAACACAAAATTAATAACATTTCGGTTAATCGTTTTCAAGTGGGGATACCACATTTTTGCCTCCAAATCTCACCAAAAGAAGAGCGAAATTTTTTACTTTTACATGTGGCATGTCTTTCACTTAAAATAGCAGTTATTACTTAAAGGTGTCCTGGATAGTTAAAAAAAATTAAGTGGAATAATTAGTGCTTTTGATGGGCAACTGTTTAATACATAACACTTTATTTTAGTTCTGCCAGTCTTAATGTTTTCGTTTTCTAAGAACTCTCTAAGTGCTGTCTGAAAGTGTTTTATTAAATAAAACGACAGTTATTTGGTGAAGTTTTGAAACAATTTTTATTAGTACTACCGGCTGGTAGGCTACTTGGGAAGCCTATCATACGAACTGTCATGGGTACGATAAAGAACTCCTTCAAAAGGAAGTAATGACAGTACTTCGTTTCAAACGTCTTGATAAAGGAAAAAAAGAAAAATTATAACATTTAGAATTTAAGGAAATATACTTTGCATTTAAAGTATCTATGAGAAAAACTATCATCTCTTCGGTGAAACCATACTTTTCAGCATAAAAAAAATAGCTCCCTCATAAGTTGGTCAGCATATACATACTCCTCAATTCCTAGTTCGAAGCTGACAATTGTGTACCCTTTTAACTCCCACAACGAATCCAGCCAGCTATTTACTTCTGTACGCATTTTCACGCTGGGTTCGCTTTGTAAACGTTTCACCGGAAGTTCTGCTCCAGGTGTACATAGCACGATGTTAGAGAAATTAAAAATTATTTTACTATCGTATATGAATCAATACTGCTTATAACTGCTATACACTTATTGTAGAGCCATTATTTGATGGTCCATACCAAGTTTGATTTATTTTCTAATAGCTATAATCATCCGAGAATGCCTATTAACAGTTGTTTCCTTATTGCCACATATTGGATTTTACGATTTGTTTTGAGGATAAATATATGGAGTTAATTTGTCACTTTACTGTCACAAAAATTACATATGTGAGACTCGAAAAAGCTGAACTAATTAAATACACAATAAAAACCCTGCAATCAAAACACATAGTTCAGAGAGAAAATTGTATACATTCAACTCCCTTGGAAACTATGGGCAATCAGTATGTACCTTCGTATTCATTATTTTCCTTTCCTGACGCCATGTGCGAACCTTCTGTTCTAGTACGTAAGATGATCGTCCTATTTTATTTTGCTCAGATTCTCGGATCCTCTTGTAGCTATTTAAAACAGTGACATCAGTACAATTATTTATTTGCATTAAAATATCGGGTAAGAGAAAATAGGCTACAAATTACATTGCTTCTATTAACGCAGTTGACTGCTAAAATCAATATTTTAATATTATATATATATTAAAATAATTGTTTTAATAATTAACTTTGAAGTATGTTCGCAACGCTGGGCGCCGCCGCTTCGTGAGTGGAGAGTGAAGAGATTTGGGCGGCTCTTAATAGCGAGGTCTTGAGAGCTAATGAGGGTGATTGAGGGGAGTATGGAGTAGCGCCGGAATGAAGGGGCGGGGTAAGCGGGATATCCCCGAGAAGGCCCGACTACCAACGGCATCGTCCGGCACGATTCCCACATGCGCAAATCCTGTGACTCGGCCTGGGCTTGAACCCGGTTCGCCTTGGTGGGAGGCGAGCAGGCTAACCGCTCGGCCACCGCGGTCCCACGCGACGGTTCGCACTGAGCGTACAAATATGGGCGACCTTGGCACTGACATGTACGCGGAAGAAAGACAGGAAGTGGTTCGAGAGAACTTCACTGCGAATCCTAACTTCCGCCGGAACACACTCGTGCTGAACTTCCGGTCCGTGGAGACGTGGTCCTGCGACTCCATCGCAGGGAAATGTTGTGATGTGACATCCGTCGCTGATTTGTTTCGTCGCGATGGCGTATGCCGAGAAGTGACGATGGCTATATGTTGTACGCTGTGCATGGAACACTTTTTGTAAGCCCTGCTTTTTTAGGATGCTAATATCGATGCATCTATGCAATACCTTTTTTCCCCACAGAATACAACTCGATAAATACGATTAGTTATATAAAGGGAAATACCAACAAAACTAACAACAAAATGGTCTGATAATCCATGCGTAGGTTATTCTCGGTAAAGTGAGCATTTTGGCTGCCCTCTCAGTTGGAGAAAAATTTTTCAATAAATATTTTTTATTTTAGTCTTAAACGTTAACTTCCGAGTGCGGTGGAATAAACACACTGTGTGTTATTACTTACATGGCAATATTTATTTTAAAAAGGTGGTTAAAGGATAAAAAATGGCTGAAAGGAAAAAGTAACTAGGGCTTCTGAAGTGCTGACTTTACCGTGAACTGCTTATAGTAACATGTAAATACGCCGATTCATGTATATGGTATGAAGGTTCGATACGGAGAGGAAAAATGACAGAAAACCCCTGTTTATAGGAATTTGGAAAGCGAACTTCGTAATTATTAACGCTGTAGCCTAGTGAGGAGTCTGTGAGTGTATGGCAAATGTCGATGATGTGATACGGGCGACGTCGAACGTCCGTATGAGACAAATTTTGCTATTGGTTCCTAATATATGACGTCATGAAAGTAGGCGTATATTTCACTATAGATAGAACTAAATGTGCGATGTTTGATCTGTTTTAAGTGAATTATTGTTGTACGAATTTTAGTGAATAATATTCAAGTACGTATAATGTTGTTTTAATTTCCCAAGAAAACAATCGAACATAATTCTATCTGTTGGCGTATTTTCAAATTACATTTGTCGACGATTGCTGTTGATCACGGATAGAGATTTCGAACCGTCAGTTTGGGCGGTTCGAAATGAACTTCATCTCGATATCCAGTCCAGCCCTGAACTCGAATGGTGCTTCAGTTTTCTGTGTTGATCTTAGATCCGATCTTGGCTCGAGTTTCGAACCACGATGGTGCAACCGGGCATTAGTCTCCTTTACCGCAAGTTTGTTTTAGAAACTTCTAAACGCAAACAAATATTACCGGTTTTTTTTTTGGAGGAAGTGTGTAATTATATTAGAATCTCTTTATATAATACACAGTTGTATGTTCCTAACCAGTTCTTCTGATTGAGTGTAATTACAATATGTACGCTAGTACGTACTATATATATATATATTACGTTTCAATGTGTATGAAATACAGTCATTTTTTTTGTTTCCCTAAACCTGGGTGAGAAACATTTAGGAGATAACATGTGTTTGTAAAAAAAAATTAATTTTGTCACAAATATACTAAAATTTCACTTTTAATTTACGGTAGAGGAAGCTTAAAATACCAACCACACAATTCAGGTATTATTAAATAAAACTTATTTTATAACAAAACTTTAACTTAGAACATATGTTTACTACACAAAATTATAAATATTAACAAAATAAATTTGTTAAAATTTTGCAACTTTCGACATTCCGTGTTTAAATTAATGTGTTATATATTATTGTGAAACTTGTTGATGGGTGACCGACTAGAGTGCGTTTGGTATGCTTGCTCATGGCGATTAATGTGGAATAAGGCTCGATTGTCTATTTGTACGCCAAGGCTGCTGGCGGGGTGGTTGTTCGGATGATTGATACGTCTTCTGTGTGGGAGGATGAAGCCACTACTAACAAACAGTCTTTTTCCATAACTCTAGAATTTGCGACTCGGTTCTGAAACCAAGTTGGGACCACCCGTATGAATGAGTAAGCGAGTGGAGAGATTTGGACGGCTATGTATGAACATTGAGGTCTTGAAATCCGATGAGGGTATATTATAGGCCCTGTGCATTTTATGTCACGAAATATAGTCAAATATTATGCCCCAAGGCAGGGACATATACTCTATAGACTGCGTCACACCATTTGCTCAGTTGTTAAAACAGAAGCCGTAAGTATTTATTTCCTCGGCCCGATCCCCAGGCACGCAAACTTTTAAGCGTTAATTATGCAGAAAAGAGCAGTAAATGACTTCGTGGTGTTAATATTTTTCGTTCTCTCCTTCTTCCTTTTTGTGAATTCCTTCGTTATTGGTCACCTTTTAATTTATTTCGTATTTAATTCAGTGTCCTCGTAATCATAAAAAGTGTTACTTGCAGCGGATTTGTCGGCTCTAATTATTTGTTTTAGCTTTATAATGCTGATTCCGTGATCAGCTAGAGAACTTAATTAATATAGATTCTTAATATCGACCGGAGAACGTAAGATTAATATATCGAGAAAAATATTAGGAAAATTTATTTATGGGCGATATTCTTTTGTGAGTTGAGACCAAAATCGTCGCTGTCATTGTGAGATTTTATACGCCTACGAATTCCATAGACAGTTGGTGGTATGAATCTGATGTTGATGATGTAAATGATCGTTGACATATATTTAAGCTACGGACATTAAATTGCAAAGTATGTTTACTTGACCCATTAATTTAATTTGAAAGATTGCACACTGATAAGACAGTCTTGTGGTAATAAAAAATTTTGTTGGTGGCCATTTTATTTTCTTAATGTGGACATCGCAAACATTTTTGTTGTATGAACAAAATCATCTTGTTACAGTAATGTTTATTGTCAATCACAAATTTTCTTTTGTGGCAAAAAATTTTCACTTTGTTTTGGTAGGCATGTGTTCGTTAGTCGCAGCAAAAAACGATACTATGTTATCAGCAATGCTGATTAGTGAAGTTCATAATAGTGTTTTGCAGGCGGGCGGGCGGGCAGGCAGGCAGGCAGGCAGGCAGGCAGGTGTAGGCAGTCCGATGGCTCTGCGCAGCAGCCATCACGCCCCAATGTGTCCACTGCCACCCTGGCATTCTGAAATGAAGTACATCCCAGGGGGTTCAATTAGCCCAAGCAGCTGAAGGCTAAAGACTTGCTGAAGGCTTGGTTCCTCGGCGTGTCTCCTTGGAGTAAGTCGCGTTAAGAGCTACGCTTAAAATGCCTAGTGTGTATGTGCAACCTGCGTAAGGTAGTTCTTGTACCTCAGTACAAATAAATCGCTCACGTGTAGATGTGCTTGGTATGTGATGCCTCAAACCCATCAACAAGGCCCTTTGTCACAGCGCTGCGCTCGACGTGGTGCACCAGTTTGCTCACCCAGGTATCACATCAACTATAAGCTTAGTCACCTAATGATTTGTGTGGCCGTCTGTCAAACCTGACTGCATACGATGGACACGTGCCTCCCATAGGTTCTAACAGCATCAACGAACACAGCGTGAAGATCAAACATGAAACTCCTACTATCAAGAGACACTCTCAGTAAGTCCATAAACTTATCTGGATCGACTGGCAGGCTACTATGGATGAACAGCAGCCTGCCAGTTGCTTCCATTTGTGGAAAACAGATCTTGTTGTCAACTTCGAGAAAACGAACAAAGATATCAATTTCAAATCTGCATGAAATGCTACGTCGTCTGTCGAGACAACTTATGATTCCTCCCAAATTTCCCATATGGAGGATCCGGGCCGTCCATCTAGGCACAAATGTAGGGCGAGGCGTGTGTACATCTCGACACACGGTCCGCCTAACCAATTGGTATCGCGGCCGCCAACAGCCGCAACTCCCTCATGGTGAAGAGTCACTTTTCTTCCTTTTGAGGATGGCAATTGCATTACATGCCGGAACATAGGGGGTTGCCTTGGACGTCGACACTGCAGAAACCCGGAAGCTGAGTCTTTGTGTCTATGTACCGCCATTTCTGACGCAGCTGGTGTTATGTGTGTGTGTGTATGTATGCATGTATGTGTGTACAGGTGAGATCTGCAGCACTTCGGACGGCCAGCGGGGATCTTGTCGCAGGATCGACTCCTGCCAGCCAGCGCTCGACGACTTCTCCCGCGACAAGATTCCTACCATCTGCTCCTACGACAAGAGGACACCCATCGTGTGCTGCATCTCTGGTGTCACCACCACAACCACAACCACGACCACCACCACCACCACCACCACCACCACTCCGCGCAACCTCGTCGACAAGGGAGATAAAGGCATCGGCAAGAAGGCCAGGGAAAGTGAGTACACCAGTACTTAAAAGCTGTTCACGATAAAGTGAGCACTTTTGAAATTAACCTTTAAAAATATTACTGCTCCTTCCTGCATGTATTTTAACTTGCATACTAAGTGGCATGCGCCCAGTGAAGTTGGTAACGATCCAGGGAAAGTAGTTACATATTTTAATTTTAAATTAAAAGCTCTAGGCGAACATATGTGAAAATTGAAACCATTTATTTCGCTTTCCAGCTTCTTAAAATTCATCTAAAAGTAAGAATAAGCAGATTTGTAAAATATTATTTCTTCTAATCATTTCACAGTTTCACTTGACCCACACATGAATAAGGGATCACGTCCATGGTAATGTTAATTTTGCGTATGACGGAAGAATACTTATTTCTCATAAATGTAGATCTTAAGCCGAGCTTCCAAAAGAGTTCAGTTTACCATGAACAAGCTATACTAACAGAACTCTCTCTGTTATGAATATGCTTTAGCGTTCTGCCGGGATGCAGCTATTTCATGCTTCCGAGTGCTCGAAACGCGTGAGCTCTTAGGCCTATGTCACACTATGCGTTTTTGCGCTGCGGCTAAACAGTTTGATGGGGTGACCTCATGGTGCCACACTGTTTCCGTCAGAACGCATAGCGGGACAAGAACTTGGCAGATTGCTTCATGTAGTGCGTGTGTTGAGGTGAGAAGTTGTTGGTGTCGTGTAGCAATGTTGTCGAAATTGAGACGGAGGCAGCCAGTCATCGTACTTATTTCCCCCCATTTCGATCGACTTTTTTTCTTGGCACTTTTTATCTACACTTTCTTTCGCACTCTGGTCCCACAATCTGGCTTCTCATGTATTTGTTCAATAAATTTATCAATACAAAAAATTAGTATAAATTGTGAATATGTATAAGAAAGCTAGAGAATAATATAAATGCCCCGTCACTAAAGGCTGTGCACGATAAAGTGAGCACTTTAGAAATCAATCTTAGAAAGAATTCACTGCCCCTGCACGCGTATATTTAAATGGTCGCAATGAGTGACATTCGCCCAGTAAAGTTGGTAACAGTTTAATTTGACCGACGCATGAATAAAGTGGTGAGGCCCATGGCAATGTTAATTTTACATAAGGCGGAGGAATACACGACGTATACAAGTAGATCTTAAGCAGGGCTTTCAAAAGTGCTGATTTTACCGTGAACAACCTATACCGCACAGTGTGGCAGCTCTCATTTGACTATAGTCCATTCCCCATTGGAAGCTACTTTCTCGGAGCCCTGCTAAATATCTACTTGCAGGCCCGTTTTGTATCCTTCCGCCAAATGTAAACAAACATTGCCATGTGACTGCCATGTAGCATTTGTCAAAATCAATGTTTACATGCCATTGTGTGTACATGTGTTCGTATACTTTCGCTACACCTAAATATAAACATTGAAATGTGACTTCTACTTTTATACCTGTCAAATGTGTTGTTTACTGTTTACAGCTTTTCGAAGAATTCTGTCTTAGGTCTATTTCAAAATCCATTTCGTACGAATATTCACAGTTTAGGCCTATAACATTATTTAGGTCAGCTTTATGACGTTTTAAAAATTCCTGAATAAACGATAGTTCTTACGGTTATGCTACATTAAAATATTTGTTTTCCACGACATAGCACATTACACGTAATGCACGTTAATATTTTGCCGCAGCTGTGTTAGACACTGCTACAACTGCGGGGTAATGAATTGTAGTATTTAACTTTTTGTTATTGATATGTGTTTGGTTATTTCTTTAAAAGGACGGCCTCAGTTCGAATAACAAAGGAATAGACAGTCCAACGAAAAAGCGACATTAAAATCAAGCACGCAACTCTTGTCGCTCATTTTTTGTTATAGAAACTTAAAATGTAGCAGTGAACATGCACACAAATAAGCCTACCGTAACTTTTATTCCACTCATATTTATATATAATCCTACTTATTGTGTATTAGGTTTATTGAAATTTATTGGGGCTGGGCTTGGTTATTTTGTTGGGATTGGCGGTAAATTACGTTACACGACTGGGTTTCAAACACCCAGTGCAAAGGTACAACGTTGTGACAAATAAACATACGTAAATGTAAATTAATAGCTTCGTCATAAAAACAGTTCACATTTACAACGTATAAATAGTTCACATCAAATATTTGAAATCACACACACACAGAGGGCCAGAATAACGACCACAACACAGCCACACCACACCCTTTCACACGCAGCGGTTAACGAAACACACCGTAACAGTATATTTATTACTGCTGCGGAAACACAGATTTATCACAACCTCTTAACTTGCTTAGGTAGGTTAAAAAAACACAACGTCTACAAACGTGATGTGGTAATTTGAAGTATTTTTCGGAGTAAGTATAATTTACGCTTCGTTTGGTAAAACAGCAACACGCCATGACATCATGGCTCGCCACGTCTGCCAACTTCACTTTGTTTCTGCCCCGCCATCATATCTAAATATATTGAAATAAGTATTCAAACATTAAAATCTCTTTTCAGTTGTAAATTACAAATTAAAAAATAATTATTTTGCTGTAATACGTATGAAATATGCTACAATTGAAAATGTGTATAACTTGTCTGCGTACTAGCGAAGTGAAACTTCCCGAGTGTGAAAGAGAGAGAGAGAGAGAGAGAGAGAGAGAGAGAGAGAGAGAGAGAGAGAGAGAGAGAGAGAGAGAGAGAGAGAGCGACAAAGCTCGCTCAGCAGACAGTTGCTTCAAAAATTACTCTCGCTCGATAAAACAACACCGTACCATTACGGCCTACTCGCGATATTTTCCGCTGTTATTTTAAACTGTGAAAATGAGATATGTTGCCATCGGGGCTTCATAAATATTTAAATATTTCAACAGGCACCGTTTAATTTAATAATAGTATACTAAAAAACTAGGTAAAAATAATATTTTTACTGTGAACTATTTCTTACCGGCCGTTGCCAACACGTCGCTGCTCTCCCTGTTGTTAATTCATATTTAAAAATAAATAAATATTACAAGTTATAGATTATAAGGTAAAGTTTCATTTATTCAATAATACAGTATTCTAAAGTTAACCACGGTGTTCTATATTTGTGGAATACAGGTTATTTAAAAAAAAAACAAAAAACAAAAAACAAAGGTTGACACGTTTTGCCTAGTGTTTTTTCAAAGGTTGATTTTCATAAGTCGCTTCCAATCGGGAATGGAGTATAAGGATGTTTCGCTTACCTTCGTGTTGTCCGGCTATTACCGTCTTGCCGCAGCACGATGTGATTACGTCCGGTCGGTACGGCAACACCGCACAAATGTCACACCTCTCATTTACAACAATGTGTCGCGTGCCCATCCCGTCAAACAGGAGAGTTTTAACCGCAGCGGGTAAAAAAGTATAGTATGACACCGGCCTTAGCCAACTCTTGCTCACTCACCATTTGCTTCATCGGCTCTACGTGCAAGGCGCCCAACTGGCGTACAGTCTTTCTGTCAACGACTCGCTTGAACATAACTTTAAGCGGTAACCATATTTTTAATACAAAGTTAATAATGATAAAATTTTGATGTTTGTCTAATGACAACTCCGAAGTTCCTGAGTATAAACATTAGCAGCTGTAAATGATTCTGAAAACATTCGTTTTAATAATTTTCACTCCCATAGAAATAATCCTTGGGGTTGAAATGAGAATTTGAATCTTGTCTCGGCACGAATATTTCCTTTAATGCTTTTCGTGTTCAGACACCACTACACAATATCCTTCTATTTTCGAGTGACGTGTTTTTTTCAGGACATCCGCTACGCAAATTCCCAAAACATGAAATTAATAACAGATTGTGAAATACGAAATTTATTTTGAGGGTATTAGATTTCTATTGGTAAGATATTGAGTGCACTGGTAACTATTATATTCATGATCAGTTGATACAGATTGAATTTAAAAATTACCTTTTTTTTTTTTAGAAAAATTACGGATATAAATTACAAGACCTATAAGTATACTATAAACTAATTATTTAAAATTGGTTCAAATGTGTTTTGTATAAGATATTATAAGTTGGAAACCATATTATACGCACATATACTGATTTTGTGGTTTCTATGGATTATTATTTGAGAAACTTAACAATTTGTCGAAAATATACATTATTTCAACTATTGCTGTATTTGTGTAATCATTTAAATGGACTATATTCATTGGCAGAAATAAGTCTAAGATCAAGACACAGAATCCTAAAACCAGACAAATCCCAGATAAAAAATAACAAAGAACTGGGAACTATGTAAAAACTTAGAAACACGAACCAACGAGCGACAAGCAACAAAATGGACAAGAAAATTGATGAACGACAACCACAACCAACGGAAGGATAAACTGCAATAATGAATCAAACAAAGAAAACAATATAATGGTACGGCACACTGTGCAACAGGGTACACGAAAAATAAAGGAACACTAACACTGCTGCTATGAACGTAAATAAAACTAAAATTATTTTTTGTCAAAGTTTATGGAAAAAATTAAAAGAAAATTAAGTAAACACTTCAAAGGTCACACAGGTAAATTTAAAATTAAAATACTAAAAATCAAAATCAAAAGACAAAACAAGATAATAAAAAAATTTCCGCACAGATAATGTAATGAAACCCCACCAGAAGACAAGAGGAAAGAATGGAAACACCATACAGATAGGGTAAGCAAAACATCACGACGTTCTGAAGCCTGAAGAGCGAGCATACTTTGACCGGAAAAGCACGATCTTTCCCAACGAAGAGTCCAGAAAGCGAATGGTCGTTAGTATTATTTTGCACTGAGTATCCATGACTAGGGCCATTATCACTGACATATCTTCACATTGGGAGAAACCCGACTTTTGTCAGTATAGTGGTGGTTTAAAGTTTCCTTTTTTTTCATGTTTCCTAGGCTGTGTTATCTCCGTACTGAAGCAACCAGTTAATAGCTGCCAGTTCGTTACTCCTTGCTTTTGTTGCTGAGCTGGGGAACGGAACAACTCCGGTGCTCTATTTTCGGCTTGTAAATTGAGCGTTTTGTTTACGTGATCCTAACGTACAATTTGACAGGATAACGAGTTTACATGTTTCCTACGTCAGTTACAACGTGCAGATCTGGTTAGTTTATATTTACTGAGAGATTATATCGCCCAGCATGGGAAAAAACACTCGCGAAAAGGAAACGGGGACGTTCCCTACTTCTAAGCTGCAAACCAAGAGAACGGAGGCTTAGGCATCTACAGGACTACTACTCCAGGAAAACGGAGGCTTAGGCATCTACAGGACTACTACTCCAGAACGACGGAAGCTTAGGCATCTACAGGACTACTACTCAAGGAAAACGGAGGCTTAGGCATCTACAGGACTACTACTCCAGAACGACGGAAGCTTAGGCATCTACAGGACTACTACTCCAGGAAAACGGAGGCTTATGCATCTGCAGGACTACTACTCCAGGAAAACAGAGGCTTAGATATCTGCAGGACTACTACTCCAGTAAAACGTAGGCTTTGGCATCTACAGGACTACTACTCTAGAAAAAAGTTCGTTTTATATATGATATTAGAAATTTCAATTTTCTTACTTTAATATTAGACCCGTTCTTATTGGTCAGATTTGTGAGACTACGTAAATCTTATTTGTATCTGTTAAATAAACAGTTTTTATTTTAATATTTCTTTCAGAAATCGCGTAATTTGAGGGAACGATAATGAACTAATACCGTTTACAAGCCACATTTTCGACTACCGTTAATGTTTTAAGAGGTCAAAGAATATGCGATTAGGTATATTAGCATACAGTATTATTTTTACTAGCCGTTACATTTCAATACACGAAATATTTGCAGTTTATAATTTCATGTATGAAATATATTTAAATATCGTTGTAGTTTTTAATATTTTATTGGACACATATGCATTTATTCTATGTCTATCCGACATAAAATGCATATGGCCAAAGAGGTTATAAATATAAACAGGATGTTTAAGTTCAGGTACGTGTGTATGTTCAGCTATAATTTTTATTTTTATGTTAAGAATATCTTCTTTTTCCGTTTTATTATATAAACAGTATGAAATGTGTAACAGCCCTTCCTCCTTTATTTCAAGATAGTTCTTCATCAGCAATGTTAACATACACTATGAATAAAGTTACTAACATACTTACACAGTCACAGCTAATAATGACCTGTGTGGGTAACCTTTCTAAGTAATGCTTACCGAGCTGCAGAGAGCGTTTTCAAAATTTTTACATCCAACAAAATATTTCTACGTGAGTTGTTTTCAACATGCCGGTTTACGACCGAAACTATAATATTACAAACAAAATATAGACCTATTATGTTTATAATCGATACGACACCTTGGTTGTTGGGAAATGCAATTGTCATTTTCGTTTAATTTGACTCTTAGGTTACTCTATCAGCAAAACTTCCGTTCACAGCTATTATGCCCCAGAAATTAACTGTTGTTGTCTTATTTATGTTTTGAAAATATGATACATTATTGTTAATCAATCAAATGGCACGATAATTCGAAGCTATTTTCATGAACTTTAAACCAATAACTTTTTTTAATAATAAATTAGCGGCTTGGAGAACTGCATTTCGAAAACCATTAAAATTAATTAAAAGTACAAATAATTTCAAACACCAAATAACTAGAGGCGTTCACAACAAGAAAAAGGTTCACTGCTTGTGCAGTTCCTGAAATATTATAAAGGAAAATCAATATTTAAAAATCGGAAATTCTACATTTTTGAAATGTGTTATTGAATTTAAATTTATATGACCCAAATAAATTAAGTATGTCATAATTTTCCAAATAGCTCATACGTTTCTTCTTTGAAAGGAAACAGAAAACAATGTGTACGAGTAATGTGCAATTTTTATGTTCCACAGGAAGAAAGTCGATTTCCCGAGTGCTGAAATAAAGCCTTCTGAAGATGCGCAAACAAAGTCTTATGTATTATGCCAGTACAAATTTCTGTGCCCGACATTCATCAAAATACGATGCAAGAAACACGAATAGTGGGCATAAATTATTTAATTTCTTCTTTGAAAGACATTGATAGTCACAGCCAAGTAGGTTGTACATACGACAGTAACAATTTCACTGTTATTGTACTAACTTGCTTCTTATTTTTTCATTTTTAATTATTTTCTTATATTTACATTCCAGGAGTTTTCTGCAGCAATATTAAGTTCCTAATTCTGATAGATGTTTGGCTTCGAATAAAACATTGTACAACTTCGTATGGCATGTGGTTCCCAATCTTGTGTACAATTGCATCCACCACTTTCCTAAATATGTTTTTGTAGAAACTGAATTAGAAAATAGCTGTATTGCTGGTGTGACTTTTCTCTTGCACAGCCTACTACATCCAAGTGGCGCTGAGTTAGTTTAGGAACTATTTTAAATTCATGCCTTGATTTGTTAAATTACTGTTGTTGATATTGTTTCTTTCCACAGTATATCCGTTGCATAAAAAGTGATTTCTTGCAAGTTTTCTTAATTGAGGTTCATCAGCAAACACAAATATGTTCCAATTATTGTCAAACGGTAAAGCGAAATGCAAGGACAGAATAAACAAATACGAAGGAATGTACAAGGAATGCAGAGGTGAAGGAATTAGGGTCGTAGAATAAACGGGTGTGGAATCGCGATGAAATGAAGTGGCAAGTGTTACACGAAAAACTACGTGAAACGGTAGCATGAAAGCTGTGTGATATTCAAACTTGGGTCGACTTTGCGATGCGCAAGAGGACTGATGAGGGGGAGGGAGGTGCGTAAGCGCCTACATGGTATTTGTCCTAGTACTATGAACTTCCTCCTGTAAGTAATATCTCTCCTTCCCCACTCCCACTTGAGGTCGCGAGTGATGAGAACAAAAAAAGTCTGCAGCGAAGATGCCTCGGCTTGGTTCGAAAACACTCTATCTCCATAAGCTACTGAAATAGACAACATTAGTTAAAAATTCTAATAATTTGCGAGTAAACTCTTCATAGTACTAATGTGTAATATATCACAAAAAAATTAATGAATGTACTCTTTAGAACAGCATAAAATAATTGCTAATATATTTACTACAAGAGGCAGCTGAACACGGTTTTTAGGCAGTGGCACAGGTATAACCCATCATCAAAATTAGGTCTTTATTATTAAATTTCACAACATTGAAATTGACATTTAGAACATGTAGTTCATTTCTTTGCATCAAATGCTCTCATTAAATTTGTACATTTAAATTTTTTGAAAAATTCAGGTTAAAATTAACATTGTTTCTTATGGCTCGCATTTTAGGTACTGCCCACTCTGAAGTCTGTACATTCCTCTGGTGAGACACAGGATGCTTTATACAGTCTCAGTATTAATGCATCCAGTATCTCAATTGAGAAAGATGACAGACTTAAAGCCCTAAAACGTTGTAAGACTTGCTTACACTATCTGTATGGTGTTTTCGTTACTGTCCTGTTGTCTTCTGGTAAAGTTTCGTTATATTAGCTGTATTGAGTTTTGGTTGTTATTGTCTGGCTTGTTCTTGACATTGGTTTTAGTACCGAAGGTTTTAATATCACCGAGTTTTTTTTTAGTTTTTCAGTATTTATTTATTTTTTAATCTTTGCCCACAAACATCAACAAGGTCTAAATGTGTACAGATTTACCTATGTTTGTGGTAGCTATGTAGTTTTATATTAATGTTACTTTGAATTTTCATTGTCGCACCGTCTACTCTTTGTTTATTGTTCAATTCATTGCTGCCATTTGCCCTTGTTTTCATTGTGGCTGTTCACCAATTTTCTTGTCCAGTTTTTGCAGCCTATTTCTCATTGGTTCATGTTATATTGACTGCCATATTATTCTATATTACCTTGTTCTTTGTCGTTTTTTATCTGGGAATCGTCTGATTTTTTATTCTTGGTTTTATTGTTAGGATTGTCACTAACAAGGGACACAGTCCATTTAAATGGTTGCAGAAATCATGCAACTCCATTGTCATTAATTTTTTAAGTTAATGTTGCTATATGTTATGATTTTGTCAATTCAAATATATACTCAGTAAAATAAACCCCATCGAAATATATCATAGTCTATTCCTCATATTTTCACATTTTTTTAAATTAAACACTTTAAAAACCGCCCCATGAATGACTTGTTTGGTTGTTTCCTAAATATGTAATGTACTACAGGCATTTTATATTCCTAAAATCTTATGTTTTGTTTAATTTAACTTTCACTTATTCTTCTCATTAAATTATAATATTTTTATTATAATTAAATAAATAAAAACACAGGGAATATGTGTTTTGTGGCTACTAGTATAGGAAATAGTTATCATGCAAAATGTTATTAAATTGAGTATGCATAGTTATGGTGGATTGTCCCTTGGTGCAATTTTCTTGACTTGATTAAGTTTTCTTTGCATGAAGCGGAGGGATTTCAAGAAAGTAGGACTTCAGCAGGGCTTCAGAAAATTTGCAAGTAACCGTGAATGGGTTAGAGTTGAAATTCAGTTCCTGATTCTACACTGTATAAAATAATGGGAACATTGGATGAAAAGTGTAAGGTGATATTCGCAAACTCGTGGGTGGAACATAGTTTTCCTTGCAGGTAAGGTAAAATTACTGCACTCTGGAGTAAAATTCACGTACATTCACACCAGCTATAACCTTATTCTTTATTGCAACACCTTCACTACGATTATTATATTTAAAAGATGAAATTAATAACCCAATAATAACCACAAAAGCAGTAGGGCACCAATGATATTGAACATATGAATATTCAGACTTCATTGATAGAGTCGAAAATCCCATACATGGATGGGGAAATTACCTTACGACACGTGCATCTGTTCAGCATTCTCAACAGCTAACTCAGATGACAGGGGGAAGAAACAATGCTTCAACACGATAATATTCACTCAGGTTGTCACGCTTTCGTCGTGGTGTAATAGGTAGAGCACCGGCCTATTGTAATAGACGACCATGGTTCGCGCCCACCCACTGGCAAATTTCGAGGGTTTTAGTGTTGAAGTTTCGGTTACTCTTCGTCAGCGGAATTAGGTTATAAAAATTAACAGTACTAATAATCCAGGAATCTTTAAAACTACAATTTAATTATGCAATAGGGTTTATTTTGCCTTACTAGTATGGGATTTTCCCCCAATTTTGTCAGGTACTTTTCCGGTATAATTAGGGGATAGTAATTCTCCTGTTATGTAAATGTACTCTACATTTAAGAGGTAATTTTACCTTACATGTAGAGGTAATTAGCTTCCCTTAGATGTAAGGGAATTGTACCTCAAATATTTTGGCAGTGTATATGTGGGTAACCCGCGTGCTGGGAGATATATTAGTTGCTAGTCCTCGAGTGCACAGCTCGAACGAGATGTGGACCAAGACGGCGAGGCATGTTGCAGTGTGCGAGCGATACTCGGCCGCGGTGTGGCGCGAGGAGACTGTGCCTACACTTCTGGGTCTCGACGACGAGCCCCGGGAGAAAATCAACACGTCCCTGTGTGCGATTCCCGACTCTACTGAACTCATCGTCGGCGGCGAGCGCGCCAACCCTAAGGAGTTCCCACACATGGTAGGTAACTTAAGGCTGCTCAACATAAAGTTAACATCTGAAATTAACATTAGTAAAAAGTCATTGCCCCTGTCTCCACATATATTAACGGGTGCGCTCAGTGATATTCGCCCAGTAAAGTTGGTAACTATTGATGGAAAGTAGTTCCATATCTTAACGTCGAATAAAAACTGTATGGTAACAATTTGGGAAAATTTTAATTACTTCCTTCGCTTTATACTTATTTTATGCAACGAAGTGAAAAAATTAGCATTATTGTAAAATATTTATTTTCCTAGTAATTTTACTGTTTCACTTGACCGACGCATGAATATAGTGATGAGGCCCATGGCAATTTTAATTTTATAATTTTATATAAAAGGGAAGAATACACAACGTGCGTACAAGTCGATCTTAAGCACGGCTTTCAAAAGTTCCCAATTTACGGTGAACAGCCTATACAAGAGTTTCTTGGCATATCATCATGGAGGTGGGACAGCGATGGCGCAGTGGCTAGTGCGCTCGCCTCCCCCATGGCGATCCGGGTTCGATTCCCGCTGGATTGTCGCATGTGGGAATCGTGCTGGACGATGCCGCTTGCCGGCGGGGTACTCCCCTCGCCCTTGCATCCAAGCGCCGCTCCATCCTAGTGTCTCATTTCATGTATCGTCCGGCGATGACGGGCGCCTACGGGTACCGGTTGGAAAGCCTTTCACTGGGTTCCCTCCCCACTCAAGTACGTTATTTTTATCATGGAGGTAATTCTACTCTTAACGCTATAATGCCCAAAACTTTAACTATTTATTTCTATTTATTTAAGAAGAAAATTCACTATTATAACTTACCTTTTAAGTTAGTTTTACTAATTTTAAAAATATTATCCATATTCCTGATTACTTTCATTTTATTTTCTGTGATCAGTTGATTTCTAAAATATTAATTCAAGTATTTATCTTGTAAATGTCTTCCATGAACAAAACTGTTATGTTTTTATTTAGTGTTATGCATCTTACATAGTTATTGTCCATATATGTAATAAAACCCTAATAAATACTTAAAAATAAAAGACCATCGAATTGTTTGCATTTTAAAATCATATATATACATATATGATTTTAAAATATTATTATATGATATATATATGATTATTAAAATATATATATGATTTTAAAATATATATATAATTCTAAAATGGTATTATTATTGCTCACAATAAATGGAAAACCATAAATGACGTTATTTAATAAAACTTTAAATATATGAAAAATTCATGGAGCACGTTTATGAATGCTTGGTGACCTTTCTCGACATTTTTGTGAGATCATGCCATAGAAAAGTTTCATGTTACGAGAATAAAGGAGGAAAATTGTTATGTTGGTAAGAAAGAGAGCAGAACCTGACCACAACTCTATGTATTGGCGCGTGTGTTTCGCAGGCTTCGATTGGTTTCGGCAACGAGAATAACATCGAGTGGCTGTGCGGGGGAAGTCTCATCAGCGAGAGGTTCGTCCTGACAGTGGCGCACTTCGTCAGCTTTGGGAGCAGGTCAGTCATGTCACTCTATTGCCGTTTACCTTACCTTGATTTTAATATAGAACACGACAGTGTGTTCAAAAATTATCGTTTTAGACAATGTGTCGCTATAGCGCCAAACAGGTTATGATAGAGTTCCACTCTATATATCGCAATTCCAAAGACAAGACAACTCTGAAGCCAAGCCCCATATATTCTATAGAGTTACACGAATAGTTTAATTACTCCACACATTATTAGAACTTACTTTGTATTGTATTATACAGAGTGGGGTGGAATTCGACCGGCATACTTCGTGAGGTGATTTCTCAAGCAAATTTAATTGGGAAATATGTGGGATACTTTCTACACTTAATAGTGACTGAGAATCTATGTTTTAGACTGAGTTTTTGCGAAATATTATACACGAAGTGAAATTAAATTGCAATTTTCTGAATATTATGTCATCTTTATCGAGACAACCTAAGAGCAAAGTCTCATTAATACCTCCCACCGAAATGAAAATAACAGTGGTGGCCACTCTCTTATTGCATACTACCTCCAGGTAGTCTAGGGCAGTGGTCTGGTATGGTCAGTGTTGTTCTATAGTCCTTTGTCATTGCATGCAACTCTGTTTTTAGGTTTTCAACAGTAACATTAGTGTATGCACAAGTCTGGGGTTGGGATACCAGATTGCTTCATACAGTGCTGTACCTCAGATTGCACTTCTTTACAGAGTGATCGTTGTTTTGAATCCAAGTCTTTGCGAAGCTGTGGGCACAGCTCACATTTTGAGAACAGGCTCACTGCTTTTTCCATCAAATAGGTGATGTGTTCCTGGAAGCGAAGCTTATTGTCCAGTATAATAACTCCTACATATTTTACATTCTCCAGCTTTATTTGTCTTTCCTCAAACCTAATAGTTGGAGTCCTGTCTAGGCTCTCATTCATTAGTAATACATTCGTCTTTGCTACATAAATACATATTTTGTTTTCAAGGAAAGACATTATAAGATCACAGAGATTGCTGGCACGACTACTTTAATTGTCAGAGCACCTCCGGCCTCCATGCATTATTAAATACACCGCCGATGTCCAAGAAGGTGCCTAATAAACAAGTTTCTCTGGTTGACTTGGTATTGTGCCCAATACTCATTTCTACTTTTTCGGTTCCCCTTCCTTTCCAGAATCCATAGTGTTCACGATGTAATCCTACTGTAACCTCAAAGTAGACTAGTATTCTCAGGATAAACAGTTTATCTAACATCTTATCCAATATTGGGAGAAAGTATGACAGATCTGATTTGTATCAGATTTGGCTTGCATAAGATCCATATTTCTTCCTTACACAAAAATTGTTAATTGAATTTTCCCTTCTTCCATATTGCAGGGAAACATCTTCTTAATAGGCAATTATTTGTTTTAAAAAATTACGCCATTTTAGAGTCTTGGGTAGACTCTTCGTTATCTCTGGTGTTGTGGCATCTAATCCTGAGGTTTCTTGTCCTTCATCTCCCTTAATTCTACCTAGTTCCTCTACAGTAAATTCAGTTGTTGTTTGTGTGTCTGAAAATTCTGTAATTATTCTTCTGTTCATGCACTTCATTCTCTCTTTCCAACACTTGACATGGTAGTAGAGATTTCACCAATTCTTGAGCATTTTCGTGTTAATCAATGATGACTCTTCCATGTCTGGATAGCTTCTTCACGACTTAATTGTCTTTAATGGCTAGCATCTTTTATACAAGCCACTAAGGATTTTTGGTCCCCTGTTCAGTAACAAAGTTTCGCCAGGAGCACATCTCCTTTGTGGCGAAACACAAATAATTGTACAAAACAGACTGGATCACAACTGTTTAGTTGAAAAAAAAACCTCTTGCTACATAGTTCCATACTTTCACAACATTTACAAAGTGCATTCAAATCAGCAAGACCAAATTCAATTATTATTGTGATTACGAACATACATCTCTGCTGAACCAGTATCTATTAAAATCAATTATAAAATTCCAATAAAAAAGGGGCGATCCACATACCCTAGCAAAGCCCTCTAGATCAAACATTAACTAATAAAAGAAGGACGCCCCTAAGACCCTGCCAAAACCCTCGACAATATTAAACAATACCAAAAAATGTATTAAACATAATTAAAAATATTAAATGGCCCCAAAATATTTAAACATTAGAAAATTAAAAAATCAATTGATTGCGTCATCCGGACACTGAGAAATAATTGGGCTACGAGTGAAGTGTCAAACAATGCAATGAATCAAATAGAAAAAATTACCGTCTAATACATCTCAGCTCGAAAACTGGATGGTAATGAGACAGCCACAAAGCAGTGAGTACAAGAAGCAACCACGTAGAAACAATTAACTGCCATGAAACCGCGTAAGTTACGTCCAAAAACAATTTAGAAAGGCGAACGAAACCAAAAATTTTGAGCATCCCTATACAAGAGGTGACCACGTTCACCACTTAATTACATCACAATTAAATAAAAACTGCTAACACTCGACTACAGGCAATTACCAGACACGACAACGTATGACACCATTAAAATCGACGCTCCATCAAAACCGACCAAATCACATCAATTCCCGAAGAAAGAGTTCTACCAAGCACCCAAGACGAGGACATGATAAAATAAGTTGTAAACGCGCATGCCCATGGAGAGGCGGGATCATAGAACAAGAAATACAGGAGAAGGAAACCGAGTACGTATACAACTGCGCATATCAGAGACACAGATGGCACCACTAGTAACATGAACAAAATCTCAGCAGCACACCTTTTCTCTCGGTATTATTCGATATATTATTTTCTTTCTTAGATATTTCTCAACCATTTACTGTCTGTGCTCAGGCATTCCTCTATTCTTTATATTTCTTCCTAGTTTCCTCATGTTCTCAATTTCGTCATTCCACCATTTATTTTTGGGACTCTTGGCTTGAATGTTTGCAGGACAGCCTCACATTAATCCTGGTTTATCTTCGTTATTTTCTCAATTATGTGGTGCAGATCTTTGAAAAGTAATTTTCGGTATTTATGGAGATACTCCTCAATCACTTAGTCAAACCTCCAGTCAGTATCACGGTGGGCATATAGGATTCTTGAGAAATTTTATTCTTGCAGTGCTGCAACAAAGTTCAGCCCAAAAACAGACAGTCACTTGTACAATCTTCTGTCACTGTCCAATTTGCATCCAATCTGGATGCCTTCCTATTTGTAAATGTCACATCTACCTGTGACTCAGTACCAAGTAATAGTGACATGTGGTTAGGTTACCAGGTTGATTAGCGACATGGAGATCGTTCTACAAGAGATAACAGTGAATCGATAGACTAAGTTCGCTAGGTTGTTGTGAATATCATTGTCTTTATTTTGCATTGACATCTGCTCAAATAATGAGTCTCTCCTTTCCAAGTTTTTCTGATCACTCTTCCTACTTCTCGAGGTGCACTTTTTAATAATCTAGGTACTGGAGGTAGGAAGCTCCTAGGTAGTATGAGATATTATTGTAACTATGCTTCAGACATAAGTTATTCACATATCATGCAATTCAATTGTGTTCTAATCCAAATTTTATCTGAAGAGATTACATTCCTGCATGATTCTTGCATTAAGACCACAGCAATCTTTTTCTTGTTGGCGATGATCACTATCTCTGATCTAGCAACAGCGCTTATTTGTATATTAATTTGCCCTGCTCTGATATTTTTTTACAGCAGTCATTATTCAGCATAGTTGATCCTTTCATTGCAAATGCCCTTTTATAAAGCTGATATTTTTTGCAGTCAACTCTATGTGTGTACCTTTTTGTCCTTCATGCAATTTACGTACATAGGATTGTCCCTATTGCATTTACATTTGACTTTTTCCCTCCAATCCACAGGTAAAACATTTTTCAATGCTTTTGCAGCTTCTACTTTTATCGTTGTACTGCTGGCACTTCATCACTTTAACGGAACCAAAAAGTTCAGAGTCTTACATGACGCATATGCAATGTATACCATTTCATGGTATATCAGTAAGTTCTTGCACTGGCAAGGGATTTCATTGAAATGTTAACTGTATCCTTGCTTCTTCTTTTTTCCAATCTTACTGTTGTTCCATTCACGAATTCTTCCTTACTTATGCCTTTGCCTTCCAGGTTCTGCTTCCAGATTTATGGGAGCGGTTCCTCGTTGTCATATTTGCATAGGACGTCGTATATGATTACTATTTGGTACTTTTCAATGGTTCATCAAGTTTTAGTTCCTGCTCTTTTAATTTTGTGCTTTCCTTTATTTTGTTAATAGTATCATCATCTCTGGCTTCTGTTAATACTTCTCCTGTCAATATTCAATATGTCACCACCTGGACCTTCTCCAAAGCTCAGGCCTTCGAGATATTCATTATCTTTATTGATGTTATAACACTTGGTCACAATTTCCACTAGTCCTTCAGATGGCTGCCCTATGTTTAGCTAAAGAAACACCTTCATCCAGTCCAGTAGGCCAGATTTGTTTCTCCTCATCTCTGCACACCTGGTCTCTGCCCCTACATTATATTCAAGGCATATAATACCTTATCTTCCCCAATCACTGAGTATTATATGGCATAACATTGTCTATCACGTCACTTCCCGCTGCTTAAAGGCTGTAATCAGGCCAGTGGCTCTGCTGACTCGGCCAGCAGGCTCTGGCAGCATGTCAGCAGTTTTCGTCCACCAGTTCGATTGCTGAAAGTGAGACCTCTGCCTCCGTACAGGCGCCCGCATGGCCCTAACTGCACGAAAACTTACACACACGCATACGTGCATGGGATTACTGTGTGCTCACCAAGCATCACCACACCTCCCTCATATGCAGCCACCAAGATCAGACTTCTGCCAACAAAGAATGTCACGTCAGTCGTATCTATGTTGAACTGCACACGAGGAAGAATCATGGACACTACGAGGGTCGCACCAAAACCCTTCCTCTCCAGCCAGAATCCCCCACACGATCTGCGAGCTTTTCCTGTTGTTATAGTTTTATATTTTATACTTGTTACTAGGGAAGTTTTATGTTTTTATACTAATAAAAAGAAGGGTTTCATGAATAGAATTTCGTTAATTATGAGTTACAATAAATATAAGCTATTGGTGAGAGAGGTTCTAATCAATTACAATAGGTGACTATCCTGACTGATATCATGCTGAATTTTGTGTCGGAAAGCGACGAGCAGCATGCCAAGCTGCATCTTGATGGCTTCATCTCAGTGTGGGTCCTCAGACAGACAGATAGATACACCCCATACAAAGCGTTGCCAAGTATTATATTGTTTCTGGTGCGTAATTGTGACAAATACGGAAGAATGGCTTCGCTGATATGATTTTATAAACTATTATAGTTGTCATATGTTTTTGATTCTTCGACTGGCCTGGATACCGACGCATCACTGCAATTCTCTAGGCTTGTCCGCCTTTACTGAATCATAACACTTTGATCTGCCATCCGGCGGAACGATCTAGATGCGTGCCCGTGCCCGTGCAACTCGTGAGAAAATCTACGCTACCAGCGAGCCGGTTCGCAAGTCGGTTCGCGCGAGTCTGGACGCACCTTAAAGATAAAGGGTACAGATGGAGAGACACTGTAATTAAGTTTAGAGGTTTTTCTCGGCGCTTAGAATCGAGGTCTTGAGCACTGTAGGTGAAATTGTAGCAGCAGTGTAATGTAAGAGCGAGGAAATGGGATTGGCCGAGGTAACACGATGTTAACGGCAACATCCTCCACATTTCTTGCATACCAGAATCCTGGTGGATCCGCCTGGATTTAGCCTGATTCGCCTTGGTACGAGGCGAGCAGTTAATGTTATAATGTATATACAAATAAATATAGAGAGATAGCGAGAGTAAAGAGAGAGAGAGAGAGAAAAAAGGGGGGGGGGGGAATTATAATGTAGAGTATTGAAGTAATAGTAGAGATATAAAGAAACATGTAAAGAAACACAGAGGTTTAGAAAGCGATCAGGGTGGCGGTATACGGAGAGATAGAAAGATATATGTAGAGATATGCAGTGATTCAGAGAATGATAGAGAGATACATAGAGAAGTAGAGATACATATAGAGAGAAACACAGATGTAGAGGGAGACAGAGTTATAGAGAGATATAGAGAAACATCGCTATATTTAGAGAGAGATAGAGAGAAGTAGACAGGTATAGAGATGTAGAGAAATAGAGAGATGTAGTGAGATCAAGAGTTGTAGAGAGATAGAGAGATGTAGGGAGATCAAGAGTTGTAGAGAGATAGAGAGATGTAGGGAGATCAAGAGTTGTAGAGAGATAGAGAGTTGGCGAGAGAGATAGACATAGTAAAGGATAGAGAGGTGTAGACAAAGATGTAGGGATATTGTATGTAGGGAGGTGTAGAGATGAGGAGAATGATAGAGATACAGAGGGATACATGTAGACAAGCATCGGGAGAAATATAGAGATGTTGAGGGAGATGGAGATATATATAGAGATAGACATCGAGAGACATGGAGACATGCCGAGAGAGACAGAGAGAAGTAGACAGGTATAGGGATGTCGAGATAGTTATACATAGAGAGAAACTCGTGAGAGATGTACAGAGATGACGAAAGGAGCTAGGTAAGGTAGAGAATGAGAGTTGTGGTGTGCGCAGGGGCCTGGCACGGTGGGTGCGGCTAGGCGACCTGAACCTCGCCGAGAATGACGATGACGCCAAGCCGCAGCAGTTCTCGGTGGTCGATCACATCCGCCACCACGAATACGCCGCCCCATCGCACTACAACGACATAGCCCTGCTGCGACTCAACACCAGCGCCACCTTCAATGCCTACGTGCGGCCCGCCTGCCTCAATCCCGATCGCTACGTAGCACATCACTACTTCCTGGCTTCCGGCTGGGGGCGCACCGACTGGGGTCAGTCTCCCTCTTCATTGCCAGTAATGTAGCTTCATAAGACTCACACGCCTGGCTTTCCCTGGCAAAAGTATCTACTAACTTAGGCACGAATCTATCATTATGAGGCGCAAGCCATGTATTAACTTAAGCTACTAATATAGACTGTTTACGGTAAAGTGAGCACTTTAGAAATCAACCTTTGAAAAAGTCACTGACGCTACCTTACATATATTTTAAAGTGCACACTTACTGGCATGCACCGAGTAAAGTTGGCAATGACGAAAGGGGAGTAGTCCCTAGTTTTAACGTTAAACAGCGTTTAATAAAAATTTATAAATACTTAAAATGTTTATTTTACTTTCTTTTTTTTTTTCTGCATGTAAGTGAAATAATTAATAAATTTAATAACTGTTTATTTTCCTAATATTTTCACAGTTTTATTTGAGTGACGCATGAATAAAGTTAGGATGCCAATGGCAGTGTTAATTTTGCATACACGGGAAGGATACATAATGTGCATACAAATATATCTGAAACAGATCTTTGAAAAATGCTCAGTTTACGTTGAACAGCCTATACACGTGGAGCTGCATACCAGCAGCAGAGTTCGTCCCCTTTCTTCCCTCTGTGCTTCTCCAGCAATGTTGCCAATTCTTAGGTGCAGAATTCCACTAGGCTACAAATTAAACGACGCAATAATCCACCAGATAATGAAAATCCATATAATCATCCATCGAATAACGACAATACTAGTCATACTTTCTAAAATAATAGTATGACCTTTTTTAAAGTAATTATTCTTTGACGAAATTACGTGATTAATAAAATACGTGTTAAGTCACTAACGTTCTTTTAATAATTGTCCATGGTTCCCCCACAGTTTAAATATTTTTACATTTATTTTCCAATTGTAACGTCTTTGAATTATTATAAATGTAGACACGATGAATGATAATATACACTTTAAATATAGAAACAAAAGAAAATTACTAATATTTAAATGTACTTAAAAATTAACACCTTGCAATCACTTTAGCAGCACTAGAAAAGAATGCTCCTCATTCACTAGGAGTTAAGTAGGTTCACATGTGCCAAATACATGCGGAACTATGTTGGGTATTTCAAATTTGAGCTATTAGTTCATGGTTATTTTATTTGAAAATTAAAGTAGAAACATTTACTACTTCAAAACATAAATATTTAATTGAAGATTTGGACGCTCAAATTATTGCTAGTTATATAATTGTACGTCCATAAAATTGCCCATAAAACTTCACCTAGAAATATTTAAAAACAATTTACTAGATTATCCACTGACAACTATGTAACAATTTTGCCCATGGGTGGGTGTTGAAAGCCAACAAATATGGTGGAGGACCCACAGAACTGGCAACACTGCGGTCTCCCCTCCCTGTTCGAGTCTCGCCCGTTCGAGCCGACGTTTAGTAACGGGAAGCTTATTGGGTGACGAACTACGCAGATCAGGTTTTATTTGACGTGAATACGTCTTCAAATGTGCGATCACAGTGAAGGCAATCCAGAAAATTCGATAATAACAAAATCGGGGGATACAGTTTGGCATTGCATCTCCGAATATAACGTCTACATTCAAAATTCAATTACACCACTCGATTGCCAAAGGACCAAAGCATATGTTACGTTGAGTGAGGACTGCGAAACAACGCACATATGGCGGAGGGGTGGGGGATGGAAGGCAATTTTGAGTTCGTTTCGCTGCGTCTCATTACTTCCGCGTGGTATAACTTTTGACTAGGAGAAGATACGGCGCTCGTTTACGTTTCAATCGAAAACGCTCATCAATATCAATCGATTGCGTGCATAAAAATAATTGTGTGGCGTGGTTATGATGAAATTGTATGCGTTTAATATAAAAATTGAAGAAAACTTAACACAATTTCGGCCTACACTCGTCAAAAAGCCAATTCTAAATACAGAAATCGTATACGGTTGGAAAGAGCATCCCAAAAGCAATTCAGTGGATACACATAAAACCCCATATGATCGAGTGAAGCGGTGCCAGGAACGTAAAAATAACATCAAGGCGTCCGAGAGCGTCAATGTAGACGTATTCAAGCTAAACAAATGGCTCGTGTCCCCAACACAGACAAACAATATTTTTTATTCCATTGTTCAGATGCGTCGGGCATCGGCGTACAAGGAGATACGATCTTTACGCAGAGATTTCACGCTTTCTGAATCAAAGTTTTGAAAACTCACCCATAGTACGAAGTGGTTTGGTTGTTTTCTAACTATGCTATGTATCACAAGCTTTTTATACTTGTGTTAACATTAGAATGGGTAGTTCACGGTAAAGTGAGCACTTTTAAAATCAACCTTAGAAAAATTCCACTGTCCATTCCCTGCATATACTTTGCGATAGTCGTCTGTCGCCAATCGCTACTTTTGAACATTCAGCTGCTGGCTAATAATCGTACTCCTAGGCCAACTTGCTCCCCTCCTTCGCTTTCCTTTGGCTGCCCCTCCTTCCCTCCACCCCTCCCTCCGTTCTCCCTCATGATGCCGTCTATATAAGCCTCTGCACTTCCCCTCCCTACTTTCTCAAGTAACTTGGTTTTGGTGATCTGCACACTGTTGTGAATTCTCCTTCGGTGATCGGGCTAGTCATGGTTCTGCATACGACATCGCTTCTAATGCCACAAGACATCACGTCGGGCGATGTGTCCCTGGGGCTACAATGTTGGTGAGCAAACGGCTCGTGTTGACGCCGCAACGTTTCAGAATGGGCACCACTTCAGCCGCTATTATATCGGTTTTATCAGCATTTTACCGGTGAGTCGGGGTGGTCAGTCAGCATTTGCATGTTGGGGTGAAGCGAAAATGTTAGTCTCGAAAACACGTGCATGTTTTCGGAGAGAAGTTGATTGTGGGTCAAGTAATCTTTAGATTTTCAGTGGCTTTTCAGTGTGCGTTTGTAACATGCAAATAAACGAGGTCGTATTTTGCGGCCTGTTCCCAGTTTGACTGCCTCGACTCGTCGATTCAGTCCGACCAGCGTTTATCATCGCGGTGATTTCTAGTTTCCAATAATTTAACGTTGAGTTATGTGCAAACATCGTTTGGAACTAGTGAATAATTTAGCCGCATTTCCGCGGAAATATAGCAAGTTGAGAGTTCTGAAAGTAGGAATTTGAGTGGAAAAATATGATCCGACCCTGTAATTTTTTTTTACTATTTGTAGGATTTTGTTAAGTTCGTGAAGTGGTTTCACTTGTTTTTAAAATTTGAAGGGCAGTTGTCCCTTGTGATAAGTTGGATACTCGCCGACGCGGTCCCTTAGTAATAACGAATAGAAGTTAGTTAATAGTTTTACCATGCTGTAAAAAATTTTGAAAATGCAGACACCCCTTTTTTGAAACCAATTTTAATGTGGATATTAATTTGGTAATACCAATGAATAAACTTCCCGTCAGTTGTGACGAGCTTTTAAATGTATATTGAAGGAGAGTTAGTGTGATTACGGTAAGATAATTAATTGTAATTGCGCTCGTGAGCAGAGCATTAAGTAATCAGAATTTTCTTGTAATAAAAACTTGGGCACCTTAATGAATCTAGACTCCTATTTGCATTTCACGCTGGTGCGATGATTTGGACTATTTGATTCATGAGTATGTTTTAAAATATAGGTTTGAGAGAATATATTCATGTAAGCTCGAATGGAGCTTAATAGAAATGTTTTATGAGTCTGCTAAAGAGTGGCTTTGACTATATATTATAAAGAGCATTTTTTATTCAAACTTGTCTGAGAATTATTTGGTGATTTGGTGATTTGGTAATTTGGTGAATAATATAAAGAAGGTTCAGTGGGTAACCTTTTTTGCCACTTAACGCGATTGTACTTGTCAAAGCTGTGGCTGACCACACATAGTTTTATAAATAGTGGAATCTTTTTTAGGGAATATGTTAATTTTTTGGAGATCTCTGTGATATTATGGATCTGTATCTAGTCGGCGCCTGTGACTGCATTAAACTTGAATTACCGAATTGCTTCAAATTATATATGGTAGCAGATAAATGGGCGATACAGAATTATTTGCCTCATTTACAGATTATTTGTGAATAAATGTAATATAAACCCTAGGCTTTTATGTATATGCTTTTTAAAGGTACTGAAATAATTATATTAAATTTTGCCTCATCTATATATAATTGTGATAATTCGGAGGCTTAAATATATCTAAACATATTAAAATAACTAAATATTCCACTTGTTTTATGATATTAATTCTTACTCATGGTGTATCAGTATGTGAATAAGGAACCATGTGCAACAAAAATGACAATGTTAATTTTACATAAGACGGAAGAATACACAACTTGCATATAAGTAGATCTTAAGCAGGGCTTTCAAAAGTGCTCATTTTACCGTGAACAGCCTATATAGGTAATTTACGGTAAAGTGAACACTTTTGAAATCAACCTATGAAGAAAAGCACTGGCCGCTAACAGCACGTGCATTAATACACACTGACTCGCATTGCTCCCAGTTAAGTTGGCAACGCAATATGAAAACGAGTACTGTAACTCGACGTTGTATTCAAAGTGAAAATTTTAGGCTTCCTTCCAACTGAATTTATTAAAAACATTGTATGCCTATTTTACGCACATTAGAGTAATAATCGACACTAGTGTTAACATATTCATATTCTGAACACTTTCACAGATGTCATAGTTACACTTGAAAGGCGCATTAATAATATGAGACGGCCAGTAGCAATGCTAATTTGATACACGATGGAAGGATACAGAATTATCAGTAGTAGATATTCGGCAGGGCTTTCAAAAGTGCTCATTTTACCGTGAACAGCCTGTATCTAAATTTCGGTTAAATTAAGTGCTAATTTTATTTTAAATTATGATATTTCGTTTATAATTAATAATAATTAAAACTATGTGAAAATAGCTATGTTGGTAATACCTAGTAATAAATAGTTCTTATGCAAAATATTAATAAACTGAGTAGGCATAAATGTTGTGCGTTGTCCCATTGGTGTATTTCTCTAGATTCTACTAAGGTTAGCTTGCTTGAGTGGGAGGGATACCTCAAAATATAACTTAAGTAGTGATTGAGAAAAGCTGGAAGTAACAATATATTTTTATAGACGCCTTATAATCTCAGCATGCAATACATACAAGTAGGTGGGTTGCCTATGCCCTAGGCAAATCATTAAAAAAAATTCTGCCGTCTATGAGCCACAAGTTATCTGCATGAGGCTTTCTTGCACTCATTTTAAAACTGTCATCCAAAAGTGAAGATTTTTTATCCACGTTAACAGTCATTTTTACTTATTTAACTTTGGGAGTTAGTACACGGATTCAACGGGGAAAATTTTAAATAGTATTATCTACAAACCCGAACTTAAACTATTCAAATATTAATGTTAAATGAAACTAAACCTATAGTTATTGAGGTTTCGAAAGATTGACATACAAAATTACCAACAAAATATTATGTTTTAGTTCGATGTTCACTTATCAGCGTTGATTGTGAGTGCCAGCTATAGTCCTGATTAAATATTCCTCAGTTGCGTTTTGGTGAGGATTGCACGGCCTTACTCAGCTCTTAAGGTCTGAGAGTTAATGGGCATCTGAATTTAAATTATAAACTGGCGACCTATACCACGTTATAGATTAACGCCGTACTTATACGTCTGTCATTGCCCTTTTTACTGTTCTGTCCGTTTCAATCAATTTTCCTTCACGGCTTGGCATACTTGCAGCTTGTATATTCGATTTTCAAATGGAAGGCAGTTGACGAAGTTCAGTTATCATACCCCCCCACACACACACACATATACACCTGGAAGCGATTTTCAAAGTGCTCAAATGGAGTGTCTGCTTTGCACATTCACTCTCTTGTCACTAAAGTTTGCAGTGATTCGGAAAGTTTAGTTGTGAGTTAGTAGCAATTGTTAAAACTTCTTCCACATGTCCTATCACGTACAGTAAAATGCTGTACATTCAATGCGTATAATCTGCAAGTGAGTGAAAGATGATAGGAAATGAAGTTTTGACACACGAGGAAACTGTGGTAAAATAAAGCTAATTCAAACTAGTAACATAATGACTATAAAAATATTTCCTCACGCACTACTTTACATGTAATAAATTATTGCGCGAATACTTATTACTAGTTTTTACTCTTGTCGCGTATCGAACCATGGAGTACCTCCCCTTACGCTCAACATAGTCTACACCCCTAATCTCCTCTTACAACCTCCTCACTTGCGATACGGCAGCCGAAGGGTGAACATGTGTACTGTCTATGTAATTACACAATTAAGCCTTATTATACTTATTTCCCTCGGCGAGTTACGAACCAAGTAATGGCGCACTCAGTGCACTGGTCGCTAAAGCTCTCAATCTGGCGGCTTTTCATCTGATGACATGTCGACAAACGGGATCCTCAGACCACCGGTAGTATAAAGTCCCCAGATGTCGCTTGGGTGGATTGTCAGCCAAAAGGGTACCCTCTCAGCCAACAGCCAATCACATCATCCCTCTCAGTGAAGGAGGGGAGGAGTGTTACCCGTCAATCACTGCTCACCTTCAGCGATGCGGGTGTTAAGAGGGCGTGCACAGCCTAACGAATTTCAAAATGTCTCTTTTGCCACTTTGATGGAATTTTTTTTGTCGTGAGACCCTCTCGCTGCCACTATCAATAACTATTCGTAAGAAGTTATAACATAAACCTTTTTTCTAACAAACAAAAACCTCGGTTTAGTTATGTCAGTCTTAGCACATGTATTTTATAATGGCAATCCTTATTGGTATGGATGTGGTTATTTATTTCGAATGCAGTGCAGCCAGAAGTGTCACTTGCGAAAATTAATTGCGAGGCGGAGTTGCGCTAGAATGAGCTGGGGGATGTGTGTTGCAGCTAACAAGGCGGGTAGTGACGACCTGATGAAGGTGGAGTTGAATGCTGTATCGGCAGGCACCTGCATAAACGCTTACCGCTTTTTAGTCGGCACGAAGAAGCTCAAGTTTGGCATCCAGGACGACAGGATGTTGTGCGCCGGAGCTGAAGAAGGCAAAGACACTTGTCAGGTAAGCAGAGAGTGGGCTGGAGAGTTTTGGCCGGCTCTTAAGAGGGATCAGGCCCCGACAAATTGCCTTTTCACTGTTTTCGCAATATTTCCCATTTAAGGATGTTAAACGAAGTTTTTCGCACGGCATGGCATAACTTATATATTCTAAATCTTTATTAAAACATCAGAGCTCTACCGCGTTTATTAATTTTTGACTAGCGATAACTGGCGAGAAATGTGTAAATTTTTTCTTGTGGGCGATTGAAGAAATGATCCCGACAACAGGAGTCTAGCAATGCATGTTTTAAAGCATGTGCAAAGAGACTTCCTATGCCTTGTCGACGCCCAAAATAAAATACAAAATCTGTGGCGCAAGTTACAGCAAAAATTGCATAAATCCAAAGATGACGGTGACTGTGACTGATTTTCCTCAAGGGCACTGCCTACCGGCCATCAGCTGCGAAATTAAAATAGGAAATCCCATGATAAGGAATTTTCGCTTGAGTGCATTAATTTTAATAGGCGTTTCAAACAAAAAGTATTCTCGACGAATTTTTTAAGAGGAGTTCTCTACAGAGGTGATGTTTCCATGACATGTGTAGTCTGTAAGAAATTTTTTAATGTTATGTTTTACAAAAAAGTACATAAGCCTATCTATATAGAAGATATAAGTTACTATATCGAAGCAAATATAAATAATTTGATTTCCAGTCAGTTTTAGAATTAGTTAATAAGTTTTCCGATCTTTCCAGGCAACAGGCTATAAATCAATGTTACAAAAGGTTTCGGCAGCAAACAGGCACGTCTTTTTTGGTTCGATAAGTCCCCATCTTTAACAGTTTCACGCCAAAACATTTAATTTCATTAACATGTAATTTCCTATACCAAATTATAGATGTTTTCAAACAAGCCAATAGACTGAATGATCGGCTTCACCTCTTTTTTTTTTTTGTAGCGATTATTCGTTTTCTCGCCAAAACTTCGGACTCGTAGTAATTACTGGCAACGCATAATTATACAAAATTTACTTTTCGCGATTTGTTTAATATTTTTGTTCTTAGTTTTAATTGTTTATTATCTACTAAAGGATATTCACGGTAAAGTACGCACTTTAGAAATGCACATTAGAAAAAAGCCACTATGCACATATTTTAATGGACGAACTGAGTGGCATTTGCCGAGTAAAGTTGATAACGATGGATGGAAATTATTTCCGTATCTTAAGGTGGAATAAAAAGTGTTGGGTAACCATATGTGGTAATTTAAAATAATTTCTTTCGCTTTGATTTTTTTAAATGTGTCAAAGTGTAAAAATGAGTAGATCTCTAAAGTATTTACTTTCGTAATTTCAAAGTTTCATTTGACCGAAGCATGAATAAATCGAGGAGGCCCATGGCAATGTTAACTTTACATAAGGCGGAAGAATACACAATGTGTATACAAGTAGATCTTAAGCAGGGCTTTCAAAAGTGCTCATTTTATCGTGAACAGCCTATAGTGGAACAAATTCAGGAACAAATATATATTTTTTCAATATGTTTCTACCTTTTTGCAAGCAGGAAAGACTCCACAGGGGAAATGAGATACTAAAATATTGAACAAGTAGCAAATTGTAAATTTTCTATAACCAAACATTTCTAATAAAACCTCTGAAACTGAAATTATGGCACGAAAGGTAGAATTTCTGCAACATAACAGGTGAGGCCGAGCCCTAAGGTCAGTTTCCTCAAAATTTAGGATTAATTTAAATTTCATCATGGTTTTTTTATACTCGATATTGGAAAAACTGTTTTAGTATGTCATAGATAATGTTTTAAGTTAATTTTAGATAAAAATGTTTTATTTAAAATTATTGCTGTATCTTCTGTTATTGTAAATGAGGATAATCCAAATATTTATTGACTTCAGTCTCAGATCAGAAAACATGGACGGCAGTCGGTTTACTTCAGTTTGTAAAATTATATTATAAAGCACTGTTGTATGACATGATAAGCTCCGAATTTAAAGATTAAATAATAAAAATTAGTTACAAGGAGATAAATAAAATCAAAATAAATGTGATACTACCCACTTGACAGCGAGGTTTTGAGAGTCGATGTACGTGAAGTGAAGTGAGAATGGAGCAGCGCCGGAATGAAAGGACGGGGGAAACGGGAGAGCCCCAAGAAAACCCGACGACTAGTGGCATCGTCCGGTACGGTTACCATATGCGAAAATTCGGGAGTGACCCGGTCCGGGATTGGACCTGGTTCGCCTTGGTGGGTGGCGAGTAATCTACCCGCTCAGCCACCGCTTACCCACGGATAATTTAACACTTTTGAAATCAACATTTGAAAAGTGTTTTAAGGGCACACTAAGTAACATGCGCCACGTAAAGTTGGTAATTTGGGGGGGGGGGGGGAGTAGTAGTTCCATATGTCTTAACGTCTAATTCAAAGTCTCTGGCAAACATATGTGAATAATTAAATAATTCCCATTGCATTCTGGTTACTTTTAGTTAATTAATGTAGGAATTAACAAATCATAAAATGCTATATTTTCGTAATAATTTTACAATTTCATTTTACCGTCGCATCAATAAAGTGATGAGGCCAACTGCAATGTTAAGGCCATGTACCAATTTAACAATACTCTTTCGAGGGTGCACAATTTTCGCATAACGTGGCGAGAGCGCTGCTTCGCGCTCTCTCGCGCTCTCGCTATGTTACGCAGGCAGCTGATACCAAAAAGGCGCGAAATTGTGTAAAGCTAGAATCACGGTAAGTAATTTATGTATGTTCGAAAAATTCCGAAATAATTATCTAATTACCGGAATAATTGTTATAATCCATTCACAGTTACTTCGCAGTTTCCTGAAGCCCTGCTAAAGTTCCACTCCCACGATATTCTTCCGCCTCGTGCAAACAGACGTTAACTAAGTCTAGAAAACTGCAACAAAGGACACCACACCGAATTCGTACGCACTCATTTATAATAATTTTATGCATGGGACCTATTTCATACTAGGCGCTATCAGCCCACATGTTTTCTCACTGTTACGATTAATATTTCTTATAAATTAAATATTATGATTTATAAATAAAATATAGGCAAAACTTCAATTTAACGAAAAATAAGATGCTTTTATGTTAACAGGTGTATAAAACGGCTGTGATGCTTGGCGCGTCTAAGTAATAACCAAACACGTGATTTTTCAAAGGTTTTATTCAAAAAGTGTGAAGAAACCGCGAATATACTATAGCGCATAATTTTTTTTTTTGTTTTATATCTTACCGTCATGTTGTAGCAAAGTGACAAAGAATAAGAGACTTGTCCTTATTAATATTTTTATAAATGCGTGATACTTAAGTTATCTCGTTGACTAAGAGTTTTGGCATAGGAAGCTAAGATACCTTTATTCTAACACGGAAACAATGTAAACAAATATGGCCCGTGGTGAGACCGTCAGCGGGTATACATTTTCGTGCTCTCTCTCTCTCTCTCTCTCTCTCTCTCTCGCCATTTCGCGCGCTCTCCAACGAATTGAGCCAAGCAGAGAGTTTTCTCTGACGTGATAGTGAACGTGGTTACGAGAGCGTGGCCACAGCTTTATGTTAAGATATCGTGGAAGAGTGCACAGTGTACATGCAACAAGTGGATCTGAAGCAGGGATTTCAGAAGTGCTCAGACTAAAGGCTGTTCACGATAAAGTAAGCACTTTTGAAATCAACCTTACAGAAAATTCACTTGCCCTGCCTGCATATATTTTAACGGCCAAACTGAGTGGCATGCGCTCAGTACAGTTGGTAACGAAGAATGGAAAGTAGTTCCATAACGTCGATTATAAAGTCAGGTAACCATTTGTGATTACTTAAATGATATATTTCACTTTATAATTTTTTTTAATACATCGATGTGTAAAAATGAGCAGATTTGCACATTATTTTCATTTGAAAAAATTTCACAGTTGCACTTGATCGACGCATGAATAAAGTGATGAGATCCGTTTCAATGTTAATCTTACATAAGTTGGAAGAATACACAATGTGCATACAAGTAGATCTTAAGCAGAGCTTTCAAAAGTGCTCATTTTACCGTCAACAGCCTATATACATATTGCTACGCTGTGTTTGCAACGTGACTCCGGCGTACCACTGCAGTTCGTGCTGAAGAATCCGTTCTGCATGTACAGCATCGTGGGTGTGACGTCGTTCGCGGGGCCAGTGTGCGGCATCAAGAACTCTCCTGCAGTCTACACACGGGTTTCCTACTATCTGCCCTGGATAGAGGGCATCGTCTGGCGCTAGTAGGGATTGTAGACTAAAGATGAGGTGGACCGATCTTGCTGGCTGCGCACAAACAATCTCCGTGTCCCAACACTGAACTGCCCCAGCAAACACATCTTTCGAAAACAGCATCGTTTGGAGGTTAGGTTAGAAAACTGATTTCTAAACAAATGTTTCGAGATGTATGTATACTTCCTCTAACCCATTTGTAAGGCAGGTCGATTAAATTCAAATTGGTAAAACTATTTTCTTAATATTATAGCTCTTGTCATTTAAAATTTATGATATAAACAAACACTTCCATCAATGTTGACCATGTGACTTTGACAGTTGTGTTCTTTTGTGGCATGTCAATGTTGGGTACATGCACAGAAGACGAATAAGTGGTCTACCTCATCTTTAGTCTATGGTAGGGATGGGCCAAACAGTTTCTTTCGTGTAACGTTTACGTCGTTCCAGTTCCAAACAAGTAACACGTTCCAGGAACATATTTTTGTAACCGATTACTGTAAAACATTTCTCACTTATCCCGACGTTTCGGAATATAACGATTACGTTGTTCAGTGTTCTGAGGTTCGGCGTTCCAAGAAATAACGTTCGCGCATGCGCACTGTTGCAATCAAACCAAGACGTTCATGGAAGGAACCTGTACGCATGCGCACAATCGCAGTTGCCAGCCGAAACGTGAGTGAAACTTGTGTGGCTGCGACCAATCAGAACAGAGCAGTCTGAGTTGTTGGCGGGAAACTCTTGTTTGCAGTAATGGAAGTATAAAAAATAGTAAAAGGCGTATGTGTGCACATGTTTACGATTGTATTTGTTCACAAAAATAAGCTGCTCTCGTAGAAAATGTGGGCTTTGAAGTATGATTTGTTTAAATTTAGTTTTGATATACGAGGTTAGGTTAGGATCAAAAGTAAATAAAGTTAGACGTTCCAAAAAAAAACTTTCACGCGCATACGTAGGATTACCAGAGATTATTTGTATCGAGGTAATCCAAGACGTTCCAAAAATAGCGGTATAAACAATGGAACGTGTTACTTGTGTAACGTGTTACCAAATTGTAACAGGTTTTTATAACCGTTACGTTAAATAATGCCCATCTCTTCCTGGAGAGGACGGATATTACTGCGGAGTCCAATATTTCGCACCCTGAATACAAGGCCATCGTAACTTAGTCTTGCTTCTGGAAACATGTTTTTAAGCAATATTTAACCAAAGGAATATGAAGTATTACAACTGTTTATATATATATATGTGCGAGTTCGATATTGTTAAAATGCATGCATTAAAAAAATATAAAATACTATTTGTTTGCTTACTAAAGTCTCTCCGAAGCGCAACAAATATTTATATATAGAATTTCCAGTAAAATGAAAATGAATGGTGGGATATTAATTTACTGTCTTAGTATTATGTATTTCCCACCTCCCGGCAGAAATATTGCAAAAACCTGGATTTTATAATTTACGATAGTCTTGCAATAAAGACTGAAGTTGTGCGAAGATGCGTTGGCTACTTGCAGTGTCGCCGAGAACAAAATCTCGGATATGAAAAAAGTCTGCCTTAGTAGCACGTGCACTATTACTACTTCAGACGTAAATATAAAAAACGGAGTCAAGAACTGCCAGTAAATACGATCTCTGTCTAACGAATAGAAGTTGATATGACGTTTTAAATTAGTTTTACCTGTTAACTTAAATATAATTGAAAGTTATTATTTTTAATGTTGAATTTTTAATCAACACACACACACACACCGCATCGTTTGAATTTTGTGTGAAACGTTGTGTACGCCATAGAATGAGAGTTTTATGGCAGTATCACTTCCAGAATAAACGCAAGATGTTCACCTACAGTCTGAATAAACTTATTTGATGTTTCCCAGGCATAAAAGCATAATTTGGTTGGAAAATTGATTACTGGCACAACATTAATTGCAAGAGAATTCCAACACATCATTTACTTACTAATTGTAACACTCATAAATGCACGTCGTTCGCCATGTAATTTATATATGTTATTTTCACACACACATGGTATACATATAAAGTATTTTATGTACGTTCGTATGCAGATAATTTCCACTTATGTCACTAATAAAACTTAATTTTGGTTTCAAATAATTTTTATTGCCTACCTCCCGTGGCGCAGTCAGTTGGTGCGCCACCCATCTGGGCTCATCAGGGGGCTCTGGGTTCGAATCCCGGGCAAGGCCTGGGTGTTAATTTATGTTAATTTAAGTTAGGTTATAAGTTAGTCTGTAAGCCATCCCCTGCTAAGCTTTCAAGCATAAAACCGGAGGGCGTTAAAAAGCCCTTGTACAATACCATATTAAACAATTTATTTTTATTTGTGTTTATTTCACACGTAGGCTATTTTTATTTATCTGTTTGATGGCAATCATTTAGTGATTAATTGTATTAGGTTAGCTAGTTTTGATTTATGTATTTATTTATGTGTAGATTTTTGTTTACTTTTTGGTCTCTTTTGCGAATATACGCGAGTTTCTTGTCGTGTATGTCGCCTTTTTGCGACCTTGTACTCAAGGTCATTTTAGTAGTTAGTTCGTTGAAAGTGGATCGTGAGGGTTTTTTTTGGAGTTTTAAAGTCCCCATTTACCCGCCGGTTCAAATCCTGATTCGTGATTGGCTGGCAGGTCAGGCCCCCTTAAACTAGCGTCAGCCGATCGAGTTTAACGCTCTCTCGATCATCAGCTTCCATCAAGACAGGACGTAGGTCAGGACCCTCGTCCAGAAGTTGGGTAGAGTAGGAATTTATTTAGATTTTTACGGTGTTTGGTACTTCCCCGACGTCATTTAAGGCTGATTTTATTTGCCAGCGATTAAGTATGTGCTGATATTCGCCCGTCCCTTTCGCTGGGTTTAGTGGTCAGGAGGTAGAGAGTATCGTTACGTCGTCTACGTGTCAGAATAGTATTAACTTCGCGTATTTTAAGCACCCTGCCCTACCATGCATCCTTCTAAAGCAGCCTACGCGTCCAGTTTTCATAATAAATCTGATTCTTACGACTAGAGTTGCTCACATCGTCACAGATAAGAAGTTTCAGTATGATCTACATAATCTGTATGTCACCGTCCTTCATTAATTATAGAAGCTTGAACTGACGCCATATTGGATTTTCAGTACTTTAAGTCCCATTTTAATTTTTGCTAATGTAAACCAGAGAGATTTGAGTGTTTCCCCGAGCTAGGCTACAGAATTAATACTTTGAACTATTTGCTACGTAATTTTAATATTTGTGAACAATAACCTCTTGTTTTTCCTGGAAGTTTTAGTATTGAAACCCTGGCAAGCTTACGAGTGCATTATGATAGGGGTCAGGCAGGCTAAGCACGGCCACTTTCAGCGGAGATAGGATGTTAGTCGTCTAGCTTTTGCCGATTGCCATCAGTATTTTAAAGTACTTTCTTCATCAAATATTGCAAAAAAAAAACTAAGAAATTTGGAATAAAGTACTATTATTTAACTGTAACAGTCGCCAGTGAGATCTACATCAGTGTAGCTTGGAAATACCGTATCTCCTAGCTCTCATTTGAATTGTTGATATTTCTGAATATTTTTATTATGTTATGTACACAAATTGTGTACCTCCTAAGTGAGATGCTGAACGAAGGTGTGATAGACGGTAAGAGTCTCCTCCATTAAGCATAGGTGTGAGCCAGGTCATCATCAGCTGCTGCCTTGGTGCAATTTGCAGTCATTTTTAAATCTCTACACCTCTTACTTCGTCATTGTCTGTGGCGGTTGGTAAGAAAGGTTTTTTCTCACATTAATGAAGAATATAGTAAAGTTCATCACTGTGTCACACACACACTAAAATCAGTATTTGTTTTATCTACGTAGTCTGCTAGCCCATTCTACTAAGAATGCAAGTTGGCAATTAGATGTTTTAGCATGGATACGTACTTATTAGAAAAACTCAGTCAATTAACCTGTTTATGGCAACCGGCACGGACTAAAGAAATAAATTAACATGTCTAACCTTTCATACATTTAAAGTTGTGTATATTGTTACAAAATATAGCTACTTGGCCATACTTGTACTTAGTCAGAGGTAGAGTTAAGGGGTATAATGATGGAATACCATCTGGTATAAAGCCAGGTTATTATTTAACAGAACATTACAATTATAAGAAGCCATATTATCGGCGGAGCACTTTGTATATATTTATGAGAACCTAATGAGAGGTTGAAAGTAACTGGGCTTGCCCCATCTTGCGTTGAGTTCCGAGGATTTTGTACATGGTGCGGGGTTACGGCAAACGGCACAGCCATCTCTTGGAGTCCTACATTTTGGTCGGCGACACTACGGACAAAGACCCCGCCTGCCACTCAGTAATGCCAACTATTCGTGTTCTCATGTTGCAATCCGCCTGCTTCCTGGTTGGTAGTGAGGGTTCTCGCTTACGAGCGTTTGGCAAGGGATGCCCCGATTGCAGCAACATCCTTCCTCGTTTGTACTTAAGTGATAGGGCGGGCTCAGGTGACGACGTAATTGAGGGCACGTTCACGCCATCATAACAATATGTACTCCAATGCATTGCATAATTTGCGTAACTCTGAGAGTACTTGACACTAAATTTAATACATTATTTTAAAAAAATTAACAGTGAATGAGTGTATTTATTAAAAAGCTATTATAAAATTTGTATAATTAATTCACCCAGTTTTTGCATATATATGTTTGAAACATTCACTAGTACAGTGCATATCAAAAATCTGACGTTAGTGGAAAAACATGCATTCCATAAAAGAAAAGTATTATAGGGATTGAAACTTCTATTCGGTACCGGTACCGGAATTGTCATGACTAATAAGAGCAAAAAGATTTTAACAACTTTTGATGTATTTCCCATTTTTCGCTACCAGCTTCTCCTACCTTCAAACGACTTTTCAAACGCCTTATTACATTATAAAGAAGGCTGAGCAAGTTCTCAATTCCAAAAGTTATCATATTTTTCTGTTTTTTATATATATATATATTTTTCTAGCTGTGTCCCCGCGGACTTCAAATATTCCTTTTATCGATATAATTTATTTTTTCATGATACACCTATCAAGATTTCCTCAAGGTGTTTTGTGAATGTTGACGTTAGGTCATTGTGAACTCTGGAATTGAAACAGTGAAAATACCTCAGCTTGAATCGCCGATATTGCTATTATTATAACAGTAACTTAATTTTAACGATTTGACTATTATTTATAATATTTTTAAGTGAATATGTCCATTACAAAAGCCGTTTCTTAGTTTATTCCATTTACTAAAACTATGTGACAGATGGTTAACTTAATCTTTAGCAAATGAATGTTTGCTGATAAAATTATCTTTGGAGTTCATTGAACTACTCCGTTTATATACCCAGTCATTTAAGGTGCAGTATTGACATGTAAGTTGTAGCTATGTTAGATAAACACAGGAAACTTTCATACAAACCATGATTGCTGTGGGGGCAAAAAGCGTTTACACATGCAAGTTATTTTCAAATGATTTCATTCGTTAGCTTGGGTCATGTCAGTTTCAGCCATCCAGTAGAGCATATGCAGATAACTGTTTAATGATATGAGGCAATAATAGAATGGAGTTGGAAAAATTATGAAACATAATTAAAGAAACGGAAGAATGACTCAATTTTGTTAATTTGGAAATAGTAGTAGATAAAACCAAATGAATAAGCCTTAAAGGAAGTCTTAATTAACACAGACCAAAAAAATATTAAATGTACATCTAAAATAATTGTCCATATACAGACGTAATATTGGATATTAACATTTTTATCATATATTAAAACAAGAAAAAAATATATATTTTCCAGTTTAAAAAGAATTACAAGAACAAATAAAGGAATTAATACAGCAAAATATTTTATTTTGCATGAAAATTAATTTCATTTATAGTGATATATGCAGTAACTATTTGAATTTTAGTTAAGATAGGGCGCAATAGCAAAGTAATTTGTACAAAACAATGAAACACGATTTCATAAGTTATAGTTATTTCAATGGCTAAACACTTACCTATAGAAGATAGATCAGCATATTGGATTAACGTATACGAAATTAGAAAACATAATCGAGAAAATATGTAATGTAAGGATAGAAAAAATTTAAAGAAATATACTAATATATTTGAGTTAAAATGACAAAACGTTAAAAGTAAAAAACTTTAAGATAGAATTGGAAGAACATACAGCATATCAATTGACACTCAACATCTTGGATCAGAAACCTGGCAATATCTTTAAAAATATGTATTACTGTAAATGAGTAATGTGACTGCACACAATGCGAGCTCTGTGTCAGTCACATGACTCCTCAGTTACGTACGGAGTGACAGCCTTCAACGCCACAGCGATATTTGACCCCAAGCGACGTGGGAGTGCTTCTCCCAGGCGTTATCTTTGGTACTGTTTGATGGAAGTGGTGGACAGTTTGAAATATTTAAGCGTTTAAAAGAAGGTTCTGGTAAAAAAAGCATTAATATTTGTAATTTCCAAATTTATTTGAAATACGTGATGTAACTATTCACACCTGGAATAATATAATTATTGAATTTTATTGCTTTAAATTCGCTTATCAAAATGTGGGACACTGTTGTGCAAAAAAATTTCTCTGCAAGATAAACCCATCTACAGCTATTCGATTGACATATTATATTCAATATTTAATTCGAATCATATATTAACTAATATATCAATAGTAACCGATTGTAACTAAAAAAAATTCGTGTATCAAACCACCACCGGTAAGTTTAACCGAACATACAAAAATTAATAGCTATATTTGTATATAATACAAAAATACACTGATAAATGTTTTTGAAGACATAAAAACCATAGAACATAGTATTATGTACTTGTCCAATGTTCGCTTTTGAGAGAAATCAATTAAAACTAGAATTACAAATATTTAATGAGAGGCTCGTAATCGAAAAATTAAATATCTAACTTCATCCACATCACAACAGCAAAGCATAGTTTATAGTAAAAATAGATTAATGTACTCACACTAAATACAGACACTTCACCTACGCGCTGCAACCCTGTATGTTTAGGTTTGTTAAAAATTATTATTTGTTGTTAAACATAACTAAAATGTACGTTACATTATATGTAGCTGTATATAACAGATATATATTATATGTAGTCTAATAATTTATTTATTTTGGCAAAATAAATTGTTTAATTACTTCTAATGTATAATTATATATATTATTATTAATTATAATATATATATAAAACTTGACTAAATTGAAATTTTGATAATGAATAATTACATTAATTTTAAAATGAGTATAAATTTGTGACGTTTGTCTGTGTAGTAATTAGGTTAGTGTAGTAATGTTTGTTGAATGTGAAGCGAATTTTTGTTATGTAAAGGAATATTTTTTCATTTTTATGTAAAATGAAAGGTCATTTCTTTCGTTCCTTAAATTTAAAATGTGTTCAAGTATATGATCGCAAAATTGGGTGAAACTGTATTGTGTCCAGTAATGTTTGGTGTCCAGTTTTGGATTTTTTTTGTTTTATTTGTATTTTTATAATTTCTTGAAATTAATTTTGTGTGTTATATGTTTGAATAGAAAAAAAAATCCAAAAATAAAATAAAATTGAAAAAGGAAGAAATAACAAGAACTTACTGATAACTAATGAACCTACTCTCCTCTACATGGCCGCAAACAAATTTTAGTGAAAACCTTAAAAGCGTAGATGGTGGGTTGGCGTTGACGTCTCATTGACAGCAATAACATTAAAGATGAAAAGAGATGCATGTGAAACAGTACCAAGACGATTAAAATACACGAGTGACTTACCCAGGTTTCAAACTCAGAACTACTCGTAAAATTAAACAAGCGTGCATTTAACTTCATCATGGAGGTAGGATTGGGAGCATCAACTTCGGATGTAATCAGTCTTATGTTTTGAATGATAGGGTTCACTAACCGGAAATATTTAAACGGTCATCATTTTAAAAATAAGTGCCTGAGCCACTAAAAACGCATAATTTGACACGACCTACCATTACGCTACTTGTTTAAAAAATGTGGTGGAAATCGGTTGATTGGTCGCCAAGATATGGATATAGACGCCATTTTGAGAATAATTGTCTGATACCATTTAAATCATGCAACATTGCGTGACTTAAGTATGAGTGCAAAATTTTGCGGAAATAAGTTTAGTTATTCCGGAAATGTGGCAAAATGTTCAACTTACACACCTGGTACTATTTTGCAAAAACATTCTTGCAAAACAGGATCTCTGTATGCATAATTGATGCTTATCATGAATAGTGTTTGCGAAAAAATTTGTTTAAATCTTGTTGAAACGTTTCATGGATATAACAAATTAATCTAAATTATTTCACTGAACCTCTAAAAAACATAGCTGCCGCAAATAAGACACATTAATTTACATACTCTGCTGTAGCAATACTTGCGTGAAATTTTGGTATGAATCGGTCGATTGGTCTTAGAGATTTGGCACGAAACCCCAGTTGTTCATGTGACGATCTTCATAAATGGAGGACAAAAGTGTATTAGCACATTCTACTATTGTCATAGAAAAAATACACAAAGTTAAATTTAAATTTTTTACATAGTTTCGTATATACGTGTTCGGAAACTACCTGTTGAAATTCAAACCACAGCATCTGTGGGCAAATATAAACAAGTAATTCTAATCGCAAAATGTTCGGACAGACCGATTAGTATTTTTAATTGAAGTTAAATTTCGGCTAACCACGACTCCGGGTGCCTGCAGCCGAATGTACCTGCATGCACAACAAGTTGCAGGACACGAAAGCGAACTGCGGTGGCGCGACATGCGGCCAGCGCCTGTACAGAGGCAACTGTAATATACGCTAGCTCACCTGCCACTGCGGTGACGCCTGTGTGTGGGACAGCGGCAACCCGCCCGACCGACAGGCGGTGCCCAGTGCCGCGTGCAGCACTGCCCTGGATCAGTTCGCCTTCGTGGTATGCAACTTGTCTCTCACGCAGGTACATACGGCTACGGGCACCCGGCATCGTTTGCTGAAATTCAACTTCAATTTAAACATACTAAATTTCCATGTATATGCATGTATATGCATGTATATGCATGTATATGCATGTATATGCATGTATATGCATGTATATGCATGTATATGCATGTATATGCATGTATACGCATGTATATGCATGTGTGTATGGACATTATATTGTACCTATTGTTATGGTTACTATTGTGCTCCATAATAAACCATATAGTCCATTCACTGTTTTTTCGGCCTTTCTGAATCAAACCTTTGCAAAATCTCCCCATGTATGACGAGTTTAGATATTTCCTAAATACGTCCTGTATCACAAGCGTTTGATACTTATGTTAATAAAAGTCACTTTATTTTCTGTTAAATTGAAATGTTATTAATATTTTGTCTATATTTTATATTGCTTCATTTATAAATAATCCGAATAAAAGTCGGGGAGAAAATAGGTATGTTGGTAGCGCCTAGTGACATTGCCCTTATACAAAACTGTTACAACAGCGTGCGCACGGATGTGGTACGTTGTCCCCCTGGCGTAATTCTCCAGGATTAGTTAAGCTTAGTTTGCACGAGGCGGAGGAATATCATGGAAGTAGAACTTTAGCAGGGCTTCAGAAAAGTCTGAAGTGACCGTGAATGGACTATACATATAGTTTGTTGGTGTAGCTACTAAGCTAATACTGTCAGGCAAGTCGTAAAAGACACTGATTTAATCCGTGTTGTAACACAAAAACTTACATACAATATTCCAAATAATCCTGAGACTTTATTTGACGCGGGGCGCTACTGAATGATATTAAACTTATGTATAATCGGCTAGCAATGACGCCTTATTGACTCAAGCTAACAAGGACAGTCCTCAGCTGAACGTTGAGGGCCGTAGGCTGTATCGGACTCGCTCGGATCACGACGTGCGAGCTCCCCACTGCCCGATGTCGCGACCAGGCGGGAGACACTAGACAGGGGTTAAAATCGCGTTATTTCAAGTAAGTGCCTGTGGAAATACCAACATACTTTTACCACTACAATTAATGATTTTATGGAACAGATCGGTTTTGAGTCGAAACTATGAATGTTTTGTATCAAACATACTGATTTAACATGCATATATTTCAGGTGCTGATTTAGTAACTTACTAGAACGATTAGAAATATTAAATAAGTTTTTTACACTGCTTGTACAATATTTATTCTAGTATGTTGGTCACGATTGGAGGTAACGTAAATATTTAAAAGACTGAGGTAACACAAACAGCACTGGTATATATTTAATTATTGCTGAAAATAGCATTCGGCAACTGAATAGTGTTAGCCAAGTAGGTTCTAACTAAACAATTTTAAAACTTCGTTCTAGAACCTCTCAATGATAATGCAAGCAAACATACTGTAAATGCTACCCGGCAAGCCTAAAATAAAAAACTTTTTTTTGTAAATAACCTATTTTAATAAACATTTAACACCGCGTGATTATTAAATACTTCAATGAATCGTGTAATAATTAAAAACTATTATTTTAGTTTTATTATAATAGGTAATTATTTTTGGTAACGCGTGACTGCTGTCGGTATTAATCCAGGTACCTACCACCCACCCACCACCTCTGAAAAAGAATTGATAATAAGAGGAACGATACAACATGGAAGTGTCCGCTCTTGTCTCATTAGTTGCTCTGTGGTCCCCACGTAGGAGCTCCTTCCGACGTCTTCGGCCGTTGTCGTGGACAACTCCCCGACCCTCGGTAGAACACACCACGCCGCACTTAATACAAGTATGACACTGCTCAAAATAAAAGCTTAAGATTTAAGGATAAGAAATATGAGAATATCAGGGGAAATGGTGAAAAATACTTTCAAGTGAATAGGCGTTAATGTACATTATTCTATTTAGGCTGTTACGATTACATTATAAATGTTATAAACTGAAGGAAATACTCAACCAAGAATTTTAAGAGATAAAGTTTGCTAGTTTCCTGGTAACGGGTGGTTGGTTCCATTCCAAGGACTTATAAGCCAACACGTTAATTTAGCACGCAATGCGGCGAGGGAAACAATGCATGTATGTGTGGTACAATTAAAGATGTGTATACAGTGGGTTGTGCCCCACTGACTGACTCACTCACCAAGGCACAACCCGAACCGCTGGACGCTAAAATTATGAAAATTAAGTAATGTCTTCTCCTTAGGGCACAGGCACCCTCTGATAAAGGATTTTTTTTTTCGAAAATTGGTCCCTAAAAGTGCGAAAAGAGGTAGAATGATTTCTGAGGTCTCCTCAATAACTCATTAACCCGGTGACGTATCATTGTGCTCTAAATTTAGCCTATATAAATAGCTGAACTCCTGTTTTAGATTATTTTTAATTCAACGCTTAAGAGGGTAAGAAGTAGTAAATCATATTTTCGTGGACTTCTCAATAGCTCATGAACCCAAAGAGATATCTTTGTGCTTTTAGCTTCAACATACAGCCTATATAAATATTTCAAAACGATTTGATAAATTTGGGAAATTCGAAACCAAAGACATGTAAAAGGAGTAAAATTTGTTTTAGAGGACTCCTCACTAACTAATTAACCCGATTAGATATCGTTGTGCTGTTGGCTTCAAAAAGTAGTATATGCGAATACCTAAAATAAGTTTCAGGGATTTTTTTTTAAATTCAACCCTTAATAGTGAAAAGGTACAGAATAAGTTTTCGAGGACTTCTTTGTAGCGCATTACAGCAGTAACATATCGTTATTCTCTTTGCTCTAAAAGGCAACCTACATAAAAGCCTAAAAATTTACTTAAATAATTTTTAAATTGACTCTCAGAAAGCGAAAAGAGGTGAAATGTGTTTTCTAAGACTCTTCAATAGCTCTAAAAAGCAATAAGATATCGTTATGCACTTTTCTTTAAAAGTTTGGCGATATAAATATCAAAAAAATTGGTAAAGGAAAGTTTTGAAATTCAAATCGCTTAGAAGGTGAAGAAAATCCAGATGTGTTTTTGATTATATGTTACCCTTTCAAATAAATTTACGCGTATTCAAATTCTACTATAATCGTACCGTATTTGTCACAACAGAGGCACTGAATTGAGACAAATGCCGCCTTTAGCGGCAAGTACATAAACATCCGCCAATTTAGTTGTGGTGTTCAAGTGATGTTCCGCTTGATTTGCAAACTTGTAGCACAATTTATAACGATTGGATACCATTCACATTATCATGAGTAAATATTTCGTACATAATGAAAATGACTATAATTTCCATTTGAAAGTTCCGATTTTCCTTGGAAGTCCAGTCTACTCTACAAAAAAAATTCATAGTAGTCCACCTTTTTTTTTTCTACAATCACTACTATCGTATTTGTTCAGTATTCCATTAGCACTGTAAAACGCTGCAGAACATTCAGCATGATTTTGTGATGGTAAATATTACTTGCAATTCCAGAATTCGAAGATTAGCGCACATTTCTTGCTATAAACTTCTTTTGAGCTTTTACATTGATCACAACGAATTTAGTAAAATATCTGCACTAAAGTGCACGCTCCTAGAGAATACTCAACGTTACGGTCGCTAACAGACTAAGAACACAAAATTAGTATCGTAGTGGCATGTATAAGTTTCATTTTAATACTATTTACTTTTAAGAATCGACTGAATTTGTCGCCGTAAAAAGATTTCGTGGTACGCTACTGAAGTTATACAATGCAATTTATATTTTGTATGTGCAAAGTAAGGTTCTACGGGGGTGGAAAGTAGTGGATATTATGGTTTCATCCAGATAGGGACGCTCAAGGCCGGTTGCACCAACATCGCCCCCGATCCGAGATCGAATGATCCTAGTTCCGAACCAGAATCCAGTTTGATCTTTGTTCCAATGTAAAAGTGTTGCACCAACGAAATGTCATGATTCTGCACCTCCGATTTGTCTATCTTGGAGATATCGATATTAAGTATGAGACAAATTTTGCTATTGGTTCGTAATATATGACGTCATGGAAGTAGGCGTATTTTTAATAACGGATAAAACTAGATGTGCGATCTTTTATCTGTTTTAAGTGAACTATTGTTGTACCAATTTTACTGAATACTATTCAAATACGTATAATGTTTTAATTTCCCAAGAAAACAATCCAACGTAGTTCTATCTGTTGGCGTATTTTCAAACTACATTTGTCGACGATGGCTGCTGATCTCGGATCGAGATTTCGAACCGCCAATTTCGGTGGTTCGAAATGAACTTAATCTCTATCTCCAGTCCAGCTCTGAACTCGAATGGTGTAACAGTTTTCAGTACCGATCTTAGAAAAGATCTCAGATCGGGTTTCGAATCACGATGGTGCAACCGGCCCTCAGTCATTCAACAATTCTGCACACTTTCACTGGGGAAAATTAACGTACAGCTTTCCCATGCTTTCATTCCGTAGTGGCTTGCGTTCAGATATATTGCTGATGCGATTTGTAAACATGAGACACGCACGCAATTCTGTCCCGCCCTGATAAGGACAGTTTATGGAGTGGGACAGCCGCCGCTGGTGACCTCTAGAAAGGCTGACGCTCAACTGTTTGCCTGGACGTGGCCGGCCGGAGCAGCGTGGCAGCGACAGTCGTTTGTTTGCTCGTTATCGGCGTGCCTCTAGTTCGCGTCCACGTCACCATTAACCGGATATTAGCGCCGCTCGAACTGTTAAAATTAAACGCGAGGCATCGCGGCAGAAAAACAAGCCTGTCCGACGACGACTGAAACTAGACGGGGGTTATAAAACGGCACCTATAGAACGTCTCACTCTTAGATTGCAGTGTGCGGTGTAATGGACATTCACTCTTTCCAATACATGGTTTCTGTCGTTAACCCTGTCCTTGTTGCTGCGTGCACATTTGCCTGATGTGTTGTCTGTATCCAGACTTTAAAAAATGGCATTTTCGTTGCCTGCGCGCAATGCAATCACATTGATAGGGTTTCTCACAGGCTTCAGTTTCAAAGGAGCCGCTTATCTTTGCGCCGCAGGACTGGATTCCTTTACGAGTTGGCAGGGAGGTAAACAGACAAAAATTCTCTTAATCAGGCAGTTTCCTTCACCGCCCATTTGTTTCTCAGCTTGCCAGTTACGTCACAAAGCTGAAGCATTCTGGCAACAATGAGCGTCATAAGCCCTGTACTGCAATCTAAGCGTGAGATGGACTATAGGATTACCGTAGATACATGCGCCCTAGTCGTAAACCTGGTTGCCTTTATAATTCACTGCAGTGGCAGTTCAAATACTGACAGCTCTGCCTTCAAATTCCAAATTTCATTTCCCCCCCCCCCCTTTTTTTCATCCTTAAAATCTCGTACGACACTACAGCGTGTTTCCCGTCGATATGTGTAAACAGATGTATAAAACTTTACGATATAATAAATTATTATAAGTCCATACACCAGTAGGTACGCAATGTCCATATAAAATAATATACTTGCATAGGGCCTATATAAACAACGGCTACCCTAATGCAGACTGTGATTCTAGAATGTTCCAGGTAAACATCCTGGTGTAGAATCTTAGACCTGTACCATAAGCGAGAATTAAAATTAAATAGAATTGAAAAGAAATGCAATGCAATTTACCATAGAAAAGAAATTTATAAGTTTACCGCCGAAAAGTATGTAATCAAAATGAAATTTCAGTTAGACCTATGGTTACAATTTTTAAAATTTGTACATGGTCAATTATTATGTTAAGTGTCAATTTAAAAACGGTTTAAGTAACAATTTAACGTTGTAAATGACTATCGGCACAGAAAACATTTTATAACATTCAGTATTACTCTTACATTTTTACCTACCGACTTCCTAAGCCGTTTACTCAACTCGTGGCACCTATCGCAGCTGAAAGTTCGCTATCGTATCCGATGTGCAAAGTTCGCCTACTCCGTATTCACTCTGGAAAGAGGAGGGGGGGGGGGGAGGAAATTCCGGAATGACGCAATTTCGGAAACAAACCTTTCAGTTCCTTTTTCGCTTGCCCTCCGCGAGAGGATTGGGGCGCCTACGTTCGTTACGTAGCCTTTGATAGTCTCGTTCCAACAATAATTTGATGATCAGAGTGCGGGCACGAAATGCGATTCGCCGGCGGAAATAAAAGCGTTTTAGAGAGGTTGCCTACAGGAATGGGTGCGCTGCGAATGCGGCTCGGGGCTAAAGGACAGGCAGTGAATGAGGAGGCCAGAATGTAATTCTGCGCGTCGATGAAACGTTTGGATTGAGTGCACGCTAAGCTTACGTCTCAAACGTATCCTTGTTGCGCGGTAATATATTATATATATATATATATATATATATATATATATATATATATATATATACATACATGCGAAAATAAAGTAAAGGTTGTTCACGATAAAGTGAGCACTTTGGAGGTCAACCTTAGAAAAAAGTCACTGCCTCTGCCTACATATATTTCAACGGACGCACGGAGTGACATGCGCCCAGTGAACTTGGTAACGATGGATGGGAAGTAATTTCATATCTTAAAATCGAATAAAAAGTGTTGGGTAACCATTTCTGAATAACTAAATTATTTATTTAACCGTAATTTTTTTAATGAATCGAAGGAGTTAAAATTAGCAGATTTGTGTTCAATATTTACTTTCCTAATAATTTAACCGTTCTAGTTTACCGATGATTGAATAAAATGTTGAGGCCCATGGCAATGTAAATTTTAGATAAGGCGGAAGAATACACAACTTGCATACAAGTAGATTTTAAGCAGTACTTTCAAAAGTGCTCATTTTAATGTGATCAGACTATACTGTGCTGTTACTGAAAATGAAATATTTTATAATTTTATCCTTCAACAAACAAATGGCGTACTTATCTTTTTTCTGTTTGGATCTCATTTCTCTGCATTCGATCAGTTCTTTGTAGCTACGAATATACATTATATCATGAATGTTCATTAATTTTCTTTTTTTTACAAGTAATTCATCATAATTCACCAAGTTGACAATTGCCACACTTGTTGTGGACTGATAGATGTATACTCCTGTGTGTTTGGACGTAATAATTCCTAACTACTATAAATGGGAACGTGTTTCATCTATATAAGATAACTAGTAGGGAACTTCTATCGTTTTAATATCAGTGGACTCACTGCTCCCATCAGCACTACGCCGTATTAGCAATATAATAATTTTTATTGAGTTTATCATAAACTTGTCTAAATACGACGAAATTAGTAATTAAATAAACGTGAAAGCAGAATTGATTCTTCCAGATATTTTAAAAATACAAAGATACCGTATTTAAAGAAAAATAATCTCATTTGAATTTGTTTTACAGAATGCTGTTGTTTATTAGGCCCATAAATTACTCATGACTAAATGCACTATCACTGCAGACAAACGGTATTGTAGAACTTCGTGGCATGCTGCAAGAAACAGAGATTTTGAAAAAGATAAAAATAGACGGGAAAAGTCGAGGTTCCTTGCTGTCAACAAATATGATAAAGTATTCCTCACAAGTTAGTAAGTCAGTAACAGCAAAGGCGACGAGAATATATCATCAGAACACGTAAGAAATCGAACCGCTTTTTAAGCTACGAGAATGGGTAATTATTAACACGTAATTTTTATGTTTAACAATTTAAATATTATTTCTCACTTAATTTATTTTATGGACACATTTAATTATTTGTTTTGAAAACTAGTACATAGCATTAATTTTTTAACAGTACTATTATTTTGGCCTCATATTTGGGTCTTTCTATTTTTTCGTAGTGTAAGGTGTACTTACAAGGTCATATGACTCCATGCATTTTTGAACATTGGGGCAATTTTAAGTGGCAGCACAGATTAATTTAAATTGTAACCCTTGTGATCGGCTGGTGTTTAAAGAACATTCTTGAGTTAAGTTTTTAGGGAGGTCCGAGTTCGCACCCCTGAAACTGCAGGCCGTCTACCAGAGACGAAGCCACGAGCTGTTTAAAGCAATAAGTAGGCCTGTGCATTGATTTCATACTCAATTTGAACGATCGTGACTGAAGTGCAAATATATATTCACGTAATAAATTAACACCAAGCCGTCTTATTTCCGTATGCCAATATAGCCAGAATATTAATATAATTTATGCACACCAGCTTACTGAAGAATGTACACGTAACTTCCCTGTAGTACATGCGTCACACAATGCCAAGTGTCCTGCCATATGTATCTGCTGCTCGTATTGTAAGCCTATTACAAGTACTTAGTATTAACATAAAATATGAGCAGACAGGATATTACCATGCGGCACTGAAGATAAAATACGTGACAACGTGTGGAATAACGGTAGTGTACTATTGAGCTGTTTGCATAACTATACTCTCCCATAGGCTTATAAAACAATGTGCAATAAAAGCATATGTTGATATCGTGTTTTAGGTTGGCAAAATTTATTACAACTGAGCAGCGTGATAGTAGAATATTTCTCCCCCGAGGGAAACGTCTGCCTGCCCCTTGCAGGCTCTAGAACCAGACATTCGATGGGAAGAACACTCACCTTAGTTTATCACACTCACCTGAAACCAGTGACCATTTGTCACACTCTGGAAATTATGCAACTTACTGTTTCATAAGGACAAACGGAGATTATGCAGAACTGGGTTATCACTGAAGGCGAGGAAGTGAAAACAATTATTCATGCAAATAGGAAAAGACGTCAGACTACATCAAGTTTCCAGCCAAATTATTTTATTTCAAATTCAGTTTCTTTAATTTAATTGATATGTATTCTGGCTGTCAATGAAACTAATTAAAAATCCTGAATGGCCATAGCAAAGGGTTTATGAAAATGATTCAAACTAGCACTGCCGATAGGAAGTGGTCAGACATAGCGGTCGTTAACAATACCCTTATTCAACAACGTAAACTAGCCTGACGTGTCAGTTTGTTACCTTAAAAAAATCATTGAATGAACATGTCTGAAATTATTACATGAAAATTAAACTTGTCTCAGCTTAGTGGCAGAGCAATAGAAACTCTGTCTCTCAAGTTAAATTATGGTTAAAATATGCTGGTTCTTAGCTGTTAAAAACGCCGTGACAATATGACGTGTAGAATGTTCTATTACAAGTGGCCGCTCTCTTAGACCTACACGACGTGTAGGCTAAACTCGTAGAAAAACTAGTAGTGTAGAAAAATAGTTTACTTGTAGGACGATACCATTTATAGTAGAAAGCAGGACGGGATCTCAGGAAAATGTGGAGTAGTATTCAAACTTCGTAGAATTAAGGTGTTTCTTAACATGGCTTACAGCTCACGAAACGTCACGGTGTCTAACTAACTGACCTAAGCTCCTAAACAGCTGCTTACAATACGGAGGGGCTTACAGTACACTTCTCTACGTAGAAACAAAACAATATTAATTAAGCAAGTTGTAGAAAATAAAACACCCTAATATACTACTTAAAATACCTATGCTACATCCAACTTCTGGACGTGCATCCTGACTTAGGTCTTAACCAGTTGAAAGATAGCGGCAGAGAGAGCGATCTCCTAACTGAAATAACCCGCCTAGCAGTACGCTATCATGCTAGCCAATGAGGGTGCAGAATTCGAACCTGCCAGCCAATCGGACGGCGTCCTACTCAAACTACTAATCTGGCACACTCCAAACGGCCTAATTCCCTAATTCAAAGAGTTACGGGTCTTGTAAGAGGTAATAAAAATTACACAATAAATTCCCTGAAACAATTACAATGGTGAGACCAAGAAAATAAATGTAAATATTGAATTATTAATTGAAATACAAACATATAATCTATCTAACTAAGGAATCTAAGCATAAATTATTGCCATTCTAACATCTAATTATTCAAAATCCTAAACATACGAAAATTAATATAAATAAATAAAAATTAAACATGTGAAAATCGTGTTCAAATTACCGTGTTTGGTATTGACAGTTTAGAATGTGTAAAAATATACATAGATTATAATAACAAATGCAGAAATTGCAAAAGTTTATGTTACATGACTGCGCAGCTAGGGTTGATACTCTACACAGAAATAGAGGCGCACATAACCCCCTTTCTTCCTCGGCTTATTATTATTTTGCATTACGTTTAGTGTGTAACATTGTTGTAGGTATATTGATGTGTGTACGAGTAAGTCGCCTCGTCGTCAAGTTTTATACGTTCCATTACATTTTAGAGTGGTATTTAACATTTACCACATTTGGTTTACCCATCTAGGTGTGTAAACACTACCATGGATGACATAATCAAGAATATGCATACGACTACAGCAGCGGCTATCTGCGACGGCATAGTTTCGGGCTCGTCCTTGTGGTCTTGGTCGAGACTTCTGAAACCTGTGCATACTCATGTCTGTTTTCGCTCCTGGGTTTGTCTGTGTTCTCGTAGTTGTTTTTCCAGAGCATTTTGCATGAATCTGTACAAAAGCAGCTATTTCCATGATTGATTAGTCGTCCTGGTGTGTTTTTATTTATTTTATCACTTCTGCCGAGTTCTAAGTGCGTTATTTATACATTTGCTGGCAACAATGAACATTGGCTTACTTAAGTTCATAGGTGTCGACGTCTGGTTTCCAAAAATAGTGTTAGTTCTATAAATTCTCGCAAAGAGGGCAATGTTGCTTATCGCCGCCCCCTCCCTTTATTTTCTAGTACTTTGAACTTCTTGGTGGAAACCTCTATTCGTTAAAATCACTGGCAGGTTCTCTTGTAAAATAACTTGTGCTTAAAATATAATTAACCATGTGTTGTGTAAGCATTATATTAGAGATTTTTATAACTATATTAAGAGTTTAGTATGATACAAATTTTCACTCATAAATTCACTAGAAATTCATAACAAAATGTAATTAATTGCAAAAAAAATGTACATTCGAACAATTAAGCATAATCTAAAAATAATCAGCTTGATATCAATCTCATTCAACTTTGCCAAACTTCCAAACAATTTTTTTCTGTTATTAAAATATAATTAATTGTTCTTGCCTTCACACGACAGTGATTTTATACACAACCGCGGTACTAGAATGAACATGAGAAAATGCAAATATTTGGAAAGGCATAAAAAAAAATTATTTTCTGACACTCAATTGAACATGTATTAATTATAAAATTGAAAGTGTCCAACATAACACAAAGGCGTGCAAATTAAAGACGTACACATACGTCATTATTACGATAATTTTATATTAACCTGTGTGAGGCGAGTTTTTGCGGTCACTAAAGAAACACGCTGTAGTGTGTGAACTGGGGTGTGAACAGATTAAAGTTATTATTTAAGTAAAGTTGTTGTGATGGTGTTGTGGTGTTCAATCTGCCTCCCACACACTAACATACATGCGCCAAGCTAACTTAGAGTAGATAATTTCAAGATGACTCTTTCCAGAAATAGTTACAGCAGTGAGCATAAACCACAACTTTTATGCTAAATACCAAAAAATTCCCAGGATGGTAGTAGTATACCAACTCACGCCAAGTAAACTAGGAGCAGGGCTAGTAATCTCTGGTTTTGATTTGCAAAATAAAGTTTAAACAGAGGCGTCTTATGGCAGATAAAAATGGCGTCTGCCGTAAGATACTTTCCAAAAGTAAAATCGGTGACCATCTTATCAAAATTTCGTACTGACTTTATACTTGTAGATCGGGATATCTCACATGACAAAACTGCGTCAGGCAGATCGAGTACAGTCATGGGATGCGGTGATTCTCTTCCGGACGAATATTCTTCCCTAATATTCTAGCCAACGGGGTATGGTACAGCGAGATACAGTCCAAAATGGTACCATTTGGAATGTCGCGGAAGGCTATGAAAAACTAAATTAAATAGAGCACTACTAGCGCCTCATACCTTCTTCTCTATACAAAATCACTCGCGGACTGCCCTAATATCTACATTTAAAATCCTATCGGGACCGTAACACTAGTTACGCTCCACCTTACATCGCAATTGAACTGCTCATTCTCTTCTCTAGCAATAGCGTAGCTTAAAAGTGACGCTATGTAACGACCAATATATATGTGTATATGTATATGTATGTATATGTATATATATGTATATGTATGTATATGTATGTATATGTGTATATATATATATATATATATATATATATATGTATGTGTATGTATGTGTATGTATGTGTATGTATGTGTATGTATATATGTGTATGTATATGTATGTATATGTATATATATATATGTTTGTATATGTATATATATATGTATGTATATATGTATGTATATATGTATATGTATATATATATGTTTGTATATGTATATATATATATATGTGTGTGTATATGTGTATATGTATATGTGTATATGTGTATATGTGTATATGTATACACACTAGTCTCAATGCAAAAATAAAGAAAGGTAATTATTTTGAGGCGAATAGAAATTAGCATGTCATAACAAAAAAATGAACAATATGATATCAACAGTTATAAATTATCATGCGTTTGAATAAAAATGTCTGGATTTGCATGTGATTATTAAACGTCTCATTTGCATACTGATAGTGCAAAACGCAGCCGTTAGAATGTGTATTTTAAAAATAATAAATTTCAGATAGAAAGCATTCCACAGCAACATAAAATATTTCAAACATAATTTCTATTAAAAATGTAATTGTTTTAAACGTTATCCGTGCTTGTCCAGAAGGGTCAGTGGGAGGAGGGCAAACACTCTAACGTTCTGTGACAATATACGCTTTCATTTTAACCGAATGATTCCTTCTCTCCCTCCCACTTGTGTGTTGCACGATAAAATATTTTTGAAAAAATTCTGGTAACATATTACTATTTTTTGCAGCTTTCGGTCGCGTAAATACCTATAAATACAAATTACACTAAAAATAATGAGATAAGCAGTTTACCATAAGTTAAAATTACTTCTTACAAACTGAATCAATAACGTACCACTGTCTCTCACCCCATAGGGGCAACACCCTGTTAGCTGAAAAATGGGAGAGGTAGTAACGAGCCACACTTTCTCCCGCCATACTCGGTTGTTATGCTTGCGTGTGTTATTTTCGTCGAATTCTGTTTTTTTTCCGGCATACGACAAAGCTCTGCAGTGACTTTTTTCGAAACAAGTTTCCCGCAAACAGTGAATGTGTGCTAAGGAATCATTCGTGTTGTTGTCGGCACGTAAATGTTCTCTTTTAATTGAATGAAAATTAGTTTTTTTGAGACTCCTGGTTTATAATTTTTTGAAATCCCAAGTTAAAAATTATTGTTTTTTTAATTGTGAAGCTGATTTGAATAATTATGAATTATAACACTGTAGTTCAATGTGAATTTGCCCTGCGTTACTACATCTCTGTAGTTGAGTGAGTGAAGAGATTTGGGCGGCTCTTAACAGCGAGGTCTTAAGAGCCGATGAGGGTGATTTAAGTGAGTATGGAGCGGCGCCGGAATGAAGGGATGGGGAAATGGGAGATCCCGAGAAAACCCGCCGATCAACGGTATCGTTCGCTCTGTAGTCGAAATGATAAAACAGTTTTGCAGTTCCAAGTTCGGGTAGAGTCGGTCTATCAAAACAAGAACGCAGAAACTCAACGACGTCTGAAAAAATTTTTGCAGTCACCTGTGTCTTATTGGTACCACAAGGGCTAAAGGTCAAAACATGTGAAAATAAATTTCTAATAAACACAATCCCACGTTAGAAAAATGCAACACCAAGAAGGATACATGTGATTGAAATGACCTTTATACCACAGATTTGGTACAGGACAGTACATAATTAGGGCTACATAAGTGTAGATGATCTATGTCCTTGAGAATTCAATATGATGTGAAGCCCCCTCCCCCCAGCCCGTGCTGCACTCAGAACATCTAAATGTCGTGACATGGAATAAAAGAGGACATGGAGACGTTCCTGGGGAATCTCCCTCCAAGCGGTTTGTATGCGAGTCCACAAAGCATGAACAGTGGTTGTTGGAGGACCGCAACGAACAAGTTGCTGACCAACCATACCCCAGGCATGCTCGATAGGTGACATGTGAGGCGAACGTGCAGGCCAGGGAAGCAGTGATACCCGTTCTTCATTGAAGAAGGCTTGCACATTCCTCGCCACATGTGGCCGGGCATTCTTGTGCTGTAATGTGACATGCGGAGTCGCCTGAAGAATGGACAGTACCTCAGGCTATAAAACCTCCCTGATATAGCAGTTGATGTTCATATTTCCTTCAACACATAGGAGTCTATTAAATATGTTGTGTCCAATGGCACCCCAACCCATCACACTTTGCGTTTGTTCGCTATGCCGCTCCACAATAATGCCTGCAATATTGCGGTCATCACGGTAGCATCTAACACGTATGCGGCCATCACTCTAGAATAGACTGAAGCGGGACTCGTCAAGAAACACTACATTTCGCCACTCAACACGCCAGCGACGGTGTTCACGTGTCCATTGCAGTCTGAGGCGTTTATGGTTTCTGGACAATGGAAGCCGACGCAATGGCATGTGCAACACCAGTTCAGCCCGCAGCAGACGGTGTCGAACCGTCAACACAGACAGGTCCAGTGCTCCAGTGTCGAGCCAACACTGTGGACGAGGCTGCATGGTCCGGTACAGACATACGGACAAGATGTCTGATCCCATTGCGTGGTCCAGTACCCGTTCGCCGCTGCGTACGACCCTCTTCTATCCCCACTGGTGCCACACACGCATTACTACCATAGCAGCATACCCTGTATGAGCCAAAATGTCACGGTATGACAAACCTGTTTCCTGGAGACCGAACATTCTGCCCCGTTCGAACTCGCTCACATGCTGACACGGTGCCCTTTGACGTCGACGAGGCAACTTGGCACTTAATTTCACTGACCAAGCTTGGCGTAACACTGACCTTTCCAGTCACACACGAGAGGGCGCTGCTGGGACTGCGTCTACGTTATCTCTCTCCAATCGTAATCACTTATTGCTGGTACACTGTTCTACACATACTCTGAGTTTGGATTCATTCGGGCCAATCATTCTGGGTGTTGCGATTTTCACAAACAATAGTGTATTTACGTGATGATTTCGATAACATTCAGGCATTATGTAGAAGCACAAAAACATTGATTAAATATAAATAACCATGTTTCATAAACGCATCAGTCGAAAATTCTAATCCAAACCATTGTCCGTAGTTTAAAGGATGTAGGATAGCAACCTACAAACATATAAGCATACATCACAACGATTTGCACTAAGTGACAGGATGTGTGATACAGGCATGGTTATTCCTGACTTACGAAGGTTTACAATGCAGTCTGTGTTTAGATGTTGAAGTGTGCATATGTTCAATCTCACTGAAATGAAATATTCGGTCTTGGGACTTGCAAATATAGCGTTTGTTTACAGCAAAGCAAATGGGGAAAAATAGAGAAGCATATAGTTGTATCGTGCAATGTACAAACATATAAGATAACCAAATCATACTATGTCTCCAATATTTTTCCAGTGGGACTACTTCCATCGCGATATTTTGAAGCGATACCAGCGCAAGAGTTTTTATACCCTGCAGAAGATGTGCAAAATATATCAACACATATTTCCTTCTATTATTTGATAGCACTCCCTCAACTCTCTCATACGTGCTGGACTTCTGCGGAAATATAAAAGTTTCGTAAATTTTCTTGGCATCTTTCTATGCTATAATAAGTCCATTTCAGTATTCTGATAATAGTTATCTTGTACATGATCTGGTTAAATGTGTCTCCATATGCATTGTCGCGTCCTTTTTACATACTATCTGCCAAAAAGTAATTGAGAACCCGTGAAGATAGGTAATTCAGTACATCAGTTGACTTGTGTTTCACGGCCTTCGGCGTAGGACCGCTGGTGTTTGTCCGTGGTAGCATGAACACAGAGGCCTATTGTAACATTCTGGATAATGGAATTCTCCCAACATTGTGGCGTTTTTACGGAATGGACCCGTGTTACTTCCAGAATGACAATGCCAGGTGCCATGTTTCAAGGGCTACTATACAGTGATACGCCGACAACAATGTTCGTCGATTGGACTGGCCCGCCCAGAACCCCAAACTCAACTCTATAGAATATCTTTGGGACGAATTGGATCTCCGGGTGAGGGCTCGTCAGGCGTGGCCAAAATCCATTGCTCAACTCATGGAATGGATGCAAGAGGAATAGCGACGAATCCCCGTGGATGTCCTGCAAACACTCGTAGAGAGCATGCCAGACAGGGTGGCTGCTGTTATAGCCGCAAGAGGTGACCCTACGAGATTCTAACGGGGTGACAACCACCGAGCAAACATTGTGGACAGGTACCCAATTAATTTTTGGTAGATAGTGTATTTCATTCTCTCGCGCTATCATATTACAATATAATAAACAAAAATAAGCCTCGTTTGTACTAGAAGTGACGCAAACAGTGTACTAAATGAAGCGTTTATATTTAGTTAGTATTTTTAAAATCTAAATTAAAATAACGCACAGGTATTTTCTGTACGTAATTTGAAAAATACAAGCTAATTAGAAATGATAACAATGTAATACCGCAGCGTGTTTTCTCATCTAATTAAGAGACGTTCCTAGTGATTAATCCTCGTATCGAGAAACGAAGAAGCTTTGTTCGTTAGTCATGTAATGAGATTATTTGTAACCTGATCTAGAGTACTTGGTTTATCCACTCGTTAAAAGCAACAGTTCATAACGCAACTTCTTATCCAGCGAGTCATTTAAAGATTAAACTTAAAGGCCTTAGTATACATGCCTTACAAACGGGAGTATAATTACATTTTATATTCTGTAATTAAATGATTTATTATTTTAGTTCAGCGATTAATACTAATACGAAATTGTAAATTATTTTAATATAGAATGTTGAATGCAATTTTTTAATTTATTTGGTTAAATGATTTTTATTCTTAAATTAGTTGACAAAGATGTTGACGGTAAAATGAGCACTTTTGAAAGCCCTGCTGAAAATCTACTTGTATGCACGTTGTGTATTCTTCCGCCTTATGTACGATTAACAGTGCCATGGGCCTCATCACTTTATTCATCTGTCGGGCAATTGAAATTTTTAAATTATTAGAAAAGCAAACATTTTTATAAATATGCTAATTTTTACACACTGGTGCATTAAAAAAACAGAAAGCAAAATTAATAATTTAAATAATCACAAATGGTTACCTAACACTTTTTATTCGACGTTAGGATATGGAACTACTTTCCATATGTTACCAACTTTACCGGGTGCATGTCGCTCAGTGCGCCCGTTGAAGTATATGCAGGCATGGGCAGTGACTTTTTTCTAAGATTGATTTCAAAGTACTCACTTTATCGATAACAGCCTTTGATATGCTTTAGTTAATATTCGTTGATGTAACTCGAGTGCGTGCTTGAAGCAGCCAGCTGAGACGAGCTCCCTCAGTTCCAGTGGCGTTTTTTCCATAGACGCAAAGTAAGCAATGCTTACCCTATACCTACTGGAAATGTTTGACCCGTTAAAATTTTCGCCTCAACTTTAAATTTAAGCACATTTAAATCTGAGTTTCCCATTTCCGATTCGAGAAACAGATTTTTCGTAACTCCCATACTGTACGCGCATAGTGCTGCTATCTAGTAGTTATTTCCACAAACGGGAGCGACTACCGATGAATCGAACTCGCAAGCGATTTACACTGCCGCGTTCCTTCGGCAGGGTGAACATGCTTTCTGTCTGCGTCCTCCAGTCTTTGTTTTCCTTGGAAAGTGAATGAAAGTGTTCGGGAAAACGTGAGTTTTCTTATGATTTGTAATATGCTCTCTATTTTAATATTCAGTTTAATTATTATTGCATTCATTTAGTTTCCGTTTTATAACTAATATTAGGTATTCAAAAACGGTAAGTACATGTAGATGGCAACCAAAGTTGCAAGTTGCGTTTGTTAGTAGAAATAAAAAATTGAACCACAGCCCGGCACTAGCAAATGTTGTCTAAAACACTCAAATATTTGGAGCTATTATATTGCTTACTCTGTAAAAAAAAAAACCTCGCTACGCGCTACTGCTCAGTGGAGATGGACCACGGCTGCTGGCAAGCCCCTCGCGGATTCTCTCCTCTCTCGAGCACATCAGATAAGAGCGCGGCGCTGAAGTTGCAATGCGAGCGGCGCTACACAATGAGGCGCGCTGAGGAGGCAAATACCAGCGCCCCTGCGGATGTCTCTGCTGCAACTAAGCATAGCGCACACGCATTGCAGCACTCTCATGCCGCTTCACACAGGGGTCACTCCATATTGTCTGCAGCACGAATAAGCGCGTGTTTATTTTCACGTGACTACCTCATTAAATTTGCAACCATAATTGGAGGCATCCAGAATATCCGATAATAACCAAATCAGGTAATAGTTTGGCATTGCAGCTCCGAATCTACAGTCTAAATTCAAAATCTAATTACACCACTCGATTGCCAAAGTACCGAAGAATATGTTACGTTGAGTGAGGAATGCGAAGCATCGCGCGCGGCGTTGGGTTGAAAAGGGGGAAAAAAAAGGGGGGGGGGCAATTTGGAGTTCGTTTCGCCGCATCTCTTAACTTCCGCGTAGTATAACTTTTGACTAGGAGAAGCTACGACGCTCGTTTCGACAGCTTTCGTCAAGATCAATCAACTGCGTGTGTAAAACATTTGTGTGGCGTGGTTATGGTGAAATTGTATGCGTTTAATGTAAAAAATTAAGAAAACTTGACACAATTTCGGCTTATACATACTCGTCAAAAAGCCCAGTCGAAATACAGAAATCGTATACGGTTGGAAAGAGCATCTCAAAAGCAATCCAGTGATATCCGTAAAACCCCATATGATCTAGTAAAGTGGAGTCGGGAACGTAAAATAAACAGCAAGGCGTCAGAGCGTGTCAACGTAGAAGTATTCACGCAAAACAAACGGCCGTGTCCCCAACACAGACAAACACCATTTTTCCCCCACTGTTCTAAAAGAATACAAAATGTTCGGAAACTCAGTGCCGAAACTCCGCACCAATACCAACACAAAATCCCTCTACACTTATATCAGGAAACTTATTTTTATTATTCTATTCGCAGTTTCTTCACACTTTCTGTATCTAACACTTGAAAAATCTCCCCATGCATGACGCGTCTTGTAATTTCCTACAAATGCCACGTGTCACTAGCGTTTCATACTTGTGTTAATATAAAACTACCTTCCTTTTTCTTAAATTGAAATTTTATTTTCATTTTATCCATAAATTATATTATTTCATTTATCAGTAATGGGAACAAAAACAGTGGTAATATAGGTGTGTTGGTAATGTCTAGTAAGAAACAATTCTTATACATATGATTACACTGACTGCGCAGAAATGAGGTGCGTTTTACCTCTGGTGGAATTTTCTAGACTCCGTTAAGCTTTATTAGCACGAGGCGGAAGAATATCCTGGAAGTAGAACTTTAGCAGGTCTTCAGAGAACCGTGAAATAACCGTGGATGGATTTTATATCTCAATTCCAGCCAAACACAAACTTTTACACACGAAAAAAAATACAATTTATATATTTGTCGCTTCTTTGGAACACCAGTGCACCTGGCGGCGGGAATTAACCCTCTGTCAAACTCTCTCCGTAAGAAATCTCGTCTTGTTCCCAACCTGGGTAGAATAAATCCAAGCAGGGCTTACTTACATAGACACACAAGGCTGAGGTCCTTCGTTTGTCCATGAGATCAGTGCGCTGGCACATTGGAGTTTCCTGATATGCTGCTCTCGAAATTTCGGATGCGTCCAAAAATTGCCGCCAGTCACCGCGGTACCAACTGCAGGTCATGCTTGCTCCGTAGTCTTATAAAGGTTGTTCACGATAAAGTGAGCACTTTAGGAATGAACCTTAGAAGAAAGTCATCGTCCCAGCCAGCATATATATTTTAACGGGCGCACTGAGTGACATTCGCCCAGTAATGTTCTTAGTGTGTTGTTTAGTTCTCAAATTGTTTTGTATCAACATTATGTACGAGTTAGTACTGTGCAATTTTAACAGTATACGTTTTATTCACTTACTGCTCAATGAATGTTATACTGATCACGAGCAATTACGTTAAGTTTTAGACGTTATTTCCCATGCAAACACGTTCACGCGACGTCTCAATAATTAATTAACAAATCTCAAAATGTAAAACACGTGATAAACTTGGCGTATCATTGCATCTGCAGTCGCAGTATTTTTGCACAAGGCACGGTTACGTGTTGGAGCTGGCACAGTTGTACCAACCTCTGCAGGCAGCCGCAACAGGCTTGCCAGTCTTGTAAACGAAGGTAGCACAATCCAGGGCCGCAGTGTGTTGTTAAACTTAGTATAATCAATTAGTAATGTAAATTATACCTTAACGCATGCGTCGTTGCACAATTTTAAATTAATTTTAAGTTTTCACTTAACGTTTTTTTTTTCCACTAGTGCACAGTTGTCAAGTGTTATTTCACCAGACGCGTCAACTTACCTAACTTCACATTTCCCTGTGTTCGGTACCTAGAGCTATTAGTTAAACGTTCATTGGTCAATGTGGGCTACATGTGGAGTCGAATACAATCCCTTATCCGGTGTACGACACGAACCAACCCGTCACATGCTCACGCACTATGTGCGGACGATTTGTTCAGACGAAACTGTATTTTCCTTGAGCAACATGTTTCAATTTTAAAGCCATCGCTTTAATCTGTATTTTCAGTCTTATAGACAAACAAATTATTGCATATTTATATATATGCAATATATAATATTTTATATAGTAATTACTAAATATTTTGTAAAATAATTCTATACGACTACTATTGTAACTTTTCACATAATGTGCAAGCAAATCAAAGTTAGTCATTTATTTTAGCTTGTTAAAGTATTGAGACAAGTGTCTCCATGCCCGCCTTTGACTGTCCACTCAACATACCGCTTGACTACTAGGCAACGGAAAAATACGGTGTTCTACGACCCGACAGAAAATACGTTCTTAAGCATGAAAGACAGTTTTATTAATATAACTTAAAACTACATTCCTACACGCAAATGTAACACCAACCGTATTTGTGTGTTTGCTGAACGATCTACTGCATTCATATTTGTTACGAGAAGGGACTTTACAACTGACAACACTTCACTCCGCGACACAACATGGCCTCCGGCCGCAGCCAGCTCCAAGGGTATAATGGCGAGTTTGTGGATGGTGGAGCTTTGAGCGGAAGCCATGCGAAACAGTGGCGCCACTGGTGACGTGGTTGCCGGAAGGGAGACCACGTGGACGGAAGTCGGCAGTAACCAAGAAATTTTTTGATGTTCCAAGACTATTATCGAATTATCTGGGGCCGTGATTGGCCAGATTCAAAATATGGTGCTGTGGAGTAGGGGCAACTGCCCGATCCTAGAGTTTAAAACATTGGGAGGTGGTCGGTAGCCTCAGAGACCGACTTTCCTCCTGGACTTCTCCACAAGTTAAGCAAATCAATATAGTGTAACTTTGACCCTTCAGGTTGGAAAACAGGCAACATGGCGGCTATGTCCGTCCATAAAGATACGGCGTTTTTATTAAAGATAGAATTTCGTAGTAAGTGGCTGATAGAATTTTCGTAAAATCTGTGACCAAACGCGACTTATTAACACTCAAAAAGATTAAGTAAAATTTCATTGTTTTTAAAGAATTCAGCCATATTGTGATCCAACCAATAGTTTATCAAGGTTTTAAGAAGGCTGTTTTAATGCTGGAATGTAGCAATGGTTTTAAAATGATGCAGTAATTTTCAAGTAAACTAATACAAAATAAAGGAGTTAGAATAATTTTCAAATAAGAGACTTATAAAAAGAAAGTAATTATGGAACATATCACTAAAAAAAATTGATTTTGAGACAAAATGTAAATATTGTAAAATTCAACAGTTCTAAAATAATTTAAAATGGTTGACCTTTGGATTGAAACCGCTTTTTCTCGTGAAACCTAATTAGGAGTGAGAGAAACTTGCATGTGAAAGTTGGCTTTCTTAGTAAATTTATTTAGCCTGATAGCTTTATCACATATAAAATATATTATCACCCCTGTTTATATTTTCGGTGATTACTTATCCCATTTATTTTGGAATGTCTAAAAAAGACAGAATATCTACTTTTCTTCAATATTGTAATTTATAAAAGATAAAATAATCTATCCTAGGTAAATTTGTATTTCTACTAGCCCAAAATAATATGAATGGGCATTCATATGTCAATGCCCCAAATCGTTGTATTTTCTCCTGGGTATAATCCTTAAAACTAAATATTTGGAATCCATAATGAATAAAGTTGTATTTTATATTAAATAAAGTATGAAGTGTTTCGAGAGAATTCGTGTGTTTTTGCCATAAATCCCTACATTACGTGGCTCTGTCTTATACAATTGTTTTTAAATATTTTTCCCTTGTATTGCTGGGCTGTGTATAAGCCCACTGCCAAGTCCTTTGAGAAGGGGGTCGCAGTATGGAAATCATCACATTATTATATGTCATGTATACCTTAACGGCTAGCGAACCTACGATGCTATTTGTCGGTGTGTGTTTGTGGAGCCGCTTACAGAAGACGACATCTGAGGCGTCGCTGGACCAGGCAGTAGTCTTCCCACGTCAGGAGACTTCTCAGTCAGCACCACATCTCCACTACTCGACATCGGGACGGAGCAGCTCCGTCCGATCCGAATTGAAATCAGTGGTAGGTGTCCAATCAGTAGGGTGCAAGATTGAGTCGCTAGGGAAGTTACGCTATTATGTCAATGAAGTAATTGAGAGACTAACTTAAATATTGCAAATCTACACAGATCCAGTAAATAATCAGTATTTGTAATATAACAGATTGGCAATATTTGGTAGTAAATAAATAGCTTATTTTTGTAATCGTTTGTGTTCCTAATTGCTCCTATCTAGCATGTCATCCGCAGTTTAGTCCTTGTGGTATTTAGCAACAAGTGGCAAGTGCAGAGTTGGAGAGAGATATTAAGAGATTTAACATTAGAGTAAAATGTTGCTTATTGGAGTTGAACCAAGGACAGATTTGGTGAACTTAGGTCAGCAAAGCTTGGCGGAGTCACCAGCCGTAGTTATTGCAGAGTCAAGTTTAACCTGCCATAACTTTGAAAGCAGTAGTAAGTATTCAGAGCTAACTAGGCACACGCAACAATATGCCATCCCTGACATTAGCATCTTTGTACTGAGGGTGTGAATCGTTGAGTAAGCTTGGATGTTCTCGCGCTAACTCTACCAATTTGGAATCAAGTTGAAGGTTCGAAACAGCAGCAAACAACGTGAACTACGAGGAGAAAACTTCCAGTCGTGTCAGCTGTTACGACCAGACTGCTCGAGAAGGCAGTATAGTCGTCAATGTCTTGTCGTCTCACAGGCGCTACTTCTATTGCGTGGTTCACTGACATTCTGTTGGAAAGGGTTCCATTAAACTAAAGATTGTTCGTGATGAAGTGAGTACTTTTGAAATGAACATTAGAAAAATGTCACTACCTCTAAACGCATATATTTTAATCGACGCACTGAGTGACATTTGTCCAGTAAAGTTGGTAACGATGGATGGAAAACAGTTCCATATCTTAACGTCGAATAAAAAGTTAGGTAACCACTATCGATAAATTAAAATTATTTTTTTTCGCTGTTTTTTAATGCATCGAAGTGTGAAAAGGTGCAGATTTGTATAATATTTTCTCTCCTAAAATTTTTACAGTTTTACTTGACCGACGCATGACTAAAGTGATAAGGTCCATGGCAATGCTAATTTTACATAAGGCGGAAGAATACACAACGTCCATACAAGTCGATCTTAAGTAGGGCTTTCAAAAGTGCTAATTTTACCGTGCACAGCTTATACCTTAAAGGAGTCTCGTTCCTGGAGCGTTTGCATATGCGCTGCTACGGCCACGCGGCTTCTGTCGTTCTAGACATCGCTTTGGAATGACACCCTGACGCAACCCGCTAGTACGTTTTCATCACCCCCAAAATGAACTTCTGGTGTGGGTTGATGCACGTTCGAGATGCGTGGCCGTTCATGTTCGACAAAAAAACAATCGCAGGCAACATCGGAGCCTAGCCATGTGTGGTGCCGTACACGCCAGGTTTATAAATGGTTCGATCAGGAGAGGTGTCCCTATTCTTTGGCCTCCTAGAAGACCTGATCTTGCCCTTCTAGACTTTATCTGCTGGGGATATGTGATGAACGTTGTCTACGCTGTGAAGCTCCGAGATTTGGAGCATATGCTTTAGAGAATCGCTGCTGTCACTGAGACAATAATGTCAACAGTGCTTCGGAATACATAAATGGAGGTCGAATATCGCCTGGGCATATACAGAGCTACAAACGTACCGCATATAGAAACATTTTAAGATAGAAAAAAATCTTTGATACTTCGTGTACATTTTGGTGCGAGTACCAGCTAAATTAGTCAAATATATTCGAACCTGAAATTTTTTTAATTTATACCGTTCTTTTTTTCAGTGGCCCTGTATTGAGTCTTTTTTGCACTTGTAAACGAACACAGTTTTAGTCGGCCCTGTGCACAGAGATGAATTAAAATATGTGTTTTAGTACATTTTTGTGCATGTGTTATTTCAATCGACAGAGCGCATGTAAACTGGACGGCCAAAATAGGCATATAATCTAAGCTAGCAGGCTTGACAGTGAGATTTTGAAATATGTACCTGCAGTATCCGACAGTGTATCGTGGGTGGTGAGGGCAACTATGTTACAGAAGAGACAGACAAGAAGGAAAGATACCCTGCCGGAAGATGTATTACCTGACACAAAAGTCACACCATTAAGGCAAGAATGCAGTACCATGAATCGTGCATAGCTGATATACATATACCTGTTATGAATTCCATTACCATTCCTGACCAATCCCACGAACCGTGAGCGTGAAAAAGCAGACTACTAGTGCGTGAAGTAGTCTTCCTTATTATGTTACTAGCAGTCCGCCATCTCTTCGCTCAGGTTTTAAGGAGTTATTAAAATACATACCTATATATGTTTTGTAAGATTTTTACTTTATTATCGGAAATAGTTTTACCGTCGCGTTAGTGTTAATTTTTTTTTTTGGTAAGATGCATTTTTACTAAGTTTTTCAAAAAACTAAGTCACTTTTTATAAGATGTATTAAAAAACTTATGATTATCTCAAAAAAAAACTATTGTAGTTTCAACAATTTGAGATTACCCACGATTACCCATTATTACCTACGACTACCCGCGACTACTTGCGACTACCCGCGACTACTTGCGACTACCCGCGACTACCTGCGACTACTTGCGACTACCTGCGACTACTTGCGACTACTTGCGACTACTTGCGACTACTTGCGACTACTTGCGACTACTTGCGACTACTTGCGACTACTTGAGACTACTTGAGACTACTTGAGACTACTTGAGACTACTTGAGACTACTTGAGACTACTTGAGAATACCTGCGACTACCTGCGACTACCCGTAATTACCCGCAACTAACCGTGACTACCTGCGACTAGTTACGACTACCTGCGAGTATCCGTGAATACCTGTTACTACCTGTTACTACCTGCGACTACCCGTGACTACTTGCGACTACATGCGATTTTTTTATATTAAGAGATATTTTTTTAATTTATTTTTAATATTGGTTTTGTTAGCGCATGCTTACAAAGCAGCCAAATAGCTCATTTTTCTCCGATTTAGTTTACAATTTTTGAAATTTCTCAAGGATTTATTTTTAAATTAAACATAGCCTATTTTAATCTGGAAGAATGTACCTTACTAACAGTGAAATAATTATAAGAATCGGCTCTGTAGTTTCCGATATTAGCAGTTACATATAAACACTCACATTACCTCTTTGTGATATTAGTATAGATAGTTCTCATAATTAAGAAAGACGTATGTATTTAAATAAAAATACAATATATTAAAAATATATTTACACACAATCCATCAAGTAGTTTAGAAGCCTTAGCCGAATACACACACATGCGGCCGAGCAAATTTGTTTTATACTATATATATATATATATATACATATATATGCACATCTATATATATGTATGCATGTGTATATATACATATATATATATATAACATAAGACAAATTTGCTCGGCCGCATGTGTCTGTGTATACAGCTAAGGCTTCTAAACTACTTTATGGATTGTGATGTGGTTTTCACCAACTTTTAGAAAATTTCTTGAAAAAGGGTTAGGTATATAATATATTAATATTTAGTGTAAGGATAGTAGAGAAATGCCAACGTTTTATCATCAATTTGGAAAAAGCCCCTTTTCGGGCGCTTACATGGCTCACGCTGACTTAACCATAAGAGATAAACCAAATTAATGCACTACAGAAATGTAGATCTCAAAAATGTTTAAATAAATTTCGTGACAGTAGATGTTTATGTTTTAAAGACGACCCACAGTGACCATTTTTGTCTTTTAAAATTTGATTAAAAATAGGGGTTCACTTACGAAGACTTTTTGAACAACGCAGTATTAATAATATGTTAGTGACCTTAAGCATTTAGTTTATATACTTGCTGTAAACCTAAACATCGCCATATTTCTAAATCGCACCTTAGTGAGGCCGGTGGGGCGTTATAGTTTTATAAGTAAGTGATCAACGATGTAAAACTTTTATGACAGAAGCAGAAATGATTGATTGACAAAAATTAATCAGTTTGTTAGGAACTGAATTCATTTTATTTGCTAGAACAATAAAATTGTTTGGACTACAAAAGTTTAATCATTTTTAAGATTTTATTGTATTCCAATTATTTTCAATAAACTGTTAATAATTAAACTAACACAGAAGTTTTACGTTGCATGTTTTATGATAATGATGTGTATTTTGTTCAATGATGTATAAGTTATGTTACAATAACTATAAAAATATAAAACTACATTATTTATTTCAGATTATTAAATATTTACTATATTTCATTAATAAAAAATATTGTCATCTTGTACATCTTGCTGAATATATAGTTCATTATTTTTTAATATATTCATTTTACTACACAAAAAATTAAAACAAATTAATATTAACTCTTTACATTCCATTTAATTGACATATAGTTGTGCATTGACAAATATAAATTATAACAAGTATGTTTAAAGGAAAAGTACAATTAATGTGAATAAATTAGTATACATTATAATTAAATATAGCCAAACAATTTCAAATGAAAACTTGAAAAACAATATTTTAAAGAGAAAAGTTATATTTACATTAAATTGTATTTTCGGCGAAATAGGCGGTCTAGCTTAAGTGATACGTTCTATAACTAATTCTGATGAAGAATCAAAAGATGAGGTGGAACTGTAATAACAAAGAAGGATAATTTAGCTATAGAAGTTATATATGGTGAAGAACAATTAAGAGAAACAAAAGATTGAAATAATGGTTTAATGAAACATGCATATAAAATTAATTGTATATGGTCTTTTATAAATGCCCTAATTTCAGGAAATACAATATATATATATATATATATATATATATATATATATATATATATATAATTTTGTTTGTTTGTTTGTTGTTTGTAAACGATATAAAATGGTTTCGTTGTATGCTTTTTCAAATTCGAAGACTCATTTTGATTGTATAGTTAGAGGCCAATGTCAGGGTCATATGATAATATTATTTTCACCTATTCTTTGTCATTTTAACATTCTTTTACCATCGAATTCTTTAAAAAAAATATTTAAGATTATGACTTTAAAAATAAATATAGTTTCCTTTCTTCGTGTGAATAGTCAAATTGCGTTGTTTTCTACATTTCTATCAACTGGTATTTATAAAATCACATGGCGTTAGTACGCTTGAAGTGACTCGAAAAGAAACGCATCGACGGAGTGAGATGGTCTACCATTTCTCTATGGCTGCGAACATCATCCCGAGTGTCTTCAAACTGTGTTATCTCATCAGACCACCTCATTTTCCACGTTTCGCTCGATTCATGATTTCATCTATTTACTTCTCCTGCTATATATCCTTTCGCCAAGTTAAAAAAAACGGTTTTGCCGTGAAACTATAAAACATAAGATCCTAATTAACGCGTCAACTCCTTCTGAAATTTTACCAAAAATGTGTAAACATAAACCGACTAAAGTGGCGCAGTGTATGACTTCGGACTCGCGTTCAGGAGGACATGAGTTCGATCCCCGGTCCGCCCATCCTTATTTCAGTTTGCCATACTTTTCCGAGATCACTCCAGCCGAATGCTAGTATGATTCATTACTGCAGGCCAATAAGGTCGATTCCTTCCAAATTCCTGTTTCCCTGAGCAACTTTTGTCATCACTATTGACCTCATTGTTGACGAGACGTTGAGACCTTCCTACGTAAAAAAATATATATAAAAACTCAATTTTAAGTGGTTTTTCAATAACGTGAACCTGCTCCCATGAGTTGTTATATTGATTTACGCGCATTCAATGGTAAGATGATTTTTAACAGTTCGATTCAAAACTAATCAACTGTTAAACAACTGCAGTCACTGGTATAGTCCCTGCCCGAAAGTTTCCACGACGATGTTATTTTTGTAAGTAGAAAATTCACTTAAAATGTATTACTATTTTTTAGTACTGGCAACAGCGAAAATTGTCTACAAATGACAAATCAGAAAATATGTATTTCGGTATCTCCATGGTGAAGTTTAAGACAGCTAAACATATACGTTCATCGACTAAGTTCAGGAGATCAAGAATTCGTTGTTCGTTGAGAACTGTACATACTCAAACTATTGGGTATGTAGTCATCATTTATCCCACTCAATTTCTCTGGAACACATTACTGGCATTTTCTAAAACACAACACTATTCAAAACTCCCAGCTTGCAAACTACTATACTGACTACTGACTAAATATGAAATATTTTGAACCCCTTAATACAGATAAAATGTCTTCAGTAGTTTTCCTTCAATAAGCTCAGTTTTCTAGAAAATCGTGAAATATTTACGGTATTTAAACATATGGAGAGTGTTTTTAAACTACATGTAGACATTAAAACCACGGCATTTATGGGCCAATATAAACAATAAATCGCAGTAGAATAATGTTCGGAACATTAATCTAGTATTTTTTAATTGAAATTGAAGTTGACAAAACAGCGCCGGGAGTCCGCAACTTCACGCACCTACGTGCACAACAAATTGCATATAACGAAGGCGAGCGGAACTGGCGCGCCATGTGGTTACCGCTTGTACATAGGCTACCGGGAACATTCGTGCAGATCCTACATAGCCAATACTGCTGTTTGTTCTATCATTTCTGGCAGCCTTTACTACTCAGTTGCTAATACCACGTTGTCCATGCAGTTTGACACACGTACAACCACTAGCGAAGCCCACGTACCCCGAGATTATGGTGTCCTATGTGCATGCGCTCTCCGCATGACGCACCTGTTTCGTTCGCCTTCGTTGTATGTAACTTGCACTGCACACACGTACGTGAAGTTGCGAACTACCGGCGCTGTTTTCATAACTTCAGTTTCAATTTTTAAAATACCAAATTAATTTTTTCGAACATTTTGCTACTACGAGTTATTAATAACATTATTCCACATTTTTAATTTCGACAGGTAGTTTTAAAACATCTTTATAATATTCGTCGACGGAAAAACGTAAAATTAATTACCTGACTGTTAAATCTTTGAAAAATATTACATTACAAAATCATATGCGTATTATATTGTCGGTAGGTTCTTAAATATTTTGAAATGGTAATCAGACGTCATATTTGGTTTGAAAAGCTTTTGTTTTTGAGCAAAGATCTTTTTGCAATGTCTGAAGTATCTTGTGATCCAGTCTGCAGAACGTAGAGTGAGTGTCACTATTTAGTGAATCGAATAATTTTCTGTCCAACAAATAAACTCGAAAATATACTTGTGTTGAATACAAGAAATACATCTAGAAAAAGGTATTTTTGTGGCGAAAGACCAAAACGGAGTTATGGTCACATAATGTTGGTAACAATCTCCCATTGCAGTATGAAAACTGTGACCGACTTGTTTTCGTACTGAACTTTGCATGTCGCGCGTTTTTTTAGTGAAGTTTATTACATGAATTAACGTAACTACTTATTTTATCAACCAATGCTTCTCTTGCCGGTAAAGTACAACACTAAGTCTATAGGCTGTTCACAGTAAAATTAGCACTTTTGAAAGCCCTGCTTAAGATCTACTTGTATGCGCATTGTGTACTCTTCCGCCTTATGTAAGATTGACATTGCCATGGGCTTCATCACTTTATTCATGCGTTGGTTAAGTGAAACTGTAAAGTGATTAGAAAAGTAAATATTTTAGAATCTGTTCATTTTTACACTTCGATGCTTAAATTATTTCTTTCGCTTTCTGTTTTTTTTTTTTTTTTTCCCCACAAATTCTTGCCATTACTTTTATTAGTCGATGTTAAGATATAGAACTACTTCCCCTCCATCGATACCAACTTTATTGGGCAAATGTCACTCTGCACGGCCGTTGAAATATATGCACGTAGGACCAGTGACTTTTTTCTACGGTTTATTTCAAAAGAGCTTACTTTATCGTGAACAGCCTTTAGTTATCTATTTGTAATAAGTCAATATTCCACAATATATACAAGCCAAGTTCCTCAGTACACAAAGCTGGGGTCCATGGTTATAATCCTGTTAAGATATCCATGCTTTTCACTTCAGTTAACCATTTATTTTAACAAAATGCCTTGTTGCGAATCATGGTGGGTGTCAATGATTAGGCATTAATAAATTACTTTTATGGCTGTTGTGCTTTGCTATCGACGACCAGACTGTACGTACCACACTCAAAATTATTACAGTATCCTTATTAATTAGAAAGTTTTTAAATATACGTAATGAATTCATTGAAAGCTAATCCACAAAATAAAAAATAAAAAAAGGTGAACAGCCCCTGTTGAGCCCTTCATGCAGGCGTTGAGAGGAGGCGTAGATCACAAGAAACTAATTTCCCTTTGCCGTCTGGCACGATATAGCGAAGAGGCATCTCTCTTCGGCCACTTTTGCTTTTAAGAAAAGCCACTTCTCGTATCGTATAAGGCAATTTAAAATCTGTACCTGCTGGAATGATAGAGAACAACCCTTCTAGTTGTCAATCATCACTACCGACTGAAGCGTCTCTGTAAATTTTATACCACTGGAGTTCTACAATTGCACCTAATTACTGCATAAAGAATGTAAGTATTCTTTGTATCCACCCAAGACGTGAGATTATGTATTCTCTTTCTTCAGACTTTCATGTTCTAAGTAGGGACAGTAAAGATTACCGTTTGCCATTTTTAAGAACCCCATCAGGATCATCGATCGGAGGTTAGCGGTGGGCCTTAAAAATCCCAATATGAAAGGTAATGGGTTTTCGATAGGAAAGATCTGAAAATAGTTCGCCGCAATATCTACTACGTCGTCCTTTAATTTGGTGCGAGGAAAAGAGTGGCTTTATTCACGTCGAAAACTCACAACACTGGAACAAATACTACATTTCTTGAGCTGAAAATTATTTATCACAATTCTCAATCAAGAAAATCGTAATGTAAAAAAAGTGGCAATATTATGATTGTCTGATTTGAGATTTCGTATTGTACTTATACATATAAAGGATGCTAGATTTTTACTTGCTCATTAAATTATAATTTTATTTTTATTTAATAATTTCATTCACTGCAGTTTTTCACTTGATAAAATGTAATGAAGTTCGCACAACAAACCGATTGAAATTTAATTTTCTCTGCCCATGGAAATCAGCAGTGAATAACACGTAATTTATTCAGTTCCTAAGTGATATATTTTATATAGGGTTTTTTTTTATTTTTTTTATTTAGGGCTTTACGTTGCTTCCATAACGTTCATTATTTGCATGATTCTGCTTACAGAAATCTTTACAGCAACTAAATACAAAGCTAATTCCTTACATCGAGCATTTACTATCTAAACAGCTGTCACCTATTTCAGACTAAGTTTTCAATATTTTTGGTTGCATAATCGCAAAGTAATTCAAAACGCGATCGACGTAAAAATTGAATTTATATATCTTTATTATTAATGGTATATATTCTGTAGGCCTGCGATTGAAATTAAAATATGTCTCATAAGTATTCAGAAGCTATACGTCTAACTACAGGAAACTGATCCACAAACTTAACATAACAATCTTAAGTAATGTTAGTTACTATGTAAATTAGAAAGTTGCGCGTTCGATAAACCGATTGGGTTGTAACTTAATAAATAAATCTATCTGTGCTGTTGGTAGGATGAATCTGAGTAATGTCGATAATGGTAGACGTCAGGCATATTGAAACGCTAATTTGTGGAGCAAAAATTGTACTGCAGGAAAGTAATTCTGATCGTCGTACAAAGGCCGCGTTACGCACACGCAGAATGATCCGGAATGTAACAAACTTACTAAGTGACCATTTCCTCGTATCACCGCCATTTTGTCACATTCCGGATTTACTAGGTATAAATAGTAGTTATGTCCCAGACCCATCGTTATATTGTCGCATATTCCCGATTTACTAGGTATAGATAATAGTTACGTCCCAGACCCCATCGTAATTTTGTCGCGTATTCCGGATTTACTAGGTATAGAAAGTAGTTATGTCCCAGACCCCATCATTATTTTGTTTCCATTTATTTTCCATGTGTCCTACTTGAAACGCCAAGAAAAATATTTTGCTACCGAAGTGAAGTATTTAATCTTTAATATCGCATCCAAATACACCTTTCTCTCTCTCTCTCTTTCTTTATAAATATATACATATATATACATATACACACACACATTCACCTACGCACACACATTCACCTACTCACACACACTAACCAACCTTTTGAAGCAAAGCGCCTAACCATATCTTAAGTTTTTCAGACTTTGAGGAGTTTTTCGAAAACATATTTTACCCCTTTCGCTCTCTAAATATTTAACATTCAAAAACACTTAAAATTAATTTTTGGTTTTTGTGCAGATAGACATTTGAAGAAAAAAGAACGATATCTTATTGCCTGTAATACGCTATTAAGGAGTCATTGAAAATACATTTTACCCTTTTAACCATCTTAAGAATTTAATTCCGAAACGTCCTTTCTTAGTGGGTGCCTGCGCCCAAAAGGGAAGCTATTCCTAAATGGTGATACTTTTGCGTTTAGCAGTTGCTGCGCTTGGATGAGTGATTCAGTCAGTCGGAAACTTTACTTTATACGAAACGATTAGAGACGTTAAAGCATAGTCTTTTCCCCTGCCGGCTAAATATATAGCTAACTTAATGCAACCGCCCCAGTTTCTCACTAATTAGATTAATATCGCAATTAACAAAGTACATGAATTAAATAAAGGTTTTTATATAATAGTTTGTTTGCGGTTAGTGAGCACTTTTTAAAGTACTGCTTAGCGTATACCTTTCTGTAAGATATACATTTCTGCCCGTTTTGTATATTTTATCACCTACACGTAGAACAAGTGAAACAGTTAAGTTATCAGGTACGTAACTATGTTACTAATATTCGAGTTGTAACCCTTACGTAAAATAAATCAAAATGTTTCGGAAGAAATCATTCCAGTTTTTCATTATCTTAAACCCAAAAGTTCCAATACGACGTTAAGACATAAAACTTCTTTTAGTAAATCCCTACCAACTTAACAGGAAGCATTCCAATCAGTTTGTACGTTCGAATGTATGCAATTACAGCAATGAAATTTTTTGTAATATTGATTTCAAAAGTACTTAGTTAAAAGCGAACAAGTCAAGTTAAAATTTAATGACATAAGAACTCTTCGTGTGTGTTGCCGCAAATAACATCCATGAGCAAACTGTACCGTGACGAAAACTCACGGATATTATTCAGTAGAAGAAGTACGACGTCACAAATGTCAGCTCAACTGCATCCGCGAAGGAAATAGCTGATTTAGAAACATCTGAAATGTGTTAAAAGTTCTAGACTTCTATAACAAAAACACAATCTTCATAAGGTTACCTTCAAACTACGAAGTGTTGTTTCTGGCTGTAAAAATTAATTTGTGTATACAGGAACTGGTATTAATGGTTGCAACGCTCTAGTTTTTGATGGGTTTTTTTTTTCCGAGTGTTGGTACATTCACATTCGAATTCGGTTTATGTGGGTTGAACACAAGTTTCGTACATATTTTATACCTTAAGTTTTCTCCGCCCTAGATTTACTCCGATAAATGAAGGGCCCGGATATGTGAATGTAATCTGTCGACGGAAATCAATGACGTGGTGCGCCGGGTGGAGAACGTGAGCTTTCTATGTCTACTCGCGGTTTCTTCACACTGTTTGAATCGAAACCTTTGAAAAATAACCTCATGCATGAGGTGTTTGGTTCGTTCCTAAATATAATTAATCACAAACGTTTTATACTTATGTAAACGTAAAAGTATCTCATTTTTGGTTAAATTGAGTGAGTGATGAGATTTGGGCGGCTCTTAACAGCGAGGTCTTGAGAGCCGATGAGGGTGATTAAAGTGAACATAGAACGGCGCCGGAATGAAGAGGCGGGGAAAACGGGAGATCCCCAAGAAAACCCGGCACGATTCCCACTTTCGAAAATCCGGTGACCCGGCCGGGGATTGAACCCGGTTCGCCTTGGTGGGAGGCAAGCGTGCTAGTCATCTATAAATTATAGCATTTAATTCAAAATTAATATGAATAAAAACAGTGAGAAAAAAGGTGTGTTGGTAATGCCTAGTAAGAAATAGTTCTTATGTAAAATATTATTTTACTGAGAGTGCGTACTAAAGCTGTGCATTGTCCCTTGTGTGTAATTCCCTAGACTTGGTTAAACTTTGTTTTAATGGGGCGGAGGAATATCCTTGAAGTACAACTTTATCAGGGCTTCAGAAAAGTTTGCAGTAACCCTGAATGGTATACAATAACGGCGTTCTCCATATTATCTGAGTACGAAAATGCTTGAATTTTATTCTACCTGGGAAGGAGCCCGAATAGTATTATTGTTTACTGAAGGTAATAACAAGTCGCCTTACAAGTGTGGTTAGTTTACAGATCGTGCGCATTCTTTGAAACAACATATTTATTCAGAAAAATTAAATTAACGTTACTTGTATCCATGCATATTCCTTGCATTAATAAAGAAACATTTTTGAATCATAAATACATTACTCTGTGTCATTTATTAGTTTCATAAGCACAAAATATAATTAAGCTTACTGCAGTTACTGCCAGTTCAAACATTTCACCGTTAATAAAATGTCCAACTACTTAAAACCACTTTTCTTAGGTAAAACGTCTTCTCCACATTCACTGCTAGCATTGCTGTATTGTAACACACGCTTTTTTATCTATAATAATCAATCATTTCTAACGCGTAATTATTATATTTAACAAGCTCGATATTTTTTTCACGTGATTTATTTACTTTTGTGGCGTGATTTATGTGTTTTGAAACAGATCGCATAGTGTTAATTATTTAACAGCATTTTCATTTTGGCCGCATATTTATGCCGTTCTATTTTTGCGTTGTGTACGTGTGCTTGCAAGGCCATATGACTCCATGCATTTTGAACGCTGGAGCAGTTCTAAGAGGTAGAACATATGAATTTAAATTGTAACCCTTGTGATAGGCCGGTGTTTAAAGAATATTCTCAAGTTTTCACCGAAGAAGACGGACATATTGTTACGCGACGTCAGGCAGCCGGTGTAAGAGGTGTTAAATCTAGATCTTTAATAGGGAGGTCCGAGTTCGCACCCCTGAAACTGCAGGCCGTCTATCCTACCAGACACGAAGACGCGAGGTATTTAAAGCAATGAGTATGCCTGTGTTAGCTCCCTCCACGTAGCTTTCATAGGGGGTAGCTAGGACTCGTGAGACGTCCGTTAAGGTGACATAAGCCGTGTGCTTACATATAAGGAAGACGTCACCCAGGGCTGCTGCTCATTTGGAGAGAAGCCCCGTTGGCGTACATGATCATCGGAAACTTCAACATCATCGAAATTCTACGTTTGAACACGAATTCTAGCTAATAAATTATAATTAAAGTTTTTCACCTAACTCCGCTCATAAGACCTTCTAGAACATTTTTCACGCCGCCATGTTGTTTTCGTACGCACACGACATTTACTACGGCAAACCATAACTGAATCCTTGCTCTGCCACTAGCTGATTGTAAATGTTTTATTTAAAGTAATTATTTTTGGAGGAACATTAAGGATTTTAGCATGATTTCTGAAAATTTTCAATTATTTTATTCTGAACTATCACGAGGACACAAGCGAAAATATTTCAACTGTATGGTTAATATTTTCGAAGACACAGATAACCTGCTAATTAATATCGCATATGTATGAATTATACTTATAACTTAATCCAAGCGAAGAAAATCCTTTTGGATATCCATTAATAGGGCAATAACTTGGATAATCAACCATATAAATTTTATCATCGACAAACAGAACTAACTCACCCGAAGGTCTTTGGCATATAAAAGATTGATTGAAATCACTTGGTAAAAACAAACATTTCCACTATCAAAATTGGCTTATTGATTATTTTCTTGTCATTCAAGCTTTTTATCCAAATATTTTTATTGTAAAAAAGATACAAATCACTGTCAATAATTAAAAAGGTCTTTGTGTATTTGTTTTTAAACAAATCAATTGGTTCGTTATCATTAAAAATATTTTGTGTGGAGGGCCATAAAAGTTTGGTATGTTCTGAATGTCGGCTGGTTACAAATCAACCAAATCTTTATTAAGGATTGGATACATGATTGGGTTTAGAACATGCAAATTATAAAAAACGCAATGCATGACCGATTTCGTGGATCAAAACTGCTAGTAAATTAACTTCATTTTCAGGAGTGATTCTCCCTACATTATGCCAATGTTCATGTTTGTTGATATGAATTTCAAGAAGACTATTTTGTTGATTTCGAAAATATGCATGAGCCAGTGCACTTCCATGCGGATATAATCTAGTCTGACAAACTCCACGTAATCTCTGATTATTATGTTGGCCTTGTTTGTATGATATAAGTATGTCTGTAGATTGTGTAACGTAAACAAACTTCAAATTTATGTGTTTTTGCCAAATGTTAAAAACCTCTTCAGCTAACTTTTTAATTGAATTATTTGCATATGTAAAATGCCATGTAAGAAATTCTGTGTGAGGGAAAATATAGAGAAAGCTATAGTTAACGTATGCCCCACGTAGGAGTACTAGCCCCTGTAAGAAAGCGGGTGAACCCTGCTATGGTTTTCTAGTCACATATAATGTATACAGGCAGAACTGCACAATTAAAGTGCAACGACCTGGGAGAAATACATAGCAATAACATTAACATCAAACATTAGCCAACTGGCAGTTATTTTGCGTACCACAAACCATCGTCGAAGTTGCTGGTATTCCACACCAACAGAACCCAATTATATGGATAGCCCTGTTCACAATCAGGTTCTGTGCAGCCCCCTGCATAGCTATACAACACTACAAACACACCGGAAGACATAGGAACCAACTATGTATCTATTTAAAGCAATGAAGGGCTTCCAATTTGTAAGCAATAATTTAATGTGGAAAAATATCATAGAAGTAAATTGCCTGAAAGTTTCATTCCTTCGTAGTGTTAAAAATGCAAGGGATATGCACGCAGCAGCTGGACTAGATCTATAAAATTATCACTCATTATGTTTGCTATAAATATCAATTAAGTGAATAGCGTATTTGAAAGGAAAAAAAAAATATTATCTATACATCTCGAATGTTGCACACACCTAAAGTTTTGCAGAGTAGATTAAATTCAGTTCAAAATAAGTCACTAATGTTCTCACACTTGGCCGTTACAATAAATTACGTGCATGTATAATTACATATTTAAAATGCTCCTGGCTAGCACAGTTTATGATGGTAGAGCAATCATATACTTATTTAAATCTTAGGCACTTTGTGACCACTGAAAAGTGTCGTGAAATGATGCTGCTTACTTTAAATGTTTATTAAACACACTCAAGTACGTGTAACGGTCACTGTACATTAAGGTGGCATCATACTTTATATAAATGTAGAGTTTCTCACACTTATTTTATATGTACACCTGTTCTAACAGTAGTACCGTGTACCATTGACTTATCACTCAAATTGTAATATACTCTTTCTGGGTCTAATTAACCCTAAAACATTTCATTTATACTTTTAACGTAAAACTAAGGCCTCTCTGGCCTACTGCCGTAGTGACCCACTTAATTCAAGATGGAGTATGGAACATTCCGTCACCATCCATTATCGGCAGTGGTTAAATATTCACATTAATACAGAGTACATAGGGCTTAACCAAGGGTGTTTTCCAATACAGTGACGATTCAAAAAAGTGCTCCTAAATGTTGCTGACTTGCACACAATTAACAAATTACTTGGAACCTGATAAAACAAAATAAAATTACAGCAATTCACATATGAAAAATTAACATTTATGCTGCTGCGTGTACATTAATATTACGTAGAATTAAGAAAATAAAATAATGATATAACAATATTACATGTGAAACATATGACAATCATAATATTTGTTTAGACAGTAAACATGCTTATACTAATATTATAAATTTGCGTGCTATATTAAAAGGTGTTGAAATGCAAATCGCACGTGTTAAATAATCACATTACAGACGCCTCCCTTCACTTTACTCATGGTGAATATAGATTTATGTGAGCAAGTGAGTACAAGTTTCTTTTAGTCTCTAAGTAACATCACCCAGAACAAAATCTGTTCTAATTACACACAAACTTCAGGTGCTAACAATAGCCATGGTTAACATATGTTAATACGTAGAATTATTTATTATACACATATGTTCATCAATCATAATAAAAGCATTCAGTTAAAAGAAAACCATAAATCGTACATTGAGACAGTGTGAAATACTAGTACTTAGTTTCAGTTTCAACATTCGAGATAATCTTTTAGCAGCTGGGCTGGTAAAAGAAAAACACAGCAAAGTTTATTATTCTTTTTTTTACCTTAAAACAGAGGCTGCTATCTTACAATCTCTATTTTTTTTTTTTTTATTCCTTGCACAGTTGTTTCAAGTATCATGTTTTTTTTTATCCTCTTTCTGTCTCCTCCCAGCGGTCACGTGTCATATTTCGCCAGAAAGTGCGATGGCCGCCGGCTTCTACTCCAATCAGAGCAAATACACACAGACGTCCTGTGCAAGCAATCCTTGTGCGCGGGAAGGCGAATCAGTTTGCCGAGATCTGTGTTCAAAGCGAGGCTCTTGCTCGCTGTTGCGTCGAGTCGGGGATTCTTACGTCGTAGGTGAGATTCCAGCTGTCTCAGGAGCTAGCTGAAACAGTGCTGACACTAACGCAAATGTCATGGAACTTCGCTGAGCGTCCAAAACCACACACTCTGTTAGGGTTAATTCGAAAAAGTGGCAGTGACGCGCTCGTTTTACGTCATCTGCATAAAATGTAAACAATGCAATTTTTTTTGTGTGAAACTACGTGCGGTGACACTTTAATTCTTCATAGCACTGTTCGTAGTTAACCCGGCATAAGTCCCTCGGGTATAATGCACAGGTTTACTTAGTGGTGGCGTCCTTATGTCACTACACACGTCTGAAAACAATACATAAACACAGTCTTTCCTCATACGTCGGCAGCTCTTCTTCTCTTACCTCAATCACTTACTACTCAATTGTATTCATAGCAGGACATGATGATTATCAACGACGTAGATCTCGACATAGATTATGCACCTGCAGAGCTCTCAGAAGAAAAGGATAAATCAGAAGAACAGCCTTTCACCAGATACCTGATGAATGCATAACAAATGAATAAGGAGAATATTGCGACATCTCGCAAGACGACTTTAGAATCAACAATTAAATACAGCAAGACTCAGAAGCCAATTAACGGCACACTTGAAGAAGAAGAAAAAATACAACACTAAACAATTAACATTAACTAACCACACTATACTAGAAATAAACATGAAGAAACTATATACAAACATCCGTTAACCAACTAGGATTAGGCAGGAGTTTATTAATTATTTCAACCAGGATTCATTCTCGAGGACTCTGGATTAATCTCCACCAATATACAAGTAAGTGTCAATGTGGTCTAGGAACTGCTATCCAGTGTGTTTACTTTCCCTTCTAACTGTTTAGGTGCTTCTCGCACAAAACCACTTCGTAGACTTATCTTCCTCATATTAAATTACTGTGAGTCAAACTTATTCACTTGCCGCATTTCCTGGCGGCAGACTACAGCAGTTACTGGGGACCAAGGGCTTATCTTGTAGGCGCGTAAATACATAATATTAGATGCAATATTAATTATTTGCATTCGCATACATAATACCGGCGGGCTCCCAGGCTCCGTACAATAACAAACATCGCCCTTTTACATTTTTCCCTTCTTCAGTCCACGCAAAATATACTGTCGTCCGCTGTGTGGAAATTCCAGTGTCCTGATACCAACTCGTGCTATATTTTCACAGTAGAATGTCGTACTCGGGCTCCGTCCTGTTAAGTGCGTTGTACGGCTTCAACTGACGTAAATTGTAGCTCCCCAACATTGCTCCGGTTACTGGGTTAGCTAACACAAGAGCAATATGTGCTCTTGTGTTAGCACATATTGCTCTTGTCTGGAACGTCTGAACGTTTGGAGCACACAAAATCCCATAACTTGCTTATATCGGCGGCACGGACCAAAACTAAAGTTCCAATTTCCAATTCGGTTAGTTGAGGTTTCGTAATAGCGACTGCGCCTTTCCGCCGAAATTTTTAATCGCTGGGCCACCAGATTCTGTAGTTCATGTCTTACTTCCTGCTCATTCAGCTGCGTAATTCCAATCGTCTCGGGAGGTAATGGTAGATGTTGCGGGCTAAACAAACATGATCGCTGACTAGTCAAGATTTCTGTAGGGGTGAAACTTGTCGATTCATGCACTGTTATTGAACACATGCACAATTAAAGGCAGCTTGTCACCCCAACTTTGCTGCTTTTCTTGACAGTAAAGGCGTGGCATATTTCCCAGAGATTTCATTTTCCTTTCGATCAGGTTGGGCTGTGGACATCGTATGGACGAAATAGTGGGTAGTATTTCCAGCTTAGTTAGACCTTCTTGCCATACCTTACCCGCAAACTGAGTACCTCTTGTCTGACAGGACGCAATTAGGCTTCCCGGCTTCATCAATAAAAGACTTCAGCTTTGCAAATACAGTTCGTGCGCTGGCTTTGACTATTGCGTATAATTCTGTGTATTTCGAAAAAAAACATCCAGGATGTCAAAAATATAGGTCACCCTGCCTCTAGACATCGGTAGGGGTCCATAAGTCTACAGACACTAGCTGCAGAGCTCGCTGCGGAATTATAGCCTGCGGTGCTCCAATCAAATTTTCTTGTGCATGCTTGCACCTCTGGCACAGATCGCAGGTGCGGATATTTGTAGTTACAGCTCGCTGCGCGCCTTTGAAATAAAACTGTCTGCGAAGCGCTGCATACACCTTCTTAATTCCGCTGTGGCCGAATATAGCATGTGCGTCGGTAATTAATTCCTGCTGCTTTTCCGAACGAACGACCAACTTCCACTCGTCTTCAAATTACCCTTTTGTATCGTAGTGATAAAATAATAAGCCGTTCTCGGTAACACAAAACATTCGGTGCAACTCATGTTCTGGCGGTGATTGTTTTAACTTCGCTACGACTTGCTTGCAAAAATAATCGTTTCGCACGTCTTGCCGGTTATTCTGAGAATTTAACTGAAAGGGTGTCCTTCGGTGGCTGGGTACTACTTTGTGTCACTATGAAATCATTTGGCTTACGATCGGTGTAGATGAGATAGTCACCTGGGATGGGACTTAGGCAGTCTGCTACTGAATTACTTAAGCCATTTATGTGTTTGAAGTCGATGTTGAACTCTTGAATTAATAAAGTCTACCTGGTAAGCTGTTTACTAAGAACTCTGCCAGTTTTCAATCTTAACAAAGCTTGATGTCTGCAAAATAATTTTCTCTCCCAAAAGCAAATTTCGATATTTCTGTAGAGACCAGATAACTGCAAGCATTTCTTTGCCTGTGACAGTATAGTTACGCTCAGACTTACTCATTCTGCGGCTGGCTAAGGCTATGGTTTTTTCATTGCCAGTATCGTCTAGCTGAGCTAACTTGGCACCAAGTGCATAGGCAGGCGTGTCAGTATACAAATAATAAGTTGTGCCGGTCTTGGAGTGGTGTATTACTTGTTCCTTCAACAACAGCTGCTTGAGTGCCTCGAAGGCTCGCTGTTTCTCTTCATCCCATGTCCAGGTTACCTCTTTCTTAAGGAGTTCAAACAGGATGTATTAGCAACTTTGTTCGTGTGAATTCTGTAGAACCCCACCACTCCTAAAAACGCTCTCAGCTGCTTGACATTGCATTAAGTGAGAAAATTCTTTATCACACTCAATTTTTCTGACGCTGTTCTAATACCTCCCGGGGTTAAAATGTGGCCTACAAACGGAACTTCGTTTCTACAAAACAGTGATTTCTTCAACTTGACTGCCATACCTGCAGCGGCCAGTTTAGACAAAATAATTTCAATGTGTTGCAGGAGCTTTTCGAATGAATTCGAGGCTATCAGTATACCATTTACATACGACCGGGCGAACTCCAGACAATCATCGTCTAAGGTCGCGTTCATACAGAGCGTGAATTGCACGATGGTATTGCACAACAGTACCTCAAAAACATATTGCTGGTTGTGAAACAAAAAACCAGTGTCCTGGCACGACTCATCGGTTAGCGGGATTTGCCAGTACCCATGTCAGGTCTATGGTTGATAGATACTTGATATTCGAATACAGTCTCAATAAATCTTCCGTGGGAGTTGGGCTTTCACGGCTTTTCACAGTGATTTTGTTAAGGTGCTGCCCATCCAAACAGTCACAGTCATATTTTTTCTCACACAGACCATAGGGCTACAGTGCTCGTGTCTCGACGCACTATTTTCCATTCCAACATCAACTTGAGGTATTCCTTAGCCTCGTTAAGGTACTTCGTAGGAATAGGATAGATTTTCCGGTGAAAAGGCTCTCCCGGAATTACTTGGATATCTGCCTTAAATAAATAGTTGCGACCTGGTTTTTGTGAAAATATCGGTGCATGATTGCCAAGTATTATCTCTAGCTGCCGGTTCTGTTCTCGTGTGAAAGTTGCTACAATCGCAACCGCCTGGTAGATGTCTTCAGGTGTAGCTATGACGGTTGAACTGGAATATTTATTCGCAACAGAAATCTAATTTCTTAGGGAACATACCATACGGTCTGAATACTGCCTCATTTCAGGAGAAGCTAGTGAGTTCATATCACTCTCTCTTGTGCTAACTAGCCAGCCACCGAAATCAAGGTGAATTTTATGTGCAGTCAAGAAATCCGTTCCCAGAATTACTGGCTTCGTAGACCCTTTAATAACTAACGCTGCTGCGTTCTTGACTTTTCCTAGGCCTTCAATAGTTAATAATACTTGCTGGTTAACCACCGGGCTAGATTTATAAGTGGCCCCTATAATCCTTAAATTAGGGCTGGCAAAGTAGGTAGGTATTAATTATAGCCTATACTAAATCTCCAGCAATATAGCTAACTTCCGCTCCGCTGTCAAGCAATACGAGAACCTTCATATTGCGCACAGTTAGAATCAACTCCGGACATAAAATTTCCTGGAAAATTACAATTTCTTCCACTGGCTCATTTAATAAAAATTCTCTTTCGTTTTCACCCAGACAAACAATGTTTACAATAATTTCAGAAAAATAGTTGCTAACATCTGGGGGTGTAAAATTACAGTGCATTCTCGTAGTTTGTTTAGACCCCTTCAGAATAATTTGAGTTCCTCTGGTCTGCGAACGGGGCTCCACATCGCCAACCCCCTATAGTTTAACCTAGCATTCTGCCCCTGGTTTTGGTTGATCTGCCCTTGATTCTGATTCCATAAGTCTCCTACTTGTGTGGGTACAAAAGCAGGTATCCTAGGGACCAGCGGCTCCTGATTGAAAAAATATCCGCCTCCCTGTTGCGTAGTGTACATAGGCCCGCTGTGTGTCGCTATGGCTGATAGTGAACTCGCCCCTCCAGCTCCCTGACTCGCCTTCACATTATTTCCCCGCGATGGTTGCACAGCTATACCACGGCCATTGTGGTCGGAGCTGTCCGGATTACCGCGATGAGGTGTCTGTTCCTCGTGGTCTGTTTTCTTTCGTTTGTTGTCACGTTCATCGATACAATTTCCTCCAGACGGTTCACTGTCAGAATCGCTGTCGTCACGTCCTCTTCCGCTCCATTCATCTCCCCGTCCGTTCCGCAAGTTGCGGTAGCCTTGACCACGAGTCTTACAAGAATTATTCCGCCATCCTCCCTGTGAATAATGCACCGTCCTTACATTGCGTACGTGCGGGTTATTGCCATACCTAGGGGGCGGTCTGCTGCCTGTAGCGGTGTGGTCGGTATACTGCGGTCGTCGGTCGGGAGGGCTCTGCCTGTGTTGATCACTATTATTCTGTATCCTCTGCAAGCGATCAATCTGGTCGTAGGATAGGAGGTCTTCTCTGAAGAAGGACAAGTCCTCTGGGTGCCTCTCCCATCCAGTGAGATTGATAATGATAAGGGAGATGACTTAAAATTATTGCCACAAACTCTTCGTCTGACAAGGGCGGGTCTAAATACCTCGACTTATCGTACATTTCAGCTGGATGATTTTCGAGCTTTTTGCCTTGCCAGGGAAAAATCTCTCACTATGCAACTGCGCCCTCAGATTACCCTCATTTTTTTTGCTCCAAAAATCATCTGCAATTTTTTTTTTTAATTAACTGTATGTGCAAACTGTGGATTTATTCATCTCCCTCCAATAATATGCCATTGTTCCTGAAACTTAAGGAAAGGCAGCGCAGCATGTCAGCGTCTGGTAGTCCGAACACATTGGCATATTCTTCAAACCTCTTTAAAAAAATTGATTGGGTTTTCTCCGTAACTTCCTTAAAATCTTGGCACTTGTTCAACCCACAGTTTTGATGGGTGATGCATGTATGTCCCAGCTGGGTTACTGGCTGTACAGGAGTGTGACTGGCGTTCCGCATTATTATTGGGTAGGGTTCGCAATACATCTGTAACTACTGACGGTCGTGGCTGTTCTACACTGGGCTCTCCCCTTAAGCTTAGGCCTCCTACTGAAACTGTCACAACGTCCACTGTATCTCTCAGGTTTCCCACCTCTGTTTCTACATGGCTTAGGTTATCTGCCAACCTATTTATTCGCTCCTCGGACTGCTTTTCAGCACTGCTGCGGGCTCGCTCGAATTGAGAAAAACCGTGCTCCAAATGCTGACCTAAAAAACGCAAATCTGCTTCCACTTGTCCTCTAACTTGTTCCATAATTTGCGCCAGATCTGTATGCTTCACCACATTGTCTGATAGGCGGCCAATATGGTCAGAATTGAGGTTAATTGTCTCCTGCAGCCTGTTAGTCGCCCTGGGAACCTCTTCCTGTATTTCTGTTCTGATTTCTTCCCTCAAAGTAGTATGAACTTCAGCCAAATAATTCTCGAAATCAGCCTTGAATCCTCTCTTGAGTTTCTCTTGGCTATTTTCGATATACTGAATAATGTCAGCTTTCTGCTCCAACATGCTAGTTTTAATTTGTTCGGCCAGGCTATCTTTTTGTTTATCCAAGCTAACTTTTTGTTCAGCCAAGCTAACTTTTTGTTCAGCCAAGCTAGCCTGGAGTTGTAGCATTAGTGTTATAATGTGGTCAGACTGGCTATCGGTATTATTTACAGCTGCGGATGCTGTTTGAAACTCCTCCGCACTAGATACTGAGCTTGTCTCGTCATTCCTTTAGTGCACGAACTCTGTTAATACACTTTCTCCTGTCCCTTGCAGTGCAGTTGGATCTGTTATGTGACTTGTACCCATTATGGTAACTTTGTACTCGTTTTTCCGATAGCCAATGGGCGCAGTGTAACGTAGGTTCTACCCTGTTCTAGCAGAGACCTACTCATTAGCTGTGTGGTTTCTCCTTTCTTTTGAAAGCAAAGCACCTTTCAAACCCAGTCACACTTTCAAGTATTCTCGCCCCGCGTTACTGGCGCCACTGTAAGAAATACTGTGTGGGGGAAAACTTGGAGAGAGATATAGTTTACGTATGCCCAGTGTATGAGAATTAGCCCCTGTAGGAAAACTGGTGAACCCTGCTATGGTTCTCTAGTCACATGTAATGTATACAGGCAGAACTGCTTTATTAAAGTGCAACGACTTGGGAGAAATCCGTAGCAATAAAATCAACATCAAACATTAGCCAACTGGCAGTTATTTTTCATACCGCAAACCATTGTCGAAGTTGCTGGTATTCCACACCAACAGAATTCCAATTATATGGATAGCCCAGCTCACAATCAGGTTCTGTTTTAACAAATGAGTTAATGTAATCTGTTATATACAAACAATGATAACCTTAGATTTTACACTTTAGATGTGTGTGGCATTTTTTAGAAAAACTTTAAACTTAAATAAAAAACGTACTTGGGACGAGAAGTTGAGAAAGCGACTAACTTAAAATATAACATAAAGCAAACTTGAAATGCTTGTATATTGTTTACGATGTAATGTTTTACTATAGTACAAAATATTGGTATTTTAAACTATATTGGCACTCTTCTTGACATGTCCACAAATGCTTAGGAATTATAAATGGGCGGAAAAAAATTTGCAGTAACGTGTAATTCTTGATGTTACGCATAATGTTAACAGGTATCATTATTTACATAATGTCCAAATATTGTGCCTTCATTCAGATAACTGTGGTGCGAAACCGCAATAATGTTACAAAGTGAAAACTAATTTTCACTCGACAACCTAATTTACTCTTTATTTCCACTCATATTTATTACGAGGTTCCTGCATCAGAAGTTCGATGTGCTCTCTACCATTCCTCTGGCACGGGATGATTAGTATCCATGTTCTTTGCGTGATTCTACGCAGATTATGCTTATAAATGTATGTAAATGAAAAAATTAATATATCTTAACTCGTTAATTGGCTGATATTGTCTTTTGTAAAACCATCATTCCTTAACAATATCCATGGGATATTTTTCACAAGAGGCGAGATCTGGATAATGTAGAGAGAAGTTGAGAGGCGCCGGCAGATAAACAGATCCCCTCCAGATATACCCATCACGTGATTCTTCATTCAAGAACTCGCTAGTACCCACAGCATAATGAGTTGGAGATCCCTCATGTTGGAACCAGCTTTCCGCCAGAATATCTAGTCTTTGTAGCTCAGAAACAAACCAGAGCGACATTGCCATTTCATAAACAGGTGTCTATCAAGTTCGTATTAGACAGTGCATCCCAAATAATCACGTGTAGTAACATATTTCGCTGTAACTCTTCGTAAGAAATTGTCGTTTCTCTTTACTCCATAAATAACCTTCCTACTATGGGCACTTCAGTAGATGCCATATTCATACATGTATCCCACCTTAGGGGAGTGACACAATCATATCCAATAACCTTGCGTATGTGACAAACCACTTCTCCATATCATCATCACTGAACTCATGGGCAAAAACAGGAAGTTAAGACTTCAGTTGCCGATCATTTTTTCCACGAGAATCAGTATCGTGGTCTTAAGGATTCCAAGTTCCACTGACTGTTTCTTCGGAGACTTCTCGAGAGCTCCACAGCTGCACATTATTCCTGCCCAGATTAGGGCCTCCCAAATACACAACTTCCCGAGTATTGAACACATTGTGAACAGCATCTCCTCCCTTCTCAATACTGTATGTTCCGTCGAGACGCCTTTGTTAAATCTCGCAGACAAAAGCTCTCGTTGTACGACCCTCGCTATTCTACCAGAATGTGCAAAAACATGTTACAGAGATCAATCGGAGACTTTTCGAGATGAATGAAATACAATGCAGTAAGTTTGTGTATGAATTTGAGAAGACAAAATCACATTCTTCATCCCTTCAATAAAGAAATACTGTATCAGTACGTTCATAAAATATTTCGACAACTCCATGAGATTTCCTGCAGCCACGTCTGTGGGACGTACGTTGGGATTCAACAAGCCTGCAGTGGCCAAATTCTACCAAATGTACAGGTAATTTCACTTAAAGTATGGATTTGCACATCAAAACCGATACATAAAATTTTTTGACATGAATACGTCTTTAAATTTGCAACCGTAGTGGAAGGCAATGCAGAAAATCCGATGGTAACAAAATCTGGGGATAGAGTTTGGCATTGCAGCTTCAAATCTATCATCTTAAAAATCCAATTACACCACTCGATTGCCAAAGAATCAAAGAATATGTTACGTTGAGAGAGGACTGCGAAGAATCGGGCGTGGCGGTTGGGCGACTTGGGGGGGAGGGGAGGCGCAAATTTGAGTTCATTTAGAAGCGTTTCATTATTTCCACGTAGTATTACTTTTGACTAGGAGAAGCTATGATGCTCGTTAAGTTTCAATCGACAGCTCTCGTCAAGATCAATAGATTGCGTGAATAAAAACATTTGTGTGGCTTGGTTACGGTGCAAATTGTACGAGTTTAATGTAAAAATTAAGAAAACTTAACACATCGTCGGCCTATACTCGTCAGAAATCCAAGTCGAAATACAGAAATCGTATGCGGTTGGAAAAAGCATCTCAAAAGCAATCCAGTGATACCCATAAAACCCCATATGATCGAGTGAAGCGGTGCCGAGAACGTGAAAAATCAAGGCATCCGAGCGCTTCAATGTAGACTTATTCACGCAAAACAAACGGCCGTGTCCCCAACACAGACACACGATTTGTTTAGCTGTTTGAACTACTACAGTGACTGAGTTTGCACTTGGCAATCGTGCTTCCCATAATCCAACAAAACTCTGCAGGTTTTTTAGAGAGCTTTAGTGTGGTCGGATATGTTGTAATATGTTACTGCTTTTCGGTACCAATTCATACAATATGTTTTTGAGTCCATCCAATTATTTCTACTTGAGGTCAGTGTGTGAAATTATTTTAATTATGGCAGAGTTTAGTCAAATTAATTCTTTAATAATAAGTGACACTTTATATAAAAGCGAGCGAGGTGGCGCAGTGGTAACACACTGGACTCGCATACGGGAGGGCCCGGGTTCGAATCCCGCTCTGGCTATCTCAATGTCGCTTTCTCAAACAAAGACCATGGCCGATTCCTTCCCCAATTCCCCCCCCCCCCCTGCACAACCCGCACCGTCTCTAAAGACCACGCTGTCGACGAGATGCTAAGCCGAATTATCTGACTACGTACATTTATTTAAACGTCTAGATACCATATTAAACTAAGATTTGAGTTTGAGTTCTTTTCTAACAAGCGTTTAAAATTTAATTTTTTTAAGTTTACTTGAACACTTATATTTCACTTCATTGAGAGAGAGAGAGAGAGAGAGAGAGAGAGAGAGAGAGAGAGAGAGAGAGAGAGACCGTATTATAGCACAAAACTAAAATTATATTAATATTTCGCAAATTTGGTATTTTCTTTGAGGGGGTGGGGAGAGTGATATGGTGGTGCAGTAAAGAGAGGGCTTGCCTTCCGCCAGGGGAATTGGACTCGATTCCCAGCGGGATCACTCCTGAATTTTTGCAAGTGGAGATCGTGCCGGACGATGCCTCTGGTCGACAGGTTTTCTCGAAGAATCTCCCGTTTTCCTTGCAGTTGCATTCCGGCACTGTTCCACATCCACGTCGATTCACCCTCATCGGCTCTCAAGACCTTGTTGCTCAATAGCGCCCAGATCTCTCCACTACACTTTGTTTTCTTCCCGACGTTTATGTGGTTTTACTGTGTATTACCCATCGCTAGGCTACGCACTAAAGAGGTCGAGTGGTCCTAAACAGTCGTCTTGCGGGCAGCCTGTCTTAACACTCATTCGGAAGTTTGCGGAATCGCTCCCGGATCGTTTCACTTTGACTGGTTTATCGAAATTGACTTACTATAGCATTCCACAAATATACTGGTGCAGGCCATGAACATGTATGTATAACCCCAATTCTTCGCCCAGAAATATTGCACTGTCTTGTCGATTTCATTGCGCTGTTGGCCATTACATCAAATGGCAAAGTAATGAAAATAATACATAATTGACAGCATACTTATTTCGTGTTTCACGAACGCAAAAGTTGAGACTTATCCGATGTATGAAGCGTACTAAACTGAGCTGCGCTATTGTCACTACGCTGTCTATAATATGCGAGGGTCTACATCCCCAACACGTTGAATGAGTAAACTAAATCTTCACTTCAACTGAACTCTGCATATCGCTCACAGCTTTCTGAGTGTTCGTTAAGCAATGTAATTATTATTACTTCAGTCTAAACCGCTTCTGTTTAGTAAGCATTGCGTTAATAATTATCTAAATATTAAACAAAAACTAAAAATAAACTTTAAATATTATATTTGGTGTTTCTCCATAAATTGATGTCTTGTTTACGTGTGTAAGTAGAGGATTTATGTCAATAACGTGTCTTGGTTAATTCAGTAAAATAAATCTTTGGTCCCCTCAGAATTTCGGAGGTACATACGTAGCCTTTGTTGTTGGTAAAGTAGGGGGGAGGAAAGGACTTTCGCCTGGTGTTTATTTTCTAATGGGAATAAATTAGTTCCAGCAGCTGACAATATTCTTTTGAGGGTTCACTGCTCTTGTGATGAGTCTAGAGATTGCCGAAGCTGCTGGCTGTGCGAATGACTTAAACGTTCGGTTACTAAAGGGCGAGCGAGTGAGTGAAGAGATATTTGGGTGGCTCTTAACAGCGAGATCTTGAGAGCCGATGAGGGTGATTGAAGTGAATATGGAGCGGCGCCGGAATGAAGGAGCGGGGGAAACGGGAGATCCCCGAGGAGACCCGCCGACAAACGGCATCGTCCGGCACGATTCCCACTTGCGAAAACCCGGCCGGGTATTGAATCCGGTTCGCCGTTGTGGGAGGCGAGCAGGCTAACCGCTCAGCCACCGTGGCTAAAGGGCGAGGAAAGGGTGAAGTGAGTGAAGAGCTTTGGGTGACTCTTAAGAGGAGTATGAAGTGAAACATGTTTTGTGAAATCGTTGTTTGCGCGTATTCACGTACATCGGTAAATAAATGTTCTGTAAACACGACCTTTTGCTAGAAAAGGTAAAAAAACTATTATCTCTGACTCTTGTTGGGACACGTCAATTTTAGTCAAGGTGGTGGTGGCCATGTTGGTGACGTCAGAGGCAGCGTGCTTGTGTCCGCCATGTTAGTACCTTGCTTACTCCGGTCTGGAATGGTTGCGCCCGGTCGTCAAAGTTGGGAAAATAGGGTGTTCGGGATATTGCAAATGCTACATCGACTGAGTGTGGACTGTCTTAGATATTTGCGCTAGTTGTTTCGTGCACTGGTGCTGTGAATTCCTAATGAGTTTGTGAGGAGACATATACATGCATCGGGTGTGTAACGACCTATGAACAAGTGACTAATATCTTTTCTACGCAAGTGAGTCAAAACATTTTGGTCCTCCGGCCCGGATTTTTTGGACATCTGCTAACTACGGACTTGGAAGTGTGTTTCAACATCAAACTAACGTTTCTTACTATCCTTTGTTTACTTTTGTAACGGTCGCCGGACCTACCCTTTCGTGCAGTCGACAAACGAGTGTTAATCGATCTTGCTCTTCGAGATATCGAACCGATATGTGAAGTACTGCTTCGCTGTATGTTGTGTTGGTATACCTGTTGCTGCTAATGTTATTGTTTAAGTCCGTAGCAACGATATCGCTAAAAAAAAGTTGGAAACAAGACTTCAGTTAACAGAATGCAGGCTACAGCGACTTGTTTCTCTAGCTAATGAAGTTGAAAAGGATAGGTCGCGATTATATTTGTTTAAACCCCATTGCCGTGATTTAGCACAACTGAAAACAGATTCTGAAGAAATCATCGTTCAGTTAGCAGCTAGTAAACCAGACCGAGCCGAGCCTCTAAACACAGATATGGAAAACTTTGACTCGGCCTACTATCAAATTGTAGAAGTTCGCACCACGATCTTTGATTCGAAAAAAAAAATAATGGTGACGGGAAATAAAATGTTAACATTAAATCTAAATCTGTGAAGCTTCCAAAATTGCAGCTACCGACATTCAGCGGGCAACTGACACAGTGGACGAGTTTCTGCGAGCTATATATGGTGTTAGTACATACCAACAGTCAGCTTTCAGATGTTGAGAAGCAACAGTATCTTATCACTGGAGAGCCACTTAACCTCATCAAATCTGTTCCATTGTCTGAAGTAAATTATGAATTAGCATGGCAGATGTTAACTGAGGGATACCAAAATGTGCGTCAAATAGCTACAATGCATTGGGAGAACATAATGAACGTGCCAGTGGTAACAGAAGGTTGTCCGCATAAACTAAGATGCGTAGTTGATGCATTGAAGGATAACCTAGGTGCTCTGAAAGTTTTGAAGTTTCCAGTGGACTAGTGGTGCTTTGTGATGTTGAACATTGTGTTGTTGATGTTTGTGATGTTGAACATTGTGTTATGTAAACTTGATGCAGAAACGCGACGTGATTTTTAGCTGGAGCATATAGAAGTGAAGATGCCTAAATTTGTGCAGTTGTTACAGTTTTTGGAATTTCAGTGCAAAGCATTGATGTCTGCTTCTTCAGTGATGTCCACATCAAGCAGCACAATAAGGAAGGTTGGACCAGCGACTACAATTAATTCCATAAAATCCTTTTTTGCCAGTTCAGAACGGGTATGTATAGTATATAATCAGAGTCATGACATTTATAAATGTCCTGTGTTTCTTGGTCACACCCTTCTGGAGAGACGAGATGTGGTGCACCAATACCGTCTGTGTTTCAATTGCCTAAAACCACTTCGTGTTAATATATGTACTTCAAACCTTTCACGTGCATATTGCAATAAACGCCACCACACATTAATTCATCCTGATTCCACATCAGACGACAACAAGGCTAGTAAAACGGTGCCACCACAATCAGTTGATGAGATCGGAAATATTGATAGCTTAGCATGACATACCACTGCATGTGAGAAATATACACAAACAGTTTCACTTACTAGTTCTAGCATTAGTGCTGCCACTGTGATTCTAGGTACAGCAATTGTGGGAGTGAAGGATGCCTGTGGTACTCTCCAGAGAGCTCGTGTTCTACTCGATACCGGGTCACAAGCTTCCTTCATATCTGAGGAATGTGTGAAGAGATTGGGTTTGCATCGGAGAAGGTCACATGCACCAGTTAGTGGCCTAGGCCTGTCAATCGTTCAAGCCAATAAAGGTGCAGTAACTTGTGTGCTAAAATCGTTCCTTCACGAGGCTTTCAAGGTAATTGTGGATGCATTAATCATGAATAACATAATCTCAGATTTGTCATCTGTTGCATTGCCTCAACATATAAAATCCTAGTACGAGAGTTTAGATCTTGCTGACCCAGGCTTCCATACTCCAGGGCCCATTGACATTCTGTTGGGTGCTGATATTTGTCCTGATATTTTTTATGGTGGGCGGTATCCAGGCCCTGCCTATTATCCAGGAGCTTTTCACAGTAAATTTGGTTGGATTTTAATGGGAAGGTTGAGCGAGGAAGCCACTAGTAACCCAGATGGCCTCGTTTCACTATTTGTTACTTCATTAAACCTCTCAAATGTGCTGCAGCGATTCTGGGAACATGAAGAGTTGCCTACAACCAAACATACTGATCATGAAGGGGGTCTCTGTGAAACTCATTTCAAAGAGACCTACACACGTAGTCCAGATGGACGATACATGGTAAGATTGCCCTTCACAGATGTGGAACCCAGCCTGGGTGAGTCACGTTTGCAAGCTGAAAAAAGTCTACGTCATCTTGAAAATCGTCTAGCACGTCAGCCACAACTGAAAGCAGATTTCTCAAGGAATATGAATCCCTTGGTCACATGCATCTTCTGAGTGAAGCTCAGATGCACCAGGCTCGGTACTACATTCACCACTGTGTCCGCAAAGAAACCAGCTCGATGGCTAAATTGCGTGTGGTGTTTGATGCGTCTGCAGTAACAACAACAGGTCAGTCTTCAACCGATGCACTTTTCAAGGGACCGAAAATGGAAAAGGATGAAATAGAAATCATCACCCAGTTGCGCATACATCCCATTGTGGTGACGACAGACCTTTTCAAAATGTATCAGCAGATTCGCATGCATCAAGATGATCGACCATACCATGTAATCTTGTGGTGCGAGTGTTTTGATCAACCTATTCAAGAATATCAGTTCGACACTGTTACATATGGTGTATCTTCAGCTCCGTTCTTAGCTATGAGGGCCGTGCATCAGCTAGCTATTGGCGAGCAAACAAACTAACCCAATGCAGCAAGGGTGCTAAGGGAAGATGTGTTTGTGGCAGTGACAGCTGCTCTCTCACTCCAGGAAGAGTTGATAGCACTACTCAAGAGTAGTGGTTTTGAGCTAATAAAATGGGTCAGCAATCATCCTGCTGTGCTAGATGCCGCTCCAGATGACATTTGAAGATAATGGGGATGAAGTCATAAAAATTGTGGAACTAGAATGGCAGTTCAAGGGAGATGTGTTCTCATATCGTACTCACAGTGCCTGTTCTAATAATATTACTAAAAGTGTGATGTTGTCTGATATATAGCTAAGATGTATGACCCATTAGGTTGGTTTGGCCCAGTTGTCTTCAAGGCCAAACTGTTTCTGCAGAATCCATGGCTTCTTGGAATTGATAGGGATGAACCTCCACCACGTGATATCAAAGACAAGTGACTCACATTCATTGCGCAACTTGGCAGTTTACACGAAGTTGCTATTCCTCGTCTAGTGACACAAGTTGATGGTGCAGTGTACCAAATTAATGGATTTTGTGATTCATCAGCCCAAGGTTATGCAGCAGTTGTATACCTGCGGAATGCAAATCAGTCCAAACTTGAAGTCCATTTATTGGTAGCCAAGTCCCGTGTCGCACCATTGAAAACTATAAGTCTCCCTCTCCTAGAGCTGCTGGGAGCTCATTTGCTTGTGAAACTCACGAATTTAATCATATACATTTTGTCAAAAAGGATAATTGTCGAGAAGGTGATAGCATGGTGTGATTCAACAACTGTCATTGCATGGATCCATACTGAACCACATCGTCTCAAGACCTTTATCGCAAATAGAGTATCTCAAATACAGGAAAGCAAAGTAGTGCGTCAGTGACGACATGTATCATCACAAGACAATCCCACAGACTGTGCCTCGAGAGGCTTGATGCTAAGCCAGCTTGTCATGATGGAGATCGATCAGTTGCAGAAGGGAAGGGAATGCTCACCACAGGTCAGTAACCTCAACCCTTTCCTCGATCCTCAAGGCCTAATTAGAGTTGGTGGACGAATCCAAAACTCGAGGTTGTCATTCGATGAAAAACATCCAATCCTGTTACCCAAGAAGTGTCACCTCACTAATCTGGTAATTGATTACTACCATGCCTGGTCCCTACACGCATGTGTCAGCACTATGCATTTTGTCATCAGACACAGGTATTGGATTTTGGCGAGCAAAGGCATGATACGATCAAGAATTTCAAAATGTGTGAGGTGCTTACAGTTTAAGAAGTCACCTTACCAGCCGATAGTGGGCATTTTGTCAACCAGCAGGGTTGAGGGCATTCCAGACTGTGGAGGTGGATAATGGAGGTCCATTTCATATCAAATAATCTCATCTTTGGAATGCATGTGTTTTGAAGGCATGTCTATGTTTGATTGTACATTTTGTTATAAAGGCTGTGCAATTGGAGGTCGTCTCTGCACTGACCACAACCACATTCCTGAATGCCATTTATCATTTCATTGCTCGTAGAGGATTATGTACAGATGTTTATAGTGATTGTGGCACTAACTTTGTTGGTGCTCACAAGCACTTTACTGAACTGGGAACATACTTGAGAGATAAATCAAATTCAACCCAAGTAGCAAGTAGTCTGGCAGAAAATGGTATCCAGTGGCACTTCAATCCCCTCATTTTGGTGGGTTTTGGGAGGCTGGCATCAAGTCAGCAAAAGGTAATGTGAAATGTGTAATAGGGCATTCCTTTGAGGAATTGATCACACTGTTCACTCAAGTAGAGGCAGTGTTTAATTCAAGACCATTATGTGCTCTTTCCACAGATCCTAATGACCTGCGTGCCCTGACTCCAGGACATTTTCTCGTTGGCTGTGCGTTAGTAGCTCCACCAACTGCTGACTTAACGGAACTGCCCACAAAGCGCCTCGACAGGTGGCAGCTGCTACGACAATCTTCACAGCATTTCTGGAAACAATGGCCAAAAGAATATCTACACACTCTCCAACAAAGAAGTAAATGGTCTCAGCAAGGGTGTACAGTAAAGGTAGGATACCTGGTATTGGTACGAGAAGACCAGCTCCCTCCTCTTCAGTGGCAGCTTGGTCCCTCGCTTTGGACGCACAGGTTCACACTCCTCTTAACATCGATGTCTTGAGAGACGATGAGGATGAAGGAAGGGGAGTATGGAGCAGCACAGGAAAGGGGGAAGTTCCCGAGAAACAGCGGCATCGTCCGAGAATCGAGCCGGCACACCCATGTGGGAGGCGAGTAGTCTAACCACTACACCACCGCGTCCCCGCGAGCAAAGGGGCGGGGATCGCCTCATAAGGGTGCAGGAGCGTAGGGAGATTACTGTGATTGAAGAGGAAAGGGTTAAAGGTCAGACTGTTGCCAACTGACGGACGATGAAATAAAAACATTGTCGTAGTAACAGAGATCCGTCATGATCACTCCGGGCTGCAGATGGAGTTCTCACTTCTCAGTCAGGGGAATACGGTGTCAGAGGGTGCGGAGGAAATAAAACCAGGGAGACAATTTACACGCCGAGCACCAGCGAAACTTCGTGGAGCAAAAAGTTGCGGGGTCAGCTGGTGAGCGACGCCGGAAATGGGAACAACACGCGACGTCGCGCCGGGTCAATCCGGGCGAGTGACGGATGGGGCCATTTACTGCCCCCTTTATTGCAGACTTACTGTCACGCCCATTCCACGATCTGCACACGAGTTTTAATAATTTCATTTTCCCGTCCAAGCCATCAAATGGAATTTATTTTAGGTGGCGCATTCTTAATTGTCGTTGGGCGTTGCAGAATTTATCACCAGCCGCTGCCCCCCCCCCCCCGGCCCGTTTCTTATATAGCTTCCACAGCTACATATTTATATTTCATTTATTGCAATTGTAATTGTAAAGCACTTTTTAACGTCCCCCGGTTTTATGCTGGAAAACTTAGCAGGAAACGGCTTACAGACTAACTTATAACCTAACTTAAATTAACACACACGCCTTACCCGGGAATCGAACCCAGAACCTCCTGCACCCCAGCTCGATGGCGCACCAACTGACTGCAGCACGGGAGGTAGGCATTTATTTTATATTTAGTTGAAATAATGCGATATTCGTCGATGGATTTCTTTTTAAATTTGCCCTGCACCGCAATACAATAACAGAAAACGTGCAAATATGTTTAAGTTAATAACAAAAATAAATTTAATAATAAATGAATATTTATAGTGTAAATTTTCTTATTATGACTAGTATGCATAAAGAAACGTCGGGTCACTTTTTAACTATTGTTTATTTTCTTTTTTAATTTTGAATTTTTTTCCTGCTGACTCCATACACGTTTGAAATAAACAGCCACGATATCGGATACTTCAGAATTACAAATAAGATAAATTTTTATACAAATTTGTCTACTTGACACAGTCTCACAAAGCTTCTTGTGATAAACCACAAAATAATCAATAATTACATGAATATCATAATTATATCCGCATTTTTATTAACGAAGCAAACGCTTAGCTATAAGTAAAACATACGGTTTCACATCTCTATAACAAATCTTTAATTATATATTAGTATAAAGTTAATCTATTTTTCTATATATCATTAGAAGTATTGCTAAGAAAGCTTTATTCTAAACTTATAATTGCTTTTTCTTACACGTGCATTATTCATTATAACTTTTGGGAAATAAATTACTGATTAAAAATAATGTTGAGCGAAATCTATTTTGAAAAATAGTTAATGATATGTGGACATGTGACTATTTCTGTAATATTTATTTTATACTTGTATAAATCGTAGTTGTTTAGAAACTTCAGAATACACTGTTGGAAGATAAAAATAGCGCACGCAGAAAGATGCCTCGTAGTGTACTCAAAACTTTATAGAGGCAGTGATTCAGATCAGTAAAGACTGTCCACGATAAAGTGAGCACTTTTGAAATCAACGTGTCACTGTTCCTACCTGCATACCCTTTAACTGGCGCACTGAGTGACATGCGCCCAGTAAAGTTGGTAACGTTGAAGGAGAAATTTGTTCAGTTTCTTAAAGCAGAATAAAAATTGTTATGAAACGTTTTGGGATAACTTAAATTATTTCTATCTTTTTCCGTTTCATTTGTTAATGCGTCGAAGTGTAAAAATTAGCAGATTTGTAAAATATTTATTTTTTAATAATTTTACATTTTCACTTGAGTGTCGCATGGAAAAATACGATGAGGCACGTGGCAGTGTTAATCTTACATAATGCGGAATAATACACAACGTGCATTCAAGTAGATCTTTCGAAAGTGCTCATTTTACCGTGAACCTCCTATAATATAAATAACAAGAACAGAGCAGGACGAGTCTCGGTCTCGAGTCTCGGTCAGGAATGGCAGCAGACTGAAGGCGTGGGATATCATCCACATGGAACCGGGCTGTCAATGTTCCACGTGACACGACGGGAGCGTATCAGCTGTCGTCGATTATGGCTCCCCAGACAATAATGCCTGCCTTAAGGGAAGTATGCGGCTCGATAGCGAGATTGAGATTGTGGAGTTCGCCAGGGGCTCTCCACATCCGGCCACGATGATCATCAGTCTCCATAACGAAGCTCACGTGTGCTATAGTACATTCATGGTTTCTTCGGTCTTTCTGAATCAAACTTTTGAAAAATCTCCCCATGTATGACATGTTTAGTTATTTCCTAAATACGCCCTGTATCACAAGCGTTTTATACTTGTGTTCATAAAAGTTACTTTTTCTGTTAAATTCAAATATTATTAATATCTTAACTATAAATTATAATTCTTAGTTGACAAATAATTTGAATAAAAACAGGGAGAAAATAGGTATGTTGGTAACGTCTAGTGATAAATAGTTCTTATACAAAATATAATTAAAACTGAGTGCGCACGAATGTGGTGCGTTGTCCCTCCGGTGTAATTCTCCAGGATTAGTTCAGCCAGTTCGCACGAGGTGGAGGAATATCCTGGAAGTAGAACATTAGCAGGGCTTCAGAAAAGGCTGAAGTAACGGTGGATGGATTGTATGTGCTGGTGCCTGTTGAACAGCAGTTAGTACAGCATCTTCGACCTCCAGTGTCTGCACTGTGCATGATCTTCCTGCATCCACACACGGTGCTGGTCCCATTTGACCGGTTTCCCGGGAACGTAAGTCCAACCAGTGAAACACATTCACACTTGAATGCAGTCCTACGGAGTAACGATAGGCGTAAGATAGTGCTGCACATCCCGCTTAGCCGCTGTATTTAACCATAGCCATTGCCATGTCCCAGTACTCACTGCATGTTAACTCTATGACGTATTGGCACTGCTGAGCACGGCTCCTTCCCTTGCCGTTTGGCCGATCAGTTACTTGCAGGATTTCCACATCACCTTACCTTTATCTAATTGGAATACCACGCGTTTGCTACCATGGTGCTTGGACATTTCGTCTCATTTTTCTCGTAAACGAAGGTCCATGTGAATTTTTACCCAAGAGTATTTTCTACTTAGTTTTTATGACAGATTCATGTGGAGCAGTCCATATTCGCGAATTACCTGACATACTGTATTAATTCTATAAATTATCACATTTATAATTGATATGGATAAGAACAGGGAGAATTTTAACGTGTTGGTAATGACTAATATAGGCTGTTCACAGAAAAGTGAGCACTTTTGTGGCTCTAGTTACTTTACTGAACTGCTTTAATTTTGAAGTTACCATATTTATTATAAAATCACTGATAAGAAGAGCGAGACTTGTGTATATGTTATGTCTCACACGTAGGAAAGCGTCCGCCAAACTTTGTATTAACAATCTTTACAGGAAACTTTCCTCAAAAAACTTCATAAATTAGCCTATAAACAAATGTGGTTTCCTGTATTAAGGTATCCCAAGTTCGTAACTACTAACACTGTTTCAAGTAAATCTCTCTATGACAAATTTCTCTAAATTCTTCTCCGTAGTTTTTCACACACTTTCGGTGTGCGTATTGAGGCGCAAATGCGCTGACAAAAGTGTGGGAAAATGAAATGTGTCTATGGTATTTTCAGTCTTGACATGTAAAAAATACGGCATTTGCAGACGGTAAAACGAAGGGTCAGGAATCAACCCTAGCGGTGGCAAACAATGTCGGCGACCTTCTGTGCAAACTTTCAGCGGGGCTTTGTTCTGGAAGAGGGCTCCTACGCGTGCTGGCAGGGCGACATCTGCCGGAAGTAGCTCGCTACCGTGTCCAGTTGTAGCTGTTTTGTTGGAGCCGTCGTCCCTTCACAGTTAGCCAGTTGTTTCGAACGCGCCCTTTCCCATGGCATCATCACTCCACCACCGATGTGTTCGTCGTTCAAGGCTGTTCACGATTAGGTGAGCACTTTAGAAATCAACGTTAGAAAAAAAATCACTCCTCCTACCTTCATACATTTTAATGGGCGTACTGAATGACATGCACCCACTAAAGTTGGTAACGATGGAGGAGAAAGTAGCTCCATATATTAACGCCGAATAAAAATTGTTAGGCGACGTTTTGGAATAACTTAAATTATATCTATCCTTTTCCGTTTTATTTGTTAATGCATAGAAGTGTAAAAATTAGCAGATTTCTAAAATATTTACTTTTATAATAATTTTACAGTTCCACTTGACCGACGCATGAATAAAGCGATGGAGTCCATGGCAGTGTTGATTTTACATAAGGCGGAATATTACACAACGTGCATACAAGTAGATCTTAAGCAGGGCTTTCGAAAGTGCTCATTTTACCGTGAACAGCCTATGCCTCGCCAACTACAACATAAACTTTTAGTTCGCTATGGCAGTTATGCGCTTCGTAATTTTTGTCGGATAGGTTTGAAAAAAAAAATTAAGTGTCTTCAGTTGTACGGACTGCGTTTTATCGTGCGCGACATGTTTGGTCGTGCTTTAGTATACCCATCGAGATAGCGATGGGACATTTGATTCATTTTACTGTTTTGATTAATTTGACTTGCTCAGTTCAAGGATTCGATACTGTTTTCGTACCCTGAGTCAGTGATGTACCAGTACTATTGGACCAAAATCGTGCTGCTGCCATTTCCTTCTCATGAATCACTTCCCTACAGGCTTCCTGTAGTCTGCAGCAAAGCAATATTTATACAAGCTTGTGAAAATTTTTACAGTATTTTATGTTAAAGTCTGTTCACGATAAAATAAGCACTTTGAAAGCCGTGTTTAAGATACAATTAAATGTACGTTGTGTATTCTTCGCCTCATGTAAAATTAACATTGTCATGGGCCTCATCCCTTTATTCGTGCGTCGGTCAAGCGAAACTGTGGAATTTTTAGAAAAGTAAATATTTCACAAATCTGCTTTTTTTTTTACGCTTCGATACATTAAAACCACACAAAGCAAAATAAAAGTGATCACAAATGGTTACCTAACATTTTTAATTCGATGTTAAGGTATGGATCTATTTTCCATCCATCGTTATCCACTTTACTGGACGTATGTCACTCAGTGCGCCCGTTATAATAGTATATGCAAGCATGGGCAGTGAATTTTTTCTAAGGTTGATTACAAAATTGTTCACTTTACCGTGAATAACCCTTATATAGGCTGTTCACGGTAAAGTGAGCACTTTTTGAAGCTGTTTCATCAGACATAATAACCAATTAATACATTACATTGTGGCCTCGGACTTTTGGTTTTGGCTATGGTGAATGTATACACTGTGTTTATTACTCACATGACAGGGTTTATATTAACAAGTGGGGGAAGGATATAAATTGGTTGAAAGAAAAAAGTAACTAGGGCTTTCAAAAGTGCTCACTTTATCGAGAACGGCCTATACGCGGCCTGTTCCCTTGACCTGCCCCTGCGCGGGCGTGTGGAAGAGAACAAGGAAGTGATAAGATAGTGGATGGCGAGTCACTAAGGGTCGGTTTCACCAACAAAGATTAACTTTTCGGATAATCGAGATAATTTTACCTATATGAGAGGTTTAGATGCGATTCTTATCTTCGATAATGTTGAGCGTGTTTTACCACGTATTATCTGCCATCAAGAATATCTAGTTGAAATTATCTCGATTGTGTGACCTTATCGCGATGTTCTACTTCGTTGGCTCAGTTAACATGAAATGTTTGGAAAGCTATTTTACGTTCAATAAAGTGAAAAGTTTTTAGTAGTCGAGATGGTATTTTCACGAAGAAAAAAAAAAGCTGCAAAGCAAACATGTATTGCAAAGAAAAAACAGTTTGTTAGAGATATTAACGTGAAGTATCAGCATAATGTAAAATATGCGGAAAATTGTATTATTCGAAATGTTCTATCAACACATTACGTAATATTACAGATTGTTTATGTTATTTGCCTTAACACATTTTTTCTAAGGGCCGAATAGTAAAAATTAGCACTTATTTAAAGAAATATATGTATTCAGTCATACATCATTAGCCTGATGCGGAAGTTTGTTTGTTTGTCCTTCTTTCACGTCAAAATGGAGCAACGGATCGACGTGATTTTTTGCACTGATATAGTTGGAGGTCCAGAGAGTAATATACGGTACATTTTATCCAAGGAGAATATCTCAAACGGTTCCAAAAAATGATGATTAGGGATGTACATAGATACTGGATTAATCTTTTCTTACGATTACAGCATAAAAAAGCATTGTTAAAATTATCTCCTTTCTTTTTTTGTCCGTGGGCTACCTTACATTCCTTCCAAAGAGCCGCAGTAGTTCAATGGGTAGAGAACCCAATAGTGGGCCCGCAGTAGCTCAGTGGGTAGAGAACTCGATAGTAGGGCCGCAGTAGCTCAGTGGGTAGAGAACTCGATAGTAGGGCCGCAGTAGCTCAGTTGGTAGAGAACTCGATAGTAGGGCCGCAGTAGCTGAGTGGGTAGAGAACCATATAGTGGGGCCTCAGTAGGTAGAGAACCCGATAGTGCGGCCGCAGTAGCTCAGTAACTAGAGAACCCTATAGTGGGGCCGCAGTAGCTCAGTGGGTAGAGCACCCGATAGTGCGCTCGCAGTAGCTCAGTAACTAGAGAACCCTATAGTGGGGCCGCAATAGCCCAGTGGGTAGAGCACCCGATAGTGGGGCCGCGTGCGAAGCAGCGGGTCAAACCTAGTACTAGAATAAACGCCATATGGTGACAACTGAACCTCTGAAATATGTTTCATATTACTGTTATTTTCGCGGCCGGGTTATAGTTTGTGGTGTAGCTAATACATTGAATTATTTTTGGAATTTTTTAACGTTTACGTGTTTTACATACAGATCTGAGTCCATAACCTCAAATTAAGTGCATTATTGTTTATCGAATCATATGCAGCGAAAAAATTTAAACTGCGAGAATCTGGCAATATTAAATATGTATTAAAATTTAATAAAAGTGTTTTATAAAGAAAACGGATAACCCAGAAGTCACTGTTTCCCAAAATGATTTCCATACATCGAAATTTTCCAGAATACTATTGCATTATTTTTGCTACAGATTATATTGTGTTTGTTACTGTTTAATGTTATGCTAACAATCTACAAATAATACTTATTCTCAATCATTTTCCAATTGGCAATTTTCCAATTGGCCTGATTGGTTACATTTTACTTCTTTATTTCTATAAAGTTATTTAATCAACTAAAATCTGCTTTTCAAATATTTTATCTCGATATAAAGAGAAAATCGAAATAAGGTGGGCGGTGAAACATAAATGACAGATAATCGAAAGAATTTGGCATTTAAACTCAATAAAGTATCGTTACCTTGCGTGGTGATACCAGCCCTAAGAGATATTTGAATGAGAAGCGAGCAATAATCCTATCAGAGTTTTAAGTTATAGAGACGTACCACCGCACATTCTTCCTCATGGCGCCGTGATAAGCCTTTTGCGGGTCGCACGCTCCTGGACTTCGGTATATTATTCAATATCTTCCTTTATTTGAAGGAATATTCTGGTTAATGGCGGAGTTTCTCTTAGCGTATCTCGGGGTGCGGCAAACCTTCCAGATCAGGGCCAACGATATTATTTAAGTGCGACGGGCCTCCGAGTAGGGAGTTTATGAGCATCGGGAGTCTGGGCCATTGTGCGGCCTTAAGCGATAGGCGATGAGCCAGAAGAGCAACGAGTCGCGCGAGAAGTGGCCAGTGGGAGAGAAATCTGCGATTGCGAGCATCGGTGCAGCGAAGGGTGCGACTGACAGGCTGTGCCCTGATTACGAACTCCACATATTGCAAGATAAGGTTCGCTGAGAAGCGATTTTGCCGTTGTGTAGCGCACTCGGAAGCGAGCTGAGTATGAACATCTCTTGTGTCGTTATCGTACCGCAAATGTCTGAGTTTGATGACGTCGCAGCAGTGGAAATCGCAAGATGTGAGTACGAACCTGCGTTTTGTGAGGCCAACATCCCAACTGTGGCGCGCTATTCAGCACGAGTACGATTGTCCGTGCAGAGATGATAATAAACACCGCACGTAATTTACTTTAAGCTAATTAATCAAGAAATAAACACAATACACTCTAATATGTTGTAAAACTCTTTGAATTAATCACGAGATACATATTTATATAGTTGCAGCAGTCTATGGAGGTTACTGGTGGGTGGTTACTGCGGGAGCTCGTGTTTATTTTCCCACTCAACAGATGTCGCGCAGGTGTTTACTTTTCTGACCAACAGACATCGCGCTCGGTAAGTTGCAAGTTTATAAACCTTAAATATAAATATTGCTAACGACATTGTCGCACGCGTTATTCATAGTGCCTTTTTTTCAATTACAGTTATCGTTTTAGGTAGATACTTACGTCTGCCTGGTCAAAATTACTAAATAAATTAACATAGTGATTTTTTGTGTAGTCGTTTGTTCTGGACGTCAGCCACTCGCGGTTCAAAACCGCTTCGAGCCATTTGCCACCATGGCAAATACACAAACAGCTACACTTACTAACAACCAAAATAGCGCATCTGCCCAGTCCACCTCTCACACTGAGCGCCCAGCCACAAAACCAGTTCCGAAACCAATGAAACTGATCGTGCCTGAAACCACTGCATACAATCATTTGATCACAAAAATCTGTTCAATGAACATTATAGGCACTCAAATTTCCCTCGTTCAAGCCGGCCTCCAGATCACATGCACTCACGAACAGGCGTACCACTCACTCAAAGATTTCCTCAAAATTTCCAACATACATTTTTACACATTTAGTATCGCAGCTGAACGCTGAACACCTTCAAAAAGTGGTAGTCAGGCTCCCTCCAACAACCCCAACTGCAGGCATCAAAGAGGACCTTGAGGCGCGACATTACACTGTCATTGATGTCTATAAATAAGAAAAAACATCTCAGACCCCAACAACCCTTCATGCACCTGGTAAGAACCACAAGATCTTTTCTATATAACAGCTGCTAAAAACGACACCCCCATCCCCCTTCTCAACCTCACTTGTATCAACATGACGGCCGTACAAAAAGAGGATTGGGGACATCCCCCAGTGCCAAAATTGCTGGCTCTAGCACCACACAATAAACTTCTGTGCCCTCCGAACTGTCTGGCGTCATTGCGCCGCCCCCTCCCCACTCCTACACTGCCTGTGAGAACCTGAACAAGAACCCCAACTGCGTGAACTGCAAGGGGAAAGGAGTGCAACGAAGCTAACTCAAGGCTCTGCCCAGAATACATCCGCCTGGTGCAACTTCGACAGGAGGTCGCAGTAAAACGCGAGACCCGACGCACCACACTTCGTGCACGGCCTGTATTCACGCAGGAACACCTTCCATCTCCAACTACAACTAGGAACATTGTTAGGGAAAATGTTTCTTACTCACAGGCAATGTGCTCACAAACACAGCCCCGCAACACACAACAGTCTTCCTCTCTGACCTCAACCCAACAACCCATCCCTCCATGGCCCCTCCTGATATCGGCGATATCAGTTCCACACTCTCCGACCTCCGGCACCTGATGCACTTCCTCCGGGAAGCAAACTTCCTTCAATTCATGACCCACATCAAATCCTACATCCTCCTGGACAACTCCACACCTGACCCACAGGTGAAAACCCTCCTGCTCCTGCAGGCCCTGACTACCTACTCCGGATTCGACTAGTCATGGATCATACCAACACAGATAGTCCCTCTGTCCTTTCCCTTCTCTACTGGAATGGCAACAGTATCTTTTATCGAATTTATGAATTAGAAATAGTCTTAGAAACTTACGGAGTAGAAATTGCATTAATTAATGAAACACATTAAAAAACCTAGATAAAGATTCAACATTAAAAATTACACGGCATATCGAACTGATAGTAAATCTAAAGGAGGTGGTACATTAATACTAGTTCATAACAGCATACAACGTCATTTAAGTAATGTTCCAAACTTGGAAAATCTAGAATATACTTCCATAAATATTCGTACTCAAGTAGATCATATCACACAAGCTGCTATTTGTAAGTCCCCCAATAAACCGTTACTTCCAGCTGACTTAGATAAAATTACAACCCAGCCATGCCCATTTTTCTTAGCAGGAGATCTAAACGCAAAGCATACTTTCTGGAATAATAGAGAAAATAATCAACGAAGCACAAATCTTGCAAAACATTCCAATCAATATAATTATTTAGTTACAGGTCCAACAGAACCGACATTTTATCCTGCTTGTATAAAATACCAATCAGATATTCTAGATATTGCACTTACCAATTTAGATAATGTAAATATGTCGTTTGAAGTCCTCACAGAACTAGATTCAGACCACTTACCTATTTTATGCCAGCTGGAAGCTAACATACTTAAACACCCCAACGCCACTCTTCTAAAAACTCCGGTAACTAACCGGGAGGCTTTTAAACTAGACCTAGAAGAATTATTTGCAACTCACCAAATAAATATTCCATCTAAAAACCACATAGACTCAGCACCTGAATTAATTCAAAATACAGTTTTGCAAATCACTCAAAAACACAATTTTCTTAAACGGACGACAATTTTTAAAACATTCCTTTCCCGAAGCAGAAATTCTTTTAGCAGAAAAACGCCATGACCGTCATATTTATCAAAATCCAGAAACCAGGCAGACAAAGAAAAATATTATAAATTAAAGAAAGAACTCCATAATAAACTCATTACATAAAAATAAGTGGGAAACTTTTATGACAGACATAAACAATAATTACAATGAATTCTGGCGTATTGCAAAAAACTTGCGCGGCCAGACTAAAAAATCAATCTCCCAGCCCATCATAAACACAGCATGAACCCTCTTATACGTCCCAGAGGACAAAGTAAATGCAATAGCTGATTGTTATCAGGTCCAGTTCTCATCCAATGACGATCTAGGAGATCCTAATTTTTCCAGAGATGTTCAAACCAATATCACAGCTTTTTTCAACAGAACCATAGCTGCAAAACCAGAAGCAATAACACTTAAAGAACAACTCGTACTAATTAAAACACTTAACGTTAAAAAAGCTCCAGTGTACAAGAAAATTACTTATAAAATCATTAAAAACCTCTCAGTTAATGCATTATTTGCAATCTTAAACCTGTTTAACTCAATCCTAACTTTCAATTATTTTCCTATAGCATGGCGAACAGTTACAGTTATCACGATCCCCAAACCAGATAAATATCACCGTATCCCAGAAAATACACGGCCTATTTCCCTACTAAACTCCCTTAGTAAAGTTTTCGAAAAAAAAACTCCTTTTAACTGGATTATTGGTACATGCAGAACTACGCCAGATTATCCCAGCAACACAATTCGGGTTTAGAGCCCATCACTCCACCACTCACGCCCTTACTAAATTTACCACATACACTTTAACTGCAATGCAAACACATGATGTCACAATAGCCATTTTCCTAGACATTGCAAAAGCATTTGATAAGGTGTGGATACCTGCACTACTACAAGAATTAATTAACTTCAATTTTCCCGACTGCTGTATACATTTACTTGCCTCAGACTTTCAAAACAGAAAATTCTTTGTTAGTATTGATAATATCCACTCAGCTACTCGCGAAATTACAGCAGGTGTCCCACAAGGCTCAGCAATTTCCCCATTTCTATATAATATTTTCACCTCAGACATCCCCATTACCTATGCCTCAGTACAAATGTACGTGTACGATACCGTAATTTACACCCACGACAAAAAAGCTGCCTAAAGCTATCCTCCAAACTCAACTTCAAATAAACGATTTAGAACACTGGTTTGAAAGATGGAAAATTAAAACTAATCCTACTAAATCACAAGTATTATTGTTAATTCAACGTAGAATTCAGCCAACACGACAAATAACTTTAAATAATATTCCAATCCCCTTCACACATACCGTGAAATAACTAGGTTTAACAATTGATTCTAAACTAGTCTGGACTAATCACATTTCAACAGTTAAAAAGGCAGCACTGAGCAAATTACCGCAAGTGTTTCCAACGTTAAAAAGCACTAATCTACCCAGATGATTAATTTACACAGCAATCGTTAGATCAGCCCTTTTGTATGGCAATGAAGTCTGGGAGAACTTAAATAAGTACCTTTTAAACTCCCTTCAAGTCATCCAAAATAAGTATTTAAGAATCATAATAAATGCAGCGCCCTTCACTACCAACTTATCGATTCATGAACGTTTAAAAATTCCAACTATAAGGTCACAGTTACTAAACCTCAATATAAATTACTATAATAAACTTCTCTCACATTCTAACCATGACATTAAACTCCTAGGAGACTACGAACCCGATAAAAACAGAAGAATAAAACGCCCTAAAATGCCTCCCGTATGACTAACATCTTCTAAACCTCCGCGCCCGGCCGACGTTCCCCGATAGGTCCGGGACCAAATTCAGTCAGTTTAACAAAACTACCTTGCACTAGCATCGCGCACATCACTTTGCCCGCTGCTCTCACAGCGAACACACGTCTCTCTACTTCCCTAGCAACTTTTCAAGGAGCTGACTGACTAATACTTTAACAAAATGATGTCCCCTCAAGTTTTTAACAATAATAATCACCACACACATGTTATTTAAACCTCAGTGCTGCCTTCTCTCCTCAGAAAATAGAAGCCCCGCCCTCGGCTGAGACACAGCCAATCAGAAAATTCCTTTATTATAAAGCCCCGCCCACCGGCAAATACTCATTAAAATAATTTATTACTCACACTACTAACCTTGAAAATGCAAATTAAGTAACAGAAACTGTTCCCTAATACACTTTCCCACATCCTCTACGAAACAAAACCTTATTTACTAACATTTAACACCTAAAAACACGCACCAAACCCAGTACCGCCTCAAATGCCACGACTCGGGTTATTAACTATATCTGTTTTAAAGGAAGGCCCCACTTCCTTTGCCTCTTCCTGACATTTTGCTTAACTTCACGGGCGTATTTTATAAAATTAATAAAACCAACTTTTTATAGTTTTTTTTACCTAATTTTAACAAGACCTACATTTTTAATTTTCCAAATTCCGTGCCAGTAGCGACGGGAACTGCACCGTCTTTCCCCTCACTTTTGTAGGCAAAAGCAAGGGGAATAAATATTGGAACAACCGTGGCCCAGGGGCTATACTGGGTCACAAAAACCACACTCCTGACATGCGAGCGCCGCGCGTGCCAGGTTAAAGTGCCTATATTATGGGTGGTCAGGGCGGGGTGGAATAGCCGCCCCTAACCCTGACCCAATCAAATGATTACCACTTTGGAAGACTAGGGCCTTTGTCTGTACTCTCCCTGCGCTGAGAGGCCCAGCCTCGGTGATGATAAATCGGCGGCGGCGGTGTGACGTCAGAGATTTTCGATATACATCGAAGTTTAACGAAACACGTACCGCATTGCAGTTCGTAATCACTGCATTCGCTTTGTGTTTAGTTGTGTCTCCGAAGAATAACGACTGCTATCGGAGAGTTCGTAATCAGGGCTCAGGATTATTGCACTGGATGCGCGAATATAAAATACATTTCAAATTATGGCAACAGACGGGCTGAACATGTGTTTATAGTGAGTGTGAGTTAATTGACTATATCCAAACAGAGGTATAGCGAAGGACTTTAATTACAGTTGAGTTAGACATTAAATACTGTGCTCATTGAGAAATAAAAAGAGTAATAGTGAAGATTGATAGATTAACGCTGTAAATGATAGCTGTGTGATTAGATAAAAATATAATTAAGTTATTTTTATTAAGACATCCATCCCTCACGAACCCGTATACGCCCCTCAGGCATCTTGTAACAATATTAAATTGATATGCATTTTAATATCTTATTATTTTGGTTTACTTTAAATGATTAAGACAACACAAATTAGGCCAAAAGTTTTTTAACATTCAGTCTTTGCAGCGGTAGACGACAAAGATTTTTCCAAAAAGTAGAGTGTTTCGTTTTTTAAGAACATTTTAAAAGGAACTTTCATTAGAGCTTAGCACTTATAAATAATAAAACTTAACATCGAGGACGTATCCAGATAGCCCACTAAAGGGAATTCAGCCCTCAATATGAGTACGTGATAAAAATAGTTTGCTTTCAATCAATCTTAAAATGGGGTTCATGTGCACACATGCAGAACACAAATGTTAATATTAATATCAAATACCCTATAATTTTTAACATAAAGTGGTCAAGCCATAACTTATGCTAATCAACATAATATTTTCCCTTTTCCCAGGAAAACAGTCATCCAAGTTACACGGGCATACACTCAGATGAGCATATTACATCTGGCCTGCTTAAAAACATTTAATTTGGGAACTTTTTTTCTATTGGACATTCAAGGGGTAGAAAGTGTAAAGTATGGCTTTGCGAGACGAGGGGGTGACGTAGAGCATGTAGATTTATAATGGGATTTACAGCAACATGTATGTCGCTTTTCAGCTACCACTGTCCTCTTCATCTCGCTCTAAATTACCTCAGATAGGATGGATAGATCAGTGACACAGGGAATCCCTTGTGATTGATTATCCGACGTACACATGTGCATCAAAACATCGTAAACGTGCTGTGTTGTTTCCATCCAACTGCTCTTCTGTGCTATCCCAGTGAGCACAGTAATAATACGCTCCTCTGTACCACAGTAAAATAACGCGGCTACGTGAAGGGAACCCGCGAAACTGTTTACTCGCTGGCTGGGTAATATTCTCTCGAGCACAGTTATGTTTAATATTTCATTAGATGAGAGCTTGGATGCAAGAGACCTGTTCGACTTGTTAACACTCTAAAGGCAACCTAATATAAATCTCCCGGAGAATAATGGAAAATCTATTTTGTGATTATTACTTACGTTATCATTGGCGCATATGGCATCATAGCTTGCAACGAGAATCGCTTTTGGTCGATAAAAGTAGTTCGAGCGGTAAGGTTACAAACTAATGTTTCGAATAATATATTCCACATTATTCGCAAGCCAGATGTTCCCTTATGTGTGTATTTGTCATTTCTGGGGACATCCGATCCAACTGCAGTCGTCTAAAGGCTGTACGCGTTAAAGTGAGCACTTTTGAAATCAGCCTTAGAAGGAAGCCACTTCCCCAGCCAGCATATATTTTAACGGGCGCAATGAGTGATGTGTGGCCAGTAAAGTTGGTAACCATGAAGTGAAAAATAGTTCCCTATATTAACGTCGAATAAAAAGTGTTGGCTAACCATTTGTGATAATTTAAATTATTTCTCTCGCTTTCTGTATTTTTATGCTTCGAAGTGTAAAAATGAGCAGATTAGTACAATACTTTTCTAATAATTTCACAGTTTCACTTGACCGACGCATGAATAAAGTGATAAGGCCCATGGCAATGTTATTCTTACATAAGGCGGAAAAATACACAAAGTACATGCAATTATATCTTTAGCAGGGCTTTCAAAAGTGATCATTTTACCGTGAATAGCCTATACGCCTATGAACGTCATGAGACTACCAGAAGGCGTGCGCAGTTTTTGCAGGGTGTGAGAAACAAACGTAGTACTTAATACTTAGGAGTATTTATGAACGGAAATCATATAATATGACCACAATCAGCTTCCCCTTTACCAGAAAAACAAGCTTCTGTGTGCTCACGCTAGTGCCGTGGGTTTTGATCCTGTTGGTTAAAGGACTTGGTGCTCTATAACCACACAAACTGCGCCATAACCGCATAATAGATCATGATAACAATTCTTATAATTGCCAGTTCACTGAAAATGTGTACAGATTAACGACTTTTACTGAATATCCGTGATTTTTACATGCAAACTGCTGTTATATTTGTCTTAAATAATTGTTTCTCGGTTACATTAGGCATTCTTTATGAGCCACGATTCGACATTTCTATAAACATTTTTTTCCTTCAGAAACTTCTTTGTTAGCAGAATACATTTTTAATTGGGCCCTATATCGCCCATTGCCTTCGCTGAGATATATGAGGGGAAAGTTTGCTAGGAAAGCGTTGCAAGCTACAGTGTTCAGGAAACCACATCTCCAATTTCGTTTTCTTTACTAATCCACGGGGCCGCGGTGGGTATAGTGGTTAGACTACTAGCCTCCAACTTAGGCGAATCGGGTTGGATTCCCGGCGAGGTCACCGGGATCATGCCGGGCGATGCCGCTGATCGGCGGGTTTTCTCGGGGATCTCCCGTTTCCCCCGCCCTTGCATTCCGGCGATGATCCACATTCACATCGCTTCACCCACATCGACTCTCAAGACCTCGATGTTAAGAGCCGCCCAAATCGCTTCACTTACTTTACTGATCCACACTCTAAGGCATTACCTTAACAGTGAAATTCCAGGTTCTAATTCCGGGTATATTATGGCTACAGGTAGGCTTACCATACGTCCGGGATTAGCCCGGGTAGACCGGGATTCAAGTATGTGTCCGGGGAAGTGCCCTAAAAAAAAATAATATAAAAAAAACGAGATTTTAACCCGTATTTGTGCAAAATATCGGCTATTACGTCGAAGGTCCCTATATCACACAATAATGTTAAGAGAGTTGTCATTGGATTTTACTTCGTTACCGATATTTTGCACAAATACGGTTTAAAAACTCGTTTCTAAGGGCTCATACCTCTCTTAATATTCGGTTAAGGTATAGTGTCACATATGTTTTACTTTTTCATGAAGAATCACCTCCCGAAATTTGTCGGTCTAATTGGGAATCATCCTGTATAGTGTTGTAGGCCGTCACCCAGAATTATCTCTAACTCGCGCTCTGCGCCGAGCGTCCTAATCCCCCGAATATCATTGCGTCTCCTACAGGTGTCGGCTTCTTCAGCGGGGGGAGGAGGGCTGTGATGCCAGCCAGTCTCACCAGAATATGCTTGCGTCGTCGCTACATTTGTCGGTATCTCCAGTAGGGGTGAGGACGGGCTGTGACGCCATCCAGGAGACGAGCGGCGCGACATCTTGACCGCCGCTGTCAATCCTCCACGGGCTTCCCAAAAGAAGGGGGAAGCAACAAGGAAGCGAGCGTGTCAGACCGGTGGAGGGGAGGGTGAGGTGGGTCACCCCGGGGCACGTATAACGGGAGTCGGCGGCCGGTGCCAGCTGCAGCCAGTAACAATATGGTCAAGTTAATATTTTTTATTCCACCATGTCAGCCGAAAGGCATAACAGTGAAGATGAGGACCGGTTTAATAACCGGCAGTTAAATTTATGAAGGAATATTTTTGTTTAAGTTGTTTCGCTATTTACGTAGCTACTACTTAGCATGCCAGTGCACTCTGCCTTGAATCTTAACGTGCGACTTAAGTATGTAGTCAGCAGTGGGCGGAGCAAGCCAACACGAGCGACAGAGAAGGTCTACGCACCTCTCGCTAGCGAGATAAACTGCGTCAACTCGCGAACGTGTGAGGTGGCTCTAGATAAACGAAGGCTAAGACGGAAGAGCAGCGATAAGATTCTCGCCGTTGTTAGGGATGAGGAATTGGGGCGACATGGTATAAAACAGAAGCCCTCGTGTTTAGCTCGTCTCTCCCGAGAACGGCGGAGAGGGAGAAAGAAACATAAACGTCGCGTCGGTTTCCGAGAAAACAAGCTCTCGAGTAAAGAACTCGGCAGTAATTTACGAGTGCTGGAACGATCGCGTCGCAAGGTAAACTTCAAGAACTATGTAACCTCGTTTGTACTACGAAATAAGACTTCTATGTAGGAGCACGCCGATACCATTCTTTCAAGTATATTACCGGAATTACTGAAAACAGAATGACCTCTTCCATCTCCTGAAAAAAAAAAAAAAAAAAAAAGTCATAGCACCGTCTATTATGATGATATTTGAAAAATTTAAACACAGTAGCCAAAAGACTTGATTTATCTGATACGGAGTTTTCTACAGTGACTAAGGCTCGATATCACCCCTTCTGCGGAAATTCGTCGTTTTCGTGTCATAATTTCAGTGTCAGAAGTACGATATGAAATGTCTCATTATAGAAAATGTACAATTTACTAGTCGTTTAATAGGTTTTTATCTAGTTTACACTGTATGTTGTTGCCTGCTTTCAAAAAGGCGGGAACGTATTGATAAAACATAAATATGCTTCTGACTTCTTCTAACAAGCAGATAACACGTAATTAAAATTACGCACAGAAATATATAAACAAATCGTAAAATGTAAATTTTCTGTAATCGTACACTGTCAGTAATTACTATGAATGTGGAATAGTGATACAAAGGCGAAGATAAGCCTCGACACCATCTTCTTCCCCTCCGGGTATCCTTACCTCCCCTCCCCTGCAGGCTATGGTCTTCGTCTTCGGGTATAAGGAGGCATTTCCGGACATGGGGACCTTAATAAAATACACGGTGAAAATTTTCTGGTAAACTCCTTAAACAGAAATGGAAGTTTTTAACCTATACAGTGTATGGCAATAGTACTATGTATCAGGCTGAAATTATGGGGATGTTTAGTATTGCTACTATACAAAGTTGGGAACTTTCCCATGAATTTTACTCTTTCCCGAGCAACTTTAGGAATGCTACCATGCATGTATGGGAAATTATTTTACTATTCGCGCTTTGTCACTGTACGTATACACTGGTATTGTAAATTTACAAATAATTATGTTATCCATTCCATCTCATGAACTACCCCTATCAATCTGCAACACTTTTTCCTTTAGAGTTGTATACTCTCATATGGAAGTGTAACAGAACTTGCTTGTTATAATCGTACAGTATTTTGAAACACTCGGCCGAGATCAATTTTTTATTATAGGCGTGTCTGATTTGGTTAAAATTAGCAGAAAATGTTGCCTTGGCGTGACTGAAGAGAATGGTGCTCAAGAAAAACAGCTACAAAATTCGAAATGTTATTGTCGGTCTGTCAGTTACGCAACCTGTCGGGCATCGAATAGTACTTTTTTTTTTATTAAAGGTGATGACGTTACCAGAAACATTTTTACAAATGTCAGATTTAAATTCAAGAAAACACTTCTTTGTTCATCTATTTGTTTTTTTTTTTTTTCATAGTTAATTTTTAATATAGTAATTAGGAAATTTCTATGTTCTATGGCGCATACTTTCGTTTATAATCACTGTAGTAGAAAGTATTATTTTGCTATCTCGTTCATTTTGTCAAACTTACCACTTCCCAAATTGTGTACATTCATTTTGTTATAATCCTGTTACCTATTGAATTTGAATTTTCTTGATTGTTCATTTATATATACTACTATATAATTGCGGAAGTGGTTAGTTTGTTTGTTTGACCTTCTTTCACGTGAAAACGGAGCAACGGAACGACATGATTTTTTTTGCACAGATATAGTTGGAAGGCCGGAGAGTGGGGCCGCAGTGGCCAAGTGGATAGATATATATCAAGTGGGGCCTTAGTGGCTCAGTGGTTAGAACTATATCAAGTGGGGCCGCAGTGGTTTCGCCCGCGTGGTGTGGTGGCCTTGTGCCGATACGCGGCCGGGACTGGCTCCGAGAGAGCGAGAAACAGTGTCGCGTATCGCGCCACGTATATCATAAGGCGACGACGTAGGGCATTCTGGCTCTGCTCCAGGTACCAACACCACAGCTACTTTCTTTTCTTTTGCCAGGGCTCCGCGGAAGGTGCGGGATACGGTCGTGGCCGCCAGGACCGTGTAGCGGAGACTCATTCATCGGGCCGAGATTAAGGTTCCGCAGCCCGCGCCCGGCGGCTGTTATGATTACGACGCACGATGTGCGGTAAGGCGTCCTTATTACAGCGCTTCCCCTCCCAGCTCTCTCCACCCCATTCATTCCGGCTACGCCCTCTTGACTAGTGGCACGTGGGGGGCTGTTTCGCCTTGCACCAGCCAGAAACAATATGGTGACCCCTACATGCACGCTGTTTCGACCGAGAGAAGAAGAAGGAAGACAGCATTTCTTTGTTCTAGTATCCAGAGCATCCATCCTACCCCCTTTTACCACCCCTTTTAACCCCCCCTTTTTTACTACTCACCCCTTTTTATCCCACCCCTTATTTACCCCTCACCCCTTTTTTAGCCATCACTTTTTACCCTCAACTCCCCACCCCTGTTTATTCCCCCTTTTTTCCACCATCACATGTTTTAACCTCACACACTTTACCCTTTTAACCCCCCACACCACGTTTTACACCCCTTTTTACCGCCAACCACATTTTTACCCCCAACCCCTTTTTACTCCCAACCCCTTTTTACCCCCACCCTATTTTTACACCCATTTTTACCTCCGCGTTCCTTTTTACCCCTCTTTTTTCCACCTCGTTTTACCGCTCTTTTTAACCTCCTCTTACCGCTCCTTTTACGCCCCTTTCCCCCTTTTACCACCCTTATTACCCCCTCCCTCCATTTT